>OU823254.1:0-4800000 GCA_917490735.1 Dryobotodes eremita | reverse complement strand
CAAGTTACCGGCGGTCAGGGCTCCAGAGAGAGAAACCTCCTAACAATGCGGGCCGTGTCCAAAAGTACCGCCTTCTGAATCAAGCCCTTGATCCAGCCACCCAACGAGAGCCTCCTCAGGTGTTGGTCGAGGCTCTTGGCTACTAGTCCATTGGCTGTAACGACTATCGGTACAATGATCGCTGAGTCCACATCCCACATGTCGACAACCTCGCGAGCCAAGTCAAGATATTTGATTTGTTTATCTTTCTCGGCTTTCACGAGGTTCCCGTCGTGTGGGACCGTTATGTCAACAATCATTGCACGCCGCTCTAATCGATCCACCACCACTATATCAGGCTTATTGGCAACAATAGTCCTGTCAGTGATGATGGATCGATCCCAGTACAATGTGATATTTTATTTATATATTTATATTTATTATTATTATTATTATATTTTTTTATTTTTTATTATGCAGTATTTTTTTTCTTTGATATTAATTCAAGTACAGTCGTACCATATACATACACGTTAAGCGAACGCTCGGCCGAGCTACATGGTAGGCGGAGTGGGGGGTGTTACATTTTTGTTTTCGTTACGGAATTTCTTGATTCGGTCGCCGCGCTCAAAGTCCGCGATAAAAGCTATGCAATAGCTTAAAAAAATATGTCGATTTTTTTGACAGATTTTTAAAGGCCAAGTGCTTTATCGGTTCGGTTAATCTATATCGGTCCTGAATCCATTAAAGCTGCTTTGTGTTATACAGGATTGTAATTTGAGATGGGATACTAAGGTCCAACAGCACATTGCTCCATAAAATATGTGTGACCTTCATAATCTTTGGAGCATAATGTCCCTTTCACTGTAGTTGGCCTCCACCCCATCCGAAATTACCACACGTATGGTTATTATTTAGTAATTTTTCAATAAGGCAATGGACTTACAATAAGCATACAACACAAGATTCCGATTCTAAAACCTGGACCCTAATTACGTAACACACTATCTACCACAATCTGAATCATTTTAAAGCCTATTGCTAATCCATTGCTTCATATGTTCGAAAAGTTTGTCTGCTCAATAACGTAAAAAACGCAATGAATGTTGTGGAACTGTCAAAATGAAACCCATTCCTACTGTTAGTGTGTTAGGTAATTACCCCGCTGCGGTTTTACACATGATACCGACCCAATCAACTACGAACACATTCACTCATCGCACACACTAACAAACAGTAAGATATAGCATGCAATTGCACGCACAAACAGTGTACTACAGATACCCTATCTTTATGGTGTGCTTAGCTCTTAAGCACCCTTCTCGGGCTAAGCTGACACTTGTATCAGTACATTCAATGTGTTGTAGGTATCTATCATAGATGTATCATCATCATATGTCTTGTATCTTTTGTATATCAAGTCTTATGATTGACTAGCTGCTGCCCGCGGCTTCGCCCGCGTGTACGTCGGAAATTATTCCACGGAAACGTGCTACCCAGACAATGTTACTCCTTATAACATCAGCTATCTGCCAGTGAAAGTCCCGTCAAAATCGGTCCAGCCGTTTCGGAGATTAGGCGAAACAAACAGACAGAAAGACAGACAAAAATTTAAAAATTGTTTTTTTGTTATAAGTACTTTCATATGCATTTAGTAAGAATTTATTCTTTTGCCATTACAAACAGACACTTCAATTTTATTTATTTGTATAGATTTCGGAGGTTAGTCCCTTCGTTGCAATTTTTTATCGGAATTTGTTATGTCATTAATCATAATCATTTATTTATTTATTAACATACATAGGTGTTTATAAATACAGATCTTAGCTTAGATGAAATAGAGCGCTATGTTATGCCAGGAGGTGTACAAACATGGTGTTCAAATCTAATTAGTACAATTTAATTCAATAAAAATGTAAATAGAGCGCTAAGTTATCGCAGGAGGTGTACAAATATGGTGTTCAAATTTAAATTAGTACAAAATAATTTAATAAAAATGAATATTTTAAATAGGTACGATTAATGTCAATTATTTTAAGTCACACTTACAGATCGGTACTTAATGAAAAAGAAAAAAATGTAATAACAATATAGTAATACCATTCTAAATTAAATTGTCATCTAAGTATTAACTTCATTCATTCTTGATCATATTTTCCTGCTTTCTTGAATTAACACAATATCATGCCCCTTTTTCCACGAAGGGTGAATCTTCTTCTTCTTCTTAGCCTGTCGATGGCAAAAATTACACGAGAAATATATAAAGATTTTTTTAAATTTGTTTGGCCCAATATTCAGCAACGCGAATACCGTTCGCTGACGCAGCCATTCGGTCCATACGTGTGCAGGTGGCAGGCCTTGCGGCGCAAGATGGGAGGTGAGCCATTATCTGTGGAGTGACTCCGCGTAAACACCGGAGGTCTGAGCCGTCCATGAGCCCCCTCTTGTGGAGGTTGTCCTTACTGCGGCCAACTTGGGTACGGATTCTATTAAAGGTTTTCCAAATAGGCCATGGTAACTTGGGCCCGGATGAGAGGCTACCTGATGGTTCAATATTATAAATCAAAATCAAAAGTCATTCATTCAGACTAGGCTGAGAATCAGCACTTTTTGAACGTCAAAACCACTTAAAACAGTCCCCCAATATCTACTAACACATTTGACATTTTTACAATGAGGGTTTTCTGAAATGACGTTCACTAGGTGGCAGCATTAGGACGTCACGTCCGGGCACCTGTCAAAAGTGTCAAAGCGCCTATATTTTCTTTAGTTGTGACTGAATGGTGAACGAATGAATGAAACGAATGATGAACGTCATCATATATTTTTTATTCATTGTCGAAATGTAAGACCTCTTATCAAAGCGGCGCCATCTGGTGGCGGGAATTTTCATGAAAACCCTCATTGTGTTGTATGTCTCACGTAATACCTGTAAGTACCTGCTAATACCTGCAAGTCTATTGCTTTTTTGTCATTAGGTAAGCGGCGACCCCAGTATAGGTACTTGGAACTTCGAACCACATTCAACATTCTCGGTTGTGACTTGTGGAGATGATTGGAGACAGACCCAATTTTGATGGGTATTTGCTTGCGATTCGTCGTTTGTTGACTGTTGGTCTCCGGACTGTATACAGTTTAATTTTGATGTCTCTCGTCAAAAGTAAACAGGTTTTCATTTACCATTATGTTCCGGCTAGCGACAATATTTTCAGAATGTTCATTATTTTTAAGAAACCCGTATTAAAATATTTCTTTACTTTGTTGTTCGTCAATATTTATGAAGCAGACTGTGTAGCTATTCGGGGTGACTGGAACTTCTAGTTTTGGGATCTGCGGGGTAGTTGCGTAACACACTAACAGTAGGAATGGCTTTCATTTTGACAGTTCAACAACATTCATTGCGTTATTTACGTCGTTGAGCAGACACATGGATTAGCAAGAGGCTTCAAAATGATTCAGATTGTGATTGATAGTGCGTTATGTAATTAGGGTGCTGATGGATCTATTTATTTATTTTTCTGTCTACTTAATTTTGCACAGTTCGAGATTTTCATGGAAATCTAAATTAATGGTTTAAGGACTATAAAAAAGCTTCTTTAAGAAATCAGAGAATACACACATGACCTATAGCCGTTACATTTCGTCAGTTCATTGTTACGCAAGTGTTCCTAGAGACATTTCTTCAACGGTGATCGAACTTGCCAACAAGTCTACTGCCTCGTTTATCTAATCACAATATAACACAATAGATAAAGCGATTGTTCCAGTATTTGTACTGATCTTAGCACTATCTGTACCTACTGCCATTGCAACGATGGTTATTTTAAATTGGCCAGCTAAACTCCGCAGACGCGATGGGCATCGATATGCAACCACGATAAAATTAAAAATTAAAAGACTTGATGTTTTTTTGAGATGTCAACAACCGTTGTTAGGGTTGTTACTTGAAGTATGAGTTGAGAAAAACTGTTGTTCTTATGTTTTGTCGTGTTTAGATATTAATACCCATCACGTCTCTGAAGTTTACACAAAAAAAAAAATGTTTTGTTTTAAGCTGATATTTCTAGTGACTACAATAACTGCGGTCGATGACCACAAAAAAATTACAAATTAATATATTTTTTGTTTTTATATAATGTTTTTTTTAGACATTGATACCCATCGCGTCTGCGGAGTTTAGCTAGCCAATTTGAAATAACCCTGTATATCTAGCAGTGGATTATGTTTGTGCAGTAAGTTCGAGTTTTTTTATTCAAGGTCAGTAAGTCAATGTAAATACATTGAATCTGGACACTATTGCTGATAGCTTGAATATTAACGGGTTTTAGATTTCGCCTGATAATCGACTTTTTGGATTGATTAATGATTTTAATGACAAGGTGTTGAACAAAATTAAGCCCTATAAAGTTTGATCATTAGTGGGACAAAATCACAGTCAGTCAGTGGGATCATTTGTATTAACAAATGTTATTACTCAATTGACGAATGTTTGACCGATAAGAATTTAAAGTGATGATATGACATCTCTCTAATCCTGACTTCTACTAAATCATTTATATTTTAACTCGAACTTGACTTATAATCCCATTTTATTAAACTTGACATTGTAGAATAGAATAGAATAGAATAGAATAGAATACTCTTTATTATGTACACCATAAAAAATAACAGATATAAATGTAGACATTGTATTGTCTAGTTTAAATTTTTTACTGAATTTCATCTTGACATGGTAAACTTGTAGTCATTATATATCACATAGAGTGAGTCTTTGTAATTATAGCTTAAACTGTTTGCATGCCTTAGTTAAGGTAGTTATCATAAGGATAATTTTAAACTAAACATCTGTAACTTGTACCTACTTTCTGTGCAAATAAAGAACTATTCTATTCTATTCTAAAAGAAAACAAAAACGAATATGATTCTAAAGATTGAATTCGAAAACCAGCGGGGTAATTACGTAACACACTAACAGTAGGAATGGGTTTCATTTTGACAGTTCAACAACATCCATTGCGTTATTTACGTTGTTGAGCAGACAAATTTTTCGAACATATGAAGCAATGGATTAGCAATAGGCTTCAAAATGATTCAGATTGTGGTAGATAGTGTGTTACGTAATTAGGGTGCTGACTTTACCTACATAATTAGTAGCTAAAATACAGGGTATTCAAATCAATGATGCATAATCTAGGAAATAAGCTAGCAGTACTTTTATTGATGTAACTGCGAGTGTAGATGTATACCGTCCTACTTAGTAGCTTATAGGTTCCGTCTAAAAGGTAATTGTCATGCAAATACATGATCATCCGTCGAAAGATTTCGCAAAGATTTGGCAACATCCTCACAGCGGTAACTTCAGTCTTTAAAAAGGAAACCATCACTCAAGTTGTTGGTCACTGGCAATTGACGTAATACACGGTGCACGGTGATGCAACAAATATAGTTGTAAAGCTGATATCAGACGTCTCACTCGATGTTAATTTTTGTTTCATTCCACGTTCACACGACACTGACAAAACTACATAGGAATCATGGTATAATAATATACTTTGCCAGGTATAGCATACTGAGACACAGTGGTCACGTGGGAGACACAAGCCTACGTCATCACCGCTGTGTTACCAGTAGTGTGTAATAATAACTCCTCAACCGCCTTTGGTACCTGTGCGAATCCGATAAAACAATGAGATTTTATGTTGGTATATATATGTTTAAATTGAATTGTTTCATTTGATTAGAAAAACGAAACGACAATTGAAAAGCTTTATATATATTTTTTAACAGAATGGTGACTGAAAATGTTTCCATAATTCGTGTTTTGTTGCAATAAAGTGGCAACTGGATAGTGACATAAGCATGTGTCACTCCTGGAATGATAGACCTTGTTTTTTAGACCATGATAGGAATGACATTCATCTGCTCCTTCCGTTTCATATTTTGATCATTCGGTAGGCGAGTGAGCCGAAATTCCAATATTGTTCGATCGGTTCATTAATGAATAATTTTTTTCACTTTTGTTTCATTTTGTGTTCAGACGTTTCACTTCGAGTGAAAGATGCCGAATGAAAGACAAATATGAACAAAAAGTGAAGTGTCTGCATCTCACGGACGGTTCATATTGTTACGCCAAGATGTTCTGTTTGGTCTGTGTGCAATATAACAAGTTATTTTTTTTAGATAGACTTACATTTTTTTAAAGACGAAAGTTTGATTCAATGGTTTCTACTTTAATTGATTCGAATAGAATAGGAATATATACATGAATGGCGCTTTGCCGAAGCGGCAAAACTTGCAAAAACGGAAAGTTTTGCACTAGGCACATTTTTCTCCTAGTCTTTAGAGATAGAATATTGTTGTAATTACAGCTGTGTACTATTCTTAAACATCGTTTTAGACTCAACACAGTTTAGCAAAATAAGTTCCGAGATTACAGCCATAACTTTGCGTTATTGCAAACGTCATAAGAGTTGCATTACGTCATTTCATGAGGTTAAGAGTCAGATTTCATAAATCGCACGTAGATATGAATGTGTTATGGTATTTATGGTGATTTTTCGGTAGGTAGCTCGTATTGTACCTACATAATAAAATTGGGTCATAAATATTGACGCATTCTTGATTCTTTTTCCTACTAAGTTTAGTGATTGCACGTTGAGCCTATGTGTAGGTACCTAATCAACTGAATCAATTGTATTATTTTAATTAACCATTTACTTCTGCGTCACTTGCGTTTTGGTTGTGATGTCATCCAACAGTTGACGTCCCAAGTTTGGTGGCTCATCAACCCGGTGTTACTTTGTTCGACGTGCATCGAATGACTAATCAGCAGAATTTTGGGTGTACAGTCATGAGCACTAACATATCAACACTTGGCAACCTTCAATAGCGATTTTTCGTGAAATAACGAATGCAACGTTGAAATGCGACATACTACATACACCTATGAGTTCGAAAATAGTATGTTCGTAGCAACATAAAATTTTATTAAAAAATTAAGGAGAAAATCGCATTTTAATTTAGCCAAGTGTATACATATTTATGCTCGTGACTGTACGCCCGAGTAAACTGGTTGTGTATTCGGCAGGAAAGCTTAAATTGTTTTTACGAATTTCGAATATTCTAGACCTTTAGGACCAGTTTTTTTCAAATGTAGAATGGTTTTCGAAACATGTTCTTCTCGTAAATTTTCCGTTGCCCCTAATTACTATAAGAGGAAATGAAAACAATAATAAGTAGGAAAGCGAAACTGTTTGTTTAAAATAAAAGTTGAAAGTTGTTTGTTGTTTTGTTTGTGTTGTGAAATGTTTATTTTGTCAATTAGTACCTACTTTAGTAGATATCATCTACACTCGAGGTGGTCAGGAAGATTTCGCTTTTTTACGAAAGTGAAATCAATAAATAGATAGATATTTCTTAACGTCAAACTGTGTACGATTCGAGGAAGATTTTCGGGACGTCTATAGAATCCATGGAATATTTAGGTACTACTTACTTATTACGGTTCGAACAATCGGATTGGACTCATGCTTCTTTTCTCGTATTGTCATGAACTACAGGGTCAAATTAAATTAGTTAGCGAAACTCCGCAGACGTCATGGGTATCCATATCTAAACACGATGAAACAAAAAAAAAATACTTTGTATAGTATATATATAAGCTAACAGACTTCAAATAAAGTATGTACATACAATTAAAAAAAAGAAGGAATACTCGTAGAATCACAGGGCATCAAAAAACTCGTTCGCATCACTGTCGACAGGAAAAGTGCCCAAAAGGCTGGCAGGAATGCCACGTTGTATGGCGGTGCTGATTCTTTGTCTAAAAATTAGGCCAGCCCTCTGGTCACGCGAAGAGTCGACCAACCGCTTGGCGATGTCTCGAAAACCAAGTGGGCACTCGGACCCCACGCCCCTAGTGTTTCAACCCCAAACCGCTCGAACATATAACTCCCAATAATATTGGAATAATTTCGCCGTTTGAGGTTTTCTGCACCTGAAGCAGCCGCCCCAGCATAGCTCGCCGTGCTAGGAAGATTATAATAACAAACCGATGGAATTCATTAATTTGTGGTCATAGTTTACAAGAATGTAAAATATAAGGTAACAAAAAACATCGATTATTATTAAAAATAAACATATCTTTGGTATTACTTGTTTTATTTTTTTCTTCTGTATGGCCATAAGTTCTACCTTGACTCATTTTAAGGTTATCCATTAATTACCGGACACCCTGTATATGTATAAATACAGTATGTCTGGGGGAGTGTGTGTGTGTGTGTGTGTCACTGTGTATGTATGTGGTCCTGTTGAAGGGGGTTCCCTTATACCGGTACTAAGTGTGCGTATCCACAGAAAAGAAAACACATAAACCCACACAAAAAATGAAGATGTATGGACGGAGGACGCGAGTCCGGTTATAGCGGTAGCGTAGCGCCCAAACATTCTCAAAAAAAAAAAGTTGTTGTTTGTTGTTATTGTTGTTGTTGTTATTGTTGTTATTCTATTGTTTTAGAGTGGTCATTTATTTGTTATTTTATTCATCTATGTGCTAGCGGGGCAACCTATACCTACCAAAGGGATGCGTCGATTGTTAATTTAGGTATCGCCTCTCATTGAGGCTATTTTAAACTTACATAGACTAAGGATTTCAATGTCCTTGTCGCCTCATAAGATAAATCACAACGAAAAATTACAATGTTTTGCGGATTTTGTTTTTTTATTATTAATTTCCTGTCAATATCTACGTCCAGGTACCTATAAGAAACTACCTGCTAAAATACCTATGTTTATGGTTTTCACATGATAATCTTCTAAATTGATGTATAAATTATACCATCATTTATTGTGATAAAGAATATAGGTATAAACGAACGTGTTATTAGGTTCCTGATGCAACAGAAAAACTTGTGTAAGTACATTTAACATCTCGAAAAACACACACACTCACCCTCTCTTACTCAACATTAGGTTCTCACACAGGTTTTTTGAGATGCTCGTGGTTAATAATAGCAGTCGCACGGATCGATCTTCAAGGTTAAGCTACGCTTGCCGCGGTTGGTAGGTGGATGGGTGACCATAATTTACATACCAAGACCCCTCCGTAATTTGGAACGAGTCCCGGCTGTCATTCGTAGTTCTTTGGAGAGTGGGTACGGTTAGTCAGAAGCCCGAAACTGACCACCAGTCTTCAAAGGGTTATCGTGTTACCCAGTAACTGGGTTGTGGAGATCAGATAGGCAGTTGCTCCATGTAAAAAACTGGTACCCAGCTGCATCCGGTTAGACTGGAAGCCGTCCTCCAATATAGTTAGAAAAGGGCTAGGCTATCCTCAAACATTATTATTTTTCTTTTATTATTTATTTATTTTATTATTTATGTACACACAGTAAAATATAGTATACATGAAGGCGCAGGAGGGCCATCATCAGAACTCATCTCACAGGGCGTGGAAATAAGGCAGTGTCTAAAACCGAATACCTCCGAAAATAAACTGTTATAATCCTTTTCTTAAATAATTATTCACAATATCACTAAAATTAACCTTCTAAAATTAAAACAATAGTCTCTAGTCTTTAAATCTTAACAAAACTTATTAAAAATCACTTTGATTGAGGTAATGGAAAGCGATTCGTCGCAGACATGGTGCGCTGGCGCCGTTCCGTCAAAAAGTGTGTTTTAAAAGATGGCTGCCTCGCTACCATTGACACGACGCTCCGCTAGAGTGGCTTTGACAGCGACCATAAAGCCACTCTTGACGTTGACATTTTGATTTTGACGTCGACGCGCCGTCATACAGATACGGCATATTAGTATTGAGTACAAAGGTACTGAAGGTGAAGGTGGTTATTGTATAAAATACCTTTGTTATGTATGGGTCTAGAATAACTTACCCTCTCACTAGGAGTCGGGCGTTGGTAGCTGCGCCAAAATTTGACCTTTTGCAGCTATTATCGTTTAACATTGTTTTCTATGATTGTACAGTCCGCGAGATCTAAGCTGAGCTTTGCATTTGTGTGAGTCTTTGCATTTGTGTGAGGTGCGCGGCGGAGTTGTGTCGCGCGAGGGATGCACCGCGCCTCAGGCCGATTGCCAAAAAGCAGTATAAACCGGTTTAAGCCAAGCAAAGGACGCGTCGCGCTCTAGGCCGAAGTCACACCTACACTATCTCTATGTGCACTCACACAAATGCAAAGCTCAGCTTAGACCTCGCGGTCTGTACCAATGTACCAATTTGTAAACGATTATTATTATTTTTACTGTGTCTTTGATATATCTCGGGACACTGCGGTCCCGGACCTTTGGAAGGTGTACGAGGAGCCGAAGCCAACTCGTAGAGGCCCGTTAGACGCTTTCTATGAAATGAGACACCAACCGACGATTATCCCTGTATTACGCACTATGCAAGTGCACCCAAGGACTACACCTGGTTGGTGTAGGACTATTGCAGGATATGAAAATAAAGGTATTGGACTATGAATTTGGGTGGCTAAAGTACATTGGTTACCTAAAACTATGGAAGGACTATGACCCTTGCCTGACCAATGTTTTATACATACAATACACGGATAAAATGGCTGGGGGTCACTTGTACACTCAATAATGGGCCCCGGAAACGGTCGATAGCACATACAGACGTAGCGACAAGGGGCAACATATCCTGAGGTGCTTGAGGAGTGGAGAGGTATTCCACAGCTATCAGGACAATCCCGGAAGTAAGGTTAAGATACCAACCAGAATCTTACTGAAATACTTCCTTCCTTCGAGCACGTTTGCTCTTGCGAATCTCCACTCAAGCTAACCAGATATATCCTAAGAATAATATTTATTTATTCTGCTCTACCTCCACGATACAGAAGGTAGTAGGTACCTACCTATTCGCAGTACCATGTCGCAGCATCATGTTGAGATAGGGGCCTTTTGGCCTCGTACAGGACTTTCTGATGTTATTTTCATTTAACATTTGTTTTTTAATTTTTTATGAGTGTGTTTAGTTTGTGATAATCCTGTGCGAGACCCAATAAAACCTTTTTTTTATTTACTTCTTTCTTTCTTTACCTCTTCTTTTTTTTGTGGAGGCTTTCTTGACAGAGCGGTTGTGGTCATCCGTTGCAGTGAGATTTCGGACAGCCATGATTTGCCTCACGATGCGATGCCCCCCACATACTATCTGCATTTTAATTTGTTTTTCATCTTTATTTGTACAGCCAGTGCATCTTACATAACCGTTGTTTTATGTTTTTCATTCATTTTCCTTTCTCAATACTTCCGCATGATCGTATTAGGTTCCTAAGAAGTAACGTTTCTTTTCTTTACCTTTTCTCCGAATGTTTCATGCGACTGGGAATTTACGAATTTAGCAAGATCCTCCATGTAATTATATTGGGGATTATTTAAATTTTTGAGAAATCGGAAAATTGTCTCTTAAATCCTTCTTCTCCTTCTTAATTTTTCTTCTTTCTTTTTTCCTTCTTTAATTGTCTCTTATTTCTACATTTATATCTGTAATTTTTATGGTGTACATAATAAAGAGTATTCTATTCCATAGTAGTATTATATTCTCTTGGACGAAAAGATCAAAAATATGTCTATAGGTAAGTACCAGTTTAGGAGTGGTAAATACTGAATAATGCCGGTACTCAAAGTTGTTACTTAAAGTTTAATTGTCAATTGAATAGTCGTCAGTCAAAAATATGACCGATGTTCACATAATGTCAAGAAAAAAGAGACTATTTTTCCTGGCCCGCGACGCAGCGAAATCAAATAATTATAAGTTCTGCTGGATAAAACACGGCAAAATCTTTGTGCGAGAGAAAGAGGGATGCAAACATTTTGAAATTAGGAATGAGAATGACCTCTCGACCATCCTAAATCCTAAAGCATGACTAAATCTAAAATTCTCGATAACCAAACTACCGAAAGTTGTGTTCTACCAGTTATTGCGCCTCATGTACTACTTTTGTTTGCATTATTTTATGTTATGTTTTTCATTTTTAATTATTATTAGTACTACTAACTATAATTCCACTCGGACTGTTACAATACTTATCACACATAAACACACCCCCACACATTCCATTACTCAATATTACACAAACCACAAGTTTCTCAAACTAACTTTTTCTTTTTCTTTTAATAGACAGTTACTCAATATTATTGCATATTACATTACTATTTTTCGTAAGCAAGGTAGACTTATGCCTACTCAGCGCAATAACATTGTTTTACATGTTGTTAAACCAATAAAAAATGGATGACCTAAACATAATTAACTCACAAATTGAAAATATTTCTGTATCCGACTGTTTTACCTGCACCCCGGAGACGAGCTGTAATTATCAATGCAAACCGGAGTGCACCCTTAAAATCCTACATGTCAATATCCGAAGTATAAATTGTAATTTTGACAAGTTATTGTTATTATTAGGTAGGCTAAACTACACACTAGACGTTATTATACTGTCCGAATGTTGGCTTAGCAAATGCCCAAACTGTCCTTCTCTAACTGGTTATAAGTTTTATTCATCTTCGTTTTCTAACCAGAATGATGGAATCGTTGCCTACGTCAGAAATGATATCCAATGCTCGTTTGAAACTCCCTCTTTCAGGGACGCAAATTGCCTGATAATGAAATTCTCGGACAAAGCTGCAGTTATCGCGTTATACCGTTCTCCATCGGTTAGAGACCTCACTCCGTTTTTCAGTAGTCTAGATATATTGTTACAACAGTTAGGAAAATTTAATACTATTGCTCTGGTGGGAGATATTAACATAAACATTGCCCCAGCTAGCTTGGACCCAAATACAGACGAATACTTAAATATTGCAGCATCACACGCTATGCTGCCCGCACATGTACTACCCACTAGACTAGCAAATTGCCTCGATCATGTCATACTGAAAACCACACATACTGCCACTACCATAGTCCTAGACTGTGATCTAACAGACCATGCTCCGGTTCTCCTTTTCTGCAATCCGGGCATGTTAATTACTGCTCCCAAGCGTTTACTCACAAAAATTGACATAGCAAAAGTTAAGAATGACATTGAAAATACAGACATTACTCACATACTCCAAATGAATAATCCTAACCTTGCTGCTGATACCCTTGTGTACTCCTTGTACCCCTGTACCCTCGTCCATTACTCGGCATACCACGTCCTCAATTATATCAAGTAGAAAACGTATCATCAAGCCTTGGATCGCACCTGGCCTTCTGAGATGCATCCGTCATAGAGACAAGCTCAATAAAACATTCAAAAAACATCCAGGAAATGATACCCATAAAATTGTATTTCTTCGTTATCGTAATTATTGTAACAATTTACAAAAAAAAATTAAATGTGAATGTGAGAGATCTGAATTTCATACGGCCAAAAACAATCCGAAGGCAACCTGGAAGCTTATCAAACAAATATCCCATTTGGACAGTGTTAAATCCTCTCCCACCGAATTGTTAAAGTGTGGCGACGATCCTCTTCATTATGTCAATATTATTAACCACTACTTTGCCAATGTAGGGAGCAACCTTGCTTCTAAATTCCCACTAGCTTCTCTTTCTGACTCGGTTGACTCTTTCTCTTCACCATTACAGTCTATGGCCTTGTATGATGTGGACGATGATGAAATTGAAGGCATTATACTGAACCTTAAAGATAGATGTGCTGTTGGATATGACGGTATCTCACCCATAGTCATTAAAGCCACCAAAAACGCTATCATTCCAATACTTGTCCACATATTTAACTTGTGCATATGTCTGGGAACCTTTCCTGATGTCTTTAAAACTGCTATAGTTCATCCCATATTCAAGGGGGGAGATAGGTACGTCGTTTCCAACTACAGGCCTATATCCGTACTTAAGACACTTTCAAAAATCTTTGAAAAAGTCATCAACGCGAGATTTGTAAAGTTCCTAAATAAATTTAATATCTTGGCCGACAATCAGTTTGGATTCAGAGCAGGAAAATCTACCGAAGATGCTACCTTAGAACTCACAAATTCAATAGTCGAACATCTTAATAACAAACAAAAAGCAGTAGGTATCTTCCTAGACTTATCGAAGGCATTCGATACTGTATCTGTTCCTAAGCTGATAGGCAAGCTTGAACGAATTGGGATACGAGGAAATGCCTTCGAAATCTTTCGCAGCTACTTGACGGGAAGGAAGCAGGTTGTGAAAGTCGAATCTTTTATAAGTACACCGGAAGACATGTCATTTGGTGTGCCTCAGGGTAGCGTCTTAGGGCCCACTCTTTTTCTTATCTATGTCAATGAGCTGTCAATCATTACTTACGCGGATGACATTATCACTTTCAAACACAAGAATCATTACTTACGCGGATGACACAGCTCTTATAACGCATGGTAAGGATTGGCATGACACTCGTGAGAATGCGGAGACCGCTCTGGGTTTGGTCATGGATTGGTTAAACTCAAACCTACTCACACTCAACATTGCAAAGACAAAGTTCATACCCTTCACACCAGGAATTCTTACACAACCACCTACGTCATTTCATATCAAAACCCATGTTTGTTCTCATACTGTGGCCACTATATCCTGTAATTGTGCCCATTTAGAGCGCTCCGACAACATTAAATATCTTGGAGTCACATTAGACAATTGCCTAACGTGGAAAAAACAGGTTGACTCAGTCGTGGTCCGTGTAAGAAGACTTATATACGTGTTCAAAAAGCTCAGGGCGGTTGCCGACTTCCCATGCCTTATATTGATCTACCTCGCACTCGTCCAGTCAGTCCTTGGTTACTGCATTACGGTTTGGGGAGGTACACACAAGACTACTATTCTGCGTTTGGAGAGAGCTCAAAGAGCAGTGCTAAAAGTATTGGCCATGAAACCTGCCAGATTCCCAACGTCGGAACCTTTTTTCGCTCTGTAACGTCCTCACTGTTAGACAGTTATTTATACTTCAAACTGTTATCAAGAAGCACGACCTCATGAAGTACGACCCACAATACCTCTCTAAAAAGCGACGTTCCGACATAGTTTGCAAGATACCTTTCTCCAGATTGGCACTAGTAAGACGCCACTTTAACTACGTTAGCCCTAAACTCTACAATAACATAAATAGAAACAGTCAAATTTATCCTTTAACAAGAACCTTAGTTAGAAAAAAACTGTCAGAATTGCTTAAATCCTTCTCCTACGAGGCAACAGAAAAACTTGTGGTAACATAACACTTACATTCCTGTAACATCAATCTTATTACATAAACAACGCCCCCCTCACTCACGCTCAATACTCGCATACCCCACAATACACACACACACCCTCACTCACACACACACCCTCACTCACACACACCCTCACTCACACACACCCTCACTCATACACACCCTTATCATACACACAGAATAGTTAGTACCTTTAATTTAATAATTTTCTTCTTTTTTTTTTTTTTTTGTAATTACTGGTCTGGAACAATGAACCATATTTTTTGACCTGGGCGTTGATAGCTGCGCCACAGTTTTAACTTTTGTAGCTATCTTCGTTTCCTTTTGTAAATTTGTGTCCTGAAACTTGTTCTAAATAAACTTTTATTATTATTTTATTATAATGTCAAATCAAATCAATCAACTCAGCCTATCGCAGCCCACTGCTGGACATAGGCCTCTCCCGTGCTGCGCCACAACACCTTGTCCTTCGCCTTCCGCATCCAGTCTATCCCAGTCGGTGTCCTGTCATTTGCCAAAAAACGAATCACAAATTTTCATTTTAAAAATAACGTTAGGTTTTATACTTGATAAAGTTATCACTTTACAAACTATTATTTGTGTAAATAACTCATTTGACAAATAATTGAAACACAACATTTCATTACATCAAAACACCATTTGACATTTATAATCATGTTAATTGGGTAAACAACGCAAAGCATAAATAACGTTTCACAAAATGCTTTGCTTTAGGTCACTTGAACAGTAATGGCTAGGTTTAGGTTAGGTTAGAACTTCGACTCTGTAAATAACTCATTTGACAAATAATTGAAACACAACATTTCATTACATCAAAACACCATTTGACATTTATAATCATGTTAATTGGGTAAACAATGCAAAGCATAAATTAATAACGTTTCACAAAATGCTTTGCTTTAGGTCACTTGAACAGTAATGCCTAGGTTTAGGTTAGGTTAGAACTTCGACTCTGTAAATAACTCATTTGACAAATAATTTAAACACAACATTTCATTACATGAAAACACCATTTGACATTTATAATCATGTTAATTGGGTAAACAACGCAAAGCATAAATAACGTTTCACAAAATGCTTTGCTTTAGGTCACTTGAACAGTAATGGCTAGGTTTAGGTTAGGTTAGAACTTCGACCACAACGCACGAGCCGAGCGAGCGAAGCGAGCGTGCCGCGGCAGCGCGGATATCGTTTATATTAGAACCAATATTGACCATAAAATAATTTTGGCCGCGTAGATCGTTCAAATACCCGCATGCCAGCGGCCGGTGAGTGCCAGAACCAAATTGTACCTATTTTACTTGGTTAGGGCAGCGTGTATTTTTTTAAATTGACTATCTATCAAATGGTATAATTTTGTAAAATCGCATATTTGGCAAACCAAGTGCTTGGTCAAATAAATATTTTTGGAATTATATTTTAACATTTTAATTATTTGCAAAGTAAAACATTGGCCAAATCTGTATTTTGTCAAATGATTACTTAAAAAGTAATATGTTTGCGAAATGAGATGTTTGTCAAATAATTAATTTTTTATAATGTTATTTTCAAAATGATCATTTGTCATTACGTTTTTTGTCAAACATTATTGTACCGTCCCAGCCACCTTTTTAAGGTCTTCGTCGCCAAGATATAATTTATATGCTGGTTACATAAAGTTAATTATTGATTATTTTTAAGTTCGCTACAGCTGAGCTTGAGGTTCTGTTCGATTCCCGGGTCGGGAAATGTGTTATTGGGTTTTTCCATCTGGAATTTCTCAGTAGCAACACGGAGTCCTGTGCCCGGTTGATTGCAATAAGGTCGGCATGTGGTTTACTGGCGAAATGTGGGTGTCGGTACTATAGGTAGACCTCTGTCTATCCCTTCAGGGCATGCAGGCGTTATGTTACATGTATTTTTCAGTACTGCAGTAAGACAGCATTTAATCAAAGAAGATGAAAGTCACCTATCCATACTTCCATACTAATATTATAAATTCGAAAGTAACTCTGTCTGTGTGTTACCTTTTCACACCTAAACCACTGAACGGATTTCGATAAAATTTGGCAAGGAGATAGATGGTATGCTGGGGAAGGACATAGGCTACGTTTCATCCCGGTAGCACGTTCCCGTGGGATAATTTCTGACATCCACGCGGGCGATGCCGCGGGCAGAAGCTAGTTTAAAATAAACAAGCCTTCCGCTAAATAGATGTATATTAATAATACTTAGAAATATAGCTAACACAATAACGTAATAATTCTTCTTTACTCATGTTTGCATTATAAATACTTCGTGATTTATATAAATAAATATTCCTTTATTGTTAATAATTAATCTACCATCTTGTATAGAACACTAGATACCTACCTAGATAGTAGATACTATGTGAGCAAGGACATTTTGTAAAACCTACTTTCTTAGATATCTTTTGGTATCAATTGCCCCTAAGGCCTCGGTCTCGAAGTCAGCGATTGCGGCGGCGGCGCGGCGAGCGGAGGTGACCCGCGTATGCAAAAACGCCGCTGCCGCGCCGCTGCATTCCAGCCCCTGCAGTCTCGACATTAGACAGCGACAAAAATCGGTCGCTAAGTCGTATCGATGTCAAATTTCTTTCAACCGTAACCGTAACGTAGATTTTCAACCGTATGCTTTGGAAATAAAGTTGAAAATCTGTAGCGGCATCTACAAAACGCCACATGCGAGCTACGCGTCATACTGACGTCACGCAAAATCCTGCATCGCGCAAGCAGAGTTTACCGCGCAACTAGCATATATACAACATCCCGACATCAACGGTTGGGCAGTTGCCCACCAGACACAACACCCGTCTGGTCGGAGGATCCTCGCTTTTCCATAGAGTATGAGTGAACTTTACACCCTGTTCCTCATACCTCTATACTGGTGACCCCGAACATGAACGTCAGCGCAGCCTTCATGCAACTACTTCAGCGTGACGTCATCATCATCACTTCCGCAAGCTTTAGAGCGGCGAGTCACACAGCCAGCCAGCACCCACGGCTTCCACGGGTATCCTGACCACCAGCATGCAGCGACCGCGCATACCTGGTCATCACCCTCAGCCTCATCAGCAACCTTGGCCCAGCACACTGCACTCTCGGCCGGTCCACAAGCAGAGCCTTCAAGCCCTCTCCTGGTCGACGCCAGCAGTCAGCCTCAACCCGGCGCTGTACCACATCCGACGCACTGGAGCATAACGCAGCGCCACCCCGACTCACTGGGGAATCTTCGCAGACAGTTCCGACTCACCGCGAACTATGCGACACCCGGTTCCACCTCACTGGAACCTCACCTGGCCCTGGCAAGCATCGCAAGATACACGACTCAGCCCACTATCTACCTCCGGTCTCCGGGGGGGAGTGATGTAGCGGCATCTACAAAACGCCACATGCGAGCTACGCGTCATACTGACGTCACGCAAAATCCTGCATCGCGCAAGCAGAGTTTACCGCGCAACTAGCATATATACAACATCCCGACATCAACGGTTGGGCAGTTGCCCACCAGACACAACACCCGTCTGGTCGGAGGATCCTCCCTTTTCCATAGAGTATGAGTGAACTTTACACCCTGTTCCTCATACCTCTATAAATCTATTAAAGGAATTTGACAACGATACGACTTAGCGACGGATTTTTGTCGCTAAGTCGTATCGATGTCAAATTCCTTTAATAGATTTTCAACCTTATACTTTGGAAATAAAGTTGAAAATCTATTAAAGAAATTTGACATCGATACGACTTAGCGACAGATTTTTGTCGCTATCTAATGTCGTGACTGCAGGCCCAGGCAAGTTCCTTATAAATCTATTATATAGTAGTCAGATAGGAAACGCCGACCTCATCTAGTTTAAAAAATGTGATTGACGTGTAAAAGTGTTTGTACAAACCTACTTACAGAAATAAAATCATTTATCATTTATTCATTGAAACGCGCCGCTCCCCGCGCCGCGCCCGCTGACTTTGTGTCCGTAGCCTAACGTGTAAGTACGGTCAGCCATAGATTAGTGGTAACAATTGCACTACGAAAATAGCCCTTACTGGTACGACATACGGTTGCTGTCAATGTCAAATTGTTACCATTGATGATGATACGTTTCTGTCAAAGATATTTTCGTACATTTTTGGATTTGTCTGTCCCGAAGGCAAATAGGTAAGGCGTACGGAACAGAAAAAGGCGAATGCGCTAAGGTAAGTAGCATTTTCATAATCATAGTGTTCCCACTGCTGGGACATAGGCCTCCTCCTTTAAGCAGTAAAATGGCATAACAGGCAGTTACGTGTGGACAGTTATCAAAACGGAATTAGGTAGTCGGTAAGAAAGTTAACTGAGAAGTAGCGAATACCGGCCACTGCCGCGGCACCGCTCGCTTCGCTCGCTCTGATCATAGTTTAGCGGCATCTACAAACGCCACATGCGAGCTACACGTCACACTGACGTCACGCAAAATCCTGCATCGCGCAAGCAGAGTTTACCGCGCAGCTAGCATATATACAACGTCCCGACATCGATCGTCGGGCAGTTGCCCACCAGACACAACACCCGTCTGGTCGGAGGATCCTCCCTTTTCAATAGAGTATGATTGAACTTTACACCCTGTTCCTCATACCTCTATAATAGTAACCTCCCTAATGTTTAAATAACGGTTGTAAAAATGATTAACCCTATCGGAAGCACCGGAGAACTGCTTTTTTTAAACGCGCGGAAGGTACAACTTCTTATCAAAATCTGCCGGAACTTCGGAGTCGCTTACAATTAATCATTCATTAATTTTAGGTAATTGACAAGCATAAACTGGAACGCTGTTAGTCAAAAATATCAATCTACCTTTTCACAAGTATGTTGGGGTCGGGTTCCAGTCTAACCGGATGCAGCTGATTACCAGTGTTTTACATAGAGCGACTGCCTATCTGACCTCCACAACCAGTTGCTCGATAACATACGATACCCCTTGGTAAGCCTGTTGACAGATTTTTGGGCTTCTGCCAGCCGGGACCAACGGCTTAACATGCTTTCTGAGGCACGGAGACGTCCCGATATGTGATGGATGGTCACCCATCCACGAACTGACCGCGGTAAGCGTAGCTTAACCTTCGATCGACGCGTAGGGCTGTTATCATTTAGCCACGAGTCCCTGTGCTAAGCTAATGTATAAAAGCTAGTTAATTAAAGTTATATTAACGATTGATTATTTTTAAGTGAAGCCTTCAGAGGCAAAAAGAGAACAAAAGAGTTAGTGCCGCAATCAGGTGCGGCATTAACTCTTTTGTTAATTTCTGTAATAAACAACCACACAAAGGGATAGAACAGACGGTTTTTTTTTAAATAAAAAAAATATTGTTCCGACAATTATTCACACTTGCAACAATCACGCGCACTAACGTGTCAATGAAATCATTTACCATCTAGAAAGAAAGAAAGAAAAGTACGTTTAATTGCGATAAACATGACTCATGATGATCTCATTAAGGACCCTACAAACAGGCGCGACACGCGACGCGACACAAAGGCATCGTCTGTCGCGCGACGAGCGGTGCCTTTGTGTCCCAAGCAATTCGCGTCGCGTGTCGCGCCTGTTTGTACGAGCCTTTATTTGTAGATTGCCTCGCTGGTCTAGTGGCCGAAAGTCCTACTGCTGAGCATGAGGTCCTTGGGTTTGATTCTCAGGTCAGGCAAAGTGTAATTGAGTTTTTGCATATTGAGGTATACAGGGCCAAATCTAATTAGCTAGCGAAACTTTGCAGACGTGATAGGTGTCGATATCTAAACACTACAAAATAAAATTAAAAGAGGTTTTTTTTTTTAGGTCGTCGACCGCTGGTTGTGTTGTTGAGTTGGGAAAATATATTTTCTTTTGTTTTATCTTGTTGAGATATCGATACTAACACACCTGTGAAAATAAGACAAAAAAAAACGGATTCTTTAACTGTTATTTCAAGTGACCACACTAAAAGCGGTCGATGACCTCAAAGAAAGAGCATTTTTTTTCTTTTCCATGTTCAGATATCGATACCGATTACGCCTGAGGAGTTTTGCCAGCTGATTTAATTTGACCCTGTATAATTTCTCAATAGCAGCCCGGATTCTGGATTTGTGCCCGGTTGATAGCCATAAGCTAACCCCCTACCACATAGGACTTTAACATTACCGGCGAAATGTGGGTGTACTATAGGTACATCTCTGCCTAACCCAACGGGGATTGCAGGCGTGGTGTAGGTTTAAAGAATCTTTATTTCTTATAAGAACATAATATAGTTTACTTATATGAGATGTAACTTTTAACACAAATAATCGTCGTCTAATGACGAAGCATGCAGATGTAGAATAAGTAAAACTATAACAACAATGTATGAGGTAAACAGCAAACAAAGCAAAAGTGTAGGTAGTTACCTACATATAAAGGATCCCGCAGACAGCTGCGACGCGACAGCGCGGCTCAAAGGCACCGCTCGTTGCGCGACGCGCGACGGGCGGTGCCTTTGTGTCGCGTCGCGTGTCGCGGCTGTGTCTAGGAGCCTTAAAACAAGTAAATACAGCTGGCCAATTTGACACCAAGGTACCCTTATGAGTACTGATAATTTCACTTTGTGAGGAACACAAACAACGGTTAAGAAACGAACTGAACGAACTACTGTGTGAATGTGTTCTTGTGATAGTATAGTGCAGGGATGGCAAACCAATGGCACGCGTGTCATTGGTGGCACGTAACAGAATAATTTGGGCACGGCATCAATTTAGGCATTTAATCTAGTTTGCAACAGCAGAAGTCGTACTAATTTGTTATTTTACTTAATTAAATATAAAACTGTTAATGTTAACATTTCTGTATAATAATAAAGGTATTATTGTGAAAGTATATAGTTCCTTCGTTTCGTTCGTTTTTGTTCCAGTATTCACTAAGTCAAGATTGTTTGTTGGCACCTCAGGGAACATTTAATAGAGTTACCGTGGCCCTGACGCACAGGCAACTGAAGGAACAAGGGTGGGTTTTTGATTTCCCACCCAAAAAAAAGGGCATTCATATTATTTATTTGGAAAAAATGGCATGTAGATGTACAGAGGTTCGCCATCTCTGGTATAGTGCATGCACGTGTTTGTTTACTAGAGATGAGACCGCTGATTATATTTATAATTTTGATTAAAGGCTCGTACATACTGGCACGACGCGACGCCCGACACATAGGCACCGCGTGTCGCGCGACGAGCGGCGCCTTTGTGTAGCGCTGTCGCATCGCGCCTGTCTGTGGGAGCCTTAATACGTGTATATTCTGGTTTTATGTGTTCTTATTTTGTATTGTAGCGGCATCTACAATCGCCACATGCGAGCTACACGTCATTATGACGTCACGCAAAATCCTGCATCGCGCAAGCAGAGTTTACCGCGCAACTAGCATATATACAACATCCCGACATCAATCGTCGGGCAGTTGCCCACCAGACACAACACCCGTCTGGTCGGAGGATCCTCCCTTTTCTATGGAGGTATGAGAGAGCTTTACACCCTGTTCCTCATACCTCTATACTGGTGACCCCGAAAATGAACGTCAGCGCAGCCTTCGTGCAAGTACATCAGCGTGACGTCATCATCACTTCCTTCAAGCTTTCGAGCGGCGAGTCACACAGCCAGCCAGCACCCACGGCTTCAACGGGTATCCTGACCACCAGCATGCAGCGACCGCGCATACCTGGTCATCACCCTCAGCCTCATCAGCAACCTTGGCACAGCACACTACACTCTCGGCCGGTCCACAAGCAGAGCCTTCAAAACCCTCTCCTGGTCGACGCCAGCAGTCAGCCTCAACCCGGCGCTGTACCACATCCGACGCACTGGAGCATAACGCAGCGCCACCCCGACTCACTGGGGAATCTTCGCAGACAGTTCCGACTCACCGCGAACTATGCGACACCCGGTTCCGACTCACTGGAACCTCACCTGGCCCAGGCAAGATACAGGACTCAGCCCACTATCGACCTCCGGTCTCCGGGGGGGAGTGATGTAGCGGCATCTACAATCGCCACATGCGAGCTACACGTCATAATGACGTCACGCAAAATCCTGCATCGCGCAAGCAGAGTTTACCGCGCAACTAGCATATATACAACATCCCGACATCAATTGTCGGGCAGTTGCCCACCAGACTCAACACCCGTCTAGTCGGAGGATCCTCCCTTTTCAATAGAGTATGAGTGAGCTTTACACCCTGTTCCTCATACCTCTATAGTATTATTTAAGTGTAGTTAATATTAGTAGTAAGTATATTATATTGTGTTGTCATGGTATTTATAAATAATGGTATGTAGAAATTACTTTTTGCATAGTATAATCCTGTAGTTTTCTTTTGTAAATATTAATACTTTTGCATTCTTTGATTTAATTTGGCAATTTATTATCTACTTGGACCCTGTCATATAAAAAGTAATTTTTTCCATACTTTACTGTTCTTGAAAATCGCAGAACTACTTCGTTTCTATTTCTTAGGTTATGTGTGTATTTCTTTTCTGTAAGTTTAATGTTGGGTTGTGTAGTGTTATCTAAATACTTTTTTACTAATATGCAAGTATTGTAATTCTATAGTTGACGGAGATCGAAAACTTTAGTTTTTTTATATACTTAGTAGTTTAGTAGGTGTTAGGACATCATAACAATATAACCATTTTATAATTTTGTTTTGGGTCCTCTGTATGTAATTGAGATTAGTCTTGGATGGTGATCCCCAAATTTCAATCAGGCATTCTAGATTAGGTTTTACTAATGAATTGTAGATAGTGCGTTTTATCTTAGGTGGTAAGCAGTTTCCCATTCTGCGAAGCACTCCAGAAAATGACACAAGTTTGGCTCTAACATGTTCGATATGGAGTTTCCAGGACAGTTTGTCATCTAATAGTAGACCAAGATACTTTTCTGTACTGGACTGCTCGATAGTTAGGTTATTAATAAATCAAAGGGGCGTGGGGTGGAATCATTTTGTTTTTGGCTGCAAATATCATGTAAGATGTTTTCGAAGCATTAATGGTAAGTAAGTTATGTAGAAACGTCATGTGTCGTTTTGCGCCTCAGTAATTATATCGTGTATGGATTGACCGAAGTAGAATAGACTAATATCATCTACGTAAAGTGTTAGATATCCTGTTAACCTCATCTGATTGATGTTGTTTACACAAATTAGGAATAATGGTGGTCCCAGAATAGATCCTTGTGGAACTCCACATATAATTTTTTGGGGAATACTCTTGTAGTTATTAATTTTAACAATTTGGCACCAGTTTGATAAATTAGATTAGAATATGTTGTAAGCTGTGTCAGTGATACCCAAGTTAATTAGTTTTGTAATAGTTTTGCACGAGAAACAGTATCAAACGCCTTTTTTAAATCAATAAAAATGCCTAAGCCTATATTTGTTTTTATATTTGTTACTAGGTCAATGGTTGCTGAAAAGGTGTTTGATTTTGATCTGAAACCATATTGTTGGTCTATAAGAAAGCTTTTCTCATTTAAGTATTCAATTAAGCGGTTGTAAATAATTGTCTCAAAGATTTTAGATATCACCGGAAGCACCGAAATTGGCCTATAATTGCTCGGGTCCGTTTTCGTACCCGACTTGAAGATAGGAGACACTTTTGCCAACTTCAGGCTATCAGGAAACGTACCATGGTCAAGATATTTATTAACGCAACTAACTAAGGGTGAAATTATAACATTCTTAATACATTTTAATGCTGTAGTGCTAATTCCGTCCACACCTGTGCTAGTATCAGAATCTAAATTATCGATAAGTTTCGTAAGTTCCTCGATTGTACAAGGTCTAAATTGAGTAAGTTTTTCTGTGTGTTCATGTCCGTCTTTGTACATAAGTGTGTTACCTGCATTTAAATAGTATCCCACTGCTATCCCATTAGCCAGCTCTGCACCAATAGTGGCGAAATAAACATTCAGTATATCACAGATATTTTCACCCTCTGTTACACTTTGTGAATTTACTATTAGCTTTGGAGGTAAAATATTTGTTTTAGTCTTATTCATAGCCAGAGAATTAATAGTTTTCTACATCTTTTTCGGATTATTGTTACATTTTTGGAATTTGTTGTAGTAGTAACTGTTTTTATCATTATTTATCTTCTTACTTACTTTCGTTCCGCTAAAAACTTCCTTTTCAAGATAATATTTGCTTCTTCATTTTTTTACTGTTTTCACAAGGTATTTCTGTTATAAATCATCTTAATAACTTCTTTGTTAATCCAGTTGTTCTTTGGTAAGTTTGAGTTTGTTTGATTTTTTATTTTTGCTTCTTGTTTTGTAGTATGTGTGACGTAACGAAGGCTTCCAGACATTTGTAATCATCATCTATGCCTATGCTTGAAGCTTTGCTAATACTTTTGTTTAAGTTTTCATAGTCTATTGCCTCATATTGGATCTTTGGTTTAATTTTTGGCTTGTATTTAAACATTTCCAGATAAATATGTTTATGGTCAGACATAGCAGACTCCAGAATAACAAAATGGAAGGATTGTTTTTGTAGGTCTGTTGCAAAATGATCTAAGATGGTGCCTGTTGTTTGAGTTTGGCTCGTGGAGTATTCCTTATCTATTTTATTTAAGATATCATAGCCACTTTCTTCGAGTTCTGATAGGTATTGAGTGAGACATGTGTTTGGATTCAGTAGGTCTAAGTTAAAATCACCAAACTCGATCGATCTCTTTCTAGCTTCCAGTTGCAGGGTATATCTTTCGAGAAACTCTTTAATGTTTGAATGGCCCGGTTTGTAGATACCTCCAATATGCAGCGTATATTTGGGAAGATATATCCATAGGTAGTAGTTGCTATCCTTGTAGGTGTCCTCTGTTACTTCAAAGGGAATGCCTTCAAGAATGTAGATAGATACGCCCCCTCCCTTATATGTCTATAATTGTAAATATGTTTATAGTTAGGTAGATCGTATAATTTTGCATATTGTTCTGATGTTATCCAAGTCTCAGTTAGAATTACGAGATATACTGTAGAAGGAATTGCTTTTAGGATGCACTGTAGTTCTTCAAGTTTTCCTGGAGTGCGGTTACTTTTTACATTAGCAAAGAAGGTTTTGAGGAATGATGATTTTGAGAGCAAATCTTTATACTTGTGAATCTTTTGGTATTTAATATTTCCTGGGCTAACATTATGTTATGTTACTTGTAGATTGTAAGAATTTATTGTAAGGGCATTGTGTATCTGTCAGTTTATAGGTTTGTAGGAAGCTTAGAGGTATAGTCTGACCAATAACGCTGTACCGCGACTTAGGTATGTGCGCGGCAAGACGGGGGGGCAGTGCAGGTCGCTCATTTTGTCAACGCTCACGGCATTCCCCCCCGCCTCGCCGCGCATATCTAAGGCGCGGTACAGCGATATTGGTCAGGCTATACCAACACCATGCATGGTCAACATTGGCCACAGTTCTGTATTTCGCATCTAACGGTTGCAAATACCCTAAAATTAATAATAATTACAAGGATCATAACTGGCGAAATGTAAGTGTACCTACTATAGGTACACCTCTGTCTAACCCTTCGAGGATTACAGGCGTGATGTTGTTATGTTTTATGGATTGGGCAATCAATAGGATTTTCCTATTTTTTACTTGTATTTTATATTCTTATTATTGAAATCACGATTTTTCCAATTATTTTATTTATTTGAGTATCTTTGTATAAAATAAAAGAGAAACTAATTTGACTTCAATCTAGTAGGGTAACCATACAGTTGTACAAAAAAATTCGGGATGGTCCCGAAATTATCAAATTAATCAGGATTAGGTTAACATTAGGTTATTAATAAATGCATTTTTGAAAAAAAATCGTGCATAATATATGAGCCAAACTGTTCCGAACTGTAGGTAACTAAGAATGACGTGGATGATATAAAAATATTGTTTGAAAATTACCTTACCTAAATTACGATTTAATTTGCTTTGACGTAACAGATTTATACAAATGAATGATGGTGTTATTATTTGA
Organism: Dryobotodes eremita; assembly: GCA_917490735.1. Taxonomy (NCBI): domain Eukaryota; kingdom Metazoa; phylum Arthropoda; class Insecta; order Lepidoptera; family Noctuidae; genus Dryobotodes; species Dryobotodes eremita. The sequence continues at coordinate 4,772,808 of OU823254.1, read as the reverse complement.
ATTACTTATTGAAGTGAAACTTCTTATGCGGCAACTCGGAGAATTGAGAGTGAAATTTCAAGGACGCGTCATGTTTAGGCACATTTCGTTACATGAGAGAGAAATAAGATATAACTTTCTCTTTCGCTCTGTCTCTTACACTAAATCTCTCTTAAACTTTTTTATTTTTTGGGTTTCTGTCGCTTATATACCTACCTACGTCATCATGTAAGTATCGATTGTTTGCGAGAAACGGATATTGGAATAAAAACCGGTCAAGTGCATGTCGGACCACGCACAATGAAGGGTTCCGTAGTTGGGATGAATTTATCCCAAAAACAAACTTAATATTGTAGTTGAAAAACATGTTCTCCCATACGTTCCAACTGCAAATGTAAGTTGGTCGACTATTACTCGTTAACTTGTAAAGCCTATTTAGCTGGGATAGTTTTTCTTTTAACTTCGTTATATATACTAATACCGTGTTTTTTTCACATATCCAAAAACAACCATTTAGTTGGCAGCGGCCATTTGACTCTAACAAAAATGTGCACTTTAAAGCTTAATATTTCACAAACGGATCCCTTAATCGAAATATTGATTGCATAAACAGTAATATTTTTGAAAGACCTATCCAACAACACCCCACACTATGGGGTAGACGAGAAAAAAAAACATCCCCACTTTACGTGTAGGTAAATGAGGTACATTAAAAAAAAAAACTACATTTTATTTTACAATTTTGCCGGCGCGACTAATGTGTATATCCATGCCATATTACAGCTTTCTAGTACTAAGAGTCTCTGAGCTAAGCTGCGGACAGACGCGGATGGACGGGCGGACAGACGGACATGGCGAAACTATAAGGTTTCCTTGTTGACTACGGAACCCTAAAAACTGTCCAGTGATGTAAATTAAGTCAAGCTTTAGATCAAGATTATACAATTTTTAATTAGGCCTGCTATGTTGGTTTTAGTTTTTATAATGGCAACGATCCTTTATTGTATTGTAGTGGGTTATTTTAATCTAGGTTCACGTTAATAGTATCATGTTCGTGTATTTAATCTCCGTTCCGTGTTACCGAAGTGTTGCATAATTACTAGTTTAGAATTGACCTATAATTACAACCACCCGATTTTTATTATTATTTCTGAAATCTTTTCGTAAACTTCGTGCAAACAGGATGTTTTTCCAGAGTTTTTTTTTTATGTTTATCTCACGGTTTATTCCATTTTATTCAATAAACATCTGCAAATACACGTTCCTTCACCGCATGTCGAAATACAAAAAGAAAGCCTGTTCCGTTATCAGCATGGAAATTAACATAATAAAACAGAATGAGGAAATAAATCAACCGATTTATAGCAAACTGAAGCATAAATATTTGAATTTAAAGTACCCAATTCTTTTTAATTCTCTTTGTGTCTCCGTGAATTGAGAAGCCATTCATTAAATTTCAACGAACCAAGGCAGAATGAATTGGCAGCGTTTAAAGGAGTTCCTCCTTTTAGTTCCTCAAGGGATGAATGTCGCGAGCTGTTAGTGACGTAAATGGAACTTATGCACAAACAAAAAGGAAGAATTATTTTTTAAATCATTTTTCCTTTTTGTCTCGTGCACGTTCGGGGCATTCATCTCGGTTCTTTCTCTTACGTATCAAAAGGACAGTCCCAGCATCGTTGGCTTATTTATTTTTAATTTAACTGTATCGGGTATTGACTGTTGAAGGTAAGATTATTATTTATTAATAATGGAGAAAAAAACCTGTCTACTAAAAATTTATCAGTACTTTAGGATTAATGATCGCCGTTTATGTCCATTTTTTTTTTAACAATATGGTTACCTTATTTTTTTTGTTAGATAATCTTTTTACGCACACGATAATCTCGATCAAACGTCATCTCCCCGATCGTGTCAATTACTATGTCAATTTGACTGATCCAAACCAACCTACATACGCGAACGATCGAGTCAGCTGCGTGCCTGCAAGTCGCGTGCCTTAAAAACAAGGCTAGTCCATTGTACCGTGACAGTCGATACTAACCTTCGCGGACGAAGTACGCGGCCAGGCTCACCTGTCGCGAGCATGGCGTTTTGACGCGCGCGTATAAAATAAAAATAATCAACAATAATTCGAAACTTATTTACATATTAAAAATAAAATAATAATAAAAATAGTAACAATATTGGACAGAAATAAATACATTCAGCCTGTGCAAGTGATAGACGTGAATAAAAGCACCGCGTTCTTAATTTGATTTTATATTATTTAATTTTCCGGCCGTTGCAGTGAACATGGGTTTGAAGTCTGAAGATGACAAAAGGCCGAGCAAATTGGCGATCATGGACGAGGACTCCTCCGATAAGCCAAGTGAGTAAATTATTTAATTTTTATTACGTGAAAGTGGAAATTATTGTGAGTGTTATGTATCGATAAGTCAATTGAGCCGTTTGACTTGTTTTTGCCAATGAAGGTAGCGGCAGACATTCTTCAAAATGTATCTTGTCTAAAAAAAAGGAGCATTAAATGTAATTTATATAACTTCAGAGCCAAGGTTCAAACAAACTAAAAAGGGTCCAACTTTGCAAATGTTTAACTGGTGAATTATTTTATTTGTGTTTCACATTAATTGCAGTATTATAATTACAAATCTGATAAGTGGGTATTAGTTTATAAAATATGTATAAATCTTCTTTTGGTGCCTCTCAATAAATGAAGGTTTTCCGTCAACTTCAAATATTTAAATATTTTTTAAACACAAATAAATATTGTTAAATTAAATTTAACCTAGCACATTATATAATATAATAAATTCGCTTTAGACTATTTGCTATTTTTCTCTAACTGCCCTCTAAGCCTTAGCTAAAAAAAAAACTTCGTCCGTCAAAGTTGATATTGTATTTGTATAGCCATTTCTTCAAAATAAGCGAGTATATATTAAAATATATTACTAAAATGTAATTTAAATAGCAGTTTGAGGGATCCCTGTCTTAAGAAAACAGGTTCATTATGAACGTGATAGGTCATTCTTGATTTCCGTTAACCCTCCGATTCTTCATTACTGGTTTGAGTTTCGAATTATTTTCCAACTCTCTTTTTTACAAAATTATTTTCCTTATATGCTGTTACTGCGCAAATTCATTTCTTTGTTTCTGGATTAACTAACATGTTAATTATAAGCCAAAATACATAGAATTCTTAATTAATGAACATATTTACAGTAACTTACATACTTAATCATGTGCTATGCCTATGCTGCACTGGTTGACGTCATCACGTCAGCGCCGGCTATCGCTGAAAACCAGCGCTGGGGCTCTGTCTTGCATAGGGTCGTAGCATTATGCTGAGCGATTGCCGTTTTACGTGGATGTGACGCATATTTCCCCCCAACTCGTTCTTTTTTATATTTGTGTTTTTCTTTGCGTCATGTTTACCGCAAATAAACGTATTTTCTTTCTTTCTTAAATCTTTCCATCTTAAAAAATCAACGGTAAAAATATATTTAGAATAGAATGGAATCAAAAAAATCAAATAAAACCAGAAATAAAATAAAAAACAAACCAAAACCAAACCAATCAACCAAATCAAATCTTATGTAATTAGTTAACTAACTGCGCTTAGAAGATAATTCCATTATAAACACTCGTTACTTTGGGAATCACTTTATTAGATTTCTCACAAACGATTGTGTTAAGATCCTATTAAACGTTGGAGTAATGAGAAGTGACGTTAAAGATTTCTTCCTATCGAGAAATTACATTAAGACGGGATATAAAACATCCCATAAATATCGGGGACAAATTTCTTGAGATCTTATTAACGGCAGTGGCAAGAATCCTGCAAGTTGAGCTCCGTTAAGTTCTGAGTTGAGCTGGACGATTAGTGACAAATGCGTGCACCGACTGGACAGGACCACTCAATCAGTTTGATTCTTTCCTCAAATGACCATTTCAGACCATCTGAAGACCTCGCATGATCTGGCTAAGATTATATCTGAACTTTAAACGAGACTGTGACCTGAGTTTGTTTCGGCCTTTCTTCTCAGAGTAATATGATTGACGTGTAAAAGTGTTTGTCTCAAGTACCTATTTACAGAAATGAAATCATTTATAATTTACCTCATTTATGTCGGTAAAACAAAAAGTAGTCAGTTAAATGGCATAAAGTTTTTGTGAAAATTTCACCTATTACCTCATTTACAGCATGACTTGTATCTAATTCGTCACAAATTCACTAGAAGTTGTTTACAAAATAGTTTTCCATCAGTTAGTAATTTTCACGTTATTAATCGCACGCGACACAAAGGCATCGTTCGTCGCGCGACAAGCGGTGCCTTTGTGTCGCGTCGCGTGTCGCGCTTGTTTGAAGGACCCTTTAAATTAAGACGTTGAAAAGAATTATACTTATATTTTTTATTTATCTTCACGTATTTAAAAACATCGTTCCAACTGTGGTGCTGAAATCTATACTCAATACTATATAATATTATAAAGAGGTAAAATTTGTGAGTTTGTATGCAGGGGGTAATATTTGGAACTACTAATCTGATTCCGAAAATTCCTTCACTAATGGGAAGCTACAGTATTGCCAAGTGTTTAGGATATATTGAGGGCGAAGTCGCTGGTAGAAGCTAGATTTTAAAGATAATTTGTACCTAGTTTTTGACGCATAAGAATAAATGTACCTATGCACTAATGGTTTTTCATCCCTATTACGTATTTAATTACATAATCATAATCAGGCTATCATGTTCCCACTGCTGGGATATAGGCCTCCTCTTGGTGAGAGGCGGTGGGCCGCAATCCACCACGCGGGCCCAGTTCGGGATGGTAGATGTCACATGTCTTCGAATTTTTGGTTCTAGGACATGCCGGTTTCACGAAGTTTTCCTTTACTGTTTTGAGAGCAGTGGTGATGAACCGGTAGCATTGTCTTAATCCTTCCAAAGGCCATTTTAGATCTTTTTAACTCCGATCCGATTACTTATGCAACGACATACAGAATTAATGTTGTTTAAATAAATTCAAGCTATAAACATGTGCTGGATATAGTCCATCGACATTTTCCTCTTAAAACCGAATTTTCTCGAGTCAATATCAAACGTAATGTTAATTCATCGTTTTACATGCAGTAAAGCGCATTGCTTTTTAAATTGATTTTTATACAACAAGCACTTTAGTAAATTATTAAGTATAATTACTTATTTATTAATTAAAACTTTATGCACAAGTAAAAAAAAAACACTGTACCAAGGCAGACTTATGTATTTATACCAAAACAAAAAATTGGATTTGCACAAAAGGTATGCAACCCTATGGTTATGGCAACCCTAATTACAATGTTCGAATGCATACATGGTGATCATTTAACTCATGCTGGTTGATGTAAAAACGCGTTAAAAATTATGTTTTTTACAAATAATAAATCGTGATGCAGATATTTACATACAATACAACGGAAATACATGGAGTTAGTCAGCTAAGTGATCTAATTCCGTGATAATTTTTTATCACATTTTTCTATTGTCAACCAAAACCAGATTATTTTTAAGCTATTGCATAGCTTTTATCGCGGGCTTTGAGCGCGGCGACCGAATTAAGAAATTCCGTAACGAAAATAAAACCTAACACCCCCCTCCGCCTACCATGTAGCTCGGCCGAGCGTTCGCTTAACGTGTATGTATATGGTACGACTGTACTTGAATTAATATCAAAGAAAAAAAAAATACTGCATAAATACTGCATAAATAAATAATTATAATTGCATAAGTTACTAAAAAATGCTATGCAATAGCTTTACCGCGGCAGTCCCCGAGTGCCACACGTGTTTTTTTTATATTTGCGAAGACAGATGTAAATATTAAAAAAAAAAATAGTGGGAATCGCCATTCGGATATTTTTATTCAGCCTTGACCTCCTTGAGTCCATGCATTTCGGTGTTGAGTTTATAAAGACATTTTTAGCGTTTTAGTCAAATTATGTTACAGTATTATTCTTTGAATTATGGAAAAAAGGCCGTCGTTTTAAACCAGCACCCTAATTACGTAACACACTATCTATCACAATCTGAATCATTTTGAAGCCTATTGCTAATTCATTGCTTCATAATTATGTCCGAAAAATTTGTCTGCTCAACAACGTAAATAACACAATGGATGTTGTTGAACTGTCAAAATGAAACCCATTCCTACTGTCGGTGTGTTACGTAATTACCCCGCTGGATTTTTCCTAGATCGAGACGCGTTTAATGGCGGCGTTTGTTTAGCGGTAACACTGTAGAGTTATCTGTCTACTAAACATTCACCAGTGGGTCTTGTAAATACTTGAAACTCAATAGAGCTTGGTACTTTACAAGAAAGATTTTAAATCAATCAATTCAGCCTTTCGCAGTCCACTGCTGGACATAGGCGTCTCCCAGGCTGCACCACAACACCCTGTCCTCCGCCTTCCGCATCCAGTCTGTCCCCAGCCACCTTTTTAAGGTCGCCGGTCTATCTAGGGGGCGTTCCACACACATAGGGACATTATCGATTGATAAATGTGAGTTTAAATCAAACTTGTGTTATGATCAAGGTAGTTAGGCAACGTATGACCTACAATACCATGCCCAATTTATGACACGACCCGAATAGAGCCTTATTAAGGACTTGGGGCGTATCTGACGGCATAAGGGCACTGCTAGTGGGAAAGTATTGGTATTAGATTCACGTGTGGTGATATTAATTTCACTTCAAAAGTTGTACATACGACAACGGTTTATGTTATATCATATTTACCTTGAATTTTATCGTTTTCTTTTACGAACATGTGCTCAATAAAAGTAAAACTAGTAGTGTAGCCAATAATACTACTCGTATTTTAGCGGTAAGTTCGTTCAATTTACATAAGCATATGCGAGCATAGAAACATTATTTCTCCAATTTTTTAGGGTTCCGTAGCCAAATGGCAAAAACGGAACCTTTATAATTTCGTCATGTCTGTTTGTCTGTCCGTCCGGATGTTACACAGCCATTTTACTCGGGAGACTATTTGCACTTGTGTATTCTCTGCACCGCTTAATAGTGGTGTAGTGAAATTACGACAAAAAAAATATAGGGTGGCACTCGCCATGTATCCGAGGGATGAAAAAAAATAAACATAAGCGTCTGTGGTACCATTGGATCCCATAATTTAACAAGATTATGATGTTACAAAGTAATTTTTTTACTTAAGTCAATAGTTTTTTGAGATCTTTTTGGTTGTAACCGCAGTGAGAACTTTCTTTTATTTATTTATTTTTAAAGAAACCTTACAGACTAATAACTATCTTGAATATCATGCATAAGTTTTGACATTTGCTAATTACAAGTTATTAGTTATTTATTACATTTTTCATAGTTTTTTCGAGAAATACCATGAAGGGAATCACATGTCAGTAAAAGAGTGATGACCATAGATTTTGATGGATGGAGAAGGAACAAGGAAAGATGAGAGAGGAGGATGAGGAGAGATGATTTTGATGGATGGAGGAAGGCCAAAAATAAAATGGATGGATTGTGGTGAAGGATGTTTGACGGCACGGTTGGCGCAGTGGTTAAGCGATTGACTGCTGCGCTGCGTGTCACGGGTTCGATTCCCGCACGGAACAAATATTTGTATGACCTACAAGTAGTTGTTCCGGGTCTGGCTGTTTGTGTATGTGAGTTAAATGTTTGTAAACGCACCCACAATACAGGAGAAATTCCTAGTGTGGGGCAACGTTTTTAAAAAAAAAAAAAAAAAAAAAAAAAAAAAAAAAAAAAAAAAAAAAAAAGGATGATATTTATGAAAGAGAATTTGGCGGGAGTGAATGATAGCGTGACGGTTGACAGGAGAGAAAAGAAGAAGAAAATGTATTGCGACGAGCACAAGTAACATAACATATACACAGTACACATACATACACATACATAGTACACATACATAGTAACAGGGGTAAGGGTAGGAAGATGATGATTAGAAAATACATAAATACATACATACACTCACGCCTTCTTCCCATAGGGGTAGGCAGAAACTACAGAACGCCACCTTCTACGATACTTACATACTCCTTTTGCCTCGTTTACGTTCATACATCTGGTCATACACGCACGTCGGTTGCGAGGACTACGCACCTGACCATTCTGAAGAACATCACCAATAAGGCCACTATATGTCTTCCTAGGGCGTCCCCTCCCGGCGTTTCCACTCACATCTGCCTTGTAAATACCTTTTGTTTGCCGCCCTTCATTCATCCTTTCAACATAAGAAATATTAACTTATTTTTTTACGATCGATAAAATCGATACTGTGTATTCATCTCAACTGCGGAACCCATTACTGGGCGTGGTCCAACACGCACCTGGCCGTAGTCTTTTTAAGTTGGTTATAAAGTGTGTAAGTAACGAGATTATACTCTGTCCTGTCCCTCAATTTTTTTTTTCTTGGTAATTCAGCAAATAACTTCTCCCGCTCTGGGTGGAGCGGGAGGGCGTGGTCAGACTTTTACTGACTAAAACCCATCCGTGTTCCTTTCGTACAGTTGCTTTTGTGCCAGGGCCATGGTAACGTCTGTCACTCCCTGCGTCATTCTTGAACGATGATGGTTAAAAACAATGCTAGATCGAACCCAGAAAACAAAATAGGAAATAATAAGCTATTTATATGCATGTTGCTGTAAAACAATGAGTTATTAAAACTAATGGCGCATTAATGAATGTAATTAATTAATAGTATAATTAATTAATTAATACAGTAATTAATAGTACACGCGGGATTGATATATTTCTGCAATTAAAATTTCAATAATATTCAATGCCAGAAAAAGACGATGACGAAAAAAGAGGCCAAGTGCGACTTGGACTCCCACACGAAGGGTTCCGTACCACCGTACCATATTTAACACTACATTTTTTTTAAATACATTATTTATAATAAAAAACGCCGATAAAAACACGTTTACTGTGTAATTTTTATTATTTGTTTTTATCAATTGTCTACCTATTACGGTTCAAAATATACAGCCCTGTGACAGACGGACGGACGGACAGCGGAGCTTTAGTATTGGCACCCTTTTGGTACGCCCTTTGGTACGTTGAGTTCTAAGAAGTGATTTAACTCCATACTATTCGTAGCAAGGTGTTTTTTAAACCCAGCACCATAATTGCGTAACACACTATCTATCACAATCTGAATCATTTTGAAGCCTATTCTAGCTAATCCATTGCTTCATGTGTTCGAAAAAGTTGTCTGCTCAACAACGTAAATAACGCAGTGAATGTTGTTGAACTGTGAAAATGAAAGCCATTCCTACTGTTAGTGTATTACGCAATTACCCCGCAGTTCGTTTCATTGACATTACTCATACACATTAGATTCACTTGGCGACTGTCACTTCGTTTGTAAACAAGATGTTAATCAGTGGACTTACCACCTAATTAGTAATTATTAGTAATCAATCAATGAAAGCCGAAGCATGGCAGACTTGTGGTTTCCTATTAGAATAATTATTGGTAAAAGAAACAATAGGAAAAATCGTCATTCATTTGATTAGTTATAACTAATTGCTTGTTACTTTGTTCTAGCGAAAGGCTCGTCTTTTTGTTCAATTCCGATGATAAACGAACTATTCAAATAAACAAGGAAATATTAAAAGACTAAAAAAGGGCTATATTAATATGCAGATAGGCATTTTCTAGGGTTCCGTACCCAAAAGGTAAAACGGGACACTATTACTAAGACTCCGCTGTCCGTCCGTCTGTCACCAGGCTGTGTCTCATGAACCATGATAGACAGTTGAAATCTTCATAGATGATGTATTTCTGTTGCCGCTATAACAAGAAATACTAAAAACAGAATAAAATAAATATTTAAGGGGGCTCCCATACAACACACATGATTTTTTTGCCGTTTTTGTAGATAATGGTACGGAACCCTTCGTGCGCGAGTCCAACTTGCACTTGGCCGGTTTTTTTTATTTTATCCCACAAAATGAAGAAGCTCATCATTTTTCACAAAGACTCATCATTATTAGGAGGCAGCCTTGTTCCACCTTATGCTGAGTATGAGTCGCCTCCCTTTTGTGCCATGGTTCCCAAAAGGGAACTGCGTAACACACTAACAGTAGCAATGACTGTCACTTTGACAGTTCAACAACATACATTGCGTTATTTACGTTGTTGAGCAGACACATTTTTCGAACATATGAAGCAGTGGATTAGCAATATCCTTCAAAATGATTCAGATTGTGTTTGATAGTGAGTTACGTAATTAGGTTGCTGGTCTGTGCGAGTCTCATCCAGCTTTCCCCTGCAGTCTTCTGTAGGTTGTCAACCCACAACCATTCCGTTAGAGCCAAAAAGACTATTGAATCTATTTGGTCATAAAACTATGTTAATAAAATCTAGGCAAGGAAATCTATCTAGATCTATGAATGTATAATGTTTATTGTGATTAGTCACGCTATTATTTATTGCTTTAGATTCGTTGGATTCTTAAAATAAAATATTTGTATTGTTCTATCCATTGAAATTTATCTATGGTTCTATAATTTTTCTACAATTTTCCCTTGGGTGCGACGAATGGAAAGTGTTTATTTTATTCGCTGCTTTATTAAGTCCTATTTTCAAATAGGCACTTTTCGTGTTTTAAAGTAATTTAATTTGAATTTTGTATACATTTTTGTTGAAACCTGTTTCTATTTATTTAAAAATAGCACCCTTGATACAACAGTCTTAAATAAATAATAAATTAAGTACTTAAGTGGATACCTAGATACAATCGCCAACAGGTCAAGCTACACGAAACTGTCAAATTTTTCCAAACGATTTTATACCTTAAAAACTTAATGGTTAAGTTCAAAATCGAATGAGAAAATCTGACAGTTTATGGTAACTCGCTGTGCTAGTGACTGTACCTTAATTTAATTACTTATGGTGATAATTTGGTACCTACAAACATTTTTGTTGAAGTTTTTAGAACTATATTCCTGAAACAAAAAAAAAAACAGCCTTTTATTGGCCCATTGCAGGGTAAATGCCTTTTCTCATACAGAGAAGGCATGAGCACTGTAGCCGTACTATGAGGTGTTAATACCATCATGGTTCCATTGCGTAAAAGGGATAGCGCTATCGGTCATATATAGCTCCGTCTCTCTTTCACGCTGGAACAATGATGGTTTTAACACGTCGTAGTAAGGCTGCTGATCATCACACCTGCTCCCTAATTATATAACATACTATCAATCACAATCTGAATCATTTTGAAGCCTATTGCTAATCCATTGCTTCATAGTTCGAAAAAATTGTCTGCTCGTTAACGTAAATAACGCAATGAATGTTGTTGAACTGTCAAAATGAAAGCCATTCCTATTGTTAGTGTGTTACGTAATTACCCCGCTGCCGCTGGTCAAGACGGATTGCCGATTTCGAACTTATATGTATCAACTCAACCCAGCGGGGTAATTGCGTAACACACTAACAGTAGGAATGGCTTTGATTTTGACAGTTCAACAACATTCACTGCGTTATTTACGTTGTTGAGCAGACAAATGTTTCGAACATAAGAAGCAATGGATTAGCAATAGGCTTCAAAATGATTCAGATTGTGATAAATAGTGTGTTACGCAATTAAGGTGCTGGTTTCCTTACGATTTTCCTTCCTTATTTTCTAAACAACAATAGATCAATAAAAAAATATTCAATTAATGTTATGCAATCAAAACAAAGGCCTTTTTGTACCTTCTTACGCACGGGAATCGATGATTCAGCCAACAACGATTAGCTGTTGCAATAATTATCATAAAAAATTAAGCAAGTGATTATGATAATGTAACATTGTTTCGTTCTAAGGCCATTGCACACACTTGACCGGCTTACATATCTGTCTATTACAATATCGGTTATGAAACGGTAATAACAAAACCTTTTTATCGGTGTTTAGGGTTCCGTAATTAAAAAATCGTCATTCATTTGATTAGTTATAACTAATTGCTTGTTACTTTGTTCTAGCGAAAGGCTCGTCTTTTTGTTCAATTCCGATGATAAACGAACTATTCAAATAAACAAGGAAAAATTAAAAGACTAAAAAAGGGCTATATTAATATGCAGATAGGCATTTTCTAAGATTCCGTACCCAAAAGGTAAAACGGGACCCTATTGCTAAGGCTCCACTGTCCTTCCGTCCGACTGTCAATGGTTAATGTGTCAATCTGTTGAAATGTAATAGGTAGACACTTGACATTTTCATAGCGTGTGAAAATGTCAAGGCCTAAGGCCGCTGTAAAAACAAATACTTAATAATAATAGATAAAATAAAAAATTAAAGGGGGTGCCCATACAAGAAATTTGTTTTTTTTGGCGTTTTGTGTTTGATCTTAATAATGACAATAATGACTAAGTATTAAAAAAAAGTAGTTGTAAATATTATACGGTGGTACGGAACCCTTCGTGTGCAAGTCCGGCTCGCACTTGGCCGCTTTTTCTCCTCGCGTCCGCTCTAATTACGAAATAGCAATTTCTGTTTTTTACCGATATATGCTGGCATTGTGTCTATAATATTATTTAGAAAATAAGTCGAAGATATTTAGTATTATATCGATAATAGCTTGCGAAATGTCTTTTTGTTATTATTTTCAATTGATACGTACGAATGCATGTCAAGGATTTGAGTCGCACGTGGTCATGAAAGGCCGATAAATAATATACTCACGGCAAATAAAGTATACATGAATATTCATTGGTTCCTCAGTTTATAACACACGCTTACTAACTACTTAATTATTGTCATTATCTATGGTAAAAATAAAAAGGTGTTGTTAAAAATCTATACTATTATATACCTACTAATATTATAAAGGCTCCTGCAAATAGGCGCGACGCCACAGCGCGACGCGACTCTAATGAAACAATTCCTATGAAAACTTAATGGAAATTGTTCTACAAAACTCGCGTTGCGCTGTCGCGTCGCGCCTGTCTGTGTGGAGCCTTAAAGAGGTATAGAGGTATGAGGAACAGGGTGTTAAGCTCACTCATTCTCTATGTAAAAGGGAGGATCTTCCGACCAGACGGGTGTCGTGTCTGGTGGGCAACTGCCCGATGTTTGATATCGGGACGTTGTATATATGCTAGTTGCGTGGTAAACTCTGCTTGCGCGATGCAAGATTTGCGTGACGTCAGTGTGACGTGTAGTTCGCATGTGGCGATGTAGATACCGCTACATAGGTAAAATTTTTGAGTTTGTATATAGGTATGGGGTAATCTTCAGAACTACTGATCCGACTCCAAAAAATCTTTTACTAATGGGAAGCCATAGTATTGCCGAGTGTCATGGGTATATTTTATGTTAAACCAGAATTTTTATGCGGACGCAGTCGCGGGCAGAAGGTAGTCTAAAATATGCATTGCTAGAAATTGGTGCTACGGTGCTACGAACGTGGTAGTCAGTGGCTACGGCCGTAGCGATTTTGATCTACGAGCTACGCGGCATCCCTAAAAGAAATTAAAGTTAGTTAAATTTATTATACATACTATTATTATACATCAGGGTTGTCACTTTCTGCCGGGGTCGCGGATTGTTCGAAAGAGTTACCGTGGTCCTGGCGCACAGGCAACTGAAGGAACACGGGTGGGTTTTAGTCAGTAAGAGTCTGACACGCCCTTCCGCTCCGCCCAGAGCGGGAGAGGTCATTTGATGATTTCCCACCCAAAAAAAGGGATGTCACTTTGGATAGTTCGGATTCAAGTCTGGACGAAGTATGTTCCTTACTTCATATGAACTGCTCCTAAGCTTTAGTCTATTGTCCTTTTAAATGGAACAATATATATGTAAGGGACTCCTACTTTTAGTAGATAGAAATCTATTTAGTTTAGTGCTTCTTGATATATCGACAATCCTACAAGAAATAAAAAACAAAAATCAAGAAAATAAAACATTGGCTTTCGAAAAAGAATTATTAAAACAAAAAACCACCACACATACAAAAAAAATATAAACAACAAACCAAACAAACATATATAAATATATATATATATATATATATATATATATATACATACGGACGAATTAAGAACCTCCTCTTTTTTTGTAGTCGGTAATAAATGAGAACTTAGCACGTTAATGTAATTTCTAAAGTGTATTGACTCTATTCATCAAATCATGAACCAGCGGTGTAATTGCGTTACACACAAACACACAAATAGCTTTCATTTTGACAGTTAAACAATATTCATTGCGTTATTTACATTGTTGAGCAAACTAATTTTTCGAACATATGAAGCAATGGATTAGCAATAGGCTTCAAAGTGATTTAGATTGCGATAGATAGTGTGTTATGCAATTAGGGTGCAGTACTTTGTTGTAGTTTAGTTCCGCAGGATAATTGCGTAACACACTAACAATTTTTTATCAAATTAACGTTAAATCGAGCAGACGAATTTTTCAAACATATGAAGCGATGGATTAGAAATTTCTTCCAAAAACCTTTGGATTCTGAAAGAAAGTGTGTTACCTACGCAATTGGGGAGCGAATCAGTCAGAGTCATACTTAGTAGTTTCTGAAAAAAAGTTCTGTACTTTCTGACCCATTTCTCGGCTTCAACATCATTTTCCAAAAACGCTTGCGGAAAATAAAAAAAATATGTAAACGTACATAAACTCTTATTGATGAATGTATGTATGGACGAATTCCTATTCACTAACTAACTTAACTGATACTCTATATTCATCTCATTCTCTCGTAGATTACTTTTCTGAAGTTTCACTTCTACCGTGTGTGAATTGCGCACACTTTTTTCCGGGCGTTATCTGCGCTGCTATACCTACATACTTGATAAAGCTGCATTGCTGCATTTGTAGCGCGTTTTTGTTGCGATAAGTGCGCGAGTAGCACTTAACTTTTTAACTATTCTGTGGCCCAAAAGTTTTTACACAAGTTTTTACAGTGGCACCAATAAATAACCCTTGAAAGCGAAGATCTTCGTTCTTCTCCGTTTTTCTCCATAGGTAGTACATGCTACGCTTTCGAATGGGCAACTAGCTTCATATATCTGTCTGACCGACTCCTTGACAATTCAAAAGTGCCTGTAAATGGTTTTATTTAAATGAACGCTTTGAGTTTAGAGTTAAGAGTGAAAATTCGTTTTTAGTTCACTCGTTAATAATTGATAAGTTATATTGTTAATAGTGTGATAGTAAGATAGTGTAAGTTATCGTCTAACGACCTCATTCAAATATAAGAATTATTACGCAAGTTAATTTACACGCTCATCTTACGCAGTAAATACTTAAGACAAATTGCCGATACTAAATGGTTTGTGTGAAATAATGTGAATCACTCAAGCGTGACACTAATTGTCGGTATTCATTACTACTTAAGGGGGAAGCGTCACGTTGCCCGCGAAATTCATATTTTTTTACGTTTTTTTGCAATTTGCAGGTCAGGGTTAGGTTAGTTCATAATTGAGGAGCGTTTTCACAAAGCGATACATCGAATTTTATATATTTTAATTTTATTTAAGGCAATTTCATTTAACGTACTATATCTAAACCCTAATTAATAAATAAATTACATTATTGAAAAATAAATTATTTTACGATGTATCGTTTTGTAAAAACGCTCCTCAATTATAATCCCATTGATTGATACTTTACGAAATTGTCATTCAATAGGATTATAATTTATGAACTTAGAGGGTTGTATTGATAATTTTAATGATTATAATTATGTAAATGTGAATTGCTACTTAAAAAGCTAGAAACCATCAAAATTACCGGTAGTGCCTTAAGAATGTTCGATTCCTATCTAAAAAACAGGTCACAGTTAGTTAGAACGGATAATAATTTTCAAAGTGGGACATTACCTATAACGTGTGGAGTTCCCCAGGGATCAATTTTGGGGCCCCTGCTCTTTTTAATTTATATAAATAATATTCAGGAACTTAAACTACATGGCCATCTTACTCTATACGCAGATGACACTTGCTTATTTTATTTCGGCTCTTCCATTCATGATTTAGTTTCCCAGGCTCAAGATGATTTAAACACCCTTTTTTCATGGTTTCAATTTAACTTATTAACTATAAATATTTGTAAAACATGCTATATCTTGTTCAAAGCAAAAAATAAAATAATACCTCCACATAATCCATTAGTTATCAACAATGTGCACTTACAGCAAAAATCTTGTGAAAAATATCTTGGATTAAGAATGGATAGTTATCTATCGTGGACTGTTCACTTGGATCATATAAAAACAAAGCTTACGTCTCTACTTGGATCTCTCCGAAGCATAGTTCGATGTATTCCACATAGACTGCGTCACACCATCTATAACGCCTTAGTAAAACCACACCTACTATATCTGGTTGAAATTTGGGGCAGTGCGGCCAAGACGAAGCTAGCAAGTCTCCAAGTTGCACAAAACAAGATAGTGAAAATGATTTTTGGCTACCCATATTTAACATCAACATGCAAAATTTATGAAGAAACCAAAATAATGAACATTAGACAGTTATATATTTACAATACATGTATTTTCATTCGTAAGGCACTGAACAAAAGTATACAGACTAATTTATCGTTTACTAAAGTAAAACAAGTAACTCAACGTAGCAGTCGCCGAGCTAGTTTTCTGATTTTACCGAAGATGAGAACCAAGTTTGGCAAAAAAAATTTAACTTTTGAAGGAGCACAATTATATAACAAAATACCCTCATGTATAAAGGGGTTGCGCTCATTCAATGCATTCAAAACTCAATTGGCTGCGTATTTAATCACAAATAACACTCTTCCTAAAAGTTGAATGCATTGGATGCACTGTGTCCTTCTTTCTTATATCTATGACTGTATCATAATTGCTACCGTGACGTCTGTGACGAACTTTTTATTGATATAATTTAATTTAAGCATTGTTCTCATGTAAGTGACTTTGTGTCTTTTTTGAGAATAAAAATATCTTTAAACCTAAATACATACTTGTTACGGTCGCGAATCATGTTTTGTTCAACATACAACCTAACACTAACCTGCAAATTGCAAAAAACGTAAGCATCTTTGAATTTCGCGGGCAGCTGGCACTTCCCCTTAAGTCAACAATCGAGTAATCGGATACTTTTCGCAATAGTATTGTGTCTGTTTGTCGCCCCTTCCATCATTCCGTTGTTGAACCGCGCGCTGGCTGCAAAGAACTACATCACTGTTTCGAAATTCGAATGTGTAAATCGACCTCTTCCTTTTAATGTCACGTCACGTCAAATGTAAAGACCCTTACTGCGTTTGTCCACCGCCACCGTCAACGGGACGTCAATGAGAAACGAGATTATTCAAACCGAGCGGACATCCCGGTGACGGCATGCGGTGGACTCGCGCCCATAGTATGTATCGCTACTTCGGCGCCGCCGTTATGTCGTTCTCGTTGACGTCCCGTTGACGGGGCGGTGCACAAACGGCCTTAGGGATTCGTTTTTTACAATCCAAATTCTTGCTCTTATTTTGGTTGCGCGTGTCAATGGAACCAACCATTAGTTAGGTTTCCGGCACGAATAAAAAAACTATTTCTAGAACAATAAAAAACAATCAGGTAAGTTCTTATTCGAGAGTTTAATACTACAGGTTAATTTTTTTCCTTAACTATGATGCAGGTAGTGTTTGTATGTTGAGTGAGTATCGTTCATAAAATAAATGTCATCATTTAAAATCAGACATTGACACATAGATCAGTCTGGCAGTTTTTTTTTGTGGTTACATACTTTAAAAGTTATTGCCAAGGCTAGCATTGACAATTAACAAGTGAATGTGGTTATGTGGTTAATGGAATAGGAATTTAATGATAATATACGTTGCAAAACTGCACCTTAATTTTATTGCGGAACACACTATCAATCCCAATCTGAATCATTTTGAAGTATATTGCTAATCCATTGCTTCATATGTTCGGAAAATTTGTCTGCTCAACGACGTAATAAACTCTAATGAATGTTGTTGAACTGTCAAAATGAAAGCAATGTCTACTGTTAGTGTGTTACGCAGTTATCCAGCTGGACTTATTAACTATTATATATACATATATATATATATATATATATATATATACATCCTGCAACCTTTTTGGCGTCATGCACGTGGTGCATCATTACGACGTCCCCCAGTTCCCTTCACTTTATTTAACATGTCTTAATGAATATTGCTTAGTTTTTTGATTTCAAGCCCTTTGGGATACGTCGGTTCCCGATAAAAAAAAAAATTGCGATATTCGTCTTTCAGTCATGCCCAAACATTTTTGAACCCCCAACCATGGTGATACATTTTAGCCATCCTAGATATATTGATCATAATTTACCTATGGCATCGATTATTTAGCGTCCTCACAGGATGGACTGTATTTGGGAGTGCGACGTTGCCAGCTTTGGGTTTATTGTCTCTTTCTTTTCCTATCGCTTTTCTGTACTAAACAGTTTCAACGTTTATTTTGTTCCAATATTCGCAAGGTTTATACATATACGGATGCCCAATATGTTATAATGTGTAAATACAAAGCTTTCTCACGGAGGATCAGCGAAAAACTTGAGCGGATTCAAAATTTCTATATTAGATTCATATTTGGTTTGCGCAAATATAATCGTGTCTCTCATTTTCGCTCTTAGCTCAAAGGGCTGCCCATAAAACTTCGCCGGAATAATTATGTCCTCTCTATTATATTACTTTGTTGTTGTATTTGTCATCTCCTGTGTTTTTTTCCTGTATGTCATAAAAAATCTACCTACCAAATTTCATATTTACATTAATAAAATGATAGTATTTATAATAAAATGAATTAACTGGGAACAGTGCTTTCATCTTACAGTTGGTAGCTTGCAGCCACATAGTACCACCTCAAATAGTACCGTATGCCTCAAGATCACCATCGATCGGCTATTGGGCGTCCGTGTACAGCTATTGGGCATCCGTATATGGCTATTTGGCGTCTTTACAAAGTACAAAGCTTGACGCCGGTTTGTTAACACCAAATAATAAAAACTACCGATCACAGATAACAGAAGACTTAACAGTACAGATACCTATATATCATCACGATTGATATAGACGTTGTAGAAACTTCCACCCCTTTTTACCCCCTTAGAGAATGATTTCGTGGATGAAAACTATCCTTTGTCATACTATCTTCATACCAAATTTAATTTAAATCGGTTTAGCGGATATAGATTCCCTATACAAACTTCTACTCTCCTTTTTTATCCCTTTAAGAGATGATTTGGGGACAAAAGTATCCTCTGTTCTTCTCCGGGTCTGATACTATCTCCATACTAAATTGAATCTAAATCGGTTCAGCAGTTTAAGCGTGAAAAGATAACAGACAGACGGACATACTTTGTATTATTAGTATTAATTATTATCTATTTATGAATAAATTATTTAAATAAAATAACTTATTTCCTGTAGCTCTATGTTAGTATTTATCAATCTATATTTTACTGATATAGGGTAACTATTCTAGGTAAGCAAACAAAAACAAAGACATGTAAATGTAATCACTTTTATTTTCATAGTTCTCAACCATACAAAGTACTTAAATAGGTTACCATAATTTAAAAACTTCTTAAACTTTCAACAAACTTTCGTTAAAAATTTGACTTTGCCAACTTCGTTATACATTTTTAACAAAAAATAGTTTCACAATGGGTATAATCTACTCTAACTAATCAACATCATAATTACCTTCAATAAAATCACCTTAGATGACTGGCACACAGACGAGATAGTTTGACATTGCTTATTTTTAGAAGTAGTTCTTTTTAGTAGTACAATCAATAACACAACAGTAAAATTACTCCTATGGCACAAGAAATTTTGGTATTAATACTAAAATATCTGACATTAGCTAAGCTACTATAATTAATAACATAATAACGTTATTACGAGATCATCCCAGACTTTAGTTGCTGATCTAACATCACAAAAATTATGATAGATACCTAATAAAAAAACTTTATACAACGTGTTTTTTTTTATATCAAATTGCATATAAATTATTTGTCAAATCAAAAGTTACTTTTTTTTCTTTTCCATGTCAAAACGTAGTTTTGTCGAATGAATTTGTTAAGAAAAATAAAATAAAAACTTTTGATTTGACAAATATGAATATGCCACATGAATCTTTTACATGGTCTGATCAAAACCTTAGTCGTGGGATATCAAAAAAACAAGTTGTATAACTTTGGAACTTAGTTCCTTAAACTTTGCTTATAATACAAGAACAGCTCAGACTTTGGCGTGCTTTAGCAATTACTATATATGTTAGCAATTACTATATATTATGAATGTTATAGTATTGATTAATAAAATTATTGATCAAAATATTTACATACAATGTTAGGCAAGATATATTTGAGTACGTACTTACCTAGTTATTAATACTTTCTTAATAAATTTAATTTAAATATTAGAAACCAATCTTTGAACTTTTCATATAAGTAGGTACTTAAAAAAGAAACGCTTATAACCTAGTATAAAAACTTCGCATCAGGTGGTGTAGTAACACGCGTTGCTAACCTACATACGTAAGTTTATTAAATGTTTTTCTTTATAATGTCTTACAGACATACAGTCCTTCTTTTACTACCCTTATCTATTTATGTAGGTACCTACCTACATAACTTACTTAAACACTAGATAAATACTTAAGAACAGTCGCTTCGTACTTAGGTTGAGTGGTTTGATCCGTCGTCACGATAACTTTTTTTAAATTATCACTGGCTGCGCCTGTCTTCAGTATTTCCACTAACAACAGCTGGCGCCAACGTTTGACTGAAGATTGAAAAGATCGATGTAAGCAGCTTGCCAATAGACCAATCAGACAGGCCACTGATTGGTATATTGGCAAGCCGGTACTGCAATCTTCAATCTCCGGTCACATATTGGCACCAGCTGTACTCTTTCTTAACCACTCAAATTAATTACCTACGTATTCAACAAAGAAAAAAGTTTAAATTTTAAAAAAGAAATCTTTTATGGTATAAGCTAACCGAAATTATTCCGGACAGTTATTTACTGCAGAATCAAAGTTGAGTCATTACAGGGTTATTTTTGAAACACTTATAACCTCGCAGGAGTAGATTACTAACGTTATAAACAGTAAAATTTGTTCTACGACTTTTGAGAAATTGTTAGATTTTGAATTCATACAACAAAAAAATATATTTTCAGTCACTACTCGAATGTTCGTATCTATTCGCGCACCGTTCGCCCGCTCGCCGTCTTGCGCCCGCCTTCGCGCGCTTTGCCATAAAGACTTATAAAGTGTAGGTGAGTGCAATAAAAGTTAAAAAAATAATATTTAGATAATGTATTGAGTCGTAGAACAAAAGTTGTTGTTAATAATGTTAGTAATCTACTCCTGTGAGGTTATTAGTGTTTTAAAAATAACTCGGTATATCAATGAAAGTATCATAATCAAACATTTTCCTTAAAAAGTCTCCAATCGTCACTTCAACTTTTTGAATAAATATTTTGTATATATACTTTAATTTTAAGCCAGTCTTTGTTATGAAAAAGTGTAGGATATTTATTTTTTAATTCGTCACATTCAGCTCGTTTGGGGGGTTTTTTATACTTAATGTGGTCTTTAAAATATTTTGTTACGACATTTTTTTGTTCAGTTGTCCAAGGAACAAGTGTTCTCTTTTTTTTTGCAGATGTCTTGTGGCTTATTTCTTGGGAAGGGGCAGCAACTGGCTCGTCTCTACTCAAACTAATATGTTGCGATGGACCTGCTTCTTCCAATTCAAAATCAACAACTTCCTGATTATCTATCTCGTTTCCTGTGATTTCTTCATCTAAGTTTAATTCAATCTCATCTAAAGCTTTTCCTTGATATTCATCCGCTTTCCCGTCTTCCATCAATAGTAATAGTTTAGAAATTTTAGCAGTCTGATATACGTCACTAGGTAGCCTGTAATTATTTCTATGTACACTCAGGGTGTGACCCATAAAAGTAGCTAGTTGTTCGAGCTCTGATTCAGTCATTGAAAATAACTGGGTCATTGTTGCTAAATGTTTTCTCAGACGCGTGGATGTTAAAGCCTTATAATTTTTAGCACCGCTTGCTTTTGCATATTTTTCTAAAATTTTGTACCCACAAACAGTTGATCCACCTGCCTTTACAAATAACAAATTATTGTCATCTGCAACATACATGTGTCTGTCTGATAATATTTTTTTTAAATCTTCTTGTACTTCAGTACTAAACAGTACTGGCACCCCTCTCCCTCTTTTACCACGGATCACTATTCTTTTTAATTTACTTATTAATATTTTTTCAGTCGAAGTAAGAACTTTGTCAAATTCTTCATATTTATTGCTGTCGTTGCCATGATCATTGTAATCACTTAATTTTAATCGTTGTAATTCGCCGGGCCGACGCCTATTCAATAGAAGAACGCGACAATATGTAGATTCCACCAAGTTATTGAAAGCTTCAACGTTCGTTTTTCCTTCGGATTGTGTTAAACTATCGGATGACTGTTTTGACATGCCACAAAGATAATCTTTGAATAATTTTAAATCAGCAGCAAGTGGCACTATAGTGGTTTTATTCCACTTCTTCACATTAAGGTCATCAGCAGCTTGGCTAGAAATATCAAACTTCCAATTCTCCTCAATTAATTTTGATAGTGTTTTTAAATCTGCTTGAACAGAAGCCGTTTGAACAGAGGCTTCTCTTTTACAACTTTGCAATAAAGCTATACTACAACATTGTTTTATTGATGTAGCAATGTTCATGGCATATGTCGGTGCATCAAATGTTTGTGATGCGTCATTATACCGGGCTACGATTTTGGTTGCCTGTACTAAAGTGTCATAGTATTGTGGTTTTAATACTTGTTCAAGACTATTAATATCCGGGTTCAGTTTAGTTACTTCCACAAGCAATTTCGCTAACTCCCTCATCTTACGTGAGACCACAGTTGCAAAATGTTCCTCGCGATGTGTTCTCAAATACTGTGCTCCAAACATACAAATCAATTTATCTTTTTTAGCTACTAATGATATTTTGTCTGGTTTCATACGAGGAAACACGTTTTTCATTAGATTGTTGTCGACTTTAACGTAACGTACAAGAAAATTTTGTGCATCAGCTTGTGCTTTGTTTGTAGAAGCAGCATTATCACATTTTTTTACATGTCTCCACAGTTGTTTCCTTGAATAAAAACCAAGACATTTAGAGCAAGGTAAATAGTCAGTCTTTTCAGAAAACCTACACTTCTTCACAGGTTTGAATGCAGTTTGCGAATTACTCACATAATTACCCTTTTTTCTTAAAGCGCTAAAAACTTGTTTACGTTTAAGACTATTTTTGGGATGTGCTAATGCTGATTGTACTTCAGGTTCAGCTGAGTGGTTTCGAACCATATGTCGTGAAAAATTCAAAATGAAATCTTCACAGTAGTAACAAAAATCTCTTTCTCTAATGCGTTTACCTTTCAAATTACTCTCTGATGTTTTTTGATTATTCGGCACTTCTGTATCTATATTTTCTTTGTTTGTTTCGTGATTATTTTCCGAATCTTCCCCTAAGCAATCTTCTTTCGACGAAACTTTTTCTTTTTCTGTTGGATTTATATCATCGCAATGGCTTGAAGCAGCCTGAAATAATATAAGTTTATCGTATAAAGAGCTTACGAGCTAATGTATTACCGACAGCGTGTATGCAAAATTCTATAATGATCAGTTTTGTAGTCAAAGCATGAAAGTAACAAACAAACAAATAAAATCGCTGTCACACCATATAAACTGTTTAATGAAAATTATAGCATTAAAATTAAAACAGTGTTATTTCTCTTAATGATCATAAATGTCTTTGCCAACTTTGTAGGTATGTGTACCAATTTTCTACTGACCTTATGTGATCCATCTAAACATTCGGTTTCCATTAATATTTCTTGATCAGATTCTGACGTGGATTCATAAGATGATGGTTCATAATTCATATCATTTGAAGATTCAGAAAAGTCAGACTCATTGTCAAAGCATGGTACCGACTGGTCTTGATTTCGGTCATCTGATATTACGCATGGGATTTCTACCGGAGGTTTTTCGATATCGTCTACATCTGAGACGTAAGTAGGTTTATTTAAAATTGTATTATCAGCAAGATCAAGCTGTCTTATAGGGCTTAAGATAGACGATTCAATTGCTTTTAGAGGAGGTTCGATATTATCAGTACTTAACAGGCAGGTGTAATTTTTCTCTATATTTTTAGGATCAAGGGGTCTAGCGTAGTTCAAGATAGTAGGAGGATCAACTGTTATTGACGGAGGCTCGACATTATCACTACTTAAAAGGCAGGTGGAATTTTCCTCTACAGTTTCAGACTCAGGGAAGCTAGTGTGGTTTGAGATAGCAGGAAGATCAACTGCTACTGGCGGAGCCACATCAGAAACAACTGCACTTGAGACGTAAGCAGGGTTATCTGAGATTTTATTTCCATAATCCAGAAGGAAATTATTCACAAAGGATTCAGATAATATATCAGATGATTTGCAAAAACTATGCATCTGAGAATCAGGTATGTCACTGAAAGACACATCAAAAGAACTATTATGACCTGCTTCACTAAAGGGAACACTTTCTTGATTCTGAGTAGAAAGAGACGCGTAGGAATCTGATATATGAGTAACATTTGAAGATATGGAAGGATCAACAGTGTTTTCTATCTTCTGATTTAAAATAGACGCATTAAAGTCCGAGATATTGGTAACATTTGGAAGAATGAAAGAGCAATGAGTGGAACTTGGAGGCTCGTCCACGTGAGCACTGACTGGGACAGATGTTAACAAAGTATTATTTTTGTCACTTATATCTTGATCGATTGCTTGAACAGGGTTTGCATCAACTCTACTTGTTTTCTTTTTGCGTCCTCTATTTGTTTTTCTGGTACCGTTTCCTCTTTTTTGATCTGCAAAATAATAAAAATGATAATATTTTTAATTCAGACCAAAATTAATCCATAGTAGTGTAAGTAACAAAAAAACTTATACACACTAGTGTTAGTAAACATTAACGTGCGGACAAAGTTTTTCTAAACCGGTGAGTTTTAGTTCTACTATACTGTTTTCAGAATGCTGTTGTGACTATCTCTCATCCTTCTCAGCAGCGAAATAATGCAAATTATTAATGATTTAGTCAAGTATCATATGATTTTTTGTGCGGAAAACTATTTTCAATGAAAAATCCTAGATAAAATAAAAATTCTAAATTTGAACTATGATGTTGATGATACCTACTTAATAAATGATTCACTCTTACAACTGTTAATGCGTAGATAAGTGCTTTAGATTAAACAGTTAAAAATATTTTATTGTTACCTATGGGAGAGAACGTATAATTTATGTATCCATTATATGTTATGCTGAGTTAGCTATTGGTTTGTTGCAGCTCGCTAACCGTGAAGGAAAACATCGTGAGGAAACCGGGGTGCTCGGGGTGTGTTCGCATATCTCAGTGCCTGAAACTCGAGCCATGTTAGAGGCCTTAAAAGGCGGCTCAAATAATTCTGACACTAGATGGTTCGTTCCATCACACGATAAGAAGAAGCTGTTGGTTTTCCAATAAACAAAAAAAAGTAAAACAAAAAATTTTTTTTTTTACAAAAAGTCTTTATCTCTTTGTTCTTCACTGCCTTCGATATTCATTAAGACATGTTAAATAAAGTGAGGGGAACTGGGGGACGTCGTAATGATGCACCACGTGCATGACGCCAAAAATATTGTAGGATGTATATAATATATACAGACGCCGAATTAACGCATAAATCTGCGAAATACCATCTTAATATAGGTAGAGTAGCATATTTATTCGCATTATTATTACAAAATTAATAATGTGTTCGAAGAGTAGTCTTAGGATTTGTGTCTTTATGTTTTTTACAATTTACCTCAGCATAAGCTAAACGAATAGGTGTGAAGTGTTGTATGGCAGTCGTTTACTCCTTTGATTAACATACAAATAGGTAGACTAGGTACAAGAGCGTCGGTGGCTCAGTGGCTAGGGCGGTTGTCTCTCATCCGGGAGGCGCCGGTTCGAGCCCCACCACGTACCAATGTGTTTTCGATTTTCGAATTCATATGTACGTTTATTCGACGCTCTTACGGTGAAGGAAAACATCGTGAGAAAACCTGCATACCACTGCGAAGAAATTCAAAGTTTGTGTGTGAAGTTGACCAACCCGCACTGGGCCAGCGTGGTCGACTATGGCCTATTCACCCTAGTTCAGGGTAGGCTCGAGCCCCTCGGTTGGGGGCATATATGGGCTGATAACGAGGTAGACTATTTTTATCCCGACGTATGTAAGTGAACAGCAATCTTAACCGATTTCCACGCAGATGATATCTTTATATGTAGGCACCTATTACACTTAAATGTACTTTGAAAATATTAATGTAGTAGGTACAAACCTTTCTTAATTTAATTATTTAATTCAGCACATATTATACACTCATCAGTTGGGTAGTGATCGTACAATAAATAGTTACAAATATGACAGAAAGAGACACTATTCTCTAGCCACCAAATGATGTTTAATTTGTTGTTCATGTCGACAATTATATGTTTAGGTTTCCCAAAAGAACTTGAATACACTCCACAAATTAAACACTTATTCCGCAGTATGAAATGAGTCGAAGGCCACGGCCACTTTAATTCCTTTTTTAAAATATATTTTAAGTAATTTTTGTTCAAAAATCTGTCTATATCAGCAAAGATGACCATTTTGTAAGAGAAATCTAATAATTTAATTAGGTAGGTACGTTGTAAGAAAATTGTATTGTTTAAGGTGTGAGTAGATACAGACACAAGAACAGCATAGATCGAACTGACGTTCTGTAAGACGATTAATAGAAAAACACTAGTCTCCACTCATAAAAATATTTAAACGCTTGATTAGTTAAATAGTGTTTTGTCTCATTTTGACATTTGCGAAACATTTGGTGTGAGAAAGTGACAATTTAACTAATCAAATGTTTATAAATAAGGGGTCATACATATACCGATCCTCAAACTTAGATACAGAAAATAAAACTTACCTGTAGTGAAGCCTGTAGCCAAAGTATTCTCTTCGACTAATTTTAAAATTTTTCTACCACGAAATCCTTTTGAATTCATCTTCAAGCAACATTCAATAAGTTCCAATAACTGCACGTGAGTTTATTTGCACACACTGATGTAAACAAACAATAATCAAGCGCCGAATATTATGCAACGCGTACGTGACCGAAGACGATATATATTGTTTTGATTGCGGTAAGTAGTTAGTAGATTGTGTAACAGATTTACTGAGCGAGATGGCAACGTCGCAATTGTGGACGCCAAATACGCGAATCCGTAGTCGGGAATTCCCCTAGATATACAGTGTGGATATACGCGCTGCAGCAGCGCCTCACCTGCGCGGTGATTTCTTCGGGAACTTTTCAATATTTTATTACAACCATTTAAAGCGACTTTTAGCTTCCGTCGATTTTTGTACTACGGCTAGCTAGGATCAATAGGACCTAAGTGCCACCGGCTAACAAAGTAGCGTCCGGTATGCGGACGCCAAAAGCAGGTGGACGCCAGTTTAAATGCACTTTCGCCTTCAGTGGACGGCCAATTGTTTGCGGGATATATATATATATATATATATATATATATATATATATATATATATATATATATATATATATATAAAGGTATAAATCTAGGTATAAACCCGTGAACTTACATATTCTAAGTATTAGTAGGTATTATTATTAAATACTAACTTGTAAACATGTGTTTCTTTTGATAGAACTGCATTGAATATGAAATGGTACAAAAATTAAAATCTATCTCAAAAAACTGGCCCAGTGCGGGTCGGACTCGCTCACGAAGGGTTCCGTACCACTATCTACAAAAACGGTAAAAAAATCATGTCTGTTGTATGGGAGCACCCTTAAATATTTATTTTATTCTGTTTTTTAGTATTTGCTGTTATAGCGGCAACAGAAATAAATCACCTGTGAAAATTTCAACTGTCTAACTATCACGGTTCATGAGATACAGCCTGGTGACAGACGGACGGAGAGCGGAGTCTTAGTAATAGGGTCCCAATTTACCCTTTGGGTACGGAACCCTAAAAAAAAACGAAATGAAGCTGAAATGGTCATCTGTAATTCGCATGGTGTACATAAAAGAGAGCACGTATTTTATTCTATGGTCGGAGCATTGAGAATAGTCAGGTAATTTTAGTAGGTAAATCAACAACGCAATGAAAAGATACCTTCCTCCTTGTTTGAAATACCTAATGATTTTCAGTAGTTTTATTATGTACCTAAACATCTTTTGACACTAACCTTGGCAATCTTCAAGCTTAAGGGGGCAGCGCCAGGTAGCCAGCGAAATTCAAATTTTCTTACGTTTTTGCAATTTGCACGTCACTGTCAGGTTGTATGTTGAACAAAATATTATTGGCGACCGTAACAAGTTCAATTTACAGAATTGTAATCATTAAAATCATCAAATACAACCCTCTGTTTATATAATCCTATTGAATAAATTTTATTTGACACGACTTGCCTCAAAAAACGTAAGAAAATTTGCATTTTGCGGGCAACCTAGTGGTTCCCCCTTAAGGGCTTGTAATAGATCAGCTGAAAATTCATATTTCGCCCCCACTTCCTCGCGCCTTGTATCTTTCTATCCCGCTCGCACGGTCAAACTGATTAGGATACGGTGAACTGAACTATTGTTGTAAGGATGCCGAGAAATAAAATGAATGAACTTATCATTAGTACAAAAATTTGCTTTCACATTGTATGTACAGTAAATATAAAATTATAGCCTTTTAAATGGGCAGGTATGGAAGGCCTTCAATATCTTTCGCATAGCAACAGCGAAAAAATGAAATAAATTAACATTTGTGGCGACTGGTGACGCCTATACCGCCACAAACGAACTTCGCAAGGCATTATTTTGACTGACGTCACAATCCTACATCACGCAAGCAAAGTTTACCGTGAAATCTACAATACACCGGATTAGTTTTCAATGACCGACCAAAGAATATTGCTCTGCCGCCATACATTGTCATCATACGTGGGTGACAGTCATATATAATTACTTGTTTTTTTGCAGATTTTTTTTGGCCAAACTCAAAACTCAAACTCCAAGCATTTATTTCAATTAAACCATTTACAGGCACTTTTGAATTGTCAAAGAATCGGTTAGTAAGTCGGAAAGTTGAAGCTAGTTGCCCATTCCAAAACGTAGATCTCTATGGAGAAGAACGGGCAAGAAACTCCAAGGACACTCTTTTTAAATTAAGGTATTACAAAATCCTGGGTACATTATTTTTGTTGCTTCTATCTGTGAGAAAAATGTAATATATATATATTAAGAAACAATTCAAAATATAAGATTAATAATAAAAATAGACCGTGGCAGTTAAGAGATGACCAGTCTCAATTGACGGCGCCCGTTCACGAACATAACGCGTGGATCAGCACCATCCAGCTTAACCATTTTGTAGGGAACCGAATGATCCAACACACGCGCCACCAATAGTGAGATATTTAAGTGAGTATGACATAGTCTCAACTGCCATGCTTTCAAGTCAACATACATAATAATGATATAATAAACGAATCCATGGTACTCACACTTAAAAAAATTAAAAAATGCTTTTAAGTTATACAAAACTAAAGTTTGCTATGTATTTGAGCGATGAATAAAATTTTACTACCGAAAGGAAAAGACAATCATTAAAATATGTATTGGAGTATTCAATATATTTGTTGTATATGTAAATAGTACTCCACTGACTACCTGCATTATTGTCTCTCCTTCTCCTTTGAATCCATCCAAAGGTTGTCTGTAAAAGATCGCATTTAGCGATAAGACCGCCCATTGTGTCACTCTATGTAAAATTTCTACATTTATATCTGTAATTTTTATGGTGTACATAATAAAGAGTATTCTATTCTATTCTACTGATAAAGTACTGAATCGGGGTCCTGTCCAAGGTGTCAATGGTTATAAAACTTGATTTTTCCAATCTCAATGTAACGGTGAAAGTAACTTAGAGATTTCTTTGTATCGATATTCTTTTATGAAATCGTGTATTCGCAACAGACAATACTTAGTAACAATCCTTATCTTAACTGTATATTAATTTCAAAGTGAATCCTACATAACTGTTGAAACTACAGCCTTTCATTCTAAGACAATTTTCGCAATCTGAGGTACTATAAGCCCTTAAGACTTATTATTTTCGCATTAGACAAACCAGCTGAAGTAGGTGTGTACCTATCTGTGTAGATAAATAAATCTATTGTAAATACACTGTTTCAGTATGCTATGAGTACCTCCCGTTGGCTGGCGATAAGAAGTTGATAATTTATAGGAAAATACTAACCGTATGTGTAATTTTACATTGACAGATTGAGCAATGTCGTTTAGGTTACGACGTTTCATTTTTGACAGATAAGTATTACATAACATCTTTCATAATGGATAAACCCAATTTTTTTATTATTCTTTATTATTATCATTTATTTCATGTATTAATCCATAGCAATTAATAGTGCTTATTACAACAATAAATTAAAA
Source organism: Dryobotodes eremita (assembly GCA_917490735.1). Classification (NCBI taxonomy): domain Eukaryota; kingdom Metazoa; phylum Arthropoda; class Insecta; order Lepidoptera; family Noctuidae; genus Dryobotodes; species Dryobotodes eremita. Next base: position 4,742,217 of record OU823254.1, on the reverse strand, counting down.
CTAGATTACATTAATAAAATAAAATAAAATAAAATTAAAATTAAAATTAAATTAAAATTAAATTAAAATTAAATTAAAATTAAATTAAAATTAAATTAAAATTTAATTAAAATTTAATTAAAATTAAAATTTAATTAAATTAAAATTAAAAGACAATTACATACGTCTTAGCAGGTACACACAACGAAAAATTACAGACACTATTTAATTAGTACATGCACATAAACGAGTCAGGAAAGATGCCTTGAATCTCCTCAAGTGCCCAAAAAAATCAGTAACTCTGTTCTCAACGAACATGTCAGTCGCACTACATCGCCAGGGTAGCTTCAATATAGCTCTAAAGGCGTTATTATATTGTACATTAAACTTAACTCGATTCAGGGATCGAAGAAAAAGATTTCACACTAAATAACCAAGCTTGGGACTACCAACTACTGTCTAATCTACTACCGACCCCTAGTGACAAGATTATAGAAGCCATTTCCCATAATTAGAAACATTCAAAATCTAGTCGCAATCTCATCTCAACGACAAACAATGTCAAAAAGTTGTCAAAAAATTATGAAAATTTGAGATATTTTTGACAGATTAAAACAGATTAGAATGCAAACGTTCTTAAAAATACGAGGATTGATCAGATTTTAAATCAGCGGGGTAATTGCGTAACACACTAACAGTAGAAATGACTTTCATTTTGACAGTTCAACAACATTCATTGCCTTATTTGAGTAGTAGAGCAGATACATTTTTCGAATTTATGAAGCAATGGATTAGCAATATCCTTCAAAATTATTCAAATTGTGATTGATAGTGTGTTACGCAATACGGGTGCTGGTAGTGCAAGTTACTTACTACCTTTGCACATAAAGCTATTTCCACATTGGAAAACAAGTCTCAAATACATGTTGAGAGACGAATAAATAAGAAATAGCCTTTTAAAAAAAAAACGACATTTTCATTCATTTACCGTTTTGGTGGATTTAAAATTAGAAGGCATTAAAACGCGGAAATGTTGCCACAGATTCTATTTCGTACGATAAACTATAATAATTAGCGGGTTGTATTTTTTGCACAATGAACTTTTAGAAAACATTGTCTATTAATAAATTATAATAGGTAGTCAGTATTAAAGTAAGTAAGACGTCATATTTTAAGAAGGATTTTTTTTTTTTAACTTTACCATTAGTAGGAAAAATACGATAGGTACGTTAATAAAATATGGGTTTATATTGAGAAGGCGAAACAACTTACAAGGATTTTTTGCGTTTGTGAAACTAAATTGGCGACTTTTATTTTAAGCACAAAACAATTTTGATCGTAATTTATATGACATGATCTTATTTATAAATGATTTTCAGTAATATTACGGTGTTCGTACATATTTATTTTAAACAATTTTAAAGAACAAGTACCGCTAAATTATTTCGTGCGGTTTTACACTTAATATTTTTTATTTTCAAAATCATATTTGTTGAGCAACTTAGGTTAGTTTTCGTCGATAGAATAATATAGTTGGCCAATTAGTAAAAAACCTGACTATTTCTTGCGCAATAATTAATTAACTGTTCTATCGATTTTGGAATAGTCATGATTGACTATTCCAAAATCGATAGAACAGTTCAGATCAGATCGATTATACTTAATTGCATCTGTATATTATGATTAATAAACAGATGCAATTAAGTATAATCACATTGATTCTTAAACGATTTTTACGTGTTGTTGAGATACACATAAAAATACTGAAGGTTAAATAGTTTATTATTCCTGTCTAGATTAAACTTACTGAATTAGAAAAAAAACTTATTTCGTAATAATGGTAATTATCTGCAACTTTGGCATATACTAGCCTCGTCTATATGAGATATTTCAGCTTCAGTAGGTACAATACTAAAGAAATTATTTATAATTATAGAGCCCTTTGACGTAGATAATACCTGATTTACGAATAATAAATAACATTTTTTGTTTTAATTAAGTAATAGGAAATACTAATGACGCAGGCTGTATTTTTATTTGACCAGTTTTAGTTCACGCATTTATGAATTTATGAACCTTTGGTAAATAAAATAAAATAAATCATCGATTAATTTTAATACTTATGTAAGAAAAATATATTGTGTTAAAGTTAGTGCTCACTTCCGCCAATAATATAAAAAAAAACAAAATGATATATGATAAATGATTTTATTTCTGTTAGTAGGTACAAACACTTTTACACGTCAATCATATTTTTTAAACTAGATGAGGTCGGTGTTTCCTATCTGACTACTCTGAGAAGAAAGGCCGAAACAAACTCAGAGGTCACAGTCTCTTGTAAAGTCCAGACATAATCGTGGTCAGGTCATGCGAAGACCATGCAGTTTGGTATCTGAAATGGTCTTTTGAAGAAAGAACCACACAGATCGAGTGGACCTGTCCAGTCAGTGCACGCATTTGTCAGTAATCGTGCAGCTCGACTCAGGAAGTCATGACTTAAGGAGCTCAACGATTCGACGAACAATACCAAAGAAAGGACATTTGGGTAGGCCGCATAAATTACTCAAACTGCCAGATCATGATTAAAATGAAATGAGAAAAAAAAAATAACAATTACCCACATAGTCCTCACATTCACAATAATTAAAAGAACAATACTTTACAAGTAAATACTTATGTCATTGTGTATATAAAATGTATGGAACAGAAAAAAAACCGTTAAATTTTCTGTTCATTTTGTTTTTTTTTTATAACCGACCGACAATTTCTACGCTACGGGGGTCTAGAATCATGTGCTGAATTCGTGGTTATAGTTTGCTCGTCGATGTCCAGCCACCTTGTATTTTATCGTCTCTTTACTACCTGGATATTTTCCCGCATGGCAACAACGTTCACCACTGGCTGACAGTATTCTTTAGGTCAACTACCTACTGCTGATGAGTCTTCTTCTTCTTCGTGTCGCTGGCACGACTTTTCTCATATTTTGTTGGCCCAAAACTTCGCCACTTCCACGGCGTCATCGGTGGCAGCGCAGAGGTCACTTTGACTGCAAGTTTTGGGACACAGAGGGCAAGATAGAAGGTGGAGCTTAGTTTGCGACATAGCTCCACATCCACATCCAGCTGCCATTCCATCGAGGTAGCCCCACTTTACCAGGTTGGAATTACATGAGTTAATCTCATATTTTGATGAGCTAATATCTACTTTATGGTAATTTCCCGCCCAATTGGGTCAAGATTAAGAAATCCGCACGCGTTCAAAACATAAGTTTGTATGACGCGAAAGTAGGTATTTACTTTATAGAGAACCGTCAATATTATCAAGCAATCGAAGGTTATCCACTTGTCCAGCAGACACTTGACAAACTGAAATAAGTTCAGATAAGATCTGAGACGAGCTGATTATGTTCTGAGTTTGATAAAAGATCTAATGGCGAAACTGATATATGATTCAAAAACGTGACCGCTTCGACTTCAGATCAAGTACAATTTTATCAATATTCTGTTATGCAATCCGCACTAATATTATACAATTCGAAAGTAACTCTGTAAGTTACCTTTTCACATCTTAACGGATTTCGATGAAACTTGGCACACGGGTAGACATGACCTGAATTAGGATATATTATGACACTTTTTTATCCCGGCAGTACGTTCCCATGGAATAATTTCTGACCTCCATACGGGCAAAGCCGCGGGCGAAAGCAAATAGTGAATAGGTACACGTTTGTTACGTTTTGTCATACCTACCTACAGTTTCGAAAGACTAGAAGTATTGAAAAACTGATATTTTTATCTTTCTATACGATCTGCCTTATGTAAGCGGTCTTAGTGATAATATCAGAATCGATGTTGTCACTTTGTTGAAGGGTTGGCAACAGGAGATGTAGTTTTGATTTCTCTATTTTTGTATCAAGGTGTGTGTGTTAACATCAGTTTTAATTTTATGTTGGTTAATATCGAGACAACTCTAGCCATAAGTAATACCTACCACAAAATCTCACAAGCAGCCCAGTAAACCGTACCAATCCATTTGAAGGTCTCTCTTTTATAACTATATGTTGATTTAAAAGAGTGTCCATGGAGTTTTTTGCCCGTTCTTCTTCATAAGTACCTACTACGCTTTGGAATGGGCAACTAGCTTGCATTTTTTTGACTGACCGACCCCTTGAAAGTTTAAAAGTGTCTGTAATTGGTTTATTTGAAATAAATGCTTCGAGTTTGAATTTCTGAATGCCTGCCACGGAAAAAGCAGTCTTGGACTTGCTATACTTAATATCTATATAAATAAAAATAAGGTGCCAAAAATGTTTGTCCGCGCATCACTTCAAAGCGGTTGCATCAATTTGGCTAATCCTTTTTTTTGTTGTAATTGTCAGGACAAGATTTGTATGAAATAAAATATTTGTAAAATCGTACGGAAAAGTGAAACTTTGTATGGAAGCTCGTCATTCTTGCCGATGGGAACACATCGAGCGCACGGCATTTTTCTATAAAAACAAAGGTTTTCCTTTAAGGAAACAGTTGCAAATCACGTAATCATCACGGACATTTCCTCTGTCACTACCTACTTGATGACTCTTTGTATTCATGATGAGTAACTTTTATAAATTGTCTATGATTGTATCTGTCACACGCTGTTTCCGCGCTGAAAGAAATCCGGGGAGTTTTGGTTTGTGTAGGAGTAAATACGGCTGTAAAACTGTACATGCTCCAAATGCACTTAAATATTATTGCACCGTTGAATTTTGAACTCTAAGGCAATGAGCTGGGCGTTGTAAATTCAACAGTGCACTTTTATTGAAGCATTGATTTGACTGTCATCCTAGTGTTAGTGAAAGCAGGCATTATTCTACATTCCTAATACTAGCTTCACTTGAAGGTAGAATGAACGTCATTCAGGATATCAGAAGGCCTAGACAAAGAAACATTCGATTAGCGATGACGCTAGTAGAAAAGCCAAAAAATGTATGGGGTTGACATAAGCTATCGAAATGTCACGTGATCATAGGTCAACGAATAGAAATTAGATAGACAATGTTAACGTCATTCGATTCTATGAAACGAATCGACAGCGTCGAACGATTACTTCCATAGACATGCGTAGCCAAGTGGCACATTTTGACAAGCGTTATCGCTAGTTTTCGATTCGTATGATGGAAATATTAGCGAAAGCGATAGCGATTGTAGAAATAGAATCACTCCGAAGCGAATGCCATTTGTCTAGACCCTCTGATTAGAAAAAATGTAGTATATGCAAAATTTTAGATCTATTCTAAAAGTTGATAAGTTCACGGTTAACCACATGCAAGACAGCATTGCGCAACTTGTTTTGCATAACAGTTCCTTAATGGTAAAAATAACTAAATAGTTAACTCTAAAAAACATCGAAAATGTATCGCATTCTCAACGGTTTCGTCACTACACGCGCTGCGATTTTCCTATCGATGAAGTAATTATAGACATGCCAAAGTAATTATTCCGTAGGGCCATTTCAATAGAGAATCATTACCGTCCGTATCATAGGTTCATTGTGGTTGCTCAGGCACGTATCATGTACTAGAATGTTTACAATGTTGGTCGTTGAGCAACCGAGCAACCGATACGTGATCACGGTCAGTTGTTGACGGTTAATTTGAAAAGAGAGATTTTTTAGTAAGGGCAAGGACTTTGGTTTCGATTTCCTTCATCAATATCGAAGGTCTACAATCACTTATCTGTCTCCGATTACATTCCGATCTGAATAAGCCAGTTTTTCAAATCACAACAAAAAACCAAAAAAGTCAAAGTCAAATCATTTATTTCAAATAAGCACGTATAAGGCACTTTTGAACGTCAAAAATTTACAATAAAATAGAATTTGGTTCCAGTTGCCCCTTCCAAAAGGTAGTTTCGTATGTTGAAGAATGGGCAAGAAACTCCACCGTTACTCTTTTAAAATGTTTTACAATATTTTGTATACGTTCATTATTATTTAACAAAAACGTGTAAATCCAGTTTCGCTGTGATTTTAACTGAAATTTTTTGTAATGTCAAATATTTGACTGTCAAAACTAGTCCTTTAGTTTTCCTGTTTTAAAGTACCATTTACTTCGCGGTACGGTAGGTCGTCATTACCGACGTGCGGCCTGCTGGACCTACCGTCTTTGAATTTCCGCATCTTCTTTTTCGTCGTTTCGATGATTCCATTTTATATAAACCTGTATTTTAAATAAGCTTCGACCAGAATTTCGCCCCTTCGACAGCATTAGCGTTAGCCTCGCAAAAGTCTTCCATAGTGCAGGTGTTATTGCACAGTGAGCAAGACAATGGGTAAGGCGGTTTCCGCATCAAAAATGAATTTGGGCCAAAAGGAAAATGACAAAAGTAATGTAAAAATTCGGTGTCTCTGATGAGTAAGAATGCATTTTGGAAAGGCCCTAAACCCAAAAAACATAAGTAGGTACGTAGATTTTTTTATTCACATCGCGTAAGGTTACTGGTTTTTTCTCAAATTTTACCTTATGAACACAATGAATGTGATTTCGATTTTATTTTGCAAGCTTTCTGATTTCATTTTGCTTTTGGTAGGTTTTATTCTTTTTTTGAAATTCATTAATTCATTATACGTTTGTGTTCGTTACTTTTATTATATTAAGTACCTACATACTTGTACACATCAAAAGTGTCTATGGATCAAAGTATTTAAAAAATATATTTTATAGCCTTATTGAAATTTAATAAAAATGTCTTTTTAGATTGATTAAACAAAATGTTTTCTTAGGTGTAGATTGACGAAGTACTCCCTGCTTTTGCATTAATAAAAACGTCGCGATTTTTGCTTATGCTGGATTTTTCACCTTAGATAATCCTGACATTAAAATTTGATAAAAAGATAAAATTAAAGTTTTTAAAGGTTTTTATTGCGTAAAATAAACAATTATTCGGCCATACTCAATATAAGTTCATCCAAATCATGTTGCGGAATGGCCGCCCACGTCGATTGTAACAGGAGAAAAAAAAAAACTGGTGTGTGTACGGCATCCATATTTGGCAGAGCTCTTCTTTGAAGCATATCCCATGCGTGCTCAATGGGATTCAAGTCTGGCGATTGAGCAAGCCTTGGTAGGATGTTGATATTAGCTGCGACAAGTGTGTTTGCAACGATTCTGGCAGTGTGTGGACGAGCATTATCATGCATAAGGAGAAATGAAGCACTAAATTGAGTCCGCAAAGGAATGACAATTTCTGATACAATCGTTTCAGCGTAAATCTGTGCATTGAGATTGCCTCTGATCCTAATCAGTTCAGTTCTTCCGACGATCCAAATACCATAATCCATAAAATCATAATTGTTCCACCACTATATGCATGGACTCCCTGGCATTATTTTAAACTTTCTTGGCGTCCAGCGGTCCTCCAATACCGTGCACGTCTATTACGAGTATCTGGCCTCACACCAAAGCGAGATTCGTCAGAAAAACACAAAACGCCACTCTTCTTCTGCCCAATTTCTGTGTTCTCAATAGGTTGTAAACGTAACGGCCTTTGGGAATGCACGGAGATTGGAGATTGACTTCATGCAAGCGATTTCTGAGTGATTTCACAGAACTGAAGAGCTATGAAGCCTCGTAACCAATGTCATTGCGGTCATTGTACGATTTCGACCAGCAGTAATTTGTATGTAACGATCTTGTCTACTTGTGGTGATGCAAGCTCGTCCTCCATGTCGCTCTGCCACGCCGCCAGTGACGCGGTAACACTCTGCGTAGTACCCAGAGCGATTGCCACAGCACGTTGCCGAGAACCAGCTTCCAACATTCCCGCGGCTTTGATAATTTTTTCTCGGCTCAAATGACATCTTCTCTTCATAATAACGTTATTTTGTATCGATTCTAAATTTTTCTGATTTGGCCCCAAACCCGTTGCAGAATGAGAATAATATAGGAATACGATTTGACAGAACATTTTCATCTTTTGATCGAAATTCAAAAACAATTCCCTTTCCAAACGACGAAATTTACAAAAAAGTATGCATAGGAGTTACAAGAAATATACCTAATTAAAAAACCCGATCTTTAGTAACTAGCAAAAACGTGCTTGACCCCTGGACACTTGATGTGTGTAGTTCGGTCACATGATAATAGCACTGACTATACCAGCGGGGTAATTACGTAACACACTAACAGTAGGAATGGGTTTCATTTTGACACTTCAACAACATTCATTGCGTTATTTACGTTGTTGAGCAGACAAATTTTTCGAACTTATGAAGCATTGGATTAGCAATAGGCTTCAAAATGATTCAGATTGTGATAGATAGTGTGTTACGTAATTAGGGTGCAGTTTGCTTAGATAGGAGTCTATTAAATACCTAACCATTTTTCATTCTAGCATAAAAATAAAACTTTTTGAAAAACTTCAAAAGTTTGACCATAAACTTCTGGAGAAAATTTGACGCAAACCAATATTTACGTACATCTTGAAACAATGCGTAGATATAAATACCGTATCACTTATTTCCGAAATGAAAACATTACATACACAAAAACCATGAAACATAATGGCCGTTTTATCTCAACTACAAATAGTTACATAAAAATATTTATCGCCACATTGTACTGTATCGGCCAGAAACAATAAAAATGGTGACATTTGTAACGTTCGCGTGACAATCACACCTGTGTTTACTTTTTAACTCGCACACCTACCTCTGACTACCAATCGGGGTTATCGGAAAAAAATGCAATTTGTATTTACATTAGCGTACATAGGTACCTAGTACGTCGTAAGTTTTCTATATCCATGCGTAAAAATAAAAATGTATTTACTACCTAGGCATTTTGTGGGTCCATTTCTGCTAAGTGCTCTTTTACCACCACCAACCTTGTACCTTAACCTACGAATAAATATCTTTGTCTTTTATTTTCTAGAGAGAGTTTCAGTGTACTTAATATAAGTTACTCGCTTGGGTGTCGGAAATTATCCCACGGGAACGTACTAGCGGGACAAAAAGTACCCTATCTCCTCTCCTAGGACACCATCTATCTCCTTGCCAAATTTTATCGAAGTCCGTTCAGTGGTTTAGGCGTGAAAAGGTAACATACAGACAGAGTTACTTTCGAATTTATATTATTAGTACCTATGGATATAGTTAATTGAATACCTAAAAAATTGTAAAATCGAATATATAAAAATCTCGTGTCACTGTGTTTGTTATCGAACTCCTCCGAAACGGGTTGACCGATTTTTATGAAATTTTTTGTGTATATTTGGTAGGTCCGAGAATAGGTCCTAAATTATATTTCATACCTCTGCTGGTGAAACCGGGGTTCGCAGCTAGTATCTTTATAAATATCTAATTAAATATTTCGCTTTACACCGAAAAAACTTAATCTTTTTTAAAGTCCTACACTATTTAACGCGGGAATTGCATTTTTATTTTATCTACACTTTTTATTTATTTGGAGTAATTCTTTCTTTGCCAGTTCTCAAAGACTTTAACATTAGTAGACATCAATTAACCTTTTTCATACTATGAGTAAAAAAATATCGAGGGAATTTTTACTCAATTTACCGATTATGCAGGGACAACAGAAAACAAGTTTCAAAATGCAGGTCATTCAACCTTTGTGGGTCTCCAAAATTGCGCCAATAACTGGTTTTTACTGGTTATCCCTCGGTCGTGTTTTTGTTCGTCATCATTTTGTGCCAAATTATGTGGATGCAATATTATACGTAACCATAACCAATCATTATTTTCGAGGTACCTATATGATACAGTTCGCGCAAAACTTTATGAGCTCTCGGAAGATGCACCGAGTGGCTGCGCAGTATGCATAATATAGGTGTCCGAGAGAACTCTCTCAATCTCACACAGCTGTACCTTGCGCGGTTTCGTTCTCGGGCCTACGTTCAGCAGTGCTATTCTCTAAGGATACAGCCTTGCGCGCAGCGCTGCCGCAGCGACGAAACACGTTGATTCGCCGCTGTTTCGTCGCTGCAGCAGCGCTGCGCGCAAGGCTGTATCCTTAGAGAATAGCACCGCAGGGCTCATAAAGTTTTGCGCGAACTGTACCATGTCTACCTCGTAGCTCAAATCTGGATATTTAAAGCGTTTTGTTTTGGCAATTATATTTTTTTTTTTATTGTCCACATAATAAAGTTGTCATATTATATAAGTACGTAAACTATAAATAAAGGCTGCTATGCAATAAAGAAGTCTAAAAGATTTTTCGTTTTTTTCTCGTTGAATACCATATTTTTGCTAACCGAAAATCGGTTTTCTTAACACATGGTTTCAGTGTTGCCATAACAAGCCGCAAATAACCGAATGTCAGACAGTTATAACTTTATAATAGTGGTTATCTAATATTAATACATAATTTATATTATTAGCTATTAGATTAGAATACATAATAGATTGGCCATTTATAATAATTAAGTAGTCGTTGATAGAACAGATTAACAATTTGCATGAATTACAATAAATGTTTTTTTATTAGCATGTGGTCTTATGAGTTGATAATTTTGATTTTGATTTATTTATGTTTAACACAGTTAATAAAACAACTTAAAGATTTTATTAATCACGTCACAAAATCTTGACGACGTGAATAACTCTATTCTTCAGGTCCAAGATTAGTTTACGGTAAATAATCTGGTACTAAATGAAAAAAAAACCAAATGCACAAGATTTAAATTACCTAATGTTAGAAGTTGCGAATGTGACATCATATTGAACGGAGAAAAACTAGAATTTATTAATCAGATGGTTTTCCTAGGAATCACGCTAGATGAGAAATTACAATGGGGATCCCATATAAGCGGCGGGCGGCTTAGCTCGGCCACTTAAATTATTAGAAAGATATAAGACAATTAACAGATGTAGAAACCGCGAGTTTGGTCTATTTTAGCTACTTCCTTCTTACTTCATTAAGTCGTATGGCATTTTACTGTCGGGTCGGGCTGCTGACATTGAATCCATTTTTATTTTGCAAAACAGAGCTGTCAGGGCTATTTACAATCTACGTCGCGTCGCCCCGAATCTCTTAGGGAACTATTTAAAAAGATTAATATTATGACGGTACCTTGCCAATTCATTTATGAAAATATTATGTATGTAAGAAAAAATCTACATCTGTTTAATAAAATAAGTGATAGACATCATTTTAATACTAGAAATAAAGGTACTTAACTAATATTTCCTTCGTGTATTGTTATGCAGTACATGGATAATTTGATTAATTTGACAAGGCATTTTAAGATGCAATAATAAAACGAAGTGTTGCATACAGATTTACATAATAATTTGAATGCCATACAATTATTCCACCTTCGCAAAAATATTTAATTCCAATTTTAAAACCGTTATAAAAATATGGCGCTGACTCAGCGGTCAGTGGTCACAAACCCGCTTGACGTTATTCAAGCTTTGCGATTAATTTAGAAAGTGTCCATATTTATAGTAGTTGATAAATTATTGTTTGATAAGGTATTTAGTGTTATTCATTCATTAATTAATTTATTCATTAACTATTTACATTGTGTTGAACATTACATATTAAATACAATTAATATTACATGCAGAAACAATATATTTAAAAATATAATTAAAATTGATGTTTAGTTCAAGAGTCAATAAATATAAAATATGTCAATAAACAAAAATAATGTCAAATGAAGAGCAGGTATAATGTCACATTCAATGTCAAAATATTAAGAGTAACTTCATCAAGGTCCTAGTGATGAGCGCAGTGTTTAAGTCGATAGATAATTTAATTTAAAGCTTGTTCACTGCTATTATTATAAGTGACTACTTCCATCATTCGACATAAATTCCGATACCGAGTATAAACATTTTTCCAACAAGAAGGCTTTTAATTTAGTTTTGAATAGGTGTGAGCTATAAATTAATAATTTTAAATCAGTCGGTAACCTATTAAATAATTGCACTGCTTGGTATCTGGAGCAATGCTTAGCTATATTAAAATTTGGTTCCATTATGTGTTTAAATTCCTTCCTTCTTGGGCTTTCTCTTATTTTACGTTCCTCTTGTGATTTATACTTATGCATATACTTAGCAAAGTGATTTAGGATTACTAATATATATATAAACTTGGTACTGTTAAAATGTCTAATTCTTTAAAGTGCCCTCTACAAAAGTCTCTTTGTGAGATCCTTCCTATAGATGGTCCTTATGGCACGTTTCTGTAAAATTAACGCTTTCTGACAGTTATAACTGTAGCTGTTATCCCAAAGCATTATGCTGTATCTTAATCTAGATTCTACCAGTTCGTACCTTTAGTTGCTTCAGATCCAACGTGTCTCTTAAGCTCCTGAGTGCATAACATGCTGATGAAACTGAGGAGTCAGTAGCAGCTAGCTCTTGTTTCCAATTTAAATGCACATCTATGTTAATGCCAAAAAATTTGACTTTGTCCACTAATTCAATCTTGTCTCCTTTGATTTGTACATCTAAATTGTCAGTATGGCGAGTTGTAGTCTTAAATAAAATGATGTTGGTTTTATTTGTATTTAGCAAAAGGTCATTGGCTGTAAACCAATAGCAAAGATTTTGTAGGCTTTTATTTACATTTTTGGTCAATTCTTTTAAGTCATTCGCCTCAATTATTATATTTGTATCATCTGCAAAAACAACAAGTTTTACAGCAGGCTGAACGTAATGCATAAAGTTAAACAAGTCGTTTGTAAATAAAATAAAAAGTATTGGTCCTAAAATGGTCCCTTGGGACACATCACGTTTTATATTTGTAATTTTTGAAGTGTATATGACTTCATGATTGCTGTCATCGATGCTTTTTATTTCGACAAACATTCGTCTATTTTGTAAGTAGGATCTTAAAAGTTGTACGGATTTGTCTCTGATACCATAATATTCAAGTTTAGTTAGTAGTAATTCATAATCAATCGTATCAAAAGCGGAGCTAAGGTCGATGAATAGCCCTACCACTTTCATTTTACTAGTAACACACTAGTTGAAAAATATTACTACATTATAAAGAAAAAAAGATTTTTTGTTTTATTACCTTATAACGATCAAATACCAAATGACCACCTAATAATGAAACCACTGACTCGGCCGATCGTCTAGAATCAATGCTCAAGTATTAATGTCTAGGTATACTTAAATGATTTAAATCTGCCAGATTTGAACAGAGATCAATGCTTGTTGTTGGCGTAAATTCTCAAATAAGCGTAGAAAAAAATGCAATTTCTTTCTTCTAGAAATGTGCAAGAAAAACTCTTAGGACTTTTATTAGTTTTAACCTGCGCACAATTCCAAGTTATAGGCATTTTTCTTTCACTAGGCTGTTGGTGATGCACAGTTTTGATTGACTAACAATGCGCCTTTGCGTCCAAGTAGGAAGGCGAAATGATTCAGTAGCACATTGTTTGTGTGTCTGTTCGTTTGTTTGTCTGTTGCAATAACAACCTTGTCAACTGTGTTGAACACATTAAGGCCGCTGCAATTGCAAGGAAAATGCATCGCGATTAATTTTGAGAACATGATAACTGATTTAAAAAATATCCTTGTTTGGTTTGGTAATAAAGTCACGGTAATGGGTATTTTTTTGAGGTCAATATACATACAGAATTAAGTAGGTACAGAATCATAAAGTTTCGAAACGGTGTGTGCAAGTCAACCTTCTCCTGCCCTTATTCCACTTTTTTTATGGTCCGCGAATGTCTATGAATGTATCTCTACTCTATTTGCCGTCATAAATTTATTACATCCATCGCTTTTCTAGTAATAGATAATATCATCTTTCACACAATCCATTCTTGGTTTCTTTGGTCCAATCTAAACCAACAATACTACTCGTATTTTAAATAAGAATAGTTGGTTATGATATTTTTAAAATAAATATTTTATTATCACGACGCAGTAATAAAAAAAACATTTTGCAATGATAAGCATGCACTGCATTGTTTTTATTCTAAGAATCGTCATAGTCATAGTTATTTCACTAACTGAAACATTGTCGTAATAAGAAGAAATACCTACGTACTTGGAAACAGATAAAGTTACATTGCAACTGATATTTTAATGTCGAAATGTTAATACAGTTGTATATTACACGTTGAATACAGTACTTGAGCAAAATCGCGCAATACACTGTCTTTTTTACACATAATTATGATTCACACGTTTTTCGACTCAAACTAGAAATAAAACAAAAAATAAGGTTAGGTAGGTAGACACGTTTCTTTAAGTAGGTACCTAATCTTAAATTTTATAGCATACATTTTGTTAGAAAAAAGAAGAAAATAGTTTTTACTTCAATATTGTAAAATTAGGCATTCAATCGACAAATGCCCAGTCAACCGATAGTAATTCAATGAAATCTTTGACTCATGTTTATTTGGTTCTAATTCCGGCCACAATGGTTTATTTGTGTATTTCGTTACGGTTCGCGTAGCATAAGCACGGTTGATGTAAGTATATTCAAGTGTATTCAAGTCTGTATTATCTATTCGAAAATGTTTTTTTTTTACTATTTTCGTACGTTGGATCTACATGTTACATGACATGCATGTTATGTTAAATTTTGGGTTTGCAGTCCTGGGATTTTAAGGATAAATTACTGAACTCTTACCCAATTGCCCAAAAAAAGTTATTTAGCTTGCACATCTTGCCGGTACTCCTTTTGATTGGTTTCATAAAGGCCTTCTTTGAATTAAGCTGTATCATAAATCTGTCAAAAGGTTCACAGTCCCTGGTCTTTTGACATAACTCATTAGGTCCTTTGTACACACACGTTTTTCTTGCCGTGAAAAACTACGGTTTATGCGCCTTATGTAGGCACGGTCGTCAGTATTGTATGGATCACTATGGAAGCCTGTTGACAGACGTTTTTTCTACGGCGGCGGCGCGGCTTATACGCCGTAAGTCGCTGTACCGTGAAGACGTCGTGCCGTGTACAAAGGCCCTAACCGTGACACTGGCATAATTTTCGCGCTACAATTTGACATAATTTTATGTCCTTGATTTGACATTCGCGTTATATTTTTAACTACTGAAGGTTACTGTACCTACGCCAACATTACCATAATGACTATGCATATTTTCTATTATTAGCATAATTTCACTTTTCTAAGTAATTATTTGATGGTGACTACTGTTTGTGGATTTTTTTTCGTGAAAATTCGCTTACTCAGTTTTTAAATGACGCAGAAGATTGAGCCTCCGTTTCCACGGGCGCAAAATTATCGCGAAGGGATTTTATCACGCACCGAATTTTCAACTCTCGGTGTTGAGCGGCGCATTGAGAATCCAGCAGAGTGTATTGCATCCCAGCGCATCAATAAAACACACTGTTGGATTTTCGACACTCCGCGCTAAGCAGTGCGTTGAAAATCCAATGCGCGATAAAAAACGCCGTGTGATAAAATCGCTCATACCTACGGAGTAATTGCGTAACACGCTAACACTAGGAATGACTTTCATTTTGACATTTCCACAACATTCATTGCGTTACTTACGTTGTTGAGCAGACAATTTTCTTTGGAACATATAAAGCAA
Source organism: Dryobotodes eremita (assembly GCA_917490735.1). Lineage (NCBI taxonomy): Eukaryota > Metazoa > Arthropoda > Insecta > Lepidoptera > Noctuidae > Dryobotodes > Dryobotodes eremita. The sequence goes on along the minus strand of OU823254.1, from coordinate 4,726,713 downwards.
TGGATTAGCAACATCCTTCAAAATGATTCAGATTGTGATTGATAGTGTGTTACGCAATCAGGTTGCAGGGATGACGCTGAATTTACAAGGAAAGGAAAACCATTCATTCTAGGGGTTTCATTAAGAGGTCAAAACGAATAACACGGTACCCATATGGTTGTATGTCTGTTGGAAAAAGTTAAGACTCCCGCAGACTGGCGCGACGCGACTCTAGTACAACAATTTATATGAAACTTCATGAAAATTGTTCTCTCAGAATCGCGTCGCACCGTCGCGTCGCGTCTGTCTGCGGGAGCCTTTACGTATCAATAACATATAAGTAGTTAACATTAACATTATTGTAATGTGATACACCTATTGAAGTCCGGTTCAATTCAGACCGAACATGAATCGTAACATTCGTAACCGGAGCTAAATTGCGGTCGTAGTCGTACCTATAGAGCGCCTCAAAGAGATGGCAGCATAATTGACGGGGTCCGATAGGGCCGATGCCTGCCGGGGTCGCGGATTGTTCGAAAGAGTTACCGTGGCCCTGGCGCACAGGCAACTGAAGGAACACGGGTTGGTTTTAGTCAGTAAGAGTCTGACACGCCCTTCCGTTCCGCCAACAGCGGGAGAGGTCATTTGATGATTTCCCACGCAGAAAAAAAACGTCGTGCCTATAGACCCCAAGCTACAATCTTTGACATTGTTTTACTACTTATCAATACCACAGTTTTGTCAACTACAAATCCACAGTGGTTCCTTAAACCACAATGGATTCGTAGGAATGGATTCACTGCTGAGGAATTTTTAAGTACTTAAACCATTTCTTTGAAAATGAAAGTCATCTTTGACAACGCGCCTTTGAAGGGCAGGTATTGAGAGAAAGTCGAAGAAATTACCCTCTTCTTGACATTAATTCTCATGTCAAACATCATTTTTACATAACCTTTAGAAACTTTTTTGAGGATGCCAAATAATATTACTACAAATCTAATTAAAAAAAAATATATATTAGGTACTATTTCGATTTGTCGATATAACTTTTGTATAAGTTTAAAATGGCGTATCTAATCATACTGCAACTGTCTCGGTGTTTATTTACATTTGCCTCGTGTATCTTACGCATGAATGTTTGTTGACAATGGGTTCCTCTCTATTATCATCCACATAGCTACATTAGAATGCTATGTTCAGAATGTCTTCCGTTTAATATGTGCATTTTTAATTTTCATCTCTTGTGAGGATCAGCGAAAAAAGATTACTTTTTAAGAAAGATTCGGTAAAGTGACCGGCACCCGAATTGCGTAACACACTATCTATCACAATCTGAATCATTTTGAAGCCTATGGCTAATCCATTGCTTCATATGCTCGAAAAATTTGTCCGCTCAACAACGTAAATAAAGCAATGAATGTTGTTGAACTGTCAAAATGAAAGCTATTCCTACTGTTAGTGTGTTAAGCAATTACCCCGCGGGTGACTAGTTTTCAGTTTACAACCGCTGCGGAAGTCCAAATAAACTGTATCTAGGTATATATGATGCTCTATATTATGTCCTTTCATTTTCGTAGGGCCCTTTTAGCTATACAAAGAAAATTAGGCAAAGCTCGTATCTTTATAAGGGTTTAAATGTTGGCTGGACCATCTTCTTCTACTTATTAAATCAAAATTAAAATCAAAAGCCATTTCTTCAAACTAGACTAAGAATCAGCACTTTTTGAACGTCAAAATTACATAAGACAGTCCCCCAAAACGCCCGCGCCTCACCACTTCCTAGTGCTTTAGTGTGGAAGAAGAAGTGGCTGCTTCTATACAATAGATTCTATATAATGAAAATCCTAAATTCATTCACTGACAGACAACGCAAACCCTGAATCGCTTTGTCTAGAAGCTAGAAATTTTGCACAAGGTTTCCTTCTATAACAAAAATGAGCACTAAGGTGAATCCTCAGCTGTCGGCCGCCAAATTCAAATTTTCTTGGGTTTTTTTTTGCAAAATGCAGCTCTGTCTCAACTGACGTAGGTACATATCGTATTTTCTGTGAAATTACTACTTATTCTCATGATCACTTAATTAATATTTTTTGTTAGCTAGGGCCCAACACATGAACAAACATTGGCACGTTATTTTCCATAGAAAAATGAAAACATACTTAGGTAATTATTCATATAAAAACAAATATTATGCTGAAGTAAATAATAATTTTAGTAAGAAGTGTAATTATGATACAGATTCGCCTCGGTTTTTGTGTAAAGGGCAAAATAAGTGTAAATTTGATCAAGTGTAGAGATTTACGTAGGTAACTAACTATAAATATAGAATCATAATACCACAATGAACTAATAATAAATATACTAATGTGAATTTGGAATTCTTTTGTTTCGTAATCACGGCACTTGCGTCGCTGTAATCACGACATACGGAATTTTAGAAAACGTTTGTATTTCTGGAGAGTTGTCTTGCCCTTATAGGTATATGTTAGTATAGATATCTGTGACATTTTCTTTCTAAAAAAAATTAAAGTCTACTGAAATCCTTGTTTCCAATTGACGTTATTTTTCACTTCCAACGATTATCAACTTTATAAAGTTTTGTAAATTTTGTTGATTTCTGAATGACTAATACTAACAAAAGTCATAATAAACGTTTGACGTTTTAGCGCAAATTGAACTTTATTATTATTTAGCGCAAATTGAACTTTATTATTAGATATATTGTGTTTTTTTTTAACACTTATTTGTTTACAAATTTGGAAACTAGATTGCGAACGTAGTTTACCATTCTGCCCGTGTCCTATAATTTATGTTAATTGGGGTTGGTCGGCACAAAATGTTATCCTCAACCATTCCTCCCCCTGTCCGCCATCACGTTTCGATCTATCATCTATCAACAGGATATCTAAAGACATTAGAGAATTCGCTTCTGCATCACATGTAGTAAACAATGCAGCTAAAGTGAAACCTGATCGTGCGTCACCAATTAGCATGGATCGACGGTCTGTTAACGCCTTAACTGACACACTTGGACAGTAAAACATCGGAACACTATCAGTCTTCGCTCACCATAGTACGCACGGCGACATGTCAAGCTATACATTTCCAGTATCAGCTGATTTCTCATTGTAAGCAAAGCCTATACAATGCGAGGTCTGCTAAAACTGGAAATATATAGCTTGATATCCCATCGTGTGTGCCTGTAGTGAAAGGAAAAGTTTATGAGTACTCAGTTCAAACTAAGTATTACCGGTCTAAAACTTTTTGAATATATTTATTTATTCATTCAAAAACTACATCAACAGCATTTGCATATCACATTAGCTTAGCTATTGCGATAGCATTTGTTTACTAAGATATGAAGGGATCAGCACCCCAATTGCACCACTTTCTTCAATCACAATCCGAAATATTCTGAGTGAAATTGCTAATTCATTGCTTCGTTATGTCTGAAAAATTTGCCTGCTCTACAACGTTAATAACGCAATGAATGTTGTTGAACTGTCAAAATAAAAGGTTACGCAGTTGCCCTGTAGGGATGAGATTCGTTTGGGAAGAAAGTCCTGATAAATGAATAAGTTTATATAGGTACACACGGCTACATATCAACCCATAGATTTCCAGTTTTAGCTGACCTCGCATTTTACAGGCTTTTCGTACTGTGAGAAGTCAGCTTATACTGGAAATATATTGCTTGATACGAGTATGTAGTCGTGCGCACCTCAATAACTCCCCGGCTTATCATAAGAGCGAAGAGAGAGCGATAATTAAAATTATAACAAACCTCTCTAAATCGACCACAACAAAAAGAAAAACATAAACGCAATGTATCACTATACTGACATTCAATTTACACGACCATAGACAAATTAAGCGAAGTGATTTTTTCTCAATCACTCAAAGTACCTACTAACACCAAAGAGTAGGAAATTCGACTCCAAATCTTTATTTAAATGCATAGCCAATCGGTAACCTTGTCGGCTACGGCTTCAGTGTGAAAAAAACAATCAAAGAAATGTTTAAACCTTCACCACTGAGTGATTACGAATCTAATCGAACTATAAACATTATATTATCAATGAACGTGGAGCGCTTTTTACGCTGCATCAGTTTGTTGAGCGCTTTTTTTGGTGGGTTGGCGATGCGGTTGAAGCCATCTGCACTATTAAGCTGTGCTGTATATGCTGAAAGGTTTCTTATTTGACGTTTGCCGAGGTCTGTCCGTGGCTGGGTCTATCCATTACAAACCGAGACCCCTCCGTACCTCGGAAAGCACGTTAAGTCGTTAGTCCCGGCTATCATTCGTAGATCTTTGACAGTCGTTACGGGTCGTCACCGTCAGAAGCCTGAGAGTCTGACATCCAGTCTTGCCAAGGGGTATCCTGTTAGCCAGTTACTGGGTTGTGTAGGTCAGATAGGCAGTCGCACCATGGTACTGCACTCCACAATACTGATATTCAACTGCATCCGGTTTAGACTGGAAGCCGTCCCGAAAGTAGTTGAGAAAAGGCGCGGCCAGTGATGATGATCTTGATTTAGGGCATTCAAAGAGATAGAGCAGTGGTAACGATCCCGACGTACGAGTTGTAGGTCGTGAGTTCGAACCCAGGGCCGGCAGTCTCGACATAGAATACCGACAAAAATCGGTCGTTAAGTCCAATCGTTGTCAAATTTCTTTAATAGATGAGATAGAGAACCTTATGCTTTGGAAATAAAGTTGAAAATCTATTAAAAGAATTTGACAACGATACGACTTAGCGACCGATTTTTGTCGCTGTCTAATGTCGAGACTGCAGGGCCAGGGCTTTACAGCACTGCTCTCAAAACGGTGAAGGAAAACATCGTGAGGAAACCGACATATCTTAGAATCAAAAATTCGAAGACATGGGACATCTACCAACTCGCTCTGGGCCCGCGTGGTAGATAACAACCCACTCCCTCACGAAGAGAGGAGGCCTGTGTCCCAGCAGTGGGAACATTATACGCTGATTATGCTAAGTTCATAAAAGGACTAAATCAGACATGTTATACGTGATTCATCATATTATATGGTTCTTGTATTTCGCTGTGGGTCGGTCGTTAGGCTGTACGTATTTACTTCGAAGTATTCCACTCAGAGCACTGATTTCACCAGCACTTGATCGAACCGCACCTGAACACTTCCACTAACGGCACAGAAACAAAATTTTGTAGAAGAACAAAAGAAGTTGGTAGAAGTTGGTTGGTGGTTGGTTGGTAGTGGTTGGTTGTTTGGTAGAAGTGTTGTTCCCTCCATCCTGATATAGTTTTCTCTTGTTTGATTTTTTGACCAGAATTTCTATTTCAAAACGAAGTATGTAGTTAAAGGGTATACGCAAGAGCATTAAAAAAAAAACGATCGAATCTAGTTAGTTTTTTCTGAAAATCTAGATCAGAATGTCAAATCTACAGTTTGAGGAAAAAGAACGCCATGATTACGTCTTGTACCAGTTTTTCTAAAAAAACGATGCAATTCTTCATCGGCCGTCATTAATATCATAATAAAATTATTAAGTTCTAATTACATCTTATATTCAAGTCTTAGTTATTGTAAGTAAACACATTTTACAAAGAAAATAAAAACCCTTTGTATTTTGAAACACAGCTTAACCTGACTGTTAAGTACATAATAACTTGTTATTCACAATTATATTATAAGTACAAAGAGGTAGATAGGGTTACTTACCCCATATTCGATTTTCAAAAACGACACAATGTCATATTATTAAGTGACACGTGGAAGTAGGACGGCATGTCGTAATTATCCGGAGCGAAAAAGGGACAAGGCGATACGTGACAAGTTTTGACGTGCCACTTCTTTAGCGTGTATAAGTACCTCCAGCGTACATACAGTGCTCTGCGAGTACAATATTATAACGCGTTCAGGATACTGTTCGGGCTGCCGCGCCATTGCAGCGGTCCAGCAATGTTTGCGCTGAAAAGCGTGGATGGTTTTCATCCCATCATGCGGAAGCGTTGTACGTCCAGGGCTTGGCTTAAACTGGCACTCCTGTGCGGTGCAACTTTGTGATTATTATTTATTATTTTTATTTTTATTTCTTCCTGTTTACTAACTATAGCTTTATAAGGTTTTTGTGTTACTAACAGTATATGGACTTCGTCCGAAATAAATTTCTTATTATTATTATTATAACATATCTACCTCTCTTTACTTATAATATCACTAGCTTCGGCCCGCGGTTTCGCCCGCGTGGATGTCGGAAATTATCCCACGGGAACGTGCTACCGGAACAAAAAAGTAGCCTATGCCCTTCCCCAGGATGCCACCTACCTCCTTGCCAAATTTTAACGAAATCCGTTCAGTGGTTAAGGCGTGAAAACGTACCATAGAGACAGACTTACTTTCGAATTTATAATAATAAATAATACTAGCTGTTGCCCGCGACTTCGTCTGCGATCTAGGATGAAAAGTAGCCTACGTCCTTACCCAGGTCATGGTCTACCTGTGTGCCAAATTTCATTCAAATCCGTTTAGCCGAATTGGCGTGAAAGCGTAACAAACAAATAGAACAAACTTACTTTCGCATTTAAAATATTAGTTAGGATTATTAGTATGGATTGATTCTTTCAATATTAATCCAAACACTTGTTATAATATAGAAGTGTAACATACCAGGTAATTTTTTTTCGTCTGTTGATGAGCCATTATTAATTATTATTAGGTAGTATACCCGGAACAGCTTGGTGAAACGTATCATGAAATGTAACACATGTAGCGGCATCTACAACGCCACATGCGAGCTACGCGTCACACTGACGTCACGCAAAATCCTGCATCGCGCAAGCAGAGTTTACTGCGCAACTAGCATATATAAATCGTCCCGAAATCAAACGTCGGGCAGTTGCCCACCAGAGACGACATCCGTCTTGTCGGAGGATCCTCCCTTTTCCATAGAGTATGAGTCAGCTTTACACCCTGTTCCTCATACCTCTATACGCACATTGAAACAAATTCGCAGTTGGGTTAAGTTTCATGTTGCATTGCTATGTTTGGACACATCATTTGTGTTAGATTTCATGTTGCATTTTTTTTGGACGGCTCATTTGTGTTCCGTTTCACGAATCTGTACCGGTTACTACAGCCCATGTTTCATGTAAATTGGCCGAAATTAAAACAATGGAAAACCAAGGTCTTGTCGTTTCAAACTAATATCATGAATCTTTGAGTTAAACAAATGCACTGAAATGACTGAAAACTGAATAATTATTTATAAAATAATATATTGCGTGGCATTGCAAATGGATGCAATGAACTTGCAGCAAGTAATTTGTAAAATGCAAATTTGATTACTTCCTTCCAGCTAAGGTAAAAAATTATTCAAAGGCTTTGGTTTATAGTTGTAATATGCGTCATTGGGTGAAAATAAATAAAAATCGTGTTGTTTTAAATGTTACAAAGTATTAAAACCAGATAAGCTGGTGATTTCAATGTTGCTAAAATGACTTCATTGATTAGTTATTATTAAATACTTTATCCAAGGAAGCAAAGGGTATGTAAACTAGTTCTTTTTCAGGTCTTCTTTACTAGTAAAGTCTATTTGAAAGGAATTTCAAATAGACGAGTAAGGCCGACCGCACTTTGGACGCGTTTTCGTACGAATTACGAACGTGTTCGTACGAAAGGACTGCGCACACTGGATGCGTGTACGAATAACTCGCACCCAGTGTGTGTGCTCCCATAGTACATAATTAGGGTCGGGATTGTTCGTACTTGTGGTTCGTGCATGTTCATACGTATTCGCACGAGACAAATTCGTACGAAAACGTATCCAAAGTGCGGCTGGCCTTAACCACACCAAAAAAAGTGTAATTGAAGAGTGGTCAGTCAGTGGTTTGTTTGGATTATAACTATTATAAGTTAAAATGTTGTATACATCAATGATTGTCAAACTTACCAACAACATGTAGGCATCTTCTTTTCTCTTGCATGTGTTCTCCTAAACAAAGTCAGATTTTTATCTCTTAAACAATTTTGTCTGTGGCAACACCGGCCATCATCCTCTATGCCTTTCACCTACTCCTTAGGTACGTTTAGGAATTTCGCCTTTCAATCTAGCTATTGCATGTCAGTTGGCTGTAACCGCAGGCGCATAGACCAAGTTAACATTTTTTAATATTGTCATTGTTTTCATTTCATTAACATTACTTGAGGTTAAGTTTTCAATAGATCATCAATTCATCATCTATGATAATGTTGACAGATAGCCTGCCTTGCTTGAGTCACTGACGATGTTTGCTGATTAAAGCTCAACGCACGTGTATAAGTACTGCACCGGAACAGGGGGCCTTCTTTATTAGTCCGTCAACGAAACACGGGCCCGTCCGAAAGTAGTTAGAAACTTTGGAGTGAACCCTACACCCGAATAAGTATCATTTTCGGACAGGTAAAAACACATCGGGAGAAGAGACAACTGTCAAATCGTGGTGTCATTCATTCTTAGGTCGGGCCCCAAACTAATCTTATGTCCGTAGGTGATCCTGCCGGGGTCGCGGATTGTTCGAAAGAGTTACCGTGGCCCTGGCGCACAGGCAACTGAAGGAACACGGGTGGGTTTTAGTCAGTAAGAGTCTGACACGCCCTTCCGCTCCGCCCAGAGCGGGAGACGTCATTTGATGATTCCCCACCCAAAAAAAAAAAAAAAATGTCCGTAGATGATACGCAGTAGGAATCGCACGTAAGGTCGGCCGAAACTACTGATTTTGTGCTTGGAAAGTAGACTCCCAGATCGCTCAACCCGGATTGGGATCAGCTAGTAAAAATGAGCTAAGGTGAACGAGATAATGCTGGTCCAGTGCAGTGCTTAAACGTGAGAATAGTTTTTGTCATCATTAGATTCATCTCTTCTATTAGGATTCTTCTTCAATGGCTTTTGCATTTTTCTTGTTTTGCCTTTCGGTCTACTGCGTAGGAGCTTTTTGATATTGTCATAACCTTTTAATCAACAAGGTTGGAAAACAGGATGCCATAAACTGCAGTACATTTTGTAATAGGTAGGTATACTTAACGCAAGGCTCCCACAGACAGGCGCGACGCGACAGCGCTACACAAAGGCGCCGCTCGTCGCGCGACACGCAGTGCCTTTGTGTCGGGCGTCGCGTCGCGCCAGTGTGTACGAGCCTTTAAAAACATGACTCAGTGTGCATGGTACCTACCTACCTAATTAAAATGTTTTGTTTTAATTTTGCAAACTAAACTCCATAGGTATTGTAAGTTTTGGAAGGTAGCTAACGTTTGGATGAAATTCGTTAAGGTCATTTAGTAGCATAATATATTGTTTTGTACAACATACAGTCAAAACAGCGGGGTAATTGCGTAACACACTAACAGTAGGAATGGCTTTAATTTTGACAGTTCAACAACATTCATTGCGTTGTTGACGTTGTTGAACAAAGAAATTTTTCGAATATATGAAGCAATGGATTAGCCTTCAAAATGATTCAGATTATGATTGATAGTGTGTTACGCAATTATGGTGGTATTTCTTCTCAGAGTAGTCCTATAAGAAACACCGAACTCATCCTAGTTTTAAAACAAGAGTTATTTTTGACGTGTAAAAGTGTTTTTTTAACCAAAAAAATTAATATTACCTATCATCATTTCTTATAGCTACAGCATAATTTAAGCAACATGTTATAAGTTTTGTTTCTGGCTTCGTTAAATTTTCAAGCTCACTTTTCTCTCATAATGGCACAAGGTATTATCATGTAGGTATTTGCAATCGTCAAGGCAAAGAAAGTCAATGTAATTCAGTTTTCTAATGACGTGTATTTTCTTGGTAATCAGAATTAATTATCCTATCAGACAGGGTTGTTGTCCTCAAGCCTTAGGGAAAATTGTATATCTTTATTTATTCAAGGCGTACGAGCAGTCCTGGAAATTTATGAATTGAGGTAAGATACATTTTAATGTAAATTACGTACTTAAATAAAGGGTTAAAACATGTCGTCTTTGCTTTGAATGCCAAGTTGCCAACTGAAGGGGAATCCTTTTGACATCCTCATACATATAAATTAAGGAAACAATAGGAATGTAATTTATTGTGTAATCCTAGGCTGATTCTCGATTTGTAAGAAAAGTTAATAATTGAAAAATTGTAGTCAGAGCTATATATTATGTAATGGACATTAAGATAGATAAATGATCATGTGTTTCTTTCCATAAGAAAGAAACATTAATCATAGTAAATAAAGTCCAGTGGTGGCCCCGTAGTAACGGCCCCGACTTACAAGTTGTAGGATATGGATTCGAAACTAGGCAGGCACTTTACTTTGTACACTATCGTTAGGAAACCGGCATGTTCTAGAACCAAAAATTCGAAGACATCGTGACATCTACAAACCCGCACTGGGCCCGTGTGGTTGATTGTGGCCCAATCCCTCTCACAAAGAGGCGGCCTTTGTTGACTGATTAATGATTATGAAGTGTGGAATCAACAAAGATCCGAAATAAAATTTAAAATTGAAACGGTTGCGACATCCCATGCTGCACTTGACACTTCTAGAGAGATAACAATGATTGTTCCAAGTGCCCGGATTACAACTAATCTACTTACACGCATCCTCGGGATGAGCCCACTTCAAACCAGTCACGTTATACTATAGTACGTATCCTATACACCAAGGATCGTGGGTATCCTGTCAGGTGTTCCAATTAGGACTCAATGCCGTAGGACTAAAGTTGTCTTTTATTTGAAGTTGTATCTATGACTACCTGGTTACGTCACCAGGTCAGTTCCTACTTTATTGTTCTTGAGAGTTATCAGGGCATCATATAGTTAGTTTAGTGTCAATTGTTCATATTCCAAGAATCGCACGGTAGTCTCGTTCGTTCTAGCGTTTTCCGGAATGGTCCCTTGTGATTGTTTCATACGGAATATAGTCATTATTGTATTTTTTTGTTTGACGTTTTTTGAGTTCGGGACCTAATTAGTAGATATTGATGTTCCTTGATTTAATAGGCATACTTTAAATTTATTTTCTTAAATATTTAATTATGGTGAGACGTAAACTCAACATATAATATGGAACTCCAATTATGCTTAAAACGCGGGTGTTATATTTTTTTTCATTCTTTTGAAGTCAGTGTAGAAACTCGTAATATTTTTGTACCAGCTATAAAACATGAAAGATTAGCGTTGACCACGAGTTTCTTTAAGACGGTGAGGTTGGAAATTCAGACATCATAATAACATAAATTCTTAAATCATGTTTATTACTCAAGGTGAGTATAAATCGAAATTATTTGTAGAAAGATACGTCTATCATTCAATATAGGTTTTCTGGGAAAGATACTCAGCTTTAAATGAACATGAACAACGAAGAAGTGACAAAATAAAGAAATTCTGAATAGTCAATAATTTTGAATACCAACATATAATTACAAAACTACAAAATGAAAGCTTCATGTAATGATAAGTATATTACTCGTAATAAACAGCTAGAATATATGAACATTTAATTCAGGGATTCTATAACAAAATAGTAAAAACAAACGATGATTGTAAAACGTAGTAAAACCTCAAGCTATTAACCTTCGAAGCTATTCAACCGGTGCCACATCTTGAATAGTTAGATCCCCTTTTTAGACAATTAGATAATTTGTTCGTTCCGAATTCGCAGAATCCAGATTGTGGATAGAGTTGTTAGATCGTTAATTTCTTTTATGTACAGAGCATGGGGACGCTTCAGCGGCCGCTGCTTGAGGCGGTATTGTCAACACTTTCCATACAAGCTAAGCGTGTCACGCTTCTTTCTTATATCTATGGTCTCACCCTTGTCACCTCTCACTCTACGAAACGAATGACGTATAGAAACTGACTGCTTAGAAGGCGGTTCGAGACAGAAGTTATACGCTCAACGCACTTTCGGCCACTTGGCGCCACGAATTTTATTCTAGATGCTGCCTCATCTCCGTACTACTTTGGTTTTATTGGAAGGCAGAGTCATGAACACTATTTTCTAATTAATACAGTCTTTCATTTGATATTGTATCTTCGTCAAAGCTGTTGATTGGGGAAGTTGTTTTCAAAATTGACGTAATCAGGAAAGGGAAAAACTCGAGTTAATTATTGGCCTTTGAACCTGTCCACGACCTATCCTTTGAGTGTAAACTCGCATAGTGACCTGAAGGTATGGTGCCAATATAGTTCTTGCAAATCCAAAGAGGAGTAATTTCAAACTCATCACCATCATCCATAGCCCGACTCCATCCACTGCTGGACCTCTCATTAGTTGTGCCAATACCCATACTCCTGTGCCAGCCTCAACTAGGTTTACCCGCGATGGTAACAATGTCGTCCACCTATCTCGCCGCTGGACAACCGGCACCTCATCTGCCACTCCTAGACTGCCACTCGGTCACTGCCTTACTTCAGCTGTCATCACTGCGCAATGCCAAGTACCCTGTCCAACTCTATTTGGAGCTCCACTCCATTTCAGATCCATTTCCCAACTTGTTTCACTCTTAATTTTTTGGTATTACTATATCGTACCTTTCCACTTGTGGTCCTATTAGAAACACGCCTTTCGATACACGTTCAGTTCGTAGAGTGCGCTTAGACATCATGGCGACAGCCTGCGATCGTATTTTCAATCGATTTAACATGCATTAAGTCGATCGATTTGTCACGACTTAAGACGCGGCTTGCATAACGAATAGGTAGTATGGCCAATATAAATTGGTCTAAGTATATTCGCTACACTTTAATGTTCATTACGTAAAAAGAATCCTTAAATGAGTGATGAATATAAAAGTTGATGGATGGAGAAGGAGAGGAAGGCCGAAGAAAAGATGAATGGATTGTATGCGGAACATGAATATTAAAGAAAAAGGAGTGAATGATAGCCTGACATTGACAAAGGAGAATGGCAGAAGAAAACGTTTTGCGCCGACCACAATGCACAATGACAGGGGCAGGCAGATAATAATGACGTATATAGAATCGTTAAAAATGTATTTCAATTTTACAAGTTACTTAAATGTTAATCGGTTTCAAATATCCTTCAAAATCCGCTAAAGTATTAGGCATACTTTAGAGGATTTCTTATCCAAAAGATATTTAAAATTCTAAATTTTTGTGGTCGTCGCTTTTATGGTTATGTCTACCCATTTTAATAAGCATTGACAACATAACTTATTTCTATTATAAGAATAGCCCTTTTTTTATCTTGTCTATCCTGTTTTTATTATGCCCAGCCCTTACTTGGTTGCCAAATTTATGTTCATCTGCGTTCTTATGTTTGTTAATAGGTAAGATATTTTTAGTAGTAGTATTATTATTATTTTTAGTGAGATCCTTTTTGACTCACTGCGGTTGCTCTTCTTGCGTACCTACGAGCACCAGCTGTGTTTTCTTTGGTAAAGTGAATACTTATAAAGTATTGTACATTCATTATGGTGGTGGTTTAGTTTTTTCCTGTTCATACTTATCTATGCCAACCTAACCTAACCTTCTGTCTATAGAAGACTTCCTAACTATATCTGCGTAAATTATCTAAATCAAAATCATTTCGAGGTTCATCGGTTAATGTCACAAGTTCCTTAATATTCTTTTGATAGACATTTACATTAAGTTAACGAATAATATAAGTTATTATGTAACTAATTGTTCTACATTTACTTCGCTATCAGTTAATTATGTCATTTGTATATTGTGTAATAATAAAATGGATTTTGTTTCAGGTAAGTCCTTTGTTGACGAAAATATTCTTGTTGGTTGAAAAATTCGACATGCGTCTTGATGAAAGGTAAGTACGACGGTGCAAACATCTTTTGGCGCGTGGCTAAAAGCTGAACAAACGCCGCCATCTTGTTTTTTTTTTTCAATACAATTTCTGTAACAATTTCACAAATGTTTACTAACAACACTCCCATGTCAATGTCATCCGGGCACCGAAAGATCCTTGTACTTTAAAACATATTGAAAATTAAGAATAATGTGTGGCTCCTGAAACATCTGAAGACAAAATTTCAAAAATTATGCTCTTAATTGCTTTAAGAAGCAATTTTGTCTCAATTTGTTGGAATCATCGCGAATACGAATACGTGTTTTCAGACCATGAAACTCATTACTCTTTTACATTTTATTAATTTGCTTGGATTATTCTTTAATATCAAAACCTAATTTGTTACCATAATATTGTCCTTCCATTATCAATGAATTACATCCTTTGAGTTGACTGAATCGAATGTGGTAAACTGACATTCTGTAAGTGATAACGATGATGTTAAGTCAAAAATTTATTGGATTGACATAAGGTCCCGAAAAACTTATTTCAATCCTGTTGAACGTCGCTATAGAAATAAGAAACGCTTTGAAAGCGATTGTCAGTTGTCTATCATTAAAAATATCAGATAAAAGCCCTGTTAGTGGCACCCTGAGAGAATTTAAAAGTCTCTTGACTGTATAGTCAAGAGACTTTTGACAAGAGACTGTTGACTCTATAGTCACCAGTCAGTCTTCAGTCATCTGGAAGATATTGATAATGGCTCAGAGTGCAATAAGTTAATTGTTTCACAAATTACAATAGTAAAACGTTGGTTGAAAACTAACCTTATCAGTTGCTTATTGGCTATTAAACTGATAATAGCCTTAATTATGCAGGTAGTTGATCGAACTTTTAATGAATTGGAAAAATAGAGAAAATAGGGAAATGATAACGAAGGATTGACGGCTTCTAGATTATTCGGAAAGATTTGTTGAAGACTGACGAATAAAGAGTAAAGATTGATATTGTATCGTATTACTCAGCACCCTAATTGCGTAACACACTTTCAATCACAACCCGAGGGTTTTGAAGGAAATTCCTAATCCATTGCTTCATAGGTTTAAACAATTTGTTTGCTTAACAACGTAAATAACGCAATGAACGTGGCTGAACTGACAAAATGAAATGCATTGCGATAAATTGTCATTTTATGTCTGTTACGCAATTACTTCGCGGACCTCCTTGCCATTCTTATTACCTACAAAACTTTCAAAGTCTTGACCCTGAGAACAGATACTAAATACCGAGATTTTTTTTGTATGAATTTAATGTTTAATCCTTTATGTATTGTCTACAGTACCTGGTGTTTATTTATCATGTTTATTAGTCGCAAACGTAGACAATGAGATATGCACAAGGTCACTACTGTCTGAGAACTGAGAATGATATTCACCGCTATTCTCTTGGGTAGAATATTTTAATTGTAAAAATATGTGAGAGTTATCGAGTTATGATTCACTGATGTTTTCATACACATATTGAAGAATAATCACTTTTGTTTACACCTATACGAAAACAATGCGTAAGGTGTACCCACAATAAAGCATGTCCATCGCCAATAATTTTAGTGTCAACTTTGTCAAAAGACTTAGACAAATCAACACGATTAGAGTTCCCCAGGGAGCTATTGTTTTTACATCCTACTAATTATTATAAATGTGAAAGTTTGTATGTTTAGATGTTTGGATGTTTGTTACTCAATCATGCAAAAATGACTGAACGGATTTGCATGAAATTTGGCTCGCAGATAGTTTATAACCTGGATTAACACAAAGGATACTTTTTATTCCGGTAGTACGTTCCCTTGGGATAATTTCTGACATTTACGTTGGCAAAGCCGCTGACAAAAGCTAGTAGATAAATAATTAGCAATCGATTGGTTTCACTGGATTAACAATTATTGTGTTATATTTAAAAGTGATAAAGCATCCTCCAGCTAGGCCAGTCTTATTAAAGCAACACAGAAGTAGTTGCATCAATCAGTTTTGTCATCTAAAAATAGTGTTATGCTGTAGTAGCACGTGTAACTGAAAAATAATCTAAGTGGTAGCCACAATAGATGCATAAAATTAGAAAATCAGTCATCTATGTTTCCTATTGCGAAATAAATAAGCGAACAAACATAGTATTCTACAATTCCTGAGTATTCCGGCCTAATAGTTAAGTACATACCCATGAGCAAAGAATGATTGCTTGGCTAAGTAATTATTAAGGGATTTTAATATTGTAATATTGATTTACGGATCGAAGTCATAATAATTTTGGAAAATTACGGTTCCTACGATTTGTGATAACCATTGGTATTTGACTTGTGCACTTTATAGCCATTCTGTGGCTTACTTGAGTACGTATGTACTAGCATGTGGCAACAGAAGAATGTTGTCGAGGATGTCTGCATAAGCCCTAATAAATTACAATGTTGTTTTGCGGTTAGTGTCGAAACCACAACATTATTTCTTAAGTGAATTTTACTTTCCGTACTTGAGTTTGTTTACAATCAAAATGTGATATTGATAATATAACTTAGAAGTAAGAAGAAGCTCGAATAGAAGTTAATAGAAGAAGAAAATCGCGAAAAAAACAGCTGTTTCATACATTTGTGGTTTTCACGATTTCAATGTTGGTTTTTTTGGAACTAAGCACAATTTTAGCAATCATAGATACAACCTGTAATATTCAAGTAATTCTACCTACCTATTGACACAAGATATTTTTAACGCACCTTAGGAGACTCCTTTATTTACACTAGCTCTAACATTTGTTGATATTTAGAGGTGACCAGGCAGGTACAAGTGCTTTGTAGACTTGTAGAGGTCTCAATCACCTCTTTCATGGAAATAATCTTAAGCAAATGTTTTTACACCCAAATATATATGCATGACTTTACGTAATTTTAACTTTGGCCAATTTAATGTCGCCTATCTCAAAGTAGTTTTACTTAATAGTTCTATCATCGGGACTTTCTAAGTTGGAATAGTAGTCATTATTAGGTCCTTCATTATTATCATCATTGGCAGCCTTGTGAAGTGTCGTGGTAAATGAAAGACATCTGCACTGGATAAAGTCTCGATTTATTGTGTGTTCACATAGATTGAGCGTACACGATTTTAAAGTATTGCTTACTTGACTAATCCTAAATAAGGTTTGGTTACACACACATACATTATAATACTTACTAATGATACTTACATACACTACACTTGCTCCACTGCTGAGAGGCCTCCCTTTCGTGCTATGCTTCCCCGGTCTGTGTGAGTGTCATCCAGATTTGTCCTGTTTATTCTGGGTCGAATTTTATTTTCTTTCTTTGTTTTCCGGGATCTGCTGTTGGTCTTATAAAGTTGGTCTTTACGACCTTTTTTACTTATCGATACCACACCACTATGTAACTAAATTACGATGATGATGACTGCGGAAGTCAAAACAATCACTCATTTAAAAGTAAATGAAATATAAAAGTTAAAACTCTGCATAAACTTATGCAAAGTCATTATTATGATATAGTGTTTACTCGTCCTCTCACACTGTCTAATATTTTAGCCGCACTTGCTTGATAAGATAATTTTTAAGGTTACATAGGCGTATTTTTTGTATTTATGTAACGAAAATTACAATCTTATATAAGCAGTGCTGCGGGGCAATTGCGTACCATACTAACGATAGCAATGGCTCTCATTTTGACAGTTCAACAACATTCATTGCGTTCTTTACATTGTTGAGCAGATACATTTTTCGTACACCCAAATATATACATACTTATGAGTGACTTTACGAAATTTAAACTTTGACCAATTTAATGTCGCCTATCTTAAAATAGTTTTACTTAGTAGTTCTATCATCGGGACTTTCTAAGTTGGAATATTAGTCATTATTAGGTCCTTCATTATTATCATCATTGGCAGCCTTCTTCCACTGCTGAGTGCAGGCCTCCCTTTTGTGCCATGCTTCCCCGGTCTGTGTGAGTGTCATCCAGATCTTTCCTGTTTATTCAGGGTCGAATTTTATTTTCTTTCTTTATTTTCCGGGATCTGCTGTTGGTCTTATTAAGTTGGTCTTTACGACTTATTTTACTTATATCGATACCACACCACTATGTAACAAAAAATTACTGTGATGATGACTACGGAAGTCAAAACAATCACTCATTTCAAAGTAAATGAAACATAAAAGTTAAAACATTGCAAACGAATGTAAAGTCAATATTATACTATGGTATTTACTGATCCTCACACTCTGTCATATATTTTAGCCGTATTTGCTTGATAAGATAATTTTTAAGATTACATAGGCGTATTCTTTGTATTTATGTAATAAAAGTTACGATCTTATTTAGGCAGTGCTGCGCGGGAATTGCGTAACACACTAACAGTAGCAATGGCTCTAATTTTGACAGTTCGACAACATTCATTGCGTTATTTACGTTGTTGAGCAGATAATTTTTTCGAACATATGAAGCAATGGATTCGTAATATCCTTCAAAATGATTCAGATTGTGGTTGAAAGTATGTTACGCAATTTGGGTGCGGGTTATGATGACTGACTGTTTTGTTAGCTTATAAAAAAAAGTATCTTTCAATTAAGAACTAACATGGTGAATAGTATGAATAGGGTAGTGAATTTAAATTATGAATTTGAATTAGTTAATAGGCTTGCGACGCTTATGGGGGCGGCTTATGTCTAGGAGTTGACGTCTTTCGGCTGAATTGACGATTGTGAATAAGTACCCTGGTAAAAATATTATTAGACATGCAGTCAGCAATGCGGTATTGTGGAAGGCTGAACAGGGTGCGCGAGTGCGCCAGAGTTTCGCTACTCGTGACGGCTATTTTTATTTACACACGTTTTGTGAAACGTTAGAAGATGATTACATCAATCATGATTTGCGCAAGTTGTATTTGGTAAGTTGTTTTGCGGCCTAAATTAGTGTCCGTTACAACTGTACATAAAAATTAAGTCCGTTTTAAATAGTTTATTGATTAAAAATTTGCTGATGCTCCCACAAACAGACGGGAACACAAATTTTAATACCAGTAAAGAAAATATTAAAAAAAAGCCGGACAATAAGGAGATTTTGCTGTAGGTACCTATTTATAATGTAGATCTGCATCCTAATTGCGCTATCAATCACAATCGGAATCATTTTAAAGCCTATTGCTAATCCATTGCGTCATATGTTCGAAAAATTTGTCTGCTGAACACCGTAAATAAAGCAATGAATGTTGTTGAACTGTCAAAAGGAATGCCATGCTCACTGATAGTGTGATACGCAACTACCCCGCTGGAACTAGGCGAGAATTTTTTACAATTTACTTAATTAAAGTTAAGATAAACACGAACTAAGTCCTAGTGATACTTGATTAAAAATATTGCTCTCCAAATGTTTTAAATATAACAAGGCGATTTTTCAAACGGGGTTAGCAATTTCCTTCAAAAATCGCATCAAAATCGTTCTAACAGTTTTCGAGGAAAATGGTAACAGACATACATACACACACTTAACCTCTGACCCCAAACGCATATACCGACACCGTTCCGTCGTCCTTTGGGTTGTGATTGAATGTGTGTTACGCATTTAGACGTGGCGCACACTATGCGATATACGACTGCGACAGCTCGGCGACTAGACGCAATGACTAGCTGCGGGCGACAAACTTTCTTAAATTTTGTTCAAAGCTCCGCACACTTGGGGTCGAATTGCAGAGTCGCAACGACAGGCTAGAAGAGCCGCAAGCTCTCGCTACTTGTCGCAGCGTCTCGTCGTCGAGCTGTCGCAGTCGCATGTCGCATAGTGTGCGGGGTGGTTAAGGGTGCTGAATAATGTACTTCATTAAGTGCACTTTGCGCTCTTTCTAAACAGTGAACGAAACTAAACCGTCACGCTTGGGTCGGTGACGCTGAATCGGGTATACTCGGCTCCAGTCGGTCGTGAATCGGGTATACTCGGCTCCAGTCGGTCGTGAATCGGGTATACTCGGCTCCAGTCGGTCGTGAATCGGGTATACTCGGCTCCAGTCGGTCGTGAATCGGGTATACTCGGCTCCAGTCGTAAGATTTCACTTCTATCTTGTAGTCATAAGCACACAACGATTTTTTTTTTGTAAGTCATCATCCAAATGTTACGTAATGTCTTGCTTGATGGTAGGTACTTATCTATTTATGTCTGCAAGAATACGGCTAGATCTATAATTAAGATAATTGCTAACAAAACCAGACGTTACACTAACGAATTGTCTGTCTTCTAAAAAACAAATAAAAGTATGTATCTAATCGTATGTAACCAGTTGTTATCTATTGGGCATACCTTTGTAATAAATGTTACTGAAAGTATGCGATAACTAAATTCTTAGAAAGTTATTATTGTTAGTTTTGTACACGGCCCATTTGTTTTTTTTTTACGTACGTCTAGTTTTTGGGGTATGTAAAGAGTACCTACCTACCTACTATATTATATAATATACTTTAAACAGGGTGGCAGGGTATCGATGTTCCTGCCGGGGTCGCCGATAGTTCGAAAGAGTTACCGTGGCCCTGGCGCACAGGCAACTGAAGGAACACGGGTGGGTTTTAGTCAGTAAAAGTCTGACACGTCCTTCCGCTCCGCCTAGAGTGGGAGAAGTTGTTTGATGATTTCATAACCAAAAAAAAAGGGGGCTTTGATGCGCAAACTGATACCAAGAATGATACAGTGAATTCAGTACATGATTCTGGATAGGCATAGATTTTTTTGTCAGCATAATTATTAGGTCGGGGAAAAAGATTTATCATATTTTATATGTATAAAGTTGTTGTAAAATCTCTTTGGCTGTACTGTTTGTATCTGGCCGGTTTTGATACCATTAAATAGATGACATTTAAAAAAAGAAAAAGAAAATTAAAAATGATTTCCCGCCATTTTTCTATTGTTTTTCTGTCTGCCAAAATGAGTGGATCTAACGAAAAAATGCAATACTTACATTTTGAAGTTTTATTACAAAAAAAGGGAATAATGCGGTCGCAAGCTGCGAAAAAAAAATGTGACGTGTATGGACTTAACGCAGTGTCAGTAAGAGTAGTACAAAATTGGTTCAAGCGTTTTCAGTTCGGGAATTTTGATGTCAAAAGATGCAGCTCACTCTGGTTGCTGTGTTACCGATAAAGTCAATGACATTTTCGAAATTGATGCATATTAGTAGTTACGACATAGCTGAAGAGTTAGGGGGTGACCACAAAACAGTTTTTACCTATTTGGAAAAGTCTGGGTATACTAAAAAGCTCGATATTGGGGTGCCACGCGAGCTCTTAGTCTTGAATTTGTATACAGGGTCAAATTAAATTGGTAGCGTAACTGCGCTGACGTGATGGGTATCGATATCCAAACACGATAGAATTATAATCAAAGGATTGATGTTTTTTTAAGGGTTGACCTACCGCTGATAGTACCTATTGTTCTTGAAGAATGAGTTGAGAATATACGTTTTAAGGCTCCCACAGACAGGCGCGATGCGACAGCGCTACACAAAGGCGCCGCTCGTCGCGCGACACGCGGTGCCTTTGTGTCGGGCGTCGCGTCGCGCCTGTGTGTACGAGCCTTTATCGTGTATATATATCACGATATCAATCACGTCTGTAAAGTTTACACGAAAAAAAAGTGATTTTTTAAACTGACATTTCAAGTGAATACACCAATTGCGGTAGAAGGCCTACAAAAGAAATTAATCTAATTAATTTATTTTTTGTTTTATCATGTTTTCGATATCGATACCCATCACGTCTGCAGAGTTTCGCTATCAAATTTAATTTGACCCTGTATACGAAAAACCTTTTTCCCCGACTTAATATGTATTTAATTTTACATTGACACAAACATAATATAATCAATCACATCAACAGCAACAAAAGATTCTGAACACCGTTGATTTATTTGAACGTTTATTCATTAATTTAACAACACATTGTTTTTTCCAACGAAACAATACCAAGTTATGTACCAAGTATAAGTATAAGTAAATCTGACACGAGAGGATTTTTCCTGGACATAACAATAAAATTATGTGACAATGAAAATGTCTGAATTATGTTGTATGGCGAACTAATAAGACAGTTCAAGGCACTATTCTTAAGGAATAATAAATTATTCTTATGTACTTATAACTCTGGTTTTAGTCAGTAAGAGTCTGACACGCCCTTCCGCTCCGCACAGAGCGGGAGAAGTCATTCGATGACTTCCCAGGCAAAAAAAAAGTTGTATGAATAGGTACCTTATTTATCTTGATCTCAAAGGATCACTAACATAGCTATTGTTTTCATTTAAATCTAGATTCAAGGGCACGTTTAATTCTATCATTTATACCTGTACCTAACATAATGGAGCATAGCAAAGATTTAAATCGTTAGATTCGTCCGACTGCGTCAAAAACTGCTCTCGTTTCGATTTAGTTGAACAATGACATTTGAACAGTATTGTCTCGCTCGCTCATATTGAAAATCGTATCTAGCGTTCCACGCGTGCGCTCACTCTTTTCGGTATTCTCTCGTATGGTCACTTTTTCACGCAACCTATGTACGGTGAGGGCAAAGCAAATCTAACATTTTAAATCTTTGGCACTGTGTCTCAATCAAACAATGAAAAAAAAAAATTAATGAATGAAGTCTCGAATACATTAGGGCCCCCACAGACAGGTGCGACGTGACAGCGTGACGCAAAGGCGCCGCTCGTCGCGCGGCGTCTTTGTGCCGCGCGCGATTCGTGTCGCGTGTCGCGCCTGTTTGTAGAAGCCTTTAGGGGACAAATGGAACGACACGTAGCGGAAAATGGCGCTCGACAACTACGTTAATGTTCTGAGAGAACGAGAATGTCGCGGATCGTTTTGCAGGCCACACTAGTCAGTGTTTATAGAAGCGTTGCCCGAGGAGGTTGTGGCGATTAGTGCTGCGTATATACTTATTTCGAGCAGTTTAAGCGAACATAATCGAAAAAGGAGGTGGTGGATGCGGATTTACTTACTACAATGAGAAAAAATAATGAATATTTTAAGAGAGAAATAGCGCGGCACTGACGCGCAACACGTGCGCTCGCTCTCGGAGCGGGAGCTAGCAACATGTTCCGCGTCACGTAAACGCGTCTCAAGATGTTGCGCGGCATGCCGCGGACCACAGGGCAACGTTGCAGTATCACGTAGATTGAGCGTTGCGTGACATGTTGAGGGACATTTTATTCCTTAGTGTATTCGCGGCTTGAATCTCAATCTTAATGGTTAGTTCTCTGGCGAAATGATGCACCCTAATTACGTAACACACTATCTATCACAATCTGAATCATTTTGAAGCCTATTGCTAATCCATTGCTTCATAAGTTCGAATAAAAAATCTGCTTAACAACGTAAATAACGCACTGAATGTTGTTGAACTGCCAAAATGAAACCCATTCCTATTTCCTACTGTTAGTGTGTTACCTAATTACTCGACTGGTGTACAATGGGGTACACCTCTGCCTAACTCTTCAGGGATTACAGGCGTAATGTAATGTGTTGTGTTGTTGTTAAATCTTTGAAGAATAGTTGCATTGACGCTTTCCAGGCCCTGCAGTCTCGACATTAGATAGCGACAAAAATCTGTCGCTAAGTCGTATCGATGTCAAATTCCTTTAATAGACTTTCAACCTTATGGTTTGGGAATAAAGTTCAAAATCTATTAAAGAAATTTGACATCGATACGACTTAGCGACAGATTTTTGTCGCTATTCATGTCGAGACTGCAGGGCCAGAAGTATCTTCAGATCTCATAGTTTTTGTATTTAGTTTTTAAACCCATCGTCAAAAGCGTTAACTATCTGTTTAGTGAAAGTAAAAGCTGTGATAAGTAGTTACTTACTTAGCTGTCAAAAATCATGCGAAATTAAGGCGAGTCTCGTTAATTGCAAAGCTCCTTGCGTGTGGCGATAGCATGATGCCTAAATGTTTTAGCAATCTAGAACCTTAGTTTGTGTCCGACACGCTACGGGAAATACAGCTCGGTATGTAAAAATCGACGAAATACTGGTCAAACACGCGATTTATCGCTTTGCAATTCCTTGTAAACCACCCAATTAGTGCTAAAGCTGCTAAATTAATACTAAAAACCTTTTAAAGGTACAACGAAGTAACTAGAGAATGCTAAACCAATTTAAAATAAGCATAAAATAAGCAAAACATATCAAGGAGAGGTTATCGGTCAAACAATTTTAAGGTTGAGGTCAAAATAATGTATAGGAGTTAGTGACCTATGTTATTCACAATGGCACCTTGAGAATGTGGATTTCCTACAGAATAAAGTTTATAAGTTTTAAGATCCTTAAATGCTACGGATTCAGTAAGAGAGTGTTCCCAATGTTCCCATTCAAAGTCAAATTAAACTAGCTAGCAAAACTTAACAGACGTGACTGGTATCGAACTATCGCTTAAAAAAAAACGAAAACTGAAAAGAGTATGCTTAGATGGTTTGCTCTTGTTGGCCTCCCGAGAAGACCAAAGCATCTAAACATCATCTTTAAATGATGATTCATTATGAGAGTGGGTTCCCATACAAAATCAAATTAAATTAACTAGCAAAACTTCACAGACGCGACTGGTATCGAACTATCGATTACAAAAAACGAAAACTGAAAAGAGTATGTTTAGTTGGTTTGCTCTTGTTGGCCTCCCAACAAGACCAAACCATCTAAACATCATCTTTAAATGCTACGTATTCATTATGAGATTGGGTTCCCATACAAAATCAAATTAAATTAGCTAGCAAAACTTCACAGACGCGACTGGTATCGAACTATCGATTACAAAAAACGAAAACTGAAAAGAGTATGTTTAGATGGTTTGCTTTTGTTGGCCTCCCAACAAGACCAAACCATCTAAACATCATCTTTAAATGCTACGGATTCATTATGAGAGTGGGTTTCCATACAAAATCAAATTAAATTAGCTAGCTAAACTTCACAGACGCGACTTGTATCGAACTATCGATTTAAAAAAAAAACGAAAACTGAAAAGAGTATGCTTAGATGGTTTGGTCTTGTTGGGAGGATAAATGAAAGGCCACTAATAATAGTTGGTAAATGGTATTCAGAATAGAACATTGTCTAGCTAATTTCTATTTGTTGACCTACGATCACGTGACATTTCGATAGCTTATGTCAACCCCATACATGTTTTGGCTTTTCTACGAGCGTCATCGCTATTTCAATGTTACTTTGTCTAGGCCCTCAGAAGGCCTAGACAAAGTAACATTATAGCTAGACAATGTTAACATCATTCGATTCTATGAAACGAATCGACAGCCTCGAACTATTACTTCCATAGAGATGCGTAGCCAAGTGGCACTTTTTGACAAGCGTTATCGCTGGTTTTCGACTCGCATGATGGAAACATTAGCAAAAGCAATAGCGATTGTAGAAATAGAATCGCTCCGAAGCGAATGCCATTTGTCTAGCCCCTGTTCCCTTATTTTATGGAGTTACTTACGCGAACATAAAATGTAAGAAGCAGCTGATTTAGTCGAGATTTTTGAAATTAATTAATCATCATCCGCCTAGCCTTATCCCAACTATGCTGGGATCAGCTTCCAGTCTAACCGGATGCAGATGAATACTAGTATTTTACCTCCGCAACCCAGTTAAGGGGTAATAAAATACCCCTTAGTAAGACAGCGGGGTAATTACGTAACACACTAACAGTAGGAATGGTTTTCATTTTGACAGTCCAACAACATTAATTGCGTTATTTATGTTGTTGAGCAGACAAATTTTTCGAACATATGAAGCAATGGATTAGCAATAAGCTTCAAAATGATTCAGATTTTGATAGATAGTGTGTTACGTAATTACGTAACACACTATCACACACCGATGCCGACAGTCGTATCGATGTCAAATTTCTTTAATAGATTTTCAACCAACAACTTTGGAAATAAAGTTGAAAATCTATTAAAGGAATTTGACTACGATACGACTTAGCGACAGATTTTTGTCGCTATCTAATGTCGAGACTGCAGGGCCTGGTATGACTTAATCGCACCTATTTCAGTTTGCATTATCGAAGCATCAATAACTTCTTGATAAACAGTTGCACGCGTCTGTTATCTGTCACTCCTTGGGACTGATATATCAAGTACTAATTGATAATTACTCCACGTGGTTAATGTCGGGGGAATCTTTTGTTACACCATAAAAAGGAGTTGTTTGTTTGTCGGTGGTTTGAACAGTCAGTGATCAACTATTAAGATAGATAAGATATTTACTTCTTGTAAAACATGAGGAAGTACTCACGCACAATAGATAATTGCTTGGTCTTATGCCACTTATGTCGTAAGAGTTAAGGCTCGTACACAATGGCGCGACGCGACGCCCGACACAAAGGCACCGTGTGTCGCGCGACGAGCAGCGCCTTTGTGTAGCGCTGTCGCGTCGCGCATGTCTGTGGGAGCCTTTATGCAGTACAATTTTTTTTTTATCAAGTTTACCATTTGAATTTATACACAACAAAAAAAGAAAGAGTACTTAATTTAATTTAACCCACTGTCGGGCAGTCGTTCGAAAACAAAAATCACTATAAAAATATAAATAAAACTTTACATCCAAAAGGTATCACAGTTTTGAGATCGAAAAAATTTCATAACCATAGGAACTGCGTAGGTATTTTTTCAAAACTCAGCTAGGCATTTGGCTATCAGGTATTTTTTTAAATCTAAGTATCTCTTTTACTAACAAGAGGGTCCTATCTTTTGTACGTTACTTGAGCGCGAAATTAGTCGAAAGTTAGTCGTTTTCTCGTCCTCGAACCTCACTCAAAATTCAGGTAGTACTTAAAAATAGTTTAGCGCCATTTGATTGGTTGTAACTAGTTTAAAGTAAGTCTTGAGTCTTGAGTGTGGTTCTGTGTACGACCGGGGTTTTTACATAAAACCTTCTGGGCCAAAATCCATAGTGCATTTAAAAAAACTAAGTATAGCGGTCACACATACCTACCTACATGAAAAAACACTTTAATTTATAATATGTAATTATTATTTATGTATATAGATTAACGAATACAAATTCGTCACGTAGAGGGCGGAAAGGACTATAGTAGAATCTTGCAGTTTTGGTAACATCGTTCAACAGCCTCTTTTTACAAAGACTCAGTCGTTCTTATTACAAAACAAGGTGTTTCTTTAGACATGGTTTAAACCATGGTATAATAATATGCTTCACCAGGTATAGCATTCCGAGACACAGTGTGACACAAGCCTACGTCATCACCGCTGTGTTACCAGTAGTGTGTAATAATAACTCCCCAACCGCCTTTAGTACCTGTGCGAATACGATATAACAATGAGGTTTTAACTAACAATTACGTTGGTATATGTTTAAATTTAATTGTTTCATTTAATTAGAAAAACGAAACGACAATTTAAATGCTATAAATATATTTTTTAACAGAATGGTGACTGAAAATGTTTCCATAATTCGTGTTTTTTGCAATAAAGTGGCAACTGGATAGTGACGTAAGCATGTGTCACTCCCGGAATGCCAGACCTTGTTTTTTTAGACCATGGTTTAAACCATCGAGCCTGTTTTTGAAATAAGAACCTAACAGAAATCGAAATGCAGTTCTTTTTACAAAACCGATTCATTTTCCGGTCTTAGGTTGTCAATTTTGTATTAAGAACTTTACTAAAGTCGTTTTGTAATAAGACGGCGCGGCGGCGTAAGTCAAGCAAGGCGTATTAGGGTCTCGTAAAACCAGATTTCATTAAATATAGATTACCTATGCGCACGCAGACAATTAATGGCTGCCAGTTAATTACACAAATTAAAAAAATACTTTTTTGTATTGTTTTTGTTGTTATTTATACCTACTTGTCAGGACCCAGTAGGTATTAATACATTTTTGAGGCACCTATCAACTCTGACATGTTGTTTGAAAAAATCTGCATTATTAGCCCCTCTTAGAATGAATCAGTCTCGTTGAAAGTCACTCGCACGTCATAAAACGACAATAATGTCTATTTGTCTATGTGACAGTTAGATATTATAAACCATATTGAAGTTTCAATTTATTAGGAATTGTTGTCAAAGTGGTAAAGCAGGTAGGTACCGCTGTAAAGTCAGGGAAATTAATGGTTAAACAAATCAACTACAGACTTAAATCGTCTGCATATTGAAATCACAACTGTCATTCTTTGACAGCGTTAAGAAATGGTGTCAAAATTGACACCATTTTTTTTTCATAATTCTTGAGTGCTTAAGAATTAATTGCCGAAGTGGTAGTCAGGCTTATCTTTTTTAAATGTTTCTTCTCACATAGCCCATACCGACGCAAAAGAAGAAAACTCCCAAAGGTTCCCTCAGGCAAACTTCTAGAAGCAATCCTGTTACTTGAATTCCCGTTAACAATAACACAATACAAACGCGTACCATCTCATTAATCAATTCAATTCTAATAAACAGCTACAAAACGTTTCTAACGGCTTCTTCAAATGTCAAACCGCCATGTTATTCTGTAGGACAATGTCAAGGTGTGAAACACACGCACGCCGCGCGCCGCCATTGACATTCAGAACGGTACTCGCGTCCTAGTATGTCACTACCCTATTGTTTTGGTACCGTTTGCAATATACATTGTTATTATATAGTTGTAATCATTGTGTTAGATTTTAAAGGCGGGGTTCCTACTGTGAGATGTTGCTCTATATTTGATTTGAATTGTAGTGTTGTGCACAAAGTATTTTTTTATTGTAAAGGACACAAAAAGGATGTATAGGTACTTAGCAGTTTTATGAAAAATCGTTTTTGTATCCAATCGAATGTGTGATTCCAAAATAAAAAGGAAAAAGGTTACAGACCTTTTGCAACATTTTAAAGATTTTTGTGCTTTTTATTATTACAAGCCTGTAATGTCTCACTGCAGGACACAGGCCTTACTTTCTGACCTTCTGCTCATCTCTGCCTAGGGCGACTAAGGACCAGTCATTATCGGAGGAGTTTTTTTGTGGTTGAATCCTTATCTATTTTTGAAGAGTTTTAAAATCCAAAACGAAAACAAATTAATTCT
This sequence comes from Dryobotodes eremita, assembly GCA_917490735.1. Taxonomy (NCBI): domain Eukaryota; kingdom Metazoa; phylum Arthropoda; class Insecta; order Lepidoptera; family Noctuidae; genus Dryobotodes; species Dryobotodes eremita. Next base: position 4,697,887 of record OU823254.1, on the reverse strand, counting down.
ACATTCATCCAATGACGTAATTTTAATATCAACTAAATATTTATAGCTAATGATAAATGATAAATGATTTTATTTCTGTAAGTAGGTTTGTACAAACACTTTTACACGTCAATCATGTTTTTTAAACTAGATGAGGTAGGCGTTTCCTATCTGACTACTCTGAGAAGAAAGCCGAAACAAACTCAGAGGTCACAGTCTCTGTTAAAGTCCAGACATAGTCTTGGTCAGGTCATGCGAAGACCATGCAGATTGGTATCTGAAATGGTCTTTTGAGAAAAGAACCACACAGTTTGAGTGGACCTGTCCAGTCAGTGCACGCATTTGTCAGTAATCGTGCAGCTCGCAGCAGCAGCTACGCGGGATCAACAGATCCAATTAATAGGAGGAGGTGTGTCGAGGGAGGCGGAGGATAATACGCCGTATTGCAATGAATGACGGCACTCTGCTGCCTTGCATACACGTGGCGTTAAAATCATTTGTTTACATAAGTATCTTGTAGTTTTAATAAATTATTAAGTATTTATTAATATTGGATGTGGAATTACCTTTATTAACTCACTATTTACAGGATGATTCTTTGAAAGAAAATAAGTATATATCCTACTAATATTCTATCCTACTAATATTACAAATGTGAAAGTTTGTGAGGATGGATGGATGGATGGATGTTTGTTACTCTTTCACGCAAAAACTACTGAACGGATTTGGATGGAATTTGGAACACAGATAGTTTATAACCTGAATTAACACGTAGGGTACTTTTTATCCGGGTGGTACGTTCTCGTGGGATAATTTCCGACATCCACGCGGGCGAAGCCGCGGCCAAAAGCTAGTTAGCTATAAGAACAAGGCTGAAAGTGGCACCGATGACTGAAAACTTGTGTAAAAATCGATTGCCATGGTACCATGTTTTCGCAGGAATGAGGAAAATATCATGAGAAAATCAAGTTTGTGGTATGAATGTGGGTAGCTAAAGTTAGAGGAATATCAAAGAAACGAGGGATCGCCTGTGTGAAAGATGATGGAGGCTAGAAAGGCGTGACTACTGCGATGACGACTAATAGAGAAGTAGGGAAGAAGAAGAAGAAGAAGACATGTGGTGCCGACATAAGGCCTAGAGAATGGTGATAATTCTTTCAAAGACCAAACTTCTTTTTCTCTTGGTCCCGTGGATGATTGTCAGAATAGTCACGGGCTGAAACGGTGACGCGCACTGACACGCTTGATTTTCGGAAAGTGTCGATATTACCGTCCCTAACAGCGAGGCGTCTCGGCGCTTTGTGAGTTCGCGTGTGTAAGAGCTGGCGCACATCTGGCGAGGCGCAGCGCAGCGCATTCGTCATTACTCACTACCAAACAAATATCGACTTTGCATCAGTTGAAATAAAGTTCAAAATAAATAAATTTCTATTAGCTCGAGAGCGCGTCTAGGCGGAAAGAGGCTCGCTTCTCAGGTTATTCATTCTGAACTTTATTTTTTGTCACACAACGTTGATATTTGTTTGGCAGTGACGAATGCGCTGCGCCGCGCCTCGCCAGATGTGCGCCGACATCTGCCGAGGCGCAGCGCAGCGCATTCGTCAATACTCACTACCAAACAAATATCGACCTTGCAATAGTTGGAATAAAGTTCAAAATAAATAAATTTCCATTAGCTCGAGAGCGCGTCTAGGCGGAAAGAGGCTCGCTTCTCAGGTTATTCATTCTGAACTTTATTTTTTTTCACACAACGTTGATATTTGTTTGGCAGTGACAACTGCGCCGCGCTGCGCTACGCTAAGTGTGCGCCGGCCCTAAGCCCCCAATTTAATAAGTAGTGCCTTGAACGCGCCAGTTCAGATGATTCATGTTAGGTAGTATTCCACGGTGGGCACGCTAGGCTTGGGCAGGGTTGGCAAACAATGAATATTGACGTAAGTATCTAAGATTCAAATTTGGAATTCCCCAGATTTCAAATTAAAGAAAAGCGTTTTTGTGGGAATCAAATAAACAACGGATCTGTTCAGGTAAATGACCTTATAAAGTAGGTACTATTCATGGTCGATTTATAGGTCTGGGCAGCAAGGACAGGTACCCTCTGTAGCTAAAGTAAAACGTTCTTAGTCGACTGTTTTTGACTATTTTGAGTAAGTAATTGCTAACCGCATTCACAGAATTTCTATTAAAATGGAACAGTCAGCCAGAAAATTCACAAATCGCACAAACTTTTCCCATGACATGACAGTCTCCTACGAACGTTTTCCTGTAGCTACAGTGGATAAGATAGGTACCTACCTGCCCATACTGCCCCGTCTCAAAAATCCTCCGTGTAGGTATTGTTTCTTTCCAAAATGAAAGTCCTCGTTCGAGTCGGCACATAATAGAGGGTCTAGGTAGTATCTTACCTACCGGAGGGTAGGTACTCCAGTGGAATGCACCAGCAGTGCCATCCTATCCCACTGATTTGGAAAATACTAGAAACTCCAGGACGGCAGCCCTAATAAAGGCGTGGGCAAATTCTAAACGGTCACATCCGCCGCCACACAATGCGATGCCACAATAGTCACTATGTTATTCAATCCTAACACAATAGCATTTATGATCTCAATGGAGGACCTCTGGGATTAGGTCGTAAACAGTTTATTTAGATCAGTATTTTGGAATTTTTCCACAGGATCTTCGCCATGGGAAAACATTGAACAGATTAAAATAATGCTCGGTCCTGTAATTTGTGCTCAAACTATTGTCTAGGTAGGTACATTGATTTATGTTAACTAGATTTGGAGTTAGTGCGACGGAGTAACACCACTCGACATACGGTTGGCATTTGGCGTTAAATATCTGTTTTGTCAATCAGCGCAGGTGACCAAAGGCGTTATTTTTTTGCGCGAAAAATATTATCTTGAATTCAACAGTCAAGCGCCCTCTGTTATAAAAAAAACTCAACTTTTCTACATGCGTTGTTCATTCTGTCAAATGGTTTCATTATGAATTCAACAGATGGCAATAAGCACAATGTAAATAGTTTCAATACATTTCGCTAGATGACGCCACCGTACAAATCATAATTTAATTCTTCGTTCGGGTCGTTCCACTACTACAGTTTGATTGACGAAATGATGAGACATGCATAATTCGTACATAATATTATTGAATCAGTGTAATGTTCAAGGTCATAATCGGTTGCTCGTTCTAGTTACGGTACTAGGTATTTTACATCTAACTTAAGTTTTTTTTTTGTGCTACGTTACTATATACTCAGGTACATACTCAGGTAATACCTTACTAACTTTGTGGACTTTGGGGTACCTACCTACCTATTTACCTGTATAGGTATAGTAAGGTAGTTCAGAAGTTCTTTATCGACGGTTGCGGTAGGAGTAAAATTGTAGAAATAGTCACGAAACGAAAAAGCATTATGCGGGCCCTCCATGCGACTTTTTTTTTAGAGACAGAGGGAGAGAGATAGTTTTCATGGTTTTCGAGGGTCCTGAAGCCGATAGTGAGGTCAAAGTGAAAATCCAAAACGGCGGCTGCGCAAAAAAAATTCAAATTTTTCATCATGGGTGTTGTTTTCATGTTTTTCGAGGCTGCTTAAGTTAATAGTGAGGTCAAAATGAAAATCCAAGATGGCGGCTGCGAAAATTTTCTTATCATACAATCTTAAATCTCTATGTCATTTTATTTGTCATACTCATAACATTCGGATTTGAAGAAAAAGCGTAAGGAACTTCGTTCCTGACGGGGGTTTCCAGACACCACACGTTTTTCTTATCAATGAATAATTTATGACCTACTTAGATTGCTTAATCTGATTAACGTGTGTAGAATTAGCAGGCATGATACTTAATAGCGATTTTAGGAACTCGCCTCGGAGGTTAGTTGACTGAACTTGCTGGTTTTTTGCGATCTTTTTGTTTGCACATTATTTTTATATTGAGCTTAACTTTACAACGAGCCTATTAAGTATTTAAAAGCCAAGATAGAGATCGAGTTAAACTTCGATCACTGGAAGACACAAAGACAGTGAAAGACTGGCAGTGTTCAGTGTTATTGTGATGGTGAAAGGGTAATTCCCTGGAATTTGCAAGAAAGAAAAAAAAAGAAGACAAAATAAAATCAAATTCTTCACTTCTTGTTCTCATACACTATTGCCTGCATTTCTTTTTCATTTCTCCTTTCGCAGGTCTGCTGGAAGAATTTTCTTAAGAAATAAGCAGTACCTTTGTACTGAATACTAATATGCCGTATCTGTATCTATTTTACTGTGTGTACATAAATAATAAAGTAAATAAATGAGAAGGAATGGTTAGGTTAGGTACGTAACTAGGAACTTATTTGGATCAAAATCGAATGGCTTTACATTGTTGTACTAAAACTTTTTTAGCTCGCTTTATTTTATCAATCTACGAATCTGCACTTTAATTGTGTAACACACTATGAATCAATTTGAAGCCTATTGCTAAACCATCGCTTCATATGTTCGAAAAATTTGTCTGCTCAACAACGTAAATAACGCAATGAATGTTGTTGAACTGTCAAAATAAAAGCTGTTCCTACCATTAAGGCTCATAGAAACAGGCGCGACACGCGACGCGAATCGCGCGACGAGCGGCGCCTTTGTGTCGCGTTGTCGCGTCGCGCTTGACTGAGGAGCCTTCAGTGTGTTACGCAATTACCCCGCTGGTCCTAAAACTATCAAGTTGGGTAGGTAAGAACTTACCCACTTGCTTTATATTTTCTGGAAAATCTGAGATGAGTTTCTACTTTCCAGTTTCGGTGGCGGTTAATGTACTGACATATAACTTAGGTAAGTGCCGAAGTCCGTCCTAACATGAATGAACTACCCTGCACATAATAATTATAATTATTAACATTGCACCTACGCACAAAACTGAACATTTTGGCTTGGCATGAAAATTATCACGTAAACCATGATAACTTCACACATGAATCAGTGTAGGTACCTAACTAACTAAATTAATGGTCACGTGAGTCCAGAATTCAGTAACTTTGTGCGTGAGTTAAAATTATGTAAGAAGTTTATATAATGATTTGGTTGGTAAACTAAGCTTTTCGGTAGCTTAAAGGCCCCTATAAACAGGCGCGACACAAAGGTACCGCAAGTCGCGCGACGAGCTCGGAGCGGTACCTTCGTGTCGTGTGCGATTCGCGTCGCGTGTAGCACCTGTTTGTAGGAGCCTTAAGTCAATCCAATACATTTTTGACTCTGCAAATCAAATCAAATCAAATCATTTATTTTTGTGCCAACATGGGTAGGGGTATAGATGTTATACATGTTTTGATAATGTTCTCCATGCTCTGTCGTCACTTGGGCATGCAAAATTTTACACATAAATTAACAATCTACTATCAAAATACCATGCTGAATAACAATATCATTTTTATTACAAAATTATCTATTAAATTGGAAAATCATTTTAATCATTTTATTTTTCAATCATCTCTTCCATCATTTTTATCGCTGTTAGAATGTCAATTTGTCTACCAATCTTTATACTTCTGCGTGCCTACCTAATGTTATTAGCATTATTAGCACCAAGCCCTCTATTTCCGGCTGAAACATTTCATGTACTTACTTACAATGTTTTTATGCTTAGTCAAATGCCTGCAGAAATGTCTGCAGACAAGAAATAACATTCTGGTTTATTATTATATCATATAATTTCACGATTGATATGAAATTGATGATTATTCTTCGATAAATATATAATTGCCACAGTCGAGAATTGCATTTTGATCAACACGACGTAAAACAGAGCTGCAATTTGCAAAAAACTAAAGAAAACTTTGAATTTTGCGGGCTACAACTAAGGATTCACCTTAATATTTAGCGATTGGTAGTTTGCGACAGCGTCGCTATCTAGTCGAGACTGCCGGCCCAAGCTCGGAAATAGGGCCTTGAGGTGACTCCGTGACTGATGCACCGACGACAAGCCTAATTGGATGACGAATCCTGGCTGAAGACTGATGTCTTCAACCAGGATTCCTAGGAGCATAGTTGATACTAGGCAGAAAGATTTGACAGCTTACCGAAATGACAGCTCAAACTCTATTCACAACGGTACAATACAAGGCTCTTTTGGCGCGCGGCAAAAATCAAAACTAACGCCGCCATCTTGTTTTTTCAATAAGTACAATTTCTATGGCAATTTTACAAATGTTTATTAGCAACACCCCCTGTAAATGTCATTTAGGCGCCAAAAGGTCACTCTAAAAAATAAACCATTAGCTGAGTCTTCACTGAAACGCTAATCGTGACTCAAAGCGGAAGGCGATTATTAATAAGTCTCATCGATAACAGAATCCAAGCTGTTAACAGTTCAAATATTATGCAAGACATACCTACTATTGCTCACACTCTTAGCAGAATTTGCTGCCCGATAGCATCACTAATACATTGCTGTTATCACGAACGTTATTCAAGAAACTAGCTAACAAAACGCGCAATGTATTTATAGCAATGATGTTTTGTAGTGTGATGACGTAGAAGCGAGCGCGGGCGTGTTCGTTGATGAGTCAATAGTAATCAAATGAATGCCTATTGACCCCTCTGAACATAGTGGAAAAGCCTATCAATGTCATCCCGTTGGGGTTGAGTCATTTAGGCATGGTAGCAGAATCTTCATTGGAATATTTTAAGTCAAATCCAATCTGAACACTTCCTCTCTCCTTAAACATCATCATTACATTTAGTTTCCTTGCTCTTGTTTCATGTTTATTATTGTATATATTATATGTAGATAAGTATATGTTTTATGTATGTATGTATTTGTTGTATATGTAAATGGTACACCACTGACTACTTGCATTATTGTCTCTCCTTCTCCCTTAAATCCATCCAAAGGTTGTCTGTAAAACATCGCTTTTAGCGATAAGACGGCCCGCCCATTTTGTCACCTTGTGTAAAATGTCTACATTTATATCTGTATTTCTTTATGGTGTACATAATAAAGAGTATTCTATTCTATTCTGATATTTTTTTGTACGAATCTTAATGCTATTCTGAATATGTAAGTCTCCACTTAACCAAGTCCAGTCCAGTCTCCACCAAGTCGTCTAATTTAAAAACTTATAGAAACAAGACAATACAATAAATTATTGCGTCTCATAAATATATAATATATCACCTTTATTACCTATACTGAACTACCGGCAACATTCTATTCTAGTCACATTTTGAGGGCTTGAAACGAAATAATTGCTTCAGGAACTGGTCATGCCCTTGCTAATCAGGTAATGACCACCGACCATTCGCCATCAATCAAGGTGGACCCTGGCCAGAAGCCAAGGAAACGTTTCTATTAAAATTTTCTACATATTAACAAATCCTTCATTCGTAATTATTTACCATATGGTACGGACGTTTGTCAGCTATTATTTGAATATTTATAATATTTACAATGTTTCAAAAATCCAGATGAGCGAAGTTTTGACTTGACAAAGGCTTTTGATTCAACTTCTAAATGTTTTGTGAGCCACCATGTCCGTTCCACGAAATAATTCGAATTACAAAACAGTCCGTCTATGTTTGTTTGCCTTAGTTTAGATATGGACTTCGTGGTCTTTTTATCTTTTCTTCTTTTTTCTTTTCTTTGCCATCTACTTATATGTTGTTTCCATAACATACTCGTATTCAACAAGATTCCGCCATTAGCCGGCAAACATCCCGCTGTGAGCTTAGCGCTATAGAAATGCATAGTACTACGATCAATAAAGCATGTCGACTGTCAGTCTGACTTTCAGCACTCAAGTGCATCGTTCCAGTTTTCAGGATTGATAAAAGACCGCTTTTTAGAATATTATTGTCGCGCCGCTTCAGCGCTTTGAACTGCTGCCGCGTAGCGGTACTTATTCCTATAACCGACTGCTTTCAGCAGCGTTCAGTAAAAAAGTTGAACCGCTCACGTCATCGCATGCTTTGAGCGCGTGCGCCGACCCGCCGCGACCCCGCTCGGCCCCCGCACTCCTCTATATTTACCGGCGCGCCGCGTCGCCTTACAACCGTCAGTCGGTCAACAGTCTGCTTCAGCAGAGCCTTCCTAAACCGTCACGTGATCAACCCTCGCCATGACCACCCTCTGTCACTCTCAACCACTCGTTGGCTTGCTCACCAACGTAACGTAGGTGGTAGCTCAGAGGACGCCTTTTAGTTTAATTTATTTTATATTCTAATCTAGTTAAATTAGGATTCTTTACGTGCTTTCCTCTCGATTGTTGAAATGGTTTCGTCAACCCGCGGTGCCCACGTGTTGGTGTGGGAGCAGCCTGGTCTGGAGGACCAGCGTCCTAGAAGCAAAACTGGTGAGTTTCCCAACTGTTTACAATTTGCCTAAAGGCGTCCCTCTGTTGTAGTGAGGCCCGCTGAGATGACGTCACGGGCAAGGCCGTCCGTACCCCCTTGCTTATCGTACGATACAAATTTTAGAGCGCGAACAATACGCGTAGTCTGATACAATGTTTTGATTAATTTCAGCGGATCACGTGTAGTAGTTTAGAAGAATGTAATTGGAATCTTCTATAGCTTTGCACTTTTGTGCTGTATTGATAATTAGCTTGATGAAATGGTTAGCCATCCTTTGAATGACCATTCTATTAAAGTCGTAATCTGTTTTTTGATAGGATTCCTTCCCTTATGGCGCACGCTCCGGGAGTTCGATTCATTAGAATAAATTATCCCTAAGCCGAATTAGTAACTGGTAGGTACATAGTGACTTTTTAGTCATTGTTTTTATTAACTTTTAGTCCATATGTAATTTTCTAAAATGAATAACTATGCTAGGTTCCATCACTTTAATGATAACATTCCTACGTAATATCCTCTTTCATACAATACATAGGTATTATTTACTCTAGTAATCATCATTATTACAAACCAACGTCACACAATTCTTTCCGATAAAAATGATGGTGACCGGAAATGGCCATTTATTTTGGTTATCTTAAATCTGCAACAGCTTCCAAGATCCTTGAAGAAATATGTAGGTACCTACGTGTGAGACAGTTTCTATCTGATGACGATGACTATTAATTCTTTGAATAAGCAAAGAGCCATATCAAGGTATCGTAATAGCTACGGACTATTTGATCAATTGCAACTCTATGTATATGGTTGCTTTATCGCCAAAAGCATTCAACAAGTGTCAAATTTGCGGCATTGATTTCGCATTTGCTTATAGGACAATACTTTTATATTTAAATTTTAAATATGCTTGAGCTCCATTACTGCAATAATGTAGTCGAAAGAATTCAGATAAAAAGGATGTAAAGTTCAGACATAGAATTTCGCAGTCGTCGGGTGAACATTGAATATCGCATTTTTTTTTCTAAATCTTCTAAACCAAAACTACAATACGATCCATGAAAATATTATGATGGAAAACTGAGCGCTTGAAACTCATTGGATGACTAAATGTCTAGTTCTTGAACTTGGGACTTATGCAGCTATTTAACCGGAGCATCTTGCTTCCGATCATGTAGGAGAATATATTGAAAATGATATAAAAGTCATCAAATAATGCTTTGAACGAGGATATGTCATTGTAAAGAATGGAAAATTAAACTGTAGACAACCAAGATTTTATCCAAAGATTACACGTTTTTATTTCAGTTAATGGTGCACGCTAATGGCTCCTTCAAAAAGGCGCGACACAAAGACACCGCCTGTCGCGCGAGGAGCGGTGCCTTCGTGTCGCGTGCGATTGGCGTCGCGTGTCGCGCCTATTTGTAGGAGCCTTAATGGTGTTAATCAATCTATAGTTGTCTTAGTACATGCAAGCATATAAATTCAAGGAGGTGCAAAATATACACCTTGGCTTCTGCAGTTACGTATGTGATTAGATTACAAATGAATTGCCAATTCACTTGTGATTTCAGCGTCTAGAGTCTAGGCAAACGTGCCTGCGTAAACCATCGCCGACCGCAAAATAATGTTATAGTGGTCAAATGCATGAGCCAGCTCTTAAGAGTTGCCCTGCTAATTTCTTCCTGTCCTTATCCTATGATTCTTAAGGAAAGCGTTGCAGTTTTTCCTCCCCTTTCCCCCTCCTCACTCCCTTTACATTCAAATCATCTCTCACATAATTCTTTATTCGTTCAGTCTTCTTCTGCCTCTAGTCTCCATCCATTAAAATTATTTTCATAATTATTTACATGCCTTTCTTCCCTCTTTACATGTCTTTCATCTCAGAAGGAAAATCCAAACATTTTCATAGCTAAGGCTACAAACGAACACACATACTTAACGGCAGTAAAATCGTCAGTCGCCTTGTTTATTTCTGGCCTTACTGCGAAATCTAGTCTCTTCATGTGTTTTAGTAAAAATCTGTCTGGGTTTAAAAACAGAATGACTAGATAGTTGGCTGGAATCTTTTTAAATGCAAATTTACTGTGAAAAAGAAAATTACAACGAGATAAGTATTGATCTAAAGTCCTCTCTTTCTCTTCGCGGCTGTTACAGCGTTCGGTATCTTTCTCCTCCATTTCTCTTTTCCCTCTATCTCTGGCCTCATTTTGTTAATAGCCACTTAATAATCATTAAAATCTTTAATTGCTTTCATAGATTCACTAACATTATTCCTATCTACGTGATCTTCGGCAAAAAAGTAAATTAATTTGTTATTGTCACTGAAATTGCTGATGCAAAAACTCGATAGCTTAGGTAGGTAAAATTACAAGAAATGTCGCTAATTAAGCAAAAAGCGGCTTTATTGTCAACGTGTTTTCTTTATTTGTCGTCGTTGATTAGTTTTCTTTGAATCGTGGAGTCGGCTACCTCGAAAAAGATGTTTTTGATACCAAATCTATAACCTATATCCATCGATCACTAATAAGAACAAAAAACAGTTTGGTGACATTTTGTAAAATTTGAATTGAAAGTAAGTCACGTTCTGTCATTCATTTCTTTTGGTCTTTTTCTGCATAGGTACCCAACATTTTTTATGAGGTGCCTATCTAGGCAACTAAACTAAAAGCCACAATTGCGGGAACCATGGTCTAAAAAATAAGGTCTGGCACTCCGAGGGTGACACAAGTTTACGTCACTATCCAGTTGCCACTTCATTGCAACAAAACAAGAAGTATGGAAACATTTTCAGTCACCATTCTGTTAAAAAATATATATCAAGCATTTAAATTGTCGTTTTGTTTTTCGGATCAAACGAAACAATTAAATTTAAACTTATACCGACGTAATTGTTAGTTAAAACCTCATTGACTGGTAACACAACGGTGATGACCTAGGCTTGTGTCACCCACGTGACCACTGTGTCTCGGAATGCTATACCTGGCGAAGTATATTATTATACCATGGCGGGAACCATGCTAACGTTGATTATATTATCGTTGTCTAGTGTACCTTATTTTCATTAAATGTTCTCATCAATTCTGTCTATGGTTATAAGAATGAGTGTGGGCCTGTGGCATAAGTTATCTGTAATGATCCAACTTTGAAGGTCGGTTCCACAAAGGTTTTATTGTGTTTATGCAGTCACAGTACCTGAACATAATCCTGTAATTAGGATATTATAATGTTGTAATGAGTACGATGCGGTGCCGACAATGCACTATGTTCAACGTTGAGTGCATTTTAATTTAAGCTTTTATGGTTCCCTATAGACTGCTGTGGTGTATGAATACCTACTTACATTGTAGAATTACATAGTATTTTAATATTGATAAATGATTTTATTTCTGTTACTAAGTTTGTACAAATACTTTTACACGTCAATCCTATTTTAAAAACTAGATGAGGTCGGCGTTTCCTAGCTGACTAGGTACTCCGAGAAGAATGCCCGAAACAAACTCAGAGGTCACAGTCTCTTTTAAAGTCCAGACATAATCTTGGTCAGATCATGTGAAGACCATGTTGATTAGATTGGTGTCTGAAATGGTCTTTTGAGGAAAGAACCACACGGATTGAATGGACCATGTCCAGTTAGCGCACGCATTTGTCAGTAATAATGCAGCTCAACTCAGAACTTAAGGAGCTCAACTCAACTCAGCTCGATAGAATTAAGTAGTAAAGAACTAGGTATCTGATGGATGACCAAGCTTTGTGTCGGAAAAACCTGAAGATGTAGGTACCATTACCGTTTGCTACGTTGACTTAGGACCCAAAAACAAAAATGTCGTTTTGTTTTGGACATGCATCAAAGAAAAAGTGATTACTAAATATAAAAAATGGTCTTTTGCGCGTCGCGCGCCGCAAAGGATCAAGTCTTGAAAAGGTTTGCTTGGTTGGAATTGGGTACTGAACCAAACGAATTTATGAAAAAAATTTGATTGTGTAAATAATTATTTGGATTGGCTCTCGTACGAATTGAAAACAAAAATCATTATTCGGTTTCGCACATGGTTCCGCGGAATCCGACATTCTGGATTGACGAATCAAAACTTTGGCGCCTTTTATTGTAGACCGACGCCATTTTTCGTAGAACTGCGAACACTTTCAGTTTGTTATCTGATCCAAGTACCTACCTAATGCATTCTGCTGTGTCACACTGTCGCCGAGTTCGGTCAGTCGGCCCATTCCATTGAATTTTTAGTAGGTAGATCACATTGTTATTAAATGTAACAAAACTGTCAGTTTTAGCACCAATTTTGTTTGTAAAATCCACGTTTGCCAATCGTTGTTTACATTTAGGTAGACTTACAGCAAGGGTCATGGTCGTATGATGGAAGGAAGGTCATTGAGCTCACTACGATAGACGGCACTCTCCACATAGTAATGAAATGAAATGGCAAATGATTGTCTATGATATTTTGCAATACAATAAGAAAGTATTATAGGCAGTAAAAATTTATCCAAGAAAATTATTGTGAGTCAAAAACTTTAAATTACTCATGGTTAAATAGCCATCAAAATGTCACAAAACGAAATAAATTTTACCTTATGGCTTCTCTCTGTAACAATACAATTTTCCCTATATTTTACAAACAAACGGGAAATACCTATTGAAATACCTAATGAAAATATTACCTACATAAAATCACATTGTTATAAAATACTATAAAGTTCCTAAAAAAATTGGTTCATAATTGATTAGCCCTCGTTATCATGTTTGTCACGATAAACCTTGAAGCATGGTCTTCAATACAGCCTGTTTTAAGAATACCGCGTCAACAGAGTCGGTATCTACTGATTCTCTGACGTAGGATATTGTGATGTCATTTCTCGGTACCTCGGTCGCGTTTTAGACAGAAATATTCCTATTTTCGTCTAGTTACTGATTTATACAAGCCAAAGCTTTATAATTTTTGAAGAGCCTTACGAATTTTAGGCGATTGATTTTGAAAATAGGTACCCACGTGGTTTCTGGGCCCAAATTTCCTTTTTTTGGCAAAACATAACCTACCACAATATTTATACCTACTATCAATAGATAACTTTATTTATATCTACTACGCAGTCACGCAACAAGGTACTTCTTTTTTGATGAGAAAGATAACAAAGCTAATATAATTATTATGTCAAGCCAGTCAACAAAAGGTAGGTGTAAAAAAAAGTATGAGGAAAACTTAATTGAGGAGGAGGGAGGTTTTTTTTATTTTTTTTTATTTTCAGTTAGTTTTAATCATGGTCTGGCAGTTTGAGTAATTTATGTGGCCTACCCAAATGTCCTTTCTTTGGTATTGTTCGTTGAATCGTTGAGCTCCTTAAGTTTTTGAGTTGAGCTGCACGATTACTGACAAATGCGTGCACTGACGGGACAGGTCCACTCATTCTGTGTGGTTTTTACCACAAAAGACCATTTCAGACACAAATCTACATGGTCTTCCCATGATCTGACCAAGATTATGTCTGGACTTTAAAAGAGACTGTGACCTCTGAGTTTGTTTCGGCCATTCTTCTTAGAGTAGTCAGATAGGAAACGCCCACCCCATCTAGTTTCAAAATATGATTGACGTGTAAAAGTGTTTGTACAAATGTACTTACAGAAATAAAATCATTTATCATTTAAAAAATAAAGAATCAAAGAGATTTAGTGTGGGAGACAGAGAGAGAGATAAAGTTTCCTATATCTTTCTTATCTCTCATGTAACGAAATGTGCCTGAACCTGTCGCGTCCTTGAAATTTCACGCTCAATAAAATTCTCGTCCAATTATCGAATCGCCACCTAAGAAGTTTCTGTTCAAAACCTGCGCAGTAATTGCGTAACAAATTATCAGTAGGATAGGAATAGCTTTCATTTTGACAGTTCAACAACATTCATTGCGTTATTTACGTTGTGCAGCACATTTTTCAAACATATGAAGCAATGGATTAGTAATATCCTTCAAAATAATTCAGACTTTGATTGATAGTGTGTTACACAATTAGGGTGCTGGTCTCTTTGAAGACTCGATAGCACGTGACTGTTGAGCATCATAGCTGTAATCTGTAATTGAAACAAACAGTTCCATGGTCTTCCTTCAATTTGGCGCCAAAAGTTTAGCCGCCATGACTGCCAATTTTTTTCAGTCTGCCTATTGGAAAATATTTATTTCTAAGAAACACAATTGCATAATTGCTAACCATTTATTTAATTACTCTTTACAATCTTTCTTTCTTCTGAGGCTAAGTGACTCCCCAGTCTATGGGCTAAGTTTGAACTTGAAACTTGTTAAAAATTATTCCATTATTTTTTAAACCTTTTTAAAGAAAACCAAAGTAGGTTAGCAGACAGTAAAGGCTCTTACAAACAGGCGCGACACGCGACGCGACACAAAGGCACCGATCGTCGCGCGACACGCGGTGCCTTTGTGTCGCGTACGATACGCGTCGCGAGTCGCGCCTGTTTGTAGGAGGCTTTAAACAATACGTTTGTGTAATCAGTAATCACCGGTCTTAGATAGACCTACACAAAGGGAAGCACTTTAAGTGCAACGTCTTCGCGCCGTCATGTGACTACTGACATGCGTACGGCATCGACATGCGTATGGCATCGGCATTCTCAAACAATATGAAAGAAACTATAAAAGTGCACACTTGTTTATTACTACTTAATTGGAAACTTGCATAGACAACAAATCAGTAACTTTACTATTGAATCTAATAAAGAAATAGGTAGAATGTACCTAGGTAGTTAGGTGTCTACTCAGGCAATAAAAACACATTGAGATTTTGGGAAACCCCACCGATCGATTGAATTTTTTGGATCGATTGTTCAAAAGTAGTAAGTCAATAAGTGCAATAGTTTAGGTACAAGAAAAGGGATGGGAAACCCCACCGATCGATTGAATTTTTTGGATCGATTGTTCAAAAGTGGTAAGTCAATAAGTGCAATAGTTTATGTACAAAAAAAGGATTAAAATTAATCTAAGATTGAACGTTTCGAATTGGTAGTTGACGTATAGGATTGTATCTTAACATTCGTAACAGTCGCACGCGCAGACAGCGGGGCCTTTGACGCTCCCGCAACACATAAATCTTGCCAATTTCTAAAAGCTATAACGGATTAATTTATGGACTAGTCTGTCTGTTGCACACGTTTTTAAAACAGTGTGTGATGTCCGTCTTAAATTAAAAACAGAAACTTAAAAATAGCCCTGATGTTTTTAGAGTTTAAAAAAATCTGTCGGATTCCTATTTTGTCCCATAAACAACGCGGATTATTTATGGTAATTAATGAGTGTAATGAGACTTAAGAGAGGACCATAATCGGACACTGCTTACCTACCTATCGTTTAATATTAACATAACTATAAAAATGACATTAATCTGCATGATGACAGGTACATAGCCGAGACATGACAGCTTCATCAATCACTAAAATTTCATGAAGATGCACTGTGATTCAAACATCTAAAGATTACTTATTATAATACCTATGACGTTGAAACGTGTTAAGGCTCCTACAATCGCGTCGATCTCTCTGCCACCCTGTATAGTGAGCTTTGTAAATATTATCAGTTTATTTTTATTCAGCTTGGAACAATGCCTCCTACGCAACCCAACGTAAATACAGAAAGCACGTGTCATTTGTTACATAATAAACACGTTTAGATATGATGATAGTGAAAAGCTGACAAGGTACTTACATATTTTCAAACACATATTTCACAAGATTTATTTAGCCCAGATGTGGACATTGAAAACTGGTGCCAATATCCGTATATCATCGCGATACGATAATATTAATATTTCAGTCACAATGCCTCTTGCGGACGAAAGGACCAAATTCTTTAAGCACACTTTTTGTGCACTTCTCTATTTTTCAAACGTTTCAATTTTCAGTGGCGCTCCTTCTATCAAATAGATCGTGTTTCTTTCCGGTTCTAAATATAACCGCGATGCAACTATCTTGGCAACTACGTACATGAAAACTGAGGAGAAAATTTTGCTTCAGCCAAAGTATGGTTGATCATATTTATTAGAGCTTCGCGATATATATTATTGGATTTCACAGAGCCACTTAGATTAGGTTTTATATGTTATAAAAATCCCAATTATTCTTGGTTTACTTACATGATAAGCTAACCCCATGACCACTGCAGGTTATGAAACAACGCCATAACAACACTCTTAATTTAAACGTAACATTTCTAAAATTAGTGAAACAGTTACCAGTAACAATGATTATCTATTTTATTATTAGGTAGTAGGTAGTCTAATCTTCAAAAGGATTTCCATATTTTTTTTATGAATAAGAATTGTCTTAATAACACAGCTTAGCAACAAAACAGTCGATGATCGCCGCGTTTAAAACGTAGACTGCGCCTTTGTAATATGAAATTGGTCCTTTAGACGGTCTATTTGTCCTTTTGACGGTCTATTTCTTTGTAACAAAGGCCTAGAATTATGGCAGCCAGCTGTATGTACATTTACTGGGTTACGTAAATACACAAATTAACATATCTACATATTTTATTTTACTTAGTTCCTGTTTTTCCGACCCAAGGGCTAAAAGATAGACTTTTAGCCCTTTTTTTTTTGGGTGGGAAATCATCAAATGACGTCTCCCGCTCTGGGCGGAGCGGAAGGGCGTGTCAGACTCTTACTGACTAAAACCCACCCGTGTTCCTTCAGTTGCCTGTGCGCCAGGGCCACGGTAACTCTTTCGAACAATCCGCGACCCCGGCAGGCATCGGTCCTATCGGACCCCGTCAATGGTGCTGACATCTCTTTGAGGCGCGCGTGGAACACGACGCGCCGTCGACCCGGGCCTGGTCCTTACCGGACGGCGAGCTGCCCATTGCTCGCCGTCCGCAAGCCCGCGCCTACGGTGGCCGGGAGTCGGCAATCGACTCCCGACGCCCAGGGTGTCTCCTCCTCCTGCGGCGGCTAGGGGCGCGAGGGCGTAGAGATTGCCTCTCCCTCTCGCGCTCCGCCTCCTCCTTCGCGAGCATTACTGCTTCGCAGAAGGAGGTGACGGCTTCCCATTCCCTCTCGCTCCGTACCATGGCCTGAACCAGGGCCGGACGCGAGAGGTCGCCGCCGCCGATCGCCGCCACGAGGACACGGCGGTGCTCTGCCCAAGCCGGGCAGACCTCCACCGTATGCTCCACCGTGTCCTCCGGTCGATCCACACAATGGTAACACCCGGGCGTTTCCTCCCGCCTTATTCGAAACAGGAACCTCCCGAAACATCCATGTCCGGTGAGGACCTGCGTCAGGCGGAAGGTGAGGACGCCGTGGCGCCTCTCAAGCCACTCCTCAAAGAGGGGTCTTACCGCCGCAATTGTGGCGTGCCCTGCGCTGGGTTGTGACAGTCGCACTCTCCATGCCGCCATGAGATCCCGCCGGAGCTCTATCCGCTGTGCCGCGATTTCTCGCGGCAGCGGAGTTACGCCCCGGCGTTTCGCCTCCTCGCGCCACTCCCAAACGTGCGCGAGGACCTTTGCCTCCAGATCCCACGGCGGTAATCCGGCAAGGAGGCTCGCCGCCTCGCAGGAGACCGTGCGGTATCCCCGTACCATCCGGATGGCCATGACCCTTTGGGACGCGTTCAACCGGCGGGCTGGCCGGAGCCTCAAGGAACGCGCCCACACCGGTGCCCCGTAAAGGGCCATGGACCGCACGACCCCCGCGTAGAGCCTCCGGCAGGAGGCGTTTGGCCCCCCTAGACTTTTAGTCCTTGGGTCGGAAAAAAATGAATACGGCATAACAGATTTTCTATTCATAGGTAGGTGTGGTACTTACCTGAGCATCTAAAAATAAGTGGTCTATTACTTTATATTTATTTACGTAAATTGTTTACATCTATCTATACATAAATAAAAGAGTTTTTAACAGCAAAAATGCCCTAAAATTCGCTCAGGGTATTTCAAACGAATCTTGGACTAGTATGGGAATAAATTCTTTTCTCAAAAATATCAATGAAGTGTTTCGTAATAGCTACAGGAAGAGAGAGTGTAAAATTAACCTAACAAATAAATCCCAACTAAAGTGGATCACTAAAGGAATACGCACATCTAGCAAAATGAAACGTTTTTTATGTGCACGTAATGGTAATGACCTTGAGCCCAGTATTCTAAAATATAAGATCATGTATGTAAGGCTATATAGAAAAATTGTTTCCAATGCTAAAAAGCAAGCAATAATGACACAGATAAATAGATCTAAAAACATAAGTAAAGAAATTTGGAAGGTGGTAAATAAATGCACTAATAGGGAGAAAGTCTTTCAGCCGGAACTAAAACTTAAGGTTGATGAAAGAATTATAGGGGATCCCGAGGAGATTTGTAACATATTAGTCGAACAATTTAATTATAAAAGTGCTTCAACTGTTAAGGACGGAGACGTTGCTGCGGCTTTTCTAAAACAGTATACACAAGATGTAAGTAGTACAATGTGCATTTCTCCTACTACTCCAAATGAGGTATTTAATCTTGTTAAGAGCATGGAGAGCAAACAGTCTTGTGGTAATGACGAAATTCCGATTTGTCTGATCAAGGACCATATTACAATACTGGCTAAACCTCTATCCGATTTCTTTAACAAATGTATAGACGAAGCTATTTTCCCGGAACAATTTAAAATTGCTAAAGTAATACCAATCTATAAGAAGGGCAGTAGGACAGATCCTAAGAATTATAGACCTATCTCTCTATTACCAGTACTGTCTAAAATATTTGAAAAGATCCTTAAAAAACGACTCTTAGTTCACTTGCGAATAAATAATGTATTAAACAAGAGACAGTTTGGGTATCAAAAGGGTGTTGGCACTTCTGACGCCATATATACTTTACTGGATGACGTAATAACTAA
Source organism: Dryobotodes eremita (assembly GCA_917490735.1). Classification (NCBI taxonomy): domain Eukaryota; kingdom Metazoa; phylum Arthropoda; class Insecta; order Lepidoptera; family Noctuidae; genus Dryobotodes; species Dryobotodes eremita. Next base: position 4,678,697 of record OU823254.1, on the reverse strand, counting down.
GATTAATAAAAAAATGAGAGTTGCAGGGATTTTCCTGGATTTGAGCTCTGCTTTTGACACCATTGACCATGAGTTGCTTCTTACTAAAATGAGTCATTACGGAGTAAGAGGTAAAAGTCTCCAGCTTTTTTCATCCTATTTAAAAAACAGGAAGATGTTTGTTGAGATAGGCAAGACACAGAAAACTCACAAAAAAAGCATTAAATCTAAAATTGTTAGCATATCAACGGGCGTTCCACAGGGATCTATTTTAGGACCTATTTTATTTTTATTATTCATAAACGACTTAATCAATTATTTAAATTTTATTTTACCGGACATTGGAATTGTGATTTTCGCGGATGACACAAATGCAATAGTGGCTGCTAATGACATGGTGGAATTAACTAGTATAGTAAATGCTACATTGGAAGCGTTTCATAAGTGGTTCACAGCAAATAAATTATTAATTAATAGTAACAAAACTCAAGTAATGCTATTTAAAACAACATCACGGAACAACGATATTTTAAACGTAAGCTTGAATGAAGACGAAATTGAAGTCGCTAAAGAAGTAAAATTTTTAGGTATTCATATAGACCAACTCTTAAATTGGAAATCAGAGTTGAAGGCAATTGATGCATCAGTGTCTTCTGCGTGTTATGCTCTGAGAGCCCTGAGGAATGAAATTAGTATAGAACAGCTGAAAATGGTATATTTTGCATTAGTGGAGTCCAGAATTAGATATAGTATACTTCTTTGGGGAAACAGCTATGATTATAACTGCAAAAGGGCTTTCATACTACAAAAACGCGCTATTCGTACTATGATCCGCATCTCTCAAAGAGAAAGTTGTCGTCAACATTTTGTAAACTTAGGCATACTTACAGTACCTGGTATATATGTGCATGTACTTCTAGTTAATATGGCTAAAAACATGCATGAATACGAAACAGGGGAAGAGCGGCTGATAAGGGAAGCCACCCGTAGACTGGATTTAAAAAATAATATGACCAATCATAACCTCAAAATTGTTCAGCATAGTCCACGTTATCAATCTGTTAAATTATTTAATAAGTTGCCTTTAGACATAAAAAGATTAGTTTATAATGGCTCTTTCAAATTAAAATTAAAAAATTTCCTATTGAGTAAGTGTCTATATGCCGTAGAAGATTTATAATATTGTCATGTCTGTATATATGTATTGTTTGCCGTTTTTTTTTTTTTTTTTTTTTGACGTGCTGTATATGCATTGTATTTTATTGTTGTTAGTTTTATTTTTTTATTTTTTATTATTGATCTTGACATCGTAATGGTAATTTTTATAGGTATAAAGACATGTATTTTGTGTTATTTATTTTTAATTCTAAGACGTGTAATTTATTCTTTTGTTATTAATTTATTATTTCATGACATCTTTAATGTAATTTGTATTTATTGTCATTGTATGTGTTTTAATTATTTTAAATTCTATGACGTGTAATTAATTATTTTGAATCTATTTTATTATTAATGATATCTTTTTTGCACTCAATTTAGCGTTTTTTGAATTATTGATTCTTTTTGTAATTTTTTATTTTTATTTACCTTGTTTAATGAATTTATAATTTTATTTTTAATTTTTGCATCTGTACTTATGATTATTATTATTATTTAAAATGTGTAAATTCAGATACAAATAATTGTTCATGAATAAATGACTATGACTATGACTATGACTCTATCTAGTCATGTGTCTAACTGCAAAGAATCAGTGAAATAATGAATAAATAAATACCATGGGAAGGAAAACTGTAATTTTGGCTCGTACACGAACTAGTGCCTATTGCCAAGTTTGAGGCTATAGCACCTACAGTTTCGTACGTCTTTGATTCTGTATCATTATGCTGTAAACATTATCTATATAATTATGCTGTAAACACGTTATAGACACGAATTTGGATTCATTTTCTTTAAGTTTTTCTCGATATAAAAATTGGAGCAATTGTCTGCAACTATAATAAAATAATTGCGCTACGGTTGAATAATACTTTTCCTTATGATCACTTAAATGGTGGCGCAAATGTAGCGGCGTTCTTTCCCTTTTTTGCTGGGTTTATAAAATGGCCAAGTTGTGGTTTTGACTCCCCACCATTCATATATTTTCTGATTAATTGTTCATTTATTTTGTCTAGTTTCCTTGTTCAAAGTAACAGGTATAGTCATTTTATAAAATATTAGCTTCTGCCCGCGACTTCGTGACGTACGTCGACGACGACGTGCGTGTGAAATTTCTGGTACCCCGACCCTCCCCGTCGCGTCGCATCGCTTACCCGCGCTGTTACCCCGTTTTCGCTTAGCGTTCTTTCTGACTGTTTTTCTTTTTTCACGTCTCTCATGGGCAGGGCCGTGTGGAGGCCCTGGGGCAACCAAAAAGTGTAGGCCCCGAAAATTTTGTGGAACAGACGATAAAAAAGTAAAACACAGTTTTCAATAATTTTTAAACAGGGTGGATTTTTTAGCTAGGGCAGTAAGGACAAGGTACCCTAACGGTTGTACGGTTGTACCTACACACCGTGTGTAAAACAGCGAAAAAAAATATCAAAGGAAAAGTTGTTTACTAGTGTTTACTCGTCGGAATTTAAAAATATACTTTTTTTTCGAAGTCTCTATTGTGGGGGCCCCTCTTTTGTGGAGGCCCCGGGGCGGTCGCCCCGGATGCCCTCCCCTAAATCCGGCCCAGCTCATGGGTCCTAGTGTGATGTTAAATAGCCTATATCCTTCCTTAAGAATTTGACTATGAAATGCAAAAAGAATTTTTGAAATCCGGCGGATACTTCCAGAGATTACCCCGTACATACAAACTTACATACAAACAAATTTTACCGCTTTATAATATTACAAATTTTACCTCTTTATAATATTATTATAGAATAGATAAAATAGGTATCAACTTACATAAGAAGGGAAGCCAAAATTCCTAGCTAGAGATCAAAGATAGTTTTACTTAGTAGCTAGACTCGGGCGATTTAATATCTTTTGATAAAGTAAACAAAAATGTTTCAATGACGCAAATCGGAAGTCCTCGGAATCCGTATTTCTAAACTAATATAATAAAGATTTGATTTTTTTTGTATGTTTGTTTGTTACATTTTCACGCTAAAACGGCTGAACAAATTTGGATGAAATTTAGCACATGGGTAGACCATGTCCTGGATTAGGACATATGACACTTTTTATCCCTATATACCCTAGGGATCGAGACTAATGCGGGTGAAACCGCGGGGTGCAGCTAGTCTAATTAATACACTTGATTGACTTTCTGAAAGCAATCTTTTGTTCGAATTATATCAGAATAAGTAATCCGGAATAATTTTGTTACAGTTTTACAACTTTTAACATTTGTTTGAGATAGCCTGTAATAAATTTACGGTAAAAATCTTTTAAAGAATGACATTCACATATTCCATAGAGTCATCTCAAATTATTTGGTCTAAGAACGTCATTTAACTTAATATACATAGTCAGTTGAAAATTCGTCCATTATCATGATTTCAAAACTACTATCTACCAATCGTTTTCCCGCAGTTCAGTGATACGTTATTAGCTTTCCAATATGGCGGTTTTAAGGTTTAGTTTAAAAGCTTTCTTTTGCGCTGTGAACATTTTATAAACTATATCGGGAGTATTATATTGTTGGAGCCTACATTACCACTCGATCATAGCAAGTGATCGTAAATAATATGCACCGTAAAAATGTTTGTTGCGTTTTCCAGTGCGGGGGAGAGTAGGGCGCGGCTGATCGACCACCCGGGGTGCCAGAGGTGAAGGGGCTGTGACTAGGAGCTATTTCACCTCTGGCGCCTACAGAGTATTTTTGTGTTAGTTCGTTTGGAGTTAGAAAACCATTTTTTTTTTTTGATATATCTTCGCTAGGTCTTGCATCCGACATTCTCTGAATTTACAAACTTTTCTGCATAAGCCAAAGTCAAAGTCAAATCATTTATTTCAAATAGGCACATAAAAGGCACTTTTGAACGTCAAAATTTACAAAAAAATAGAATTGATTCTAGTTGCCCCTTCCAAAAGGTAGTTTCGTATGGAGAAGAATGGGCAAGAAACTCCACCGTTACTCTTTTAAAATATTTTACAATATTATGTAAGTTCACATTAATTATGTAATCATATGTGAAGACGATGCACCTAGAATAAAATTACTATACCACAATAGGTAAAAAGAATTAAATATAATGCAAAGGCAGGTAAATTAATTATGTGATAGATACATGGTGCTCACATATTTACAAATATTGAAAAGTAGATGATGTTTCCAAAATTTTAACAAGTAATAGTTTAGAGTGTGAGTTAAAGTAGTTAAGTACATAATGTAACAATCAATGTCATAAAAATTATAAAAGTAACCCGACAAAGTAACTCCTATTTCTTTATGAATGGACAAAAGGAATCCTAGGTGGAGTGTTGAAATTTTTCGCCCCTCTCTACTCTACAAGAGGGGAGAGGGGCGCCCGCCGCAGAAATTTCGCTCAGGGTACCTGTTGTTAAAACCGGCACTGGCATTTTCACATAATTATCAGAATTTTACTGATCAGCGGGGTAATTACGTAACACACTAACAGTAGGAATGGGTTTCATTGTGACAGTTCAACAACATACATTGCGTTATTTACGTTGTTGAGCAGACAAATATTTCGAACTTAAGAAGGAATGGATTAGCAATAGGCTTCAAAATGATTCAGATTGTGATAGATAGTGTGTTACATAATTAGGGTGCTGTTGCAAACTAGGCAGTCGTCTTTAGGATTTTTTTGAAACCTACGAAATATAATAATAGTGTCTGCCAATCTACAATAAACGTTCACTGGTCCTTCTATTGTCGTAGTGAAATAAATTCTGATCCTAATGAATCTCGTTCATAATTTGTTATTCATGGGGACTGAGATACCTACCTACAAAATCTGATACTACACGAAACTGTAAATATGCAAGTAACTATCATGGGGTACCTACTCGAAAAAGCAGCAATACATTAGTCGACATATTTGTATAGTATAATGCATTTAATGCTTTACAAACATTGACATGATGTCGATAGCTGGCAATCAAACATACCATGCAATTATCTTTTGTGTGATGAACAATATTCCTGTATTACCCTTTATCTTATCTGGGGGTAATATGAGTTTATATGTATAATCTCCTTTATATGTAGGTAGGACACATATTGAGCGACCTACATATACTAGGAATCTACCTATCAGTAGCGAAGAGTCAATTTTTGTAAGAGGTAAGCCGGAGTACATGTCTTTTATGGGATTATATTATTTGTCTATAGAATACTGCCTGTGCCATTTTTCAAAGTGAATCCGGTAGGAATCGAGTTGTATGGAACCTTCGCCACTGCTACCTATCTAGTACTATTTTGTAGAAATGTCGACACTGCTGAACAGGATTGAACATGTTCTAAGGAAAAAAGACACACTACGTGTCATGGTGTCGAAATAATCGGTAGACAACGACAGAACAGCTTATTGGTACAAACATAATAAACATTCTGCGGTTAGCCACGGCAGTAAATAACGAATTGGTGTGCCGAAATGTGCGTATAAAATGACGTCAGAACATGAATACAGTACACTACGAAATTGGTTCGTACAGAAGGACCATTTTATTTAATGCACGGGCTTTTGCAATATATTGACCATTCGCCAGAATGTAAGATTTGCTATGAATGCGATCTTGTTTTCCGATTGGTAATATGGTATCAAGTGAAACCTCTTGCAGTGGTGGCCCAGTGGTAACGGACGCGACATACGAGTGGTACGAGGGTCATTCAATAAATACTTAGCCTACAAAAAGTAAACGAAAATTTTGGAAAAGTGGCAATTTATTTTTCAACATAGTCTCCTTTTAGTTCGATACACTTAGCCCAGCGATGCTCCAACTTTTTTAACCCGTCCGAAAAATAGTTTTTGTCAAACTCTGCAAAATAGGCCTCCGTGGCGGCGATGACCTCCTCATTCGATCCATATCTATTCCCGGCGAGTGATTTTTTCAGATTAGGAAACAGAAAGAAGTCACAAGGGGCCAAATCTGGAGAATATGGTGGATGGGGCAGCAATTCGTAGCGTAATTCGACCAATTTGGCCATGGCAACGGCAGACGTGTGAACCGGTGCGTTGTCGTGGTGAAACAGCACTTTTTTCTTCGCCAGATGGGGTCGTTTTTTCTTTAATTCGGCGTCGAATCGGCCTAATAAATCGGCATAGTAAAGCCCTGTAATTGTTTTACCCTTCTCGAGGTAATCGATGTAGATCACACCTTGTGAATCCCAGAAAACGGTGGCCATAACTTTTCCGGCCGATTTTACAGTTTTCGCCTTCTTTGGAGCACGTTCCCCGGTCTGGATCCATTGTTTTGATTGCTCCTTGGTCTCTGGTGTGTACCAGTGGATCCAGGTTTCATCGACGGTCACAAAACGACGCAAAAACTCCGCTGGATTCATCTTAAACAGCGCCAAACACGTCTCCGATGTGGTCTCACGGTTGCGCTTGTTTTCTGGTGTGAGTAAACGCGGCACCCATCGCGCCGACAGCTTTCTCATGCCGAGTTCCTCGTGAAGAATATGATGCACTGTTCCTTCTGAAATGCCTACAGTCTCAGCTAGCTCCCGAACCTTCAATCGGCGATCTGCCAATACGAGATCATGGATTTTTTTAATGTTTTCCTCCGTAGCAGCTGTTTTCGGTGCACCTGGACGTGGTTCATCAAAAACCGACGTACGGCCACGTGCAAACTCGTTGAACCAATTCTTGACGGTGGCCATCGATGGAGAAGAGTCACCGTACACAGCATCCAAGCGCTCTTTGATTTCGATGCGCGTTTTCCCTTCCAAAAATAGGAATAGAATCACCGAACGATATTGCTCTTTTTCCATTTTTGTAAAACCGATCGACACGTTCGCTTCCATAAGTTGTCAAATTAAAACAAATGAAGGGATTGGAATGAAAATTTGAAAAAAGAATTAAAAAAGAATGTGCTACACTGTGGTAAAACTCTTTTGAAACTACAGCGCCCTCTGGCGATGAGGCTAGGTACTTATTGAATGCACCTCGTAGATCGTAGGTTCTAACCCAACAGGCGCTTTACTTTGTGTAAATTATTTCACCACCACTGCTCTCTAAAACGGTGAAGGAAAACATCGTGATGAAACCGGCATGTCCTAGAACCAAAATCCGAAGACATGTGACATCTACCAACCCGCCCGCGTGGTGGTTTACGGACCACTCCCTCTCACCAAGAAGAGGCCTGTGTCCCAGCAGTGGGAATATTATAGACTGAAACTTGATAAAAGCTTATTTTGCACGATCATTCTAATTTGTTTTGTGCTACATTCACACCACAGCATTAAGGATTTATTCCTACCTGTGGGCCTAGACAAAGTAATATTCGATTAGCGATGACGCTAGTAGAAAAGGCAAAAAATGTATGGGCTTGACATATTATAGAAATGTCACGTGGCCATAGGTCAACGAATAGAAATTAGCTAGACAATGTTAAAATCATTCGATTCTATGAAACGAATTGACAGCGTCGAACGACTACTTCCATAGAGATGCGCAGCCAAGTGGCACTTTTAGAGTTTTAGACAAGCGTTATGGCTAGTTTTCGATTCGTATGATGGAAACATTAGCGAAAGCGATAGCGATTGTAGAAATAGAATTGCTCCGAAGCGAATGCCATTTCTCTAGGCCCGCTGTCTTCTAGTTCATTGTGTCACCCTGTGTAAAATGTCTACATTTATATCTGTAAATTTTATGGTGTACATAATAAAGAGTATTCTATTCTATTCTACTGTAGCCTCAAGAGTGGTCCTTCTAGTCGTCATTATTTAGTGTCGGTAGCACGCGGAGTCATGCAGCTATCTCTCTATCGATCAAATTTTCAGCCAGACGTTATAATCCAATCGTGTTGTACATACATATTATCTTTATCTATTTTATCAATTGGAAGGTTATTAGGTTATTACCGTATACAAATTTGTTGACATCTTTTTATTTTAAACAACTTCTAAAAAGGAGGAGGTTCTATCGTCCGTATGTATTTTTGATGTATGTTCATCGATATTTTCATCAGTTGTGGACCGATTATGGAAATTCTTTTTGTATTTGGTAGAGAAAACTTGCGCGGTGGTCCCATGTATACATTTTATTAACTTTTGTTTGGTAGTTTAGAATTTAGTTTCAATAACACTTCAAAGTGAAAAACGAAAATACAGAACCAAAGACACCGACTTCTGAAATTAAAGTTATTTTTAATTCTTTACTGTTTTTCTTCACATTTTTTTCCTATTGCATGTTTGTAGTAGAGTATTCGCATACCATACTAAGCAGCACCCTAATTACGTAACACATTATCTATTACAATCTGAATCATTTTGAAGCCTATTGCTAATCCATTGCTTCTTATGTTCGAAAAATTTGTCTGCTCAAGAACGTAAATAACGCAATGAATGTTGTTGAACTGTCAAAATTAAACCCATCCCTACTGTTAGTGTGTTACGTAATTACCCCGCAGGTCCTTAATTTCTATCAATCCCGTCACAAATTGGAATCATTCAAAGCCATTCTATTGTTACTACATACTACAATATTTAGATCCACAAATGTCATCCACAAGACACATAATATGCGTCAACATTCATTAGAAATTACTATCTACTTTTATCTTTGTAGCCATTTATGATTGCACTTTTAATTAAGCTTTACGCACCTGCATTGTCCCGTATGCAAATAACATATCATTGACAGACACAAGCAACCCCACGGAATGAACTAACTTCAACTTTCTGACTTTCGACTCCTTGACAATTCAAAAGTGCCTGTGATTGGTGTGATTGAATTGAGTTTGAGTTAACTTTACTAACGAACCCATCTCTTTTTCTCAGGTGGCCTCGGTACCCGTCACTTCGTGACGTTCATGTTGTTCCTTGGCATGGCTAACGCCTATATCATGAGGACAAACATGTCTGTTGCCATCGTGGCCATGGTCAACCACACAGCGCTTCCTGTCCACACGGAGGCGACAGATACCGAGTGTGGAGTTGTCGTCGGAAATGAGACCAGCGTAAGTAAAATTGTGTTTAAGTACTTTTTTAGAGTCGACCCTTTTTTGTTTTTTTTTTTTTGGTTGGGAAATCATCAAATGACGTCTCCCGCTCTGGGCGGAGCGGAAGGGCGTGTCAGACTCTTACTGACTAAAACCCACCCGTGTTCCTTCAGTTGCCTGTGCGCCAGGGCCACGGTTTAGAGTCGACCCTAAGATTACTTCGGAACAGGTTAAGATGATTCATTGAGCTTGTGCAGAGCTATGTTGAAACTATAGTATTGAGTAGCAACATAGATGAAGGATTTTTTAACGGGTTAGCCCAGATTCCGATTCCGATTCCAGATTCCAGAGCCGAATCCAAACTAAATGGCAAAAAATTTAATGAACGAATGGTCAATTATTTTGGTACTTTCGATTGGATTTTTTCCTGTTCCTATTGTTGCTATGTAGTACCAAGTTTTTTTCGGATATAAATAGCTCATACAGCACAAGCACTCGCAGTTTCGTACCTGCACCATAATGAGGGAAGTTGGTATGGAAGCATGGCATAGACGTTATTTTTCCAATTTCCTTGAAGATTGGCTTAGAAGAAATATTTAGAATGACATTAAAGCGAGTCTTGTAAATCTTCTCTAATGTCCCAATAACAATGTATAATTTTTATTATTTTAGTCGTCGTCACAAGACGGTTCGTTCGTTTGGAGTTCGACGTTGCAGGGTTACATCTTATCCTCCTTCTTCTATGGATACGTCATCACGCAGATACCCTTCGGAATTTTGTCTAAAAGGTATGTAAAATATTCGCCATATCTCTTCACATTAAGAGACAGGGTTACCCCAAGGAGCGATGTGTGGTCCGGTCCATTCTTTGGGTTATAGAATCACCATTGTTCTCTATTTTACTGTAGTATTTATTTCAAATTCATCTGCTTAAATCGTAACCCGGCTTATCCGCTACTGAATGCAAAATTTTGTCTAAATCAGGTTTTTTCAAGAAAGAAAAAACATACAATAAATCTTTTTAAGTTTACTTAGTAACGTAGTAATCTTGGATACTAGGTACATAACTACCTGCCTGGATAGAGCGTCATTTTACAACATACTCTAAGAAATCAACAAGTCAGGAAATTACAGTAATCCATCATGAGAACCTTGTATCATAATATGATGATAAATGTGCAGTATATGACATCATACCTGTATTCTCCGAAGGTTAGCCAGAGGTGTACCCATAGTAACACCCAGATTTAACTGGCAGAATGGTATGCCATTTTTTGAATACATAGGTATGCCATCTTACGAATAATGTGGGATATAATTATGATGGTTTCCGTGTTTCGTCAAACGTAATCTTGAAAATAGGTAAGTAGGTATTTCGTTAGTTTCTTTCTTTTATTTTTTCCATTATTTTATCATTATACTTACAATTTGTCTCCTCAGGTTCGGAGCCCGTTACTTCCTGGGTATCGGAATGTTGGTCAACTCGGTGTTCGGTCTGCTGGTGCCGGTTGCCGCTGAAGCTGGCTTCGAATACCTCATTCTGGTGCGATTCATCCAGGGTTTGGGCGAGGTACGTCTTATTGCCTTAGATTCTTCGACGTCGTTAATTGAATGGTAGATAATAATAATCAAATTCTGTAGGTTCATTTGTGTTCTTTCCCTCGTCATAATTACCAATGTTGTTTTAGTGAGAACCAAAATAAATGGACACAAATTCTTATTTTCCTTAATAATTAAAACTCTGCTGAATACCTCCATTACGTCTTGATGATTTTGCTTCTAATATTAAAACTTTTTGTATATTTCTAGGGACCGATCGTACCATGCACTCACGCAATGTTAGCGAAGTGGATTCCACCGAACGAGAGGAGTAGGATGGGAGCCGCCGTATATGCCGGTGAGATATTATTGATACAGATTTCTTTAATAGAGCTTCAAGCAGAAACAACGCTGACGTTTTCCTTACCGTTACTTAGGCCGAGATCTTCTAGCATGTGTTTTGACTTCGACATGTTCCGTCTCTATCTTGCAGTTGTAACATGACAGTTGTGCGACAGTGACAGGAATAACATTTAGCCAAAGTACAAGCTAAGTAACGTTTATAAATTTCAGCCTTAGAATCATCGCGAGGAGACTTAGTCACAATAGTCAACGATTGGTAATAATCATCACCTATTGGTTGAGAGGAATCCTTCATTATATCCACCATATCTTGCATAAGCGTTGACACAAAAAAGAAAATATAACAAATCAAACATTTGATGGCATATCCGCATATCCTGCTTCCTGTTATTTTCTCACAAAATTCTATAATCCCTTCCTTCTTTACAGGTGCACAATTCGGCACGGTGATCTCTATGCCCCTGTCCGGCCTATTGTCAGCATACGGATTCTCCGGCGGCTGGCCCTCCATCTTCTACGTATTCGGTCTGGTCGGCACCGTGTGGTGTGTCGCCTTCCTGTTCTTCGTTTCCGAGGACCCGGAACAGTGCCCTACCATCAAGGAGTCTGAGAAGAAATACATCTTGAGCTCGCTGTGGGGCGCTGCTGGTTCCAGCGTGAGTATTTTTGTGAATATACTTGGCGCCATAAATTACCAGGTTTGTGTCTTTAGGAGTGGACAAACGACCCCTATACTTAGTCTCTACAATTTGCAAACGCCTCTGATCAAACTACCTGAGATCGAAACTAACTCTGTATGTTACCTTTTCACGCCTAAACCACTAAACGGATTTCGATAAAATTTGGCAAGGAGATACATGGCATCCTGGGGAAGGACATAGGCTACTTTTGGTCCGGGTAGCAAGATCCCGTAGGATAATTTCCGACAGCCACGCGGGCGAAGCCGCGGGCAGAAGGTAGTTCTTTATAAGTCCCAACTAAAGGAGGAATTTTAAGTTTTGAGCTTGAAGAAGCAGCTTTCTAACCAATGATTTCTATTGCAGTCACCACCGATCCCTTGGAGAAAGATCCTGCTATCAACACCTTTCTGGGCCATCATGTTGGCACACATGGGACAGAACTACGGTTACGAGACACTCATGACGGAGCTGCCAACCTTCATGCGACAAGTGCTGCACTTCTCTATCAAGGATGTAAGTACCTACTTGTTTGTCTATGGTGAAAGGACTACCCAGCCAGCTTCTCAGGGTGTTGAAGCTCTCCAAAACCTTAAACCCGGGTGAAAGTTCAAGAAATAGTCCTGAGAAACAAAGGCATTGAAGATGGTTTTCTGGAAACTTAAACTTGAGCCTGATGAAAAAGGGGCAATTCGTAATCCTAGGTACCGTATGGTAGAAAGTATTGAAAATAAAGAAAATGTTCCGTATGAAATCAGTTCAACACATAAAAACGAACCCATATTAAATAAATAAACGCCCACTTTAGCCAATATAGCAATTTAGCAATAAAGTCGAGAACGTAATACAATTTGGATCGTTCCGGCCATTAATCATTCGCCGCGAGCCGTCGCGCGTCGCCGTCGGGTCAAGAGTTCACGATCCGTGGTCAATTGTTCTGAGTAATAGGATTGACAACTCACACACGAGATTTATTGGCATTTTTTCAACTTTAGGACTCTACAGTTGACTAAAATTAACTACAGCTGAAGAAATGTCAATCAAATCCAGTCAATTCCAGTCGGTCAATACCGACTGGAATTGACTGGATTGTTTAATTTGATCGAACGAATCATCATCAACATCATTGTCTTTAGCTCCAGGATTATTTTTCCCTACTAACAGAACATTGCTATTAAATCTACGCCTGCCTGATTAGTTATCGATCTGATGACGCATGATCATGAGCCTTAGGACCAAAATAAATTCAAGAATGGTCCTTTTTTCCACCTCTTGTACACGCGGACCTATTGTAATTCAGGCGACAACCCTAGAATCCAGTTCAATCAGTGGCCCCGTTCCGTTTAGATTGATCCTCGGAAATGTACCCAAAACGAAACGGGTCCTTTATCTCTCTCTCCCAGAGGGAGATAAAGGGCCCGTTGTATGAAATACGAGGGGCAATTTTGACGTAATTTTATTACACAATAATGATCTATAGTGGTGGTGGTGGGATCTATAGCCTTGGCCGAACTGAAGCGGATCCCGCGCGGGATGATGGCCGATTTTTGTATCAACCAACTTGCATGGAGGTGTACAAAATGGCGCGGATAATCGTAACTTTTTAATCATTAAAACGATCGACGCGCACGCGGGTTCGCCTCAGTCCGGCCAGAGCTCTAACTGGAAGTATTTTTTTATGATTATCTGTACTTACAGGAAGAAGTTGTAAAAAGAAAGAAGTAGGAAGTATAACAGAAGTTGATTTTGATTAATTGTTAGAAAAGCGGTCTTTGCATTGAAATGTGGGTTAACCGCTGCCCCCTTTGGGAAATACAGCCGTAATGTGATGTTATCTTAAAATAATATGTTTCTTCCAGAACGGTTTCGTGTCCGCCCTCCCATACCTGTGCATGTGGCTGTTCTCCATGTTCATCTCAGTGGTCGCCGACTGGATGCTGTCGAGTGGACGGTTCAACCACACGCAAGTCAGGAAGGTCATCAACAGTATCGGTGAGTTTCAAGAAATCTTAATGGTTCCTGCCTTCAAGTAGTACCTACCTAATGTTGTTCAGTGGGGCTTATGCGATGTATCAGTTGGCACTTTGACCTGAATTTGGAATCCACTTCAGTGAGGTTTGAGGTCTTTTAAGGACCTTGTTGAATAATAGCTGAAACTCCTATCAACAAATGGATTGGAAAGTCGTCCGGAATTGGCTCCTTGCCAAAGACAAGTAAAATTCCCTTCAGCCATCAGCACCCTGTTATAAAGAACTAAATCCCATATTCACCAGGTTCTTCATCTTTTCAGGTCAATACGGTCCGGCGTGCGGTCTGTTTATCGCCGCCAACACAGGCTGTAACCCTGCTGCCACGGTCGCCATCTTAGCCGTGGGTGTTGGTCTCAACGGAGGTATCTACTCCGGGTTCAAGGTAAGCAGGAGATATCTTTACTTGGTTTTACTGGTAATTACAGGTAATGTTGTCGATTCTCTTGTCACAGATTTCTCTAAACTAGACTAAAAATCACCAAAATATCGCGCAATTTACATTAGGTACAAATACGTTACCGAATATAGGTTATTGCATCTTAATTTAATTAAAATATTTAAAGCATTTAAATAGTTTATGCATTATGCTCCCTGTATTTCATTTAAATAATTATTGATAAACAATTAAAAATAATAATTACTTGATTTTAGTCAGGTTTTTCTTGCACTTCAGATTATTTCATTCACTCTTTATTTTAATTTCCGACAAATCTTGTTCTAGGCTCTACTCAACTTAGCGATTGTCAAAGTCGATTTTAGGTGTGTCAAAACTGTTTTAATGTTTAGAGAATCTTGTTTACAGAATAGATTCTAAGATTCTCTTAGCCAAAAATAAGAAGGTGTAGTTTAGTTCGATGTACTAGAGAATCGGCACCAATATTAAGAAGAGAAGGATCAATCGGTTGATGGCAATAGGCTCGCACCCTATTACATGGACTTAAACTGGTGAAATGTGGGTGTACTATAGGTACACCTCTGCCTAACCCTTCGGGAAACGGTAGGCGTTATGTTGTGAAAACGCTAATGCTAGTCTCTTCGGGGAATTAGCGTCATGTGTTTTGGTAGTGATGTAAGATGAAACATAGGCTTGATATATTGGAGGAGAAGCTAGGAAAAATTACGAAAAAAAGAAAGAAAGAAGAGAAAAAAGGAGAAAGAATTACGATAGAAGGGTTCTTCAATGACCAGCTGATGAAAATAAAAGAACGGGACAAATAAGACAGTTCTCTTTACCTAATGCAACCTCGACTAAGCCAGATTTTTTGCACGGATCTCTACATATCTCGATACTCAATATTCTTTGTTTTCAGGTGAACCACTTGGACATCTCGCCACGTTTCGCAGGTGTTCTGATGGCGTTCACCAACTGTCTGGCCAACCTGACCGGTCTGCTCGCGCCTATAACAGCTGGATACATCATTGAGGGCAGGGTAAGTACACTTTATTGACTTTCACTTCGATGTCTTCTTAGAAGGACTTGCATGGAGTTTTAAGTTGAAATATTTATAATTTACTCATCGAAATACTTTTTTCAACAGCCCACACAAGCGCAATGGAAGAAGGTGTTCTACATCGCTGGCGGAATCTACATTTTCTGCGCCACATTCTACAACGTGTTCGCTTCAGGCAGAAGACAGGAATGGGACAACCCTGCCGATGACGAGGCTAATGCCAAGAAAGCAGCCGACAAGAAAGCTGTCAAACAAGAGAAGAAAGCCGCCAAGAATCAGAGCGAAGCCGAAACTGCGCAATAGAGGTTAAATGTTGAGAACCAACAGCGAATACAACTGTTTAAAGACTTGACTCAATACGGCTTGCAACACTGGTCCATAACATGTTTTAAATAAAATATTTTTTTAAATTATGGTTAGAATAGTTGCAAAACGTAATGTGTTAAATAAAAATGTTGGCTGAATCGAACGGCTCACGTGTCGATTCTCTTGTAAAAAAGTATTATAATGATTCCCGCGCATTTCAATGATGGCGGTTGTCTTTGTTGGCTTTGTTCGACCAAACGCGAGATCAACGTACTTTTAGGGTGAGACTGTGTATTTACAAATTATTTTTAATTGTTATTAATTTTTGTTTCAAATTAACTTTTTAGATATGGCTGATAATGTTTCTGATATAAATCGTGGATAAAATAAAACGTTTTTATAGTCTGCAGTCTTTTCACCTGTCTATTGTATTTTTGAAATACGACGAGACGCACATCAATAGGGCTGTGATAATATCTTATGTATGATACACAACGAACTCGTGTTTGGTCAACTTTTTAACTCTTAACTTTGCTATTTATTATATTTAGTTTAATTATTACCATACAAGTATTGTGCATAGTTATTTTATAGCTTGTATTGAAGACGAGTGAACGGTTGAATAGCGATTGTGGGGTCCAAATGAAACCTAATGTTACCGTCCTAGCCTAGCCAGTGACTTTTACACTTTTATATCCTCGCAAGTAACGATAAATAACAGTTAAATAAATAGGTAGTGCCATGATGCCATCAAAGCATTTGTTACTGTGTCGCAGACCCTCGAAAATAGATCAACCGTAAAGATCATTTTCACTAATCCATGTCATAGACTATTGGGAATAATCAATCAAATTAGTTTTAAAATTATCAACTACGGTTAATTTATTTAGTAAGTTTCATACTCATGACTTGTAGACGAATGCGCTACATTATCCTTGAGCTTTTGAATTCAAATTTCAACCGACAGCGGTCTAATTTTGCCGCCAATTCCTCTCAGTCTATGCCTTCGAGTTAGTGCCAAAACGGTAATATTGTGTTGTGAGTTCTGATTTTATAAAAATCATACATTATTCGCTGAAAGCGGATGTTGTTGCGTTAGTTAAGTGTTTATAAACATGGTTTCTATGCAAGATTATTGTAATATTTATGGATTAGTTATATTTCATGTAACGTTGTAAAACGATACACGCCCAGGAGCTTATGTGATCATTCTGTTATACCTAAGTTAACATTAAGCTGTAATGTATCCCGCGTACAGATTATTAAATTAAATAATAACATTTTATGTCCCTATCTTGTAAGTGGTGAAACATAAACTTAGTACGTAATCCGCAAGCTTTGAATAAATAAATGAAATATTGTTAATTTTACCACTTTCGTAAAAGTTCCATGTCTTGTCTGTGACAATGTTATGTGCCTTGATATAAGAGTACAATTCAAGGATTACGGTGTGTAAGACACACTGGGTGATGTCCATCAACGCTGTAATTAATACTTAGTCGTTTTAATAATCGTTTATAAGTTCTATTGTAATGCGACAAATACAAAATGATTTTTAAAACACTTGTAGTTTTACTCATTAAATTTTTAGATAAATGAACTAACATGAATAAATTACAAGTCAATCTTGCAATGCAGGCTTGTTTCGACGGCCTCGTTGGTCTAGAGGTCGCAAGCGCTACTGCTGAGCAAGAGATCTTTGGTTCGATCCCCAGGTCAGGCAGAGTTACAGGGTTTTTCCATCAGGAATTTCTCAGTAGCAGTCCGGAGTCTGGAGGTGTGCCCGGTTGATGGCAATTGGCTCGCCCCCTTTTGCATAGCACTTAAGTACAACATAACTGGCGAAACGTGGGTGTAGTATAGGTACACCTCTGCCTGGGTGAGGTATAGGTACCTACACCTGTGCCTTACCCTTCGGGAAAAGCCTGGCGTGATGTTATGTCAGTCTTGCATCTAATCACCATAGACATGGATATCCAAAGTAGGTTAGCGTAAATCATATTTGAATGAGCTTTTATAGAATTATCATTTGGTGTATCCCAGGGCTCGATTATAAGCCCTATCCTTTTTATGAATGGCTGAATGCTTATTCTTATGTCGTCGTGGTATTGGGATCACAAAAAGCTAGTGTCAACGCCTACGACAGAGGCTATGGCAAGCAATGCAAATAAAAAGAAAAATATTATAAACAAGATATTTAATTTTATTCTTAATAAAAACAATGATCACTTGACTTGTACACGTTTCATAATAAAAACTTAATGTATTCAGCTAATAACTTTACTGAAATGTTGTAAACTAAATGAGCCTGTTCCGCTTCTGCAAGGCTGACCCAACATGAGACAACTAGATGCCGACCGAATGTTATCCTTCTTGGAATTCAACACCGCCTCCTTCAAAAATATCAACGAAGACTCGAAAGACATCTGCTGTAATGGCGAAGACGATGCCTCCATTCCTTTCCGACTCATTGGTTCAAATATACCGTTGTAAGTCATGTAGTCCGCAACCAACGACAAATGTCTAGGATCCACGGTGATACCATAGACATTGAATACATTCTGTATTTCTGTTATTATCACTTTATTTGCTGCTTCTATGCCATAAGTGTTAGCAATAGCATGAATGTCGTTACTGTATAGTTTGTTCAAGTCTAAAATATGATTGTACTTGAACATTTGTAGAATGTTGATACCTTCAGTTTTGAGGAATAGTACGTTCTTTTCTTTGTTGGTGATGGCTCGTTTTATGTTTTTGATTTCGTGTATTACGGATTTCATTGCGGCTTCGCGGAGAGCTTGCGATAGATCGACTCTTAGGAAGGAAATGGGGAAGAGTACAGTCAATTCACACCATTTGTGGTGTTTGGTATCGAAAGAATAGTTCGTGGCTTCTTTTAAGTTAGAAACTACGTCGTTCATGATCTTGCTAGTTTCTGCATCATTGCCAGCGTCAGTCCCGTCAAGAACATCGTCCCCTTTATCTGCAGGGTGTTCGTCGTTGAGTTCTACTTCGTCATCAGATTTTTCTTCTTCGCCTGATTCGGGATCTTCGTATTCTTGTTCTTCTGTTCTCTTTTTGCGAATTCTAGCCTGTAAAAGAAAAAAAAAATAGGTTAAAGCACAAACAGATTTTTCAATAAGCATAAAAGTGTGAAGGGTAGCTGACGCAGTGCAAATGATAATAACAATGAATCTTAACAGATATCTAGAGAATCTTTTATAATCTGACCAAAACGAAGTACGTGTAAAAATAATAAGTTGGTATTCACAAAACGAATCCGTGAAATGTTTATACATGTTAATATACAATCACTACCGAAACAAATGAGCACATTATATTGTAATAAAAACTTACGTCAGTGTTGTCATCGTCTTCATTAGGAGCCTCGTCGTCTGAACTGTCCACGTTAGCAGCAGGCTCCACCTCAGGAGCGTCATCATCATCATCATCCTCACCCCCTTTAGTACGTTTCTTTTTCTTTTCCGAAGACCAAACCACACCGCTAACTGCCTTCGCTTGTTTCCTCACAGTCGAGAACATTTCGTCAAAGAATTTGTTCTGCATATGTTTTATTATTTGCGGAGGCTTCACCGCGTACTGCGTTTTGTACTGAGAATACGGCAAAAATTGGAAGCGCATTGTCGTTTTCAGCTGCCTATCAGGTTTGATCACTATCTGACATTGGACGTCTATCTTTTCCAACACATCAGCTACTGTGACCCTGTTAAGTTTTTGCCTTAATTTCTCAGCTTTCTTCGTCAAATCTGGGATGTCGTCTCGGAATGGGATGTCCATATTCGGCGTTTTAAGCTTAGCTGAAGCTGTCATTAGGATTTCTCTAAGACGAGGTATACCAAGGGTTACGTTCATGTCACCACGACCGGCAAAGTGGAAAGTGTTCAGGGTCATCTGAGTAGATGGCTCTCCTATGGATTGAGCGGCTAACAAGCCTACGGGCTCACCAGGAGCGGCCATAGATTCAAGATATTTGGCGTTCATAACATCTACGAACCTGTCTTTCGCTGTATGTTCTTCATACACGCTAGAATTACGCTTTTTCAAGTAACTTTGTACTAGATTATCTAACTGTTCATTAATTACACCGAATTTATATTCAGGGGACATCTTGCTTGGGATTGGGTCGGGACATGTTTTCCTCTTATATTGTTGTCTTTCTTCTTCATCCATATCACGCCATTTCTTTTCTAATTCCCAATAAAATGGATCTCTTGTTCTATCCGTCGGCAAATCATCAAGCTCAATTTGTTTTTTCTCGAGAGCAGAGAATTGGACAAATCCACTTGTTCGAACTTTTTCGAAAGGACTACCATAGTTTTTCTTCCACTTCTTCAAAGATTTAATAGATTTTGCAACGTCTTTTAAGCCTTCGTCCTCTTTGAGTTTATCAATCACAGCTTCACCGACTACTGCGCTGGAATTTACGTCAAGGAACGGAAACTGATCCTGTCTCAAGAATTGGCATTTGAGGACATCTAAACCATCTTCTCCATAAGCAAATTGGATAATGCTGTCATCAGAATCCCTCACTGTATGGTCATAGGCAATTGATAAACTTTCCAAATGCTTGATCAAACATCTTTGCAGGTAACCAGATCGACTAGTTTTGACAGCCGTATCGATAAGACCTTCACGACCAGCCATACAATGGAAAAAGAACTCTTGAGGCTGTATTCCAGTCATGAATCGACCGTCGATGAATCCGCCAGCTCTTGGAGACACGTCATGAGGTGGAAAACTGGGCAGAGATCGACCAGATATCATAAGAGGCGGCCTTTTACCTTCCAGCTCAATCTGACCAAGTAAACACGAAATCTGCATAGTGTTTACAGTTGAGCCTTTAGCACCAGACTGGACCATCAATTGCAAGTTGTTATAAGGGAACTTTTCAAGCAGCCCCTCAGACAAACAAGCCGTGTTTATGTTATTAGTATAAGAGTCTAGCATACTTTTGTACTGCCTGTCCAGATTCGCTCTAAATTTCGGGTCTTTTGTGTAACTTATTTCGATGGTTTCTTTTAACTTTTCGTCGTCAACATCTGCGGGAAGGTCAGTAGCTTTCACGGCTGCAGCCTTGCCAGCGTTACGAACCAAACATATGATATCATCGCGCTTTTTATTTGATTCTTCTAAAACCAGAATATCTTTGACTCCAAGCGTAAATCCAATCCATTGTAAATAAAATGTGAAGACTTTTGAGAATGAGCTTAGTAAGGCACTTGAACTTTCGCCCCCATATAATTCGTACATGCAATGGACTAAACCATATGGTGTAGCACCATAGTGGGTTTTATCCAAAACTCCGGACATAAGTTCTCCTTTCCTTATGATGACTTCTGCTTCTGTCATCGTGTTAAGATTATTGAAAGGAGTGCCACCAGCTTTCCAAGGTCTCGGAGGTGTCTTTTGCCAGGCCTTGGAACTAATTTTGGCTTTTCCAATCAAAGTAAGGCATGGCTTACCTCTTGGTGTAGTATTAATAATAATTGTTGAAAGTATTTGTTTGCCCGACCAAAGTACTAATGGTTTAAGTATGGTAGGTGGGAGAAGCTTGATTGGTCCTTTGTGATTAGGCAAAGCTTGGAAAACAAGCTGTTGATAGTCTGCTTTTCCGAAAAAGGCGCCTCTCAGGGACATCTTCACACCAGAAATAACGTGATCTTGGATCAATCCACTCAATGGCGTGCCGTCTTTTGGTACAAGATATTGTTTACACACAGACATGATGTTGTAAGCTTCACTTCTTGCGATCTCATTTTGTGGGAAGTGGGCATTCATCTCATCGCCGTCAAAATCAGCATTGTAAGATTTGCAGTTGGCATAGTGTAACCTGAGCGTTTTTTCTCCTTTCAAAATTCTTGCTCTATGAGCCATCATACTGGGCTTATGAAGGGAAGGTTGTCGGTTCAAAATCAAGACATCGCCATTCACTAAATGTCTATGAACTGTCTTCAGCCCAGATCCTTTAAACTCATCAGGTGTTAGCAACCTTTTGGCAAGACTCTTTCTCTTCTGAATAGAATCAGATGCTATTATGATCACTCTTCCATTTTCCATTTCAATTTTTTCAGCGCCTGGATGTTTGTTAGGGCCATTGATAACCATTTTTCTCAATTCATCAACATTCCATTCTGTTACTGGAACAGGGTAAGTCAGTTTCATAGCAAAGGCATCTGGGATGCCTATTTCATCAATATCTACGTTGGGGTCAGGTGTGATGACAGATCGAGCAGCAAAGTTAACTCTTTTGCCCATCATATGCATTCTTATCAAACCAGTTTTCTTTTCAATGATCTGCTTCAAGCCCTGGCTAGATAAGCCTTGACCTTCACAGTTTAAAAGGTTGTTGATACTCTTTTGTA
This sequence comes from Dryobotodes eremita, assembly GCA_917490735.1. Classification (NCBI taxonomy): domain Eukaryota; kingdom Metazoa; phylum Arthropoda; class Insecta; order Lepidoptera; family Noctuidae; genus Dryobotodes; species Dryobotodes eremita. The sequence continues at coordinate 4,656,864 of OU823254.1, read as the reverse complement.
ACTCTTGCCAAACTATATGAAGCTTCTCTGGAGGTGATTTGCCTTGGACTGCCTCATAAGCCTGTCTAGGTACTTGATCGAGGCTGTCAATTGTTTTCTTTTGGTCTGAAGATGATAGCACATGTAAAACTGCTCTGGCAGCGAAAGCATTTTGCAGTATGGTCTTATAAACATTAGTTTGAGGATGTTCAATTAGCTCCCCTCTTAAAACATTGCAAGGCCTTACACAGGGAGGTAAGACAGGGACAACATCCATGAAAAATGTATTAGTGACAGGCTGCACCTTTGAATATTTTAGAACAGGGAAGCAATGTTTTAGAATGTCTTCGTCATTTTGGGCTATTGCTGTGCAAAAGCGTTTGATTTCATCAGGCATTAGAATTTTGATTCCTTTGGTACCTTTTTCAGCGCCATCAGCACTAAGATTGTACATGATTTTATTCTCTGAAGTAGTCACTTTAATAAGTTTGCAAGAGCAAAAGGCGCATTTCTTTGCTGTATTGATAACTCTAAAATATTGATTAATGAACTTAGCCCTTAATTTATCAACATTTTTGTTTTGAAAAGTTTCCACCAATGCATCTCTCTTTTTTAATAGTTTTTGGTACTTCCTAATTACCTTAGTAGGTTTGTCAGGACAGTTTTCATTGCCGCTACTAATATCTCCAAGGTAGTTATCCAGGTCTAAGGCAGCTGTTATGTGACCAGCATCAACTAATTCTAGCTGGAGTTTTAGTATAAACTTCATTCTATCATTCATTTGAATTTTGAAGCATTTTAGGCAACTCACCCGGAAGAGTGAGTAGATGTTTTTGATAAATAATGGATTGACTACAACTAAAGGTAATTCAATATGTCCAAAGTGTCCTGGGCAGTGTAACAACACATTGTTACAAGTTCCACAAGTTTCATTCCTGTCTCTTAGGGGACCTAGAGCAGAGTCATACAGACCTCCCTTCGAAGGGTTTCCAATGGCGTCAAAACACTGTACATTTGTGATTTTTGATACACTAAGCTTCTTGACATCTTCATCAGTAAACATCAGGAACTGGACATATTCGGGGTCTACAGACGTCAGACCCGACGCAGACGAGCCGTACGATGACTTGAAAGCCATTTTTAGTATCTGAAATCACATAAATACCTGTAAGTAAATAAATACGGCATGATAACATAACCTACATCACACGAAAACAAGTTTTATACAAAAATATAATAAGCTAACAGCTGCGTCTTGGCAACTCTAACTTAATTTAAGTACTTACTTACTACAGCATACCCAGATTTGGTACAATAATATTCTGTTTTATTTATTATTTTTTTCACAAAAGCCTCTTCACGTTTAAGACTCACGCACGTCGTTTTGACATTTGACAGCTTTTTGATTGACATTTTGTTTAACTAATATGGCAACATAATCGGTTTTTTCTCAAGAATTTAAAACCGTACTCAAAAACCGAAACTTACGAAACACAGTTACGTTCTCTAACTTATAAGTTTTTTCATGTGGCAACGTCATTTCAGTCAGTCAACATGGCGGCCCAAGATGAAGTTGACGTATGTGAAAGTTGGGAGGATATGGACGAAATTGGTGTAAGTGTAACTGTGAAAGCCAAACCTGGAGGTTTCCCGCGTCGGAGCTGGCCGCCGTGGAGTTATTTACATGTGGGTTTGTCTATTTCAGTTGGACCAGAAGATCATGCTGATGTCAACTGACTGCGCGCCAGTGCAAACTTCACTCAAAGGTTGCAAGGTTACTGTTGAGGAGAGCGCGTGTATTGGATCTCAGTGCGTGATGCCGGAGCCAGCTATCCGTATCCTGAAGAGGCCGTCGTCGTCGGGCAGCGGCCAGCTGAACGGCGAAAGTCGCGCGCGCCCGGTAAAAACACTTGAACAAAGACAGAAGGAGTACGCTGAGGCTCGTCTGCGGATTTTGGGAGAAGCTCGAAGCCCCGAAGACGTCATTGACGACAAGTAAGGCCGGTTTAATTTATTAAACACTGTGGTACTGTTTTACATAACACCCATGTTTGAGGTTTGTGCTGGGTTGTTGTAATCAAAGATCAGACAGGATATCTTAGAAATAATGTTGATAGCTAACACTAATTTATTTTTAAGACTTTTAATGTTGATAAGTCAGTCAGAATCAGCTTTTTATTCAGCACTCCCTTGACTCATCCATCTAATCCTGGTTTAGAAGTAATGTTCTTATAACCGTTACTTTTTTACCAAGTAACAATTGAAGAAATGGTCTTAACACTACAATCTCAGCTTGAATGAAAATCTATAGGCATCATCCAGCAATATTCATTTATTGCATCAGAATCTGGCTTGAACTAGGATTTAAACTTGCTAGACTTATATCCCCACATATATCGATCGAACTTATTAAGTTCGGTAACAATAAAAAAGTAATTGTGTCTCATTAGCGACAGTTGAGCGTGTAAGAACCTTCTTTCTTCATAATTATAAAATTGCTTTATCACCATTTAAAATATCTAGTGATTATGATTACTCTTAGTTGGATACAATTTGTTTTGATAAAGGCTGTTATTTAGCAACTATTCCTCAAACCATCCCTTTAGGATACCCACTTTATCCACTGAGCAATGTACAACTTCATGCATTAGAAATAACTATGCTGTATCAACATATCATGAAATCACACTGGTAATCCTCGTAAGGGTAGGCAAAGCTACGTAGAGAAAACCCAAATTTTGCCAGCTATGTATTGGTACATAAGTTCTAAGTATAAGGAGTGAGGCTATTGCCATTACCTAGGTGTAAATCTAGACTCAGGTCTGCTTTTACAAGAAAATTCTACCATCAACAATTTGTATTTTACAAGAAAATTCTACCATCAACAATTTGTATTTTACAAGAAAATCCTACCATCAACAATTTGTATTTTACAAGAAAATCCTATCATCAACACTTTGTATTTTACAAGAAAATCCTACCATCAACAATTTGTATTTTACAAGAAAATCCTACCATCATCAATTTGTATTTTCTTTTTTCACAAAGGAATTTCTTAATTTAGAGGTTTTACTGAATGTAGGTCTTGTAATTGATTTTTCAGTTTTATTAATGAAGTTTATGTGAAGCCAATGGTTATTGGGGGCATGCAAATTGTATTACTGAAATGTATTGTGTTGAAAGATTTAAATAATGTCTGTTAACTTTATGTTGACTGTAACATGCAGTACAATATCATTAAAAACAAAAAGTGATGTAATAACTAATTATTACATCACTTTTGTTTTATTGATTATATGTTCCAAGTGTTCCTAGCTGATGTTGATGAATTAACAAAAACATGTTAATTTGAGTTCATTATAGTCCGAAGAGGCCCTTCATTTTTAATATCACGCCTTATGTTGCCGAAGGGTTAGGCAGGTACCCATTGTACACCTACATTTCGCCAGTTAATATTATTTCGTTTAAAACTTTTAGTTCAATTCATGCTGTAAACTGTTGATAAGCTATAAAAATGCCATTTTATTTGTACCAAAGAAAATACAAAACTGAAAGATGCAAAACATTAATTTATTATTCTCTCTGTTCCAGCCTTAGCCGGCTACAAGACAAGTTGCAAGCAAACAATCTCAATGACAATCAAAACAATAGCAATAAGACAAAATCTCCTCAAACTGAAAATAATACCAAAGGAAGGGAACGGAAAGTCCTCAGCCGCCTGCCGCCCGGGGCCACCGCGTCCGGGGTGTTCCCCTCCCCGCCGCCCCGCGGGGTTCTCGTCATCCGCACCCCCAGGGGTCCAGACGGCACAAAAGGCTTCCAGAAAAGGTAGCACCACCGACAGAATGAATCAGTAAACTCACAAAGACGTAATTCACTTCCATCCATTCGATTTACCCGTGTAATGTTAAATTATCAGTTGTGCTGTTGTTTTGATATTAGCATAATACTTGTTTCACAGTTTTTAATTAATTTTTATCAGAGTGATTTGTTGTCTTGTCTAAATTGGATTTAAGTCTATTGTGTCAACTGCATCTTAATTTAAGTGGAATCACAAACTTTTAATCATGTCATGACTTTTTATGTTTTGCATTCACAAAGTAAGCGTGTTAGGAATCTTAGGCTAGAGTACACTTATTTCCCAATTGAGGCAGACTGATTTAGCATATATTATGATTGTTAGCAGCATTGGCTAAGGTCTCTGATTGATCTAGATACATACAGTTATGCTTCAATAAAGGCATATTTACACTTTGATTAGTGTAAATGAATAATATAAGTTCCTTCATTTTATAAAAAAACAAGTGGTTGTGCGCTTGGTAACTGAATTTCTTTTCAATATAGTATCACTTGTATTAATAGAAGTGTAAATAGCCTTTAGATGTAACCATGCCAATGTCAATTATAATTTATCAATAACACCAATTTTTTTAAATTATCGTAAATTAAACTAAGAAATGAATTAAGAATTGTGAAATAAAATTGTAAAATTGAGGAGTGCTCACTTCAGGGAACAATGTTATTGTTATTATTAACGTTCATATAGAACAAAACGTTGCTATTGATTCGTAATGAGATTTAATGGAATGAACACTCTTGACTAAATTGTATGTGTGCATTTACATATATTTTTACATATATGAGCATAATTTATAGTTACATTTCAAATTGAAAAATTACATTTAACCAAAATTATATGAATTTAGGAAAATGACTAATGGCTATTACCATTGTGTGAATACGATTTATATATTACTAAAAATTCAAAGTTTTAGCATTAAACTTTTTTGTATACAGTTTTTCTACATGTATAGCGTATTTCTAGGATAAGATATTGCTAATTGTATATTTATAGTATATTATTTTACTATGTTAAGTTTTTCAATGCTCGCACATTGTTTGTGTCAATTCGGGCATGCTGGACAACCAACAGGTAGAAATCGGTTATATTATCCTCCTCAGTTTTTCTGTAGGTTTATATTACTAAATATCATAGTCAAATAGTTTAATAACTGCTTCGAGCTTATGACTTTTAGAATATTAATAAGCAGTGGAGTTTACACAAACTTTGTGAAATTGCATTTAAAGTATGACTGATATTGTGTGTATGTGATTTGACTAGATATTATTTTGATTATAATTGTTTTGTTCGATATTATTTATAAATATTGTCTCAACAAGACTGTGATGACCTTACTGGGCCTACATAGTTGTACGAAAAAAACTATCTTAAAATATTTCTTGTGTCAAGATACTTCCAGAATTTTTTAGCTAATTCGCTAGGTACATACTAAATTAAAATAAATATAATCAAAATAATGGTGGTCGCACCAAACCAACGCTAGTATAAGTCTACATAATATATAAAAGGATTGTGATATAGAATAATTGTCTATTGCAAACCTTAACTCAACTGTCAAGTTGACTGTACAGAATACGGGAATACACTCTTATTATTTGACATGTACTTTTAATATTGAACTTATAGGATTCGTTATAAGAAGTACAGGGATAGCTTATCAAGTCGGTACTGTAACATCGTAAGTAGGACTAAGATAATTCATTTGAAATATAAAGAATGCAGCTGAAAGCGTACAACTGAAAAAAGTTAGCCTATAATAAATATACAAATTCTTGCAGAAAACCTTGCATCTCAAATACTCGTAACTTGTATATCTTATAGGTTTTCTGTGTATATAAACAAAGTGTAGATTTGAAATTTTGAATCAGTGCCAATGTTCATGAGGTGGCCAAAAAACAGTCAAAAAATTGCCTTGACCGACTTTAGAGGTGCCAATTTCAATAATTTGAAGAGGTTAATTGTCTGTTGGGATGATATAGCTTCACGATTTAAATGTGCCATCTATCGGGGCGGGTCTTAAGTAACATTGATGTAAAGTCGAAACGAAAAGAAAATGGGGCAGGTCAACTGAACGTTACTATGAATCCGCCGTAAGGACAGTGCAGCCGATGCCATAGATTATTGTGACTTTTCGCCATGTTTTCTATAAGGTAGTCAAGGCGTAAGGCACCTCAAATAAGAACCAACTTGCTATCTAAAGACTTGAACCAATGAAAGGCTCCAAATTCAAATCTCTACATTTTATCAAACGTTAATTGCCATGTGTCAGACATAACGTTCTGTCAAAAGGTAAGTATACAAGCAAACTAATGAATGCCATCAGAATTTGGCTGATTGTGCTTATATTGAGCGTAGTCAATGTTGATTTATTTACTTTAATTGTAACGGCTGACGACATTGAATAATAAACTTTATTACTCACGGGTAAAAAAGCTAATTTTTACTGTAAGTTAAGACTGCAACACAAATGAGCGCGCTTGAGTATCCGTTGAATTTTTTGAGCGTCTAAGGTGTGTAGAACTCGCCACTTTAAGGCACTGATAATAAAGTTTATTGTTCAATGTCATCCGTTATAATCAAAGTAGGCGTGGGCAAAGTGTATCATTTTTGTGATTGGAACATTTGCATCACTGAAATGATCCGAAACACTGATATGTTTCATTTGGATCAATTGGCTCATCGGCTCAAAGGATATAAAATACAGAATGTTACGTATACACTTACGAACGATAACTTGTTATTGCAAGCATTTTATGCAAAAAACGAACGCATAGTGTTAAATTTTATATGTAAGCGCCTTAGTGGTAATTTTTACGTACATGGTTATCGACAATGAAACACAGACTGATACACGACTCATGTGGGATCTCTTTCTGACTTGTATAGATTGTAATATCTCACCCGCTCACTCGCGACTCTACTAATAGTAACTCAGTGTGTCAGTCTCTCACTCTCCCTCTCTCGCTCACTGCTCAGTCGTCTCGCAAGCGACGCGTCTCGCGGAAGGAGCACAGAGCAGAATAATGTTTCAGAATCAAATGATCCGTTTGAAACGTTGTTACTGTACCAATCTTTTGAATCACTTCAATGATCCGAATCAGTGAGTCGGATTCGTAAAGACACGCCTAAATCAAAGTAAAATAAAAAAACTATTAGGAAAAAAAAACGGCTGGTCTGCCTTGCGTTAAATAGTTACCTGCGTAGTGCATAGATGGCGTTAGTTTCCTGTACACCTAGAGATTTAGCCATGTGTACCTTGCCATACATTTTCAATTTCATTCTTTATATTTGATTGGATACATTTATCAAATAGAAGTGTTAATTGAAATTATAATCATTATTTATACTTTTATCGAAGCGCCTATTTATAAGATTCTCTGTTATGTAGTATTTTGTACTGAATAATGTTACACTCCAATGTGGACTGTAAAGTGGAACTATTTTAACTGTACATTTACTAGGAAAATAGAATCAGTAAGGTAGTCTACTGATGAAGTATGAAACTTGAAGTATTTTACTGTTTCTTATGACTAGAGTTACTACACAGCCTATGAGGTCCTTCCGAAAGGGGGTAACTGCCCTTTAGACACCGAATGGGTCAAAAAAGCGGATTGGTGAGCACAGCCTTAAAGCTATGGGTATATTCCCTGTGGGTTTTTGGCCTGCGAGTCTGGCCTATCTGTTACAAAAGATAGTAAGAACCAACTGTGTCTTTTATTTTTAGTATAATATAAAAGTTTTTATACGACCGAATATGTGCATATTAGCTGTTGATCGAGACACTTGCTAGAACAACAAACTTGTCAAATACAAACATTGTTGTAACAATAATTTATTTTAAAATAAAATATTAGTCATCTCATGTTCTTGTTTTTTTTTTTGTTTTTCGAGAAATTATAGACGGCGATGATAAGTACTATATTTTACTGTAAAATTTTGGGATCAAATGGCAGTTTGAAACTGCAATTGTTTCTAACCGTATAAACGGATAGTTGACGTGTGATTAGGGCTTCCAATCCCGCAGCTTATCTTCAATCTCGGTATGTGCGGGACTGAAAATTTCTATCCCGGTATTTGCGGGATCCCGCATACAGAAATTAATAATATTTAAATAAGGTAAATAAAACTATGAAATAACATAACTTCACTTTTATTTAAGTTTTACGCAAGCAAGAGATAAAAAAACCAATCGACATCCAATTTGAAACCTATTCCAAAAACATTTTTAACTGAATGTTGACAAAACTAATTAAGACTAATTAGTTTGGGCAACATTCAGTTGTGTCCAATCTGTCTGCCAAACTACTGTTTTAAAGCTTTACATTTATGTAAATTGTACATTTTACATATTTATCTATTGACCCCTAGATTCAAAAAGAGTCATTTCTTTTTTTTATGATGGACTCGTGTATTAATTAGCTCGAGAAGGTGACGGACAAATTACATGAGATATGACATATCATCAGCATTTAATGTACCTAATTCGTGTACATGTTGCTAACCGCTCCAGCAACATGCGGGACTGGAAAATGACGCGGGATCTCGGAGTGATCTCAACTTTTTACTGTAAAACTTCGTGCAATACCGCAGCAGTGTGCAGCGCCGTGTGAACTGCCGTGAACTCTCGTAAATTACTCGAAGGATATCTCGCGAACTGACTATTATTATACCTACCTACAAGCAGTAGCGTACCGCGAAACTGGTTAATATGTAGGTTGGGTGTATAGTTCACCTCGTAATGGCTTTATCACTTCTGGAAACAATTCCCAGTTTAAATTTGACTAGGGTTGAAATTAATAAAATTATCTAAAGCTGCGTCTACGCTAGGCGAGCCGAGTATGAAGGGAGCACGAATTCGCATAGTGTAGGCAGATTTAGGAGTCTCGAACGAACATGCCTCGCCATGTGAATTCGTGCTCCGCTTGTGCTCCACTCGTGCTCGGCTCACCTAGCGTAAACACAGCTTTACAGTCGCATAGACAAATAATCGTTTATGACGTGCAAGTGACATTCAACATTAGGGTGGTAAAGCAATTACTAAGTCTACTATCCAGACCTACCAAAACCTAGACCTTCAAATTCGAAATTTGAATCCGTCTTGCGGTGCGGCCCGCCGCGGCTCCTAATGTGCTTTAGGGCATTTTTGCAATGCGGCGCGCTGCGTCCGCCGCATCTATAATATGCGCTTTCAATCTCTTTTTACGAAAGGAAATTACCAATGGTCATCACATTAGCATTTCGTGGGAATTGGATCGACTAAATAGATAGCTTTATAATTAATTATTATGAATTTCATCATAATTTATAGAAATTATCTTGAAATCTTTGAACAAAGATGGTTATCTTGTGTCGGTCTGATTACATTCTGCGCAGAAAATAAACAAGCAACCAGTTTTATAATTTACATAATGTTGATCGGAGTTGTGTCTAATCTTATTGCTAATTCCCATTGAATCTGATTTTATGTAATAAAAAAAAAAATAGAAGTGTCTGTACTGATTATGTAGATTGTAGCATACAGAAGCGGTGCTAAGCATGGGCGACGTGAACCCTAGCCTATGGCCTCGCTGTCCAACGGGCCTCATATCCACGTCCAAAAAATGTTGCATGAAGGAATATTTTAGCACTCAGTCTCGTTATAAGTTAGGTTCTCTATTATAATAAAAGGCTTTTTCAATATTCTTTCCATGTACCTATGAATGTTCTTTATTATCTACTAGCTTTTGCCCGCGGCTTCGCCCGCGTTAATTTAGACTATGACTATCAATTCGGGTTATAATTCAATCATGATTCAAAAGACACGTGGCGCCATCTATTATCATAAGAACGTTATTATTGTTTTCCTCGGGAACAGTACTTTTTTGCGGGATGAAAGGTACCCTATATCCGTTTCTGTACCCCTGACAACGTATATGCAAAGTATCATGATGATCGGTTCAGTGGTTTAGGCGTGAAAAGGTAACAAACAAACAAACAAACTTACTTTCGCATTTATAATATTAGTTAGGAGTTAGGAAGCTAAGATACCTACTTTATTTAAAGCCAGGGGGATGCACCCCAATTTTGAGGACAATGCTCGTAAAATGGATGGTCAGAGACCCAAAAATTTAGGGGTGGCGGCGGCGACTCAGTATCTATCGGAAGGCAGTCGGTGCCTTCTTTAGGGACTCCGAATGCCGAATCGGTTCTAAATACCTACTTATCTATAACGTGCACTGCTAACGTACTTGACATAGATACAAAAATTAACAAACAAACCCACAAAACAGCATGCAGTCACAACCAGCATCGTTAACATACAGAACTGGTTCCAAATTCCAGTTGACAGCAAGGTGCGTGTCGATACAGTCGTGTCCATATCTTAATTATGGCAACTTTAGATAACCTCAGTGAGAGAGACCAGGCAGTGCTCAGGAGTATCTTCGATCCCACGGCCACCATTGCTGCGGATGTCGTTGAGGATGCAGGGGATAATTTTATTGAAGATGAGGAAGGTAAGAAACGTCATATAAAGATTGTTATTACTGACGATCATTGAGGGAAAAATAACATTATCTATGAGCTGTTTTATTTGTGATCAATATTTAGTGTTTGCAGGTTTAGAATAGGGCCTCGTGGAGGTATGGAACTCAAAGAATCTAGTAGGTAGGTACCAGTAACACAAGCCTCGGTCTAATGCAATACCTAGTGGATAGAAAATCTCTCATATTTTTAATGAGTATTATACTTAGCTAAGTTTTAAGTGTTCTCCCAAGTAACACAGTCATGCTGAATAAAGTTTAAGTAATAGCGGTCCGCGGAACTATAAGCTGCAAATATTATTTGGATAATGTCTGAGTAAACGTTTATTCAGCTGTTATTTAAGCAATTTGGGCACATTTTTAAATGCTTTAGTCTGTATAACAGCGATGTAAAGTCTGGGTAATAACTTAGTAATGGCCCACTTAGCTTAGTAACATATGAAAAATAACATCTGTTTTATATGCGGTATAGAAGTTATTACTAAGCTTAAAGAGTTATAAAGGCCGAAAGAGAAAATTATTCAGAATTTGGCTCTTTCTATAGCCGTTATATATATTACTCACACGTTATGTAGCTTATAGCTGTAAACATTTGCGAAATGCTATTACTCAAACTTTATTCAGCATGACTGTGTTACTTGGGCTGGCCTTCATTACTACCTACTTATTAATGATCAACTCGCTGCTTCCTGATTAGTATTATTAGATAAATTAGCATTCACCTAAAAGCTGCATAGCGCAGATTGTGTGTCTGTTTCACTTTATTATAACCACTTTATTTGATTACGTATTTCCGGTTGATGGCAATGGGCTCGACCGCGATTTCATGGGAATTGATAAAAATGTCGTGTAGGTGTAGGTACTACAGGTACACCTTTGCCTAACCCATAGGGGAAAATAAGCGTTGTTATGTGTTGATCATTTCAGAGCCTTCTACCGACGCCTACAAGGAGTCCACCTCGGTTTGCGGCGAAGGAGTTCGTTTAGCAGAGGCCGGGAAGCTGGAAGAGGCTTTAGAAGCCATGACCAGAGGAGTGCAGGCCGCCCCGGATAGAGCAGCCGGTTATAACGACAGGGCACAGCTATTGCGAATGATGTTGAAGGACGATGGTAAGATTTTAAGATTTAGGGAGTCAGTTATTGCATGGTTTGCACAGCCCGTCTAGCATGAGCTTTATTTACCCGTAATATCCCCATTGCTGGGACTGAGGCCTCCCCTGTGTGAGAGTAGGAATCAGGCAATAATTCACCACGCGGGCCCAGTACGGGTTGGTGGATTATAATAGGATATCTACGAATTTCACAGGCCGTCATTTAGAATAATCGTTATATAATAAATGGAGCAGTAATATTATGTAAGTCAATGATAAATGGCAACTCCCAGAAGTTTCCTAGAAGAGTGATGGCCGCCACATGCGTCCGTAATGTCCAAATACAGAGAATTTTTTGACACCATTATCATTATTAACAAATTTTTTTTGGTCAAATACTGGTGAAAACTGTGCTAATAACTACAACTCCTGGTCTCCCTACCATCAAGTAAAACTGTATCATGTCCCCGCCCACAAACCGCCCGCGCACTGCCTTCGATGGCCGGTGAAAATTACAGATTTTTATGACATCTACGACGGAAACCTTAACTTTATGGCGTTCGAAAGACATCGACAGGAGAGCGCTGCTAGTAAACTTTTGTGCAATTGTTTTGTGAAATGTATTGAAACAACAATTGAGCATTAGTTCCGATTTTGGCCACGCGCCAAAAGATTCTTGTTCAACTACATCTTTTAATTTCAGACGCAATATCAGACCTCGATCGGGCCTTAGAGCTAACAACAGGCAAGCAGTCTCGCACACGAGCCTTAGCTCTGTGTCAACGAGGCGTGCTCCTGCGCAAGCGAGGGAAGGATGACGACGCGCGCGCCGCCTTTGCCGAGGCGGCTAAACTTGGCAGCAGCTTTGCTAAGAAACAGGTTAGAATTTACAGATTGTGTATGACTTATGCAGTGCTAAAATTTTTCAAGAGTTTTGGAGATTTGTGGATATCATTAGATCCGATTCAGTCAAGTAAAAGTTTTGTTCTGTTGCATTTACCTACTGTGCTCAACGGCCCTGGCGCACAGGCAACTGAAGGAACACGGGTGGGTTTTGATTTCCCACACAAAAGAAAACAAAACCTTGTTTTTTATTGTGGGACCCTGATATTATTCTAACGAAGTAATCTCCATATTTGCAGATGGTGGAACTGAATCCGTACGCAGCCCTCTGCAACCAGATGCTTAGCCAAGTGATGAGAGGAGAAAAGGACATCAAATTATAGTGTTGTGTATTTGTATTAAGGTATTTTTGATTATTTTGTAAATTAACTCAAAACTAGAGTAGGTAAGGGTTTTCGTAAATAAAACACAGATAAAATCTAATGGATTAGAAATTTATATTGTTGAGTACAATCGACATTCACCTTCGAGAAAATCCATACAAACAACCAGAGATCCCAGTCACAGATCTACCGAGTGAGACATTCGCATGGCTACACGCCCCAGCAGTGGCTTCACTCCCCAACAAGTGGCTACATGCCCCAAAAATCCTTGAAAATGACAAATTTAATACTACAAATCGAAATACTGTTACTACACTATCGATATTAATAATAGAATATGCAATAAAATCGAAAAAACCATGATCGCGTGCAGACACTCACAGAAGATACTTTGGTAGCTGTATCTGCACACAACCATCGTTTATCATCGCAAATTGGTTAAAATTCAAAATTTTAATAATAAGTATTAATTAATCCTAGTGAGAGGCGACGACGGTAGACTAACGGAAATTGAAAGTGCACTTTACATTATTTTAAAATAGGTCTTTTCAAACATGGCGTCCCTCGTTCAAATTCGCGCGCTTTTCAATTACCATAGACAATATTTCTTCGCGCCAATTTGAAAAGACCGATAAACCTACTTTGAAGAGTTGCTTAGACTTCTAGGTCATGAAAACATAAATGGATGAAAATATATTTTTTTGGCACATGGTTTCTTAAAACAAATAATGAAGATTGTGAGAGATGTCAATTGATATTTTCTTATTAGAATAGATATCATCGTCAATTCTAAACAACTCTTCCCCGTAGCTTGTGAAAGGATGATATATCACAGAAATAGTTGCAGTGTAGTTTAAAAATTCATTGAAGCGTTGCAATAATAGTTTAATGTATCAATATAAACAGTTCTTGTATAATATATTTAAAATGATTTTATAAATTCCATTAAAACATTGTTTAAAGTTTAATCAGTTATTTAATGAGCCCTTACAATATGGTGGCAGGTTAACAATGATAATAATTATTAATTTAATACACTAAACTTTAAACAATGATTATATTAAGTTAGGAATAAAATAACAGTTTATGATTACAAGTTAATAAAATAGTGCTTTATTATTTGCTTACATAATTGGATAACGTGCAAAAACAGTAAAGTTGAAGTGATTGTTTCTTTATTTCATTAGTGGTGATTTTTTGTTATGAAATTAACTTATTAAAATGTATTGTTTTAATAAATTGTATATAAATATGTAATATCGAAACCAGTGTGCAGCTATATAATACTGCACTGTCATAAAAAGTAAAATCGGAATGATACCAGTCGAGAAAAACTCTAGTTACCAAAGTATTGCCACTAATAAAATAAAGACTCACAAAAATAGGTAACAAGATAAAAATTATTGGTTACAAATATTCAATAGAATACTAATTTATCATGGAAAATATTTACATATTTTGGCACAGGTGTGGTGCAGTTAGCGACATCGTCTTTGTAAAATTTTAAACACTTGAATATCCATTAGTAAAATATTTCGAAAGTATACTAAGACCTGTATCAACTACGGGCTTAATCTATAGAAAGGTTTAGGCCTATTTATGAGATATTAACAAAACGCTAAATAAATAATATCTCGGAGTGAAGACAATTTTTATGATTTTCATTCCTCTCATCACAAGCGCATGATTTATAATTAAAAGAAATGATTTTTGGTTAGATTAATTCTTTCACTCAAAATATACAGACTACAATCTTAAATCATAGTTAAATAGAACCAGTTAAACTCAAAAAAGAAAAAGCCCAACAGTAATAAAAAATTAGAAGAAATCATTTTGCTTGTCATAAATTGTAGGAATTTACAAGATTTCCGCCACACTGTAAACATATTTCTGTTCTAGCAAACATTTCGAAGTATGCAAGAGGATAGGACTTTCGGAAGAGCAACCTAATACTAACACGATATCATATTATATGCTAAATAATATCAAGATATTAAAAACTAATTCTCACTGAACACATACATTAACTATTTAACATTTTAAACATACTGTCCAGATAGACTTGAGAGTATTCATACCCTTTCAATCCATGCCTAGTCCCTATTATTCATAAATTTCTTTTTTCATTGTTACCCAGAAATGCAATATCATCAAACATTTTTTTTACAGGGAAACTAGTGATGGATGTAAAAAAAGATACGGTTTTTTAAAATTGATTAACGTCACAGCACTAAAAATAAAAAAAATGTTGAAGCATAAAAAGCAGGCTTAAGACAGATTTGGAAACTCGATAATATGGCTTAACATACAACTTACGTTCTAAGATTTAACCCTTTATTTATAAACGTTGCTCAAAGTTAAGTAGTGATTAGCGACTGTTTAACCTACATTTTTCATGTTTAAACTTCTCTTAGCTTTAAGCAACGATTATAAATAAACCCCTTAATGTTCAATGGTTATATGGAAATGACTTAATATTATGACCAGAAGGTGAACTTCATCCACGCGACGAATCGAGATTATCGAACGTATCTGTCGGCTACTGCGGACAGAACAGAAACCGCGTGTATGAAGACTTAACTCCTTACTATGCCTTATTTACAAGTGAGATCTTATAATAACGGTTAGATAAATAAATAACTATAAGTTTTATAAACTTTTTAATATAATATTATAACTATTATTGACCAAGTCAGAATAAAATAGGGTGAAAAGGCATAAGCTAGCCGACACTAATTAGAAGTAATAAAATAATTTACGAGTACCTATGTTCATGTAATTGGTGTTAAGAGTAGATGTTAGTTTTTGGTGTTACTGAATTTATGCAATGATGCCCAATGTTATTTTCTACCCATCGACTTTTTAATATAATTTTCCAGCATGCATAGCATGGCCACTATAGATACGGAAGAAATGGAAGACAATATCGTAGATTGTAGAGACATTTCTACGGCGCGATTTTAAAATTCAAGAAAAGAATGACTTTTTGTTAAGAAAGTGATATGTCTTCTCTTCGTAGAGTAGAGATAGAAATAAGTGGTCATGTTGCGCGTGCTGGTTGGAAAAAATACAATTCATGTCATTCAAGTAGAGCCAGAATGTTTACTATACAAACCATTATGGAAAGACGCATACAAATATGTATGTCAAATCAAACCGAAATTTAATTTGTGTCCTAGTATAACAACGATATTTTTCTTTTTAGGTCTTCAATATAGTACTCGAAATGAATAGAGAAAAGTTCAGCTAATTAATTCTAAATGTAAAGAATATGTAGCTGGGTGGAGGATTTGAAGTTTTGTATTGTTTTAAACACTTGTAAAATAATTTTTAATCAGAATAAATTACATAAAAACATGACTTGTACAATAGCTTGTATAATAAGCTCTAAACTAGAGGTTGCGCACGCAGGCGCATTTGAAAATCTTAGATGAGAACAGGGTCCACAGTTTTGCTGGACCTCAGGTCATGGCCACGCTTAGTACCAAACTGTATTGTAAAATTATAAAGATACAGAGGGTAAAATCCTAAAACACGGGAATTTTGGAAGAAGAAATCATAAAAAACGTTATAAAATCTTCTAACTTAAAATAAACTGCTCGAGTTAGAAGTGTTCACACATCAAAGAGACCATGTGTGTTCATGGATGCGTTTACGCTGATACATTTGCATGAGAAGACTCACACGATGATCTATGCAGAAGGAAGACGATGATATTTTAAAAGTGCTTAGAACAAGACGGGGTCACGGGGTTGTGTCATACTGTACTTCAGTACAGGGACAGGGATGGGTGTGGGTAGGCAGTGCGCCCGCTACGTTGTCTCCCGCTCCAGCTGTTGTTAACCTACGATGCTGGCTCATTTTCACTAATAAAACAACAATGAACATGACAAAAAATGCTGACAAATACAACTAACCAGCTTGAAAGTAATGGAGAGAACGAGAAACACATTTAAATAAAGAACGTCGGGTAAATATTGCCAACGTAAAAAATAAAACTGTGTTTACAATATGGTGGTTACCTTTTGAAATAAATACTTTAAAAAAAAGTTAGCTATACAAAAATAATACCAAATCTATTTCAAAATAAAATGCATAAAATTATAAAAAATAAAGTATTATAGCTATTATTTGATTTGAATACTGTCAAAAAATGCGATAATGACGTGAAAGTAAGCCAGCTTCCTTAAATTAATACTTATGCCTACTAAAAGAATTTAAAAATTACTATTATACCTAATTATATTTAGCAAAACCGCATTGGGAATGCGCGGCAAATCGAGAATACTATTGAAAGATAATAATTAATTATTATAATTAAGCTAAAAGTACTTTTATCAAATAAAAACAAAAACACTTATATGTCATTTTATTACATTTCAATTTAGAATCAAATGCTTTCTTTTTCATTTTTTAATCCACATCGATTAATCTAGCAAGAGTTTATATACGATTTTAAAATTTATTTTTATTAGCGATTAATTAAGTTAGTAAGGCTATTTAGTAGACGATTATTGACAGCTATTTGCTGTTGACAACTTGTAACGATATTATACGGGTTGATTGGTTAAGATATAGGATAGTTTATAGTTCAATACTGTTGATTGATTAATAGTACCATCACAAACTTTAAATTGCTGTCAGAAAGTGAAAAGAAACATATAACAGTAATTTTAAAAGTCTAATATTGGAAGGTTTCTTACGACAGTAACAAGAATAGTGCTGTTCCAGACCTTATAATATCGATACAAATCGAATCGAAACGAAATCACGCACACATGCATAAGTGAACACTCACCCCCACACGCATACAAGCTAACAGTCAAGCTAATACGATACACGATTAGATCATCCATACAGCACAAAATGCGATCACGACACTGTGAAAAACCTTAAAAACAAACAACGTGTTACCATAGACAATGAAAACTTAATAATACGACCTCCTGTCAGACGTACGTCATAAACAAAACACGACATCTTTGGGCAGAAAAGAATAGTTATAATATTATTATTATTGAATATAAGTTTGCCCAAAAATGTACAAAGTCAACAATAAAACGGTATTCATTAACTACGTAAGTAGACACGAGATTCAAATCATAATAAGCTAAATAATATTGTGAAAAACATCAAAAAAGGAAACACATTTAGCTTCCGCTGGAACCATTTCATCCAAATTTAATATTAATAACTTTAAACAACCATTCGCCCATCAAGATAACATTTTACAATACTCATCCCTTTAAAATGCGTTAGCAAGTTTAATTATTAGTATTTCTAAAATTTTATATAGGCTAGAAGATCTAAAAAGATATTCAAGCGATCACTTTGGCTTTATGGCGTACGCTAAATATGTTTCTTTTAAGCTCCTTGGACACCTAAACGCTTAACAATATTGCCATCCACACGACACGACAGTATTTACATATAAACAACACTGATATGTGATAAAAACGTGAAAATTAAACAAAAAACATCCACACAGTTTGACGCGATCTGTCAAAATTGCAAGCGATTATAAACTTTAATGACTTCTAATAGAGTATATTTTGACAGAAGGTATAAATACTGAGTGATGATCAACATTTACTATATTTATCAAGTGGCCCCAAGATCATGATATTAGAGATTGCCATGTGTCGAGATTCTGAATATGATTCTCATGTTACTAATTAACAAATAGATTATCATTAAAATTGCTGAAAAAAATATTGCCAATACATAGAGAGCAAAAATTCAACAATAACTTTTTACTCCAATTAATATTGCTTAGCGAAATTCGTTGGATTACATTTCCGATTCAATTATTATTGCAGTTAAATAAATTAATTATTGCGAAAATTATACTTAAACAAATGACTACTCTTAGAATAACGATCCGTTTTTAACTTCGATACTAAAGAAGTTGCCAACACTCATATTTCGAATTATATGTGAGAAAATCTCCCAAATATCGACGCTAAAGACGAAATAAATTAAATAAACTAAGTCATGTCGTATTGGATGGTATGTAGAATATCATCGACTTAAAATAAGAGTAGTAAAATTAATGGGAATGAGCAAATACTTCTCCTAACGTCCTTCGAAGAGCCTAAGAATGGCATTCCCTCAAGAATCAACGATACAATGATAGCTAACCGTCAGAACTGAACGCAGAGTGAGAGAGCGAACGACGCGCGCCGTATGAGTGACAGAGACAGTCGACAGATGGAGTGAAATGCTGACTCGTACCGGGGCAGGCCCCACCACACAGCCAGCTTCAATAATGAGGAGAAATTCAACCCTGAAACGTGGAAAAAGTAAAGTTATTGAGTTTTCTAGTGTCGATAAAAAAATATCGTCTGATCCTTGAATAAAAAGTTGGGCACGGTATGGTGTAAAATGAAGGACTGGCTGGAGAGACAGCCATGGCCGCCTCAGTTTTCCATTCAACCATGATATAATAATATACTTCGCCAGGTATAGCATTCCGAGACACTGTGGTCACGTGCGTGACACAAGCCTACGTCATCACCGCTGTGTTACCAGTAGTGTGTAATAATAACTATCCAGCCGCCTTTATTACCTGTGCGAATCCGATAAAACAATGAGGTTTTAACAAAAAATTGCGTTGGTATATGTTTAAATTGAATTGTTTCATTTGACTAGGAAAACGAAACGACAATTTAAATGCTTTATACATATTTTTAACAGAATGGTGACTGAAAATGTTTCCATAATTCGTGTTTTGTTGCAATAAAGTGGCAACTGGATAGTGACGTAAGCATGTGTCATTCCCGGAAAGCCAGACCTTATTTTTTTAGACCATGGGTTCAAAATGAACGTTTTGTCTACATGTTGACGTCACTCTCACTAGTACAATGTTTACCTTGTTTGTTCAGACATGCTGCACGAACTCGGGGTTGAGGAATGAGAAGCCCATGAACTCAGTTTGGTCGAGGTTCATCATGAACAGCTTGTCTGTGGGCGTCAGTTCTGTCTTCTCTTGTGTGAACTGTTTGTCGAAGTTCGACACGTCCTTGCGATGTTTCTGTGGAGAATTGGAAGAAAGTATTTTAGAGGTATCTGTTTTAATACCTAATAAGTCGAAATACCTTTTTTATTTTTACACGGCGCTTTTTATTAAAATATAAGTCAATTCTTGTAGTAATTATGCGCACAGACCAATATCATGTTTTGTTCGAAACTAAATTCAATTATTTTCATAAAACAATTATTATAATAATTTGAGATTATGATAATGTCTTTTGACTGAATTTCGGGACCTTATCGCTTGACAAGATTCTAAGCATTTCTTAGGAAAATTAACGTTAAAATGCACTCGAACAAAGCCGCAGGTTTAAACCTATTCCTTAACATAAATTCCTATAAACACAATATAGTAATTGTCAAAAATGAAATACTTAAACATCACAAACAATAAACTAAATTTCATTTCAACAGTAGCAAAACGACACTTCAATAATATGGATATCGCTACTCACAATCTTAGGCTTGAAGGGCGGCTGCACGTCGCGCGCCTCGATGCGCGCCCAGTCGATGCGGCGGAAGAACGGGTGCGTGCGCACGTCCTCCTCGCCGCGCGCGTTGCAGCCCAGGCGCTTCGACGGGTTCTTTATTAGGAACGCCTTGCAAGCGTCTTTGGCTTCCTGCAAGGAGAAAGGGCATTTTAAAAGCCGTGAAATAACGATTACCATAGACATAAGAATGTAGAGTTTTATATGAGCAGTGGGGTAATTACGTAACACACTGACGGGACGGACGTTCGATAATAACAAACACAGGCTCGTTCTTCATAAAGTTTAATGACTAATGCGTTGCATTACTTTATACAACCCACGACTCACAATACAGGAGAAATATCAGTTCGGAAAGAAAACCATTTCAAATCTTCCAACCGCAGATGACATAGTAATTGGCGGGAATAAGTTGGACCTGTCAGTTACATGTTTTTGACAATCTTAACTTTAGACCTTCCTGTTGGTGTTACCCACAGAAATCAAATGTGGAGCGTTGCGGTCACCACAACACTAACAGAACAGCTTTCATTTTGACAGTTTAATAACATTCATTGCGTTATTTACGTTGCTGAGCAGACAAATTTTTGGAACATATGAAGCAATGGATTAGCTAATCCATTGCTTCATATGTTCCAAAAATAAGCCTATTGGCTTAAAAATTATTCAGATTGTGATTGATAGCGTGTTACGCAATTAGGGTGCCGATTGTACAAATTAAAAGATTTTAATGTAGGTAATTTGGTTTTGCCGTATATAATAATAGCTAAATCTACGATTGGTAGTTTTTAATTACATAACGTATCATCGCACCTGAATTCCCCGAAGGGTTAAGCAGAGGTGTACCTATAGTACACCCACATTTCGCCAGTTATGTTTAAGTACCATGCAATAGGGGCCGAGTGGGTATTGCAATAGCCATCAACCGGGCATAAATCCAGACTCATAACGAGTAAACTCCGAAATTATGTAGCTAAAGCCGTATAGCCTGCATCAGAAACAATTCCTGAAGGCCAAATCCCGTAATTAGAAACGTTCAAAATCTAGTCGCAATCTCATATCAACGACAATCAATGTCAATAACTAAGTATAGCCGGATCGATACCGCTGTACCGCGTCTTAGGTATGCGCGGCGAGGCGGGGGGCGGGACGCCGTGAGCGTTGACGAATGAGTGGGCTGCACTGACGAATGAGTGGCCTGCACTGACGAATGAGTGGCCTGCACTGACGAATGAGTGGCCTGCACTGACGAATGACTGGCCTACACTGACGAATGACTGGCCTGCACTGACTAATGAGCGGCCTGCACTG
Source organism: Dryobotodes eremita (assembly GCA_917490735.1). Classification (NCBI taxonomy): domain Eukaryota; kingdom Metazoa; phylum Arthropoda; class Insecta; order Lepidoptera; family Noctuidae; genus Dryobotodes; species Dryobotodes eremita. Next base: position 4,635,354 of record OU823254.1, on the reverse strand, counting down.
ACGAATGAGTGGCCTGCACTGAGAATGAGTGGCCTGCACTGTCGAATGAGTTGCCTGCACTGACGAATGAGTGGCCTGCTCTGACGAATGACTGGCCTGCACTGACGAATGACTGGCCTGCACTATCGAATGAGTGGCCTGCACTGACGAATGACTGGCCTGCAATGACGAATGACTGGCCTGCACTGACGAATGAGTGGCCTGCACTGACTAATGAGCGGCCTGCACTGCCCCCCGAGAGCCGCGCACGTACCTAAGGCGCGGTACAGCGGTATCGGTCAGGCTATAGTAAAAATTATAGGTAAATTTCAGGTATTTTTGACAGATTAGAATGCAAACAGTCCAAAAAATATGGGAATTGTGTCTCTGGTCCTTAGAGCACGGCTAATCTTTTTTAGCGTCGTCTACACTAGATTATCTTGAGAGATTTCTTTCAGGGTGAAAATTTTGCAGATGACAAATTGCATTATTACTCATTACACTGGAAAACCTTCCAAAGGAAAAGTGAATTACTAACCTTACTCAAAGTCTTCGGATACGACACACTATTATCCGTGATAGCAGCGAATAGTTCCTCTTCATCTTCTCCATCAAACGGCGGCTGGCCGACCAGCATCTCATACAACAACACTCCATAGGCCCACCAGTCCACAGACTTGCCATACGGTTGGTATAAGATGATCTCCGGCGCAATATAATCCGGGGTTCCGCAGAAGGTCTTGGTAGTTTTGTCACCGGTAATCCCCTCCTTGCACATTCCAAAATCTGCTATCTTGATGTGGCCGTCTTGGTCGAGGAGAACGTTGTCTAGTTTGAGATCGCGGTACACAATGCCGCGGGAATGCAGGAAAAATAGACCGATTGCTATTTCTGAGGCGTAGAACCTGAGGAGAAAATTCGTGGTTCTATATTGGTCGAATATACAGTACAATTATTTTCATAATGCCTTGGGGAATCATCGCATTTCAAAATTATCTGTCGTGCCTGCGACTTTAGCAGCTTTCCTCCCATTTTAAAAATAAATTACATTAAGATAAAAGTGTATTGACAACTCTATATACTTCCAAGTCGATTAGAAATTCGACGACTAACTAAACACGAATTTTGCACATGAAGAAAATAGTTGTACTGTACCTTGGTAGTTATAATTCTAAAACAGTAAGACGAGTCTAATTTCTTTGGCCACTGTAAATGGTGACTCTTTTTAGCACAAATTAACTCATTAGCTTGAGGTTCGCCAGCGAGCAATGGAGCGCAACTTTCTTGGAGTGAAATTATCGGACCGCGTTAGAAAATCAGTGCTGTGCTCCAAAACACAAATCGCCGGCGTCACTCAAAAATCCGGCCAACGGCGAGTCGGACTCGCACACGAAGGGTCCGTACCGTAACACAAAAAACGCCGAAGAAAACACGTTTCTTGTATCTAGACCCCCTTTAATTTTTTACTTTATTGCTATAACAACAAATAACGTCACTCTGAAGGCTCCCGCAAACAGGCGCGACGCGACACCGCGAAGCAAAGGCACCGCTCGTCGCGCGACACTCGGTGCCTTTATGTCGCGCCAGTGTGAACGAGCCATGAGAAAATTTCAACTGTCTACCTATTACGGTTCATGAGATACAGCCTACTGACAGATAGACGGACAGCGGAGGCTTAGTAATAGGGTTCCATTGACACCCTTTGGGTACGGAACCTTAAAAGCAGCCAAGCTAGAGTGGGACTGGGCTGGACGCCTGCCGCTTGTCGATCGGATCATGGATCTTGGAAAACGTCCAGCGACATTGTGGCACATCCGAGCGAACCACTAATGCTAATAATACACCAGTCTTTTCAGCCTATTGAGAATCACTGGCGAAAATTAGCTACTAGCGAAAACTCGCTGCCCGTGCGTGCAGTCACGAGCACTAATATGTATACACTTTGCAAAATGTAAAAGCGATTTTCTCGTGGACCATTGATTGCAACTTTGAGATAAGACCTATTTTATAACAGTATAGGTTCCAAAAACGTAACAGCATAAAATTACAATTAATGCAGTAGGAGAAAATCCCGGTTAGAAGTTGCTAAGTGTATACATATTAATGCTCATGACTTTACGTTGTAAACAGCACGGTACTTATTAAAACGGAAGAAAAAGCGGCTTATGAGTAAATGCCACTTCCTAATTCAACGGTTTTTAAATAAGCCGGTGTAATGCCAAAAATAGAAACTTTTTTCGGCTTTCGAGTATAATATATGTAGTTCAATGTCATTAACATTATATCCTGATGGATAATTGTTGATATATTAATGAGCTCAAATATTATCTATCCATTTTCGAATGTAGTCAAACTTTTTTCTGGAAAGTTCTTGACATAAGTTATACGATATTTCTCAGAAATGGATTATTTCTGCTTAAAGCGTAATACTGAATCTCATACAAAATATCTCATAAGTCATGAAATACGTTAACACTACGCTTCATTAAAGGCTCGTACACACTGGCGCGACGCGACGCCCGACACAAAGGGACCGCGTGTCGCGCGACGAGCGGCGCCTTTGTGTAGCGCTGTCGCGTTGCGCCTGTCTGTGGGAGCCTTAACGCGAATTATAGGAGAGTGAGAGGAAGGCTCAATTTACATTGCCACGGAACGGAATGGACTCGAGTTTTTTTTGATGATATTGTACATGGCAAAATGAACTTTACGTCAATTGTGTAACGTACAAACTAGAAACGAGCTTGTAACTACGGGAATTACCGAGAATATGCCAGAACTCTCCAGAAAACACGCCACCTGTTGTGTGGCTCGTATCTAGTTTGTACGTTACACTATTAACATAAAGTTCAAAATGCATTGTACAAAAAAAAAAATCGCTTCCATTCCGTTCCGCGGCAATGTAAATTGAGCCTTCCTCTCACTCTCCTATATTTCGCGTTAATGAAGCGTAGTGTTAACGTATTTCATGACTTATGGTTATGAGATATTTTGTGCACGTACGCACGGACGTAAAAATATCGCGGCGGTATTTTTTTGCGTACTGGATCTTCAATGCACTACTTAGCGTCCAGAGTTGAAAATCCAACAGTGTGTTTTTTCGACGCGCTGGGGCTGGGATGCACTCTGTTGGATTCTCAATGCTCGGTTTAACACCGAGAGTTCAAAATCCAGTGCGCGATATTTATACGTCCGTGTGAACGTGTGCTAAGCATCAATGATCAACAGTTAGTAGGAACCCAACGTTATCTAATAGGTATACTTACACTGCAACAGGCTCTTTGAACTTGCCGCACTGTTGTATCTGGAACATCAGATCACCGCCGTTGACGTACTCCATCACGAAGTATAGACGGTCCTGAAAATGTCGATAAAAAAATTAATAAACTGAAAACTGAACACTCGTAACAAAAAGGAATTGGTCTCTATTTTGCACTGACATGGAGATTTCGAGTCAAGTTCGAAGTTTCTTTCATGCGCCATTCTTAAGCACATCATCAAAATAATTAGCACCAGCACCCTAATTGCGCAACACACGATCAATCACAATCTGAATAATTTTGAAGCCTATTGCTAATCCATTTCTTCATATGTTTGAAAAATTTGTCTGCTCAACAACGTAAATAACGCAATGAATGTTGTTGAACTGTCAAAATGAAAGCCATTCCTACTGTTAGTGTGTTACGCAATTACCGCGCCGGATAGTTTGACTCGAGAGAGACGGATTTATTTAGGCTACTTTTCTTTATTTCTAGGGATGCAAGCAAAGTCGCGGAAAATATTGTTAGCTACTGAGTTTTAGCTGAAACTTACGACAAACACAGGAAACGTAAAGTATTGTGGGCCGAGCACGAACGCGCCGTGTTAACGTAAAGTAAATTCGAACGGTAAAAAGAATGAAAATACTCGTTTCGCACTTTATATTTATTTGGTTTTAAGACTTTATTCGTATCTGATGGCTTGACGAGTTAGAAAATCTGGTGACACATACTTTCCTTTGATTTAAATATGTTTGTCATTAATATTCGTTTCGTATTCTATTATAACTATGTTTATTTTTATTTTATTGCTTTAGTATTATAAATGTTGGAACGCCGACAACGTCTTCCCTCTCGGAGGTGGGCGATAATGACTGCTGCAACACAGTTTTTTAAACTAATGTAGCTGTTAACGAACACAAAAAAAATTGTAAACATGTTTTTTGTTCCAATAAAATATTTTATTTGATATCTAAAGTGCGCGGAAAATAAGTCTGCGCGCGGCCGAAATCAGAAATAATCGTTCGCCGCCATCTTGACGTTTATATCAGGCGTCAAGAGAGTGTGCTGTGTTTCGTGTTTTCCAAAGTAAATAATCGCCATCATTATGCCAAAAGTGATTAAAAGTGCTGGCAGGGATAGTCTTGAAGGTCAAACTCGCGTGCAGACTTATCGAGTGCGCACTTTATGGGTGAAACTTATTGTGCCTGCCGCTTAAATTCAGCCCAAAATGCTATATGATAGGTTTGTGATTAAAAAATCGTTCGAATTTACTTAACATTAACTTCGCGCGTTCGTGCTAGGTCTAACAATTTTTGTTAACTAGGTATATTAAAAAACTCAATCAAAAGTACCATGATTTTAGATACTACTTTTCCAAAATGCTTATAAAATTATTTGTTAAGCAAATTGACAACCTACATCAACTTGCCGTGTTATATCCATTTCATGCAACTACCAAATAATGATTTGTGATTTAAAATGACGGACGATTTAAGTTGGTAGGCCACTTGCTTAGCGATAAATTTTCCTAACTTTACATATATTTATTTTTTATTTCTAATTAGCTGTCTCGGCAGACGTTGTCCTGTCATAATTTGAATATGGCCCTGCATTCATATAAAACAACCCATAGAAAAAAGCACTTTCAGTTTTTCCAGAATTTTCCAATTTTCCGGGAAATTTTTCAATTTTTTCTTGCCATAACAACGTAATTCGGACTATTACCAAACATTTTAAAATGAAAAATAGCCAAATCGGTTCATCCGTTCTCAAGTCATAATCTTATCTCGGGTAATCAGTTCGGGTTCCGGGAAAAAATTTCAACCGCTGACGCTCTTCACAAACTAACTTCGTATGTAGTCGAAAACATGGATAGGGGACAGAAGTCTCTAGGCATATTCCTAGACCTAGCAAAGGCCTTCGACACCGTCTCCATACCCATCCTCCTGAACAAACTCGATACCTTAGGAATTCGAGGAATACCTCTCCAACTTTTCCAAGATTACTTGACAAACAGGAAACAGGTTATAAAAATTGATAACAGTATAAGCCATGAGGAAAATGTCACCTTCGGAGTGCCTCAAGGCAGTGTACTGGGTCCTACGCTGTTTTTAATATATATTAATGACCTCTGCAATTTGCTTCTAGAAAATAGTCAAATAATAACATTTGCAGATGACACAGTATTATTATTCAGATCTAACTCGTGGAAAGATGTAACCGAAGCAGCAAATAAAGGTTTTGCTCTAGTAACATCGTGGCTGGACAATCATCTTTTGACACTTAATCTTGACAAAACGAAATATATTACATTCACAATTAACAGTAGAACTCAACCGCCTCCTAACCCAATAACTATACAAACTCACCATTGCAACAATCGAACTACTTGTCATTGTAACCCAATCACCAGAACCAATTCCATAAGATATCTCGGTGTTATAGTAGACCAAAACTTAAACTGGAAAGAACACGTCATTAAGATAAATAATCGCGCAAGAAAACTAATTTATATTTTTAAAACGATTAGAAATGCATGTGACATTAAGCTATTAATAAAAATCTATTTAGCATTATGCCAATCCATACTGGTATACGGTCTGAATGTGTGGGGTGGAACCTCAAAAACAACTATGTTGTCTGTCGAAAGAGCCCAACGCATAGTACTTAAAGTAATTTCTCGCAAAAAGTACACTTATCCGACACACCTACTTTACTCAGAACTAGGAGTCCTTACGGTGAGAAAATTATTCATTAAGCAACAGATCATGGCACAGCATAAAATAAAACCGCACTTTGCTAGGAGGCGGCGATTAGATATAGTTTATAACATACCCAAATTTAGAACATCTTTTGCACATAAATTTCACAATTATCTCGGTCCTAGCCTTTACAACAAAATAAGCAAAGATCTAAAATTGAAGAACCTTGATAACCATACATGCAAAAAAGCTATTGAAAGATATTTGAAAGCACTAGACTACGACAGCACTGAAAAACTACTTTAGAACGTTGTTGTGATCAGGGCACATAAATAAATAAATAATAAAGCACTCTTAACTGTACACATACAGAAATACACACATACATAAAACATATACTCACATAAAACAAAACATATACACATACCCAAACACAGACAATTATTATCGTTTGTAACTTAATTAATATAATTACCTATAATTAATATAATTACCTATACAGTACGTAATCAAACTGCTGCTATGTGACTAACTGGAACTTTGTGGGAATCTGTTGTTCTAGGGTTGAGGAAGACTATCCCCTCGTGATACAGTTTATACTAGTACGAGTGGATAGGGCGAATCAGTCTAAAGACAGCCAAACCAACATATTTACAGTGTACCATTTCACATTCAACGATCTGTTTATTTTGTGTCTATTATTAAGTTACTCTGTATGGTTGTCTCAAATTTGTGAATAAATATATTATTATTAAGTGATGCGCTTACCAACAAACATAATTTTTATTTATATTTATATAGCTTATAATAAGTGACCCTCACCATAGTCTGGAAGCAAGAGTGCAGCTGCACCAAGAAGGGGGGCTTGCTGCTCAGAGCCAGCACTCTCTTCTCCACCATCGTGCACTCCACGTCATCGTCCTGAATGATGATGTCCTTCTTCAAGATCTTGATGGCATACAGCTCGTCCGTGCCGCGACGTTCGGCTAACATGACCTGGATAAACGGGAGGTTGAGTTAAGGAAACCAATTTGAGATGTCATTGACTAGGTACTTTCCAGCAGGAAGGTCAACTGACGTCTGGACGTCAGTTGACGGCTCTGGAGCCGAAGCCCAAAAATCAGTATCACAGTACAGCGAGAACAAAAGAGCAATTTAGTAAAGTGACTAGCGAAAATAAAGTTCTGTACCCCTTTAGCAACCTTTAGCAATTTCTCTGGATTGTAAAAGGATGTGGTAACGCGTAACGCGGCTTTAAAAAACCATTCGCTGCAGTGTGCTAAAGGCCTGAGAGGTTCTATTATAGTTTACAAACCTTTCCGAAAGACCCCTTTCCGAGCACCATAATGAAGTGGAAATCTGAGGCCCTAATCACATCAGCAGCGGCCATATTATGCGGCACCTCCCTATCGGGCGGGGGAGGAGGCCTACGGGCTCCAACACTAGTCGCTCTCATCTGGTTCTTCAGTTGAGCCAGGTCTGTGCCCTCCTCAGGCACTGGCACGTTGTAGAACTCTCCCTCTTCCTGGGTCAGGAGCTTGAACCAGCCTTCTGCTGGCGCCTTCATCAGTTCCGAGATGCCGAAGGATAGGGATCCCATGAAGTCGTTGCGGGAGGTACGGTCCCAGTCCCAGATCTGGAATTATTATAAGATGTGTCATGCATGAATTGGGTGGTGGATTCCTTCATATAATATGTTAGTGGTCTAGACAGGCGATCATACAGCGAAGAAAATGGATCAAATAGTCAAGAAATCAGGTGGGGCTCATGGAAGCGTTATATATAATCTTCCTAGATTGGCCATTGAGTAAATATAATATTTTTAGGGTTCCGTACCCAAAGGGTAAAAACGGGACCCTATTATTAAGACTTCGCTGTCTGTCCGTCCGTCTGTCTGTCACCAGGCTGTATCTCAAGGACCGCGATAGCTAGACAGTTGAAATTTTCACAAATTATGTATTTCTGTGGCCGCTATAACAAGAAATACTAAAAACAAAATAAAATAAATATTTAAGGGGGGCTCCCGTACGGATGGTACGGGGATACCGCACGGTCTCCTGCGAAGCGGCGAGCCTCCTTGCCGGATTGCCGCCGTGGGATCTGGAGGCAAAGGTCCTCGCGCACGTCTGGGAGTGGCGCGAGGAGGCGAAACGCCGGGGCGTAACTCCGCTGCCGCGAGAAATCGCGGCACAGCGGATAGAGCTCCGGCGGGATCTCATGGCGGCATGGAGAGTGCGACTGTCGCAACCCAGCGCAGGGCACGCCACAATTGCGGCGGTAAGACCCCTCTTTGAGGAGTGGCTTGAGAGGCGCCACGGCGTCCTCACCTTCCGCCTGACGCAGGTCCTCACCGGACATGGATGTTTCGGGAGGTTCCTGTTTCGAATAAGGCGGGAGGAAACGCCCGGGTGTTACCATTGTGTGGATCGACCGGAGGACACGGTGGAGCATACGGTGGAGGTCTGCCCGGCTTGGGCAGAGCACCGCCGTGTCCTCGTGGCGGCGATCGGCGGCGGCGACCTCTCGCGTCCGGCCCTGGTTCAGGCCATGGTACGGAGCGAGAGGGAATGGGAAGCCGTCACCTCCTTCTGCGAAGCAGTAATGCTCGCGAAGGAGGAGGCGGAGCGCGAGAGGGAGAGGCAATCTCTACGCCCTCGCGCCCCTAGCCGCCGCAGGAGGAGGAGACACCCTGGGCGTCGGGAGTCGATTGCCGACTCCCGGCCACCGTAGGCGCGGGCTTGCGGACGGCGAGCAATGGGCAGCTCGCCGTCCGGTAAGGACCAGGCCCGAGTCGACGGCGCGTCGTGTTCCACGCGCGCCTCAAAGAGATGTCAGCACCATTGACGGGGTCCGATAGGACCGATGCCTGCCGGGGTCGCGGATTGTTCGAAAGAGTTACCGTGGCCCTGGCGCACAGGCAACTGAAGGAACACGGGTGGGTTTTAGTCAGTAAGAGTCTGACACGCCCTTCCGCTCCGCCCAGAGCGGGAGACGTCATTTGATGATTTCCCACCCAAAAAAAAAAAAAAAAAAAAAAAAGGGGGGCTCCCGTACAACAAACGCGATTTTTTTCCCTTATTTTGCTCGATATCAATAATGACAACAGGTAGGCACTTGAAATATTCACAAAATACTCAGTTGTATTTTTACTTTAATAATAAATAATAAAACATTATTTAAGAGGGGCTCCCATACAAAAAAAAAGCAACTTTTTGCCTATTTTTGCTTGATATCAATAAATGGTAACAGGTACGCACCTAATTTGTGTACCTACTGTTGTTTATCTAGTCAATGGTACGGAACCCTTCGTGCGCGAGTCCGACTCGCACTTGGCCCGTTTTTTTTATATTACTTAGAAATACCTAAAAAGAGTCAGGGGTAAAGAATGCAGCAGTACATACCCCAAGACTCAAGCAGTCGCAACGAGGTTGCTTCAAATAATTAAGAAAAAAAAAACCGGTCCGGTCCGTACCGCCGTACAATATTTAAATACATCCTTTAAAGAAAAAAAACCTTTTCTTTTATGAGGACCCCCTTTTATTTTTAAATTTATGTTCTTTTTATTATTTTTTGTTAAAGCGGCAATAGAAAATACACAATCTGTGAAAATTTCAACTGTCTACCTAGTACAACTATCGATACGGGCCTCTGACAGATAGACGGACGGACGGACAGCGGGGGCTTAGTAATATAATTTAATAGGGTTCTGTTGGCACCCTGGGTACGGAACCCTAAAAACGCCGTAGACTGTGACTGTGAAGGTAAAAATGCAATCTACCGCCCGATACAGCAATGAGATCTGCGTGGTCTCGATAGTATGTAGGTTACCTATTATATCTACTTACATACTAGTCATACCATCCATTAACACTTCGCCCTAAGAATGTTAATAAGAATAGCTCTAATGAGAAATTCATTTCGAATAGTTGAACAACCAAATTGAAACAGCCAAATTCACGAAAATGACGCCATTATGAATTAATTTGCAAGTCTGAGAATGAACATTAAAATGGAAACTATTTATAAAAGTACAAAATAAAGCGTTTGCGTCGCAAATTTTTATTTATCCCGAATTCTCGGAAAACATCGTTCGTTAGGACTTTTATGTAAATAATAATTTTTCAACTGTTCAATTATTTATTCAGAATTAAGTCAGAAAGAAATCTATAGTAAAAGCAGAATATTTTGACCCGAGAAATGTCTTTTCAATGCTAATCTTGACAATAAATTTCTGCCTTTTTATTTTTTCAAACTTGTCGACATTCGCATACAAATATCTTCTATGCTAAACATAGGTCTGTATGACTAGATCTAACTAGTTATTATATTATGCTGTAATGGTACTTGACTATGAAGAATGCGAGCATTGTTTAACGAAACCTTCAGAAAACTACCTACTTCCAATTCTTAGACAATGGGCTTATGGCGTATTTAAAACTATGAAGGATGACTCAATCAACGTACCTAATTATCATTTGTAGTTACATGACAATCGTCTATAAGGTATACGAGTAAACCACAAGAGTTTTTCTTACTATCTAATCACAAATCCGTGATATGTGTCGTACGTTTGTTGGTAGGTACCACCCATGGTATAATAATATAATTCGCCAGGTACAGCATTCCGAGACACAGTGGTCACGTGGATGACACAAGCCTACGTCATCACCGCTGTGTTACCAGTAGTGTGTAGTAATAACTCCCTAACCGGCTTTATTACCTGTGCGAATCCGATAAAACAATGAGGTTTTAACTAACAATTACGTTGGTATACATAATTATGTTTAAATTGAATTGTTTAGTTTGATTAGAAAAACGAAACGACAATTTAAATGCTTTATACATATTTTTTAACAGAATGGTGACCGAAAATGTTTCCATAATTCGTGTTGTGTTGCAATAAAATGGCAACTGGATAGTGACGTAAGCATATGTCACTTCCAGAATGCCAGACCTTGTTTTTTTAGACCATGGTACAACCATTGATGACTTACGTCATTGGGTACAACAATCAATAATTGAAAAGGTTGCCTACCAATAGACAATAGGAAACAAACATTTTATCCAATGAATGGATAAAATGGTTTCCTTATGTCCCTGTTTTTTATTTATTCTCTATCAGCCATCACTTCTTTCTGAGCCATATCATCTTTCTCATCAAACCACACCACAATACATCCACATTTTCTTTCGTCTACCTCTTTCCTGGCAGCAATCCACATTATTACTAATCATACATTTATTGTAGTAATTAATATAACTATAATTTTGCTATTTTAATTATTATTTTTGTTTGTCGTAAATTAAATAATAAAGGATGTATATTGCATAAAATCCAGAACCTACTGATTGGGAGAAGACACTGGCTCCTGTAACACAGGTTTTTTTTACCTAGCGCAGGAGTCAGGGCTACACTTTGTACACATTTTTTTTGCCAATAAAATAATTTATTTATTTTATTATGTCCAACTTTTCTCGTCACTTGCAGTATTGGTACACACGACAACACATCAAGCTATACAATTTTTGGTTTTCCGTACAACGAGAGGCTATAATTATCGATAATGTGGCAGAAGTCAAAATTCAAGATGGTGGCTACAAAAGATTGCAAAATATACATGATGAATGACATTGTCATGGTTTTCGAGGGCCCCCATGCCGAAAATAAAGTAAAAAAATCATCTGATCGTACGGAGAGCCTATAAAAATGCGTGGTCAGCTTATACTAAAATTGAATAGCTTGATGTCTCACTTATTTGGCGCAACTTTTAGATGCACACCGCACTTCGGTTGTTCTTTATTTAAATTTAAGTATGTTATGGTCATAGTGTTAGTGTCACTTTCTTTCTATATATTTTTTTTCTGTATGTTGACTACTTTGGCACCTTGTGTTTTCTTTATATTCGTGTACTTAGTTATCATTTAATTGTGCTTTTGTGTGTGGTACACACGGCTACATAGCACGCTATACATTTCCAGTATAAGCTGACCTCTCACTGTACGGAAATCCTATACAATGCGTGATCACCTTATACTGGAAAAATATAGCTTGATATGAAGCCGTGTGTATTTCTTTTGTGTTCACTAAATAAATGATTTATCATCTAACGTGCGAAGGTACCTATAAAAACTTTAAAATCTCCATTACCTCAATCAGCAGCCTGCGGTCCTTATCCTCAGCCTTCAGCTCAAAAGTCAGGGTCTCGTTCCACACGGGGTTCAGCGTGCTCCTTATAGTCTTGGTTTTTTTCTTCACATTATCAGAGTCTGGAATGAGCTTCATCTTCACGTAGGGGTCCGACAGGCCGTTGGGGTCCATCGGGATTAGATTGCGGCCCTGTATCACTGGTGGTAGAAAAATATTGGTCAGTGATTTATTTTTTTGGTATAAACTGGGGCGAATTTGTTTATATTGGTGAGTGTCTGCGGTACGATTATTTGTTCCTCAAGGATTTGGCAACTTAGGTAGTTGCTTGGTAATGCACTGTCCGGAAAAGTAGGTACCTAATATCACCACACGTAATGACGCTAAGCAGAATTACTTTGTTCTATATTGATCTGAGATAACAGATACACAATGAACTTGACACCAAAGTCACCCAACGATAGCCATGCATTGGGGCTTACCGGTTGCGGGTTTCAATGTTTGGTCAATCCCCTTAGTGTGGCAATTATTGTTTAATTACCATAATTTTGACTGCTACAACGAAATACACTGAAAGAGTCATGCCTACCTATAACGGCTAACACAGATTAGGGCAGGCCCCACCGTATTGCAAAAACCTCTTCTACATCACTTAAGTGCATCCCCGTCAACTATCGCCTCTATATGCGGGCTACACCCCGCTTTATTGTTTGTGTTGAAATACGATGCTCTGCAGCCTGGTGGTAATGTGCGCTTAGCTTAACGGTACATACCTACAATAGTGAGCTTGTTCCCCTGGCAGGACACGCTGAGTTGGATGCGGCCGCGTCGCTCAGTGTGGTCGCAGCCGCACAGGTTCGGGACCGACTCCTCGCAACGTTTGTGGACGTTCATGTCGCATGCTGTTACACGTTCAAAGTATTAATAATAACTTATATATATATATTTTTGGTTTATACTCCACGGGATTTCAACAGGCCTGCGAATAAAGGGTTTTATGGCCGCAGGAAACTTACATTGTTCTTAGGTACTTTTGCATGGATAGGGTTCTAATTTGCTTGGGGGTAATCGGTGGAAAACCAACAGAAAACCCTTTTGTAATGGTCTCAAAAGCTTGAAGAGGAATTTCTAAATATTTTGGATTCTAAATTTATATTCAAATTAAGAATGTCAGTGACAAATATTGCAGTTTAAGAAACTTGGGAAAAGAATTTAAATATATTTTACCTTATAGTAAAAAACTTAGGAATGTGCGCAATAATATCGTAAATCATTTTCGTTTGAAGAATGATAAATTGCCTCATGCATGCTGAGTGCAAAGCTATTAAATCAAGTATTTTTATACGTGTAAGAAGTCCATTAATACTACAATATGAATCATTAAAACGTATGAGGACTTCGAAACATTTGCGCTCATACTGGGAATGACTTCCGAGAACATATTTGGCAAACAATCAGTATTTCAAGCAATAACAGTCACTCAAGCAACAAAGATAAACATGCATTTGAAGAGGATAAAAACAAAAATGACGGAATAGAGTTAATACGAAAAAAGATGGCGAATTTACCTTAGTAATACGTTTTGGGCAATTATAATATTAATGGGTAATGAACGACATCTTCCGGGATAATTAATAATATAACATAAGGGAAAGACGCGAGACAAGTTACATTCACGGAGGAAACTTGATAACATTTTGACATTAAAGGTATTGTTTTTCCTTGTGTAACATACAAAAATATTGATAATATTTGGATAGAAACATTGTTTCAGAGAATTTACTTATAAAATCGATAATCTCAATTGAAACAAGTGAACATCGATCATCATGTTGTAAAGGTCGTAGATTTTATAGCTTGTAGATAGCTGCATGACATATCAATCGAACCAATTGCCTTGTCATAAGTTTAATAACAGGTTACTAGAAATAATTTCACCTTCACAGAGCATTACAACCAATTTAATGTTCAAAGAAAATTTTATAGAAAGCAATACGGAGCAAAAAAGTAGTAATTGATAGTAAAGAACAAAAGAAATTCAATCGATGCAGTTGGTAATGATATCGATTTGTTAGTAGATACGCAACTGGTTAATACTGCACGGTCAATGGTTTAACATAAATGCTTAACTCATAACCGTATCAAACTAAACAAAGAAGTACAACACACACAACAAGTTGCAATGGCAGTTGATGAAACCTTTGTCAATGCTCCATTTACAACCTATGAGTAAATAATAGCTTCATACAATGAACTACATCTACGTGCGTTGTAACTTATGCAAAGACGTGCTCTCCTACTCAGCAAATAAATTTAGCAGCAGAGTCATCATATTCAGAGGGGATAAACAAGCAAAAAAATCAAAGTAACAGAAGCAAATTCAATTTCTTGATCGAACCTACGAGGGGACTTTGATATTAACAGTTGTTAAATACACATTTATTCATGATCCAGACATTTCGTGCAAAGGGACCTCCTTGTCTCACTAAATGGGAGCTGATACCTGGGACTTGGAACCTTCTTGTGCTGACAACATATATTTTTTTAGTTGCAAAGGCATACATTTGTCGTCTCGTGTTAAAGCATTCGCTATCCAGGAACTAGTTTCCTCTTGTTAGTGTCATTCTATAGATACGTCTATATTATACCTCCGCATTTTAATCCCTGATGGGCGAGACCATGGAGTAATGTACCGCAGTGTTCACAAAAAGTTGGCGCAAGGAACGTCCACGTGTTCCATTTGTGAGGAGCGTAGGCCGCCTTTGCAATCACAAACATATCATTATCAATTAAAGCACAAATTAAAAGGGCCTCGAATAGAGCGAGAGCGTTCCTACTTATGAAGAGGAACCTAAAGAGTCTACGGACATATAAAAGAGTTAATAAAAAAAAGCATTAGCAGAAAGCACCATCACCAATCTGAAAGTAGAGAGATCTAAAACACAGAAGCATGTCCAAGCGTTAGTGGGTAGTCCGCGGTCGCTTGGTACCTTGACACTTGAGGCCCTGGTGGATGAGGCCGTACAGCAGGGAGCCACAGTGGTCGCAGAACGTCGGGGACGAATATGTGCAGTTGCGGAAGTTGTGCTTCGTGCGTGTATCCTGTTGGTCAGTTGATACGTGATGTTATAGTCTCTTGGAACCGTATGATCTTGGGTGTCCTGTCAGAATCCTGTCATAGCCTTGGGATTGTTTCTTGTACTTACTAAGTGCCCACATTTTGATAGGTGTTATTTACATTTTTTTTCATTTAAGCGGAGAGATTTCTTACCACCGACACTGATTTGGAAAATGTAATGCATTTAGAACATTCAGTACATATATGATTTGCATGTTATCCCAGATGCTCCTCTAAATGACAACCAAATCCTTTAAAGTATGGCCTAATTCGTTCACTCAATAATTCATGCATTAATTTATCTGATGTCTTACTTAACTTAGTTTGCCAAACTTAAACTTAATTCCACTCTTCGTCAAGTCTCTTCTAGAACTTAATATATATTTACCATAAATCAAATAATTCATAAATTAATCTACAATACAGTATCAAAAGCTTCGACGTGGTTATTGGAAAATAAATTATTTTAAAAGGTATTAATTCATTCATTGAGATTTTTTAATTATCGGCTGCCGAGTGGCCAGTACTGAAAGAAAATAAATTTCGATTGGATAATGACGGCCGTTAACGTTAACATCTATATCGATAATCACGTGATTATTATAATTAACTAGCTGCGTCCAGCGGTTTCACCTGCATAAATCTCGAGCTCTTTAATTTTCTAATTTTCTGCGCAATTTTCTTTAAAAAAAAACCGTTAAAACCATCTACAAAGTATTAGAAAACTTGAAAAAAAAAAGATGGATGAAATCGGTAAAATCGTTCTCAAGTTATGGCGTTGTAGCGGCATCTACAACGCCACATGCGAGCTACGCGTCAGACTGACGTCACGCAAAATCCTGCATCGCGCAATCAGAGTTTACCGCGCAACTAGCATATCTACAACATCCCGACATCAACCGTCGGGCAGTTGCCCACCAGACACAAGACCCGTCTGGTCGGAGGATCCTCCCTTTTCTATGGAGGTTTGAGTGAACTTTACACCCTGTTCCTCATACCTCTATACTGGTGACCCCGAATATGAACGTCAGCGCAGCCTTCGTGCAAGTACATCAGCGTGACGTCATCATCACTTCCTTCAAGCTTTCGAGCGGCGAGTCACACAGCCAGCCAGCACCCACGGCTTCAACGGGTATCCTGACCACCAGCATGCCGCGACCGCGCATACCTGGTCATCACCCTCAGCCTCATCAGCAACCATGGCACAGCACACTGCACTCTCGGCCGGTCCACAAGCAGAGCCTTCAAACCCTCTCCTGGTCGACGCCAGCAGTCAGCCTCAACCCGGCGCTGTACCACATCCGACGCACTGGAGCATAACGCAGCGCCACCCCGACTCACTGGGGAATCTTCGCAGACAGTTCCGACTCACCGCGAACTATGCGACACCCGGTTCCGACTCACTGGAACCTCACCTGGCCCTGGCAAGCATCGCAAGATACACGACTCAGCCCACTATCGACCTCCGGTCTCCGGGGGGGAGTGATGTAGCGGCATCTACAACGCCACATGCGAGCTACGCGTCAGACTGACGTCACGCAAAATCCTGCATCGCGCTATCAGAGTTTACCGCGCAACTAGCATATATACAACATCCCGACATCAACCGTCGGGCAGTTGCCCACCAGACACAAGACCCGTCTGGTCGGAGGATCCTCCCTTTTCCATAGAGTATGAGTGAACTTTACACCCTGTTCCTCATACCTCTATAGCGTGACCAAGGGAAATAGGGATTCATTTATATATATATATATTGGATATTGGGTTATTTATTACAGATATTTTCAGCCTGTTCTGATGTTTTTATAAATATGAAATAACTAATAGCATGGAACATAAAGTTGCATATATAACAATAATTGGACGAACACTGACATCGTTTGGTGAACTGGGCCGGCAGTCTTGACATTACACAGCGACAAAAATCGGTCTAAGTCGCATCGTTGTGAAATTCCTTTAATAGATTTTCAACTTTATTTCGAAAGCATAAGGTTTAAAATTTATTAAAAAAAATTGACATCGATTAGACTTAACGATCGATTTTTGTCGTTATATCTGTCGAGACTGCAGGGCCTGGTTGGTAAGGGAGCTGTACCTATAAAAGTTATTCTTAAAAAATAATATATTCTCTTTCAACATATAAAGACTATTTTCACTTCAGTAGCTCAAACATGTAGGTTTTGCTGCCTGAAATCAGTGAGCAAAATGCGATTTTGCTCACTGAATGAGACCAAGTAACTTTTTAATTATTTTTTTCAGAAAGCCGCGAATATCATATTCATCCTTGGGTTAATCATACAATTCGAAACATTCACACTCTATCTCTTTTCCGCCATTAGAAAGAGAGAGAGACATAGACCAGCCCTTTCGAAGTTCCGATTTTGAATTCGACCTCAAAGACAAACACGTTCGGAATTTCGTACTAACTAAAGAAATTTTTCAAAAAGATTATTATGTATTTTAATGTAATTTATTGAATTTTTGACTTATTGTTGTATTTAAACGAAAATAAGTATTTACTGCAAATAAAACTGATATTTAACATGTAAATAGTTATTTCTAGTTTCAATAATGTTACATAATATATTTTGAATAATAAAATATCATGGGTGCTTTTTCCGAACACGCCTTAATTTAAATAAAAGAGCGGGTTACTTTTAATTTGCAGAATTGCAGTAATTTTACTTTTAACTTTTAAAATGTTCCATTTTATTGAATTTGTACCTCTACCTACAGTGTTAATTATTTTGATTCACAATAAATAGTTATTTCAATCTATTCCTGTTTATTATTTTATCGCCTAAAGTGTTCTCGCTGCTGAAGTGAAAAGTTATGTGTGTTACACGAGAGCAAAGTTTTTTGCATCTCGTGCCTTTGAATCCCTCGCCACACTCAGGATTCAAGTTTAGAATCACTCGCTACGCTCGTGATTCAATTGTTGAATCCTTCGCAAAAATGGCTCTCATGTTGCACAAATAACTATTTCAGAACTTCAGATTCAAGATAAGCTAGCTGTTATTTATAATTGAAATGCAAATTGGCTTCATCTTCATTTTCCAAAAATTAAAAAATCATTACGGTCTTTCAGAAATTTTCATTCCATACAATTATTTTCTTTAATAAAAGCGTAGAACATTTTAAATTCTAAATTGGCTTGTGTTATTGGCTCCCGTTTCGAACGTGGGTGTATTGTGTACTTTTATAATTTCTAACGTGAATGTAATATCGTGGGCGTTCACGTCCATAAAATGTATGGAAATGCGTGCACGATATATCGTTATCGTGGACGGAAATTTAAAAGCGTCGTGTTCCATACGTTTTACTGCCCTGCGTTCTCGTGATGCCGTGGACGTCTACGATAATATCGTCACGAAATAAATTATAAAAGCTCACATTAGATAAACACCTTGCTATTTGCTTCTAACAATTTTGAACTCCGACCTTATTAATCTGTGCGGCTAGAAACTGCTATGTATAAGGTAACTCTGACGAACTTGCCAGAAGGGGTGGAGGGGTCGAGCGTGGCACCAGTGGGACCTGAACCCATCGTGCCACTCCCCTTTGTTTACTTATGCAATCTGGTAAGGAAACGCACCAGGGACCAACATCACAAACTGTGGGTGGACCAAGGTGAGTGCAGGCAGGCTAAGGAAGCCCTCCCTACAATTGATGGCCGGCCGCCTCATTAAACAGGTTCTCTTACTAATTAAAGAACAGCTGCGTACAGTTACAGCAGCTTTAACTGGCCACGGGTCATTTAATAAACACCTCTTTGTCATACGAGTCACAGACAGTCCGCTGTGCAGGGCCTGCATGGAGGACGACGAAACAGCAGCTCATGTGGTTCTAAACTGCCCGGTGGTCGCTACGTACAGGGCAAAGTACTTCGGTAACACAGGTACCCTACGTGAGAGTGTCAGTAACACCAAGGCGTTGCTGGCCTTCCTCGAGGAGCTGGGGTGGATCGAATAATCGATTTTCCCACCCGTACGCAAAATACGCGCATTGACGTAGAGTTGCGGACACCATCTCGTATTATCTATTACCTAAGGTACCAACTCTTAACCTAAACGACTCAAGTACCGTTTTACATTGGTCTTAAATTTCAATATTACCTTGATTAGTAAATTCCTAGAATTATCCTATTTCTCAACGAACCTAATTGGTATAGTTCTCGGTATTAAGTCATTGTAAGCGCTCATAAGTCTACCCTATGTATAATAATATTAATTTTAAAGCTTTTGCCCGCGGCTTCGCCTGCGTGGATGTCAGAAAATTTACCATGGGAAATTACGTACCGGGATTAAAAGTACCCTACATAGGGTACTTTTAATCCTTTTCCTTTTTTAGGGTTAACCTGGATTAACACATGTTAATCCAGGTTGTAAACTATCTGTGCCAAATTTCATCCAAATCCGTTCAGCTCTTTTTGCCACATACATCCAGACAAACAGGCAAACGGACTAAAATTCTTTGTAACTATTTTATTATACCTATAGAAAATACGAGGACCTTACTTGTATCTTTTCACGAAAACATAAGAGGAAACGTACTTTGCAAAATATCAAATGCATAATTGTTACATCAAACCAGTACACAAACGTTCCTAATTGTCTTATTGTATTACGATGCTTCTTGTTACTAAAGTTGTATTAACAATGTATTTTGTTGCTAGTTCCCCACCTACTACCTACTGGAATAGGTGAGGAGCTAGTTCTATTTTACAATTTTAAGTGCCTATACTCCATTTGAAATAAGATTAGAAATTTTAATAAACCCTTTTTAGAATCCGTTCAACCGATTTTGACTTCTATTCCGTAGGCAAAGGATGCCATTAAAAGCAAAAACGTGGTTACAATACCAACTGTTTACTGCAGCTGCCATATCTCATGCCCCCAACGCAATAGAAGTCAAAATCGGTTGAACGGACTGTAGAAAAGGTTTATTTATTTTTCTAATCTTGTTTCAAATGAGTGTATCTTTAAGACTTTATAATGTGAATTAAGTACTTGTGAAGTACAGTGTAGGTACGATACGGTGTATGTTGATAACGGCTAATATTTTTTATTCGACCATTTATTTGGTACCCCATTTATGAGAAACACCTAGGTACACCTCTGCCTTGCCCTTCGAGGAATATAGGCGTGATGATATTTCGTACGTAATATAAGTATGGGACAGGTTCTGTTAACATTTACGTCAACAGAAAAAAAGACTATGAATGTTTCTGTAATTAAAAATTTTGGATACAAAAAGCCAGAATCGAAAAGCTTGCATAACACAAAGGTACACGACATAATACTCGTATCTCTGTTTAACCTTTTTCGATAAAGGTGGACACAAATGAAATATATCGTACCGTATCGTTCTTTAACAACATTGAACAAAAAAGACTTTGGAAAATAACGCTTGAGGCAACAGCAAATATTATTAAGTCCGACCTTAAAGCAGTCAGCTTTTACACTATTTACTCCAACACAATTATTTATTATAAAAAAAGAAAAACATTTGCAAAAAATATCTTAAATTCCTAGAAGAAATAATCTGAAGTAAATTATCCAGATATTTTAGCGGAGAAATTACTTAGTTTCCCAGTAAAAGCAAGTCTGTAACTAATTTTAATGAGGTAAGGACTTAATTGTTGTCAGACAAACAATGCCTTTATAGTACTAAGAAAACACATAAAAAAATTATCTTTTCCAACTTAATTAACCCTCACGTATTGTTGGTGGAACAATGTTCTATGTTAAGAAAAATAGGTACGTATAGTCGACCTCACTTTACCACTTTTGACAAAATATCCCAGTAAAATAAAACTTCATTAGGGTTGAAACTATCTAACTGTCACATAGACATAATAGACCTTATCGGTTTGTGACGTGCAAGTGACATTCAACCTTAGGGTTGTATCGTATTTTTATCTCACGAAGCGACGCCCGCTTTACTTGTGGTTACCAAGTGTACAAACATGCTGTGAATGTGTGTGTAAGCGCAGGAGCTCTCGGTACCGTCCGAGATAATGGCGCAGTCGGAAGTGTGTGTGTGTGTGTGTGTGTGTGTGTGTGTGTGTGTGTGTGTGTGTGTGTGTGTGTGTATGTATGTGTGTGTGTGTGTGTGTGTGTGTGTGTGTGTGTATGTATGTGTGTGTGTATGTATGTGTGTGTGTGTGTGTATGTATGTGTGTGTGTGTGTGTGTGTGTGTGTGTGTGTGTGATGTTCTGACGCTACTTGTCTTCACGCACACATTCACAGCGTGTTTGGACACATGTTTACCACAATTAAAGCGCCCGTCGTTTCGAGAGATAAAAATACTGTACAGCAATTACAAGGTCGACTATACCTATCCTCTTTGAAAATTATAATTGTTATTATATTGAAAAATAATGGTACTCAGCAATTAATCATTATGTCGCTTGAAACTAAAGTGCGTGTTGAATAAAACAAGCATTTCAACTCACATTTACATTAACAAAGTTACAAATAGAGCAAACACATGCTTTAGCTTAAACAATACAAAATGCGTTTAATATTTTCCACCTACGTTGTGTACTAATTGCTATGTGAAGACAGCATATTTTTTGTCTATGGATTTTCTTTCCCATTATTCTCCATAAGAAACTACTTTTTGAAAGGGGCGAGTAAGTCTAGTCGAAAAGTATTCAGTCGAACACTTTTTTCTTACAATTTTTGACGTTCACAAGCGTTGACGTTCGCCTTGTAATAGTCTGATTAAAAAAAAACCGTTTGACTTTCGACTAGGTAACTTATTTTTTACTTTTCATCGGTCGTATCATTTTCCAATGATTAGTAGCACGTTTTAATTTACCAATTATGCAGTAGGTATTTTCACAAAAGACCAGTCCCACAGTGAGCTAGAAAACATAATTACACCCATTTAATAACAGAGTTGATTCGACAAATTGCACCAATTGTGAACTATTTGAAACGCAACAAAATGGCAGTGTCTCGTTCCCGCCAATTAATCCAACATGGCCGCTTGTTGCTAATAACGTATTATTTGAAGTGATGAACCGTTATTAAACAATTTTGTACTTGAGACACGATATTTTAATGTTCGTGACCCGATTTTCTATTATTTTTCGGGAATTTTCGTTATGAGCCCCATTTTCCTTTAATCTTTCGCATTGATAGCGTGGTTTAGCTTGTAATGAAACTATACGCTACGGATTTTCTTAAAAAGCAATTTTCTTTAATTAATGCTTATTTTTTGTAGAGGGTAATAAAATCTTGTTTATAAACGTAAGCTCCATTATAACAGTATCTTCTGCTCGGAATTTTGTTTGTTCAAATTAATTCATTTTCAATATCCCGAAGTTCTTTTTCTACATTCTACAAAAGTTTCCTGACGCTTTTAATTAACGAAGAGTGGAAGTAAATTTAAGGAAGAAAGTCTATTATAAAATGCTTTTTAATATCAATATTCTGGCACGTAGTCCCAGAGCTGCACACCGGCTATAAAATTTATCATGAATTTTAATGTACAGTGCCTGACAGTGTACTATGAGCACATCGACCGGAAATAAGAGACAATCGGCTGTCATCGGATAAGTGTAGTAAAAGAGCTGTCACTCAAAATTGTATGAAATATTTTTGAAAAAGTAGTTTGTATTATAATTAATAGAATTCATTACATTGTTTTTAATGACTTAGCCTACAGAAGGCCGTTAAGTACAATTTGAGAAAATTTACGTGTCTCTAAAACATACGCTGCACAAACAAATAAAAAGATGACATAAAAAATGACAGTGACAACGCTACGCACACAAAACAGATTTCAGTCGATGGTCCTTTGCCCGATGCTCCCTATTTATCGTAAGTGACTGTATTTATAAAACACAATCTCATTATGTTTGAGTGCACGGCGCAATACTTGTTGATGGCCGTACCCTGACCAGTTGGCATACACGCAAACTGATATACAATAATTACTTTATAACAGCGAATGTTGTCTTTATTGTAATTGAAAGTAATTTTTTATGTGTAATTTTTGTTCATGTTCAGTATAAGTTTTATTGTAATTATATGAATTGTAGATGCAAGTGTACGATTAAATATGCAACAAATAATTTCGCTGCAAAGTAATAAATTAACTTCTTAAGTATTAATAACTCTTCTAACCTTAGAAATAACTTTACATAAACGCTTAAGCTGCCTTAATAAAATAAGCCTTCAATATAACATCGAATTTGTCTGTGTACTTAATTAAATTAATTTGAGTACACTTCGAAGAACCATTTCAAATTATATTATTACAATTTTACATTCTATTCTAAAATAATTGAACATCTAAACTTAATCTCCATAAAACATCTCTGAAATATTTTTCATGATCGATAAAGATTTAAAAAGATACGCAATACTCACGTCGGAATCTGCCCCCTTGTCGGCACCAGGGCAGGTGAACGTCACGTACTCGTGGCATCTTTTGTGGACCACAAAGCTGCACACTGCACACAAATACAGAACAGATGACGACAAAGGCTCCATGCCCTAGCTCTTAGACTGCAAACGATAAAGCGCAGAAAATGAAAGAATTTTAAAGCCCGCTTTTTTTTCCAGTCTATTGGCATTGGCAGCCAACTGAGCAGTTTTGCTCGAAATGGTAGAGATATCTATTAAAATTGTTTATACAGGATGTCCAAGAACCTGGCGTCCAACTGGATTCCCACGATGCCCCAAGTTCTAACAGTACTCAGAAAAATATTTTAAAAAATCCACCCCATGTACTTACAGAATTATACTGATTTCAAAAAAAAAGGGGAAATGAGCACCCTGTGACATACTTTTGAATGCTGTGACTGCTAATGCTGATAATTTCGATATTTCTTGGAGGTTTTGTAATCTAGGGTATTGCTGTGTCTAAATAGAATGTAAAAATAATGTACTTATTGTACCATTTTAAAATAAAATATTATTTTAACTAAAGGTGATATGGAAAACTATTGAATTTCGCAACTTTGACCGACTGTAGTGTAAAAAAAATGTACCAAAATAGTATGGCAAGTGACGTCAAATTTTGACGCGTTTATTCCTCTTTTTAAAAAGGTATAATACTTACACATTAATTTGAAAAAAAAAATTTTTGATAATATTTTTACTCAACAACCCAATTTTTACGATGTCTTACAGAATTCTTAGAAAGAAAAATTTACGACGAATTGAATCTAACCTCTAAAGAATTACTATTGTATGCTCATAAAAATAACAACAGGCCTCTCAAAAAACAGGTTAGACCGTAAGGGACGGTATGTGCATGCATCTCACCATAGTGATTCGTTATTACAACAGGAGGGAGCAAGACAGAAACTATCTTTGCGATTTGCTGGTTCTTCTTTATGGTACCCCATTATTCAGGTAAGAGTGAGGGAGAAAAAGGTTAGAGGTGCGAGTGAGATAGATAGTGACGCTATCTGGGATCGTGCTATTTAGGATAACAGTACGGTCAGTACGCGTCACTGCCTCCTGCCGTTACTACGCACCTCTCTCTTATTGTTACCATTGATCACGTACTACGATTTAAAGCTTTGTTTATTGGACTCGATTACTCTTTGTGCTCTGGACTTTGAAACGAACTCTTTACGACGACCTTTGCCTGTGTTTGGACAGTTTGTGTTTTGTGTGTGCTACCATGGCGACCTACACTCCGCAAGAATACGCAAATATGCACTACATTTATGGAGAATGTAGAGGTAATGGACGAGCTGCAGCGAGACTTTACAGAGAAAGGTATCCGAGGGCTACGCGATATCCCGACCATCGAGTTTTCATTAATGTGCACAGATCACTATGTGACGGGCGGTTCCCCAATCAAGTAGCTGGTGAAGGACGACCCGTAAATGACTTCATACGCGATGAAGTTTTAGAGGCGGTGTCGGCAAATCCAAGCATCTCTGTGCGAGGAATAGAAGCTGATACGGGGATACCGAAGAGCACAGCACACAGTATTCTCCAAAAAGAAGAATATCATCCGTACCACGTACAGCGAGTGCAAAGTCTTTTACCTCGAGACTATCCGAGCCGAGTCGCGTTTTGTGAAACAATCCTGCAAAAACATCGAGAAGACGAAAACTTTATCGACAAAATTTTGTGGTCAGATGAATCAACATTTAAGAAGGATGGCTACATGAACCTACACAACTTGCACGAGTGGCATGTGGAAAATCCGCACTTGATGCGAGAAGATAGATCCCAGTACCGGTTCAAAGTGAACATGTGGACCGGTATTCTCTGTGGGAATATTATTGGTCCATTTGAGATGCCCGAGAATTTGACTGGCGAATCATATTTAAATTTTCTTCAAAATGATTTGCCAAACTTACTAGAAGAGACCCCACCAGATATGTGGTTCCAACACGACGGCTGTCCAGCACATTTTCGCGTATCCGTTAGAGAGTTTTTGGACGAGCAATACCCGAACAGGTGGATTGGGCGATCAGGAACAATCCCGTGGCCAGCCCGCTCACCTGACTTAAATCCGCTGGATTTTTTTTTCTGGGGAACTATGGAGCTCGTTTATGCGAAGCCCATTAATGACATCGCTGACCTTCGTGAGAAGATAACACAAGCAGTGCAGGTGATACGTCAAAAAAGTTACTCGCGAAACATAAAGCGGTCCTTTTTAAGGAGAGTGAGAGCTTGTATTGCCGCGGGTGGTCAACATTTTGAACATTTATTGTAATAAAATATCTTTAAACTAACATTCTTTGCTTTTATTCTACTGGGAACCCATCTACCTGTGTGTATTTCCTTCTTGCTCACTCTTGGAACCGAAGTAAATAATAGTAGTAACATAACAGTTTCTAAGATAAGAAAGGGTCCGACAGTTACCGTTAGTAGGTAGGCACTTCGTAAAAATTGGGTTGTTGAGTAAAAATATTATCAATTTTTTTTTTTTCAAATTAATGTGTAAGTATTATACCTTTTTAAAAAGAGGAATAAACGCGTCAAAATTTGACGTCACTTGCCATACTATTTTGGTACATTTTTTTTACACTACAGTCGGTCAAAGTTGCGAAATTCAATAGTTTTCCATATCACCTTTAGTTAAAATAATATTTTATTTTAAAATGGTACAATAAGTACATTATTTTTACATTCTATTTAGACACAGCAATACCCTAGATTACAAAACCTCCAAGAAATATCGAAATTATCAGCATTAGCAGTCACAGCATTCAAAAGTATGTCACAGGGTGCTCATTTCCCCTTTTTTTTTGAAATCAGTATAATTCTGTAAGTACATGGGGTGGATTTTTTAAAATATTTTTCTGAGTACTGTTAGAACTTGGGGCATCGTGGGAATCCAGTTGGACGCCAGGTTCTTGGACATCCTGTATATCAGTAGAAGTTTACTATTTGTAATTTTGATACAGACTAAAA
Source organism: Dryobotodes eremita (assembly GCA_917490735.1). Taxonomy (NCBI): domain Eukaryota; kingdom Metazoa; phylum Arthropoda; class Insecta; order Lepidoptera; family Noctuidae; genus Dryobotodes; species Dryobotodes eremita. The sequence continues at coordinate 4,608,753 of OU823254.1, read as the reverse complement.
AACTTATGGTACTGGTCCGATTAAAATGCTGTTAATAGACTGAAAGATGCATAGCAGACGGCCGAAATAAGTTCAGACGTGTGATGTGCCCAAATGCCTTATGCATAGGTGCTTTGTTCTTATCACAAACGTTTTTCTTAAAAACCCTTTACTGCTTTTCTTTGCAAAAGCGTTCGTTGTGTGTAGTTTCATTGATTATTCAATATAACAGCAGTATGATGGTACCAGTCAGACGTCGCCCTTTACAAGTCTTAAACACCAACTTCGTTTTTATTCAGTCCTTCACAATATTCATCAGTTCATTAGAATCTGTTTATATTACTGCAAATCTTACCTTGACACTGGTACCCTTGTTTTCCGAAGCCCCTGTAACAAGAAAAAGATTCAAATTAATACAAAGACCACAGGGAATTTGGCAAATTAAGTTTTTAGATTATCGATCGGTTACTATGGAAACATTTAATGTTTTATCAGTAGGTTTAATCAGTGGGCGATGATGAATGATTCTCACAGTAAATTTCGAGCTTCGTTTTTACTTGTGAGCCCTACGATGAGCCATAACTATACTATCCTCTATAATAGGTCTTCATCCAGCTCTTCTCTGCAAAAGGCTGTCTTCACAAAGAAACAACACAGGAATCCTAGCTTTGATCAAAATCGTGCAGTAAGGTATATCAATGGCCGTCCGGTAAGGACCAGGCCCGGGTCGACGGCACGTCGTGTTCCACGCGCGCCTCAAAGAGATGTCAGCATAATTGACGGGGTCCTGGCCCTGGCGCACAGGCAACTGAAGGAACACGGGTGGGTTTTAGTCAGTAAGAGTCTGACACGCCCTTCCGCTCCGCCCAGAGCGGGAGAGGTGAATTGATGATTTCCCACCCAAAAAAAAAGGTATATCAGTGGGATTCCAGAATCCATTGGATTCTCGCCGACAAGGCTGAATGCACAGACTATATAGAGATACTAGTCTTAATGAAACAAGGAACGTTGTGCTCGCTTATTGGACGTTTGCAGTAATAGCCATAGACATAACATCTGCGTTTGGGTTACGCAGCGATAGTAGAAATACTGGATGAGCCAGCTGTGTACTCGAATTTAATTGACAAGGTAAGTAACTGGTATATTTATAATCTTCTCTGCCGCTTCAGGGTAGGTATCTATTTGAATTAATTTATCTTACATCCGTACTAATCCAAACTCCGTCACTCCGTAGCTCCGTCTGTTTGTCTGTTACCTTGCAACGTATTCACGGCTGCACGGATTTCGATTAAATCTGGCTCAATCTGGACCATGACCTGGGTTAGGATAAATTATACTTTTTATCCCGGTAGTACGTTCCCGTGGGATAATTTCCAACCTAAAAGCGGGCAAAGCCGCTGGCAAAAGATATTATTCTACAAGAGCAGCGCCGATTCCATGTTTCGGAATTCGTTCAATAAAATTAAAATTAAATGCCATGGACAAACAGTAAATTGGCGGCAAAAAATGTCGGTAATTGGATCGGCAATTGACCATGTCGGATGAAGGAATTGTAGTGTGTGTTTATTTCGTTTATATTCTTAGCAATATTGTCAATGGATTAAATAAGATTATTAGGATCTAAATTGTAGCACTCGATGATAGTTAAGTGCTGGTTAAAAAATAAGAGCCAATTTAATGTTCTCTTTTTAGTAATCTGTATGCATGCACCAAACACTAGGGGGTATATTTCACCTTTCCAGAAACTCATAATTTTCTGAGCTGAGACATTTAAATCTTCCCTCAATCCCAGACAAGCTTAAAAATCATTAATATGTAAATGTAATAGAAGTATTATTAAAATCTGAGTACGCGCGCACGAAACTTTGGTGAAGATTTCATATCATAATATTTGAAGGGTGGTTTCCCAAACACACAGGGCAAGCAAACAATTAGTGACTGAGCGACGTGTGGGAGTGAGTGAGTGAATGAAAGACAACAAATAATGAACAGGACTCGACGAACGCTAGGAGGTGGATGGAAAAAGGAGTAATGAATGTGTGGGAGGTTGGCCAAAAATACATCAAAAGTGTGGGTATTTTGCCATGAGAAGTTGTTTGTAAATACACGATTATGGTAGGCAGTATAGTGCACTAATAAAAAGCTACAAGTTTGATAAAGTTTTTTTTATATGGTATTTCAGCATAATTAATGAAAGTATAACATACCCAAAAAAAAACTTAGCACATAGATATATATCAAAATTGGCAGTAGGTATAAATGATGTGAATCTATCTAGCAAGTAAAGCGCCAAATAAATAGAGTTAGAGCAAAAAACAACTCATAATAAACAAGCCACATCCAGCACTTTACTGCCCGAGTGTACCTCATTGAATAGGATGCGCATCGGAATTAAATCGTTCGTCCGCTCAGGCTCAGATTGCTATTACTCCAATTAGTGCGACTGTACGCGAGTGTACACCTGCGACGATATTGAACACAGTGAATGGACGAACTGACCATCGACGTTGATAGGTTCTAGTAAAAGCAATACGATTGGATTTGAAATTGGAATTAGCTTTGGCTTTTTACTACGTTGGATTGGTACTACTTAGTTTAGGACATAAATTGAAAAGGGATATTATTAATCGCACATCAAATAAATAATTACCTATCAATTTATTTCCATCATTTAAATACTGACTGCACAGCAAATTAACCAGAGCGTACATACATAATACTCACACTCGTGATCGGTACAAAACGCAATATTACTGCACTAGGAGAATTTAGGATGCAAGAGAGAGCGAAGCGAGTTCCGCACTTGGAGGACTCCGACTCGGACAGGTTAGGTTAGAAGGGGATGGCGGGGTCTGAAAGACCCCGCCATCCCCTTCATCCCCTTCGTGGTTATTTTTTTTCAAACCACCCAGAAGTAGGAGCCCCGCAAAGCGGGGCTCCGTCGACTACGTCTTATCGTTACTATCGCCATTCAGAAATAGGAGGCCTCTCCTAGTAGATAGCGGTGCCCCACGAATATAAATTGTTGCTTATTTCGTTATATTTTGAGTTGAGTATTTTACTGTGCAATTAGTAATTTTGATGGGAATTCGGTTTATTTTTGGATACAGAAAGTTTTTTTTTTGATTTGCGTTTAAATACTACCCAATTGAAAAAGGCTGCTTATAAAATCTGTTTTTATGCCAGCTACCAAATATTGATATCGTTAACTGTTCTTTGGTGGAATTCGAAAGGGGTCACTAAAGCTCTTGACATCTTTTTGAAATTGGAATTAGCTTTGGCTTTTTACTACGCCGGATTGGTGGTAGTACTTAGACAGAAAGAGGCTGCTCAAAAAGTCGGGTTTTTTATGCCAGCTACTCAGAATTATTTATTTGTGAAGTTCGCTCCCGTTTTTAGAGCTTCTTACATACTGAATGAAAACAATTAGGTATTTAGTTCTAATACAAACTTAACATATTAAAGAATTATACAGCTATTTCGCAACTGTGTAACTTGGTAACTAATATAATTATTTCCATAAATTACTTCAATTTCATTAGTTGAAAAGGATTTACTTGTTGCGAATGTCAATTTAAATCCTTCTGATTGGTTGAAATAGCTCGGAGGTGCTGCCATCTGCTTTAGTTAGTCTTTATTGCATCGTCTGCTAGCAATTTCTTCAATTAGTGCTCAACTCTCAACTACACCTGTGACCTTGTTGTAAGTAATGGACGCAAAGTAATGGGTCCTCTTAACCAGTGGCTAATTGGTAGAAATAAAATTGGATTTCTCGTTTCTCGTTATTTTCTGCTGGCTTAGAGTCAAATTAAAATGCTATTATACGAGCCTTTTTTAATTAAAAGGCGAAACTTTACAGACTTACTGGGTATCGGCATCTAACGGCAATTTTCTATCATAATATTATAAAGAGGTAGAATTTGTGAGTTTGTATGTAGGGATAATCCTCGGAACTACTGATCCTATTCCAAAAATTCTTTCAATATTGGGAAGCTACAGTATTGCCGACTGTAATAGGATATAATACTTTATGTTAAAACCAGAAATTTAACGCGGACGAAGTCGCGTGCTGAAACTAGTTAAAACAATATATAATCGTTCTTTTTTATCAGCAGTTTGCTTAAAATCTTGGTACTTATCTTTGTTTGGTTTTTGATCGTGTTTTTTTTATTTGTTGTTTTTTAATGCCGATACCCACCGTAACTCTAAAGTTTTGCGAATTAATTTGCCCTATAACCCTTAATGCTTTTTAAACTCACATCCGAACTTGACCCTTACACAGTTTACACAATTACCAAGTTAATAATTCTGAATACCCACAAGTACTTAAGTACCTTTGGGCCAACTTTTGCGAAAGTTCTATCATGAATAATATACAGTATTCGAAACTACAATAAAACCTAGGCGAAGGTAGTTAGTGCGTACATATAGCCAACCAGCCAACCTTAGGCAGCTCGCCGTCCGGTAAGGACGGACAGCGGACGAAAAAAAAGCCAGCCTTAGGTACCTACTGCTAAACCAAAACATTAGTGAATTACGTATTGTGCTAAAGTAATGAGATCGGGCTAGCATTAAGGCTCCCGCAAACAGGCGCGATGCGACAGCGCGGCGACTCTAGTAGAACAATTTCTATGAATTTTTCATAGAAATTGTTCTACAAGAGTTGCGTCGGGCGTGTCTGCGGGAGCCTCTAATGGTATCCTGAGCGTATTTCGCGCAGAGGTTTTATTGTCGGGATCTACTTGAACCCTGTATGTTTCAAGTACAGTCACATTCAAAATTTAGTTTCGTCATCTGAAGGGTTATTTCTGTTTGCTCATTGCACGATATAATTTTTCCGACTCAGCATTTTTTAACAAAGACAGAAAGGGGAAATCCGAATCCATACGGGCAAACTGTCTTTCTTTTTATTGAAAAAAATCTTGGCTCAATTCGATTTTTGATCAAGTGCGACTTGTCCATAAAAATAAGTAAAACTGCCAGAATATTTTTAAAATGCATTCTGTTTCATGTCCTGACTTGATATAGGAAAGAATTTGAAAACTGTCGGTGAAATAAAAGACTTGAATATACCTTCTGAGCAATATATTTATTGGTTTAAATAAAAAAAACGTTTATTTTACATTATTTAATCTTAAATAAAAAACCTATTGATACTGCTCAATAGGACAGAAACACCGAAACTTAAAATTTGAAACTTATCTGTGCAGGTCATGGCGGCGCCACTTACAAAGGCGAGACGTCAAAAATCTGTCAAATCCAGTACATTTTCTATTAGTTCCCTATTTCACCACTCGCAAATATAAGTGTGCCGTAGATTAACTTTTTCTGTTTCCATAACCACAACGACATTGGAGTAATTTAATGGAAGGCAATATTCCGAATTTCCGACCATGGCGAGATATTACATTAACATATTCGTATTCCAACGTCTGAGAGGATTAATCTTTATTACACAGTTGATTCAGGAATTTTATATCCTTAATCCATTATAAAATAAGGAAGGTATTTTCAATTAAAATTGTGATATCTACTTACAGCAGATTTTCTTTAATCTTATAGGGTTATATTAAATGTATTCGGTATAATTTCTAATTTGCACAGACCACACCGCATCCAAAAATTGGATCTCTACACCAATCATATAAGTACCGTCAAACGGGGTGAATACGGATGCAGGGGTGAATGGAGACAAAACTTTAAAAGGGATTTTAACATTGAAATATTATATTTATTTCCTGTATTATAATCCCTTTTAAAGTTTCGTTCCGATTCACCCCTGCATCCCTATTCACTCCGTTTGACGGTACCACAACTTTCTCGAGATGTGCTTGTGTCTGTAGCCTTATTATTATTGTTTATTGACTATGAGGCCGCATTTCTACATGCAACACAGTTTCTGCGAGAAATCTCTAACGGACTCCGACTATCTGATAGTCTAAGCCAGAGCCCCAGAGGCCGTTTGAATTTGTTCCTGAAGCATTGTATCATATGGAAATGTGACCTTTGACTAGGCTGTAAAACCTATAACATAATATAAGTCTTTATTTGCCTTAAACATCGTATAAAGTTGTTACAGTCAGGTACACATCAGGTCAGGCCACGTCAGGTCTACATTTATATCTGTAATTTTTATGGTGTACATAATAAAGAGTATTCTATTTATTCTATTATATTCTATTCTACCGTCAAACTGGGTGAATAGGAATGCAGGGGTGAATCGAAACGAAACTTTAAAAGGTATTTTAACATTGAAATAATGTAGTTTGTTGCCAACAAGGGCACTTAATCGTTAATTATAATACAATAAACATATTAGACTCCTTTTTGGCCACAAACTATATTATTTCAATGTTAAAATCCCTTTTAAAGTTTCGTCTCGATTCACCCCTACATTCCAATTAACCCAGTTTGACGGTACCACAACTTTCTCGAGATGTGCTTGTGTCTGTAGCCTTATTATTATTGTTTATTGACTATGAGGCCGCATTTCTACATGCAACACAGTTTCTGCGAGAAATCTCTAACGGACTCCGACTATCTGATAGTCTAAGCCAGAGCCCCAGAGGCCGTTTGAATTTGTTCCTGAAGCATTGTATCATATGGAAATCTGACCTTTGACTAGGCTGTAAAACCTATAACATAATATAAGTCTTTATTTTCCTTAAACGTCGTATAAAATTGTTACAGTCAGGTACACATCAGGTCAGGCCACGTCAGGTCTACATTTATATCTGTAATTTTTATGGTGTACATAATAAAGAGTATTCTATTTATTCTATTATATTCTACTCTACCGTCAAACTGGGTGAATAGGAATGCAGGGGTGAATCGAAACGAAACTTTAAAAGGTATTTTAACATTGAAATAATATAGTTTGTTGCCAACAAGGGCACTTAATCGTTAATTATAATACAATAAACATATTAGACTCCTTTTTGGCCACAAACTATATTATTTCAATGTTAAAATCCCTTTTAAAGTTTCGTCTCGATTCACCCCTACATTCCAATTAACCCAGTTTGGCGATATTAATCTAAAGTCCACATGTTTAGCTATACAGGATATGTATCAATTGCATGCAAAATAATTATTAGTTAATTGTTGTTCAATGTCACAGATATAAAGTCAATACAATAATATAATAGTTTTATCTCAGCATTATCCGCAATGACACAGGTACAGGTACAGTTAAATTGACAGTTAAAAATACCAATTTCGAAGCTTCGATCTTTAGCAAAATGTCCTTTGAAACAGAATATTCTACATTCACAAACTACTAACAGTTAAAATATACTCAAATATTAATTTTCGCGCAGAAGCCACATTCGCTAGTCATCTGTGAATTCCGTAGTATTAATTCAATCATAAATATTAATAAGTTCCAGTATGATCTGTACTGGTCCCCGTTGAATATTCATATTTTGACAGCTCTGAGTGATTCCCAGTTCGTCACACAACTGCGAACCTGACCAATGTACCAATTTGTATGTTCAAAGAGCACTTGATTTAATTTGCTTAGATCTATATTTCTGGTTGATCTTTTCTTATATCGGGACTTCGGGAGGGATATAAAATAACTGTTTTTGTTGTGGTAAGAAGATTAGCTAGTCGGGAAGGTTGGCAGCGAGTTGATTTTGACCTCTACATAAATCTTAGAGACCAGACATTTTTACAGATCGACAAACCGTGATAAAACTCGGGGGCTCGTGGCTTAGTAATAACTGCCGCACGGGTCTTGCCAAGGGGGGTCCGTGGATGGGTGACCATCTATTACATACCGAGATCCTGCCGTACCTGGATGCTGTTGGTGGCGGCTGCCTTTCTTTGGTCTTTGATAGTCGTTACGGGTAGTCAGAAGCCCAAAAGTCTGACAATCACTCTTACTAAAGGGTATCGTGTTAGCCAGTAACGGGATTGTGGAGGTCAGATAGGCAGTCGCTCCATGTAAAAACTAAAATAGTGCAACATTTTTACTAACAACCTTTTTACTCTTGTCGTGCTCTCTGTACAAAAACACTGGCACTATGAAATACCTTTGCGAGACCAACGATAACGCTGTCGAAGTGGCCGATTTCTTGTCGAAGCTTATTTAAAACAGGTAAATGGAATCATCGACATGACGAAGGAGAAAATGAAGATTTATAACAACTAAAGCGTCGCCGTATAGACTGCGCGTTGTATCGACGCACAAAACAACAAGATGACGGCTTTTGAGCGCGCAGCCGCGACACCCGCCGGATGGAGCGGCGCGACAACGCGACAGAGCGACAACGCAACGTCGCGATAATATCGCTCCGTGAATAGTGCGCGCTGTGATAGTTTTGAATGGAAGCTTTTTGTGATTATGTTTTGTCTAGCCGTTGTGAATTTTGTAATGGCGGCTGTGTAGAATAATGTACATAATTATGAGATCTCTTTGATTGAAGCTATGAAAGATTTATTGGCTTAGTTTGGGTATCAGTTTCAGTACCTAAAGCAAAAATAAATAAATACTGTATCTATGTACCAAACGCTTGTGAATGCTCTCATTTGTGACAGTAAACTTTTTACTTTACTTTTACTGCTTGTGTTAAGATTGAAGATCAAAATTTGAAGTGCAAGAACATGCTGGTGGCCTTTTCTACCCCACGGTGTATTAACAAAAGCCGATAACTTCAGTTTAGTCCGAATGACTGACTAACTGAGTTAGATCTGAAAGAAAGAAAGAAAGAAAATACGTTTATTTTCGGTAAACATAACGCAAAGAAAAAACACACAAACACAAAAAAGAACAATTGGAAAATTGCGAATATTAGGGGAATATCTGATTGTGATTAAGTACTTATTTTGTTTGTCCAGTATGGGAATATAAAATTAAATTTCCATTCATATCCATATTTATACTTACTTACTTTATATTTTAAATGCGAAACTAATTCAGTCAGTCTCTGTCTGTTATCTTTTCACGCCTTAACGACTGGACGAATTTGTATGAAATTAGGCACAGGACTAGATTAGGACCTGGGTTAGGACACAGGATACTTTTTATTCTGGTAGTACGTCCACGTGGGTTAATTTCCGATCTCAATGTGGGCGAAGCCATCGCCAAAAGATAGTTTATCTATAATAGCAAGTCTTAACGTCATAAAGCTACCAAGAAAATAATAAAATATTCGTCCAAGAACTTAAAGCCGATTCACTTTAATAAAGATTTTAATATTCTCGTCAAAACGCCCCCTCAATCACTCCGAACCGTCGAACGTTCGAGAACGTCGGCCTGTAATATTCACATCAATCCAAATACTCGTGAGTTTCAATAAGTGAGTGTACAAAGTGAACACTTCGTTCTCACGTCAATTTGTGAATATTGCTTATAATGTGCCCAAACTCCCGAACATTTCAGCTCCCGGCTTTTATGTCGAAGTTGTCGATGGAAAAGGAATATTGAATTTATCTATGATAAAGTCTATTGCTTCTTTACTAGGACTTTATAAGAACTAGCTTTTTGAGAGCTGTTTTCCAATCACATTCATAAATATTGGTAACTGATAACCTATCAAGAATACTATTCTTCTACTTTCGTGTGATTTGACAGGATTTGATAACAGCTCAACGAATCATAGTCCTTTCACAGTTATTTGACGTCTGACAGCAACTCAAGCAGTAACCCAACAGCAACCTTATTGCAATAAGAATAAAGGTCACTGTAATTGTGACAGTGATGCAAAATACGAAGTAAAATAACTATGGAAGGGCTGCAGTTTACAGCAGCTAACATTACGTTTAGATTAACAGACAATAAACATTTAAAATATTCAGAAAAAGGGGAGTGATTGTATTACATAATATTAATTGAAATACATAATTAATACAGTTTAATTTGTGTTCACTGAATAAATCTTTTCAACTGAACTTTGACATTATAAAATTCACAATGGATTTAAACAATATAGGTACCTATCTACATAGTTAAATTTTGCCCAGTTAAATGTACAACCTTCTACAAGCTGCTCAAATTATATGATTGCACAGCAAGTGGCGCCCCTTAGTTTTGCTAGGAAATTACTGGAATCACCGAAAAGGTCGCATAAGAGTGACAATGGCTGGTGACAGTCACTCTAGCAGAGCGTCGCATCGATGGTTGCATGGCGGTTGTCTTCTAAAGACAGAGATAATGTTAGATAACCGCTGTCGTACCACGTCCACTACGACCTGCTATATTCCGGCACAATCTTAATGATATTGAAGCTGCTAAACCACTAATACAATTTCTACTTCTGGTAAAGGCTACCCTGCGGCGTTATATATTTCTAACCACGCACAAAAAATTAGAACACTGAGTAAAATCACTACATATTCATCAGCGTTTTCCAATCGGCTCTCTCGCGCCATTGGGTTGTAAAATTGGCACCCCTGCTCCGCCTCCGGCCCTCATTGGCGCTGCCTTTGGAATTTTTATGTTGGCACCACAATAGAATAAAAAAAAACGGAGGAAAATTCTGTGGGCGTGGAGTTTATATTAAAAAGGTTTTTTTTATTTACTGAAGATTGGAGTGTTACATATTTGGAAAAGTAATTACGTAAAATGAAATCATATTTTGCTGTTGTTGTGTAAAACTTGATCCGGTATTTTTTGCGGTTACTCGTAATGATTTGGTTGAAGAACTAAGCTTGATATTATGTCTAAACAGGAGTTCACATAAGGACTCTAACAGCAGAGTGTATACTCGTACCTGGAGCTGTGTCGCAAACCACGCTGCACCTCTTATCCTGCCCTCTGTGTCCCAAAACATGCAGTCAAAGTGACCTCTGCGCTGCCACTGATGACTCCGTGGAAGTGGCGAAGTTTTGGGCTAACAAAATTTTGAATACGTCGTTCGAGCGACACGAAGAAGTGTGTCTAACTCGTGTGTGTCAAACTAAAAAGTGTGTCTGTGTGTCGAAGTCTAACGACGGGAAGCGAACTCAAGACTTTCCGCTCGAAATCCAAACTATTCCGAACATTAACATCTAGGCCGCTAACCGCTAACTAAATGAAATTAATCATTAAAAAAAAACAAGATTAATAAAATTATCAAAGCACTAACATGCATTTTATACAACCCTGTCACAATTAACATTTAGGCAAGTCCTAATTTAAAGGGCGGATATTAATAATGTGTCTAAATTAGGCTTATGAGTTAGGTATCCCTAACTAAGGGATACATACTTGATGTCTTAAATTATCTATTCCGAGGCAACTCTCTCTCGGGTCGTATCCATTAATTACTGAGTATCATGACTCCACACCATTAGTCATAAATAATTTAGGGTTCTGTCTAAATTTGGTGCGAGTTTACGGGCGCTGAGGCGAAATGATTTTCACGCCTGTAGTGTATCTATTTAATAGATACGCAAACACTATCTCATGCACATCAATCGTGAGATAGCTGTCACTAATGTCAACTGTCAGTTCACCACGAATGGCGGGAAACAGTGGAGTGAAGCGTGCCTACATGAAAGGCATTTTTTTTTAAATGTATTTTATGGCCTGGTTGCTAAGAACAAAAGTTCTTGACAACTGAAGACTTGGCTAAAAACGCAAGTCTTTAGTTTATTTAATTTCCTTCACTAAATTTCTTCGAAAGTGTTTTAATATATTTATATATTGCTCGAAAACAAGTCTGATTTTTTAATAATTCTGTCAAGCGGCGGGAGGTATTATTTAGCACAACACTTTCACTACACAATTCACTTAATTCACTCGCTTTGTTTGGGCTTGATAATTTAGGTTTCCACTTTTCGAGGTACAAACTTGATACAAAGAACAAAGAATATTTAGCTATTTTAGGTACTTATTTTCATATTTCTTGACAATGATTTCCATGATGGTCATTATTATTTATTTTTTACTTAGGTTTTCGTTTCCTTCATGTTATTCCCGCCATTTTTCTGTTTTCCATGAAAGGCTTTGGTGCGGTGATGAGCCAGTGTTGTGATATAATCAGCTTAAATACGGGATCAACAGAATTCTATAACGCTTCTTACGGATAATATGAAAAGCGATAGTTTCTAGAGTCTAATCGGAATATCTAGCAAAGATTAAAGATTGAGAAACTGTCTTAAGACACTCTTTGTTTTCACTTTCCTTCAATTCCAGGTAATAATCTAATACGAAAGTATTTAAATTATCAGGTATCGATTTAAAAGTATTTAATAGTTGTTATTGATTAATTTAGTATTTACTTATAATGCTTAACTATATCTTCTTCAGTTTAATTTTCGACGTCATGTACGATAATTGCTTTTTAGCCATCTTTCACTTTACCCAGTAATCTTATTCAATGCATAATAAACCAAACGCAATCACAAATCCCGTTTTCTTTTACTTCCAGCACCCTATTTGCGTAACACACTATCAATCACAATTTGAATCATTTTGAAGGATAGTGCTAACCTATTGCTTCAAATGTTCGAAAAATTTAGTTTGCTCAGTAACGTAAATAACGCAATGGATGTTGTTGAACTGTCAAAATGAAAACGAATGCTACTGATAGTGTGTTACACAATTACCCCGCAGATCAGCGTAAAAGAAAAGCTTTTATTACCAAATCGGGATACAAAAGAAGCGAGTGTCGTCGCCGTATATCACAACATGTGTTTCGGCAACAATGGCGGATGGTACAGATAATATATCATATTTTGTGCGTATACGGTAGGTAGACAAACGATGTGTGCGTGGCTGAAATATGTAAGTATTAAATAAATAGAAGACGTTTCTGAAGGTGGGTTTGATTTTATTTCTCGGCCTTCGGAAAAGCTCTGAAGACGGTAGACAGATAATACAATTAATAAAAGGGCTACTTAAACCCTACTTTATTTAGTTATGATTGGCTGAATCAATCACAATTTGACAGTCTTTTGACAGTTGATTTAATGGTCGGAGAGTTGATTCTATCAAGTTTTTACGACTAACCTTAACGATTTTAATTTTGCACTAAGAGGTACGTGTTTTCTGAAGTAGCATAATACCAGCCTAATTTAGATCCACTGCAAAGCCTCTTCTCATACACAGAAGGCACGAGCATTGATCACCACGCTTGCTCAAAGCGGGTTGGAGATTCCAGACTGATAATATTAACAATAAGTCCAGATTTCCTCACGAATTTTTTCTTTCACTGATGTCAATGTAATGTCAAAAATAAACTCAGCAAGAACTTATGAATTGAAAAGTCACATTGGTATTTGTCCGGATTTGTATCCACAACTACGTGCATGAGAGGTGAGGCCATAACCACTACCCGGTCATCACGAAAATTACCAAAAATTTCCCTTCCTTTTAAGACAAGTTCTAAGGTAAGAAACCCTTAAATAAATAAGGAAATTAATATTATTATAAACAATAGATACTTATTTTCCTGAACAAATACGAAAATTGAAAATCAAGAGATCTTATTACCTAACGTATTATCCCCAAAATTATGTAAAGCCGCACAATATTTACGTATTATTAACTTCCTTAACATCCAATTCAATTATTTCTCGTTGTTTTCCTTTAAAAATAAAACAAAATAAAGAGGAATGGGTAATTAATGGCGCGCCGACATCAAAGCGGACTATCCTGTCGACATAAAGACATTATAAATAATCCGCCCACGATAACTTTTGTACAAGTATACAATTTTAATGTTGCCAGGGAAATATACTTTGTTAATAGTACGTATAATGTTATCTAATTTTATTGCATTGTAGAATCAACTAGGTTTTTAGAACAAAAATCTCGTCGGCTCGTCGCAGTCCAAATGTATTTTTTTAAGATATAATTAATAAGCACGACACCATCAAGAGTTCAACAAAAGCCCATAAAACTTTTCCCAAAGGTGTCCCTCGAGGTACACGTGCACTAAATCGTAGAGAAAAAATAGAGGAATTCGAAAATAATTGTATTTTTATCCTTAAATAATTTAAAACTACATAATAACTTGTTTATAGGCGTAATAGCGTTACATTTGGTTGACACTCACGTTGAAGTGAAGAGTGACGTGAAGAGTTGCTGAAGCCGACAGCAGACAGCTGTCAACTTGAAAGTTAAAACAAAATAAGTAAGGTGGCTGTGCTTGTGCCGATGATAGAATGCCAAAATGGCGTGCTTTTTATTATGTTAAAAGTTATTTTATTCTCGTCCCCAGGTAACTATAAGAAAAATACATAAATGCAATATTATTCAGTGTAATCTAGTGTATCTATACTCTGATTTTAAATTAGCTAGACCAAAATGACAGCTGCGATCGACCTTTCTTTTTTTAAATGACAACGATTCGATGAATCACTTATGAATAAGTCATATCTACTACAACACTATGCTCCAGACTTGCAACATTTAAAAAAAAGTTCGATCGCAGCTGTCATTTTGGTCAAGCAAATTAAAAAGTTTATGTGAAAGTATTGGCCACTTAGAAGTACTCTAACCAGTACTAGGGCTGACAGCCCAGGGTGGGTTAAATGGATTTCCCAAAAGGCATATTTCTGTTATACATATAAAAATACACATTGTTTTGTTGTTCATATAGCCTGACTTAGAAATGAAAATACCCGTAGTTTACGAGTAGTTGTGTCTCTGGAAGAATAAGTACAGTCCTGCATTTTCCTTATTAAAATATAAAATAAAGGGGAAAAGATGCGAGCAAAAGCTAGGTTATAAACTTCCGAACGTCATAACTTCTGTCGTCTTGGCACTGTATGTGGGCGAAAATATTAAATGTAAATAAAGATATAAAAATGGAAAAGCTGCACTGTTATGAGTATGACTGTTATAAATGAGCATTTAAATTAGGTATGTGCAGAGATTTACAAGTTTTTTTTTTTTAATGTCCGATGTAGTTCGCTGTGAAATTAATGCGTTTTATTTTTGTAAAGTGCGTGCATGTTTGTATTTTCTTAGGTATGTATTTAAGGAGCATGTGTTTTTTAAGCTTTGAGATAATTTCAGTACATTTTTTTTGAAGTCCTAACAAGACAGTTGACAGTTTTGTTTTTTTTGGTACATCGGTTTCTTTGAGCAAGTTTTCATAAAGATAAATAGAGATCTTAATGTGAATCAAATTAATTAACTTGAATAATTTAATTTATGTTATATTGACAAGCTCAACTAATAACCCATCAAAACGCAATATATAACATAATTTCTAAACCAAAATATTCACAGACAACGCACCTAGATGCACGTAGGATAGAGTAAATAAACCAACACCTCCATAAAATATATTATCTGTGGCGTATTAATAGTTCATCTGGAAACACGCCAGGTACCCTACTATACGCGACACCAATATGTCAAATAAATTATTATAATTGTGCACGTAATAAGCATAAATCATATTTTTGTAAAAAGACTTCGGGTTGGAGAATAATGAGGAATAAAGATCAATAATAAGGCGGAATAATAAATTACCTTTGCGCGTAGTTCATGCTTGGTCTTTTGATACTAATGCTCTAATTCACTATTTTAATAGATTTATCAAACGTCGCGTCAGTGAAACTAAAATATGCTTTGCTAATCACTTTCGCGTAGGAATGACGTCACGCATTTTTTTTAGTTTCGAGGAACAAAGTACATTAAAGTACATTAAAAAAAAGTACCATGTTATAGTAACAACATACACAACATATTGCACATATTTTCAATTCAATTCAATTTATTTATTTCGGAAAAATAAACATCTATATTGTATTAGTATAAAAAAACTTAGAAAAATATGTTAGTAGTATGTGTTTTAGACAATATACTATTTGTAACCAAACCTATGTTTAGCAAAATAAATGATTGAATGATTGATTGTATTAAGACTGTGTTATTAAAATTTATTCAGCGTTTGATATTTTAGCGATTATTTTAAGAATAAGTAACGTTGTTATACACAGGCGTGCAAATAAATCTGCCCACCCCGTGCTTTCAATTTGAGAGACGATATCTCAAAAATCTTAATGAATATAATTTATTAATTTATATTGTGTGAAGGTAGGTAAGGTACAGTCTATTTGCACATACACTATATTTGGATAAAAGCAATATTCTTGACAAGATCGACTCAATTCTTCAGATGTCCTCATCACTCACTTTTGCTCGGATAAAGTGCGTTATTTTTTTTGCCAATGAAATGGACAAAAGTATAATTTTGTTTATTTGTGTTCGTTTAATGAAAATTGAACTTGACTTTTAAACTACCTTCAAAAAAAGGAGGTTCTTTATTCGAATCCCCATGTTTGTAAGTTCGTGATTTTTTCATAAACTTACAAAACCAGTTTTGTTAATTATTTAAGTAACGTAATCTACATACTTTCAGGAAGGTTTTAGTATACAATATATTAGGTTATTGTTAGTAAATCTTGTTGAATTATATTGTTCCAAATCGAAGAGCACGGGGTGGGTCGATTTTATTGCACACCAGTGTATTTAATCCTCAGTACTGCGTGTGACGTTTGATCAAAGACTTTGTTTTCATTTCCGGAGCACAAAGTTGATCCGGAAACTGGTTTGTCAGAACCATGAAAATGCGAAAACTCAATCTAAAATCGAACTAACAAAACAACGTACAATAGCCCGCCAAAATTGAATCAAAACATATACCATTACATCCATTTTCCGCTGAATATACCGAGGGCCAATATCCCAAAACGGTATTCAAATTCCGATATTTCAATCGAGAAATAGTTCGAAAACCGTTGGTAGCGGTCCCATAGGATTTTTACCGAGCGTAGTACGAACTACGGAGCGTCCCTCGTAGTCACAATATATTACCGTTCGTACCCGTAGTTTTAACAGTTTCCGACTATTTGTCAGAAGCGTATGCGCTGAGCACACGTATATGCTGTCCCGCTGTAGTGGCAATTTCTCGCTTTATTTTCCCTTTTTTGATTAAATTGTAGAGGTTTATTCTGGCACATTTACAGGCAGTTATTATTGTGTTCTTTGTTTCTTATTTAAAGGTGTGTTTTTTTTCTGGAATGCCAATAAACACATTTTTCTTTCTTTTTGCTCTCTTGGTTTTGTTATGTAGGCGTTGAATATCAATTAACATTGACATAAAACGGCCTCCTGTGCGAATGGATTTAACTCAAATTAAATCAACAAAAAAATTTAAACCTTCCAATTTGGTTTGCTCAAAACAACAATCGCATTATAAAACCACAGTTCAAACAACGAATAAACAAAACAAAAAAACAGCCGCGAGCAGACTCCATGATATAATCTTCAGCGCATTCCGAATTAATTCAAACAGCTCATATATCACGCGATACGTCTCGCGTCTTCGCGCGTTTCTCTGACCACATTACGTAACGGTGAATCCTCAGTTGTAGCCCGCAAAATTAAAATTTTCTTGGTTTTTTGCAAATTGCAGCTCTGTTTTACGTCGTATGTTGATCAAAATGCGATTCGTGACTGTAGGAATGATATATTTATTGAATAAAATCATCCATTTCATATAAATCGTCAAACTTTAGAAATTTGTTCCACCTAAGAATTTTCATATGAAATATTCAGAATGATATTATTATTATTATTTTTGTTTTTTTTTAATATGACTGAGTATGCATGTATGTGAGTATATTCTCATATTATATGTTTATATTTAAATTAGAAAATTATTTACGATTTTATGTATTTTGTTTTCCCTTCTACTGTTACACACGTTGTTTACATCTCTTTAATATACTCTCCTATCGCAGGTACGCTGGAAGAGATTTCTTTAGAAAAAAGCATCACCCTTGTACGTATTTTTCTGTTCCTTTCTTCTTGTCTGTTTATATATGTGTGTACATAAATGGTTAAATAAATAAATATATATTTGAATTTGGCGGGCTACAACTTAGGATCTCCCTTAAAGCCGTGTTTTCCCGCCTCACATTAGCAAATTTCTCGAAGGGTAATTTATCCCTACAGTTTTAAACCAAGGAACAGATTTTTAACACTCCACGCCAGCAAGCTGGTTAGCTAGAAAGCTTTTGAAATGTTCACGCGCAGAAATCGGGCCGCCTAGAAGTCGAATGTGGTCTTTCACGTAAGCATTTAGTTAGCCTAGGAACAGATTTTTGATCCTTCAAGAGTTTTTACTGGCTAGAAATCTGACAAAATATTCACGCGCTGAAATGGGACCCCAGCGGCAGAGGTACCGTGCGCGTCGCGGTGTTATCCAACAAGTGGGATATCAGCTTTAACTCGCGACTTATCCCATCCAAGTATATTTATTTGTTTATAAACATATTTTACTGGCAAGAGGTATCGTATAAATATCCCTCAAAAAACCGAACACATTACCACAAGCCGTCACCCGGCAGAGTACATATAAGTGTCGGTCATAAAATGTATCATATTTTTGTTATTAAAAATATGGGTAAGAGTATGCTTAGATGCATGGTTTGGTCATGTTGACAGGATGAGTGAAAGATGTCCAAAAAAGGTATTTGCGAAGCAGATGTGAGTGGATAAACTAGTAATATTTAACGTGTTTTTTCCTTATGTAATTTAATTTTCTTTTTTTATACCATGTAATTTCAGATACAATTTATTGTTCATGAATAAACAAACAAACAAACAGATATACAGTGACCTTATTGGTGGTGTTCTTCAAAAAGGTCGGCCGCGTAGTACTCGCAACCGGCGTGCGTGTATGACCAGATGTATGAACTTAAACGAAGCTGAAGGAGTAAGGATCGTAGCAGGTGGCGTTCTATAGTTTCTGCCTACCCCCTTGGGAAGAAGGCGTGAGTTTATGTGTGTTATGTTTATGTGTATTTTTATAGTTCCGTCTAAACTATTCAGAGTTATTATTTCTTTGGTTCGCCTTACCGCTTATCCGGTTCGCATCAAGATTTCGGAGTTAGACAGAGACTTGAGGATTTTATCGCACGATAAAAAGTTGTCTTTTACTTTTATAGCTTGTTGTGTTAATTTTGTAAAATGGCTCACTCGCCGCTTCGTTTTGTGAACGTAATTTGTAGCATAGTTGTAATATTATTAATGAATGAGGTAATACTTATCTATAAAACTATCTATTCACTATCAAACATTATTGTTGGTAAAAGTAATGAAAAATGACATAAACAGTTCTCTGTTTTTTGCCGCGCAACCTTGCGGCAGCGTCAACGTAATTTTCGTAAACATAGACTTTTTTATGATGTCAATGCTCGCCCTACACAATATTAAGAAAAAAAAAATACGAAAGTAGGTAAAAAAAACGTGGTTCTAAATAATTTAACGACACATTTTCCAGACTATCATAACAACGCGCACGATCGCACGTGTGAAGTGGCTTTACAAAATCAAAATAGGAACGCACATTTTTCTTTTTAATATGATTTCACTGCGATCGTTTGTTTTTTTTCATGATTTTGTGTGCCAGCTTTAAATTAACCGTATCATAAAGAGTCCGACGGAATTATTCGTGATTTGACGAAGTACTTGGCTCATACTTGAGCAACAGTTAGCGCGATAAGTCTTTTCAATTCGATAACGCAAAAGTCTCCACACAATAGTATCTGAAGATAGAGGGCGCCGCCGAGGCCGGTCCAGAAAGAGGTGGCGAGATAATCTAGACGCGTATCGCGACGACCGGTTCGAGGTGGCGCGGGAAAACAGTTCCTAGAAGGACTTTGCCCAGGATTGGGACAGCTGCTTAGGCTAAAAAAAACGAATATTGCGCATCCGGAAACGTACTTAACCTCCTAGCTAGCGTGCCCAATTTATGCTTTTTCACTATACAAAAAAAATATAGCAGCACATTGTTTTAAATTTCTCACTCCCTATTTTTTTTCTTTCAGTCATATTATATTAATCACATAATATAATTAGGCGTTTATTATCGCACTTGTACTGTCAGACTGTTTGGCTCGTGTCTAGTGTTATTAATTATAAAGTTCTGTTGTCAGTTTCGTTACGCCTATTCGCTCAGTATGACAGTTTTTTGTTCACGGTATTACGCGTTTAGATAAATATAAAGTGCTAAGGTACCTAGTTATTTTATTTTTTCTCACGAAACGACGCGCGCTTTACTTGTGGTTACCAAGTGTGTTGAAAACGCTGTGTTATGTGCTGTGTGTGCGTGTTATGTCGTGACGCTACTCGTTTTCACGCACACATTCACAGCGTTTGGCGAACACAATGCAAAAGCATAGAAAAAGAGAGATATTCACCTACTAAGTACCTGTTAAGGAAGTTATGCTCGTTACGCTTCAATAAATATAGAAATACCTACATAACATATATAAACACAAAAAAATATCTTATTTTTATAGGCTTACCTTGCCGACAGAGTTGGTAATTAAAAAAAATATTTCTTGTTTCGATATTGACGAATTCAAACATCTATACACTGAACAACTTCGTTCAATATTTAACGTAAATAAATGTGCGGGAGCGTGTCGCACCGTCTGCGTCCTTACGTAACTGCAGCGCATGCGCGACTGTTGAATACTGGTGTACACCGAGATTTCGAAGCGCGTCGTTTCGGCCGATTTTTATGAAAACGTAATACTGCTTACTTTATTATACTGTGACACTGTCTTGGAAACTAGTGTTATGTTAAGTGTTTTCACTTTTATGATATATTACAGGTTAAAAGACTCTCCTATAGTAGCGAACTACAATATTAATGGAACCAACTGAAAGAGGTACAACACGAAAAAAGTCAACACGAATCAACATCAGTCTATATCATAAGCTGGACATAAGCTTTTCTAATTGCAAGCCATTGAATTCGATTCTCGACCACTCTCGTCAATCCATCACCAGCCAACCTACAGACATGAATCAAATAAAAAAACAACACGCAAACACAGGCAACAATCATTCCACCATTTTTCTTTTTCAGGCGACAATTGTCGGTCAACATGTCGCATGCGTTAGCTCATAAATTGTTCTGTGAGCGGAGAGCACTCACAGAGACCAGCCCTAACGGGAAACGGTCAAGTGCGAAACGACCGCCATAAACATTCGGTCAGCCTTAATTGAGATTAGTATAGAGGTGTGAATGTCGCGCCTACACTCCGGATTAGTTTTAGGGAAAAGGGAAACATGAAATAATCAAGTGCTCATCAAACCCCCGACATTTATTGCTCTTTGCACTTTTACTCAGCCCTTTATTTATTTATCTAAGCGTAATATATTTATCTAAGCATAATATATTTCTCTGTTCCAATACTTAAAGGGATTAGAGCAACGAACACAAAAGGCTTTATATAAACTCACAATTGTTCGTGAAATAAATGAGTTTCAAAATCGTACAAGGCAACACTGGCACACATAATAATCGGAACGATTCATAACTCGAGCAAAACGCTGGCCGCAATCACTGTAAAAAAGTAAAATAAAAAAATAAACGTGAAAGTCGTTGAAACCGCCTCGGTTCTCCAGATTCAAAAGTGGAGCGTTGCGGGGGGATGTTGCGTGCCAGTTCCACTCGACAATGGCCCTCGAGAGTACCGTCGGCGTCGATATAGTATACGAGCGCTTTTTACTCGATTCAAATTATTTTTGAACTCTAATCGATTTTCAATTTAAACTAGAGAGGAGTGTC
Source organism: Dryobotodes eremita (assembly GCA_917490735.1). NCBI lineage: Eukaryota > Metazoa > Arthropoda > Insecta > Lepidoptera > Noctuidae > Dryobotodes > Dryobotodes eremita. Next base: position 4,587,241 of record OU823254.1, on the reverse strand, counting down.
TTTGTGTTTGAATTGTGTACCGAAATGAAAATGCATTGACCAATATTGTGTTACTGAATTGCTTTTGGCAACAACCGCTTCCCACTTTACACATGAAAAGAATAAGAATAGAAAAAACAAACGCTGTTTTATTTGGGGCCTTACAAAAATTGTTAACAGAAGTTAATTGTCCCAAAACAACTTTAGGCCTTTCAAAACAATTGCAAACATAAATAAACCACGAATAAAAGCCATCAAAAGTCTTAATACGTAACAAAACTAAGAACACGGTATTTACCATCCCTGTGTACGCAATACCGACTCAAAGGCGAAGACGTATCGCTCGATTTATTTTTCACCAAACGATGTTTATTTTCTGTTGATACAAGAATAATAGTCGTTGGAACAACACTAGCGTTTTGCGAAATGAATATTTTCATTAAAGTAATTGCAGTTGAAAGTGGTAGACTAATTAGCATTTACATAATAGTACCTATTTTAGTAATTGAAGCTGTTACACGAATGAGGTTGCGCTCTTGAGGTTTTTAAAACAATGTTTAATATGTAGGCGGTTATTGACCTGAAATGATGCATTTTGGACTGGTTTTGAAATAATTTGATTTTAGTGCTGAATTCTTTTGAAGTGACTTCGTTCTGCTCCAGGAGCACCTACCACCCGGACGTGACCTGCAGTGGCCTATTTGGAAAACAAACAATCGACTGCGGACCCAAGTAGGCCGCTGCAAGCACAATCTTGCGAAATGGGGGATTATTGACCCAACCAACACCCATTGCGTATGCGATGCTCCTGACCAAACCATGCCCCATAATTATGTTGGAATGTCCAATGTGTTCTTACACTTCTGAGGACCTAAAAAAGCCACTAATGCCGCGATTGGTGTGGCCACCTATTGAGCTCAACTCTTTTAATACCATCGACTCAAAAAGAAGAAGTGCGCTTAACTAGGTTCTACCTTAATTAAGTACATGCATACTTATGAATTGTCTTTAGAACTTGACAATGGCGTCCAAACTCAATTACGGCCGAATCTAAAACGCAACAATTTTTTTAGTAGCCGTATTTTCAAGCTGTGTCTGCTACTTTAGGGTGTATTGTAGCTAGAGAACCACTTTCAAGAACGTCTCTTAAAGTGAAGTGTCGTTTGAGAGTTTGGAGGCAAATCAGTAACTTATCACGACTAGATATTTTTAGTCTGTGGTATATTTAAAAAAGCATTTCTTATATCTATACATAGTATTTTAACAATGGTGCTTTTGGTGTCTGTCTGTTTGTATGCATAGTTCTCCTAAACTGTACTTAGTTTACTGGGTTTTTTTAAAGTGGTTTTCTCCATCATTTAGAGAATTTATTTCGGAAGGTTTATGCGTAAAATACATTACTCGTAATATTAATCTTAAATATAACACAGAAATCTCAATATTTTGACATGTCGCCAAACTACAGTCCGGCCGTTGAGAGCATGCGTTCCTGACACCTGTCAGTGTGACAATTCTAGTAACTAATAAAGATCAAATTCGCAAAACACGTAGTCGTTTGTATGAAATTGACAGGGGTTAAGAACGCACTCTTTCGACAGCTGGACTATAGTAGATTGCACCCGTGTGAAACATGGGCGGGTCGCTAGTGGAAATCCTAAACGATAGCAAGTTAGGAAACCAATTAGACCCAATTATAGCCCGTCGGCTAGAGAATTGATGGCCTCTCGGGGACATTCAAGAGGACTTATGGTCCGATACCACAAAGCTAAACTATTGTGACGCTTATAAAGTGCAGGCGAGTTTAAATCCAAACAAATGCTGTGGATGCAGTTTTCTACTAAATCATTTAAAAAGTCTGTAATACTTTCAGATATTTCTAGAATAATATAATAATATCAGGCTGTGTTTTGAAAAGCTACATGTTATAAAAGATTTCTTATTTTTGAGCAAATTACTGTGATTTCGAATTGCACTGCTGCAAGGATCTTTTGGCGCTCGGAAGACGTTGACAGGGTTGGTAAACATTTGTGCAATTATTTTGCAGAATAAATTGAAAAAACAAGATGGCGGCGTTAGTTCAGATTTAAGTTAGGCGCCAAAAGAACCTTGTAGCGTTAGAAATGACACACTCAAACTGAAAACATGTTTTTCAATTAAATCAATTAGAGACACTTTTAAATTGTCAAGGAGTCGGTCAGCCAGAAAGATGAAGCTAGTTGCCTATTCCAAATCGCAGTAGGTAGCTACCTACCTATGAAAACGAACGGGCAAGAAACTCCACGGACACACTTTTAAATCAAAATATGGTTACAAAATATTGGTTACATCATTTTGAATTCGCTGTGCATTAAAGTAACAACCATTCTGCGTACAATGACATAATAAAACCTTATATTTGTTATAAACTACTCTAATATCTTTAAAGTATTAATTTAAAGTCTTCGGTATAATAAATTGTATTATGAGGCGTTCCGTATTGAAATCAATACAAGTTTGATTGGCCTGTCAAACTTTTAGAACTCTATTCGCTTCAAGTCTGCAGCTGACAACTGATAGGGATACGACTAGGTACACGTGGCGGATATGAAACCGGGTCTTTCATCTTTTATTTATTTAACCATTCATGTACACACATATAAACAGACAGGAAGAAAGGAACAGAAAAATACGTACAAAGGTGATGCTTATTTCTAAAGAAATCTCTTCAAGTATTTTTCTGCTTCTATCTTGAGTTTTTTTTTTACTTTGGCAATATTTTTTTTTTTTTGTCATGGTATATTGTAGCTTCGTTACTCATAATACTTTGAACTGTAAAATGTAACGAAAACACAAAAATATTAGTATTTATTCTACTTTTGAGACAAGTCAGATTAAATTGACAACTTAGACAAAATGTAACCACTTAATTTAGTTTTGCCCATTTAGATACGTTACATTGTTTAAATAAATAACCATTAAAATGACCATTTATAGTCTGGAATACAATGTAAACAGCAGTCATAAAACTCCAAACCACCTACAAATTATGCACAATTACACTGTAGCGGATCAGGGATGTTCGCAGAGGCACGTATAAACGATTTTTACGCAATCTTGCGAAAGCGTGTCGCCTCTCTGATGAGGCAGTTGCGGAACAGTGCCAACAGCCTCTTGGTCACTGTGGCCGATAGGGCGGAAGGTCAAATACTCAGGCACTGAACCAGGACACAAGTATTGCCTTCAAAACCGTGCCGAGAAAAAATTTTGTTTTCGTATTAATGGACTGTACTCGTCTGAACTTCGAAGTTTAAAAATATCGATGTATTTAATTGAGAATGTTCATAATCGCGATGTACGGAACTTCGAAAGAATGTCTATTCAAACTTCGCAGTTCAGTATGACATTCTTTCGAAGTTCCGTACATCGCGATTATGAACATTCTCAATTAAATACATCGATGTTTTAAACTTCGAAGTTCAGACGTACAGTCGTATTAATGTATTATATATATACACTCGAGAGCAATGAATCCGGGTCACTTAAAGAATCCTAAAAATCTCGGAAGCTAAAAATGCTAGGTTAATGCAATAAATTGTATTTAATAGACAATGTAATACTCCTTAAATGAAGGTATTAAAACTTCTTAGTTATTGTAAAGTTATATCATAAAAAAATCAAATTTGAAAAAGGGCCACTTTCGAAGATGGAACTACGAAATTACAGCATTTGGTTTTGCTTTTGTTTGTAATCTGTCATTTATGTGGGTACATAAACCATGTTGATAGTGCTCTATATTCATTATTCAAGCTGAAATTATGTCGCTTACGCCTGAAGAATGCACCAGAATACTTACAATGCTGGAAACCGGCCGGAGTCAGCGCGATACAGCCAGGACTGTCGGTGTGTCGCTGTCAACAGTACAAAGAGTTCTCCGACGTTACGAAGAAACTGGTTCTAACCTACGCAGACCAGGAACGGGCAGAACCAGGTGTACCACAGCACGAGAAGACCGATACTTGGTGAACACCATGCTTCGAAATCGCTTTCTCACAGGAACTGAACTCACAAATCAGTTTCGACGCCTCGGAGGAAGTAACCCAAGTGCATGGACAGTAAGACGTCGGCTTGCTGAATCTAACTTAAAACCCCTTAGACCTGCAAACGGCCCTAAACTGGAGCGTGGGCATCGTATTTCAAGACTAAGATATGCCCAGAGCCACGTAAATTGGAGTATTGAAGATTGGTCAAAAGTTATGTTCTCCGACGAATCAAAATTTATGCTCTACAAGCACGATGGAAGACACAGAGTGTATCGAAGACCAGGGGAAAGATTCAAGCAAGCATGCATCGAAGAAAAAGTAGCCTACGGTGGTGGGTCTGTACTTGTGTGGGCCGGAATTTCTTCTGAAAGTCGCACAGAGCTGGTGATCATAGAAAACGGCTCTTTAACTAGCGTAAGATATGTGGAAGAAATCCTCAATGATCACGTTGGTCCATTTATGGTCAATTTAGGTGAGGATGCTATATTTATGCATGACAATGCCCGACCTCATACAGGTAGGATTGTGAATGACTACCTTCAAGAGATGAACATTACTCGTATGGAGTGACCAGCGCGCAGCCCGGATATCAACCCGATCGAGCATGCTTGGGACGAGCTAGGCAGATGCGTAAAACAACGAAACCCTCCCCCAATCACGCTTCGTGAGCTCAAAATTGCTCTCACAGAGGAATGGGAGAATATTCCCCAAAATCGTATAAGGAACTTGGTGTACAGCATGCCAAACCGCGTAAACGCAGTAATGGAAGCACGAGGAGGCAATACGAAGTATTAAAATTCAAGAAAATCGTAATAAAGTTCAAAAATTTCATGTTTCCTATTTTTGTTTTAAGGAGAGATCAGCAGTTTTTTTCTTTATGTAATTTTGTGTTAATAAAATGTATGGTGACTCATATTTTTTTTACTTTCATTTAAGGAGTATTACATTGTCTATTAAATACAATTTATTGCATTAACCTATCATTTTTAGTTTCCGAGATTTTTAACATTCTTTAAGTGACCCGGATTCATTGCTCTCGAGTGTAATTGATTAATTTCGAGTAATGATGACTTTCGACATTTCTATTAATTGTTAAATGTATACATACAAACACTACTTTTTTAAGTTGTTTATGTAATTACTAACAATTTGGAAGGTATTTTCTGTAAAATAAATGATTATTATTATTACTTACACTTCCAAAATCACAACCAAAAATCTTTTTAATTTGCAAAATGAAAGCAAACACCATTCAAATTATATCCAAACTAATATTATAATCGCAAAAGTAAGTTTGTTTGTTCGTTCCGCTTTCACGCTAAAACGGCTGAACGGATTAGGATGAAATTTGGCACACAGATAGACCATGACCCGGGTAAGGACATAGGCTACTTTTTTATCCTGGATCGCAGACGAAGTCGCGGGCAACAGCTAGTAATGTATTATTACTATCTTTACTTTTCACATACACCCCGATTATTTCGCATAAAATTTTATGACGTAAACAGAACCCGTCTGTTCGTCCTCCATTTCCGCATCAACATAAACGGAAAATACCTATTACTGTTTAAGGGAAACTGCGACATATATTCGTATAAACGGGTTTACGTACAGTCACGAGAATAAATACCTTTTTTTTTTGGGTGGGTAATCATGAAATAACTTCTCCCGCTCTTCGTGTCAGACTTTTACTGACTAAAACCCACCTGTGTTCCTTCAGTTGCCTGTGTGCCAGGGCCACGGTAACCTTTTCGGATAAATCCGCGACCCTGGCAAGGAGCAAAAATACCTTACACTTACAATTAATCTGCCTAGCCTCTTCCCAACTATATCGGGGTCGGCTTCCAGTCTAACCGGATACAGCTGAAAACCAGTATTTTGCATGGAGCGACTACCTATCTGACATCCTCAACCCAGTTACTGGGTAACACGATACCCCTGGGTAAGACTGGTTGTCAGACTTTTAAACTTCTGACTACCTACCTATCTTACACTTTCGCAAGATTCAAAAGCAATTTTCTCTTTAAGTATTGATACCAATTTTATTTATTTATTTAATCGTTTATGTACACGCATATAAACAGACAGGAGGAAAGGAACAGAAAGAATATTCTCCATACCATACTTGTAGCGGTATCTGCATCGCCACATGCGAGCAACACGTCACATTGACGTCACGCAAAATCCTGCATCGCGCAAGCAGAGTTTACCGCGCAACTAGCATATATACAACGTCCCGACATCAAACGTCGGGCAGTTGCCCACCAGACACAACACTCGTCTGGTCAGAGGGTACTCCCTTTTCTATGGAGGTATGAGCGAACTTTACACCCTGTTCCTTATACCTCTATGAAATAGGTCTTCTCTCAACGTTAAAATCGGTATTTCACGAGAAAAATGCTTTTGAATTTTGGTTAAGTGTACTAGGTATTTATGCTCGTGACTGTACAATCGATGCTCGTAAAATATACACGACTAGTAAAAGATAGCTGCGAACGACTGTGAGAATAATACTGTGATTTCTGAATTATTTATTTTACTGTTTCTTTTTGTGGAAGTCTTATGAATTGATTTACAAAATGGCAAGAAATTCTCGGTAGTAACAAAGAGTCTGAGATGACCGGTTGATGGCTATACGCTGGTTCTTATTGGCCTTAACTGAGTTGAGACTTAAACCAAAACTGGCGAGATATTGGTGTACTCTAGAGGATGAAATTGAAAACTTGCGGCAACTCGAAATAAGAGGTTCAGTAACTGTTGCATATATAAATTACAGAATCAAAATTCTTGAAAAAAAAATCATGTAATTATCGTCTTAGATAGTGCAAATTTAGTTATTGTCTTCAAGTAGACACGAATTATCGTGGTTCCAGTAAAAAAAAACAAATAAGAAAACTAAAGTATCAATTTCAGCGCGCGCCCAAAGAGCAATCCATTCATCGCAGGGTTCACAACATGAAGCAAGTTAGCAACGCGTTGAGCTAGAGGTCATTTACCTAATTTGGCAGTTGAAATTTTCAGTGTGTATTTCTATTGCCGTTAAACAAAAAAGAAAAAAAAAACACGTGTGGCACTCGGGGACTGCCGCGGTAAAGCTATTGCATAGCATTTTTTATCAACTTATGCAATTATAATTATTTATTTATTTTTTATTTATGCAGTATTTCTTTTTCTTTGATATTAGTTCAAGTACAGTCGTACCATATACATACACGTTAAGCGAACGCTCGGCCGAGCTACATGGTAGGCGGAGTGTTATTTATGAGCTTATGAGCTTTATGAGCTTATGCTTATGAGCTTTATGAGCGGGGGTGTTAGGTTTTATTTTCTTTACGGAATTTCTTGATTCGGTCGCCGCGCTCAAAGCCCGCGATAAAAGCTATGCAATAGCTTAAAAATATTAAAGGAGGTCTCCAATTCTCCATACAAGAAACGGGTTCTTTTTTTCAGCGTTTTTTGCCTCGCAGTACGGAACCCTTCGTGTGCGAGACCGACTCGCAATTGGCCGGTTTTTATTTAAATATTAGGACTTATTTGACAGTTTCAAAAGACTCCTATGAATTAGTATTGCCAGTATTCTCATTTTTGTCGTATTGTCTCCACATCGTATACCTTATAACTTCGGAATGGAACATTTTTCGCATCATACCTACGTAATAAACACACCATTGTAAATGGTTTATTATTCGAAAATGAATACCGTCATCAATAAAATGTAGGTGTACAGTCACGAGCATAAATATGTATACACTTGGCTAAATTTAAAAGCGATTTTCTCCTTAATTATTGAATTAAATTTTATGTTATTACAAACATAGTATTTTTGAACCCTTAGCTTTCTGTAATATGTCGTATTTCAACGTTGCATTCGTTATTTCACGAATAAATCGGTATTGATTGTTGCCAAGTGTTGACATATTAGTGCGCGTGACTACACATCATTCTGCCTTTCTCTATTAACTAACTTGGCCTTAACTTCACTTGAAGTTCTTGAAAGGCATGAAAGCAGAACAAAGTTACACTCATGTTGTATAAGTTAGTAAGTAAGTGTATGTAGGTGATCCTTTAATTTAATACTGCGCCGTGCAGCGCGAATGTAATTATTCACAAGTGTCAGACACTCCTGCTGCAATTTGTGTCGTAGATTAAACGCAGCTTTGCGCTAATTAGTGCACAATACGTGTTACTATTTACGTTTATAGTTTGAGCACGGATATGTACGTGTTTTTGTTTGAAAAGAGCGTCGTGCTATAATTGGGGCTATCGTTTTTGTGCTCACCAGTTGGCGCCACTATCGAGTAAGGTCCTGTTGCAGTACTTTTATTTGATGTTTTGGATATGTTTAAGTACCCTTATATTCATATTATGTTTATTTTATTACATTTTAAAACTTCAAATGAATATTTAGGTTAAAATATTCATAAAATTAGCAAGCATGAAGCAGAAAAATCTCATTCTTCCTTCAAGTGCTACCAAATTAGATCCTAACTTTTTACTTAAAGTCTTAAGCCATAATTAATCAAGAATGGCACAACCATAACAGCTATTCTGAATCATTCGATAAAATCCGTGATAAAAAATCCCGCAAACAGTGAACGTTCAGTACATATTTTGACATCTAGAGACCTTACTCTACACTAGCACCTCTAGCGGCGAACTCAAGCGCAGTAGCCCTCATTGGCTTGAGGAGAATTTAACTGTAATGGTAGGTTGAAATTATTCAGACATTATTTAATGAATAAAACTATTTGTTAGTCTGCTATCCTAAAACTATTACTGGTTCGACTCGAGCAAAAAATTGTTACCGATAAAACGCCCTTCCACTCCGCCCAGAGCGGGAGACGTCATTTGATGATTTCCCACCCAAAAAAAAAAAAAAAAAAAAAGCTATGTCTACGAAATTTCAATGCATCTCAAACGAAAAGGAAAAATATTAGGAGTTGATGGCCAATTGTCAGTAATTGGAGGCACCCAGAAGAAGAAGAATGTCTACGAAGGGTAGCCAATCCTACGTAGCGTAGCAATGCCTACGTAGCGTAGCAATGTCTACGTAGCCGTTGCGTAGGCTTGCTGCGTAGGCTCGTAGCGTACGTAGTCTATTTGGCGTAGCAGTATTTTGTCTGCGACGCTACGGTTTATGAGGACTCTTACTTTGATTTAATTACCTTTTGATTAATTTCTCTACTTTTATCTTGGTTAAGGGACAATAGGCTACATCTTCGCTTAGAAAGTCATCAAAATCCTTTAAAAAAAAACAAAGAAAAAGGCCCATAACTGTGAATACACTCCACGACACAATATCACAGTGTGCGTAAGAAAGTAAATTGAGTAAAAGTCGAAAGTGTCACTAAATTATCTCGTTCACGCGGAGCTCGACGTAGGCACTAATTAATGCAATTAGCTCCTTTTCGCTCGCACACTCGATAGTGCATTTAAACGTCACTTCATACATATTATAATTTTATAAAATGTTAAAGCAATTTTTTGAAAGTGATGATGAATTGGTAGCCTGAAGTTATAATATTAAAATAAAAGAAGAGTAGATGTTATGGTAATGGTATCGGTTGTCTAAAAACAGCTGCTCAGACAACAGAAAATATATTAAAGAAAGACATGAACATGTTATGAGGCAATCAGGGTAACAAAAGTAAAAGTTTATACATAATATTTGTTGCTTGTACTGTACAATGTAACATCTACATAGTCCATCTGAAAGCTTTGTCCACACGTCAAGGCATATACATAACAAGGTGTGAAACGGGCCGAAGCTATTGAACGCAATCCCTTGTCTTGGATTCCGGCTGTGGTTAGCCAGTAATGCGAGTGCGGGCCGCAGCAGAACCGCTGATAATTAGAACGTATACAAGGCGACGTGGATAGCAATCTGTTGTGTACGTTGTGGGTATGTGGCCAGCAATGTACGACGAAATTGGTATTGTTTCGATATGTTCGAGTGGTGGTGGTTGTTTGTTTTGTTTCTACTAAAGTTCCGTTTTAAACAACTATGCATTTCTTTGATTTCGATGTTCAACTATTGACTTAAAAACCCGAAAGAAAAGCTACCGTATAAGCGCATTACAATCTGAAAATTCATGATCATATTCGGTGCAGTATTTCTTGAAGCCCATTAATACTTTTAAATGTTATTCTTTAATTTACATAAAACACAATTTTCAATTCAATACAACGAATTAAATTAATCAACGGTTGTACAGCGCCTTAATGAAGTTGGAAACTCACAGAAAGTGCGAAATGAGCAGCTAGCCTCGAGGCGGCCCGAAATTCGCACAATTACACTAATTTACAACGAATTGCGAGTTCCGAATATTGAAGAAAATGAGCTGAAGATTCCCGAAGCTCCCCGAAGCTTCCCGAAACACCCATCTTCGTCCGAAACAAACACTTAAACAAATACATTTTGCGATTTCCTCTCCAAACTTTCGATTGGCAGGGAATTTTAATATATTAGCAGAGGTAGATGGATTGATAAATATTTAGTAGATGTTAACAGGCTGCGATGCTTTTAGGACGTTGTTTTCTTTTCTTCTAATGCGGAAAGGAAAGTCCGTGGGTTGGAGAACGTGGGCGGTAGTTAATCAGTTAAGAAGATTTTTGGCCATGATTCTTTGAGTGAATACGAGGATTTTTTTAGGGTAAAAACAAAACAGCGGGGTAATTGTGTAACACAATCACAATCCTAATGCCATTCATTTTGACAATTCAACAATATTCATTGCGTTATTTATGTTGTTCAGAAGACTGAATATAAAGCAATGGATTATGAATTTCCTTCAAAATCCTTCGGATTGGTATGGAAAGTGTGTTATATAATTGGGGTGCAGCTAGTCTATTCTGTAAAAACCTCACCGTGAAAGCTTAGGTAAAGTAAGCTGTCAAGTGTCAATCCCTAGCATGAGTTTGAATGACAGCTCACTTCAAGCTGCTTCAAGCTTCATTTAAGTTTTCACGGTGAGATTTTTTACAGAATATTACCGGCTGCACCCCAATTGTACAACACAATTTCCATTCCAATCCGAAGGATTTTGAAGGAAATCATATTGCCAATCATATTGTCGTTGCTTCATATTCAGTCTTCTGAACAACATTAATAGCGCGATGAATATTATTGAATTGTCAAAATGAATGGCATTGGGACTGTAAGTGTGTTACACAATTACCCCGCTGTTTTATTTTTACCCTAAAAAATCCTCGTATTCACTCAAAGAATCGTTGGCAAAAATCTTTTTAGCTCATTGTAAACACTAGCTACGCTGGTATCCAAATTATGAAGCTACACTGGTATCCACATTATGAAGCTACACTGGTATCCAAATTATGAAGCTACGCTGGTATTCAAATTATGAACCTACACTGGTATCCAAATTATGAAGCTACGCTGGTATTCAAATTATGAAGCTACACTGGTATCCAAATTATGAAGCTACACTGGTATCCAAATTATGAAGCTACACTGGTATCCAAATTATGAAGCTACACTGGTATCCAAATTATGAAGCTACACTGGTATCCACATTATGAAGCTACACTGGTATTCAAATTATGAAGCTACACTGGTATCCACATTATGAAGCTACACTGGTATCCAAATTATGAAGCTACGCTGGTATTCAAATTATGAAGCTACACTGGTATCTAAATTATGAAGCTACACTGGTATCCAAATTTTGAAGCTACACTGGTACCAAATTATGAAGCTACACTGGTATCCAAATTCTAAAGCTAATAAAGATAACCAATTTCAGCAAACGAAATTGATATTCGATAAGCAATTACTTGTCGATTATAATGAAGAGAGATGGATTGTTATTAGAAGCTTATTTTTAATTAACTTTATTTAGTGAAGATGGAAACATCTAGAAAAGAAAACTGCAAAATGTTTCATATTAGGTTGGGTAGGAATACTGGCTATCTAAATATCTAACACCATAGCTCAGACCGGAACTGTTGGGAGTATAAAAAAAGGGAAATACGGAACTGATCCCCTAAAAAAGTTATTGACCTTCTAATGATGGACACTTTTTTTATTAATGAACATCCAAGTTGGTCGCAGTCATTTGGCAATTTAGTATTTTTAGGACCCCAAAATAGGAATCATTTGAGGTTCACAAAAAGAGGCGCAATCATTATATTAGAGTGTTCAATAATATTTTTAGGAAAACCAAATGGAAATTATTTGAGTTTCGATTAAATACATGCCAAAAAAAACTAGAACGCAAAAGCAAACGAGTTTCCATCCCGAATCGAAATGAAGAATCGAATAACAAAAATAGCAAAAACAAACCGAAGACATTCAAGCGAAGCCGTCTACATAATATCGAGAAGGCTCATTTCCATGCAAAACTCAGTGAAACATATTTGATCTTCCATAGTATGATAGATTTTCCACGTGTATGGAATAAAGGCGAAACATTTCAGAATAAAGCTCCTTACAAATACTACAAAAGCTCTCACACAGGCGTTTTTAAAATGTTTTTAACATGTTTTTTAAAAGCATTTTCTGTTATCTATACTAATAGTATGGAGAGGTAGTGAGTTTGTATGCAGGGGGTAATCTTCGGAACTACTGATTCGATTGCGAAAATATTTTCACGAATTGGAAGCTACAATATTGTCGAGTGTCATAAGATATATTTTACGTTAAGGTGAATCCTCAGCTGTACCTCGCCAAATTCAAATTTTCTTTGGTTTTTAGCAAATTGCAACTCTGTTTTACGTCGTATGTTGATTAAAATGCGATTCGCGACTGTAGATATGATATACTTACTGAATAATAATTATAAATTTCATATCAATCGTCAAACTTTGGAATGTTTTCTACCTAAGAATCTCTCAGAATCATATGAAAATTATTAGGTGGAACAAATGTCCAAAGTTTGGTGATTGATATGAAATTGATGATTATTAATCAGTAAATATATTATTCCTAGTCGCGAATCACATTTTGATCAACATACGACGTAAAACTGAGCTTTAATTTGTAAAAAAAACAAATAAATTTTGAATTTGGAGGGCTACAGCTGAGGATTCACCTTAAAACAAGAAATTTAACACAGACGAAGTCCCGGGCAGAACCTAGTGGGTTTATAATTCTCTTCTATCCGTTTATTAAGAAAACTGGAAGACTTTTTCGGAGCAAAAGAGTTCCAAGAATTTCTAAGAAGGTACGTAGAGGATTGTACCTAACTAACAAAGGATAAATGTACTTAAAACTGTCTACTTCTCTGCCTTTCCTCAAATTGAGTTTAGTAGTTAAGCAGTTCAAAAATAGCAAATACCAGCCTTTAGAATATGACTAAGGACAGATTTTTCCAAAGCTGTCAAACTGCAATATCTTTTCCTCAGATAAAAGTAATCTTAGGAATAAATATGACACTGACAGCTTTTGTATAGAAGATATATTATAATGACAAACCGCCCTATATATTCTTGAGATAAACATAATCTGACAAATGAAAAATCGGCCCCACAGGAAAAAATAAACAACAATATAAATTGTTTTTACTTTAACCAAAAAAAAATGCGCCAGGGAAGTGAGTACGCTCCCTTAGGCCTTAGGCAGGCCAGAAAAGTGAATTATATTTTAATGAGCAATTAATTTTTCATTACTGTTGCTAACAAGTTGATATTTGATATTTTTTCTATATATTTAAAAGGTAGACAGAGAATTTTACGACGAGCAATTAGGGATTTCTATTGTTCTCGACCATAATTGGTTGAAGCAAGACTTGTGTGTCTTTAGGTATAGCTGCCTAGCTGTACAGTACATGATCTTTTGGCGCGTAGCCAGAATCGGAACATAAAGCCGCCATCTTGTTTTTTAATACATTTTAACGAAGCATTTTCACAAGGCAGATGTGAGTGGAAATTCCAGGCGGGGACGCCCTAGGAGGAAATAAATCAAAAAATATTTTTAATGATCACCTCATGAATACCTCATACATGTACGAGTAATTACTGAGTCACTTTAACTTTATTGCAAATTGGTTGAATTAATCAATGTTTATGAGGAATTTTGGCTCCTGAGATCCAAGTATCTTTTCACTTAGTTCAGGAGCCAGCAGTCCAAGCTGTTTTCTGACCTCCACTTGTACAATCACGTTTTGTATATGACTCACTCTAAGTATGTGTTTTCTCTTTGTACTTATTAATATTATTACATATAGTGACCTTGGTGATGTTCTTCAGAAAGGTCAGGTGCGTAGTACTCGCAACCGACGTGTGTGTATGACCAGATGTATGAACGTAAACGAGGCAAAAGGAGTATGTAAGGATCGTAGCAGGTGGCGTTCTGTAGATTCTGCCTATCCCCATGAAAAGAAGGCATGAGTTTATATAGGTACGTTTACCAAAAACGCCCCCTTGTTAATGTCATTCTAGCGCCTAAATATCCTTGTACAGTCCTTTCACAGTTAGTTTATCTCTGACAGCTGCAACCCAACAGTAACTTTATTACAACAACAATAAATATGATTTTGACAGACTTGACAGTTGCAGCAACCCAACAGCAACCTTATTGTCACGGAATTAAAGATCATTGTGATGTTGACAGTAATACAAAATCAGAGCTGAAATAACTGTGAATGGACTGTAGCACTGTAGTTTAGCTGAACCTGTTTCCATAGCAACAATGGGTCTCCTTCTATCATGTAGCCACTTCTAAGTTGGGGGGCCAAAAGAGTCTGCTTGTGTTTTTCAGTACCTTAGCGATCACCCCCGCACCCTAATTGCGTAACACACTATCAGTCACAATCTGAATCATTTGAAGTCTATTGCTAATCCATTGCTTCACATGTTCGAAAAATTGGTTTAATCAGCCACGTAAATAACGCATTGAATGCTGTTGAACTGTCAAAATGAAAGCCATTCCTACTGTTAGTGTGTTACGTAATTACCCCACTGGTTTGTCAATTGCTAAAATTGCTGAATAGTTCATCTTTTTACGAAGGCACGAGTTATTTATATCTATACTAATAATAAAATTGAAGAATTTGTTTGTTTTTTTGTTTGTTTGTTTGAACGCGCTAATCTCTGGAGCTGGCAGTCGATTTTTTTTTAAATCTTTGCATTTGATGACCCAAGTCTTGAGGAAGGCTATAGACTACTTAACATCGCGCTAGGGCCCTTAGGAGCCGAGCAAACATAAGTAAGAAGAAACGCTAAGCGAAAACGAAGTAATAGCGCAGGCAGACGATGCGTTGCGACAGGGTGGGACGGGGGAGCAAGAAATTTCACACGGACGAATTCGCGGGTAGAAGCTAGCTTTTATAATAAAGCTTGTGTAGCGGCATCTACAAACGCCACATGCGAGCTACACGTCACACTGACGTCATGTAAAATCCTGCATCGCGCAAGCAGAGTTTACCGCACAACTAGCATATATACAACGTCCCGACATCAATCGTCGGGCAGTTGCCCACCAGACACGACACCCGTCTGGTCGGAGGATCCTCCCTTTTCAATAGAGTATTGGTGAGCTTTACACCCTGTTCCTCATACCTCTATACTTGTATCAACAGGAGAATGAAATAAGACGCAGTTTACTTAACATACTTTGGTATGTACTTTGGAGTTGGGAAATATTACCATCGGTAAACAAAACAGCTTGCTTGTGAATTCTTAAAAACTACTCTATACACAAAAGGAATCTTTTAATGATAAGAACTAGTTACCTATAAAATTACTATATAAATGTCGTGATGTCCCAGTGGTTAAGGCATCGCCTCTCATGTACGAGGTTGTGGTTTCAAAATCGGGCTAACTGACTGACTGACCGACTCTTTGTCACTTCAAAAGTGCCTGTAAATGGTTTAATTGAAATAAATACTTTGAGTTTGAGTTTGAGTTGAGTTTGGGCAAGTACCAATATAATTTTTTCAGATAATTTGTTCTTTCTAAGTTTATCTTGGAGATCACTAACATTGGGGAAGGAAAACGTTGAAAAGAAAATTGCAGTCTGAAATTTTATTTTCGTAAATGGAATATGCAGCATGAACCTCCTTGATGACTCCTGATCCCTCCCCGTTGCTATCCTATGTGTATTCAGATTTATAATAAGATTCCTAACCAAATTAAAGAACTTCCAATGGTCCGCTTCAGAAGGACTTTACGGAGCTGGTTAATTGAGAATTCCTTCTATACAATAAAATAATTCCTTCAGTTTAAATTAAAATTATCTAATTGGACATGTACCAAAAATTTGCATGACATTATGTTATGATTAAATATGTTAAGATACCATTGTAAGAACTTTTGTAACCATATTTATCTGCAAATAAATATTTGACTTTGACTTTGACACCGCGATAATTTTTCATGGGTAAACATGGAATGAATGTAATGCACGATTGAAGGCGGGGTAAAGGCTATTGAGAACTGGCTCCAACATAATCTATTGATGCTGAATATACAAAACACCAAGGCAATCGACTTTGCTATTTCCGATCGATCTTCACCTAATAGAGTATCTTGTTTGCGGCTGCACTCTTGTAATAGTTCCGACCAGGCCCTGCAGTCTCGACATTAGATAGCGACAAAAATCCGTTGCTAAGTCGTATCGTTGTCAAATTCCTTTAATAGATTTTCAACTTTATTTCGAAATCATAAGTTTGAAAATCTATTAAAGGAATTTGACAGCGATACGACTTAGCGACCGATTTTTGTCGCTGTCTAATGTCGAGACTGCAGGCCCAGTGTTCCTGTCCTGACATCGAACAAACCGGCTCTATTAAATACCTAGGAGTCATTGTAGATAACATATTGACGTGGTCCGCACACCAGTGACCTAGACAAAAACTTTTCTGATAGCGTTAACGCCAGACGCTAACGTCAAAATGTATGGCAATGACATTACCTGCGGAAAAGATACGTAATGTCACGTGGTAAGCAAATGTCAACTCCATACAATTTGATTTTTCCGTTGGAGTTAACGCTTACAGAAAAGGGATTTTGTCTAGGTCCCCTGAGCGCTTTGAATGGCAGAATAAGGACAATGCTGCGTACCTTTAAACAACTAGGCAAAATTGCCGATGATTCTATCCTAAAGATGATTTACTTTTCGCTTTGCCAATCCATTCTTAATTACTGCATAGTAGCTTGGGGCGGTGCGAACAAGACCTCACTAATTAAAGTAGAGCGAGCTCAGCGTGTTCTACTAAAAGTTGCCTATAGACAACCGTACCGGTACTCCACCAATAAACTCTATACTGAAGTGGGAGTTCTTGGGTTAGACAGCTTTACATACTATCTGCCACCCTACGATTTCATAAAACTGCCTTGAGCACTTGTGTCATTTCAAGTCGAAGGGTGTATTGGGATAAAATCTGATGCCGTAAAATAATCGGCAGAAGGTCTTACGGTTTTATGGGACCACACATGTAAACGAAACTGAATGGTCTACACAAAATACTACAACACACAAAAAAAATGCAAAGAGTGATGGTAGCTAATTGGCTTCTTACACTGGACCGCAATATGACAAAAAGTTTGTTAGGTTAAGTAAAAACTTGCACACATTGACAAATGACAAATACATATGCACTCACATACATACGTACGTACCTATAACATGCAGACACTCTTACAAAAACCCGAAATAAATAAATTGGATTGAAAAACCAACAGAACTGACACAATTCACACCAACATGTTCCTATACACTCTTTATATGCCTATTTTAAGTTTTAAAAATGTATCCTAAATTGTAGAAAATTGTTAACGGAACGAAGGAGCCTGGATCTCACAACACAGGGAATACTAGTCTTTTTTTTTTGGGTGGTAAATCATCAAATTACCTCTCCCGCTCTGGGCGGTGCGGAAGGGCGTGTCAGACTCTTACTGACTAAAACCCACCCGTGTTCCTTCAGTTGCCTGTGCGTCAGGGCCACGGTAACTCTTTCGAACAATCCGCGACCCCGGCAGACATCGGCCCTATCGGACCCCGTCAATGGTGCTGAGGTGACGGCTTCCCATTCCCTCTCGCTCCGTACCATGGCCTGAACCAGCACCGGACGCGAGAGGTCGCCGCCGCCGATCACGTCCACGAGGATTAGTGTTAGGTCTAGGAATTCAATCCACTTGAATGTATGCTTAGTAAATAAATTTATTCTTATTCTAAATCGCCAACCCGTCTTAAGCATGAAGCGTGGTAATCAACGCTCGTGCCTTCTCAATATGAGAAGAGGCCTTTAGACCCTGCAGTGGGACAGTAATAATCTGGTGTTATATTAAAATGTCGTTAAAATAGTGATCATGGCAGCAGGTAATTTCAGTGCAGTATGCATGACTTCCGCTTCAATTTTGTTATTGTAAAACTGTAACAACATTTTCATAGTGAATTTGAGTTATTTTATATTCTCCAGTACGAAAGGTGTTCCGGTATGTGGTTAATATTTTTACATGCATTTTACATTATTATATTAAATGTTTTAGTATTATTAAATTCAGTATGTAGGTAGGTAACTGTAACGTGTACTGTTAAGTCTGCGTTTGGAGTTGATTAAGGTCATGCAGTCATGTTGTTATTTAACATAAATACAAACATAAACTCACGCCTTCTTCCCAATGGGTCAGGCAGAGACTACAGAACGCCACCTGCTACGATCCTTACATACTCTTTTTGCTTCGTTTAAGTTCATACATCTATCTGGTCATACACACATGTCGGTTGCGAGTACTACGCACCTGACCTTTCTGAAGAACATCACCAATAAGATCTCCTCCTAGGCCGTTCCCGGCGTTTCCACTCACATCTGCCTTATGACATTTCTTCGTTAAAACGTATTTAAAAAACAAGATGGCGGCATTAATTCCGATTTTGGCTACGCGCCAAAAGATTCTTGTACTGTACAGCTATACCTAAAGAGACAAATTTTAGGGCCACTATATTTCCTTTAGGGCTTCCCCTCCCGGTGTTTCCACTCACCTCTGCCTTGTAAATGCCTTTTGTTAGTCGCCTTTCATTCATCCTCTCAGCTTGACCAAACCAAAGTTACTTGGACAAAATGTAAGTAAAAAACCTTTACATAAAACTTCAATATTTTCTTAAAAGCTTGAGCTTTTAAGAAAATATTAAAGTTTTATGTTAATGTAAGTTTTATTTACTTAGTACTTTTTAGTTCATTAAGAGTTGTTTTAAAAAAGGTTTTTTACTTACATTTTATTTTGTACTTTTTAGCATTAGGATTTCTTTTAATATCCATTCTATCGCCTTCTCTTGAAAGGTACTTGTAAAGACAAATCCAAAGAACCCAAACGCGCCTTTACACAAGTCATGGTGTGAAGCCATCCGAGTTGCACTATCCAAGTCATGCCACACTTTAGAACGGGCTATCATCAGAATTTAATGAATACTTATACAACATTTCGTGCCTGTGCGGCTGACCACTCAGGAGTTCTCTCGTATGGAGCCAGTCCTGGGTGCAGCAGTCAGATCATGGTAAACTTTTGAACGAGCTATCATAATTAAATGCGTATATTAAATGTCGTGTCTGCACCGTTGACTGTTAAGGAGATCGTTCGTCTGGAGCCAATCCTGGGTGTAGAATCACAGGTCATGCATCATAAAAATGTATTGTCTTCGAAACAGAATCAACGTGTAAAATTTCAAATCCGTAGGATAAGACGAAGTGGTTTTTTTTTCAGCTTGCAGTTTTGCCCAGAACATACTTACATACATACAAACATTGCACGTTAAGTAAAAGCTTGTAATATAGTTGTCTATTTTGAATGGAACTACGATGTATGTTTGTCCGGATTTTCTGCCTTATACGGCTTGTGCACTGTTAGTATCACTTACGATCGGTAAGTTACATACTACTGGGCAGTCTCGACATAGATAGCTACAGATTTTTGTCGCTAAGTCGTATCGATGTCAAATTCCTTTAATAGATTTTCAACCTGATGCTTACGCAATAAAGTTGAAAATCTATTAAAGAAATTTGACAACGATACGACTTAGCGACCGATTTTTGTCGCTATCTAATGTCGAGACTGCAGGGCCAGGTACTGTTCGTATAACAGACTGATGGCTCTTTTACTTCTTATAACATTTAGATGTAGACAGTCTTCCTCAAAAAGATACTCGTATATGTATACAATATTACAGGCAACTTGAGAAGTCCGGACACTGTGAATAATGGCCGGTCTGTATACATAATGTCCGTATCAAGTGGGCAATTTAAGTAAAACTGTAGGACTAATCAGTTTTCCCGGTGAGTATGAATAATGACCACCCTATCCTGAGCAAAGTAATAAAAGAGATGATCTGCAGTGTTGTTTTTTTAGTATATGAAATTAAACTTACATCATTCTTATTGGAAGGTATAGATTAGGTTAGTGTTTACCTCCTTACGTCCGCCGCCCCCCATATAACAGGATACGAGCCGGCGGCGCGTAGTGTTCCACGTGCGTCCCTATTGGATGTCGCGGGGGGAGTCTTACACCTCACTCCCCCTGCGGACTTGAGGAGGCCCGCAGAGGCGGTCCCTATTAGCCAGTAAGTTAAGTCAGTAAGAGTCTGACAGACCTCTCCGCCCACCCCAGGGCGAAGGACATCAATAAGGATTTTCCAGCCCAGGACAAAAAAAGGGGTTTTTCCCCTGAAGTATTAATAATACTGCCTGGTCCAACTGATAAATTCAAGCTATCTCAAATCTTGATTTATTAAATGGACCACGGGCCGTCGGGCATTATTAATATGGGCCGGTCAATGTAATAAATTTATCAATTTGACCGACGATCTTGGTCATTATTCATAATCGGTCCATATTAATGCTGCCCGGTTAATCAAGTTGCCCGTAACATATACATTGACAAGGATTCAATTGATTTTCTACAATTTGTTTTCCATACTGAACACCACAATGCAGAAGCAACAACTACATATGTGCTCACACAGGCACAGGCACAAGCAATAAACCTAGTTTGGGAGCCAGGAGATTAATTAGTCTCACATCTCTGTACCAAATTATTGTACAATTGTTTTTGTCACCAATTTATAGATAAATAAAGAATTATTATTATTTCCTTTATTTCTTAGATATATACATATAAATTATATTTTTAAATATTAGAATATAAAAATATAAAAACATTTAAAAATATAAAAAATAGTGGCCCACCGGTATCGGGAACAGGGTCCAAGCTACCGGCGGTCAGGGCTCCAGAGAGAGAAACCTCCTAACAATGCGGGCCGTGTCCAAAAGTACCGCCTTCTGAATCAAGCCCTTGATACAGCTGCCCAACGAGAGCCTCCTCAGGTGTTGGTCGAGGCTTTTGGCTATTAATCCATTGGCTGTGACGACTATCGGTACAATGATCGCTGAGTCCACATCCCACATGTCGACAACCTCGCGAGCCAAGTCAAGATATTTGATTTGTTTATCTTTCTCGGCTTTCACGAGGTCCCCGTCATGTGGGACCGTTATGTCAAAAATCATTGCACGCCGCTCTAATCGATCCACCACCACTATATCAGGCTTATTGGCAACAATAGTCCTGTCAGTGATGATAGATTGATCCCAGTACAATGTGGTATTTCCATTTTCGAAAACTGGGTCGGGCACATACCTGTAGTACGGCACTTCCGATTCTACAAGGCTGTATTTGAGAGCAAGTTGCTGATGGATAATCCTGGCTACAAGGTTGTGTCTATGCAAGTATTCTTCGTTAGCTAGACTAGAACATCCGGAGATAATGTGTCTGATTGATTCACCCGGACGGTGGCATGCCCGACAAATGTCAACCGTGCCGTCTTTCACAATAAATCTCCGGTAGTTGTTTGTCATCATAACTTCGTCCATAATTGCACAGACAAAACCTTCGGTTTCTCCAAAGAGGTCACCGAAACGCAGCCAGGCTACGGACGCTAGTTGATCTATATCGGGTCCATGTAGGGCCCGAAAAAAGCGTCCGTGAAGCTTCTTACTCTGCCATACTTCCATGCGATCATTAGTGTCAAGCACTACTGGCTTGCGCCAGTTCTCTTTAGCCAAGGAGAGCGGGGTGAGGCCCTTGTCCACTTTGACCACATCTCGATGCATCCCCACGTCGGCCTCTAAAAAATAATCCCTGAGACTGCATATCTCGCGATTGTGGAGGGTCTTAGCATTTAAAAAGCCTTATTATTATTATTATTATGATTTATTATTAATGTGTAATATGTTTTGTGACTACACATTGACATAATATCATGGAAAAAAGATTGTAGACAATTAAATTAATTCTAGTCGATGTCTTTAATCTTTTTGAGGCAGACTGTATTGTTTCTTAGAACAAAAAGAAGGTTCTTATAAAGTATAATTGTACGTGCGTAGATTATAATATTGTCAGTTTTCACAAAATTTCATTGAAATCAACAACCCTTTGAGTACAACATGATGTCGAGATAACAGCGTATTTGTGGTCGTTTATTAGTGAAGTCTTAACTATTCTCTAAGATACTTAGCTTTGATCAAAAGTTCAGTAGTGAGCAGCCCTTGGGGCTAATCAGGGTAGGCAACAGGTAGATTACAAACTTTACTATGAACTGTCACCAGCTTTTCTTTCAACCTTATATTTGCGCAAGATTCAAAAGCGATTTTTTAATAAAGTGCTGATAGAAATTTGATGGTGTTATGAACACACTATTTTTGAAACCTATGACTATGAAATAGTTGTAAAAGTACTCGTGGCTAAATAATAACAGCTGCACGGGTCGATCGAAGGTTAAGTTACGCTTGCCGCGGTCGGTTCATGGATGGGTGACCATCTATTACATATCGAGACCCCTCCGTGCCTCGGAAAGGACGTTAAGCTGTTGGTTTCGGCTGTCATTCGTAGTCTTTGATTGTCGTTACGGATAGTCAGAAGCCCAAAAGTCGTACAACCAGTCTTGCCAAGGGGTATCGTGTTACCCAGTTACTGGTTTGTGCAGGCCAGATAAGCAGTCGCTCCATGTAAAATACTGGTATTCAGCTGCATCCGGTTGGACTAGAATCCGACCCCAACATAGTTGGAAAAAGGCAAGGCAGATTGACTACTATGAAATTGAATTTTTCGCAAACTTGCCATTGTGATGTCACAAGAATTGCTTTTGAATTTTGCGAAAGTGAAGTATTTATGCTCGTGACGGTATCTACGAGTATTATAATCATTTACATGTGTACCTATTGAGGTATATAGGGTTGAAAGATCAAGACAATTCTGTACTTTGTGGATAAAACGTCAAGAGAATTTAAAATGTGATATTTTGCGATTTCCGGAACATTTTACAGTTTTAAGATGTACATACATAAACTCATGTGTTTTTCTCCATGGGATTAGGGAGAAACTATAGAACGCCAGCTGGAGCGATCCTTACATACTACTTTTGCTTCGTTTAAGTTCATGCATCTGGTCATACACGCACGCCGGTTGCGCGTACTACGTACCTGACCTAAGTTAAGAAAAGAAGAAGAAAGATATAAGAAGAAAAGAACAGGTGAGGTTACGGTATTAAGTAATTAAATAATAATATGATGAAAGTTCAAGTTTTCTGTCTTTTTCAGAGGATGTAAATAGTTTATTTCCAAACATACTTTGCCGTACGAGAACTTCAAGAAATGCTTCATTTCCAAAAATGGTAACGAAGCGCCAAACCAGTTAATTAGCAATAGCGAAAGACCAGCTACCGAAAAACGAACCATGACCAAAATATACGTCAAGACAAAATTCGCAGACTAATATAAGAAAAAAAGGAAATCTCCTACAAAATACCGGGACGTTTCCTTAGGCCGCCGAGCCGTCAAAAGAATAAATTACTTGATTACATTCCATTAGGTTGTCGACCTTTTTACGGCTTGTTTAGCCTATCATGTTTTATCGCCGTTTGTTTTAGCCTCGCGTTATAACATCGCTGATAGGCTAATTAAAAAGGTTTAACGAGATAGTTAAAAATGGTGGAATTTATTTTTGTTAGGGTCCAATATTTACCTAATACTTCTATATAACTTAGCGCTACGGTAACAGTGCTACGCCAGTCACTACAGTGCTACGTCAGTCACAACAGTACTACGCCAGTCACCACGGTGCTACATCAGTCACTACCGTGCTACGCCAGTCACTACAGTGCTACGCCAGTCGCTACAGTGCTACGCCAGTCACTACAGTGCTACGCCAGTCACTACAGTGCTACGCCAGTCACTACAGTACTACGCCAGTCACTACGGTGCTACGTCAGTCACTTCCGTGCAACGCCAGTCACTACAGTGCTACGTCAGTCACTACAGGGCTACGTCAGTCACTACAGTGCTACGTCAGTCACTACAGGGCTACGGCAGTCACTACAGTGCTACGCTAGTCACTACAGTGCTACGCCGGTCACTACAGTGCTACGCCAGTCACTACAGTGCTACGTCAGTCACTACAGTGCTACGGTAGTCACTACAGTGCTACGTTAGTCACTACAGGGCTACGTCAGTCACTACAGTGCTACGCCGGTCACTACAGTGCTACGTCAGTCACTACAGTGCTACGTCAGTCACTACAGTGCTACGCCGGTCACTACAGTGCTACGCCGGTCACTACAGTGCTACGTCAGTCACTATAGGGCTACGTCAGTCACTACAGTGCTACGGTAGTCACTACAGTGCTACGTTAGTCACTACAGGGCTACGTCAGTCACTACAGTGCTACGCCGGTCACTTCAGTGCTACGTCAGTCACTACAGGGCTACGTCAGTCACTACAGTGCTACGCCGGTCACTACAGTGCTACGCCGGTCACTACAGTGCTACGTCAGTCACTATAGGGCTACGTCAGTCACTACAGTGCTACGTCAGTCACTACAGGGCTACGGCAGTCACTACAGTGCTACGCTAGTCACTACAGAGCTACGCCGGTCACTACAGTGCTACGCCAGTCACTACAGTGCTACGTCAGTCACTACAGTGCTACGCTAGTCATTACAGTGCTACGTCAGTCACTACAGGGCTACGTCAGTCACTACAGTGCTACGCCGGTCACTACAGTGCTACGCCGGTCACTACAGTGCTACGCCGGTCACTACAGTGCTACGCCAGTCACTACAGTGCTACGCGTCACTACAGTGCTGCACCAGTCACTATACTACTACGCTTGCAACTACAGTACTAGGCTTGTATAGTTACAAGCTTGCCGTGCGTTCATTTAGTAATAATCGTAACACTGTAGTCAGTGTAACGCCCTTATCTAAATAACTGCACAAAACTATCGATCGAATACACTGATGTACGGCGAAAATTCTCCGTTCGGATTTTACTCCCACGTGGTACGGCCAACAATTCAATCCCAACTATGAATTCCGAGATTCCGAGTATCCGAGAATCCGAGTATACTTTATGAATGAATGAATCGAGTTATTGGATAAGCGCCTTTACATCGCTCGTATTTGGTCCACAAACGATGTAAAGGGTGGATTCTGTTGACAGGAAAATAAGGGCGGAATGTGTATTGTCACTTATTCAAAAGTTTACTTATCTTTTACTTACTTAACCTACTATGTATTGCAGTACTGTAGAACAATCTACAATTGATTTTCCTTTGTAGCGTTTAATGGCTCATTATGCATGCCCGCCTTGTGATAGAATTTCATATTTATTAATGTGACCTATATATTCATTAAACTGACGCTTAATTTACTTAAATGCCAGAACATACACGAACGCGCTCAGCTCATTAGGAAACCAGGTACTGGATTTTCGTAACTTGTACTGGGGCGACAAATTATCTATAAAAAAATATTTGAGATCAGAATTCTCAGGCCCTATTATTCATGCGACCTCAGCGGCCTCTGTTAGAGGCAGCATTATCGATACTTTCCATTCAAACCAAGCATGCCAACGTTTTTTCGCACTACATCACCAATGACTTTTAGAAATAAATGGATTGGAATGGCGTCCGCTTCTGAAGTAGTTAGTACAATTTCGGCGCCACGAATTTTTTTAGTCCTGTGATTCCATGCCTTGTGAAGCATTATAACAAGAGCGTCCAAAATGTACGATACCTAAGTTAAGTAGGTACAAGAATTTGAAACATTAATCTCGCTGACACGCTAATCTTTGCACGACATGAGCTTCTACCAAAAGAAAAAAAAACACGACGATAACAAAGCGTTATATACACGTAAATATAAACATACAAATACATAGCTTTCCGCCATACAAAAGCGTGATTTCCTGCAATCAATGTGCCTCTATTGGACAGCTATCGGTGTGACATGTCGAGTGTTTTAGGAGCGACTGACCCAAATACTGCACTAACAAGAATAGAGATATTGACGCACATATTGGAGGTTTTATTAGACGATATTAGGTGAATTAAAAAATTCAAATTCAAATTCTTTATTGCATTCATGGGTACATTTAGTTGTTACAATATATAAGTAAGTTCCAGCATGAAACCCGGTTAGGGCACGGCAACATAATTTTAACATACTAATAATAATAATCACGAATCACACGATCATAATAATCGCGTCATTAGTTAACAGAAACTATAGCTGTGGGCAATTTAGGACAGACCTATGTCGAGCAGTTGATTGTGATAGGCTTAATAATTGGAGCCCGTGTAGGAATTTGAAAGTACTAAATTAAATGACTTGAACATAAACTTGAATAAAATGAATTCTATCATTTCATTTAATCCCAAGAAGGGTGTTTAATTGGGTTATTTTAGAAAATTAACTCCGTTGGGCTTGGAACTTGTACGATGACCAGAAGGGTTTCATAAACTGTTCTTATACTTACTTGATAACCGTGAACATACTACGAGTAAGTCTTGCTTTGTCTTGAAAGAAGGGTTATCGTCAGCGATCAGAGGCGCACCTTCTTTATTAATCCTTTATCATAGTTGACGCTGTAGGTACAGTCACCAAAAGAGATAAGTAACCAGGGTCTTCGGATACAGTTGAATTTTTGTAAGAAACCGATGGATGTATTTGAATGAAATTTAATTTGAGAAATTAACTGTTTGTTTTCTATTAATTCAATTAATTTTATTCGAAATCGTCCATCGGTTTCTTACTAAACTTCAACTATATCCAACGACCCTGGTTAACTCTTTTAGTGACCGTAAGATCTAGATTCAGGCAAGAATGTAATCAGACGCATTCGTTCAAGAACACATGAGAATTTAAACATTACTGTTAAATCTTTCAGGCACAAAGCCAACACGTATTTGATCAATTTGCGAAACTAGTTTTCAGCTAAGTAGAGAAATTTACTCCACTGCAAAGTTCAATCTGTTACCAAGATTTCTTGTTCACCTCCTGATTTAAAATTGTCTTGGGACAAGTATATCGACAATTTCCTACGGTCGGCAGAAACAGAGGCGCTTTTAGCCTCGTATTCTTGCAATCTTCGGGCCTTTATTGAATTACTTGGACACGGGACGGCTATCGGCACAATTCTGTCAAGTATTTCTGGAACAGAGCGAATTTCTACGGTGATAGAAATATCTGTACGTTTTTCATTTCACTTTTGTGCTAAGTTTAATATTGATGTCAGTTCAAAATGAATTTGTCTCTGAATGGAAAATGGGCTAGAACGGTACAGAAGTGAATGTAGCGGGAATTTTAAAGGGCCCTTCCGTAATTGGAGATTTGTTATTAAAATTATACGCATACATTAAAAGCTTCCAGGACTCTTGAAGGATATCGTGTTTTATGCTTCAAATGGTTTAGATTCTTGCATTGTTTATACAATATTTAAAAAATAAAAACTGTATGTGTAATTTTGTTTCATTGGTTTTTGATTATTTTAATGTAATGTGTTTTTATCATTTTATTTTTATATAATGTATGGACTATGTCTGAATTAAATGAATTATTATTTATTATTATTATTATAATTGTATAACAGACAAAATTTAGACAATAAAATAGCGTTTATAAAATAAATACATTCGGGATTCTCCGAATCTCTTTCCATTGTTAAATCGTAAGGCAGCGATCGGCAAAATTCTATGGAGTCTTTCTGGAGATCAATCAATCGCCAACCTACATTTAGTACCAAAACCAGAGAAGGGCCCAAATGTGGTCTCATTTACTTATAAATCTTAAAGTCTACATAGCCTTCTCAAATCGCGGGTTCCATTTTCAAAAACCCTACCAAACGTCAAATATTCCTAATTTGAATACCAAGTTCAACCCCCAAATCCTCCGAATCTCTTCCCGTTATCAAATCACAAGCGCAGCGATCGGCACAATTCTGTCAAGTGTTTCTAGGGAACAAGCGCCGACCCACATTTGCAGGGTTAACCGTCGGGCACAATGCAGCGCGGTCGATCTGCGCGCGCCGCAACAGGTGAACGGGATCCGGGAGTCCAACATGCTAATTAGGTGATGTTTTGTGAATCATTGCGTCTTGTTCGTACGCGTTTGGGGGTTAGAGCAGGGAAAGGGTTTTGAGTTGTAATGGGGTTAAAGATATTAAGTAAGGTGATAGATTTTGCTACTAACTGGCTATTTCAATCTGATTAATAAACTTATTAATACAAAGATATAGATGTAGGTAATTTTCATGTCAAAGTTCTCCATACAAAGTTTTTATAAGACCGATGTACTGTTCTATCTGTGTGTCCAGCAAATAATATCTACTTTATTGTATCTCAATTTGCTATATTGCAATTTCAAATGTTTTTAAGTACACTCCTTTGTTGGGCTTACACCGTCCATTGATAGATTATGAACTCCTTTGATGGATCTGTTTTAAAACAAGAGACAAATTTTATTTGCAAAAAAAATAAACAGAATGACAATACTTTGACATAAGTTGCCACAGATAAATAATGAAGAGTGATCGATGAGGTATTACCAAATTAAAAATCGAATTCTAACGTCGTCGCAGGCCGTAAACACCGTATATAAAGAATAATAAATGACAGTACCTCAAAATTGGAATATGGTCTCGAATATAAAGGAGGGAAATATCATTTTGAATACAAAAGGTAATAAAAGGCGGAATGGTTGCAGGCGTGGTTTGAGGTCTGCCAACAAAGACTGTAGCCAAAAATAATTGCATACCTGTTGCTTACAGAATTCCAATGTGTTTGCTTTCTACTTTTTTTATTTTTATGAGCCTCTGTTTAATTCAGTTTCAGGCTTTTGTGTGAAAACCGCAGGGAAATGGCGGCTGAGCTATCGATTGGGCACTTTATATTAAACGCGTTTTAATGCTTGGGGTACCTACCTACTTACTTGTGTATTTTCTTCTTTTTCAAAAGTAGGTTAAAAAGAGGTCAGTTTGGAAAATTATTGAGACTTATGATTGGTATTTTGTCTTGTAAAGCACAAAAGGTTTTGGAAACAGGACCAAAATGTAACAGAAGAGGAATGCTTAGTAAGAAAAAAACAGCAGTCATCAACGAATAAACACAGAAAAAACTCATAATTACAAATCACTGAATTACCAAACCATCCAACTATACATCTATACTAAGAATAATGTCAATGAAAACCAAACCTTACCACATACACACAAGGTGCAAAAAACCCTAATTCGCCACAAATTATTGTATTAGAAACCCAATGATTCAGAAGGTGTAAATATACGTACATGTCCGTATTGATATCCTTACTTCAAATGGATTGAAATTATATCGCTTGGATGAACAAACTTTGAACGGATTTTGACTCCCATTGAACATGTTAATTAGTAGGTTAATTGGAAAATAACAATTCGGAAAGATTTGGGAATGTATTCTTTCTTAGGTTATGGTAGTGTGTGATTTAGTCATTAATCATAAATATATTAATGAAATGTTTGCCTACTCCTTTCAGCATATTTTCTAACCATACTGACCTATCAGTTTTTTTATTTCCAGACATTCTTAGCTGCTGATTTTACAAGTCGCGATTCTCTAAGCCACCAATTTCTGCTACAAATATTTTGAAGCTATTCTGTATCAAAGTTATACAGCTCTTAATTACTGCCGCAGGAGGAGACACCCTGGGCGTCGGGAGTCGATTGCCGACTCCCGGCCACCGTAGGCGCGGGCTTGCGGACGGCGAGCAATGGGCAGCTCGCCGTCCGGTAAGGACCAGGCCCGGGTCGACGGCGCGTCGTGTTCCACGCGCGCCTCAAAGAGATGTCAGCACCGTTGACGGGGTCCGAAAGGGCCGATGCCTGCCGGGGTCGCGGATTGTTCGAAAGAGTTACCGTGGCCCTGGCGCACAGGCAACTGAAGGAGCACGGGTGGGTTGTAGTCAGTAAGAGTCTGACACGCCCTTCCGCTCCGGCCAAAGCGGAGAGGTCATTCGATGATTTCCTACACAAAAAAAAAAGCTCTTAATTACTGCCATCTTTATATGGTTCTAGCAATTGGTAAAGGAAACTAGGTTTATTTATTTTAGTCGTTATCAATAAGCACGAATCCTAACTAAAAATAAATAAAAACGTAGAATCAAAAATGGAGTGGATCGTCCACTGCATCGTCTGTCAACGAATTACTTACTCTAGCGAGTGCATTTTCATGTAAAGCGACCCGGGGTGGACGACGAGGACGAATATGAAATTAGAAATTAGCATGAACATCACTAAAATAGCTTTCAGACTTTATTAGTGCTGTCGAGATTTTAGCGTTAGCTATTAGTTTAGTTTTCGCTCTGTTTTCTGAGTAATTATGGTTGTCGGGTTTGGCGACAGTCAGATACAATATATGCATTTTAAATAAGTATTTGAATTTAAAATTAAACATCTGGCGAGCTCTAAATTTCAGCTTTTAGTCTGAAATTTTAAATTAAAAGTGTATGCTTATTATTTTGAATGTGACATTTTTATTTTGAGCAAAAATTTTCTGTTTATTTTAAGAAATTCGTCTGTGTTTGTTGTGGGTATTTATTTCTTGAACGAAATAATAATGTAATACCAAAAGTAGTATTTCAAAATGCCCTGCCTTTAATGATGATGAATGATTTGACAATTTTTTTTTTGAGTTGTTGTAATGGTCAGATTTTTTGTTTATTAAAGAAAGAAAAATTGGAAAAGTCTTCCGGAAAAAATCAAATTCGGGAATAACTGAACGTCCTTTCTTCTAAGTACGGAATTTTTGTATGAACTGGATAGGACAACGTCTGTCGAGTCAGCTAGTAGTTAATAAAAACACACTACATCATTTTTTATGAAAACTTGTCAGCCATGCACAAAGGTTTACAGATTATAAAAGAAAAACTACCTTGATTCTGCCAAGAAAAACATCAAACTACCTTATATTAAGAACGACATTTATTTGCGAAATAAAAGTTAATTTGTGACCTTTTCTCCTGAGTGAGTGAGAGCGTGGGCAGAATATTGAAATGTCGCCGGACCGACTGAAGTAATCATGTACCCTACAGTAAAGCTGATTGTTTATGTTCTCTTTTAAAGGTAAGGTTAAAGCTTGTATCGAGTTATAATTACGAGTCGAGTATCGTGTCGAGTGTCGAGTTTTATGGTGTACATAATAAAGAGTATTCTATTTTCTAATGTGTTTTTATACCACCTGATCGACTATGTCAAATTATATGCCATGCAAACCTAACCTAAAGTAAGTCATTAAGGCCCTGGGTTCTAGCCGGGCTTAAATATTTTACTGACTTTCATTATGGCCCGCTGATCATTAATGTGATTTGAATTTGGAACATTGAAACCTCAAGTAAAAATCGCATACAATTTTTTTCCATAGTACATACTAATTCCATGCATTTACCATTGAGACCTGCACTAAAAAACTAAATTGTTCGAAAATCGAACTGGCCACCAAGAGGTAGAATACAAATTAAAAAAAAATAGAACACAAATAAAAAAGGCGCGAATACTTCAAATCGCTTTGCTGTTAAACAACAACTTCTCACAAAAATATCGAGTGACGCATGGTCTAAAAAACAAGGTCTGGCATTCCGGGAGTGACACATGCTTACGTCACTATCCAGTTGCCACTTTATTGCAACAAAACACGAATTATGGAAACATTTTCAGTCACCATTCTGTTAAAAAATATATATAAGGCATTTAAATTGTCGTTTCGTATTTCTAATCAAACGAAACAATTCAATTTAAACATGTACCAACGTAATTATTAGTTAAAACCTCATTGTTTTAACGGATTCACACAGGTAATAAAGGCGTTTGGGGAATTATTATTACACACTACTGGTAACACAGCGGTAATGACGTAGGCTTGTGTCACCCACGTGACCACTGTCTCGGAATGCTAAACCTGGCGAAGTATATTATTATACCATGGAGTGGCGATAGTGATTTGACTCCGGAGTACATTAAATCCGAAGCCATTTGCATTGCCAACAATCTACTCCCAGAAAAGTCCAAGGAATTGTACATGAAAGCCTACAACGGTTTTTACAAATATAAAACTTTAAAAGGCGTCAAGTCTGTACCTGAATCAGTGCTTTTAGTCTACTTCCAGCATTTATCATGTACACTCGTGTGATGCTATTAAAAACCTTGCCTACGGCTCGGTTTTTTAATACACGCTTGTGTTTTGATACCCCTCATTATGCAGCAGTTTTATAAACTACTATTCGGATATGGAATTAATAATGAAAGATTAATCTATTTTTAGCATAAGTCCGGGTCTCACAGCTAACGATAATTTTGGGTGCCTAGAAAAAACTAGATAGAATATAATACCCACCTTTGTTGTGTACACCATACAAATTACAAATATTAATGTAGAAAATTTTACATAGGGTAACACAATAGGCGGCCTATCAATAAAAGATTTTATCAAACAGCGATTTAGGGAACCAAAATCTAAAGTGCCTACACAATACAAAATAAATACACCAGTTCGAAGAGTATTTACTTTTCAGACAACAAAAACGAATTTAAATCTCTACTACCCCTACAGGCTCGCGTCCACAGTTCCGCATCCTACACACGCATCAAACGGATTATTTTATGCAAAGCGCCCATTGTATCCGCAGCAATCGCATTGCCGACACACCTGCCAGGAATCGGATTTCCGAGCGAAGCATCAGCATTACCGACGGGCCCATGCCTGCGGTGCGTACGATGCGGATCAGTGGACGCTATTGTATAACTTCCTTCAGCTACATCATTTATTCACTGACTATTAAATTCGTCATCATTCACTGACAGACAACGCACAGACTATACTGCTGGGTCTAGATCCAGAAGCATGAAATTTTGCACAAGAAATCCATATCCCCAAAAGGGGTTAAATAGAGGATGAAAGTTTGTATAGAAGTTCCTCATTTTTTCCGATAGATAATGCCATCGGGCAAACGGCTTGTAGAATACAAAAATCTTTACTTAAATAACGAGTGGCATCCGCGTAACCCACCTCTAATAGTAGTCTTCAAGTCTTCAACAACTGCTTCGTTGGTTTAGTAGTCGCAGGCGCTGCTGAGCATGACGCCCTGGGTTCGATTCCCAGATCGGGCAAAGTGATATTGAGTTTTTTCCATCAGGGATTTCCCAGAAGGAACCTGGTGTCTGGATTTGTGCACAATTGACATGATTTTATGTCCTTTAACTAAAGAAAGTTAACACTACAC
Organism: Dryobotodes eremita; assembly: GCA_917490735.1. Lineage (NCBI taxonomy): Eukaryota > Metazoa > Arthropoda > Insecta > Lepidoptera > Noctuidae > Dryobotodes > Dryobotodes eremita. The sequence goes on along the minus strand of OU823254.1, from coordinate 4,553,714 downwards.
TATAAAATGAACTACCTTTACAAGACCAACTATGAAAGGCCACAAAGGTTTTACGAGCGATGTCAGTAAAAGATGTTCACGTTATAAACGTCATCTTGTTAATTGAAGTAACAATTGACAGGCGAGGAGGTAAGATCAGCTTGTGTTGATGACTGACGTGGTACAATTTTATGAAAAATTTGCTGTGGTGTTAGGCAAATTGTTTTTTAGGCTATTGCATAGCTTTTATCGCGGGCTTTGAGCGCGGCGACCGAATCAAGAAATTCCGTAAGGAAAATAAAACCTAACACCCCCCACTCCGCCTACCATGTAGCTCGGCCGAGCGTTCGCTTAACGTGTATGTATATGGTACTACTGTACTTGAATTAATATCAAAGAAAAAAAATACTGCATTAATAAAATAATATATATATATAATTGCGTAAGTTGATAAAAAATGCTATGCAATAGCTTTACCGCGGCAGTCCCCGAGTGCCACACGTGTTTTTTTTAGTATGCATACTATTAAACCGATATAAATCCGAAATTGTGTATGTCTGTTTGTTTGTAACGAATTCACGGCTAAACTGCTGCACTGATTTTGGTGCTTACCTAGACTCAGACTGAAGAGCCCTGAGGAAGTATACACGGGGATACATACTTAAAAAAATGTTAGGTTTTACGATTTTTTTTAAATTAAAGCAGGGTGTTGAAGTTTGTCCTACGTAATGATTATGAACACGACTTCCGAAAGGCATCTTTTCCCGTGAATGTAAGTAATCTTGTATCTTTAAAAAAATCGGCCAAGTGCCAGTCGGACTCGCAAACGAAGGGTTTTATGCTACCGTGGAATATTTATTTCCATTATTGCGACTATTAAGATCGAGCAAATAACGCCGAAAAAAGCAAGTTTCTTGGCCACAGTAGTACACACTCTGTGAAAATATCAAATGACTACCTATTATGGGACAAAATATACAGCCCTGTGATAGACGGACGTACAGAGGAGTTTTAGCAATAAGGTCATGTTGACACCCTTTGAGTACGCAACCCTAAAAATAACAAGAATAAACAATTCTTCTTTCTTTCTTTGTTCAATAAGGTTTTTATAAAAGTAACAGCGTATTTGTTATTCGCCTAGAATTTTCCCAATTAGATGGAGGTCGCCGTCCAATCTTGCAAGATGCGGCTGAAGATCAAGTTTTATTTTTAAGCTATTGCATAGCTTTTATCGCGGGCTTTGAGCGCGGCGACCAAATCAAGAAATTCCGTAACGAAAACAAAACCTAACCTAACTTCGCTTAACGTGTATGTATATGGTACTATGATACCTGAATGGTACTTGAATTAATATCAAAGAAAAAAAAAATACTACATAAATAAAAAAATAAAAAAAAATATAATTGCATAAGTTGATAAAAAATGCTATGCAACAGCTCTACCGCGGCAGTCCCCGAGTGCCACACGTGTTTTTTATTTTTTATTCAAAATCTGTATTAACAATAACATATTTATAAAGTCTGCCAAATTGCATAACCCACAAGCATGTATTTCACAAGGAGCTATCTCGGCGAACTCCAGTCTTAACAATTCAATCATCTATTCCTGGAAGTCTAGTCGATCCAAGTTCTTGGCAACAAGAGCATCGATCGGTTCGGTCATTATCGAGACTACCATCGAGAATCAATTATGCAAACGATTCGAATAAATGAGTAGTTCAATTACACTTATCGATTGTTCAATAAACAATTTTTTTTTTATGCACAAGTAGAATAATCGAATCGAATCGAAAAGATGGCTGACTTCTGTTGTGAACGGTAGCCTAATTGCTGAAAACACTTGTAGGTAGTGACAATTGCTCTGACCGTAATAATACAAGAAAATTCATTGCTTCGTATGTTTTAATAATTTGGTCTGCTCGATAAAAGAATAACGCAATGGATATTGTTGAACGGTCAAAGTAAAGGAATGGATATTAGGACGAGTATATTACGCAATAAGGCTGCGTAATCATGATCAAACATGCCCAACCCAAAAAGGTCAAATTTACACATAAATTCGAATGTTAAACCCAAAACAACGAACAATATGAGACAATTCCTAAAGGGGCGAAAGTGTTGATTTTCGTATTCAGTGATTTTACATAGAACTCAATGAAGTCATAGTTTAATTGAAAAGGGAGGCGGACCCGCGGACTATTGTTCTAAGAACCCGTGGAGGCGATGGCCTTCTACAAGCAGTAGTGTAAGAGCTAGGGAACATCGGGCTACATTTAACGAAAGTATAGCCTTCCATTCTGGCTTTAAAACTTACGTAATTGTACCGCGAGTTTCTTTAGTACGTTAAGCTCTTAACTAGCAGTATGTTTTATGTATTCACATAAGAATACTGCCTTATTAACTGCATCATCAATAGTAAAGTCGTCTAGTAATATGTAAAGACAAATGTAAGTTCACACACTGACAGAAAAAATTACATAAGCTTCTTATTTTAGTAATAAAATTAATATACTGCCTAGTTCAACGTAAATTGAACCTACACACTTCAGTAAAATAAAGGAAAAAAGAGCCAATTCTATAAAATAGGATAAAATAGAACGACTGCACTTAACATAAATCTCTCTGCTATAAAGCAGCTCGCCACTTCGTTGGCTCTTAGTCTATAGTCTAAAAGGCTATAAGGCCATTCAACAGGACTTTTCGCGTCAATAATTGAATTGAAAGTTCGTTGATGATTTATAGCCGCCCTTAGCCACCTAAAGTGTTTAAAGTCGAGCCAATTTGATTATATTTTCTTTTGAGGGACGCTTCATTACGCACTTTTTGTTTTAATTGTGAATTTGAGTTATAATCATTGGAGTTGAGCTTTCTAACTGGTCATTATGATGTAGAATTTTAAGTTGGTGTATTGTTATGTCATGGAATTCCTTATTTAGTGAGATTCACATAATGGTTGAATGAACTAACAGTAGTTTTTGGTTGTAACTATGTGTATTCTGGGTAAACTTCCATTATTTTTACAAGCTTTTAAGGAGCAAATTTGTTCTTCTGTGAAGTTAGATTTTTTTGTTAAAATTCTCGAACTTAGTAAAATACAGTTTAGAAGAAATCTCTGACATCAATCTCGAAGTTCCAAGTTCGAAATCACAAATTCCTTTTCCAACTCCTCGGTTACGATAAGAAAACCGAACTTATCCGATGTGAAAATTATTTAAATCGCATTCTAAATGATAAAACCGAGCAAGTTCGTTAATAGAATTAGTGGATATCTCCACTGTGTTCAAAGGACGTCAGTTGTACAAATGTGAAGTTCTATCCCACTAATTAAAGTGGTGACGACTGACGAAGTCTACCGCCAACTTTATTAATGAATCTTATTCGGAAAACTTCGCGAAACTTCGGCAGAGTTCGGTCAAGTAAGTTTGGGCTTGTGAGTAAGTTTCCATTTTGTTTTTTGAGTGTAGATATTTCGTACAGTTTCAGGGTTGGTCGTGGTTAAAATTTTTGTGTTTAGGCAAATAAGATCGCTTTTCACGTAATGACGTAACGCTTATAAATTATGATATCTGTTTACGAGCTCCCATTCACAAAGGACCCACACCATATTTTAGGAAAAAGCCGTTTGTCCAATTTGGCAAAAACTTTGGAACAATAGCCTGTAACTTGCTGATTGAAAGTCCATAGGGGCGCAAAAAAAAATGGCCCGTTTTAGAGATGTAGCCATTTTTATGTTGAAGTCAGGGAGATAATTTTAAGTTATAGTTAGTGCTAAAATATAAATCACATCGATCACAACAACTTCCGATTTATATAAACTCTTTGTCTGTATATCCAGAAGGGGTTAGGCAGATACGTTTGTTTGTTTGCTTAGTTGTTGTGTTTTGTTTTGTGGAGCAAAGTAGACAAGTCATCCAGCCGATTTTGAAAAGTCGATTTTTTGGGATCGTGTAGTCTTTTTTCATGAGGTATCTTTATTTAATTATTACTTACAACAATACATAATATTTCCAAACATTAAAACAAAACAATAAAATATCAAAGTCGGTTTTCGTGTCTGTCTATGTGACATGTGGCCGCAATGGCCATCATTCACCATGGATTCACCATCATTTTATAGAATTTATTTCGAAATGTTTTTATGTACCTACTTACCCATAATAGGTATATTAATATTTAACTTAGATTCAGGGTGTAAAATGACCCATCCAATAGCCGTTATCTATGCATTCTGTACATCAAACTAAGTAACATTAAGCAAACGTAAAAATATGTTTTTAAACCAAAAAATATGAATTGAAACTTATTTTGATTGATCTGAATGCTTTTTGGTTATATAAAACCAACTTTCTGACTTCAACATAAAAATGGGTATATCTCTAAAACTGGCCATTTTTGTTGCGTTCCTATTGAGTTTTAATCAGCATGTTTTCGGCTATATTGCACCAAAATTGCTGGACAAATGCGCCGAACGACTTTTTTCTAACATTTTGCGCGTGGTCCTTTAAAAAAAAAAACGGTTTTGTAGAGCGTCGTCAATGACACACCTACATGTGTGACAATTTGTAACAAATCCTCAATTTCCTAGCCACTGTTTCTTGACTAAGTAAAGATCTTCAAATCATCTTACGAAAAATACCGCGCAATTTACCTAGGCGCACCTCAGCATGAATAGCAAGACCAATTCTGTCTCTACTCTACGAAGAGAAGACAAATCACTTTCTTAACAAAAAGTCATTCTTTTTTTGAATTTTGACATCGCGCCGTAGTAATATTTCTACAATCTGCCATTTTGCTTTCCGTTTCTATAGTGGCCATGCCATGCTCCGCATCCTGATAATTGATTTAACCATTTAGGAACTCTCTTGGACCTCCGTATACAACAGTCCATTCATCTTTTAGTAACAAAGATGGATGCCTCTGGACTTCTTTTATAAATGCTCTTTACTGACATTTGTATGAACAAAATGTACTTCTGAGGAGAGAACATTTTATGCCACTTAAGAGTTCTACTGTCGCTAATGAGACACAATTACTTTTCTATTGTTACCGATCTTCGATCTTGTTATCGATCAGTTCGATTGACAGATGAGGGGCTAAATAAATTAACATTTCATTTTACGGTTTAGATTTTATTTTATAGCTGTAGTAAAAACGGATCACTGTAATCTTATCATTTATTTATTTATGACTAGCTGCGCCCCGCCGTTTCACCCGCATTAGTCTCGATCCGGTGGGAATATTGGTGATAAAAAGTATCCTAGTAAAAAGTATTCATGTTTATTATTGTATATATATGTAAATAAGTATATGTTTAATGTATTTATTGTGTATGTAAATGGTACATCACTGACTACCTGCAGTATTGTCTCTCCTTCTCCCTTGAATCCATCCAAAGGTTGTCTGTAAAAGATCGCTTTTAGCGATAAGACCGCCCATTGTGTCACCCTATGAAAATTTTCTAAATTTTTTATCTGTAATTTTTATGGTGTACATAATAAAGAGTATTCTATTCTATTATATCCTATGTCCTAATACAGGTCATGGTCTACTCATGTGCCAAAACTTCATCAAAATCCGTTCATCCGTTTTAGCGTGAAAGCGTAACAAACAAACATACAAAACCTCAAATTTTTTCTCTTTATAATATTAATTTAGAATAGCATCATCGGCCTATAAAGTTCCCACTGCTGGGACTCAGGTGTCCTCAGTTCTTAAGAGAGAATGTTCCATAATTCACCACTCGGTCTCAATGCGGGTTGGTTAACCTTTTCAAGTTCACAACTATTAGGCATCGCCCACTCAAGCCTGAAACTATCAATTCTCAACAAGACTATTCGGTACTTAAGCCTTTCGACAAACAAGAAATTAGAAACAAACATTCTTTAGCTCTCAAATCGGTGTTCCATGACGAAGGTATTAGTTTCCAACTAGTCCTGTTTACCCCAATAGCTACACTTTGCTGAGATAAATAGCACTTATCGCCTCCGCAGAATTCCCCTGAGTTTCTCTGAAAAAGTTCAACAGAAAGTATTTTACGAGGGGAGGGCAGTAAGTAAAGATGTGTTCGGGAATGTTCGGGAATGATCGGGATTTCGGAAATTGTGGACACAAGGTCTCTCGAGTTGAAAATGGATATGTTTGTGAAATCTGCGTAGGGGTAAGTGGTGTGTGAGGGTTAGTAGTCTTTTTAAGTTGATCGAGTGTGCTTTTTTTTGCGGTAATCTAGGTTTTGTATTTAGAATAGCTAATAGATACAGATAACTGTCAATATTATGATTCAAACATGACAAAATATCTTCCGGGATTAGAAATTGTATCACAAACTAGCTTCTGCACGCGACTTCGTCCACGTGATTTTTTTGTGTTAACATAAAATATATCCTATGGCAGTCAGCAGTACTGTAGCTTCCTTTTTCCTTCATTCGGATCAGTAGTTCTGAAGATAACCCCCGTACATACAAACTCGCTCTTTATAATATTAAGTATAGAAGAAAAGTCGATTGATGCTCTGAGAAAGTACTAGTAATACAATCTTTGAATTATCAGAGAAGAATTTCGGAAGTCGGTGGCCAAAAACAAAAATACACAACCAAAGACACCGACTTCCAAAATTAAAGTTATTTTTCACGTTTTTTAGTGTTTTTTTTTTGGAAGTCGGTTGTTTTTTGTAATATATATATATATAATAGGTCTTTACCTATGAAATTGCCGTTTTGTATGAAAAAATTTAAACGAATTTTTTTCATGAATTTTTTATTTGTATTAATCGAAGTAATCACCCATGCAATCAATGCATCTTTGCCATCGCAGTGGCAGTTTATTGATGCCCTTCTTAAAGAAATCAGCTGGACGGGAGGCAACAAATTCTTCAAAGGCATTTTGTACTGCCTCTCGGGTATTAAATTTTTTTCCCGCCAAGAAGTTATCCAAATTCTGGAAAAAGTAGTAGTCTGTAGGCGCAAGGTCTGGTGAGTAGGGCGGATGACGGAGAGCTTCCAACCCCAGTTCTTGCAACTTGGAGACCGTCTGCTGTGCAGTATGAGGTCGCGCGTTGTCGTGCAGGAGCAGCGGAGACGAGCGATTGACCAATGCTGGTTGGAGATGCGCCAGCTTCTCCATCATTGTGTTCAGTTCTTCACAGTACACATCTGCAGTAATGCTCACCCCGTTTGGTAAGAAGCTGTGATGAATCACACCGGCGCTAGACCACCAAACAGTGACCATCACTTTTCTAGGGGTAAGTTTTCGTTTAGGGCATTGTTTAGGTGCTGAACCAGGATCCAACCAACTTGCTGAGCGCTTACGGTTATCAAACAGAATCCATTTTTCATCGCAGGTAACAATGCGGTTCAAAATTCCTTCATTTGTGTGTCTGTTGAGCAGTGCAAGGCACGTCTCGACGCGTACTTCGCGCTGGCGATCATTGAGTTCGTGGGGCACCCATTTGTCAAGCTTTTTTACCTTGCCAATTTGACGCAAATGGACCAATATTGTTTTGACGCTAACGTCGAAAGCTGCTGCTAATTCAGCCGTAGATTGTGTATCATCAGCTTCCACAATCGCCTTTAATTCGTCATTGTCGACCAAAGTCTTCGGACGACCGCGAGGTTCATTTTTCAGGTCGAAATTTCCAGAACGGAAGCGAGCAAACCAATAACAGGTGGTGCGTTGGTTTGTAGAGTTAGCTCCGTAAACGTCGTTGATGTTGCGTGCCGCTTGTGCCGCGTTGCTGCCACGACGGTACTCATATTCCATAATTACTCGAATTTTTAACGTATCCATGATGACGAAAAAGATTGAAATGCGATGAAAATGTAACACTAATCAATAAAGAAATGACTACTTTTAGAAAAAAAAATCCATGTTTTTAAAATAAAATTAATTTGAAATTAGAATTCATAGCCAAACAAAAATTATTTTGATTTGAAATGGCCAGTACTGCAGAACGGCAATTTCATAGGTAAAGACCTAATATATAGATGTGTATTCTTAGTTGGTGATTCCAAATAAATAAATAAAGGTTTAGCATTTCAACAATGAACATATGGAATAAATGTTATTCCGGCCTAGTTATCTGCTGTTGCATATCTAACATTTCCGTCAATCATTTTGTTTATAATTTTTTAATATAGATCAGGTATATCATATTAGGATTGATAAAAAAGGTATTAAAAAAGAAATCATGTGCATTTCTATGGGTAATAAATGTTTGTTCCTTTAAACGAATTTCTAAAATATTGTTGGCAAAAATAAGATTTTTGATATTTTCAAACTCTCAGAGAATAATTTGTAAATCCAGAACCTGTTTATTCGAAAGGTCGCAGTATCAAATTGAACCTCGCTGAACTTTAGCGGTGAACCCCGCCCTTATAAAAGCACCACTATGTAGTTTGAATAAAAACTCATTTGAAATAATAGAAAACTATTTAAAAAATGTAACATTTGGGTACAAAGTACTTATATATACAGGGTGCCGGGTAAAGAATGGATAACCTTGAAACAGCATAATATAATAGAACTTATGGCAGTTCTAAAAAAAAAAAATTCCCCAAGAACCTAAGATTTTTTAGAAAAAAACAATAATTTTTTTTTACATTCTTCCTCACCACGACCACAATTGAATGAATACCTTCTGTTATTTGTTGTTATAATATTGTATGTTGACTATGCCGAGAGAGCGGCAGTAAATAGTGTGTCTAGAAATAGCACAGTATTTTTTTTTCTAAAAAATCTTATCTTGCGTACTACTTGGGATATATTGTTTTAATTTTTTTAGAGCAGCCTTAAGGTATATTATATGATATTTCAAGGTCATCCATTCTTTACCGGACACCCTGTATACAAGCATTTAGGTTACACTGACAGAAGAGCGAAGTGGTATTGCGTTTTCCATCAGGAATTTCTCAGCCTGGAGTTCAAGGTCTGGATTTGTGCCCGGTGGATGGAAATAGGCTCGCCCCCAGTTACATGGGACTCCAACATAACTGGCGAAATGTGTAGATACTACAGGCACACCTCTACCAACCCTTCGTGGAATACAGGCGTTATGTTATGTTTATTATTAACAACTTGACGTGTTTGACTTTGATGTTTATCTATTAAACATACTGTTTTGTGCTGCCTAGATAGATTAGTTAATAATGTGCTTACTGAACTGTGCTGAACTATATGACGTCAATGATCCAGGCAGGTATAGCGCGACACAAATTAAAGGGTCCATCAGCGAAATTCGTCAAAAACACTCGCTTTTTAACAACTACGGCTTAAGGTCCAATCGTGTTACCCAGTATCTGGGTTATGGAGGTCAGATAGGCAGTCGCTCCATGTAAAATACTGGTATTCAGCGACATCCGGTTAGACTGGAAGCCGACCCCAAACATAGTTGGGTAAAGGCTACGCAGATTGATTTTGACTTAAGGTCCAACTAATCGAAGCAGGAATTCAAAAGGTCCAGAATGTTTATAAACTCGTCTAGAGCAAAAATAAGCGGTCTTTACCAGGTTTGTTGAAGATACATCTTTGGAATCACAATACCATGTGTATCGGTATGCCACGTGTGCTGAGCGTCAATTATAATATATTTATTTGACATAAAAAGTACACAGATACATGTTGCCACTTAATTTAAGCGTGCATATAGCCTGGTACAAAATAAATTATCAATGACCTATACCAATACATTTGATTTTACTTAACTCCCGTCGCCCGCAGACCTTGCGGATGTCACCAACGAACTTCTTGACTTATAGTTTTGCAGGTACATCGGTGTAACCTTTAATTTGTGTCGTACTACGCACATTGATACCCCATTATTGCAACCTGCTGCATATTAATATCGAATATTAATGAGCTTTCGCCGCTTTAAAAGCCGCAGCGTCCTCCCTTTCATCACAATCGACACTATGACTACCATGAAGGTAGTTACATTTCTCGTGTTACTCACTATTATTGGGTTTGTTTTAACTGAAACTATTAACAAAAGAGGGTTATGTGGACGGACGCTGGCAGAAGCTATGGCCAAATATTGTAAAGCAAGTGGAATGTCGGTGAAGAGGAGCGAAGGAGTTGTGATGCCGCGATACGGTGGCGTGAATATGTGGCCGTGGATGGACACCCAGAGAGCTTTGAACTTTGGCAGGAGAAAGCGGGAGATTGTCGAAGAATGCTGTTATAAGACGTGCCAAGTCGAGACTCTTCTGATGTATTGCCAGGAATAATGTTTTATTTGGTCAGTGTGTTGTGTCCATTTAATGATCCTTGTCTTTTTTATGTTCCTTGATTATTTTTAGTCATATTGTTATAATTAGTCTAGTTGTATGATGCTTGTAAAACGTTTATTGACAAATGCGTCGTTATAATTTAAATCCTACATGTAGGTACATGTAAAACATTATAATATGTGAAGTACTTCAATAAAATATAACTTCATAATTGGCATTTATTTCTTCTCTCCATAAAATATATATTATATAAATTTACTTAAGAGGCTGATATCAGCTAAAGGGCGGTCACTATCGGACTGCATAGAAAAGAAAGAAGCGCGAGGACACAACCCTGGTAATTTATTACAAAATATGAAGCAATTATCTATTTACAAAACATCTATTGATTGGACTAAAAAATTAAAACACTATTACGTTAATATGTTGCATGTAGAACAATCTGACAAAAAATCAGTATGATTGCATGTACATTAGTATGGTTTTTAATCGTTAAAAGATTTTTTTTGAGGTATCTTCGTGATATTTTTCCGTCGTATCAAATTAGTTCTATTATGTTTTCAACACGCTATCTAACTAGAGTATATCCTGAAGAATATCATATGTTTTTCTGATTTTCTTTACTGTAGTGGATAACATACTTTTAGATATTATAAAACTTGCGTTTAGGTGTTGTAGTCCCCTTAATAAAAATCTTAAATTCATTCCTTCACTGAGAAACAACAATGCACAGCTTTAAGACTCCCACAAACAGGTGCGACACGACAGCGCGACGCGATCCTAGTAGAACAATTTCTATGAAAACTTTATGGAAATTGTTCTACAAGAGTCGCGTCGCGCCTGTCTGCGGGAGCTTTAAATCTCTGGGTCCAGAAGTTTTGAGAGCAATGGTGGCCCAGTGGTAACGGCCCCGAGTTACCAGTTGTAGGTCGTGGGTTCGAACCCAGCCAGGCGCTTTACCTTGTGTAAATAATTTCATCACCACTGCTCTCAAAACGATGAAGGAAAACATCGTGAGGAAATCGGCATGTCCTAGAACCAAACATTCGAAGACATGTGACATCTACCAACCCGCACTGGGCCCGCGTGGTGGATTACGGCCAACTCCCTGTCACAAAGAGGAGGCTTGTATCCTAGTAGTGGGAACGTTATAGATTGAGTACTAAAGAAGGATTTTTGAAAATCCAACCCCTAACTGTGAAAGTTTGTATGGAAATTGGAAGTTCGTCATTTTTGCCGATGGGTAACCCTATCGGGGACACGGCTGGTCTAAACTATATAATATAATAAAGAGAAAAGATTTTATTTTTCGAATGTTTGTTTGTTACGCTTTCACGCAAAAACGGCTGAACGGATTTGCATGAAATTTGGCAGATGGGTAGACCATGACATGGATTAGGACATAGGATACTTTTTAACCCGATATTCACACGGGATCGAGACATATGCGCGTGAAACCGCGGGACGCAGCTAGTAAATTATAAGTTGAATTACTTTTTTATCATTTATTAATACATTGCTAAGCGCTACACACACGAGCATAGGCTTGGCGAAGGCCAACATACAGGACTTCGAACAAGTTTTATTTATTATTATTATTTATTTATTTATTAACTATGGATGACTTTCAGCTAAAACAAACAGTTTCAGTAACAATTTCCTACCAAATCAAAAACTTAGCTTAAATACTTGGCCCAATAATTCATACATTGCAAAATAACATAATTTTTCAATTTCTTAACGTATTTCATATACTATCTATGCAAATAAAACTAAATTCTCTTCTATTCAGACAGACGGCAAAAGGCCGCCATTTGTATATTTGCTCGAACCATTTCGTGAATCCTCTATGAACCCGTTTACTTCAGTCGACTACAAGATTGGCCGAACTTGGGGCGTTCCCTTGAGACTCAGTCGCGATACAATCCCTGCTTTGCGAGGCTTTAAGAGTTAACACTTGTCTAAGAGCCGTTATAGGGTTGTAACACTTGGATGCGCGGTAATGTACGGTTGAGTTGTAACTTTGTGCATAATGAATTAGATTCGTTGAGATAGAAAGAAAGAAAGAAAGAAAATACATTTATTTAGCACAGACTACAAAGCTCACAACACAACATATACTTACAAGCAAAAAAGAAAAATAAAAAGTGTAAATTTCGTAGAGAGAAATTAGCAGGAACGTGTGCCTCGCGACTGCGCCAAATAAGTCCAGTTCAGCAAAAATGTCAGACAATTAGTGTCTGACGCTGGTTTTCAACTGAACTTGAAGTGTGAGATGACGGACGTAAATCAGTTTTATTCTGCAATGTGTGTATAATGTGTACTTATGTAAATAAAATAAATGATTGTAAAAGAATAATAATAAACAAATATTTAAATAATTAGTATAATAATATTAAATAAAATTGCATAACAAAACATAATCAAACTGACAAATAAATGAGACAGACGCATTAATTAATTAATTAATAGAAGTATGTATGGAAGCGAGTGTAAAAGTAGAATAAATGCTGTGGAAATGCGTTCCTTGCGAAGCATGTGTGGTGTGACTATGAATGATAGGCTGAAAAATGATGTGATATCAAATCAAAATATTTTATTTCACATAAACCTTCATGGACACTTGTGCAACGTCAGAAGCTAGGTGCACGGTTCCAATTGGTTGTTTCTTATGGAGAAGAGCCGGCAAGAAACTCAACAAATATAAGATAAGGCAACGGTGCGGTTTAAAAGAAGATATAGTGACAAACATTTAAAAGAGTATGCTTATATGGTTTGGTCATGTTGAGAGGATGAATGAAGGGCGACTAACAAAAGGTATTTACAAGGCAGATGTGAGTGGAAACGCCGGGAGGGGAACCCTAGGAAGACATATAGTAACCTTATTGATGATGTTCTTCAGAAAGGTCAGGTGCGTAGTACTTGCAATCGGCGTGCGTGTATGACCACATGTATGAACGCAAACGAGGCAAAAGGAGTATGTAAGGATCGTAGCAGGTGGCGTTCTATAGTTTCTGCCTACCCCCATGGGAAGAAGGCGTGAGTTTATGTATGTGTATGTTTGTATGTTAATAATAGAAAGCAAACAGGTTTTTTTTTAAATCTCATTAGAAAAAATCCATTGGAATTTTATTAAACTTCAACTATATCCGATGTCTCTGGTTACTCATCTCTGCCTATCCTTTCCGGGAATACCTACAGGCGTGATACGTTGTGTTTTAGTAGAAGTGGAGGCTTCTTCAAAAAGGCTACCTACTCCAAAAGAGCTTTAATGTCAAATTAGGAGATATCATGTAGAATCTTTTGTACCTACAAGAAATAACTTACCAAATGGTGGCGTATTATCGTCTGGTAACTTAATGTAGTAATTGAATATTACATCAACACCCCTGCCTGTATGGTTTTACTTTTACACATCAGCCAGTCTCTTGATATACCGCCCCAATTTACAAACTTACGACATATTGGAGAGACCAAAATAGCAACGACAATTATCCTCCCACACAACTAATTAAAACCTTACCAAGCGTACTCACAAACTTGGTAACCATTAAACTATAAACTAATTAATTTTATATTCAACTAATAAATCAAATATAGCCCTTAAGGATCAATTAATTTGCAGTATATTATATTACTAGCTTTTGCCCGCGACTTCGCCCGCGTGGAGGTCGAAAAAAATCCCGTAAATTTTTCTCTATTAAAAATACATATTTATATAATTACCTAACTATGTGCCTACATTCGTGGTGTTCCGTCAAACGGTGTTGGAGTTCACTCTAGACTCACAAAAGTATTACTTATATATTTTTTAAATTAACTTTTAACACAATACTAAAGTTTCTAATTATATAATTTAATCATGATTCGAAAGACACGTAGCGCCATCTAGCGTCCTGACGCAATTGTGACCGTCGAAAGTTATTGTTCTTTCCTCGGGAACAGTCCTCTTTTTCTGGTTAAAAGGTAACCTATGTCCTTTTCTGTACCCCTAACAACGTAAATGCAAAATTTTATGATGATCGGTTCAGTAGTTTAGGCGTGAAAAAGTAACAAACGAACAAACAAACTTACTTTCGCATAATATTACTTAGGATTATAATGCGGCTCTTACATAGGGAGGGACGTACAAAAACCTGCCAGTACATAAATACGGGTCTAAACACAGCGGGCGAGCGCCTTGAGCTAAAACCGACACAAATACTACTTTACTAGATATGGCAACAGGTAAATTGTGTTTTAATTATTTTGGTTGAGTAGCGGCTTTTTAGGACTTGTACCTTATGTTTTTGTGATTGATTGCAGCTGCAATATGTATGGGATAACTTGAATTTTAATTTAGAATACTTAAGTTTAGTGTGGTGTTAACAGTCGTGTTTCACGTCGGTGTGTTTGTGATTCAATTGGAAACTTAGATCGTAGATTAAATAAGGAGATATCAAGTAAGTCACTCAATGAATAGTTTAGCCAGTGATATGGTTTGGATATTATGTGTAAGTAAAAATTTGCAAGAGCATTGATCACCGTGCTTTTGCTCACTTAGAAGAGAGAACGAAAATACGTTTATTTGCTGTAAATATGACGCAGAGAAAAATACACAAATACAAACAAGAACGAGTTGGGGGGAAATATGCGTCACATCCATGCAAAACGGCAATCGCTCAGCGTAATTCTACGACCCTATGTGAAACAGAGCCCCAGCGCTGGTTTTCAGCGACAGCCGGCGTTGACGTCATGTCGTCAACCAGTGCAGCATACGAAAATAGAAAAATAACAAAAAAATAACAAAAAAAATGATACCTAGTTCTTCATTAAGTCCTAATTTCAGCACGGTTTTTCCCAAGGTACATGGAATATTAAAAAGACTTATCTAACCCAATTGAACGACCAGCACCCTAATTACGTAACACACTATCTATCACAATCTGAATCATTTTGAAACCTATTGCTATTCCATTGCTTCATATGTTCGAAAAATTTGTCTGCTCAACAACGTAAACAAGGCAATGAATGTTGCTGAACTGTCAAAATGAAACCCATTCCTACTGTTAGTGGGCTACGTAATTACCCCGCTGGTGCTTGCCATTCATTGAACATCTGTTTAAACCCCCGGGCCATCACAGCTATTTGCACCCACGACTACGAATTTTATTCTATAAATTTCTTCTTTGTTCTTTGTAATTTGGCAAAAGATACCCAACCTATAAAAGTAAATAGAGCCACATTGTTAAACAATTAAAAACATAAAAATTCAACAAAGGTCACATTCACAAAAACTTGATTTTCAAATACAGTTCTCGTATAATCTTTTGATTAATTCGTTCTTCGACTGAACACGACGCAGGTCGTACATTACAGGAATTATTCATATAATATTCATTTGACAGATACGGATTTATACGACTTTTATACTTTACGTGTAAATCATAGCAAGTTTATGGCATAATGCCGAGTTGATATAATAATATGGTATGATAGAGTCTATTAGCATGTTATGACAAGCAGATTGTAAAGGCGGATTAAAGTCTTACAACTGTATACTCAATATGAATTTTAAATCGCCGTCAATTCGTATTTTGTCCATGTCGTGTTTCTCAAGTTAATTTAAAGGGTACGTACGGTATCGGCAGCATCATTATTATGTGCCCCTAAATAACAAAGCATAATTAAAATATTATTCACGTGTAAAAAGTGTTTGTATGGACATTCATAAAGAAATAAAATCATTTAGAGAATTTATTCCGAAAGGTTTATATGTTAATTTTAAATTTACATATAATAAAGACATCTTGATGTTTTATTAAGTCTAAGGGTAAGGTTCGATGTGTCATTAAGTCGTACAAACCGAGCGAAGCAGGTTCCTCAAATCGTTTGGCCAGCGTGGTGATTATGACAATACCCCCGTATTGTGTTTGGCGGTGACTGTGTGTGTGTGAGGGTGTGTGTGTGTGTGAGAGAGTTTATGCGTGTGATAGGTTGACAACACCAAAGGCACACCTGATGGAAAGAGTTACTTATGCCTACTATAGTTAAAATGTGATGCCAACGGTTCAGTGGTAGATTGAATGTCTCATCTCTCCTGGTACCCATATGTGTCAAACCGTAATACAATAATACTGCTTGGGTTCAGAAATAGGAATAGTCTGCAGGCAATTTAGAAGGCAGAGATTGCAACAACGAGGGACATTAATGTATACTAAATCACAAAATTGCAAACAAAGAGGGACATAAATATATACTAAATCACACACAAAAGAAAGAAGATACAATATGTTTTATACCATTTTATTCCCAAAACACCATTCATGCAAAAATAAATAAATAACAAAAATGCAACAATATTTTGATGCAGAAACATTTTAATATCCATTTTTATCGGTGTCCCTTCCTTTTACTATACATCATGGTCGTCCCTGAGCGTCTCATTTTCTCTTAAATCTATGGCCGTTTCTCCTGTAATCTCAGCAAATGTATCTTTTAAAAATTGTAAGATATTCTTTCCTTATTCAAGTATATTTATCTACTTTTTTCTCTTGACTGAGAGGCTTATTATGTTCTTATTTAATATTTTTCCACAATTATGTTTTCGTGTTTTGTTTGATATTAAGCTAATTTTAATGAGCTTGTTTTTGTTGAAATGAAGGGACGAGCCTGAGGCTTCGGCTGCGTAATTATTAAAAACATTTTGTTTTTGTTGTTGTTTTGTGTAACATAATTCGTATGTTCTCCGCGGAAATTCATTGGTTTACCTGAATATAACATATTTAATTATCATAAATTAAATATTTTACTGTCAGAACCTTTGAAATAACAAAAACCTATACGTAACATTCTGTGTTAATAACCAATATTTTTGTTCAAAAACATGACTACTGTTATGTTATGTTATGTAATGTCCTATAGACATGGGTAGTTTGCTTTCATTTGCCAGCGACTTGTTAATTGGTAATCGAATACTGCGGCTGCATAGAGTGCTCGACACAGTTGGAATCGATATTGAAAACCTGTTGATTTCCACACCGTAATCAGTGAATGGAGAGCTTGATTCTACCTACCAACTATATAATTTTTTTTTCATTATACAGGCTTTAGAAAAAAAAAAAGATTTATTTAGACGTAGCGTTGGAAGGCCTTCCACAAGGTAGACCGATGACCTTGTGAAGGCCGCAGTAATCCGCTGGACACGTGAAGCACAGCACCGCGGGATAATTGCGTAACACAGAAACAGTAGGAATGGCTTTCATTTTGACAGTTCGACAAAATTCATTGCGTTATTTACGTTGTTGAGCAGACAAATTTTTCGAACATATGAAGCAATGGATTAACAATAGGCTTCAAAATGATTCAGATTGTGATTGATAGTGTGTTACGCAATTAGGGTGCCGGTCGAAGTGGGGCGGTGCTTGGGGTAGACCTATATCCAGCAGTAGACATCTTTCGGTTGAAATTATGACGATGATGAGATTTATTTGTCAAAGAAACACGTGCACAAAAAGATCAGTTTACTAGAATAATAAAGAAAGAATAAAAAACAAATAGTCACGAGCAAAGAACAGAAATAGTAGGCAGCTGCACGTCGTGACTGTGACAAGACAGCTTCCACTCAGCATGATGCTGCTGCTGCTTCAGCACCAAAGCTGTCAAGTAGTACCATCACATCTGTATTCTCCAAAGGATAAGGCAGGTGTATAGATAGACTAAAGAATACCCACATGTATCAAGGTTTCTTAGCTTTCAAGTTAAGCATAATAATCAGCCTATAATGGCCCCACTACTGGGACACAGACCTCCTTTCTTCGAGAGGGAGTGGGCTGTAATCTACCACTCGGGCCCAGTGCGGGTTGATAGATGTCACATGTCTTCGAATTGTTGGTTCTAGAACATGCCGGTTCCCTCACAATGTTTTCCTTTACCGTTTTGAGAGCAGTGAAGATGAAATTATTTACACAAAGTAAAGCGCCTGCCTACGTTTGAACCCACGAAATTGAACTTGTAACTAGGGGCCGTTACTACTGGGCCACCATTGCTTCTTGCTTGTTATAATATTGTGACGTAACGCGTAATGACAGGCTGACGTGCTCTACGTTATTAAATATTATGCTCTAGTGAACTTTTAAGGGTCAAAAGCTTCAACTCGATGTTAGTTATGTATTCAATATTCTTTACTCATGTTTTCTACGGTTGAAAATCAGCGGATTCGGGTGAAATATTTTGTAAGGAACGGATGTTGTAGTAGATGGATGGTGTGAGGAATGATATTATAGAGGTATGAGGAATAGGGTGTAGAGTTCACTCATACCTCCATAGAAAAGGGAGGATCCTCCGGCCAAACGGGCGTCGTGTCTGGTGGGCAACTGCCCGACGTTTGATGTCGGGACATTGTATATATGCTAGTTGCGCGGTAAACTCTGCTTGCGCGATGCAGGATTTTGCGTGACGTCAGTGTGACGTATAGCTCGCATGTGGCGATGACGATCCGCTACAATACCAAAGATAAGGGAATGAATGATAGCGTGACGGTTGACATATGAGAATGGAAGGACAGAACGTGTTGCGGCGACCACAAGTGATATGGGACAAGGGCAGGAACATGAGGATGTTGAAGATGATGGTTCTTGTGACAGCTAGGACCCGATTGACTTCTTCGATACGTGTCACGAGTTTGCTTCCCGCACGGAAGTCAATAAATATTGAAGGACGCTGGTACTGCTATTAAGGATATAGGTGTTTGTAGTCTAAATACACCTGCGATAAACATATACAGGGTGTACTTTTAAACACCATCAACCTCTTAAGGGGCCATTGTACTCATCATTGTGAACAACTTTTATTATAGGACCAAACCGATAATCGCAAAAAGAAATCAAATGTTCCCTACATCTATGTTTGCATAACTAGTTAAAATGTAGGGAACAGCTGATATTTTTTTCTCGATTTCAGAGTTGGTCCCATAGTAAAAGTTGTTCATAATAATGACTACAATGCCCTATAAAGAAGTTGATGGCATTTAAAATGACAACCTGTATATGGGAAAACATGGGACATTTCTGAAGACGTAATGACCTGTTTTTCCAAATTTACTTTGAGCTATAACTATGTTACACATACATAGACTCACGCCTTCTTCCCATGGGTGTAGGCAGAAACTATAGAACGCCACCTGCTACGATCCCTACATAGTCTTTGTGCTTCGTTTACGTTCATACATCTGGTCACACACACACGCCGGTTGCGAGTACTACGCCCCTGACCTTTCTGATGAACATCACCAATAAGGTCGCGTATAGAGTATGTCTATGTTTTCTATGTATATAACTATATAAGTACACCTAAATATAGCCCTTCTTATGTCTTTACATAAGCAAATATCTACAACAAACACTCCATTACGCACACCGACCATGTTTTAATTACCCCTCTAACAAATGTAATTACCGACTGTTAATGAACGTTGTTTATTGTCTACAACTGTTACGTTATCATGTATTCGTTATAATGATCTTAGGGGGATGGGGAGTACCGTGGCTCTGGCGCACAGGCAACTGAAGGAACACGGGTGGGTATTAGTCAGTAAAAGTCTGACACGCCCTTCCGCTCCGCCCAGAGCGGGAGAGGTCATTTGATGATTTCCCACCGAAAAAAAAAAAAAAACAAAAGAGGGATTGGGCGGTGGGGAGGCGGTTAATTGGAGGTTATTGTTTTTATATTATAGGAACGATTGAATTGTATAACTGTCTATAACTTTTAACATCAAGTCTGTATTAAACGAAGGGATAAAGGTGTATTAGTATGAGTGTCTGGCCCGATCTTCTCCATAGGACCCTTCTACGCTTTGGAATGGGCAACAAGGGCATATTTTCCCCCAACTCGTTATTTTTTGTGTTTGTGTGTTTTTTCTTTGCGTCATGTGTATCGGAAATAAATGTATTTTCTTTCTTTTCTTTTTTTTCTTTATCTTACTGATTGACCAACCCCTTGACAATTTAAAAGTGCCTGTAATTGGTTTATTTGAAATAAATGCTTTGAGTTTGAGTAAAGACGAATTTACGTCATTCATTGATAGTGTCACGTGTAAATAATTATCTACTTACCTACACGTGAAACTATCAAGGAATAACTAAGTTTGCGCAATTAGTTAATAGTAATGTAATAATAATGTAATAGTAATATAATAGTAATGTAAAAGTAATGTAATAGTAATGCAATAGTAATGAAATAGTAATGTAATAGTAATGTAATAGTAATGTAATAGTAATGTAATATTAATGTAATAGTAATGTAATATTAATGTAATAGTAATGTAATAGTAATGTAATGGTAATGTAATAGTAATGTAATAGTAATGTAAATCGACTTTAAAGCTTCTTAAGCCACGTCCCCACAAGTGTTGGCATGAAGGAGGATTTTGTAAACACGCGGCATATACCTACTGTTGCAAACGTATTCAAAAATACACTGGCGTGCAAAAATATCGGTTCACCCCGTGCTTTCAATTTGAGAGATGATATCTCAAAATTTTAATGAATATAATTTATTAATTTATATTGTGTGAAGGTAGGTAAGGTACAGTTTATTTTTACATACACTATATTTGGATAAAAGCAATACTCTTGACAAGTTCGACTAAATTCTTCAAATGTCCTCATCGCTCACTTTTGCCCGGATAAAGTGCGTGACTTTTTTTGCCAATGAAATAAACAAAAGAATAATTTTGTTTATTTCTGTTCGTTTAATGAAAATTGAACTTGACTTTTAAACGACCTTCAAAAAAAGGAGGTTCTTTCTTCGAATCTCCATGTTTGTAAGTTCGTGATTTTTTCATAAACTTACAAAACTAGTTTTGTTAATTCTTTAACTAACGTAATCTACATACTTTCAGGAAGGTTTCAGTATACAATATATTAGGTTATTGTTAGTAAACCTTGTTGAATTATATTGTTTCAAATCGAAGAGTACGGGGTGGGTCGATTTTATTGCACGCCAGTGTATATTAAATAAGTACGACTGCCTATATCATTAATTCCTACAATTTTCTTTCCACCATTTTTCCAGTTCATGATACGAAAGACTCCTTATAAATAGCGCCTGTTCTGCTCGGTTTAGTTCATCAAATATGTACCATAACGTGATTAAAATGTCCGCGTGACCTCTGACTTAGAGCCATTTCTCTCAGTCCAACATGAATTATGTAAAATGTTGCTTTAACGAAACTTAAGTTGATGCTACACTGGAAGATACGCTGTTGATCAGTTCAGGATATAATGATGCTATTTTTTGCGTTTTATGTCGTAGAGGCTCAGCTGTTTGGTGTCACATTGGAGACGCTTCTTCTCAATGCGATCAGTTCATCAAAACAGTATTCAGGGGCTGTCAGAGTCATCATTGTTATGGTAATAATGTCACTGTATACCATAATAATGATAAACTCGGTTTATTGGTGAAATTCATCTGTAGAGTGCTGAATATTGCGGGTTCAAAACAAGATAAATATCAACGTGACTTCCTTTGCGAATTTAAAACTATCTTAAAGTTAAAGAAATCGTGACATCGTCGTGATCGTGTAATAAACCTTATATCAATAGTCTGAAATTGCAAGCAGAACGAGCTTCTGGTATCTCTTATCAATGAAAACACAAAATATGACGTTATATTTAACTAGCTTTTGCCCGTGGCTTCCCCCGCGTAGAGTTCGGAAATTATTCCACGGTATCTCCTAACCCCCAGGTCATGGTCTATCTGTGTATCAAATTTCATCCAAATCCGTTAAAGCGTTAAAAGGTGACAGAGTAACTTTCGCATTTATAATATTCGTATAGATTAACGAGCACCACTACAGTTTATATTATTTAAATATTTAATAATGAGCTTACTGAACTGTGCTAACCTGCATGACGTCATTGATCCAGACAGGCACAAACTGACATCTCATTATTGCAACTTGCTGCATTTTAATATTGAATATTAATGAGCTTTTGCCTCTATAAAAGCCAAAGCTTCCTCCTTTCATCGCATTCGACACAATGACTACCATGAAGGTTGTTACATTTCTAGTCTTACTTACTTTTATTGGCTTTGTTTTCACTGAAACCATAAACAACAGAATATTATGTGGGCGGACGCTGTCAAAATTTTTGAACAAAATTTGTCAACAACACGGATTCGCGATGAAGAGGACGAGTGACACTTTCCTGGTGGGACGTGGTGGGGATGGCTGGATGGAGACACAAAGAGCTATGGACTTCGGCAGGACAAAGCGGGGGATCGTTGATGAATGCTGTTACAAGACCTGCACGGTTGAAACTCTGCTATTGTATTGCTAACTAGTTACATGATGCCAGCAAAACGTATAGGTATTGAGAACTTCAGATTTATTTATAATAAGTGTCCGATAATCTTCATGTAATCAATATTATTTATTTTAATCAAATATAGCTGCGTATGTAATTTGCCTTTTATTTCTCCTACCTTTAACTAAGTCCCATCTAGCCCTATAGCTTTAAAATATCATGTCTATCGCTTACTACTGGATCGCTTGCCGATATATGCGCGGGGGCTCGACTAAGGGCCCACGAGACCTCGATTAAATATGCACAGTGTTGCCACGTTCAAAATCATCCCCAATGATAATTAATTATTTTCAGTGGCGCGTTTTACTAAACTTCTTTTCTTGCTCCATTTTTATTGTTTATGGTTTTACTAGCGACCCGCCCCGGCTTTGCACGGTTGCAATGAAGATACTAATGTGGTGTCAGTGTAGAGTGATTAATAATATTGGACATAACACACTTATGGACAAAGATATTGGATTGATTTATAAGGACGCGCCGCGCCCGCCGCGTCGTCCGCCGGCCGCTGCGACCCGGGGCGGACGTACGGCCCGACGCGCAACGGTCGCTCTGTCCCCGCATTTTAACTCTCTGATATCTTTTAAGATACTCATTTTAATAATATGCTGTAAAGGGCAATTTTGATTTACATTAAATGCACAACGTATCTAATGTATTTAATTGGATACGGAATAATAATGAATTGTTTAAAATAGCTTCGTAAATAACGCATTATTTTTTTGTCATATGCACAAGATAAAAATAGTTACTGTGGGTTATCCTTAGGAGATAGACATATACCATCGCAGACTTTAGTGTAGATCTTTTTAAGATATACAATTCCATAGTACATTATTTTGATCTATCTCGTAAGGTTTAGCCAGAGTTTGCAAGGTAAGCGCACAAAAATATGTTTTTTACGACATTACATTACAAATCTTTGAAATTCTCGCCTTTTCTCTGCTATAATATGCATGTGTTATACATGTAAACCTTCCTCTTGAATCACTCTATCTATTGATGAAAACCGCATTAAAATCCGTTGCGTAGTTTAAAAGATCTAAGCGTACAGACACGAGAAGCGACTATGTTTTATACTATGTAAAGATTAACGCATTCTTTTTTTAAATTCTGTTTAGCTGTTAGTTCAGGACTTGAAAGTAGTCCTTACTAATGAGAGTAAACATTACAAATACTGGAAAAAAATCAAATGATCCTAATTATAATAATATACTTAGTTCTGCACCCTAATTGCATAACACATTATCTATCACAATCTGAATCATTTTGGAGCCTATTGCTAATCCATTGCTTCATATGTTCGAAAAATTTGTCTGCTCAACAACGTACATAACGCAATGAATGTTGTTGAACTGTCAAAATGAAAGCTGTTCCTACTGTTAGTGTGTTACGCAATTACCCCGCTGGAGCCAGCTGTTCAACCTACTCGTACAAACATGTTATTGTTTGTCTAACTTTATGAGTTTTTCTTAATAAAATAAACGTATTATTTACTTATTTACTTTACTTAATAACTTTCATCCTCTTTGTTACATTTCTAAGAATTCGTTTTAAACTTATACAGAAGTTAGAACTAATTGTTCTTAAAACTGAGCCTTCAATTTAACAGAGGTTGTTCTTAACCTCAATTAGGCTTTGAAGCAACAATAAGATCTCCTTAGACCAGTCTGAGCCTCCAGGCTGAATTGTGCATGTTTTTGTCTTAATTAATTTTGCTAAAATATAACTGTGCGTTGGATTCTACATTGTTGAAGGTAAAGGTTTTTATAAAATTATTTTGTTTTTCTTACACCTGTTCTGCTCAGTACAGTCAGGGCAATATTTTTTTCATATTGTCTTTGCCGTGTCCATTTCATGCAATTGTCAAAAAATGACGGAGTGAGACTTGATTGTACGGACAATTTAGTTAGTTCTCAATTTGCAAAATAAAAAATTATCAATTTACATACCTTTATCAAACATATTTTTTTTTTGGATTACGTCATGGACGGACAAAAAAATAGTCGGACAGATTCTCGCTACTAAAAAAACTGTGTCAATCAAGTCGGCCAGCTCGCTGTTAAGCCGTTGGTACCGGCTGTCATTACGGGTCGTCAGAAGTCTGAAACTCTGATAACCAATCTTACCAAGGGTATCGTGGTACCCAGTAACTGGGTTGTGGAGGTCTGATAGGCAGTCGCTCCATGTGAAATGCCGGTATTCAGCTGCATCAGGTTAGATTGGAAGCCGACCCCAACACAGTTGGATAAAGGCTGTTATGTTAAGATATTCGCCGCCCGGGTAGACTGCCTCGTTGGTCCATTGGTCGGAAACGCTACCGCTGAGCATCAGACCCTGGGTTCGATTTCCAGGTCAAGCAAAGTGCTATGTGATATTTCCATTAGGAATTCCTCAGTAGCAGGCCGGAGTTAGGATTTGTTGCTGCTGGCCCGTATTACATGGGACTTAACCACAACTGGCGAAATGTGGATGTTCTATAGGTACACCTCTGCCTAACCCGCCGAGGAAAGCAAGCGTGATGTTATGTCATGTTCAACCTTCTATTACAGTACATAAATACCACCTCATTATCAACCTATCAGACTAGTGATTTCAATTAAGATTCCGCCGAACACATTTCATCTTCACAACCAAGATTGGTTTTCTTATCCCGAGTCGTATAAAAAATTTGATTACCAGTAAACATAAAAGTTCTGCTGAGCAATTAATGTGATGTACCGGTATTTACAAACAGAGAAACGAGATTACTGGTATCGTAGTATTTCTATAAAAAAAAACTGCAAAATGCAAGTCGGACTCGCACATGAAGGGTTTCGCACCGTAATTTTTTTAATACTTACTCCATCTTTTTAATACTTTAGTAACAATAATAAAAATAATACAGTGGACTGCAACATTACTACTCAAAGTTTTGTTAAACTAATGTATTATGTATGTTGTAGTTGTTTATTATCCCTTAATAAATAAAATAAAATAAAACAAGCAAAAAACGCCGATAAAAACTGACTTCTTGTATCTCCCTTTATTTTATTTTTATTAGTTGTTATTATAGCGGCCATAGTAACACACACTCTGTGAATTTCACGTGTCTGCCTATTACAGTTCAAAAGATACAGCCCTGTGACACACGGAAGGACGGACAGCGAAAAAAATAATAAAAAGGTTTATTGCAGAAACTTCTACAACTTTTACAGTAAATCTTACATAAGGACCTCCTTTTAAGTAAAAGATATACCTGTGCTAGGAGATCTCGCTCTCCAATGACAAAATTATAAAATGGTAAAAGTGCTTTACAAAAAGAAAACAGAATTCAAACAAAAAATTACAAGTAAAATCTCAAACTAAACAAGACAAGACTTGAACTATAACTAAATAAAAGTTATTTTTTTTTGGATTGGCAACTCGTAGTTGTGACCTCTGAGGTCCTGGCTACTTAACTGAGCTATCCTGTGGGTGCCTTAAGATTAAATCAAAGCCTCCAGCCAGGGGCGGAATTAAAAGAAAAAGAAAATTAGAGATATATACTAAAATAGTGTGTGTGTGTGTGTATGAGGGTGTGTGCGTGTGTGTATCTTTTCAAATCATATTGACGATGCTTGCAGCGAAGCCTTAGTAAAGGGGACCCCGTTGTTACTGACAATGTCACGGGACCCCCGTGACATTGTCAGTAACTGGCCTTCCTTGAGGAGCAGGGGTGGATAGAATAATCGATTTTCCCACCCGTAGGCAAAATACGCGCATTGACGTGGAGTTGCGGACACCAGCCCGTATTAACTATTAGGGTCTCGTCGGCACCCTTTGGGAACGGAACCCTAAAAAGTATGAATTGAGATACCTACCCATGTTTGACGGCGTCAAATGCTATTAGCGACCATATTTGTTAACCCTATTACTGCTAAGGCTGGGCATTAACTGGCGATTGTGCGATTAAGATGTCGAGGAAGTCGTCGGATAGTCGGTTACGGTTTTATAGCGTAGCAGTATTGTCGTTGCGTTTTTTTTTAATTGTTGCTCGTTGTCATGGTATTTTTTTTTTTTAGGGTAGGTTATCATCAAATGACCTCTCCCGCTCTGGGCGGCGCGGGAGAGGTATCAGACTTACTGACTAAAACCCACCTGTGTTCCTTCAGTTGCCAGTGCGCTAGGCCCACGGTAACTCTTTCGAACCACCCGCGGCCCCAGCAGGCATCGGCCCTTTCGGTCCCCGTCAATGATGCTGACATCTCTTTGAGGCGCGCGTGGAACACGACGCGCCGTCGACCTGGGCCTGGTCCTTACCGGACGACGAGCTGCCCATTGCTCGCCGTCCGATTGTCATGGTATGGGCATGTGATGCGGAGGTATGAGGAAAGTTTTGATTATGGAAGTGGATGGCTATAAACGTAGGGGAAGTCCAGAGAAACGATGGATGGACTGTGTGATAGATGATATGGCTAGAAAGGGGATGACTCATCATGGTACTCAAATTATTTGACCAAAATTATTTCTGGATTTTTATATTTAACTGCACACTGACATTGATGAATTTTATATACACATTGACATGAATATTTACTTGAAAAATATTATTATTTTAATATTGTGAATGTAAAGACTATGTAGGTCATTGTTGTTTTTTTTTTCTTCTCGGTTAGTTTTAATCATGGTCTCGCAGTTTGAGTAATTTTTGCGGCCTACCCAAATGTCCTTTCTTTGGTATTGTTCGTCGAATCCTTGAGCTCCTTAAGTTCTGAGTTGAGCTGCACGTTTACTGACTAATGCGTGCACTGACTGGACAGGTGCACTCAATCTGTGTGGTTTTTCCTCAAAAGACCATTTCAGACACCAATCTACATGGTTTGCACATAATCTGACCAAGATTATGTCTGGACTTCAAAAGAGACTGTGACCTCTGAGTTTGTTTCGGCCTTTCTTTTCAGAGTAGTCAGATAGGAAACACCTTTTTAAAATATGATTGACGTGTAAAATTGTTTGTACAAACCTACTTACAGAAATAAAATCATTTATCATTGACTACCGAGATGACAACTAATAGAGAAGTGTGGAAGAAAAAGAAATGTTGCGCCGACCACGAATAAATTGGAATAAGACTAGAAGAATGATGATGATGAGAAAGCACTACAATGTGCTAATGATTAAATAAACTAGTTGTCACTTATTACGTGAAAACTTAGTAAAGAAATGTACTGGTCCACCATCCAAGTATTGCTTATCAAAGAAGAAGACAAGAAGTAAAAGGGACTCGGAGCAGAAGGGGTTAAAAAAAATTGGTAGTAATAATTTTAAAAGCATTGTAACACAAACATTAATTTCTACCCAAAACGTTTTACAATTTTTATTTTGGTAACGACAAAATCTACAACTCGCAATCAGCCTTAAAATGCCAGCTAGAATAAAAATTCGAACTATGTCTATTAAGACCACTGGCAACACTTAATATGTGAGAAGCGTTCCGCGATAATTGTGGCCAGTAATTTTCAATGGTCCTTTAAGTCTCGTAACTAGGACTAGCATAAATACTAAAATTCAATTATAGAGAAGTAGGTCAAATGCCTGAATGGCATTACTGTTCGATTTCGATTTGACGACTTCATTGATAGTTTTGGTATGTAAATTACTATTATTTATATGCTGATATAGGCAAAACTATTTAATTCTCAGTATTCTAAGTGATGGAAATTGATTAAGTCATATTATGCGTTTTAAATATGGTGATTTGTAATTAGAGTTAGTGATTGCAATTTATTGCTTCATTAGTTTATCTGACATTTTAATCTTAATTCATCAATCAAGGTGTTTATATTAACATCGAACTCCAAAACTGAAACCTTTGGACACAGAATGAGGAACACACAAAATGTAAGGTACCGTCAAACGGGGTGAATAGGGATGCAGGGGTGAATCGGAACGAAACTTTAAAAGGGATGTTAACATTTAAATAATATAGGTTGTTGCCAAAAAGGACTCTAATGATAAATCATACATGATTTTATTTCTGTAAGTAGGTTTGAACAAAGACTTTTACACGTCAAAATAGATTTGGCGGCGGTTTTTAGCTTTACCAAGCGACATAACTTTTATATCGTTTAGAAATATTATCCTGTGCCTGAAAAAATACTACGACACGTTTACCTAAACGAGAAGTTGGGACTCATCATATTAAAAATGCATTTGCCAATTCCGCTTAGTTTAGTTTTTAAAACTGTTTTCACTGCCAAAATATCAACAGTACAAATGATAAATGATAAATGATTTTATTTCTGTAAGTAGGTTTGTACAAACACTTTTACACGTCAATCATATTTTTTAAACTAGACGAGGCCGCGTTTCCTATCTGACTACTATGAGAAGAAAGGCCGAAACAAACTCAGAGGTCACAGTCTCTTTTAAATCCAGACATAATCTTGGTCAGATCATGTGAAGACCATGTAGATTGGTATCTGAAATGGTGTTTTGAGGAAAGAACCACACAGATTGAGTGGACCTATCCAGTCACTGCACGCATTTGTCAGTAATGTGTTTACTGTATTGTAATTAACGATTAAGTGCCCTTGTTGGCAACAAACAATATTATTTAAACGTTAAAATCCATTTTAAAGTTTCATTCCTATTCACCCCTGCATCCCCATTCACCCCGTTTGACGGTATTAAGTGACTTTATTTGACGACAGTACAACGTTTAATATGGCATTAATTTCGTGTACAATTTCTTGCTTCACCATTTTCCTGTTTCATGCTTCCTGGCCCCGCAGTCTCGACAAATATACCGACAAAAATCGGTCGTTACGTCTAATCGATGTCAAATTTCTTTAATAGATTTTCAACCTTATGCTTTTGAAATATAATTGAAAATCTATTAAAGGAATTTGACAACGATACGACTTAGCGACCGATTTTTGTTGCTGTCTAATGTCGAGAAGGCAGGCCCTGGCTTGCTTCAGGCGCTCTTGTAACACTCACCGAGTATTTATTACTTGTGAAGTCATGCATGGTTACTTTTCTTCCTTTTCTTTTCTTAAAAGTCGTTACTGGTGTTTGGAACTGGGTTTATACGATGCTTCTTTTTGTCTAATGGTGAAAAGATTAGACAGTCAAAAAGGATCATTCCTTGTCGAAACGTTTCAATTTGGTAGCCATTTTCATCTTATTCCCCACTAGGGACCCGCCCTTGCTTCGCACGGATTTTACGACTTGACAAAACATTGTGATTTCTTATTTATATGTAAGATTAATTTGAATGAATAATACAAATAAACCTTCCGAAGTACATTTTTTCAATCAATTTTTGTTTCAGTCTGTGTGACAGTATTGTTGTTCTAAACTCTAAAGAATGCAACGAATTTTGATGTGGTTTTTGGTTTTTGGAATTTAGTCCGGAAGGGTTATGCATAAAACAATAATATTAAACTTAAATATAATTAAAAAATACACAATATTTTGTAAATTCGCCGAAATCGTGCGAAGCAGGGGCGGGTAATGACCTGCCCCAAGTTGTGCATACTTTAAATAAAAAGAACTACCTAAGTAAGGTAACGTTATAGTAACGTGAAAGTAAGGTAATGTTATAGTAACGTGTAAGTAAGGTAACGTTATAGTAACGTGTAAGTAACGTAACGTTATAGTAACGCGTAAGTAACGTAACGTTATAGTAACGTGTAAGTAAGGTAATGTTATAGTAACGTGTAAGTAAGGTAACGTTATAGTAACGTGTAAGTAAGGTAACGTTATAGTAACGTGTAAGTAAGGTAACGTTACAGTAACGTGTAAGTAAGGTAACGTTATAGTAACGTGTAAGTAAGGTAACGTTATAGTAACGTGTAAGTAACGTAACATTATAGTAACATGTATTTCGATAGACAGCCTTCGTAAAATGCGAAACCGTATATCAACAAAAGGTTTATGCTACCAATTCCCTATTCCCTATATAGTATTTTTATCTCACGAAGCGCCGCGCGCTTTACTTGTGGTTTCCAAGTGTACAAACACGCTGTGAATGTGTGTAAGCGCAGGAGCTCTCGGTACTGTCCAAGACAATGTTGAAGTTAGAAGTATGTGTGTGTTTTGTGCTGACGCTACTTGTCTTCACGTACACACACTTGGTTACCACAAGTAAAACGCGCGTCGCTTCGTGACATAAAAAATCTTGTATCTTGATGACGACATTTGATTAGCCCCAAAAGCATGGGGCTGTTACAATTACTATTTAAAATTGGTGACTGTACTTTCTCATAATTTACTATCTTGCCAAACATGCGTGCGTGATGCACAGATCAACGACATCAGTCGGTTTGATCATTCAAGATTTTTTATTTTTACTTCACTTTAATTCTACATTCTGTGAGTACCTTAAATATAATTAAGTAACTATTTCCCGCGACTTCGTCTGCAGTCCAGGGTGAAAAGTAGCTTATGCCCTTCTCCAGGTCATTCTCTACCCGTGTGCCAAATTTCATCCAAATCCGATCAGCCGTTTTAGCATAAATGCGTAACAAACTAACAAACTTACTTTCATATTTATAATATTAGTTGGCAAGTATACAAAATATTGTAAAACATTATAACAGAGTTCTTGCCCATTCTTCTTCCAAAACCACCTTTTGGAAGATATAGATAAAGATTTATATTTATTGCTTATCTGTGTATATATTTGTTTTTAATTTAAACGTAACATTTTTAGGTTCAACAGTCTGCCCATGTCGGATGTGCAATAGTATTAAAAGGAATTATAAATAACATACAAACATTATTTATTCCCAAAAAACTGATACAGATTATAAAACCCATTATCAACAGTTCTTTTTATAAATTTTTCTTTTAAACATAGTTCCATTTAAGAAAGGGTACTAATACTAACTAACCCATGTACCTTTTAGAATCAGTATTTTTTTTTTTGCGAATTTTGACTTTCAAAAACTGTTCCTTTAACGGCCTACTTGAAATAAATGATTTGACTTTCACTTTCATCACTTGATCAAAAGAAGCGATGAACGGTTTTCTCGTCGGGATTATAAAACGTATTCACGTTTTCTAATATACAAGTAAACCCTTCTATTGCCAGACGTACTTCAAACATATTTCTACGCATATTAAACGTTATACCTTGCCTTACACGTGAGCTATAGATCCAACTACCGAGTTCTTCCTAAATGAATTTTATATGCCGCGGGCGATCGCAGGATGGGACGGCTACCTTTGCTGTATCAAATATATTGCGTTAGGTTGCAATCTTGGAGGAAATTTCGTGTTAAGGGGGATGCGCCAAGGTAGCCCGCAAAATTCAAATTTTCTTACGTTTTTTTGCTTTTTTTTGTTGATCTAAATAAGATTCCCGGCCGTATCAAATATTTTTTTATAGAATTATAATAATAGAAATCATCAATACATCTCTCTAAGTTCATATTACCCTACTAAATGACTTTTTCATGAAATCATGACATTAGAGGGCAATTCTAACTTAAAGAGTTGTATTGCTGTTTCTAATGATTATAATTCTGCAAAGCCATATTTTTTACGGCTGCGAATCAGCACTGACTAAATTGCAAAAAACGTAAGTATTTTGAATTTCGAGGAATACCTTGGCGCATGGGGGATACGCCAAGGTATCCCTCGAAATTCAAAATACTTACTTTAAGGTGGATCCTCAGTTGTAGCCCGCCAAATTCAAATTTTCTTTGGTTTTTCGAAAATTGCAGCTCTGTTTTACGTAGTATGTTGATCAAAATGCGATTTGCAACAGTAGGAATGATATATTTATTGAATAATAATCATAAAGTTCATATCAATCGTCAAACTTTGGAAATTTGTTCCATCTAAGAATTTTTTGAATTTATCATATGAAAATTACTGATCCGTTTCCGAGAATTATTTCACTGATAAGACGCTACACTATTGCCAAGTGCCATAGGAACAAAACGATAAATTTCACGCGAAAGAAGTTCGATCGAGACTGATGCGGGTGACATCGCGGGGCGCAGCTATTGTTTATAATTTTATACCACTTAAATCACGCTTTACTTATACGAGTATTAAAAGCATATAAATATGGTCAACATTCCTTTAACCGTACCTCGTACCTACTTAACTTTTATTTCATTCGCGTATTTCACATTACTTCACCAAAAATAACAGAGCCTTATCAAAAGTAACATTATTTGGCGAATAATACGGTTTGGTGTTTCCCTTGGAGCTTAATTTTACATTTAAAATGAGTTTTAACATTCAACTTTTGTATCAAATGAGCGTTCAGGTGTTATCTCGTCCAATGGTCCCTAATTCAGTCTCTGAGATGCCATTTTAAATTGTGCTTTGTACAATAGAACTCATTAGGGAACAGGTATTTTATTTTAACTTTAGCGGTAAAAGTTTTGTGAAGTGAATGGACTCGAAAGAGTTGAAATGAAGTCTTTTGAAGTATCTCATTCTGAATGCACTTAATATTTCTCTGGAGAGATTATTTGAAAAGTAGTAATAAACTACTTCAAAGTCCGAGTTTTAACATTGCATTTAATGTGGAGTTTGATAGTTGAATCTTTATTTCAATGGGTACTAAAATGCAGGAGCTAATATAATTAAAAACTTGTGTAGTTTTCAGACAAAGCTTTTCTAGAAACAAAAGAAAGAAGTCTAGTCGCTCTTTTGAGCTTTAAAGACTAATTAATTTTACAGGAAGTGCTAGACGGAGAGAGCACCTACTACTAATCCCTCCCTTTTACTTACGGTTACTAAAGAATTAAAGAATTAATTAAGGCGTAGATTAGTGCATGGCCGAAAGCGCCAGACAAGCCCGCGAAATTCAAACTTCCTTACGTTTTTTTTTTTTCAATATCCAGGTCATCGGGTTGTATGTTGATCAAAATATAATTCGCGACCGTAAAAAATATGTATTGACAGAATTTGAAGCGTTAAAATCATCAATACTACTGTCTATATTCAAATTACCTTATTGAATGACTATTTCATAAAACCATGACATTTGAGGTCAAATCTAACCGAGAGAGTTGTATTAATCATCATATCCAAACCAAAATATTTTATTTTACATAAACCTACACGGGCACTTATGAAACGTCAGAAGCTAGGTGCACGGTTCCAATTGGTCGTTTCCTATGGAGCAGAGCCGGCAAGAAACTCCACGGTTACTCTTTTAAAAATAAGTGGCATTTACAATGTTTTCAAATTACTGTGTTAATAGGTATGGGAGGACAGCGTAGGCCTGTCAACAAGTAACAGGTACTCAACAAAATAGAAAAAGGTCTACAAATCTACAGTCTACAATGATTCTAATGATTATAATTTTGTACCGACATAAGTAGGTACATATTTATTGTTATCGCGGACCTACTGACCTGTAAATTGCAAAAAACGTAAGTAAATTTGATTTTCGCGGGCTACCTTAGCGCCTTAATTTAGTCACTTGTTGAACGAAATAACAATATCCTATCAAAACACTTGATTATAATAATAATAATAATAATAATAATAATCTTTATTATAATAAAAACAGATTGCAGCACTTATATGTAATAGTTTTTACAAAGTGGGTAGTACATTATTTAGTTTCTACAATCAAGTGGGTGACGTGCTGCTCTCCTTGCTAGGCTATGAAATAGCCTGTATTAAGGAGTAACAGTGCCGATCCCCTCTAATTGTATTACTACAATTTTGTTTTTACAAGCTAAATTCATTTTTATAATTTTTAATACAGGTGTTAATGCGCGAGCGCATTTTTGAGTGTGTGCGTAAGTGAATGTATGTATGTGTGTGTGAGTATATGTGGAGTATGTGCGTGTATGGATCTGCGTGTGCGTGTGTGTGTGTGTGTGTGTGAGTGTGTGGGTGTGTGCGTGAGCATGAGCGTGCGGCTGTGTAAGCGTGCGTATGAAAGGGGATTAGATTAGTGTGGGTCTATGTTTTGGATGAGTGGTACAATATACAAACTTATCATAAATTAGTTAAATATTTTTCTGTTTCATCATAGGTTTTGTTTTTGAGGAATGTGCGGACAGTCTTTTTACAATTTTGAGAAGACAATTTATATATTGGACATTTTTTGTTTATTGTATTGTAAAGAGACGGACCTAAATAATAAAAGAATCTTTTAGTAAACGACAAGCGGGTTTTTGGAGGAGTACATATTATATCTTTTCGGCGTTTGGTAATTTCAATATAGGGGGTTATGCGGTGTTGCAAAATAACTGATTGTATAATAAAGTGTTGCCGCACGTTGAGGACGTTGCAATTTTTGTATAACTGATTAGTTGGATATATTATTGGACGGAATGTAGCCACTTTCAGTATGGCGCGATGTGCAACTTCCAACGGTTTAAGGATAGTTTTTGCAGCACCACCCCAACAAGGAATACAATAGGTAATAATAGATAGGCATAAGGCAAAATAGACATTACGTATAATTGTAGGATTAGCAATATTTCTTAAGGTTTTAAATATATATATAAGTTTGCGAACTCTGCCAGTAAGGACATTAATATGAGATTTGAATTTAAGATTCCTGTCTATGACTATACCTAGGTATTTGATTTCATCCGTAGAGGATATAGGTACACAGTGGCATGAAGCTTGAGTTTGCAGATTGCATGTGTGAGCTTTAAGTGATATTGGTGGGTTTGGTTGGGTAGCAGAACTGATAGACATTATAAGATGAGATTTGGCTGAAACCGAGAGTAGGAATTTACCTATTCTAGAATACATGAATTAATGTAACTCTACCAATTCCTCTACAATTTTTCAAACATGAAAATATAAAAAGCGTCAATCAGATTCCAAGGACCCATTAATCAGTGCGACAGACTTTAATTGATGGTCCTAAGTTTTGCACTTTCATCCATTAACCAACTTTGTAGACTTGGTTTTACATAAGCAACGTTTTTGTCAATACATGAGTTTCGTATTAAAAGTTACTTTTGAGTATGTTTGTGTGTGTGTTTGGGTTTTTGGGAGGACCCTTTTGCATTGTCCTTATCATTCTGAAAAAACTGTAACGGATTTACGCTGAAACTCAAAACTCAAAGCGTTAATTTCGATGAAACTATCTACAGGCACTTTTGAATCGTCAGAGGAGTCGGTCATTCAGCAAGATGAAGCTAGTTGCCCATTCCAAAGCGCAGTACGTTCCTACGGAGAAGAACGGGCAAGAAACCCCATGGACACTCGTTTAAATTAAATTGTTACAAAATTTTATTAACTCTTTCGATTAGTCGTAGCGTTATCATGGTGGTTTATGCTTCGTGATTCCTATGTAGGGATGGCTTTGTTAATTTAATTAATATTGTGGGTCCCCCTTTCTGAGAATTTTGATGAGTTGAGATTATTAAATTAATGCAGCTTTCTGTACATTTGCGAATATTTGAATTCAATATGTAAACTGCTAGAGGGTAAATTTTTATCAATTTACAGATGGTTTAGAAGTTTTCAATTAATAGGTACACTTCATCATCACCCTATGTCCTCATTCTAATTCGTTGGGGATCGGCGCAGCATGTCTTCTTGTAAGGTCCACTTGAAAACCACCACCCACTTTGATTCATAAACCGGCCCACTTTAGTTCTTAAAATTTGAAATTCGAAAAAAACTGTTGCGGGATACACGATATATTATGAAGTGTACTTATTGCACAGCGGGTAACTACTAAGGCCCACTTGCACCGCCAATCACTAAACACGTTTGGCGCTAAACGAGTTGTAAACATCATTCTGTCTCTGCCATCTTCAAACATTTGACATAAACATAATTATGTTTTAAACTCGTTTAGTGATTGGCGGTGCAAGTGGGCCTTAGTAATTACCCGCTGTGCAATAGTACACTTCATAATATATCGTATAACCAAAAATTTTTTTTTTCGAATTTCAAATATAGTGAACTACCCAATTATTTCTATTCCAGCCAAGTTCGAATGAATTCGTATCAGATTTTCATCGTAAAATATCCTAGGGCAATACCAAAGGTTCATATTCACTCCAGGAAACACGCCCATCCCTTTTGTGTGGTCTACACAAACTGAGACATCAAAGGGCTGAAGCCACAACAATTGAATGTACCGCCAAATAAATTGTGTTTCGGCCTTAAAGGTTAACAGAGGATACTGTCATACTCTGTGAATATTGCCAAAGGGATTTAGTGAACATGGGAATATTGTTAGAATAGAAAGATGTCATGTTATGGTCGATGGAACATACGCAACGAAAGCAAGAGATCCTTGCGAACTTATGTGAACGCCGGAAAAATAAAAGGGAGAAAATTATGGCCAAATTATTTTTTTATTTGAAATTGATGAATGCATAAATCAGATTAATTATCTTGGAAAAACAGGAAAGTAGCTAATAAAATGCGAAATTATTATATTAAGTTTCTTGTCAAGATGAAGAAAATTAACAATAAAATTCTGCTTTCTATCATTATAGCCTAAACAACAAACAACGGTATTCCACGAAAACGTTACCTAAACACGAAATTGTTGTACGTACACACGAATTACTTCAATTCTCCGAAAATGGTATTTAATTTCAAACGGCTATCAAACAAAGAAAAAGTAAAGTCTATCGAGCATTCTATACACGTCAGGATAATTCTAATTGGCCACGATGTTCCCCTTGTCGAAACTCACCCTTATTTAATAAGCACCAAAGACGGAGGCGGTACATTTCAATTTGATGTCTCTTTTTTCCACAGGCAACTCCAGAAGAAAATAAATTAAAGTACTTTTTTATGTCGTGGAAAAGGGCAACTAGACTTGTCATGAAGATTATAACTGGCCAGTTTGAAATGGAACCCTTATTTAAATTGAAAAGAACAAAATGGCGGAACCGTTTGTCAATTACGTTGATGAATTATTATGAATTGTGGGGGCGTGGAACGTTTAAGTTTTTTTTTTTTAAATTAAAGCGTTGTCCCAAACAGTACAAAAGTAACGAAACACGAAAAAAAAACTTATGATCCGAATGAATCGAACAAAAACATCTATTTTTACAGAATTCGTTTTTGTTTCAATCAGCCTAAAACAACATTATCTTTACCCTATATTACAGTTCAATTTCTCTACTTGTTGATTTAAAAAAGTTTGCAAACTGTGCCATTCTTTTAAAGCGCTTTTTGTCTTCGTCCGTGTGAAATTTCTGGTTCCTCCGACCCACCCCGTCGCATCGCATCGGTTCCCGCGCTATTACTTCGTTTTCGCTTAGCGTTCCTTTTTTTCGTGTTTTTCAGCTCCTGCGTGTCCTAGCGTGATGCTAAATAACCTATAGCCTTCCTCAAGAATTGGGCTATCAAATGCAAAAAGAATTTTTGCAATCCGACTGGCAGTTCCAAAGATTACCCCTACATACAAACTTACAAACAAATTTTACCTCTTTATCTCCTCTTTTTTAGTATAGACAGAAATATTAAAATTAAATAAATATGGCAAAACCAAAAAACCCGATTGCAACTAAGATTCAAAACAAGCTCACTTCTTTAAGTAGTCTGTTGCAGTGGATGGCATTAAATCTGAGTTTGAACTAAAATAACTTACTGCCTGTTGGATTTTTGATTTTTAAAATCTAAACTCATGCAATTTCATCAAAAACACAATAAATAATGTCGTCATTATGGCGTCAGCCAAAATCCAACATTCGAACGCGGAGTACGCACCACAGCAATCGATAATTTTGTTTGTCGACGGCAACTAAAATCTACGAAATGAGAACTCTTTGGTTGAGCTGTATTTTAACAGTTTTTTTTTTTGTTTGAATATCCAACACGGTTTTCTCAGTTGAGGTTCCAAATTCAAATCACATTAATGACTACTGGGTCGTAATGAAACTTAGTACAATAATATGCCCGGCTTACGGCCCGGCTAGAGCATAGGGCTTAAATGACTTACTTTAGGTTAGGTTTGCATGACATATAATTTGACGTTAGCGAGCAGGTGGTGTGAAACGTAATTAATATTATTCTACCGAAGTTTGAAAATGTAGGATTTCGAAATAACACTATCTTAAAATCTTAACTCTCCGTTTCAAATATATGATTTTAAAGTTGGCAACACATTATTATAAAGTTGGCGACACTGCACCGCTGCGTTTCCTTGCCAAACTTTAAGTTATTATTAAAATGTTTACAAAGCGTACCTACTATGAACTGGGTTAAAATTAAACTTATACGGTTCCACGTTGACCTAAAATGAAGAATAGTAGTCTTTTACGGAAACTGAAAAAATATACTTTTTGTACGATATTTTCTTTCCCTACGTAGTTTCGTGCTTTTTATTTTCACAATTCTTTAGCTTCTGCTCGCGACTTCGTCCGGGTAAAATTCATTTTTTAACATAAAATATATCCTATAACACTTGGCAATACTGTAGCTACCTATTAGTGAAAAAAATTACGGAATCAGATCAATAGTTCCGAAGATTACCCCCTACATACAAACTCACAAATTGTATCTCTTTATAATATTCAAAGTATAGACTCAATTTAGTACATATTTAGTTATTGTATGGTATCGTCAACATACTGGGCTACATCGCCCTGTCACCTCAAAAGTAGGTGGGTCAGAAATAATAAAAAAAAAGGAAAAATTGTTTATTCTGCACAAACAAGCTACAATAAAAAAAAAAAACTAGATAAAATACATATACTAATAAAAAGTAGCCAAAAGCCTCGTATTCAAAACGAAATAATGCAGTATCAGCCGGAAATTGAAAATGTCATCTATTTTAAATGAAAACTTGAACTTAGTCTGATAATCTAATTATCCTGAAACAAAGCAAATAGACATAATACGCATTCGTGACCCTAAACTTCTTTTAAATTTCAAGGAAAATAACAAAAAAAATCATAATTAGCAAAATACTTCACATTCCGTATTTCAAACACGTAGGACATTAACCATCCTAATTCATAATTCAAAAACGTAACAGAATTCCTCAAATTCCACGGAAGGGTATAAAGGAGGAAAAATGTGATTTAATTTAAGTTTATAAGGAGGAATAAGGAAGATTTAGAGGCCGTTAGTTAATTAGAAGCGGCTGCGTTTTGCGGTCGATTTACAGCGGACCGGTACCGCTAAACTGAAGCGCTTTGCTGAATGGTCAAAAGGATAGATGGCAGCGGTAAAACCGCTGTCGAAAGTTAAGACCGTAGTACCTACATGTCCACATGAGCGTTTGACAAAAAGGAGTGCAATCAGAAGGCATTTTGTGACACTCAACCACAGCCTTTGCGTAAATGAGGAGCTCTTTATGATGCATCTGATAATGTGAATGTGTGTGTGTGTGTCTCTTTTTCTTTTCTTTTCTATTATTTTTTCTTTATTTTCTTCTCTTTTTTAATAGTACTGAAAAGATCACTACATAGAAGACCTTATCGAAGATAATAATCATTTGAGAATACCGGTTAACCTATTATTGACGACTCTGTAAATTCAAGCGTAATTGTGACCTATACATATTATGATAATAATGAAAATCCATCCTGTACAATAGTACAGGATGGATTTTTAAGATGGGGCAGCAATGGCAGCTACCTTAACCGATGTAGCTACAGGAAAACGGTCTTAGGAGACGTTCCTTAATTTAAAAAAAAATTGATTTGCTTTCACAGATTTTAAACAAAATCAGTCTGCAGGAAAATAGGCAATTTTCACAAAAACTTTTTTTATGCCTATCGGTCATGTTTCATATAAGGATCAAAAACCTCTATTGGACCAACTGAGGTTTGAGTACTAGAAAAGTCAGAAATCGCAAAAAACTTTTCCCATACATTTCGTAGGAAATGAGACTACAAGTTACTGTTTTATCATCGATAAACTGACAGCTCCAAAAAAGACTAATCGAAAAACAAATAAAAAGTAATAAGCTCTACTTTGGGTATTATTTCACCTACACAGTTTAAAACACACATAATCAGCATCCCGTATTTATTCTTAAAAAATCTACCTGTTCCCGCGAACTCCTCTCCCACGTACCACAAGCCTGCTGACTGGACAGTTCACAACTCGCCAAGTTTACCGCCTTGAAGTTTTACTACCTCGATTCTTACCTGAAAATAACACAGAAGAATGTTAATTTAATTACACTTCCCTCGTTTTCTTTTCACACTAACTTTGGACTTCGGAAGAGAAATACTCAGCACACCCACAACATTTGTAAGCTAAAAAATAGTTCTACAGTCTAGTTATACAATGTTTATTTGGGACTAAACTCAATTTGGGAACGATCGAGTATCTAAATGTCAGAACTGAAATAGTTATCGAAAGGTCATAATTTAGTAGGTAATACTAAATTAAGCAAACCTCCAAAAAGAAAACAGTTTTTTTTTTTGGAGAGATGTTCGCACTGATTTTGAGACTCGACAGAACATCGGGATTTATTTAGTATGTTATTTTAATATTAATAATTTTTCACCCTTATAAGATATTGCTGTTTCGGCCCGAATTTTATGTATTGTCTCCGCTCTTCCTCTTTATGGAAGCAGCCACAGCTATTAGACAAAATTGATCATATTATTCGAAGTACTCTTACATCCATTTTAAATGTGGAATTGGACGACCGCGCGTGGCTGCAAGCCACCCTACCAATTCGTTTTGGTGGGCTCGGCGTCCGCAAAATTTCTAGTGTAAGCCTACCGGCGTTCCTGTCCTCGGTCCACAGCACCGAAAAGATAACCACAAGAATCTTAGCCCCTTCCCAGGTTGACTCTGAAGTGCCGTGTTTGACCGATGCGGTGAACGCCTGGAAAGTAGCTTGCCCTGACGCGGTTCAGCCCGAAAACCCGTCTTCCCAGAGACAGTGGGATGAGCCGCTCTGAAGGTTGGTACGGAATAAACTTATTAATACGTCCACCAATACTGCCGAGCGTGCCCGCCTGCTGGCTGTGGGGGAATGGGAGTCGGGCCTCTGGCTTCGGGCGCTACCGTCACCCAACACAGGCACTTTACTGGGTGATACCACATTCCGGCTCGCTACATGTTTACGTCTAGGTGCTCCTTGCGGGGCTCCACATCGCTGTCAATGCGGTGAAGCAGTCGACCGCCTCGGACACCATGGCCTATCCTGCAGCAAGAGCGCTGGTCGGATGGCACGTCACGCCAGCATTAATGACATCATCCGTCGAGCTCTTGTCACCGCCGGGGTGCCAGCTGTTTTAGAACCCAATGGCTTGGCACGTGACGATGGGAAGAGGCCAGATGGAATGACCATAATGCCTTGGAAGTTGGGTAAGCCTTTGGTGTGGGATGCAACTTGTGTCGACACCCTCGCGCCATCTCATCTTCCTAGCACGGCGGGCTGTGCTGGGGCGGCTGCTGCAGGAGCAGAAAACCTCAAACGGCGAAAGTATATCAACCTTATTGGGAGCTATATGTTTGAGCCGTTTGGGGTTGAAACACTAGGGCCTTGGGGTCACAGTGCTCATCAATTATTTCGGGACATCGCCAAGCGGTTGGTCGACTCTTCACGCGACCAGAGGGCCGGCCTATTTTTAGCCCAAAGAATCAGCATTGCCATCCAACGTGGCAATGCTGCCAGTCTTTTGGGCGCTTATCCCATTGACAGCGATGCGGACGAATTTTTTGACGCCCTATGAGCTCTTCACTTTATATTTTTTTTTTTTATTGTACTGTTGTAAATAGTAGGTATATATATTTTAGTTTTAGTTTGTATATTGTAATCTATATTAAACATACTATCTTGTTTTGAAATTATATTAATAATTAATAATAAAACATTTAGATCAGGTAAAAGTAATCCAAATTACATCAGATAAGAAAACAAACAAAATCCTATGTGTATTTTAGAAGAACAACGCGGTCACACAGGCAGACACGAAAAGCGAATTTAATATATAATATGTATATATATTATAGAGATA
Organism: Dryobotodes eremita; assembly: GCA_917490735.1. NCBI lineage: Eukaryota > Metazoa > Arthropoda > Insecta > Lepidoptera > Noctuidae > Dryobotodes > Dryobotodes eremita. Next base: position 4,511,307 of record OU823254.1, on the reverse strand, counting down.
TATAGGGAAATAGTGGTCTGAAATGAAATAGGTCTATGTCTAAAAAAATTCTAACTAGGTAAAGACATAGAATTTAATTCCGTGAGAAAAATTGGTTTCCAGTGAAACCTAATGCGCAAAATATCAGTATCGAAAACATCAAATCTTATTTAAGCTCACGATTTTTGCATTGCAATCCCATCACAAAAAGTTTTCGCTTTGCTTACAAAAAATATTTCATCACTCTTCTTGTCCCATGCACTTTAAAACAGCCAAAAGACAAATTCGCCACCTAAATAACGCCTTTAAAGATCGTTTACGGTAAATAATTTAGTACTAAATGAAAAAAAAAACAAATGCATTAGATTTAAATTACCTAATGTTAGAAGTTGCGAATGTGACATCATATTGAATGGAGAAAAACTAGAATTTATTAATCAGACAGTTTTCCTAGGAATGACGCTAGACAAAAAATTACAATGGGGACCCCATATAACATCTCTTGCGGGACGGCTAAGCTCGGCCGCTTATACTGTTAGAAAGATAAGACAGTTAACAGATGTAGAAACCGCACTTTTGGTCTGTTTTAGCCACTCGTAAGACTACAATTAGAGTTCAATGCGGCTGTATGGGCGCCGCATGAAACCAAATATGTCCTAATGCTGGAGCGCATACAGAATAAATTCACCTGGTACCAGCACCCTAAATACGTAACGCACTATCTATCACAATCTCAATCATTTTGAAGCCTATTACTAATCCATTGCTTCGTATGTTCGAAAAAATTGTCTGCTCAACAACATAAATAACGCAATGAATGTTGTTAAACTGTCAAATTGAAACCCATTCCTACTGTTAGTGTGTTACGTAATTACCCCGCTGTACATGAAACTTCATGGAATCTGTACTTTCTATCCATTGATGTACCCAACCCTATTTGTGTTAGATATGGTTGGGTACAACAAGCTGGAAACAAGAAGGGATTTGGCACTTGTTATATATATTTTTAAGTTATTACGGGGTAAGATTTGTAACCCGGGTGTGTGTCTGAACGTGCTGGATAATTACGTGTCGCGGAGACAGAGACCGCGGTTACTGGCGGTGCCTCGGGGCCGGACCAACCTGCTAGGTAAAGCACCTTTGACGCGCGCCATGCATACACTTAACGAAATCGCGGAAACGGTGGATTTATTTACCTGTTCTATGAATGAGTTCACACAAATTACTTTGCATATGACAAGCTGTAATGGAACAAATATTGTTTAAGACCACGCTACCGATTTGGGGCAACCTGTAATGCTATTTGTGTTGGGAATAATAAAAAAACACGTGTGGCACTCGGGAACTGAGGCGGTAAAGCTATTGCATAGCATTTTTTATCAAGTTATGCAATTATAATTATTTATTTATTTTTTAATTATGCAGTATTTTTTTTTCTCTGATATTAATTCAAGTACAGTCGTACCATATACATACACGTTAAGCGAACGCTCGGCCGAGCTACATGGCAGGCGGAGTGGGGGGTGTTAGGTTTTATTTTCGTTACGGAATTTCTTGATTCGGTCGCCGCGCTCAAAGCCCGCGATAAAAGCTATGCAATAGCTTAATAAATAAAAAAATAAATACTTGCACAACATTAAAAAATGCCATATGACAGCATTTTACTATAGGCTCGGGCTGGTGACATTGAATACATTTTTATTTTACAATAGAAAGCTGTCAGGGTCATTTAAAATCTACGTCGCCGCGAATATCTTAGGGAACTACTTAAAAAGATTAATATTATGACGGTACCCTGCCAATTTAATTATGAAAATATTATGTATGTAAGAAAAAATCTACATCTTTTTAATAAAATAAGTGATAGACATAATTTTAATACTAGAAATAAAGATAAAATATGTCAACCATTTTTCAGATTATCTAAAGTAGATAAGTACATCTTTTATGTGGTACTGTGTTAAATGTTACAACAAAATACCTTGTGATGTATTGCAATGGAATGAAAGAAAATTTAAAACTCATATTAAAAGTTCACTTTGTAAACAGGCATATTACAAATTAGAGGATTATATCCTAGAAAAGAATGCTTGGAAACATGCTGGTCCTGCTCCGTAGGAGAATGTAGAGTCTAGACAAAATCAAACTAGTTGCTAATTTACTTGTATAATTTTTATGACATTGATTTTACATTCTGTAACTAATTTAACTCACACACTAAATTATTACTTTTAGAAAAATCGTCTACTTTTCAATATTTGTAAATATGTGAGCACGGTGTATCTATCAAATAATTAATTTACCTGTCATTGCTTTATATTTAATTATTTTTACCTATTGTGGTGTAGTAATTTTATTCTAGATACATCGTCTTCATATATAATTATATAATTAATGTATTCAAAATATTATTCTACGTTTTAAAAGAGTAACGGTAGTTTCTTGCCCATTCTTCTCCATACGAAACTACCCTTTGGAAGGAGCAACTAGAATCAATTCTACTTATTGTAAATTTTGACGTTCAAAAGTGCCTTTTATGTGCCTATTTGAAATAAATGATTTGACTTTGAGTTTTGACCCCAATTATCGGATCAGGCCCCAAAAAGCTGGCACTAAGCCTTAAATTGCTCGTCCTAACGAGATCAGGCCTTGTCGCTGTGGACATTGAATATTCAAATAAAAAGATATCAACCGAATTACAAGTAGTTATCGGCATCGAATTTTGATGTCTACAGTTTGTAGTTGTCAAGTTATTTACTCTCCGAAATTTTGTGAGGTCGTAACCCGATTATTAAATGAACCTGCACCCTAATTACGTAACCCACTATCTATCACAATGTGAATCATTTCGAAGCCTATTGCTAATCCATTGCTTCATATGTTCGAAAAAATTGCCTACTCAACAACGTAAATAACGCTATGAATGTTGTTGAACTGTCAAAATGAAACCCATTCCTACTTTTAGTGTATTACGTAATTAGCCAGCAGATCATTACTGGTTAAAACTTAAGGCGCACTTGCACCACAGATCACTAAATAGAACGATGTTTTAATTTATTTTAGCGATAAACATATTTAGTAATTTGTGGTGCAAGGGGGCGTAAGATTCGTATCGATATAATTGCACGCCTCATAAGCGAAGCAAGTAAGGTTAGTGCTCTACTCTCGCCTTACAAAGAACAAGTAATTCCTTGAGCTAAAAATGTATTTTTTTACTTCATATCGCACTTGTAGAATAATATTCACACACAAACGTCAAGAAAATACACTAGTTTCAACACTCATGTTATTTTCAAAAACATTTTGCTATTTATAATATTGAAAAAACTGTTTACAAAAATATTCTATGGACGCCAGTGTGTCCGTATGTATGGATCCTGGCTTGGTCACGATAACTACCGAAAAACTTAACTAATCGAGCCCATTTTTTTTAAAACGCTTCTGTATTATCGAAAACTAAGCCCTTTCGAAAATCACGGTCTAATTCAATTTAGTTTAATTGGAATTAGTAATATAAAAATACGACTGGAGATTGCGTTAGTTTCTTGTTATTTTTATAGAATTGAATGAGATTATGAGGCGTGCCACTTTTGGATTTTCCAAATTTTTATGTTCTCAAAAAGTTTCCAGTTTAAATTATATATAACCTTCGGGCATTACTAAATTCCAGTTTGATTGTATAGAAAATACACCTAAAAACATTTCTCAGTTGGTTGTAATTGTAAATTGTATAGTGTAACAAATTCAGTCCTGCCACCGGTTATTATACTGTGCACATGTTTATCCAACTAACGCCTTCTTGCATTGATTTAAAAATACCGTCAAACGGGGTGAATAGGGATGCAGGGGTGAATCAAGACGAAACTTTAAAAGGGATTTTAACATTGAAATAATATTGTTTGTTGCCAAAAAGGACTCTAATGTGTTTACTGTATTATAATTAATTAACGATTTAGTGCATGTGTTGTCAACAAACTATATTATTTCGATGTTAAAATTCCTGTTTTAATGTTTCGTTCCGATTCACCCCTGCATCGCTATTCACTCCGTTTGATACTACAACAAAGTAGAAAGAAGAAATGTTTATTTTCTTTCGATGCTTTCACCTTATTGGTTCAACACAATAAGATTCTCTCTTCGATAAAATGGAAAAATTACTTACTGAAATTGACACCATTTAAATCTAGGGAACAGGGTATTCAATACACCATTTTGTAGTTTTTTTTTTTAACAAGGGTCTATTCCAAACTTTTCAAATTTAATTTGCGTTTACCTTCTGCGGCAAATCAGTCAGGAACGAGTCCAAATCGTCACGCCAGCTTTTCAATGAAATAATGAAAAAAATTCAGTAAAACGTAATTTGTGTTTTACTATTTTTATACTTGTGGGGGCTTGGTCACTAGTGGAATAAGACAGTGTTTCCTTTAACTTGTCCAGCATAAACATTTACAACTTAAAAAGCAATTTTAGACACTCATTTTTCACCTACACTGCTCGAATTTTCATTACAGGATCTCCCATCACACGCCTTATAAGAAATTCTATTGACCCCTAGCAGGCAAAATTCTAGACAGCGCAGGGTTCCTCATATAAATTCCTTGGGAGGCCATTCCGAGAGCGTGTAGGAACGTCGAATACGTACGTAACGTACGTTACAGAGATGAATGTTTGTCTTGGGTTCTGCAGGTATTACTGTGTTAGATTAAAGGTGAAGTAAGGGTGTTGACAGTAGTTTATTTGGATGTAAGTGATGCTTCTACTTGAAAAGGTTAGCGCATTGTGTGAGAATTTTGAGGAGAAAAAGTTGTGTGCACAGTCTCTGTTGTCGGTAACATTTATCGATAAATATAACCAATTTATCTAAGGGAAAGGTCATGAAATAATTTGACATTTCAGTAACTTGGTAGAGTTTTGTCCTATTTTATTTGGTTGGTAGACTTCTAGGTTTAAATGTATATAGAAATCAATTTAGTCTCGCGTAGACTGCAAAGATAAATGGTCGCAAAGAGTTATTGGTTTAGTTACCAAGTTGGCCACGCGCATCGATAATAATCGCTTTTTGTAAACTTCATCTGTCCGTAATTATTAGCTATCCATAGTTATATTTACCTACATACTGTACTCAAGCTTAATTAACCAATAATAAAAGGAAATAACACCATTTTTGTATTGTAAGTGCAATTTTAATATTAGGTACGGACTTCCGCGAAGTATAACAACCGATCCCGTTATTGACTTAGTAAAAGGGCTTAATTTCTATATTTCTTAATTACTTTATGGACCGATTATTTACGATGAATTAAGTTTCAATTATAATGATAAAGGAACCACACCTTATCAACTTAAATCATCTTCAAAAACACGAAATTCCAACGCTACTCTTTAGAGTGTTTCCGCATGAAATACTAGAGAGGTCACGAGTAGCTCATTACATCGTCTGGCAGAGCCGAAGCGGGTAGCAGCCGAAATCTGAGCATGTTCTAACACGGCACTCGAAGGCAGTCTACAGCGTAGTACTTACTACCAATTACTTACTTCAGCCTACTTGGCATATAAAGTTACACGGAGTGGGCAAAATATGCATAGCGTTATTTTAGCGTTAGAAAATGGAGTTTAAGCTTGATGTTGGATTTTAATTTTCTAAAGAATATTTTAGTATAGGACATACAAAAATACACACGCATTCTTCTCATGTGGGTTGTCAGAAACTACAAAACGTCACCTGCTATGATCCTTACATACTCCTTTTGCTTCATTTACGCTCAGACATCAGCACTACTTTGAAGCCACAATCTGAATCATTTTGAAGTCTATTGCTAATCCATTGCTTCATATGTTCGAAAAATTCAGCTGCTCATCAACGCAAATAACGCAATGAATGCTGTTGAACTGTCAAAATGAAAGCTATTCCTACTGTTAGTGTGTTACGCAATGATTCCGCTATTGTCATGCACGCATACCGGTGGCGAGTACTAAGCACCTGACCTTTAGTATATTCTCAAGCTTAAATACCTTACATTTACGCAAAATTCAAAGTTTTTTGTAGAGAAATAACGATTGCAACTTTGAGAAAAGACATATCATAATAGTATGGTTTCGTAAATATTATGTTTGTAACAGTGCAAAATTGCTATCAATACTTTACAAGAAAATAGCTTTTGAATCTATGGTTGTAATGTACCTATTTGAAATTGAAAGTAGACATTCACGATGACAAGAAACAGCCCAAAAAATCATCCAAAAGAAGTGCATTTTTAGTGTCGCTAAGCGTTGTACCAAAACAATTTGAAATTGTGAAAGGTGGGCATTTTCTTTTGTATTATTTTCGACGTTCAAAACGCGCTGATTCTTAGCCTAATACATATAAATGAATTTTGAGTTTGAGATGCAACAAAAAAAGCACTTCGTAACCTACGCCTTCAAAAAGACGTCAGACGAAGAAGAAAAGAGACAGATAAAAGATGTAAAGATATCTTTACATAGATAAGTATAAAATTCCAAATCCTCTACTTAATTCTTCTATCACAAGAAAGTCCTAATAACTCTACAATTTCCTTACCTTCAAAAACAAATTCACCGCGTACGAAACTCTACGGCTTAAATTCATCCATACACTCCCCTTACATATGTTCCGAGCTCCCTTATTCCCCCGGTTCTGTTCCATTCAGATGCAAATCCAAGCTCTGGGAGTCCCATTAGCTCTGTAAGCTATTTTATCAGAACAGGGCTGGCACGCGTTCTGCCCTGTATCGAGGACAATTCAACCCTGTCGATATAACCATAAAAAATTATGTTGAATCGTCTAAAATGGTTTATTTGGCAACCCTGAAAAACAAACAAGGAAGGGAAAACGGAACCATTGTTAAATCACTGTTGCGTCTGTCCGTCTGTAACTGACGTTTTTCTCGAGAACTGCGTGACGTAGGAATTAGGACAAGATGCGAGATCCATTTCATTCAGATGCAAATACAAGCGCTGAGAGTCCTATTAGGTCTGTAAACCATTCTAACAAATAGGGCTGGCACACATTCGGGAAAGATTCGGCAGTCGTTATGGTTGTCATCCTCTAAATGGTTTGGTTGTCAACCCTGTGATATTTATGTATTAATATAAGTTATATTTAAGACTAGCTGCGCCCAGCGGTTTCACCCGCATAAATCTCGCAACTTTCTTAATTTTTTAAGTTAAGTTCGTAAGAACCTTCTACAAAGAATTAGATAACTATTAAAAAAAAAGATGGATGAAATCGATAGTCGTTCTTAAGTTATGGCGTGACCAAGGAAAATTGGGATACATTTTTATATATAGATAGAGATTTCGTGTGCACCCAAAGGTGCTATTTTATTTAACGAACCTGTGAGTCATATGACTCACGTCCAGCAACTCATGGTTTGAAGCACTGATCTTTTTAGTAGGGATTACAAAAAAGAAAGGCAAATAGAGTTTTTCACCACAGCTTTTCCGAGATCCACGGGGTAAACAGTTACATCTAGTGTTAACCATTCATAGGAAACAGCAAATATTTCTGAGAATGTCTCATGAATATAGCCACCCTGTCTCTCTTTGGTCGTAGGTACTTATATAAATAACGAGACTTGAGACGAGAAACGTGTAAGTATGGGTATGTAGATTTCACCAACATTCGATTTTCTCCAGGGTTGTGAAATTCTGACACAGCGTTAATTTCGAAACCGTAGGTAGTTAGCAGGCAAATGGAACATTTTTAGGATGTGTATGAAAGTTACTCGGGGTTAAGGATATTTTGACGTTTATTTGGGCTGCTAGCAAAGGCAAAACATCAATCAATATGTCAAACTCAGAACTCACTTTCATTTTTGTACCAAATCCGCCGTTTACCATAACACCCTTTGTAAACTCATACAAGCTCAACATTCACTCTTTATATATTATACTACCTACCCTTATCCTCGTAATGTCAAACAACTGAAAAGGGAATAGAAAACATTTTAATAACAAACAAACCCACAAATAAAATAGTGACACTCTCAGTGAGTTCTTTCTCTACGCGAGAGCAAAATAAAGGGTTGCCACTTTAAAAAAAGAAAGGCTGAATATAAGCCTGTTTTTATCGGACCTCAAATAATTCCCATTTTGCTTTCTTAAAAATATTATTCAATACTTTAATATCATGATTGTGCCTGTTTTTGTGAACCTCAAATAATTCTCACTCGCTTCGCTCGCTCGGCTCGCGCGCGGTCCCAGTTCTAACCTAACCTATCCGGCCCTATTAGACCACGTTCGCATGGACGTAAAACTATCGCGGCGGGATTTTATCTCGCACTGGATTTTCAAAACTCGGTGTTGAACCGAAAATTGAGAATCCAACAGAGTGAATTCCAGCGCGTCGAAAAAGCACACTGTTGGATTTACAACTCTCGGCGCTAAGCAGTGCGTTGAAGATCCAGTGCGCGAAAATATCCCGCCGCGATATTTTTACGTCCGTGCGTCCGTGGCTTTAGTTACTGCAACCATTCCGGCTCGCGCGTGATTTTTCACAGTTCTAACCTAACCTTACCCGTTTGGTCAGGTAGCCCTAGCTGAGTTACTGCGACCAACTGAAAAATAAAAAGCCAGAAATATAAAACGAGGCTCATTATTTTTTTTTATTGTGCATCATTAAAAGCCGGTAAAGTTTTTAGAGGTTCATTAATTTGAAAAAGCGAACATCATTAGAAGTTCGATAAGTTTTTAGAGGATCAGTTACATATTTTTTTTAAAAAGCACTTACACTAAGCCTTTGTTACATCGTCAGAGAGACAAGAAAAAGGGTACAGCCCTATGGTGACCTGCTTAATGCACTGCTTATTTCTATGAATACCGTCAACTTGAAAGGGTGTATTAGCATACGTTTTGCCTCCATTCTGCTGTAATTGTACCCCGCCGCTGCCGTGCCTACAATTTAAGCCCTGAAATATTGCGAGTAATTCTTGAAGTAAAATACTTTAAATAGATTTAAGTTGGTGCTTTTACTGATTATGTCTAGTTTTATTGTGATGTAGCATTTAAATACTGCCGGCTTAATTACAGGCCCATGAGGCATTTTAGTCTTGTCTGCGGGATGGCAACGCTCCTGCTATGCCTCTGGTTTTGCAGATCAGAGGTAACGGTGACAACTGAACATCAGATGAGCCGTCTGTTTGGTGGATGGCCACCAAACAGACGACAAGTACAAAAAAAAGAAAGTGTATAAAGAAATTAAAAAAAGAAAGGAAGGAGAAAGTGTGTGTGTGTGGGGGGTGGGGGGTGAGGGTGTAGTGTGTACTGTGTGTGTGTGTGTAGTGTGGATGATGGATGGTCATTATCCTCAATCTATTGCCTTTATCCCACTTTAATTTATTTATAGCTGCGCGCACAGATTATTAAATGCCGGCGGCGCATGAGTCGTTGCCCGGAATGTTACTATTTTATAAATATTATGTTGATACATTTAGAACTAGGTATTGTGTGTTTATTTTATTATTTTTATCATTTCGTATGTTGCACTGGTGGACGTCATCACGCCAACGCCGGCTGTCGCCAAAAACCAGCATTGGGGCTGTCTCGCATACGGTCATTATGCTGAGCGATGGAAGTTTTGCGTGGATGTGAAGCATATTTTCCCCCAACTTGTTCTTTTTTGTGTTTTTGTTCTTTCTCGGCGTCATGTTTATCCCGCAAATGAACGTATTTTATTTCTTAAGTCTTTTTTCCATACTCCTCTATTAGCCGTCATCTTGGTAGTCCCCCCCTTTCTAGCCATATCAACTTTCATACAGTCCATCCATCGTTTCTTGGACTTCCCCTACTCATATAGCCATCCATTTTCATACTCAAAATTTAATAAATACAAGTTACTTTATTATTCAATAAATATTTTATTTATTCAATTATCTACTTAAGACCTAAACTCGTTGTTATTAAATGTCTAGCGACACTTCAATTCATTGTTTTAATTGAATTTAGATTTGTCTTTTATAATAGAATTAGTTAAAGTGGTCTTACTTTGTTGAACTTAATCTTTATTATTTTGATAGTATATTATTATCGGATTCTCTAGAACTATTTTATTACAACTTTAATGGAACGTAATATGATCTGAAATTGTAATAATTTTGTTTTTCATTTATACCTAAAATGCCAAATGGTTTTGTATGACTACAAAGCGAAATTAAAAATACGTCCTAGTGCAAGGCCGCAAACTGAATCAACATAACATAACATGACGCTATAATCCCCGAAGGGTTAGGCAGAGGTGTACCTATAGTATACCCATGTTTCGCTAGTTGTTTGAGTCATATTCATATTCATTTGTTGCATTCCATATTCTAAAGAAGATGTTACAAACGGCTTGAAGCTAGGTACAAAAATATGAACCTTGTGAGGGCACAGCAAAAAGATAAAATTAAAATATTTTTTTACAAAAATCTAATTCAAAACTATTAACTAATATAAAAAATTTAAATCTAGGTATTAAAATTAATTTAACAATAAAATAATGTCACAAATAATTAAGTCCCATGTAACAGGGGGTAAGCCTATGGCCATCAACCGCGCACAAATACAGACTCCGGGCTGCTACTGAGAAATTCCAGATGAAAAAACCCAATAACACTTTGCCCGACCCGGGAATCGAAACCAGGATATTATGCTCGGCAGTACCGTTTGCGACCAGTAGACCTACAGAATCAACTCCGCATAGAAACAAAAACAACAAAGCGTCGTATTACAGACTCCGGGCTGCTACTGAGAAATTCCAGATGGAAAAACCCAATAACACCATGCCCGACCCGGGAATCGAACCAAGGATATTATGCTCGGCAGTACCGTTTGCGACCACTAGACCAACCGGATCAACTCCGCATACAAACAAAAACAGCAAGGCGTCGTATTAATAGCAAGGAAAATAAACTAACATAAAAGTGCCAGAGCCTTAACACGTCAATATGAGGGCTTGCACGAAGGAATATTGGATACCCTCCCTTCGTACCAACTTGCTACTATATTTACATACGACTGAGTACGCCCATTGAATAATATATTAAAGAGCCTATGGAATTCATGACAGTTTTTCGTAAGGCCAAAAATGTGGAGGGTCATAAATTACCGTAGTGGTAATAGGGTAACGGTAAAGGGCACATCAATTATTTTAAGTCAGTTTAGCAAAGGACCGATGGCCGTTGAAGCGGACGAGTCCGTGGAGAACACGAGTCGAGTGTAGAACACCCTCCAGTTAGAGGGACTGACGTCCTTAAGGTGGATCCTCAGCTGTAGCCCGCTAAATTCAAATTTTCTTTGGTTTTTTGCAAATTGCAGCTCTGTTTTACGTAGTAGGTTGATCAAAATGCGATGCCCGACTGTAGGAATGATATATTTACTGAATGATAATAATCAATTTCATATCAATCACCAAACTTTGGAAATTTGTTCCATGTAAGAATTATCATATGAAATATTCTTAGGTGGGGCAAAGTTTGACGATTGATATGAAATTGATGATTATCCTAACTTCCTATCGTAACTTCCTAACTTCCTAACTTCCTAACTAATATTATAAATGCGAAAGTAAGTTTGTTTATTTGTTTGTTACCTTTTCACGCCTAAACCACTGAACCGATCATCCTGAAATTTTGCATATACGTTTTCAGGGGTACAGAAACGGACATAGGGTACCTTTCATCCCGCAAAAAAGTACTGTTCCTGAGGAAAACAACAATAACCTCCATATGATAATAGATGGCGCCACGTGTCTTTCGAATTATGATTGAATTCTAACCCGAATTGATAGTCAAAGTCTACATTAACGTGAGCGAATCCGCGGGCAAAAGCTAGTTATTCAATAAATATATCATTCCTACAGTCGCGAATCGAATTTTGATCAACATACGACGTAAAACAGAGCTGCAATTTGCAAAAAACCAGAGAAAATTTTAATTTAGCGGGCTACAACTGAGGATTCACCATAAACAAGAAGTTGGGACAGATTGGATACAGAAGGCAGAGAACCGAGTATGACGCAGCTTAGAAGAGGCCCAAAATCTTTATAGTTTGCAGACAAAATAGTATTCCAGAATGTGTTTGTCATTTAAAAAAAAAAAAAATAGTTTTTGGCTAGATACGCATAGCGTGCACTAAAAAAACAACGTACATCATCCTTATCATCATCGTCTCTTATCCTTCATTTATACGTCCAAAAATATACAATGAGGTTATCAACTAACGGATATCCGTGTTGAACGGAATAATCATACTGAGTCTATAAACATTAGATTATTACAATCGGTTTTCTCTACCAAATAAATACATAAAACCTAACCTGTACATTTTCGGCAGTATATTTCTCCCAAAGGACCCTTGAAGCCGACCCTCGAACCACAATACATTTGACCACACATCTTAATGCGCTGACAGATTTATAGTCCTGACCCTGACTTTCGCAGATAGGTACTACTATAGATTTGTCTACGGACCATTTTCTTTCTGAAACAAACCGTTTGCTAAAACTATTCAGGTGGTCCATACCAAGAGTGAACAGTGTTTTTCCAGGTCTTAAAATTCTTCGTTTCTAATTAAATTAAACGTAATAATCATAATCATTTATTTGCAGTAGGTATTGATACAGTTTTGGGCTTAAAGTCAATAATTAAATTTCCTAGTACATAATCAGACATTTGACATGCAAAACTTTACTACGAGTATGTATTTAATGCTAGAGTATACAGGTTGGCAGGGACATCGACTCATAAACGGTGACCATGAATTCAGCACAAGATTCTAGACCCCCCTTTTTTTTGCGTGTGGAATCATCAAATGACCTCTCCCGCTCTGGGCGGAGCAGAAGGGGTGTCAGATTCTTACTGACTAAAACCCACCCGTGTTCCTTCAGTTGCCTGTGCGCCAGGGCCATTGTAACTCTTTCGAACAATCCGCGACTCCGGCAGACATCGGCCCTATCGGACCCCGTCAATAGTGCTGACATTGCTTTGAGGCGCGCGTGGAACACGACGCGCCGTCGACCCGGGCCTGGTCCTTACCGGACGACGAGCTGCCCATTGCTCGCCGTCCGCAAGCCCGCGCCTACGGTGGCCGGGAGTCGGAAATCGACTCCCGACGCCCAGGGTGTCTCCTCCTGCGGTGACTAGGGGCGCGAGGTCGCAGCGATTGCCTCTCCCTAGCCTACCCCCTAGTGTAGAAATATTTCATCGGTTATCAAAAAAAAAAACTGCTATTTCATAGAAAAGTGCAATACCTACGCGGTCAAAATGTATGGCAGAGCTAATATTTTTTTTTAATAACCGACGAAACATTTCAACGCTGGAGGGTGCAGAATCATGTACTGAATCCATGGGAACAGGATGCGCGTCGATGTACCTGCTACCCTGTATATGTATTATTTACTTTTGCAATACATTCAATATTCATTATCGTCACATTAATTTCAAACAGATCATTTAACATCATTTATAGAATAAAATCGTTTTTCCAGCAGCCATAATTTAAATTTCTAATAATTACTTAAGTCTTGAAAACATTTAACAAAAGACATCTTTAAATTTTGTCATATTTTCCTTTTCTCTGTAAAGGATGATTTCCACCAAACGGCTCGCATCGTATCAAGTAAAACAAGGCAATATTCTATGTATGTAGTCGCTGCCAAAATATATCCAGCAAGTTTACCAAACGATATTACATCTAAAATAAATAACTCCAAAAATACGCCAATACCACGACATAATACCAATCGAAAGTCTGACAAGCTGGAAATTATTTGGGAAGACAAAACCAATAAATAAATGTATCTGATATAAATAATAACTTCGGAGCTGACAATATTTGTTCGGGAAGGCTTGAGCTTTCGAACGAAGTCGCTTACTACTAACGGTCTCGATGAAAAACTTCTAAGTACGTGAGCGAAGTGAAAATACTGGTATTGATTAAATAAAAACTTTTTCAACGTTTGTTTTGTGAGGGGCCAAACTTTTCTAAGTGGTCGGACTTGTTCTGTTCTTTGGGTATGCTTTTAGGCAATTGTCAAATGCTCACCAGGATTTGGAAATATTTTCCACACGCACACCTCCCCCCCACACACAGGCACACATGCGCACACACGCACACCTGCACACAAACGCACACACACCCACCCACCCACCCCCACACACACACACACAAACACACGCACACACACACAGGCACGCACGCTCGCACGCACGCACACACACGCACGCACGCACGCACGCACGCACACACACACACACACACACGCACGCACACATATCGTATACCCAATGCATAGGTATAAACCTATGCATTGCGTATACGATATGTGTGAAGATTGCCGTGACCCTAAATACATAACATGACCCCTCTTCCCCTTTTCTTTTTTGTAAGAGGGGTCAAGTAATGCGGAGCACTGACTGTACGAACGTGGATGAAGCAAAAGGAGTACGGATTTTATGTATTTAGGGTCACGGGGACTTTAAAAAAACCAAAAGGGTCGACCTAATAATAATAAATTAAACAACGTTCTCATAACCTAATCTTTGAGGTTTTGCTTATGGTCCATTTTTGTCGCGTAGCGCAATATTTTTTCTTAATTAGGTTAGTCGGTATTGGCTGCATAAGGCCACAGTAAATATTTTCTTGCCTTTACTTTTACAGGTGTATGGCAGATATTTGCATGCTTACCTTTCATACATGAATGAACGCTTTTCAACCGGAAGAAAAGGCACAAGCGTCTTCTATAACAAAGTTTATACATCTTTGTCAATTCTTCCACGTTCATGCATCTTTTCATTCACGCCCCGGCGAGTTCTACGCACCTGACCTACATTCCTTAAAGTAGGTCTATACAGTGTAGACATAGCTTTATTTTTTCCTAATTTTGCACTTTGCCAAGTGGCACTCAAAATTCAAATTGAGAACTGAACATGATTTTATTTTAATAACGAGGTGTCGTGCTTCAAAAATATCGTTTTACGATAATCTTTACTTACCAGAAAAATGGCGACGAAAAAGGTTATGAATCGAATTTGAATATTATTTACCAGTTGCGAGGCCTAAGCAAAGAGTGCAAAACTGGGAGCGTAAAAAAAAACACGCAAAGCATCTAAAAAAAGACAAATAAAGATACAAACACACAATCACCGCCTTATACTCATTTATTCAAGACAGTAAGATCTTCAGAAGTGTGTTTTGTAAAGGAAAACGTGAGAATTTCCCTTTGATAAGGTAAATAAGACGGATTGAGTGACACTGTCATTATATTATTTATTAGTATTCTACTTGCGAAGATACTTTTAATGTATGCTGTTCTACGAAAACGGTAACCGCTGACGAGACTATGTTAAATTTTGAATTAGATGGGTATGTTTTTCAGTATCTATGGTAGCGTATTTTTATACGTCACTGGAAATCTTTTATCTACTTTAAGAATCTTTTCATGTTTAAAAGATAACAATCTTTGATATAATTAAATCATTCATAGAGCTGTTTTTTTTTTTTTTGCTGATTTTTCCCGGGTTTTTTCTTTGACGATGTGAAAATTTTCATCTTACATCCTCAAAGAAATACTCGGAGAATGTTGTATCTCCTAGATATCTACTAATCTTTTTGTTCTTTACAATTACAAGTCGTATTTCTCAGAAATATCTTTAATTCTATCTATTCTTTCCTTGTATTTCACACTAGATTGTGTACAAGATTAGACATAGAATTCCTTATTTACAGCCAGTACGTATAGGACCAACTTTCTCATCCCGATAATAGGTTCGTTCCTTTTCTGAAAGCAATGCGACCTTTGTTGGCACCTCCTTTGTGACCCGCTTCCTTCCTCCATCTTGTGTAGGCCATAATTACGCGTATCTCAATGTGAGGGCAAAAGTTTTGTGAAGGTCAAGTTTGTTGGAAACTTATCGATAAAATTTTGCCGTTTGTCAACAAAATTCTACCTGTCCCTGTCTTTTTTATGTCAACGAAGTGAGAGGGCAATAGATAAGACGGATACTCAGATAGATAACAGTTTATTGATACGCAATAAATAGCTCAGACCATACCATCATTTAAACCAAGCATAAAAAAATAAACGGCAATTTCACAACTACGGCAATATAATATAAAAACTGGATTCCAAGAAAAAAAGGCAAACATTTGCGATTGACATTATTGATCTTCATTCGCGCGCAAAAAATACAGATAAAAAATTATTACCTCAACATCAGCTATTGAATCATACGACAACAAAATAGAAACCGGTAACTAACGAACTAACAAATAGACACATTTCACCGGTAATCGATGGTTCGCGCCGAATCGATTGTTGATGAATCGAGTCGCGACTCGGGATCGTTTACCTTACCGATTGATTTATTGCAAGTCTTAAGGTAGTTTATAGAGGCGCGAGTTTTTCACTTATCATAAAGAACGTGACTTTGAGGAAGATTTTCGAGGAGATAGTCGCCATTTAAAATTACATTATTTTTGTTTTACGATGTAGTTTTAAAATACATGGCGTATAAAAATGAACATGCTGTTAAAACAAAACTGTCGTTGACAAACGAGCGAGACAGTCGTGAATAATTTAAAAAACTGTAGCGAAATGCTTTCTTATATATGTAGTTCAGTATTTATTTTTCTAAAACATTTTCTTCTGTTCTGATAAATGATCGTGCTAGATAATAACGGTAAAAATAGTAAACTGAAATTTTAATCAAAAGAGCCTGAGAAAAAATAAACCTTTCTACGTTCTGTTCATTCGTATAATAAGTTCCAATAATAGCTTTACCCAATTTAATCAATACCGTTATAATTAAACTTCGGGTTCCGTCGTTCAAAAAGCGCTTAGACCTTCCAAAATAATCAAAATTGAATCACCACTGCGGGATTCTCAATAAATTCAATCTCTTAGGGTGTACAGCCACTTAAAACATCATCTCAAGTGACGTAATTTATTGATCCCTGATGGTATCGACATGTTGAATGAACCATCTAAATTAATACCGTTCAATGGAATTTAATTTCGGAACTTTACGGTTTTAGCATTCCGTGACATCGATTTGATTCTGTGGGTGTGATATGGAAACCGTAAATTCGGTTTTTCCAATCGAAGTTCTCGGTAACAAGTTTGGATTATGTAGGTACACTTCATAGGTTTGAAGTTTGTGTTCGAGTTGATTTGAAAAGCGTTTGTACAAGCAATATTTCGAAACGAGAACTTTTGAAGATGAGAAAAATGAAATTGGATTACTTTGCTATAGAAAATAAGTGGTTTTTGGTTGTGAATGTACAGTTTCTTAGATACTACGACATGATTAATGGTTAAGGAAAATATCGCAAGGATGCCTTTATTGTTTGACCAGAGGCCTTTACCCTGCAAGGGCTTGCCAGAGACAATAAATTACAAGTTGATATTTTTATTGTATAGGTATCCTCGCCAGCACACCAAATTACACAAACAGTCAGATTTTCTCATTCGATTTTGAACTTAACCATCAACATTTTAAGGTTTAAAATCGTTTAGAGAAATTTGACAGTTTCGTGTAGCTTGACCTGCTGGCGACTGTACCCAACGGAAACCCCTCGAATGTCAACAAGTGAAGGGTGGGCGGTTTCGGAGACAGTCTCTTGTAATTTTGACGTTAAAATGCAAATTTTCAGCCTAATTTGAATAAATGACATTCGATTTTGGATTTTGACAACTTAAAGGTGCAAAGAGTTTGAGTATTTATTATTACTGTGTTAATGAATGTAGGTATTTGACTATTGAGGAACCCCCTTATGACGGAAAGCAAATTGAACAGTCCTCTCCTCTCAGGTGACAATGCGGTGGAAGATTTTAACTATTCACTTGCGGTTTGGAGGCACGTTAATTGTAATTGTCGATAAATACAGACTTCTACAAATAACCCTAAAATGCGTATTAGACCACAGAGTAATTAATAGAGCCAGAAACCTCGTAGATAAATTTGGGAAGTTCGTACCTTTACACCGCGAACGAGTAATCGAACGAATAATATAACGAAGTTATCAGTATTACCCAAGTTTAATTTTCCTAAAATCGAACTAACGACTCCATTCGCTTTTCCTCATCTAAGTAAAAGTCAAGGTTTAAAATATACCTTTTTACAACGCTACTCAAACTCAGCACTAAAATCCTTTCCATAAACCTGCACCGTACGACACTTAAGTTCTGTCGTCATTCTGAAGCTAGATAAAACCTCCCTGTCCCCATACTTGCAGTTTATCTCTCACCTCCGCTATCTATCTAATCCGTCTGTCGACCGCACTAATGACTTACTTAGCACACTATTCGTTCGCTCGGTGGGTCGCGTATACGTGAAAGCTACTTTTGGTAACTCCCGTATGCTGAAAGAATGTTTAATTTAAGCTGTAGTGTCAAGTTTTGTGATAGGTTGTTGTTCTTTTATTTTTAGCTATTTAATCACAATTGTTATTAGCACATTTAGTTGCTAGTCTATTTATCAGACTCGCTGTCGGGTGCGTGTGTGTGACAGATAAGTTACACATGCAAGGGTAAGGAAACACGGATATTATTCTATATTTTTCGTCAGTAATACATTTTTTTATTAGTTGTTCCATACATTTTGATCGCGTAGGTATTGCACTTTTCTATGAAACAGCAGATTATTTTTTTTTGATGACCGAGGAATAATTTCTGCGGTAGAAGGTCTAGAATCATGTGCTGAATTTATGGTTACAGTTTGCGCACTAGTTAAAAATTTACTCTGTATAAGTGGATAAATACAAATTCTTCACTGCCTACACCTTGAGTGAAATCTCTAGCACTTCATACAGTACAAACCTAGCAGTCTGCTAGCCAATAAACTAATAAGTAATACGAGAATAATCTTATTTTAATTTTCACACAAAGTTTACTACTCGAACTCTACTCCATTTCGGCACATGTATGAATTATCCAAAGTAGCATTTAAACTTACGCTGCCAGGTCTATCCTTACCCTTAATGACGTCACAGCATCTTCAGCAAGATCGTGTAGACATTTAAGTACACATTTGTCTAAGATGCCCTAACTTGGTGAGTAAGTGACTCATTGACACTAATTTATTGGTCTTCTAAGTCGAAAAGTTTTGGCTTGAGAGTAATCTTAGGAGCATGTTCTAGATTAGAGGTTGTTTTTGTTTAGTCATGAATCTTGATTTAAAACCAGATTTTGAGGTGTTAAAAAGGGTGTTATTATAACATTCTAGGTACTTAGACACAAAGATACGATATGGCAAGTCCTCCATAGAAACATACATAGATTTTGAACCGGTGATCTTATACAATCCTTGTTTTTTCTTTTTTGGGTTGGAAATCGTCAAATGACCTCTCCCGCTCGGGGCGGGGCGGAAGGGCGTGTCAGACTCTTACTGACTAAAACCCACCCGTGTTCCTTCAGTTGCCTGTGCGCCAGGGCCACGGTAACTCTTTCGAACAATCCGCGACCCCGGCAGGTATCGGCCCTATCGGACCCCGTCAATGATGCTGGCAACTAAGGGTCTCATAGTGACATTCTATCAGCGATAACAATGATGAAATGTCAATAATGTATTTGGTTGACATAAGCTACCCAAAAGCTTATGTCAATCCTAATGAAGATATACGAAACGCTTTGAAAGCGATTGTCACATGTCTAAGCACTCTACGGGGTACCTAATTGCGTAAACCACTCACAGTTCCAATGTCATTCATTTTGACAGTTTGACAATATTCATTGCGTTATTTACGTTGTAAAGCAGAAGATTTTTTTTAACTTATGAAGCAATGGATTAGAAGTTTCCTTCAAAATCCTCCGGGTTGCGATTGAAGGCGTGTCACGCAATTATGGTGCTGGTGTTTTTAAAACGAAACCATTAAAATTGCCTTTTACTATTACGTTTTGTTACGAAGTCCTTCCTTTTCCCCAACGTCAGTACTATATCAGTAAATCTCAATCAAACCTAGACAGGTCCAGATGTATCACTCCTTGTCGTATGTCACAGGACTTGAAGCTACCCACGAGGATATTAAGTCTACGATATCTTCAGTTGCCCACGTCAAACCGCGGGAACTTGATTTATTGTAACAGTCTTGACTGACAGGCTCTTGTTTCTTTTTTTTGGTAAGGAACTAGACGTCACATTTTACATATACCTACGTCTTGTCGAACTTCAAAGAACGAAGTCATGTTAAGCCGGGTCCACATATGATCATTTGCCCGATCAGATCACCGTATCCGTACATGATCGCCTATGTAGACGGGTGATGATACGCGATCATGATACGCAGTCTTGATACGCCGCTTTAATACAAAGCGTGATACGGCTCGTTCCTTTGCGATTCGATTTTTGTCCGATCATCAAAGGAGATATGGATACGGCACGGTTTGGCGCCTGGATACGACAGGTATGATACGGAGTTAAATAAAGGCATCCATAACTAGATACGGAGCTTATACAGTACGACGAATGATACGATGATACGGATACAGCGATCACATCGGGCAAATGATACATATGTGAACCCGGCTTTAAGTCCGGAAAGCGTAACGTCCGTTTATGGCCATATTGTATTGAAGGTACATTTTTCTCGGATCTTTCGCGTTACAGCCGTTCTACCTAAAGTACACTCAATGCTAGAAGTTCTTGTGATTAGAAAAACACACACAGACCAAATTAATATTTTGTGAAGCATGATACTAGGCGAGCAGATTTATCAGGAGATACTTTTTGTCACCCACACACAAACTCAAGTCAACATTATTGAGTATGTGCCTTCAAAGTATTATTGCTTAACTTTTCATCTTAAATCAGCTACGGTCTTTTAGATCGAAACGTGACAGCCTATCAGCATATTCCTGGAGCATGAACATGAACGAGTCTTTTTGACGGAAACCCTTTGAGAAAGTGAGATACAAGTTCTTAATAACATGAAATGGTGTAATATAAAACATTATGGTATGTATAATAGTAAAATACAGGGTGGCGGGGACAATCGACGCGAAATCTGTTACCATAGATTTAGTACATAATTCTGAACACTGCGTTGAAATTTTTCTTCGGTTATTTAAAAAATAATTTGCTGTTCCATACATTTTGACCGCGTAGGTACTGCGTTTTTCTATGAAACATCAGATATATTTTTTATAACCTACGACGAATATCTACGTAGGGGTTCTAGAACCATGGGCTGAATTCATGGTAGTGAGTTTGTGCATCGATGTTCCTGTCAGCCCGTATAGTATCTAGGTGGTGTTCTGTAGTTTTAACCTACCCCATGTAAAGAAGCCGAGAGTTTATGTATACAGGGTTATTGGTAAAACACCAGCAACCTCTTAAGGGGTCATTGTACTCATCATTATAAACAACTTTTACTATGGACCAAACCTGAAATCTCGAAAAAAATATCTGCTGTTCCCTACGTTTTGACGTGTTATGCGAATATAAATGTAGGGAAAATCTGTTTATTTTTTTCGCGATTTCAGGTTTGGTCCATAGTAAAAGTTGTTTATAATGATGAGTACAATGACCCCTTAAGAGGTTGCTGGTGTTTTACCAATAACCCTGTATATATACACCGTGTTCCTGACGATATATATAAACTTCGACCAGATGTTCAGACCATGAAAATAAGCATTTTTCATTATGGTCAAATTATTATTTATTTTTATTATTTTGTTAATTTTCATACAAGCCTTGACGTAAATCACCCAATATGCATGCCTCTTTATCCGAATTGGCAACGTCGTATTTTTATTCCTAAGATTTGACGGGCTGAAACTTGTCAAAACTTGACAAATTATTGACAGTTGACAAAAAGTTTAAACGTGCAAATGAAATGCAAATAGCATTTGAAAGATTTATTATTTAAATTGCACTAAGCGGCAACATAGGCCAAATTAAGACGCTTTCTTACTGTATAGCTCAATTAAATTTAATTAAATAAAATCATAAATATCTTTGTAACGAATCCTTTTTAAATACTACTTCCTTTGTTAGATTTGATTTGTAAAAGCTATAGAAGCGTTTGCCAAAGTTTATGGATAACGTGAAGAACACGGTGTATATCTTATTACTGGTCACAAACCCCCTAAGTATACCCAGAATCATGAACACATAGAAAGCGATACAAACTTCAAACTAATGGTAGGTCCATTAGGCTATGTTCAGATTGCTAACGACCGGTTTGCTATACACTAACATATTAGACACAATAGATTCGGTAAATGATCGCAAAACTGCCGCTTCATCGTTATATAATGTATGTTTCGATGATGTAATTAGTAGCCTGTTAAAACTGACAGCAATGTATGGACAGGAATTAATCCGAGGTTGGTAAGACTAGATGACATGCTTCTTCATTTGAAAATTTCAGATGTTAATTAAAATGCTAGATTGTAAATATATACATACATACAAATAAATAAAATTGAAGTGTCTGTTTGTAATGTCAAAATAACAGATTTTTACTAAATGCGTATGAAAGTATATACGGGACTTATAACAAAATACCAATTTAAAAAAGAAGCTGTGTCTCTGTCTGTCTATTTGTTCCGGGTAATCTCCGAAACGGCTGGACCGATTTTGACGGGACTTTTACTGGCATATATCTGATGCTATAAGGAGTAACATAGGCTACTTTTTGTACCGGCAACACGGTCCCGTTGGATAATTTCCGACATCGACGCGGGCGAAGCCGCGGGCAGCAGCTAGTATGACATAAAGCTGTACAAGTTGCTTTTGCCGCGTGACCAATATCGGAACTAATGCCGCCATCTTGTTTTTAGATTTCCGTACCCAAAGGGTGGCAACAGAGTCCTATTACTAAGCCTCCGCTGTCCGACCGTCCGTCTGTCTGTCAACGGACTGTACCTCATGAACCGTAATAGGTAGAGAGTTGAAATTTTTACAGAGTGTGTATTTCTATTGCGGCTATAACAAAAAAAACAAAAAAAAAAACTTTCTAGGATGTTGCCATACAAGAAACGTGTTCGTTTTTTAAATATGTATTGTTAAATATTGTACGGTGGTACGGAGCCTTTCATGTGCGAGTCTGACTCCCACTTGGCCGTTTTTTTTTTCAATACATTTCACAAAACAATTGCACAAATGTTTGTTAACAGCGCGCCCCTGACAACGTCATGCAAGCGCCAAAAGATCCGTAATGTTACAGTGTTTGCATCGTGTAGGTACATAGGATAGAGTTTATTCGTTCACTTCTATTATTTTTGTCTAGTCTCAGTCAGCTTGTGTCAGTTAAAACTGAAATAAATCCTTTTAAATCCAAAATAATATCTTAACCAAAGTAAATGGGCCTCGTGTTCATGGTGTCTTAAGTAATAAAAGTTGAAATAATCCACTTTGCACAAAGTGCTGGCCGTCCCGCGGTCGATCCCCACAAAGGCTTGTAATAAATAACAAAAACAATCACCCTTCCCCCTCACCCCATTTATCATGTATTTATGTCTAGTAGCCCCAAAGGTATTCAGCCTGTAACATTGCACGAGGTTTTACAAAAGAGTTTTTAGTTTAATACAAGTTCTTTATGCATTATTAATATTATAACGGCGTTCAATGTATTCTCGGTATGAGGGCGATTTACTAATGATGTGGGTAATTTGACTAAGTAATTAATTAATGACATTATCTAAGGGTATAACGGTAAAATTGCGTATAGTTGTGATCATTAGTTTGCTAGTTATCTTTAGTCAACGACAACTGTCAGTGACAATGTTGAAGAAAATCGAGCACCGCGCTGTTATTAAATTCCTTAACAAACAAGGAAAACGTCAAAAACTATTCACAAAGAGATGGTGGTTGTTTACCAAAATTCTGCAGCTTCGTTATCTACGATTCAAAAGTGGTCATGTGAATTTAAAAGGGGTAGAGAGTAATCAAGACAACACTGACTCGGGCGGCACGGTTACTGCCTCTACGGAAGAAAACGTGAAAAAAGTTGAAAGGTTATATTGGAGGATGCCCGAATGAAGATGAAAATGATAGCAGTGATGATCCACCTCTCCGTTGGTACCGTGCACACTATCCTTCATGCCCTTCCCTACCTTTCAAAAGGCAGTGCACGACGGGTGCCGCGAATGCTCACGGCGGCACCTCAAAAACAAGTGTGAATCGAGTGCTGTAGAGTTTTTAGAGCTCTGTGGTGAAGTTCCATTAAGTATTTTCGATCGAATTGTTACTGGAGATGAAACGTGGGTTAATCATTATGACCCTGAAAGTAAGCAGGAGTCCATTCAATGAAACAATAAGGGTACTGCGCCCCCTAAGAAATTCAAAATTGTTCCGTCTACCGGAAAAATCATGGCCACAGTGTTTTTGGGACTAAAAGAGATTTTTTTACAGGATATTTAAAAGTTAATTTCGAGATGTAATTGCATTGAGGTAATGGGGGATTCCAATGAAAAATTAAAACTAATTTTTCACTTCAGTAGCTCAAACATGTAGGTTTTGCTGCCTGAAATCAGTGAGCAAAATGCGATTTTGCTCACTGAGTGAGACCAAGTAACTTTTTAATTATTTTTTTCAGAAAGCCGCGAATATCTTATTCAGTCTTGGGTTAATCATACAATTCGAAACATTCACACTCTATCTCTTTCCCGCCATTAGAAAGAGAGAGAGACAAAGACCAGCCCTTTCGAAGTTCCGATTTTGAATTCGACCTCAAAGACAAACACGTTCGGAATTTCGTACTAACTAAAGAAATTTAGCAAAAAGATAATTATGTCTTTTAATGTAATTTATTGAGCTTTTAACTTATTGTGGTATTTAAACGAAAATAAGTATTTACTGCAAATAAAACTGATATTTAACATGTAAATATTTATTTCTAGTTTCAATAATGTTACGTAATATATTTTGAATAATAAAATATCATGGGTGCTATTTACGAACACGCCTTAATTTAAATAGAAGAGCGGGTTACTTTTAATTTGCAGAATTGCAGTAATTTTACTTTTAACTTTTATAATGTTCCATTTTATTGAATTGGTACCTCTACCTACAATGTTAATTATTTTGATTCACAATAAATAGTTATTTCAATCTATTCCTGTTTATTATTTTATCTCCTAAAGTGTTCTCGCTGCTGAAGTGAAAAGTTATGTGTGTTACACGAGAGCAAAGTTTTTTGCATCTCGTGCCTTTGAATCCCTCGCCACACTCAGGATTCAAAATCAGCACTCGCAGCAAAAAACGACTTTGCTCTCTTGTTGCACAAATAACTATTAATCAAATTTACGTTTTTTTTTTTCAAGCAGATACCGAGAATACATTGAACGCCCGTCGTATTTCATGCATAAAAGTAAGACCAGCACCCTAATTGCGTAACACACTATCAATCACAATCTAAATCATTTTGAAGTCTATTTCTAATACATTCCTTCATATGTTCGAAAAATTTGTCTGCTCAACAACGTAAATAACGCAATGAATGCTGTTGAACTGTCAAAACGAAAACTATTCCTACTGTTAGTGTGTTATGCAATTAACCTGCTGCTTGCTCAAGTGAAAAGTGAATTTATAATTATTGAATGGTGTTGTCTTATTCAGAGATCGTAACGCGTTCACTGACCATAACTACAAAAATGGTTAACTTCTTTGTATCGTAGCTAATTTATAAGGAATTAGCGACACACCCCTGCTTCGCACGGTTTTTACAACTTGACAAAACATGGAGATTTCTTTATCCTATAGGCTGGTCCGAATTGAGATTCGTAGTGGTGGTCCAAACAGTGACGGCATAAAACAAAAAAAATATTCGTAATGGGTTGTATCCGAAAATACTCCATGTGTGTTCCGCGATTCTTGATAGTTTTCGAGTTATAATAATATTTTTAAATTTGTTGAATATTTTTTGGAAACGCTTTCAAAAAATTTTATCTTTATTTTTACACGACTTTTTCACATATTTTTTTTTGCAATATTCATTTCTATGGAATATTAAAAATTCATCTTCCGATAATTAATTCAAGATACAACAATTTTGGTACACATAAAAATAGAAAACCCCAAAACAAATTAAATACCCCATACATGGGGTATTTTCGGATACTCCTGGGCACGAGTAATCAATTTATTTTTTATGACGTTACTATTTGGACCAACCTGTATGTAAGATTAATATGAACGTATAAGGCCCGAATTCCGCCCATGCTGATGTCGGTCGCGTACTTCGGTCGCGAGTACAAATATACATTGTCTTCGATATAACACCACACTGCGACGTTGACGTCAGCGGCACGTACGTCGCTACGACTGTACGCGACCGACCGTACGCGACCAACATCACCGTAGGAGGAATTCAGGCCTAATACTCATAAACCTTCTAGAATAAACTTTTAAAATTATGGTGAAAACCGCATAAAAATCCGATACATAGTTAAGAAAAACAAAGCGATCACACAGACAAACACGAAAAGCGACTTTAATTTATAATATGTATACATATAGATTATGTTCTTTATTTATTTATTTATTTATTTAACGATTTATGCATTTATAAACTGACAAAAAGAAAAGAAACAGAAAAATACGTACAAAGGTGATGCTTATTTCTAACGAAATCTCTTCCAGCATACCTGCGATTGGAAAGTAGATAAAAAGAGGTAGAATGTAGACAACGTGTAAAAGAGTATGTAATGTGTAGTGTGATTAGGTATTTACTTTAATGAAACAATAAGCCGAACCGTTGCTCTGAAATCAAGAGATTTTTTTTTAAATACAATGTTTAACCACAATATAAACACAAAATAACTGTTTGTGAACTAACTTACTAATTACAAATCAATTACATACATGAAATCAAGAGAAACAACATTAAAAGCTATTGCTTCACTATTCCTTACTAGCGTTGGTTTTTAAGTTTTTACTAATGGCGTTTAAGGTGGAACCTTGAGGGTAGCCCGCGAAATTCAAACTTTCTTAAGTTTTTTGCAATTTGAAGGTCACTGTCAGGTTGTATTTTGATTAAAATATGATTCGCGACCGTAACAAATATGGCTTTACAGAATTATAATCATTAGAATCAGCAATACATCTCTAAGTGCATATTACTGTTTTGAATGACTATTTCATGAAATCATGACATTTGACGCCAATTCTAACTTAAGGAGTTGTATTGCTGATTCTAATGATTATAATTCTGTAAAGCCATATTTGTTACGGTCGCGAATCATATTTTAATCAAAATACAACCTGACATTAACCTTCAAATTGCAAAAAACTACTAAATTTCGCGGGCTACCCTTGCGCTTCCCCCTCAATAAGTAATTTTTACATAGTCATTGTTTCATAGTAAATCCAGAATGTCTATACCACAGATAATATAGAGTTTAAAAGAAAAATAAATATTTTAAACGCATGGAGTTTATAAGCGGGAAATTCAAATAAAGGAAGGTTTTAATGATCCTCATTTAAAAGTATATAATATTTCAAACCCATCTAGAATATTCCTAGAGAGATTTTCAGTTGGTTTCCACAGAACATGTGAATAGTTTTGGCGTAATAGCTAAACCTTTCTACTTGTATGTAGACTAAGTAGCACTTAATATTAATAGTACCATCGTTTTGGTGGCACAGCGTAGTCGGCTGGTTGTGGAATAAGTCAGTGTGTTTTAGACCCTCGTGTCAACCCAGAACTTGGCATGACAAGGTCACTAAGACAAATGATGTTCACCCAGTTCAATGTGGAGTCGGATTAATGGAGTAGGTACTTATAGAACACTAGCTTATGCCCGCGGCTTCGCCCCTACCGGGATTTTAAGTACCTTATGTGTTAATCCAAGTTATAAACTACTAGCTTTTGCCCGCGGCTTCGCTCGCGATTTAGATTTTGACAATCAATTCGGGTTGTTCGGGGAATTATAGTTTGGAGGATGAAAAACCGGTCTATCGACAGTCTAGACTCACAAAACGTGTTAGGTAATTAAATAAAATAAAACTCTTAACACACTACTAAAGTTTCTACAGTAATATAATTCGATTCATTATTCGAAAAACACGTGGCGCCATCTATTATCCTAAGAACGTTATTGTTGTTTTCCTCGCGAACAGTACTTTTTTTCGGTATGAAAGGTACCCTATGTCCGATTCTGTAAACTTGACAGCGTATATGCAAAATTTCAGGTTGATCGGTTCAGTGGTCTAGGCGTGAAAAGGTAACAAACAAACAAACAAACTTACTTTCGCATTTATAATATTAGTTAGGATTAGGAAGTTAGGATAGTTAAGATTAGGAAGTTAGGATGTGTCATCAGTGTGCCTTTATGTTTACGCGGCGCACGCCAGTAAAGCTGCCAGTCGGCATGATTTTTTCCGACATCTTCAATAATCATCGTCATATTCAGCCAATTTACACAAAACTTTAATGAGTTATACACCTAAATCTTCCACATGAACAATTCCGTCCATTGGTGAAAACCGTATGAAAACCAGCGCTGGCGCTCTGTCTCGCATAGGGTCGTAGCATTATGCCGAGCGTTTGCCGTTTTGCGTGAATGTGACGCATATTTTCGCCCAACTCGTTATTTTTTTGTATTTGTGTGTTTTTTCTTTGCGTCATGTTTACCGCAAATAAACGTATTTTCTTTCTTTTTCTTCTTTTAATCCGTCCGGTAGTTTTTGAGTTTGTCGCATACAGACAGACGCGGCGGGGGACTTTGTTTTATACTATGTAGTGATACAGAATTTGACAGGTTATTATTAAGTCTTTCGGAAGCACTAGAAAGATCAATGAGTCACTAGAAAATACAAAGATAGTATAGAGGTATGAGGAACAGGGTGCAAAGTTCACTCATAATCTATGGAAAAGGGAGGATCCTCCGACCAGACGGGTGTTGTGTCTGGTGGGCAACTGCCCGACGATTGATGTCGGGACGTTGTATATATGCTAGTTGCGCGGTAAACTCTGCTTGCGTGATGCAGGATTTTGCGTGACGTCAGTGTGACGTGTAGCTCGCATGTGGCGATGTAGATACCGCTAGAACAGTGTCAGTGTAGCGAAGCACTGCTTTAGACTTTAACACTTGCTCACCCAGTTTCGGTTGCATCCTAAAGAGAAATACTTTATATACTGAGATGAAAAGTGTCCTATGTATTAATCTAGAACATGGCGTATGCCTCTCTAAACGGAGAAGGAAAACATCGTGAGGAAACCAGCATGTCCTAGAACCAAAAATCAAAAATGTGACATCTACCAACCCGCACTGGGCCCGCGTGGTGGATTACAGCCCACTCCCTCTCACAGAGATGAGGCCTGTGTCCCAGCAGTGGGAGCATATACGCTGATCTTGTTTATGTTAAGGTGTATACGTATGCCATATTTCATCCAAATTTGTTTAGCCGTTTATGCGTGATCACGTAACAAATATACAAACATTCACCTTTAAAGTTACATAGTATAGTGTTTAAAAGCATGATGACTTTCTTCACATGTTTTCTGTTTAATCAATACATTTACATCACCTAGTGTCTGTGCTGTGTTTATTTTAGGACCGAAGTCAAACACTTCAGTTTTCTCAACATTCTTACTATCTATTATTAACACGTGCCGATTTCTATACTTTATTGATGTTCATATCTTACATATTTATTTAGGTATGATTTAGATATTACTTATTTCCAAAAACTCGTAGATATTATACGGTCCAATATCCTAATTAATATTATAAATGTGAAATTGAGTTTGTTTGTGACGGTTTCATGCTAAAATAGCTGAACGGATTTTGACGAAATTTGGCACATGGGTAGAAAATGGAGAAAGACAAGCTACTTTTCGTCCTGGATCACAGACAAGACGCGAGCAACAGCTAGTTATCTATAAATAATATTAGCCCAGGTCCACACTGGCGTATTTTTATCGCGGCAATTATTTTTCACGCACTGGATTTTCAAGTCTCGGTATTGTTCAGAATCCAACAGAGCGCAACCCAGCGCGTCACGAAAACACACTGTTGGATTTTCAACTCTCGGCGCTAAACAGAGCGTTGAAAATCCAGCTCGCTAAAAAAATCGCCGCGATAAAGATACGTCCGTGCGAACTTGGGACCTGGGTGCGAACAAAGTCGCTTTTCATGTATGTCTGTCTGAGCCCTTAGTTGTTCTTAACTAAACAATGTATTTTAATGCGGTTTTCATCGGCATTGAGAGAATTTATTCTGGATGGTTTATGTGTAGGTAGGTATAACACATTAATATTTGTTTTAGATTCCCATAGACAGAAGTCTCGATGTTTTAACAAGTCGCCACATCAATAGATGCAAAGCAGCGGGCAGCTTTGTGATTGTCTCTCTACCTAATTGTATCAAAAGAAGTATGTAAAAAAAATCGGCCGTAAACATGGTACATAGCAACCTCTGTGCTGCCACCGATAGGGCTTGAAATACCGGTACTTTTCGGAACCGGTACCATGGGCCTTGGTGTGATACCGGTACCAGAGTAGTACCGGTACTATTCTTACCGGTACCAGACGTAGTACCTGTACTATTGGTATTTCTAAAAAGTATCGGTACTGTACCGGTACCAAACAAATATTTCCGTAAGTTAGAGTGAGAAAACAGATATAGTAAGTAAAAAGGATAGTTAACAGGCATAAGAAAAATAACTTCAAGTTAGAAATGAGAGATTTGTGGTACGTGGCGGGTACCTGAATTTAGTACCGGTACCCGTCTGGTACCGTTACCCAGGTACCGAAATGGCAAGAACCGCTGAATACTGGTACAGAACCGGTACTTTTAGTACCGGTTCCAAGCTCTGGCCACCAACGATGCCGTGGAAGTGGCGAAGATTTCGGCCAACAAAAATACGCTATCGTGGTATCGATGTCGCAGGCAGATTGCAAAATTCCTCATTATACATACGGCGCCGTCCGTTTGCATACTGTCGGCGTTATGTAAAATGCCTAGGCTTTATGTAAAAGTCCTTGAAACCCAATTGATGATTCGAACGTCATATACATAATGCTCAGGCAAATTGATACAACTAGTTCGATTTTCTACCACCTGTGGCGCTGCTACACAAAACAACAAAAATGGCGAGTCGAGTACTGCAAATGGTTCCGAACATAAAGATGAAAACAAGTTCGTGCCGCAAGAAACCAGTGATTTTAAAAACGTTTACTGTAAGCAATATTGAACAATTATTACGTATCCCAAACAGGATCATTAAAAAAGCCTAGACTAGAGAAAAGGTTGTTTGAGGTTATCCGGCTCGTAAAACACGCTCTTCGGCGGACTCCTGCTAATAAATAAAGCGTAATATTTTTACAACTGTTATTTAAACATTAAGGAGGTTATTATGGTCAGTTGAAAAAAATAATAGGCAGTAATTTTATTTTTCGGCGGTTGGCTAATTAGTGTGACAGTAAAACATTAACAGTAATAAAAAGAAAATTGGTCGATTAATTCATCCAATACAAAATGTCAGTACAAAAAATACTCAAGTAGTTTAATAAATAAATGAATGGACAGTAAAAATGTTGGAATGGGCAGTTAGATATATAGTACGGCAGTTCATAGTTTAGGCTGGAACTGTGACCAACCACGCGCGAGCCAAATTGGTCGCAATAACTATGCTAGGGCACCCCGACCAAATAAGTTAGGTTGGAAGTGTGACCAACCGCACGCGAGTCGAGCGAGCGAAGCGAGCTGTGCCGCGGTAGTGGCCGGCGAGCCTACTTCCACGTTAGATTTCTTAGCGACTTTTTCCGATTTGTTAACTGCTCACCTGTTAAGCCATTTTACTGCTTAGTATTTATTTAATTACCCATTTAAATATTTGTTATGACTCATTTTTATTTATTGTACTGCTCAGTTTTAACTGCCGAACTTGTTAATAATCGTGGTTACCCTAACATATGATTCGTGACGAAATGAATGCGAACAGAAGCGTCATCAATTTGGCTTAGGCATTATACATAACGACGGCGACGATAGTATGCAAACGGACGGCGCCGAATGTATATTGGCGAAACATAGAATCTGCTGGCGACATCGACACGATTTAGAAGAATATGGTACCCACATCGAATTTTAGAACGGCTTTGTAGAACGTCATCGTCACTCATACCGTACTAGATTCACTGGTTCTGTAGGAGTTAGCCTATAATGTTCCCACTGCTGGGGCTGGGACACAGTCCTCCTCTTTCTGTGAGAGGGAGTCGGCGATAATCCACCACGCGGACACAGTGCGGGTTGGTGGACGTCACATGTCTTCGAATTTTTGGTTGTCCGTTTCCTCACGATGTTTTCCTACACCGATTTGAGAGTAGTGGTGATAAAATATTTTTTACACAAAGTAAAGTGCCTGCTTGGGTTTGAACCCACGATCTACAACTCCTAAGTCGCGGCCGTGACCACTGGGCCAACAAAGCTCTCCACAATTCGGTGATGATGAAGATAATTCATATTTACACCCCAGGGCAATATTGCTCATAACCATCTACAACTACAAACAAACATACTTAATAGTTTCAACCAAAATTATTCTGTTCCAAATTCATAACCTTTCAAAATTATTCAGTCCTCTTGTAATTGTGAACTTAACCCTAAACTTTTGACAGTCGGACGATACGGTTCGGTCTTGTCCGAATATAAAGTATTTACTGGTTGAATTCTGAGAAACACGGTTCAATATAATTATCCTTTGACGTGAATGTGAAAATTTAGTGTCCATTTTGTGTGATATCTTTTAATATATTCCCGGGAAAACAATTGAAGTGTTATTGATAAGTTTCCTGGACATACAATATTTTTAACCTCAAAGCTGTTATCTGTACTTCTATACTAATAATATAAGGAGGTAAAGTTTGTGAGTTTGTATGGTATGGTAATCTACGGAACTGCTGATCCAATTCCGAAAATTCTTTCACTTATGGCAGCTACGGTATTGTCGAGTGTCGTCACCACATATTATATTATTATAAAACAAAGTCCGCCGCGTGTCTGTCTGTCTGTCTGAACGCGATAAACTTAAAAACTACCGAACGGATTTTCATACGGTTTTCACCACTGGACGTAGAGATTCATGAGGAAAGTTTAAGTGTATAACTCATAATTGACTGAAATACGATGATGCTTGTTGAGGATGTCGGAAAAAATTATGTCGACTAGGAACTTTACTGGCGTGCGCTGCGTAAACCAATAGAGTATATGAAACCAAAGCCGATGCTGCGGGCAAAAGCTAGTAGGACATATTTTATTTTTTAATAAATGTTTTAGACCTAATTCCAGTCCTACCCAAAAACATAAAAAATATAAACTATTTTAAAACTACACTAACCTTTTTTAATATTTTATTTTACAGTATGTTAAAATAAGAAATTTCACGCGGACAGAATTTCAGTCGCAGGCAGAAGCTAGTTTTCCATTAAACTGATGTCTCCCTGTTATATGAGACTGTAAATAAGAGACAAAACACAAAGCAACATTTTCTCTAAAGCGATAACCGTGATCGAGTGTCGAAAGAGATACTTTCACTACTTAATATGCCACACCCCTATTCACTAAAGTAGAAAATCACACTTCACTATTTATCAGTACTCTCAACCCTCACTAAGAAAACAAAGGCAGCTTTGCACGTAAACCATTTACTCAAGAAAACGCTCGTACGTAAGTAATTTAAGTATCATAAGCGGTACTTACACACGGTTACCCAAATCCATGCTAACTCTGTTTACAATAAGAACCTAAGTCCATGGAAACACTCACAAATGGAAAGAAAAGGATACCCGGTTAGTTTATTTAGGGGTATCAGTATATCAGTTATATACAGATTGTAAAAGGGAATAGTAGGTATGTGAGCAAGTAACTACAAAAATAAAAACTTTTTTACAAAAACAAAGCAACCGACTTCCAAAAAAAAACACTAAAAAACGAGTAAAATAACTTCAATTTTGGAAGTCGGTGTCTTTGGTTGGGTATTTTCGTTTTTGGCCACCGACTTCCGAAATGAAAGTAATTTTTCTTGTTATTTTGTGGTTTTTTTTTTTGGAGGTCGGCTGTTTTTTTGGAAAAAGTTTTAATTTTTCCCTTTTTTGTTGTGCTACCTACCCCACACACATTCGTATACCACTACTTGATATGTAAAAATAACCGTGACAGGAAATTATTAAAACATCATCAATATAAACTAAGTGGAAAAAACACGCAGTATTTAGAATAACTCAAAAACTACTAGTCAGAACTTGATCAAATTTAAATGGGACCTTATGTGAAGCACCAGCTTTCAAATAAAAAAAGAATCATCCAAATCGGTTCACCCAGAAAAAAGCTCTGAGCTAACAAACACAAAAAAAAATACAGTCGAATTGAGAATGTTTTTTTTTTTTGAAGTCCATTCAAAAAGAGAGTGAGACGGAGTGTCTCTGGTTTAGAATTGCTGATGCAAACGTGTTGAAAAGCATAATAAATCATTCAACAAACGTTTAAGTACCTACATAACCAATTAACTCGATTTATCAGAGAACTGTTTGTGCTTAAATAAAAATCTTTGAACGTTGGCATAAAGTTGGGCTTAGTCAGTCAAAATAAATAGATACAGATGCTTGTGTATATTTATTTTATGACCTGCACACTTAACTGTTTCGCCGTCTGTTTTATAGGATTAATTAAATATTCCCCCTTTTATAATTTATCCTTAACCTTTTGAATCCCGCGTAATGAGCCACAATGATTATTTATCTGTTGTGTCTCGCTCGATATTGCGACCTCGGGACTCAAAAAGTTAAACCATGGTTACCCTAACAAACGACCCTGTGAAATGAATACGATCAGAAGCTTCATCAAATTTGCTTTCGGCATTACATAAACCAGCGAGCGTTTGCAAACGGACGATGCCGCCGTATGTATAGTCAAGAGTGACGAATGTCAACGACATGTACACAAAGCCTTACAATTTTCCCACAGACAAGCCAGCGGGGTAATTGCGTAACACACAAACAGAAAAAAGAAAATAAAGAAAAATTGTTTATTCTGCTCAAACAACATGTACAACACAAAAAACTATTGTAAACAAAATACATACACTAATAAAAAGTAGCCAAAAGCCTCGTACTTAAAACGTTAAAAGTTTGACATTTCATGTTGTTTGTTGTCCATTTCTTGAAAGTTTGACATTGTTGTCAGTAGGAATGGCCTTTATTTTGACAGTTTAAAAACATTAATTGCGTTATTTACGTTGTTGAGCGGACAAAATTTTTGAACATATGAAGCAATGGAACAGCAATATCCTTCAAAATGATTCAGATTGTGATTGATAGCGTGTTACGCAGTTAGGGTGCTGATACTTGGTACTTGGTAAATAATAGTGTAGCATAACTTAAGATATTAAGCCCTAATATCATAAGTGATGCTAAACTATTATATACTATCTCTAAAAGAACCTGCTACTATTTCAGTTCTGAGGAGAGTCCCATCAAACGTACATACAAGACTTTTCCATTACGGGTTCGAGATGAAAGTCAAGTCAGTTCACGATTAAGTGCAAATGAATGTTGCCAGGCGAAACGGTATTAGGTGATTTTGTTGCAATGTTATTTTTTTTAAGTTTTAAGGTTAACGCCCTTGTTGTTGGACCTTACACTTAAAAAAATAATAGTACACAAAGCCACAATAAAAGCTTTGTCGGAAATTTCTTGTCGTAGCAACTAAATATTTTGCCACAATGACAGAAAGAAACGAAATAAACTTTTTTTATTGTTCGACGTTTATTGACCTACGAACAATTTAACTTTTGTCGTCTCCACAAAAAATGGTTCAAATATTATTTAGCGTTGGTGACAGTGGAACGTTGTAGATGTATTTAAGTATAAATTGTTGTTGTATTTTGCTGTAAATTGTTGTTTTCTGAAAAAAATTACTATAGCTGTAGTGTTTTAGACAAAGAAACAACGTGTAGGAAGTAGGCACGCGTCCGCGCCTCCTGTGCGCCCCGTATTTCGGGCTCGCCCACACGCAACGCGCCCGTCAGTCTGGCCCGCATCTTGCTCGCAAATGGCACGATTTTCTCAGTGGATGCTACGAACTTTAGTGCACATCGTAACATATATAAATAGTGTTTCTTCGTGTTTAGTTGACTATTGTGTAACAATAGTGGCTTGCCGCAAAAATAGAGGCAATGATGACGACACCATGCGTGGCGCGCCGCAGCCGGCTCGGCATCTTCGAGGACCGCGGCATTATCGGATGGGAATGGGATGCTCACGTCGTTTCTGGAGGCGTTCGCTAAGGCTCAAGCGCAATCGAACCGTCACCTGGTTTAGAGCCACCTCGGCCCACAAGGTCGCAGCTTCACCGTCTCCATCGTCTGCACCAACGAAACACGAGAACTTCGCGTTTCGCTGTACGCCGCGATTTAGTGGATCACGCCACGACTCGGAGGCCTTCGAAGCAATCGTCGACTCCATCGTGATATATAAGGAGTATACATCGATCAGCGACGAACATGCACTTCGGGGCTTAGCTATCTGCCAGGGTCGCGGATTTGTCCGAAAGGGTTACCGTGGCCCTGGCACACAGGCAACTGAAGGGACACGGGTGGGTTTTAATCTGTAAAAGTCTGACACGCCCTCCCGTTCTGCCCAGAGCGGAAGAAGTTATTTGATGAGAACCCTCCCAAAAAATAAAAATAAATGTTACCTACCTATGCTCCTAGAAGGGGAGGCAGCTTTGTGGTTCCGGGGTATTAAGTCAACATCAGTAACGTCATGGAAAGACGCGCTGCAAAGATTACGCGCCATGTACCGCACAAGCTATTCCGCGGTACATTTACCGCGGATCAAACAGCAGAACGCACTGAGGTCTTTGTTGCGCGCCTCCGCGTTCTTTTCAAACAGATAGTGTGGTTTTTGTTTAGTGACTATTCCAAAAAGTAAACTAGCCATATGTAACTTTCTCCTAGCAGCCATTTTCAAAATATTGTTTTCATTTATGAAAGGGGTGACATGACTTCTACGAGTCTACGAGGTGTCTTTACACAGAACCGTGTACACGTATTTTGTATGCGTTGTATCAGTTTCTCTGTTCTTGCTAAGCTATCCAAACTATTCCTTCCTGAACTTCTTATTAGTCCCTTTCCCATTTACCCCAACAAAATCAAATAACGTTACCCGCATCGGCAACCTTCGGCATTCTCCGCCGAATATCGGGAATCCATTGAGACAATGTCCATAGTATTTGGAAGTACAGCAATCACAATCCAAAGGTATTTGAGGGATTGTCCAAGCATTGTTCAATAATGACTTTCTGTGGCGCAATATCGCATACCAAATGAACGGACAGTCAAAGTGGACTAGTGATGGGACGTAGTCGATATTAACATTTACGATTTATTTATTCTACTGTCACTGATTTGGTCTTTGTAAAGTTTATATTGCGTTCTAGAATAGTTTCGGAAGTAATATCTTGTATTTGCCTCAAGATGCGGTGGCTATTGAGGAAGCGAGCGGGACCAGATAAGGCTCGGGGCGTCAAACTTACTCAATAAACGACTAATTACCATTGCAAGCTTGATGAGATTTTCCTGAAATTAGATTCCAAGCAAACAGATGGATGGTAATTCGTTTGACCACAGGGCGCAGCAATCTACTGCTTTATGAATAAAGTACGCATGCAAAGAAAGTATTGCACGCAATTACATACGGAAAATTATAATAAGTAATATATCTATATAAGATAATTTCATGAGACGTATTAAAAGCAAAAAGAAAAGAAAAACTGAAAATTTGTTTATCTGTTTTTAACAAGTGAAACCTTAACAACTAGTGATTGAGGCCTCCTTAATAGAACAATACAATTATGTATTTTACAAAAAGTAATTCCCGATGTTATCACTATCATGCAAAACCATAATATATAGAAATATGGAATAATAGTTTATTATCATATAGGTACGCAATTGCAAATGGTCTCTGATGAAACACTATTCTGCATCTATAGAGGATTTCGTGCATTGTTTGAAACTCATGACTATAACAGACACGTTCGAGATAACTAATGACGTTTCGATATCCAATTTCTCAATAATATCACAATAATACTATTATGCTAATATCTCACGTATCCAGGGTGAAATTCAGTAATATTGCAGCCACTAATTCCAGTAATTAATCAAATTCTACGCATGTTGCGAATATATGATAAGAATGGATGTGGCTACTAATTACACTATCGATAACTAATAACAGTAGCAGTATTAACACTCATTATTATTCGTAATTAATCGGCAATAGATGAAATTTATGTTAGGCTTTCAATTGTTGTAATTATTATTATTTATTGTAAGTTTCTTGTTCGCCGATTTATCACTTAAACTATTTTTGACCTAGATTTTGGATGACCATAACATGACCACAATGATGCTGAATAAGAAGTCAGCTAGCATGCATTGCCATTGAATTTATGTCAGTGACAAAAATATTACAAATAATTTATCGATATATCTTGCACATCACTGTCCCAAAAAGCAAATAACAGGGGGATGAGGGACATTCTCCAAAGTTTTTCGTTCAAAGAACCGATTCGAGGTTTGACTTCATTTCTCCCATTCTTCTCGCGGATATCACTTGTCAGAGTTGTTCCAACCAATGTTCTTTTTGGAGTGTTTTCATTTAAAACTGGGGCTTCGCGTTTGCAATCTGTGGTTGAAATACCTTGAGTAGTTTGACTTTTGTTGTAGTGATAACTACGTTTTGAACCTTGAGTAATTTCAAAGCTACAGAATTATAGTGTTGCAGTATGCTGAGATTACAAAGAGAGATGAGATGACATCAACCAATCCGTACTGAGCAAGCGTGGTGGATTACGGCCCATGCTCTGTTACAGAGACGAGGCCTGAAAGGACTCAGGCCTCCTTTCTGTGTACGAATTCAGGCTATAAATTTAAAATTATAGCCTGAATACATTTAAGTTGACAGGCAACGTATTATAATAATAAAAAAACTGACTTTTTAAAATAACTATGTGGCAAAAGTAAACACGAATGATACCCGAAAACACACGAATGATACCCGAAGCGAAATATTACCGAGTTAACCATCCACAGGTTGTTTAGTATGTCGCCATTCGCGCCGCAGTTTCGCGGCGTATCTTACACATCATAAAAAGCTGTAAAATGTTTCTTTGATACTGAGTCTGCTATATTAAAGAAACGTGTATAATTGTATCGTAACTCTAGGTAACTATGTCGTTTCTGCTTATATTAATGAAACAACTCTTGTACCGGAAAAGTATGAAGGAACTTACTCGAAAAACAAGGATTTGGTAAAAAAATAAAAAACACCTCTGAAGGTTGTGCAATAGTATATCCCTGCATATCACTGACCACTCTATTTGCTATTTAGAGAGAAAAAGAAAAAAAAATACACATATTTTCGCATTTGGGCCCAAACGTGGTTTCTATACATGGGCGAACTACAGAATGGGAGGCCCACATCCAGCAGTGGATGGCACCAGCTATATCTATACATAATTATATGTATTATATTATATAATAATTATATGTACTTTTTGTCAGCTTATCAGAAGTCAGAAGAAATCCATTGCGTACTCAATATTTTAATAAACTTTGTAATGTTAAATGTAAAACATCCTTAATGCGTAAAAGTTTCTTCGGCAACGCTCCAAAAATTTATAATAAAATACCGAATGCCATTAAAAATATGCCAGTCATAAAATTCAAAAAGGCACTTAATAAGTTGCTCAAAATGCGATTCGCGACTGTAACAATCATATATTTATTAAATACTAATCAACAATTTCATATCAATCGTCAAACTTAGGAAATTTGTCCACCTAAAAAGTTTCATATGAAATATTCTGAAAAATTCATAGGTGGAACAAATTTCCAAAGTTTACAGTCTTACAGTCGCGAATCGCATTTTGATCAACATACGACGTAAAACGGAGCTGCGATTTGCAAAAAAACCAAAGAAAATTTGAATTTGGCGGGCTACAACTGAGGGTCCACCTTAAAATAGCAATAAATGGACATTATTAACTGAAATTCCGCCGAAGATGCAAGGTTTCATTATCTAATAGGTATATTTACGACAAATTTATTAATAGAAACGTTCCCAAAAGATAACACCATATGGGTAGCGTTTACCTTTAAAATAGGCCAAGCGAGCATGACCCTTTGACTAAGGAAGCTTGATAATAGCCCCTTGAATTTCCTGTATCGTGGGGCTACACATACAGTACAAACATTGAGTATTGAAACAGATATCGGTAAGCTAATATTTGATTCGGTGTGGGAATCGAAACCATAAATGGAGAGAAAGATAGTCTTTTTGGGGCTTTGCTCTTCGAGTTGCGATACAATCGTAGAACGAGCTTGTCCACGGAAGTACTACCAGCATATCACTGTTGCCAAGCAGCGTTGTTGTGTTCCAATATGAAGGGTGCGTTCCACACCGTGGGATGCTTGTGTAATTACAGTTTTATGCGACATGTCAGCTTAGCCATTGAGTATGCCACGTTGGAGATGGCGGGACGAACTGGATATGTTCCGTCCAAACTGGCAACTGGAATCGCGGGCTCGCGAAATATGGACCACCTTGGATAGGTTCTGTACAAACTGGCAAGTAGACACGCGGGCGCGCGAAATATGGACCACCCTGGATAGGATCTGTCCAAACTGGCAGGTGGACACGCGGGCTCGCGAAATATGGACCGCCTTGGATAGGTTCCGTCCAAACTGGCAGCTGGACACGTGGGCTCGCGAATAAGGAAAGAGTTGAGGGAGGCCTTTGCTTTTTCTAGCGGAGACTGTCCCACTGGACAGGGCAGGCTAGAAAAATAAAGGCAACGCAGCCGCAATTGCTGTTCATAAGTGGCGGTGACGGCTCCAATAACATAAAATAGTTCATATTTACTTAAAACTACGTGACTGATTGACTGACTCGCAGATTCTGTAGACATACCTATTCACCCTCGTATATCAGGACAAACTATATGAGAACTGCACGTCTTGGCTAAAACTAGCCAGTCAGCAGCAAGGTAAGTAGCTAGGCTGACTGTCCAAGGTGCGCCGGACATCGTTCTCACATGTATAAGTTCAACATGAATTATGTAACCAATATTTTGTAACCATATTTTGATTTTAAAGATTGTCCGTGGATTTTCTTGCCCGTTCTTCACTATAGGTACCCACTACGCTTTCGAATGGGCAACTAGCTTCACCTTTCTGACTGACTTCCTTGGCAATTCAAAAGAGCCTGTAATTGGTTTATTTTAAATAAATGCTTCGAGTTTGAGGTTAAATTTGATATCACCCACTTCGCCACTCATGGAGGCTATTTCAATGCACTTCAATCAGATAAACTTCCCTAAAAGGTTGCCATTAGTATTATTTTCTAGAGCAGTCTCCATGTTCTCGCTTCAATTTCGTTTATTTCACGAGCTCTTTGCGAAATTGAAAATTCTTGTTGCTTCTTGTGACGTTAGAGTCACGAACACTCTTCAATTCAGTTTGTAGTTCTATATTTTATAGCTTACCATATCATCACGTCTGTATTTTTCTAAGAGGAAAGCAGAAAGTAGAAGTTTGTGGCATATTTATAGTTTGCCAGATAGGGACAAGCCCAATGTCAACATTGTCAAACTTTAAACGTTTTGAACACGAGGCTTTTGGATATTTTTATTAGTGTATGTATTTTGTCTATTTTTTGTAACGTGCTTCTTGTTTGTGCAAAGTAAATATTTTTTATTTCTTTCTTTGTCATTAATTAACCAAGCCTAGTCAGCATGTCTCAGAGTTTTCTAATGGACCAAAGACGCTTTTATTTGTTTTTATCGATCGTTATACATAATTACTACAGCAAATAACTAAACGATTATCCGTTCAAGTTAACACAACTTAGTTAAAATATTGTTCTTCAGAAGTTAAAGTCACCAAGCTGCACTTATAAGTTCAAGAACTCTAGTGAAACTTGGTTTCAATAACAGAACTTTGTCAGTTCAAAGATTGAGCAGTTTAAATATAAAAAAAACAGGAAATGGAATTGTGTGAGGAGAAGAATCGTCTTTTTTAAACAGAAAACCCCTATCTTATTTTCTCATACCAAGAATAAGTTAATCGCCACGTTTGATTATGCGTTTCCGGGATTTCAGACTACCTATGTAAGTCTAGAGGATCTCTGGTTATTTATTTTTGAACATAAGTCATTGCGGTGTTACAGATTAAAAAAAAAATTGTAAAGGGGCACATTGGAACTTGCTACTGCATATCGGACAGCGGTTAAAGCCCACTTACGCGTTCATGAGTTATCCTAAATAACACGGAGTTAACTGCTAACTCAGGGTTAATCAAATAATTCATGTTGGGCCACCGAGAGATGGAGGTAAACCTAGAGTTAAACTTTTAAATATCAGACCCACCGATTTGGGAGGGTTAAGTCGCTAAAATCTGGGTTAGTATAAGTAATGTCAAATAAATTGACGTTATGAGGTACCGCTGATAACTTATTTTGTATTTTATATTGTTCGATTTTGTAGTAAGTGAAAATTCGGTACTATAATATATCAGCAGCCAATAATATATTTATGAACTCACTAGCTGCGCCCCGCGGTTTCATCCGCAGAAATCTCGATCCCGTGGGAATATCGGGATAAAAAGTATCCTATGTCCTAATCCAGGTCATAGTCTACCCATGTGCCAAATTTTATCCAAATCCGTTCAGCCGTTTTAGCGTGATTGAGTAACAAACATCCACACTTTCACATTTATAATATTATAGTAGGAAGTAGGATAGTAGGATAGTAGGATTAAAAAAATTGAGCCGTCGCGGGACGCCTGGCAGATGTGAAACATCGAAACTATTTTGTATTGAAAATATAGCGTGGCGAGGCGTCGCCACGGCATGAGTCGCCACGCCAACAATCGGTTTTACCTGCGGCTATAGATGTTTCACATCAAAAACTTAAGATATATTTTTCCTTATCTGATGTTTTCGTCAATCAATAAACAAATCTTCATGGAAACCATTTACAATATGATTAAAATAAAATGTCATGTTATAAAATTGAAAGACAAGAAAGTATTACGTATTTTCTATCTATCTAGTGTAAAAGAGATCGGTATACAATTTCCGTTAATTTCTCGTTCATTCATTTTT
Organism: Dryobotodes eremita; assembly: GCA_917490735.1. Lineage (NCBI taxonomy): Eukaryota > Metazoa > Arthropoda > Insecta > Lepidoptera > Noctuidae > Dryobotodes > Dryobotodes eremita. Next base: position 4,468,215 of record OU823254.1, on the reverse strand, counting down.
GGTCGGATTAAGTACATATTAGGGCATAGACATTGCAATTCTATTTTATGTTTCGTCGATTGAACAGCAATGTTCCCAACTCAAAAAAACACTAATGTCTGGTTAACTAACCCGGTGTAATTTTTTTGTGGCGCAACGCGTAATAAGAGTTAAAATGTTAATTACTTAACTCCGAGTTCACAAACTACATTTATTCATTTAACCCGACTAAACGCCGAGAATCAGCCCAGCGCTGATTTGCTGAATTCGTTTTCTCCTCTTCCTATCGTTATTTCTCTTGAATAAGTTTATTTTCGTTACATGTATGTATGTATGTATTAGTATTTATTATTTTTCAACTTATCTATCCCTTATGTTGCACCTGCCATGTTTTGTCTCTGCATCACCCTAAGGTTAACTGGTAGAAAATGCCTCAGGCATTAAGTCCGCCTTGGTACAGTATTTTTTTTTTTACTTGTGCATAAAGTTTTAATAAATAAATAAATAAACGCGCAATTGGACCTACGTAAAATAAACCTACCTATAGTTAAGTCAAGCGACTCAAATCAAATATAGTTTATTGTCATGTAACCCCCATTGTCTATTCCTTTCTATCTACATTCATTATCCTCTCTTCACAACCTTCACAACATCCTCCGATTCAACCCTTAAATAAATTAGATGACAAACTCGCAAACTTAAATAACCCTTTTAATCCTTTATATTGAAGTCGGTCCTCAAAGGTCGTGATCCCATCGGCGAGGGAGACAATGGTGACCACGATGGTAGACAATGGTCACCACAATCATAGCCAGGCGATTGTTAACGTACAAAGGTTGGTGGAATACGGAAGCTTATTGAGATGGCAGGACAAAATCCGGGATGGTTGGGATTCGAGATGGTTGGTATCTGTTTTGTGAAGATAGATGGAGCTGTATTTAATTAATATAGTGCATTTAGTTAAGACTATAGGGTAAGTGAGTTCGCATTCTAGCGAAATTAGAGCCCAAAATCAAAGGTTGAAGTTGTTTGAGTCCGAATTCAGTGCAATTAATTTAGAAAAATGTAGAAAGACGAGTACCAACCTAGGTATGTAGGTACAGAGTTCACTGAATTTTCTCTAACTTGAACTCGTCCATATATTTTTAGAATGTTGACACGCGTTACCAATTTTTGTTACACATGACGAACTTATAAATAAATAAACAATGCACAAAAACCATTGATGACAAATGAAGAGAAACCATTACGAGTATACCAACTGTCTTACGTCAGTTATAAACATATTTTTCCGACCTCAGTAATTGTGTATTTTCACAAAATCATAAATAAAACTCAATTTCATAATGCTGTCCGTCTTCTGGGCACGTTTCCGGATGACAGCGATGCGACCAAGTACTTCGACGCCTATGTGTCGTTTTGTTTTTGTATTTATTTGTATAGTTAGTTACTTAGTTAGTCATTTAATTTTGTTCCTAGTGTAAATAGTTAGTTGTGATAAATATTGTAAAAGTAATGTAAGTAAACTTTCTGCAAGTATTTCTTAATTCTCCAATTTTAAAGCACAATTTTTGCTTTCATTGTCTTCTTCCAGTTATGAAATGCAGGCAAGCTTCAGCTTCAGTGTCTCTCGTGAAACAATTCAAATCATTATATTCAAGAGAGACTTCAAACATTTTTCAAGTGCCTTTTCGTCCGTAATAAGAATAAACCTAGTTTTCAGTACAATTTAATCTACATGAAAACCTTCATTATACTAGAACATTTTTCAGTACGGGAAATCTTGGTAAGAGTGTTTCTTTTGAGAGGCGATTAAATAACGGTGAAAGGAGTCTGTGCTTCATACACATTCTTATGGGTGAGTTAAGGGGACTACAGGACCTAAATGTAAGTTTTATAATGCCTAAAAGTATATGATCCACTGCACTAAACAAAATCAGAAAAATATATGTTATTCTTCAGGATATTTACTAATTAGATAGTGTGTTGAAAACATAATACAACTAATTTGATACGATAGAAAAAAATCACGAAGATACCTCTAAAAATTTCTTATAACGATTAAAAACCATACTACTATGCATTAAATCATTCTGTTTTTTTGTCAGATTATTCTACAGCAACATATTAACGTAACAGTGTTGTTACTTTTTTAATCCACTCAATAGATTTTTTGTAAATAGATAATTGCTTCGTATTTTGCAATAAATTACCAGCGTTGTGTCATCGAGCTACTCTTTATTTTCTATGCAGTCCGACAGTGACCGCGCTTTAGCTATTGTAAGCTTCTTAAAGGATTCTTTACAAGTGACAGTACTTGCAATGTCCTGCACGCACTGGGGGGTCAATACTGCTACCAATTTATAAAGCTCGTGCCGGCACGACACGAGACACATTATATTGTAAAGCTCGTGCCGGCACGACACGAGACACATTATATTATAAAAATAATCAGGAAATTTAACTCTATATTTGCGACACCCTAAGAAGAAAATTTCGCCAGTGATGTTTAAGTCCCAAGTATGGGGGTCGAGCCAATTCCATCAACCGGGCACAAATCCAAATTAATATATTGAGAATTTCGTGATGGAAATATCCAACAACTGTTTGCTCGACAACAATATTCCGTAACACTGTTTATTGGAGCGCTTTAATATTAATATGGTCTAGCTTAACTACGGATATCAATGAATACTATAATATCTATGCCCGGGCGTCGTCGTTGAGGTCAGACAGCAGGCGGTGCATTGCAAATCCGACTAAGCGTAATATCAGGACTGAGACAGGAAGGAATTTAGATCACATAAATTCTATGATTGAATTAAAGCTGTTAGGTAAATCAGCATCATTAAAACAGCTTATAATATAAACAGATCTATTCTGTAAAAATCACACTGTGACATCGTGAACAAAGGTGAAGTGAGGTTTAAGCTCACCGAATGATAGATCACTTTAAGTGAGCTATCATTCCCACCCGATGCTAGGTATTGACATTTCTCCTGCTCGGAGAAGGAGGCGTCGGGGAGGCAACCGCCATTGCGCCTAATAGACCGAAACCCGCTTACCAATCAAGGTAGGTGGACCTTAGGGGTCGCAAGCGCACTGAGTGGGGACACTGTCCGCCCACCGAGTGACGCCAGGGAAGACGGTGGCACAGTGGCCACGTGCTGCCGTGCATAGCGAGGCTCAGAGGAGGCCCCTTTACAGTCTCCTCGGGGATGTGCCTTACAGGCGTTGCACAGGGGGGGTTCCGGAATTGGTATTTTAAGAGGAACCGGGACCCATTCTATGTGCTCATGGTGATCACCGGGGTGGTATTAGTGAGGAAAAATCCCACACTCCCCGACCTCGCTCCCCAGAGGTCGGGTGCCTTTTGAAGGTTTCCCCCCGAAAACACTAAAAAAAGGTATTGACACTATTGAAGGCTTACTTGAAACTCACTTCAGCTAAGTTTTCACGGTGAGATTTTTACAAAATAGATCGGCTGACTGCTAATATTCACTAAGGCAAATATTGTGTCTCACAGAGACCGCCACAAAGAACCAGTAAAATAACTACGCTTGGCAAAATAATTGATCATTGCAAGCAGGAAAAAAGCAATGTACATCTAACTTCGTAATAAACTCACGAGAAAAGTGATTCAGCCTATTTTTAACCCCCGACGCAAAAACGACGGGTTGTTATAAGTTTGACGTGTCTGTGTGTGTGTCTGTCTGTGCCACCGTAGCTCTCGAAAGGATGAACCAATTTTGATTTTGTTTTTTTTTTTCGAAGATGAGCTTAAGTTGTAGATTGTAACAAAACAAATAATAATTAATAAAACAAATTATAAACCACCTCTCCAAAGAAAATCTTCTTAATTCACAATACCAAGCTGTCCTCTAATTGGGTATTACAGACTGAATTAGTTTATATTACTTCTCCTTAATTACAATTTTGTTAAAGAAAGCGAAGATCTTAAAATTAAATAAAAGACATTTTTTATCAGGGGCAAGGGCATCTCTTAGCAAGTTTTTAGTTGGATTATTTTTTGCAATTTCCGAGGTTAAAATAGACAGAATGTGTCCACAAAAACTTATGTAGGCTGTGGCTATGTGTGGTTCGCAAAATGAATTAATGTTTTTTAGATTGTTTCAGGCTCAGAAGGTCGTACTCTGACGGAGACAAATTGGAGCAGTCGAGCGCTTAAATGTGTGGTAATACTGCATGATGGTAATATTTTACCACGATACTTAGTATAATTGGCCTGTGAGGAAGCGCAGTGAAATTGGCCTATGAGGAACCGCAGTGAAATTCGCCTATGAGGAAGCGCAGTGAAATTGGCCTGTGAGGAAGCGCAGTGAAATTTACCTGTGAGGAAGCGCTCATTGAATTATGTATACTATTTTTTAATAAATGGATAAATGTTTATAAGATCGAATGTAACGAAAGCTTTTTTTACGCAGCATATTCGAATTAAACTAAAGCCCAGAAAAAAATACTAAATAATCTTGATGAATGTCCTTAAAACCATCTTTAGAAAACCGCTGCGATAACGTTTTAACCTTATCCCAAAAAAACACCTTAAATAAAAAAAAAATAAAAAAAAATAAAAAAACCTTATGACAGCCTCTCTAGAGTAAACTGCTAGTTACTTTTTCTGCTGAAACAATATCGTGAAGCTCATTGGTATTAAAATATTCTCGCTCCTGACCTCAGGCCCCGCCGCTCTGAGATAAGAAACCATCAACTCATTCTGCGTTGAAGTCACTGTAAGAAGATGGATAGAAGATTCACGGAGTTTGAAAGAGGTTTGTTACATTTTGAAGAGCAGATAATTTTAAACTTCTGTATAAAACGGAATCGTGACTAACTGACATTAACAATGTATTGCTGAAACTATTGAAAATCCTACTAATATTATAAACGTGAAAGTTTGTGAGGATGGATTTTTGTTACTCTTTCACGCAAAAACGACTGAACGGATTTGGATGGAATTTCGAACACCGATAGTTTATAACCTGGATTAACACGCAGGATACTTTTTATCCCGGTAATACGTCTCCGTGGGATAATTTTCGACATCCACGCGGGAGAAGCGCGGGAAAAAATTAGTATAAACATCTGATTTTATCCCTTATCCTAAGCGAAGTGATAAGAAAGAAACTCTTCATTCTGATTGACGTTATTAATATTCCTAGTATTAAAATGATTATGATGACTGAAATGCAAAAGGCTCTTCATGTCTTATTTACAATTTTTGTTTAAGGTCACTAACTTCGTTTGTACGTTGCAGGAGGTCGGATGATACTTTGAATCTCGACAAATTTTGCCCCAAAATGATACTGCTGTGATTATTTTACAGTAACTCAGAGAAATGTATTATTTACGGACGCACGATGTTACAAATCAGGAGTAAGGATCTCTGTCTTTATTATTTACATCGAGGTAATCTCCAGGTCTCAGGAGGTTGGATTATTTTTAAGTAAACCGTTGAAATCCGCCCGGGGCAGACCTTCATTTTTGCTTGAAACACCAATTTGAATACGCTATACGGCGATTTTGTTTTAGGCGACATACGACTATTTGGAAGGAAAATGTGATATTGGTATGACTTTTATTTTACTGAAAAGTAAGGTAAATAAATGTATGTGTGTGTGTGTGTGTGTGTGTGTGTGCGTGCGTGCGTGTGTGTGCGTGTGTGTGTGTGTGTGTGTGTGTGTGTGTGTGTGTGTTTGCTTGTCCATGTTGTTTATGTTAAGATTTTTTCTGTTTCGTCATTTTATGACTAAACTTCTATTTGTTAACAGGACACATTTTACCTACAATATTTTTATTTTGTAACCACGATAGACCCGAAACTAAAGTCGTTTGATCTCATTCATTGATTGGCAATGTGATCAGGGGGTCTCCTTCCTGTATACGATGTCCGTACTTTCGGCCGAAGTCACGGTCGTTTCCTACGCCGTTTCATCTACGGACATAAGAATAGTTCGGAGCCAGAACTAAGAATGAAAGATAACACGATTTGACTGTTCTCTACAAGCGATGTATTTTGCCCTTTCGAAAAAAAAAATTTGACACTTGTTTTGACGGATCAACTACTTTCGGATGGGCCCGTATCTTCGTTGACGGACTTAGAGAGTAAACCCCAGCATTCGATAGCCATACATTAAAACAAACGAATCAAAGAAAAGCCATAGAGCCAAGCCGTAAAAAATTGCGTTGAGCGTAGTCGGGCCATGCCTAGGCTGAGTCTGTGATAAATTCAGCTCAGCAGTAATTATTCACGCAAGCGAAGAGTAGACAGACGGCGACGCCACGTGAAATAATAATGCAGTAGTTAGGACCATGCTCAGTTTATACCTACTACGTAATGAATTGCCTAGTTTCAGTATACAAATGCGAATAGCGGCTACATATTATTTATTCGAACAGCAGGCAAAAGTGTCAAATACTAAAATGGCGTCACTGCAAGACCATTACAAATATGTCCTTCCGAAAATGGGAGAAATGATATGGGTTGGTTCGTTTTGGTAGAACTAAGGGTCCGTTGTTTGATACATAGTTAAAAATGACCATTAGACAATTTAACAATTAGTCACTTGACAATAGTCAATAGCTGTCAAAGTTGAACTTCTCTGTCTGCGCATGGTTAACTTTTATAGCAAATTGTAATTTTTTTTACTGTAGTTAGCTTAACCATTTGTTAAACAAAATACTTCTGTCATTTTTAACAAATTGTAAGTTTAACTAACGTATTTCAACTATTAGTATGTTTGACTACTGATCAAACAACGGGGCCTTAGCTCCATTGATCTTGCTCGATTTGACATTTATTTGTATTTTGTATTATAAATTTTATATATTTAAAAATGTATTTTTATAATATATTACAAAGGACAATGGGCAAAAATGTATGGAACTTGGTCCAAGAGCCTCCACTGACGAGACTTGGGGGAAACGAAAGTGCTTATATGTCTTATGATTCTGGCAAAAGTCTATTAGATTCTGTCCCGGGGTTCTATTGTTATGATCAAAAATGTTTGGCACTTGGTCCAAGGGCCTCCACTGACGAGACTTGGGGAAATAAACGTGCTTATATGTCTTATGATTCTGGCAAAAGTCTATTAGATTCTGTCTCGGGGTTCTATTGTTATGGACAAAAATGTTTGGAACTTGTCCAAGAGCCTCCACTGACGAGACTTGGGGGAAATGAACGTGCTTATATATCTTATGATTCTGACAAAAGTCTATTAGATACCGTCCCGGGGTTCTCTTGTTATGGTCAAAAATGTTTGGAACTTGTCCAAGAGCCTCCACTGACGAGACTTGAAGGAAATGAACGTGCTTATATATCTTATGATTCTGGCAAGTCTATTAGATTCTGTCTCGGGGTTCTATTGTTATGGTCAAAAATGTTTGGAACTTGTCCAAGAGCCTCCACTGACGAGGCTAAATTAAATATGATTTGGGATTTGATTTTTTTTTCGGGTCCATCAGATTACCAGCGCTGCGACACTTATTTTTAAATGTCGCAGCATCATGCTAGGATAAGGGCCTTTTGGCCTCGTACAGGACTTTCTGTTGTTATTTTCATTTTACTTTTGTTTTTTTATATATATTTTTTTTTAAGTGTTTTCAGTTTAGTTTGTGATAATCCTGTGCGAATCCCAATAAATACTTTTTCTTTCTTTCTTTCTTTCTATTTGCATGTCCATGTGACGGTAGGACATGGAGGACTATTATAACACAACATCTATGTATTAATTATTCATGTTTGCATATTAATAAATGATTTGATTCAATTCTGCAACAATCAAAGCCAACAATATTATTTCGTTCAAAATCAAAAAATCTAAATCAAAATATTTTATTTCACATAGACCAACATGGGCACTTATGAAACGTCAGAAGCTAGGTGCACGTTTTCAATTTGTTGTTTCCTATGGAGAACAGCCGGCAAGAAACTCCGCGGTTACTCTTTTAAAAATAAGGGGCTTTTACAATGTTTCAAATTACAGTGTTGATAGGTATGGGAGGATAGTGTAGGCCTGATGATTCTTTACATGTTTGATGCACTCATTCTTCATCCCGCCTTGGTCTCAAGTTACTTGGAATCGGCGCACTGCACTGCATTCAACATAATTTAAAAAAGGAAATTGAAAACCATACCATCATTTCCGAAGGTGGTCAGTATGTTGAAGCCAGGACCCGGTTCAAGGTCTGCGTGTAATCAGGAACTTACCTTCAAAAGAAAGAAAACAGTTTATAATATAGGTAAAATAAGTCATAGGATAAATCAAGATTAACAAAAAGATGTACCACTAGAGTATGATTATGCACCCGGGAACTCTCCCGTATTCTAGCTGTTTTTGGAACGAAATTCCTTATCGCACGGTACGGACTTGGCGGATGGGAGCAAGGCGAAAAAAAGTGTAAGAATTTTCCGTCACGACCCTTTCTTTATTTGTTTGTTGAACTACTGGTTGGAATTGAAAAAATCTTTTTGTGTTGGATAGTCCATTTATCGAGGAAGGCTTTAGGCTATATAACATCACGCTACGACCAATAAGAGCGGAGCATAAATGAAAAATGTTGCAAAACCGGGAAAAAATTATTCCTTTTGAGTGCTCCCGTTGCGTGCGCCGCGTAAACGGTTATAGTTACGCAAAAATCATGTATGACGGAATTATTCCCCTTTAAAAGTTCAAAAAAAAAAATCCGCGACAGCATATTATGTCTATCTTTTAAGGTTGACTCAATACAACCCTTTTTATTATGGTAATCAAATTTGTTCTATGAATGTTCTAAATATACTACGAAAGGAACTTCGTTCTAACCGAGTGTTCCACGACACTCGCGCATTTTTAGTTACCAAATGCTCTCTGGAATTAGGAAGATTCCTATATTTTTATGGGCAAGAATAAACATAAAAAGTCCTACACACTAGCATAAACGTTTAAAAATCAACATCAAAAGCAGAAACTATAACAACAACTACGTAACGAACTAATTTTCAGCCACATTTTTGTTCCAAAATTGAGTTTCAAGTAATCTCATTTCACGACTTCTAAACCAAATATCAACAATTACATCACATCATAAACCAGTAAACTCTATCGCCTCTCTCTTTCGTTCCCTCAGTGTTAGACAGAGAGGGAAGATCGAGGAACAGCTGCCAACAAACTGTTTACGATGCGTTACGCATACGTTCACGTGTGCCGTAAATCTTTACGTTTTACATTATGTTTTAGTTTACTTTGAATTAGTGACGAACATCTTTATTATTGTGAATGGATTTCGTTTGATTAGGAAATGCGTTTTGCTCTTTACATTAATGTCAATGTTAGGGCGCTGCCCAAAACCTAGGACACCGAGAATACTCAATTATTTTGTCGCACCGTTAGCTGTATTGGTACTGTATACAAATACGCCTAAATGCCCAAACGCCCAGTGTATTGTCAAATGTTCAAAGAAAAGACTTATTCAAAAATATTTCACAAAAATAAAATAGTATCATGATAAAACAATCGCCAAACAGAGCTAGGAAAATAATTTTTCATCGCATACTTCTCAAAATTTTGATCGTAAACTATCATATTTTATGCAATGATAATAAAGTAAATTCAATCAACTAAAGAAATGCCAAAAAATTATTCCTCCTAGCCGTGCATTTTATTTTTTAATAAATGCACGTCTACGACCTATTTCATAATAGTAATGGATTACAAAACACTATGTTCGGAACAACATAACATTACAATCAACAGAATAGGAGAAAATCATTTTCAAAACTTGCTCAGTGTGTACATATTGGTGTTCGTGACTGTACATATAGTTATTTTTTGGAACGGATTTCCTTATCGCTCGTTATAACTCTGCACAATTGGCGAATGACAACTAAACCGAAGTGTAACATTACGACACTTTTTTAATATTTAGTTATTCTCAAACGTTATTAATTTATTTCATTGTGCCTGTTATTTAATACATAATATTCAGCGAAGTCGGCGGTGTGATACCCCCGTGCCTCGGAACGCACGTTAAGCTGTTGTTTCCGCGCCTGATCTCTCTCCGGTCGTGTCGGATTGCCGTCCCATCGGACTATAAGAGTGAGGGAAGAGAGTGCACCTGTGTCTGCGCACACACTTGTGCACTATAATGTCTCCCGCGTGGATGGCTAGTCGCCACTGAAATTCGCCGTCATGACTGAAATTCGTTCTGGAGGACTATTATGATTATTCAGTGAAAGGATTTCTTTTTTATCGCAAGCGCGTCAGTTTTAAAGAAACTCGTAACAAGCACTGCAACTTAATCTCTTCACATGATACTAACTTTCTAACAACGGTCTTGTACTTATTATAAAGTAGATGAACTTTTAAAAAATCTGCGATATTAAGGGGGATGCGCTCAGGTAGCCCGCGAAATTCTAAAATACTTACGTTTTTTGCAATTTGCAGATCACTGTCAGGTTGTATGTTGATTAAAATATGATTCGTGGCCGTTACAAACTCAAAGCATTTATTTCAATTAAACCATTTACGAGTACAGGCACTTTTGAATTGTCAAATAGTCAAGTATGGCGCGAGTACAAATATGGCTTACAGCAAAACAACTCCTTAAGTTAGAATTGGCCTCAAATGTCATGATTTCATGAAATAGTCATTCAATAGGGTAATATGAACTTAGAGGGATATATTGATGATTTTTATGATTATAATTCTATAAATAAATATTTGATACGGCCGCGAATGATATTTAGATCAAAATACAACCTGATACTTACCTGCAAATTGCAAATAACGTAAGAAAATTTGAATTTCGCGGGCTACCTTGGCGCATCCCCTTAAGGAAGGAATAACAATGTGAAGCTGGGCTTGTAGAAGTTCCTTGCAATTTATTCAGCAGGATCTGTAAAGTGGTGAATTTTAACGTTTAACTTACAATCTCTGTTCTGCTAAATCTGTGCCGTCGGCAACGTGCCGCTCGTGTGTATGAACACTAACCAGGCTATCCTGTGGATGCCGCAATAAATTAAGGCCTCCAGCCAGGGCATACACGGCGAGCAATGGGCAGCTCGTCGTCCGGTAAGGACCAGGCCCGGGTCGACGGCGCGTCGTGTTCCACGCGCGCCTCAAAGAGTTGTCAGTACAATTAACGGGGTCCGATAGGGCCGATGCCTGCTGGGGCCGTGGATTGTTCGAAAGAGTTAACGTGGCCCTGGCGCACAGGCAATTGAAGGAACTCGGGTGGGTTTTAGTCAGTAAGAGTCTGACACGCCCTTCCGCTCCGCCCCGAGCGGGAGAGGTCATTTGATGATTCCCCACCCAAAAAAAAAAAAGCCAGGGCATACAATTTATAAACTAAGCGACTACACGCTAAGGGCACCCCCGGCGGAGTACGGACCTCGGCTTAAGGCGTCCCTGGGGGAGGGCAGCCAGGGACAGGCCGGATCGGATCAAAACTGTCCAAGTTGTGTCTTTTATGTACGTCTGTGTATCAAATCAGCAATCGTGGAGTTTATTTTAGTCCACCCCATTTTGAAAGAAAATTCGGTCCTCTGGTCCCCATACCAATACTTGCACAATAATACTTTCACCGTTCGTCAACCAATCTGCTTAGCCTTTTGTCGACTATTTTGGGGTCGAATTCCAGTCTAAAGGATGCAGCTGAATATTAGTAATTCAGTATTTTACATGGACTGACTGCCTATCTGACCTCAACCCAGTTACTTTTCCCGTTCATCAATGATACGATACTGCAGTTCTTTGTGCCATTTTTAATCGAATGATCAGCATGGAACTTCGAATGCCGTCTTTTCAACATAGAGTATACAATAGCCATTAAAATTTAACGACCACTTTTCTCTCATTGCAACCATTAAAAAGATTATGTTCCGTATAAACAAATCAGTCATTTATTCCAATTGATGAGAATTCTCGTACAAATAAACCTTTTACATTCTTTTAGCGGAAAAAAAACGGGTCATAAATGAGATTGGCCGGAATCTGTTTATGTTGGGCGCAATTAAACACCGATTTTTATTGGTTTGTTCTACAGAGAAGCGAAGCATACGTAGTCGATGTTTTATATTTTGGATTTTTTACTACGGTATGGTAAAAAGTCGAGGGTTGAGCTAAATGGCGTGCCATAGGAGAGGACTATGTCCAGCAGTGGACTGCTAGAGAATGCCTTAGGCATTATGTCCGGCTTTGTAACGTTTTGTTAAAGTTTAATAAAAATTATGGTAAACAGCATAATCTAAGCATCGAAATAAAAATATTATTTGGGTTAATGCTGTCCAAAAAAAATGTTATGGAAACACCCAGCAGATTTTTTTTTAACGATATGGTCAAGATTTCTCGTAATCAAACCGTTTGAAATGAAAAAATCTACATCTAAGAAAAACAATAATTTTATATGAGAGAGGCTGAGGGCCCTAAAGTTTATTTTTCTGATTTCAGATAAATCAGCGACGCAAAGCTTACGCAAAAGTATTTGAACTCAATTTCCTCCATTATTTGTTCATAACACACATCGCGAAAAGTTTGGCGTTAAAAAGATAAATTATTTTAGGCGACATTTTTATTGAAGTTATTTATCATTCACACGGGCTCGGGAGCTTACCTCTGAAGTTTTTCAAGTAACCTTTGTAAGGAAAAACTCTAGAACAATAACTTAGTTACAAATTCTTAAGTTCCGTTATGTATATTTTGTTGGTAAGACCCTGTAAGTTCGTTGTAAGACAGTTCAGCTTGGCTCACTAAAAGTTTTTCAGGGTGACCATTATAAGCTGCAGAAATTGTGTAAAAATGATAACATTACAATACACACATAACATCACGCCTGTATGCCCCGTAGGGTTAGGCAGAGGTGTACCTATAGTACACCCACATTTCGCCAGTAATATTTTTGTTATTGTTGTTGTTATTGTTGTTGTTGTTGTTTTTTATGTTTATGTGTACCATTAGTTAATTGTTTACCAGAGTGCCTTGTATGACCTATTCAAATCTTTTTCAATTAAATTCGCATTTTTGGAGCCTGCATCTTTTACCACAATTTCTTCAGATATCGTTTGCCAATGATAGCAAAACAATTACTGACAAAATATTTGCCGTCAGCACGAAAAGACTTTCTGCATCACATACACACGCATTTCTTTAAGCTCTGCTTTCAAAAACATGGCATATCGATGGATAAATTACTATACATTTATTCACTGACACACTCTTAACGCATAATAAACAACAATGTATTATGAAAAATGTCTTTGTATTCAAATGAATTCAATCAATTTGTGTTTTACATCGTGTAAAGAGCCAAATATTTGATGATCGTGTGTTGAATTGAATGATAAAACGGATCCAAGTTATTTATATTACTAAAACGTCAAAACACGCATACATACATAAACTCACGCTTTCTTTCCATGGTGGTAGGCAGAAACTACAGAACGCCACCTGCACCGATCCTTACATACTCCTTTTGCCTCGTTTCACTAAATAACATTTTCTGTTTATTCATGTATGTGTTTCGGGATTGCTCGATTAGTTTCAGGAGGCCTACTCTCCAAGTCTGTCTACGAAGATACGGATCCGTCCGTAAGTAGGTCCATACTTAGAACAGAACCCTACTCCCAATGAATTATAATTTTCGGCCGGCGAAAACACATCGGGACTAAGGATAACTGTCAAATCATTTAGCAATTGATTTTTAGTTCGGGCCCCAGACTAATCTGAAGTCCGTAAGTGATACGGCGTAGGAAACGTCCGTAACTTCGGCCGAAACTAAGGACAACGTGCTTAGGGAGTAGGCCCCCAGGCTCGAAAAGAGTTCGTATTCATTGACTAAAGAAGCCGTTCTCATGAATTTTACCATTTGTTGCCGACAACGCGATATACACCCACCAAAATAGTCCACGAAATTTCTTACGGTTTTTGCAAAGCAATGCTTAATTTCGCGGGCTTTCACCTTAAATAATGCTATAGTGGAGTTTGAAAAATTCTCAACACTTAATGTTTTTCTCGATTCGATTTTGTTTTTGTTGTTTTTTCGTGCTACGTCTAGAGTCAGCCAAGACAGCACTTATGCGTAAAAGTGCCCACTGCATGGCTCCAGTAATCTTCAACAAAATACCGAAGAGTTTGAAAGAGTTGCCGCTATCTTTATAAAAAAAAATACTCCGGAACTTTTTAGTGGTGAAAGGTTATTATAATATGAGTTCCTGAATGTTTTTTTTTTTAAGTTTGTGTATCTTTTGCATGCTTACATGGTAAAATATGGCAGAACTTGTTATATTTTTTGTTATCCTTTATACCTACGCATATTTGCAGAATAAAATTATCTTTATCTTTCAGAAACCGATTGATAGTCACTCTTTCATAAAACTCTACATTTCATTTTAACTTTTGTTGCCACATCCCATTTTGTATGTATTTATGCAAGACGTATGACTGATTGTATGCATTCAGAGTCAAACAGTGCGCAGGCATCTTACAAATGAATGCATTTTCTGTGACAGAATGCATTACAAAATGTAAGGTACATATTAATATGAACTTTAGCATACGTTTGCGAGGTTGCGCGGTATTAATACCTCATTTCCATGTGTTGTCAAACCACAAACTGTACGTTTAACGTAACATCATGGCCGTATTCCCCGAAGGAAAATGTATTGTATACAAAGAAAAGAAAGAAAGAAACAGTATTTATTGGGATTCGCACAGGATTATCACAAACTAAACTAAACACACTCATAAAAACAAAAATATAAAAATAATAAAAGTAAAATGAAAATAACAACAGAAAGTCCTGTACGAGGCGAAAAGGCCCCAATCTCAGCACGATGCTGCAACGTTTAAAAAATAAGTGTCGCAGCGCTGGTATTCTGTGATAGGGCCCGCTGCTGTGATGTCACGGACAGATTCAGAACCTACCTATAGTAATTACTTACACCCACATTTGTACTGTTATGTTTAAGTCTCACGTAATAGGGAGCGAGCCTGGCCCATTGTCCAATTCTTACAGAAGAAGACGAAACAGCCTACTCTTGTAAGTCCATCAACGAAGATACGGACCCGTCCAAAAGTAGTTCGATATGGAGAAGTGAAACCTAATCTCGATTAATTAACTCTTTAGGGCGATCAACAACACATCGGGAGTAAGGACGATGGTCAAATCGTTTTATCATAAATTTTTAGTTCGGGCCCCAGACTAATGTTATGTCCGAAAGAGACACGAAGTAGGATACTTCCGTAATTTTGGCCGAAACTATGGACGTCGTGCCTAGAGATCCAAATCTAGGGACCTATCCCCAGATTTGGATTTGATTGAACACCTTAAAGACTGCTTTAGGTTGAATGATGCCTGTTTGGGCTGGATTTTGTTGTCAATTACCTAGTCACAAATCATAAAATGTGGTTTGAGGTTACAGGCCATTCCTCGGTGTTGTTGTCGTAAAACGCGGTTACAACACGTGCCACTAAAGATGAGACTTGACACACCACATGGATTGACTTGCGCAGTAGACGATTTATAGGTCTCTTTAGCGGTATGAGGTCTGAGGCGGGAAGGGACCGCCGAACAACCGACCAAATTATGAATGACTATTGCATACATGACCGTACCTGCGCAGGCTCCCACGACTGACGCTCGTCAAGTCTCATCTTTCGTGGCGCGTATTGTACAGGATTACCTGCTTCAAGGGACAAAGAAAAAGGTAGCTTTTTCTTATTTGCTACTAGCAACTTGTACACCAATGTTCCCTTTTGGCACACCACTGCACTGCTTATTTAAAGAAACACGTTCATCACTTCATCAGTAATGATTATGATGTCACTACCAGAAATAATTGGGTGCACCTTAAGTATGTTCGTATTTATTCTCTACTAGCTTGCCCGCGGCTTCGCTCGCATTAATTTAGAATTTGACAATCAATTCGGGTTGTTCGGGGAATTATAGTTACAAAATGTATTAGGTCCTTAAATAAAAATAAAAAAAAGCTCTTAACACACCACTAAAGGTTCTATAATAATATAATTAAATCATGATTCGAAAGACACGTGGCGCCATCTATGATCATAAGAACGTTATTGTTGTTTTCCTCGGGAATAGTACTTTTTTCGGGATAAAAGGTACCTACCCTATGTCCGTTTCTGCAGACATGACAATGTATATGCAAAATTTCAGGATGATCGGTTCAGTGGTTCAGGCGTGAAAAGGTAACAAACAAACTTACTTTCGCATTTATAATATTAGTTAGGATTAGGATTCAAAAAACTTCTGAATACCTATACTATATATTCCAGAGCTGAAGACACACATTTATTTTCGCCGATGTATCTGCTAAATCAATTCATCGTCACCTGTGATTTAAAATAGCGGACAAAATAATATTTGTTCAATTTTATTTCTGTCCGTACCGAGTCACAGACTCCGAATGAAACGTAGATTACGCAACACCCAACAGCCATACACAGAGAGACGAGTGTTTTATACAAAAATGGGTTGAATGTTCAAATGGTTAGGGTTCAGAATACACGGGTTATGGTTGTCGTTCCAGAAAATTATGCTTCAAACGACGCAGTTTCGCAACATAAGTGAGCTTTACGTGAATTATGACGAAGATTACACGTGCTCCATTGTGGAAAGGTTACAATTTACAATTTAGAAGACTATTTCTGATGTCCTGGATTACGAATTTATTGGTAGCTAGAGTATGTTTGAGAGATTTGGAATACGGATTGTGGATTGTGTTTTGTCCCTTTGGGAGCTCGATTCTTTCTCGCGTTTCAATTTAGATTATTTCTGGCATCTCTATAAACAAGCGGTGAGAAAATCTTTTTTAGCATGCCTACACAAAAACAGAAACGTACCAAACTTTTATGTGTAAGTACTCGATGTAAACGAAAATGTCTCGTTATCTCACTCACATCAAAACACGTTGTCATCGACCCTTCGCCAATATTCAGAAATTAAGTTGCCATGTACCAAATTAAGTTACAGAAATTCGACTTGAAAAAGATGTTAAAAAGTTTCCTCTTTACAGCCCGATCTCCAACGAATATCCGAGCCCATCAGATAGGTGCCGAAGACGTTACAACTTACGAGGCATTAACTCAAAAACTTGTTGTAATTTCACCAATGTTCCTGATAACGTTACTTGATAGGTTGATACAAATGACTTGTGTTGTTTACCACGTCCTTTGTATGCATGCCTGGTACTTTCAGATTAGCGCAGTTTTGGATTACGGGTTATAAAAGGGTGGAAAATTATGAAAGGAAAATGTAAGCAAAATATTCACAAAGAGTTTAAATCCTCTTTTGAAATTGCTTATACTTTTCTTTCCTATTTTCCTCTATTGTATGGCAGCATAGGAAACAATAGAGTGTACGTCAAACGTCAATTTTCGTTCAGCTGTCAGTCTAAACTTAAATACAGAGAACAGGCAAATCTACCTGGACCTGCCCCAGTTTGTTACAAACTTATTTTCTGATTATCCAAAATTGTAGCTGTTTTAATACTGTTAAGTAACGAACGAAACACAATATCCAACACCACTTAGTCTGAAGAACATAAAAGAAAAAGTTACACAAGATGGCAGATTTTCGCGCCATTTTAAATTCTTCGCTCATTGTCGCCTACCTATTCATGAGGCTTTTCTGTCTCATTAGTCTCGTAGAATTTTAAAACAATCGATGCCTCACTAAGGCTCAAGGAAAATATTTCTTTATTTTCTTTCTCGTCCTTGAGCTGTAAGAATTCTTTGAGCCTTTGAGCTCCGTCGTGTAAGATAAAAATTGATGAGGATTTATTTTGCTGTGTTTTGTTTGTTGGTGTAAGGATGAATTTTCACAGGATTGAGCAATAAGAAAGTTGCTTTATCTGACACAATTTCTTTTTTTTTTACATAATAATTGAACTGCTTATGCCTGTATATGGAACATTACGCAACTCTGCGTAGGGGGCGACACTAGCTCAAACTGTAAACAAACCGCCATGATGCATCATGTCATATTTATTACTAACAAATAATTCGTGAAAACGTGTTAAATTATAATAGTTTATTTTATATTTATATTTTTTCATTCATGTATTAAAAAACCTGTACTGTGATATTATGGCATCCTACGGACATTTAAAGGTGGATAATCTAAAAAAAACTGTTTCGAAGGAATTGTCAAAAAACTATTTACGATTTGTGCTAGTGCTGCACTCTGGCGGCAGAATATTGCAGAAATAATCCATATTATATATAGATAAAAACAGCGTCTTTGTGAATACACAAATATTTTTTGAAGTGACAACTTCTTAAGGCGCGTCGAGCGATTTTTGTTGGGGAATAATCTTATGAGTTCGCGTCACCGACATGCTAATGTTAACTGTAGGTTTATGTGTAGATATAAGGTAACCACTGTTATTTCATAGTTTTAAGTTTTCACATATGTCGGCAGTCCCCATGACTACCTATTTTATAAGCTCTACTAACGGCCGAACCCAATAACGTAACTATCACCAATTTTGGCGTACTGGAGCTAGAAAAACCTATCTATCTCTGGTTTTAACGTCCCAATAATCTTTCAGAGATTAAGGAATCCTACCGGGCTTTTTTTTTTGGGTGGGAAATCATCAAATGACCTCTCCTGCTCTGCGCGGAGCGGAAGGGCGTGTCAGACTCTTACTGAAAAAACCCACCCGTGTTCCTTCAGTTGCCTGTGCGCCAGAGCGAGCATCCGCGACCCCGGCAGGCATCGGCCCTATCGGACCCCGTCAATTGTGCTGACATCTCTTTGAGACGCGCGTGGAACACGACGCGCCGTCGACCCGGGCCTGGTCCTTACAGGACGGCGAGCTGCCCATTGCTCGCCGTCCGCAAACCCGCGCCTACGGTGGCCGGGAGTCGGCAATCGACTCCCGACTCCCAGGGTGTCTCCTCCTGCGGCGACTAGGGGCGCGAGGGCGCAGCGATTGCCTCTCCCTCTCGCGCTCCGCCTCGTCCTTCGCGAGCATTACTGCTTCGCA
Organism: Dryobotodes eremita; assembly: GCA_917490735.1. NCBI lineage: Eukaryota > Metazoa > Arthropoda > Insecta > Lepidoptera > Noctuidae > Dryobotodes > Dryobotodes eremita. The sequence continues at coordinate 4,449,233 of OU823254.1, read as the reverse complement.
GAAGGAGGTGATGGCTTCACATTACCTCTCGCTCCGTACCATGGCCTGAACCAGGGCCGGACGCGAGAGGTCGCCGCCGAATCCTCCCGCCTACGTTGTCTATCGAAGGGAGGGTATATCGCTTACTACGGATAGCTATTTCTATGAAAAAGCCAAAGTATGGGGTTTACAATTACTAAAGATGACAAATATCCACCGAGTTGCAGGGATAAACGTATCTATTATTCGCAATATTTTCATTAAAAAATATACTTTATAAGTAATTATTTAAAACATGTCCGATTCAAGTGAAAATACATTAAGCGAAAATGATTTTGAAATCGTAACAGAGTTATCCGATAGAAAAAAATATTTTGACATGAAAATGATCTTCAAAATCTTCAAATCAAAAGAACTTTAAATGCCGCATTGACCATAAAAATATGAGCAAATTAAGTTGTTATGAACTTACATAAAGATTTCGTTCAAATAAAACAGCTGTGAGTAATTTACTCAGCGAAATATAAACTCATTTAAAAGTAACCTCCACAAAGTCTGGTGTTTTTTATGTCAAATTGTCAATTACGTTTCATTTCTCCTATTTGTTTAGCAAAATGCAGTAAAATCTTGTAAAATGTACTACTTACTTACAGACTTTTAATTTCATAGATTTTAGAGCCACAAGATACAAGCGACGCTTAGTTTCTAGCTAACGGAATATGTCACACTGCGTTGTTACTTTTTGATGAATAAACTTTTATTTATTTATTATTATAATAATATAAATTATAACTTAATCCAGCCATTTAAGAAGTTCTTTTTTTATAAAAGGCTAATAAAAATACACGTTGTTTTTTAAAGTGATATTGGTTGTAATGGAACGCACGGGAGGGAAAAGTATAGAACCATATCTATTGTTTTCGTTAGATAGATAGCTTTTATCGATGATTGTGAGACGACATTCAAGGACAGATACAATTATACTGTCTATCATAAATAGCAATGTCTTTCTCTGAAAATAGGTTATTAGGGGTCGGCCGTTACTACTAAGTAGGTAGGTACCGATTCGTTTTTTCTGTCTCAAAGAAAAAGGATAACTAAATAATATCTAACAATATTACATTACTGCAGCGGCCGACAACAGAGGCATTGATGGACGAACGTGAAAATGTGGGCCGAGGCGAAGCCAAGGCACACAACATACGTGAGTCCATCAATCCCTGGTTGCGGCCAAGGCCTATATACTACTTTTCTCAAATAATGCGCGGAAATTCAAACTAAGTAAATTAATTATAAATTTCAGAATCAATAACGAACAAAGAAAAAAAGAAAGAAAAATAGTTTATTCTGCACAACCAAAACGCACCTTACAAATGAACAACGATAGCTTTTCTCGCGCCAATATGTTCTTTTGTTTCTTTTTCACTTTAAACAGCTCTATTTGCTAGGCCAGTTCGAGATTTACATAAAACCTTTGATAACTTACCTCCATGGTTGCCATGGGTCGGAATAAAAAGTTCGTTCCATTTTTAAATTACATGACAGATATGAGTTTTCATAGTAATTTATTCGGCTGCTAAACACGACAGATATGGATTTTCATATCAACATTGCCGGCCGCTAAACACGACAGATATGGATTTTCATACTAACATTGCCGGCCGCTGCTCGCATGTGTTTGACCAGTACAGCATTTTCGATTTATCTCGAAGAAGGTTGGCAAAATAATGCTCGAATTTCAAAGCATGTTTGAGAAAAAATATTTAATGCATCCCACACTGCTGTAACTACTTTTAATTACATAAACGATTATTAAAGTTAATGTACTCGTGGAACTATAATAATAAAGTTTTCATGTCCTCCTATCGTTTCAATAATGTTACATTATGATGATAGGGCAATTTATTTATTAGTGGAATGGGCGCAACTTACAATAGACGTTATTAGGGAAAATTATCTTTTATATTTCCTAAAGCTTTTTCTTTTGTTGATGAGACGGGCATTAAATATGTCTGTTATCTCTTGTTCAGCATTGGACTAATTAATACTATTAGTAAGAGAGAGATGAGATGGTAGTTTCATTAGGCATGTTTAGGTATCAACATTTTCGTTCGTAAATAAAGCACTAGGAAGTGGTGAAGGGCGGGCGTTTTGGGGGACTGTCTTATGTAATTTTGACGTTCGAAAAGTGCTGATTGTCAGCCTAATTTGAATAAATGAGTTTTGATTTTGATTTTGAAATAAACAGTATTATTTTTCTGGATTTCTTTTTTTATGCGGAACAAGATCTTTGGTGCTTTCGCTTGTAAAACGTACATTAATTCCGATTACCGATACTATTTCCCAGTTTAGGATATTAAATCATAAAATTTAGGACATTAGTTTATTTATTTTATATAAGGAAGCTTCACAGCTAACAGTTAGTATAACATAATTATTATTCTAAACATTACGCCACTAACGAAGTATGTGCAGTCACCAAAAGTTAAGTAACCAGGGTCGCCGGATATAGTTGAAGTTTAATAAGAAACGGATGATTTTTTTTGAATAAAATTGAATTTAATTAATAGTAATCAAACAGTTCATTTATTAAATTTAATTTCATTCGAAAACATCCATCGGTTTCTTACTAAACTTCAACAATATCCGACGACCCTGGTTACTTATCACATTTGGTGACTGAACACAGAAAAATAAGAAATACAGATAGTGACATAATTATTAGCACCTAGAAAATTCCTGGTTTTGTCTATCATAACATAACATCACGCCTGTATCCCCCGAAGGGTTAGGCAGAGGTGTACCTATAGTACACCCACATTTAGCCTGTTATGTTTAAGTCCCATGTAATAGGGGGCGAGCCTATTGCCATCAACTGGGCACAAATCCAGACACCGGGCTGCTACTGAGAAATTGCTGATGGAAAGACCCAATAACACTTTGCCCGACCTGGGAATCGAACCAGGATCTCACGTTCAACAGTATCGCTTGCGACCACTAGACCAACGAGGCAGTCTTATAAAAGAAAAAAAGAGAGAAAGAAAGAAAGAAAGAAACAAACAAAGAAAGAAAGAAAAATATTTAGTAAGTAGTACAGCATCCAGCTGAGTGGAAGCCTTCTTATCACAGTCATGACGTGCAGCTGTCGACTATTTCTGTTTTGTGCTCGTGATTATAGATCTATTATGTTTGTTTTTATTTTACATTATTACCAGAGCTAATTATCTTTATAGTATGCACGTGTTTCTGTGACAAATAAACAATGTTTCTTTCTTTCTATTTATTGTGACTTGCACCGGATTATCACAAACTAAACTTAACACACTCATCACACTACCACCACTACCACCTACAACCACCACCTACCACCATCTACCACCTACCTCCACCACCTACCACCACCACCTACGACCTACCACCACCACCTACGACCTACCACCACCACCACCACCACCACCACCTACGATGTACCACCACCACCACCACCACCACCACCTACGACCTACCACCACCACCACCACCACCACCACCACCACCACCTACGACCTACCACCACCACCACCTACTACCTCTATCATTACACTACCAATAAAGAAACATTAACGCACGTGTTTTCATCGCATAACTTTAACAGTTGATGTCACCCGTTTCCAAAAGATAACATCGTTCCATTTAGATACCTCCATCTCATTTCTTTTATCTTACGATTACTTTCGTTCGATGGAGTTTCTTTACGAATCTCTTCATTTGCTGCTACATTTGTTCGATTGAACGTTTGGAGATAGTTTGGGCTGTTGAACAGTAAACTTGACTATGAGATCGTGAAAGTCTTGAAAGGATTAAGTCTTGTGGATAAAATAATAATTGATGCATTGTTAAGCAAGTGCTTTGGGCCGTGGTGGCCCAGTGGTAACTCCCACGACGTATGAGTTGTAGGTGGTAGGTTCGAACCCAGACAGGCGCTTTACTTTGTGTAAATTATTTCATCACCACTGCTCTCAAAAACGGTGAAGGAAAACATCGTGAGGAAACCGGCATGTCCTAGAACCAAAAATCCGAAGACATGTGTCATCTACCAACCCGCACTGGCCCGCGTGGTGGATTACGGCCCACTCTCTCTCACCGACAGGAGGCCTGTGTACCAGCAGTGGGAACATTATAGGCTATTACGGGTAGGCATGTGTCTTCAAAGGTTTTGAGGGTCAACAAATACATAGGTACTATATTTTTATTTAAGGCTTCTTCTTAACTTTGATTTCAGAATCTTATTACAAACCGTGACTGCTACAATTTCTGGCGGACCTTCCGAGTTCTCTAACCAACGGTGAGCTAAAATCCTTTAGAGAAACCATCCATTATGGTCGCATCGTCATTGGAGTGAGTGTGCTAATCCTTCTCTGGATTATAAGAGATTTTTTTAATCGTATTAGATACAGGTTTATATTCTGCTTAACATTGTGACACTTACAGTATTTTTGTTAATATCCAGCACAGTAAAAAGGAACATACTGTTAACAAAATCAACAGCTCCGTTTAAAACAATTAAACATTGTATGACACATAAAATAGCGGCCGGCCATTCCCGCTAATTCGCGGTAGCAGCATGACGATGCGTGCCGCGCTACAATCGCTGGGGAACGTATTTAGTACACTATTTACACTGGAAGTACATACGAGTGCTAACGGATGTCCGTTGGTAGGTCTATTAGGAAAGTAATTGGGTGGTTTTAGCTGATTTCAGGTTCCATGTGTGTAAAGAAAGAAAGAAAAATATTTTATTTGGGACACGCAGAGGAAAACAGAACAAAAAAAAATTAATAATAAAAAATAAGAGCATTTAAAACTAACAATAAAACATACAACATAACAATAAAATTAAAAATAAAAGACATTTGCGAGGCCAAAAAGGCTCCTGTCTCAGCATAATACTGCAATAAAAAAAAATACCGCGACGCTGGTATTCTGGTAAAACTATTCCTAAATACCGTAATAATGCATGGTTTTCCCAAAAAAGCTTCATTTTTGTGTCCTACATGATGATGCGTTGAAAAAGCTACAAAAGTTCTAAATGTATTTATTCAAATGTGAAAGCTCTTTCTGAGGTCAAAAGGTAGCAAATAGAACCCTTAAAATACCGATTCCTAGTGTTTGAGCGAGGAAGAAAAGGTGGCACAACAAATTTCCCAGCAAATAGGGTAAATATGAAGGAAATGTTGTTTGCACCTTATCAAAACTACATCCCTAACACAACATAACAACACACCTGTAATCCCGGAAGGGTTAGGCAGAGGTGTACCTGTAGTACACCCACATTTCGCTATAGTTTGATTTGAACTGACATGCAGTCCTTGCCCAGATATTTTACCTCCGATTTTGCATAACACAGTGATCTTTACTGTTGTCATCACGAGTTCTACTCAAAACGTGAAGACATTCAGTCGCGCTATCTACTCAGACACCGATCTAGGCTAAACATACCAAGTTCTCGACTAAAAATGCACTCAAAAAGTCCCTATGTAATGTCCATTAAAGTATATAATAAACTACCCGGATCAATAAAAAACGAAGAAAAAACTCACATATTTCTAAAAAAACTAAGAGATTTTTTGTTAAAGAAAAGCTACTACTCATTAAATGAATATTTAAGTGATATACATATAAAGTCATAATTTTAGTAGTCAAAATTAAATATTTATATTTATATTATATTTATTAATTATTACAAGATCTCCCAATAGATACCTATTTATATTTTATATTATAAATACCTACTATTAGTTTATCTTAGAAATTACCTACCTACTGTATAATAATTATAATTTACAAGTGCTTCCTCTCTCCTAACTCACTTATTTGCTGTGCCCGACAGGGTCCATGTGATCTAATTTTAAGTTTTACCACCTAAGTACTACATGTGGAATGCAATAAAGTATTGAGTATTGAGTATTGAGTATTGAGTACTATAAGGTTGCTGTCAGAGGTAAAAATAACTGTGAAAGGTCTCTATCTAAATGTAAGTAAATCTATCTATATATCTAGGTTGTCTTTAAAATATCGTTTATAGCGTTAACATCGCCCATTGTGTCACCTCATGTAAAATTACTAAATTTTATCTCCAATTCGTATGGTGTATATAATAAAGAATATTATTTATTTGATTATTTAACCATTTATCTTTTCACACATACATAAATAAACAGACAAGAAGAAAAGAAAAGAATTATACGTACAAAGGTGATGATTATTTCTAAAGAAATCTCTTCCAGCATAGCTGCGATAGGAGAGTAGATAAAAATAGACGTAGACATCGAGTGTAAGAATACAGAATAGAAAAAAATCTAAATACAAATTGATTCTTTCCACATTAGGAAACGAAACTCCATGCACGTTCTTACGTGTACCCTTATCTCCACTTTTAGTCTCTATTAACCAATAAGGAGCCATCTTTTCCGTAACGTGCGGTTATTTACGGTAATGACACGGCCCTGGCGGTTCGCGTGACACCAGTGAAGCCCAGGGGACGTGGATTATATCCTCATATCCACGAAACGAACGTAGGTAATGAAGTAGTTGGTCCTTTTGGTACGCGATCGAAAATGTATATTTATATGGTTGGTTATTATAACAAAGGCGCGTGGAAAATTGAAAGAAATAAATCTTGACAGATCTCGATCGATTTACGGGTTTCCTAGTACTCTAAAATCGGTTGGTTCAGAAGAGTCTGCATCGATTGGCATCATAAAACTAAATCGTGAGAATTTACGTTATTCTAGACCATTTTCCAAAATTAATCAAAAAGTTAAGGATAGTCTCTTAAAAACGTTTTTCTGTAGCTAAAACGTTTAAGGTACCTGCCCTTACGTCCACGTCTCAAAAAACCACAACGACCAATATGTTACACCCACAATCCTACAAGGGACTGTGACAGACCCAAGGAAGCATATGTATTTCTAGGATTCCTGCATTACTTCACACTATTTCTTAAAACCGGCCAAGTGCGAGTCGGACTCGCGCACGAAGGGTTCCGTAACATTATCTATAAAAACGGCAAAAAAAATTAAGTCTATTGTATGAGAGCCCCCTTAAATATTTGTTTTATTCTGTTTTTTAGTATTTGCTGTTATAGCGGCAACAGAAATACATCATCTGTGAAAATTTCAACTGTCTAACTGTCACGGTTTATGAGATACAGCCTCGTGACTGACGGACAGACAGCGGCGTCTTAGTAATAGGGTCCCGTTTTACCCTTGTACGCACCAGGACTTAACTTAGTACGGCCTTATCCCAAATGCGTACAGTGTGGCTATGTTTAAGGCAATCGAGCCTGGTACCGAATAGCTACCTACGACCCTAATGACTAAAAACCTAGCCGTATAAATTGACCTAGCACCCTAGTTATCCTAACACCCTTACCCTTACCATACAAACCATACCAAACGTGAGTTACGTTGGTTATACGTGCGGGAAGTCTGTTACGAGGAGACCTACGGTAACAGACGGAATTTGGGAAGGAATAGGGGTTTGTGTACGTCGTGCAATGTACACAGGAAATGGTTTTCTTACTGCCGATCCCACAGACTCATAGGATCGATGACGGCTAAGGGTGTCTTGGCCACAGTAAGAGGAAGTACAGGAGATAAATCACACTCGACTCCAGCTTGATGACTAGTTTATTACAGTAATTAACTTAATTATATACTAATTTTATGGTCCATACACATCGATACTTATTTAGATGTGTGTTTATATGTATCGAGCCGATGAGGCGAAGATCTCAGTAGGTCACTTCTTAGCGCTGACGGTGCGATGCTGTTGTTGCATGTTCACGGTTGAACAACCCTTTAGGTACGGAACCCTAAAAAACAAAAAGAACACCAATCCTTCATACTCAAATTACGCATCTTCATTCATGCAAAATCCCTAGATGTCAAACAAATGAAAAGCGTGAATTCATGAGAAAAAAAAAGACGGATTCTCCCGAAAAACTGTGGTGATTCTGATTTCCCTAAAGAATAATATACAGGGAGGTTAGATATCAAAATTTTCAAGTTAGCCCGATTTATTTCGTTGGGTTGTTACACAATCTGATTAATACGCACGTGCCTAGAAATTTTAATGGATGGAATATTCGGATTGGACATCGACATAATCGGCCTTATTAAACAACAAGGTTAATATTTAGACCCAGCGGGGTAATTGCGTAACACGCTAACAGTAGGAATGGCTTTGGCAGTTCAACAACATCCATTGCGTTATTTACGTTGCTGAGCAGACTTTCTCGAACATATGAAGCAATGGATTAGCAATTGGCTTCAAAATGATTCAGATTGTGATTGATAGTGTGTTACGCAATTAGGGAGCGTCCATTAATTACGTGAGGCGTTGAGGGGGGGAGGGGGTCGAGCAGAATCTCACCCAATCACATGTGGGGAGAGCGGGGGTCTTGGCAAATATGACGTAATTTTTTTTTCGCTCTTGCCGTGTAAAATTGCGAGAAAACTGGGTAAATTAATTAAACCATGTTTCTCACTAGCTACTGAGCTTCTGTGTTCAAGCCACAATGGTTTGTAGCTAAATCAGAGCGAGGTCGAAGGAACAGCTGATTTTTACTGAAAATCACATGGACATGTCGGTTCCAGAAACCACACATGAGTCCCCGCGGACTGAATATAGTCTTTTACGAATTTTAGTAGTTCCTATTTAATTATTTTATTTTAGTGTTCAATTTTCTCACTGCGATTCTGTACTACGTTCTTAGTAGTCTTAAATACTAAACTTAAATAAAAATAATAAAACAAATTTTGTTTGTTTTTATAAATCCATCGCAATAAAGCACCGATTAAAGAATTTACACACAAAATACGTATTTTGAAAAATCTCACGTGAGATTAGAGGGGAGGGGGGATTCAAGCCAAATCTCATGTCATCTCACCAAAGGGGGAGGGGGTCAAAGATCACCAAAATCGCCTCACGTAATTAATGGACGCCACCTTAGAGTGCTGGTTTAATAATAATAATAAATCATTTTATTTCGGACAACTACAAAGATCCATAAATTGTTAGTAACAGGTTTGGACTAACCAACAAAAAGTCATTTTTAAATTTCGAATTTTATTTCTGAAAAAGTCAAAGTTCTAATTACAAAATTGCCAACTTACACTCGGGTTTAACATCAGTTTTTGTACCTAATGAGAATATTAACAGTTTCGGAATAAAGTTTGAAATTCAAAAATGGCTCGATGATTAAAACCTTGGTCTAAAGATAAACCTCGTTTTGTTATAAGGCCGAATAAGTCTTGTATTTGTAGCATATGTGGTGGAACATTGGAAACCCTACATGAGGACGTTTCAGGTTATTAAAGTAGGGTTTCTAAGCTTACTTACTTAGCCTCAATAGTTTGCTAAATATAGTTAGTGTTCGACCTAACACTTTTATTAAACTTTTTTTTTTCTGTCATTAACTATAAAAATCCGGCCATGTGCGAGTCTGAACACGCAAAATGAAGAGTACCGTGGTTGGGATGAATTTATCTCCAAGACAAAGTTAACGTTGTAGTTGAAAAATATGCACCAATATACGTCACAGTAAATTCTCCAACTGCAAACGTAAATTTGTAATCACAAAAAAAATGTGATAAAACTACAAATTAACGATTTTAGGAGACCTTGCTTCTCGCCAAATTTCATGATTCTTGGTCCACGAGAAGTACCCTATAGGTTTTGATTTATTTGCGAGTATCAAAATATGTCACATTAATGGTCGTATTTTTTCTTGCGTTTACTTAGAAGCTTAATTTTTTTAGAGCTCCAAGGAAACGTAGACCTCCATATTTGATATTAATTTCAACTTGATACCTCCACGCGTTCCTGAGAAAAAGGGTCTTAACAGACTGACAGACAGACGAACACCGAAGTGATACGTTACGTCTTTTCCTTTTGAGGTACGGAAACCTAAAAACTAGCATTAGGACATAAGTTGCTTGACCAGCACAGTTTCGGGTTTCGGGTGCCTGTAATTACAACGGCTTCTTATATACTTCAAATCGGAACATAGCAACACCGCTTGGCTACAGAAATAAGTAGGTATGTACGGTAGTAGTACTGCTCCGAATATCTCCTTCATAATGAACTCTCCCACTCACAACACAACCTGTGCCAATGACTAATACCTACTTTAAGAATATAAGACAATTTACACACCCCACACACATCACACACTCGACACACCTCACACACCACACACACTCGACACACCTCACACACCCCACACATATCACACACCTCACACATCACACACTCGGCACACCCCATACACCCACATTAATGTATACACTCTGTTCAATTCACGTGCGAGCGAGTGTTTTTGAATTTAAGAAAATAATAATTATACTTTATGTTAATACTCGTAGCAATAAAGCACACCACCCGCGCTCTAGAAAAACATATTACTCTAGTTATAAGTAAAGAAAAATGTAACTCAATAAATAAATAAAAAAGAAAAAAAATTTTTTTTGTACAAACAGCCAAAGCTATGGAAGTGCGGAGTCTCCTAACACAGGCGTCATCATGCTTAAAAGCTCCAATCATTAACGAATGTATACTAGTTGGTACAGAAATAAACATTTTGTATCTGTATTTTTGTATAAAGAATTAGTAAAACCTTTTTACAATGTACCTGTTCAATAACCCACGCTTCAAGGAACGTGGGCGTAGGTACGGTTCTCGCTAGGAATCCTGGTTCAGCCTCATTCAATATTTTTCTCGGCCGAGCGTCTTGGGCATACCAGGCCATTCTCCATTATCATAATATAAGTAACATTCTTGGATTAATGTAGAAAATGTTATGAAAATAAAACGTTTTAGAATTTGAGACAAGCTCAGCAGTACGGATCAATTTATCTATAGCGTAAGTTTGTAATATTACCATGCCATACTTAAAAAAACCGGCCAAGTGCGAGTCGGACTCGCGCACGAAGGGTTCCGTACCATTATCTATAACAACGGTAAAAAAATCGCGTTTGTTGTATGGGAGCCCCCCTTAAATATTTATTTTATTTTGTTTTTAGTATATGTTGTTATAGCGGCAACAGAAATACATAATTTGTGAAAATTTCAACTGTCTAGCTATCGCGGTTCTTGAGATACAGTCTGGTGACGGACAGACGGACGGCGAAGTCTTAGTAATAGGGTCCCGTTTTTACCCTTTGGGTACGGAACCCTAAAAAATATTCTAGAAATATGTACCTACCTACGACCCACGAACCAACCAACGAGATTAAATTAAATTGAAGATTGTAAAAATCTATATTTGCATTGTATAAATTCAATCTTTTAGTATTGTATATTTGCATAGCACATGTGTGAGTACTATAATAATAATAATAATAATAAAAATTATATTCAAAAATATAAGGTATAAGGTTAAATACAGTTTTTCTTAAATTTATGTCAAGTTCATCCATAATTTGTGCCTGAACTAGGTAATCCTGTGTTTCAGGCGATTGTAGGTAACATTAATTGATTAAATAATCACATATCATATTAGTCTTATTGGTAAATAAATGTAAAAGGTATATAAAATTATAGTATCTTAACTAACTAATTAAAAAAATAACAATAATACAAACAATATTTACTTTAGCACTAGTAATAACTTCTCTGTATCCTCATAGGACATTGTTTGAAGAGTTTCCTTAAGGATTTTCTTGCAGTTACTATAATTTAAAGAGTAGACGTTTCCTTTTTCATTTAGCCTGTTATAGAGTAGCGGTCCGAGGTACATATAAAATTTGGCCGTGAAAGCATGTTTTGTACTTTTTTGAGGGCAAACTCTATCTTTCCGTCTCCTTTTAGTAAATTCAGTGCTGTATGGAAGTGCTGTGTGTTGTTTTAGTACAATGCTCATTATAAATAACTGTCGAACTGTTAGTACTTCACAACATTTATACAGGAGGTTAGTGGGGAATAGGAAAGGGCGGCAAGTAGCCACCTTAAGAATAGCTCTTTGAGCTCTTTCAATGGGCAATGGACTATGTACCTACTATAAAGCTACCATTTACTAGGTTTGTCTTTCATTGACTTGAATGTGCCCTGACGGCTGAGAGTATGTCATGCTCACTCAAATATCTCGCTGGTGGTGGCGTGTGTGTTGGATCATTAAGTTCCCTTCAAAATGGTTGAGACGAATGGTGCTAATCCATGCGTCATGTTCGTGAACGGGCGCCGTCAGTAGGGACTGGTCATTTCTTAGCTGCCACGGCTTCTTTTTATTGAATTTAATATTTGAATTGTTTTTATCTTTTTATTGCGGACGCTTTTAACGTTCTGCATCGTTCTCATATGCACAATTTCCACATGAATAATGTAACCAATATTTTGTACTCATATTTTGATTTAAAAGAGTTTCCATGGAGTTTCTTGCCAGTTCTTCTCCATAGGTACTTCCTACGCTTTGGAACGGGCAACTAGCTTCATCTTTCGGACTGACCGACCCTTTGACAATTCAAAAGTGCCTGTAATTGGTTTATTTGAAATAAATGCTTTGAGTTGAGTTGATATTTTTTATTTACCGGGACTTCGCCTCCAGGCTAATTTGCAGCCATTGTCACCTGGAGGAGATTTACTATTTTCTAGGCTACAGAACTTCTGTATCCTAGAAAATCGTAAATCTAATCAACTATATAGAAAGAAAATACGTTCATTTGCTGTAAATATGACGCAGAGAAAAACACAGCATAGCATGCTCATCATTTAAATCCAGTTGTCGCCAGTGATTCGTATCTGACTACACATACGAAACACAACCATCAAAGCTCACATACTTACCCAAGAAGTTATCTAGTATTCAAGACAACCCACAGTTCGCCGATTCTCCTTACCCTTTTAATACGGATCAATACGTAAACAAACATACAAATCCCCACACATTTATCCAATGGTCCCTCATCGGCACTTCAAAACGAACTCTCAAAATGGACGAAAGAATACCAATATAACGCCTTAGGGGCCCATCTACTGATTTTTATTTCTCACACGGACTTGCAGATGCTTCTAAAAGAATATAATTTAATTAGCAAAGTTCTTGTTAATTGCATTACTGGTGAAGCAACTCCTGTCTTGACAGCGGGTCTTCATCGAGGGATAGGACAATTCTTTATATAGTTTACTTAGTACATCCATACCCAAACTTACGCCTTCTTCCCATGGCGGTAGGCAGAAACTACAGAACGCCACCTGCTGCGATCCTTACATACTCCTTTTACTTCGTTTACGTTCATGCCATACACGCACGCCGGTGCGAATATTACGCTACGTACTCGTACCTACTTAATAATTTTCTTCATTTTTAGGGTTTTGTACCCAAAGGGTAAAACGGAACCCTATTACTAACACTCCGCTGTTCGTCCGTCTGTCTGTCCGTCAGTCACCAGGCTGTATCTCATGAACCATGATAGTTAGACAGTAGAAATTTTCACAGATGATGTATTTCTGTTGCCGCTATAACAACAAATACTAAAAACCGGAATAAAATAAATATTTAAGGGGGCTCCCATACAACAGACATGATTTTTTTGCCGTTTTTATAGATAATGGTACGAAACCCTTCGAGCGCGAGTCCGACTCGTACTTGGCCGGTTTTTTATTGTTGTCCTGTTGATAATTTTTGTTTTTGGTAACAGACTTTGTGGATTCATGGAAATGGGGAATACTGTGCAGATAGTGCAGCATGGGAAAATAAAAGGGACTCCAAACATTTCTTTAATTAAGTATCTCATAATGGGCATGGGTAATTGCTAGACTACCTCTTTGGTCGCAGTAGTCGCAAGCGCAACTGCTGAGCATGAGGTCCTGGGTTCGATTCCCAGGGCGAGCAAAGTGTTATTGGGTTTTCCTAGCTGGAATTGCTCAGTAGCAAATAAAAAACATGTGGTAGCAGTCCGGAGTCTGGATTTGTGCCCGGTTGATCGCAATAGGCTCGCCCCCCTTTACATGGGACTTAAACATAAAAATATGAAGTTTAGAAAAACACGCTTTTATCACTCACAAAAAATTATAAAATAATAAATTGTTTATTATTAGTTACGATATAAGTACCCATGAAGCTTGTCACTTCTTTCATATCCAATGATTAATTCAAAAAGCGTAGAGCGCTTTGTTAAAATTAATTAAAAGTACACACAACTAAAAAGCGCTTCACGCCCAAAGATTCCGTTACACTGATAGATATAAGTCAATTTAGTGCGCGAAAAATGTTTTTTTTTTAATATTACTTATTTTTATTTTTTACTTTTTAGTCCAGTATATTCTTCATTCGGTTAATAAGTCTAGAGTCAAGGAAGTTATGACTTGAGCGGTGTATTAGGAGCCACTGATGGGTTCCACTACCCACCTCCTGGCTCTATCATCATACCCTGGTTGCCTAAGCCCAATCTATTGGACTCGTTAAAACGAATCATATGATCCCAAACTGAAGGGGTGTACTAGTAGCCACTGAAGGGTTCCACTATCCACCACATGATCTGATGATGAAGCCAGGAGGCTCTATCATCAGATCAACTCAAAGACACCAAATTATTGTATTGTCATCGGTCCTTGATACGTGTGCAAATTTTCAAGTTAATCGGACGTCTAGAAGTTGGTGAAAATTACGTTGAAAAATTCTGTTACATAGATATGACGGAGAAGGTACGTCTCTCGTTATTATCAGCCATATTTTAACTATTGTGGGCGTACTTTCGGTAGTGTTGGTTATTGCGCAAAAGAAAAACCATTTGCAGTTCAAATCAAATTATAATTTACGAACAAATTAATCACACTAGCGTATCACACACTGTAGGTACACGACACAACTATACGGAACGCGCAACAGTTTCTAAACGTGTTCACTGCTTAGCCGCCAATAACAAACTCTGCTTTACTTTGGTCAAGCGTTAGCGTTATAGACTCTGTCGAGCGCCACCTGGTGGCGCTGGCGTCCCGATTTGTCAAAGTCAAACGAGTGATTTAACGTATTTCCGACAGATATATAATATACAGCTAATAAAAGCGTATTAAAAAATGTGAGTGAACTATAGGTACACCTGTGCCCAACCCTTCGAGGAAACAAGGCGTCATGTAATATAATGTGATTGCTAGATGCATAACTGTTCCATTGTATAGAGATTTATAAAGAAAGCCTATGTCTAAGTGATAGACGGGAAAAGGCTTAAATGATGACGAAAAACCTGTAGCATTTATCAGTAATCATTAATTTATGACATCTGTTGTTCCTCGTTCCAAATAATGCGCTTCCCAACTATAGACACAAGCGTATCAAAACATGTATAGCTACAATTTATCTAGCAAAGCATCGCCAATGAGACACAGTTGATTATCTATTGTAATAGCTCTCTAGCGGGCCACCTGGGGCCTGACTAGTCTTCTTGCAAGCTCTAGTTTTTAACTCCCAACTGTCTCTAACTCTAAACAAGTTGGTTCACCCATAACAGCTCCAAGATATCAATATCAAAACTACAGTTTAATCGTTCCGACTGTCATCCCAACCTTACATGGGATCACATGGAATCCCAACTTCTGTAGACCCGAAAACTTTGGACGTCTGAAACTGTCACACAGCCTTACCAGTTATCAATAAAACAGTTAGTTTTAGTCCGTGACGCGGTTCGGCGAATTTCTGATAACTTCAGAGCATGGGAAACTTTTATCCAGCGGGGTATTGCGTAACACACTAACAGTAGGAATGGCTATCATTTTGACAGTTCATTTATTACGTTGTTGAGCAGACAAATTTTTCGAACATATGAAGCAATTGGTTAGTAATAGGCTTCAAAATGATTCAGATTGTGATAGATAGTGTGTTACGTAACTAGGGTGCAGGTCGGGGTATAATTTTATCAAGTGTTATTATTTCAACGGTGGTTAAAATGTGAAACCGTAAATAGGTTTATACAAATAATTGGTCAATTGACATTTATTTCGTTGAAATATCCCGAGATTATAGAATGCGCTCCTTTTCTTAGTTTCGTATTCCTTTCTTAAATGAGCTTGAACACGATAAACTTGCATTAAACCAAACAATTCTTAGGAAATCTGAAAGTTACAAGTGTACAGTTTGAAACTTATAGACGGGTGTGTGTATTTAAGTAAAAATAATGTTAGTACTTAATTTATTTGCCTTTTAGTACCGTCGCGGCATCCACAACGCCACATACGAGCTACGCGTCACACTGACGTCACGGAAAATCCTGCATCGCGCAAGCAAAGTTTACCGCGCAGCTAGGATATATACAATGCCCCGACATCAATTGTCGGGCAGTTTCCCACCAGTCACGACACCCGTCTGGTCGGAGGATCCTGCCTTTGCTATAGAGGTATGAGTGAACTTTACACAATGTTCCTCATACCTCTATAGTACTATTACATAGCCGACTTGGGTAAACTATTGAGCCCAAAATGTTTACGTTTAGAATAAGAACTGATGCACCTACACAGTTATGCAATAAATATATCTTTACATTTATATCAGAAAAAGGCCTTCATCCTGCAGCAGAAAATAATATACTGATACTAATTTCGGATTTATTTCCAAGGTTATTGAGATGGCTTATTTTTTTTCGAAAAACCGCTAAAGCAGTATAAATATAGCACCATACCATAAACAATGCCAAGAACACTCGTTACTTCATATTAATTGCTACACTTTCCCGATGTGACATTTTTGAGAGACCCGCTCCCCTGTTTTCGCCGGGGAACGTTCAACACCATTAAGTCTGCGTCAGGGGAGACAGGGGTGTATAGACAGGGGAGTATTTGGGCCATCGTGTCCGACAGGGGAGGAACTGGTTCAAGGACACGATCGGAAAGTGGAATATTGAATGTGGGAAGAACAACATCTTACAAGAAGTTTAAGAATCACAAGTTCAAATTGTGTTGTTAGAAAAGCATAACTTTAGCGATCTGCGTATGTTTATGCAGAACAACTATTTTTGTTGATTTTATCGTTTCTTGGTCATATCATCTAGCAGACAATTGCCATGCTTCCCTAAAATATCTAGCAAATTGTGAAGTTACCATAATCCTAAGCCATAATAAAAACCCCAAAATTTCAATTTGGCAAATGAAAACAGTGTAGGCAAATTGATTAGTTTAACTTCTCCCCACCCTATACACCCGAGGAAGAGTGGGTCAGTGCCAAAAAAAACGAAATTAAATATATTCAGTCTCCGAAAGAATCATAAAGAATTTGGCTGACCGACTCCCAAATTAAATGACTGCACAACACATAAACAAATTAATAAATTGTCCGGACGAGCGAGAACCTTTATTTACACGTTGGAATACCGACCAGTTTCCCGAAACTTAGCTGTGATGAATTGCAAAACGAAATTTCTGTGCTATCAACCAGCGCAGCGGTAGGGTTGGAAGACTTCCTTTACTTAACTACGACTTTAAGATCGACCGTTCTTCTTCCTCTTCTCGTGTCATTATGACTCATTTTGTTGTATGAATATTGCTCATGCTGTGGCGTAGAGATTAGCCAGTCAGCAGGTTGGTACCGAGGCTGACTTTCCAAGGTACCTCGGCCGAATTTAAGTAACGCCACTTTAACTAAAACGCACCCGTGTTCCTTCAGTTGCCTGTGCGCCAGGGCCACGGTAACTCTTTCGAACAATCCGCGACCCCGGCAGGATACTTGCACCACGAAGCACTCAATCCATTTAACGCTAATTTTATTTAAAACATCATTCTGTCTCTGTCATCTTCAAACGATTGACAGAAATAGAACGATGTTTGAAAATCGTTTCTCGCTAAATGCATTTAGTGATTTGGGATGCAAGTGGATCTTAATAATTTATTAATGTTAATATTAATAATTAAGGTAAAGATAATCCCGTCCTACAATTTAAGTGGCAACAGACTAGGACTACACGAGTGCGAGGCCGCAAACCGGGGTATTGCATAACACACTAACAGTAGGAATGGCTGTCATTTTGACAGTTCAACAACATTCATTGCGTTATTTAAGTTGTTGAGCAGACAAATTTTTCGGACATATAAAGCAATGAATTAGCAAAATCCTTCAAAAAAATATTCAAATTCTAATTGATAGTGTGTTACGCAATTCGGGTGCTGGTCGTCAATTTGATCCGCACCCGTTGCACTATAGACATGAAGCTACTGCTATTAAAAACATATCAAGCTTATCAGAAGATGTAGCAAAAAGCACTAATTAAACGACCTTGCTAGTAAATTGTAAAAAGTAAATAAGTAGAAAGAAAATAAGTTTATTAGCGGTAAACCTGACGCAGAAAACAACACACAAATAGAAAAAAGAACGAGAAGGGGGGAAAATATGCATCACATCCATGCAAAACGGCAATCACTTAGCATAGTGCTACGACCATATGCGAGACAGAGCCCCAGCGCTGGTTAAATGCGCGTGGCAATCGGATTGGCAGTCCCAGTATGTTGTTGTTAACAATATAGAAGACAACTTGGACGTTTTCTGCGACACCCACAGTAAAAACATCCTTTACATACTTTTTTTGTAGCCACGACCTACACTGCCAGAGTTGTGTAACATTTTAACTCAATTGGGCCACATGTCCGTCCCCAAATATTTGCCAGAACTTCACATCCCTCAAAGACAGGTAATATATATTTATATCGATGTTTGCCTCTCCTACTTTTTGTGTCGCTGCCAAAAAAATATGATGGATGGAAATAAACTGGGACGGATATGATAGGCTGTCGATTTTCATCCCAAAATGGAAACCCTGTATTTTAGCCGGGCGTTGACCGTACAGGTTTTTCGTGAATATTTTCTTTTGAACAATGGATTGGTTTGAAACTCTTGGATGGTGGTAAAAAAAATATTTCTTGATGAAATGGCAAATTTTTATTACGAGAACCATAGTACCAGAAATGTATGTCTTGACAAGCCGTATGCCCGATGGCATTTCTCACCGGCGAAAAATACGAAATTGCATACAAACCATTTAACCCTTTGGGGAGAAATTGCAAAAATTTCAAATACCTCTCGTGCTAAATTCAGTGTATTAATGAGTAAAAATTCGTCAGTGTATTAATGAATAAAAATCTATGTATGCAAGAACCTCACTACAAGAAATGTCTCAATTCTGGCCATAGGAACAGGGAAAAATTAAACAAAAAAACAAAACGGTAAGAGAGCTTAATTCTTTTACAAAATAGCATTGAAGCCTTCTTGTATTTAAACTGTAATCTTTTAATCTTACTTTTGTGTTGGGAAAAGGTAAGCTATAGAACAGGAAAGAAAGTTCCAACCCAACCCTTTTCCTCAACGAAGGGTTGATACCACGGCCCCAGGACGACATTATCAGAAAAAAAAACAAACGTCTTCAAAAAAAAACACTACGAAGTGAAAAATAACTTTAGTTTTTGAAGTCGGTGGTGTGTGGAACTAACTCATAAACTACTCAATCAAGGTAATAAATACATTATATGGGTCCACCGCGCAGGCTTTCTCTATACCAAACGAAAAAATAATTACGTAAGTCAGCCCACAAATCACGGAGAAATCGGTGTACCTACATACATGAAAAAAAAAAATAACTCGCTGAATGCAGACCTCCTCCTTTTTCAGAGTTAATAATAGTTTCATCCCTATTTCGCAACGAAGAATCGATAACTAGTACTCTAATTGCGTAACACACTATCAATCGCAATCTGAATCATTTTGAAGGATGTTGCTAATCCATTGCTTCAGTTCAACCTAGTTCAGGCAAATTAGCAACTTTGCTCTATTTCTAATTGTTAAGGTATTTATTGTTAATGTGTTCCTCTTATAAATAAATTATTTTATTATTATTATTATTTTATTTATTCACATGTTCGAAAAATTTGTCTGCTCAACAACGTAAATAACGCAATGAATGTTGTTGAACTGTCAAAATGAAAGCCATTTCTTCTGTTAGTGTGTTACGCAGTTACCCCGCGGGGCCCGCTTTTTTTTTTTTTTTTTTGAGTGTGATATCATCAAATGACCTCTCCCGCTCTGGGTGGAGCGGAAGGGCGTGTCAGACTTACTGACTAAAACCCACTCGTGTTCCTTCAGTTGCTGTGCGCCAGGGCCACGGTAACTCTTTCTAACAACCCGCGACCCCGGCAGGCATCGGTCCTATCGGACCCCGTCAATGGTGCTGACATCTCTTTGAGGCGCGCGTGGAACACGACGCGCCGTCGACCCGGTCCTGGTCCTTACCGGACGGCGAGCTGCCCATTGCTCGCCGTCCGCAAGCCCGCGCCTACGGTGGCCGGGAGTCGGCAATCGACTCCCGACGACCAGGGTGTCTCCTCCTGCGGCGGCTAGGGGCGCGAGGGCGCAGAGATTGCCTCTCCCTTTCGCGCTCCGCCTCCTCCTTCGCGAGCATTACTGCTTCGCAGAAGGAGGTGACGGCTTCCCATTCCCTCTTGCTCCGTACCATGGCCGGAACCAAGGCCGGACGCGAGAGGTCGCCGCCGCCGATCGTCGCCACGAGGACACGGCGGTGCTCCGTCCAAGCCGGGCAGACCTCCACCGTATGCTCCACCGTGTCCTCCGGTCGATCCACACAATGATAACACCCGGGCGTTTCCTCCCGCCTTATCCGAAACAGGAACCTCCCGAAACAGCCATGTCCGGTGAGGACCTGCGTCAGGCGGAAGGTGAGGACGCCGTGGCGCCTCTCAAGCCACTCCTCAAAGAGGGGTCTTACCGCCGCAATTGTGGCGTGCTATGCGCTGGGTTTCGACAATCGCACTCTCCATGCCACCATGAGATCCCGCCGGAGCTCTGTCCGCTGTGCCGCGATTTCTCGCGGCAACGGAACCCCGCGGGGCCCTAAGACAACATTATCACAAAATAGATATTTCAATTAAAGTTCTTAATTCTATATTTAGACAGTGAAGATTAATGTCATCTCCAGTAAGCATAATAAACAAAATGGATTTGAACCTGATATTTCGTCGTTTCGTAATTTAAATTTAACCGAGATAGGGTTGCCAAAAATTTTGAACTCTTTAAATAATACACAGATATTTATGAAGTCTTTGGAACAACTGGAATCAAATATTAACAATTGTGGAAGTAACTATCTGTCAAGACAAATACCTATAAAAAATTTAACGTGATAGTTTTCAATAAGAATTTCTCGTCGTTTAATTATTTCGTATATTTAGTAACAAAATGAAAAACATTCCTTTCCCTTGCGGGGATCGTATCTAAATAATAACAGTCGCACGTGTCGATCGAAGATTAATCTACGCTTACCGAGACTGGTCCGTGGATGGGTGACCATCCATTACATAGCGAGACTCCTCTGTACCTCGGAAAGCACGTTAAACCCTTGGTCCCGGCTGTCATTTGTAGATCTTTGACAGTCGTTACGGGTAGTCAGAAGCCCAAAAGTCTGAGAACCAGTCTTACTAAGGGGTATCGTATTACCCAGTAACTGGGCTGTAGAAGTCAGATAGGCAGTCGCTCCATGTAAAATACTGGTATTCAGCTGCATCCGGTTAGACATAGTTGGTGAAAGGCAGGGAGATTGATTGATCTGCGAGAAATGTTTTAGTATTCCAAAATGAAAAGTAGGCTATGGTTTTTCTGGCTCCATTGATCGTGTACTTTGTACTTAGTTGCTTCTTAAATGTTAAAGGTAACAAAACATAAAAAAATCCACAAAATAGGGACGAAGGACCAGATCCATTAAAAGAAGTATCAATTTCGGAGCCGCTGTTTTCCTCTCAGCACCTTTTAATTCTGTAATCGATAGTCAAAGTTCATTCGTTAAAAATGTTCGCGGAACAAAATTAATGTTCTTTCTAACCCCGGGTTAGGGTTGTCAATTGCCACATTTAGGTTTGCCCGTAAAACACCGAATTTCTGGGTGTATATTGAACCCCAAAATCCGTATTTACGGCCGAAGTTACGGGCTATTCCTGCTCCTCAGTATCACCTACGGACATAAGATAACTTTGGAGCCCGAACTAAGAATTAATGACAACACGATTTGACAGTTGTCCCTCCTCGCGATGTGCTTTTGCCTGTTCGAAAATTTTAATCTGTGACTTGTTATGAAGGTCAGATAGGCAGTCGCCTATCTGACCTTCATAACCCAGTTACTGGGTAAAACGATTCCTCTTGGTGAGACTGGTTGTCAGACTTCTGGGCTTTTGACTACCCATAACAACTGTCAAAGATCTAGGAATGAGAGCCGGGACCAACGGCTTAACGTGCATTCCGAAGCACGGTGGATCGGTCTCGATATGTAATGGATGGTCACCCATCCACGAACCGACCGCGGCAAGCGTATCTTAACCTTCGACCAACCCATGCGGCTGTTATCATTTAGCCATGAGCCCCCCTTCCTAAAACATTTCCCGCAGATACTGATATAAAATTAAAATAAACAAGGTGCTAAAAGTCTTAGACCTTTCGTAAAACCCTGACAACTCTAGACATTCACCTCAACACCAAATACCAGCTCATAAGCTAAGTAAATAACTCAATTACGACACACAACGTAATCCAATTTACGCATTCGCTTTCTAACCATTTGGTCCTAACTGGCATAAGGACCATTAGTAATCCCCCGTCAATACATTGCCCGAAGTGTGTTGTTAATCGCTGATTACTTAGGAGCATTAAGGACCAGACGGGGGTCTGAAATAGCTTGAACAAAAACCTTTTCATTATGTGCCTTAACTTATAAGAACAGATTCTGGTTGTAATTGCTACCATTAATTTTAAACCTTTATTGATTCAGCTGAATGGTATTGAAGATAGGAATGCTGATAGCAGCATGACACTGTGCCAATTTGTGAATGAATTGGAATGGAATGGCATGTCGGTCGTGTTCGCGTAAAATCTAGTCGTGATAGGATTAAATGAAAATAGTTTCGGACATTGTTTTAATCAATGTTGCTTTTGCTGTACCAAAAATGCACGTAATTCCATTAACTTGTGAGAATGAGCTAACCATTCTTTTGTTTTTAACTAGCAACCCGCCCCTGCTTCGCACGGTTTTTATGATAAATGATAAATGATTTTATTTCTGTAAGTAGGTTTGTACGAACACTTCCACACGTCAATCATGTTTTTTAAACTAGATGAGGTCGGCGTTACCTATCTGACTACTCGGAGAAGAAAGGCCGAAACAAACTCGGAGGTCACAGTCTCTTTTAAAGTCCATACATAATCTTGGTCAGATCATGTGAAGACCATGTAGATTAGTCTGAAATGGTCTTTTGAGGAAAAAGCACACAGAATGAGTGGACCTGTCCAGTCAGTGCACGCATTTGTCAGTAATTGTGCAGCTCGACTCAGGAAGTCAGGACTTAAGGAGCTCAACGATTCGACGAACAATACCAAAGAAAGGACATTTGGGTAGGCCGCAAAAATTACTCAAACTGCCAGATCATAATTAAAATTAAATTAGAACTTAAATTAAATGATGACTTTCCAAACATCGAGATTTATTAATTATACCTATGTAAGTTAATAATAAAGTAAACACAATAAACCTTCTGGAATAAATTCTCTAAATGATGGTGAAAAACGCATCAAAATCCGTTGCATAGTTTAGAAGAAAACGCCACCGCCATCATCTTAGCTCTACACCACCCTTGGTTGGCTGGTAGAAAATGCCTGAGGCATTAAGTCCGCCTTTGTACCTTATTATATGTGAGAAGTTTAAACAAATAAATAAATAAAAGCGACTTTATAATATGTATATAAGCCTCTTATAAACATTATAGTTAGCCTATCATTTGGTATAAATAGACTTTTATTTGTAATACTTTATTTATCTTTTATATAGATTCTTCTATATTTTGTGAATGTGAGAACGTTGTAGGCCTAACTTGTAGACTATAGATTTGTAGACCTTTTTCTATTTTGTTGAGTACCTGTTACTTGTTGATAGGCCTAGGCTGTCCTGCCATACCTATTAACACTGTAATTTGAAAACATTGTAAAAGCCCTTATTTTTAAAAGAGTAACCGTGGAGTTTCTTGCCGGCTTTTCTCAATAGGAAACGACCAATTGGAATCGTGCACCTAGCTTCTGACATTTCTTAAGTGTCCATGTACATTTATGTCAAATAAAATATTTTGATTTTGTCTTTAAGTTACTACTTTCCATAACCAGAAAACATTAAACATGCAAACGTATCGAAACTTATCACGTGAAATAAATCTCAAGCCTGGTTTGTTGCATTTGCGTTCGCACTACATGAAGACAGGGGATTTTATAAACAGATTTTAAGATTTGTTGGGTAAACCAAATCAAGTAATATCAAACGTCTAACAGATTTCAGTTCAACAAGTTGTTTGACAATGCAAACACGGGTCAATATATTGCCAGAAAACAGAGATTTCAGTGATTGCCTCGCCAGTGCGTACGCACGGTTAGACAGACCGTATACTTTTTAATTAAAAAGAACATCACACAAGACCTAAAAACAACTAAAATTTCGATCACCTCAACAACAATTTCAACCCAACATGACTTCCATACCTAAACCAATAAAATTACAGGAATTAATATTCACAAAACAGGATCAAAGTCTACACGTATTGTTTAACAATAAGTCCTGAAACTTCGCTTAGTTCCACACAATACAGGGAAACCTTTAGAATGGCCCATGTTTAATACTATTGTTGATGTTCACTTGGTTTCTAGAATACTATAATAGTTGTATGTTACTTTAGAATATGTTGTGAGTTGTTTTTCAATATTGTTGGGAGTTTGGGACTTTGGAAGTAAGGTCTCTGCTTAATAATCTACAATTCTTGATTGAAAGCCAAGAAACGCTACAAGTTTCTGCACTATTAGCTTGTACTTGCAAAAAAAAGTTGCAAGTAACTTACATGCCATTGTGTAGGAAATTTAGGACGGTTAGGACAAGAAAAGAGCAACGTAACTTTATAGCTGCTTTATTCTACGCGGAACGCGAAATTTAAAATGCACTGACATGTGTTTTAATACATTTCTACATCTAAAATACTGCAAATAGGTGGCCTGTCAAGCAACTTTTGGAAATAAAATATTAAATACAAGCTGTTCGTGCCCGGCGTCACCCGGGGTGAATTTGATACAGAAATAGCATCCTTATTTCCGACTTTCTCGGTTGATTTACCAAAAAAAATTTTTCATTCAAACCTTGTCCTGACATATACACGGACGGACAAACATTTTTGGCAATAGATTTTTATATAGATAGATTATTTTAATAAAGTTTGCAATCTACTTCCGTTCACTAACTAGAGACAGCATTTACAGCGCAGGAAGCCGGTTGCAGTCTCAAATAATCAAATAAAACATTTACAAAATAATCTGCACCCACCAAACAATTAGATTAAGTTAGGTAAATTCAAAGCAAAAGCTAAAAATGAGGGCTATCGCGCTTGAGTTCGCCACTAGAGGCGCTAGTGTAGAGTAAGGTGTCTAGATGTCAAAATATGTACTGAACGTTCACTGTTTGCGGAATTTTTTATCACGGATTTTAACGAATGATTTATAATAGCTGTAATGGTTGTGCCATTCCTGATTAATTATGGCTTTAACATTTTAAGTAAAAAGTTAGGATCTAATTTGGTAGCACTCGAAGGAAGAATAAAATTTGTCTGCTTAATGCTTGCCAATTTTAGGAACATTATAGTCTAAATATTCATTTGAAGTTTTAAAATGTGATAAAATAAACATACTATGAATATAAGGGTCCTTAAACATATCCAAAACATCAAATAAAAGTACTGCAACAGGACCTTACTCAACAGTGGCGCTAACTGGTGAGCAGAAAAACGATAGCCCCCATTGTGCCCTTTCACCAATCAGAAGTTGTTATGGCACAAACATACTTGCATACTTTTGTGATAGTTACTGGCGGCATGTGTGTAGCTTCTGCCTTAACACGAGATGGCATTTCCACCGATATTTTGAAAAACATATATATAATATGTATAGTAGATATATTTACGCAGTATGAATAGAAATTCCATTTTGCAGATTTCGAAGATCCTTTTGAAATAAAAATGTCTAATTCTAATCTTTTTACACACAATCAATGTAGATCAGGCTAGAGAGAAGATAACACCACTAAAAAGGAAATACTCAACGCATAGAAAAGTCAACAAAAAATGCTATGAAGTTACACAAACCCACTAAAAACTAAGTCAGAAATGACATCTTATCCACTAATCAAAAATCTTCAAGTCTTGAAACCAGTCTTCAAACTAAGACCCTCAACTTCAACCCTCAGAATTCTCAAGTAGTACTCTTAACAATTTAAAGTAACGTCGAGAGAATGCAGCCCAACCGCATTTCTCTGCCATGCCGGGATCTAGTAAATTGATATCGTTTGCAGATCCCGAAGTTGACATCCTTACTGAGTTAGCTCAGTAAGGATGTCAACTTCGGGATCTTCCTCAACTGATTCTAAAACTGGTTGAGGAAATATTTTTTTTTAATATTCAGACTGTTTTTGCAATTTTATATAGTGCCTTTATCGGCTTTAATGTAAAGTTTTGGAATGCTGATGAAAATAATCTGCAAGATACGTAATTGAATTTTAATAAGCAATAAAGTTCTAATTCGGAGAAAATCTTGCTACAAAATTAATGTTATTCCGTCCTTGTCAAGGGAATATCGTGACTTAGTGAAGGGTCTGCTTTGAGCCCAAGCTTTTGTCTTAATTGGAAGCAAATACATTTTTCGTAATAATAGAAGCATCATTATCTAATAATGTGTTTGTATGTTTGTTAGTTACGCTTTCACGCTAAAACGGCTGAAAGGATTTGGATAAAATTTGGCACATGTCTACACATGTGCCAAATTTTATCCAAATTCGTTGTGGTCTACACCATGACCTGGATTAGGCCATAGGATACTTCTTATCCCGATATTCCCACGAGATCGAGACTTATACGGTTGAAACCGCGGGGCGCAACTAGTAGTTTATAAGTATATATCCATTATTAATGCATTCTACGAGTAAATAATGTCACTATATAAAATACTGACTAAGCTAATTGAGAATTCAAAACTAAATAATATTCCCAGTCGAAAGAGATTCTAAGCATTACAATTTATGGCAGTGATATGATACAAAACGTCACTTAAACATCATTAGCACAAATTTGTCAGTGACACCCGCCATTTCGTACTACAATCCAATTGAAATACTAGCGCGGCCTAATTGTTATATCCTAGATAGCAACAAGCCATAAAACATAGGTAAGTAGGCGAAGCAAAGCCGGTGTATAAGTGGATAGAGAGAAGCCTTCGGAAGCCCCACGTGCCCTCGGCACAGCTTAATACGCAGCCGGCTACAATGTTTATAATTAATTATACCTTGTTTAATCTTCTAGTACATTTAGGTTTTGGAATATATTCAAGTATATGAAGGGTAATATTGCGGACTGTAGATGAATGTTGATCTCTGAATGTCTACTTAAAATATTGGTTCTTCGAGCAGGCTTAGAATCAACGCGTGTTCCTACTCGGCTCGAAGGACCATAATTGCCAGGGAAATTTATTGCAGTGAAAATAATACCACTGCATTAAAGCATAAAAAGGTATTCGCTTATTCATGTTTTTTTTTTTTAATTCGCTCTGCTCCAGCTAAGGTATGCAGTGACACCTGTCAGTTACAACAGTGGCATTATATGTCAATCTAATTTTAGGGACTGGAAAAACATTTTGTATTTTGTTTTCTTTTTTAGAACTTTTCGCCACAGTATTATTTCCTTCTTTGCGTAGGTTTTGTACTACTGAATACTTATTATCCAAGATCATACAAAACAATTAAGAAGAATTAATGACAATCATCTCTTTTTTAATCAACAACGAACAACACAGTAACTACATCCAGGATCTTAAGAGAGAAGATATTAAATTCTTACACTAGGTTCATTAATCACCAGAATGAGAGTAATAATGCAACAAGTGATGTATGGCCACATTAACGTTAACTTTAGCGAAAAGAATACTTTTATAGGGTAAATGAAGATATAAACGTTACGTATAAAGAAGAGTATTTAATGATAGAACTTCCACCTTAATGACAGAATAAAAACAAAACTAAGAACGTTGGATAAATAACTAATAATTTTGCTAAAATCATTCATCAGAAGTCATAAAATACAGCAGTCAGAGGAAAGATAAAATAATACCTATGTTTAACTTTACTATATATATCGTCCAAACAAGCATTTAAACTAACTTCTTTACAACACTAACACACAGGACCAGTCTCATTGGTTTTGGTCCTTTTATTGATCTCCCGAAACACATACACCCTAAAAGGCCAGAATTAATACGCAATCCATTTTCTAGAACAAATTGCATACGTGGCGCGAAACATTTGTCTAAGGCAGGGTTCGGGAACCACAGGCACGCTATTTAATAGTGTCGGAATTCATTGCAGACCATCATGCCAGGAAAGTTTTGCAAATGTGCATGGTTATTTTTTTATTGAAAAGATTTATTTTGTTTCCTACATGCATAAAAACACTTTTACAAAAAATACAATTGACTTCCAAAAATAAAACACTACAAAGTGCAAAATAACTTTAGTTTCGGAAGTCGATGTCTTTGGCTTTTTTTTTTCTTGCCTTTGCCACCAAATTTAAACGGGACCACCTCTAGAAAATACTCTTCCAAATTTAAAAAGAATCCTCGAAATCAGTTAAGAATAACTGGCGAAAATATCGCCGAATTTACTTACAAAAAAATCCTCCTTATTGAAGTCGGTTAAAAAGGATACAAATAATCTCAGAGTAGGAAAAAGAGGAACCATAGGGTAGCTAGAGCATCCCTAATGATACCTTTCATTAAATAGGATTAGATGAAGAATTTTACGACCCAATTACAGCAGCGGCTCAACGATAGGCTTCCCGCCCTAAGGATCGCAAGAAATTGTGTCTTCATCTATAGTCTCTATACTAAATTATTTGCGATTCTCCTATTAACAACGGGGGTAAATATACGCGTAACAAAACCGAGAGTCACTAATACTCCCCGTCATTGTGATCATATTTTTGTATTGGAACATATCCTGATAACCTTCTGGTTACGGAGATATTGAAGATCGAAGTTCCAACTTTTTTTTACTTTTTTTCATGAAAACAAGTTTTAAAAGTTATATCTAACTTAATTTTATACCTACCTACTTTATATAAATACTCCCACGACTCCTGTACCGTTTCACAAGCACAATGTTTTGCGTGCATAAAATTGCACGTTCCCGAACACAGCGATTTTCACATCAAAAATAAAAGTCGTTTCCCAGCGCAAATATTTGTTAATGTTACTTAGTTTGATGTACAGAATGCGTAGACAACGGCTATGTGATAAGTCTTTTTACACCCTGTATAACTCTTTTATTGTTCAGACAAGGAACAAATCATTCTAAAGGCAGCAGCACATTTTATCCTTCGTTGGTAGCAGCATCCATGACAAACAGGACCAACAATAAAAAATATTGTCCATCCCTGATCCATCTATCCATCCAAGGCGTTCAGAGTCCAATTCAAATACGTGATGTTTAGAAGCAAATTGTGAACGGAATAGGCATTCAGTAATGGAATTGACTCCCTCGGTACGTATTCAGAACGGTAATAGACCTCCTCCAGCTTTCCAAGGCGATATATCGTTCGTAGAATTGCTGGAAATACGTACAAATTGGGAACTATTTTTTGAAGAGTGAACTTGGTATTTATTTATTTATAAATGAACATTTATAAAACTATTTTTAAGATAGGCATTGCAACATGTTTACGGAATTGTAAAAAACCAGAAATATGACGTAGTCATCATTAAAATTCACTTTCGGCTCGAAAGACCAGTTTCCAAGACAAAAGTCAAGGCTCTATAAAAAAAGATTATACGCGCGATTATTAACATGAATGTCAACGAAGGAATGCAGTCTATTATAAATTGAATCAAGGATATTGATTTTGAAATTTCATAATTATTAGAAGGATCACCTTTCATTGCATTGCATTAGGTCGTTCTTTGAACTCTAGCGCAGGATGGACATAACAAATCTGACACAGAACCTCAATTCCGATTTAAACTTTCTATCACAATCCGAAGGATTTTGAAAGAAATTCCTAACCCATTGCTTTTGAAAAATTTCTGCTCGACAACGCGTAAATAACGCAATGAATGTTGTTGAATTGCCAATATGGAAAGACATTGCAATCGAAAGTGTGTTACGCCAGGTCACGAAACAATCATTATTATAACCATTTAGTCGGTGAAGACTAACACGATGGCAATAAAAACAAGGGTCCATAGCAAATAAGGCTAATACCTTTTTTTTTTTTGTTTTCGGGAGAAACCTTCAAAAGGCACCCGGCCTTTTGGGAGGGAGGTCGGGGAGTGTGGGATTTTTACCTCACTAAAACCACCCCGGTGATGACCATCAGCACATAGAGGGGGTCCTGGTTCTTCTTAAAAGACCCCTGTGCAACGCCTGTAAAGCACATCCCTGGGGAGACTGTAAAGGGGCCGCCCCTGAGTCTCGCTATGCACGGCATCACGTGACCACTGTGCCGCCGTCTTCCCTGGGGTCACTCGATAGGCGGACAGAGTCCCCACTCTGTGCGCCTGCGACCCCAAAGGTCCACCTACCTTGATTGGTAAGCGGGTTTCGGCGTATTTGGCGCCAAGGCGGTAAAAGTTAATACCGAAACTTTCTATTCTATCAATAAATACGGGTCATTGGTATAATAACAGCTTACCTAATTAACAGGTCAGTTGACTCAGATTAGGCCGAATATTGGATAAGCGAGCGAACTCATTCCGAATTTGAATAGGTGCGTGATTCGCAGCGCATCGCATCGTTTCATTTCGACGTTAGATTACTGCTGTTATTGTCGACATTTATTATTTAAGCTTAACCTGAAGAATATAGGCATTATGTTGTTTCTTTATTTATAAAAGTGCACCTACAGCAGTATTATAATTAAACAATGCCCCCAAAACCGTTTTCGTGGTTAGTATGTGGGAAAAGATCATACAAAATATAGTTAGTACAGATACTTATCAGTAAAACATAAGGTGAAGGAAATGAAGTCAATCAAAAACTGTGTCTACCCTTTTCATAACCATTTTTGGGTTGGCTTCCAGTCTAACCGGATGCAGCCGAATACCAGTATTTTACATGGAGCGACTACCTATCAGGCAATAAGGACAAAAATATGTATATTTAGCTTAAAAATAATGCTCCGTACAAAAGGGAAAATTTTCATTGATACCTTACACATCAAGACTTGATCCACAGGCTTATTCCAATTTCGCAAGAGAGAGCCAACAATACGACATACGTCACAATACGGCCACCACACGGTGTACGCCACCTACACCTGTAGGACCTATTCTAAGCCCAAACAATCTAAACAAGCAATATTCAGTACAAAACATCGTGATCCGAAACAGGCTCCATACAGGTACCCACGTACGTTATGAATGACGTCAGAGGTACGGTTATAGCTAAGCGCTATATCTACCGCTTTGAACCGGCCTACTGAACCGGGAGCCTCGTGCGCCGAGCGAAAATATTCAAACGAGAATTTGTTTAGAACGGATTTGATCGCGATGTGTTATCAGACTGGTTCTTTGTGAGTTTTTCTTAGACTGTGACGTCACATCATTATGTTAAAGGATATCTTTATATCCTTTGACATAATGATGTGACGTCTACCTATGATGCAGAGCATTTAGTCTGCGACTCGAAGGACCAGTATTTTGCATGTTCATCAAGGCAGATATTTTCACAGCTATAAATCGCTCTGACGTTCTAAATCGAATGCTGTGTTTTTACGTTTTTTATTGACTTTCAGCTGTTATCAAACCACTGACGAAGCGGTACGTACAGCTTTTATTTCTCCACTAAGGAGCCGAAGGTTTAAGAAAAATATTTGCATAGCTACCAATAGGATTTATGTCTGAATACGTTACTAGAATTAAGGTTATCATAAAAGAAAGAGAGCTCCCTCAGCACAAACAATACCCTTTAATTAATCCCTTAAATTACGACAAAATTCGCTTGTTATCCTTTAATTTCACCTCCCAACAACGTCACGGATATCCTGGACCAAATTGAACAATGGTTTAAAACTATCAATTTTGAAAACAATGGAACCCTACCCTTAACCCGTCTTAGCGATTAATAAATCAAATCGATTCAATCGGAAAGCCTGACAAATCGAATCTCCGTATCAGTTATATCGAGAATCTGTTCAAGCATCTTCGAGTTAGGAAATAAAATGGAATACAATTGAAATACGGGGTTAGTTTGAAAAATGTTTGAGGGTGAACGATTTGTTTTTGAGTTGCGTTTTAGAATTTATCGTGTTTCAACGATATTTAGGGCCCATTTCTAGATCCTGGACAGGAACTAATTATCACATTAATAATAGAACAGAACTTTAATTGATGGCTAAAGAAGGTATCGATGGTTGAAGTAAGTTAGAATCTATTTAGATACCTTTAAAGATTCAGACATAAGTAGGCAAATCCCGCGCGTTATTACTGACTGGAAAAATGCTTACCTCAGCCTACATAATTTAAAATCACCGGTACGAAACATGAAAAAATAAATCGATTCGCACAAAAATATAGTACAATTACATTCAAATAAAAGACCGGCATGATGACTCTTACAAACACGTGTGGCATTCGGGGACTGCCGCGGTAAAGCTATTGCATAGCATTTTTTATCAACTTATGCAATTATATTTTTTTTTTGTTTATGGGGTTTTTTTTTTCTTTGATATTAATTCAAGTACAGTCGTACCATATACATACACGTTAAGCGAACGCTCGGCCGAGCTACATGGTAGGCGGAGTGGGGGGTGTTAGGTTTTATTTTCGTTACGGAATTTCTTGATTTGGTCGCCACGCTCAAAGCCCGCGATAAAAGCTATGCAATAGCTTAAAAACAAATAAACATTATCTGTATTATCCCAATGCTAGAACCACCCACACGATTTTCAGCTTTAAAACTAGACAAATACGACGATTGAAATAACCACAAAAAACCCTACACGTGTAACAAATACATCATACTAAAATCTATAGCAACTGCCCACATAAAGGATGAATCTCAGAAACGAGAAAATGTTTAAACATGAATAAAATAACTCCGGGCGGTTTAGTCCACGGAAAATTAAGTGAAATCCAATGCAGACGGCACATTAATCAAACCACATGGGATACTGTGTTCTGACGGTAAATTGGACCAATTTGACTCATGTCATATATGTCCGTTTAAAAGTGCTGTCAAGATGACATAATTTTATCGGGATATTCCGGGATAGTATACCTAAGTGAGGATGTGTGAACAATGTTTGTCAAATCATTGAGGGGGGAATATACACTGACGCAATCTGAATTAATCAAAATGTTAGTATATAACATAACATAACATCACACCTGTATTCCCCGAAGGGTTAGGCAGAGGTGTACCTATAGTGCACCCACATTTCGCCAGTTATGTTTAAGTCCCATGTAATAGGGGGCGAGCCTATTGCCATCAACCAGGCACATATCAAGACTCCGGGCTGCTACTGAGAAATTCCAGATGGAAAAACCCAATAATACTTTGCCCGACCCGGGAATCGAACCCAGGACCTCATGCTCAGTAGTAACGCTTGCAACCATTAGACCAACGAGGCAGGCGAGGCGAGGAGGCGGGGCAGTATATGTATATATATATTACTCTAAAAGTTAATAAAAATATAGGTATAATAAATCTAAGCCCAGGTGACGCCAGATGTTCGCATCGTAAAAAATCCCACAAAATAAGTAGGTACTTAGATTTAAAAAAAACTTCGTCCCAGAATGAAAATATTTGTTAAAGACAACGACGTTGTTTGAGAAGGGTCAATCGCCTACAGGCTGCCAAGACCCCATACCCTTAAAATTAATCCGTCCCTTAAAAACCGGGAACCCGCGATGATGGACTTGTCCCGCGGTTTGACAACACTATGTAATTCGGTGGTAAATTGCGGCAATTGTCCGGAAAATCACGGAAATGTGGTCGAAATATAGTTCGAATTGTAACATTACGATGATTGCTGATGTCAAAACGATTGATAGAGTGATTAACTCTATGGATTGTTATGAGTATATATCGCTTTGGAATTGGTTTTAATGAAATTATGATAACGATGATATTATTTTTATATTGACCAGCCAGTATTGTATATTGGGTTTATTCGTTCGGAATTTAGAAACGATACTTAATCTATTTAAAAGGACCAAAATATGTTCACACACGAATCACGATATAAGACACACAAAAACAAAGAAGAATAAGCTAAAACTTTATATGTTTATTTATAGTTAACTATTTAGTAAATATCTAGCCAACTGAATACCAAACTATTAACCAAAAAAAATCTTCCCTTCGACCCAAAAGCCGGTCAGATTACATGTACCAATTGACCTAGCATCAAAAACTAATACACTAACACATACATATACAATCTAACCTAATTCCGGCCGGGCAGAGCCCACGCTCCAATGGTTCAGAACCGTCTCGCTAATGCGATCGACCGTCCGTCTGTCCGTTTGGTCGCAAAATATTGGTCTTTTTCAATAGATTTTTCTATTAATCACATTTTTCCACTCAATTGCCTCCATTTTGATGAAAGACACTGAAATATTGCTTTTATATTTTGAAGGCTTTATTAAATTGGTAGTGTTTTTTGTGTGTTCGTTTTGCGTGCATCCGAATTCTTTTACGATTTCGCAATCGAAAAGCTCAGCTTTTTAAAAAAAGCGTTGCTTCTCAAAGCTTCAAAATCGAGCATTCAATTTTGGTATTTTCGGATTCGACAAGCTTATAACCTGCGGGATAATTGCGTAACACACTAACAGTAGGAATGGCTTTCATTTTGCCAGTTCAACAACATTCATTGCGTTATTTACGTTGTTGAGAAGACAAATTGTACGAACATATGAAGCATTGGATTAGCACTAGGCTTCAAAATGGTTCAAATTGTGATTGATACTGTGTTACGCAATTAGGATGTTGTTTTAATTTGAGTCAAATTCCATATTTCAACCAGTAAAGGTGTATTTAAAAGATCGCTTTTAGCGATAAGACCACCCATTGTGTCACCCAATGTAACATTTCTACATTTATATCTGTAATTTTTATGGTGTGCATAAAAAAGAGTATTTATTCTATTCTATTTTATAGAAATTCATACTGTCTCACAGACAAATCTTCATAACAACAAAACCGCAAATAATAGCCTGTAAAGCTTACAGGATTCCACGTAAGAACGATATTTTTCCAGGTATCATATCATCTACATTCACGGAGAAGACTAAAAGGGTGAACGGAGATGAGTACCCTCTACTGAGTGGTACATGTTATTGATGAAAAAATTATTGCCTCTTTGTTGATAATATACTCGCATTATAGGGGAATAAAAACGGAATTCCATCTAATATATAAAATTCTCGTGTCACAGTTTTCGTTGCCATACTCCTCCGAAACGGCTTAACCGATTTTGATGAAATTTTTTGTGCTTATCCGGTATCTATGAGAATCGGCCAACATCTATTTTTTTTTTTTTTTTTTTTTTTTTTGTAGTTAGGGTAGGGAGTTAGGGAGGTAGGTAGGTAGGTAGGGTAGGTAGGTAGGTAGAGTAGGTAGGTAGGGTAGGTAGGTAGGGTAGGTAGGGTAGGTAGGTAGGTAGGGTAGGTAGGTAGGGTAGGTAGGTAGGGTAGGTAGGTAGGGTAGGTAGGCAGGGTAGGTAGGTAGGGTAGGTAGGTAGGTAGGGTAGGTAGGTAGGTAGAGTAGGTAGGCAGGGTAGGTAGGTAGGGTAGGTAGGTAGGTAGGGTAGGTAGGTAGGGTAGGTAGGTAGGGTAGGTAGGTAGGGTAGGTAGGTAGGGTAGGTAGGGTAGGTAGGTAGGTAGGTAGGTAGGGTAGGTAGGGTAGGTAGGTAGGGTACGCCGTAGATAAGTACCGCAACCCGTGCGAAGCCGGGGCGGGCAGCTAGTCTAATATATAAAATTCTCGTGTCACAGTTTTCGTTGCCATACTCCTCCGAAACGGCTTAACCGATTTTGATGAAATTTTTTGTGCTTATCCGGTATCTATGAGAATCGGCCAACATCTATTTTTTTTTTTTTTTCTTTTTTTTTGGTAGGTAGGGTAGGGAGTTAGGGAGGTAGGTAGGTAGGTAGGGTAGGTAGGTACGTAGGGTAGGTAGGTAGGTAGGTAGGGTAGGTAGGTAGGTAGAGTAGGTAGGTAGGTAGGGTAGGTAGGTAGGTAGGGTAGGTAGGTAGGGTAGGTAGGGTAGGTAGGTAGGTAGGTAGGGTAGGTAGGTAGGTAGGGTAGGTAGGTAGGGTAGGTAGGTAGGGTAGGTAGGTAGGGTAGGTAGGTAGGTAGGGTAGGTAGGGTAGGTAGGTAGGGTAGGTAGGTAGGGTAGGTAGGTAGGGTAGGTAGGTAGGGTACGCCGTAGATAAGTACCGCAACCCGTGCGAAGCCGGGGCGGGCAGCTAGTAGACATATAATATTGCATACTAATAAATATCTATCACGTATAAGTGCAGATTTTAAGAACAGTTAATGCTTGGTAGCTTATTTAGGAGGATTAAAACCATTGATTGATTCTGTAGTTTCTGCCACGCCATGAGAAGAACGCGTGAGTTTATGTATGTGTAAGTGATAAGCCATTGGCTCGAATTTCGTATCAGAATATGCAAACATTTTTATCAAACTTGTATGTGTCGGAAATAAGTTAAATCAATCGTTTGACTTTGACTAATCGGGACGCCAGCGCCACCTGGCGACGCTCGACAGAGTCTATAGCGCTAACGCTTGACCAAAGTAAAGCAGAGTTTGTTGTTGGCGGCTAAGCAGTGAACACGTTTAGAAACTGTTGCGCGTTCCGTGTAGTTGTGTCGTGTACCTACAGTGTGTGATTCGCTAGTGTGATTAATTTGTTCGTAAATTATAATTTGATTTGAACTGCAAACGGTTTTTCTATTGCGCAATAACCAACACTTCCCATAGTGCGCCC
Organism: Dryobotodes eremita; assembly: GCA_917490735.1. Lineage (NCBI taxonomy): Eukaryota > Metazoa > Arthropoda > Insecta > Lepidoptera > Noctuidae > Dryobotodes > Dryobotodes eremita. The sequence continues at coordinate 4,412,186 of OU823254.1, read as the reverse complement.
ACAGTAGTTAAAATATGGCTGATGATAACGAGAGAGACGTGTACCTTCTCCGTCATATACTTTCTCATTCAAGCTTAATTTCATTGAAAAAGATAGTCTCAACGCCTTTTCACATTTTATCCTTAGTCTTTATTTCTTACGAAATATCTCGATCTCTAAACTCAATTGAGTGTTCCAAATCGTATTTATTTTCAATCTGAATCAAATCAAAAAATACTCCATATTTATGGAATAAAGTTTCAGTTTATACTCCTTGCAAAAAGGCCACAGGTTGATGGGGATATCAGGGAGATGACGATATTTCTCCTTTGTTTTCTTACTCCCTGGTACTTCATGTGCCGAGTTTACGTCTTATTTAGGAGTTTCAAACTAAATTATTAATGTTTGAGCTTCGAGTTGGAGCTTACTTTTTCACTTTGTTTTGAGCATTGAGATATTATATTTAAATATAGATCAATGGTTTTTTAGGGGCATCCATTTTGTTGGCAAATATTTAAGTCAGTGTATCTAAAACGCTGAGTAAATCAAATAACTCGCAATCAATACCTAATGATTAACTTCAAACAGAATCCGATATAACAAATTACGTCCAAAAACCCCGAAAACCACAATTATTTACTTTTCCTCAAGCTTCACAGATCTAACGAACCGGTACAGCAAAAAATCGCATCGACCGGCAAAGGTTGCCCTACGGGGGCCTTCCTCGATGGAAATTAACAGGAACAAAGCATCGTCTGAGACCGTGACGTCAGATCCAAGGAAAAACAAAATGGTAGACGTTCACGCGCTTTTTTTTTAAAAAAAAAGAACGTTTGTAGTCTTTTTATATTCCAATGGAAAATATGCTGCCGCAGGGTGGGCAAGAGATGTGTAGTTTTGAGTTCGAATGTGTTAAAAAAAGAATGGTTGGTGGCGTTTTTTTGCGGAGTTTGGAATGAAATGAACTAACGCCGTAGGGATTGGAAATGTAAAAAACAGGATAAATACTGAACTGGAATGTTGGTCGTCAGCGGCTTCGTAGTTTTGCAAAATAAATAAAAGCACATTCCTATTTTTATTCCAATGTTTTGGAAATCATCACAAAAAAAAATGTCACGAAGAAGTATCCAACGTAACATAAAAACCTTTGACTACCCTTCTAAGCGCTAACGATCGCAGAAACAAAGGTTTTTCAAGGGTCGTAGCTCCTAATTCCGCGGTTTTACCCAACAGCGTGGCTACATTTACATGGCACCTTGTTTACATAAAACATTGGGTTACGGACGGTAGTCGGTAGGTACTACCTACCTTCGATTTGTAAGGATTAACTGTCAGTGTGCCCCACTGACAGATCGGTACGGTCCGCTTGCGTAATTTAATCGCACCCCAGTTCGTTACATTCACGCCTTTATTTTTTTAAACAATTCTGATTTTATAGATAAAAATAGGGTGGGGCTTTTGAAAAGAGAAGAAATGGGTGTTAAGAAAATAATAGGTTCTTCAGAAAATCCGACTTTTAATGAAATATAACGATCCTCAAAATTACTAACGTTAGTAGTAGGTACTTAGGGCAAGACTGTTTTTTTTGTAGTAACAGTAAAAAAAGTAAAACGGATTTTCTTTTTTTACTGTTTCTACAAAAAATTAAAAAACCAGCCAAGTGCGAGTCGGACTCGCGCACGAAGTGTTGCTTACCATCATCTATAAAAACGGCAAAAAAGTATTTTCTGTTGTATGAGAGACCCCTTAAATATTTGTTTTATTCTGTTTTTTTGGATTTGTTGTTATAGCGACAACAGAAATACATCGTCTGTGAAAATTTCAACAGTCTAACTATCACTGTTCATGAGATACAGCCTGGTGACAGACGGACGGACAGCGGAGTCTTGGTAATAGGGTCCCGTTTTACCCTTTGGGTACCGAACCCTACAAAGAAATGTCGGGTGTTCTATTTTTACTGTTACTACAAAAAAGAAAACGTCTAGCCCTAATTACTTACTACTAACGTTAGTAATTTTGAGGATCGTTCTATTTTATTAGGTGTATGTGAGATGATACGTAACTTAACTATACATAAGTTAGGCCATACATGTTTATTTTTAGGGCAAGACTCAACGTTCATTTTTGAGTAAAAAATGGCAATTTATCTTCGTCACTTCAGTTTAGGACGTGGGTGTTGGATTAATTCCAAGTATTTTCGGCAGTAAGGAATTTAGGGCTTAAAATTTAGGCTTTTGGGTAATTCCCTGAACCTACACCAATAGTAGTAAAGTAGTAGTCATAAAAGTAATTAGCTGCTTACCACTTTACGAAAGTAAATATTACATGGCATAATGGTTAATTTTAACAATCACAAAGCAATTTAACGAACTTTAATAGAAAAATTACATTTCACTCACTCACTCAGTCAGTCAGTCACTCACTCACTCACTAACCCACGCATTTTTCTCATAGGGGTGGGCAGAAATTACGAACGTTGTGGCGTTCGTAGTAGGTAGCGCGCGTGCTAGGTACGATTCTTACATACTCCCTAAGTTTATCTATTACTACCTTCTGCCAGCGACTTCATTCGCGTGGAAATCGTAAGAGACACAATACACTAAAATAACAGCCACATTTTTATAAAACTCCCTCGACCCCCTAACTCACCGCGTCGCATCGCATCGCCCGCCAGCACTATTACTTCGTTTTCGCTTAGAGTTCTTTCTGGTTCTTTTTTCCTTTTTGCTCGGATCCTATTAGTCCTAGCGTAATGTTAATTAAGCCTATAACCTTCCTTAAGAGTTGGACTATCAAATGGAAAATGAATTTTACAAATCCGACAAGTAGTATCAGAGCGTTCAAACAAAAAACAAACACTCTTCAGCTTTATTATTAATATAATATACATATACAAGATTTCAGGGACATCGACACACAATCTGTTACCATGAATTCAGTAGGTACATCATTCTGAACCCACTAACGATGAAACAAATCGTCGGCTATTAAAAAAAAATCTGCCGTTTCCTACAAAAGTGAAATACCTACGCGATACTATGAATTCAGTAGGTACATCATTCTGGACCCACCGGCGATAAAACAAATCTTAGGGAGCGGGAGACGTCATTTGATGATTTCCCACCCAAAAAAAAAAAAAAAAAAAAGAGAATAAAAAACAAAAAAAATCTCCCGTTTCCTACAAAAGTGCAATACCTACGCGATCAAAATGAATGGAACAGCAATTTTTTTTTTTAACAGCTGACGTAAAATGTCAACGCTGGGGCATCCAGAATGATGTACTGAATCCATGGTTACAGGTTGTGCATCGATGTACCTGCCACCCTGTATTATATAGAAGATTCGCTACCATCGCTATCAACTTTCCTGCTAATTTCTCACAACGCACTTTAGACTTTTCATTTGTTTTTCTTTTTTTATATATTTCCTGTTTTACTTGCCGTATAATATGTTGTGTTGTGTGCCTTTAAGTATGTGCTAAATAAATGTATTTTCTTTCAAACTCAACTCAAACTCAAAGCATTGATTTCAATTAAACCATTTACAGGCACTTTTGAATTGTCAAAGAGTCGTTCAGTTAGTCAGAAAGTTGAAGCTAGGTGCCCATTCCAAAACGTAGATCTCTATGGAGAAGAACGGGCAAGAAACTCCAAGGACACTCTTTTTAAATCAAGATATTACAAAATCCTGGATACGTTATTCTTGTTGCTTCTATAATTCTAATTTATTATTCTTAATTATTCATCATCTTCAATCATTTCATTATTCTTGTTGCTTCTAATTCTATTTTTTCTTTCTATCAAAAAGGGAAAATAATTAACCTATAAACAACAATTAACAATATACCAGCCAACACTATTGAAACTTTACTAGAACAACAATTCAAAATTTCACCACTCGTAAGTACTAATTCATTGGCGAAGTTATCCCGATATTAGTTCGAATAACGCACTTAATAGGATAAAGGGAATTGATTCGGATACTGAATTGCTTTGCGGAATAACCGGATGATACCCGGTTTAATTCAGGCTCGGTAAGCCTCTGGGCCTCACTTAATTTGTAAGTAATAGCTTTTAAAAGAACGGTAGGTAGCATCGCTGCGTTACGTATGATTTTGTTTCGTAAAAGAACAAAGTTTTAATTTATTCTGAGTCTTACCGTATTAACCTTATTTCTACGATAAAGTAAGGATAATTTTACCACCGTAGCTTTAGGGTATAAATAAATAAAATTGGTCCTTTGAAAATAGTCTGTATCGCATTTGGTCCTATTCAGAAATATCGTCGTATTTTAGCCATATTAGAAGAAGCTATTATGCATCTATAACCAAGCCTTTCTTTTTTTGCTGTCGGGCTGGCAATTCTCTTGGATGTCCTCCGCCCTGAGGTGGACAGAGGGGACTGTCAAATTCTTACTGACTAAAACCACCCCGGTGTTCCCTCGTACTCCTGCATCGGGGGCTGCGGGTGCGAATGTTGTGATATTCTATAGCCACACCTCACTCAAGTAAAAGCCATGACAAAAGCAATTAAAACACAAACTAAAGACCGTCCCAAAATAATATAACATTCCTTTAAAGAAACGAACGAACATCTCCGATTGATTTCTGTAGCCCGCATGTAATGGCCACTTCCGGGGTGCCCCATAGCAAACATTACTCGGTGATAAGTCAATATTATTGCAGAAGGACCAAGTGTTATTGGTTTCGACGTTTTTGGGTCACGCTTGACCGTTACGTGATGATTCAAAGGGATTTTTTTGATGAATTGTGAACTGAATTGGGATGTCAGTTTTTTTGAAAGTGGACGGATATTTTTCGGGAAATATTTTACTGTTCCTCTAAAAACTACCTTTGTACTCCATACTAATATGCCGTATCTGTATATATTTTACTGTGTGTACATAAATAATAAAATAAATAAAATTATTGAGCTTATAATGATGTACACTTTTTGAATTTGCGCTTCTAATTATGCACACGTTTTTTTTCAAATAATTGAGCCATTTTTAATTTCAGGCCTTTTATCACAGTGTAGCGTTACGATTAGCCGGAGGGTTAATTGTAAGTCCCATGTATAAAATAAGGAATAATAACTAATACAAGGGTTATAAAAGTGTGAGGGTCCGAGAGCCTTTACTGGGTGAAGTCAGGCTGTGGATGAAAAAAAGAAAGGTTTATTTGTCACAGAAACACGTGCATACAAAAAAAGATAATTAGCTCTGGCAATAATGTGTAGCGGCATCTACAACGCCACATGCGAGCTACGCGTCAGACTGACGTCACGCAAAATCCTGCATCGCGCAATCAGAGTTTACCGCGCAACTAGCATATATACAACATCCCGACATCAAACGTTGGGCAGTTGCCCACCAGACACAACACCCGTCTGGTCGGAGGATCCTCCCTTTTCTATAGAGAATGAGTGAACTTTACACCCTGTTCCTCATACCTCTATAAATGTAAAATAAAAACAAACAAAATAGATCTATAATCACGAGCACAAAACAGAAATAGTCGACAGCTGCGCGTCATGACTGTGTCAAGACGGCTTCCACTCAGTATGATGCTGTGTGGATGATTATGATGAAGTAATTCTAAAATCGTTACCTAACAAAAACTACACAATTAATACCTAAATAGCTTAAAACAAAAATAACTGCATTTTGATAAAAAAATACTCCTATTTTCCTTTTTCAAATAACTAATTCTGTTTTATCCTCCAAACAACTATACAAAATACATGACACGCGATCGGAACGCAAAATATCGCATACTCCTATTCACGCGTATATTTTTAGCCGACAATAAAAATCTACACAGCCATCAATCAATCAAATTTTGTCGGCAGTAGAAAGTTAATGTCGCCGACACATCTGGGTACACTTAAAAAATATACCTACCTATACGGACCAGAAAAAAAAGGACTGTGCCAAGGGTATCGAACATGAAGCACTATAACTATGCGGGGACCGTTTGTACAAACATGCCTCACGCACACATTTACATCATAAGGTGCCATTACGCGGCACTACGGCGTCCTTGTGGGTACTGTTTACGTCAAGTAATAAAATAAAATAATGCCTTCTTGTGTTGTGAAATGGTGTAAAAATAATTCTACATCCCAGAAAAAGTGTGAAGGAATAACATATCACAAGTAAGACACTTATTTACACACACACATAGATCGGTACGGTGCTTCACTTTCGATATGCGTGGCGCGGAGTCCTTCTTTTGTTTCTAGTCCGTTCCTACCTAGTGAAATACGCTATGACATTTCAATGAGCCTGCAGATCTGCGACCAATATGTATATCTTTAATAGACAGCAATTTTTTAAGTGAAAACTTCTTTAAGCGCTTTGCGCTCATTCTGAACAGTGAACGAAACTGAATCATCATGCTCGGGATGGTGACGCTGAATCGGGTATTCTCGGCTCCAGTCGGTCGGTGACGCTGAATCGCGTATAGTTGGCGCTGAATCGCATATACTCAGCCTCGATCGTAAGTTTTAACTTCTATCGTGGGGTCATAAGCATACACCCTCTTATTTTGTTTTATTGGGTAACGTGCAAGTGGTCCACCTGATGTACGAGGACTTTAAAGGACACCTACCTAAAATGGCAGAACGGAAATATCTCATGAGCCTTTAGTTATAAATCGGAACACAGAAACGTTGCTTGGCGGCAAAAAGAGGATAGTGGAAGTACGGTTCCCGACTAGCGCTATCGAGTATACTCTTTTAGAGTAGTGATTTTTAATTTAGTAGACCATAAGTGGAGGTCACTATTGTGTAGAAAAACCTTAACCTTTTTCACTCTTCTAACTCTACAAGCGTCCTCGGTGTTTCAGTTTCCTTCTGTTACTATAAAAAATACATCCTTGATTCCAACATTCCCAAACAAATTAACGCTCAAATTCCTAATATTCAAATCAGAGCATCTCTTCAAATGTGTGTGAATGACATCAGCCCCACACTCGGCGCTAACTATATCCTTATTAACGGGTACCGGACCAACACCATAAACAACATCGTCATTAAAATGACCAATATGTATATAGAGTTTTGTGAATTTGTACTAGTTTAATTCATGGGCACGTGAATTTGAAGTTTAATGACATGTTAACATTAAGCAAAAATTCTGGTGCAGTCGGGTTTAAAGGAGATTCGTTTGTCATTCGCAATTGTTGACTTTCACAGATAGACTGATATTCCCTGACGATTAGTCAAAAATTTGATGGCTGCTTCCAAAGATCAGATTTTTGTATCTGCATATATTTTCCGAAAAGAACAAGTTGTATATTGTAAGAAATTTCTTTGCCAGCTAATCATTCATATCACGACAAAACTTTGGCTATGACTTCGCGATAAACAGTAGAACTCTCAACTCCTTGTTTAGATGTCATATTCAAAACAATAAACAATTTAATTAAACCCCATCACAGTTCAACTCAATACACAAAACCGGACAGCGACTAATTAATCAATTCAATTAAAGACGGAATTAAACAAAAGCTGGATATTATATCGGATTCCTTTCACTGGCGTCCTTCGAAATCAGACAGTCGGAGGAACTAGTCAACGATGTGGAATAATTTCTGAGATTACTGGACAAAAGCGGTTCAAACTGGTTAATCAACGTCCTGGAACGGTTTTGACCTTTCTCCGAGTGTGTTGTAGACGGTTTGAAGTCGTACCAGATGTGCAAGGATACCTGTCTTGTGCTAAATTACATTTATACATCTGTGTGACATTTATTCTAAAGTAAATACAGGTATTCTACGGTAAGACAAGTCAAACATTTTCTAGTCGGCGATAAAGACTGAAGATAGGGTTGGCCTGACATTTCATACCAACGTGTGTATGTACGTTTTAAACATACAAACAGATCTGAGATCCGATCATCCAAAATGAATTCGCAGAATCATTCATGTGTAACGAACGCGAGTATTTAAATTAAATTGCAATGCTATTTCAGTATAAACTCAAAATGAATAATTCGGCGAAATAATTTTACTCAGTACCGAACAAAAGCAGTACGAACCGGCTTACGGCGGTTATTAACCGGGTCATACCGGTACAGGGCGGTTTTAGTTGGAACTCACGTGACTATACCTGGCCTGGGATGGATGCAACGTGCAATTAATAAATCTGGGTCGTCAGCAACGTGTAAAATCCCGGCGATATTGATTTAAAAGAGCAGTGGCTCGCTGAACAAAGGGATTTCAATACAACAGGTTGGTACGAGTGCTAGAGTACAATGAAATATTTGTGTAAAGGTTCTTTTGTGTGCGGTCTTGTTGAGTGTAATGTGGATTGTTGTTAGCATCAACGTTTATCTTGGGGCTTTATGATTGAGGCTAACTGCAGCGAGGCGAATCTTGATATTGTTAGGTGTGAATCTAAATAAAATAATGAAAATGCTTTTTAGCAGCCATACAAAGTACAGCTTTCAGAAAAACTAGAACGGCGGGGTAATTGCGTAACATAGTAACAGTAGGAATGGCTTTCATTTTGACAGTTCAACAACATTCATTGCGTTATTTACGTTGTTGAGCAGACAAATTTTTCAAACATATGAAGCAATAGATTAGTAATAGGCTTCAAAATGATTAAGATTGTGATAGATAGTGTATTACGCATTTAGGGTCGTAGGGTAGGAGTCGATTGCCGACTCCCGGCCACCGTAGGCGCGGGCTTGCGGACGGCGAGCAATGGGCAGCTCGCCGTCCGGTAAGGACTAGGCCCGGGTCGACGGCGCGTCGTGTTCCACGCGCGCCTCAAAGAGATGTCAGCAAAATTGACGGGGTTCGATAGGACCGATGCCTGCCGGGGCTGCGGATTGTTCGAAAGAGTTACCGTGGCCCTGGCGCACAGGCAACTGAAGGAACACGGGTGGGTTTTAGTCAGTAAGAGTCTGACACGCCCTTCTGCTCCGCCCAGAGCGGGAGAGGTCATTTGATAATTTCCAAACCAAAAAAAAAAAAAAAAAAAAAAAAAGGGTGCAGTTTTCTTGTTTCTGACGTTCGTATTGTCTAATGTTCTAACAAGAAATACGAATTAACTTCAGTCATATTTCTCTTCTACTCTCTAGAATATCAAATCCCGAATAGAAATAATTTCTAGTTCTAAAATAATAAACTTCACTTCACAAGAGGTGCAAACTTCAATTAATTTTCTCCGTACTCCAAGAAACCGTAGTAATATTAAAATATTACAGCTTAGATTAAAGTGTAGCAGGATGAGAACGGGTAAGTGCTGAGAAAACCCACAAACGTGCAGGTGATGCACTGGATATTCCAGTATCATATGTTCCCGGTTTATGTAGGTACTCAACGTAATCCGGAGTACGGTAGCAAGGATTTTGGGATAGAGTTGGGATACCACGATTTTTAAAATGAAGTGCGATTTTATGTTCTGTTTTTTTATTTAAGTTTGTTTCTTCGCTTCTTTTATACCTTCATGGCATATTTATCTTGAAGATAAACATATACCTATATGTATACAGTAGGTCATGCCGTTGTAAAAGCATAAGTCAGTCAATTTACTGCGTTGGATTATAGGTATTAAGCCTTGTCGCTCGTGTAGACTCTTTTCACTCGACGCCAAATTACCATTTACTTGCAAAATAATATAACTCCGTACGTAATAATTTTATTATGTCTAAAACAAATATTAAATTAAATACGCCGAAAACCAACTGTAATTATAATTCTACATGAGTCTACATCCATTTCACATTACACAAACCAAATTAATACAAGCTAAAACAATCTCTAATTAACCACAAAATTCGCCACCACTCAAACTGTAACAATTTTAGTTGCGTTTCAAAACTTCACACAACAAATATGAGCGAGTTATATTTTTCAAGTGTAACATTTTTTCACCAACGTACGTGTGTATTTTTGTGAACAATTGTATTTTTGAGCTTGTTAAAACATTCGTCTGTATGTACAGTCAGCAATTAAAGTTAGTTAACTCTTCTGTTTTTTAACAGGAATTGAAAACCATACTATTTGTTTGTCTGTTGTTGCAACTGTATATACTCGTAAGGTATATCTATTCATACAGGAAATCTCTTAAGGGGTAATTGTATACATCATTAAAAACAACTTTTACTATGGGACCAAACCTGAAATCTCGAAAAAAAAATCTGCTGCTCCCTACATTTATGTTCGCAGAACTCGTCAAAATGTATGGAACAGCAGATTTTTGTTTTGCGATTTCACGTTTTGTCCTATAGTAATAGTTGTTCGTAATAATGAGAACAATGACCCCTTCAGATATTTCGTGTCTGAATAGATACACCTGATATTAAAATAGCACCAATTTTGGATTACATGAAATACTTAAATAAAACCTGAGTATCAAATAATTTTGTGTCAATTTAGATATTATGTAAATATAGCCTCGTTTTGACCGATTTTCGTTATTAACCGTATCTGTGCCATATGTATTGAATTCCTAGCTTTTATTGTACTTCTGTACTTATCACTTAAAGCTGGGTAGCTGGAAAGTCTTTGAAAAAGGGGGTTTATCTTTTTTAAACTGTACACAGAGTAAAAATATAGTTGTATGTGTGAAGCAAATGGCGCAGTGGTCCAATCGCGGAATGAGCTCGGTACTTAGGTATTTTAATATATGCATTCTACGCACGGGCAGAAGGAAAGCTCGCTCAAAGCAGAGCACCGGCAAGATGGTCAGACGCGATCAAGAAGGCTGTTGGAGGCAGCATTTACCGAGCGGTTCACACTGAAGATGACCGCATAACTTGGAGACGCGCCGTATGTGGTCCCGATTCTCAGCATTGAGGGAGCGACGAAGAAGAGGACCAGGCCACTTAAGTTTTACATATAGCTCATGCTCAGCAAATGAGAGTAGAATTAAGTCTGTACACACAAAACACACACACAACACACACAAGACACACACACAACACACACACAAAACACAACAACAACCGCATGCACTACAAATCACTTAATACATAGAGACCTACATTTAGCGCTAAACGAATTTAAAACATCGTTCTTGTTGTGTTAATCGTTTCGAGTTGAGAGAGACAGAATGATGTTTCTAATACGTTTAATATTTAGTTATTTTTGGTGTGAGCGGGCTTTGTTGCGTTACCAGCCAATGTGTGGACATCAAGTAAAAAGACACTGTTTGTCTCACTCTAACACTATATCGTCCAGAGATACATGTTATCCATCAGCATGTGTTAAAGCCTCACATGTTTCTTTGGATGCCTATAATGGCCTATAATGGTTCGCCAAAGTCAGTTTATTTTGGCTTGTGCCAATAATAGCACCCTTACCTGAAGTGTGAAAACGTCTGTTATTATTAATAACCGACCCGAACCGTTGCGGGCTGAAGATAATAGAAAATAATGAGAGTCTCGCCATAATCTTCACAAACGTTATCCCTAACCTCTCAATAACGTTAAATAGATGTTTTGTTGAGTATGGACTCAGCAGTCAAACCAATTATACGGTTGTCAAACTCAAACTCAAAGCATGTAATTCAATTAAACCATTTACAGGCACTTTTCAATTGTCAAAGAGTCGGTCAGTTAGTCAGAAAGTTGAAGCTAGTTGCCCATTCCAAAACGTAGATCTCTATGGAGAAGAACGGGCAAGAAACTCCAAGGACACTCTTTTTAAATCGAGATATTACAAAATCCTGGGTACATTATTCTTGTTGCTTCTATATGCGAGAACAATGAAAAAAATATATATATTTATACGATATGTGATTTTATATTATTTGATACGTAGATTTCGAGAATTGAGTCTTGGTGCTTATATGCGCTTTTATAATTTCTTACGTGACTATATTATCGTGGACGTCCACGGCATCACGAGAACACAGGAAAGTAGAATTAACGGAAAAATATGTAGACGCTTTTTTCCGTCCACGATAACGTTATAACCAGTGATCGGAAAAAGGTGAGCTAAAATACCTAAAGAACTGAGACAAAATGGAGACGCCTTACGACAAAATATTTTTTCGGGACAAATATCCCGGGTTTCAGAACATTACTTAAGTACAACTTAAATTAATAAAGTAAAACAACTAACAAACTCATTTCCTGTTTCTGTTTGAAAAAAAAGAGTATGCATGATTATTATTGTTTAAGAAAAATAAAGGTAATCTCCTTATCTTCGTTTGAACGATGTAAGTAAGCGTTCTCCTTGTTTTTGAAGTCGGTTGAAAAGGAAAATTAATTCAATTTGTTTACTGTATTAATAACATTAATATTAAATGTACTTAAGTGTGGTCCCGAAACTCGTAATGCATATTGCGAATAAAAAAAAATTGTCGTAAGCAAGTCTCCACTTTTTTTTACTCTGTTCTTTGAACTTAGGTATATTAGCTCTACCTATTCCGATCACTGCTTATAACATGCACGTCGTTATAACGTCCATATAACTTAACTCTCGGCCCTGGACGTCCACGACAATAACGTCACGTCAGAAACTATAACAGCGCACAATGCCTCCACATTTCTGCCTTCATTAAGTAAGTAAGTAAGTAAAATTTTATTTGTTTAAACATGGTGTACATGATACATTGCATGCAAGATAATAAAGATAAAAAAAGTTCTAACATGTTCAGCCGCATATCGTGGCGTACAAATTGGTAGGAAGAGATGGTGCATAAACCGTGATAATATTCATCAAAATTACATTATAGAAATTATTTAGGTACTTATTAAATCATCATTATTCATTAAAATTTAGGTATTACAATTCAGCAAGCATATTTTTTAGATAAAATTAAATGTCCAATGTAGTCATTAAATAAAAAAATATGAATTACTGTCATTAAAATTTCAAATTTCATTGGGACGGTTGTTTCTTAAACTTGTACGGGTTGTAGTAGTTAACTCCGTACACCGATTTGTCGTGAAGGTTTATAAGTTCAGTTAGTATAGAGAAACACGTTCCACTAGATGCACTAAGTAATTAAGTTTATTTAAGTTAAGAGTAAGTGACAGTACTAGAGTGGAAGGCGATTATTTCTCTCAGTTGTTGATAGCTACACAGTTATAAGTTCACTACATTTGAATTCGTTATTCATGTTATTTTATTATGCTTATTATGGCGCGCATCGTCGGCCTAAAGTAGGTTACAGAGTAAACAGAAAAATGTACGGCGATGAGACCGTACAAACTTGTTCTGCCAGTTAGCTAGTCACTAATTGCCTTATGTGAAATTGGGAAATTAGGTACTTAACTTTAACCTATTGCTTAGGATGAAAATCAGGAGTTAACTTCCAGCTAAAGCTTTATGAAATTTCATCAAGTATTGCAAGGTATTATAAGTAAAAGCATACACTCAAGAGTGCTAACAAATTGAAACCAAAATCTACGTAAGATCAAGAAGCATCCCGAAACAAACATAACCCAAAATAAACAAAAGTTATAATCCTAAACAAAAATTAAACCGTCTCTCGGATTAGGAAAGCGTGAAGACATACCGAAGTACAGTAAATATATTTAAGCTTCTTAATACTCCTTATTCGTCAAACAGGCATAATTTTGTCTCGGAATGTGAGACAAAACAAAATTGTAAACTCAAACAAAGAAGGAATTATCTATTTTACTGTGTGTACATAAATAAATAAACATAATTATTTATTTCTGCACAAAAAGCGTACAAAACTAAAACCAAACAATTGTTAAATAGAGCGAAAAGCCCAGTATTCAAATCGAAAATAATATCAAAGACAGGGTTTAAAAAAATACTTTCGAGTGTGCTAAATATTTCAGTAAATATTTACATCACGGTTTTTTGTGTTCTAATGGTAGCCACACACGTTACGATATACTTGCGCAAGTTTAGACTTTCACAAGTCTGCGTGACACCGAATAGCTCGGAAACTTGTGCTAATTCATCCCACACACGTTAATGTATACTTGTGCAAGTCCAATTTTGCGCAAATATACGTGTGTGGCCTGCATTAGTTTAAAACAGCACTCAATAAAAATGAATATTGACAGGAAGGACAATATTTTTTTAAACTTTATTATAAAATCTTGAAAATAAATGTTGAAAGTACGTTCAACAGAGATCATGGTTCATGTCAACTCCACAGTTCGTTCATTCGTTCATTTCCGCTCAGCTAACTTTCAGCGAACTTATAAAATTTTCATGCTTATACGTCTTTGATTTTCGTGGATTAGGTCATTAATTTTCGAGTTATATCAAGTTGAAATTACATTGTTTGTATTGTAGAACAAATTGTCTACTAAACAGTTGTTGTGAATAGTAATTTTCTCGGGAATTTCATAGTTTTCTCTCTCATTGCGTCATGAGGAGGAAAATGAAGAACCTTATCTTCATTGTAGTGCTTTTAAATTGCATTCGTTTCAGTTTTAAAGTTTATATTTGTTTCGTTGTACTTTACTTTTCTCTTGATATACTTCCCTCTCTCTCTCTCTATCTCTCTCTACCTCTCTCTATCTCTCTCTACCTCTCTCTCTCTCTCTCTATCTCTCTCTCTCTCTATCGCTCTCTCTATCTCTGTCTCTCTCTATCTCTCTCTCTCTATCTCTCTCTCTATCTCTCTCTCTCTCTATCTCTCTCTCTCTCTATATCTCTCTCTATCTCTATCTCTCTCTCTCTCTCTATCTCTCTCTCTCTCTATCTCTCTCTCTCTCTATCTCTCTAATTGATATACTTATAAAAAAGCTTGATTTTCCTACAGATTAAATGCGTTTCTAGATGTTAAGACAGCAGTTTTCCAATTTTGATTAACAAACATACATACATTTTGGTTTCAAAGAAAATAAACTGTCTTATAACATCACGCCTTGTTTCTCCGAAGGGTTCGGCAGAGGTGTACCTAAAGAACACCCACATTTCACCAGTTACCTTTAAGTCCCATGGAATAGGGGCGAGCCTATTGCCAGCAACCGACCACAAATTCAGACTCCGAGCTGCTACTGAGAAATACCAGATAGAAACATCTATTGACAGTCAGTTTACATGACCTGGGAATCGAACACAAGACTTCATGCGCAGCTACTGCGCTTGCGGCCACTAGACCAATGAGGCAGTCTATAAACTGTCTTATCTATACAAATACTTGACGGAGAAGGTACCTACGTCTCTCACGTTATCATCAGCCATATTTTAACTACTGTGGGCGTACTATGGGAAGTGTTGGTTATTGCGCAATAGAAAACCAGTTTGCAGTTCAAATCAAGTTATAATTTACGAACAAATTATTCACACTAGCGAATCACAAACTGTAGGTACACGACACAACTATACAGAACGCGCGACAGTTTCTAAACGTGTTCACTGTTTGACCGCCACCGACCAACTCTGCTCTACGAGAGGGTCGAGCGTTATGTTGTAGACTCTGCCGAGCGCCGCCTGGTGGCGCTGGCGTCCCGGTGAGTGAAAAACAAACGATTGATTTAACGTATTTCCGACATACTTATGAATCTTCGTCTATAAAAAATTAATAAAAATAATATTTTGGAACAATAACACAACACTAAGTACAAAAATTAAAACGATGATAGCTGCAAAAGTATAAACTGTAGCGCAGCTACCAACGCCCTCCTCCAGATACAGAATGAAATGATGTTCCATACAAAATTGCTTAATAGGTAAAGTACCCGTAAATCTATCAAAATTTACTATTTTAACACCACACAATTACAATGTAACCTATTTGAAGTTCGGCAAGCTTAATTAAACCCATAAGTGCCCAACGTGGATAGACAAACATTTCACAATATTAATTTGCTGAACGTCAGCTGACATTAAATCAATCGGCTGAACTAAACTAAATGTTGTTTTAACTAATGGCGCATTTTGTTTGCGAGTCAAGACGATTGAGACATGACAAGAGTATGTTTTAGTTTGGGTATCATTTACCAAGACATTTTTAGTAGGTAATACAAACGAAGAGGAATTCAAAAATTTGCGAGCAGAATCACAAGTTCAAATACAGACAAAGTTGTCCAAAAAAAATCGGAAACCTCACTTTTAAGATCCTGCCAAATTCATAAATTCGTTGTGATACCAATTAGAAGGATAGGTTATCGCTTTAGTGAAATTCCGTTTGTTTGCAATTTGAACAACCAGAATTTAACACTCTGTAATATAATTGATAATTTATTTTTATAAATACGTACACTCAAAAACATTGGTGTATTTGTTTATCAAATTAGCATCACAAGAGAGATCAATAAGCGGCATCCGAGACACCGAAATAATATTTAGGTCTCCAATATCACGAAATTAGGTCTAACCAAATAGTCCTCACAGAAAGGGTACTAGGACTACATAATCAAATAACAGAACCACATTTCAAGCTCGACACATAGTATCAAATAAAAGCTGCCTAACAAATACGGACTGTCAGAAATCTGGGTTAAACAGGAGCTTTATCAAAATCGCGGACATTGCTATCAAGGGTTCTAAGACCGGGTACCCGGTTACCCGGATACCCGGGTCGAGATACCCGGGTTGATACACCCGATACGTTTGCCATTCAGCGCACGTGAAATTAGTTTGTACAATGAAAAGGATGTTACATTACCTTTCGAATAATGTTTTTAACCGTATGAGTAGCCTAGAGGATGAGAATAAAGTATTTGCGAGAGATCGCAAAGGGTTTTATTGTTAAAAGCTGATGAAGGTTCAGAGCGACTGTTTTTTGAGGCCATTTACCTGTAGCGCAAACATGAGTAAAACTAAATGTAGGATTGGATGGATGCTAAACAATTTTGATGAAAAATTCCTGGAGTCACATTTTGCTCATCCGTTGTAAATGCAGCTAGGATATTTTGTTTACAATTCATTGCTAAAGTAAATGCATATGAGTGCACATACTCGCTCAAATGAATTTCTAAACCATAACAAACTATCTCATATCACTTTATTCGGATGTACAGTCACCAAAACAGATCAGTAACCATGGTCGTCGATATAGTTGAAGTTTAGTAAGAAACCAATAAATGTCTTCCAATGAAAGTTGCTCAACTTTCAAATTAAAATTAAAAGAATTTTTATTAAGCCATTAAAAACATTTTGAAAATGTTCGAGCCGACATTTCTACCTTATGAAAAAATTTATTTAATATTTTTTTGTTTTGTCAATTTTACCAATTTTATCGATTTCATTATTTTTTTTTTTTTTTTCAATTTTAATTTCAATTTGCTATCACTTTTTATGAGTCAATTATTATTGTTTGTACCATAAATGGAAATGAAAACCGCATGAAAATCCGTTTCTTAGTTAAGAAGATAAACGCAGTCACACGATTTTGCCTTTTAGATCTAGGGACTTTAGACGTATTAGTTTAATGTACGCAGGTATTGGGTATTTATTTTAGTTTTTCATTAATCACAACACAACACACACACCCATGCCACAACACTTATAATTTATTAGAACGAACACACACTTCCCTATTCTTTTTATTATTCTAGCGTATGGCACTCGTGGGTTGCAGCTGAAAATCAGCGTCAGGTGGTACACCTTGTGTTGTCATCTGACATTATGGTGAGCTGAGGCGCCATTGGCATTATAATCATTGTTCCGTATTTCTTAGTTTTATGATGTATTTTTGTTGCTGCAATGCCAATAAACGCATTTTTCTTTCTTTCTTCGAATAAAATTTAATTTAATTATGAATAGAAAACAAACAGGACATTTATCAAATTAAAGTTCATTCTAAAACATCCATCGGTTTCTTATTAAACTTCAACTATATCCGTCGACCCTGGTTACTTATCACATTTGGTGACCGTACATGCCCCCACTGCACTCATTGGATGAGCACAGTTAGCATAATCCTCATCTGATGGTTAAAGCAAATTCTACATTATTTTCTATTGTCTCAATGGTACATATATTTTACGAAAAAACGAACTGAACAAAAGCACTACAAACATTCAAGCCAGATCGTCTGTAAGTATCTCCTAGAGGCCATTTAAAGTTCCTACATTTACACTTTACATTTACATTTAGCACAACACGCTTTTGAGGCTCGCGAGCCCCATTCTACTAACTGAATTTTTACAAAATAGGCTAAAAGATACCGAAGCCTGTTAAACCTAGTTTTACAATTAAGTAGAACGAAAGTTAATTAAATTTTTGCTAAAATAAAAGAGCGAGGGGTATTCAATGTAGTGTCGATATTGGCATGAAAAAAAACGTGAATTCAATTAAATTTATTTTTATTTTTCAATGTAATCCCCTATTACCTTAATGCATTTATAACATCTCGAAATTAACTTTTCAATACCCTGTAAAAAATAACTTTCTTCTTTCTCTGAAAAATGCGCATTTATTGCCGCCTTGAGCGTTGGAAAATCGTTTCACACGACGGTGTTTTTTTTTTTCAAATTAGGGAACAAATAATAATCACTTGGGGGCTAGGTCCGGGCTATAGGGTGGGTGGTTAATTTCTTCGAAACTACAGTCTCGCAGAGCAGCATTAGAAAAAAGCGCCGAGTGGACCGGGGCATTGTCGTGAAGAAGCAACACACCGGTCGATGGTCAGTGTACCCCGTCTTATTTCTTTTATTTGCTTCCCGTAAATTTTGTAAAATTGATGCGTAGGATGCTGCGTTTATGGTTTCACCTTGTTTTGTGTACTCTATCAGCAAAATACCCTTTGAGTCCCAAAACTCTGTGGCCATGATTTTTCTGGCAGACGGAGTGACTTTGAATTTCTTAGGGGGCGCAGTATCATTCTTGTGCCACTGCATGGACTCCTGTTTACTTTCAGGGTTATAATGATGAACCCACGTTTCATCTCGAGTAACAATTCGATCGAAAATACTTGATGGAACTTCACCACAGAGCTCTAAAAACTCTCTACAGCACCCGATTCGCACTCGTTTATGAGGCGCCGTGAGCATTCGCAGCACCCACCTTGCACTGCCTTTTGAAAGGTAAAGGTCATGAAGAATAGTGTACACTGTCACGTTAGCCAATCCAGTTGTCGTTGACTAAGGATAGCTAGCAAACTAATGATCACAACTATACGAAATTTTACCTTTATATCCTTTGATAATGTCATTAATTAATTAATTAGTCAAATTACTCACATCAATTTAGTAAATCACCCTCATACCGAGAATACTTGAACGCCCCTCGTATGTTTAATTGTGCTAGCGAGTGTATTGGGAATTCATTAGAAGGACCTTAATTCGAAGCCAATATTTTTAATTGTGTCGACAAAACCAATTACTTGTACGTGTATAGACAGGGTTTGTTGCAGTTAATTTCAAAATTGGTGATGGCAAAGAAACAATACCAGTTCCAAGCACTTATCTCAACATAATGCTCTTGTTCGCCAGTCGAATACAGTGGTCTATAAAATAAATGTCATCAATAGACTAACCAGGAATAAATTGTCAGAAATCGTCTGAGAAGTAGAGAGGCTAAGCATAATAAGTGTCTTTCCAGACAGACTTATTAACACAATACTCCTTAAAGGCGCATCTCCCAGCGCCTTCAGAAAAATTGGAGCCTTAGCAGGTCAACATTCCCACCACGCTAAACAATCTCAACTAAAATTTTAGAGCGTCATTCAATAATGTCTAGGTTGTCTGGCTCTCCAGATAGGAACACCCACAAAGGGCAAAGGCCAAACCATCAATATTTATTGTTAGCCTACCAACCGAAAATATTGTCAGTAAATATTGAAGAACCACGCGAAAAGCGCGTGAAAATTCAAAGGTAAAACAGCCGCGTCTCTTTTTACACGACCAATTTAGATAGGTCACGTTTTAGTCGGCAATGTTCGGTTTGTAGTTACACCGCATTATGGTCGTGTTACAATTTGTATGGGTCGTAAAAAGTTGTTTAATGGTAGTTATGTCTGAAGATCCTTGGATCGTGTGACAGTTTTTTATTGCGACATAAATGATAGCAATCTAGCGTTTTTGTTAGCGATTGTAAAAATAAAATATCCCAGTTAGATTTCAGAGTTCTCTAAGCGTATTCGATAAAAGAGAAAGAAAAGTATTCAAGCATTTAATTTATTATTCTTCTCAGTTTTATTAGAAGAACTTCAAAGTTCATTCACTTTAATCCTCACTCAATCTATTCCACGCGTGAGAACTTCGCAAGATGCGAACGTAGAGGGTGTGCTACGAACTTGTTACGCGCGCTACGCACGTAGCAAACTAAGTGCTACGAGGCGTAGCAGTAAGCTTCAAAGTTCTGAGCTACAACGTTCCCGGCACAATGTTTTAATACAACCACTTAGTTAAATTAATTCGGTTAAGCGTCCGCAAGCTTGCTCGAGATTTATGGTAAAGAACTCTTTGGTGTCACTTGTTACTTTAAAAGAAGAATAAAAACTTTCTTGTTAGTGCATTTTTCTTTCGTGGCACTGTAAAAGGTGATTAAGAGATTATTTAACATGAATAGGCTGTATTTTTATGATATTTCTGCTCCCAAACCGGCAGTGGATAAGGGAATGTACCTTTATTTAAGAGACTCTGCAAGACCCATCTCTAAAGGCATAATATCAAAAATCATTAGAGAAAAAACAAAATCTCCTATCAACTATCGATTTGAAATATTAAAAAGCAATCGTTCAACTGTTGTCGAATTGATACGCAGTGTGATGCATTGATATGAGGCTGTGTGGCTTCCATATTGACGCAATTTTGCCTCTATTCGGGAATATTGAATGTTTCCATTACGTATTGTGGTTTAGATTTCACATTGTTTGTTTAAAAGGATTTTTGTTTTGGACGCAACATACATGGAGCATGCACATTATAAAATGCAATAAGTAAACGTAAACTCAAATTCAAACTCAAAGCATTTATTACAATTAAACCATTTACAGGCACTTTTTAATTGTCAAAGAGTCGGTCAGTTAGTCAGAAAGTTGAAGCTAGTTGCCCATTCCAAAACGTAGATCTCTATGGAGAAGAACGGGCAAGAAACTCGAAGGACACACTTTTTAAATCGAGATATTACAAAATCCTGGGTACATTATTCTTGTTGCTTCTATATGCGAAAACCATGAAATAAAATTTATTAAGAAACAATTCAAAATATAAGATTAATAATAAAATTAAGCCGTGGCAGTTAAGAGATGACCAGTCTCAACTGACGGCGCCCGTTCACGAACATGACGCGTGGATCAGCACCATCCAGCTCAACCATTTTGTAGGGAACCGAATGATCCAACACACGCGCCACCAACAGTGAGACATTTAAGTGAGCATGACATAGTCTCAACTGCCATGCTGTCAAGTCAACATAATTATATAATAAACGAATCCATGGTACTCACATTTACAAAATTGAAAAAATGCTTCTAAATTATACAAAACTATAGTTTGCTATGTATTTGAGCGATGAATAAAATGTTGACTAAATAAAAGAAAAGAAAATGTATAAAATCCAGTTGCTTTAAAGATTATTTATATTCGTTTCGAAAACAATACGATTAAATCTATGCGTAGGTACAGGTAGTATAATAATTGAAATAAAATGGTTCCTATTTGCTTTTTACTTTGTAATCGTAGAAAACCCTGTGGTGGGTCACATGACTGTCATGTGTGGTCTCGCGGAGATATGTATAGCCCCGCTGAGGGAAGATCCCTTTGAGGGATGGTGTTTGGGTTTGCTGAAAGACCATGTTGATAGCCCCGTATGAAGGGAAAAACTCATCTAAGGATTATAACAATTTTTATGAAACCAATTGAATTCGATGTTGTCAAAGACCTCAAGTAACGAGTATTTTTCGATATTCTTGATTAAAAGTTTTATCGAAATGTACTTTACCTGAATAACAAACACGATACAACGCTAACCAATATATTATGATTCTTTATTGAACAAATTTTTCCGAAAATTAACAAACAATTATTCAAAAAAAAAACATACGTTACACTGTTGATTAAAATCAACAATCAACAAAAATATGATTACGTAAAAAGCCTTCACATAGCAAAATGTTCCATTTATAATTTTATCAGTACGGGCAAGCACAGTTGAACTACGAAAACCGCTCTTGACGCTACGAATAAAGGCGCATTTAAAATCAATTTGCTACCATGGACGTGTAGTTGATGATACTCGTGTTATTGTGTTTATTCGCCATTATGCAAATGGAATGGTTAGCTAATTGTTTGGTCAGCGCAAGCGCGGCCCAGCGACTTTTGAATGGCCGCCACGTGAATTTATTTTATTTTAGGTTTGTTTATTGGTGACTAGGGAGTCTTTTTAAGCTAATGCATAGCTTTTATCGCGGGCTTTGAGCGCGGCGGCCGAATCAAGAAATTCCGTAACGAAAATAAAACCTAACACCCCCCACTCCACCTACCATGTAGCTCGTCCGAGCGTTCGCTTAACGTGTATGTATATGGTACGACTGTACTTGAATTAATATCAAAGAAAAAAAAAACTGCATAAATAAAAAAATATAATTGCATAAGTTGATAAAAAATGCTATGCAATTGCTTTACCGCGGCAGTCCCCGAGGGCCACACGTGTTTTTTTTTTATTGTAGTTATTTTCCTAAGGGCTGATTGGGTCGTTCTTACAATGGATTACATGACAATGAACATGTCGTCTTTTTCAGAAGGTAGTATACTCACCGCTTGCCGCCATTAAAGGTAGATTTGCCATCATTTGTTGTTTTGTCAGATAATGGACTTACCTGAAAAAGAAAGAAGAAATTATGAATAATTATGTTATACGAAATGAAATGTTTATTTCTGTAAGTAGATCTTTTACACGTAAATTTTCCGGTCAATAATTTAAAAGCAGATGGAGCCGGCGTTGATAAATGATTTTATTTCTGTAAGTAGGTTTGTACAAATGCTTTTACACGTCAATCATTTTTTTTTAACTAGATGAGGTCGGCGTTTCCTGACTACTCTGAGAAGAAAGGGCGAGACAAACTCAGAGGTCACAGTCTCTTTTAAAGTCCAGACATAATCTTGGTCAGATCATGTGAAGACCATGTAGATTGGTCTACTACCATAGGTATAAGTTATCTTTTTGTTTACTAACCCATATGGATATTGCTTATCCGAAGTAAAGATTATTTTAGTTTATTTTTTTATTTGTGTTAGAAATGGTCCTTTGAGGAAAGATTCACACGGATTGAGTGGACCTGTCCAGTCAGTGCACGCATTTGTCAGTAATCGTGCAGCTCATTCATTCATTTCTAGTTGACTGATCCTATGTTATGCTATTACACTCATGTATCAGCATAAGTTATTGTACTCAAGCATCGGCATGAGCTAGATTATAACTTGTATTGTATGATTTACTCGTATCGACAAGAGAAGATTTGTATTGTTCAGAAAGGTACCTTCGCTACAAATTTTTATAACTGTAAATATTATGTAAAGTTTGCTTAATATTTAACACAAAAGGTCCATTTTCGACCCTAAGCTATAGAATATAATATTAAGGTTGACATGCCCTAAATAAGGGTACGATAAGAAGTGTAAGCGCAGTCACCCGTACATATCAATTCTGTGTTAATTAAGGAAGAAGGGTTTCAGTAAGAAATGTTAATTAACGGCCAACCCTAAGAGAAAGGTTTGATAAATGTTCACTGAGTGATCATATGGTACCATTCATATGTAGGACGGGCCTGACTCCGGTTGTGGGACGTTTCATAATTAGTGGTACATTTCATAAAGAGGGACGTTTGATATTAGAGGTATTGTATGAATAGGAAGAGCTTTTCTGTTATTAATTAAGCTAATGGAATACGTGAATATGGTATTTGCACATATGTAACATAACATCGTCGGTTGATTCCCGGAAAGGCAGGCACGGTACACCCACAACTCGCCTGTTATAATAATAATAATCATTTATTTAAGTCAGACATCACTCTAGTTCATAGTTTTACACTCATATATGTAGGAACAGAGCGTGTCAGGACAGTGAAAGGAGATCTGATGATGGATGACAGATATGAAGCATAAACGAGTGACAGAGATGAATGTACGAAATAGTCAAGGATTAAAAGAGATAGTGAATGAATGTTTTAAATGTAGAAATTGGTTAAAAAAAAGAACGGGGATTAGGAAGAAAATGGTGAAAGACGTAAGATGATTGTGAAAACGAAAATAAAATTAAATGAAGTAATCAGTGGTTTTGTTTAACTTGAATAGAGCTAATCCTAACTTCCTAACTAATATTATAAATGCGAAAGTAAGTTTGTTTGTTTGTTTGTTACCTTTTCACGCCTAAACCACTGAACTGATCGTCCTGAATCTTTTGATATACGTTGTCAGGTGTACAGAAACGGACATAGGGTACCTTTCATTCCGAAAAAAAGTACTGTTCCCGAGAAAAACAACAATAACGTTCTTATGATAATAGATGGCGCCACGTGTCTTTCGAATCATGATTGAATTATAACCCGAATTGATAGTCAAAGTCTAAATTAACGCGAGCGAAGCCGCGGGCAAAAGCTAGTCCCACATATATTTAAATTATAAACTATTTTAAATTCGAAACAGAAAAACCCCAAAATAATTTTGTAATTAATTAAATTTTAATATAAAACCATAGATATCCGAGAGATATGCCTTTACTCTATATTTGTTCAAGTTTAAGTGTCGCCACTTTTTCCCCACTCCTGAAACTCACACATACACAAAAGAAATAGATACGGCACACATGATGCTTTTTTCGCACACAAACAAGAAAATATGCGTAACACTTTTGTACTATTTTATTGCACATATGCTCAAAAGGGGCGGGCACTAGAAAGTATAGATACAGTCACTGAATGCACACATGTAACTGTAGCATCAACTAGGGAAGAGGGATGGGTATAAATATGTGATCGATAAAAATATCGATGAAAACCGACTGCAAAAAGAGGTGTTTTTTGGACGTATTTTGTATCGTTTATTTTTTCTGCTTTTCGATGTGGAATGTTAAAACACCAATAACAACAAATCAAGTAAAAATACAATATTTTCGTTTGCAAATAACATTTAAGTAAATCAGTTTCTTCAGTTTCTCCCTTACTCAGCCCCGGACCTAGAATTTATTCGAGGCGGGGCAAAAACTGTAATCTGCCGCTCCCCGCCCCGCCAATCGTTTAACCTTTTACATGAAGCCTTATCTATTTAAATATACATGGACATGTCGAACAATTATTTAGGATAGGACAGGACATATTTGAAATAAATCGTGAGATTATCGCATACTAGCTTCTGTACGCGACTTCGTCCGCGTGAAACCTCGGCCCCTGACCCACCGCGTCGCTGCGCATCACTCGCCCACGATATTACTTCATTTTCGCTTAGCATTCTTTCTGACCTTATTTCTTACTGCTCGGTTTCTAAGGGTCGTAGTGTGATGTTAAAAATAGCCTATAACCTTCCTCAAGAATTGGGCTATCAAATGCAATAAGGTTTTTTTCAAATCCGACTCCTAGTTCCAGGGATTAGCGCGTTCAAACAAAAAAAACTCTTCAGCTTTATTATTAGCAGAAGATTAGAATAAATATTTTACTCTTTGAGCCTTTTGTTCTGCAAAAAAAATCGATGGCATTGTCATAATTAATCTGATTGTCATGATTTTCGATTGCTAAGATCACACCCGACTTATGCAGAAAAGCTTAACACCAATTAAGACAATCTAGAATGTACCAGCGAGCGGAGCGAGCGCGAAAATTTTAGCACTGCCTCAGATAAGTTAGATTTTTTAAGTCCGAAAAGTTTTAAGAATTAAGAGTCGCTAGGCTAGGAATATTTTGCCAGAAACATATTAGTAAAATTTTATCGATCGATAATGCTCCAATCCAACAGCTGCGCCAGCGCTGTGGTAAAAACTTAAAGGAAATCGTGTCGCCTTTGCACATAAAGGTGGCGAAAAGGGCGGGACGTCCGGCGCCCCCGCTTCGCGAAGTAAAATTTCTAAAATAAAGAGTTTGTTCCTTAAATTATTGCCCACAGACGTGACAGAGGCGCTGATCCTCCTCAGGATCGCCACGGCATAGATCTGTTGCAAGAGATGGAAAGCTAACGTTTTTGTATCGCCAAATAAAATTGGAGCATGTGTTTTAAAAACGGAGAGTTCCTGGTAAAATTCAACTGTTTCGCCCGCAACCCGCTCACACCGTTTGACGATCTACTCGTATGCCTACGCTAATCAGGGAGTGATTTCCTCAGTGTGCCACCCGCAGAGAAAGATAATAAGTACTGTGCATCTCACTTATCGCAGAGTTGCGGTGCGCTGAGTAGTGTACTTGTCTGCCACGCTTGAATTTGCCCCCCCCCCTAGATCCGGGGCTGCCCTTACTTAAAATTAAAACTGTTCAACTATCGCACACAAAACAGCAATTTAAATAGGTACTTATTGAACATTACATATATCTGACGCTTTCATAATTTAGGTGTTCCATTCGTAACCAAAAAATGTAAGCAAATATCAATATGTTATTCCATCACACATTTTGTCACTTGGATAATATTATTATCCATCGGGTCTTGCTCAAACTGGTGAAAATCAGTTGATGAGAAAATATTTGTATTGACAAAGTGTCTAAGAGCTTTTGGGACTAGCAGCGTCTTTATGAACTTTGAAGTCACTTGAAATTTGTTTGAGGGAAACCAATTATTTTCCCTGCATTTTGCATCTACCCATTTATGTTTAATTTCTGGATCTTTCGGGAAACTGAAATAAAATGTATTAATTCTTATTTAAAATTCTTAATACAATTTCCTATTAGAGCAACTAACAATTATCGATATCTATATGTCAGTGCTACGTACCACTAATGCATTGTTTTGACATGCGTCAGTCATTAGGCAAAGGCTGTCGCATGTCAAAAATATTTCACAACTAAATAATTTGTAAAATACTTAAATATTATAATTAATACAGTGATTTTTTTGTTACCGGTGGTAAGACAAGCCACTTGTACTAAGGTTTGTTGTAATTGTGCTATTTTTTAAAATAAGGACGGAAATATTCGGCATTTCATAAAAATACGAAATCACACTACACGTTCCGATGCAAACATATGACTAAACGGTGCTCACTGCAGTCGCGCGTATCTAAGGTCAGTTGGACCCAACAGAGGCGACATGTGCCACGCCTCCAAGGCATATCCCTCGATATCCGTGTATAAAACCCATAAAAAAATTATTATTAAAATTGTCAAAAAATTATAAAAATGTCATAATCGTCTGTTATGTTCAAGTTCCTTGTAATAGAACAGAAAATTTACACTGAGAATTTACTATTGGAAAACACCTAATAAGACTAAGTAATCTTCCAATTACAACTAAATTATTGAGGATTTTTAATCTACAAGTTTTATTTATTATTCAATTTTATTAAAACAGGGAGAATGATGTAAGGGCTGTCGCCACAAGTTATTGTAATGGTATGACGCGGGGCTCGGAAACTCGAATTAGTTAACCCCTCACCTCGGATCAAGTAAGTCGCTGCGCTGTAGCGAATTAAGTAAATAAATGTCATAACGTGTTTCATGCATAAACAATTGTATTATTTACCACCACCACCTGTAGGGCGCAGGGACACTTGTATTTTAGTAAGGAACTGGTTGATAACCCATTTGCTGCGAAGCGATAAACTACCACAATCATTGTAAGCCTAAATTTATAAGGAACTGTCCTTTTTTGTGGTAGAAACTTCTTATAAGCAGGTACCTACTATGCACAGCACCAAGCAAGTTCACGCTTATTCCTAGCAGTTTAAAAATAAATACTCATACAAAACTGGCAAAGACCCTCCCTAACACGAACTATTCACCATTTTAGAGCACATTATCCTTAATGAAGTTGTATAACATAGTCCCGAACAAAATGACCCGCTCCAAGTTCCCAGTAATCCATATAATTAGCCGGCGAGATCGGGCGGCTGTATAAAACTGGTTACGTCCAGTTTAATCCGGCCCTAACAGGTACGCTGACAAATGAAGTCTAGTGTGAATTAGTGGCTATATGATAGAGGGAATTAATGTTTTTTAATGTTGTGAAGTATTCGGAGCTAAGTTTCTGAAATAAAAGCTGGACCTATTAACAACTTTAACAAATAAATATACCTATGTATTTTAGATTATTTTGTCATTGATATTGACTGATATCATTCTAAGGTATTGCGCAATGATGTACGGACTTTTTCTTGGTCTTCCTGTCAATTTGAAAAGAGAAAGTAATATGTATGTACTATAATTTGCACGATAAAGTGAAAGATTTGGTTGCATGTCATTGACATTGCAAATTAAAAGTAAACTTTAACACTGTAGCGAGTAATGAATAACAGAACTTTAATTAATATATTCTCTCCCACCGAGACCTGCAAAGTTCCAAAAGAACCTAAAACATAACTTACAAGAACTTAAAAATCTTTTTAACTGACAAACTTGCTCGCTTTGAACTCCTGACCTTTCGAAATGACAGTAATTTCACGGCCCACGCGTTTCCAAGACGCGTTCCGTGCATCTCACAAAGACTAGGAAATGTTACAGTTTTTATTACTGACCTACAAAAATATAAGTAGGGGGAAGCTTGGGATTCAGTCTTATGGAAACTGATGGAATATTCTTTTCTAAGAACTTTGTAAGAGCTCATAAAGTTCTTGACATAGTAGTACTGTTAGCCAGACAGCAAGGTGATAACGACACCGGGTTTCGATTCCCGGCAATTTTCTATGAGCTAATTCTTAGGAGCAGCCAGCAGATTGATTTTTTTCCTATAAATAAATAAATACATAATTAATTAAGTAAATAGGCTTTCACTGTTTTAAACTAGACAACGCCGCTATTGGCCACGGTTAGTCTAAAGAAACCAGGGCTGTCCAAAAGCGCGTCGGGTTGATGATATCGTCAAAATCGCGGGAAAAACCTGGATGAGGGACGCAAGGAACCGGGAAGTATGGCAGAAAAAGAGGAAGCCTGAACCCAGCAGTGGGTGATTTCAGGCTGAAATTATGATGTTAAAGATGAACACATCTATTGACGAAACCTGTTTGAAGGTCAACTTTAAAATACCAACAAAGGTGAGCAGCCTTCTTTATCCTTTTTTGAAGTAGAGTAGCCTCTGGTCCTTGACAAGTTTGCCAAACAATGACACAAAAACAAGGAAAAATCAACCTCGCCTAAACTAAAAAAATAATTGTACTAAAACAATTAATTAAAGATGAAATATAATTTATTTCTCAGTACATGGTAAATTAAGATCTTAATAATAATAAAAAGTTCCACATATACTATCGTTACCGGTGTAGTAATATTAATATTAAAATTAAAGTACAATTAATATCCCCATTAATAATTATAAATTAGTTTGAAATGAAAATAGGTAATTTTTAATACAATGTCAATTTCAATTGTTTCTTATTATTATTTATGAATGTGTAGCGGTATCTAAATCGCCACATGCGAGCTATAGGTACGTCACACTGACGTCACGCAAAATCCTGCATCGCGCAAGCAGAGTTTACCGCGCAACTAGCATATATACAACATCCCGACATCAACCGTTGGGCAGTTGCCCACCAGACACGACACCCGTCTGGTCGGAGGATCCTCCCTTTTCTATGGAGGTTTGAGTGAACTTTATACCCTGTTCCTCATATCTCTATAAATGTAAATGTCAAAATATACTAATTATATAATTTCAAATGTTAACAACAAAAAAAAAACAAAAATCAACAAACACACAAAATATTGATAAAATGTTATGTCAAAATTTATAATTAAAAATTCGTTAATTGAATAGAAACAGTTGTCTAAAAGCCAGGCAAATATTGTTTTCCTGAATTTAAGGCAAATATTGTTTTAAATTTAGTTAAGGTACACCATCAAGAGTTTAACATATTCAACCAGACTTCCATGTTTTATATATTCTGTACCGTTACATTCAAACAGCTCAATATGACACAATGCTATGTTTATTCCTCGTTCGCCCCATATTCACGTTTCAACGAGCAACAGTCCCGTTTCGCCCGCGTTTATTTTGATTCCGCTGTTTCCTATTTCATTGGGTGGTACAGAAAAAATCTGGTTTGAACATGAGGGGATTTTTGATTCGTGAGGCGAAAAATATAGCTGTAGGTTTTTTTTTGGCATGAGATTGCTAGCTTTGAGCTATATATCTAGAAACATAAATAACAAATTGAAGTCGCTTTTCATGTTCGTCTGTTTTTGATGCGGTTTGCACCATGATTTAGATAATTTATTCTAGTAGGTTCAGGGGCCATTCAAGTATTACGTAAGCAGAATTTTAGTCATTTTTAACCCCCTCCTCCTCCTTGTCAGCAACAGTAAGCAAAACTCTTACCCCCCTCCCTCCTATGCTTACGTAAACATTGGTACCTACTTATATATTTTTTAAATCGGTTCGGAATTCTTTATTGCTATTCAGTAGTCTAGATATAAGGAGTTTATAGACTATAAAGGAATTTAATGCCCATTTAATATTTATTCAAGCAAATTATTAACATCGTATTTAAATATTATATTCTTGCCATATAAACGATATTATTTTTTTTTCTAAATTTTGCTGACGTAATC
The DNA here is from genome assembly GCA_917490735.1 of Dryobotodes eremita. Taxonomy (NCBI): domain Eukaryota; kingdom Metazoa; phylum Arthropoda; class Insecta; order Lepidoptera; family Noctuidae; genus Dryobotodes; species Dryobotodes eremita. Next base: position 4,381,680 of record OU823254.1, on the reverse strand, counting down.
ACCATCCATTCCCCGTCCCCATGTCATAAAAAAAACAAAGCAGAGACCCCCTTTGGCGGTTACGTAATACTTGAATGGTTGGTGGTGTTTGGTTGGCTGAGATACGAGCCTTTTTGGCCTCGCACAGGTTTCTTACTTGTTTATTGTTGTTTATTTTTATTATTTATTGTTAATTTTGTTAGTTTTAAATGCTCCTTTTTTATTTTTACTCTGTATTTCCTGTGCGTGTCCAAAATAAAATATTTTTCTTTCTTTTCTTTCTTTCTTTCTTGCTATATGTAAAACATATTAAACTTAATAAAGAAATCTCAATGATTTGCGAAGCAGGGGCGTGTCGATAGTTTGCGTTTATTGTGTTATGTGTTTGCGTCTACTTAAAAGACAGTTTAAGCAAAGTATGATGTCCTCTTTTTAGCCGAATAAAACTTTACCCTCTTACATGTATCATACCAATTATAAAAAAAACACATTTTCAAATATCTAACATTTAAATGGTAAAGAAAATAAACAGCCTCTAATCAAAGTCTGTTTGTTTGTAGACCTTTCTTAAACAAGCCTAAAAATCCTAACTTAAGCCTTAACGAACACAAAAATAATGTAAAATGGATTCTACTCAAACAACAAACATTTACACACGTAATAAGGCTGTTGAATATATTTTTTTAGCTTAGTATTCCAATTAAAATTGTGTATACAGTATAGATCATAGGTTCTTAAAGTGGGTGATAACGCCCCCTCGTGGGTGTTTGAGACTTTCATGGGGGCAGTAGACCCTGAGAAAATTAGGGGGCGTGGAGATGGGATCATACAACTACATAATATTACACGTTTAAATATAATCGTGACGCCTGATGACCACCGTGATGACCTGGTGAAGGCCACAGGAATCCGCTGGATGCGGTAAGCACAGGACCGATCGAAGTGGCGGTGCTTGGGGGAGGCGTATGTCCAGAAGTGGACGTCTTTCGGTAGCGTGCCTCAGGTTGAGGTAATGTCGCAACTTTGGAAGCCTCTGGTAACTCGAACCCGAGATTTTGGTGGATACGCTAACTTTCCAGTGCAAGAGGTTTTTTAAGCGCTTACCTAGCATTTTTTCGACAATTTTTTTAAGAAGTTTAGGTCATTCCAAAATATTCAACTAAAGTGCTGTGTTTGGCAAAAGATCAATCGGCAGAATAGGTACAATTTACATTGGTACAACTTTTATTATTTAGGTAAGGATAAAAAAGAAGGTATAATTTTAAAAACAAAGCTCTTTCCTTATAACGAATGAAAATAAACGTACAAAGAGTAAGTATTCTCTTTGTTCACGTATTTCGCTATTTCAGGTGGAATGGTTGTTTTAATATGCTTTTTCATATTTATATTTACTTATATCTACTACATTAGTATGCTATTAAATAAAATTTGTTTAAAACAAAAAAAAAACACGTGTGGCACTCGGGGACTGCCGCGGTAATGCTATTGCATAGCATTTTTTATCAACTTATGCAATTATTTATTTATTTTTTATTTATGCAGTATTTTTTTTTTATATTAATTCAAGTACAGTCGTACCATATACATACACGTTAAGCGAACGCTCGGCCGAGCTACATGGTAGGCGGAGTGGGGGGTGTTAGGTTTTATTTTCGTTACGGAATTTCTTGATTCGGTCGCCGCGCTCAAAGCCCGCGATAAAAGCTATGCAATAACTTAAAAATCTCGAAAGTCTGCCATGTTGGAAAATGTTTTACGTCCGCTTTTATTATGTAAAATGCTTAAAATAGATGAAAGGGTTTTCTGTCTCTATGTTGTAAAGCTTTAGTTTCCTAGGAAAGCAGTTCCGATATATACAACGGACATTATGAAAAATTATGTAATTTTCAGCAATATTGGACATTAAGGCGTCAAAAAAACACTCTGTATTTGGGCAGCCGTTATTCTGTGACCGTTCACCGCTTTCCTAGGAAAACAAAGTATTATAATAACTATGCTTTAATATTGGGGAAGATACAAGTGATTAAGTACTAATAAAGGACTGTAAGGCATTATGAATAAGACATGATTAATTTGTATATTGTACATACAGGGTTTTTTATTAAGTGGCGAAACTTCACAGGGTTAGGCATCTTACAAAAGAAAAAATGATTTGTTAAAATCACAATTTCAAACAGCAATACAATTTGTAAGCAGCTGATTGCGGGGTCAACGCCTGTGCCAACGCCAACTAACTAAAAACACGGTGTTTTTAAATATTTTTCTTATGAAATTAATAAAAAGTGGTTATTACCAATCACGAAACAATACATTAGGTACTATTAATTTCCTAACGTTAATTTCCTAAGTTTCTATAGTATCCCCGTCTCATTCCACATACAAAATGGCGACTTCCGTATATTATATCACAAGCTATACCCGTAGTTGTCTCGATCGCGTTATTATTACTTTTGGCCTCGCAAAGAAAATACGAAAAACAAAACAAAAACAAAACACACACAAAAAACAACAAACTAACAACAGAAACAAAGGAACAACAAACAAACAACAGAAACAAAGGAACAACAAACAAACAACAGAAACAAAGGAACAACAAACAAACAACAGAAACAAAGGAACAACAAACAAACAAAAGAAACAAAGGAACAACAAACAAAGAACAACAAAAAGAACAAAATACAAAAACAAAACACAGAAACAACAAAACACACAACAAACAGAAAAACGAACGTAAAAACATTCGCTGTTACTTGTTCCCGACAACAGCAGCTTACGAGGAACAAAGAGAATACTTTATAAGACCATTACGATCAATTTACTGTTTCTAGCATTCTCTTTGTTAGACATAGCGTAGCTAATTTACTTGCAGACATCCTTGGTTATTGGAAAATGTTTTTTTTTTTTCAATATTGAACTTTCTTTGTTGGTCCAGTGGTCGTAGGCGCTCTCAGCTGAGCGCCTACGACCACTGGACCAACAAAGCATGAGGTCCTGGGTTCGATTACCGGGTGCGGCAAAGTGTTATTGCGTTTTTCCATCTAAATTTTGTAGTAGCAGCCCGGAGTCTGGATTTGTGCCCAGTTGATGGCAATAGGCTCGCCCCCTATTACATGGGACTTTACACATTACCGGCGAAATGTGGGTGTACTATAGGTACACCTCTGCTTAACCTTTCGGGGAATAAAGGCGTGATATTATGTGTGTGTGATATTGAACTTTGGTACTAAAGATTGTTCATTACACTTTAGGAATTGGGTTATTTTTTTCTATGTATTTGTATTGTTTTCCAATACATTTGATGTCTTTACATAAAATATACAATGATAGTTCATGACCCTATAAACATAATAGGATCGACCACAAAGAAAGCTCGATAGCACAAATTCAATTTCTAAGCCAGTATTGAATTTCAAGAATATTTTCTTCCATTTTCCAGGCCCATAAGATATTATTTTCATAGGAGAAACCATCCATCTTCATGAAAAAACATATATTCAATCATGTAACTGATAACCAATGAATATTTCAGACAAACTCGAACGGTTCTTATTTCCTCGTAGCGCTACGAGCGTAGCGGCGTAGCAGCGCAGCCGTCCCACGTAGCCACGATTTGTTCGAGCTCTACGTTATTCAATGTAGTCGTCAGACTGGCTCGAATACATTTTGTTGAATTGAAAATTGTTTTCAAAATGTCGAAAAATTATTTTGGTAATCGGTCTATTTATTTTTGATGCTGCTTTAACCATTTATGCAATATGTAAGTATTGTATAAGTATTCAGTTCGTGGACTGAATCATATTTATTCTTAAGATGAGCGTGAATACGACTAATTCTGAAAAAAAACCTTTTAATGAGACAAAAAAACTCTCATAGAAAATAATGAATTTATCAGAACGCTTGCCAGACGGAAACAAAACTATTTTTGTGTTTCTGTTAGTAAATGAAATGTTGCTTAAATTATTACCTACTAGCTGCGCCCCGCGGTTTCACCCGCAGAAATCTCGATCCCGTGGGAATATCGGGATAAAAAGTATCCTATGTCCTAATCCAAGTCATAGACTACCCATGTGCCAAATTTTATCCAAATTCGTTCAGCCGTTTTAGCGTGATTGAGTAACAAACATCCAAACATCCACACTTTCACATTTATAATATTATAGTAGGATCTACTAGCTGCTGCCCACGGCTTCGCCCGCGTGGATGTCGAAAATTATTCCACGGGAACGTGCTACCGGGACAAAAAGTAGCCTATGTTACTCCTTATAATACCTGCTATCTGCCAGGGAAAGTCCCGTCAAAATCGGTCCAGCCGTTTCGGAGATTAGCCAGAGCAAATATAAAGACAGAAATTTAAAAAATAGTTTTAAGCTATTGCATAGATTTTATCGCGGGCTTTGAGCGCGGCGACCGAATCAAGAAATTCCGTAACGAAAAGAAAACTTAACACCCCCCACTTCGCCTACCATGTAGCTCGGCCGAGCGTTCGGTTAACGTGTATATATATGGTACGACTGTACTTGAATTAAAATCAAAGAAAAAAAAAAATTCCATAAATTATAATAGTATAAGTTGATAAAAAATGCTATGCAATAGCTTTACCGCGGCAGTCCCCGAGTGCCACACGTGTTTTGTTTTTTGTTATAAGTCCCGTAAGTATATACTTTCATATGCATTTAGTAAAAAGCTGTTATTTTGACATTACAAACAGACACTTAAATTTTATTTATTTGTGCCTAGTTTATATGCAGAACACGAACAGCGGTTTTTCGTAAAGAAAGCGAAAAACCTTTTACCGTTCAACCTTTTAAATACAAATGATGGATGATAATTATGACACAACAACAAACGAAAAAATATAATAAAATACATTATAAGGAAAACCCAGTCAAGTGCAAGCTATACGCAGATATATTTAGTGTCATGTATCCGAAAACAGAATGAGACTTGGACAACAATGGTTACTGCATTAACAGAGGGAAACTAATGGTGGAGGCGCCCTTTGTGATGTGACGGAACAATGATATAAGAGAGATGCTGAGGTGTGGTGCAAGGCAGGAGGGAGCGAGACAGGTGGTGGTGTAAGATGCAAGGCAGGAGAGACCAATCGATCTGCCTAGTCTTTTTCCAACAATGCTGGGGCTGGCTTCGAGTCTAACCGGTGTAGCTGGATATTTTACATGGAGCTACTGCCTATCTGACCTCCACAAATCAGTTACTGGGTAATAGGATACCTCTTGGTGAAACTGGTTGTCAGACTGATGGGCTTTGGGGAAGATATTAAGGTTGGCTTGAAGCTGAATTAAGGTAGGTATTATTAAAATGCAAGAAAACTAAAGTGTCTAATGGTGAAGGCGCACTTTGGGATGTGACGGAACAATGATATAAGAGAGATGCTAAAGTGTGGTGCCAGGCAGGAGGGAGACAGGCAGATATCAAGGTGTCAGTGAAAGGTGTAAGACAGAAAAGGATAGAAAGAGAAGATGAGAAATAAATCTGACATATTTCCATATGCCTAGAAGAATTCATGGTGAAGAATATTAACAGTGACGTAATTTGCATATCCGAGTATTTTATGATGGCTGGTTATGTACAGTATTTGTCAATCTCTTACAACGATCTAGCTACATATTCAGTAGAATAGACATTAAAAGACGTGGAGTATGTAGATTGATAAAAAACGGCCAAGTGCGTGCCAGACTCGCGCAAGAAGGGTACCGTACCATTATATATAAACACGGCAAAAAAGTCATGTCTGTTGTATGCGAGCCCCCTTCAATATTTATTTTATTCTATTTTTTAGTATTTGTTGTTATAGCGGTAACAGAAATACATAATCTATGAAAATTTCCACTGATTAAATATCACGGTACATTAGATACAGCCTGGTGACAGACAGACGGACGGACAGCGAAGTCTTAGTAATAGGGTCCCATTTTACCCTTTGGGTACGGAACCCTAAAAATGGAAAAACCGTTTCAAAAACAAACAACAAACAAGTTTTAAAAACAACCATTTTAATATTTACTTGGAACACCCCTGTACAACCTATGTCTACAAATAAAGATTTCATTTTCATTTTCAAGCTTTTAAAGAACTCAAAAGCACAAAATAAAACTTACGTAAACACAGAACTTTGATATTTTCTTAAAAGCTTGAGGCTAATCTAAAAGTGTAAGAAGGAAGTTCATAAAAACTTGTTTAAAAAAAGATTTTACTTTTATTTTATTTTGTACTTTTTGGCATCAGACTTTGTTTAAATATCTGTTCTATGTATTACCTTCATTTGATAGGTACTTGTAAAGACAAATCCAATGAAACCAAACACGGCTTTACACAAGTCATGGTGTGAAGGTCATGGTGTATGAATGCGTAGATATAATTTAGTGTCTGTGCGGTTCACCGCTGAGGATTTCATTCTTCTGGAACCAACCCTGAAAGCAGAAGCCAGATCATGGCGAACGTCAGCACGGGCTATCATAATGGAATGCGTATAACAAAATTTTGTGTCACTGTTTTGCTTTTCCGCAACCCTTTTTGTTCCTCTGTCAAAATATTTTGTTTAACTAAGTATTTATAAATATGTGCATAAATGTATTTTTTCAAATACCTTAGATATTATTGGAACAAGCGCAATAGGCCTATAAGACTCCATGCATTCTTTTTATATATTTTTTTAAATGGTTTCGGAATTTGGAATTTATAACAGACAAAAATTTTATGGCATAATATTGACATGCTAATAATTGTAGTTTATGAAACTGTTGCATAATGACGGGTTTTAAAACACGAGTGTGTGTTTAAAAACCGAGACGTAAATAGTATCACACGAGTGTTTTAATACCTAGTTATGTACAGTTACATACACTACTTTATCTTCTCTCATACATTGGGATTGAACCTACGAAATAAAATATCAAAGTTTCCCACGAAATTCAGTACAACGAAACGTATGGATGGCGCCAAAGCCCAGCACATCACCGCGCATGCGCTAAAGCTTGCGCTGCCACAGACAAGTAAAAATTGGAATCAAAACTTTTTTGGAATGCTTTAAAAATGGCGCGCCCAGCATATGCATTCCATTAGAAAAAAAAAATATATGGAAACTCCTTGGTGATATTAACTTCTTGGATTTGCCCTGTATCGTATTGGTAAAAAATTGTTTTAAAACAATATTTTGTTATAGAAAAAGTGTTTTAATATGATTCTATTTTAAAATTTAGGTATTGTGTGTATAAAGTATGTCAATATAAACTCTTTATGATGTATATGATTCGAATTTTACGATATGAAAGTGGATAAAATATAATATGTATTGTTGTCCTTGCCATAAGGTTTGTATATTGACATTAGTATTGTATTTAGTCTTATTATTTGTTTGCAGTCTGTGTGTTGATATGCCATGTATTGAAATTGATCTCTATTGCTATTTATTATTAATTAATTTGTATTATAAAATGCGAGATTCTTTATAATTGTAATTTTTATTGTCCAGGCTTATTCTGTTTTATTTCATTATTGAAACTTGGCTGGGTTGATTACTTAAATAACAAACATTTTTACGTCCTCTGGCATGACATCATCTCTTTATATATGATTATTATTGTACTCGTACCTATGTTAAAGAAATGAATAAATGACTAATGAATTATGAGGTTGAAACAAAAGAGAAATCACTTGTTACATCAATTACTATTATAAAGAATGCATATTTTAGTACTAAACAAGAACAATAGTAATGAAAGCGACAAGTCATGACAGATTTAAAATAAATTCAGTTAAAACACGAACTAATTAATATTAACAGCAATAAAACTCAGTACAGTTAGTTATTTTTATTACTTACCTACCAATCACCATAAAAATGTATTTCTATTTTATACTATGCGGTGAACATTAGTCGTTATTAATTAGTAGAAATACAGTAAGTTTTTATTTATTTAATAATAAGCGTGTGTTGGAATACGAAACATATATTTTTCTTTTCTAAACTGTCGTAGTGTTTCTAGACGAACAATCAATTTTGAACTAAACCTGTGGTCTGTGGTCGGTCTAAATACTCGTAAATACAAAATATATCTTTCCTTGCACCTAAAATTAAATTATATAATAAATTATAAATTGTACTTAATATATTTCCTTGATTTTATATGCTATTTCGATGTAAAAGTTGTTCTTATCAATGTTTTTTTATTGTGACTTAAAAGACTAATATGTCAAACAACGATTCTAGACGAAACGTGGTTGACGAATTTGTGGCTTTTGAATAACCAAAACAAATGTTTATTAATTTAGCATTCAAACAAGTTATTAAGTTATACTTCATTATGATACTTATTATAATATTTATTACGATTTTATATTGCAATTTTCAAGTAACAAGTAATTTCAAACAATTTTCAGAACTTTAAGTTGAAGTTAATACCTATAGTTCTCATTCCCCTTTCTGACACGTGCTTGCTCACTCGTTATCATAAACTCGTGAATTTTTCGTGAAACTTTTTGAAATAAAAATTATTTTAAATTATTAAACTTATACATAAGCCTTAAGCAAGGTATTGAGCCCGAAATACCGCCTAGTTTACAAACCTTAGTACCTCTTAAATTCCATATTTTTTTCGCTATTCTTGCCCATCCACAGGTTGTTTGTGTATCCGGCTTTCCTCTAACAATGATAAGAACAACATTAATATCTCCGCTCTGCGCCCATAACATACTCCCTACACATCGCAAACATTACGTGACGTCACTCACAAGTTTGCCGACACCTCTAAGCGGTGTCCGACACTCGCACTGCAACACGACATTTCACTACCCACTGTACCGAGTCCTGTAATAAAATGATTGAGACTGCATTTACAGAGAATGATAAAATACAGTGTTGCAAAGGTAAAATTGTCAGAGAAGTTCAGTGAGTGAAAATTTATAGTTGACTTTGTGATTCTTGTCGAGTAAAATACTCTGTAGCTTTCATACAAAAACTAATAACTGCGTTGGTTGGCCAGTTCAATTCTTCAACTATACCTCATCACCTGCCGTTGCCCAAGTACCTCTGGGTCGGCTTCCAGTCTAACCGGAAGTAGCGGAATAAAAAAATCTTGGACTATACCTACAACGGTACAATATATCGGCATGGCCCCCTTATTTAACTAAAGAGACTCCACTAAAGGACTGTTGAAGTCTATTATAAATGATAAATGATTTTATTTCTGTAAGTAGGTTTGTACAAACATTTTTACACGTCAATCATATTTTAAAACTAGATGAGGTCGGCTTTTCCTATCTGACTACTCTGAGAAGAAAGGTCGAAACAAACTCAGAGGTCACAGTCTCTTTTAAAGTCTAGACATAATCTTGGTCAGATCATGTGAAGACCATGTAGATTAGAGTCTGAAATGGTCTTTTGAGGAAAAACCACACAGAATGAGTGGACCTGTCCAGTCAGTGCACGCATTTGTCAGTAATCGTGCAACTCAACTCAAAACTTAAGGAGCTCAACGATTATTACGATATTGCCGTCCTACTTCATAGACATGAAAATGTGCACAGGTGTTATTTAAACGTCAAGTTTCATCAAAGCAACCCAACTATCGAAAGATAGATACTTCGGTCAATGTATGGAAAGACAGCAGCCGTTCTCCTGTCTATTAAAAACAAAACACGATTGTTTCGAAGCGAGGTATCCCACGGTCGACGTAGCTGTGCTAGGGGGAGGCCTATGTCCAGCAGTGGACGTCTTTCGGTTGACGTGATGATGATAATGATGACGACGATGATGATGATGATGATAACGATGACGATGATAATGATGGTGATGATAATGATGGTGATGATGATAATGATAATGATGGTGATGATAATGATGGTGATGCTGATGGTGATGGTGATGATGATGATGATAATAATGGTGATGACGATGATGATGATGATGATGATGAGTTATCCCACACAGTCGTTCATTATTATTATAGGTACGTTTCAAGACCCGCGTCACACGAGTACAGTTCTTCTGTCTGTAATGGTCAATCATTTATTGTACAATGTGTACTTACGTGGTAACTTAAAATTAATCAGATCATTATGGACCCTGTCGGACACAGCAAAATAGTAGGAGAGGAAGCTTTCTAACTTAACTTTCCAGCTAGCTTAGTAAGATCTGGCGAAATGTAGGTGTACTATAGGCACACCTCTGCCTAACCGTTCGAGGAAAGCAGGCTATGATGTTATGCTACAACTACTTTTATTTTTCTTTACTTATTTTTTTTAACCCCATTTGGGATTTATAGATATCCGTAGGTGTGTCCGTAGCATCACAGACGGCCCTAACAGAATACCAGCGCAGCTGTATTAATTTTTTTAAATATCGCTGCATTATGCTGAGATAGAGGCCTTTTTGGCCTCGCACAAGTCTTTAATTTTTACTTGTTTATTGTCGTTTTAATGTTAATTTTGTTAGTTTTAAATGCTCCTTTTTTATTTTATGTTTGTATTTTCTGTGCGTATCCCAAATAAAATATTTTTCTTTCTTTCTTTCTATAAATAGAAGTACCAAGTCCAAATTATTCTTAGCCAGTGACTCATGCTAACGCAATCCGAGTCTTTTCCCTAAGGCATAGTGGGGGGGTGATCAAGGTATACCGGCATGATTAATGAGCTCTTGCGGTCAAGGTTAAAAGGGTCGATTAGGGGATCCTTTTGTGGCTTTTAGAATTAAATTACTTAATAAATACTGTGTATTTTGTGACTGGGAAAACTATTAGAATTAACCACTATTTTCTTTATTTTACAAATGAAAATAAGAATTGGAACGGCTGGTAATGGAGTACGGAGAAATGATTAATTATTTTTCTTTTACCAAATGTTTAACGAACTAGCTTTTAAACCTACCTTTAACTAAAATGACCCACATACCTACCTGGTTTCTTTTCATCATGATTCTGAAATGAACATCTGATGGGCGCAATGTGATTATACTATTATTATAGGCCGCCGGGAAAACAGGCGTGGTATTCTGTATGTTATATTACTATATAGGTTTAGTTTACACAGGTATTAGAAGACATGAAATCCATTATCCTAAGGCTACAATTTAAATGCTCACCAAAATAATTTTTAGACCCTAAGACTAAGTACCAAGTAAAATATGTTAACTTCAAATAAAATAAACCCAATCTATACCGAGGTGCAGAAAGAACAACGTTTTGAGTTCCAAAATAATTATACACTCAACAGAATAATTGTACGTGTTGTATTTATATTCTTTTTGCCTACCAAAATGGATAAAAGCTCACCAAATCTTGTTAAGTTGCTCACCAAAAATAAGTTTGCTTCAAAATGCAAGGGTGGGATAGGATTCAAGAGCGAGCGAAGCGAACTCGGGACTTGGGGCACCCGACTCGGACAGGTTAGGTTAGAAGGGGATGGAGGATTCTGGAGACCCCGCCATCCCCTTCGTGGTTACTTTTTTTTTAAACCACCCATAATTAGGAGCCCCGCCGAGCGGGGCTCCGTCGACTACGCCTTATAAATAAAAAAGAAAATAGGTTAATTTCTACAATACGTTATGAAACACAATTTGGTGATCATTTATCCATTCTGGAGAACACAATTTGGGGAGTATTTCGAATTTTTTGATAGTAAAATAGGTACTTTTCTGGTAGGCGTTTAATTTACACAAGCCTTATACTAAACTCTCAAACATCACATTTATTCCTACTTATTCCAAATCAACAAATACGCAATGCTACATTATTCCACCACCAGCATCGTTCACAACAAGAGCTTTTTACGCAGATTATACATATCTAGCGAACGCGAAGTAAAGCCGATTACAAGACTCATACATATGTATGTATGCGATTGTTAATTAATTATACCTACTTACTATCGTGTGTGTTCATATATAACTACGTCTTCATGTTGTTTTGAAAATATATGAAGACATAACTTTGGCCCGCGGTTTCGCCCACGTGGAGATCGGAAATTATCCGAAGTAAACGTACTACCGGGATAAAAATTTATCCTGTGTCCTAACCCAGGTCATGGTCTACCTGTGTGTCAAATTTCATCGAAATTTGACCAGCCGTTAAGGCGTGAAAGGTAACAGACAGACATATATACTTTCGTATTAATTATTAAGTTTGGATGCAGCTTTGACCCCTAAATGAACTGAAGTGTGTTATGTGTTTCTTAGCATACATCGAAAGATATGGTGAGTGAAGGATGATTTCCACCAAACGGCTCGCATCGCATCGGATCGGAAAGGAAACGAACGGGTGCGGCGACAGCCGATCGCGTCCGGCAGAACGTCGACGCATACGATGGGCTCTGTACCGTCGCACAAGAACGTATCCATTTCTGCACCTTGTCAAATAGTTTCATTCCTACCGTGTCGACGTGTTCTAATTTTTGAATATGGTCGAAGTTGACGTAGTATTGTTGGCTATTGCATTAGAAGAAGAAAATAATCATAAAACACAGAAGATGAAAGGAAAACTTTGGATTGATTATTTATGCCGCCAGGCCACGGCTTTGAGCGCACGCGACGACAGCCGAAAGGATCTGATCGGATACAACGACAGGCGAACGGAGCCGATCGCGCGTCGAGGAAGTCGCCCGCGGTCAAGCTGCTGTGCGCGGCTTGGTAATATAGACTTTAAAGACCAGCCTGTGTACACGATTTAATATTGTATAAAGATAGTAAAATCCGTTCCGATTCGATGCGATGCGAGCCGTTTGGTGAAATCATCCTTTAGAAAGTAAATTGTTTCTATAAAACAATGTATGTAAGCCAATTTACTTTTGACGACAAGATGTTAGTTTTCATAAATTGGTTCCTAAGACACTGCAGTAATATTCGTCCATAATCAAGAAAAAAAGAAGAGTCCATATAGACAGTGGCTCCTTATAAAATACTGGTATTCAGCTGTAACCGGTTAGACTGGAAGCCGACCCCAACGTAGTTTTGAAAAAGCAAGGCAGATTCATTGATTGAAACAAGATGGCAAATAAGTAATCGAAGATTTGTAACTTTGTACAGAAACCGTAATTTATTCTTAAGGATACAACCACAACCTATTTACTAAACAAGTACATAAACAACGTCAAATATAAATAAATATTTATAAATACATCTCATACAAACAAACCGCAAGAAGCAAAAGTAAATAATGAAAAGTAAATAAGTAAATATTTTGTTCAATAAACAGTCCTTTGCATTTTTCCTGTTACTTTGATAGAACAAATATTATCGTCAAAGCCTTTGGTAGAAACACAACTTGGCTCAGAAATAAATTATTAACCACCACCTGGGGCATATGGATGTGAAATGTGATTGCTTAGGATTCGTTTACATTTGATTATGTCGATGTAAACTTGTAAACTAACGCTACTGAAAGCAATTATTATCTTCATAATTATTATAAACTAGCTGCTGCCCGTGGCTTCGCCCGCGTGGATGTCGGAAATTATCCAACGGGACCGTGCTGCCGGTAAAAAAAAGTAGCCTATGTTACTCCTTATAACATCAGCTATATGCCAGTGAAAATCCCGTCAAAATCAGTCCAGCCGTTTCGGAGATTACCCGGAACAAACAGACAGACAGAGACAGTTTTTTTTTTTTTTAATTGGTATTTTGTTATAAGTCCCGTATATACTTTCATATGTATTTAGTAAAAAGCTGTTATTTTGATATTACAAACTGACACTTCAATTTTATTTATTTGTATGTATAGATAAATTACTATCTAAGTAAGTATATATTTCATTAATTAGAAGCTTATTTTAATTATTAGTATTATAAATAAGATCGTTTAAATGCCCGTCTCGTTCATATTCTTAATATTATAAATTCGAAAGTAACTCTGTCTGTATGTTACCTTTTCACGCCTAAACCTCTGAACGGATTTCGATAAAATTTGGCAAGAAGAGGGATGGCATCTTGGCGAAGGATATAGGCTACTTTTTCTCAAAAATAATCGTAAAAGGGGGGTAAATAGGGGATGAAAGTTTGCATGGGAAACTTAGCATTTCTTAAGTTAGGGATATGGAAATTTAAATTTATGCTTTTGGTAAAAAGTAGAAAAAAAATTGTTTCAGCGTTTTTGTAAAATCGTCTCCCAAGGGGGTAAAATAGGGGATGATTTTAAAATTCACATGACTATAAAAAAAAATGTTTACCTCTTTTTAAGAGATTCAGGGAATTGGAAATATAGTCAAAACCCGTATCTTGAGGTATTATTTATTTTAGTATTTATTTCAATTAAATCGGTCCACCCGCCTAAAAGTTATTACAATTATTATTTGAAGTTATAAAATAACTTAGCTAACATGTAGATACGTGGTCAATGGCGACGCTAGACTATTTCGATGATAATATTAAAATGAATTATTTTAAGTTAGACATTTAGAATCATAAAAACCTGTTATAAAAATAAAAATTAAGATTATTTGCAAAACCTGTTTAATAAAACTTAAAAAAAGATTATTGGCATTTATTATCTGTCTGTCTGTCACCGTTCACGCTTTAACGGCTGAATGGAATTTGGGTGATAGAATACTATTTATCCCGGTAATGCAGCGCGTTCCCGTGGGATAATTTCCTACATCCACGCGGGCGAAGCCGCGGACAGAAGGTAGTAAACAATAATGGTGGTTCAGCACAGCTTGTTTTTATGATTAATTACAGTTAACCAGGAACATTTTTTTTTAATTGTCTTTACACTGTTATCATCAGTGATCGGAATAGGTACAGCTAATACACCTAAAGTTCGAAAAAGAACAGAGACAAAATGGAGACGCCTTACGACAAAATATTTTATCGGGGTTTTTATTTTATTTGTTCCGGGTTTCAGAACATTACTTACTTAAGTACAACAAAAATTTATAAAGTAAAACAACTATCGAATTCATTTCAGGTTTCTGTTTAAAAAAAAAAAGAATGTACGATTATTATTGTTTTAAAAAAATAACGGTAATCTTCTTATCTTCGTTTAAACGATGTAAGTAAGCGCGGAAGCTAATGTAATTTACGTAACAACTTTAATAATTATATAACTGACAAGGTAAAGGTAAAAAAAAAAAAACAATTTTATAGCTTTTCATACGAATTATCGACGCTTGGAATGCGAAACACCCCTCTACCCCTCATCCCTTTTATCATTGTTTACCAGTGACAAACAAAAGATAGAAAGAGACAGCAAGTTTTGGCTATTCTGGGAAACGAAAACATGAGGCGGACCCAGTTCTTTATCTGAATTAATAACAATAGAAAACGTATCTACTGGTTTTTAGAGTTCCGTACCCAAAGGGTAAAAACGGGAACCTATTACTAAGACATCGCTGTCTGTCCATCCGTCGGTCTGTCACCAGGCTGTATCTCAAAAACTGCGATAGCTAGACAGATGAAATTTTCACAAATTATGTATTTCTGTTGCCGCTATAACAACAAATACTAAAAACAAAATAAATTAAATATTTAAGGGGGGCTCCCATACAACAAACGCGATTTTTTTGCTCTTTTTTGCTTGATATCAATAATGGCAACAGGTAGGCACTTGAAATATTCACAAAATACTCAGTTGTATTTTTACTTTAATAATAAATAATAAAATTAAAATTAAATAAATATTTAATATTCCCATACAAAAAACGCCATTTTTTGCCTATGTTTTTATAGACAATGGTACGGAACTCTTCGTGCGCGAATCCGACTTGCACTTGGCCGGTTTTAAAGCTTACTGCCAAACTTTTTTGAGAACGTTCTCCTTGATTTTGAAGTCTCTACCTATTCCGATCACTGGTTATCATATAACAAGAAGTACTACTAAAAAGTCTGAAAAACTTTCCCCAAGGCCCTTAAATTTTCTCCGTGCAGGAATCTACCTACAACCTTCAACACAGAAATCACCGCTACAGCACTAACAGAACATACTTAATATACTTATTGCATGCCACAATATGAACTTAGGTGGTAGGGTCATGCCAGGGTCGCGGATTGTTTGAAAGAGTTACCGTGGCCCTGGCGCACAGGCAACTGAAGGAACACGGGTGGGTTTTAGTCGGAAAGAGTCTGACACGCCCTTCCGCTCCGCCCAGAACGGGAGAGGTCATTTGATGATTTTCCAAGCCAAAAAAAAAAATTGCGTGCTTGCCCGTACTGATAAAATTATAAATGGAACATTTTGCTATGTGAAGGCTTTTTACGTAATCATATTTTTGTGGATTGTTGATTTTAATCAACAGTGTATGGTATGTTTTTTGTTTTTTTAATAATTGTTTGTTAATCTTCCAAAAAAATTTAAAAAAAAAGGTGGTATGGTCATAAATACATGATCATGTTAGACCCTGGACGGCATATACGGGTGTTAGCACATTATCTAACAAGTCAACAAATAATCTTCATGATAATATGAGCATACGACATACGAACAATATTAACACCGACATTTAACGTGATTATACGGAGGAAATATTTACTGACAGCAGTCAAGTTTATAGCTCGTTTATATTATCAAAAGAAAGAAAACAGGAAAGAAAATACGTTTAAACGTTTAAAAGAGGTTTGTGTACTAAGAATTGATAATAAAGGAGATACTTTTAAAGCAAAGTGCAATGGAGATTCAGTTCTTACTCGCCCTCAACTTTGTGGAATTAAGAGTAATTGAGAGACCGTAGAATAAAAACGCTGGGTATCAGAGATTTAACTAGCATCCAAGCATCTAGAAACCGAAAACAGAAATGCAGTAAACGTCAGTTTGAGAGCAGTATTTAATAAGTTAATTAACGTAGCTAAAAA
This sequence comes from Dryobotodes eremita, assembly GCA_917490735.1. Lineage (NCBI taxonomy): Eukaryota > Metazoa > Arthropoda > Insecta > Lepidoptera > Noctuidae > Dryobotodes > Dryobotodes eremita. Next base: position 4,364,909 of record OU823254.1, on the reverse strand, counting down.
GCTGCTCACATACAGGGTTATTGGTTATATGTCGGTAATCCATTAAGGGGATGTAGGAGAGGTAATTTTCAACAAAATGACCCCTGATGATCCCTATGCAAATGTCAACTATTTTCGAGTAATTTGACTTTTTTTTTTGCGGTACACAACTTTGAAAATTTATTTAAAAAAACAATTATCTGCTTCTACTTCAATAGATAACAATCAACCACAAAATGACAGTTATCTTTAATAGTTTTACAAATCGTTACAATTTTGTATCATTTTGAGCAGGTTATTTGACTAAAATAGTCGATTTCTGCAAAAAAAAAAACACGGAACTACTTTATCGGCAGAACATTCCAAAAAATTGAACAACTTCTTAACTATCCAACAAGATACCGGATATCTTCAAAACAAAACATAAAATGTCAAATTCCTCGAAAATGTTTGACATTTGCATAGGGGTCATCAGGGGTCATTCGATTGCAAATGACCTCTCCTGCATCTCCTTAACAGAATGCCACCATATAACCAATATCCCTGTATACAGACAAAATTTAAAGCGTTGGTCTGGTCAAAAGCTGGAACCTACTAATACCACATTTCACCGATCAACTTTTTTATTAAGATGCCATAAGATATCCATAAAATAAGGTCTTATATCTTATCCATCCCTTTTCGTCAGATTAGTTACAGGTAAAGAGAACCCATTCCATATATTTTTTTTATCCATGTCGAATTTTCAGCCGAATGAATGTAGGGAACTACACTCATTCGGCTGAAAATACGGCAAAGATACAAAACATTCTGTAACTAAACACTACAAACTCCATCTAATCTTGCCTAAGCTAACAAACAAGGTAACCCATCGGGAAACTGTTAACAAGACTTATCTACAAGTCGTCGGTGAGGCGTTGGCAAGTTCACACGGGTTCTAGAAAATTATGCAACAATGCAATTAAAGGCATACACAACTTGGGAGCGAGATTCGGATGCTGTATGTGTGTCGGGAGCTTATGTTTGTGGGGAGGTAATAAGCTTGTATTGTTTGTTAACAAGATGACGTGTTGTGTTCGGCTGGCTAATAATTATCTGCCTGCAAATTTCATTACCAATTGTAGATACTGTAGTTGCCGTATCTCATAGGGTTTTAGAAAAAAACAGCTTTGTAAAGCGTCGTCCCCGTCACTTGAAATCTGTGTGACAGTCTAAAAGCAGCAATTATAAAATTACAAAGAAAATACTCGTTTTGCACATAATATTTACTTAGTTTAAGACTTTGTTCATATCTATAGGTGAAACTAATTGTCCTAGTCGCAAAAATTTTAACCAAATGCTAATAGGATATGTGCACTTTCGATTTAAAAAAAACGTTCGAATTTGTGTTACGTTTACGTTACGTTTACGTTACGTTTACGTTACGTTTACGTTACGTTTACGTTACGTTTACGTTACGTTTACGTTACGTTTACGTTACGTTTACGTTACGTTTACGTCGCGTGCAAGGGCCTCTGTATCTAGTATGTATTTTACCACAGCTGATATACATTATTTACTGTGTAGATAAAATCTAGAGAAAAAAACATACCCGGCAAAACTACCTAATTATGATCAGCAACAACTTCCCTTATTATTAGCACTTTTATGTTTCAAACATAAAAGTCTAATTAATAACAGTGACACTGTTAACAAGAATCCTTATTAAAAGCAGCACCCTTATTGCGTAACACACTATAGATCTATGACAATCTGAATCATTTTGAAGCTTATTACTAATCCATTGCTTCATATGTTCGACAAATTTGTCTGCTCAACAACGTAAATAACGCAATGAATGTTGTTGAACTGTCAAAATGAAAGCCATTCCTACTTTTAGTGTTACGCAATTACCCCGCGGTATTAAACCTGGGTCCACTTACGTCTATAAAAGAAAAATAAGTAACAAAATACAATAGAGTGAAATCATCTATTTTTTCCGCTCTATCTCGGCTTGTGCTCCACATCTATTGTCGCTTCCTCACATTAATAGAACTAATAATTACTTCCTCTAGACGGGATACACGTTTCTGTAAATGATAAAGCTACGTGTGTTAGATATTGTTGGGCCAAAACATTCTGTTGATTTGTTGGTTTTCCTTGAGTATTTCACTGATACTTAAGGAAAACCAGCGAGGCCATGTCCAGCAGTGGACTGCGACAGCCAGACTTGATTGATTTCACTGATGCTCTATTGTTTTTAGGACCTGGGAATGATTCAAGCTGAGATGCAAGAGAACGATTATGTTTTTTACCTTTAGAAGTCTTACAAATGAGACTGTTTCCGACAGAATTATCAAATTATTTTGGAAAGATTGAGGATAAAAGAGTCCAGGATCAGAGGTTTTTTATAAAGACAATCAATGCCAGTACAAAAAATTGACTTGAGAAACCGATGAGATAAACTGCTACATTAACAATCTTCAAACATTTCACATTTCCATGCGTCTGCACTTTTTTCAAACAAGATTCTTATTTCAAAAAGAAAATATTTGTTCTCAACGAATCCCGATCAACTTTAACGGTCTCGATCTTTTGTTCAAATTAAAAAAAGAACTCGACGGAACTTTTAGAACGCGTTCGAAGTTTGCTAGAAAATTAATCGGGATCCAGAACTTTCCATTTATACTTGAAAAGAATTAACGATCCTTAAAACACGAGCTCGGGTCGTAACTGACTAAACTTTTTAACTAATTAAGGTTATCGAGGCGGTCGCATTTAACTAGAAAGAGCGTGCGTTTGATTTTGTTTGTTTCGTATTTTTGCCAATGTTTTTTAAAGGATTTTTGCCAATGTTTTTTTAAAGGATCAGATAGAACGATTCTAAGGTCCGTGTTCACCATAATTTAATCTACCGCAATCGGTTGATTAAATGATAGTGATCACGTATTTAAACAACAGATCAAATGTTGGTAAACACTCGCGTATAAAAACTTAAACAGCAGCGTAACTTAAACTGTGGCAAAAATGGTTTTACTCAGTAACGATTAAAGCTGAGCGAAACATTCTTTGGCATAGATTTTTTACTCAATCATCGTTCTGTGTCAAGATAAATGTTCTTTCTTTCATCTTTCTAAATTTTCCAAAACGTAATCAGTTGACAGCTCTCAATCTACTATTCAATTTAAAATTAAACCCGTTTCATCCTCAAACTACTTCCTCCATAAACGCGTCTTCATTTCAAACAAAACCTCTTCAAAGATATCGAATTTCCAGCCAGCACGTCTCAATGGCAACCAAAGACACATAAATTATGTGGTCGTAACCATTAAATGGTGGTTATGACCTGAATATGAATGGTGGTGGTGCCAACTGCATTTAACGGCAAGGACCGATGTAATGACTTTGAAATGCATTGCATATTGGATCTATCTCGTAATTATGTGTATGCGTGACATCAGGCGTCCTATTAGGAACCTGTACGAGTGATTATAGTAAAGTGCGTTCGGTAAATCCTGCTGTCAGCCGTAACAGCAATGCTGATTTATTTATTTCTTCAGTGCAACATTGTACTTTTAAAACGAGTATAAAAAGACGCTTAACGAAGCGGAGAGTCACTTGTACTCCCCGTCATTGTAATATTTTTTTTGTACTGGCCGATACCTAGGAATCATCTGGTTACGGAGACATGAAAGGTCAAAATTCCAACTTTTAGTGACTTTTTTGGGACACAGAGGGCAAAATAGAAGGTGGAGCATAGTTTGCGACATCCACATCCAGCTGCCATTCCATCGAGGTAGCCCCACTTTACCAGGTTGGAATTACATCTCAATCATCATCATCACCATCTCATTTCTTGCAGTCAAAGTGACCTCTGCGCTGCCACCGATGACGCCGTGGAAGTGGCGAAGTTTTGGGCGAACAAAATATGAGAAAAGTCGTGCCAGCGACGCGAAGAAGAAGAAGAAAAGAAAGAAAGAAAAAGAAAGAAAATACATTTATTTGCGGTAAACATGACGCAAAGAAAAAACACACAAATACAAAAAATAACTAGGGAAGAGTGACTTTTTTTTGCGAAAACGAGTTTTGAAACTTATAACACAACTTTAAATACCTCCACGACCCATGCACCGTCGTCTGCACCCATAAAGCACAATGTTTTGCGTGCGTTACATTGCGCACTACGGTAAAAAGCAAATTTTCACACCAAAAATAAAAGTCGTTTCCCAGCAATTATTTTTGTACAATGTTACATAGTTTTATGTACAGAATGCGTAGTTGACGGCTATGTGATGGGTCTTTTTATATCCTGTATACAGTCAACCTCATAATTTCTTTAGGCAACCACTTTTGACAACAATTCCCAGTAAATTGAAACTATACTAAGGATGAAACTAACTGTCACATAGACAAATAGACCTCGTCTTTTTATGAAGTGCAAGTGACGTATAATCTTAGGGTATAAAGCAATTTCGACTATACCTAGGTATCTCTCGTTGACGCGAGTAAATAAACCGAAATATGCTTGTTTCAGATGCAATTCGTCACATTTAGGTAGGGTGTGTAATTGTACAATAATTTAAACGAAGTACATTTTTGTTGTTAGACAAAACCAAAGATTTTGACGCGATTTTTTTAAGATAAAATGAAGTTGCCATCGAGTTTGGAATCTGTCTGAAATGGAACGAAACTAAAGTGTTAAAAGTTGCAAATTAAAGTTTCCTCGAAGTGACTCAAACGACGGGAAGCGACTATTGAAAGGAAAACGAAGACGATGAAATTAATTCTGAAAGTTAACAGTTAACTATGTGCAATCTATACTAATTACGTTACTCAGTCGAGGACCTTGCAAAAGGAACTCGAATTTTAAACTGAATTTCCGCATCACTTACTTTATCGTCAAGTTCTGTATTTATTTTTAATCTTTATAGAGCAAAGGCGACCGGTCTTCAATTATTGTCACTCTTGCAGGACCCCTTCATTTGCATCAGTGAAAACATGAACTCCAAACCTATATAGTACTTACTAATTCTATGTATCGACCATAAACATTTTCTTTTTCTTTCTTTCATTCTGCTTTTAGTGTTGCAGGTGCTGCACTGTTGAAAGTAACGAAGTATAAAATAAAGAAAGAAAGAAAGAAAAATATTTTATTATTTAATAGACAACTTTTGAGACAAATTGTCAAGTCGACCACCTACCGACCGGTCGATTACCTACGTCTGCCATTTCACCATTCTCTAGTGACAAACCAATACAGCTTGTTTTGCAGTGATAAATTAAGCTACGGTTTCCTAGGAAAGCGGTTTCGTCATATTATAACGGCCGTCTTAAAAATTTGTCATTTTCATCAGTATTTGACATTACGGTGTCAAAAAACGCTCGGTATTTAGACAGCTGTCAAACTCAAACTCAAACTCAAAGCATTTATTTCAATTAAACCATTTACAGGCACTTTTGAATTGTCAAAGAGTCGGTCAGTTAGTCAGAAAGTTGAAGCTAGTTGCCCATTCCAAAACGTAGACCTCTATGGAGAAGAACGGGCAAGAAACTCCAAGGACACTCTTTTTAAATCAAGATATTACAAAATCCTGGGTACATTATTCTTGTCTTCTTGTCATCTTGTGACCATTCGACGCTTTCGTAAGAAACCAACGCTTTAGTACACTTTAAAAAGGACCTCTTTAACTGTTAATTCATCATTTCCGCCAAGATCCTAGTGATGCGTTCGAATTTCAATTTCAACAAGATCCTCACATAAAATCCTTATCTTTACAACCTCTACCCATTTCTTTCCACTTCAGCAAATTCTCAGCTTCGTTTCCACTATCCTTACGGTAATAAATGATGTCACTGGGTTTATTTACTGAGTGATAAAAACCATAATAAACAAGTCGTAACAATACTCAATAAACAATAGGTACAAATGCTTTCAATCACTCCTCATGTTTATGATATAACGAGCTTAGAATGAAACCTTTTTCTATCGCAGAAAGGTGATTTCATTGGAATTTTGCTTATTATTTTCCTATTCGTTAATAATTCATAACATCACGCCTGTATTTTCCGAAAGGTTAAGCAGAGGTATAGCTATAGTAAATCCACATTTCGCCAGTTATGTTTAAGTCCCATGTAATATGGGGCGAGCAAACCGGGCACAAATCCAGACTCAGGGTTGCTGATGGGAAAACCCAATAACACTTCGCCCGACCCGGGAATCGAACCCAGGACCTCATGCTCAGCAGTTGCGCCTGCGACAACTAGACCAACGAGGCAAGTTCAATATAAAAATACAATTTCCAATAACAAAGGATATTTGCAAGGAAATTAGCTACGCTATGTCTAACAAAGCGAAAGCTAGGAACTCTATTTATGGACTATTAGAAAAGTTACATGTATTTTATAGTTGAATCTTAGGTTGTAGACCAAGGCCGGACAAACCCAGGCACGCGGACCGCTTGGCCCGCCCAGGCTTTTGAATTTGCCCGCCAGCACTTCGGTCGGTCGGCTAGCCGGCGCGCGGTGGCCACCTTCCTGGCCTTCCACCTGATTGGTCGTTTGAAACGAAAACATGCCCGCCCGAACGCAACCGATCTGCGTCCTTCGGGTACTGTCGCTATTTCTAAGTACCACTTCGGTATATCGTACTATGTTGAGGTGCATTGGATGACAAAGCAGTTTGGTGACAATTTTTTAAAGTAAATTAAAGCATATTTTGTCTTTTTTGTGTATAAATTACCTTATGAATAATTGAATACGGTATCAGGGGTGGCCCGACGCGCGGGCTTGCAGACGGCGAGCAATGGGCAGCTCGCCGTCTGCAAGCCATGCCTGCCGGGGTCGCGGATTGTTCGAAAGAGTTACCGTGGCTCTGGCGCACAGGCAACTGAAGGAACGCGGGTGGGTTTTAGTCAGTAAGAGTCTGACACGCCCTTCCGCTCCGCCCAGAGCGGGAGAGGTCATTTGATGATTACCCACCCAAAAAAAAAAAAAAAAAAAAAAAAAAAAAAAAAAAAAAAAAAAAAAAAAAAAAAAAAAAAAAAATGCGTGGCCCGACGCCGCGAAAGTCTAACAAATTTTGCTCTCCTGGAAAATCTATTGGCCAGCCATGTTTTAGACCATCATGAGCATGATTTTAGCCAGATGATCTCAAAGCGTTGTCCTTCCATCCTTAGTTCCTTAGTCCTTCCATCATTCCTTTATTTTTGCTAATTTTGTTAGTTTGAAATGCTCCTTTTTTATTATTATTTTTTATTTTTTTTCTCTTTGTATTTCCTGTGCGCGTCGCAAATAAAATATTTTTCTTGCTTTCTTTTAGATTTTTTTGCTTACGCGACGTAATAAATAAAAAAAAAATAAAAAAAATATCTTTATTTCAGACCTAAGCAGTCCATACGTAGTTAGTGGTTAGTTAATTAACACAGCAAAACAATGAAATCCGGCCAGCCAGACTGGTAACATTTTTGACACCATCGTATATAATTGAGCCTCCGAAGTATACACAAAGTAACATCATGCCCGTAATCCTCGAAGGATTAAAGCAGAGGTGTGAAGAGCACCCAATTTTCGCCAGAAACGTTTAAGGCGCATGTAATAGGGGGCGAGCCTATTGCCGTTAACCAGACACAAACCCAGACACGGGCTATGAAATATTCTTGATGGAAAAACCCTCTGAAGTTTGAATCTATATATTTACTTTTAAGGACAGGAGAATTTTATCTACGTGACGGTATAGAGACGATCTCTTTGCTCGAGAACCTCCATGATACGGTAAAAGGGTAAACTTTTATGTTTATTTGAAGCTTAGTGGGGAAATAGCAAATAAATCTTTAGGAAAATGTGTCGCGAAATGGCTGACTTTACTTTTCGATATGTATCTCTCCGGTAAAGGGCGCGTGATTCCTAAGTTTTTTGCCTAAGTATCTTGAGAACTGCTATGGCATTAACTTAAATGCTTTTAGGGTGCATCCAATGGGTGGTGGAGCGACCCAACGCTAGGCGATGTGCGATGATTCTTCTTTCGGATCGGTTCGAAGCTCGAATATATGAGAGTTATTCATGGCGCACGTGGAAAAAATATCAATTAGTCAATCAGTAAGATGGTTTCGCAACTTATTACATTATAATACGGCAAAAAACGAAAATACAAAAACCAAAGACACCGACTTCTGTAATTAAAGTTATTTTTCATTTTTTTTTTGTGTTTATTTTTAAGTCGGTTGTTTTTTTGAAAAAAAAGTTTTTATTTTTCACTTTTTAGTTGTGGTACCTACCCCACACAAATTCTTATACCACTACTTGATATGTAAATAACAGTGACAGGAAGTTATTAACACATCATCTATATAAGCTTAGTGGAAAATATACGCATTATTAAGGATTACTCAAAAAGTACTGGTAAGATCTTTATGGGACCACATGAGAAGCATCAGCTTTCAAATAAAAAAGAATCATCAAAATCGGTTCACCTAGAAAAAAGTTCTGAACAAACACACATTAAAAAAAAACAGTCGAACTGAGAACCTCCTCCTTTTTTTGAAGTCGGTTAAAAATACTACGATTGGACGGCAGGCGGTGAAAAGGTTGCAGGAAATAGACAGCGTAACATGCTTTCCAATTTCAGCGTCGTGGTAACCTTTGCTTAGAATTTCAATATAACTACCAAAACATCGAAAACAATAGTCGCCTTTCAAGGCTGCCTCCCGAAGTCGTTTACTTTTTGTTTGTTTTTTTAATACAGCTCTTCTGCACCACAATTTCCTACAATTGTCGTTCTACTCCTCCAAATTCATATGGATTTAAAGTCTATCTAGTATCATAGTGATATCTAATAACATTTTAAAGAAATCCGATTTCGCTACGAGTCTTGCGACAAATCCTGCCGCATTTAATATCCGAAACTCCAACAGTGCGGTAATACTTCTTGAGGATTCCATTGAATTGCGACTGAAAATTGCTAAAGAAAACACAGTTTTCATGAGATGGTTGTATATGTATGTACCGATATGTTTCGAGTATAAGATAACGGACCCATCGGACTTTACGAGTTGAAGAAAGAGAGAATGCACCTGTGTCTGCACACACGCTTGTGCACTATAATATCTCCCGCGTCGATGGCGAGTCGCCGCTGAGATTGGCCGAAATCTCCAATTGGCTCCGAAATTCGGTCTGGAGGACTATTATTAGTATTAGTTGTGATTATTATTAGTATTAGTTGTTATTATTATTAGTATTAGTTATTATTATTAGTATTAGTTGTTATTATTATTAGTATTAGTTGTTATTATTATTAGTATTAGTTGTTATTCATTTATTTATTTACATCGTTATTATTATTAATTAAAACGGTACAACACCAATTAAGAAAGAAAGAAAAAGTATTTATTGAGACTCGTATATATTATTATTATTAGTATTAGTTGTTATTATTATAAGTATAAGATTGCGATTGAATTTCAATCATAACTAATCATCTAAGCCAAAAATCAGCAGTCCCATATATTTTAACAAGTTATGCAAACATACATGAATGTCAGTTTGCCCAGTTTCTCAAAGCAAAAGTTGTTCATGATGATAAGCACAAAATTACCCCTTTTCAGATGTTCAGTTATTTCAATAACACCTCGTACATACAGGGTGGCAGGGACGTCGACACGCAAACTGTAACTATGAATTCAGCACATAATTCTAGACCCCCTAGCGTACAAATGTAGCGAAGGTTATCAAAAAAAAAATCTGCTGTTTCATAGAAAAGTGCAATACGTACGCGGTCAAAATGTATGGAACAGCAAAGTTTTTTATCAATAACCGGCGACAAATTTCAACGCAGGGGGTTCAGAATCATGTGCTGGATCCAAGGTAACAGGTTGCACGTCGATGTCCTGCCACCCTGTATGTATGTGATGTGTTTGAAGATGAATGGAATAAAATTATGCGTATTTGTCTGGTGTTCTGTGAGAGAGAAAGTATGCAAGGGAGTCCACTGTTCCATGTTAGTTTTAAATAAAATTATATACAACTTATTATTGTCAACGTCATAATTGTTTCTATAACAATTAATGTAATTGTTGTTGTACCGTTTGAATTAACTATCCTACTAATATTATACTCGTATTATAAATGTGAAAGTGTGGATGTCTGGATGTTTGTTACTCAATCACGCTAAAACGGCTGAACGGATTTGGATAAAATTTGGCACATGGGTAGACTATGACCTGGATTAGGACATAGGATACTTTTTATCCCGATTTTCCCACGGGATCGAGATTTCTGCGGGTGAAACCGCGGGGCGCAGCTAGTAAATAAATAAATGAATGTAGTTGGTCAAAAAACCGCAAAGTTGAAGTTGGACTGGGCTGGCCACGTCTGCCGCAAGCCTAATGAGCTGTGGGCCAAAATAGTCAATATGTGGAGGCCTGACACAGCTAGAAGGTCTAGCGGCAGATCTTGTAGATAGCGGGATGAGCTGGACAAAACAAACACGCAGTGGTCCACATTAGCCCTGGATCGCAAGCACTGGAAGTCATGGGGAGGTGCCTTTGCCCAGCAGTGGGATGTTACAGACTAACAGTAGGTAACTTATAATTATGCGAATCAATGCTGATACGTGTATTTCACCTTACATTGCAGGACATATTCCCTTGAGCATTTGCATAAAGACCGGTCTTGCGCTAACCGTATTGGGAGCAAAGAGACTCAAACTTAGCATAAAATAACTAGTAACTAATAAGGTTTTATTATACAACCCTAATAGAAGTACCCAACCTCATTAGCTTTTCAATCTCAGGAGATTCCACTAATTAAAAGTTGTATCCAGTAAAATCCTGTAAGTCGCAAGCGCGGCGAATAACTAAAGAGTCGTGATTTCAAATTAAATCTCACATTATGAACCGTGGAACTGGATCCAGAAAAAGAAAGTATCTTGACTTTATTTTGTTGTGAAGTAGAGTTACTTTTAATGAGATCAGGGTCTGGTTGAAAAACATTGAAGTCAAATCGAGTTTGGCGGACACCTGGCAAGGTGCAGTGATGAAAGCTGGAGTAAGGCTGTGACCGAGTGGCGTCCAAGGACTGGAAGACGAAGTGTCGGTCGTCCGGCGCGGCGGCGAAATGGGCGGACGACATTGCCATCGCCGGCAAAACCAACATGAGGAAGGCACAGGAGCGCGGGGATTGTCACAAGAAAAGAGATGCCCAGCAATGGGCGAAGTTGGGCTGTGGACGACGATGATGATGGTCAAATGCTTTGTTACTTAAGGCAGGATGACGTGAAGGCAAAAAGAGTAAGGCATTGATGGTGTGGCGGTCACAAATAATACGAACATTTTAGCGGTCAAAGACAAGATGGGTCACTCGGTTAATGGCTAGATAATCTTTCAACTCTTAAAAATATCTTCAAATGGCGTACATAATTTTATCAATGATTTACATTTGAGGTTTGCCAGCCGGCAACTTTGGTTGCATACCGCATATCGAAACTTACGAAAACATTTTAACTATTTGGTAGTTTCTGAAATCAAACCAATAGTCAAACCTATAGTTTTATGACAGCTGCGCGCACAGATTATTAAAGCCCGGCGGCGCATGAAAAAATTGATTTGATGATCATTTTTTTTTGGGTCCCCGATTGGTGGTGACCCCGATTAAAAGTGATGTTTCAAGTAACTACAATAATCACGGGATTATTTAATTGTAGTTACTTGATATATCAGTTTAAAAAATCCGTTTTTTTTTTTGTAACTCCACAGACGGATCGATATGCCGTTTTGCGTGAATGTGACGCATATTTTCCCCCAACTCGTTATTTTTTGTATTTGTGTGTTTTTTCTTTGCGTCATGTTTACCGCAATTAAATGTATTTTCTTTCTTTTTCTTTTTTCTTTATATCTAAACACGATAAAACGACAAAAATCAGATTTTCTCAACTTATACTTCAAGTACTTAATTACGTTTAAAGCGGTCGTAGACCTGAGAAAAAAAAATCATCAAAACATAATTTTTCGTGTTTTATTTTTTTGAGGCATCGAAACCCATCACGTCTGTTGAGTTTTGCTAACTAATTTAATTTGACCCCGTATAGGTCTCAATGTTTTTAATGCTAGATATGAACTTTCAAGTTGCACCACAATTATTGGAAAACTTAATCCGTGGATGAAATTCCGAACCTGAAGATATTGTACTTGTATCGAATGCTTCATATCTCAGACTATCGCATTAAATTATTAAGGACTGAATTGGATCCGGAATTGAATAATAAACTTAGAAGATGTGATGTCCTGTTATGTGCCTGATTTATTCAAGTGGAATTCCGTTTTTTATTGGAGACTCTTGAGTAGTACCCACATGAAGTATTGTGAGTCGTTGGAATAACGTATCAAGAGTGTGGTTAGCTAGATCATATAAAGCGTTCTTATTTAGTTTAATTTGTATCCCAACTCCCAAATAGCGACCGACGATAAATGAGCATCATATATTCTCATTTATTGGTAATTAGATTCTACTGATACCATTATACAGTAGGTACCATTAATATGACACATCGAATTTGATTTGATTTGATTTTGGCCGTGGCAGTTGAGACTTCATGCTCACATAAATGTCTCACTGTTGGTGGCGCGTGTGTTGGATCATTCGGTTCCCTACAAAATGGTTGAGCTGGATGGTGCTGATCCACGCGTCATGTTCGTGAACGGGCGCCGTTAGTTGAGACTGGTCATCTCTTAACTGCGACGGCTTATTTTTATTATTAATCTTATATTTGGAATTGTTTCTTAATATATTTTTTATTTTTCATTGTTCTCGCACATAGAAGCAACAAGAATAATGTACGCAGGATTTTGTAATATCTTAATTTAAAAAGAGTGTCCTTAGAGTTTCTTGCCCGTTCTTTCCATAGAAATCTACGTTTTGGAATGGGCAACTAGCTTCAACTTTCTGACTAACTGACCGACTCTTTGACAGTTCAAAAGTGCCTGTAAATGGTTTAATTGAAATAAATGCTTTGAGTTGAGTTTATGGTGTACATAATAAAGAGTATTCTATTCTATCGAACTTGCAAAAAATCCAGCTTTGTAGAACGTCGTCTCCATCAATAATAGGTAGCAGTTACATCTGTGACAGTCTCTTTCTAAAACTTGATACTTAAGTATATCATATTATCGTCAGAGTTGGAAAGGTACCCAAAGAAGACGCACAAGATAAAACTTGGAGCCGTCTTATCGAAACATTGCTTGTCATAGTCTGTGCCCATGATTACATCTGTTTTGTTTTATTTGTCGTTCAAGTTAACTATTTTGTATGCACAAGTTTTTGTGACAAATAAACATACTTTTTCTTCTCTCTTCACGAAACCCTAGCAAATTCGATTCCCATCTCAATTCCGTTCCATTCCCACTACGTGATCGCGCACTAGTTCGTACGAAACTTGTTCCACATACGCCAAGTCTGCAGGAAATGAAATCTGTGTATCAAGCAGATGCGAGCGTGTTAACTTGATAGCTTCAGTAATCAAATTAGAGTGGCAGGTGGCAGGTACAGGCCTGTCTGATCAAATTTAGTTACCGTGTGTAGACTTCAATCAGAATAAGAAGATGGGGAAGCGACATATCTACGGAAAAACACGTGATGGAAAGTTCGGTAACATTAACTTAGCATAATCAGCCAATAATGTTTCCACTGCTGGGACAGGCTTCCTCTCTGTGAGAGGGATTGGGCCATAATCCACCACGCGGACCCAGTGTGGGTTGGTGGATGTCGTATGTCTTCGAATTTTTGGTTTTAAGAAATGCCGGTTTCCTCACGATGTTTTCCTTCACCGTTTTGAGAACAGTGGTGATGAAATTTAATACACAAAGTGCCTGCCTGGGTTCGAACTCGCGACCTGCAACTAGTAAGTTGAAGCCGATACCACTGGTCTTCGTGGCAACTTATCAGGCCGAGATTCCGTTGCCTAACCCGCATTGTAGTCATAAGCACGCTGAATTGTCTGAGTTTCGAGGATGTGTCACTAGACTTAAGGTGCTCTTCCAAAGCCGACCGCAACCGCAAACCGCATCGGCAGCGCCGCCCAATCGCAATGACAGTCCGCAGCGACACGACTGATTTCTATGTTACTCTATAAAAACGGTGACAGACGGCAATATCGACTTCCATGGAAGCGTTTTCATACAGTTATATAGAAACCAGTCGCCATCGGAAAAGCACCTTTACGGTTGCAGGTAAATGTGTTAGTAGGAGGGTCCTAATAGAAGAAATGCATAGTATGTATATTTCTGAAAAGCTTCTGCCAGCTATTTCGTCCGCGTGAAATTTCTTCTTCCACCGACCACCCCGTCGCAACGCAACAAAAAAAAAACAAAATACTTTATTTCACATAAACCTACATTAGCACTTATTAAACGTCAGAAGCTAGGTGCACGTCTGCCCAGGCTATTACTTCGTTTTCGCTTAGCGTTCTCTCTCACTTGTTTTTGCTCGGCTCCTAAGGGTGCTTGCGTGATGTTAGCCTATAGCCTTCCCCAATAATTGGGCTATCAAATGCAAAAAGAATTTTTCAAATCTGACTGGTAGTTCCAGAGTTTAGCGCGTTCAAACAAACAAAGAAACTCTTCAGCTTTATTATTAGTATAGATAGATGATGCGTAGACGCACTTATACTGCCAAAAAAAACCTAAATGGCCTAAATAAAAGAAGAGCCACGTTTGCTTATAACCTTATTGAGAGAAGCCTTTTTAAAGCGAAATACACGCAAATTTTGTTTAAAACGTTTAATATGAATAGAAACAAAGAATCAGTTCCAATAGGAACGCATAGATTTTAAAAACAAACAATAAATTAAACGGATTTTTTAACATCAAAAATCAATAACATTAGAATTATTTTCCCAGACCTAGCGGGACCGCCGTCTCCGCTTTCGAAGGAAGTGGTCACACAATAACTCATAAAGTTCGCGTCACAGACTAAAAGAATTCATAGCCTTGAACCACTGTTCGCTACGTAGGTCAATTTAAATGTACGCTCGGAATTTTCCGTGTTGATCCCGGAATTATTTTATAGTTCGATGATATTTAATTATTTGTAAAGAAATGCGGTATGCAAGGTCAAATTGAATTAGCTAGCGAAACATCGCAGAAGTGATGGGTATCGATATGTAAACATGATCAAATAAAAATTATTAATTTGATGAGTTTTTTTTTTGAAACATCAATCACAGGTAGGGTTGTCAATTGAAATATCAGTTTAAAAAAATCTGTTTTTTTTTTGTGTAAACTTCATAGACGTGATGGGTATCGATATCTAAACACGACAAAACAAAAACAAAAGATTTTCTCAACTCATACTTCAAGTAACAACACCATCAGCGGTCGATGACCGCATCTTTTTTAATTTTGTCGTGTTTAGGTATCGGTACCAATCACGTCTGCGGAGTTTCGCTAGCTAATTTAATTTGACCCTGTATACAGATCCTAGATGTAATAGTTATGTTCTTATTATACCTACTTTATTTTATTTTTAAGATCTTGAAGAGTAGGTTCCATTTAAAAATGTAATAAGTGTCTACTTAGATTCAAAATTCACTATCAATCATATGCCTAATTTTAATTCTAAAACAGTTTACAACCCAAACACTGAAAGGAAAATGGCGCATAATATCAATTAGTACAACTCAGTATTGGCCTACTGCATTAATGTCTATCCTATGTTTGCGTTCGCTCTGTTTAATATTTATTTTGAGGATTTAAAGACTCCATTATGCTGACGTTTCGTTCTATTTTTAAATTATTTCTATAAGAATAATGGAAGTAAATTGAATGCAGTCTTTGTGAAGGTACAATAATGAAAAGAATGATTTCACCTTCACAAATGCATGATCTTTGCAAGGAAATATTTCTTAACTATTTCATGGCTCTATTATTTACAAATGATTAGTGGCGGCCATTCTTTACCAATAACTTCAAATGTTATGTCAATTGTTTTCTAATACAGCAGTAACATCTAGTCCAATTGATCACCCCGGTCATCCATTCATATTATAAAAAAACCGGCCAAGTGCGAGTCGGACTCGCGCACCGAGGGTTCGGTACAAACCTGTAGGTATAAAGTAAAAGTTATAGTATTTTTATTGCTAAATGAAATCCATAACATTACAATGTGGAAAGCTGGAGGAGCATAAATTTAAGACAAAGGTCTCTTTATCGTTTCAGTAATCCTTTATTTTATATTAACACATATAATTTATTTTATAATATAACTGAAATACCTACACTAGCCTTGCAGCAGCCTTGCAAAAGTTCTTTTATCAACGTTATTTATTTACAAAGTTTTTTAGTCACTATTTAGAAATCTGGTTCAAAAATACTAATTAAGTATTAAATTTGAACCTTATTATGTGATGTAACTAAAAATTAAAGGTTTTCGTAATGTTTCCTTTATGTGTGCTATAAAACGTTGCTTCGTACCAAATTTCAAGATTCTAAGTTCCCGGGAACTACCCTGTAGGTTTTGATTCCCTTGCGAATGTCGAAAATTTGTGGCATAAACGACTGTATCTTTTGATTGCGTTGACTTAGAAGTTTGATTTTTTGACAGGTCCAAGAGACAGTAGACCTGAGTATTTAATATGAATTTCAGCTTGATACCTCCACGCGTTCCTGAGAAAAAGAGTCTTGACAGACAGACGGACCGACAACAAAGTGATCCTATAAGGGTTCCGTTTTTTTCCTTTTGAGGTACGGAACCCTAAAAATACTAGTTACGTCTTTCTGTCCGTTTCTGCTTTGAACTCGACAATCACTACTCAGATTTTCGTTAATTTATCTTTTATTTTTTTGTTGCTGTCTTTATTTTTTCTTCTTCACGAGTAGATCCACGGACAAACCTAGACTATTAACATAGAGACAATCCACTATAAGCTAAACATCAACAGATTTACAAAGGTAAACAAAGTCATCTGCAGTACACACAAGTCACATGTGTCAATACACAACTGACGCAGGACTGATCGCCTCACATGACTGACTGCACTAGGGATCATGGGATCAACTCCCGCACTATTGGCACAGAATAGTACCTACAGAAGGACGGCTCCATAAGAGCGAAATCAGGCACACATAGATGCTTACGTACGCACACGCGTACGCGTGAGTGCGCTTGCACTCACTGTACGTGAAGCATGTCAATGTGTGCGTGCGTTTTCGCTCATTGTATGTTGTATGGAGCCAATCTTCTGTATGCTCAGAATACACAGATTCCCGTACTTAATAACGCGCTAGACATACCGTTACATGACCAAAGACATAATAGATTAATGTTATCTCAACGATTAATAAAGGGTATTTAATCTGCTGGGTGGCGCTAAAGTCACGACGGGGTTTTAAAAATAAAACCTGACATTTGCACCGACATTTACAACTATTTTGTTTTACCAAATTATAAAATACATTTTGGAGATTTATCATGAATAATTTCGCCGCTATCCGACGTACTAAAATAATATAATTTATCTCTGAACATCATCGGTTTATTATTCAAACCCAGCGAGCATATTGCCGCCATTTCCAAGTGCGTAACTCTCCCTCAGGACCCATGATTCGACGGTTAGCGGCACGTTTTCAGCAGAGAAAAGAAAAGAAAAAAGAAAGAAAGAAAATACGTTTATTTGCGGTAAACATGACGCAAAGAAAAAATACACAAACACAAAAAAGAACGAGTTGGGGAAAAATATGCGTCACATTCACGCAAAACGGCAATCAAGGCAAGGTTCAGTATCCGAACTCCCACGAACTGGAAGACCATATTCTGCCCGAAGTGCAGACAATATTCAACGAGTGCAGAGGAGAACCCGGAAACGTCAACGCGTCTCAGCTGGGAATCCATAGGACATCAATATTCGAATTTGATTGGAAAAAAAAATGCCAACTCTTATCGACAGTCCAGAGATGTGGTTCCAACAAGATGGAGACACAGTGCATACGGCTCGTGCCACAATGACTGTGTTGAGGCAGACCTTCGACTAGAGTTAAATCTCGAGATTTTCAAAATGTCTCTGGCCCGCACGTTCCCCGGATTTAACAGCGCCAGATTATTTTCTCTGGGGTTATTTAAAAGACAAGGAGTATCTGAAATACGGTTGCTAACTCCTCATGTTCTGAGGAAAGTAATGAGAAGTGTTCTCGAAAAAGCCTGTATTTGTGAGGCTGTGAATGGTGGTAATTTACGGGACGTAATATTTAAAACCTAACTCGAAAATATCTCTATGAGTTTTATTTTATTGTCTGATAACAATTAACATTGGTAAACAAAAATAAAATGGAGCGAATCTATATGTATATTCTCGTAGGTAAGGCTTTTTCAAAGCTGAAAGATATCCCGTACAGGCTTAGAAAAAGGTCCCAAATGAAAATTAAACGTAAAGTAACCTAATTACAACCTCAACCTAATTACAGTTTCTCCAACAAAAAGGTACAGTCACTAACACGTTTATGGCGCTGATTATACGTCCAGCTATTTACAAAAGTCCATTCAAGCCGTAAAAGATCACGACCTATTCGAATTTCAGCCGTTACATTAAATTTTCGCTGAGATTTCACCTGTACAGACAAACAGCAAATTTTACCTAAGCCCCTCGATTTTCAACCCAACACACAACACCCTAAGACTTAAAATACACCAGCAGCACCTAATTATGAAACTTACAAAAGCACAAAACAGGCAAGGACGAACTTTCACTGACTAATCAAGGGTTCGTTAATGACTTGTTGCGCTATAAAGGATTTTATGCCGTATGTATTTGGGTCAGTGTTCATTTTAGGTTCACGCGTATTTTCTGCTGAAGTAAAAAATATATCGGAGTACTTTTTTCCGAGGTGACGTGTGAGTATTAGGATGAAAAATTGCCTTAATATCGGCTATGATTCTGACGTCACTCAGATGTCGCGTTGTGTTTAGTGTCAGTTTTGACATGTGTCAAACGGCAGAGATGGGCAAGCCATGAGTGGAATTGTCAGTTATTACATTACGAAGGACCTTGAATGAATCGTTTAGTCTCGGCCACTCAATTTAGAGCGTGTGGTGTTTTGTACCTACTATTGACTAAAATAAGAAGTTTCGTCAATGACAATTTTATTGGAGTAATTGGTGGTTACATCACGGACCTACAGCTGTAGTAATTATTAATGTTAACGAGAATTGGGTCATTGTTGATAGGTAGATACCTAATTTGTTTGTGTGTCATAATATTGGAACGATCATACCAACTCCTTTTATTCCAATCTAATATGACTCAAAAGGCTGTCAATAGTCTGTTTTTTTTTTTTAACTACTGCCCGAAGGATTTTGAACATTTATGAATAAAATGAGACAATAACTCAATGTTAATAGTAGCATACAGTCAGCGCAATAAAGGTTACAAAACACAGAACCTGTAATCATACTTAGTTTAATTACTCACAAGTAACTGTCAAATGTGTGTTGAAATAATTAGTGACACTATAATTGTTTTACTGTCGTGCGTGTTTAGCATATTAGAGTATTAGGTTAACATTTGAGTTTCCAAACCATGTAAATATTTTAAATAGAGATGTTACGATGAAGATTACGAGTATAGGCACTTAGCGTTTAATCTTACCCAATCGTCGATTATTATAAGGATTATAGAATAGAATAGGATAGAATACCCTTTATTCCTCTCTCTCCTAATCTTTTTTCTTCGTTTTCCTTTTTTTGTCTCTCTCTTTATTATTTCTCTTTTTTTTCTTTAAGGATTATCGTCGTAAAATAAAACTACTCTTTTATATACTCCCATAAAGCAATGATAATATTAGACCAGGCAACAGCCTAATTTCGCAAACGTTCATGAATTTAAACAATCATCGACAGCAAAGTTTACTCACGTAAAAATCTCCTCAACTCCGCAAAAGCTCAACCAACTTACCTGAAAAAGAGAATCATATAATTATAACAAGCAAACACATCGGCTGTTCCCACGTAATATAATTATAAGAAACACACGCAAATACGAGGACAGCAACTTCAGAGCACGTAATTTTAATAAGAACAAAGGGGTATTGTGATGTCATTTGCACGAAATTGAGGGTAAGGTTTCTAATTAGCGTTAAATTGTTTGGCTAGATATAATAAACGAATGTGTGGATGTGGCGGTAATTGGTAAAGCAAAAATTAGCTTCTTGAACATGCTAGTTTAAAAGGATGGTAAGAGATTTGAATAACGTCTAGTCTTGACTATGCAGAGCAGTGTTTTCTTGTCTTTTGGCGTTTCACCGCGGTCTGAAAAGTTTTCTTAACTTCTGGCAGAAGACTTCATAATGCCTTCGTAGATAGTGGATTCAAACATGGTAAAAAAGGTCCTTTATAATAAAAAAATGTTATAATATTCAGATCATGATGAAAATTAACAGATAGTCGTCAATAAATTCAGTTCATAAGTACTGAGTTACAATAAAATACTTGTCAAATTATTCCTACTAATAAATATAACATTTTTCCAGAAGAAGCACATTTCAAAATGAAATAGCTAAGGAAACGCTTTCCAGCTTCGTTAATATATAATTTAACATCGTATGAATAACGTTCCCGCATCTTCTTTGCATGTTCCTATGCAGTTAAGTTTTATTTGACAACCCGCTTCTCTGTTCCAGAGGGTGTAATGAGCTTCATGTTATTTCCCAAATTTTCGTGGAAACAGCAGCAAATGTTCATTTTAAATGAAGTATTTTGAGAGGAAGTCGATCTGAACTAATTACTTTCTGTTTTATGACTTGTTGGCTGGAAAATTATACGCAAAATAATAAAATATCAAAAGATTTATTTTTCTCTTCCCGAGAACCGAGATACTAAATCGTTATTTGACCTTGATAGGGAATTAATAAAACCATAAAAACGCAAAAATAACCATACGTTATTTCAGACGGAACGCGTAACCCACAAACAGTGGCAGTTTAATAATGCAGAGAAACAACTCAGTCATCGGGGTATACGTGAAATTGTTCTGTGGGCGTCAAGGTCACAGGCAGCCTGCCCCGCCTCACTTAAAAAGCCATTAACCAAACGCCCCAGTTTCGAATATCCCGCACAATGTTTGAGATATATTATGAAACAACTTCAGTGTTCTGCTTCTCTGGTTAAGTGATGGGAACTTGATAAAAGGCGCTTTCTAATTCCAGTGGTGCTTTGTGCCTTACAAAGTTTTGTTCTGTATCTATTTAGATACTACTTGATAGATCTATTTAGGTACTAAATAAGTTATTACATTTATGGTCATCTTCATAAGATCATCTACGCAGTTTGTGACGTTGCAAAATCAATAAATTACGCAACAAGTAGCGACATCTTGTGTCAGGCATTGACATGGCTGTCAGCGTGTTCTCTGTAACACTAGAGAAATTATGTCATGTAAATTATATACAAGGGTATTAGTTAATTTAAATAAATAAACATACAGACATAATTTCCCACATTTAATTTAAAACAATGCCTAAGAAATGGAAAATAACCAATAGACAAGAATTCTATTTAGTCTATGGTAGTGGAAGCTTCTCGAAGGTTTGTGACATTGATCCGGCATGGGGAAGACCCGCAACGTGTGTGACACGGTACGAATAGGATTTGGAATAGGGACTTAGTTCTTGGTAACAGACTGGAGGAACAGACTGTACCCAAATAACCCGATGGGTTTCCAATAAGTCCCATTCGAAGCTGAATCCGGTGAGTGTTCAACCGTATTCTTTGTTCATGCGGGATGGCGCATGGCTCGTACATGTGATTTCTGACACGAATGTATTGTTACAGGTCTGGCTGTTTATGCTAGCCTTTTTTTTCTCTTGTATCTCTGATACATAATTGAGACGTGATGCTTTGGAGTAGCCCCGTGGTCTGATGATTGGAATGGATCCGGGTGCAGGCAACCTTTGAGGTGTGGTCATCCGTTTGACAGGAAGGCTTTACTTAGCCGATATCGGTGATGAGGGAAGTTCGCCGCTCCAGGTAACGAAGCGTCATTATTATACCCGTTGGCCACGTTAACGTGCAAACACAGGGGTACCCTGTGTTTGATGCCAAGGGTCGTAGTCCTGTCAAGTGAAGGGATTAGTACTGAGAGATCACCGAGAATAATCGGTAAGGTAGCGATTTAGTCTATGAGAGAGTTAGGCCTTTTGTATGGACTGGGTGATGAGACCAGTTGCCATAAAGTGTTGTGTCGCGGATTGCTTAGCATAATCTTATGTTCCCATTGTTAGCACAACCTTGATAGGTAGGTACTTGTATGATTGAGCTAGTATCTATTAAATGGTTCACCTCACGGATTCGCTATAGCGACTCTGAGTTATTGTAATAGTCTCATTGCAGGTGAACACACCAATACAACTAGACCCGAGACTGGTTGTACTGGTGTGGAAGCCCAGGCATATGGGGGAAGGTATGTGGCCAGCCACATTCAATATTGTGAACCTTCAATAGTGTGTTATTGTAATAAACATTGCATTGTGTAAGGTACTTGTTTAATTGAATCTTTCCCTAGCAGCTTATTATACCCTACAAATTTACTTTAGCACGGTGGTGAGTAGTATAACACCGAAGGAGACCATCAACATCCAGTCTCCAAACCAATTCTGTACAACTCCGAGGGCCGGGTTACAAGTTATCTCTAATTAGTACTTAGCATAAATCACACTGATGATTTGTTTTGTAACATCCAAAACATTCGTTTTCGTTCTCAACCCGCAATAAATCAAATTAACTATGTTAACAAACTAACATCATTTTTCATTCACGCATTCTCTTGCCTAGCAGTATGCCAGAATTATTATAATATAATGTTAATGTCCTCTGTGGGGATAGTCCCAAAGATTTATTAATATTATAAAACAGTCATCAAAACGTGGGCTCTCATTAAATATGGATTCGCTAGGTGCTAATGTTTTCTGGATGTCTTTGTAAGAATTTAAATAGGCACATTTGAATTATTTATTTCAGCTTTTAGTTTTAAATGTAGGATACAGAGAAATGTTCATATTTCGGCTGATCAACCGCTACGTATCTCATATGTTTCAGGAGCCAATATTATCATTGCTAAGTAATTAATTAAAATAATGGCATATTTTCACTGATAACTTCAATCCAGTTTATCTATACACATAAAAATAAAATGCTGTTCGTTGTTAAACGCATCACTTGAAAACGGCTGGACTGATTTGGCTATTTTTTTATTTTTAAGGGTTCATAATAGACCAAATTAGGATTTTATGGAAAGAAAAATTTGAAAAGTCCCCCGGAAAACTGAACGTCCTTTTTTTCTATGGGATTTTTGTTTAAATTATAGATTTGTTTACAGGACAACGTCTGTCGGGTCCACTAGTAATAAATAAATTGAAAAGTATAATACTTACAATCAACTGCGCCTCACTTATTTAATAACCAGTCATGGATAAAAATCAGCGAAGTTAACTACGTTGTACATTTACTTTCAGCCATATAAACGTCTTCAAGTTTGTTCACCTTGTGTGCCCTACTCGCTGAGGCTAGCTTCTCTCAAAGTTTACATAAAGTTATTCGGGCGAAAAACGGCCGGTAGTAAAATGCAAAGAATATAGTTTCGGTCTTATTTACCTTGTTTTACTATCCACTGCTGTAAAATGGAAAATTCTACCTAAAAGCGGGCATTATGCGGGAAAATCAGGCATATTTGTTTTGTGAATCTGTAGCCATTTTCCTTAACTGACTAGGAGTATTTATTTTGAATCTACATGTGATTTGTGGTACCTACGTTGCTGAAAATCATAGCATAGTATGACAACATGAAGCAGCATGATTGGTGCATGAGCCATTGTTGTGTTTCTCGTTAGTTTTTGTATTTCCGTATAAATTCCAATAGTTAGCTTTACCAGTTCAAATATTGCTTCGCTCAATACATATGACAACACAATGTTACCATGTAAACTTGGAAAATTTAATTCCTATTCTGAACGAATGACACAATAACGGAGCGTATTTTATCTGCATGAGATAAAATCTTCAAAGACTCCAATCTGAGTCCCTTTTCTAGCAAAAAAACTGTTTTATGAGCCATACCATTCGTAATATACGTAGAATGATTCCAGATTCCGACAAAACAAGAGGCAGAGAGAACGCGTTCACCTGAGGTTACTCATAAAAATGTAATTTATTCTCTTTGATACGTTCCTGCACGTCACACAGGGTCCAGGTAACGCTTCATTAGTCCCTCGTAATGGCACCCGCACATTTGTGAGTCATTCTTTCGTGTTAATGACTGGCGGTTTAGTAAATCTTTCGTTTTATGAATATTATGTTTGGTTTCGAATTTGTATAGGATGTTTAAACGACATTTCTCTATTAGTAAAGATGTTTCTCAAAACAATCAGTCTAATGAAAGTGTGTAAAACGTAGCTCTTGACCTAACTTATATTCTAAAAATAATTTCGGAATATTCCTAAAGGAACATTTATTTTTGGAAAAGAAACCAAAATAAAAACGTATGTATTGAAAAACTCTGTCCCAATTTAGACGAAAAACAATGAACGGAAAACAAAATAGAAACTATTAGACACACACATGGTCCCGCGTTGGGCGCCAAAAAGTTACACTACTAACTACACGCATGTGCGTGAGCTATACCACTGCCTTTGATATGTTCTACTTAAATAAAGTACTTATAGTAAAATGGTTATGTTGAAACATGGGCCATTATGTTAGACATTTCACATTTATTTTGCACGATTATTGACGAAAGTCACGAAACTTGTACGATATGACACTTTAGATAAAAGGATTCCTGAAGAAATAACGAAATGGTCATGCAATTAGCTAGCCAGATAGTGACAGTAATAAAAATATAAAAGTAGTCTGTCTAGACGACTACAAAATTTACTCGTTCCATGTTAAGTCTGGCTTCATTTCAGACTACAACAAAACGAAAGATCATAAAATTTTCCGTCGAGTATATACATTTCATTCAACTATTCAACTTCTGTTTGCAAGTGAAGCGGGGACGTCGGATATTATAAAGGCAAAAGCGACTGTGAGATAAGACGCCAGTGACGGCTGTCGGCAGGTAATGATATTACGTTTCAACGCCATCTAGCGGCAGACGATACAATTGTGTTTGCGCAAATGTTGTTTCACCTCGGGATGACGACCATTCTATTTTTGTATTTAATTGAATCAATTCTGACGTTAGAAACGAATTCAATTATCGCTTTGGCGCGCAGCTTTTGGTTAGGCAAGTTATTAATGAAACAATTTTGAAACGAAATTATTTAGTAAACATTAGATCATTGACCGTCCATTAGTCTTACAAAATGCTCTAAGAATTTTCTAACATCGTTCGCTAATATATCACAGAGGTCGACAGAAATTTTGAAGACGGTAAATCGTTTCTAAACTCCGACACTATCGCGACCCTAAGTTCAAGTAGTTCTTTTTCTAAAGTATTTGGGCTTTAAAGCTGTTCAGGACTCTAAGGAATCCCCTATTCAGACTAGCGGATTAGTATCCTAGCCTCGTACGCTCCATATTTACCCATCAATCCTTTTTCAAATTTTCCAATACCTAACCAACAGCGTAGCCTGTGTCTAACCCGATGCAACTGAATGCCAGTATGGAGTGACTGCCTATCTGACCTCCACAACCCAGTTACTGGATAAGACTGGTTGTCAGACTTTCGGGCTTCTGACGACCCGTAACGACTGTCAAAGATCTACGAATGACAGTCGGGACCAGAGGCTTAACGTGCTTTTCGAAGCACGAAAGGGTCTTGTTATATAAAGATGGTCACCCATCCACGGACCAACCGCGGCCAGCATAGCTTAACTTGATCGATCGACCTATGCGGCTGTTATTACTTAGCCACAAGCCAATATCTATATTATACCTGAATGTTATTCTCGTTGTTCAATGCCTTATCACTAACATTATAGACGCGAATGTCTGTTTGTTATTACAGCTGGCCTTTTTGACCTCAATATGCGGAATTCACATTTGTCCTAGGTCAGGAATAAAGTTTTTTTTTAAGCAGGTTTAGTTTAAACAGATGACAGTAAATAGTTGAATATTTACGACTTAAAAACGACAAATTGGGCCACTTTCATTTAAAAGTCGAAATTCTAATGAATTGCTAATGACGACAGAAGATAATAAACAAAACATGCCTCACTACTTTAACGATCGAAAGATCGCTGTACCAACGTTTCAACAATATCTTTATTGCCCATAGCTCAAAACACTGCAAAGAAAATACCCTTCTATTTTTAGCTGTAGTAACCGAAGCGAAAAATATCCCACAACACTCATAAAAACCTTTTTCGACCAAAAACAGATATACATTCCATCTGATCCCAAAATAGAGTAACGGTCACAACTTCGTATTTGGAACCCCTAAAATGTACCTATAACCCGTCAACCTTTAAAGCAAGAGTAAATAGGCATCTCCTGGGTAGGGACCTACGCTTGTTCTATCGTAGATCTACTATATTGCTATCCTCCAACCAAAATGAAAGTAAAAACTGGAGCCAAAAACATTTTTCGGAAAAAATGATCCAGGAAATCCAATCACCACAGTTTAAATACGGAACACCAAAGACCACACTAACAAAGACAGTTTGTGTAATCAACGGAATTCCGCAAACTATTATGATGGCCAGTAATATATAGCACCTGTGAAAACATCTGCCAGACGCCTAGTATACGACCTATTACGTAATATTACGGAGATTTGTTGCTTTGAAACTGGAAGATCACTTTTGCCGCGAAACTGCTTTTGTGTGTAGTGAGAATAATCTAAAATATCAAATTCATCACCGTCGGGCTAGCCAAGTATGTTGCGGTCGGTATCCAGATGCAGCGGCGTATCAATATTTTATGCGGAGCGACTGCCATTTGACCTATGCATCCCAATTACTAAGCAATACAGTTAGAGCGGTTGCCACAGAGTTTCAGGCTTCCGACTGCTAATACATATTTTCTTTTTTAATTTTCTTTGCACGGACTAGAAAAAAAAGGACTGCGCGCCACGCATTTCGAAAGTGAAGCCCCGTACTGATCTAGGTGTGTGTGTAAATTAGTGTCTTACTTGTGATATGTTATTCCTTGACACTTTGTCTGGAATGTAAAATTATTTTTACACCATTCCACAACACAAGAAGGCATTATTTTATTTTATTATTCGGCGTAACCAGTATCTACAATGACGCCGTAGTGACGCGTAATGGCACCTTATGATGTAAGTGTGTGCGTGAGGCATGATTGTACAAACGGCATACTTATAGTACTTCACTTTCGATACGCGCGGCGCGGAGTCCTTGTTTTTCTTCTAGTCCGTGGTTCTGTGCATGTTTTTACTTTGTCTGTGTTTTAGTAGGACTTTATTAGGTCTTATTTATTAAGCTATTGCATAGCTTTTATCGCGGGCTTTGAGCGCGGCGACCGAATCCAGAAATTCCGTAACGAAAATAACACCTAACACCCCCCACTCCGCCTACCATGTAGCTCGGCCGAGCGTTCCCTTAACGTGTATGTATATGGTACGACTGTACTTGAATTAATATCAAAGAAAAAAAAATACTGCATAAATAAAAAATAAATAAATAATTATAATTGCATAAGTTGATAAAAAATGCTATGCAATAGCTTTACCGCGGCAGTCCCCGAGTGTCACACGTGTTTTTATGAGGTCTTAGGATTTTTTTTTGAAGATTTATAATAACCGGTTTTATCGCCAGACAACCGAATTCTTCATTAATATCTTATAAAGTTTCTTTCGTTTCTTGTCATTAATCCCTAGTCCCTAAGTTCGCTACCGCATTTCAAACCATTCATGTTTACTGCAGTGACTGAGCTTAAACTGAATTGTCGTGATAAAGCGACGCCATTGTACGAATTAGTAGAGCAGTTCATTAGTACCGCTTAGCAGCGCCCCCTGGGGATCATAGTAGAGATTAACCGCTCACCATTCCACGATACGAAGGGACAGGGCTGAGGAAAAATGATTACTTTATTTAATTTCACTTTCTTTGTGCGGAGTATTTTCGCTCTACATAAAAATAGTATCGTTAGAGACATTATCATTATATTTTATATAAATAGTGCAATACCTATTGTTTAATTAATAACACTTCTTTTTTCTTAATTTGGCTCGTGTCTAAATAATAACAGCCGCACGACGAAGGTTAAGCGACGCTTGCCGAGGCCGTTTCGTGGATGGGTGACCATCCATTACATATCGAGACCCCACCGTGCCTCGGAAAGCATGTTAAAAGCCGCTGGTCCTGGCTGGCATTTGTAGACCTTTCAAAGTCGTTACGCGTGGTCAGAAGCCCGAAACTGTGACAACCAGTCTTAGCAAGGGGTATCGTATTACCCCAGGGGTTGTGGAGGTCAGATGGGCAGTCACTCCATGTAAAATAGGCACTGATATTCAGCTGCACCCGGTTATACTGGAACCCCACCCCACATAGTTGGGAAAAGCCTAGGCACATGATGATTTAAATTTTTCTTAAAACAATGCCCAATAGGTATGCAGCGAACTTTTCAAGTTTGTGTGTGTGTGTGTGTGTGTGTTTGTGTGCACACAAACTTCAAAAACTCGCTAGGAGGAAGCCAAAAAAACAACACGAACGAAGACACGGACAAAAAATAGTTTAGTCTTTTGTATGCAAGGTCATAGTTCAGATTTTATTTGATACTAGCTGCTGCCCGCGGCTTCGACCGCGTGGTAGTCGGAAATTATCCCGCAGGGACGTGCTACTGGGACAAAAGTAGCCTATGTTACTTCTTATAACATCAGCTATTTGCCAGTGAAGGTCCCGTCAAAATCGGTTGAGGCGTTTCGGAGATTATCGCAACAAACAGACACACAAACATTTAAAAAAATGTTTATTTTGCTGTGGGTACCGTATATACTTTCATAAGCATTTAGTAAAAAGCTGTTATTTTGACATTAAAAACATACACTTCAATTTTATTTATTTGTATAGAGATATAAAGCTTCTACCAATGAAAATTAATATTGGTAATAATTTATTTAATTAAAAAATATCGCCTTTTAATAACGATTTGCATAAATACCTGTTATTGTATTAACTTACCGACTGCCAATAATATTTTTTTACATGATACCTTTGAACTTTATAAACTCGTTCTTATTATTTACACTATAATATGTAATAAATATAAACCTATTATGTATATTTTTTGTTTTTATTTTAAAGGTTCTTTAAACGTCCGCGCTACGGTCAGGTTTACAAGAAAAAATATATGTTTACTAGTTTATATTATTTATAAAATTAATAAGCAATGCAAAAAAAAAAAATACGGACGATATTTTTATTGATTTTCCGTAATACAACAACAACTAGGTCTATAATTAAGTTCATAATTATAAGGTAGATAATAGTCCTCAGTAATCGCTTATTTTTATTACTAGCTGTGCCGCGTGGTTTCATCCGCCGCCGTTCGTCGCCCATCCGCGTTATTACTCGTTTTCGCGTAGCGTTCTTCCTGACTTTTATTCTTTTTGCACGGCCCCTAAAGGTCGTAGTGTGATGTTAAATACCCTATAACCTTCTTCAAGAATTGGGCTATCAAATGCAATTTATTTTCAAATCCGGCTGATAGTTCCAGAGATGCAAATAAAAAACAAACAAGTTTTTCAGCTTAATTGTATTAGTACAGATAATAATTTTATAGGCTTTTGTTTTCGCTTAATTGAAGAAACAACCGGTTTCATTACAAACAATTTTAACCAAGGTAAGAAACAACGTACCTAGATTAATTGAGGAAAATATATTAGGTAGGTACCTAGTTATATCATTTTATCGTAATACAATACAATTGCCTATTAAACACATTGAATTTAACAAGCAGCACAATACAAAAGAAAATAAGTCTCAAAACCAAAAATAAACCTAAAACGACCAAAAATAAGATTCAAATTCGTTTGTGTAACTGTATATGGTCAAATATTTAAGTTTGACAGTGATGGATTGTAAGCTAAAGTTGTGAAAGACACATTATAGCGATCAACACGCAAACATACCGACATTGATACTCATGTTGTTGGTAACAAATGACATGTGATACGCTGTTCTGATTGGCTGGCCGACTCCATTAATGGTGTGCAAGTAACTAGGTATCTACTTCTGATCGTTCTTCATAGATCAATGTTGGTGTCTAGTAAAGTGAAAAAAAGCAAAAATCGTTTATTTCAATATTAAAATTATAATATGGAGATAGCGTTGGTCCCAAACTAGACACAGCCTGTATCTTGGGCACCATTATATCATAGAGGCATGAGGAACAGGGTGTAAACTGCACTCATATCTCCATAGAAAAGGTAGGATCCTTTGACCAGACGGGTGTCGAGTCTGGTGGGCAACTGCCCGACGTTTGATGTCGGAACGTTGTATATATGCTAGTTGCGCGGTAAACTCTGCTGGCGCGATGTGGGATTTTGTGTGACGTCACGCAAAATAACCGAAAACATTTCGATTATTTTTGAGTCTCTGTTTGAGATTGCTGAATTTTCTCAATTTTCGAAGTGCAAAGCTCAAAGCAAAACGAGATATAAGTTTCGTTTCAAATATCGAAAGAGTTATGAAAATCTGCAAACGCTTTGCATCGATTTAAGCGCTTTTCGGTATGTACCTAAAACTGATTTTTGAAGAACAAGGACTCAACCCAGTGCTAGACGTAGGTAGGTCTTTATCCAATTTCCGGAGCGAATATCTAAGTAGGTTTAGAAGGCTATTCGGAAATAAGTAACTGAAAAATGTCTGAAAAGAGTATATAGCCGACGAAGGCAACAGGGAATAGAGGCTGTTCTTTCTTGTTTTATTTAGCACACAAGTAAGTAGGTACTGACATTACCCAAATTTATAAACCACTAGCTGTGCCTCACGGGCTCATCCGTTGCGTCGTTTAATTGTTCATTTTGCTTGGCTCCTAAGGGTCGTAGCATGAGAATTAGGATATAGATTATCGCGTAGTTCCAGAGATTAGCGCGTTCAAACAAAAAGAAATATATATAGATTTGCTAACTAGGAAAAATGGAAAGGGGAATAGAATTTACATTAGAAGAAACATCTCTATCGATGACCGAGTACTTATAAAAAATAAATTAATAATATAACGCTCTCATAATGTGCCATGACATGCAGCACATACGCTGTAGCTCAACACGTTCAATTTAATCAAGTGTGAATTGAATTCTCTATCACTACTGGCCAGCCACGCGGCGCGTTAAGCGTGGCGAAAGGATAACACACGCAGCCATGTTGATTTCATACGTAAACCATAGACGCAGTTAGCAATCGTGGATTGGCGCCATTAGAAATTAAAATATTCTAAAGTTAAAATTAATTTGACATTTAATCTTCTAACTTTAAAAATCTCGTGCCACAGTGTTTGTTATCGAACTCCTCCGAAACGGTTTGGCCGATTTTTATGAATGTTTTTGTGTATTTTTGGAAAGTATATTTCATACCGCTGTGGGTGAAACCGCGGAGCGCAGCTAGTATTCTATAACTTTTACAATATTTAACACAATTAACTACATATTTACACTAGGTATTAAATTAAATGACTAACTATACAAAATAAATACAAAAACATAAGGACACTTAGGCGTCGAAGACATGGACATTTTTTTTTTTTTAATTAGCTCTAGGAACTTTCTCTAGTCTCTGGGCTTGTAGGACACATCAATCAAGATTATTCGATGATGTGCAACAGTCTATGGGGAAATCAAATAAAGAAAGAAAACAAAAATACGATAGGTACCCTACATAAAAAATCAAGAATACACCCAGTTTGTAACTAAATGTAAAGTGTATTAACCTCGCGTAGACTCTGATAAGTCTAATAACATTAATAAACACTGGGCACTCTTCTACGACTATTGCTGGATTGCAAGCGATTTCAGTAAACTTTTATGACAAAAAAAAAACATTGTTAATGAAAAACGCGCCAATTCACTTGACTTTGAATTTAGAACCATGCTACTAACCTCCATTGCGGCACTGACCGAGACAACGAGAGTGAATCACAATACTGTTTGTTTTATTACATCACTTCATTGTTCAGGATATTTATTTTAGGCTCTAGATAAATCACATCTGAGACAGTGTTTCCGTACGGTGACAAAACATAATGATTTGTTTACAAAACTTTGGTAAACTGATGTAATGAAAGTCACATTGTTTGTGTGCAAACGTAAGCCATTTTTTTTGTTTTATTTTTAGTCCAATGCTTTATCTAGAGAGCAGTGGTGGCCTAGTGGTAATAGCCGCGACTTAAGAGTTGTACGTCGTGTGTGAATCGCCCGGAGGACACGGTGGAGCATACGGTGGAGGTCTGCCCGGCTTGGGCGGAGCATCGCCGTGTCCTCGTGGCGGCGATCGGCGGCGGCGATCTCCCGCGTCCGTCCCTGGTCACGCACTGAGCCCGCATGGTGGATAAGCGATCAAACCATAAGAAATCGCTTGCATGAGTCAATCTCCGTTCCCGAAGGCCGCTACGTGTACCACCTATTGAGCCCCGCAATCGCAGAGCCCGTTTACAATGGGCTCGTGAACACAGAAATTGGGCAGAAGAAAAGTGGCATTTTGTGTGTTTTTCGGACGAATCTCGCTTTTGTATGAAGTCAGATACTACACGTGTATAGTATTGGAGGACCCCTGGACGTCAAGAACTTTTAAAATAACACCAGGAAGTCCATGCATAGTGGTGGAACAATTATGATATTATGAATTATGGTATTTGGATGGGCGGAAGAACCGAACTGATTTTGATCAGAGGCAATCTCAATGCACAGATTTACGCTGAAACGATTGTATCAGATGTTGTCATTCCTTTGCGGACCCAATTTGGTGCTTCATTTCTGCTCATGCATGATAATGCACGTCCAAACACTGCCAGAGTCGTTGCAAACACACTTGCCGTAGGTAGCTAATATCAACGGCCTACCATGGCCTGCTCAATCGCCAGACTTGAATCCCTTTGAGCACGCATGGCAGCTTCAAAGAAGAGCTCTGCCAAATATGTATGCCGTACACACACACCAGAATATCTTTTTCGCCTGTTATAACAGACGTGGGCGGCCATTTCGCAACGTGATTTATATGAACTCATATTGAGTATACCGAGTCGCTGCGATTGTTTTATTATGCGTTAACGGCGGAAATACAGACTACTAATTGTTTTTTTTACCCAATAAAAACTTTTAATATCAGGATTTTTTTAATGTCAGGATTAACTAAGGTGAAAACTCCAGAATAAGTAAAAAAATCGCGAAGTCTTTATTATTGCAAAAGCAGAGAGTACTTCGTCGATCTACGCATACGAAAACATTTTATTTAATCAATCTAAATAGACATTTTGATTTAATTTCAATAGGGCAATAAAATATTTACAAAGTACCTTGATCCCTAGACACTTGTGACGTGTGTAGCTTGGAAATAGTTTCACTATTCCGATATACCTACTCATACTATGGTAATTTTCCGGGTTTGCAGAAACTCGTAGCAAACGTAGGTTCCGAAGAGAATGAAATAGTTCCGGTCAAGTTTCTACTATGTTCAATAACAACCGCATTTTTAAGTGAAAACTTCTTTAGCCGCGTTGAGTGATTTTTGGTAGGGGCAAAACTTCTGGGTTCGCTTCACCGACATGCTAATGTGACGTGTTGCGCCAGACCGGCGACGCGCAGCGGCCTGTGTACATTTTGGGATTTTCACTTCTGTCGGCAGTTCTTTGTCTATCCATCCTGCATTTTTCTGTAATTTTTTGGTATTAGTAAGAAATCCGAACATATTTACGATGAATTTTGATAGATACGATTCGGTTTCTGTTTTAGCTTCGAGCTGTCGTACACGTTCCGCTGCTACCTTGGAAAATACGTAATGCGAGTTACACGAAGCTAATGTTTTAAGTTAGGATAACTAGCAAGTAATATCCTAACTTGGCACATACTAGAGCTGTTTGCACGAGGCTAGGAAATTTTAAGCAAATAGCATAGCAGTGATTTAGTCCATAGAGCCCATAGACCTGATTGGATACTAGCTTTCCCGGTACACGAGGCTAGTACACAAACCAGTATAGTAAAATCAGTTTTGGGGGACCCACTAGGTCAAAATAGAACAGCAACTAACTTTCTTACTAGCTAATCAGCCTAAAAATAAGGATAGTTCCGTTTACGCGGAGCCAGAGTGACTAGCTTGGTAGCTTACAAGCAAAATATTGCCATCCTAGCTTGAATAATTAGCCTCGTGTAATCCAAGCATAAGAGCCCAAATATTTCTGTTGCCTTTGCGACACCAGCAGGATGTAATCCAGTGACCTGAACTTATGTCAGAGACACATTACCAACTTGCTAAACTCTGCCGATAAATCCTTATCTACGAATTTAATGGAACGGAACTTCAGCAAGTCCTAAGGAACAATACGCATAAAGCTTGGAAAACAAGTTTAGCACTCACTTACTTAGCCACCTAACAAGATAGATAGCGCTGAACTTAAATCAGTTCCCAAAAAAAAGGAAGAAACCATGTTTTCGACGAAAAAATGGTGACGTTTCAGAAAATTATTTCCTCCCTCCGTCCCAAATTGATAGGCATCTGAGTGAGTGGCTGAAAGGTGCTGATTCAGCCAATAGCCATTAAGCACTCGCGAGTTTCTGCCAACTTAACTGACCTTTATCGAGAAAAAGTAGTTACTAATGGTTTGTAGTTAGGAGAAATGTAGGGATTTTCCTGTTTACACGCAGATTATAGGTAGAATAAAGCAGATTATCCCCGAGGGCACAAAGCACCAATAATTAATGTGGAGGGAATAGCTAACTAAGAATATTGCGTCGACGGTCGAGAGCTCGAGGAGTTTCTCTTAGAATTTGTTACGAATAAATGTCACGTACTTTTTGGGATCTATTTTTAATAGCCCGTACTAAGAACTTGCAAATAACAATCCGCGGAGCAGTAAAAGATACTAAGATAACATTTATCTGTAACCCAACGAGTGCACGATACTGTCGTTCATATTTAATGAGACTTCTGTTCGATAAATCTTGCCTGTTATACCTAGCCCGTTTCTAAGGAATTTGCCTGAATGGAGTTTGTCTACCCTATGGTCTCGGGTGTCCAGACCTCTAAATGGGTTACAAAAAAAAAACCCAAGATCTTTTTTCCACCAGTCGCAGAAACTCATTAGAACCCAACACGCAAAACTGGAACCTTCCTAAAAGCTTTTTATTAACATAAATATGACCCATCAGAAAATAATAAAGCCCGTAAAGTATGTTTTAGCTTTCAACGCTAATGTTTATAAAACCAAAGCCGTTTCGTCCATGCGGTTTAAGCCAGTCACTACAAAGATTAGATTAGGTGCAATCACGAACTAACTCTATGCGCCTCCGGAAACTTGGCCTTTCATGGTATAGCCAAGAGTTAAAATGCAGGTCAAAAAACACAATCTGCATTACACAAGCTAGATATTTATATGTCAACAAAGCACAAGGTGGGTTAAAAGTTTAAAAACCTAGTCGAAGTAATTTTTCTTCGAACTCATCTCTTTTGTGCACTGTACACGTTTAAACAGCTCCGTAACGTGTCATCCAGCCCTGATTGGTCAATTTGTAGCACTCCTACTGCAGGAAATTTCAATTGGTAGGTACGTCGCAAACGTATTTTTATTGAGAAACTGGGTCAGCTCGTTCATACAGGTTGAGTAAAGTATTAAGCATGCAAATACTCTGTGCCCGAAGTAGTGAGCGTTTAGACCACGACCTATTTTAGCAGTGATTTATGCTGTAGAAAGAAGAAAAAGAACCGGCCAACTGCACGCACAATGAAGGGTTCCATAGTTGGGACGAATTTATTCCAAGAACAAACTTAACATTGTAGTTGAAAAACATGTTATTCGATTCGTTCCAACCGCAAATGTAAGTTGGTCGACTATTACTTGTATACTAGTAAAGCCTACTTAGCTGTGATAGTTTTCCTATTAATTTCGTTATATATACTATTGCCTGGAATTTTTTCACATATCCAAAAGCAATCATTTAGCTGGCAGGGGTCACACTTGACTCTAACAAAAATTAGCAATATAAAGCTTAATTTTGCGAAAACGGATCCCTGAATCGAAAAATGGTTTTCACAGACCCGTAATATTTTTGAATGGTCTATCCAACGATACCCCACACCATGGGTTAAACGAGAGAAAAAAACATCTCCACTTTACGTGTACAGGAGGTACCCTAAAAAAATATTTTGATTTTATTTTACCACTTTGTCGGCGTGATTAATATGTATATAAATGCCAAATTATAGCTTTCTAGTACTACGAGTCTCTGAGCTAAGCTGCAGACGGACGGACAGACAAGACATGGCGAAACTATAAGGGTTTCTTGTTGACTACGGAACCCTAAAAAAGAAGACAAGATGCATTTTAAACTTGTGAAACTTTCCAAAGGACAAGTAGGTATGATGAATGTC
Source organism: Dryobotodes eremita (assembly GCA_917490735.1). Lineage (NCBI taxonomy): Eukaryota > Metazoa > Arthropoda > Insecta > Lepidoptera > Noctuidae > Dryobotodes > Dryobotodes eremita. Next base: position 4,328,439 of record OU823254.1, on the reverse strand, counting down.
TTTTCTTGTCCCGTTATGTAAGAATAATTTAAAATTATGTCTTCAGTTGCGTCATAGAGACAATGTTATGATAATGACCACAGACCAGCATAGATCAAGCGATCACACGCAGCCACAGTAGTAAACCAAGATGAGCGTCACAATTGCATTCCATTTTTGAATCCCATTTGTTTATACTGAGCTATAAAACGTGCTAGCCGTCACTTACGCAGACACAGTGACGTCATTAATAGCATCTGAGGACTTCACATGTAAACTTTTTTTGCTATTACTCATCGCAGAGAACTTCGGCTTAAATTTTAACCGCGTTATTTCCTTACAAAAAAACAATTCACGGTTTACGCAATAATTAATCAGCATTTTTTATGTTCTACTGTGAAAGGCAATTCAGCAGTTCCTAGATTGTTGATTAAATATGGTTCAAATTTATTTCTGAGAATTTATTATTCTTGATAATGACGTAGATAATAAGATTGTAGCACGAATAGGTACTTAATCCCCTTAATATTTACGTGTGTTTTTCGGCGAATTCGTATAATGTAGTTGCTTCGTCTGGAGAGTTGGAAGGAAATTGATGGATTTATAATAATAGATAACATAATATTAAAGTAGGTAGTCCCTTGCGTCTTCAAAATGCCCCACGCTGGCCTTGGCAGTGGTTATTGATGAGTTTCTATCTCGAGAACTTATTGTATGACGTTGAATTAAACGTTTGGACATTGTCTAGTCCAGACTGTAGACTACAGTGAATGCTATATTTTGAGTAATCGATTTACTAGACTCAATTATTGTACCGTAACCTACCTTTCTCTTGACATTGAAATTTACTAGTTACTCTTAGTACTTTTTCTGGTAGAGCAAAATAATATTGCCTGGCAAACAGATGAAAAATAACCTAAATTATAAAGAACGGTCTCGTTGGTCTAATAGTTGCAAGTCGCTACTGATCAGCATGAGGTTCTGGGTTCAATTGCCGTGAAAAAAAAACTCAAAGTCTTTTTGTGTTTTTCCATCTGTAATTTCTCAGTAGCAGCCCGTAGTCCGTTGATAGCAATAGTCTTGCCCCCTGTTACATGGGACATGTGGAAGTACACCTCTGCCTAACCCTTCGGAGAATACAGGTATGATGTTATGTTATTATTAAAGAAACTAATATATATTATAAAACGTGAACGATAATCAAGACTGCTACTCTACTACGGATTCTAGTAAACGAACGGTGAAACCGACCAGCACCCTAATAGCGTCACACACTATCAATTATAATCTTAATAATTTTGAAGGTTACCGCTAATCCATTGCTTCATATGTTCTATAAATTTGTCTGCTCAACAACGTAAATAACGCAATGAATGTTGTTGAACTGTCAAAATGAAAGCCATTCCTAGTGATAATGTGTTACGCAATTACCCCCCAGGACCTATCGAATACCAGATGTAATCCATTAACGCGGTTTAGAACCGGGTGCTTTGACAAATGCTGGAGCTTTATGTGGAAGCAATGCAATTGCGTTCACATAGTAGAGAGCTTGGTCAATCATACTGCTGAATTCAAGTTTATCAAAGGGCTCAAGTCGGAGGAAGCGCATACTAGGACGGACAAAGTAATGACAAGCAAATCATTAAAAAAAAACAAATGAATTCGTTAAATTAACGTGATCATCATATTTTTAGGCCGGAATCACCCAATGCTGGGCCTCCTTTCATTTATGGCTAACTTCACGGTTCCGTACGTCCCGAGTAATTAACATACGGGGAACAAAAAATAATACTAGCCTATCGTAGTCTTGGACATAAACTTCTTTTTGACTCTTCGTTAAAATCATCATATTATAATAATATTATTATTAATAGGCGAAACTTCAAAGATACTTGCTGAAGACCCGTCAGAGCTAATAACTCCCTTCTTCATTTATACCTAACAGCTCGCTCACACGTGCCTCTAAACGGTACTTATGTACCAGTCTCCGAAAGCGAACAATTTCGCGCAGATAAATAAGTAACATATATTCTGAATTTACTCTGAAATTATAATAAACGCTGGGAGCGAACAACGCCTGCCATAGTTAATTGGGGCAGACGGTTTACGTACTCTCTCAACCGTAAAGCAAGGCTCGAATCACTGATTCTATCTACCGATCTGCTCTCCAATATGGGCCTCATATATCCATCTGGCAGCAGAATTTATTACTAAGTTTAATAGAATACAGAGCACGTTTGATCGCAGGCTGGATCAAAACATTTCTCACGTTGTATTCATTAAAACGCTGAGGGGCTCGTGGCTAATTAACAACAGCCGCACGGATCGATCGATCAGGTTAAGCTACGCTTGCCGCGGTTGATCCATAGATGGGTGACCATCTTTACATACAAAGAACCCTCCGCGCCTCGGAAAGCACGTTAAGCCGTTGGTCCCGGCTGTCATTCGTGGATCTTTGAATCGTTACGGGTCGTCAGGAGCTCGAAAGTCTGACAACCAGTCTTACCAAGGGGTATCGTATTTCCCAGTAACTGGGTTGTGGAGGTCAGATAGGCAGTCGCTCCATGTAAATGACTAGTATTTAGCTGCATCCGGTTAGACTGGAAGCCAACCCCAACATAGTTAGGAATAGGCTAGGAAGACGATGATATATTCATTAAAACGCTAACACCCCGGATTTTTCTGCCGAAGTATGTTTGAAAGACTTTATTAACCTGTTGTTTCATTTTTAAGCTGGAACATATATGTAAAGAGAGGAGATGTAAGGAGATTACATTTCCTAATGAGATCCGTGTGATCGAAGACTACTTTGACGTGGAGCAATTTCATGGTTTCCATATCAAATTGGGCTCCTGTAAGCTTCTGTGGAATATCTTGAATAATAATCACGGCAATAAGCAGCCTTAGTTCGCCTTTTGTCATAGTACATGCTCAAATATTCAAAAGATTTGGTATCATTTGTGGTTCCGAGGGATGACGAAGGTTACTTTTCGTTTGGATCTTAATTCAAGATGGGATGTGCTTGCGGTTTATGGATACAGCGGTTTCAAGATAACCTGGGAAAAGATAAAAAGGATTGTTTAATATAGACTATAATTGGAAACACGACAACGTTATTTATTATTTTCAGAGCATTTCTTTGATGCTGAAAATCGGGGCTCCAAATCTATAAAATAAATGATGCAGAATGAATTATTACAAGGCAGTGTATCTTTTTTCTTGTTAGACCATAGTGTTAAACCGACCTTGAAATTAAGTAGTTTCATAATCATAAGTGGTTGTAAGTGCCAATAACATAATCTAAGAAAAATATTTAAATTTCAACTAGATTACTTAGTAGGTTAAAGGTAACCTACTCAAATAACCAGTTTAAGTGATGTAACAGTATCTCAATTATTTAATTATAAAGATCGGACGTTTTAATTGACATAATCAATTAATCAACAAGAGTTCCGTCATTTTCGCGAATTCCTTTCTGACCTGTACCTAAAAATACTTTTTATTTTTATTTGGGTATTTCCCTAATGGGTATTTCCTTATCCGTATAGTCTCTTGGCCACATAATATTATATTTCTACTGTTTGACTTAACTTTGACATAAAATCATGATCTATAGACAGGTTAACGTGTATAAAGGAAAAATCATAATTGAACCATTTTAATATGAATATGGAATTTTTAGTAGGTAGATGAATAGTTATACTTTTAACTACTGCATGAACACAAATTCATAATAAATTATTATGAGGAACTTTTTAGTGACAAGACATCTATGTAACTAACAGAATAGTGTTACAAAAACCATGGCTATAACTAGCTGTAATTCGAAAACATTGTAAAAGCCAATTATTTTTAAAAGAGTAACCACGGAGTTTCTTGCCGGCTCTTTTACGAAACGACCAATTGGAACCGTGCACCTAGCTTCTGACGTTTCATAAGTGCCCATGTAGGTTTATGTGAAATAAAGTATTTTGATTAAGATTTTGACAGATAACCCACACTCGCTGAAGTAAACATGAAGTTTTAAAGATCAGAAGAGTAGGTACGAGGTGCATTCAATAAGTACCTAGCCTCATCGCCAGAGGGCGCTGTAGTTTCAAAAGAGTTTTACCACAGTGTAGCACATTCTTTTTTAATTCTTTTTTCAAATTTTCATTCCAATCCCTTCATTTGTTTTAATTTGACAACTTATGGAAGCGAACGTGTCGATCGGTTTTACAAAAATGGAAAAAGAGCAATATCGTTCGGTGATTCGATTCCTATTTTTGGAAGGGAAAACGCGCATCGAAATCAAAGAGCGCTTGGATGCTGTGTACGGTGACTCTTCTCCATCGATGGCCACCGTCAAGAATTGGTTCAACGAGTTTGCACGTGGCCGTACGTCGGTTTTTGATGAACCACGTCCAGGTGCACCGAAAACAGCTGCTACGGAGGAAAACATTAAAAAAATCCATGATCTCGTATTGGCAGATCGCCGATTGAAGGTTCGGGAGCTAGCTGAGACTGTAGGCATTTCAGAAGGAACAGTGCATCATATTCTTCACGAGGAACTCGGCATGAGAAAGCTGTCGGCGCGATGGGTGCCGCGTTTACTCACACCAGAAAACAAGCGCAACCGTGAGACCACATCGGAGACGTGTTTGGCGCTGTTTAAGATGAATCCAGCGGAGTTTTTGCGTCGTTTTGTGACCGTCGATGAAACCTGGATCCACTGGTACACACCAGAGACCAAGGAGCAATCAAAACAATGGATCCAGACCGGGGAACGTGCTCCAAAGAAGGCGAAAACTGTAAAATCGGCCGGAAAAGTTATGGCCACCGTTTTCTGGGATTCACAAGGTGTGATCTACATCGATTACCTCGAGAAGGGTAAAACAATTACAGGGCTTTACTATGCCGATTTATTAGGCCGATTCGACGCCGAATTAAAGAAAAAACGACCCCATCTGGCGAAGAAAAAAGTGCTGTTTCACCACGACAACGCACCGGTTCACACGTCTGCCGTTGCCATGGCCAAATTGGTCGAATTACGCTACGAATTGCTGCCCCATCCACCGTATTCTCCAGATTTGGCCCCTTGTGACTTCTTTCTGTTTCCTAATCTGAAAAAATCACTCGCCGGGAATAGATATGGATCGAATGAGGAGGTCATCGCCGCCACGGAGGCCTATTTTGCAGAGTTTGACAAAAACTATTTTTCGGACGGGTTAAAAAAGTTGGAGCATCGCTGGGCTAAGTGTATCGAACTAAAAGGAGACTATGTTGAAAAATAAATTGCCACTTTTCCAAAATTTTCGTTTACTTTTTGTAGGCTAAGTATTTATTGAATGACCCTCGTACATCTTCTAATCTACAAAACTTCATGTTTATACATTTTTATAGTTCTTGATGTAAAGATGCATTTAGGAACATTTTCTCGAAACCCTGAGCAAGTTAACAGACGGTCTGAATTTTGTGGAAGAAATCGCGGGCCACCTAGTAATAAATTCCCTGCATAATGTCTGTTTCAAACCACAATTTACACGCTAATACCGTAAGAAAACCTAAAACCCCTATTCCAGAGAACCCAAGAATAAAGTAAGGAGTAAGCAATTAATTAAGACAGAGACCGCAACAACGTTTAAACACAGGCAAGAGAGAGACAGAGTTCTAGTAACAAAACAAATTACATTTTGCCCACATTTTACCTTATACGCATTAATTATAATCAACCGTAGAGGTTCGAGCTAATTAGATCGGCTGCTCCTGATTGGATTTCGATTATAAATTTACGACAGTGTACACATGAAAACAAAGAAGCACATATGAACAGCATCGAAGTACAAAATGACAATTACAATTTCTATGAAAAGAGACTACTAAACATAACCTAAAAACAATCAGAATATAATATTTTACCGACTTTCCATGATGTACAAAAGAAAAATAAAAAGGGTAAATCGAAGAATAGATGGGAAAGAGAATGTAGCTATGGTACAAAACATCTGCATCGTCTAAGAACAGATACAACATCCACAAAACAAAAGTCTTTGAAAAAGCAAAAAAAAAGTATGTAACGATCGTAGCAGGCGTTCAGTAGTTTCTGCCTACCCCGATGGGAACAAGGCGTGAGTTAATGTATTTATATATGAAAACGTCCAATACGTTTGGAACAAAAACCCACACCATACCTTCACCGTACAGTGCTTCACTAAATGGATATGAAAGTGAAAGAGAAAAAGGGATCATCATAAATCTACGTTAACGACTATGCCTGGATGTCAACTCCCACAAAAGGACAAATATTTGCATGGTCTAACAAATGTTTGTTTCGCGTCTGACTATTTGCTATACCGATTGTGTTGTCTATGGCACCCACGCAGGGTATAGGGAATACTCAATACTCAATCCTAGAGCGTTACTCTTATTTTTATTTCCTCTTACTCAATTTATATCTACGTTCATGTATGTACCTACATTGTGTGTCGTGTTTCGTGCCACTACTAAGGCATGTCCTTTCCATTTTGTGTTAGTTAATACAAAATGCATACTTTTTTATAATATCCTCCTTCTTACAAAGTTTAAATATTTTAACATCGGCATGCTAACAAGACACATCGATCAAAGTTAAGACTCCGAACGGATAAGACTGATTAATTTATGACTTTTTGCTTCATCTTCACGTGTCGTCACTCATCACAATCGCTCACTAAATCAAACTTTACCTGGTTCCCGCTGACATCACTACCTTGGCCATATTTCAAAATTTACTCAATAAACGTCCTCAAATATAACGTGACATTATTCCCCAGTTAATAAGAAGGCAAAATCAATAAATTTTGTTCTGGAGCCAAGAGCATGTCACTGCTGTGCGGTTTGTGCAACAAACTATTCTCCACAACCATTCTGATATAAAAATAGCGTCAATAAATCAACAAGTACCTACAGTCCATTATATTTAGTTTCATATAGACATAGTAAAATTCCCTGGTAAAATACTCGGCGCGGTCTTATATAGGTCGTACCTTCGCCATCGCGCTTTATTGAAAACTAAAATAGTTGACGACTCCATACCGGCCTAATTTCACTAGCGAATTTATTTTACTTTATTAACGGCAATGATCTGTATGTTTGTTTTCTCACAGTAAACTCTTCAACAGATACCTAGAGATAGGAGCGGAATATCCCTCGTTGCTAAAACAAATGTTGGATGCGCAAGATCATGCTTGACATGATAATTTAGAACTACCGCCGAGATTTTGCAGTTACGAAACGGCGTTGAATTGAAACAGCATATAAATAACAACAGTAATTATTAATAGACTCTGTTTCCTTTTATTGTTTATTTTATGGTTTTGTACCGTCGTTACAGATATTATGAGTAGGAAATGGCTGGAGCGACTCGTGGAGATTGGTGTCAGGTTCTCAATTAGGAAATAAACAACGTGTTAATGCTGCATAACATTTCGTAATACTGTATTTATACACCTCGACTCACCTCAAAGTGAAACCAATCACTCTGCTGGATTAACGCTAGTCTTCGATCTAACTTGGCTCACCCGTGATTTACGCAAGCCAATCATAGGTGTTGTGGTTGATTTAGCAAATCACTAATTTAGCTTGTAACGAAGGATAGGAAAGAAAGGTCATCATTTGCGAAGCTTTTTCCCAAAAACGTTGGGGTCAAAACCTGAATGAGGCTAGCACAAGAGCGTGGGGATTGGCACAACAAAAGAGAGGTCTATACGCAGAAGTGGGTGAAGTTGGGTTGTGTATGATGATGCAGCAGGTTGCAGAGTAACCGGATGCAGCTGAATACCAGTTTTTTTACATGGAGCGACTGCCTATCTGACCTCCACAACACCATTAACTGGGTAACACGATGCCCCTTGGTAAGACAAAAAAGTAAGACCGAAAGAGGCGTAAAGACAAAAACATCTTTCGTTCGAACTCCATTGATCTATTTCAGCTTTTGTTATGGTAGACCAAAACAGCACCAGCCAATTAGAATTAAATGCAAACGAGAGTTGACTAAAAAACAAGAACAAAAGGCATAAAGACTAAAGACCGTTACTCACAAAACATATTTCGTTGGGACTGCGAATATGCCGCTCCAGCAATGAGATCGTGTCGTCTGTTGACAAATGGCTAATATCTATCAGTCGTTTCGTGAGGGTCAAAGGCTCTAGAAAAGGTCGATACCACCTAAACCCTATATGATACGACGAAATGTATTTTGTTCTTTTTTTGCGTTGGAGTACACCTTTGAATCCATTGATCAAGCTGGCTTTTTCCCAAATACGTAGAACTTCTTTCTTATTCTTAGAGGATGGCAATAAACATTAGTTTGCACGGTTTACACGTAAATTAGCGTAGGATTATAATTCGAGGGCCCATAATGTGCCCGTGCCGCAGTTACGGTCGTCAACGTGTATGGCCCATATTTTGGCCTCCTTACGCAGTTCATGGTTAAAATATACATAACCTTCTCTAGCTATTAGATACACTATTTCGGTCGATAAAGACATTTTCTTTTTCTATTAATTTTGAGTAAGTATCTAAGCCTTATACTTTTCTGCAAGAAAAATAGACTTGAATTAAAATACTTACAGAAAGTTTTAATATTTGAATTGCCTTTAAAAAATTAATCCCTTCTGCAAGAGACTTACAATCACCTTTCTTAAATACAAGGAAATAATTTTTTTTTTTTTTTATCAGTACCTATCACCTTATTTACAAGGAAAGGGTGAAGAGTTCAATACACTCATTCAATTATAAACATAATATCTAAATAAAACCTCTTTCTTGACACACCCAGTAAAACAGCAGTCATAAAGTAAAAATATCTGAAGAGCACATTATTCTGTATCTCTCTATGTTTGTAGTGGGTTGTTATGAGTTGTGTGTCAATGTTACCGGCTTCTAGTATTTGAACATGTGTCTATCAAATGGAGTTTGGATTGAGTCAGATTTGTTGGTATAACATTATTGTTACAAGTCAATATGTAAGTAGGATACCAAATAGATGTAAATGACTAAAGACCAGGAGACTTAAAGTGCTCATTTTTGTATGACATAGAAAAATACATTGTGGGTGATTCCATAATAATTGTGTTTGTATATGTAAAATAAATGTATTTGCTGTTCGATAAGTAAATAAAGATACCTGCGCTAAAATTAAAGGTCTGTAATTCTACAAAATAATATGTTTCTTCAGTTAATTTACTTATTAACAATTCCCTATTTTTTTTTAATCCTGCATTTTGGCTAATTTTGTATAATGGTCGTGGGATATTGAAAATAATATTAGGTACATACTTATAGGATAATATACAAATTTTTGTAATAGTTTTGTGGATTCAATATTTAAATGTAATTAATATAAATAACAGAAATGGACAAGTCCAAGTTTGATGGGTGGTATGATAATAACAGAAATATTTATTAGTTAAAATCTGATAATTTATGCTATTCTGCTTAATTTTTTGCAGATTCTTCTAAATAAAATTTTAGATAAGTAAACCGCTCTAACACATTTTTCAAGGATTTTTTAATAATGTAAATCAAATCAAATTAGTCAGTTTGGTTTTATAATAATATGCTTTCAAATGCAACATAGGTAAACAGCAAAAAATCTGAGAGCATTTATTTCAAAATCAGACCAATCAGAATCTTATTTGAATTTATGCTGGTGTTATTTGAATAAATTAATCATATTTCCAACTGCACTTTATAATAGTAATCTACACAGTAACCTATCCTACTCAGCTAAAATTATCAAACCATGTGAATTATAAATACACTAACAGGAAAACATGTTATCATTGTCAACTCAGACAATACATCACCAAATAGGTAACTGCATTATCAACAACAATAACTCATACAGCCTTCTTTATTTTTATACAATGTGATCATTAGGCTGAACCGCCTGTTATCACCGCCTCACAAGTCACAACCAAAAAAGCTTAGCCGAACAGGGCGCCTCCTCATTGTAAACAAATAGTGTATTTTTAATTTTTATTTTTTTTATATACCACAAACAACCTACACACTACAATATCAGTAGACTTACCATATAAAGTCCTTGCAGTGGGAACAGAACGTAGGCTGCTTGAAGAACCTCGGCATGAACTTGTGGTCTTTTATCAGATAAACATTCTTCTTTTTGAGCGCACCCTTGCGGCCCCGCAAACGAAACGCCTGCCCTGCTTTATATTCACCACCACCGTCATCACAATTATTCTCCTCGTCCGCCATGGCTACCCGCGGTCGCTAGGGCGCCGGATAACTCGGAAATAATAATTATCTCACAAATATTCGCAAGAGAGCGCGACCCACCCGAACAAACCACCGCTCTCAACGGAACGTCATCGCGATTTGTCAATGAGCGGAACTGTCACTGTCAAACTGAAATTAGCACAGCTAGTTGCCATACTGAGATTTTTACTACCACGTGATGTAGGCAAAATATTCTTGCGACTATTTAAAAAAGCTATTAAGAAGGATATTATTATTTTACGCCTTTATAAACACAGAGGTGGACTAGCAGTCTCGGCTGCCCTAGGCCGTTTAGTAGTAGCTGACTTTCTGTTTACTTTACATAAATACGTGGGCACCGGCACGGCAGGATTACTCTCACGAGGATGCATTTTTACCTCCAAAAAGGGATCTCGAAAATATTTGCACTTCACCTCTGATATTATGTTAAGATTTCCTTTGACTATTCATACAAGGAGTAATTTTGTTAACTTAAGTACAAGAGGTTCAGAATAATCAAGAGATTTTAGGAAGCAAGACCGAGCGAAGCGATTTCGATTTTTTTTACCATTCGTCCAGATGTAGGAGTATTAGAATAGAATAGAATAGAATACTCTTTATTATGTACACCATAAAAAATAACAGATATAAATGTAGACATTTTACACAGGGTGACACAATGGGCGGTCTTATCGCTAAAAGCGATCTTTTACAGACAACCTTTGGATGGATTCAAGGGAGAAGGAGAGACAATAATGCAGGTAGTCAGTGGTGTACCATTTACATATACAACAAATACATACATACATAAAACATATACTTATCTACATATAATATATACAATAATAAACATGAAACAAGAGCAAGGAAACTAAATGTAATGATGAATGTTTAAGGAGAGAGGAAGTGTTTTTTAACCATAATTTTAAAAGTGGACAAAGATTATTATTTTAAAGATTATTAGTATTCTTCTAGCTTACCGCCTTAAGGGGCAGCAAGCTAGAAGAATACTCCTACATCTGGACGAATGGTAAAAAAAATCGAATTCGCTTCGCTAGCTTCGAGTATTCTTCTAGCTTGCTGCCCCTTAAGGCGGTAAGCTAGAAGAATATAGTCCTTGTATCAAGTAAATACGAGGCAGCTCGCAGCAGGCTAGAAGATAAGTGGTGCTTGCGCCGACTTTCTTAGTATATCGCCCCAGACCATGGCCCTATTGGCCATAGGGTAAATACGCCACTGATAATACCACGTTCGAAAATTAAAATTCTATTACAGCTTTTTTGTGTGATAGTATAAGTAAATATACCTATGATGTGTAGAAGGGCGTTGATGAATGAAACATAAAGATAATTGATCAAGCCATTTATGAAAGTCGGTCAAAAATTTAAAAATCTCCTAGCAGAAGATTATTCAGTCGCGAATGGCAGCACCGGTGGTGCCGTTCAAAAACTATAAAAATGCCAAAATGATAACTTTTTTATGTTGTAAATTGGTAAAATACCCACTTTTGAATTAAGTCAACAAAATTAAATTAAATTTCATGAAAAACAAAGCAATATCTAAATTTTGTTATATGAACAGAAATAAAAACACTTTGTCAAAACCTTATTTCAGAATTTACAGTATTTCGAACGAAACCCGTTGTTGCATTTCTCATCTGTCAACCAGTCTGCCAGCCATTTCAATTTTCAAGCAGAAAGCCGTTAATTTTTAAGTTTTGTACGGTTGACAAATTGTTTTGCTGTTCTTTGCTAACTGAAATGTGAAATATTTGCAAGATTATTTAAGTGTTTGTATTATTTCGTGCGTCTATCAAGAAATTGAACCAAGATGAGTTCCGAAAACTCAGATATGGGTCCTGGCATTACTTTGTCGTTGGTGGCTCAATTCGATGATATAAATCGGTTAAACGGCATTCTTAATGATGGAGCAGCTGAAGAATGTAAGTTTACAATTATTTTCTTCCTTTTTCATTGATATAATGTCATGTAGAATTATATAGGAAGGTATTGAAATCTGAACTGATTTCACTTTCCATCCACCTACATTCCCTGCTAAAATATTACAGTTACCGCCAATAATCCTTTGATACACGTAATCACTTGTTTTCATTCATATTAGGCCAAATATTAATTCGTCCTACATACCGGAAATTCACTATTGAACATGCAACGAATGTTCTTTTTCGTATCTCACTTTATTTCCTTTGACCTTGAATGCATACAAATATTGTACATAAACGATTTTTTTAGGGTTTATCTCTGTCATAATAATTATTTAGGGACTGCTTTATTTGAGTGTACAGTCACCAAATAATGTTCCCATTCATCATTACATACCTACTGAGAATAAAAGCTGCCTATCTATTGTTAGGCACAGAACTCTCCCAGGGATCAAAAATATTTTCTAACTCAGCCTGTCAGGCTGTCCACCAATCAAAAATCTTCTCAAGCCATTGAAAACTCTGCCCCTTTCCATCATTATCAACATCTTGTTGGTAAATAACCATTCTTAAACTAATCCAGGTTTCCTTGCCTTCCTAAAACAAATGGAATGGGTCCGTGGCCAGTGGTCCGCAGCTGAGAAGGAGGCTGCTCGGATACAATCAGAGCTGGACGAGGCTCTCCGCACTCTTGCCAAGTGGGAGGCCAAGTTCGCACATGTGAGGAAACTGCTGGACGGCGAGAAGAGAGAGAGGAATATTGTGCTGAAGAAGTATAGTGAACTGGTATGCTGGGATTATTATTAACTAGTTTTATCCATAGCTTTCTAGTTGGTTTCTGAACAGGAACCATGCATTTTTGGGATATAAAAGTAGCATATAGTCACTCTCTCTCCCACAAACTATATGTATGCAAAACAAGTCAGTACGTTGTTTGTTACTGTGTTATTAAAGGATAACAAACATGCTGAGGAAGTAGGATTTAATGTAGATACCCTTTTCAGTGAAAGACTTAAATTGAAAATAATATAATTATGTGTTAAAGTCATAAATATAGTAGGTATAATAGATTAGAAAAACAACTTGATGGTTTTACAAGACTCACTTATTACTTTTTCACAAAAAAAGAAGAACATTTTATTTTTGATAATGGAACTAAAAGCGGCGATCTCTTCAGTAGAATGTGTGCATTGCATTGCGGCTACAGTAGAAATAAAAAAGCATTTGTGCGAAATCTTTAGAATTTTGCTCTAATTACAAATTGAATTGGTGACCATAATTTATTTTTGACATTGTATTGGATTATTTTATTTTCTCTCAATTGTAGTGAAAAGTAGAGTGTAACTAACACACGGTCCTAAAAACCCATTATAACTTGGTATCTATTTACTCCCTCATATATAATGGGTAATTTTAGCCCCTTGTGCAACAACCTACTGTATGTCACTGCAGCTGTAGCATGACAAACAGGCTTTAACAGGATTAAAGTCATCTAAAAACATACATAATAAACAGAATATTTGTATTATATTAAATAGCTAAAAGTAGATTATAGTCATAATTTTACCAAAAAGTTTTTCAAGATATTTTAATCTATGATTTCAGAGCAAACTTCTGGATATGGCTCGAGACCTACTATTCAACGACAACAGAGCTAAGCTAAATGATGAGACCCTGCAGAAACTTGCCTTCCTCAATGGAACTGCTCAGCAGGACCACAATGCGAAGCTCAATTGTGTACCAGAGCTTAATTCTACTGGTAAACAATTATTTGTGACTTGTACTTTTTTAATAACTACCCCTTATATACAAACTCCTATATAAATTTGACCCTGAGTAACTATACATACGTATAAACCATATTTGTTTAGTTAATAATATGATTTAGAGGGTTAGCAGACATAGGGATAGAAAACGTGAAATTTGTGATATCATAATCAAATTCAGCAAGTCACCAAAAAGCATTGCAGCCTGACCCTGCAGTCTCGACAAATATAGCGACAAAAATCGGTCATTAAGTCTAATCGATGTCAGATTTCTTTAATAGATTTTCAACCTTATGCTTTGGAAATAAAGTTGAAAATCTATTAAAGAAATTTGACATCGATACGACTTAGCGACAGATTTTTGTCGCTATCTAATGTCGAGACTGCAGGGCCTGGAAGCAATAGCTGACATAAACGATGTTGTTATCGCGACCGAACGCAAAGTCGCTAAAATGCGATGCAGTATTCATGCAGTCACTCAGTAACAACGCTACAATTACCTGAATGTTTACTATAAAATTACATTGGGATCGAAACAAACTGTAAAAATAAAACAACATACATGAGTAATTTTAAGAATTTATGTCTGCTGTTTGTTTGTTCCTATATTACTATGTCATGTACTCTTATACGAAGAAATTGCAATCACTCAGGTACCCTCCTATCAGAGATGTCATACTCCCGTTCTGAGGACGACTTGGATCTATCTCTCGCTTCTACGCGTCGCTCATGGGTGGCGCGCGGCGGATGGAACGCGCGGGAGAACGCGCCCGCTACCAAGAAACGACGCTCTTCCACTTCTTCCGCTACTAAGGTGAGATTACGTAACATCAGACTGTATTGCCCAAAGGGGGATAGGTGTTAAGTACATTTACATTTCGCCAATCGTCAATGAAATAGGGGGGAGCATATTGCTACTAATTTGTGCCCTCATGCCTGTAGCGGTATCTACATCGCCACATGCGAGCTACACGTCACACTGACGTCACGCAAAATCCTGCATCGCGCAAGCAGAGTTTACCGCGCTACTAGCATATATACAACGTCCCGACATCAATCGTCGGGCAGTTGCCCACCAGACACAACACCCGTCTGGTCAGAGGATCCTCCCTTTTCCATAGAGTATGAGTGAAATTTACACCCTGTTCCTCATACCTCTATATGAGAGCACAAATCCAGGGTATGAGCTAGTATTGATGAATTCTGGACGGTATGTTATGACAATAACACTGTTTTGCCACTTCCTCACAGCTTAAATACTTGAAAGTGATAACGGGCCGTTTTCAGAGCTGTCTAATGTAATGTTGACGCTCAAAAAGCTGATTCTCAGCCTAATTTGAATAGACGAATCGACGCCGCATCGACCAGATTTTGAAACTGCAAATTGGGGATTGAATCCAAAACCCTACACTAAGTATTGCTTAGCAGTCGCTCTTGCGATCATAAACCTACGAGGCAACCGAAAGTCTTGACTGGCGAGCCTCTAAGAATTTATAATCTTTAAACACTTCAACCTTTTCACTTTTGTTTCTTTGTAGAGACAGTTCGACAATAGTCGGGCAATGATACCTGAAAGTCACGTGAGTGCTCCTCAATATGAATATCACTCACCAAAGTTACATAACACAATATATAAAAAAAGAATTCATGTAAATATTTTGAAAATAGAAATGTAATTTTACAATAGGTAGTTTTAGATACTTTACTTTCATTCATAATAAATTCGAGACCTTATTTCTACTTTTCGTGCAATAGGTAGCTTTTAGCGATAAGACCGCCATTTCTCCCGAGTACCGTTCTGATCTACCTATACAGGTTGGCAGGGACATTGAAGTGCAAACTGGAACCATGAATTCGTCACGTGGTTCTAGACCCCCTAGCGTAGAAATTTTTCGTAGGTTACCAAAAAAAAAAAAAATTGCAGTTTCTTAGACATCGGCTATTTGATAGAAAACTGCAATACCTACGCGGTCAAAATGTATGGAAAAGCAATTTTGTTTTTAAAATAACTTACGATAAATTTCAACGCAGGGGCGTTCAGAATCGTGTTCTGAATCCATGGTATCAGGTAGCGCGTCAAAGTCCCTGCCACCCTGTATATTTAATTTCCAAATATTCTTGCTCTCAATGTACAATAAATCGTAACGGGTGTAAACAGACGCTTAGCGAAACCGAAAGTCACTTGAACTCCCCGTCATTTTGATATTTTTTTTATAACTATAACATAGATCACACACTATTGTTTACATTTCTTTTTCATTTCTCCTTTCGCAGGTCTGCCGAAAGAAATTTCTTAAGAAATAAGCAGTACCTTTGTACTCAATACTCTTTTACTGTGTACATAAATAATAAAATAAATAAATAGATTCTACGTTATAGTTAGTAAAAGTAGCAGTTAAAACACAGTACGTCGCCATCGTAAATGGCGGTCCTATCGTTTAAAGTCTAACCTACATAAGGTTTAAACTTTAAACAATAATACCACAAGTTGTTCCATTCCCATGTATATTATATTTAAGCTTATTTTCCCTCTCAGTGTACAATAAAGAATATGTATCTAATGTATTCTTGCAACAGACGGTAGAGCTACAAGGTGGCAAAGTGCTGGCCACTGCCACCACCACGCTGACGCTGGAGCGCGCGCCCACCAGCCACGACCTCAAGCCGCCCAACAACTTCGTAAGTTATCACCAGTGATCGGAATAGGTAGAGCTAATACACCTAAAGTTAGAAAAAGAACAGAGACAAAGTGGAGACGCCTTATGACAAAATATTTTAGGGTTATTTTTTTTTTTAGAGACAGCAAGTTTTGGCTATTCTGGGGAACGAAAACATAAGGCGGACCCAGTTCTTTACCTGAATTATTAATAATAGAAAACGTATCTACTGGTTTTTTGAGAATGTTCTCCTTGTTTTTGAAGTCGGTTAAAAAGGAAAAAGGAATTCAATTGGTTTACTGTATTAATAACATTAATATTAAATGCACTTAAGTGATGTCCCGAAACTGAACAAATAATCCGAAAAAAACAATTGTCGTTGGGAAGTCTCCACTTTTTTTGTCTCTGTTCTTTCAACTTTAGGTATATTAGCTCTACCTATTCCGATCACTGGTTATCACCTTTACCAGCGTATTATTGTCCCACTGAGGGGCAAAGGGTTCTGCTCATATAGGGTAGTCACGAGCATTGATCACCACGCCGCTCAAGACGGGTTGGTGAATTCAGACTTATATTAACTAAAGCTTCTGCCCGCGACCTCGTCCGCGTGAAATTTCTTGTTCCCCTGAACCCACCCCGTCGCATCGCATCGCCTGCCTTCGCTATTACTTCATTTTCGCTTAGCGTTCTTTCTTTTTGGTTCCTAAGGGCCCTAGCAGGATGTTAAATAGCCTTCCACAAGAATTGGGCTATCAAATGCAATAATATTTTTTTATATTCTGACTGGTAGTCCCAGAGATTACACCCTACATACGAACTTACAAACAAAAACAAATTTTACCTCTTTATATTATTGTTATAGTATTTAGTATAGCTAAACAGGTTTCCTCACGATGTTTGCCTTCACCGATGTCAATACTCACCATATTCACTACAAAATCTTAGTTGCAAATTGTTTTATTCGATAGCAAAATAGCCGACATCCCATCTAATGCTATATGGTTATTGCCACAGAAGGTAATCGCTATAGATGTTTCCATTCCAGAAAAAAATCTGGATGTGCTGTAATTAATTACATTACCCAAATCCTTCACACAGCAACACAGCTTAGCTACAGAACTAGACGTTGTATGTTACTAGCGATAACACTCTAAAACTCAACTTTCCTTAAAGTTTTTCTGTAGTCATGTCAGGTTGAGCAAGGTAACCGTCCAAAGAGTCACAAAAAGTGATTCAAATTATGTCAATAACATCTTTTTAGAACTATCACAAACAGATTATACCATTTGTCTATAGCAACCCATATCAGAGAGCAGTGACGAGGCCCCCCCGCCGCGCAAGTCGTGCACGCGCCTGTCGGGGAGGACGCAACACGCTGTCAAGGAAGAGTGCACGCCTTCTGCACCGCCACGCACTGGTAAGAGGCTTATGTTGTATTTAAATTTTCTTATAATTGACATAGTGTAAACTTACATACAGTATCTTAGATAATATTATCATGGGCGTACCCAGCTTTTGGCCCGGGGGGGGGGGGGGGAAACAAGTTTCTTAAACCGGGTTCCCCGAAGACAGCTACACAAAACATTAGGTGTACGTAGTGTGTAGGAGAAACACCCGCAGGAGTTCCTGCTTTATAGGTAGTCAAAAAAATAAACATAATAATATGCATTTATTTAATTTAAATTGTTTAATTACCTATTTTTAAATAAATTTTCGAAGTTATCCAACAAAACGGTTAATGACGTCTCCCGTGAAAGAATCGCCCATCTGTTTAAGTTTTTTATGTAAGTACTCTGAACATACAAAGCGCATTTAACCTGTAGGTACGTAGGCATACAAGATCCTGGGGGGGCAAGTGTCTCCCTCTGCCCCTCCCCCCCCCCCCCCCTCAAGGTACGCCCATGAATATTATCATGTTTTGTAAACACAATCTCAATGTTATACAGGGTGGCAGAGACATCGGCGCACAACCTGTCTACTCATGAATTCATGGTTTCAGTTTACGCTTTAATGTCCCTGCCACCCTGTATATGCCAAAGTTCAAATTCCATTGTAACCAAAATTTATTTAGGAACAAATATATTCACTCAAAAATAAACTTCGTTTGTAATGCAAGCAAATTTTTTGAAATTTTGTGACGGTCCCAAATAACATGGGGGAAGCAAGGGCAGAAATAAGAAGGTATGAGGCGACACAGACATAACAAAGTCGGACTATTTCAAAAACTTATGTGCAATATTTACGATCATTTTATTTATCTACTGGGTACGTCATGGTATTTCTCTATGTACCTATCTTAATTTATGCAGAAGACGTATTTTGTTATATTCATTTAATATTGTAGAGGTATCTACATCGCCACAATGACGTCACGTAAGATCTGCGTCGCGCAAGCAGAGTTTACCGCGCAACTAGCATATATACAACCTCCCGACATCAACCGTTGGGCGGTTGCCCACCAGACACGACACCCGTTTGGTCCAAGGATCCTCCCTTTTCCATAGAGTATGAGTGAACTTTACACCCTGTTCCTCATACCTCTATAGTATCTATCATTCATTTAGTAATGTAATTTAAAAGGATGTCCATGGAGTTTCTTCCTGATTTCTCCATGGGAACATACTATGCTTTGGAATGGGCAACTATCTTGATTTTTCCGACTGACCGACTCCTTTGACAATTCAAAAGTGTCTGATTTAATTGAAACAAATGTTTTCGGGTTGTAAGTTTTATCAGAATCAGTCATTTTTATTGGTTTTTTTATGTCTACATGAAGTCTATTCCTTGTTTCCTTCCATCAGACACAGACAGTGGCCCCGAGACCCCGCGCGCAGTCCCGCAGCGCACGCCGTCGGTGCTGTCGTGCGCGCTGGGTGGCTCGCCGCGCGCCCGGCCGCGGCTGCACAACTTCGTGGCCAAGAACTTCTACAAGCGGGAGACCTGCGGCCCTTGTGGCAAGACGTGAGTATTAGCTCTTTTTGCGGGCAATTTGCAAGATGAAATCTGCTTTGATGAGAGTGAAGATCATTTTGTTATCACGATTACTTAAGGTTAGTTCATAAGAGTCCTACAATGAAACTAAACTGTTCCTATTTGCCCTTAGCATAAAGTTCGCAAAGCTGGGTGTCAAGTGTGAGACGTGCCGAGCGCAGGCGCACCCGGAATGCCGCGCGTTGTTGCCGCTACCGTGCGTGCCGCCCGGACCTGGCCCCAGGCGTGTTAACGCGCCACAGGTAACTAAATATAAAATATATTTAACTAATTGGCGAATACCCTTACATCTTAGCAGTTGTAATAGGTATCGGTAACAAATGGCAAAGAAAAAAATAAAATAAAAACACGTGTGGCACTCGGGGACTGCCGCGGTAATGCTATTGCATAGCATTTTTTATCAACTTATGCAATTATTTATTTATTTTTTATTTATGCAGTATTCTTTTTTCTTTGATATTAATTCAAGTACAGTCGTACCATATACATACACGTTAAGCGAACGCTCGGCCGATCTACATGGTAGGCGGAGTGGGGGGTGTTAGGTTTTATTTTCGTTACGGAATTTCTTGATTCGGTCGCCGCGCTCAAAGCCCGCGATAAAAGCTATGCAATAGCTTAAAAACACGAAGTTCTACAGCAGATCATAGGTCAACGCCATGCGCCAGTCTCGTGTCCAAGGTTTAGTCCAGTACAAAAAAAAAAAACGTACCGCTTTACTTGGTGATGGGTCTCTTTACAACCGTTATTTTTGGTTTTGAAAGCAAAGTTTGGCATGAATGGTTTAGAATATAATTATCATAAAAAAGAAACTCAGTAAAAACCCAAATCATCCGTTTTCAGGAGGGTTGCATCTCAGACTACGCACCGTCTACGCCCCCGATGGTGCCAGCACTACTGGTGCACTGCATCAACGAGGTCGAGAAGCGAGGACTGAACGAGAAGGGCATCTACCGCATCAGTGCCACCGACAAGGACGTCAAACGACTCAAGGTTCGTACAGAATATTCTTTATTAGGTGTAAGTCAGTAAAAATATCAAGAGGAACAGGACGACTGAGAAAATGTCCCTATATCTGATTTGGTATACATTGTAATACCTTATGGAATAACCCAATAACACTGTTCCCTAGAAATCAAAATCAGGACCACAGCAGGAGTTTTTGAACACTGCACTAACAACGTTCAACAAGACAAGTTTTTTTTGCTATACAGCAGTGTTAATTTCCTGAGCCACTCCCAAATAAATACTTTTTCCATCTCCAGGAACGTTTCCTCCGCGGCTGCGGCTCGCCGTCGCTCACAAACGAGGACATCCACGTGCTGTGCGGCTGCATCAAGGACTTCCTCCGTTCCCTGCGAGAGCCGCTCGTCACGTCAGCACTGTGGAGCGACTTCATGGAAGCCGCCAAACTGTCGGAACCAAGCGACGCGACCGGCGCTATAGTGCAAGCCGTCAGTCAGCTGCCGCAGCCCAATAGAGACACTTTAGCGTTCTTGGTGCTGCATTTGCAGAAGTAAGTTGGAGCCTTGATGCCTGCCAATCAATTGCAACCATAAACATGAAATTTGCCAACAGATGTTATAGTTACAAAATTTTATTATTTCAAAATAATAAGTTAAATTAGTACACTATCGCAGAAAAGTTTGTAAATGACCGATGTAAGAAATAACGATGTAAAGTAAATAAATGTGAGTTGTTAGTAACACGCGTATTTTGGTTAGTTTGTTAAATTTTTTAGGTAGCTTTAAACCAGGTTTATAATTCATCTTTTTTTCATTCTTCATCATAGACTCTTTTAGTCACAATATTTTGCACTAAATTATTCTTCTGTAGATATTTTATTTTATTTTATTGAAAAGGAACAACAAACAGCTACAATATAAAACATGAAATATGAAATACACAAAACACATATACAATATTGTAGCCCACGACGCTGTTCACAGATTAACTATGGGATAAAAATAATAAAATAATAATATGTATTATATATTAAAACATCGTGAGGAAACCGGCATGTCCTAGAACCAAAAAATCGAAGGCATGTGACACCCACAATGGGCCCGCGTGGTAGATTACAGCCCACTCCCTCTCGAAGAGAGGAGGCCTGTGTCCCAGCAGTGGGAACATTATAGGCTGATTATTATGCTTATGCTAGATATGTATTGTCATAACAAACCGAAAGTTAGTCTATTATCCGATGAAATTGTTTTGTTCCCAGGGTAGCAGAGAGTGCGGAGTGTGAGATGGGTATCGACAACTTAGCGAAAATCTTCGGGCCCACGCTCATCGGCTACGGGCTCATGTCGCAGCCTACAGAGATGTACAACGCCACTGCGCAGATGTTCAATGTGAGTTATCAGAAGACTAAGACTAACTTTGCTAATGGGGTTTTTCATGAGCAAAAATATCAACCTTCCATACAAACTTGTATCTCCTGTTTAAACCTTTAGGGTATGAATTTACAAAAATCATTCCTTAGTGCTCACCTCCATTATATTAGGAACTCTTGTGAAAAATTTCAAGATTCTAGACCCAGCAGATGGGGCTGTGCGATGTCTGCCAGTGTTATTTTTTATTATTAAGTAGAAGATACAATTACTACTAAAGCCTGACCGCTTAACTGAGACTATTCCTGAGGTAACTGCGCGGTGCGGGAGGGGTGACAGTTGTCACGAGTTGACGTATCAGTGAGCTATCGCGGCGCGTCACCACACCCCTCCCGCACTGCGCAGCTACCTCAGGAACGGTCTCAGATAAGCGGTCGGGCTATACACCATCTTCTCATCGGCACAAACTACAATAGATCATGCTGTGGTGAACATATTAACTAGTGAGCAAGATGGAGCAAAACTGACCGTCCGTGCTACACGCTACACTATGCAAGGTCGTATTATTGTGCGCGGGACCGATGTCAGCGTAACAATATTTCCAGCTTACAAATTGGTGGACTATTACAACTAAAACCAATTTTAACGACTTCAAAAAAAAGGAGGAGGTTGAGTTGACTACTAGACATCGTCACGTAAGGAAAAAGCGTTATGTCCCCTCCATACGACTTTTTATTGTATAAAATAGAAAGAGATGGAGAGAGAGAGATAGTTTTCATGGTTTTCGAGGGTGCTGAAGCCGATGCTGAAGACAAAATAAAAATTCAAGACGGCTGCTGCGAAAATGTTAAATGACGAAAAATTTTAAAGTTACCGCGGTGTATTTTTTTTTGTTTTTTTTTTATGTTATGTTTACCGATTACTCAGTGATTACTGGGCCGATTTCCGTGATAATTTTTTGTCAGCTGTTAAGGGCTGAAGACAGATTGAATTAAAATACACTAGGTATCATTCAACCTTACTCCATGTGTAGAACTTGTTGAATGCTGGCAGCGAACGGGTGGACTCGTTGATATTATTGGGCCTTTTATTAAATGAGACTCGCAAGTACATTAATGAAAGTTTAATGTCTTTCCAAAAATTACAATAATAGAAAAATATTGAGAAAAACGACACACTATAACGACCGGTGTCGTCGACTGACTCTCGCGAACGGTGGGGCGCACACCGCACCCCGCGCGCGCCGCTGCTACCGCTGCGCGTCGCCTCCCACGCCGTGCCGTATGCTGTGTGTGATGCCTCGCGCACGCACACATGCAAGGCGTCAACACCATGTATAGCCTCATCGCGCCACTGCCGTTGAAACTGATATTTTCAGAATAACGACCGTTTATTCATAATGCAGGTGATGCAGCTATTACTGCGACTGCCGTGCGACTACTGGTCGCAATGGGCGTGTCCTAACAACGACGCGGGATCGCCCATGACCGGCACTCTCACACGACCCCGGGGATTCTTCTTCTCACCGGCAGATACTGGGTAAGTAGTCTATTTTAACAGCATTGGAGGCCCATTTCTCAGAATGCGTATCCTCTTAAGTAACCTCGGCTCGACGCAAGCCGTTAGGCGAGTGTTCCGACACTTCGTGAGGAATGAAAACTCGAAAATGATTCGGTAATACGAGACTCCCTGCGATTTTCTCGAACTTAGATTTGACAAATCGAAAATATGGTTTTTGTTAACTAGAATATTGTCGATTTTGAAATCCTAGGTTACCTTTAAAAACATATTGCACGTAAGGCAATATTTCGCAACGTTGGAGACACGTTGTATTGATTGACGCCTTTCTTGTTTTACTGACCACTCTGATCCCAAGCCACAATGGCTCTAAATAATAACCAATATTCACCACGCTTTTTTCTCAATTTTACAGTGTATCCAGAAAAAAGAGGAATTACTTCCAGTGACATTCAGCAACTTCAACCGTATTATTAGCACATTAGGGTTAATTTTCGTTTGTTCGTGTAAGAGAACATTTATGTTAACCATTACCTTTGTAAAGTCTAAACTTCTTATTTATAAATTCGGTATTCTTAGTTTTTCATACCAATTAATATAATTTTGACTAACTTAAGTTATAGATCATTATTAATTTAGTGACATTTTCTGTAAATTAGGTTTATTTTATTATTATTTTTGTTTTATAGTTAGTTTTTCTTGAATAAGTTCGTGAAAACATAATCTTGAGTTAGTTACATAATGACATCTTTTGAAATTGACAAACTGAAGTCATAAAACAATAATTTTGTCATTATTTTTAAAGAATAAAATTATCATTAAGTGTTGAGATTGTATTTTTTTTTTTTTACCACTTGCAAGTATTAAAAATCCCGGTTTTCTTTCATCAAACAATCTCATAACTTACATTTTGTACTTAATTTTTTCTTTTATATATAAGGTTACTTATTATTTGCGAATAAAATAGTTTTATGGTCACATTCATCCATTTTTAACAATAAAAAGGATGTAAATGCGATACCTTCTCTATTCATTCATTCATTATTTCCGTTAACTTTATGATATAAAGTATAAACATTTTTTTTTAAGAAATGTCTTATCTAACAAAAAACACGCTGTAGCTTGCGTCGACAACCATTGGATGCAATCAAAGTGTGCCTGAAAAGGCTACGGCCTATTGGTGGCGTACATAATATAGAGAAATAAAATAATATAAATTATTTTTCATCAATATTTTTTGTTCGATAAGATTACTTTTTCAATAGTTTCGCTTTACAACGTACAAAACTTATCATAAAAGGATTACCCAGTAGTATTAGTTTTCATTTACTTTACATAATATTTAAGTTCTTATTTCCGTTATCGAGACGTCACGCTACCGCCTACGATCAACGACTTTGTAATATATCTACATCAATTTAAATTCAGAATCTTAGATAACGATCAAGTTTTGGAACAAACTCAATGTCAAACCTGATAAAGTTCAAATTCTATTGCAAGGACCTTTTTATTACAAATGGTAACTCGAAAATCGACTTAGATTACATAACGATAAAGTAGAAAGTTGAGTAAGTGCAATTCTCAAGTTCAATTATCTAAGATTCTGAATTCAAATATTGCTATTATAATTTGCTGCAACTATCTGTAGTTCACTAACCTTGTCATTATAATACCAAGCTTGACTTGTGTCTTTTTCTCATGAGCCAATCAGCAGCGCTATTTTCTAAACGTGACAGACTGGAATTCTGGGTAAATTGAGGTTGGTAGATATTTCCACCATTTAAAATTGCACCATTTTAAATTTTAAATTGTTGCATCCTGATGATTTTTGATCATATTTTCAATTTGGAAGGTTTTGGGAACTATGTTAGTATTTAAATACAACACTAGTGCAATTCCAACATTGTTTTCAGACATTGAGAAAATTAAGAGATTTTACTTGAAGACGACAAACTGGAATTCCAATTCACATAAGCACCATTATTGTTCCTTTCGATGCATCTATTTTGTTCATTATTACTTTTACCTTATAAAACAGCAAAAATAAAACATTTATTATTTTTATTTCTAGTAACATTATTTGTCTAGTCGGCCATACAAAAATGTCTTCGTTATTCGGTCGATTATCATCACAAATTTGCCTAGTCTAGTCACAGACTAGTGATTTAGTTTTTACACTACAACTGTGTATATTGTACCTATGTTAGATACTTAATTAGTCTGTAACCATTGACTGTAAATGAAATAAACTTATCTAACTCTATTTTTTGTGTTTTTCTTATAAATCCTAGTATCCTGGCGATGTTTTGTATCACCGTATTTCAGTGATGTACAAAATAAAGAGAAGACTAGAGATGCCGATGCATTCCACCAGTTTTTATGATAAGTCTTTTACAGTTCAAGCAGTACGGTTATGGAATGCCTTGCCCGAGTCGATAAGGCGTGCTCAAACTTTGTCCACTTTTAAAATTATGGTTAAAAACACTTCCTCTCTCCTTAAACATCATCATTACATTTAGTTTCCTTGCTCTTGTTTCATGTTTATTATTGTATATATTATATGTAGATAAGTATATGTTTTATGTATGTATGTATTTGTTGTATATGTAAATAGTACTCCACTGACTACCTGCATTATTGTCTCTCCTTTTCCCTTGAATCCATCCAAAGGTTGTCTGTAAAAGATCGCTTTTAGCGATAAGACCGCCCATTGTGTCACCCTATGTAAAATGTCTACATTTATATCTGTAATTTTTATGGTGTACATAATAAAGAGTATTCTATTCTATAAAGTATAGTATTTACAGAAATTCACATGGGTGAATCCTGGTTTGGAACCTGTTTCCTCGTGCTTGAGAAACAGCTCCCTAAACGTCTGAGCCATCACATCACATCAAAGGCGCGATGAATAAAATACGATTTCTATCTCATTTCACGTTTGTCTTTATTTGAGAAATAAATAAAACACAGCATATCAAAATAACGTATACATACATAAATTTTTGGATTGGTATATTTTCTTTTTACCTTTTATAATAAAATAAATTACAGCCAAATTATATTGAATTATGTCTTACATAAAACCATATTCATAGTCAATCATGCCACTGGGTATTTTTCTATAAAAGTGTAATTTTAAACTACTTACATGTAATTTTTATTTTTATTAAAGTATGTTGTCAATAAATAATAACATCATCAAAATTACAACACAGTAAAATTACTATTAAAAATATCGATATGTTGTACCGACATCCCTAAAACTAAAGAATAGAGACTGGTCAAAGAAGATAGACGATAGATAGATTCTGAGGATGGAAAGCAGTAACCGCTGAGATTACGACTCAAGATATGCATTGAAGAAAATACCTCTGTTTTACGCCGACCACATGCAGTCAAGGAATGAAAATGATAAGCACAAAATTAATGTTTACTTGCACCTTATTATTCTTACGACTACGTATTAAATGAATTTAATTTTGAATGAAAATGACAGTTCGAAAAGGTGACACGCGCCCGCTACGTGGGAAAGGAATTTCTTGAAAATTGCTTAACATTTTCGCTCCTTGACTGCACAAAAATTGGGATAGGAGTATGAAAACGATGAAGGTTGAAAAAAAACATTTTTAGACAGTTAACGGAGCAACATTTTCCTTTTAGTGCTAATAAGTTTATGCACACATAACATTGTATTCAGCGTTAATGAAACACGCACTATACAAGCTTAGTTTTTGTTTCACCGTATACCTGAAAAGAGGTCATAATACTCATTATGAGGGCTCTTCTAGGAGACCGTAACTTTAGATCGACGAAATGTTTAGGGTTAACAAAAACTAACGCGGAACTCACACTAACGGGGCGCGAGAAACGGAGCCAAATGCTCTGCGTGAAGAAGCGTTTTCTTTTTTTAAATTTGTTTGTAGAAATCACGCGCTGAGGCACGTGGTAACGTGAGATCCGCCGAAGTTTGTATTAAACGATTCCTCTACAACTACTTACTACTCCGTAACACACTTATTTATAATGGTAACTAAGTGATATCAAAACAAAATGCTACTGCCTCCTAAATCTATTAAGATTCTTTGGTAAAGGTTACAGGTATGTTTCATACAAAATCTTAGGCCTCACTATCGAACGACGGGTTGTCATCGAATAAAAATGTTAGTCTTTATAAAACTTGGCTATGCCGTGGTTTTTCAGTATTTATTAATAAGGTTTTATTTAAGGTCTGCGTTTATAACGCACACCTAAAAAAAAACTTCATTAACGTTTCATACAAAAGTTTTACACAGGACCACTGGAAGCGAAGTGTGAACGTTATTTTCTAGTAATTTGTATAACAAAACGAATTATAAATACATACAAATTTCTTTGGTGTCCAGATGATTTTTTTTTATTTTTTTCTTTTATTCATCTCTGAGGTTGCAATGCTGACTTTTAGTCGATGGATAGTTTAACCCGGTATCCTTCACAGTTGTCTTTGGTTTGTTCACCCGATTTGGCGCTCTCCCTACACAGCTTTATACTGTCTGATTGCCTGACCGATCAAATTATCTACTGACTAAAACTCGTGCCCACTATTAGTCTATTTCAAAAACAACTTTCTAAAGTAAATTACAGGCCTTCCACATTTATTTTATCTCTGATTTTGCATCATCATGACAGTGATCTTTATTATCGTAACAATAAGGTTGTTGTTGGGTTGCTATTGCCAGAGGTAAAATAAATTCTGAAAGGAAGGCTAAGCGGCCGTTATTATTGTAAAAAAAATACGTTTTATCATTTGTTTACAAAACATCGTATGAAAACACGCCACAGATGTGAGACTAGCCGACTTATTATAACATAATAATTATCAAAATATTACACTACTTTGGCTGAGGCGTTCAATTACAGATTAATTCACATTTTAACTTAAATAAATTATAATAAGGAACGTTTATATGACTAATTTGGTTTTAAATCGTCACTTTGTATTGGAGCGTTGGATTATTTTGGTTATTAGTCAAATTTTGTTGTTTTCCGCGGTCTGAGTCGATCGATTGAGTAACTGAAAAGAAAGATGAACAGTGTCCCTACCTTATAAAATAATTTTTAAAACATCCGAAAACTCAAACGCACCAATACTCAGTAACTAAAAAATATTTCCTTTTCGAACATTATCGAGTATTTTAATTAAATAATTAAAATATTATATATAAATTAAAATATTATTTTCGAAGTCTTAAATATACATGTATATGTACATAACTCGAATTAAATAAAACTCGTCTATAAATGCCAAAAAACCCTGATATAAAAAAAACTCAAAATTATTATGACGATTTTAAATTATTTTAAAAATATTATGGCAAGAAACCTTTATAGTTTATCTGATATATTATAATAATATGTGTCACTAATTATACAAAGAACTGGGTAGTAATTATTAATAATTATTGTGATGGTGACTCTTGCTAGTGCATTTAACACTTTCAACAATGTGAAGTATGACGTACGGGAAGTTACATTTTTACTAACTAATCAATGGCATTACTGTGATGGTGCATCTTGCTAGTGCATTTAGCACTTTCAACAATGTGAGTATGACGTACGGGGAAGTTACATTTTTACTAACTAATCAATGGCATTATTGTGATGGTGCATCTTGCTAGTGCATTTAGCACTTTCAACAATGTGAGTATGACGTACGGGGAAGTTACATTTTTACTAACTAATCAATGGCATTATTGTGATGGTGCATCTTGATAGTGCATTTAACACTTTCAACAAAGTGAAGTATGACGTACGGGAAGTTACATTTTTACTAACTAATCAATGGCATTATTGTGATGGTGAATTTTGCTAGTGCATTTAGCACTTTCAACAATATGAAGTATGACGTACGGGAAGTTACATTTTTACTAACTAATCAAAGGCCATACAAATTATAGCAGTACAGTCCAGGCCCTGCAGTCTCGACATTAGATAGCAACAAAAATCTGTCGTTAAGTCCAATCGTTGTCAAATTTCTTTAATAGATTTTCAACCTTATGCTTTTGAAATAAAGTTGAAAATCTATTAAAGGAATTTGACATCGATACGACTTAGCGACAGATTTTTGTCGCTATCTAATATCGAGACTGCAGGGCCTGTGCAAAAAGACTGATTAGAAATTTTCTGCTGAAGCATTGATGGAAATTGTGAAATATTTTGCAATCTGCATTCAAGACAATCAAGATCGTAAGAAAATCGCTTCTTTTTACACCGTAACAAATATTATGCCGTTTTTTGGTAACAAAATTTCGTTATTATATTAATTTTCTAATTTCTAGTAATTTACAATAAAAACGCTCAAATATACATATACACATAATTATCTACAACTAACAAATTAGATATTTTTTCAGACTTGAGGCGAAAGCAGTCGTTTTTGGAATGTTTTGAAATAGTTTGAAAAACAAATTGTTCTTCTCTTTCTTTTTTGAATACTGAATATAACAGGCTTTTGAGGAATAGTTAACATTATAGAATCTTTAAATAAACGTGAAAAATGTTGAGAGATCTCCATTTCAATTTAATTTGAAACAAACAAATTCGCTTTGATTATTTACTTGTAAAATAAGTTTTATTATTTCTTTGATCATATGACGCAAAGCAAATTACAGCGCCCGTAATTTATACTTTCTTTTTGTAACATATTTGATTTTTTAAACTCGAGTGTTGAAAATCCTTACCAGAATATAACACATGTAGGTAGTCAAGGACAACTAGATTGACCCAAAATACAGGGTGTACCAGAAAGGTGTGGTCAAATTTAAGGAAGTGGTTCAGACCATAGACTGAACAATTTTCTCCATGGGACAAAATCGGAATCGCCAAAAAAATAATCTGTCGTCCCGTACATTTGGGTCGAGTAGGTGTTGAGGTGCTCTATTGATACTTTTTTCGCGATTAGGAAAAAGTTGTCCACTTTGATAGTCTGTACCACACCTTTCTCGTAAATCCTTTGTCATCTCATATGTCGCTTATTTGGAGAAACTTCGACGTAAATGTAATTTTTCCCAAAAATTAATTGTCGATATATATTGTGCTCGAAAAAATTTTCAGAGGAGTAGAGGCGTGAAATATTTTATATAGTTTTGGGATTTATCAACATTTCAGAACGAGACGGTAACAGTTTACAAAAAAAAACGACTTTAAATCACTCTCCTGTAAAATTTTAAAAGCAGCAGTTACGTCGATATTTCTCCAAATGAGCGACATCATAATTTCTCAAAATATGTCACGATATCATCGATCGACCCTCTAATTTGCACCCTTATACAGTCCTTTCACAGTTATTTTATTTACCTCTGATTTTGCATCACAGTGAGCTTTAATTCTCGTTGCTATCAGAGGTAAAATAACTCTGAAAAGACTGTACTTTTATCTCAAAAGATATATTCCCAGCCAGAACTATTATATTCAGCATAACAAAATCTAACGATGTTCAATCTCCTTAGTATTAGAATCGTTACCTAGCAACAGCTTGGGCAGGGTGCCGCTGCCGTGCTTGATGCCGTAGGGTCGCAGATGGTATATTAGGTAGTCTAGTACGTACATTAGTTGTGGACTTATGTAGTGGAAGGAGACTGCGTGGTCTGAACAGCAGTCGAGGCCCTGGAAAGAAAAGTCATTGTTTTTTACTACTAATATTCCTAGGCAGGTAGGTAAAAGATTGTCAGTTATAATACCAGCTTATTACTGTCCCATTGCAGAAAGAAAAAATAAAGAAAATACGTTTATTTGCGGTAAACATGACGCAGAGAAAAACACACAAACACAAAAAAAAAACGAGTTGGGGGAAAATATGCGTCATATAAAATAAATACACTATTCCTAGTTCAAAATCTTTTTAGAAACATAATATTTATAAAATCGTAACATTCCGGGCAACGACTCATGCGCCTTTAATAATCTGTGCGCGCAGCTGTCATAAAACTATAGGTTTGACATTTTTACATATTGATTAGGAGGAAAAGCTTTGCGGAGTAAAGGCCTCTTCAGATACAATCATTGATCACATTCACCACGCTTGCTCTAGACGGGTTGACGATTTCATACTTAAATTACTCTTATTTAATAACCTGACTGCCCCAGAAGGAGGGTATTTTTTTTATATAATTGTAACTGCATTAAAGTTATTTAAAAAATAAATGCTTGCTTCATCAGGTAATATAACCCTAAATACGAAAAAAGAACATATTGTATTTTTATTCCAGCAATGGTTAGGGTCAATCATATTTAACACCAAAAAAGGTGTATTCAGGAAACTTTTAGTAACTTATGTAAGCGACGAATTGACTAATAATTCTAAACAGAATTGAATAAATTAATCTATACACCACTACAACTCTTCACATACATTCATACACACCCACCCACACAGCGCACTTAGATATGCTTAGATGGTGCTAGCATGTCATCCTGTTTGTTTCTGATGCTTATAATAAGTGTAGCTACTAAATTGTAAATCCGTAATTGGCTTTAGGATTGGTTTTTGTATATTATGTGAAATTGTTAAAAAGCTGTGGATTTTGTGAATAAATAAATCAATAAATCAAAATCAAAATATTTTATTTCACATAAACCAACATAGGCACTTATGAAACGTCAGAAGCTTGGTGCACGATTCCAATTGGTTGTTTCCTATGGAGAAGAGCCGGCAAGAAACTCCACGGTTACTCTTTTAGCTAGTCAGGCCCGAGGTGGCCCGCTAGAGGGCCAAAACAATAGATAATCAATTGTCTCATTAACAATGCTTCATGAGTTAAAAATAATGGGCTTTTACAATTTTCAAATTACAGTGTTGATAATGGGAGGACAGTGTAGGCCTGACAACAAGTAACAGGCACTCAACAAAATATAAAAATAAAATATATAAAAAGGTCTACTAATCTACAGTCTACAAGTTAGGCCTACAACGTGCTCACATTCACAAAATATAGAAGAATCTATATAAAATAAAAGCCTATTTAACACAAATGACATGATTGCCATTACAACTGTAACAAATCTGAATTAAAATCCTGAAAGTCTAAATAAGGATCAATACTCTTTAAAAAAGATTGTGACTTGAAGACCGAAAATATATCATGTTACAATAAAATGGATTAGTTTACTAACCTCATCAGTGGGGTAGAAAATGTAGTTCCAGTACCAGAAATCTTTGTCTTTGTTCGGGAACAGATGGTCCTGTGGCACGAACGGGAAGAACCGGCCTCGTTGATGTTCGTCACGCGAATCCATCGCACGGACACCGATCTTGTCGAGGCATTTACCTGAAATTAAATATAATTAAATGAGACGTGGTTTACTGACTGACGGACAGCTTTTACTAAAGATACAAACACGAAAGTCGATAGCTATACGTTCCTAAGTTCCGTAAAAACACTACATCGATGTGCACTAAGAAGGGATTTTTCGATACAACGCGAAAGTTACGCTGAGTTCGAGCAACCAGCGAGCGACCAGCGTACGGTTTTCACTGACAAACAGATACCAACCTAGAAAGGGTTGAAATAAAGTTGAAAAAACAACCTTCATTGGGCCGAGAGAGCATCAACGCGGACAGTGGAACGCGTACCTCTGTCCGTGTTGATGCTCTAACCGCGGTTAAGGTTATTTTCGATTCTATTTGAAGAGAAGCAAAGTTGATATTTGTTTGGCGGGGAAAACCACGCTTCACTGCGTTTCGGAAACTTCGTAAAGAGACTCTACACGTTTTTTTTTCAAACTAGATGTGCCATATTTACAACCAGCGGGTTCTGTTAGCAGATAAGATAAATGCTCGACAAATTTTACCTATCTCAGCGTCTTCGGCCCCATGGTCATCCTCGCGACACAGTGTGGGCGTGGGCAACGCTTTGTTCACGAATCTATCCAGCGCTTCTCTACTTAGCACGTAGCCCGCGCCGCCGCTCATGTAACCCTGTGAATTAAAAATATTCAAGTTCAAAAATCTCCTAAATTACCAATTGGAGTATGAAAGATACTCTGTACAGTCACAGCCAAATATGTTCGTCACCATAAAGGCTATTGTTGTCTGCTAATTACACGATAGAATATGCTTTACCGACTCAGCATTTTATTTATTTATAGTTAGTTAACACGGTACAATAATAATAATAGTTTATTGTCACAAAGAAACATACATTAGTATGCACTGATCAACAAGATGCTAACTACGCTGCAGAAGTCTGTATACAGATACTGTGAGTCCTGCCTCTCAAACTAGGATAACCTGTATCTTAAGAGACAGTGTTCAGCTGTGAAGTTACTTCAAAAATAGGGATTATACAACTGCGGACTGTGCCAACCTATTGACGGTGTTAACAGTCTGAACTTTTAGACAATTACTATATTCTAAAACTAAGGAAAAATAGGGAAAAAATTGTATAGATATAACAATAAACACAAATTTCTTGTTCCTACAACCAGGCTCAAGAAAATAGGTGGCTCCTTTAGATGCCAATGTATACGTTTTTATAATAAACTTCCTAGCCACTTTCAAGATCTAAGCTTTAATAAATTCAAATCTTTTATAAAGCGGAAACTATGCCAGAAAGCCTATTATACTGTGAAAGACTATATTGAGGACAAAAAGGCTTGGGATTGAGCTGCTCCAATAAATTAACACAGTGAATGTTGATTTTAGTTTGCTAACTCTTTTAGACATGAATATTTACTATAAAAAGTATTATATTACGAGTATTTTCACTATCGTGAATATGAGGACTATGTGGGTCATTATTTCAGTTTTATTCTTGGTCTGGCAGTTTAAGTAGTTTATGCAGCCTACCCAAATGTCTTTCTTTGGTATTGTTCGTCGAATCGTTGAGCTCCTTAAGGGGGTCGTCTAGTGTGAGGTGACAAAAAGCGATTTTTTATTATTTCATTATTATTATTTTCGCCATTATTTCACTATTTATTTATTTATTTATACACTATTACACGATTTTTCCAAATTGCTGCCATAATATCTCAAAAACTAGTTGATCGATTCTGCTCAAATTTATACAGCATGTTCAGCCCATATATAACTACAAGTTAATCTAAAATAATTAAGATTACTTCTTTAGTTTTCTTTTTACAAGCTTAATAGACCCCAAAAAATTCCGAGAAATTTAATTTTTTCTTCAAAAGCGAAAGAAATATATCATTTTTTGGAATTCTGATTTTATTTTAGTTCCATGTAGAGCCTGAACTCTCACAATTAAATTGGCGTTTGGATTTTTAATTTCAGATAAGCAGAACGGCCGGAATCATGGCAGCAGTGGAGCACCTTTTTTTAAATATGTGTTCCTGTTGCACGATGTATCTCCGGTTGTGTTAAATATATGTACTTCAAAAAATACACAAAGTTTGTTCAAATGTTGTTCAAAACTGACATGAAATTTAGAATTTCCTTACTTTAATGGTGTGTACAAAATAAAATCCCCAAAAAAAATTGAAAAAAATGGCCTTAACACTAGACGACCCCCTTAAGTTCTGAGTTGAGCTGCACGGTTACTGGCAAATGCGTGCACTGACTGGATAGGTCCACTTAATCTGTGTGGTTCTTTCCTCAAAAGACCATTTCAGATACCAATCCGCATGGTCTTCGCATGACCTAACCAAGATTATGTCTGGACTTTAAAAGAGACTGTGACCTCTGAGTTTGTTTCGGCCTTTCTTCTCAGAGTAGTCAGATACGAAACGCCGACCTCATCTAGTTTAAAAAAAAAACATGATTGACGTGTAAAAGTGTTTGTACAAACCTACTTACAGAAATAAAATCATTTATCATTTAATAAGAACACATGTAATATGAATGGATGAATGTGTGCGGGGATGTGTTTATGAAGTTTGTGAGTTTTTGTATGAGAGTAGTGAGTGTGAAATGTTCTAAGTGAACAAATATAAGTGCAAAATAATGCAATATTAGGCAGTTTATTTTTAATACCAATTATATTAACTAAAATAGAAAGAAAACAAAACTATACAGTGCAGACAATTGTGTGTTTTATATTGGGTTGTAATGTCAATACCGCAGAATGACATTCAGCCATCTTGGTTACATGTCAAACTGAATTAAAAATGTGACAGTGACTGACAAATAAACAAAAATAAAATTATATTTCATTAAATTAAATGTCCAGGCCATTAAAAACGTTTTAGGTTGAAGTTGTTGAAAGGTTTGATATTTGTTATCAAGTAATTAAAAATAGTCTTTTTTTATGCGATAGTCTGCTCAGTTCCGTAGCTTCAAAAGATATTATGTGCCGTGACTTGATAGAGGAAAGAATTTGAAATCTGTCGAAGATATAAAACACTCTACTGTACCTTAATTTTGTTAAGTGTTCACAAAAATAAATGTAATAAATATTTTAAATTATGAGGTATGCGCTAAGGTAGTCTGCAAAATTCAAAACTTAGGTTTTTTGCAATTTGCAGGTCAGTGTCAGGTTGTATGTTGATTAAAATATGATTCGCGACCGTAACAAATATAGCTTTAAAGAATTATAATCATCAGAATCAGCAATACAACTCCTTAAGTTAGAATTGGCCTCAAATGTTATAATTTCATGAAATAGTAATTCAATAGGGTAATATGACTTAGAGCAGGGATTTACAGACTTATTAAGACTAGGGGCCACTCGGGCAAATTATGAACTGATGGCGGGCCTCCAGAAGTATAGGTAATTAAAGACAATAAAGAATTGATAATAATGTATTAAAATTGAAAAAGAATTTATTAATTTGAAGCGTGGCACTGCATAGTGCTTACAATCTTTTTTATATTTGGCTCAAATTTACTTGTAGCAACACGTAAAACTGCTTCCAAACTTTCGTTTGCAAGGCGGTTTCGATTTTTTGTTTTATTATTATTTAGTATTGAAAAGGTTTGTTCACATATATAGGTAGAACCAAATAAGCTGGCACATTTCAGAGCGTTTATGCGCAACTCTTTGTACGTATTTTTATCAATGCAGCGGTAAAAGTTCAGCAAGTCTCATTCGTTGAATTTGTTGCGTAAATCTTGGTCGTTTTGAATGTCGATAATTTCTAACTGCATTGACTCTGGCGCATTTTCAACTGAAATCGTGAAAGGATTGCTGAATATGTCCAACAGAGGTTTCACTTTTATAAACTCCGAAAATCTGTCTTGAAAAGATTGAATCAAAATATCTAGCTTTTCTACATAACTGAAATTAATCGCAGTTTTGTTGAATTTTTCAGCCATATTCTTATAATTCTGAAAATGATTGTAATTTCCAGAATTCAATTGCGATCTGAAAAGTGTCAGCTTGCATTGAAAGGATGATACATGAGCGTAGAGCTGGGATATCAGTTGATTTTTGCCTTGAAGCCGTGTGTTCAAGACATTCAAATGATTTGTAATGTCAACTAAAAAGGTCAAATCACACAACCAATCAGGATTTTTAAGTTCCGGGACATCCCTTTGCTTTTCCGCCAGAAGTATTCCAATTTCTTCTATTAAATTTAGAAATCGTTCCAGTGTCAATTCACGACTTAGCCACCTTACTTCTGTATAATACAGTAAATCTCCATATTCGCTTTCGATATCATCAAGGAATTGTTTGAATTGCCTGTGATTGAGTCCTCGTGATTTTATGAAATTTACAGTCGAAACTACCACTTTCATGACATTTTGAAATTCAATTTTTTTAGAACAGAGGGCTTCTTGGTGTATAATGCAGTGAAACTGCATGAGATCTTCAGCGTTTATGTTTTTTTCTTGCAGATGCTTTTTCAGCAAAGTAACTAGCCCAGAATTGACACCAATCATCGAAGGAGCACCGTCAGTCGCAACTCCCGATAATTTTGATAAGTCCAAATCAGTTTTTGAACACTCATCCAAAAGTACGTTGAGTATATCAACTCCTCTGGTTTGACCTTTCAATGAACACATTCCTAATAACTCTTCTAAGACTTCAAAATCTTGAGTAACACCTCGTATGAATATGAGAAGTTGAGCTGTGGAACTAATATCAGTGGATTCGTCGAGTGCTAATGAAAAAAATTCAATGATCTTATTTTTTCATTTATTTGTTCCGCAATATTACCTGACAAAGACATAATTCGTCTTTGGATAGTCATACGATTCAGTTGAAATTTCTCAAACTTTTTTGCTGCTTCTGGACACATTTTCTTAGCGGCAATTTCTATGCATTCTTTTACAAAATCCCCATCATTGAAGGGGCGACTTCGCTTTGCTATCATTCGAGAAATTTCATAACTAACTTCTGTAGCTGTTTCTGAATCTTGAATGGGTTTTGTAAACATAGCTTGCTGGCCAATAAGCTCCCGTTTTAAAGACAACATTTTTTGCTTTCTTAATTCGCCTGTAAACTTGGTAAAAGTAGGATGCTGCGTTTCATAGTGCCTTTTTACATTATATTCCTTTGCAATCGCAACAGAATTCTTGCAAATTAAACAAACGACTTTGTTATGCGACCATACAGAAAAGTATTTCTCAGTCCAAATTTCTTGAAACTGCCGATTTTCATCTTTAACCTTACGTTTTTTACTAGGCCCTGGCTTGTCCATGTTGCGTTCTAATCCTGGCTAGGATTAACACAGCACCTAAAAACAATTACAGTACCTACTTAAATTACCCATCCTTTTTTAAATTACCAAAAATAATTGATTAAATATGTAAGGAAACACTTATTAATAACAGAGTTTTACTTACGATTTCACAACACAATTATACACGGCACTTGACGGGAAATCTACGTTGAATGTGGATCAAAATATATGACACCGGCTAGTCGAGTCAAAATCTACACTAGAACTATTGACACTTCACTCAAATTAAAACCGAACTGTCGGTCGCTGCGGTTAGCGTGGCTTTTATACCGCGCGTATAGAGTCGAAAACTGTCTGGAGAAATCTCGAAACCGACTCTGGAAGCTTCGTGTATCTACCTACGCGAGCAATCGGGAATTCGGGACTATTGCTATCTCGCTTGCTCTAACAATATAACCCGTGGATAAGCCGCCACCGCGCTGCCGTCGTCGCCGCGCCGCCGGCCGCGCGCTTCCTCAAGAAAACGAATTTAACCGAGATCGGCACGAACATTACCGACCGCTGTTACCGACGCATGCACGGCGCACCGATAAGCGCACTTAAGAGCGCGCGCGCGAGATTCAAATTACTTTTCGAACATATTTTTTTTGGTTTTACTGGAATAGAATTCAATATTTTTCGAATGTACGAGAGTATTATTTTTGCTGTCGGCGGGCCACCAGTATTCGACCGGCGGGCCGCATGCGGCCCGCGGGCCGTGGTCTGTGCATCCCTGACTTAGAGAGTTGTATTAATGACTTTTATAATTATAATTCTATAAATAAATATTTGATACGGCCGCAAATCATATTAGGACCAACTTACAACCTGATAATGACCCGCAAATTGTAAAAAACG
The DNA here is from genome assembly GCA_917490735.1 of Dryobotodes eremita. NCBI lineage: Eukaryota > Metazoa > Arthropoda > Insecta > Lepidoptera > Noctuidae > Dryobotodes > Dryobotodes eremita. The sequence goes on along the minus strand of OU823254.1, from coordinate 4,289,561 downwards.
TAAAAATATTGAATTTCGCGGACTACCCTGACGCTTGCGCCTTAACTGGAGAAACTTCACACACGTGACGGATATCGTTATCAAATCGGGATAAAACAAAAAAAGTCAAAATTATTATTTCTAAAATGACCCTGCAAAAAGTGAGCCACACATACCTGCGGCGAGAAATGCTTGAACCTACAGCCGAAGTATATGGGGTCTGTACTATCGTAGTCGGCCAACATGTATCTGAGGTTTTCAACTACCACATATCTGAAATAGAAATTGAAGAATAAGTAATAGAAAAAATACTGTGACACAAATGATCTGTAGGTATAGTACCCGGGCGTTAATAGCCACAACTGCACCCTAATTACGTAACACACTATCTATCACAATCTGAATCATTTTGCAGCCTATTGCTAATCCATTGCTTCATATGTTCGAAAAATTTGTCTGCTCGTCAACGTAAATAACGCAATGAATGTTGTTGAACTGTCAAAATGAAACCAATTCCTACTGTTAGTGTGTTACGTAACTACCCCGCTGGTCATATTACAAAACAAGGTTTTTCTTTGGACATGGTTTAATCGAGTCTGTTTTTGAAATAAGAACGTAACAGAAATCGAAATACAGTTCCTTTTTCTAAACTGACAACTAAGGCCCACTGGCACCGCCAATCACTAAACACGTTTAGCGATAAACGAGTTTAAACATAATTCTGTTCCTGTCAAATGTTTGAAGATAACAGATACAGAATGATGTTTAAAAATCGTGTTTAGTGATTGGCGGTGCAAGTGGGTCTTAGTCCAGTCCTTAGGTTGTCAATTTTGTATTAAGAACTTTACTAAAGTCGGCATAAAGTTCGAAATACAAAAACTGGCTCGAGGGTCTACGCTCGGGCTAAAGTTAGATCGTGTTTTGTAATAAAACGGAACGAGTTTTAAAAAGTGACCGTCGCACTGGAATGAGTGATTAAAAACAACGGTCTCCAAAGCTGAATATTTTTAACCAACTTCCAAAAAGGAGGAGGTTATATGTTCGGTTGTATGTATGTTTTTTTATGTATGTTCACCGATTTCTCCGTCAATTATGAATGAACCGATTTAAAAAAATATTTTTCAGTTTAAAAGGGTATTCTCTCGAGGTGGTCCCATTGTCACCATACCGAAATCTGATGAGAGGATCCCATAGAAATCCAGCGACATCGTCAAATTTTGTAGGCACACCCATAGCGATTTGGGTATTTTTTATAGTACCTCGTGCATTTGCTCTCGGAAAGCACCTTTCGGTGAAGTGGAACTGATGACGAAGACCAGAGGTGGCCACTGGAACTACTCAATAATAAGCATTTCACTGGTTGCGATTCGATTACTTTAATATGTTTGCTAAGCAATTTATGCTCGTCACAATGCATATGGTGAAATGGAGCTGATGGTGGCTTCACCAACAGCTCCAGTTCTTCTGGGTTTTTACCAGGAGAACTTCTCAACAATTAACGTCGCTGCATTGGCAAAAGCGAAATTTGGAAAAGGTGATGAGCAGTTGACATTAGGCTATTGTAACTTAGATAAATTAATAACTGACCTACTAAAAACTGAAAAATAAATAACTTTTTTACAAACAAACAACCGACTTCCAAAAAAACACTACAAAGTCAAAAATAACTTTACGTTTCGGAAATCGGTAGCAAAACCGAAAATACAAAAACAAAGAGCCGATTTCCGAAATTAAAGTTTTTGGAAGCCGTTTTTTTTTTTTTTTTTTTGTAAAATAATTTTTTTGTGTAATAGGTTTTTAAACTACTCTAACTAATTCCTAAATCTATCTTCTAGACCATTGATATTAGAAGCCCTTTACTGAAGACTACTCGTAGGACCAATAATGGGGTCTGTATTATGGCTTGGTGATTACTCCTAGTTGACAAGTGAATCACACTAAAATATTTTAAAAATCTACGATAAACTTAGCTTGAAGTCTTATCAATTAGAGTTCAAAAGACTCTTCAGCCAAGTCAAGGGTACAAAAATATTAATTCAGAACGAATCACCTAATTACCCTTTTAATTGACACAAAAACTGGGCCTCCTACGACCACTGTCTCTCAGTAACCTGTCCCTCGCAGCTATTTTCAATATATTAAATGTAAAAAAAGTGAAATAAAAGTATTCTTTATTGTTACACATACGTAAGTTTTCACAAATTCAAAATATTTTTTTTTTTTTTTCCTGATTATTCATCTAGTAGTGTTTACAATAATAATTATTACCCTTGCAGTTTAATGACAAAATTTTAAATTACCGCTGTTTTGTGGTGCGCAGTATTAAAGTAGTTTATCAAATGGATCGAACGGAAATTACTATGGTGCTCGTGGACAATGGGCCGACAATTTGTCACATTTATAACTGTAGAACAAATTACGAATAGCGGTAATGCAACGTATTTATTAGATAAATAATTATTATGTACGTAATGACGCCTGTTCTATCTAAAAGGGTAGTCACAAACGTTTTCTTTTTACTTATAAATATGTTTGTTATTTGAAATCACATGTTATTTATAGGATTATTATAAATCGTATAAATAGATAACATGTGATTGAAACCTTCGGCTTAGATTAGAGTCTGATCTACTCAGTAGATAGCTATTGGGAATGGGTCTAGCAGAACTTTTTATGTCATAATATTATTTTGCATAACAGCGGATAGCATAAACTTCATTTCGCAGAAAATCGTTTGGCATACACTCATTTGGCATACATTCAAAACTTATAATTTTGTAAGTCAGAGTCATCTTTAAAGATGACATGATGACTGATGACATTTCTAAAGATGACATAATAATTAAAAAGTAGAACCATCGTATCGCAGAAAGTTTACAGTTAGAATCATCTTTTGGCATACATTTCATATCCGTAATAATTGAAAGACTCATCGTAACACATGACAAGCAAGTATGCAGCATGCAAACAAGCATACACCATGCATGCAGCAAGCATGCAGCATACAAGCAAGGACGCAGCATGAAAGCATGCAGCATGCAAGCATGCAGCATGCAAACAAGCATATAGCAAGCATGCAGCAGGCATGGTTTCTGTCACGGCTTCGGCGCTGCGGGGCTCCGGCGGTCCCACGCGAGCTTATCGTCGCAGATGGTTTAACGCTCACCACCGCAGCTTCGGCCAAGACGGCCAGCCTCAGCCGCAGCGGCGAGCGTTACAACCACCAGCTCCTCAACTCGCGGGCCGCCTCGCCCCTCCGCGTCTACGCGGGCTTAAATTACACACTAGGGGCCTACCCCTAGAGTGTAATTAACTAGACTTGTCTGCTAGGGCAGACAAGTCTACGTGGAGCCGGTTTTGCTGCGATTAGTTTCTGTCACTAACTTTTGTAGTACAACATATTGATTTTTTAAGACAATATTTAAATTTAAGGTTTAAAATGCTATTTTATATAAATGGTAATATGTCTAGTAAAATTATTCCAAATGAAATTCTGCGATCTTCATAGCATGCCAAGTGAAATTGTACCAAATAATCGTCGCTCTAAATAAACGTTATGGTAAACGAAATTATGCGGAATATTAACTTTGCCAAAGGTAATTATTACCAATAAAATTCTGCCATCTTAAAAGTACGCCATTGTAAATTCGGATATATAAACATTCGCCAAACAATAATTATATTAAATAATTTTTGTGCCTTAAAAATATTCGTTTAAAGAAGATTATGCCAAGTGTGTTATGCCAAATAAATTTCGGAGCATCAAGATTCTGCCAGATAGAGGGACACATTGGGAGTATTAATTTTTTTTCACTTACAATATATGTATAAAATAACAGGTAGCAGGTGGCGTTCTGTACTTTCTGCCTACCCCCATGGGAAGAAGGCGTGAGTTTATGTACGTATGTATATAAAATAAACCCTAATCGTAATCAGTCATCTGGTTACGCCGTATATCACTCACTCTATATTTTATTATCTCGATATTTTTGTCAAATATGGTTAGTTAAGAAATTTTGCGCCAGCTATTAAAAAAAAACCATCAAAAATTTACTAGTAAAAGTAAAATAAGAAATAAAAGTCACTGTATTACTTTTTACTCGGTTTTCACCTCTTGAATCCCGAGTAATTAGACACAATAATTAACTATTGTTTCTCGCCCAATATCGCGACCTCGGTACTCAAATAGTTTAATCAATGGTTAAATTTATTTTTACAAACCGGTTACGACCACCGAATTGAATTGGAGATTCCATTCAAGTTGCTATACAAATAAACATGTGTCAAATTAATATCAGTCTCAAATTTATATGTTTGTGCAGGTGAATTTTACATGTTGTCAGTTATAGTCATGGCAAGATTCGTAATATTGAATAAATATTACACTAATGTTGTATCGTAAACACGCAATGAGTGAGTAGTGATCGACGATTTAGGGATCTGCCCTGCAGTAGGAGTAGTAGGCAGATGCACACAATAATACATGCCATTAATATTAGCTTTTCAACAATATACTAAGCGATAAGTATTAGAAAACCCCTCTGCAAGGTTACAGGGGAATATTTAATATTTTTTTACTTATTTCATACGTGTTTTTGGGAATACAATTTTAAGCTTCGCAGTTAATTATGAGTTTGCAAAAAAAAAGAAGACTTTTTCAAAAGTTCCAGTCATTATGAAATCAACTTAATAAACACTAGCATATTATTGATATTCGGTCAGTAAAAATTAAAAAAACAAAGACTTGAAAAGACCTCTCTCATCACACCTCTTCAAATGATGTTAAGTTTGCGAAGCCATACCATCTTTATCACTTTCTCTAAAACATTTAGGTAGGTTTATTTTATTTTTATGAGTGTGTTTAGTTTAGTTTCTGATAATCCTGTGCGAGTCTCAATAAAGAATTTTTCTTTCTTTCTTTCTTTCTTTACACTAGAATTGACAACCTCGTCCTTTTTGCAGACGAATATTTTTTTTATTATAATCGTCTTATCCTCTAATAATTAAAAAGAAATGGTACAATTATTACTATTTGAATAACTGAGGTCTTGAGTTCGATTCGGTCGGGCAAAGTGTTATTGGGTTTCCTATCAGGAATTTCTCAGTAGCAGCCCAGAGTCTGGATGTGTGTCCGGTTGATGGCAATAGGCTCGCCCCTTACTACATGGAACTTGATGAGACTTTAACATAAGTCGCCAAATGCGGGTGTACCTAGTATAGGTACTAAATGACTTCTTTCCGTGACCGTTGAGTAATGCAATTAAAACATTACGTTAATATTTTGCTTGTAGAATAATCTGACAGAAAACCAGAATGATTGCATTTATATTAGTATGATATTTAATCGTTAAAATAAATTTTTGGAGGTATTTTCGTGAATTTATTCCATCGTATCAAATTAGTTGTATTATGTTTTCAACACACTATCTAACTAGCATATATCCTGAAGAATATCATATATATTTTTTGATTTTGTTTACAGCAGTGGATCATATACTTTTAGGTATTATATAACTTACGTTTAGATCCTGTAGTCCCCTTAATAAATAAATAAACCCTTGGAGGATTACAGACGTGACTTTATGTTATTACTATGTTTTAGAAAACCTTGAGAAACATAACAAACGTATCTATATTCTACAATAGAAACGTTCTGCCAGCCTACCACGACCGTATCTAAAAAGGGTGTAATGTGTTTTCAAATGTAAATTCTCTTTACAATGCACCTCCTTGGTTTGAGTAAACAATATGTAGCTACACGATTTTCTAGGTTTAGGGTTTTTCTGAATTAAGGACAATAAAACTCATCATCCACCTAGTCTTTTCCCAACTATGTTCGGGTTGGCTTCCAGTCTAACCGGTAGCAACTGAATACCAGTATTTTACATGGAGCGGCTGCCTATCTTACCTCCACAACCCACTTACTTGGTAATACTTTGGTAAAACTGGTTGTCAGACTTGCAGGTTTTGGACTGTCAAAGATCTACAAATTACTGCCGGGACCAAGGACTTAATGTGCATGAAAAACTATAATTTCAAAATATTTATGGGTTAGAAAACGGCCAAGAACAGCCTATATTATGGCCTATCTATTCAAACCACGTCTTTCTTCCCCGAAGGGTTGGGCAGAGGTGTACCTATAGTACACCCATATTTCGCCAGTTATGTTTAAGTCCCATGTAATAGGGAGCGAGTCTATTGCCATCAGCCGGGCACAAATCCGGACTCCGGGCTCCTACTTAGAAATTCCAGATAGGAAAACCCAATAACACACTGCCCGACCTGGGAATCGAATCTAAGACCTCATGCTCAGCAGTATCGCTTGCGACCACTGCACCAACGCGGCAGCTGGTCCTGTTTTGTAATGTATTATGTGGACTGTTGAACCTTTTTTATAGGTATTATGTTTTTATATTCTTTTACTCAAACATGCTTGGAAATTCGAGTATTATTTTGACAACCTTCTTCGAGATAAATCGAAAATGCTGTACTGTTCAAATACTTGCGAGCAGCGGCCGGCAATGTTAGGTATGAAAATCCATATCTGTCGTGTTTAGCGACCGGCAATGTTGATATAAAAATCAGTATCTGCCGTGTTTAGCGGCCGATTAAATTGCTATGAAAACTCATATCTGTCCTGTAATTTAAAAAATGGAACGAAATTTTTACTTCAACCCATGGCAACCAAGGAGGTAACTTATCAAAGATTTTATTTAAATCTCATACTGGCTTAGCAAATAGAGCTGTTTAATGTGAAAAAGAAAAAAAATAACATATTGGCGCGAGAAAAGTTGTCGTTGTTCGTCATTGATTCTGAAATTTATAATTAATTTTCTTAGTTTGAATTTCCGCGCATTAAGGCTTCTACAAACAGCCGCGACACGCGACGCGAATCGCCTGCGACACAAAGGCACCGCTCGTCGCGCGACGAGCGGCGCCTTTGTGTCACGCTGTCGCGTCGCGCTTGTCTGTGGGAGCCCTTATTTGAGTAAAATACTATACAAGGCTTGGCCGCAACCAGGCATTGATGGACTCACGTATGCATGCGTTGGCTTCGCCTCGGCTCACATTTTCACGTTCGTCCATCAATGCCTCTGTTGTCGGCCGCTGCAGTAATATACGATTTTTAAAGATGGCATTTGTTTTTCACTTTTGTCAGATAAATTAGTTGTGTCAGCGACTTGGTCATTTTAACCAGCAAATACAGGGTGACAGGGACATCGACGCGCAACCCGTTACCATGGTTTCAGTACATAATTCTGAACACCCCTGTGTTGAAATTTATAGTAGTTTATTAAAAAAAATGCTGTTCCTTACTTTTTGACCGCGTAGTAGGTACTGCACTTTTCTATGAAACGGCTGATTTAAAAAAAAATAACCAACGAGAAACATAGAATAGAATAGAATACTCTTTATTATGTACACCATAAAAAATAACAGATATAAATGTAGACATTTTACACAGGGTGACACAATGGGCGGTCTTATCGCTAAAAGCGATCTTTTACAGACAACCTTTGGATGGATTCAAGGGAGAAGGAGAGACAATAATGCAGGTAGTCAGTGGTGTACCATTTACATATACAACAAATACATACATACATAAAACATATACTTATCTACATATAATATATACAATAATAAACATGAAACAAGAGCAAGGAAACTAAATGTAATGATGATGTTTAAGGAGAGAGGAAGTGTTTTTAACCATAATTCAACATCTACACATCTACACTAGGGGTCTAGAATCATGTGCTGAATTCATGGTTACAGTATGCGTGTCTATGTCCCTGCCAGCCTCTATACAGGGACAAATTAATTTATCAACAAATATTTGTCGTGTCTAATTGATACACATCACGTCTGCGGAGTCTCGCTAACTAATTTAATTTGACCCTGTATAACCGTCCACTACATTTTCGACTACATAGACAATAAAGAGTTAACAAATAAACTTACGTATCATCGTCAGCTTTAAGAAACCAGTCTGCCTCTCTCCTGTGATGTTCGTAGACGTAGCGGAAGGCTGCCTTCGTCTTTGCCCACAAGAAGTCCCTGCCTTCACCCACTGGTAGCTTTATCGCTGGTAGGGATGGGTCTGAAAGCAAAATAATCATAGATAAAAAATTTGGAACAAGGAAATAGAATGTTAAAGGAGAAGCGCCAGGATAGCCCGCGAAATTCATATTTTCTTAAGTTTTTTGCAATTTGCAGGTCAGTGTCAGGTTGTATGTTGAAAAAATATGACTCGCGACGGTAACATGTTAACAGAATTATAATCATTAAAATTATCAACACAACCCTTTAAGTTCATGTAATCCCACTGAATGGCTTTTTCATGAAATAGTCATCAACATCATGTTTTCATGAATTTCGCGGGCTGTCCTGGCGCTTCCCCCTTAAGTATAATAATGTATGCTGTTTGCTTATCTTAAAAATACTACTTAAACTCAGTCTTTGCCTAAAGTTTAACTATAAACATTTAAATTGAACAAATTGTATAACAAACTAAAAAGTTAATTTAAAACTACAATTAATTAGATTACACTGCCTCGTTAGTCTAGTCGCAAGCGCTACTAATGAGCATAAGGTCCTGGGTTCGATTACAGGATCGGGCAATGGTATTGGGTTTTTCTATCTGGAATTTCTCAGTAGCAGACCGGAGTCTGAATTTCTGACACCATATAATAGTAAAAAAATATTCAACGCCAAAATAGCAATTGAAAGTACTTAATTTTTTTTTATTGCCAACCGTCACGGGCACCTTAAACGCCCTCCATTTTGGCGCACTTGGTGTGAAGTTAGTCTATGGCATTGACAATCGACTGATTCGCAAACACTCATAAAAAACACATAGACATTTATTGTTGTCAAAAACTTTTACGACACATTCGCTCTGACTAATGGCGTCCCTTTTTAAATATTTGAATTACCTACAGCTTTATTGCAGTTTAAAAAAATATTTAAGCTCAAAAGAAATTATAATCAAAAATATTGATGGAGGCATAATTCTGAAGTAATACAGTTTATAAAAAAAAAAAACCAAAATGACCCTTATTTGAATCACATTCATATTTCCTATTGTTTGACTATCATATATGCTAACAACAACACAACATTTTTATTTTTGTTTTACAATGTTCGACGTATTTTATTTACCGGGTGGGTTACTTTTTTGTCATTGGAGACAAACTCAAAGCATTTATTTTAATTAAACCATTCCTTCATATTTCTGACTGACCGATCCCTTGACAATTCAAAAGTACTTGTAACTTTTGAATTGTCAAGGAATCAGTCAGTCAGAAATATGAAGGTAGCGACTATTGACATTTTGGATGAATTCAATGTCCGCCACCTTGGTTGGGAAATCATCAAATAACTTCCGCTCTGGGCAGAGCGGGAGGGCCACCTGTGCTGACATATAAATCTTCCATCTTCCTTATTCTTTTAACAAGTAGGTTAAGTTACATAACAGACTTGTGTTTAATTATCATTTTCCATTTCTTTTCACTCTTTTACTTTAAGCCAATACCTGAGCTAATTTAGTAATTTGTTGCAGACATGTTTTTAATTGCAATTGTGTTATCAGGTCCTTCCTATGCTACCTTACTTAGATTTGCTTTGGACATGCTATACCTTACATAATTCAGTAGGTATGGCTTTAGTATCTATGGGTGTACTCATGCCGACAAGCGCTGGTTGTCAACTCTGGTCAGTGCAGGCAGTTTTCATACTTTTTGCCAAATCAGCGCGAACCGGCAACGACTAATCAGATAGGAACTTGTCAGTGATTATCGGCAAAGCGCGAAGGTTCGCGCTGATTTGGCAAAAAGTATGAAAACTGCCTGCGCCAACCAGCGCCGAGAAGCGCTGGCAAATTGGCGCTGTTTACCAGCGTTCTACATGAATACACTCTATGTCATCATACTTCGTTATGTTACGCATCATCATTGCCTAGGCATTTTCTACTATCTTGGGGGCGGCTTCCAGTATAACCGGATGCAGCTTACCATACCAGTTTTTTACATGGAGCGACTGCCTATCTGATCTCCATAACCCAGTTACTGGGTAACACGGCACCCCTTGGTAAGACTCGTTGTCAGACTCACGGGCTTGTGAGGACCCGTAACAACTGTCAAAGATCCACGAATGACATCCGGGACCAAGGTCTTGAAAGTACGTTCCGCGACACGGAGAGGTCTGGGTATGAACAGATGGTCAACAATCCACGAGCCGACCTCGGCAAGCGTAGCCTAACTTGATCGATCTACCCGAGAGGCTGTTATTACTCAGCCACGAGCCCTTCTAGTGGTAAAAAGTTTTGCAAGCAGTAAAAATTAAAAATCTACGTACCTTCATCACTGCTCATAAACAGCAGTTTATTGCACCTCTTCCCCCACGTGGCCTTCACATGTTTAGCTTTGGCCTCATGGTTCTTGGGTTGCGTCATGATCCAACATAATACCCTGACTTTTTTGAACAGTTCATCAGCCACCGTTCTGTCCTCATCTCTATGTGCCGGTTCATCGTGACTGTGTTCACCGATCCCTATAATTGGGTGCTTGTCCAAATCCCTTATCGATTCCCTGAAATTTTAAAGGGAAAATTGATGTAAGTATTTAAACTTGATTCTGTTTTCGTCTAGTGATTCGTATAAAAAAAAAAAGCTTGGCTTATCTCTTTAGATGTATTTTTCTATGATATTTTTACAAATAGGGTTCGAATGTCTAAACAAGTTTTTTCTTTGGCTTTTTGGACTATATTTGACATATCTAAAACATCGAATGGAGCGTTGGAAAAATAATTGAAGTAAACGAAAGAGGAAACGGGACAGTGGTCATTCCCTAACAGTCATTTTATTTTAAAAAAAAATGTTATTTTTGTATTTGTGTGTTTTTCCCTGCGTCATATTTACCGCAAATAAACGTATTTTCTTTCTTTTTCATTTAAATTATCTTTTAACATACGTAAAGTGACAACTGATCCAATCAACTTCTAAGAACACTATTTACCTAATTAGTTTATTAATATAATTATGATAAAGATTTTAATATCTGCACATCTATCGAGTTCTTTAGAATCGCTCGAATTCGGCAATTAATCTTTTGCATAGATTAAAAACTTAACAAAATTATAATTATTATCAATACTGACAACATCAAAGGTATTAAGTATATTCACTTTCTTTTCAGTTCAGCAAAATGTCAAAACTTTTTGTTGGTCGATCATTAAATTTTTAAAGACTAGACATATTACATCATCCATAATTCCGTAATAATATCATAAATGCGAAAGTAACACTCTTCATGTCGGTATGTCTGTTACTTTTTTACGCCTTAACAGCTGATCGGATTTGGATAACCTTAGGACATAGGATACTTTTAACCAGGAAGTACATTATCATAGGATAACCTCCGACCTCCAAGCGGGAGAAGCCTCGGACAAAAGCTACTTTAGTATAAAATAATGATTGCCTTTTATTTTCTTTTGTAAGTATCAATTTTGGACGAGTCTACGTGATAAGTAAGAAACATACTTACAACAAGTATTTATTTTTGAATTCCCTTCCTTGTATGCTCAACTGCTTAAGTGAGCCACACACAATATGACTACTATCGAATTTATCGAATTTAGTCTGCACTATCGAATTTAACGAGAATTGCTACTCAAAGCATGAAATAAAGCATTGTACTGAGGGCAATACAAATATTTTACAAAGATTACTATTTTCTAGTAATTTATTTATTTATTTATTTTATTATTTATGTACACACAGTAAAATAGATACAGATACGGCATATTAGTATTAATTTATCGTCGTATGAGAAAGAAATAATACCTGAGGGGGTGTACTCAATAATATTTGAAAACTGAGCATAAGTGCAACTCAAGTTTGGAGAAAAATAAATGCCTATTTACCGAAATGTACCATATGTCTAACTACAATACATATGTATGCCAAAAGTTGGTCAGATTCATTGATCTTACCAATTTTTATTGGTTTTAAGGGATGAAATAACCCAATATGGCCATTGCGTTAATTCAACCCTTTCTTTTTTGCGTGGGAAACCATCAAATGACCTCTCCCGCTCTGGGCAGAGCGGAAGGGCGTGTCAGACTCTTACTGACTAAAACCCACCCGTGTTCCTTCAGTTGCTTGTGCGCCAGGGCCACGGTAACTCTTTCTGTAACCATATTTCACCCTAAATGTTCTATTATGTATTTTTCTAAACACTCCATTCGATGAGTAAAAAATAAATTACAACTTATGATAGAAATAAAAATAAGTATAATTCTTGAATAAATGATCCAGCAAGCGCCCCAATGCGGCCTAGCCATTCCATAAGCATGAAAATGATAAACGAAAACTTAAAATACTAGGTACTAATAAGTGCTAGATATGACTAAGAATTATCTACGTTGGCATACAAACAAGATACTCAATAAGGCGAAAATAACCCTGAAACTTACATAAAACCCACACCCTGCCTATGTACATTTAAGCAAAATCTTATAAAACAAAATAACAACAATAGTTTTGCCTAAAAACGGGTTTTTACACAACACTTCAATTTTATTTATTTGTATGTAAGTATAGATAATATACTTACATACAAATAAATACAATTAAAGTGTCTGTTTGTAATGTCAAAATAACAGCTTTTTACTAAATGCATATGAAAGTATATACGGTAAGTACCAATAACAAAAAAACTTTTTTTTTGGCTGTCTGTCTGTGTGTTTGTTCCGTCTAATCTCCGAAACGGCTGGACCGATTATGACAAGAGTTACACTGGCAGATAGCTGATGTTATCAGGAGTAACAAAGGCTGTTCCGGTTGCACTTTCCCATGGGCTAATTTCCAATATCCACGCGTGCGAATCCGCGGGCAGCAGCTATTGTTAGCATACATTTTATTGGTTGAAAATGATAGCAGTCATAACTAAGATCATAAAGTATTCAACAACTGGGTTATTTACTGAATTGGGCCAGTATGAGCAAATCTGAAACTATTAGAGGTAGGGAAAGTTCTAAGAACAACGTGGTCGATTTAAGACTTGAGAAAAACTACATTCAAAATTGCTAATACACTGCAAAATTGATAGTAAAACCGGTTTTGTCACGGTGTAAAACTCTATCAAATTCAATGCTTTTTAGACAGTTAAGATAATGTACGAAAAACTACATTCAAAACACTGCGAAATGTATAATTAAACCGGATTTGTCACGGTGTAAAACTATATTAAATTCAGTGCTTTTTAGACAGATAAGATAATGTACGAAAAACTACTGTATTCAAAATTGCTAATACACTGCGAAATTGATAATAAAACCGGATTTGTCACGGTGTAAAACTCTATCAAATTCAATGCTCTTTAGACAGTTAAGATAATGTATATATATATTATATTATAAAACATTTTAAACTATTACTGTCATTGGTGAAGTTGACATTAATCTATCCAATAATGTTGACCGCCTCAATGACTTGGTCTTTTATCCAAGCAGCAACAGTAGCAAAATGTTGCTTTTTGGTGGTGTTACCCTGTAACTGGGTTGTGGAGGTTAGATAGACAGTCGCTCTATGTAAAATACCGGTATTCAGCTGCATCCGGATAGTCGTGGAAGCTGACCCCTAAATAGTTGGGTAAATGCTCGGCAGATTTTTTTGTTTTTTTACCAGCTCATTAAGCCCCATGTGAGCTACCAACTGTCTCAATTATATCATTCTTAAAAGTAAAACTCCAGCTACAACTCTCATTTTTGAATCAAGAATTGCCCATTGCCACACCATTATTATTATTCATAGATTTAAAAAGAAAACGCTACCTTCTGAAAGTTACAGACTTTTACACAATTAATGGTTACTATTTGAATGACAAATACATATGAATATTTATAAACAATGGTTTTCCTCATGATTTTTATTCTATTTTATTCAGATTTTGATTGTATTATTTGACTAATTAATAACTTATTACTGACATTGTATTATTGACTAATTATTAACTTATTATTGACTTTGTATTATTGACTAATATTTTTTTTTTTACCTTCTTTACCACTGAATGAATCTACAAATTGGATTATTTTATATTTTTATTGACGATTTTAATCATTCAAAAATAAGTTAAATACTGGTTTTTTAAATTATTTCATAATTAATTTATTATAAAAAATTTGCATGTCTCACGGTAGAATGTACTGGATCCTTCTCTCACTTAACACCATATTTTTGTACCACATTCAAAGCAAATAAATTATTTCATTTCATATACTCACAATGAAACACACTGTATGTTAATTCAATAGTAAAGTCTAAAATCAAATGGCTATAAGAAAATATTACTTGTATGAATGTACATATTTCGTTGCAATTACGTGTACTGTCACCAAAAGAGATAAGTAACCAGGGTCGTCGATATAGTTGAACGGATATGTACATGAAATAAGATACAGGTATTAGGCGGCCGTTGTAAGTCAGCAAATTAAAAGTGTCGGGAACCAGTAACCTTGAAACTGTTGGTGGTGGTGGGCAAGGTGGAAGGGAAAAGATCTCGCGACCGGTCACCCAACCGCTGGTAAGACCAAGTAACCGCCCTCACCGGACTCTGTTACGACCGCCTTGAGAGGAGCCGAGAACCGAAAGAAGTAGAAGAACATAAAGATGATACATAAAGACTCCTACAAACAGGCGCGACACAAAGGCACCGCGTGTCGCACGACGAGCGGTGCCTTTGTGATGCGTGCGAATCGCGTCGCGTGTCGCGCCTGGTTTGTAAGAGCCTTAAAGCCACGAAGGCCTTTCAGAGACACGACCTTCAGATATAAAGTACACGACCAAAAAGAAGAGTAAGTCGAATAAATGGCGCGGTGTAGTGTATGTGATCTACATTATTTGAACGATCACAAATTATTTTAATTGAAGATTAATTTCACGCCAAAAGATACATAGATAATAACTTTAAAAGTAGCCTGTGACTGACTACTTATTTGATAAATTATCACAGCATTACCTATATTTGACAAAAGATTATCATTAACGATTATAAATATCTAAATAACATCAAAGATTTATTGGAAATCAAAGTACTGATAGGTTACGAATGTAGTCCCGTAATTCGAAAAATAATAAACGATTATAATCAAAAAAAAATATGATGTTTAGTAGGGTGAATTTTTCAAGTGGTGGGTGATGGTCAAATCGGAAACTTTATATTACGAAAATACTCAAAGGACTCTATTAAAAAAGAGTTCTATTATTATATTTTAAACTAGAAGAGGCCCCAAATGATTAATCACTATCGCAAATTACGTAACGGCAATCACATATCTCTAAAGATTTTTTTAAATCTTCAGAGATATGTGCTCTTGTGCATCGATAACTTTTGGCTCCGCGTTCAAATTTCACCGGTGACGTACTAAATCAATAACACTTTTTATTACAAGTACATATCTTATCATACCATGACATATATAGAACAGATTGTATACCTACGCAACCGCATCCACATCCTTCTCTTTAGGTAATTTAGCGCATTTAAAAAGTAGGAGTTTATGTTTTTTTCGCATTTTTTTAAATTAAAGTGTATCTATACTTAATTTAAGTTAGGTTATTTCTTGTTTTTTTTTTTTTGTTCTGCTTCTGACGATATCGAAAAAGCGTTCCTAGTTTGCGTATACGGAACCCTACAAAAATAACTAACCCTTTCCTTGAAGCCAAGTGTTCATCTGCACGCGTAGCATGACCGCCATAGAAACGGGTTTTGTCGACGGAAGAATAGACAAAATGACAGATTGTAGCGGCATCTACAATCGCCACATGCGAGCTACACGTCACAATGACGTCACGCAAGATCCTGCATCGCGCAAGCAGAGTTTACCGCGCAACTAGCATATATACAACGTCCCGAAATCAATCGTTGGGCAGTTGCCCACCAGACACAACACCCGTCTGGTCGGAGGATCCTCCCTTTTCTATGGAGGTGTGAGTGAACTTTACACCCTGTTCCTCATACCTCTATAAGATTGTTGTCAGATCTCTGAAGAAATTTTTCTACTATCTGTCATTTTGTCTATTCTTCCGTCGACAAAACTCGTTTCTATGGTGATCATGCTACGCGTGCAGGATATGAAAGCCGATAGTACGCACTTGAGTATGAGTAGTGCATGTCCGCCCAGTGAACATCAACATTCCAAGGTTTACTCTTCTTCTGAGCATGTCGAGAGCAATATACAGTATATACAGTGGGTTAGGTTAAACGAGGGACATACTTTAAGGGAGTGTAGTACTCATGAAAATTAACAACTTTTACTAAGGGACCAACACTTAAAACGCGAAAATAAAACCAGCCGCTCAATACATTTATGTTCGCATAACTGGAACAAAATGTAGGGAACAGCTAATATTTTTTTTCGTATTTAGGAGTCCGCCACATATTAATAGTTGCCCATTTTCATGAGTAGGTACTACACTCCCTTAAAGTACCCATGTCCCTCGTTTAACCTAACCCACATCCTGTCATCCACCTCCATAATTTGGCGACGGGCAAGGTTAACTTGTTCACGATTTATTGTAATTATTACATTATTTAAATAAACCTATAAAATACAATTTTGATAGCCGGTTTCCGAAAATAGCTTGTATTATCAAAAGAACAGTTCGCTTGAATCTCGACGCAAATATAATATAATTTGCTTCTGGCTTATTTGCAGTTTTGACATCTACAGGAGGACAATAATTTGTTATTTTTGTAAATGGCGCGAAACACCACAAATCTATATATTATGAAAATTTCCAGAAACAAAAGGAGGCCTATACATATTAGTTTTTAATATTAAAAAAAAAACTGCTACGTCTTGGCTTCCCTTTTGTGCTGTGTATTAACAGGCATCTTTCTTTATTAATCCAATTTTCGTGACTGCTATAGCATAGTTTGGAATAAAAACAATTATTTTAATGGTCAATAGCTTATCCAGCACGGAAACGGTAAAAAAGAAGCTCCAAATTACCAGCTAAACCTAAAGCGCGATAAAATAATAGAAAACCCGTTATGACATCGCTTTGTACGTAGAACGGCTGCAAAATTAAATTAACGAATCAATTAAACTAAGTTTCTAAAGTCTAAACAATATCCATTTTGACTTGTGTTTACAAAAATATTACAAGAATTAATAATATGTACCTACAGTAAATAATAAATAATTATAATAGCATAAGTTGATAAAAAAATGCTATGTAATAGCTTTACCGCGGCAGTCCCGGAGTGCCTCACGTGTTTTTAAACTATTGCATAGCTTTTATCGCGGGCTTGAGCGCGGCGACCGAATCAAGAAATTCCGTAACGAAAATAAAACCTAACACCCCCCACTCCGCCTACCATGTAGCTCGGTCGAGCGTTCGCTTAACGTGTATGTATATGGTACGATTGTACTTGAATTAATATCAAAGAAAAAAAAATACTGCATAAATAAATAATCATAATTGCATAAGTTGATAAAAAATGCTATGCAATAGCTTTACCGCGGCAGTCCCCGAGTGCCACACGTGTTTTTTTTTAATTTATTTTCAACCTACGTGTTAGCATTCTAATATTTATAACGTAGGTCTGGTACTCTCATTGAATTTTGTTCTCATCATTCAGATGTAAAAACAATGCTATAACAATAGCGTACCTCCTTCATAGCACAATCAGTAATACAAATAATTGTATCGACGATAATCAATATTTAGTTTACAATAAATATTATCTCAGGGCAGAATAATTGAGCCATTCATTATCTTCTACGTAAGGATACCTACCCTTGGATAACAGGCCTTGACTCATGGCCGAGGTGTTGCCTCCCTCTGTCGCCTTCTTTTGGTATTTGTTACGTCCTCGCAAAATTACACCCACTCTTTCTTCCAGACTATGCTCAAAACAATGGCCGGGCGTAGATTACTGACAGCGACAACGAGCAAACATTTTAAATAATAAAAGAGAAACATTATGTTGTTAACTATTTAATAAAGATAGTTTGTATGAGCTTAATGGTCTAAATCTTTCAAAACAACATATATTTAAAGCAATTCCAAAGTGATAATTCATATTTGGTAGAATTAGGTAATAATAAATCATACATGATTCAGTACTTGTTTTTCCTGCTAGCGTATTCCGTTGAAATTGTAATATAAGTGAATACCTACTTTAATATTATTTCATTTAGAAGAAATAAAACTCAGTTTTAAGAGAATATCTTAGCACTTAATTTTGAAGAGTGTTAATGAGAACCTACCTACTTTCTAACGACACGTTTAGATCAATCGATATTAATTTATTAATTATCAATACAATATACTTAATAAAATTATTGTTTCTATTTTTTTTATTATCTTATTTCAACACATTTTAAATTAGCACAACAAAAAAATGCGTACAAAAATGCAATATTTACTAAATTCAATTTAAATAATTAGCTCATAAACATGCCATGCAAATGCATGCAACAAGAAAAAAGAAAGAAAAGGAGTCATGCGACATGCAAAATTCTAGATAGAGTTACCTGTAGTTATGCCAAGCAGTGTCTCGTGAGAATCCAGTCGATGTTAATAGTATGTATGCAAAACTAAATCCAGCGGAAATCCCAATCACCAGCGTTAAAAAGAAACGTCGACCCATCACCCGACCTTCTGCCTGCAGCATATTATACATTGCTTAACGATCTACGCTCAAATATTTGTTTAATTTTTTTTTATCGTGTACTGCTCGCGGCAGCGTGTCTACGCGACGAGTCGTCGAAGCGGCCTTACACTACTTGTACTTTACAGCAATTAGACTTGTCAATACGTTTACATACAATTTATTTCAAATGCGATCAGTAAGATATAAAAGTGGCTGTAAATATGTTAACGTTCGCACGGGTTCTGTTCACAACAAATAATAACTGTTATGGGACATATTATTTGGTTATACATTGACACAAAACTACGTCACAATATTATTTATGTGCTCTTCTCACCAAGTTTTTTTAAAAATAAATATTAATATCGAGCTATTGTTTTCTTTAATTTATTTAAGCAAATGCGGTTTGGGTGCATTTCAGTTTGTATATTCAATAACATGCACAAATAAAATTCTAAGTAATTTAGTTGTATTTATTTTAAATTCTGTCGTTATTATTGGTATTACTTAGGTGGTTATTATTATTATTGGTTAGATATTTAGTCATTTAGTAAAGTTTTAGTAGTTTTTTGTTAAAACACCAGAAGCCATAAAATTATAAGAAGGTATAAAACCGCACCGTACCGTATAAACTCGATGAAAGCTTACTTTAGCTTGAACTTAGCCCATACAGTTTCGTACGAGTGAACTGTCGTCGTTCCAAGTATTATGTGACGTAGCAGTAGTTCAACGTGTTATCAAAATATCAGTCTGTCGAGCAACGATAACGCGATATCCGATAATAAGGTTATAAGGATAATCGAACTAATCAGGGATTGTGAAATATCGAAGGGAACCTAATTAAAATATACACCTTTTTTATATAAAAATATGAGAATTCCTGCTCCATAATATAATAATATACAGTTTATCAATTGTAGTGAACATACGACGTAGACTCGTTATCAATTTAACACCTACAATAAGACATCATTGTCTATTATGCTTGGACCAACATGATGCACACAGTTAAATATTTTATTGACCAATGATACCAATTTGGTTCTATTGATGACCTAGTTTACACATAGTCAATAAGCACTAGACGAAAACAATTTAAATAAACACCGAATAACATCTTACCGACCGCGACGTTACGAATGAGAATTTAGTTGAATTATTTTATCGTTTCATAATTGATTTTTTACTTAAAATAAACAAAAAAAACAGCATTTTTTTTTCAAACAAGCTATATAGTTTTTTTTCAATTTATCGTATGTTTATTGAAGTAAAAAAAAATGCCGCAGATTTTATGAAAAATATAAATCCTTCATACATTTTATTTTTAAATTTTCACATTTCCCTAAGATTACCGATGACTGAAAAGCATGCACTAGATTTTTATTCATATTATTTGTTGGGACAAAAAAATATATAAAATAATCTGTCTTCAGCGACTCGTAACGTAGACACTTACTAAATACGTATACGTAGACCGCATTTTTTTTTTAACTGCCTATTGTGTGACCGGCTACCACCTACACGTCAAAATATGTTACTGGTATCCCAGACTCCCCGAACACATCATAAGGCACGTATTTGTCCTATTGTTTATTTGTTTATCATCTGCAATCATTTGTTTCACAAGCTGGTGGAATCATGTTGTCGTATTTGCATACCTGGGGTACACTTACAGTAATTATTTTACGTTGTTGAGAGCGTCATCCTGCTGCGCCAAATTAATTGGAATGCAAACGCTGCGAATTAGTTGGAATCTGACAAACAGGTAGACTATGATCTGGATTAAAATATAGGATACGTACTTTTTATTCGGGTATATGTAGAAGTTAATCAAGAATGCAAGTGAAACCGCGAACAAAAGGTAGTTCATCGTATTTTTTTCTTTAACTATCGCGTCGTAAAACTGTAGCCTTTTCATAAACTTTAACAATCTTAAGGCAAGGTCTTTTTTCAGTTTCGTTTTTTCGTAGACCACGTCTAAAAATATTAACTTAAATCTCAATAATCGAACCTACAAAATTTTCAAATGACTTAAGGCTCAAACAGGCGCGACGCGACTCTAGTAGAATAATTTCTATGAAAACTTCATGGAAATTGTTCTAAAAGAGTCGCGTTGCGCCTGTCTGCGGGAGCCTTGAAATCAAACGGAGTCAGTCATCTCGCGGCAACACAACATCGCCACATAGACACGTTTTCCTTTGACTTTCGACAAACTAAAATGTGATTGAAACTGAGGAAAACAGTTAAATATCTAATATTACGGCGACCTAATTTAATACCGCGACTCGATTTATTATAGTTTTCAGGCGGCAATTATTTTTAAGGAGAGAATCTTGGCTCGAAAACAGAAACCCAAATATCGAAAAACCTGTGGTAAATATTAGGTATCCGTTCAACAAGTTTTTGAGCGTAGTATGCAAGATGACGTGGCAAAATTAAGCTTATAACTTATTTTTTTAATTATTAGGTAGAACAATTTATAGGTTATTTATATATTGATAGTACGTACAACATGATTCCATAATATTTTTCCCTATCCCTATCTGAATAAAATATACATACAACATTTTTATTCTTTGCCTCGAGTTCAATATATCCTGCAGTCATCATGGCTTTTGTAAGTAAAACTACCATTTCAAATTAAAAACCGGTCTCAATCAATTGAAGAAATCTATTTTATGAGTAATAAAATACTTTATACTGGCATGACTTTACTATTCGTTTCTGATTATAATGAATCTATAAAATTTTAATGTGCCCAGGCTTTTCCTAACTATTTTGGAGTCGGCTTCCAGCCAAACCGATCGCAGCTGAATACTAGTATTTTATTTCAGTGACTGCCTATCTGACCTCCACAACCCAGTTACTAGGTAACACGGTACCCATTGGTAAGACTAGTTGGGTCAGTCAGACTTTTGGGCTTCAGACTACCCGTAACGACTACCAAAGATCTACGAATGACAGCCGGGACTAACTTGCTTAACGGGCTAAACGTGCTTTCCGAGGCACGCAGGGGTCTCATCCACGAACTGACCGCAGCAAGCATAGCTTAACCTTTTATATTTAGCCACGAGTCCTTCTGAATCTATACAATTATAAGTTAAAATATCCTTACTTGAAAATATAGCTAAAGGCCTTTTACATTTGTAGAGCAGCTTAATTATGATTTGAAATTGCCCATAAAATCTTATCGTATGACCAATTAAGTAAAATTCTGTGATAAGAACCTTTTACACACTTTTTATATTTTTATTTACATAATCACACTTAAATATGCCTTTCTTTATGCTATGTTTAATTATAATTAAGCTCACAACAGCTATAACTAGTCATTTGATCTGAGAATCGAAGTAAATAAATAATAAATAATCGAAGACCTTAGGATTAGGATACGCAATTGAATTTAGTAACAATATAGTACAAAGTACTTACCTATAAAATAATAAAAACAGTAGACAAACTTTAAAGATGCTATTCACACACTTCCTAAATAATAATTTTATAAAGATCTCTTTATTTAAACAAATAATAATTATGAATATTTTTTTTATTGTAATTACGTAGAACTTGATAGGACAAAGCTTACTAGTTAAACTCGCTAAATGAACTAATTTTAACAGGAAGTGTTAACGCATATATTTCAACATAAAAACTTATTGCGACATCCTTTTGATAAAAACGATATTTTATTAAATACAACTGACATACAAGAGTACAGTGTATGTGTGTTATACATAATCTGTATTTACGCAGATACACAAAGAGTTTTGACCAAATCTCAAAATATTTAAGCAGTATAAATAAAGATGGCTTATAATTTTGGTCAAAATACTGCAACATGTTGTGGGCCATTGTAAACTTGGCCAAGTTATAATAAAAATTGTTCATAAGTTGACATGAAACACTATGACAGTTATGCCAAGGTTAAATTTGATGAAACACTATTTCAAGAAAATACAGGTTGACCCATTTACAGAGGTCCAAAATTTTATTATAAGCCTCTCCTTTTTTTTTCACTAGCACCCACATGTATATTCAACGATAATTGATAGTTACGGAGATTTCTACTAAACACTGGAAAGGTTGGGTGATAGGGAGCTGGGGAACGGCGCTCTGAAAACTATACCGCTACACGGTAACCAACACGCGTCGATTTACCTGAGCTGTATGCTCAGGTAAGTCGACCGAATCCGCTCTTCATCTAGTAGTCAGCCAGATAAAGGAAGCGATTCATCAGAAAGGCACCTGTCAGGGTACTTTCATAGACATCGAAGGAGCCTTCGACAAAACCAACTTCTCCAGAATTAGGTGCACCGTATCCAGACATGGAGTAGAACAGATGCTAATTAACAGACTGGATTACAAACTTGTTAAGCAAACGAGTGGTTCGAATTGAGGATGAGGAGCAGTTGGCCGTGATAGCCAGAGGCTGCCCCCAGTGTGGGGTGCTGTCTCCCCTTCTATGGAATCTGCTATTAATGACCTCATCACCAAACTCAATGCCAACCGCTATTACACAATAGGTTATGCAGATGACCTCATAATCCTTGTTTCGGGGAAGGTGACGGGTACTATCTGCAACCTCACTCACCAAGCGCTACGTATCGTAGAAAGATGGTGCAGGGAATTTGACCTATCAGGGAACCCCACTAGAAATGAACAAGTCATGTTTACTCAATAACGAGCATTAGGCCCGTTCCGCCTACCAAAACTGTTCAATACAGAACTACAGTTGGCCTACGAAGTCAAGTACCCTAAGGTCATTCTAGACAGTAAGTTAAACTGGAGCAGTCATTTGGACAATAAACTAAACAGGGCTTGCATAACCTTCTGGTAGTGCAGGAAAATGATAGGTAAGTGAGGCCTATCCCCTAAAATTATACTATGGCTGTACACCGCAGTGATCCGCCCCATGATCACCTACGGGGCTGTTGTCTGGTGGCCCCGCACCAAGCTAATTACAGCCTCCAACAAACTAAAATGCATGCAAAGACTAACCTGCATGGCAACTACGGGCTGCATGAGGCCTACCCCGACTGCAGCAGTTCATACAGCAGGAAGCGACGATGGCGGCGATACGTCGAAATGCACTAAATCTCTGGGGTTAGAGAGACACACCACACACCGCGTTGCTAGAGGGACTCAACAGGAGTTCCCATTACGAAAGCCATAAATGACCTGGTACCCAAACAATTTATGTTCAATAAAAAATACAAAATATGTACAACTTCACGAGGATCGCCGATGCGAGCGGTAGCGCCCTGCAGAGCGGCGACTCTACGGATGGATCCAAAACAGGTAGTGGCATAGGTGCTGGAATCTTCTTAGTGGTCACACCATTGGGGGTCCATAACACAGTGTTGCAGGCCGAATGCATGGGTATTTCTCTAGCCGCTTCAGCCATCATGGCCAGGGAAGTTACGGACCACTCGACCCGCATACTCTCAGACAGCATGGCTGTTCTGCAACCGTTAAACAGTCACACAGTTGATTCTAGGCTAATATACGAGTGCCACCAGCGCCTCAACCAGATTTGTCAATAAAGCCTCAATAACATAACCGTTCAATGGATCAAAGGACACAGCGGTTCGCTAGGTACCTAACGATGCAGCCGACGAACTTGCCAAAAGGGGGTCGAGCATGGCACCAGGGGGATCTGAACCCATCGCACCCCTCCCGTTCGGGTACTTACGCACTCTGGTAAGGAAACGCACCAGGGACGAGCATCAAAAACTATGGGTGGACCAAGGTGAGTGAGTGCCGGTAGGCTAAGGAAGAGCTCCCTACAATTGATAGCCGCCTTACGAAACAGTTTCTCCAACTAACTAAATAACATACATGCATTCAGTTACAGCAGCTATAACTGGCCATGGGTCATATAATAAACACCTCTTTGTCATAGGAGTCAGAGACAGTACGCTGTGCATGGCCTGCATGGAGGACGACGAAACAGCAGCTCATGTGCTTCTAAGCTGCCCGGTGGTCGCCACGTACAGGACAAAGTGCTTTGGTAACCCAGGTACCCTCTGTGAGATTTTAACACCAAGTCGTTGCTGACCTTCCTTGGGAGCTGGGGTGGATCAAATAATCGATTGTCCCACCCGTACGCAAAATACGCGCATTGACGTGGAGTTGCAGATACCAGCCCGTAGTATTACCTAGTACCTAATTAAAGAGTCAGTTTTTTTCAAATGATTGCCATTTTTTGGTAAAAAGTCCTTACAATAAAGTCCTTCAACAAACTGGTCAGCTAACAATGAAAAAAATATTTAAATATCTACCTCATAAATTATAAATAATCACTGAACTTAAATGGGGGTGTTTCAGAAAGCATTTGAACAGAAGCGTCTTATAAAAATTTGGACCACTGTTTAGACCAACCTGTATTTAAAATACATTTTTTTACTTGCTTTTTGGCTTTATTTTACAAATGAAAACATGCTGCAAATTGAAAAAAATCAAGGTTTTGTAAAGTAACTATGGGTTTTGAATTTAATTTAAATATTATTTAAAAAATGGTTATTAAAATATTTCAGTAAGTGCCTAATCAATTTATTGTTTCTAATATCTCTTAGAGAGTTTGTAAAGAAGAGATAGATGTTTATGGTTTCATTACAATCCTAACATAGTGATTTAAGAATGATGTTTGAATAACCAATAGTAGTAATTATAAAAGATTTAATTCACCCAAAACTTAAACATGATTGAAAAAAAAGATTAAAATAGGGGTGATGTATAATTCAAACTTTATCGGTTTTTTATACTTTCTCATCTTGTTTGCTTCCAAACATTGATAACCTCTTATTAATATAAATTGATGAATTAAGGTTAATTTGTTGTACCATCAGATCAAAAGTGATGATACCTTGAACTTTTATTAACTGTTAAAATAATCATTCTATTTCATCAATTAATCACTGGTCTACGCTAAATGATGATTTTTCCTTAAATTGCTTGTCCAATTGTAATCCAATGAGAAATAAGTTAGTTAAATAAATCTCAAACAAGAAGTTAGGACCAATCCTGGATATTAGCTGTGCAAATTAGAAAATCAATCTAAGCCCATTCTGGAAAGTTATTGGTTAGTAAGTAAATTCGCAAATATAGAAATAAGTAACTGAAGTAGGTACTGGCCAAATGTAGTCTAGATGTTCCAAAATATCGAATATATAATTAAGTACCACTAACTACTTTTGAAAAAGAATAAACAAAAATATTAATTTAACCAATACATTTTACGTAGTGTCCCAAAGTTACTAAATAACTTGCTATAAATACATCTACCATGTATTATTTTTTATTACTGATAACACAATTATAAAGGTCAACCAGTTCAACCTTTATTAGGTCGGTAATGGATTAATTAACTGTTATACCAACATTGTAATTTGTCCAACGCAATGAAATCACAACACAATGGAAATTAAATATTTTAGTAGTAACTTACGGTCATCTTGCCTGTTTACTTAGCACTTTTTAATAGGATTAAGGTCATATTTTGAAGGGTTTTACAATTTGTAAATTAAATGTTTCATATTTTTTGTGTTTCAGTACTATAAATATTTTCGCATGGCGATAACAACAAAAACGTCAATATGTCAAGTAATGTATCTTTCTATTTATGGTTTCTGTGGTTTTCATAGATCGACTATGAGGCTTTTTATTTTTAAAAAAAAACAGTGAAATAAAGCATAAGTCTGTCACGTTTCACTTCCAGATTTACAGCAGAGTAATGCGCCGTTCAGACCGAATCGGTGCAATGCGGTGCAAGCTTAAGGCGGAACCTTCAGAGTAGCCCGCGAAATTCAAATTTTCTTAAGTTTTTGCAATTTACAGGTCACTGTCGGTTTGTATTTTGATTAAAATATGATTCGCAACCGTAATAAATATGGCTTTACGGAAATATAATCATTGGAATCAGCAATCTCTCTAAGTTCATATTACTGTATTGAATGACTATTTCATGAAATCATGACATTTGACACCAATTCTAACTTAAGGAGTTGTATTGCTGATTCTAATGATATAATCATTCTGTAAAGCCATATTTGTTACGGCCGCGAATCATATTTTAATCAAAATACAACTGACATTGACCTTCAAATTGCAAAAAACGTAAGAAAATTTGAATTTTGCGAGCTACCCTGGCGCTTCCCCCTTAAATCAGTCACGTCATAGGACTCACAGGACATCAGATTTTCATCAGTGACAATGTAATGCATGAAATTGTGCCTCTGTTGGAGACAGAACAAAATAAATACTTAAATGAAAAAACGGAGAATGCAAGAAAAGAGCTGGTGACAGTTGCTCACCTCAGATATCACTATTATCACTTGTCCATGAATTTGACTGATACCTGTCACTATCTGAACATATTTTGTGTATGTACAAGCGCTTTTTTTTATGAATAATTCACACGATCTTTCGCGCAACATGCATAATTATGGGAATCCATTTATTTCACAAATATGCTATTAGAAAAAAACTATGGGACAAGCCTCTACAAAGAAAAAATCGGAAAATTTCCTAATTTTTCTTATAATGGGTCGCTCTACAACTCAGTCACATTCTTATCGTTTAACTTTAATTTGCAAACTATCTGCATGGTATAAAACATGATCCGAGAACTCTTTGGGTTTCCTGTCTCCTAGTGGGTACCTCCGTTCCACCTCTTGTGGTCGATCCTCAGTTACGTCCGACTCACAATCTTGAAACTCCACATCCTCTGGTTCATGAATAACTACTTTATGTTGAACAAGATTTTCAGCAAAACTCTCTTGTGATGATTGTTGTGATTATAATTCTATAAATACATATTTGATACGGCCGCGAATCATATTTAAATCAACATACAACACGATACTGACCTGCAAATTGCAAAAAAAAACGTTCGAAAATTTGAATTTGGCTGGCTACCCTGGCGCTTCCCCCTTAATTCTTAGACCAAGATTTGCGATTCGTCATGTGTGTCGACGCTCCAGAATCGATGATCCAGTCTTCTACCTAGGGAATCGACGTTGCAAACGCAAGGGTTTGAAGAGCTTCCCTCTTCCCTTTTAGATTATCAGGACACTCATGTGCCTTGTGTAGTCCATCAAAAAAAAAGCACTTGACCATTTGTTTGATCTTCTTCGGTGTACTCTTACCCTTATGCTTATTTGACAATAGTGCTGAAGTCAGTTAACTTGCACTCGTGCTTGCCGAATAGGTATCCTCCATTTGGAAAAGCGTCGTCTTTACGTAGTCGTTAGTAAGAACAACGTTACTATTTTCTGTGGCTAGTCTCATTGGTTGAAACTCTATGGTAAGGCCTAGGAGAAGTAATGCAGCCAACAGTTCATCATCAACCTCTTTTCCTAGGTTTGATGTTCCTGGAATACAATCATCACAGATGTGAAATATTCCCTAATCGATGGGAATTGTTCCAGCTTCATGCTCACCAGCTTTGCAAGCAGTCGGCAGCGGTTATTCAGACCTTTGTCCTCGAACGCACGCATTAATGCTTCCCAAACTTTGCGTAGTTACATGCACCAAGCAATGATCATCAAGCAAATCTTTGCTCTAGCTTTCTGGCATTTTCTCATACCTTGCACATCGGTCGTTTCAGGTCTAACTCTTGTATACTCCTACAAGTCATCAAGAACAAGATGTAACTCCATCAAAAACTTCCATGTGTCGTAACTGCTGTTACCATTCAACTTCTTTATAGAGGACAACCCAATACTGCCTGAAAACTCCGTATTTTGTGCCATTTTTGAGTTCTGCTCTCTATGAGAACTCTTGTTACCACTAGACATCTCCCTGCAAATCGTTCGGCCCATAACCTGTTAGCTTGTTATTAGGACTACTCAAGTCCCACTAGTGTGCAGAGTGCTTGCAATAATGTAGAATGCAGATGATGAAAACTGGTAGATAAAACGTTGTTTTAAATAAACACTAAGATTTTTTTTGCCAATTTAGCCGGTGTCGACTATTCTGCCAGCGTCAGTTGCAGGGCTTAATAAGAAAGAAACAGTAGTCCAAAGCTCTCCTGATCAACGCATTATAGACAAGTTCAAGGATGTAGGGGTGAGCTCCCCACCACACCCCGGCCAAAGCCTTAAGGATCGACACAGAGCGTTCACACTTTTCGATCGTGTTGTTTATGTGGTCAACTCCACACAATCTTGAATCCAAAGTTACTCCCAGGAACCAAGCCTTATCCTTGACTGGAATGATTTGTCTTGACTGGAATCCTTGACTGGAATGAATGATTTAAATCTATTTGGGGAACAGAACGCTTGCTGGTAAAAATGACCGCTGTACTCTTTGTCGTACATAAAGACAACCCGTGATCAAGAAGCCTTTGGTTAAGTGAGAATAAAGACACATTCATCGATAGGGCGGCATCCTGAATGTAACTGCCAGTGACCAGTAATGCAATATCGTCAGCATACTGAAGGATTTTGCAGTCATAATTTAGAGAAGATAGCTGTATATATATAATGTACAATGTGGGACTAAGAACAGATCCTTGAGGTAATCTTCTCCGTACTGTTATTTGTTCAGAGTCAGCCCCAGGGATTTTTAATTGAATGACACGATTGGTAAAGATGCTACCAATGATACGACATATTCTAGCCGGGATACTCAGCTCGTGCAGCTTTTGCCTGAGAACAAGGAGGAGGACCGAATTATAAGCAGCCAATATGTCGGCTGACGGGGGGATACCCACACTATACCAGCAGTGCCCCCGGACCTTTCCTAAAGCTGAATTAAGTCGTTGGAAGCAGTGTTCTGTTCTCCACCAACCACTCTAAATGATTCTTAACTAAATGTTCTAAAAGTTTTATTAGTGTGGACGAGAGAGCGATAGGTCTATAGGAGCAATTATCATTAGGATCGTTGCCAGGTTTTAATATCGGAATAACAACTTGAATCTTTCAGTCTGTAAGAATATATCGGGGAGTGTAGTAATTAGCCAAGTCCAGATAGTATTGATAGGGTTTTGGAACAGTTTTGGCAAAAAAAGAGTAAGGGAATCCATTTGTCCCCGCTGCGGAGTCCTTGACACGGGATAGGACAGTTTTTAATTCATCCAAGCTGAATAGCATGTTCATTGGATCGTTAGTGTTGTCTACATCATCAATGCCAACACAACTGTCCTCCACACCTGGAACATAAGCTGGACCGATTTTGGAGAAAAACCGTTATCCCAGTTCTTCTGAGAGGTAGTTCGAAGATGTAGGTGCTAAACTACTCCTAGAACGTTCAACTTTTCGCCATACCACCGAAATCCGAGTGGATGGACTCAGCTAGCTGCAATACTTTGACCAACCTTCTCGTTTCTTCTTTGAAGTACTTTCCTGAATTTAGCTAATATTTGCTTGAAAAAAATGAGGTTATCCAGGTTCATATCACAGTTAACAGTCTCTTCAGCCTCAATCCTGGTCCTGAGTGCATTCCCGATCCCACCATGGCGGAGAAGAATTTTTACTAGATTGGGGTTTTTGGAAGGGAAACAGTCATCTGCTGTAGAAGAGACAATGGAGGAAAAGGACAAAAAACATTCCTGGGCATTATTTTCGTTAACTTTTACAAGGGTAGATACGCTAAAATATAAAAAAAAAATTGAATTTAAATCCCAATCTGCGGAGTTTAGTCGGTATTTAAAAAGGGGAGGGGAGACTTTAGTGGGAACATTTTTAGAAAGGAATTCGATCAAGATGGGGTAGTGGTCACTTCCTTAAGAAATATCCAAGTGACGCCAGATGGAAGGCCAGATACATTGGATGAACTGAAAGTCAAGTCAACACAAATTTTGCCCTGGTGCAGACCTGCGTGTGGCACTGCCGTCGTTGATGACACCCCGTTCAAAATCATCAAATATATCCAGCAACCCAATGCCAAAGTTATCGCAAGTATTTGATCACCAAAGATAATGATCAAAATAAAAATCACCCATAACAAGTATTGGACTGTTAACACTGCATAACAAATTTGTAATTACCGAAATATATTACAGTTGTGGGTGCGCAATATAAAAAGTAATAGATTGTTATGGGGCTAAAATTACCCAATAAATACGACCTAGTTTTACTCCAGAGGTTTAGCGAGGGAGTAAATAGAAACTGAGTTCGAATGGGTTTTGAGCGCCATGTGTTACACTCTACTTTTCACTACAATTGCGAGAGAATAAAATAATTCCATACAATATTAAATAGTTTACTTTTTAAATTTCTTCTGTAGCCGCAACGCGATGCACGCATTCTACCGAAGAGATCACCGCTTTTAGTTCCATTTTCAAAAATAAAATGTTCTTCTTTTATGAAACAGTAATAAGTCGAGTGTTTATTCAGGATTATTCTACTTATGATTATAGAATTTTTGTTTTCGTAGGCTGTTCAAAACAGCCAAGAATAAAAATAAACTATCCCTTAGAAGAAAATATGCTATTTTATCCCCGCTCTGGTACGCTACAATGACGAACTTTTTGAGCAAGAGAAGTGAATTATTTTTTATATCCTCAGCTACATTTTATATTATCGCCAACAAAGGTTAGAGGAATCGGGGAAAATTATAGGTACTTATAGGTGCTATTTATGAGCAAAGCACACTAAGCACATCCCCATAACCCTCCTACACCCTTATTACGTAACACACCATCTATCACAATCTGAATCATTTTGAAGCCTATTGCTAATCCATTGCTTCATATGTTCGAAAAATTTGTCTGCTCAACAACGTAAATAACGTAATGAATGTTGTTGAACTGTCAAAATGAAACCCATTCCTACTGTTAGTGTGTTACACAATTACCCCGCTGGTCTGTCATTACGAACACTGCCGAAACACAGTATCCCGAAATAACTTTCAGGTAAAAGCCATGTCTCGGCAATGCCGCAGACTTGATGGTTTATACTTCTTCAATAAAATTAAAAATGAAAGATCAGGCTTCCGCAGTAATACTCCTCACGTTCCATTGAGAGAATGTCAGGGGATGGAACATTGTGGATATAATTTAGGATGGAGGTCAATTTTACAGCAACGTAGCCAGGTATTGTTTGAGTAGGATTTGTAAGAACATTATTAACATTTTTATCAAATGCTCTAAAAGCTTAAAAAATACAAATCAATCAAAACCGTCATCACCGCACCGTCAACTTACTAATGCTAAAAATGAGTAAAAGCTTCACAGACCAAAGTATGGAACGCAAACATTGCGTAGTTGTAGTGTATTTGGTTGTAGTATTTTTATGTAGTCTGTGCTTGGTTTTCTTGAGGCATCATCGTGGGCTGATATCGCGTTGTAAACATTTTTGTTATTTTTTCACTTTTTATTTATCCAATAGATAAAATAACCGGTCAAGATGAGCACGTAATAGTGTGTTTATCTTAGATATATTTATGTTCATATCTTACCCTAGAATTTCATCGGACGATTCAATCAAAATGTGGCGATCAGTGTTTTTAGTGTTTGTTTGTTTTCTGCAATATGTAGCTGGAATTAGTCAGCTTTGTGGTAATAAATCGTCGGAGCTTAGCTGCACAACAGAGGTATGTAGCCAATTATTTTTAGCTAAATGCACATAACCGCATCTGCATCAATCGGTATTGATTTTTGCAATGAAACGGTTGCTTGCATTATCTGCCATAGGTACGCGTCCTTCACCAGTCTGACCCATCATTTTCCTTGTATCGCTAATATTATTCAAATTAACATGTTTCTGCGCTGTGTTCAAATAAAGAAGTTTCCATATTGATAGACATAAACATATTGTATAATTTTATTAATTCTTAAAATGGTCAATATCTTCAATTAGGTACTCAAGGTTGATTCGTGAAACATAGAAATTCTTTTTTATGTCTGTTTCAGGTTTCAACTTATTTAATTATCCTAAGTTCTTTAATGCAATACTCAAGTAAAAACTCAAGGCTAGATGTAGATGTAGACAGACATTGGAATGTATTTGAACATGAATCACCACACTGCTCTTAATACGTCCATTAAATGTTATATTTTATGAAATAATTAAAAAATAGTTTTAGTCATACATAATATATTACATGTGTATTTGTACACAGTACGCTTGTCTATAAAAGATAGAGGAAGTAGCTAAAACTGGTCAGAGATGATAAAATGTGGGTGTACTATAGGCACAGTCAGTCTCAAAAAAAAATAATATATCCACAAGAATTTGTTTAATTGTCGCCACAAAACATATTACATTACATTACTTAGTATAATGGAACACAAATTGCAGACAGTCAAATAAATTCTTGTTGATGTATGATACATCTTTTTGAGGCAGACTGGACACCTCTGCCTAACCCTTCGGGGGAAAACAGGCGTGATGTTATATATGTTAATGAGTTTAAGAAAGTGGTTACGTCTTCAGCTTCTAAGCTAATCACCAGCTAGCAGAATAGTAATTATGGAATGGTTCTATTGGGCGTCTTCAACTCATTTGGAAGTCAAGGTCCACATTTAGGATTTTTTCTTTAAACACAAAACAAAAAAAAAATGTTTTACACTTTTTGTGTAGGGCTCATAAGCAAACATAATAAAAAGAAGGTAAACTATTCATATATATATAAATATATTGATTTGAAAGAGTAGCTGTGGAGTTTCTTGCCCATTCTTCTCCATAGGAACCTACAACACTTTGGAATGGGCCACTAGCTTCATCTTTCTGACTGACTGACCCCTTGACAATTCAAAAGTGCGTATAACTGGTTTCAATAGAATAAATGCTTTGAGTTTGAGATTGAAATAGTTTTGGTAGTATGGAACACTTAGTGTGCTTGTCTGACTCGCACTTGCCCAACTAAAAGGTCTCAAACCACAATCTATTATTGTTGTAAGTGTCCAGAATTTATTTACTATTCATTACTCATCATAATTATGTTTATAATTTATTACATATTATTTTACAATAGCCGTTTCAAGTGTCACCTTGATGTTATTTATTAACTTTCAATCTACATTGACGTCATTAAATATCGTAGAGTGAAGCCATTGCCTGCATTGTTATCATAATGTGACAAGAATTTACAATAGACGCTGTTTGTTGTCAAAAATGTGGTGGACGGATGTCTACAGATGCGTCCATACTGCGAGCATTCGAAAGCAATTTACCTACATAATATTATACTACTACCAGCGCCCGCGGTTTCACCCGCATTAGTGTCGATCCCGTGGGAATATCGGGATAAGAAGTACTATATCTGTTCATCCAGGTTAGAAACTATCTGTGTGCCAAATTTCATTCAAATCCGTTCTGCCGTTTTTGCTTGATTCAGTAACAAACTTTCACATTCACGAAACATAACATGCCTAATGACACATTAGGCATCGTCTGCCAAAGTACTGCTCATTTTAGAGGCAATGTAGCCAGCAGCAGTACAAGCCCTTTCGGCTTCCACACTATTCTTTTAAAGCTGTTTAAGTAAATGTGAGATACCCATTAACCCAGTTTCATAATGAGTTATTTCTTATTTATGATGGATTCAAGTGTATTAGCTCGAGATGGTGACAGGATGTACATGATTCTCTCCAGTCCCGGAAATCCCGCTGGATCCTGCGCCCATAATCCTGCAACACGCGGGACTAGAGAATGACGCGGGATCCCGGAATACCGGTATTGCGGGATTGGAAGCCCTACTCAGTGGAACATGCTCTTTATCTTTACGTTGTAGTCGAACTTAGTAATTGGTTCAACATAGCCACCCTCTATCAAAATAGCCGTAAGCTCATTAAGCGCGATTTTTGGCGATGAGGAGTAGAGACCGCACCGTTAGATACAGGCATAACGTACTTTTACAAAATTTCCTGACTAACTGAAAACTTCTCTTAGACCATGTCTTCTCTTACTAAGTGCTAGTCTTTATAATACGCTAGCTGACCCGGGAAAAGTTTTTCTGCCATATTTTTTTTCTGGATAGGGACACCCTAATCACCTAGCGGTATGAAATATACTTTACGACCTATTCTCATACCTACCAAATATAAATAAAAATAATTGTAAAAATCGGAGGATTGCCACCACAAACACCGTGACACGAGATTCTTATATACCTCTATATGTATAGATAGATAGAGATAACATAACATCACGCCTGTTTTTCCCGAATGGTTAAGTAGAGGCGTCCATACCTGTACACTCACATTTCGCCAGTTCTAGTTCGTTTCAGTTCAGTGTTTTTATACTGTACTTTTATTTCAGATCCTCGGCCACACCCACGCGAACTATGACGCCTGCAGTATGAGAGTGTACCCGTCTAATAGCCAGGAATGTGGTGCCATGACGTTTGGGCCCCTATCGCCGAACACTCACATCGGGGGCGTCACCCTCAAACCGTACATCATGCAAGTGCGCTATCACGGCTCTTTTGACGTGAACCACACGGTCCTGAATATTATGTTCAGTAATATTAAGTGGAAAAGTAAGTTTTTATGGAAATTATTTGACTTATCTCTTAACCTCTTAGTTGTATGAGAGCAATCCTGGGCCAGTGATATCGGCTTTGAATTGGATTCGAATACAGCTAAGCGCCCACAAATTAACCTTTTCATTTCTCATACTCGGAAAGTAGTGTTTGTTTGATCCGAGTAACGGGTGGCAGACGCTGCTCCCCATCTTTGAGCGGTAAAGACTCATAGTAAGTAAGTGCTTCCCTCTCTAGGGCAGGAATACATTTTAAAAATAGAACTAAATTTGGCTAGGTAGTCTTTGTAGATTAGGTAGTTAGTAGCTACGATTTTTTTTACATAATTTGGTTTTAATGAGGTTTTATAAAATAATATTTGATTAAACTTGAATCTCATGTTATTATTATCAATAAATATTTTAGAAATTTGAAATATTTTTTACTTTTCATCAATTCGAAATGAAAAGTACAGTGTTTAACACGGGTTAAAGTCATCAGTTCCTACTCGGACTATAGCCGCCCGCGCTGCGCTCGGGCGTCTAAATAGAAAAAGCTAGTATGGGAATTGATTCCTTTTGACCCTTGTATAACAATCTACTATTGTGCAATTGTTCTAAGAAAGGTTATGGAAAACATTGTTAGGAAACCGGCATAGGTACGTCTGATAGCAAAACTTGAAGACGTTACGTTGACCGATCCACTCTGTGTTTGATAATGATAAATGATTTTATTTCTGTAATGTAGGTTTGTACAAATACTTACACGTCAATTATATTTTAAAACTAGATGAGGTCGGCGTTTCCTATCTGACTACTCTGAGAAGAAAGGCCGAAACAAACTCAGAGGTCACAGTCTCTTTTAAAGTTCAGACATAATCTTGGTCAGATCATGTGAAGACCATGTGGATTTGTGTCTGAAATGGTCTTTCGAGAAAAAACCACACAGAATGAGTGGACCTGTCCAGTCAGTGCACGCATTTGTCAGTAATCGTGCAGCTCAACTCAAAACTTAGGAGCTCAACCACTCGACGAACAATACCAAAGAAAGGACATTTGGGTAGGTCTTATAAAGCACTCGAAACTGCCAGATTATCATTACAACTACCTGAGAAAGTGAAAAAAATAAAAGTGACGCACTTAGTCCTCACATTCACAATAATTAAATAATAATATTATACTTCGCAGAGTAAATTGTCATGGCATTGTATAAATAATAATTATCAAATGTCAAAGTTTATGTACAATAAACAATAAAATTGTAAAAATTAAAATTAAAAATTATAAAAAAACATTCAGTATGCAAAAATTGGAGCAACTCAGTCCCAGGGCCAGCAGTCTGGACATAGATAGCGACAAAAATCGGTCGAAGTTTAATCGATGTCAAATTTCTTTAATAGATTTTCAACCTTATGCTATCGAAATAAAGTTGAAAATCTATTAAAGAAATTTGACAACGATACGACTTAGCGACCAATTTTTGTCGCTGTCTAGTGTCGAGACTGCAGGGCCAGGCCTTTTTGTCCTCAAAATAATCTTTAACGGTATAAAAGGCTTTCTGGCACAACTTACGTGTAATGAATGATTTGAATTTATTAAGAAGAAGAAGAATCTTGAACGTGGCTTGGAAGTTTATTATAAAAGCGTATACATTGACATCTGAACGAACCACCTATTTTCTTGAGCCTTGTTGTAGGTACAACAAATTTGTTTTTGTTCCTAGTATTTATATTATGGATATCACTATATTTTTTTTAACAATTTTATATTTTTATAGGCATATAAAAGATTTTCAAAAATATATTGAGAAGGCACGGTCATTACATTAATTTCCTTAAATTTCTCGCTGAGAGATTGCCTCGGACTTAATTTATAATTTCATCGAACAGATCTTTTCTGCAAAACAAAGATAGTTTGAATGTCGGCGGATTTTCCCCACACCAGAATACCGTACGACATAACACTATGAAAATAGCTGAAGTACACTAAACGGGCTGTCTGTATGTCGGTTAAATTACGATTTTTTCTAACAGCGTATGCTGCGGAGATTAGCTTTTTTGACAATTTATCTATATGTGGGTCCCACTGAAGCTTAGCATCCAAAGTTAAGCCCAATAATACTGTGCTATCTTCAGGATTCATATCTTCGCCCTTTATCAATACATTAGTTTTCACCTGTTTTACGTGAGGTAGCGTAAACTTAATGCATTTGGTATTTTTTTAAATTAAGAAGTAAATTATTGAGATTGAACCAGTAAACTACTTTTGAAATCGCGCTATTTACATCGTCAGTAACCAGCTGCTGATGTATAAGTTTAAACAAAAGTGAAGTGTCATCCGCAAACAACACTATATTATGATTATCCTTTATGTGGTACGGCAAGTCATTAATATAAATAAGAAACAAGATAGGACCAAGAATTGAGCCCTGCGGGACTCCCATTGTTACTATAGATCCAGGAGATCTTTTTCCACTAACGTCAACACTCTGAATCTTATTACTCAAGTATGAAGTTAGAAGATCCAGAGCGGTATTGCGGATCCCGTAGTGGCGGAATTTCCTGATTAACGTTTCATGAAGAACGCAATCGAATGCCTTGGACAAGTCACAAAAGATGCCCAAGGCATTGCATTTATCTTCCCATGCATTATAAATATGTCCTAAAAGTTCAACACCGGCAAAAGTACATCAGTAGTTGAACGATTCCTTGTAAAACCAAACTGTTTGCTATGTAATAATTTTTGTTTATTAAATAATCTTTGCAATTGGTCTAAAATAAATTTTACTTAAGGTGGGTACTGAAATAGCTCTATAGTTTGTGGGGTCTAAAGTACTACCTGATTTATACAAAGGTATTATTTGTTTTTTTTTTCATAAGGTTAGGAATCTCGCCACAGTCGCTAGTCGATACAATTGTTAAAGATAAGAGCTTAAGTAGGTGCTACAATGTCAATAATAGACTTAGCAACTTCTACAGAAGATAAATTATAGAGAGCAAGGTATTATTAGTAGAGTGATAATGATGTGTGTCATGTAGCTTCCGTTCCTTGTTTCCTACCAGACTAATACCATAGACATCCGAATTTGATAGAACGACTAACCCTGTTTTGTTCCTCTGCAAGGAATGGCTCCCTCTCCCTTTTCCATCCATTTCTGTTCGCTTTATAGGGGGCCTGTCCTACTCCTTCCGGTAGGATAAAGCTAATGTCTTCTTATAGATTTTACTAAAGTCAAACATCTTTTATCCGTGAAATTAAATCGACGTTCGACAGTACTAGTATGAAAAACCTATCAAAAATTCAAAATTTATTCTGCGGATAAAGAATTAAAATAAAAGTATGCCTTTGTTACTTATTGTTTGAGCATTATATACAGGCTGTCAGGGGCATCGACGCGCATATTGTAATCATGAATTCAGCACATGTACGTGTTGTATTTATATTATTTTTGCCTACCAAAATGGATAAATGCCCACCAAATCTTGTTTAAGTTGCTCACCAAAAATGAGTTTACTTCAAAATTCAAGGGTGGGATGGGATGCAAGAGCGAGCGAAGCGAGCTCGGGACTTGGGGCACCCCGACTCGGACAGTTTAGGTTAGAAGGGGATAAAAAATATAACCACGAAGGGGGTGGCGGTTTCTCCCAGACCCCGCCATCCCCTTCGTGGTTATTTTTTTTAAACCACCCAGAAGTAGGAGCCCCGCTCAGCGGGGCTCCGTCGACTACGCCTTATAGATAAAAAAGGAAAATATTTTAATTTCTACAATACTTTATGAAACACAATTTGGTGAGCATTTATCTATTTTGGTGAACACAATTTGGTGAGTATATCGAATTTTTTGGTAGTAAAATAGGTACTCTTCTGGTAGGCGTTTAAACACAAGCCAAAATTAATGACAGCAAGTTCTTACTCCCGATGTGTTTTTGCCCGTCCGAAAAAGTTAATTAATTGGGAGTGCGTTCATTTCGATGTATCGAACTGCTATCGGACAGGCCCGTATCTTAGTTGATGGATTTAGAGAGAAGGCCCCCAGGACATAGGCCTCCCCCAAGCATCGCCACTTCGACCGGTATTTTATACAATAACACAATGTTGATTTTCTTTTACAGCCATGAGATTCCGCTTCCAAGATAAGTACAGGGACATAAAGAATCACTGCAGAGACATAAAGATGTCGAATGAGGTTACTATCAACGAAGAATCGGTTCTCTACTACGACTGTTACTGGTCGAAAACTGACGACAAAGATGGACAGAGTCACATTCTGGACTTCGAGGCTACGGCTGAAGATCTAACTGTTAATAGGGGACAGTATTACTTTAATATACCCTCTGCGGAAATGCTAAGTAAGTGAACTGGTTGGCTGTTTCTGTGTCCATAAAAAAAAACAAAGTCTATTTAGCCGACGATAAAAAGACGCGAGGGTTCCAAGTAGTTTTTTTTTATGTATGTCCACGCACATCGTTATTGTGCTCACCAGTTGGCGCCACTGTCGAGTAAGGTCCTGTTGCAGTACTTTTATTTGATGTTTTGGATATGTTTAAGCACCCTTTAGTATGTTTATTTTATTACATTTTAAAACTTCAAATGAATATTTAGATTATAATATTCCTAAAATTGGCATGAAGCAGAAAAATCTTATTCTTCCTTCAAGTGCTACCAAATTAGATCCTAACTTTTTACTTAAAGTCTTAAGCCATAATTAATCAAAAATGGCACAACAATTACAGCTATTATGAATCATTCGATAAAATCCGTGATAAAAAATCCCGCAAACAGTGAATGTTCAGTACATATTTTCACATCTAGAGACCTTACTCTACACTAGTGCCACTAGCGGCGAACTCGAGCGCGATAGCCCTCATTAAGTTGCTGGTACTTATACCCTTTATTAAGGAGTCTGATAAATTTAACCATGCATATACCATGTATAAATCAACAAATTTGAAAAATACTTCTATCTCTGATTCCCTATGATTAACAAACCCCACTATTTTCTAGGTCCATCAACAACCGAAGAAACATGGAAGCCGTTTATATACATAGAAATATTCCCGACGATCATGCGTTTACATATAATGCCACCCCCACAACAGCTGAAAATTCACGCATACCGCATTCAGGTTGTGACTCCGGCCAGCAGAGGTCCAAGAGAGGTTATGTCGACTATCAAGCTTCTACAGAATAATACCGACGAAGTGACGTATGACTACAACTTTGTGGGGTCGAATGGCTCCTTCAGCTTTGTGGTTACCCCCCTACATGCGAGGTGCGATGTGAAGGGAGGCGAGGGCTGTAAATCTGTGGAGAGTCCTAGAATTATGATAAGTGAGTATTTTATTTTATTGAGAACTAGCTTTTATCCGCGACTTCAAATTATCCCACGGGAACGTACTATCTATGTAAGCCTGGTCCTTACCGGACGGCGAGCTGCCCATTGCTCGCCGTCCGCAAGCCCGCGCCTACGGTGGCCCGGAGTCGGCAATCGACTCCTGACGCCCAGGGTGTCTCCTCCTGCAGCGACTAGGAGCGCGAGGGCGCAGCGATTGCCTCCCCTTCTCGCGCTCCGCCTCCTCCTTCGCGAGGATTACTGCTTCGCAGAAGGAGGTGACGGCTTCCCATTCAGGCTATGGTCTACCTGTGTGCCAAATTTCATCGAAATCTGTTCAGCCGTTAACAGACATAGTTACTTTCGCATTTATAGTATTAGTCCTCAATCTGCCTAGTCTTTTCCTAATTATGTTGGGGTCGGCTTCCAGTCTAACCGAATGCAGCTGAATATCAGTATTTTACATAGAGCGACTGCCTATCTCACCTCCAAAACCCAGTAACTGGGTAATACGATACCCCTTGGTAAGACTGGTTGTCAGACTTTCCAGCTTCTGACGACCCGTAACGACTGTTAAAGATCCACGAATGACAGCCGGGACTTACGGCTTAACGTGCTTTCCGTGACACGGACGGGTCTTGGTATGTATAGATGGTCACCCATCTACGGACCAACCGCGGCAAGTGTAGCTTAACCTGATTGATCGAC
Source organism: Dryobotodes eremita (assembly GCA_917490735.1). Lineage (NCBI taxonomy): Eukaryota > Metazoa > Arthropoda > Insecta > Lepidoptera > Noctuidae > Dryobotodes > Dryobotodes eremita. Next base: position 4,248,471 of record OU823254.1, on the reverse strand, counting down.
CCGTGCGGCTGTTATAACTTAGCCATAAGCCCCTCTCGCGTTTATAATATTAGTATGAATTGATAATGCAACAGCCAAACATCCTTGGGATTCTCAAAGTAATTAGCGAAATATGTGCTACACGCCTCTGCCTGCCCCTTTGGAGAATCCGGGCATGATGCTATGTTGGTGTTAATTTTTGTCTAATAGCCAAGCTTATGGCATATTATGAAAGTTACATAATGGAATCGAGAAATCTTCAAAAGACAATTATTTTGTTAATTTGAGATTATGGCGGCAAAAGTATAAAACACTAGTCTTATGTAAATGATAATGATAAATGATAAATGATTTTATTTCTGTAAGTAGGTTCGTACAAACACTTTTACACGTCAATCATGTTTTTTAAACTAGATGAGGTCGGCGTTTCCTATCTGACTACTCTGAGAAGAAAGGCCGAAACAAACTCAGAGGTCACAGTCTCTTTTAAAGTCCAGACATAATCTTGGTCAGGTCATGCGAAGACCATGCAGATTGGTATCTGAAATGGTCTTTTGAGGAAAGAACCACACAGTTTGAGTGGACCTGTCCAGTCAGTGCACGCATTTGTCAGTAATCGTGCAGCTCGACTCAGGAAGTCAGGACTTAAGGAGCTCAACGATTCCACGAACAATACCAAAGAAAGGACATTTGGGTAGGCCGCATAAATTACTCAAACTGCCAGATCATAATTAAAATTAAATTACAAAAAAAAAGCAATTACCCACATAGTCTTCACATTCACAAAATTAAAATAATATAATACTTTACAAGTAAATACTCATGTCATTGTATATATCAAATTTATCAATGTCAATGTGTATATATAAATTCGGTAATAATGTTTGAAGATCATGTAGATCGGTGTCTGAAATGGTCTTTTGAGGAAAGAACCACACAGATTAAGTCGACCTGTCCAGTCAGTGCACGCATTTGTCAGTAACCGTGCAGCTCAACTCAGAACATAAGGAGCTCAACGATTCGACGAACAATACCAAAGAAAGGACATTTGGGTAGGCCGCATAAACTACTTAAACTGCCAGACCAAGAATAAAACTGAAAAAAAAATGACCCACATAGTCCTCATATTCACAATAATGAAAATAACATAATACTTTTTATAGTAAATATTCATGTCTAAAAAGAGTTAGCAAACTAAAATCAACATTCACTGTGTAAATTTATTGGAGCAGCTCAATCCCAAGCCTTTTTGTCTTCAATATAGTCTTTCACATTATACTAGGCTTTCTGGCATAATTTCCGCTTTATAAAAGATTTGAATTTATTAAAGCTTAGATCTTGAATGTGGCTAGGAAGTTTATTATAAAAACGTATACATTGGCATCTAAAGGAGCCACCAATTTTTTTGAGCCTGGTTGTAGGAACAAGAAATTTGTGTTTGTTCCTGGTATTTATATTGTGGATATCACTGTATTTTTTAAACAGATTAATATTTTTATGTGCATGCATGTAATGCAGAAATCCGAACTAGGTATCTACCGAACTACGAAACAACAAAAAATACTTTCTGTAAAATTATGGACGACCGCATAGCCAGTTTTATATTGCAATAAAATTATTCTATTACTGGTAGGTAGTAGGTATATATCACCCGCCCAAATTATCTCAGTCCCAGTTATAACAACGTCAAACTATCAATACTTATATTTTTGGGAAATCCCGAAAGATCACAAACAACATTCCACAGTATCGGTAAGAAAAGAAAAGAAGAAAGCAGACCTTATTGCTACGAAATAAAGACGCTGCCTTTTGGTTCGGAATTGCTACCAAACACGTGCGGTTGATTGCCCGTTAACCTCTTACTTTTATAATATGGTAACAGGATAAAACAACGTGGTCTTATCGAATTTGTTTTTCACTAACGCCTTACACACTATCTAATAAACTTACTTATCTAAGTTATTTAACTTTTGACCTTAATATTAATAATGTAGCGTTTACTTAATAATAATTGGGTTTTACCTCTGTTTTGAATATATATTTCACGCAAAACGTTCAAACGTACAAATACTATTTAAAAAAATTAACAGATATCATAACATCGCGACTATAAAACCCGAAGGGTAGGCAGAATACCTATAGTTACACTCAGATTTCGCCAGTTATGTTAAGTCCCACGTCATATTCGTGAACGGGCGCCGTCAGTAGGGACTGGTCATCTCTGAGCTACCACGGCTTATATGAATTAAATTTAATATTTGAATTGTTTTTATCTTTTTATTACGGACGCTTTTAACGTTCGGCATCGTTCTCATATGCATAATTTCATCATGAATGATCTAACAATTTATTTTGATTTTAAAGAGTGTCCGTGGAGTTTCTTGCCCGTTCTTCTCCATAGGTAGCTACTACGCTTTGGAATGGGCAACTAGCTTCATCTTTCTGACTGACCGACCCCTTGACAATTCATGCTTTGAGTTTGATTTTTTTGGTCAAATTCCTGATAAGTTACCTTATCTGGCAGAAATACATGACATGTCAATTCTATTTCATATACAATTTATCCGGAAATTGTAAAGCAAGCCTTTATTAATATCTTATGTTGGTGAAATGTCTATAAATATCCGCGCCTCGGAAAGCACGTTAACAAGTTGGTCCCGGCTGTCATTCATGGCCCTTTAACAGTTCTTACGGGGGTCAGAAGCCCGAAAGTCTCCCGAAAGTCAACCAGTCTTCTTGGCTGTCAGACTCGGGGATTGAAAAGGTTCCTAAAATATCGGTAAAGAACCGGTATTTAGTGGTTCCGTTACTAGAACCCGAACCGGAACAGGAACCTAAATTGGAATCTTTAAGACCCTTATTTTACCGGTTCTTCTTCAAAGCGAGTTCGAACTAGTTCATTCGATGCCGTTCAGCGCAGGTCGAAGCGTTGTACGATAGCGGCGAGGTACGGGCGGCCGCCGGCGGGTGAAGAGGTTGAAGTTTTTGTGAGAGGGGGGAAGGGCACTTTTGCTTTAATAGATCCTGTGGTAGTTATTTTGTAGAGAACCTTTAAGTCAGAGGGTACGGAACCGGTATATTGGAACCTTTATTTGGAACCGGTACTTTGGAACCAGAATCAAACCGGAACCGTACCGAAAAGAAAAACCTTTTAAAAGAACCGAAATGAAGAACAGGAACCCAAATTCATACCGGTTTTCAATCCCTGGCCAGACTTTCGGGTATCATGTTACCCAGTAACGAAGTACTAGAGGTCAGATAGCCAGTCGCTCCATCTAAACTACTGGTATATATAGCTGCTTCCGGTTAGACCAGAAGCCGACCCCATCATAATTGGCTAAAAGCTAGGTATATGATATTTTTAAAATAATAGCCATTTTATCCTGTCCACCCTGTTTAGTCCCAAATGGCCAAATGACGTCACTAACTGAGAGTCTTAAACGCATCACAGAACAATGCTGATGCCCATATAAGCTTGGACAATTTCATTGTTTAAAATGACAAAGAAGTCATAAGTGTATAAAATAGTCTCTAATTGAATTTTCGGTGGTACGTGTTTAAATATGAAAATTATTGTCTGCATATTAAGATTAATTTAGTGGTAACAAAGATAGGAAAACTGACACAAATATCTCATGTTGCCTTATCCATACTAAATATTATAAATTCGAAAGTAATTGTCTGTCAGTCTGTCACCGTTAAACGCCTAAACCACTGAATGGATCGTTATGAAATTTGACAGGTAGGTAGCCGACCTGAAGACCGACAAAGGGTATTTTCATCCTGGATATTTTTATTTAACAACAACACGCAGACTTTAGCCCCGTTGTGATTTGAAAGTCGGTGAAACGAAAAAGTGACATTAAAAAGTAACAAACACATACATCTATAAGATTTAATGTGCGAGAGACTGAGATAGAATACTTTTGAAGGTTTCAATGTTTTTTTTTTTAATCTTTAGATGATTTGTGTGGTACTTGTCCAGCAATTAAAGGGCATAGAACCTTACTGGCATAGCAATGTTGATTTCAAGAGGAAAAAAAAGGCGTCGCACGATGAAACCGGTATAAATGGGTAGAGGATACTCAAACGAACAACAAAATGTTCGTAATATGTGGCCTAAAGTGTCACATCACGAGATATTGGAAGCTAAAGATCACCACATGCCTCACCTCTTGTCATGCTCTCTGTGCAATAACACCTGCACTTTATGACCGTTGCGAGGTAAATGCTAACGCTGTCGACGTGGCCAAATTCTGCTCGAAACACTAGCTTTTCCCCGCGGCTTCGCCCGCGTGGAGGTCGGAAATTAATATAAAACAATAATAAAATAAGAATAATAAAATATAATATTTATTTATTATATTATTTTATTATTGTATGACCTACAAGTAGTTGTTCCGGGTCTGGCTGTTTGTGTATGTGAGTTTAAATGTTTGTAAACGCACCCACAATAAAGGAGAAATTCCTAGAGTGGGGCAACGTTTTTTATATTAAAAACAATATATATATATATATATATATACGGAACGTACTACCGGGATAAAAAGTATCCTAAATGTTAATCCAGGTTTTAAACTCTCTGTGTTCCAAATTCCATCCAAATCGGTTCAATAGTTTTTGCGTGTAAGAGTAACAAACATCCATTCATCCATCCATCCTTCCTCACAAACTTTCCCATTTATAATTTAAGAAACAAAACATGGGAATCATCCTTACGACGAAGAACACGACATGGGGACAATGCGCATTAAATATCTCGCCAACATGACACTTTAGCATATTACGAGTCATATTTGTTTTTCTAAGTATTCTCTACCCATCTATACCAGTTTCATCAAGCGCCGCAACTTTTAAGACTTAGTTGGTTTCCGTACGTCCTTTTTGGGTAACCACTGAAAATCAGCGCAGTGCTGTGGGCCCCCTATAGCACAGCATCATGCGGAGTGGAAGCCTTCTTGACACGGTCTTGACGTGCAGTTGTCGACTATTTTTGTTTTGTACTCGTGATTATAGATCTATTTTGTTTTTATTTTTCTTTATTATTAGAGCTTCTTTATTATCTTTTTTGTATGCACGTGTTTTTGTGACAAATAAACCTATTTTTAACCGACTTTAAAAAAAGGAGGGGGTTCTCAATTTTTTTTATGTCTGTTACGCCAGATCTTTTTTCTAGGTGAACCGATTTTGATGATTTTTTTTTTATTTTTTGAAAGCTGATGCTTCTCATGTGGTCCCATATAAATTTGATCAAGATCTGACCAGCAGTTTTGGAGTTATCCTTAATGATGCGTATTTTTCCACTTGGTTTATATTAATGATGTTTTAATAATTTCCTATCACTGTTATTTACACATTAAGTAGTGGTATACGAACTTATGTGAGTTAGGTACCAAAACTAAAAACTGAAAAATAAAAACATTTTTGCAAAAAAATTACAACCGACTTCCAAACAAAGACAAAAAAAGTGAAAAATTACTTTAATTTTGAAAGTCGGTGGCAAAAAACGAAAATACAAAACCAAAAACACCTCACTATTTTGTGTTTTTGGAAGTAGTTTTTTTTTTTGTAAAATAGTGTTTTTCTTTTATTGGGGTATGCCAGCATCCATAAAAAAACGTTCAAACCCCTTTGGTAGGTACGGCACGCTGACCTTATATTGACCATGTAATATCCTTCTTTACAGGCAGTGAACCCCAAACGCTTAACATCTGCATAGCGAGTGTCACAGCACTGATTGTGGCGTCGCTATTCGCTTATTACATCGTCCTACGTGTGATAAGGCGGTATTGTTGCCACGACGAAAACAGAGACGCAGAAAAAGGTAAGTTTCACCACATTTTTAACCGACTTCTTAAAAAGGAGGAGGTTCTCAATATGTCAGTTTAAAAAACAATATGTTACGCGATATCTCCGGCATTAAAATTGTGGATCGATTTTGAAAATTCTTTTTTAACGGATAGGGTATGCCTCAGCAGGCTTAGCACGAGCACCGATTTGTTGACAGAAGATTAGACAAAAATGACGTTCCGTGAAGACAGTACGAAGGCAGCAAAGTAGAAAGAGTCAACTGCACTTGGAACGAGTCTGATGCCGAAAATATAGATTTTTGAATTTTTTGTACGTTTGACTATTTGTTTGCATGTATGTACCGGATTGGCGCAATAACGGCTGAACGGATTTGGATGAAAATATAGTTTATAACCTGGGTTAATACATAGGGTACCTTTAATCTCGGTAGTACGTTTCCGTGGGATATTTTCCGACATCCACGCGGGCTAAGCGGCGCGCAAAAGATAGAGAAGTTAATATAGATTTTGAATAAATAAATATGAATGAATGGACAACCAGCAACCTGCACTGGGCCCGGATAGGAATCACTACCACCAAACCTTATTCTATCGCCAATCAGGAATTTTGTGTTCCGATCGATCGCAATTTAGTTACACAATACGTGGATGACTATGACTCCCCCTCCAAGTAATCTTACGCCTTCGTTCTTTCACAGTCATATTATGACGATTAGAACACGACTGCAGAGTTAATTATTAAACAAAACTCACTTTATTTCCAGCTATGATGATACCAACACCGCCAAAAATACTGGTAGCATACTCACCCGCAAATAGACTGCATGCCGAATGCGTCACGTCTTTCGTCACCTTCCTGCGATCAGAATACGGCTTCATCGTCATGTTCGATGGTGACATATCCGCTACCTCGCATGGAGACCCTTTCATCTGGGCGGAGGAAGCCTTCAGGTTAGCCACCCATGTCATTTACATCGTTGGACCAGCCGAAGAAGCCAACCTATGTAATAACATCTATGACAAACCAATAATCAGCGCACATAAAAATATCGACAACTTAATCCTGTCGTTCATCAAAGCCAGCAGAGCCCTAAAATGCTCCAAAGACGTCATTAACATCTTGTTCGAACATTCCGATGGCATTATTCCGGTTGAAACTCGACTCGCGAAAACGTTTACCTTACTCACAGATTGGCAAAAACTCATATCGTATCTATCAAAAGACTTGCTCCCCAAAATACATATACAGCGGTCAGAAAAGGGTAGGTGCTTTTACGAAGACTTGAAAAGGGCCAAGAAACTGCTGGGCGCGAGAAATGACGAAGTGATCGTACAATTCGAGCAGAATAAGAATTTTGAGAAGATATTGTTGTAAGTTGGTATTGTGCAGGTTTTTGGGCACAGTTTAGAGCGCGTTTGGAGTTGACTGGGTGACATAGAGGTCGGGAATTTTGTAACACGCGTTTAAAGCCTCGTATTTATTGGAAACAATGTTTCGCAACATTGATATTCCGATATGTTCTTTTGTTTACCATGAAAACGGAACAATATCATGTTACTAGCAACAAGCAACATTTTTTTCCAATGAATACGTGGCATTATAATATATTTATCTATAATATTCTGTGGATATCACTAAAATTGTTACGATATTTACCGCCGTGATTAGGTTACAAATCAAATATTGAAAAATCCCGGTCTTCAACGAAGCTACGCCCATCGACTCCCGCGCGTACAGTTAGCAACTATCACGCTGATTTGTCACATAATTTTAATGTGCAAACTTCAGCCTTTAGTTGTTCACTGTTTGTTTGTACACATATTGATTGTTTAGTATTGTAACGTCGGACTAAATAATAATATGCAAAGGTATCTGATGATAAGTCCATGTTATTTCAATGTTTTGTAGCTATAAAAGTTATAATAGTCATAAGATCATCATTTACTGTCGTAGTTATATTTTATTAACAATATTTGAATTTAACATTGTATTGCTTGACTTTTTTAGTTCACAAAAATTAGGAAAAGAATAATGTTAAATCCGTCTCCATGTTATTATTTAGTCTACAATCTATACTCACATATTTTTCGATAGAAAGTTATTTTGTGTTACATATTTTAAGGCAAATATAAATTGAATTTGATACTTAATATCTATCTAATATCTGTGTAAAAATTATACGAAAATAATAAAAACATGTTGTATGAAAAGCGTATACGTGGCTCAAGAAGGAAATATAAAAAATATTAGATTTATATTCCAAGGCCGTACTTTAATTTTAGATACACTATTCAGTTGCGGACAAAAGCGTCACTTTAGATGTAAGTCTGTCTCTTTCTCGCACACAGATTGTAAATAACGCTCTCTCTTTCGTAACGAAGTTGTACTAACATTTAATACGATGCAAAACACGTTCATTTGTTTCGGATTTGAAAGAAGCTCGAAAATTAGGGGCGGATCTTATGAGGAATACCTCACCGGGACGCCATGGCGAGGTCGCCAGGTCGCGCTGCCAACTAAATGTATGCAGTTATATAGTGGGTTGCTCACCTGGCGTCCGCTTGGTTACGCAGCCAACCATACATTTTGTTGGCGACGCAACTCGGCTGTGCCGCCATAGCGTCCCGGTGAGGTATGGCTCTATATCAAAATTTACAGTACCTGGTCGTGAAAATGGCAGATCCAGTTTTCGAAAAAGTTCAGCTTTGTAGAGCGTCATTTCTGTCACTCTAAAGGTCATCACTCATTATAACAGCACCGCTCCGACAGCAAATAACTTGCCTTTCAAGTTAAGATTTTAAATAAAATGCATTAAAGTAAATTTTACGATGACAATAAAGAATAGTGGACAGCTCTCGAGCAGCGCGCTGTCTCCCCGTTGCCCTCTTCCCTCTTCTTCGTCGAGCACAATAGCTATGATTGCCAGTTCGCGTGAAGTGAACTGAGACATAACAAAGAAACGCGTGCTTCTCATGCTCACTAACTCACTAATGTTCGCAAAACGGTCTGTACGCTGAAAACTACCCGTTGTTGCGTGGACGGTGAGCTACAAACTAGTAAGCGGCGCGTGGGCAACCAAGTTGTCAACGGTGGCGTGCCAGCAGCGAGCGGTCGTCTTGCTGACGGCGCGTTGGAGCGGTGCGGTTTTAATGAGTGATGAACGTTACCTGTATGACGGTCGTTTCCTAAAGCTAAATTCGTCATATTAACGCCCCTGTGGTATATTATGAGAAAACGCGGCCACGTAATCGTTGGCATTTATTCTATACTAATGTACTCCTCTGTTTTCTCCCTAGTTAATGATACTAGTCCAAATATATTTTTTATGATTTAATTTGAGAACGTTAAATATATGTATATATAATTACGCCAAAAAACAAAATATGGGACATGGCAGTGATAGATATTCAATATATCGCATCCAGGGAGAATACAGAGGAATACGTTAGTATGGAATGAACGCCAACGACCACGTGACCGCGTTTCCTCTTAAAGTGTTCGAAGGAAAACAAAAGAAATTTTGATACCAAAGATGGGGCAGATCTTCCAAGCCCGAAATAACGAAACAACAATTTTGGCTACCCTGTATACCTCGGGATTCATTAATATTTTTTATGGTTATTTATAAGTGTTGTCTTACCCAGTACGGTTCATATCTAATTTGTTCTTTACCAGTTCGATGCATATCTAATGGCTTTGGTTATTTATAATTGTTCTTTACCAGTTCGATGCATATCTAATGGCTTTGGTTATTTATAATTGTTCTTTACCAGTTCGATGCATATCTAATGGCTTTGGTTATTTATAATTGTTCTTTACCAGTTCGATGCATATCTAATGGCTTTGGTTATTTATAATTGTTCTTTACCAGTTCGATGCATATCTAATGATTTTGGTTATTTGTAATTGTTCTTTACCAGTTGGATGCATATCTAATGGCTTTGGTTATGTATAATTGGACGCAGTTAAACGAAAAGGATCCAAGCCACAAATGGCCAAAAATGAATTGTGTATACCAAAACGCGTGTACACGAACTTAAACTTTATTATTACGAAAACAATCCAAGTAAAATTTAAACGCAACATCATGTTGCAATGAATTTTACTTACATTGTTTTTGTAATATTAAAGTTTTAACTACAAAGAATGTTTTGGTATACACAATTAAGTTTTGGTCATTTATGGGTTGGATCCTTTTCATTTAACTGCGTCCAATTGTTCTTTCCCAGTACGATGCATATCTAATGGCTTTTAGTAATAGGTAAGTATTTTTATATTAAATTTTTTACTTTTAATTTTTAAAGGCATTATTCACTTTTTGAACGGTCTCACCTCTATCCCACCTGAAAAATTGGTTCGAACTTTTCTTATGTACCTACTTGATGTAGACTCCACTCTTGTAACCAGCGGGGTAATTACGTAACATACTGTAGGTAGATATATTATTTGAAGGCGTGATGTTATGTATGCATACATATTATTTGCAAATGAAAATTGTGCATTTTTTGTCGATAAGTGCAGTCTTTGCTAAGAGCCCGTATCCGTACATATTAAAATGACAAGAGTATGCATTTTTACTGTGTATATTAACAAAAATGCGCGTGTAGCATTGTTCTTTTTTGTTCATTATATTGTTTTCTAATGTAAATACTTATATATTTTATCGTGTAAAGTAATTTGCGTTCAAAAAGTCGAAATATTATACTAACATATTTTTTTAAATATTTTACATTGTTTTCTGCTGTAAATTCTTCAATATCTTTTAAGTATCGATGGCGAATAAAAAAAAAACATTGATTAGTATTTAATATTTAATACTTTGTGTAAAATCTTTTCTTACAGAATTTTCCAGATTTATTCTCTTTAAATTTGGTGTGCCATAAAGTAAACTAAACTAAACTAAACTACCCTAAATTGGTGTGTTGCTTCTTTGTGTAAGATGTTAGTGTTTGGCCACAAAGCGGCTTTACACTGCACTAAATAACTAGAGTGGTGTAACGTAAGATACTCTTTTGTATATTCTATTTAACTGAATAAGGTATAAGTATATGGGCGCACAACTATCGCATAAAAATCTATGGTCTTCTATACTGGCCGTATATTATACAGGAGGTGGCAGTGATCAACCAATATTTACGTCACATCCTGTACGTCTATGAAATGACCAGTTTTCCCTTTCTCTTGTGTCTTAAAAGTATCACATTGATACATGTAGTTTTATTGTTCTTTGCATTTTCTAAAAGCTTGCTAAACTAATGGATGGTTCATATCCATTGGCACCTATTTCATATCTATTTAAAAGACTTGCAGATATGAAACTATTTTACTATAATATATACTTTGTAAACCCGATTTTGGGTACATTTATGTGATATCAAAATGTATAACATTCTTCTCATATTTACGCTGCTATTTTTAATACATTAATCTTTTTTGGTGGGTCTTCCCAGTGTTTCCAGCAGTACATTTTTTACATATCAGTATAGGCCTTGCATTCTTCTGTTTTGAATAATGTAAGCGTTTTATAAGATCTTATTAGGACATTTTATTTTTATCTTATACTGCAAGTTTTGGTTAATATTGCTAGCATAATAAAATTGTTATTAATATTATAAACTAGCAACTCTAGTTATTTAGTGTCAAATTTGTACCTTTTTATATACCTGTTTCCCCGTTGATCTCATTGGTAAAAACTGTTGGAGTGTGTTCTTTCTTGATACAGGACCTTTCAATTATTAAGCTCAAAATATTATACCTTGTGATGTATTTTTATAAATAAAGTCATACATAACTTGAATTCTGTGGTTGTTTTATTCAAACAACACCTACCATAACATAAAATCACGACTGTATTCCCCGAAGGGTTAGGCAGAGGTGTATCTATAATAACACCCACATTTCGCTAGTTATGTTTAAGTCCCATGTAATAGGGGCGACCCTATTGTCATCCACCGACCACAAATCCAGACTCCGGGCTGCTACTGAGAAATTCCAGATGGAAATACCCAACAACACTACTCGACCCGGTAATTGAACCCAGGATCTCATGCTTAGCAGTAGTGCTTGCGACCACTACACTAAAGCGGCAGTCATGTCACTAATGTTTATTCAATTATTAGTTTAGTTTACCCCGACCTTAATTCAAGACAGAATTTTCACAATTTGACATGTCTTATTATGAAGAAATGGCGAGAATATACTAACATTAGTAGAGATCGTCTAACTTAAAACAGCACGCCCCTCCACTAAACTATACAAACATTTGAAATGTGTATGCAAAAAGCAGTGGAGGGGGTGAAATTTTAAACTGGTCGATCCCTACCTATGTTACAAACTGGTCTATCTCTACCTTTGTTACAAACTGGTCGATTTTTACCTATGTTACAAAATGGTCTATCTCTACCTATGTTACAAACTGGTCTATCTCTACCTATGTTACAAACTGGTCGATCTCTACCTATGTTACAAACTGGTATATCTCTACCTTTGTTACAAACTGGTCGATCTTTACCTTTGTTACAAAAGGGTCTATCTCTACCTATGTTACAAACTGGTCGATCTCTACCTATATTACAAACTGGTCGATCTCTACCTATGTTACAAACTGGTCGATCTCTAACTATATTACAAACTGCACCCTCATTACGTAACACACTTTTGAAGCCTATTGCTAATCCATTGCTTCATATGTTCGAAAATTTGTCTGCTCAACAACTTAAGTAAGTAATGAATGTTGTTGAACTGTCAAAATGAAACCCATTGCTACTGTTAGTGTGTTACGTAATTACCCCACTGGTCGATCTCTACCTATGTTACAAACTGGTCGATCCCTACCTATGTTACAAACTGGTCGATTCCTACCTATGTTACAAACTGGTCGATTTCTACCTATGTTACAAACAAAAAAATAGTGATAATTATTTAATGGGAATTGAAAATCAGGACCAAGGAAGTAATGAGTAAGAAAACACATGCTATATCATTATCATTTTGGTTTATTTATCACGACGCGGGTACACCAAAACACCAATATGGAATGTTGTACATTAATACAACGATAGTCTTTTAGATATATTATTAAATATACATACACTGAGCAATTTTAAAGGTAGATGGATACATTTGTGACGAGATAGTAAAATTATAGGTATGACAAAAATAAATATATAAAATATCAAATGTGAAAGTTAACTAATAATAAAATTAATTTAAAAAAAACAATATACATAACCTGGCGGGTACACTTTGTACGGTATTGTATGGGCGTAACAAAATAATAATGTTGTGAATGGACCGTTGCCATACAAATAAGGTAGCGCTTGGCTCAAAAAATATGATCATTAACCTCACTTTACATACGAGAATCAGTTATTCGGGTATAAATTCCAACAATTTTATTACGCCCAACAAATTCTTCTACAATTAATAACAACAACAACAAAACTATTCAATAGTAATGACTAATTAGTTTACAGCGAAACAAACATGATTATGCAAGTTTACTAGTCTATCCCTTATTTATGATCCACAAAATAATTCGTAGTTATTTCAAAAATGCTTTAGATGACGCATTTGATTTGTACATAACTGACCCGTAATAATAAAGACTGTCACTAAAGTGATTCTGTGAGGTAATTGCTTAAAAACAATCATGATGCCATTCATTTTGTGGCGGCATCTGCAACGCCCTAATATCTCCTCCATCTCGGCTCCTATGCTTGTCAACTTTATGACCATACATAATAACTTATCTGTGCTCTTCAATCCTCCGTGCTTATTGTGCTTATTGATATCGGTATCCTGTGCTTTGGAAAGTATTATAAGCTAGCTACAATACCTTCTTGAAGACTCATTCCATCGCCCCGAATCACACCTATACTTTCCACCAACCGATTACCAGCGGGAGCCGAACTCCATGTCAGCGTAATGAGCTTATCAACCGAGGGAGTATCAACGACGGAAAGGTACAATTTATGTATATAGTGCTAAAATTTTTACGATTTCGTCTGCTGCGGAAAGGGTAACCGCCCTGGCCCTGCAGTCTCGACATAGATAGCGACGAAAATCTGTCGCTAAGTCGTATCGATGTCAAATTTCTTTAATATATTTTCAACCTTATGCTTTGGAAATAAAGTTGAAAATATATTAAAGGAATTTGACATCGATACGACTTAGCGACAGATTTTTGTCGCTATCTAATGTCGGGACTGCCGGCCCTGTAGGTCTAGACAAAAACTTTTCTGATAGCGTTAACGCCAGACGCTAACGTCAAAATGTATGGCAAAGACATTACTTACCTGCGGAAAAGATACGTAATGTCACGTGGTAAGCAAATGTCAACTCCATACAATTCGATTTTTCCGTTGGCGTTAACGCTTACAGAAAAGGGATTTTGTCTAGGCCCCCTGGTTGTATCACTTTGCTCAATTTCCGCAGTCTCCTTTGCGACCATCACTTCCTCGCAAAAGATGGACGGCGTCCCGCGCGCTCTGGTTTTCGAGTATGGTCTACGTCTCGCTTCCGGTCGGAACAGATAGTCTCTGAAGCACCCATGTCCGGAGAGCACCTGTGTCAACCGGAATATAGGGTAGCGATGCAGTCCCTCCAGCCACTCCTATATTACAAGTCTTATCGCCGCTATTGTGGATTGATCCGCCTGTCACTTGCTGCCCCCCAACGACTTCCTAAGCGTGGGTACCCCACAGCGGTGCCCTTAGCGTGTAATAGCTTAGTTTATAAGTTGTACGCCCTGACTGAAGGCCTTAATTTATTAGGGCAGCCATAGGATAGGCCGGTTAAGCAGGCGACAACCTCCTAGGTTGACCAGCGAGATGTTTGCTATTCACAAAAAAAAGGGTATTGTGGCATGCCCTTATTTTAGTATACCTATAGCTTCCTTTCAAGTCGAGCGACGTCTTAACTATGCTCTGCACATAATAAATGCTACAAATGCGTCAACTAACATTAAAAAAAAAAAACTTAATAAAGGCATCGGGTTCCTCTAATTCGTATCGACACAATGGGTGCTTAGTTGCGTACTATTGCTCAGATCGTAATTATGCGTGTTACATTACATACCTCAATGCCTGTAATCCCTGAAGTGTTAGGCAGCGGTGTACCTATAGTACATTAACATTTCGGCAGTTATGTTTAAGTCCCATGTAATAGAGTGCGAGCCTATGGTAATCAACCGGGCACAAATCCCGAAAAAGTTTAAGAGAGCACAATATTGTAAGTAACGTTTGACTGGCATAATAAATATTTTGTGTTTCATAATAAGTTCACTTCCATCTATTTACAACTACATAATCCGTATACCTGTAAAACTATAACACAATATTAAAAATTGGCAATTAGGACCGAATTAGCTGTCACACAATGAAAATAAAATATTATTTTAGTTAAGTTTACAAACTTTGGCTATTTAAAAATAAATCAATTTTGAAGGTTATGTGTACCTATATTATAGTTAGACACAATAAGTACAGTCAGTTACAGATTGCTGTTCAATTAATTATAGGGATTGAAATGTTTTACGAAGCGATTCAAAATTTCATACAGTCGATAGCCGTACGCATTTGGCAGTTATTTCTGAGATTGTAACGTTTAGGGCCAGTTTCTTCAACGAAAATTATACGCAAAATTAATGTGACAAATTGTCAAGCGCCCGTAAACTGCTGCGATTGGTTTACGCGCGCTTAAAAATTTGCCATATTCATTTTGCTATAATTTTTGTTCGAAGGACTGGCCCTTTCTCTGCTATATCTTAATGATAATGCCATTAGTATTACTGTTTTGTTGTATAAAACCCAAAGTATAAAAAGTAAGAAATTAATCAAAAAGGTAGGAAAATAGTAAAGCATTTAGGAAATTCCCCAAAATCATCTTACCTCACGTAATATTTAGTAACAAAACCCCTACAATTTCAATTCATATACATTCTAACTAAAATTTATTCATAAACAGACATGATTGCAACCTCAATATCGCCAAAATTCCTCTACACAATGTCTTTAATAATGTTGTACGATTTTAGACTCTAAACATATATGTGTAGAATCTAAAGTTACAGTAGCAAATAATACTTGGATTATAGCAAAACTATTGTTTGATATTTCAGTTTGACTATTTTTATAGACACTTATGCCTTTAGATAAAGTAACAGTGGATTAAATATTCAACAGGTTCAATGTAAAAAGTTTATGTATTAAATCCACAATTCTAGAATTTGCGTCTACCATATTTTGTCTCCAAAATGCCCAAATCTTTAAGTCCGCCTCTGTACATTTGTGTGGTTAGAGGAAGAATAAAAAAAAATGTCTTAGAACAGTTCCGTTAAATATCAACATTTATAAAATCCTTATATTTAGCGTCACTTGTGTCTGTTAAGATGAAATTTTGAAAGCGATTTTGGGACAAATTCCAATAACTACATTTATTTGGTAGTGATGTGATAACCGATACTGTAGGCAAGATTTGAAATATGGTTTGGGAGCACGTTGAGATTCGATAGCAAAACTTTACTATTATAACCTGCATTTTAATAAAACCCAGTTTATTAAAAAAAAAATATATATATATAAGAATACTGTTTTTTTAACTCACCATTACTTGATCTATGGACTTCGAAGCCTACTTAAATCTATTGCAACAACATTAAGAGTTCCTCACTAAACAGTCCAAGTTCCACACGATAACACATTCACTGATAAATACCTGCCAAACTGCCAATGTCTTCTTGCGTTCCAAATGTCATGCAAGTGTGGCACTACCCTAATACCTGCAGCTATTGAAGTACTTGTGTAGACGATTTCATGTACTGCAAGAAAAAACAATTATTTAGGTTAGTAGGTTGTAGGTATTGCTGTGTAGCTGTAATTAATGACAATCTGTATATACGGTCATCAAATGTGATAAGTAACCAGCCCCTGCAGTCTCGACATTAGACAGCAACAAAAATTGGTCGCCAAGTCGTAACGTTGTCAAATTCCTTTAATAGATTTTCAACTTTATTTCAAAAGCATAAGGTTGAAAATATATTAAAGAAATTTGACATCGATTAGACTTAACGACCGATTTCTGTCGATATATTTGTCGAGACTGCACGGCCAGGGTCCTCGGATATATGTAGTTGAAGTTTAGTAAGAAACCGATGGATGTTTTCGAATGAAATTTAATTTGATAAATTTCCTGTTTATATTAATTAAATTAAATTTTATTCGAAGACATTCATCGGTTCCTTACTAAACTTCAACTATATCGATGACCCTGGCTACTTAGCTCTTTTGGCGACAGAACACTCGCAGACCGAAGAGATTAAGCAATTTTTCCAAACAAATTCCTTTCCCGCATGAATGCATGTCACAATTTCGAACTGTCATTTGCATTGCGAACTCTGTAAAATATAAGTCACCTGCATGCTGAAGTAAAATTGCACCTCAGGTTGCTTAACCTTTTCATTTCAAGACTGTACAATAATGCTAAAGCTAGGGTTTCTTATGACTGCGGTGGCCGCCACATAGCGTCCACAATTTACCGTCGAATGACGTCACTGAAACGGGATTTATGAAAGTAAGTTGGTGTGTTGTTTGACACCGCAGAGTAAACCTCGCTGCCATCATTTTCAAGAGGCAGTCATTGCTGCTGTTACGTGGCGGCCACCGCTGTCGTAGAAAAACCTAAGCTTTACGGCTACATGAAAGCTTACGATGGATCACGGACTAGAAGACAAAGAAGGACTCCTTGCCACGCATATCGAAATTGAAGCCCCGATCTATGTGTGTGTGTAAATAAGTGTCTTACTTGTGATATGTTATTCCTTGACACGTTTTCTGGGATCAAAGGATTTTATTTTATTACTTGACGTAAACAGTACCTACGATGACGCCGTAGTGCCGCGTAATGGCACCTTATGATGTAAATGTGTGCGTGAGGCATGTTTGTTATAGTGCTTCATTTTAGATACGCGTGGCGCGGAGTCCTTTTTTTTTCTAGTCGCGTGTGATGGATATTGTTTATTACAGGGTGGCAGGGACATCGACGCGCAGACTGTAACCATGAATTCAGCAAATGATTCTAGACCCTCTAGCGTAGAAAATTGTCAACGGTTATAGAAAAAAATCAACTGTTTCATAGAAAAGTTCAATATTTACGCGGTCAAAATGTACTGAACAGTCAAAATGTTCTGTTGTTATTTTCAGTTTACTTTTATTTTTGTTTTTAAGAGTGTGTTTAGTTTGTGATAATCCTGTGAGAGTCCTAAAAATACATTTTCTTTCTTTCTGTATCATAAGAAAAAAAATATTGCTATGCGGTTCAGTGATGCCTGGCGAAGCTAGTATCATTGTCTATTGTATTTTTATAACATAGGATGGATGTGTAGGATAGTTGGATACGACTCATTTGGTTTATAAAGTTCGAAACTTGTCAAATCGGTAATTTCCATTCTTCGTAGTTGGTTACTATGGCGTTTCTTCATAAATGTAGTAAGTGCATACATACATAAACTCATGCTCTCTTCCCATGGGGGTAGGCAGAAACTGCAGAACGCCACCTGCTACGATCCTTACATACTCCTTTTGTCTCGTTTACGTTCATACTCGCACGCCGGTTGCGAGAACTAAGCACCTGACCTTTTCGAAGAACATCACCAATAAGGTCACTATAATTATGCTCTTTTAGGGCGACCCCTCCCGACGTAGAAAACTCAGATCTGCCCTGTAAATACCTTTACCTTTTTGGTAGTCGCCTTTCATTCATCGTCTCAACATGACCAAACCATCTGAGCATACACTTTTCAATTTTTGTCACAACATCCTAGAATAGAATAGAATACTCTTTATTATGTACACCATAAAAATTACAGATATAAATGTAGACATTTTACACAGAGTGACACAATGGGCGGTCTTATCGCTAAAAGCGATCTTTTACAGACAACCTTACAACAACACACACACAACAATCCTATACATATTTTAAACCGCACCATTGCCTTATTACATCAGTCCTCACCCTATCATTCATATAGTAACTAAGGGGAATTATTATGGAGTGTGACAGTAAAAATTGTGTATAGAAAATAAACAAAGTTTATTATAATTTCAGTTACATAGGTGGATACAATATAATTAGAATTAAATGTGGAATATTACAATTGTTGGATAACTAGTAATAAACTAAATAATATCAAAATTGCTTAGTATAATAACAATATATCGTACTACGCAGAAAATATAATATTGGCAACGGTTATAGAGACGACTGAAAAGCAGGTCGTGAGTCGATCCCCATCTGATGCAATATTGACGTGAACTCTAGCACAAGCTAGTTCAAAAGCTAACAATACGTCTATTATAATCTAGAATATTCAGTTCATAAATCCACCAATAACGCTTATAACACGTTTGTAATTCTCCAATTTGATTGGCTGGCACCGCTGTCAACGCACTTCGCTTCTTCTCATTGGAGCTACTTTGGAATACAGAAGCAAAATCGGCACAATAATAAGAAAACCAACCCATACTAAGGGGTATAACTGGATATTTTCCACAGTCAGTGCACATTTACATGATAAGATTTTTAGTCAATCTGGTTTTTTGAAGAAGCCGTAACGATAACGCCTTTAAGCAATAATATTCGTGCTACTGTTCGGCGCCCCCCGTAGCGGCATTGTATAATTCTATGTCTTTTTCATATTGCTCCTTTGCTTTAGCGGCTTTTTCTTCCCATTTAGACTTGTCCATTTTCTTCCAAATTTCACTCATTCTTCTTGCTACCTCGGTTGTTTTAATGCCAGGATTCTCAGCCTTAAATTGTTCCTTAGAACTGTGTAGCCACATCATGTAAGCCGACATAGGACGCCTGGGCTTGTCCGATTTAAATATTTTCCTGATGGCAAAAAGATTGAAATTATTTTTTCAGTTTGCTGAGTAATTTCTTCGCTTCACTTAATTTCGTCAGGTGCACTATAAAGTAATATTGTAATATAATTTAGGGGCCGTCAATACGAAAAATGACAATTAATTATTGTTGGAGGAATTATTACACGACGTCATGTTGTTGCTCCGATCCTCCTATCTTACTTTGAAAATAATCATAACTAATAAAAAAACCGGCCAAGTGCGAGTCGGACTCGCGCATGAAGGGTTCCGTACCATTGACTAGGTAAACAACAGTAGGTACACAAATTAGGTGCCTACCTGTTACCATTTATTGATATCGAGCAAAAATAGACAAAAATGGCGTTTTTTGTATGGGAGCCCCCTTAAATAATTATTTTATTTTAATTTTATTATTTAATATTAAAGTAAAAATACAACTGAGTATTTTGTGAATATTTCAAGTGCCTACCTGTTGCCATTATTGATATCGAGCAAAAGAGGGCAAAAAAAAATCGCGTTTTTTGTATCGGAGCCCCCCTTAAATATTTATTTTATTTTGTTTTTAGTATTTGTTGTTATAGCGGCAACAGAAATACATAATTTGTGAAAATTTCAACTGTCTAGCTATCGCGGTTCTTGAGATACAGCCTGGTGACAGACAGACGGACGGACAGCGAAGTCTTAGTAATAGGGTCCCGTTTTTACCCTTTGGGTACGGAACCTTAAAAAGAAAACCCTCACTCGCGACACTTTATGATTTCGCGGTAACAAAGGACACTGTTCAAACATAGCTAAATACATTTTTATGAGCGAATATTCGTGGTGTGAACACACCTGTGCAGGGCAAAACGTAAAACCTGGGTAAACCAAAATTTGGTCAGCGCTTACACTACTTTAACCTGTATGTTAGTACTTTTTCAATTAGTTACGCATCGAAGTTTTGAGTTGAGTTTCAACAAAAATAGATACAGAAGATCAGCTTAAAATTGCCATACTTCCGCATCAATGGTTTAATGGAACCGGCTTTCGCCGGCCAGCTTCATTGACATTGCTTTATTGGCAATTCCCAATAAATTGGAACATCACTAAGGGGAAACTATCTAACCGTCACATAAACAAATAGACCTCGTCGTTTTATGACCTGCAATTGAAATTCAACCTTATGGTGGTAAAGCAATTATGGGGTCGTCTATACCTATTTATTTTATCGTTTTAATCTTTAGCCCTAGTACCTATGGGCGATTTATTGTCGCGCACTGGATTTTCAACACCGTGCTAGCGCCGGGAGTTGAAAATCCAACAGTGTATTTTTTTTTGACGCGCTGGATTTTCAATGCTCGGGTCAATATTGAAGATATTACACTCACATTATCTCCAAGCTACTGTCACTGTTCTTGGTAGCCTGCTCCCCTTCGCTAGAGTTGGATCCGCCGGACTCTGACCGCTGGCTGCGACCTCTCTGGGTCTTCTTCTTTTCTTCAGAAGGTACTTCTGTTGACGTCGCTTCTTCAGACTGTCGCTGCCAGTCCGGGATCGAAGGTGGGTCCGGACGGGTCTTTAGAGCAGGGAATTGGTTCCTGCAAAATGTTATTTTAATACAACATGAAAAAAAAAAAAATTTTGGAGTTTTATCAGTTTTTTTGCAACTTTCTTTGGTGATGTCCAAAATTACCATGTCCCATGTTGCTTGGGGCTGGCACTAGAGCGTGGGGATTGACACAAAAAAGAGAGGTCTATGCCCAACAGTGGGTGAAGTTGGGCTATGGATGGTAATGATGTTACTTGGGGTGACAAAATGCTTTCTTCTTTCATTTCTCCTTTGACCGCTGTCATCGTATCTTTCACTCCCTTCATTCATATCAACCCTTACACAATCCATCAATTTTGTCTTGGTATAGTCTACCTTTCCGCACATCCATAAAAATTTATATTTTAACATAACATCACGCCTGGACCCAGGACCTCATTCTCAGCAGGAGCACTGGCGACCACTAGGCCGACGAGGAATTTCTTAGTAACTACAAATGAAATAAGTCTTACCTATTCAGCATAATCGCTTTCACAGACGCGACTTCTGACTTGATGTTATCAAGCTGCGACCGTAGCGCGCTCTGGTGTGCGTTCGTCGTCATCTCGCTGCGTAGCGACGTAAAGTTCGCATTGAGTATGTCCACACTCTTACGCAGCTCGTCAATGCATTCTGCTGTTGTTTTGCGCTTCGGCTGTTCTACGAATAGGAGGTGTCTGACGTAGTTCTGTGGGTAATAGTTAAAAGTGTTAGAACTCGTCCGGTAAGAATGCGTGAACTAGAACATTTAATCGTATTCAGTCACTTAGGAGTAGCGGGTGGGATGAGGTGGCCACAGTGCATCTCGAGTTGTTCTAACAGGCAGTAGAGGGTGGACGTGTTTCCACAGGGTAAAATAATAGACGGTCGCATCCTGGATGAGGTCTTAGGATAAAAGGACTAAGCCACAAGATACGTTGTGAAGGCGGCGGCGCGGCACTTGCAAAGCTATTCACAAGCATTCGATACGCTTCCGTGCTGAATCGAACATCAAGGAGGTGTCCTCTAAAAGCTGTTCTCAAATACGAAGCCCGAAAATTTGTTTGTTTAAATCAAATAGACGACCGCTATTCTTCCGACAGCTATATGTTGTCGGGGCAAAGCAAATCAAGTTATCGAAAATTACGCATCTAAATCGAATGGCTGAGAATGTGCGCTTTTATAATTTTTTTCGTGGCGATATAATCGTTGATGTGCACGTTCACGTCACGGCATCACAATAACACGGGAAAGTAAAATGTATGGAAATATATGAAGAGCTTTTAAATTTCCGTCCACGTCATAAAGTCAAAGTCAAATCATTTATTTCAAATAGGCACATAAAAGGCACCTTTGAACGTCAAAATTTACAAAAAAATAGAATTGATTCTAGTTGCCCCTTCCAAAAGGTAGTTTCGTATGGAGAAGAATGGGCAAGAAACTCCACCGTTACTCTTTTAAAATGTTTTACAATATTATGTAGGTTCACATTTATTATATGTGAAGACGATGCACCTAGAATAAAATTACTATACCACAATAGGTAAAAAGAATTACATATAATGCAAAGACAGGTAAATTAGATATGTGATAGATACATGGTGCTCACATATTTACAAATATTGAAAAGTAGATGATTTTTCCAAAATTTTAACAAGTAATAATTTTGTGTGTGAGTTGAAGTAGTCAAGTACATAATGTAAAAATCAATGTCATAAACATTATAAATTATACAATTAAATTAGCAACCAGTTTGATTTTGTCTAGACTCTAGATTGTCCTATGGAACAGGACCAGCATGTTTCCAAGCATTCTTATCAAGGATATAATCCTCTAATTTGTAAATGCTTGTTTATAAAGTGTACTTTTTATATGAATTTTAAATTTTCTTTCATTTAATTGCACAAGCTATATAGGTAAGGTTTATCACAAGGTATTTTGTTGTAACATTTAACACAGTACCCCATAAAAGATGTATGTACTTTAGATAATCTAAAAAATGGTTGATCTATTTTATCTTATATATTCTATAACGTGCTCGTATTTCCATACATTTCATGGACGTGGACTTCTACGATAATATCGTCACGTTAGAAATTATAAAAGCGCTATGCTGAGCGTAGCCCGGTGTCGTAACTAAATTCGGGTCACGACACGCTCTGTCGCACAATCGCACCATACACATTTCAGACTAGGTAGGAAGGAGTAATGTGTTGTAACGCAATGTTGGTGCCCCAGCATTTACTGCGCATCCAGCGAGTTATTACAATCATATTTATCATTTTACTTTTAAGATGATAAAAACTGATAATAGATTTAATATTTAACAGTAATACTCTAATATAACATTAATCTTTTTTAGTCCTATCTACACTATTATATATAAAGAGAGAATCTGACTGACTGACTCATCAACGTGGAGACGAAACCCCTGAACCTAGTTATCAATAAGCCTATACCTGATAAGATAGTTTATTAAAGCCGTCAGTGGAGACTGGTCACCTCTTAGCTGCCACGGCTTACTTTAATTTAATTTAATATTTGAATTGTTTTTATCTTTTTATTACGGACACATTTAACGTTCTGCGTCGTTCTCACATGCATAATTTCAACATGAAAGATGTAACCAATATTTTGATTTTAAAGAGTATCCATGGAGTTTCTTGCCCGTTCTTCTCCATAGGTATCTACGACGCTTTGAAATGGGCAACTAGCAAAACCTTGACAATTCAAAAGTGCCTGTTTATTTGAAATAAGTGGTTTGAGTATTCTCTCATAATTCTATAACAACAGTGAGATAACATGTTAGGGTCAAAACATATACACACGACACGACATCGCATCGTGACACGACGTCACAACGTGCCACGATGCGATGTCGTGTCGTGGAAACCTACGACGTGTATCGTAAAAATTCACGACGCATGCACGGCATGCCATCGTGTTGTGAAAACCACTTATATGTACGTATCAAAGGGCCAACACAATTTTACAACGCACGTCTTACATTTTCACGACACGACATCGCATCGCGACACGACGTCGCAACGTGCCACGAAGCGGCGTCGTATCGTGTGTATGTGTTTTGGCTCTTAGTCAATTTGTTTCATATGTGAAGTGACTTAAGATTGCTTTGGATTTTATGCTGCATCCTAAGGCATGGTTGGTTGGTATGTGCCGCGGAGGAATGAGGGAAATGTCGTGAGGAAAGTTTTGACTATGAATTTAGATAAGAATGGACTGTGTGAAAGAAGGTATGTCTTGAAAGTGGGTGACTACCGAGATGGCGACTAATAGAGAAGTATGGAGGAAAAAGACATGTTGTGCAGACCCCAAATAAATTGGGCCAAGGGCAGGAGAATGATACTGATGAGGATGCATCCTATGGATTAAATATCCATGTAAATAAATGCTACAGTACTGTGACAAATATAAGTATTGATGTAACTGTATGGTCCCACTGCCGGACAGTAGCATCTCTCATATCCGCCTAAGTCACTTTTTGTGTAACATAAAAATAACTTCTTCACCATAAAATTATACCATAGACAACAACTTACCTTATAAAACCAGTAAGCTCCATACATGAAGCCTCCATACACCATTAATGGCAGCACATTGTCCCTGAACCAGGATCTCCGCGACTGATGGAAGAACATGAGCTCCGAAGTCATTGACGGTACGTCCAGCATTTCAGTGCATTTTCCTATAGCTTTCTGAATCTCAGGATCAGTCAGGCCCTTGCCTCGTAGAAAGCGTTCCTTGCTTTCTATGGTACATCGCTGCACGCTGGGGTTCGTTAAGAACTTGACTGCAGTTGTTACCTGTGTAAAAATATGGTGTTGTATGTTCAGTTCTTCGTCTGAATTGGAAGCATTTTATTGTGACAAAGCCTCTGGGTACTCTGTATTATTGTTTTATTTTTAAAGATAATTACAAAGACAATTTTTTTTTTTTTAAGTTCAGCCTCATAGGTTAAGCACATTGAAACTCAAATTAATTTCCCTGACTTTACAAAAAGAGAATTAGTTAGGTATTTTCCCTGCACCTGTTTTTTATGTAATTGTACATTTTGTTATTATTATTTTAAGACTGTTTGCTTTTCAATTATGTAAATATTATCTTGGAAATTGTAATAAAGTATGTTAGGTATACACTAAGCAGTAATAGGCATAATAGGGGGACTACATTCAATGAAAAATCTATTCTTGCATCCTCCTATATGCAAGGACAGATTTTGTATCAATAAAATTGGTGTGCTGTGCTATGTCTCCAAACCGTACTTTAATGATTGCTTTATACCTAACACTGACCCAGAAGCGATGTCACAGAAAGCGAAAGTGGTTCAATAGTCAGTTATCACAGAGATGAAAATGAAAGTGTCTGTTAGGTACATGTCCACTCCTGCACAACAGCAAAACCAATTTTTATTTAATTTGGAGATACATAGTTAGATCCCTAGAGATGTTAATAAGCCTTATTATCCGCGAAAAGGCAAGTGAAATACTAAGAGTGCCCAGTAGTCAACTATAAAGTTTAAAACAAGCTTTTTATGTATTTTGAACTTTATTACTAAGAAGTTAGTAGTTAGTTTTAAACTAGAACATTCTTCGCAGTCCTTTGCGCCAAAACATGACCTATATTCAATAATTCATTATTCAATTGCATGATAAGAAGTTTTGCTTGGAAAAATGATTATTATTTGAATGAGATAACATTTAATATCTTTACGCGAAAAACTCCAAAATGCGCAATATATGTTTTCGATGTTTTACTCGCACCTGAGAAGGTGAATGGCCAAAAAAAACAAAGACTAACAGATTAATAGGTACCTAGACTTATCAAGCAGTGCGAAGGTCGATTCATGATTTAATAGTAATCAAATTCGAAGTCATGTTACCAATATCATTAGATCAACGAAACTAGAATACTAATGACAGATTCTACATAATTCCATTTAATTAAAATGCAAAAATATCCAAGAAATTACCAAATTCTCTCGAATCTCTCCTCCCGCACTCGCCAACGCCTCTGAAGCCATTTTCACTTAGTTTTGTGACGTTGCACCAATAACTAAATCACAAATATAATCAAAACTAGTTTTTATTGTTTACACAGTACAAAATTAATAAAATATTAATTAAAATCCGTAATACCGAAGACGATAAAATTAAATTCTTTTGACAATAAATGACATTTGAATTGTTCTTTTTTTCAGTGTCGTGCGCAGACTAAAAAACATGCAATGACGAATTCGTTCAGTAAATCGTGTACAGTGTGGAAATGTGTGTTTCCGTAGCTAGTAGATTATTGATCTAACTGAAATAAAATTAAACAGGCAGTTTACTTATTTCGAAATCATCACATGATGAAAAGGTGCACTGTCCAACTACAAATTAGAATACATCTTTGCTATCAGGGGAGACAGTGCAATACTTATACGAGTAGTACTCTCTGAGACAGTGCTCGTTGTGTGTGGTAATGACATTGTAAACTTTTTTTAAACAAAACCTATTACTTCACTGTCGGACGTTCACAGATGACAAGTGACAACTAAAACATTCTTAATACAGATTTCATAATATTCTAAGCATTCTGACAGTTCAGTTACTTTGGTTGCACTCGTAATAATGAAATCTTGCTATCTTTTTTCTTCATGGAATAAGATTGACAAAACACAATTCGTGGTTGATTAGTGATTGTCATTGTCATTTAAAACATTTAATTTTTGTTTGCAATACATTTTTGGGAGTTGTAATGCGGTAATCGTGGAAAATGAGTGACTTTGCTAACGCCTCTGAGGCTGCGTCCCTAGCTGTGCAATTCGATCAGGCAAGACAAACAGATAAAGCTGTAGAATGCTACCGAACAGCGGCCAGACTGTTGGACAGGGTTCGAGACCATTTCCCTCCAGAAAAACAGGAGGATGTAAGGAACAAAGTGCAGGAATACCTAGAAAGAGCCACTTTCTTGACAGAGCAACAAGGTATGTCACTTTTTTACGTTTATATTTGCTGGTATAACTTAGAAGTAGTGCTTGTTTTTTTTTCTATGTGTCCATTGCTATGAGTCATAGAGTCTTAAAGTATGCACTGTACACAGTGGGCATTCAATTTAATCTGTATGATGATGATATCATCATTGGTTTAGTCCAATCCAGTTTTGAATGCTGCCTATGACTGTGCTTTTGATAACCAAAATGCTTTTATTGTTTACAGAGATACAAACAACACTTTTTTTCTTCGAGAAAGTAATGCGGAAATATCTAGTAATAATACAGTACTTTGTGTGACATTTTTTATTACAGAAACAATTTATTTTAAACTTTCACATCATTGTTAGCGCAGTTATGTAAAAAAAGAATGTAATTCTCAGACTTTTTGATAGAATTGGCCTTACAATTCATGGCATACTATCAAATATTAGGAGACAAAGTTTTTAAGATAACTAGTTACCCATTTAAAAGATTTCCCATTAGAAGTACAAAATACCATTTTATTAACAGACAGAGAACAACAGGCAGAGAGCGAGCGAGCCATGCAACAATGCTACTTCCTCATGCAACAAGCACTGGATGCTGATGAAGCTAATCTCAAAGATAATGCACTACAATTATACACACATGCTGTTGAATTGGCTGTTTCTGTTGTGAGTATATTCTCCATTATCTATTAGAAAACTGATTTTCTGAAATCTGTTAACCAAAATGTTATTAAAAAAAACATTCAACTGTACGGAAGTTTTGGTTTAATGAAATAAATTTAGACAGTGTTTCATTATGAAAAATATTCCATCATGTTCTGTGATTTATTTGAAAGGTTTTTATTTATTTATTAATTACTAAGTTTCTATAAACAATAAATCTAAAGTATAGGTGAAATTAGCCTTAGACTTACACAGTCGCCAATTACAGGTTCACAAGCATTCTAGAAAATAAGTGTTGACACCGAAAAATTTAAATATAAAATTAGTGGTGCTAGAATTCACTATATCAAAATACGGTGCATTGTTTAGAAGAACAAATGCAGTCAACAGATCAACACTAAAAGCGACTATAATGTATAATATGTATAGATGATACATCTATGATGATAAATCTTCTATCTTCATAAGTTAAGACCTCTCAATTGAATAAAATAGGATTTATTACAAAATAAACGAATATTGCGGAATGCCTGTTTTGTAATAAAATAAGAATTAAAAATCAGGGTTCTAAAAATGTACTCCTAAATTCATTTTTCACTCTCAAATTCAATTTCTTATTGACATCTTAGATGAGGCTCAGATTTTCTATTTTTGTTAGCAAAAAATATAGGAGACTTGATTTTAGGGTTACATCAGGGTCAGTGGTCAACCCAGGTGTTCCGCAAGGTAACTGTCAAGGTCTATTTTAGGTTTTTATTTATATTGCTTATAACTTTTAACAGCTATCAGCAATGCTGCCAGCCTTTTGAACTCTTTTCCTGTTGATAACGATGTGGATGAATTTTTTGATACCCTATAATTCTTTCCGTCCCCTTCTTATATAATTGTACATATAATTATTATTATTTTAAGAGTTAGATTTTAAATTACGTAAATATTATACAATGTAATATCAATAAATGTGTACCTATAAGTACTAAATAAGTAAATATCACTTTTAAGTATATCTGTGGTTATTTTATGTTTGCAGAGAGCAACTGATCCAGAAATAAAAGCAAAAATAAAAGGTTTAGCTGAACAGGCTCTTGACAGGGCTGAAGAGTTGAAGGGTATTAAAAGAATTGGATCTCTTTCTATTAGTGAACCAAAGAAGCCAGGTAAATTATACATATTTTTTTTTAACTAAAAGCATAATTAAGGAACGTAGGGCTTTTCTGATCCATTTCAGGGTTCCGGATTCACTGCCGGGGCTGCGGATTGTTCGAAAGAGTTACCGTGGCCCTGGCGCACAGGCAACTGAAGGAACACGGGTGGGTTTTAGTCAGTAAGAGTCTGACACGCCCTTCCGCTCCGCCCAGAGCGGGAGACGTCATTTAATGATTTCCCACCCAAAAAAAAAAAAAAAAGGGTTCCGGATTCAAAGGTTGCCAACGGAACCCTGTCTCTAAGGCGCCGCTGTTCGTCCGTCCGTTGTCTGTCTGTCTGTTAGCGGGCTGTATCTCAGGAACCGGAATAGGTAGACAGTTGAAATTTTCGCAGAGTGTATTTCTATTGCCGCTATAACAACAAATAATAAAAATAAAATAAAGTTTAAAATTAAAGGGGGTCTCTGTACAAGAAACGTTTTTTTGGCGTTTATTGCCTTGTGGTACGGAACCCTTCGTGGGCGAGTCCGACTCGCACTTGGCCGGTTTTTTTAGCTACTTACTAGATTACGTAATTAATGCAATATGATCTTTTAGGCCCATATTACCGAGCCTCAGTCAAAACTCAAGCATTACCTACTTAAAACTACCCAAAAGCCATTTGATTGGTTGAAACTTTTTCTAAGTAATGCTTGAGTCTTGAGTGAGGTTCAGTAATATAGGCCTTAGTCATATATATCATAACAAAGCAAATGTTTCTTACACTTATAGTTTAGAGTGCTCTCCTGAATTTAACTTTATAAACTCAAAATATGCATTACTATTAAATTTTCTTCAATGTCTTTTAGCCGTATCTCCAGTCAGGCCCGTACTGCAAAGAGATCAAAGCATCCACTTAAAAGTAAGCGGAAAGCAAGCCACTTACTCCGAAGAAGAAAAAGAGGTTTTACGCACATCATCAAATATAAACAACAATTGCTTCCTCCCATTTATGGATGTGGATTTATCAGAACGTTTCCAATATGCTCTACCATTTGAAGATAGGGCTAGTGAGTTAAAGCTATCTTCTAAGCAAGAGAAGGAGTTTGATTCCTGGGTGAGGCCGCATGAGATTTGTACGGACCCAAAGATGATTGTTGGAGATCATGTTGACTGTTTTAGTATTAAGCAAACTGTGAGTATTATAATTGGTACACTTGTTACATTAGCAATATTTCCCATGTGTCAGGATTTGTTATAAATGGGGTCTTTAGATTTTTTATCAAATCAACAGACCAAAATTAAAACATGTCAAATACAAAATCTCATTTAAACATACCAAAAATAGTAACGCTTTTAAGCTATTGCATAGCTTTTATCGCGGGCTTTGAGCGCGGCGACCGAATCAAGAAATTCCGTAACGAAAATAAAACCTAACACCCCCCACTCCACCTACCATGTAGCTCGGCCGAGCGTTCGCTTAACGTGTATGTATATGGTACGACTGTACTTATCACGTAACGTCACGTAACGTCTGTACGACTGTATATCAAAGAAAAAAAAATACTGCATAAATAAAAAATTAAAAAATCATTATAATTACATAAGTTGATAAAAAATGCTATGCAATAGCTTTACCGCGACAGTCCCCGAGTGCCACACGTGTTTTTTTTTTATAGTGGTGGGTCCGGTGCACCGACTTCTATTAAAATGATGATAAAAATAGAAGAGTCGCATATTTTTTTTTTTAACAAACTTTGTAATCAAACATTCATAAACCTTTTTACTTGTAGAATCGATAGCAGGCACTTATATGTATATTTCTTATTTTACCTTATACAATCAGTATTCTTTTATGAAAGCAAAAATATAACTTTGACTGATAAGATCTACAAATGGATAACAGGCATTGGAAGTAATTAGAAGTCCAAAGACTAGAAGTACAAGACTTTTTTGCGTGCGTTACATTCTGCGTGCTACTATAAAAAGCGGTTTTACACCAAAAATAAAAGTCGCTTCCCAGCAATTATTATTGTACAATGTTACATATTGAAAGCGTAACTGACATCTTTGTGATGGGTCTATTTACACCCTCTAGGTATATGGGTTATAGGACACGATATTTTGATATTTTCAAGTTGAAAATACACACAGGTTGACAGGACCTACATTGGTAAACACCGGATTTTTAACATGACCACATTAATTTTCAGATAGTATCAGACTGCTCATTCGTAGCATCTTTAGCAGTAAGTGCGCTATACGAGAAGCGATTTAACAAGAAGATCATAACCTCTATTATTTATCCCAAAAACAAGAGCAAGTCACCCGTCTACAACCCCTTCGGCAAATATATGGTCAAGTTACATCTGAACGGTGTGAGGAGAAAGGTAAGCTAACATTCTAATATTCTGATGATTTTTATGAAGACTTTCTTCAATTCCATGATAGGTACTTGAAAATTATCTTTTTTTATTTTATTTAAACTTTCTCTCCCACTGCAAATATGGGGAGACCACTACCAAAATTGAATTTATTTTTCACTTTAGTGTTTTTTTTTCGAAGTTGGATGGTCTTTTTTTTTCCCTTTTTTTTGTGGTACCTACGCTACACAAATTCGTATACCACTACTTGCTATGTAAATAACAGTAACAGGCAGTTATAATTATAATAACAACATCACTAAACACTGAGTGGAAAAAATACGTATTATTGAATCTAACTGAAAAACTGTCCAAGCAAAGTTAATAAAATTTGTATGGCACCCCTGAGGCATACCTTATCCATGCAAAAAGAATTTTCGAAATCGATCCACAATTGCCGGAGATATCGCGTAGCAAACATACAAAAAAAAAGCTGCCGAATTGAGAACCTCCTCCTTTTTGAAGTCGGTTAAAAAGTTAGAATAATTCACAAAACGAACTCCAAAAAGTTTATCATCCATTATTATAAATCCCATGTTACTTGAGGTCAACGCATAGAGCAACACGTTTTCTTCCAGTCTCCCCTGACAAGCGTTCTTGGCCGATGTCAGTGACATGCATTTCATTATTAAATCTCTTTTGTTTCAGATAATAATCGACGACAGATTACCATACAGTAGATACGGGCGGCTCCTATGTTCATACTCCAGCAACAAGAACGAATTCTGGGTCTCTTTGTTAGAGAAGGCGTATATGAAAGTAATGGGGGGATATGACTTTCCTGGCTCTAATAGTGTGAGTTCATTTTGTTATCTATCTATATATATAAAACACAAAAATTGTTTCTACCTATGTCCGTTATAGACTTTGAAACCATCCTACCGATGTGCCCCAAATCGAAGGCAGTAATGCGAAGATGGCTTTAGACCACTTTTTAGCGTCTGTAGTACACGCCGGGTATCCGCTAGTGCTAACTAAAAATAAAAGAAAATACATGATTATATTTTCACAGAAACACGTACATATGAAAAAAGCAAGTTCTGGTCGAATACCTACTTACTACTTTAAACAAAACAAATAATATCATTAAAAGCGCGGAAAGAGCAGTCCTTTTTGTCACAGTCAAGACGTGCACGTCGTGACTGTGACAAAAAGGACAAACAAAAGGAAGAAGAACTAGATTGTGGTCGTCTCGAAACATAATTGATGAACGTAATCCGGTTGCAAGGTGCAGCAGGCCGCGCGTCAGTAGTAATTAAACCAGTATAACCTGACCAGATGTATGACGTAAACGAGGCAAAAGGAGTATGTAAGGATCGTAGCAGGTGGCGTTCTGTAATTTCTAGCTACCCCCATGGGAAGAAGGCGTGAGTTTATGTATTATGTATAGGCTAGCCTCATATTCTATTGAAACTTCGTGCGTCGCTAAGCCAGCTCAATGTCAAAGTGTTTACCACCGACGTGCGGTCGACTGTACACACAGCGTCAGTATGTGCTAACCCCTCAAGTTTTAAAATGTTACACTGCTTCAACATTGAATTTGTTACGAATAATCTAAAGAATACTTCAAAAAGAGTTCATTGTTTCGACTCGGATTCGAACCATCGCATCACCGAACGTCGTTATATTCATACAGGCAGTTTGACGAGTTAGCCAGCGAGCCCCATATACACTTGGGAGCAAATAAATCGAGCCACTACCTTTTTTCACGTAAAATGGTAAATATTTTTGGTAATATGGAACGTATCAATTCGAACTATATATCGCCTAAAAGTTTAGTTAATAACCTTTACAATGAGGGTAAATTATTGAATAATAACCTTATTGAATGATAAATTATTGGCTCTGCAAGAAAAATGGTAATTTTGATAGAAAATTTAGTAGGGCTAAAACAGTCCATAAAAACAATAAAAAACAAAATTATTGCAAAAAAAATATTCTTAATAACTGGTATTACCCCCCCGGGCCCTGATACATTCTTGTAGCCTATTAGTCATCGATCTGATCAGCGTTACGATGACATATTGTGGTATGTTCTCCCACTCTTCAAGCACAGCGACTTTAAGCTCGGGAATGGATGAAACAGCGGGAACCCTGGCTCGGACTCTCCGTTTTAGCTCGTCCCATAGGTGTTCGATCGGGTTCAAATCGGGACTTCGTGCTGGCCATACCATTTGTTGAATCCCGATCGCAGACAAGTATTCCGTAACGATCTGCGCGGTATGAGGTCTCGCATTGTCATGCATAAACAAGAAATTTTCTCCGACAAAACCAGCATACGGCATTACGTGGTTTTCAAGAATGTCAGTTATGTATCGGTCAGCTGTTAATCCACGTCTACCACTGCCATCGTTGGCGGGGTCGACGAAGACAAGTTCCGTTTTTCCGTCTAGAGAAATTCCTCCCCACACCATACAAGAACCACCACCAAAACTCACCGTTTCTCGAATGCAACATTGGGCAAATCTTTCACCAGGACGTCTATACACTCGGTTTCTCCCGTCATTGCTAAAAAGACAGATTCTTGACTCGTCAGAAAACAAAACTGACCTCCAGTCTTCTAACGTCCAATTAATGTGTTCTCGAGCAAACTCCAAGCGAGATCGGCGATGAGCTACAGTCAATTTTGGGCCAGTTGCTGGTTTGTGTGATGTTAAATTTCGTTCTTTTAGTCTTCGTCTCACTGTCCACCTACTGATTGCGACTCCTCGAACGTCACGTAACGCTTGCTGTAGCTGAACAGCATTAAGTCCACGGTCGCGCAACGAATTGGTTGCAATAAAGCGGTCGTCACGTTCTGTTGTTGCCCGTGGTCGGCCAGTTCCAGGTCGCCGAACAAAAGCACCAGTCTCCAGATACCTGCGGTATACCCGCTGTACCTTTGAACGACTCAAATGAAGTCTGCGTGCCACTTCACGTTGTCCGTGTCCAACCTCAAGTAAAGCTACAACTTGGGCAGCTTCCGTCGGTGTAGTATCCATTTTATCAGGTTATTTTGATTACACAGACACAGATAAAGACAACAATAACAAGTAATATGGGTATGATTAACAAAAACCTCAAATTTAATCTTTTCTTAACAGAGTACAATAAAAATGTCATAAGCAAATTAAATGCGATAATTTTATTCTACCCTTTAAACTTTAATAAAAATGAAATTTTGACAACTAACTACCCTCATTGTAAAGGTTATTAAATACCCTTTTAGGCGATATATGTTTCGAATCGATGCGTTCCTTAATACCAAAAATAATTACCATAATGCGTGAAAAAGGAAGTGGCTCGATTTATTTGCTCCCAAGTGTAGATTGCGATGAAATTGTTATATAGTATCGTCCGAGTCACTTTATCTTTAGGTTTTTGTCTAATCGATAGATGTTATAATTTGAGGGTATCCATTAATTTTACTTACTTACGTTTTCTTCATAAAAATGAATCCATACCCTCAAGTTATAACTACAATGTATGATGTATACGTTCACTTAAAACAACGAAGAGTAAACGACTACGATGTATTCATTATTAAAAAAAAAAGTGATTTCTAATTTTATAAGAACAAAAATAGTTGTTCTGTATGAACAAAATGTGAGCATAAAAGGAATTGCGAGACAGCTTGGCGTAGCAGTAAGTAAGCTAATTATAATATTATTTGTGTTCTCCAATTTTGAGTGGGTGAATTAGTTGCGGTATCTTCTGAGTGTTAATTAATGACTTATTTAAAACCATTATTTTCTATACAGAGACAAATGGTGCGCTTATGGGTGCACAGATTCCAAGAAACCGGCGATGTTAAGACAAGGTCCATGGGTCGGAGGACTACTGGGATCTATACGGACCAATCTGAACGTCATCGGGATATTATTAAGGTTCACACTACATCGCCGTTCACATCCACTCGTTACAGTTCGCAACGGCATGGAATATCTCAGTCCACGGTTCGAAGACATTTACACGCAGCAAACATTCACAGTTATCGACCTGCAAAGAAAATATGTCTAACGGAAGAACATCGAAAATAACGAGTGCGATTTGTCCAGAAATACGTAAATTTTGATTGGGAAAGCAATATGAGTAATTATCTTCAGTGACGAAAAAACCTTCAGGTCGGACTGTGACGGTCGAAAAATATTGTGGAGGAAATCTAATGAACGATACCAACCTCAAAATGTTTTACCTAACAGATCCAGTGGTAGAATAACATTGGGTAAGTTATCTATCAATAAGTAAATTAATATTATGTATATTCCACCCCAATTAATTACCTAATTTAACAAATATAAATATATAACTATTTATTTATTGTAATTTTAATACAGTAAGTAGGTATATTAAATTATTATTATTATAAATTATATACTTTATATACTTAATTCAGTAGTAGTATATACTTATTTTGAACGTCATGACAATCGTTTGGAGACAAATGTCTAAAAACAAAATTAAACCTTTGTTGTTATTTTCAGGGTATTGGGGGGTGGATGTCATTTATGGGACCGGGAGAATTAGTAGCAGCAAGTGGGCGCATGAACGGCCAGACCTATCTACAAATTTTGCAAGATGTTTTGGTGCGAACAGTGCGAGTTGCTTACCCAGAAGGACAGATCTATTTTGTTCAAGATAACTTTTCGATCCATCGCTCGCGTATAGTGATGGAATGGCTCGCAACACAGACTGACATACTCGTAACTGTCATCTCCTGGCCATCGAAAAGTCCGGATTTAAATCCAATAGAAAATATGTGGGGTCAAATGGTTTTAAACTGGGATTCAAGCGAAGTGAAGTCCAAGATTAACTTGCACAATGAAGTTTTAGAAGAGGTAGTAATGTAGGTTGGACGATGGTTACTCAAATGAGAAGCAGATTCCAACAAATAATAGAAAGCGAAGGTCATCCTCTTCGCTAGTAAATTTAATATTATTGCATCACTTCAAACTTTGCAATCCCGGTTAAATATTATTATAATAGAACAGTAAAATTGTATCTGTTGTGAAAACATTTTTTACCTAAATTTTGTAATCTCACAGTTTTATGCGGTTATGTTAATTAAGTATGAGAAGAAAATAAACAACGAAGACATTAAACTCATTTGATCCCACTATTTTACTTGGTATAGCGAAATATTCTAAGTAGATATCATGAGTTAATAAGAGATGTTAATTGATTATCTATTGTTATCATGTTTATTCACTTGTTATGCTCATGATTGCTATCATGCCAAACTAACTTCTAGGTCCTAGACGAGTTGCAAACGCTTCAAGTCTTGTCTCTTTCGATGTCGTTTGTCAGACTGTCAAATGTCTAATTTGTATGCAGAGATGACATGACAGATCACATGACATTTCGTTAGCTTATGTCAATTTAAAATATTTCTATCGCTTCCTATTTTATCGTTTGCACTAATAGGATGTCACTTGTCTAGGAACCCGTTTGTGTCAGTTGGCAAAATATGTATAATATGTTATCTGTAAATTATCAAATCAAATTGTAAAATATAATAAATAAATATATCTTATTAGACCAAAGTTTTGTTTATTAATAGCAATAATAAATATTAATAAATGATTATGAAAGTATTTTATTTTTATTCATTTTTAAATTCTTTATAAATATTACTAAAACAAAATAGAAAAATACTTTATATAAAAATAAAATAATATTGCTTGACAAAAATTACAATTCGTGCCTAGGATTTGAACGACCATACCTTTGCACGGCAGTCGGGTCAGAAACTTTCGATCTATTTGGACGTTAGATAACTGTTCGTAAATGTTAATATTATTAATGCTTATCATTATACGCACTATTAAAAGTATTAAAGTTTTATTGAATAAAAACAATATTAAAAACTTTTTTTTTTAAAGCAAACACTAAATTAAACGTTTTATTCACTAAAACAATACATTAATTGTAATAAAATGTTTTTGCTAAATACAAAAACCAACTTGGACCTATCATGGATTTGAACGCACATGTCTTTTGGGGGGGGTAACCACTTAATGGAGCTGTGTGTACCACAGCAACTCAATCTGTAAGGTCAATATCATCGTTCGACCGCAATCTAGTTGCACCTTTACTGCCAAGAAGTTGTCTGTATTTGTATATATTAGTTTTATATGAAAGGATTTCAGCAAGGTGCTTAGGAATCCTTAAACATTCAATGATAAAAAGATAATTTGATAAATGATTTTATTTCTCTAAGTAGGTTTGTATAAACAACAATAACAAAAACACCCAACACAGGGTTTGTACAATGCTCCAAACAAACAAAAAGCGAACTTTAAGCCAATGCACAATGCCATCAATACAAAAGTTGCCTTTTACATTTCATTAAAAAAAAAACTTTATAATCCTTATTATTTTCTGTTCAAAGAAATTAAAAGTCAATAAGACTATAATACCGTTAAAAAAATATACGGCGTTAATATGAATAAGAACCATTTTCTCAATGACTTATATTTTACAAAAATTCACCATTCAACAATATTCATTACGTTATTTAAATTGTCGAACATATGATTTTTTCTTCATATTTGGAAAAAAGATAAGGATAAGGATTTTGAAAGAAATTAATAATCCATTACTTCCAATGGATTAGGAATTTCTTTCGAAATCCTTTGGATTTTTATAGAACGTAATAAAATTTATTATATTTTATATATGTCGGAGAAACAGCATTCTTCTCGACATCGTCATTAGTGGTCACGAGTTTACTGGGCGTCATTAGGGTGAAATGCGAGCACAAAACAAAGTATTCACTGTTTCATACAATTTAATGGCAGTTATTTTACAACGTTGACGTTTGCTTAAATAATTATATTCGAGCAGCAGGTTCGCGACACCAATCTAACTTTATCACCAGCGATCCACCTCGATCAACCACCGTTACTCTAATGAATCCTCACTCTACCCCACCAAAGTTAAGATGGCGCCTCGACCCCACTCTAGATTTATCCTCTGCTCTGATTGGACGTTATACAATGCAGTTACTTTTAAATAAATTAGTTAGATTTACACAATATTAAAATGTAATAAATTAAATCAAATTAAATTAGGATTTAACAAGTTATTTTCAGTTAACAATCAACCTTATCAATTAATGGTATGCAACCAACAATCAGCTCTCCGTTTACTTCCTCCGACATATATTATATTTATTAAAAAAATATATAAATTTAAAATTCATTCATTCACAGAACATAGATCTCCACGCTCTAACCGGTTGGATACCCGAACGTTCAGCCATTCGGAATGGAGAAGCAGACTTCAACGCAGACGCACTCTACGAGAAGATAAGAACTAGACTAGAAAAGGGTGACGTTTTAGTGACAGTAGCCACCGGCCCGCTGTCTGACGCAGAGGCTGAACGTACCGGGCTTGTGGCAACGCATGCGTACGCCGTACTTGACGTCAGACTGGCTAATGTAAGTCAATAATGACACAAAACGAGAAAGAGGTGTTTATAACACCTACATTTTTTAAAGTTATGTTTAAGTCCCATGTAATAAAATCATTCCCCCCGCGCGCCGCGGTAGCGAACGGACGTGTCCTCTGTGCCTCCCCGAATCTTATTCTTGTCCCGGTGCAATAAACTAATATTCAAGCGAAAATTGAGTCAAATAATCTAATTACATCGTAGTGTACTCAGACCGGACCTGGAAAACGAAAAGTGTGTGCTAGCAGTCCTGTTTTAATATAAAAGTGAACAAAAACTTTCCGTTA
This sequence comes from Dryobotodes eremita, assembly GCA_917490735.1. Taxonomy (NCBI): domain Eukaryota; kingdom Metazoa; phylum Arthropoda; class Insecta; order Lepidoptera; family Noctuidae; genus Dryobotodes; species Dryobotodes eremita. Next base: position 4,209,341 of record OU823254.1, on the reverse strand, counting down.
AAAGTGATTTGTGACCAACGTGCACGCGCGCTGACTAACGCGCCTGTCCTTGAGCAGTGTCACACGTACATACCGATCCTTTCACTTTTTGCGACAAGGAACATACTGATACGCTATTTCGTCTGCGCTTCTAACAGCCCGTTTAGCCTAGCGGTTGAACGCGCCGCTTCTTATCAACATTTGCCGCAACCTGGGTTCTAACCCCGGTAACAGTGAGCACTTTTTGTGTTTCTAAAAAATTTCATTAAATCTTCACTAGTTAAGTATGGCTTCTACCCAAAGAACACCGCCGAATAAATGTCATAATTTACCTTCACGCTCGGAGTCAGACATTCCAACCTTACTTTCTAAAGAGGAACTGCCTATTGGTAATACTGTCTCGACTAATATCACCCAACGAAACAAGCGAAGATGTCCATCGAGTGAACACAACTTCCACGATAACTTGACCGAATTTAAAAACGAAATAAGTGACATGATTCAAAATTTGCTCAATGTTCAGAACGCGCGTATGGATAAACTAGAAAACCACATAATGGAACTAAAAACCTCTTCCTCGAAGATCGAAGCAACAAACACAGACATCGATAAATCTATGACGTCATTATCGGATCAGCTAACCTCGATCGAAGCGAAAATTACAGGTTTAGAAAAGGAACGTGTCTCAATGAGTATTAAACTAACTGCACTCGAAGATAAAATGGAGCCACTTGACCGTAGCATTGTTAAAACGTGTGTCGAGCTTCGCAATACCCCTAAGCAGTCTAAGGAAACCAAAAAAACGCTTTATGACTCACTGCTAAAGTTATCAAATTACATTGAATTGAATTTACAATCCTCTGACATACGCGATGTACTGCGGCAACCATCAAAAAAGGAAAGCACGACTTCGACGCTCACGGTTGAATTTACTAACACCCTCATCAAGAGCGAGTTTTTAACAGCAGTTAAGGACTATAACAAGCGTAATCCTAACAATAAAATAAACTCTTCTCACTTGGGTTACGAAAAACCAACAACACCAATCTACGTTGCAGAACAATTAACAGCGTACTCAAAACGCCTTTTCTATCTGGCCCGTACCTACGCGAAAGCCAACGAATACGCATTTTGCTGGACCACAGATGGTCGCATCCTGATGAAGAAGAGCCCTGACAGCCCATCTATTGTTGTAAGAAGCGAACAGCAGCTAAATGGCTTATCTACACCCAAAGTTATATGACTAGTTATGCTTAGTCAGAGTTTGCTGTTATTCGCCTTTTGTTGTTGCATTGTTTTTTCTAGTTCTTATAATTTAACTATTAACTATTTTGATGAAAGTATTCACCCTTCACACACAATATATATACACACTGCACACTCATTACAATTATCCATTTTCAACCTAGTGTTCAACACACACTCTCGACACACACACACCTTTCATTATCATACAATATTCTTTTGCTCCCAAAACACGATACGACATGATATTCTGATCGGCCCTTTTTGTACCCTTTTACTTAATTTCTTTATACAATGTCTAATGATATTATAGAATATATTAGAGTCGTTGACGATTTTTCTGTATCAGATGTTCGTGTGTGTTCCCCCGAGCAAACCAAGGCATTCACGGGTAATCCAAGTGCGTGGTACACAATTATAACACAAAATATTAGATCCATTAATTGTAACTTCCTAAACCTAGAAACTCTTGTCCACCGTATAGACATCAACTGCGATTTTCTGGTTCTTACTGAATGTTGGTTGTCATGCATCAGCAACTGTCGAATACCCGCCCTACCTAACTACACTACGTACAGTACAACTAATCATCTAAATCACAGTGATGGAGTTGTTGTCTACGTGAAATCACCTTTGTTAGCCTCATGTGAAGAACCTGACCTTCTTGGAGCAGCCTCAGGTCTACTTATAAAGCTTAAAACTGACATAGCTATTCTCTGTATTTACCGCTCGCCGTCAAATGATAATATTCACACATTTCTTACAGCTCTAAATACCATACTCCCAGCCCTCACTAACTATAACTCGGTAATTATTACGGGAGACATTAATGTAGACATTACACCTGATACCCTTGACACGAGGTCACATGAGTACCTTAGCACCCTAGCATATCATGGCTTTTTACCCGCCCACACTTTACCTACGAGAGGAAACAACTGCTTAGACCATCTTATGATACGAACCAAGACAAAAACTCTGACTCTAGTTTATAACACGACAGTGACCGATCACTGCTCTTCTCTTTTCGCACTAAATAAAAATAAAGTTAAGCATTCAGCTCAAAAAACTTATTCTAAAATAGACTACGACGCACTTGACACTTATATGGAAAATCTTGACTTTAATCCCCTTTACCTTATTTCGGATTCTAACATTGCCATAGATAATATTATATCAATTATAAAACCTGCAATAATCGAATGCTCTAAAATTGTTAAAATTCCAGCCCGGAAAAGAATCCTGAAACCCTGGATTACTCCCGGGTTGTTAAGAAGTATCCGGAATCGTGATTCTTTACATAAGAAAGTCAAACTGGCACCAGGCAACTTAACTCTCCTTATAACATATAAAAGATACAGAAATTTTTGTACTTCTCTGTTGAAAAAAGTCAAAAGGCAATTCGACTCAAACGAATTAAATAAGGCTAGTCAGAACCCTAAAAAACTTTGGGACACTATCAAAACTATCACTAACACACACTCTACAAGAACTAACTCAAATCCCTTGCTGACTTATACATCGTCACCCTCCCAGTCTTGTGATGAGGTCAACGAATTCTTCGCTAACATTGGAAAAAAACTAGCGGATAACCTCAATGCTGCTCGTTCATCTCTGTCTCCACCTAACCCCGTATACTCCACCAACTCGTTTGTTATGCTACCCACTGATGTAGAGGAAATTTCTGCCACTGTAAACATGTTGAGAACTGACGCTGCCTCTGGATGGGATGCTGTCTCCCCGTATTTTTTGAAACGATATGTTAAGATTCTTGCGCCCGTTCTCTCCCACATCTTCAATATATGCTTTCAAACTGCTATATTTCCCACTGCTTTGAAAAGAGCTATCATCCACCCTATCTTTAAAGGTGGTGACAGGAACTTACCAAACAACTATAGACCTATCGCCGTCCTTAGTGCCCTATCAAAAGTGCTGGAACGCATTGTTAACAAGCAACTTACCAATTACCTTGAACGTTTTAAACTTCTTTCCCCTAATCAATTTGGTTTCCGTAAAAATAAATCCACCTCGGACGCAGTTCACAGTCTTATTAATAATGTTACAGAAAACTTAAATAATAATAAAAAAGTACTAACCATCTTTTTAGATTTGGCAAAAGCCTTCGATACTGTCCCTGTTTCTACCCTTTTAATCAAACTTGAGGGCATCGGTGTGAGAGGTCCCCCACTTGACTTTTTTAGGAGCTACCTGTTGGACCGGTCTCAATCAGTTGTAATAGACAATCATAAAAGTGCAGAGCTGCCTATTGAGTACGGGGTACCACAAGGCAGTATTTTAGGGCCTACACTCTTCCTTGTGTACATCAACAGCCTCTGCAACCTAGACGTTCCTAATGCTAAAATAGTTTCCTATGCAGATGACACCACCATCACTTTTTCTGCAAACACATCGACGGAATTGCAGACTGCTGCACAAGACGGCTTTAATACCATTACGAAATGGCTCCTGTCACACACACTGACTCTTAACGCTACTAAAACTAACTTTATGATCTTTTCTATCACTAACACCGCTCAACCTAGTAGCTCTATTAATTTAAAAGCACACTTTTGTCCTATTCGAAGTCAATGTCAATGTCCTGACCTGACTTCAGTGGAAAAAATTAAATATCTTGGCATTATTTTAGACAGAAACCTAAATTTTAAAACACATATTTCGACTCTTACCAGCCGGATACGCAAACTGATTTATATATTTAAGACCTTGCGGCACGTAGCCAACCCTGCAATCATTCGTAACGTATATTTTGCCCTATGCCAATCAGTCCTCAATTATTGTATCTCTTGCTGGGGTGGAGCCGCAAAAACCACACTAAAACCTCTAGAGATCGCCCACAGATCTATACTTAAAGTTGCAACCTTTAGGCCTATACGTTTCCCTACTACCGAATTGTACAAAACCTGCAACCTACTTAATGTAAGACAGCAGTTTATCCTACACACAATTTTGTTGCAACACTCAAAAACACCCTATATAAAAATAAATAGACGCCGCAAAAATAATATCTGCCATACTCCGCCGGTCCGAAAAAAGTTTATAAAAAAATTCTTCCCCTACCTTGGTCCGTCACTTTATAATAAAATCAATGAAAAACAAACAATTTACGGATCTACTATATTTAAATGCAAGAAGACCGTCCGCTTGTTCCTATCTACTCTAAATTATGAAGAAACCGAAGACTTCCTGAGGTAACCACCCTCACACACACACACACACACACACACACACACACACACACACACACACACACACACACACACACACTCACGCACGCACTCACATACACACTCACATACCTACACACTAAATCTACCTATTTACAATGGCTTTCATTTACCTTTATTTTTGCATGCATGTTATTGTTACCGGGATAATTAATTATACCTAATTATAAAATGTACTACGTCATGAGACCCCTATATGTATATTGTTTAAACGGGATCAGTCCTGTCTCTCCTAAACACAGGCTACTCAGTAGCCTATATAGGAGTACAGCGCTTCACCCGCTTACCAGACTGTGTATTATTCTCATGTCCCAATGTATCTGTACTATAATCTGGTCCTTGTAAACAATAAATAAATTTTATCTTATCTTTTATCTTATCTTATCTTAATAAACGAGCCTATTTCCATCAATAGGACACGAATCTCGAATCCGGGTTCCTCTGAGAAATTCCTACAGTTCAAAGAGCACTCTTTGAACTGTTGACTGACTGTTGACTGGGAACGTCATAAGACTATACGAAGTTTAATTTGTTGTTGTATTGTCGTCTCCACCTTGTATAAACAAAACTCTTGTGCAAAATTTAATATGCGGTTTGATTTGTTTTTTTTTGTGTTTTTTTACCCAGCGATTAAGGGTGTACGTTGTCTTTCGATGAATTAATAAGTTTAAGATTTTTATTAAGTAGATTTGCAGAATAAATATTCAGTACTATTTTTTTAAAGTGGACCGGTTTGTGCCCGGTCGCAGTGACAATTAGGCTTGCCTAATACTCTATGGGACTTAAACATAGGCAAAATAGGTATTATACACCTCTGGGCAATAGAAGCGTGATTTTACGATGTTAAATATTATTTATTACAAGTGACTATCTTCTTCCAGGGTGTTAAACTTCTAAAACTCAAGAACCCCTGGTCCCACCTGCGCTGGCGCGGCAACTACTCAGAGTTGGACCTCGCTCATTGGACGCCCACACTACGCGCCCTCCTAAACTACGACCCAGACAGCGCGGCGCAGTACGACAACGGCGTATTTTGGATAGACTACGCCAGTATACTGAACTTCTTTGATGTGTTTTACTTGAATTGGAATCCGGAGATGTTTCAGTTTACGTATTGTATTCATCAGTAAGTTTAAAAATTTTGTTTATTTTTAACAGACTTCAAAAACAAGGAGGCGGTTCTCAATTCGACTGTATTTTTTATTATTTTTTATTTGTTAGCTTAGAACTTTTTCTGGGTGAACCGATTTGGATGATTCTTTTTTATTTGTAAGCTGGTGCTTCACATGTGGTCCCATTTAAATTTGATCAAGTACTGACCAGTAGTTTTTGAGTTATCCTTAATAATGCGTATTTTTACCACTTAGTTTATATTGATGATGTTATAATAGTTTCCTGTCACGGTTATTTACATAGCAAGTAGTGATATACGAATGTATGTGGGGTAGGTACCACAACTATAAAGTGAAAAATAAAAACTTTTTTACAAAACAACAACCGACTTCCAACTAAAACACAAAAAAACGTGAAAAATAACTTTAATTTCGGAAGTCGGTGCGTAACCCACTTCCGAAATTAAATTTATTTTTCACGTTTTTTGTGTTTTTGTTGGAAGTCGGTTGTTGTTTTGTAAAAAAGTTTTTTGTGTTTAAGATTATTTGACCACTATGCTATCATCAGCACCATCATATCAGCCGAAAACCTTCGGTGATAAGCCTCCCTTAAGCATCACCACGACTGGTTCTGTGTTGCTCACACTATGTGTCAATAATGCAGGGTTATTGGTTGTATTTCGGCAGTCCATTAAGGTGATGTAGGAGAGGTCATTTGCAACCGAATGACCCCTGATGACCTGTAAACAAATGTCAACCATTTTCGATTAATTTGACATTTTATATTTTTTAGCAGTACACAATTTTGAAAATTTATTTAATAAAACCAATGCATGATTTAAAAAAAAAAAAATATTTGCTTCTGCTTCAATAAATAATAATCAACCATAAAATGACAATTATCTTTAATAACTTTACAAATCGTTACAATTTTCTATTATTTTGAGCAGGCTAAAATAGTCGATTTCTGCAAAAAAAGAAAAACACGGAAGAACTTTATCAGCAGAACATTCCAAAAACATGTACAACTTCTCAGCTATCCAACGAGGTACAATAAGGTGCCAGATATCTTAAAAAAATATAAAATGTCAAGTTAGTCGATAATGGTTGACATAATTTGCATAGGGGTCATTAGGAGTAATTCGGTTGCAAATGACCTCCCCTACATCCCCTTAACGGATTGCCGACATGTAACCAATAACCCTGTATATTTATTTTTGTATTTGTCTCGCGTCGAAATTTTCATGTCGCGAAACAAAGCCGCTCTCATTTTAAGTTCAGATATTTCTAGTCAGTGAAAGCAACAAATTACAGGGTCTTATGTGGTCTTTTAAATGAACTCACCGTCCACGCGTTTCCCTGTCCTAGAAAATAGCAATCATGCTTCTACCATTGTGTAACTTAAACCCTTTATTTATCGCTGATAGCTTTCTTTCTTTCTTCTTCTTTTTTTTTATTAAAACTTGGCCCACACTAGGAATTTCTCCTGTATTGTGGGTGCGTTTACAAACATTCAAAATCACATACACAAACAGCCAGACCCGGAACAACTACTTGTAGGTCATACAAATATTTGTTCCGTGCGGGAATCGAACCCGCGACACGCAGCGCAGCAGTCAATCGCTTTACCACCGCGCCAACCGTGCCGTGCGAACAACAATATGTCACTCGGTTCTGTTGGAACCTAATATCAAATATTTTGTTCAGAAAATGGGACGCCGGTACGGGCCCAGCTAAAGACGCGTACAACATCGGCGAGAACCCACAGTTCTCACTACACGTACAAGGCAAGGGTGCCGTGTGGTTACTGTTGACGAGGCACATCACGCAGATCGACGACTTTAGGGACAATAAGGAGTACATCACGCTGTTAGTCTACAAGAACGGGAGGAGAGTGTATTATCCTTGTGAGTATTAGAGAATACATAAACATAACATAACATCACACCTGTATCCCCGAATGGTTAGGCAGAGGTATACCCAAGTCTGCCGGGGCTGCGGATTGTTCGAAAGAGTTACCGTGGCCCTGGCGCACAGGCAACTGAAGGAACACGGGTGGGTTTTAGTCAGTAAGAGTCTGACACGCCCTTCCGCTCCGCCCAGAGCGGGAGAGGTCATTTGATGATTTCCCAACCAAAAAAAAAAAAAAAAGAGGTATACCCAAGTACTTAGTTCTGAATTCAAACTATCATCCTACTTCCTACTATATAATATTATAAATGTGAAAGTGTGGATGTTTGGATGTTTGTTACTCAATCACGCTAAAACGGCTGAACGGATTTGGATAAAATTTGGCACATGGGTAGACTATGACCTGGATTAGGACATAGGATACTTTTTATCCCGATATTCCCACGGGATCGAGATTTCTGCGGGTGAAACCGCGGGGCGCAGCTAGTACACGATAATTCTAATAATTGATGGACATGGAAATTAGCATTCGTTTGTATTTGGAAATGCGATGATTCCCGAGGGATATTAAGAACATAGTTGTACTGTACATAAACTCACGCCTTCTTCCCATGGGGGTAGGCAGAAACTACAGAACACCATCTGCTACGATCGTTACGTACTCCTTTTGTACTAACAACAAATATTGTTTTCAGACGATCCTGAACCTTATAAAGACGGAATAAGGATCAACAGTCCGCACTACCTATGTGAGCTGTTAATAGGGGAAGGAAGCGCCGATAGATACACTTTAGTCGTGTCCCAGTACGAGAAGAGTAAAACGATATTTTATACGCTTCGGGCGTACGCAACGTGTCCTTTCACGCTTAGCAAGCTCGAGCCCTACCCGTATAAGAAAACTGTAAGTGGGAATTATTTATTGTGTTTTGTGTGTGTTTATATGTAAGTTCATGATCGAATTAATAATCTTTGTTTGTTATAATTTAATTATGTCATAAATAATATCAGAGATCACTAACATTAGATACTTTTGATTGCTTTAAAAGGTTGATGTATACACGAGTAAAAGATAAATTAATATTAGGTCTTTACCTATGAAATTGCCGCTCTGCAGTACTGGCCATTTCAAATCAAAATAATTTTTGTTTGGCTATGAATTCTAATTTCAAATTAATTTTATTTTAAAAACATGGTTTTTTTTTTTCTAAAAGTAGTCATTTCTTTATTGATTAGTGTTACATTTTCATCGCATTTCAATCTTTTTCGTCATCATGGATACGTTAAAAATTCGAGTAATTATGGAATATGAGTACCGTCGTGGCAGCAACGCGGCACAAGCGGCACGCAACATCAACGACGTTTACGGAGCTAACTCTACAAACCAACGCACCACCTGTTATTGGTTTGCTCGCTTCCGTTCTGGAAATTTCGACCTGAAAAATGAACCTCGCGGTCGTCCGAAGACTTTGGTCGACAATGACGAATTAAAGGCGATTGTGGAAGCTGATGATACACAATCTACGGCTGAATTAGCAGCAGCTTTCGACGTTAGCGTCAAAACAATATTGGTCCATTTGCGTCAAATTGGCAAGGTAAAAAAGCTTGACAAATGGGTGCCCCACGAACTCAATGATCGCCAGCGCGAAGTACGCGTCGAGACGTGCCTTGCACTGCTCAACAGACACACAAATGAAGGAATTTTGAACCGCATTGTTACCTGCGATGAAAAATGGATTCTGTTTGATAACCGTAAGCGCTCAGCAAGTTGGTTGGATCCTGGTTCAGCACCTAAACAATGCCCTAAACGAAAACTTACCCCTAGAAAAGTGATGGTCACTGTTTGGTGGTCTAGCGCCGGTGTGATTCATCACAGCTTCTTACCAAACGGGGTGAGCATTACTGCAGATGTGTACTGTGAAGAACTGAACACAATGATGGAGAAGCTGGCGCATCTCCAACCAGCATTGGTCAATCGCTCGTCTCCGCTGCTCCTGCACGACAACGCGCGACCTCATACTGCACAGCAGACGGTCTCCAAGTTGCAAGAACTGGGGTTGGAAGCTCTCCGTCATCCGCCCTACTCACCAGACCTTGCGCCTACAGACTACTACTTTTTCCAGAATTTGGATAACTTCTTGGCGGGAAAAAAATTTAATACCCGAGAGGCAGTACAAAATGCCTTTGAAGAATTTGTTGCCTCCCGTCCAGCTGATTTCTTTAAGAAGGGCATCAATAAACTGCCACTGCGATGGCAAAGATGCATTGATTGCATGGGTGATTACTTCGATTAATACAAATAAAAAATTCATGAAAAAAATTCGTTTAAATTTTTTCATACAAAACGGCAATTTCATAGGTAAAGACCTATTATTTAAAAATTCTGGTATTTTTATGGGTAGTAGCTGATCAGAAAGCCTACTATATCTTTATTTCAATAAAATCTAAATCTTAACGATAGAAAAATGCTCTGAAATGTTTGCCTTTCAATCTGCTTTCTTAAACATCTCCAACTGTCAAAAACCAAGGTGTGTCTCACTTTCATCAAAATTGCTACCAAATCGATTAAACAACCGGACGGTTATATTAGCGCAATAAAAGTTTCTATCGAATTCCTAAAATAAAACACGACTATTCAAAACAAATTCTGACATAAAACCTCCTTACAGCTAAAAGGTGAATGGACGGCCCGCACCGCAGGCGGGTGCGAGAACCACCGAGCTACTTACCCAAACAACCCGAAGTTTATAATCACCGTACCTGACGCCAGGTCTCCTTGCAACATAGTGGCAGAATTGAAGGGACCTAAGCAGTACCAAATGGGGGTGGATGCGAGGGTTGAGGCTTTGGATGACCCTACTGTCACTGCGCCGTTTTTGAAGGAGACATCTGGCCCCTATAGGTAAGGGAACTCAGTCTTCAAGTCACGAGTAAATATCCTTCATTCATAATATTTGTCAGAAGTTCGATTCTCGGATTTAGTTACGGGACATTGTACTGTTCAAAATTTTCGAAACAGAAAATTTTATTTGGCAGTGATTTAAAGCGGCAGTTGTTTATTTTAGTTTTGGTAAATTGAAAATTACAAAATGCATGTTTATTAACAAGTTTGGCAGTAAAAACTGAGTAGTAAATTAAATAAAAATAAGTCGTTCATAACAAATATTTAAATAGGTAATTAAATAAACAGGGTGACTGGTTCTGGACCCGCCATAGCTAATTCGCATATAGAGTAGGTCATTTACTAATTATTGAACCACGGATATCGAGGGATATGGCTTGGAGGCGTGGCGCATGTCGCCTCCGTTGGGTTGAACTGACCTTAAATACGCATGACTGCAGTGAGCACCGTCTAGTCATATGTTTGCCTCGGAACGTGTAGTGTGATTTCGTATTTTTACGAAATGCCGAATTGTTCCGTCCTTGTGTGAAAATATAGCACAATTACAACAAACCTTAGTACAAGTGGTTTGTCTTACCACCGGTAACTAAAAAATCACTGCATTAATTATAATATTTAAGTATTTTACAAATTATCTAGTTGTGAAATATTTTTGACATGCGACAGCCTTTGCCTAATGACTGACGCATGTCAAAACGATGCATTAGTGGTGCGCAGTACTGAGATATGGATATCGATAATTGTTAGTTGCTCTAATAAGAAATTGTATTAAGAATCTTAAACGAGAATTAATACATTTTATATCAGTTTCCCGATAGATCCAGAAATTGAACATAAATAGGTAGATGCAAAATGCAGAGAAAATAATTGGTTGGTAATTTCAAGTGACTTCAAAGTCCATAAAGACGTTGCTAGTCCCAAAAGCTCTTAGACACTTTGTCGATACAAATATTTTCTCATCGACTGATTTTCACCAGTTTGAGCAAGACCCCGATGGATAATAATATTATCCAAGTGACAAAATGTGTGATGGAATAACATATTGATATTTGCTTACATTTTTTGGCTAAGAATGTAACAACTAAATTATGAAAGCGACAGATATAATGTTCAATAAGTACCTATTTTAATTGTTCTTTTATGTGCGATAGTTGAACAGTTTTAATTTTAAGTAAGGGCAGCCCCGGATCTAAGGGGGAAAGGCAAATTTAAGCGTGGCAAACAAGTGCACCACTCAGCGCACCGCAACTCTGCGATAAGTGAGATGCGCAGCACTTATTATCTTTCTCTGCGAGTGGCACACTGACAAAATCACTACGTGATTAGCGTAGGCATAGATCGTCAAACGGTGCGAGCGGGTTGTGGGCGGAGCAGTTGAATTCTACCAGAAACTCTGTTTTTAAAACACATGCTCCATTTTTATTTGGCGATACAAAAAGGTTAGCTTTCCATCTCTTGCAACAGATCTATGCCGTGGCGAACCTGAGGAGGATGAGCGCTTCTGTCACCTCTGTGGCCAAAAATTTAAGGAACAAATCCTTTATTTTAGAAATTTTACATCGCCTAGCGAGGGCGCCGGGCGTCCCGCCCATTTCGCCGCCTTTATGCGGAAAGGCGACACGATTTCCTTTAAGTTTTTACCACAGAGCGCTGGTGCAGCCGTTGGATTGGAGCATTATCGATCGATAAAATTTACCTAATATGTTTCTGGCAAAATATTCGAACTCGCTTTGCTCGTTCTTATAGCCTAGCGACTCTTAATTCTTAAAACTTTTCGGACTTACAAAATCTAACTTATTTGAGGCAGTGCTAAAATTTTCGCGCTCGCTCCGCTCGTTGGTGCATTCTAGATTGCCTTAATTGGTGTTAAGCTTTTCTGCATAAGTCGGGTGTGATCTTAGCAATCAAAAATCATGACAATCAGATTAATTATGAAAATGCCATCGATTTTTTTGCAAAACAAAAGGCTCAAAGAGTAAAAATTTTATTCTAATCTTCTGCTAATAATAAAGCTAAAGAGTTTTTTTTTGTTTGAACGCGCTAATCTCAGGAACAAGCAGTCGGATTTGAAAAAATCTTATTGCATTTGATAGCCCAATTCTTGAAGAAGGTAGAAACCTTACCCTAGAAACCGAGCAGTAAGAAAAAAGGTCAGAAAGAACGCTAAGCGAAAAGGAAGTAATATCATGGGCGAGTGATGCGCAACGACGCGGTGGGTCGGGGGCCGAAGTTTCACGCGGACGAAGTCGCGTACAGAAGCTAGTATGCTATAATCTCACGATTTATTTCAAATATGTCCTGTCCTATCCTAAATAATTGTTCGACATGTCCATGTATATTTAAATAAATAAGGATTCATGTAAAACGTTAAAGGATTGGCGGGGCGGGGAGCGGCAGATTGCAGTTTTTGCCCCACCTCGAAAAAAATCTAAATCGGGGGCTGAGTAAGGGAGAAACTGAAGAAACTGAATTACTTAAATGTTATTCGCAAACGAAAATATTATATTTTTACTTGATTTGTTGTTATTGGTCTTTTAATATTCCACATGGAAAAGCAGAAAAAAAGAACGGTACCAAATACGTCCAAAAAACACCTCTTTTTGCAGTCGGTATTCATCGATATTTTTATCGATCACATATTTATACCAACCTCTCTTCCCTAGTTGATGCTAGAGTTACATGTGTGCATTCAGTGACTGTATCTATACTTTCTAGTGCCCGCCCCTTTTGAGCATATGTGCAATAAAATAGCACAAAAGTGTTACGCATATTTTTTTGTTTGTGTGCGAAGAATGCATCATGTGTGCCGTATCTATTTCTTTTGTTTATGTGAGAGTTTCAGGAGTGGGGAAAAGGTGGCGACACATAAACTTGAGCAAATATAGAGTAAAGGCATATCTCTCGGATATCTATGTATTGAACCCTACTTTCCCTAGCTAAAGTTTTATAGTTTGGGAGATATGTAAATTTTTATATTGAGATTTTTCCAAAATTTTACCTACAAGCATTCATAACTTCTTTTTTGCATTATTTTAGTAGTTTTTGTTTTATTATTTGTTGGTAGTCATAAACATTGGTGATTGAATACCTCGGAACTTACCTCAAACTAGGGTTAAAAAATAAGATATTACGCTTTAAAAAAAAATACAAAACAAAAGCGAGGGAAAATTTGGTCTAAGTCAAAGTCAAAGTCAAATCATTTATTTCAAATAGGCACATAAAAGGCACTTTTGAACGTCAAAATTTACAAAAAAATAGAATTGATTCTAGTTGCCCCTTCCAAAAGGTAGTTTCGTATGGAGAAGAATGGGCAAGAAACTCCACCGTTACTCTTTTAAAATATTTTACAATATTATGTAAGTTCACATTAATTATGTAATCATATGTGAAGACGATGCACCTAGAATAAAATTACTATACCACAATAGGTAAAAAGAATTAAATATAATGCAAAGGCAGGTAAATTAATTATGTGATAGATACATGGTGCTCACATATTTACAAATATTGAAAAGTAGACGATGTTTCCAAAATTTCAACAAGTAATAATTTAGTGTGTGAGTTTAAGTAGTTAAGTACATAATGTAACAATCAATGTCATAAAAATTATAAATTATACAATCAAATTAGCAACCAGTTTGATTTTGTCTAAACTCTAGATTGTCCTATGGAGCAGGACCAGCATGTTTCCAAGCATTCTTATCTAGGATATAATCCTCTAATTTGTAATATGCTTGTTTACAAAGTGTACTTTTTATATGAGTTTTAAATTTTCTTTCATTTAATTCCAATATGTCACAAGGTATTTTGTTGTAACATTTAACACAGTACCCCATAAAAGATGTATGTACTTTAGATAATCTAAAAAATGGTTGATCTATTTTATCTTTATTTCTAGTATTAAAATTATGTCTATCACTTATTTTATTAAAAAGATGTCGATTTTTTCTTAATTAATAAATAGCTATATAAATTATTTCTTAATTAATAATTAATAAATAGCAAATGACCTCCTCTATATGCGAATTTGCTATGGCGGGGCCAGACCCAGTCACCCTGTATAATTAAGCAGTAAAATGACTGAACCGGCAGTTACGTGTGGGCAACTTGAGAGTAGCGCGGTTGGTTACAGTTCTAACCTAGTCTAACCTAACCCATTTAGTCATTACTGTTCACGTTTTACAGTCACACTAGGTTACCAACCGCCGAAAAATTTAATTATTGCCCGTAATTTTTTTCAACTGCTCATAATAACCTCCCTAATGTTTAAATAATATATGGGCCACCACTGCTCACCGGACCACCACTGCACACTCTTTAAATATCAGTTTAAAAAATTATTACCATTGTAATTAATCCCAGTTGGATGAAATGTTTGCCAGGATGAAAATTGTCGTGTGGCGCATTGATTCATTGAGATAAAGTTTAAGATCTTTCTATAATTTTGAACAGTCTGTCCGTCACAATATTTTTGACGTTGACCGTACCAAAAAATTTGATTGACTTTTACTGTAGTGCGTTCACTGTGCGTTCACTAGGCTTCGCAAGCTTAATTCAATAATTTTGACTTTTATTCACAGGGCCGGTTTCGTAGTTCTAGAGCTGCGCAACCTCCCCGCAGGCAGGTACATACTAACGCCATCTACCTTCTACCCGGAACAAGAAGGCCCTTTCTTCTTAGAGCTTCGGTCCACATGCCCCATTACATGCGAGGGACGTAACTAGAGAGCGGTCGGCAGGAGAAAACAAGATGACTGTAGGTTTTAAATCATATTTGTGTTTGTTGGGCTCAAAAGTCGAAGAAAAGAGAAGTTAAATTGTCAATACATCGACTGCATTTAATTAACACTCGAAGGCGTTAATCGGAATCTCATGTACCAAGCGGAAGTATGGTAACTCGGGAGGCTAAGGCCGTAATGGAATCTTCACTTATACAGTACAGTCAGGTAAGTATATTGTTTATCTGATTGAAACACTTCTAAAAGTTAAGAGTTATACCCGTCGTATGACTCGTATAATTTCATTTTATTTTACATTTAACATAACATTTTACATTAAAATAATGACAGTTGTGTTTTAAATAAACGGACCATTTAAGTTGATAGTCAATTTGCTTAGCAATCTGTTGCCCTTATTACATTTAAAATAAAGTTCTAATAAAGTTAAGCACTAATGGAGAAATGGTTTTACTTTACCGATTTCTTTTTGGTGACAATATAATATTGTATCGATTTTTGAGCCTGTTATTAATAAATGAATTATAATTATCACTGTAAATAAATAATGTTTGTATGGATCAGATTTTAATGTGGTGTTCATAGCTACAATTAGTTTTAATTAGTGACAAAATGCTTTAAAAATGTTGCTTACCATAATGCAGTTTTATTGATGTTAAAATGATGGCTTCGAAAGAGGTTTTAAAATATTGTCTATGGATTAAGTCTCGGTCATGTAATGTTTTTTGTTAATCGGAAATTGACAACTTAATACTTCTGTTCAATTAAATAATGTACTAAAAACTAAAATATGTATTCTCTGAAAATCTTATTCAAATTGAGACCTTTGTGTTTTTATGTAAATACTACAATACATTTTTGTAAAAAAATATTTTCGACAATAAAATTAAGTGATGTATTAGATCCGTGCCTTTAATATTAAAAAAAAAGTATATTTAAGAGCGGGCGCACATTGTAAAATAAAATAACCATTTATCATTCGAACAATTTATTCAAATCAAATCGCGAAAATAAATAATTTAGCCACACGAGAAATTGTGTCAAAGACTTTTTGTTAAAGGAATATTCCTTAGTCCTATTAAGTGTTTTTCCGTACAGACTCATGGGTATTCCGAAAGATTCTATTTCTGTCGCCCTAATTTCTTAAAGTGACAAAATTAGGGTCGTCCACTGGGAGCCAGGCAATTGTGTTTTTAAATGCTCGTTTTTTTTCGGAATTCGGTCTTTGTTTCGGAATAAAATACTATTATGTTATTTTTAATGAATTCAATTCATAGTTACTTTCTTTTGATGACTCGATTGATGTGTTAGTTTGTTGATAAGTCGGGTTTGTGTTAGGACGCAATTTCTATTAATTTATCTTCCACTTTTATGTATTGTAAGTTGTAGAGTAATCCCGATACCGATGTAGGAAAAAAATAACCCTAAAGTGTTTGTATCTGATGAAAGTGTAAACAAACCTTGATCCGCGTAAATTCTTACCCAATCACTCACTAAAAAGAAATAGTAACACATTCATCTCTAATTAGGTTTCAATTTTAAATCTCACCTTTTTTTTTCCAATTATGTTTGTTTGAATAACATTATTTTGTGTCAACGTAAATTGTGGTCATAAAATTAACCTCAATTGTCACACGAATAAATCAAACCAAAATACTTTATTTCACATAAACTTACATGGGCACATGAAACGTCAGAAGCTAGGTGCACGATTCCAATTGGTTGTTTCCTATGGAGAAGAGCCGGCAAGAAACTCCACGGTTACTCTTTTAATAATAAGGGGCTTTTACAATGTTTCAAATTACAGTGTTGGTAGGTATGGGAGGACAGTGTAGGCCTATCAACAAGTAACAGGTACTCAACAAAATATAAAAAAGTCTACAGATCTAGTCTACAACCTCTTTGAGGTGATTTTAAATTAGAACTTCGGGTTTAAGTATTCAAATAATCAAATCAAAGCACTCATTTAAAGTGGCTCTACAAACTCGCATCCACAAATCAATTGATTTCTCTGATCCATTTGTTTGTAATTTCATTAGATACTTTTGGAACATACCATAATCACTTGTGGCACTTACTCATACAATTATTCCCAAAACACTTCATTTAAGCTCAAAGTTTATTCCGGACTCTGTATAAAAACAGTAATCTCTTTCAAAATAGTCTCCTCAAAAGCGACTCATACCCGACTTTTTGTAGCAGCCAAACCTAATTTCATTTAAAACGTGTCTGAGCAAAGTTTGTAAAGCGAAAAACAGAAACACATTGTACTATGGGCGACCGCGCTAACTGCTAATTACGTTTATGTAAATGTATGCGGGTTTTTGTGTCGTACGGTGTGCGCCCGGTCTAATAAGGCGATAACGCGGCATATTTAATGCTGTGTAATATTATGCGAATGCATCTGGTATGTTTGCTGCAGGAAGCGGGTTTATTATATTTTTTATAAATGCTTTTGCCGTGTCCTAGGAATTATAATGTCATTTTTTATTAAGGTTGTATTTAATTTAATTGACAATTACATTGATATTTTATTTTTAATACAAATATTCTTGGCTACAAAAAGCCTTACAAATCCATTTGTGTAAAAGGCCTTATGAATAAACCATTATGTTAATTGCTAACCAATTTATGTTCTGAAAAAAAAGAAACCTTTTTGTTGGTTTATTTAATGTAAGAGAAAGTGTAAATTAATTTACAATGATCCGTAATTATGATTCGGCCCTTCTAGATGCATTTGTATAGTATTGTTGACATTTTCCGCCATCTTCATCATTTTCCTATCCTCATCCCAATTTATTTGAAGTCGGCGCATCATATGTTTTTTGATTGATTGATTTATAGTAGGCCACTCCACTTAATAAAATGCATCGTTTGCTTGGACAATTTGGTTTAATATATGTATTAAAATGATTACAATATAGAAACTGACGAAAGAGAAGAAAAAGGTCCAAATCTCGTGCAGTGGCTGTCAATGCAATGACAGCGAACGCGCCACCCCGCGCGCCCGTGTTCGTCGTTGACACTATTAATCTCGTTCAGGAATGGCTTCAACATCTTCCCCCCCCTCGAACTCCTTAGGGTTTCGAGGTTCTGCGGCTGAAGTCGTCTCAGGTAGAGAGCAAAGGTTATGGACAGCTCGACGGAAAGTGCCCTTTGACGTGTAGACGTCCGCCACTCGTGCTGCTCCATCAGTCCCGCGATACAGCTTACTGATCCGCGCCATACGCCATTTCAACGGCGGGATGTTTGATTCCTTGATAATGACTAAGTCGCCTTCCTGGAGTCCTCTTTGCGAGATACGCCATTTGTGTTTTTGCTGCAATTCGCTCAGGTATTCGTTTCTCCATCGTTCCCAGAAATGTTGCCGCATTTGATCTAGACGTCGGTATCTGTCAAGTCTGTTGGTGTTTTCGTTGACTAAGGCTTCCGATGGGATCGAAGTTAATGGCCTACCGATCAGGAAGTGCGCGGGTGTCAAAGGATTCAGGTCATTAGGATCAGATGATAGGGGGCTCAACGGACGTGAATTCAGGATTGCCTCAATTTGCACAAACAACGTTGATAACTCCTCAAACGTAAGATGTTTATCACCTAAAATCCTAGTCGTATGGTACTTAGCGGACTTAACGCCTGCCTCCCAAAGCCCACCAAAGTGGGGAGAGTAAGCTGGCGAAAACTTAAATGTAATGCCTTCGTCGGCAGCAAAACCGGTAACGCATTCATTGCTTAATTTTAGAAACCTTGCTAATTCATTGTTTGCACCAACAAAATTTGTCCCGTTATCGCAGTACAATTCTAAGGGCCTTCCTCTGCGGGATATAAAACGCCTCAAACACAAAATAAAAACATCGGAAGTGAGGTCACTTGCTACCTCTAAATGTACAGCCTTTGTGCTGAAGCAGACGAAAAGACACATGTAACACTTTGTGATTTTACAACCACGACCTTTACGATCGGTAATGTAGAACGGTCCGGCAAAATCAACACCGCTTACCTGGAACGGAAGACTAGGAGTAACTCTTGAAGCAGGTAAGTTTCCCATTATAGGATTAACGCTTTTAGCTTTTATGATTCTACACAACTTACAATTGTTCACAGTTCTTCTGGCTAATATTCTACCTTTCAAGGGCCAATATTTATTTCTTAAATCGTTTAGCAACAGTTGAGGTCCGCCATGTAATAGTTTTTTATGGTAATGAATAAATAATAATTTTGTAAAATTGTGATTAGTGTCTAATAATATCGGATGTTTTTTATTGCAGGTTTCATTAGAATTTTGGATGCGGCCGCCTACACAGAGTATGCCATTATCATTGAGGAATGGACTAAGAGATAATAAATTGGATTTCGACGGTAAGTCACGCTTATTTTTAATTAATTTAATCTCATTAGGAAAACATTCATCTTGATGTTGTTTTATTAAAACATTTAAAGCAGCATCCAATTCACCAGGTGTGAATGGACCAGTTGTAACCTTGGCCTGTTTATATCGCTTGTAATTTATGTAACGTAGGACATAGGCTATAGATCTTTGCAGAGTGGTAAAACTGGAAATTCTTTCAAAATCTACCAGTCTAGGACGAGCTGCTGTAGACTGCAATGTAATTGTAGTTACCTTTTTATTAAGTTTAACTTCAGACAACTCGGGAATACTTTTGCTATGAATAGTCTGAGGCCACTTACTTGAGTCCTCAGATAAAAACAATGGACCCTCCCACCAAAGTTTAGCTAAATGAATCGACTTAGGATTTAGTCCTCTAGACGCTAAATCTGCAGGATTTATATTGCCAGGAACATGTCTCCAAGTGTCTGACTTAGTCAATTCTTGTATTTCACTGACACGATTCGACACAAATGTATTCAGATTACAAGCCTGAGTAGACAACCAACCCAGGACCACTGTTGAATCCGTCCAGTGAAAAACTGAGTCAATTTTACAACGTAGCGCTTTTAAAACCTTATTACTCAGGCGTGCGGAAAGCAAGGCACCACATAGCTCGAGTCTAGGTATGGTTGCAGATTTTACTGGTGCAACCTTAGTTTTAGCGCAAAGTAATCTAACTAGAGTATGCCCGGAACTGTTAACCGAGCGGAGATAAATTGCAGAAGCATAGGCAACTTGGGAAGCATCTGAGAATGAGTGAAGCTCGATTATTATTGGTTCGCTAATGAGAACATATCTAGGAATTTCAATTTTTGAGAGAGTTTCCAAATTACTTAAAAAGCTTGTCCATTCCTTTTGTATTGCTTTATCTACAGGTTCATCCCAATCTAAATACGATAGCCATAGTTTTTGTAGTATTATTTTTGGAACAATAGTACATAAACCCAATAAACCCAATGGGTCGAATAACTTAGCTGAGTTGGACAAAATGGAGCGTTTAGTTGCGACCTTTTCACATTGTATGTCAACTGAAAAACGGAAGACATCTTGGGCCGGGTCCCACTTCAATCCTAACACACTTGAAGTTTGAGAGCTTAAATCTAAGTTTTTTATTGATGAAGGGTTTGAAGCGTCATGAATTGCGGATGGTGAGTTGGTACGCCATTTCCGTAGAGGAAGGCAAGCTGAATTGAGAATTGCGGTTACTGACTCTATAATACTCTGTAACTCCCTTTCAGTTTCAGCTCCTGAAAGGAAATCGTCGACATAGAAGTCCCTTTTTATGATGTTTGCTATTTTAACATCCTTACATTCCTTGGCGAGCTGTACCAAACACCTTGTACTTAAGAATGGAGCCGAAGCCGTTCCGTATGTCACGGTCTTTAATTGAAAAATCTTAATCGGTTCTGACGGATCTTCGCGCCATAAAATCTGTTGCAACATTCGCTGACTTGGATCCACCAATATTTGGCGGTACATTTTTTCCACATCTGCAGAAACCACATACCGATATTGTCTGTACCTCAACAGAATTGAAAAGAGGTCATCCTGCACTACTGGTCCGACATGTTGTATGTCGTTGAACGATACACCGGTAGATGTATTTGCTGAGGCGTCGAAAACAACACGTAGTTTAGTAGTCTCACTAGTTTCTCGTATTACTGCATGATGTGGGAAATAACAACCAAATACAGGTTTACTGCTTAATTGAGTCATATGACCTAAACTTTCATACTCGCGAATAAAATCACAATAATGTTGTTTCAAAGTTGGTTTGTTTTTAAATTTTCTCTCAAGTTGAAACAATCTTTTTTCAGCCATGCTGTACGAATCACCTAACATGTCTATAGAACCCTTAAGCGGAATTTTAACACAAAATCTGCCATCACTAAGGCGAAATGTAGTGTCGTTAAATAACTTCTCGCAATCGTTACCATCGTGGTCAATGTTTGAAGGAATATCTTCGAGTTCCCAGAACTTAGCTAATTGATCTTTAATTCCTTGCGAAAAATGACAATGTAATTTTTTCTTATTACTATTGTAGTAGCTTCCCCCCGTGGGACCAGCCACTATCCACCCTAGGTGAGTTTTTTGTAGTATTGGTCGTTGTGAACCCAAACTAACTCTAGCCGTTTGAATCAGGCCCCAAAATACATCGGCGCCTAGCAATAAATCGATTTCGGCTGGTAAATAAAACTTAGGGTCAGCAAGTTGGATGTTACTAGGAATGTTTAATTCTTGTACACAAACTGCAGTATGGGGTAAACTATCAGTAATTTGAGGTAAAACAAAACATTTGACAGGCCTGCTGAACGATTTGTGCATAGAATGTACTTCTATGTGGCAATGCTCTGTAACATTTATTACTGTATTGCCCAAACCAGAAACACAATGACAATAGTCTTTTTCTTTACAGGTACCAATCATTTTCTGAGCTTTCTCACTGATGAAAGATGTTTGACTGCCACAGTCCAGTAAAGCCCTCAAAATATATGCTTTGCCATCGACCGTCACCTTGACCAATGCAGTGGACAGAAGAGCTTGATTGGTGGAGACAGCAGACATCGAAATGGAAGTGGAGGGACCAGATGCTGCAGCGGAAGCAACTACAGGTAAGTTAGTTTCAATTTTTTTGGAATTATTATCACCAGTAGATGTAGTACTAGATGTAGAAGTAGATGATGGCTGTTCATTCTGTTGTGTATTTTGTACAGGAGGTTGTTTGTGTAGGAGAGTGTTGTGCCTTCTCCGGCATATTCTACAGCCACTTAGCCCACACTGGAATGCCTTATGACCTCCCTGTAAACAGTTGCTGCATACCTTTAACAATGCAATTTGTGAAATTCGTTCCTCAACAGGAAGAGATTTAAGTTTAGTACACTCATACAACTTATGATCTTGTTTACAGAAAACACACTGTTTTTTACTGGAAGAGAAATCAACAGCAGATGAAATAAATGATTTTGTTTTGGGCAAACTGTGACGTTTTTCATTTTTAACAACCCTACCAACATTAACTGTTTCCATAACTGTAGCTCGTTTACGAAGAAAATAATAAAATTGTTCCAGAGTTGGAGACTCCCTGTCACTCCTAAATTCCTCCCATTTTCTGGCAGTTATATAGTCTAATTTTGTTGAAGCCAGATAAATAATAAGTGTGTCCCACTGATCAGTGGGTTCCCCTAGTAAATTCAACGCACTTAGATTTTTAGATAAGGAATCAATTAAATTGTGTATACCGACATCGGATTCCTTATGTAAGGATTCAATTGAGAACAAACACTTAATGTGTTCATTAATTAAAAGACGTTTGTTATCATATCGCTGGCAAAGTAAATCCCAAGCGATTGAATAGTTGTTTGATGACATAGACACAGAGCTAATGACTGTAGAGGCAGCGCCCTCTAGGTAAGATTTTAAATAGTGAAACTTATTTACATCGTCAATATTTTCATTGTTATGAATTAGCGATAAGTATATATCCCTAAAGGAAAGCCACTTAGTTGAATCACCATTAAATGTTGCAATCTTAATTGGTGGTAGTTTTAATCCATGTGATATTTTGGATATTGAATTGGACGAGGACTCAATTTTGCCATGATCTTTTTCAAAGTTGTCCAATATAGACTGTGCTTTAGCAATCCACTTGAAGAATATATTTTCTGTAATTTCACGCTCACTAATTTGTTTATCCGAGTCTTCATCCAACATTTCAATTTGCGATTGAATATCATCAAAGGTGCAAGACAGATCTCGTAACTTATTTAGTCTTAGAGGTAATTCTTTAATATCTAACTTGCTTGACTCTATATATTTTTCAAATAATGTTAGACGAGCTCTGATGTTGCCTCTCTGTTTAATTAAATCTTTTAAATCCAACATGATGCTGGTGCAAACACGTAAACACAACTATTACAAATTTACTGTTACTATAATAATCGAAATAAACAATGAATAAGTACGTTACGATTCTCCTTGCGAAGATAACAAACCGGTTTGGCGGCCGACGTCACGTCGGCGCGATGCGATCGCGCACGGTCGCACGGTGATCGACACGGTGCTAGTTGGAATACACGGATCGACACACAGCGGCTTTATTGCTAAATATCTCGCAAGCCTACTCCCAG
Organism: Dryobotodes eremita; assembly: GCA_917490735.1. NCBI lineage: Eukaryota > Metazoa > Arthropoda > Insecta > Lepidoptera > Noctuidae > Dryobotodes > Dryobotodes eremita. The sequence continues at coordinate 4,185,700 of OU823254.1, read as the reverse complement.
AGTGCATCTGAAATCATCAGTAACTTGTGTAAGAATGTGTTGTTGTATAATAAGTAGTACGTGAAAGGGAAATACCTTGAATTGGGATTAATAAGGTGTGATCAAGAACTCGACACTATAAACACTTATGTTTCGAGTGCTAGTGGGTAGATTGTTAAAAACACAAATCTTATGAAAATCGTTAAAAATGGGTTATAAATTGAATAACACAATTAAGAACAGCAAAATTGACACTGTTTTGTAGAATGTATGTGGTTTAAGCCGCAATTTACAAAGTTTTACACATGAGTGGATACCTATTTCAAATTGCGGTAACGTACTTTTGATAGTCATCGGAGTTACCAACGATGTCTAAGCAAATTAAAGCACATATAGGAAGGATAAAAATAGAAAGATAGGATGCACTTCCCTCGGAAATGATGGCTGCAGCTGCTGGCTGGCTAGTTTCTCGAGGTTTGTTCGTTCCTTTGTAATTCGAAGTTCGAATGACCAACCGTTGCGACGAAACTTTCGTACTTTTCTTAGGTCGGATCACGTCGGGGTCACCAAATGATTGATTGATTTATAGTAGGCCACTCCACTTAATAAAATGCATCGTTTGCTTGGACAATTTGGTTTAATATATGTATTAAAATGATTACAATATAGAAACTGACGAAAGAGAAGAAAAAGGTCCAAATCTCGTGCAGTGGCTGTCAATGCAATGACAGCGAACGCGCCACCCCGCGCGCCCGTGTTCGTCGTTGACACTATTAATCTCGTTCAGGAATGGCTTCAACATTTTTCTTCCGTATGTCTCTATTAGTCGACATTCGTCGTTGCTACATTATTCGTGTTCTAATTTTAAGGGCTAAGATCTAAATTTTGTTTGCTGGCCTAAGAAATGTGCACATTTAATAACAAAAATAACATGTATTTTATAGTCAGATGTATATTTATGTACAGTACAACTATTTTCTTAATGTCCCTCGGGAATTATCGCATTTCCGAATACAAACGAATGCTAATTTTTCCATCAATTAATAGATTTATTGTGTATAATAATTTGAATTCAGAACTAAGTACTTTATTGTTGTTTTGTTTTGACTTAACAACACAATAAAGTACTTAGTTCTGAATTCAAATTATTATACACGATAAATCTAATAATTGATGGACATGGAAATTAGCATTCGTTTTTATGAGGAAATGCGATGATTACCGAGGGACATTAAGAAAATAGTTGGACATTAACAAAATAGTTGTACTAAGTATCTATTTTAAAACTTAAAACTAACTATAATGGCTAGTCACGGTAAATCGTCCAATCAAACAATTTTTTTTAAGTCCAGGGCTTCGTATTACATACATACCTAGTACACTTCAACAAAGAACTGTACAAACGGGGTGAATAGGGATGCAGGGGTGAATCGAGACGAAACTTTAAAAGAGATTTTAACATTGCAATAATATAATTTGTTGCCAACAAGGGCACTTAATCGTTAATTATAATACTTACAGTAAGTCCTTTTTGGCAACAAAGTATATTATTTCAATGATAAAATCCCTTTTAAAGTTTCGTCCAGAGTCATCCCTGCGTCCCTATTCACCCCATTTGACGGTATTTATTAATGTTAGTTGTTAATAGACTGGCCTGGTAATAAAAATCTGTAAATGAAGAAAAAAAATTATAAATTGTTTATTTTTTTAAGTTGGCTTATAAAACCTATATAATTATTTCAATTTGAGGTTTTATCTGGGCTATAACAGTGCGCCAGGCTAAAGCTTATATTATTTTACCTTCATCTCAGTGACGGTAAATAAAAAAGACATAACATAAGCATACTTTTATTCCAATTTCCAGGCCAACCCAGGCCAATGCTTGTTCGATTTAAGGCCTCACTCAATCCATACCCAGGCCAAAGCTTGTTCGCTTTTCTGCCGTCGCTTCCAAAGTTACGCATTTTGCACGTAATCAATCACACATCTCGCTCTGCTGTGATAATTTAGTTCTTAAGGTCAAATCACAGTGTAATAATGTTAAAAATCTATTTTCTTTTTATAGATTGTTACTGAATAAAATATTTTCATAATTTGTCGTTGTTTTTTTGTCTCACATTTCGCACTGACAAATCACTGATGGAAAAACTCAATGAGTGTTCGACCTGAGTATCAAACCCCAGACCTTACGCTCGACAGTCTCGTATGTGACCACTAAGCCCGAAGAGACAGTCAACTGGCGAAATACACCTCTACCTACACCTTCGGGAAATACAGGCATGTTATGATGTAGCATTTCGAAGATTTTCGTTTATAGCCATATTTTCAGCCTTATGCTTTCGAAATAAAATTGAAAATCTATTAAAGGAATTTGACAACGATACGACTTAGCGACCGATTTTTGTCGCTGTCTAATGTCGAGACTGCAGGGCCAGGACCTAGGAGAGGTCATCACTTACAACAATTTTCTTTCGTTCATATATTTGAACCAACGATTTACCAATAACAGTTTAAATTAACAAAATCATTGCTGTCCTAGAGGATAATAATACAAATATACCATGTCTTCACGTTGTTATTATCATAAAATGCCAATAGAATACACAGTTATGTAATAAAAATGCAAAGCCGCAGGCACAGCTAGTAGCCAGCACCCTAATTGCGTAACACACTATCTATCACAATCTGAATAATTTTGAAGCATATTGCTAATCCATTGCTTCATTATGTTCGAAAAAATTGTCTGCTCAACAACGTAGATAACACAATGAATGTTGTTGAACTGTCAAAATGAAAGCCATTCCTACTGTTAGTGTGTTACGCAATTACCCCGCTGTTAATTAAAATCGGTCAAGTTCGAGTCGGACTCGCACCGAAGGGTTCCGTACCACCGTACAATATTGAACGCTACATTTTTTTTACCGGTTGAATGCTGTAATTACAGAAACAATTAAAAAGCCACGGTGTCTCGCGTGGAGCCACGTTCCGACATACGAAGGGTTAAACATGTTTTTTGTATAAGGACCCCCTTTCATTTTTAAGTTAATTTTATTTTTATTATTTGTTGTTATAGCGGCAATAGAAATACACACTCTGTAAATTTTAACTGTTTACCTATTACCGTTCATGAGATACAGCCCGCTGACATAGACAGACGGACGGACGGACAGCGGAAGCTTAGTAATAGGGTCCCGTTGGCACCCTTTAGATACAGAACCCTAATAAAGTATCCTTGCAAATTATCATTAGTGAATCACGAAAATATAATGTAACTTTATATAATTTTATCCTATGTTAACATTCGCAGACCTATGTCAACATGCGTTTAGTAAAGAGCCTGTGAAGAGCTTATGACTAATTAAACGTGGCGTCGGTCGTCACTTACCCGTTTTATGTAAAGTTGAGATGGTTTATTATCCGGAATTGAGAGGGGATCCGTGCCGATATCATCAGGATCTGTTTGGTTTGGGGCTAGATTTAAATGATGAGAATCGTTTCTTAATTTGAGTGTTGATTGTAGACAAAAAAAGAGTCGAGAGGTGTCGTAGAATACCCGGTTGGAACGATGTTCCTTTCGCTTTTGCACACTTGGCGAATGAGAGCTAGACGGAAAAAAGTGTACCATTTGTTACGTAAAAAAAGTGTAACTGTCAGAATGTTACACTTTTTAGTTCATTCGCCAAGTGTGCAGAGTATAACCCCGGTCACTTACATGCGCGCAAACAATCGTTCGAGGTTCGTGCACTTTGATGTGCGTCAAAAACCGACACGGCTTGGAAAACCGTGAACTTGGTAAATACTGTGCATTATTCATTTGCGAATGACGTCCCACGCTTGCGGATTGGCGTATTCGTGCGAAGGTGAGTGACCGGCATAACGTGCGACAAGGAACTTTGTTCCAAAATGTACACTAGCTAGGTAGGTATACATAAATAATATTTTTATGGTATTAAGGAATGGAGCAATAAAATAGGTATGGCATTATGTCGGGATAATATTAAACAAACAAACGAATACGTCTAGATTCTAGTAAATACATAGACTGCTAAAATCATAACCCTTCCTTTTGGCTTTGCCTTAGTCGGGTGAAAATGAAGTTGAGAAACAGTTGGTAGGTAAACAATGTTTCCAGCTGAAAACAATACTGTTTGCCATGAATGCGAGGCTTTTACATGCTGCCAGAAACTTTACAACATTCTATGTGCCAGCAACATGTTTCCCGAACCTACTTCACGAAGATAATGATTCTGAAATGTTACTCTACTTTTGTTTCATGTTTCCCATGTACAACGATCTTAATTGGAATTACTCAGTTAAAAAATTGCCTTCCCAAAGAGAGCAATTTCAAGATTTCCTATATTCACTCAGACAGAATGAAGTGAAGTGAACTCATTAATGTGTTTGTGATAGAATCGAACTGGGACAAAACGTAATATAAATGGTAAATCAAATACTCGTTAGTGTTGTCGAGAGCGTTCGATTGTCGACCTAATGCCCTTAAGATAGGAGCTTCTTGTACACATTGGTTTTTGGTTTTCCTTCGCTTTGTTTGTGTATGGTCAGATGTTTAAGCTGGAGCGATTAGCGTTTTGCTTTTGTTTCGTTTGCTGCGAGCTGAGACTTGCACCCTAATTGCGTAACACACCATATCTATCACAATCTGAATAATTTTAAAGCCTATTGCTAATCCATTGCTTCGTATGTTCGAAAAATTTGTCTGCTCAACAACGAAAATAACGCAATGAATGTTGTTGAACTGTCAAAATGAAAGCCATTCCTACTGTTAGTGTGTTACGCAATTACCCCGCTATTACTATACTTTACTGCTTACTTCGTTGGTTAGGCGACCCAAACCGAAAGAAACAAACAGTCTTGGCCTCGTATACAATAACTACTACGTTAATCAACTAACTCGATACGACCTGGCCCTGCAGTCTCGACATTAGATAGCGACAAAAATCTGTCGCTAAGTCGTATCGATGTCAAATTACTTCAATAGATTTTCAACTTTATGTCCAAAGTATAAGGTTGAAAATCTATTAAAGAAATTTGACATCGATTGGACTTAACGACCGATTTTTGTCGGTATCTATGTCGAGACTGCAGGCCCTGGCCCTGCAGTCTCGACATTAGACAGCGACAAAAATCGGTCGCTAAGTCGTATCGTTGTCAAATTCTTTAAATATATTTTCAATTTTATTTCGAAAGCATAAAGTTGAAAATCTATTAAAGAAATTTGACATCGATTTGATTTAACAACCGATTTTTGTCGCTATATTTGTCGAGACTGCAGGGCCTGATAATATTATCAGCCTATAATGTTCGCACTGCTGGGGCACAGGTCTCATCTCTTCGAGTGGAATAGGGTTATAATCTACCACGCGGGCTGAGTGCGGGTTGGTAGATGTCACATATTGCCTTCTAATTTTCGGTTCTAGGACATGCCGGTTTCCTCACGATGTTTTCCTTCACCGTTCTGTGAGCAGTGGTGATGAAATTATTTACAGAAAGTAAAGCGCCTACTTGGGTTCAAACCCACGACTTACAACTTTACAACTCGTAAGTCAGGGCCGTTACCACTGGGCAACCAGTGCTCTGCTACTACCTAATTAATACTTGAACAGAATTTCGGAGGTGACAGCTGGCATCTCTCTATAGTATAGAGGTATGAGGAACAGGGTGTAAAGTTCACTCATACTCTATGGAAAAGGGAGGATCCTCCGACCAGACGGGTGTTGTGTCTGGTGGGCAACTGCCCAACGGTTGATGTCGGGATGTTGTATATATGCTAGTTGCGCGGTAAACTCTGCTTGTGCGATGCAGGATTTTGCGTGACGTCAGTATGACGCGTAGCTCGCATGTGGCGTTTTTGTAGATGCCGCTACAATAGTATTATTGTACTCTGTGGGTGCCATTGCCAAAATTTAGTATGTAGGTATAGATGAATTTACCTAAATAATACACGGGACAGGTGCTGCAAAAAATTAACATGTTAACATCTTTTTTTACCTTGTGGAATGAAAATAAACGAATATGAATATGAAAATCCTTATTTACTCCGCTTATCACAAACACCACACCCGAACGTAAATGTTTTATAAGGGTACGCTTCAAAATTTAATTTAGCTGCGTGTGCGCGATTTCTCATTGTTTTTGTAGGTCTAACGTCATTGCTGTGTGCGTCAAGGATATGTTCTGATCATAGAAATAAGGGGAGGATGTGTTATCACTGGAAAAGGAAGACTTTGTTTTCAACACTAATAAGGGGTTTATTTATTATCAATGCTTAATGTTAGGTAATGATTAGTGACTTTACTTAACCATACATTTTTGACGTTTAAATGTCTCATAATTTTAAGAAACGTTTTTAAATAATGTAAAAAAGCTGGCTAGCTACGTCGTTTTCAAATTAACTAAGCTTGCATAGATTATCAGGATAATTAATGTTATTAGAGCTGAGATGAGGGCTGCACTGCTGGGAACATTACTCTAGAACACCTCACATGAGATTTTACAATATCTTCATGCACATTAAGAGCATTCGGAGGTAACTGTGCTTTGCGAATGCCACAGAGATCTTTTCTGAATCTCACTTAGCTGTGTAACCAAAGCAAAATTAAAAAACAAAAAAACTTGCCAGAAAAGGGAGAATTCAAAATCCAGCAATATTTATTGGCTAGGAGGAAAGTAATGATTGATGCTGCTAATTGAATTGAAATCTCCTTTCTAAGCTCTCAGAACGTATGTAGGTAAGCAAATGGTAACACTTACCTTCTGACAATTTGACGTTCATTTCTCCATGTGGGGAGCCTGATTGTGTACTGCGGTACGCCTTTCAGACGTAGACACTGAAATTTAGCTTGACAATCTAATAAAGACGATACTTTTAGCTTCATGAAGACGTACGGTTATGGCAATTTATTAGAGACTTATTACGGTACCAGCAAAAACTCTTGGATCTATCATAGAATATCATTAGAAGTAAGTATGCACGTACATAAATTACTATCTATACTATATTAAAAAGAGGTAATATTTGTGAGTTTGAATGTAGGGGTACAGAACTTTTTGTATTTTCTCTTTTCGTTCCATTTTATTCCCATGAGTATTGGGGATGTACCTAGTTCCACGCGCGCCTCTTTTAGATGACAGCACATACTGAAGGGGTCCGCTAGGGCCGATGCCTGCCAGGGTCGCGGGTTGGTCCGAAAGGGTTACCGTGGCCTTGGCACAAAGGCAACTGAAAGAACACGGGTGGGTTTTAGTTAGTAAAAGTCTGACTCGCCCTCACGCTCCGCCCTGAGCGGGAGAAGTTATTTGATGATATCCAAACAAAAAAAAATATGGTGTTCGGAACTGCTGATCCGATTCCGAAAATTCATTCACAGACGGGAAGCTACAATATTGCCGAAGACATATTTTATGTTAAAATATCCTATCCTACTTCCTACTAATATTATAAATATGAAAGTTTGTGAGGATGGATGGATGCATGAATGGATGGATGGATGGATGCATGGATGGATGTAATTACTCTTGCATGCAAAAACTACTGAACAGATTTGGATGGAATTTGGAACACAGATAGTTTATAACCTGGATTAACATGTAGGGTACTTTTTATCCCGGTAGTAAGTTCCCGTGGGATAATTTCCGACCTCCACGCGGGTGAAGCCGCGGGCAAAACCTAGTAAGTCATAAGTGCAACTGGAAGGAGATGCAGTTGCTAAACATTGTTTTCTGCTAAATCAAATATCTACCTTTGCCTAATTGGATTGTACCTGAAAAGAAAAGCCAATTATTGCATAATGGTCTCTCTGGTAAGCCTACGAAGCCTAGAAGCGAAACTCATAGTTAGGAAAGGCTATAATAACTTGATGCTGAATGGAAGCAAGTTTCCGTAAGGCATATGGCTGTACGCTTGCTCTGATTTTAGGCCCTATCGAATTTTGAGCCTGATTTTTGACAGAGGGTAACTTGCAGATTGCAGAAAGCATGGAATTAGTATATAGTAGTATTAGTAGTAGTAGTTAGTTTATATAGATATATATATAGTACATTATGTAAAACACATAGCATTGGAGCAAGGTGCATGCTGTTGAGTTTTGAAGACTTGCAGAATATATAAATGTTCTGTGCTTCTAGGAAAGACACTTGACATGACAGCTGTATAGACCATAGATCATAGATCACCGCGAGGTCTTCTATTGTATAGTGAAACATCACAGGTAACAAAGAGGAAACAAAGGTAGGTATGTAGGTATTTTCTTATACTTATATAAGGCGAAATCTTAGACTGCATCTTCAACCAATGCTGTGTGTGTTTTTCATAACATCATTTTTTTTTTTAAACGTTGCCCGACTCTAGGCATTTCTCCTGTATTGTGGGTGCGTTTACAGATATTTAAACTCATATACACAAACAGCCAGACCCGGAACAACTACTTGTAGCTCATACAAATATTTGTTCCGTGCGGGAATCGAAACCGCGACACGCAGCGCAGCAGTCAATCGCTTAACCACTGCGCCAACCGTGCCGTCAAACTGTTTCGTTTTAATACAAAACAGCTTTATTTTGTTATTTAATCCATGTGGAATAAATAACAAAATATGTATCTATGTAATATAACACAAAAACGGCCTGTATCTGTCATATCGGGCGTGAACTTGTTGTGTACGCCTGTCATACTCATGACAGGGTAATAAAACATTCGATATTAAACCTTGTGTCATGAATATTAGATAGGTGTGTGTCTGGCTACTGTTGTGAAACTAGCTGATTCTGGGATAATATTCATCCAACAAAGGTATATCCGATAATGTTAGATATCTAGGTACCTACTCACAACTCGTAGTTTTGTGTGATAAGAATATTTTTGATGATTGTAAGGTATGGTGAGGTAACGAATAAAAGATTCTTAAAATTTGAAAATATTTAATCGGACAATTTAAATTACATATGAACTAAATTCGATTGATGTGGTGGAGCTTAATCCTTGGATCGTGAAAACTTAACAAAAATATTCACAAAAGCTAATCTTGATTATCTCTGAATGTTCATCGAATAATGGAGTTGGAGAGTTACTGCTGAGATACTATTGTTCTTGCGAGGTTCCGTCAGTAACATTGCATTTTGTTACCAGGACAGAGGTTGGTGCCGGAGTAGCCATGAGCTTTGCAGCACTCAAATCTCTCAGGCTTGATGCGGCTGCAGACCTGGTCGCAGGCTGGGACATGGACAGCCTCGACGGTGACCATCACCATTGCGAAGGCAACCAGCAGAAGAACGAAGGTGGTCTTGATGGCAGCCATTGTAGTTGTTGTGTTGAAGAATACGAGAAACGTTCGCAAAGAGATGTGGATTTGTTGTGTAAAGCTTTAGACATTTACCTCTGTATTTATACTCGGAAACGAGGAAAATACGTAGGTAAATATGTTTTTGTATGACATCAGGAAATAAGTTGGTAACGGCTGTCCATTAAAAACATCTAATGAAGTCTTTAGTAGGTAATGTTTAGGAATAATAAAGTATGTTGTTGTTTGCGCCCATATTAATTTAATTAATCTAATATATAAAATTCTCGTGTCACAGTTTTCGTTGCCATACTCCTCCGAAACGGCTTAACCGATTTTGATGAAATTTTTTGTGCTTATCCGGTATCTATGAGAATCGGCCAAAATCTCTTTTTTTTTTTTTTTTTTTGGTAGGTAGGGTAGGGAGTTAGGGAGGTAGGTAGGTAGGTAGGGTAGGTAGGTAGGTAGGGTAGGTAGGTAGGTAGGGTAGGTAGGTAGGGTAGGTAGGTAGGGTAGGTAGGTAGGTAGGGTAGGTAGGTAGGGTAGGTAGGTAGGGTAGGGTAGGTAGGTAGGGTAGGTAGGTAGGGTAGGTAGGTAGGTAGGGTACGCCGTAGATAAGTACCGCAACCCGTGCGAAGCCGGGGCGGGCAGCTAGTTATTTATAAAATTATAAACACGTGTCTGATCTACGCTCCATATTTTTTAATCTTTACCTATAACAACTTGTTATCGTTATCATTCTCATATCCCAAATTATATGAGGGGTGGCGGCAACATGTCTTTTTCTTCTATACTTCTCCTAAAATAGAGATATTGTCATGTCGGTAGTCACTCCCTTTCTAGCCATATCATCTTTCACACAGCTCTTTCATTGTTTCTTTGGTCTTCCTATCCTCTTATAGCCACATTCATACTCAAAACTCCTCACGATATTTTCTTATTTATTCTGCATCACATGCCCATACCACGACAAGCAATTTCCACACAACTTTTCAGTCCCAGGTGCGACTTTTAGATTCCTCTCATGATATAGGTAGTTATTCATGTAAAACAAATAAATTCAAAAAACTGGTTCTTATCGCACTACGATTAGGTTCAACATGCAATGTATTTCATACGCGTGCGTTTTGTTCATTTACCAACACGTGTGCGGAAATAATAATTGCTACAGATAACTACATATACCTATACTTAGTTCAAATTTAATTATTTTTACCTATTGTGGTATAGTAATTTTATTCTAGGTTATCGTCTTCACATAGAATTATATAATTAATGTGAACCTACATAATATTGTTAAACATTTTAAAAGAGTAACGGTGGAGTTTCTTGCCTATTCTTCTCCATACGAAACTACCTTTTGGAAGGGGCAACTAGAATCAGTTCTATTTTTTTGTAAATTTTGACGTTCAAAAGTGCATTTTATGTGCCTATTTGAAATAAATGATTTGACTTTGACTTTAAAATTGGTTCAGTGCCTAAAGTCGGCGGTGATTGTTTGTTTTAAATCTCGGCAAGGAGGTATGCGTCTTTACGACGTTATTATTTTTTGAATATTTAAATTTTGTTTATAAATAGAATATCATCAAAAACCACGATTATTACAAAAAAAAAAAAACGTTTATCAACAAATTAACATTTATTTGTGTTCTTAACTCAAAAATGTTTGAATTTTCTATTTTTCATATTAGACTGTTTAGCGGCTTTATACCTTTGCCTCTAATTTAACTTGCGAAGGTAAAGCGCGGGAAAAAAAGCAAATTCAGTTTTATTTATGTAATGACAACAATATTTTTCGTTCTTTTATTTTATTTCTTCAAAAGTGTATTGGAAAAACGTCGTTTAATACACGTGGACATTTGTTATTGCATTTCTCGGCTCCATAACACCCTCGCCTACGGCTCGTGTGTGTATTCCGCCTCGAATGCAATAACAAAATTTCTCCACTTGTATCAAAATGTACTATATTAAAGATTTATTCTATAATTGAACCTCCCATTACATTAGGTCAGCGCCTAATCATTATCATAGACACACGCATAAAGTAAGTAAAAAAAAACATTAGATAGTCTAGTCTGTGGTCAGTTGCCAAAAAGTGCAAATCTAATATTTTCGCGCGCGTGTGGTGGAAAAATAAGGAAAAATAGGTTTATTAAACTTGACATTATGTGACCTTAAAATTATGTGTTATGTGTGTGTGACCTAAACAAAAACTGTTAATCTGGTGACCTTAAAAAGTGGCAATTTGAACTCCTGCTATCAATAGCAGGTGGCAGGAACCGGTTCCTCAATGAAGAAACCGTAAGTACCTACCTATCTACTGTTACCTATGTCTATTAGGTATGTCTATAATATTTTATCCTAATTTTAGTAGTATAAAGTTTAGTTTTATACTACTTTATGATTAGGTAATTTAATGATAGCCGCGTTCAATGAAGCATTAAGGATTGAAAATGACGCCATGTTCTTTTTTGAAATTCGAACTTCATCTCGTCTTACAGAAATTATACATGACTAGAAATTCGCGATCTACCGTGGTGGAACGTAGGTACCTAATTAATGTTTTAGAACTCAAATAAAACAAACTAACAAAACATATAGCTATACTTACTTATATTATAAATTCGAAAGTAACTCTGTCTGTATGTTACCTTTTCACGCCTAAATCATTGAACGGATTTCGATGAAATTTGGCAAAGAGATAGATGGCATCCTGGGGAAAGACATAGGCTACGTTTTTACCCGGTAGCACGTTTCCGTGAGATAATTTCTGACATCCACGCGGGCGAAGCCGCGGACAGAAGCTAGTAAATAATAAAATATTGCAATACATATTGAAACAACAGAACCAGCACCGTTATTTCCGATGATGCGGTAACGATCGTCGACACCATTTTGAATTTAAACAAGTTCCAATAATTTAGGAAAGGAAACAATAAAATTTGAGGTAGACATTGCGAATCTCCCTTCGGTCTCCCGTAACGACTATCAAAGATCTACAAATGACAGCCGGGACCAATGGCTTAATGTGCTTTCCGAGGCACGATGAGATGAAATGGATGGCCAACCATCTATGGACCGACTTCGGCAAGCATTGCTTAACCTTGAAGATCGATCCGTGCGGGTGTTATTATTTAGCCACGAGCCCCTGACAAAATCCAGGACTACATGTCGTTACATCAATACATTCGGTACAAATTTCCGCGCCCAACAAAATTACATTTCCCAGCAGTCCACACTCTTGGCATTCGGTATACATACGATGGCGAAGTTGTACAAAATTAACAACACTAGAGCTCCATAATCTTGTTGCTAGTACATTCGCTGCTCCACACAATTGTTCAGCTTCTATTCTGAATTGTATTACATTGAATTAAATTGCATGTTAATGGCTCAAAGGTAAAGCTTTCTAACAAACAATGGTGGAATCCCTCTTTGGCTGTGTGCTGACGTTGATAGACTAAGTAATTGGTCACCTACTTGGTAGCTTCTACTATTTTCATTGCATTAGGTCGAAAATCGTAACACAAGTACTGCTAGTTTGGACTGACTATTTCTAAGCAGCTTTTGTTAATGTACTTTTAGCATAATTAGGAATGCAGGTTCGAGGTGGCACGGGAAAAGAGTTCCTGAATGGACTTGGGAGCAGCTTTTGCCCAGCAGAGGGACATTACAGGCTATAAAAAAAAGGTATTCAGAAATAATCAGAACATTTTTTGATAAGGCAGTGGTTGGAGAACTCTCGCAGAAACGTAAAGTTTTTGGTTTGTTTGTTCTACATATCCAAGTAGGTACTCTTTATAGGACCAAAAACTAATAAAAATGCTGGAATTCGTGTCGGGTATTAATTAAAAGCGTTGACTAATATTTGAATTTGAACACCAAGTTTCTGGAACCAAAATAAACTGCGCGTGAAAATTAAATGTAAATCCAGTGTTTCAATTGGCTGTTGATAATTCAGTCAACCAATCACAGCAGTTGACGCGCTCTTGATGGTTTGTTTATTAACAGTCCGGCCGTCGAGAGAATGCTTTCCTGACACCTGTCAGTGCGACAATTGTAGTAACTAATAAAGATCAAATTCGCAAAACACGTATTCGTTTGTATGAAACTGACAGGTGTCAGAAACGCATTCTCTCGACGGCCGGACTAAGTTTTGTATTGATTTGCGTTCCAGTTAACTGGCGTCTAAGTATCTTTGCTTCCAATAGATCACTGTCACTTCATAATGAGCGGCAAAGTAACGAAAACCACGGAACAAGCCAAAAACACTTTCCTTTACACCGAAAATCTACTTCATCTGAATACAAATACTTCAGCCAAAGCTTTCCTCAATCACTAACAAAGCAACCGACAACTTCAAGTACTTTAACCATTCCCTACATCCCTAACCAAGGAATTGTTTTGTGTCAAAGAGACACTTGAGTAAGACCGATAGAGGCTCGGATTTGTTGAACCTCTCAACTCTCAATCGTATTTGATTTGTTAATCGTTATAATTTCACGGCAAGATCCTTCTGTGGATTAATTGTTTTAGAAAGGATCCCTCTATTGACAACATAATGAAGTATTCAATAGGTTTCCTTAGACAGGCCTGATCCAATAAGTCTTGGAGATTCTAAAGTGTTGGTTTATTTGATTTCCTACAACTGGTGAAGTACTTTTCGATCTATTGGTGCCCTTCAGAGCTTTGTAATTGGTTTAAACAGAGTTGGGTGTTCTTAAGAAGAGGGTCTTGTACAAATAGGTTATGTTGCTAATCTTTTTAGTTTGAATTTAAGAAGTTTATTTTCATGCACATGTGTGAGCACTATGTACCTACTATAAAGCTACCATTTACTAGGATCGTCTTTCATTGACTTGAATGTGCCCTTGCGGTTGAGAGTATGTCATGCTCACTCAAAGGTTTCGCTGGTGGTGGCGTGTGTTGGATCATTAAGTTCCCTTCAAAATGGTTGAGTTGAATGGTGCTGATCCATACGTCTTGTTCGTGAACGGGCGCAGTCAGTAGGGACTGGTCATCTCTTAGTTGCCACGGCTTATTTTAATTCCTGAATTGTTTTTTGTTTTTTTGGTTATATCTTTTTAGCGACGGTCGACTTTAACATGCACGTCCTTCTTCATCGTTCTCACATGTTATTTCAACATGAATGATGTAATAAATTATTCTTACTTGAATATTTTGATTTAAAAGAGTGTCCGTGGAGTTTCTTGCCCGTTCTTCTCCAAAGGTACCTACTACGTTTTGGAATTGGCAATTAGCTTTATCTTTCTGACTGACCAACGCCTTGACAATTCAAAAGTGCCTGTAATTGGTTTATTTGAAATAAATGCTTTGAGTTTGAGTTTGAATGCGTGAGTTTATGTAGTTATGTCTGTGTGTATATTTTGTTAATGTTTTCGAATGAGCGTTGCAACATGAACTGTTATAATACATATGTTACTAAATGTATCAAATTAATCAACAATCGATATCATTATTATGTTGATCACAGTTACAAAAAAAAACACTTTGGGTCTTATCACACAGTAAATAATCAGATGGAGGTAAGTCATTACTCATAAAAACAATAAGTTACCAAACAGTACCTAAGCATTTAAGCATAAAACTTAACATAATGTAGGGATAGAAACAGAAAAAAAAAAGGAAATTTGTTTAAAATTAAAAACATTTAATTTCATTTTCAGTTTCATTTGAGGAAGTTTTCCTTGCAGTGTTCTAATACTCATCATAAAGTTTCACATTAAGTTCAATTGTTCCTCAACCAATTAGTATTGGATTTAGTTTTTCTTTCCACGTTTTCTCTTAACACAAATATTACATTGGCAGAATTATCGACATCGGCACCATTTCCATAGAAGAAAAATAGAACAATTGCAACTATAATAAATAAAAGCTTTTAAAGAATAAATATTTACCAATACATTCACCTTATAAAATAAATTCTAACCTCCACCAAGGCAACTGTATACTGCTAATAATTAAATTGACTTAGTACTCGATTTATCCAAGAATCCCGTAAATCGTGTTAGGCTATACTGTGATTACTTGAACCTAGATCTGAGAACGAATGGCCCGTGAAGCAAGGAGGTCGCAAGTCTTAGGTGGAATTAAACCCCACCGGCTGTCGCCCTTTGCATAAAACTCGGGAGACGGTGGGATTTTTAAAGCAACGGTCCCGTATGCGGTTTAGTCCGTTGTAGTTTTATAGATACAACTGTGAGGACATGACTGTCTCCTAGGTACATGAAGATAAAAATGTGGGAGTTGAGACAGGTAAATCTGTGTAGGATGTGGCAGCCTTCTTAAAATAGTGATACCTATTATAGACATGGTGGTCGTGTAGTTTAAGATTTGAATTCGATTTTTTTTGGTACAAGTATACAAGTAGGAATCTCTACAAATTCGCATTAATATAATATGTTCCAGGCAAGATTTTTTGTCGATTTCCATGGTATAGTGGTAGCTTGTAGTCAACAAAAAAGCATATTAAAATACTACCAAAGTGGTAAAATACCATGTTTAGGTTTGTCTAGAAAAATTCTAAATCCACGTGGAGTAAATCGCGGGCAAAAAGCGAAAACTGCTTATGTAGGTTGACATTATTTTCATTTTACAATGTAACATATACCTTTAACCCTTTCCACACAACCCTACCACATACACCACGTCTACAAATACTAACACAACTTTAATAAATAAACAGTCCAACCTAATTTATTCTGCCGAAGGAACCCCAGTCGATCGACAGGGCGGTCCCGGCCTGTATTACCACAGTAAAAAAACATGGGTTACAGAGTTACATCCCGGTTTATTACGACCGTTAACATTGCACGATCAAATCACATTTAAATCTACGATGTAGGTAGCTACCTGAATTGACTTTGTGACCTCTTTTTGTATAGAAAAAAATATCGAGTTAGTTTTTTGGGTTAATAAAATTAGTTTTGACTGCAAAATCAATCAATCAATCTGCCTAGTTTCCCATCTATGTTGGGGTTGGCTTCCAGTCTAAGTGGATGCAGCTAAATATCATATTTTAAATGGAGCGACTGCCTGTTTGACCTCCGCAACCCAGTTATCGGGTACGACTCTTTATTAGTGGTTGTATGTGGTTTGTTAGTTTTAAATGCTTTTTTATTTTTACTCTTTCTATTTCCTATGCGTGTCCCAAATAAAATATTTTTCTTTATTTCTTTCAATCATGTCATTTGGTTTAAATACGTTTTTATATTTTATTTATCTTTTATATTTTGTTAATGTGAGAACACTGTAGGCGTTGTAGACTGTAGATTTGTAGAACGTTTTCTATTTTATTAAGTACCTGGTACTAGTTGACAGGCCTACATTGTCGTCCCATACTTTTTTTAAAAGAGTATTTATTATTTTATTATTTATTAATTATTTTTAAAAGAGTAACAGTGGTGTTTCTTGCCGGCTCTTCTCCATAGGAAACGACCAATTGGAACCGTGCACCTAGCTTCTGACTTTTGATAAGTGCCCATGTAGGTCTATGAGAAACAAAATGTATATGAATTTGACGATACCCCTTGGGAAGACTGGTTGTCAGACTTTTGGGCTTCTGACTACTCGTAATGACTGTCACGAATGACAACCGGGACCATGTAATGGATGGTCTACGAAAAGACCGCGGAAAGTTTACAATCGACCCGTACATCTGTTATTATTCCGGTACGAGCCCTTTCCTTTCCTCCAGGGTAGATTCACACATGTTAACCTGTTGGTATTGAATTAATAATGTCAGATTAGAAATCCCCTCTAAAACATTAATAAACTAATAAGTATGCAAGCTTTTGTTTCCTATATCTGTTCAATCAATGTACCTAAATCGTAGGTGGATATACATTTTTGTGGTTTGAAATAAACCTAGACAGTTGTGTACATAGAGCAGAGGCCAAATGGAAAACTGCAATAGATCAAACTGGAGATTTTAACGTGGTTGTGCAATAATAGTGCTGTGTTCTTCAAATATCTTGTGAAACTATTAAGTACATAACAAGCCGTGTACCTGATGGCATTACCCATCGGAAAAAAAACGAACTTCCAAAAATCCTTCCTTTCGATATAAATGGAACGCTTGTGCAAAATCCTTCCATAGTGCTCACTTTCGATATAAATGGAATGCTTGTGCAGAATCCTTCCTTAGTGCTCACTTTCAATATAAATGGAACGCTTGTGCAAAATCCTTCCATAGTGCTCACTTTCGATATAAATGGAATGCTTGTGCAGAATCCTTCCTTAGTGCTCACTTTCAATATAAATGGAACGCTTGTGCAAAATCCTTCCATAGTGCTCACTTTCGATATAAATGGAATGCTTGTGCAGAATCCTTCCTTAGTGCTCACTTTCAATATAAATGGAACGCTTGTGCAAAATTCTTCCTTAGTGGCCACTTTCGATATAAATGGAACGCTTGTGCAAAATCCTTCCTTAGTGCTCACTTTTGTTATAAATGGGATTATTGTGCAAAATGTCATGCTACTTGTTCTAGCGGTTTAGGCTGTGCGTTGACTGTCGGCGAATGAATTTAAGATTTTTATTATGTAGATTTATAGCTAGTTTTGTACGATGATAGTATTTTACTAAATTAGATGAGCTGTCAAACTTATAAGTAGGTACATAGTGAGATATTTCTTTTTGGGTAACATATTATTACCTACATCTGGATTTCCTGAAAATGTAGGCAAAAGTGAGCAACTACCTACACCCGCAGTTCAGCAGCTTTACGTTCTCATTTATTTATTTATTTAAACTTTCTCGCACACAATAACATTCAAAGGCGGACTTAATGCCTTAGGCATTCTCTACCAGTCAACCAAGGATGGTGTAGAGATAAGATGGCAGGTGCTCTGCTTAACAGGCATTAATAATAATAAAAAATATTAAAAAGATAACATAATTAATTATACATGAAATAGGTATACAAGTACCTAAATAGGTTATAAACTTATAATACACATACATACATATTTACTATAATATATACCTTCATTATATAATATATATATACAATATATATACACTAAAAGGGAAGGAGGTAATTGAGATGACTCTACACTATTTATTATTTATTTATTCATTCTCCTCATTGTGAAGATTCATAATTTAGTGCTTAGTAGATGTTGCTAATGCTCATGGTAAAAACCCGTATACAATTCCTATTTACCTGTTACACAATCGCTGAATAACTAACCCAGCACCTTATTTGCGTAACAGGCTATCAGTCACAATCTGAATCACTTAGAAAGAAAAGGCTAAATCATTGCTTCACATGTTCGAAAAATATGTCTGCTCAAAAAGTAAACGACGCAATGAATGTTGTTGAACTGTCAAAATGAAACCCATTCCTTCTGTTAGTGTGTTACGCAATTACCCCGCTGTAAATAAAACCAACGTTCAAATCTAGGTCGCAACATGAAAATCATAAAACCTTGTTCAAATAATTCTTTAAACTAAAATGTTTCGGCGTCGACAAATTGATAGGCAACCTAAATTATAGTTATGAATTTTATTTTCACGACACGGTGTGAAAGCGCCATCCATTTTATGTTTGTAAATATTTTATGAAGTTGATATTTTGTATATAAATATTAATTACTTAAAAGCCTTCAACATAGTGAAAGTAATATGTTACACTCAAGTTTTCGTTATATATAGAAAATAATATTTGTTGATGGTTATTTGTTTATTAAGCCCTTAAAAAAGCCTTTAAAATCCCTCTAAAATATCTTTATTTCACCATCCCTTTTGACAAAAATGAGGTCTTTCCATAGCTTTGGCAGGAAGTCCGATGACCAGAGCCTGACGGTGGACTATAAATATAACATCATATCATCACGCCTGTATTCTCCGAAATGTCAGGCAGAGGTGTACCTATAGTTCATCCATATTTCGCCAGTTATGTTTAAGTCCTATGTAGGTAATAGGGGGTGACCCTATTACTATCAACCGGGCACAAATCCAGCTCCGGGCTACTACTGACAAATTCCAGATGGAAAAACCCAATAACACTTTGCCGACCCGGGAATTGAACCCAGGACTTCGTGGTCAGCAGTAGCGCTACTAGACAGGTAAGGCTAGGTATACAAGGTGTCCTGGAAATCAACCGACATACTGTAGGTGGTGATAGCTTGGGTCAAGCCCTCCCAAAATAACAAAACATATGTTCCGCAAAATCTTAGTCTTTTAGTTATACTAGATAAAAAAAAAACAAAATAACCGCCATGCGTTTTCTTTTGACTCTCATGTATAAATAAAATCTTTTTATTAATAACTTTTCCATCCAGATATCATTAAATAGTTAAGTACTCTATCCGTCATTACCTTTGATTCTCTATAAAAATTCCACATAAAATTACCGTTGATTTTTTTCCTCAAATATTATTTTGTTAATAAATTATATTAGTTTTAAAAACTATTAAGATTTTGCGGAACATAATAATGTTGTGTTATTTTGGGAGGGCTTGACCAAAATTATCACCATCTACAGTATGTTAATCGATTTCTGGGACAACCTGTTTGTTTAAAGCAAAGCGGATGTTTCTAGGAGAGTTATGATCTGTGCCTAGAAGTGGACAGTTTCAAGCTGATTTAACAGGAAAGAGATACAATAAATTAATGCGTGATTCAAATTTACGGTATTTTTATTTTTTGTAGAAAAGAAGATAACAATATGAATTCGTCAACTAGTATTTTCGTATTTTTTATGCGTTTGACATAACATAAATGAAATAACTGAAGGTAATTGTTATTATTCATGTTATTTCCTAGAAATCTATAATCAATCAAATAGCCAAAGGGTCGTGTTCCGGACGGATAACAACATTTAAATAATATTCGGTTCCTCACCCTTTTGGATCGATATCCTTAGTTTAACTCGCTTCAATTTACAAATCCCTTCACAATTTGATTATACAGTACGTACTCGACATTGTTTAGGGATCCGTATCTAACGGAACCCTGTTACTGTCTACGCCGTCTTTCTGTGTGTTCGTCTGTCTGTCACACGGCTTGTATCTTTTTAACCGCGATTGGCAAGCAGTTGTAAATTTCACAGAATCTGTGTTACTATAGCCTTTATCCTGGCAAATAATGGAAACTATCATATAGGTACAGTCACGAGCATTAATATGTATACACTAGGCTAAATTCAAAAGCGATTTTCTCCTTAATTTTTCCATGAAATTTTATGTTGTTACGAACCTAGTATTTTCGAACCCATAGGTTTATGCAATATGTCGCATTTCAACGTTGCATTCGTTATTTCACGAAAAAATCGCTATTGAAAGTTGCCAAGTGTTGACATGTTAGTGCTCGTGACTGTACTTAGTTTCAGCAAAATATAAAGAAGAATGTAAACTTTAGTACATAGTTTTGGTGTTCCTACACCTACAGTGCGCGTGTTGGTACGACTCGCACTTATCCCTTTTCTTCCACCAATTTTTTTTCCCGAGGCGCTTGCTTCGGATTTAATTTCCTCAGTTTGTTTGTATTTTTTCTCACTGAGCCATCCAATTAATCAAGTTGCTAACTAATTTATTACATGTTATGAAACAGAGGAATGGGGCTCATCCATCATTTCGCGGAACAAGTTGTAAAATATTGTCCCAATCTGCCGCGGTACGGATTTTCGATTAGATTTTAATTACTAATTATATACTTGTTTGCAATGAGTCGGCGATCTGGGGAGTTGCCGGTTGGTGACTGGCGATAAGGGGTAAGTGTTTCAATTTAAACTCTTTGGTCAGTTACTAGCAAGCTCTTATTTTCTTATTAGTTAATAAATAATTACGTACTGACCTCGTGTGTCCGTGTACTGCATTAAACCGGCCGCAGACTCCGTCTATCGTACCGTCGTCGTGAACTAGTAAAATAAGTTTACCGTGGTCGCTAAAGAGCATAGAAGACCCTATCAAAGTAACCATACTTTGATGTTGCTTTGGGCTAATTCCGATCCAGCATGTCCCTGGCTGCCCTCTCTCAGCGACGCCCTAAGCCGAGGCTCGTATCCCGCAGGGGGTGCCCTTAGCGTGTTGTCGCCTAGTTTGTAAGCTTTTTAAGCTCTGGCTGGGGGCTTTAATTTATTAGGGCATCCTCAGGCATGTCCGGTTCAGCAACCTCCTAGGTTGATCTGCGAGAACCCAATCACAAAAAAAAAAAAGATTTTGCTTTGGTGGAATCCCAAAGGTTAGAAATTTTCGTCCAATTTTATAACTAGTTGATAGAAATAATATTTTGCTTGAACAACACAAAGAGGGTTATAGAATAGGTCTTCTTCGATTTCTAATCCAACTTGTATTGGCTAAAACATCGGGATCTCTGATAGAACGCATGGCGCACCTTAGCCGTGTTCCGTCCAGCGTCTTTGGCACGGCCTGTGGTAACCAAACTCACTTCCTTTAACCTCATATCCATTCTATGATTATTGCGAACTTATCCCATAAAGAAGTATATAAAGAGGACATTTACAGGCATTTATTTATTTAACCATTTATGTATACACAAACGAACAAGAAGAAAGGAATAGAAAAATAGCATACAGCATACCTGCGATAGGAGAGTATACAAAAATAGATGTAGACAACTTCTTTAAGAGTAGAAGGGAAAACAAAATACATAAAATCAAAAACAATTCTCCAATTTAAATATAAACATACAATATGAGATTATATTATCTTTTAAATGTCTTCGACATATCTCAGGACCCTCGGGTCATGTACCTTTGAAAGGCGTACGAGGGGCCGGAGCCATCTCGCAGAGGCCCCTTTGACAATTTTAAATGATAAGGTATTATTATCATTCCAGAGTTGATCGTTCTAAACATTACCTGCCGAACATTCGTGTGACAACACATGTAAACAATAATTAATCTACATACTCAGGTTTCGTATTTCCTACAAGACGTCTTTCAAGAGAGGTCATTGATCCGTACATGAAATGAGACGGGTTCTCTTAAGGCTAAACTTGTTCTGACTTTGAAATTGTCGTATACGTGTGAACTATTAAGTTTGTGAGTTAAGTATGTTAGGTATTCTAGGGTGTTTGTTCCTAAAATAGTAGGAAGTTAAGTAAATTTTCTCACACATTCAGAAAGTAAGTTTAATTGCTATTGTATTATTGAGTACCTATGTTCTGTCACTTCACATAAACACTTCGAACAAGTAATTTCTAAACAGTGTAATATACCCGATTTTCTAGTCTATGATTTTGCTGGCGATTGTACAGTAATTGGCGTCACGTGGTTTGTGGTCCCAGTCGACCGATTCAAAAACGCTATTGGGCGAGTGGGCCCGCGGTCCCAGTCGCCTGAGTACCTACTCATAAGTGGGTCAAAAGCGGCAATAAATGTTTTTACCATTTACGCGTCATAAAGCCTATCGGTTAATATATTGGTACCCACATCTTCCGTTAATACTGTTCATAAAATGAGCGATAACGAAGCATATATATTAAAGTATGTCCCCTGTACCATTGATAAAGTTTATATGCTTGGAGGATGAAATTAATGTCTTATTTTAAGTGATGCAATAATAGGGCAAAAACGGGGATAGGTTATTTAACGGTAGAAATTAATTCTCAATATTCTTTATTAATTTTATTATTACCTACATGTTTTTAGAAGTTTATTATTCGCTCTAATTTTAATCCTAAATTTATGTTTACGGTTTCGCTCGATTTCTAAGTAAAATAATATTCTCCTATTTTCATGTTTCTCTTTGCTCTAAATTAACAAGGAATAATGGGTTTTTTGGTACCTACCAAGCAAAAACGAGAAAATCTGCAAGAAACGTAAACATCTAAGTTAATTTTAGCATAACAATCAAGGGTCAATTTATTTCTTTCATTAGGATGTAAGGTATGTATTTTATGGAGGAAAACATTTGTAAAGAAACCCTACATATATTAAAAAGAGGGTGCATCGTCCTGACACCAGACAGAGGTAGGTCAACCTTGGACAGTATTACGGACGTAAAGCATCTTATTTTGTTTGTTTTTATTTGTTTTTATGTTAAACCCAATGTGAGATCATTTGTGGGTATGTACCTATTGCTTGGTACTGGTGGGTTTACATCTAAGAAAAAACCGCAATTTTCTAATTATTCTTAGGTACTTGATGTAAGATACAAATACATTTCTTTTGGTACAAAAGAGTCACATTTTGGTATCACAAATAGTTAATTTAGTTTTAATAAAACAACTGATATAAAAAAAAAACAATACAAAGTGAAAAATTACTTTAATTTCGGAAGTAGGTGTCTTTGATTTTGGATTTTCGTTTTTTAGTCCAGTCATTATAGTAAGTTCACCTCGGAATTCGAGATACCCAGCTGTAAGTCTGTAAATACTTGTATATTGACACCCTAAAAGTTGTCTCAAAACCTACATATGGTAGGGTGTACGCAACTATTAAATTTCAAGGTCAAAGGTCACAAAAATCGGTTTTTTGCGCTTTTTTTGTAAATATCTCATTTCCTATGGGTTTTTTGCTATTTGTATTTATTATCAATATTGTAGAATACAAAATTCTCTACAAATTTTGTTCAAAAAAATTTTTCATACGGTGAACCGTTTTCGAGAGAGAGGGCGGAGAGCGCGCGGTCACAGCATTACTTCAGGTCAAACGGTGCCTCCGGTCGAAAACGCGCCATATATAGTTGATGAACTATCGATAAATTAATCGATTATAAATATTTGTCAATTTTTATTAACTATTATATTATATTTTATCATTTTTTTCCTAACCTATCCACTTTTTATTCAGTATTAATTTATTTAACAACACTTACCTGCCCATGTAATTGCAGAATTGTTAAAGAAAATATAGGAATTATATTTGAATTTTAACCTAATTAATATTAATAACTTCTCACATGATGAAAAAAAAAACAAATAAATTATGAATTAATCTTTTTATTAAAAAATATCATTCAAACCATTTATTTTTATTAAAAGTAAAAAAATGGAATAAAGGGTACAAAAACTACAATTTATAATTTTAATCATCTTCTTCCTCTTCATCGTCGTCTTCCGGCTGCTGGTAAATTTCAAACTGGTCTTCATTATCGTCTTCAACGACATTTGTCTCAAGTTCTTCCATGATTTCGGGGTCAAAGGTTCCATCTTCGTTCATGTCGCTCTGATATGGTTGAGCATTGAGACAAGCTTGCCCATTACATTGGCCACAAGCTAAAGAGCATTGCAAGCCCGCTTTCCTGCATCCGCATCGCGAACCACAACCACTCTTGCAGTTGCAGAAAATTGTATTTAGCAAATCTTCTGGAGCAGGTGGTAAAATTGTCATGATAGGCTCCAGAAAATCGTTTCGCATTGCCCAACCCCATACCTGGGGTTCCAAATCATAGCCTAACCAAGTTTGAACTTGATAATATACACGTTTGAAATGTTGATGAGCAGCTGCACTTGTTGGTGGAATATTTGAAAGCTGCACAGGTTTATTAAGTTTTGTAGACTTAACGTAATGTAACTTAACGTAATTTTAGGAAACGGTCATCAGTATTAATGAATAGATATAGATTTAATGCATGAGGAAAATGATAAAATATAATATAATAGTTAATAAAAATTGACAAATATTTATAATCGATTGATTTATCGATAGTTCATCAACTATATATGGCGCGTTTTCGACCGGAGGCACCGGTTGACCTGAAGTAATGCTGTGACCGCGCGCTCTCCGCCCTCTATCTCGAAAACGGTTCACCGTATGAAAATTTTTTTTAAACAAAATTTGTAGAGAATTTTGTATTCTACAATATTGATAATAAATACAAATAGCAAAAAACCCATAGGAAATGAGATATTTATAAAAAAAGCGCATAAAACCGATTTTTGAAATTTAATAGTTGCGTACACCCTATCATATGTAGGTTTTGAGACAACTTTTAGGGTGTCAATATACAAGCATTTACAGACTTACAGCTGGGTATCTTGTATTCCGAGATTCTTACCTAATTTAAGCTTAAATGACTGGACTATTTTGCCACCGACTTCCGAAATTAAAGTAATTTTTCACTTAGTAGTGTTGTTTTTAGTCTGTTGTTTTATTTTGTAAAATATGGTACTTACCCCACCCACACAAAGTAAACCACTACTTGTTATGTAAATAACAGTGACAGGATGTTATTATAACATCCTCAATATACACTAAGCGGAAAAAATACGTTTTATTGAAGCTTACTTACAAACTACCCAAACAAAGTTAATGAAATTTATATGGGATCACCCTTGAGGCATACCCTATCCATTAAAAAAATATTTTCGAAATCGATCCACAATTGCCGGAGATATCGCGTAACAAACATTAAAAAAAAACTACAGACGAATTGAGAACCTCCTCCTTTTTGAAGTCGGTTAAAAATAGAAGGATCGTGATATGTGCTGTATGTACCAAGTGTGTTCAGCAATTAATTTTAACGTCACTTTTGTATCTTCTAGACGTTATTCTTCCGGGCATAGCTGGGCACCGTTAATCAAATAGTTAACTAGATTAATCGCTAATCCGTTAATAAAAGTTAACTTCAATTCAATTAAATTCAATATCTTTATTGTAGATCATAGGTAGGTACGTAATACAGGTCTTATATTTTTAAATTGTGATCAGCTACGTCCCGCCCTTGGGGCATACAACAATTACATAAAAATTAAATTTACAATTATTGTTACAAATTATTAATATTTCACATAAAATATAAAAGATAAAACGGAACGAATTAAGGTAGGTACACATCAGTGGGCCACTGAACGCATCATGACTGAGGAGTGGAGCAGTTATTTGTCTGATAGGAAGTATTTTATAGAGTAGTAGCACTTTTTTTTTTTAATATATCATGGAGATTCGTTTAAAAAAAATTCATTTCCGTAATTATTCTAATAGGCCCCGGAATATTATTAAAGACTAGCTTTCGCACTTGCACTTGCGAGCAAAGCCCGCGTGGAGGTCGCAAATCATCCCACGTGACTTTACTACCAGGATTAAAAGTATCCAATGTGTTATTCCAGGTTATAAACTATCTGTGAGCCAAATTTCATCCAAATTCGATTTACTGTTTTTGCGTGATTGAGTAACAAATATCCAAACATACGAACTTTCACATTTATAATATTATACTAGCTGTTGTCAGCGACTTTGTCTGCGACCTAGAATGAAAAGTAGCCTATGTCCTTACCCAGGTCTTGGTCTATCTGTGTGCCAAATTTCATCCAAATCCGTTCAGCCGTTTTTGCGTGAAAGCGTAACAAACAAACTTATTTTCGAATTTTTAATATTAGTTAGGATTAGGAAATTAATTAGGATATTAGGATTTGACTTGATGCTGGAACCAGGATTGTCTCAACAAGATCCTGATTAGCATAAATTATCATATTATTTACACGCAGCGTTATAATAAATACTTATTTTTACTTTAGATTACCAATATTATTCAATCATTTCTAGATATTAATTAGGTTTCCTCACAATGTTCTCCTTCACCGTTTTTAGAACAGTGTTAAAAAAGTGCACAAAGTCAGGTAACGCGTATGGTCAGGATTTGACCCCACGTCCTTCAAGTCACAACTAGGGGTTCGGCAGGTAGCACTGGGCCCGCATTACCATAACCAAAGATACCCTCATAACTAACGCTCAGAACATAAATTATTATCCTCTTGAAAAATTTCCAATTTGCATTATCCTGTTTACGTAAAAAAGCGAGCGTTGCCGGTTTACTTGTTCCATTCAGAGTATAAATACAGAGTGAAATGTCTAAAGCTTTACACAACAAATCCACATCTCTTTGCGAACGTTTCTCGTATTCTTCAACACAACAACTACAATGGCTGCCATCAAGACCACCTTCATTCTTCTGCTGGTTGCCTTCGCAATGGTGATGGTCACCGTCGAGGCTGTCCATGTCGGACCCTGCGACCAGGTCTGCAACCGCATCGATGCCGAGAAGGACGAGTGCTGCAGAGCTCATGGCTACTCCGGCTTCAGCAGCTGTAGGTATGGCCAAATGCAATGCTACTGACGGAACCTCGCAAGTGCAACAAACACAATGTGAATACCCTCTTCATTAACTACTATCCGAACAACATTCAGAGGTAATCAAGACTCCTGGCTCGTCCCTGCAAACGTCGTCATTTTTTGTAAAAACTTTTCATAGCCTTTGAAATTCAGCATGTACAACCTACCTAATTTAAATTCTCCGATTAAATGTTTTTAATTTCAAGCAATATTTTTTTTTTCTGTTTCTCTCCCTACATTATGTTAAGTTTTATGCTTAAGTGCGTAGTTACTGTTTTTACACAGATATTCGTTTGATACATTACACTACCTACCTTATGAGTAATGACTTACCTCCGACTGATTATTTACTGTGAGATAAGACCCAAAGTGTTTTTGTGTAACTGTGATCAATATGATAATGATATCGATTGATGATCATATATTATGTATTATAACAGTTCAGTTTTCTACGCTCATTCGGAAACATTTACAAAATATACACGCAGTCATACCTACATAAACTCACAAACTCAAACTCAAAGCATTTATTTCAAATAAACCAATTACAGGCATTTTTGAATTGTCAAGGGGTCGGTCAGTCAGAAAAATGAAGCTACCCACATAGATATTACACTAGTTATCCATTCCAAAGCGTAGTAGGTACCTATGGAGAAGAACGGGCAAGAAACTCCATGGAGGCACATTCAAGTCAATGAAAGACGATCCTAGTAAATGGTAGCTTTACAGTAGGTACATAGTGCTCACACATGTTCATTAAAAGAAACTTCTTAAATTCAAAGTAAAAAGATGAGCAACGTAACCTATTTGTACAGTACCATCTTCTTAAGAACACCCAACTCTGTTTAAACCAATTACAAAGCTCTGAAGGGCACCAATAGATCGAAAAGTACTTCACCAGTTGTAGGAAATCAAATAAACCAACACTTTAGAATCTCCAAGACTTATTGGATCAGGCCTCTCTAAGGAAACCTATTGAATACATCATTATGTTGTCAATAGAGGGATCCTTTCTAAAACAATTAATCCACAGAAGGATCATGCCGTGCAATTATAACGATTAACAAATCAAATACGATTGAGAGTTGAGAGCTTTAACAAATCCGAGCCTCTATCGGTCTTACTCAAGTGTCTCTTTGACACAAAACGGTTCCTTGGTTAGGGATGTAGGGAATTTAAAGTACTTGAAGTTGTCGGTTGCTTTGTTAGTGATTGAGGAAAGCTTTGGCTGAAGTATTTGTATTCAGATGAAGCAGATTTTCGGTGTCAAGGAAAGTATTTTTGGCTTGTTCCGTGGTTTTCGTTACTTTGCCACTCATTATGAAGTGACAGTGATCTATTGGAAGCAAAAATACTTAGACGCCAGTTAACTGGAACGCAAATCAATACAAAACTTAGTCCAGCCGTTGAGAGAATGCGTTCCTGACACCTGTCAGTTTCATACAAACGAATACGTGTTTTGCGAATTTGATCTTTATTAGTTACTACAATCGTCGCACTGACAGGTGTCAGGAAAGCATTCTCTCGACGGCCGGACTGTTAATAAACAAACCATCAAGAGCGCGTCAACTGCTGTGATTGGTTGACTGAATTATCAACAGCCAATTGGATCACTGGATTTGCATTTAATTTTCCCGCGTCGTTTATTTTGGTTCCAGAAACTGGGTGTTCAAATTCAAATCATTCATTTAGGGCCCGTTGTTTGATCAGTAGTCAAACATACTAATAGTTAAAATGCGTTAGATAAACTAACAATTTGTTAAAAATGACAGAAATATGTTGTTTGACAAATGGTTAAGATAACTAACTACAGTTAAAAAAATTGACAATTTGCTATAAAACTTAACCATGCGCAGACAGAGTAGTTAAACTTTGACAGCTATTGACTAGTGTCAAGTGACTAATTGTTAAATCGACTATTGGTCATATTTAACTATATATCAAACAATGGGCCCTTAGTCAACGCATTTAATTAAGACCCGACATGAATTCCAACATTTTTATTAGTTTTTGGTCCTATAAAAAGTACTTGAATATGTAGAACAAACAAACCAAAACCTAAACTTTTTTTTTTTTTTTTTTTTTTTCCCAATATGGGTACAAACACACAAGTGACAAACAAGTGACATAAACCATAAAATTAGCAACAGCCATATTTCACCAGAAGGCATGCATAAGTACATGAGAGATACTAAGTACATAATAATAAAGTTATACAATGTCAATAATAAAGATTGATTAACTATGATTACAATTTAATTATGAAGTGCTTAAATAGTAATTTACATTATACACAACATGATCATTAATCTCTAACCATGTCTAATCATTATAGAAGTAATCAAGAAATTCCTTTATCCATAAAAAAATCCGTCACACTTATAATACGCTTTGTCTACTAAAAAATTTCGAAGTTTTCTTTTAAATAACATCAAGTTTAATTATTTCCAACTCCTCGGTAAGTTATTATAAATTACTGGCGCCATGTAGCAGACACTTTTGCGCATTAAAGTCGTTCTCGCACTAGGGAGACATAGCCTACTATTATCACGCCTATTTCGTGGAAATAAGTTAGCTATGCAATTAAAACGATCAGGGTTTGACTTTACAAACACTGCCATTTCTAAAATATATATGCATGGTAAAGTTAATATTTTATTCTGTTTAAAATATGGCACGCAGGTATCAGTTGTTTGCAGTATTAAAATGGACCTTATGCATCTTTTCTGTGCTTTGAATGCAGATTCTCTTTCAGTTGAGTTGCCCCAAAAGATAACGCTATATCGTAGGTGGCTTTCAACTAAACCATGGTATGCAGTCAGGAGTGCGTCTAGATTTACAACAGACGACAAAGTATGTAAAGCGTAAGCGGATGTGCTTAGTTTTTTGCAAAGTGGCTCTTATGTGTTGTTTCCAATTCAGTTTTTTGTCTATTTCTAGCCCTAGAAATTTTGTACTTACTACATCGTTAACTGTGTCATTATTATATAGCACATGCAGATTGCTCTTATCTGGCATGCATTATCGTTGGTTTGCTTAAATTTATTCTTAAGTTATTTTCTTCTAACCATTTTATTATTGATTTTAAAGAAATGTTTATATCATTTTCGTATGTATCTACACACTTTTCGAAGGTATTGTCACGGTACTGTCATCTGCAAATAGGGTCAATGGTTGGTCAATGCATTCCAGTAAGTCATTAATATATAATATAAATAGCAAAGGACCCAACACACTCCCCTGCGATATCCCGTAACTAACAATTCGCTCGTCTGATCTAAATATCTCATCTTGTTTATTAGCTAAATTAATTCTATTAATTTCAGTTATTTGACGTCTATTATGTAAATAAGACTGAAACAGGTCTGAGTCAGGTCAGGTCCCCTTATACCATAAGCTTCGAGTTTCTTCAGAAGTGTAGGATGATGGACATAATCAAACGCCTGCGTCATGTCACAGAAAATGGCGCAGACTGGGTTTCGTTTATCTACATTACTAATGACATTCTGCATAAAATCAAAAATCGCCATATTTATTGTTCTGCTGGGTCTCGATCCTTTTTGTTGTTCACACAAAATATTGTTTTTTTCTAAGTATTTGTACAGCTCTTTGTAAATAAACTTCTCAATGTTTTTGAAATAATCGGAATCAATGAGATTGGCCTATAATTTTCCATTAACTCTCTATTTTCCTTCTTAAATATTGGTTTTATAATGGATGTTTTTAAAGCATCTATAATATATGCCAGCACTTATACTAAGATTAAGTATGTAACTTAAGTGTACACATATCTCATTAGCTACAGATTTAAAAATCCTTGTAGAGAGGCCATCGTAATCTACGCTATTTGTATTTTTCAGTGACATTATTATTTTATGTATACCTTCTGGTATGCTTGGTGCCATGAACATTGACTCCCTTCTTGTGCCTATTTTCCTACTTGCTTTAGCTTAGCTTAGCTTAGCTTGCTTTCTGCGAGAGTTCTCCAACCACTGTGTTATGACACTATGTTCTGATTATTTGTGAATACCTTTTTTATAGCCTGTAATGTCCCTCTGCTGGACAAAGGCTGCTCCCAAGTCCTTTCAGTAATTCTTTTTCCGCGCCACCTCGAACCTGCATATCTAATTATGCTAAAAGTATATTAACAAAAGCTGCTTAGATATAGTCAGTCCAAACTAGCAGCACTTGTGTTCCGATCTTCAACCTAATGAATGAAAATAGAAAAGCTACCCAGTAAGTGACCAATCACTTAATATCAAAGTCACCACACAGCTTAGAAGGGATTCCACCATTGTTTATTAGAAAGCCTTTCCTTTGAGCCATTTACTGTTACATATGGTAACGAGCAATTTCATTCAATGTAATACAATTCAGGATTGAAGCCGAACAATTGTGTGGAAAAGCGAATGTAGTAGCAACAAGATTATGGAGCTCTAGTTTTGTTAATTTTGAACAACTTCGCCATCGACATATACCGAATGCCAAGAGTGTGGAATGCTGGGAAATATAATTTTGTTGGGCGCGGAAATTTGTTCCGAGTGTATTGACGTGACAACATGTAGTTCTGGATTGTGTCAGGGGCTCGTGGCTAAATAATAACACCCGTATGGGTCGATCTTCAAGGTCAAGCAATGCTTGCCGAAGTCGGTCCATAGATGGTTGACCACCCATTTCATCTCATCGTGCCTCGGAAAGCACACTAAGCCATTGGGGCCGGCTGTCATTTGTAGATCTTTGATAGTCGTTGCGGGAGACCGACGGGAGATTCGCAATGTCTACCTAAATTTTATTGTTTCCTTTCCTAAATAATTGGAACTTGTTTAAATACAAAAGGTGTCGACGATCTTTACCGCATCATCGAAAATAACGGTGCTGGTTCTGTTGTTTCAATATTTTATTATTTACTTGCTTCTGTTTGCGGCTTCGTCTGCGTGGATATCGGAAGTTATCCCACGGGAACGTGCTATCGGGACAAAACGCCAACGTCCTTCCCCAGGATACCATATATCTCCTTGGCAAATTTTATCGAAATCCGTTCAATGATTGTGAATCCGTTGATTAGGCGTGAAAAGATAACATACAGAGTTACTATCGAATTTATAATATTAGTAGACTAGCTTCACCCCGCGGCTTCGCCCGCGTGGAGGTTTGAAATTACCCAACGGGGACGTCCTACTGGGATAAAAAGTATCCTATGTCCTAACCCAGGACATGGACTATCCGTAAACTACCTATCATCCAAAGCGTGAAAAAGTAACAGACAGACCGGCAGATAATAAACGCTACCTGAGTATTATCTCAAGATACTGACTTTGACTAAATTCCAATTCCTTAAATCTTTAGAGGCATGAGGAATAGGGTGTAAAGTTCACTCATACTCCATAGAAAATGGAGGACCCTCGGACCAGACGGGTGTTTTTTGGTGGACAACTGCCCGACGATTGATGTAGGGAAATCTTACACAAGGAACGACTGCCTATCTGACCTCCACAACCCAGTAACTGGGTAATACGAAACCCCTTGGTAAGACTAGTTGTCAGACTTTCGAGCTTCTAGCGTCCCGTGACGACTGCGAAAGATCCACGAATGACAGCCGAGACCAAAGGCTTAACGTTTCCAAGGCACTGAGGAGTCTCGGTATGTAAAGATGGTCACCCATTCACGGCCCAACCACGGCAAGCGTAGCTTAACCTGATGGATCGACCCGCGCGGCTGTTATATATTATATTACTTAGCCACCACACATGCACCAGCTCCTCACATGTACTTACTTATAACATAACATCACGCCTTGTTTCCCCGAAGGGTTAGGCAGAGGTGTACCTGTAGTACACCCACATTTCGCCAGTTATGTTTTAAGTTCCATGTAATAGGTAATAGGGGCGAGCCTATTGCCACCAACCGGGCGCAATTCCAGACTTCGGGCTGCTACTGAGAAATTCCTTTTGGAAAAACCCAATAATACTTTACCCGACCTGGAAATCGAACCCAGGACCTCATGCTCAGCAGTAGCGCTTGCGACCGCTACTTACTTATAAATGGAAATATTAGTTCATAGTAATATCAGTTACATATTTGATACATATTGATACCTTAGTTGAGATTGGACACCGGTGACCACAATGATTCATTAAATATATTTATATACATAAGTATACTGGCATTATCAATGTCGCATATCACGAGCCAACGCGAAAATCGGGATGTCACATATTACTGATACACCTCTACCTTAGAAATATCCTATTTGACTCTGTTGGGAGATGATTTTGGAAAAATGAGATACATGTGTTATTATTTTAATTGAAGAGTATTTGTCAAAATTTTCGAGTCAATCGACACAGAGAATAAAAAGTTTCACAGAAAATTCAACTCCCCTTATCACCCTCTTAGGGGTGGAATTTCTAAAAACCTTTTCTTAGTAGATACTTACTCTTCATAAAGAACACACCCTCCAAATTTCATGTCTCTAGGACCAGCGGTTTAGGCTGTACGTTGATATATCAGTCAGGATTTTGAATTTTATATATATAGATAGATTTACCTAGATAAGTTTAGGTATGCCACGTTTTCTAAATTAATGAATAAGTACTTTCATATTATAAACTGTATCTCTTTCATTCACCCCCAGAGGGGTGGAATTTTGAAAATTATATACTTCTCCCCGAACCGAACTCTCGCCGAGTTCCAAAACTCCCTTGCGGAGTTGAGAGTCGTCGTCGTCGGGTATCATACCCTGCCCGTGCTCGTACTCGGGGACTTCAATGCCAAGAACACGGCTTGGGGTTCCCGGTACACGGACACACGGGGCAGGATGGTGGAGGACTGGGCTCTGGAGACAAGCCTGGTCGTCCTAAACCGGGGTTCTGTCCCCACGTGTGTGCGGATGCGGGGCGAGTCAGTGGTGGACATCTCGTTCGCCAGCCCCGCTCTGTCACCGCGTGTCATTGACTGGCGCGTCATGGAGGGGGTGGAGACTTATTCTGACCACCGGTACATCCGGTTTGAAGTCTCCGCCCAGACCTCGAGCGCGCTGGTCCGACAGGCCCCGAGTGGTCCACGGTGGGCGCTGAAGAAGCTGGACCGGGAGCTCCTCCTGGAAGCCTCGATCGTGCAGGCCTGGGTGTCACCACCGGACAGACCTGCAGACATCAATGACGAGGCGGAGTGGTTCCGGGAGGCCATGACCGAGATTTGTGACGTGGCAATGCCCCGGGTCCAGCCCGCACGCGCCTGGCGCCAGGTGTACTGGTGGTCGCCAGAACTAACGTCTCTGCGCGAGGCGTGCGTTGCTGCGCGACGCCTGTACACCAGGCACCGCAGGCTCCGTATCCGCCCTCCGAATACGGAAGCCATTCAGGCGGAGCTGTACGAGGGTTACAGAGCGGCGAAGATTGCCCTCCGAGCGGAGATCCTGCGGGCCAGGGGACTGGCCCGTGAGGAGTCGCTGGAGACTCTCAACAGAGACCCGTGGGGATGCCCAAACAAGGTGGTGCGGGAGAAACTCCGCCCATGGGCTCCCCCGCTGACGCAGAGTCTCCGGCCCCAGCTCGTGGAGGGCGTGGTGAGCGCTCTGTTCCCTTCGCGGGGAGAGCATACTCCCCCGCCCATGGCTCCGCCTCCTGTGGTGCCAACTGTGGACCACACAACCGACGATGACGACGTTGCTCCTGAGGTGACCGAGGTAGAGTTGAGAGTGGCGGTACGTAGGCTGAGTGCCAAGAATACCGCCCCAGGACCCGACGGCTTACCTGGAAAAGCCTGGGTCCTGGCCTTGGAGGCTCTCGGGCCTCGACTAAGAGGGCTCCTAAGCACATGCTTGGAGGAGGGCCAGTTCCCACTTCGTTGGAAGACGGGGAAACTGGTCCTCATTAAGAAACCGGGGCGCCCGGCGGACTCTCCGTCCGCTTACCGACCCATTGTGCTGCTCGACGAGGTGGGCAAGCTCTTTGAAAGAGTCATTGCAGACCGCCTCGTCGGGCAGCTGGTGCGGGTGGGGCCGGATTTGGCGGAGAGCCAGTTTGGTTTCCGCAGGGGGCGCTCCACGGTGGATGCCATCATGCGCCTGCGAGCTCTCACGACGGGGGATGCTGTGGCCCGGGATGGGGTCGTCTTGGCGGTGTCTCTAGACATCGCTAATGCCTTCAATACCCTGCCCTGGAGTTGCATCCGGGAGGCATTCCGGTATCACCGGATGCCGACCTATCTCTGTCGTGTAGTCGAGGCCTATTTGGCGGATAGAGTAGTTATCTACCCCGGTCACCAGGGAGAATGGAACCGGCGAGAGATGTCGTGCGGTGTCTCACAGGGATCGGTCTTGGGGCCGCATCTGTGGGACATCGGGTACGACTGGGTGCTGCGCGCCGACCTCCCTAGTGGCGTCAGCGTGGTGTGCTACGCTGACGACACGCTGGTCCTGGCGCAGGGGAGGTCGCACCAGGCGGCGGCCGAACTGATGACACGCGGGGTTGCGACAGTCGTCGAGCGGATCCGGCAATTGGGACTCGAGGTGGCCTTGCACAAGTCCGAGGCCATGTGTTTTCATGGTCCTCGGAACGCGCCACTATCGGGTTCCGAAATAACGGTAGGAGGGGTTCACATCGGCGTCGAGTCGACGATGAAGTACCTGGGACTCGTCCTCGACAGCCGGTGGAGCTTCGTGGAGCATTTCCGACGTTTGGCTCCCAGACTGCAGCGGGCCGGGGCTGCTTTGAAGCGGCTCTTGCCCAATCTGGGGGGGCCAAAGGCCTCCTGCCGGAGGCTCTACGCGGGGGTCGTGCGGTCCATGGCCCTTTACGGGGCACCGGTGTGGGCGCGTTCATTGAGGCTCCGGCCAGCCCGCCGGTTGAACGCGTCCCAAAGGGTCATGGCCATCCGGATGGTACGGGGATACCGCACGGTCTCCTGCGAGGCGGCGAGCCTCCTTGCCGGATTGCCGCCGTGGGATCTGGAGGCAAAAGTCCTCGCGCACGTTTGGGAGTGGCGCGAGGAGGCAAAACGCCGGGGCGTAACACCGTTGCCGCGACAAATCGCGGCACAGCGGACAGAGCTCCGGCGGGATCTCATGGCGGCATGGAGAGTGCGACTGTCGCAACCCAGCGCAGGGCACGCCACAATTGCGGCGGTAAGACCCCTCTTTGAGGAGTGGCTTGAGAGGCGCCACGGCGTCCTCACCTTCCGCCTGACGCAGGTCCTCACCGGACATGGCTGTTTCGGGAGGTTCCTGTTTCGGATAAGTCGGGAGGAAACGCCCGGGTGTTATCATTGTGCGGATCGACCGGAGGACACGGTGGAGCATACGGTGGAGGTCTGCCCGGCTTGGGCGGAGCACCGTCGTGTCCTCGTGGCGGCGATCGGCGGCGGCGACCTCTCGCGTCCGGCCCTGGTTCAGGCCATGGTACGGAGCGAGAGGGAATGGGAAGCCGTCACCTCCTTCTGCGAAGCAGTAATGCTCGCGAAGGAGGAGGCGGAGCGCGAAAGGGAGAGGCATTCTCTGCGCTCTCGCGCCCCTAGCCGCCGCAGGATGAGGAGACACCCTGGGCGTCGGGAGTCGATTACCGACTCCCGGCCACCGTAGGCGCGGGCTTGCGGACGGCGGGCAATGGGCAGCTCGCCGTCCGGTAAGGACCAGGCCCGGGTCGACGGCGCGTCGTGTTCCACGCGCGCCTCAAAGAGATGTCAGCAAAATTGACGGGGTCCGAGAGGACCGATGCCTGCCGGGGCTGCGGATTGTTCGAAAGAGTTACCGTGGCCCTGGCGCACAGGCAACTGAAGGAACACGGGTGGGTTTTAGTCAGTAAGAGTCTGACACGCCCTTCCGCTCCGCCCAGAGCGGGAGAGGTCATTTAATGATTTCACATCCAAAAAAAAAAAAAAAAACGGTTGGTTTTTAGCGATGTTTGTGGACCAATCGAGGAGCCGTCGTTCGGTGGTTCGAGGTATGTTCTTCTATTTATCGACGATTATACTCGGAAGACTCATGTTTATTTTTTGAAGAACAAAAGTGAAACATTCGACAGGTTCCGTGAATACAAAGCGGAAGTTGAAAATGAGACGAGTAAATCTATTAAATGCCTGAGATCTGACAACGGTGCAGAATACTGTAATGGTAAATTTAAATCTTTTTTGAAGACTGCAGGTATAAAACACCAGACGACTATACCGTACACGCCGGAACAAAATTCTGTCGCAGAAAGAGCGAATCGGACTATAATAGAAAAGGCAAGAACATTACTGTCAGAATCGAACCTGAGCAAGAAGTATTGGGCCGAGGCTGTAAATACTGTTGTTTATTTAAAAAACAGAAGCCCCACGAAAGCATTGAACAATACGGTACCAGAGAAGCTTTGGACTGGAAAAGATGTTGATGTCAGTCATCTGAAAATCTTTGGTTGTTTGGCGTATAGATTGATACCAAAACAAAAGAGACGCAAACTGGACATGAAGACGGAACCGATGATTTTTATTGGATATCCAAATAATCAGAAGGGTTATCGTTTGATGAATCCTAAGACAGGTGAAGTGACAACTGCGAGATATGTCAGATTCCTGGAAAACGTCTTTCTCCAAAAAGAAAATGTGGAAAAGTCGGAAGTAATCATAAACCTGAATAGAGATTCTGTTCCTTCCAGTTTACCCAACGGATCTACAAGCAGATCTGAACCCTTGGAGGCTCACGATGATGTGTACCGTGATGCTGTAGATGAGAACGTAAAAGTATCGGTGGAGATAGAACCTGAACCAGTAGTACTAGAGCAAGTATCTGATGACATATTGACTGAAAAGGAAGTGACAGTACCTGAATCAGAAAGAAGGTATCCTGTAAGAGAACGAAGACAAGTCGATCGATACGGATGCAATGTTATGTATGCCAAGGAGAGCTATCTTGATGGTGATCCATTGACTATTAATGAAGCGTTGGCGAGATCCGATGGTGACTTATGGCAAAAAGCGATAGATGATGAACTCATGTCACTAAAGGAGAACCAGACTTGGACGTTGGTGGATCTTCCAGCTGATAAGAAGCCTATCCAGTGCAAATGGGTGTTCAAAATCAAAAGAGATAGCGACGGCAAGGTAACGAAGTACAAGGCTAGACTAGTAGCAAAAGGTTTCACACAGGTATGTGGTATAGACTATACTGAGACTTATTCTCCTGTAGTTCGAAGCTCTACTCTACGATTGTTGTTCTCGCTAGCTGTTGAATACGGTTGGTTTATTGACCAGTGGGATGTCACAACTGCCTTTTTATATGGCAAGATTAAAGAGGACATTTACATGCTACAGCCGAAAGGAGCACTAGTCAAAGGTCAAGAGACCAAAGTATGTAAGCTGCAGCGTTCTTTGTATGGATTGAAACAAGCTTCGATTGCTTGGTTCAAGGAATTGGACAAAGAGATGTTGAATTTAGGCTTTTTACAATCAAAAATAGAACCGTGTTTGTATAAAAAGCAGCTTAAAAATAATAAGAAGGTTATTGTCGTTATTTACGTAGATGATCTTTTCATTTTTGGAAATTGTGAACAAGAAAAGCAAAAATTAAAAACCGGTTTGCTTGACAAGTTTAAAGTTAAAGATTTAGGTGCGGCTAGGCATGTTTTAGGCATGAGGCTGAGGAGAGATAAAGATATTATTTGTCTAGATCAGCAACAATTCATTACGGACATTTTGAATGAATTTAACATGACAGATGCTAAGCCAGTTTCAACCCCAATGGAAGTCGGTATGAAATTAGAAAGATCGACATATTCTCATAGCGATCTGCCATATCAAAGTTTAATAGGGTGTCTAAAATATTTGGCCTGTAATACGCCACCAGACATAGCGCATGCGGTAAGTGTGCTTTCACAATTTAATTCATGTTATGATGAAATACACTTTAAATGTGCGAAACGGGTCTTAAGGTATTTAAAGGGTACGTCTAACCTTTGTCTTACTTTTAGGAAGTCGGAAGATTTAGATTTACAAGGCTACGTTGATGCAGATTGGGGAGGGGCACTTGATAGAAAGTCTTTCACTGGATTAATTTTCAAGTTAGGTAAAAATATAGTACCATGGGAGAGTAGAAAGCAAGCGACAGTATCCTTGTCCTCCACAGAGGCAGAGTACGTAGGATTGAGTCAAGCTTCGAAGGAAGAGCTTTATTTACGTAGTTTACTAAACAGCTTGACAGCTGTGGATAGTAAAGCGGTAGTCATTTATAATGACAATCAGTCGGCGCATAAAATTGCAGCTAACAAAATGATGCATAATAGGACAAAGCACATAGATATCAAGTATCATTTTATTCGTGAGTGTGTACTGGCTAACAAAGTTGAAATAAAGTACATGTCAACTGATAAGATGATAGCGGACATCTTAACTAAAAGTGTTCACAGCCCGAAACTTAGAGAATTTTTAAAGGATTTATCCCTGTCAAATTATTCTATTAAGGGGCGGATAAGTAGTTAGATGTTTTGATGTATTTTTTTTTAAAGTGTTTTGTGTAATAGATAATTTTCTCGTTATGCATGCTTTATTTTGTTAGATTTCTTCTGTTTTTGTACTCTATTTTTGGGTACAGCGTAGTACAGTTGAACACAGAAGTGTTAGTGATTTATT
Source organism: Dryobotodes eremita (assembly GCA_917490735.1). NCBI lineage: Eukaryota > Metazoa > Arthropoda > Insecta > Lepidoptera > Noctuidae > Dryobotodes > Dryobotodes eremita. Next base: position 4,145,781 of record OU823254.1, on the reverse strand, counting down.
TAGTTTTATGTACCGAGTACTGACAGATACAGAAGTGATCATACGCATGTGTAATAGATTAAGGGGGCGTATTGGAGGTCGTATATATATGGTATGGCAACTACACTGGCCTGTATGAATAATCATATTTACACCTGTCTGTCATCGTTTTTTAAATAAGCATAGTTACGGTTCTGTTTATGTCTGTACATTGTCACTTGTGTGAAAAATATTGACCACGAATATATATAGTAAACTATTAGACCACTGCTGCTGGTTTTATTGCTGCTATTTTCCAATAATTTACACGCAGCGTTATAATAAAAACTTATTTTTACATTAGATTACCAATATTATTCAATCATTTCTAGATATTAATTAGGTTTCCTCACAATGTTTTCCTTCACCGTTTTTAGAACAGTGTTAAAAACGTGCACAAAGTCAGGTAACGCGTATGGTCAGGATTTGACCCCACGTCCTTTAAGTCGCAACTAGGGGTTCGGCAGGTAGCACTGGGCCCGCATTACCATAACCAAAGATACCCTCATAACTAACGCTCAGAACATAAATTATTATCCTCTTGAAAAATTTCCAATTTGCATTATCCTGTTTACGTAAAAAAGCGAGCGTTGTCGGTTTACTTGTTCCATTCAGAGTATAAATACAGAGTGAAATGTCTAAAGCTTTACACAACAAATCCACATCTCTTTGCGAACGTTTCTCGTATTCTTCAACACAACAACTACAATGGCTGCCATCAAGACCACCTTCATTCTTCTGCTAGTTGCCTTCGCAATGGTGATGGTCACCGTCGAGGCTGTCCGTGTCGGACCCTGCGACCAGGTCTGCAACCGCATCGATGCCGAGAAGGACGAGTGCTGCAGAGCTCATGGCTACTCCGGCTTCAGCAGCTGTAGGTATGGCCAAATGCAATGCTACTGACGGAACCTCGCAAGTGCAACAAACACAATGTGAATACCCTCTTCATTAACTACTATCCGAACAACATTCAGAGGTAATCAAGACTCCTGGCTCGTCCCTGCAAACGTCGTCATTTTTTGTAAAAACTTTTCATAGCCTTTGAAATTCAGCATGTACAACTTACCTAATTTAAATTCTCCGATTAAATGTTTTTAATTTCAAGCAATATTTTTTTTTTCTGTTTCTCTCCCTACATTATGTTAAGTTTTATGCTTAAGTGCGTAGTTACTGTTTTTACACAGATATTCGTTTGATACATTACACTACCTACCTTATGAGTAATGACTTACCTCCGACTGATTATTTACTGTGAGATAAGACCCAAAGTGTTTTTGTGTAACTGTGATCAATATGATAATGATATCGATTGATGATCATATATTATGTATTATAACAGTTCATTTTTCTACGCTCATTCGGAACATTTACAAAATATACACGCAGTCATACCTACATAAACTCACAAACTCAAACTCAAAGCATTTATTTAAAATAAACCAATTACAGGCACTTTTGAATTGTCAAGGGGTCGGTCAGTCAGAAAAATGAAGCTACCCACATAGATATTACACTAGTTATCTATTCCAAAGCGTAGTAGGTACCTGTGGAGAAGAACGGGCAAGGAACTCCATGGAGGCTCATTCAAGTCAATGAAAGACGATCCTAGTAAATGGTAGCTTTACAGTAGGTACATAGTGCTCACACATGTGCATTAAAAGAAACTTCTTAAATTCAAAGTAAAAAGATTAGCAACATAACCTATTTGTACAATACCATCTTCTTAAGAACACCCAACTCTGTTTAAAACAATTACAAAGCTCTGAAGGGTACCAATAGATTGAAAAGTACTTCACCAGTTGTAGGAAATCAAATAAACCAACACTAGAATCTCCAAGACTTATTGGATCAGGGCTCTCTAAGGAAACCTATTGCATACATCATTATGTTGTCAATAGAGGAATCCTTTCTAAAACAATTGATCCACAGAAGGATCATGCCGTGCAATTATAACGATTAACAAATCAAATACGATTGAGAGTTGAGAGCTTTAACAAATCCGAGCCTCTATCGGTCTTACTCAAGTGTCTCTTTGACACAAAACGATTCCTTGGTTAGGGATGTAGGGAATGGTTAAAGTACTTGAAATTGTCGGTGGCTTTGTTAGTGATTGAGGAAAGCTTTGGCTGAAGTATTTGTATTCAGATGAAGTAGATTTTCGGTGTGTTTTTGGCTTGTACCGTGGTTTTCGTTACTTTGCCATTCATTATGAAGTGACAGTGATCTATTGGAAGCAAAGATACTTAGACGCCAGTTAACTGGAACGCAAATCAATACAAAACTTAGTCCGGCCGTCGAGAGAATGCGTTCCTGACACCCGTCAGTTTCATACAAACGAATACGTGTTTTGCGAATTTGATCTTTATTAGTTACTACAATCGTCGCACTGACAGGTGTCAGGAAAGCATTCTCTCGACGGCCGGACTGTAACTAAACAAACCATCAAGAGCGCGTCAACTGCTGTGATTGGTCGACTGAATTATCAACAGCCAATTGGATCACTGGATTTGCATTTAATTTTCCCGCGTCGTTTATTTTGGTTCCAGAAACTGGGTGTTCAAATTCAAATCATTCATTTAGGGCCCGTTGTTTGATCAGTAGTCAAACATACTAATAGTTAAAATGCGTTAGATAACCTAACAATTTGTTAAAAATGACAGAAATATGTTGTTTGACAAATGGTTAAGATAAATAACTACAGTTAAAAAAATTGACAATTTGCTATAAAACTTAACCATGCGCAGACAGAGTAGTTAAACTTTGACAGCTATTGACGGCTACTTCCCATTTGGTAAACTTCCCATTTCGTAAACCTCAAACTGTACCTACTAAAAAGTTGCGTTTGGTAAACATTTCGTTACTTCATACATTTAATCCCATTTGGTAAACTTTGTTAGTATTGTTATTTTTGTACGGTACAGTCAGTGTCAAATTAGTATTAAATTAGAGATGTATATATTTTTAAATGCTTCAGTCTTGAGATAGTATCTCGACCATCAAAAAGAATGGCTGATCAAGAAGAAGTAAAAAAAACGTATTAAAGTCTGTAAAAATACCACGATGCTACTAAAAATACCACGTGCTTTTCCCGCAAAAGAAGCACCGAGCGGGTTCTCAGGTAGGGATTTATTGTCCTTACCATCGTTTTAAACAAAAGGTGTGAATGAGATAGACATAAGTAAGTATACGTAAATTATATCTATTACCGGGTTTAACTTATCAGTTCACTCGTTTTATGCATAGTGCAAGGTCGTTGCAATGTCGGGTGAGGGATCTTCTAGTGGTGCAGTGAATTTAAAAATTATTAATAGTACACGAGGCGGTGAAATTTTATTACGCGCTGGGCATCAATATTATAAACAGAAAAATAATAAGGACTCAAGTTGGTGGCGCTGTGTTAATAGAAAAGATGGATGTTCAGCAAGTGTAACTTTGAATTCAAATCGAAGCCATGTATTAAGAGAAAATGCTCACTGCAGTTCTTGTATTCCGAATTTTGAAAAAAATGAAGTGAAAGTAGCCATCGAAAAATGTAAACAAACTATATGTGAAGATCTGAAGCCGATTCCAGCTACATACAGGAAATGTACTAAAAAGCTGAAAGATAATGGTTATGAAATTATTAAAGAATTACCAAATTTTGACAAAGTTAAAAGCAGTTTGTATAGACACAGAAATAGACAACTAGGAATCACAAAATCTCAGCACTCTAACTCTACAGAAATCGTGATTCCTGACCGTTTTAAAGACAATTTATTGTTTGATGAGATTGACGGTGAAAATAGAATGATTGTGTTTGGTTCAAAGAGTGCAATTGCACATTTAAATGACGTCCGTCACTACTTTGCGGACGGAACGTTCAAATGTTGTGCAAAGCCGTTTCTTCAACTATACGTTGTACACGGAGACATAGGAAGTACAGAAACTGGGACAAATATTGTACCATTTTTTTATGCAGTGTTGACAAACAAAGAAGAAACTACATATGAAATACTGTTTTACAAACTAAAATTTCATTTACCAGAGTGGACAGCCGATATTATTACCTTGGATTTCGAAAAAGCTCCAATAAATGCAATTAAAAAGACATTTCCAAACATAATTGTTAAGGGGTGTTTTGTTCACTTTGGCAGAGCGCTATTAAGAAAGGCAAAATCTCTTGGCTTATTACAACATGAAGAATCTCACTATCACGTCAAACTATGTATGGCTCTGGCACATTTACCAAAAGAAGACATAAACGATGGATGGCTATACGTTATGAGTCAAAGGTAAATTAATTTTGCAGTATTGAAATGAACGCGTTTAGTTCTGGATATTTCTTCTACCGCCATTTTCTACAGCCATTTTTATGCGTTAGAAACTAGGTAATATATGGTTTTTCGTATCATAATCTTCAACGAATTAATTCTGTTACAGTTTTGAAGAAAAAGCTATAACTGAATTCAATGATTACTTTGTGGATCAGTGGTTGGAAAATGAAGATATGATGAATATTTGGTGCTGCTACGCACAAAGACACCGCACTACAAACCTCATGGAATCTTGGAATTGGAGTTTCAATAGTGAAATTGGAAAAAGGCCATCAATTCTTTTATTTTTCGAAACGATATCAGGCAATATTAAACATTATGAAAATCTTCTGAAAAGGTACATATTTTTGTTTCAATGACCTGTATTTTTAGGCGACACATATGATAAAAATTATACATTATTACTTTAATTAATCATAACAATTTTTTACAGCTTTTATAATAATGGAGAAAGTATATCAAAACGAAGAAAAAAATCTATCCAAAATGATATACGAATTAACAATATTCTCGGCGATTACAAAAGTGGAAAAATATCATTGGAAAATTGTTTGAACGAATTATCAAGAATTGCTTGTATCACTTTATAATTTATTTATTGATTTTTAACTTTGTAGTGTAGGTAGTACCTAAATTTTTTATGTTAATATTCCAAATCTGTGATTATATTTTATAGTTGATTTTGTGTGTAATTTTTAATGTTAATGTACCAAATCTGTGATTATTATTTGTTTTTATATTTAAAAGTTGATTTTGCATGTATTTTTTATGTTATTGTACCAAATCTGTGATTATTATTTGTTTTTATATTTAAAAGTTGATTTTGCATGTATTTTTTATGTTATTGTACCAAATCTGTGATTATTATTTGTTTTTATATTTAAAAGTTGATTTTGCATGTATTTTTTATGTTATTGTACCAAATCTGTGACTGTTTATTTTTATATTTTATAAGTAGTTGATTTCGTATGTATTTTTTTATGTTAATGTACATTAACATAAAAAGATAGTACCAAATCTGTGATTATTGTTTTTTTATATAAGTTGATTTCGCATCTAGATTGACTTATGTTATTAAAAAAATAAAACTTGTCATCGAAATAGTCAAATCGAACTGTGATTTTTCTTAAATTTTTTGAAAGTTATTTGTACACCCCACTTTTTATTTCTGTTTTTAAATATCAATATGTGTAAATGGCATACGTACACATAATCCGACTATTGTACCTGTGATTAAAAATATTTAACAAAATAAATGACAATGTTATCATTAGTTTCGTTTTTCTTTTTTTACTTGACTGTACCCATTTCATCTGAAAGTTTACCAAATGGGATATAACACAAAAAAATATTGAAATGTTTTCGAAATGGGACTAAATGTATGAAATGTATAATGTTTACCAAACGCAACTTTTTAGTAGGTACAGTTTGAGGTTTACGAAATGGGAAGTTTACCAAATGGGAAGTAGCCCTATTGACTAGTGTCAAGTGACTAATTGTTAAATCGACTATTGGTCATATTTAACTATATATCAAACAATGGGCCCTTAGTCAACGCATTTAATTAAGACCCGACATGAATTCCAACATTTTTATTAGTTTTTGGTCCTATAAAGAGTACTTGAATATGTAGAACAAACAAACCAAAACCTATACGTTTTCTTTTTTTTTAATTTGTTTCGCAAATATGGGTACAAACACACAAGTGACAAACAAGTGACATAAACCAGAAAATTAGCAACAGCCATATTTCACCAGAAGGCATGCATAAGTACATGAGAGATACTAAGTACATAATAATAAAGTTATACAATGTCAATAATAAAGATTGATTAACTATGATTACAATTTAATTATGAAGTGCTTAAATAGTAATTTACATTATACACAACATGATCATTAATCTCTAACCATGTCTAATCATTATAGAAGTAATCAAGAAATTCCTTTATCCATAAAAAAATCCGTCACACTTATAATACGCTTTGTCTACTAAAAAATTTCGAAGTTTTCTTTTAAATAACATCAAGTTTAATTCTTTCCAACTCCTCGGTAAGTTATTATAAATTATTGGCGCCATGTAGCAGACACATTTGCGCATTAAAGTCGTTCTCGCACTAGGGAGACATAGCCTACTATTATCACGCCTATTTCGTGGAAATAAGTTAGCTATGCAATCAAAACGATCAGGGTTTGACTTTACAAACACTGCAATTTCTAAAATATATATGCATGGTAAAGTTAATATTTTATTCTGTTTAAAATATGGCACGCAGGTATCAGTTGTTTGCAGTATTAAAATGGACCTTATGCATCTTTTCTGTGCTTTGAATGCAGATTCTCTTTCAGTTGAGTTGCCCCAAAAGATAACGCTGTATCGTAGGTGGCTTTCAACTAAACCACGGTATGCAGTCAGGAGTGCGTCTAGATTTACAACAGACGACAAAGTATGTAAAGCGTAAGCGGATGTGCTTAGTTTTTTGCAAAGTGGCTCTATGTGTTGTTTCCAATTCAGTTTTTTGTCTATTTCTAGCCCTAGAAATTTTGTACTTACTACATCGTTAACTGTGTTATTATTATACAGCACATGCAGATTGCTCTTATCTGGCATGCATTGGTTAAAATGCATTATCTTTGTTTTGCTTAAATTTATTCTTAAGTTATTTTCTTCTAACCATTTTATTATTGATTTTAAAGAAATGTTTATATCACTTTCGTATGTATCTACACTTTTCGAAGGTATTGTCACGGTACTGTCATCTGCAAATAGGGTCAATGGTTGGTCAATGCATTCCAGTAAGTCATTAATATATAATATAAATAGCAAAGGACCCAACACACTCCCCTGCGGTATCCCGTAACTAACAATTCGCTCGTCTGATCTAAATATCTCGTCTTGTTTATTAGCTAAATTAATTCTATTAATTTCAGTTATTTGACGTCTATTATGTAAATAAGACTGAAACAGGTCTGAGTCAGGTCAGGTCCCCTTATACCATAAGCTTCGAGTTTCTTCAGAAGTGTAGGATGATGGACATAATCAAACGCCTGCGTCATGTCACAGAAAATGGCGCAGACTGGGTTTCGTTTATCTACATTACTAATGACATTCTGCATAAAATCAAAAATCGCCATATTTATTGTTCTGCTGGGTCTCAATCCTTTTTGTTGTTCACACAAAATATTGTTTTTTTCTAAGTATTTGTACAGCTCTTTGTAAATAAACTTCTCAATGTTTTTGAAATAATCGGAATCAATGAGATTGGCCTATAATTTTCCATTAACTCTCTATTTTCCTTCTTAAATATTGGTTTTATAATGGATGTTTTTAAAGCATCTAGATATATGCCAGCACTTATACTAAGATTAAGTATGTAACTTAAGTGTACACATATCTCATTAGCTACAGATTTAAAAATCCTTGTAGAGAGGCCATCGTAACCTACGCTATTTGTATTTTTCAGTGACATTATTATTTTATGTATACCTTCTGGTATGCTTGGTGCCATGAACATTGACTCCCTTCTTGTGCCTATTTTCCTACTTGCTTTAGCTTAGCTTAGCTTAGTTTAGCTTTCTGCGAGAGTTCTCCAACCACTGTGTTATGACACTATGTTCTGATTATTTCTGAATACCTTTTTTTTATAGCCTGTAATGTCCCTCTGCTGGACAAAGGCTGCTCCCAAGTCCTTTCAGTAATTCTTTTTCCGCGCCACCTCGAACCTGCATACCTAATTATGCTAAAAGTATATTAACAAAAGCTGCTTAGAAATAGTCAGTCCAAACTAGCAGCACTTGTGTTCCGATCTTCGACCTAATTAATGAAAATAGAAAAGCTACCCAGAGTGACCAATTACTTAATATCAAAGTCACCACACAGCTTAGAAGGGATTCCACCATTGTTTATTAGAAAGCCTTTCCTTTGAGCCATTTGCTGTTACACATGGTAACGAGCAATTTCATTCAATGTAATACAATTCAGGATTGAAGCCGAACAATTGTGTGGAGCAGCGAATGTATTAGCAACAAGATTATGGAGCTCTAGTGTTATTAATTTTGAACAACTTCGCCATCGACGTATACCGAATGCCAAGAGTGTGGAATGCTGGGAAATATAATTTTGTTGGGCGCGGAAATTTGTTCCGAGTGTATTGACGTGACGACATGTAGTCCTGGATTGTGTCAGGGGCTCGTGGCTAAATAATAACACCCGCACGGGTCGATCTTTAAGGTCAAGCAATGCTTACCGAAGTCGGTCCATAGATGGTTGACCACCCATTTCATCTCATCGTGCCTCGGAAAGCACACTAAGCCATTGGAGCCGGCTGTCATTTGTAGATCTTTGATAGTCGTTGCGGGAGACCGACGAGAGGTTCGCAATGTCTACCTAAATTTTATTGTTTCCTTTCCTAAATAATTGGAACTTGTTTAAATTCAAAAGGTGTCGGCTATATTTACCGCATCATCGAAAATAACGGTGCTTGTTCTGTTGTTTCAATATGTATTGCAATATTTTATTATTTACTTGCTTCTGTTTGCGGCTTCGTCTGCGTGGATATCGGAAGTTATCCCACGGGAACGTGCTATCGGGACAAAACGCCAACGTCCTTCCCCAGGATACCATCTATCTCCTTGGCAAATTTTATCGAAATCCGTTCAATGATTGTGAATCCGTTGATTAGGCGTGAAAAGGTAACATACAGAGCTACTTTCGAATTTATAATATTAGTAGACTAGCTTCACCCCGCGGCTTCGCCCGCGTGGAGGTTTAAAATTACCCAACGGGGACGTCCTACTGGGATAAAAAGTATCCTATGTCCTAACCCAGGACATGGACTATCCGTAAATTACCTATCATCCAAATCCAGCCATTAAAGCGTGAAAAAGTAACAGACAGACCGGCAGATAATAAACGCTACCCAAGTAATACCTCTAGATACGGACTTTGACTAAACTCTAATTCCTTAAATCTTTAGAAGCATGAGGAATAGGGTGTAAAGTTCACTCATACTCCATAGAAAATGGAGGACCTTCCGACCAGACGGGTGTTTTTTGGTGGGCAACTGCCCGACGATTGATGTAGGGAAATCTTACACAAGGAACGACTGCCTATCTGACCTCCACAACCCAGTAACTGGGTAATACGAAACCCCTTGGTAAGACTAGTTGTCAGACTTTCGAGCTTCTAGCGTCCCCTGACGACTGCGAAAGATCCACGAATGACAGCCGAGACCAAAGGCTTAACGTTTCCAAGGCATGGATGAGTCTCGGTATGTAAAGATGGTCACCCATTCACGGCCCAACCACGGCAAGCGTAGCTTAACCTGATGGATCGACCCGCGCGGCTGTTATATATTATATTACTTAGCCACCACACATGCACCAGCTCCTCACATGTACTTACTTATAACATAACATCACGCCTTGTTTCCCCGAAGGGTTAGGCAGAGGTGTACCTGTAGTACACCCACATTTCGCCAGTTATGTTTTAAGTTCCATGTAATAGGTAATAGGGGCGAGCCTATTGCCACCAACCGGGCGCAATTCCAGACTTCGGGCTGCTACTGAGAAATTCCTTTTGGAAAAACCCAATAATACTTTACCCGACCTGGAAATCGAACCCAGGACCTCATGCTCAGCAGTAGCGCTTGCGACCGCTACTTACTTATAAATGGAAATATTAGTTCATAGTAATATCAGTTACATATTTGATACATATTGATACCTTAGTTGAGATTGGACACCGGTGACAACAATGATTCATTAAATATATTTATACACATAAGTATACTGGCATTATCAATGTCGCATATCACGAGCCAACGCGAAAATCGGGATGTCACATATTACTGATACACCTCTACCTTAGAAATATCCTGTTTGACTCTGTTGGGAGATGATTTTGGAAAAATGTGATACATGTCTCATTATTTTAATTGAAGAGTATTTGTACAAATTTTCGAGTCAATCGACACAGAGAATAAAAAGTTTCACAGAAAATTCTACTCCTCTTATCACCCTCTTAGGGATAGATTTTAGAAAAATCCTGATACAGGTTATTCTTTATTTTTGGTCTTAAGTATAAACACTGAGTCTTGAGTTAATCGGACTGCGCGTTATAATTCTTCCATACAAACTTTGGCACCCCCAATCCCCCTTTTGGGGTAATTTAGAAAAACAAAAAATGACATGGATTATAATATAAAAACGTTTATTGTCTTAACACAAGTTATGTACTTACAGCTAATATTCTACAGATTATAATTTACTTAGATAAGTATTTGGGTCAAGTTTCAAATGAATAAGATTTTCCCATACAAACTTGGACACCCCCAATCCTCATTTTGGGGGTAATTTAGAAAAATGACAAAGTTCATAATTATTATGGTAAGTATTTGTGCCATGTTTCAAGTTTATTAACTCGAGGAATAAGATTTTTCATACAAACAAAATCCCCCCTTTTCACTCCCTTAAAGGTCGAATTTCCAAAAACACTTTCTTAATGCTCTCCTACATTATATAAGGAAGCCCTGTGCAAAATTTCACGTTTCTAGACTCAGTAGTTTAGGCTGTGCGTTGATATCTCAGTCAGGACTTCGAATTTTATATAAGTATATAGATGCATGAAGCTGTACAAAAGATACTTTCATGCATTTGACGAGTCTTGCTAGCTACTGTGCGCAATTTGTCCTTACGCCGTAAACGCGTTTAGTAATTATACATGTCAATATTATTTTTGACAAATACTGCGGCCTCAAATATATAGACACATGGCAGTTTTAATACGTTTTATTAAATTTTTTAACTGTCTTACGGGGTCAATTTCATGTAAGTTAAATATAGCCCAGATGCAACGTTTTTGAGTAATGAAAGCACGCTCCTTGTCTGTACTATACTGTTGCCTTAGAATATTACACCGTATCTGAGGATAGAGCTAACGTAACCATGGTAAGCTGTTAGTAAAGTTGTCTGATTCGCGGTTTTCCCCAATCTGCGAAGTGCATATGAAAACTGTTCCAGGTTTTTGCATACATGGTCAGTATGTAATTTCCAATTAAGTTTGTTATCAATATGTAACCCTAGAAATTTTGTTACTTCAGTTTATTCAATTTCGCTATCTAGGTAATGGATTTTTAAAGCACCCGTACGTCGAGTTCGTATTTTAAAATTCATTATTTTAGTTGTCTCAATGTTAATCATTAAATTATTAATTTTAAGCCAGTCTGTAATTAATAATATTGTTTGATTAATGTGAGATTCTAAATCAATTGTATTATCATTACCGAATAAAACAGTGCTATCATCAGCAAATACTTTAATGTCATGATTTGTTACCGAAGGCATGTCATTTATTAAACAAGGAAGAATAAAGGATCCACGATACTCCCTTGAGGAACGCCAAATTTAGCACTTCCAGATTCCGAAGCATATATTTCTTCTGTTTTAGTAGTGGGATTTAACCTCCTCACTTCTGTGAATTAGTGTCGGTTGTTAAGGTATGATTCTATAAGTTTGTACACATTACCTCTCACACCATATGCATACATCGTTCTTAAGAGGATCTTATGGTCGACTCGGTCGAAAGCCTTCGACATGTCCATGTATAGCGCGACAGCCGGCAGCCCTTTGTCCAAGTTGGTCATTACTTTACGTAAAAAGTTATAAATTGCCACATTTTTGGGTTTGTTTTTTCTGAAACCATATTGACTTGACGTTAGAATGTTGTGTGTTTCGAAGAAAGTACCTATAGAGACAGTTAAATATCACCTTTTCAATCAATTTTCAAAACAACTTCGTTAAACGTCAAGCGTTACATTTCGGAAGATTTAACGGGAAGTTAACGTTTATCGTTAATCTTTAACTCGTGATAGAAATTGCATTTTGTATGTCGCTGTGGCAGTGATCTACTTATTTAAAAAAATGGTATGGGCTATGGATGTTTCGGTATGACATGAAAAATTTATAAAAGAATTATATTTTTTATTTAAAGATTGTCAGAACATGTTTTTTGCTGCGCAGCACCATCACGTGTTATCCTTTTGGCAAATATTAGGTACTTAAGTAACGGAAACTTATGGAAAGTTAATGAGTCCGTTAACAATTTTTATTAAAATTAACTTAAAATTTAATCCGTTACTGAAAATGTTAACTTCGTTAATTAACGATTAATGGTCTTATGCCAAGCTTTGCTTCCAGGATTCTAGGCGTAATCAATAATACATAATTACAAGATCGCTCTTCTCACAACTGATTTGTTTAATTCATTACTTAAGTCGCATCATACTGTTTGTACTACCACTGGCCTGAAATGTCCCTAATGTGTCGATGATAGCTCTTAAGTAATTACCACGTTGATTACATCAAAGCACGAACTACGGAGTGTTTAATTTATAATACAACTAGCTTTTGCCCGCGGCTTCGCCTGCTTGGAGGTCGGGAATTATCCCACGGGAACGTACAAGGTGGGGCATAAGTAATGTCATAATGTGAATTGGCTCCCAATTGGTTGAAAATAAAAAAATATTGGCTCTGTTTACAGGTGTATAATGTATGACGTTAAGTCGAAAAAATGGTATCGGGCAAACGACCACCTCCTGAGTTGATGCACATTTGTGTTCGTTTTACGGCATTTTGAATTGGTGCTCGCAAAACATCCTCCAAAAAGGTGTTTTTTTTTTCAATATTGGCTTTCAAGTCTTGCAAGGTTTGTGGTTTGTTGTGGTAAACGCGAGATTTCAAAAAGCCCCAAAGAAAGATGTCTGGTGCCGTTAGATCTGGCGATCAGGCCGACCAGTTAAATCGTACTACTCATGTACTATCGGGATAAAAAGTCCTAACCCAAGTCATGGTCTATCTGTGTGGTAAATTTTATCAAATCCGTTCTGCAGAATTAATTAAACATTTGTAATATTAATATGGACTAGCCTTCCAGAAACCTTCCGGAATAAATTCTCTAAATGATGGTGAAAACCTTACCGAAATCCATTGCGGAGTTTAGAAGAAAAACGCAAACAGACAGATAGACAGACACAAAAAGCGTCTTTGTTTTATACCTACAGATACTACTTACAGATACTTATGTAGTTACACAATGTTCCATTCAATCTTCGTAATAGCGATCAATACGAAGTCGGAACTAATTTCCCTAATCTGTTACACATCACAACAAACATAAATATTAATCATTCATTCAGCAACAGTTTCAAACTACACCCTTCACCTGATTAATATTGCCTCATTAGTAAATCACCAACCTGAATTGTATCTTATCGCCTTCAATTTTAAGCTTAATTTAGATTGGGATATTGAAGCTATAGTTTTCTCATTTCCTTGCCCATTGGTTAGACATCTGTATATCTCTGGAACATTATTGTGTCGAAATACTTCCGGATACAACATTGGCAATCACGTTAATGGATCTGCTGGTCACAGTGTAGATAAGCAGTAGGTTTATGTCGGGGTAAAAGATTGGACTACTGTTTTGGCTTATGTGTGTTGGGTTATGTAACTAATAGAATTTATTCATCAGTGTATTTTTTAAACATAACATCACACCTGGTTTAACCGAAAGGTTAGGCAGAGCAATACCTATAGTACACCCACATTTCGCGAGTTATGTTAAAGTCCCATGTAATAGGGAGCGAGCCTATTGCCATCAACCGTGCACAATTCCAGACTCCGGGCTGCTACTGAGAAATTCCAGATAGAAAAAGTCAAAAACACTGCCCGACCTGGGAATCGAACCCAGGACCTCATGCTCAGCAGTTGCCTACGCGAAGAATAGACCAACGAGGCCGTTTTTTTATATAACATTTTATTCATATTCATATTCATATTCATTTATTCACATTTAAATAGAGTAAGTACAATTGGTGGTTTCACATGTTACATTTTTTGCCTTATATTCTATTTAGCCTTAGTATGGCATGTGAAGCTTAATCATGCAAGATAATATAATGTCGCTTATAGATAATGTAGATGCATTATTTCTGTTTTGGTTCCGTATGTTATTTACCCGGTTAGGAATCGCGTATTCTGTAAAAAGAAGTGGCAGACAACTTAGGCCTACATTTATCGCCAATCACTTAACACGTTTAGCGCTGAACGAGTTTAAAACATAATTCTGTTTCTGTCAAATGTTTGAATATGACAGAGACAAAATGATGTTTAAAACTTGTTTAGCGCTAAACGTGTTTAAGAGGCTTACAACAGCTAAAGCGCGGTCACTGTCGGACTGCATAGAAAAGAAAGAGATGCGTGATGACACAACGCTGGTAATTTATTGCAAAATATGAAGCAATTATCAATTTACGAAAAATCTATTGATTGGATTAAAAAATTTAAATACTATTACGTTAATATGTTGCTTGTAGAATAATCTGACAAAAAATCTGATGATTTAATGCATAGTAGTATGGTTTTTTGTTTTTTTTTTGGTTTTTCATCGTTATAAGAAATTTTTAGAGGTATCTTCGTGATTTTTTTCTATCGTATCAAATTAGTTGTATTATGTTTTCAACACACTATCTAATTAGCAAGATCCTGAAGAATATCATATATTTTTCTGATTTTGTTTAATGCAGTGGATCATATACTTTTAGGCATTATAAAACTTACATTTAGGTCCTGTAGTCCCCTTAATGATGGGCGATGCAAGTGAGCCTTAGTCTTAAGGGTAGCGACAACTTGCACTTATTAACATTCGCTACCGTCGCCACCTGTACCAGAGACGCTGTTGTTAATAAATCAGGTTGTATTATATCAATCTACACTGGATACAATTCCATTATTGTAACATTTTCCCTACAACATGTGGAGGTCTACCCGGCTTGGGTGGAGCACCGCCGTGTCGTTGTGGCGGCGATCGGCGGCGGCGATCTCTCGCGTCTGGCCGTGGTTCAGGCCATGGTACGGAGTGAGAGGGAATGGGAAGCCGTCACCTCTTTCTGCGAAGCAGTAATGCTCGCGAAGGAGGAGGCGGAGCGCGTGAGGCAAAGGCAATCGTTGCATCCTCGCGCCCTTAGCCGCCGCAGGAGGAGACACCCTGGGCGTCGGGAGTCGATTGCCGACTCCCGGCCACCGTAGGCGCGGGTTTGCGGACGGCGAGCAATGGGCAGCTCGCCGTCCGGTAAGGACCCGGCCCGGGTCGACGGCGCGTCGTGTTCCACGCGTGCCTCTAAGAGATGTCAGCATCATTGACGGGGTCCGAAAGGGCCGATGCCTGCCGGGGTCGCGGATTGTTCGAAAGAGTTACCGTGGCCCTGGCGCACAGGCAACTGAAGGAACACGGGTGGGTTTTAGTCAGTAAGAGTCTGACACGCCCTTCCGCTCCGCCCAGAGCGGGAGAAGTCATTTGATGATTACCCACCCAAAAAAAAAAACTCACGATGTTTTGCTTCACCGTTTTGAGAGCAGTGGTGATGACATTAAATACACAAAGTAAAGTGCCTGCCTGGGGTCGAACTCGCGACCTGCAGCTCGTAAGTCGGGGCCGATCACTGCTCTCGTCATCATTTAATTCTTATTATTATGTGTACCCACCAACCTCTAATTGACAGACGTACGGACGGATAGATATTGTAGTTACAACGAACTCCTGAGTTTATCTAGGTACATCCTTCTTGCTTTCGAAGATGCGTCTAGTTTAAAACAAAATAAACATTGATAGATAATGATTTAGAATCGTTGGCGAGCGAGAAATATGTAAGGTAATTTTTCACTCCTCTTGCTCAAAAAGTTCGTAATAGTAGTGTACCAGAGCGGGTATAAAATAGCATATTTTCCTCTAGAGCAAAAAGTTTTTATTTTTAAATGTATCTCTGTTACCAACGAGCCTATATAAACGAAAGTCTTTATTCATAAGTAGCATAATCATGAATAAAGACGACATATTACTGTTTCATTAAAAAAAAAGAACATTTTATTTCTGATAATGGAACTAAAAGCGGCGATCTCTTCGGTAGAATGCGTGTATTGCGTTACGGCTACTAGTGAAATAAAAAAAGTGAACCATTTAGTATTGTATTGGATAATTTTGTTTTCTCGCAATCGTAATGAAAAGTAGAGTGTAACACACGGCGCTAAAAACCCATTATAACTCGGTTTCTATTTATATTTACTCCCTCGTTAAAGCTCGGGAGTGAAACTACCTCCTGGTCCTGGTCATTTTAGCATCCTTTATAACAATTTACTATTATGGGCTGTAAGGGACTCGTAATTAATTTAACTGACAATTCAAGGCGAAAGTTTGTGCTCCAAACCCTTTCATCTCCTGAAGAATGATGATAAATTCAACTGGATAAACAACACAAGGCTGCAACGTTCATCTGTCTAGTGGTAGCAAGCACTACCGTTGAGCGTCAGGCCCTTTTTTTAAATAAATTTTTTTTTTTTTGGGTGGGAAATCATCAAATGACTTCTTCCGCTCTGGGCGGAGCGGAAGGGCGTATCAGACTCTTACTGACTAAAACCCACCCGTGTTCCTTCAGTTGCCTGTGCGCCAGGGCCACGGTAACTCTTTCGAACAATCCACAGCCCCGGCCGGAGCGTCAGGCCCTGGGTTCGATTCCCTGGTTGGGCAAAGTGTTATTGGATTTTTCTATGTAGAATTTCTCAGTAGCAGCCTGGAGTCTGGATTTGAGCTCGGTTGATGGCAATAGGCTCGCCCCCTATTACATGGGACTTAAACATAGCTGGCAAAATGTGGGTGTACTTTTGTACACCTCTGCCTAACCCTGCGCGGAATACAGGCGTGATATTATGTTATAGTCAACACAAAAGCCGTCTTTTCCGCTCTACCCACTATCCGTATAATATACTCTATAAATTAGGGCGAGCCAAATTAAGTTTGCCTCAAATATAGGGTAAGGTTCGTAATCCACTTAGTTATACTTAGGAACCGCGGCCAAGTTCATTGAACAACTTAATATTATGTGGTAAGCAATAAAGGTGTTTGGGAGGTTAAATATTGGGCGTGTGTAGGGTTAATTTGATGTATGATCTGATTGATAATTATAATTAGATTTTTAGACTGGTCAGATTTATATTTCACTTATTAGCTGCTCCCCGCGGTTTCACCCGCATAAGTTTCGATCCCGTGAGAGCGGTATGAAATATACTTTACGACCTATTCTTATACCTACCAAAACTAAACAAACAAAAAAAAACATAATAATCGGTCGAGCCGTTTCGGAGGAGTGCGACCACAAACACCGTGACACGATATTTTTATATATATAGATATTATAATTGGTATATTCGACCTCGTAATGGCTTTACCACTTTTGACAGCGATTCCTAGTAAATTAAAACTTCACTAAGGATAAAACTTGCTACTATCTAACTGTCACAGCCAAATAGACCTTCTCGTTTTTTGACGTGCAAATGATATTCAACCTTAGGATGATATATCAATTACCAGGTTGTCTATACAATCTTGGTGTAAAACAATATAGGGCTGTGTTCGACTTGGCGGGGGTGCTGCTGTGCCCCCAGATGTATTGAACTTTTTTGTAACGTGCCGCTGCGCTGCGCGCTGGTACGTTACTTTTCTTCCGCGTATTTAAGGAACGGCGGTGCTTGAGGGAGTCCATGTCATACTGTCCACAAGCATACTCTACACTTACACCCCACAGACACGCACTACCTTTTTTTATAGCCTGTAATGTCCCTCTGCTGGACAAAGGCTGCTCCCAAGTCCTTTCAGTAATTCTTTTTCCGCGTCACCTCGAACCTGCATACCTAATTATGCTAAACGTATATTAACAAAAGCTGCTTAGAAATAGTCAGTTCAAACTAGCAGCACTTGTGTTCCGATCTTCGACCTAATGAATGAAAATAGAAAAGCTACCCAGTAAGTGACCAATTACTTAATATCAAAGTCACCACACAGCTTAGAAGGGATTCCACCATTGTTTATTAGAAAGCCTTTTCTTTGAGCCATTTACTGTTACATATATGGTAACGAGCAATTTCATTCAATGTAATACAATTCAGGATTGAAGCCGGATAATTGTGTGGAGCAGCGAATGTAGTAGCAACAAGATTATGGAGCTCTAGTGTTGTTAATTTTGAACAACTTCGCCATCGACGTATACCGAATGCCAAGAGTGTGGAATGCTGGGAAATATAATTTGTTGGGCGCGGAAATTTGTTCAGAGTGTATTGACGTGACGACATGTAGTCCTGGATTGTGTCAGGGGCTCATGGCTAAATAATAACACCCACACGGATCGATCTTCAAGGTCAAGCAATGCTTGCCGAAGTCGGTCCATAGATGGTTGACCACCCATTTCATCTCATCGTGCCTCGGAAAGCACACTAAGCCCTGCAGCAACTGCCCGACGATTGATGTAGGTAAATCTTACACAAGGAGCGACTGCCTATCTGACCTCCACAACCCAGTAACTGGGTAATACGAAACCCCTTGGTAAGACTAGTTGTCAGACTTTCGAGCTTCTAGCGTCCCGTGACGACTGCGAAAGATCCACGAATGACAGCCGAGACCAAAGGCTTAACGTTTTCAAGGCATGGATGAGTCTCGGTATGTAAAGACGGTCACCCATTCACGGCCCAACCACGGCAAGCGTAGCTTAACCTGATAGATCGACCCGCGCGGCTGTTATATATTACTTAGCCACCACACATGCACCAGCTCCTCACATGTACTTACTTATAACATAACATCACGCCTTGTTTCCCCGAAGGGTTGGGCAGAGGTGAACCTGTAGTATACCCACATTTCGCCAGTTATGTTTTAAGTTCCATTTAATAGGTAATAGGGGCGAGCCTATTGCCACCAACCGGGCTCAATTCCAGACTTCGGGCTGCTACTGAGAAATTCCTTTTGGAAAAACCCAATAATACTTTACCCGACCTGGAAATCGAACCCAGGACCTCATGCTCAGCAGTAGCGCTTGCGACCGCTACTTACTTATAAATGGAAATATTAGTTCATAGTAATATCAGTTACATATTTGATACATATTGATACCTTAGTTGAGATTGGACACCGGTGACAACAATGATTCATTAAATATATTTATATACATAAGTATACTGGCATTGTCAATGTCGCATATCACGAGCCAACGCGAAAATCGGGATGACACATATTACTGATACACCTCTACCTTAGAAAAATCCTATTTGACTCTGTTGGGAGATGATTTTGGAAAAATGAGATACATGTCATTATTTTAATTGAAGAGTATTTGTACAAATTTTCGAGTCAATCGACACAGAGAATAAAAAGTTTCACAGAAAATTCTACTCCTCTTATCACCCTCTTAGGGATAGATTTTAGAAAAATCCTGATACAGGTTATTCTTTATTTTTGGTCTTAAGTATAAACACTGAGTTTTGAGTTAATCGGACTGCGCGTTATAATTCTTCCATACAAACTTTGGCACCCCCAATCCCCCTTTTGGGGTAATTTAGAAAAACAAAATATGACAAGGATTATAATATAAAAACGTTTATTGTCTTTACACAAGTTATGTACTTACAGCTAATATTCTACAGATTATAATTTACTTAGATAAGTATTTGGGTTAAGTTTGAAGTGTATTAACTCAAGGAATAAGATTTTCCCATACAAACTTGGACACCCCCAATCCCCTTTTTGGGGGTAATTTAGAAAAAATGACAAAGTTCATAATTTATTATGGTAAGTATTTGTGCCATGTTTCAAGTTTATTAACTCGAGGAATAAGATTTTTCATACAAACAAAATCCCCCCTTTTCACTCCCTTAAAGGTCGAATTTCCAAAAACACTTTCTTAGTGCTCTCCTACATTACATAAGGAAGCCCTGTGCAAAATTTCACGTTTCTAGACTCAGTAGTTTAGGCTGTGCGTTGATATCTCAGTCAGGACTTCGAATTGTATATATATAGATGCATGAAGCTGTACAAAAGATACTTTCATGCATTTGACGAGTCTTGCTAGCTACTATGCGCAATTTGTCCTTACGCCGTAAACGCGTGTAGTAATTATACATGTCAATATTATTTTTGACAAATACTGCGGCCTCAAATATATAGACACATGGCAGTTTTAATACGTTTTAATTTAATTTTTTAACTGGCTTACGGGGTCAATTTCATATAAGTTAAATATAGCCCAGATGCAACGTTTTTGAGTAATGAAAGCACGTTCCTTGTCTGTACTATACTGTTGCCTTAGAATAATACACTGTATCTGAGGATAGAGCTAACGTAACCATGGTAAGCTGCTAGTAAAGTTGTCTGATTCGCTGTTTTCCCCAATCTGCGAAGTGCATATGAAAACTGTTCCAGCTTTTTGCATACATGGTCAGTATGTAATTTCCAATTAAGTTTGTTACCAATATGTAACCCTAGAAGTTTTGTTACTTCAGTTTATTCAATTTCGCTATCTCGGTAATGGATTTTTAAAGCACCCGTACGTCGAGTTCGTATTTTAAAATTCATTATTTTAGTTTTCTCAATGTTAATCATTAAATTATTCATTTTAAGCCAGTCTGTAATTAATAATATTGTTTGATTAATGTCAGATTCTAGATCAATTGTATTATCATTACCGAATAAAACAGTGCTATCATCAGCAAATAGTGTAATGTCATGATTTGTTACCGAAGGCATGTCATTTATTAAACAAGGAAGAATAAAGGATCCACGATACTCCCTTGAGGAACGCCAAATTTAGCACTTCCAGATTCCGAAGCATATATTTCTTCTGTTTTAGTAGTGGGATTTAACCTCCTCACTTCTGTGAATTAGTGTCGGTTGTTAAGGTATGATTCTATAAGTTTGTATACATTACCTCTCACACCATATGCATACATCTTTCTTAAGAGAATCTTATGGTCGACTCGGTCGAAAGCCTTCAACATGTCCATGTATAGCGCGACAGCCGGCAGCCCTTTGTCCAAGTTGGTCATTACTTTACGTAAAAAGTTATAAATTGCCACATTTTTGGGTTTGTTTTTTCTGAAACCATAATGACTTGACGTTAGAATGTTGTGTGTTTCGAAGAAAGTACCTATAGAGACGGTTAAATATCACCTTTTCAATAAATTTTCAAAACAACTTCGTTAAACGTCAAGCGTTACATTTCGGAAGATTTAACGGAAGTTAACGTTTATCGTTAATCTTTAACTCGTGATAGAAATTGCATTTTGTATGTCGCTGTGGCAGTGATCTACTTATTTAAAAAAATGGTATGGGCTATGGATGTTTCGGTATGACATGAAAAATTTATAAAAGAATGGAAAATATTATAGTACAAACTCTAATGGTACACCATTAGAGTTTGTACTAATAATATTTATTTAAAGATTGTCAGAACATGTTTTTGGCAAATATTAGGTACTTAAGTAACGGAAACTTATGGAAAGTTAATGAGTCCGTTAACAATTTTTATTAAAATTAACTTAAAATTTAATCCGTTACTGAAAATGTTAACTTCGTTAATTAACGATTAATGGTCTTGTGCCAAGCTTTGCTTCCAGGATTCTAGGCGTAATCAATAATACATAATTACAAGATCGCTCTTCTCACAACTGATTTGTTTAATTCATCACTTAAGTCGCATCATACTGTTTGCTACCACTGACCTAAAATGACCCTAATGTGTCGATGATAGCTCTTAAGTAATTACCACGTTGATTACATCAAAGCACGAACTACGGCATGTTTAATTTATAATACAACTAACTTTTGCCCGCGGCTTCGCCTGCTTGGAGGTCGGGAATGATCCCACGGGAACGTACAAGGTGGGGCATAAGTAAAGTCATAATGTGAATTGGCTCCCAATTGGTTGAAAATAAAAAAATATTGGCTCTGTTTACAGGTGTATAATGTATGACGTTAAGTCGAAAAAATGGTATCGGGCAAACGACCACCTCCTGAGTTGATGCACATTTGTGTTCGTTTTACGGCATTTTGAATTGGTGCTCGCAAAACATCCTCCAAAAAGGTGTTTTTTTTTTCAATATTGGCTTTCAAGTCTTGCAAGGTTTGTGGTTTGTTGTGGTAAACGCGAGATTTCAAAAAGCTCCAAAGAAAGATGTCTGGTGCCGTTAGATCTGGCGATCAGGCCGACCAGTTAAATCGCCAAAACGAAAGATCACACGGTCCTGAAATTGGTGTTTCAAAATCTCCATCGTTGCATTAGCTGTGTGACTGTGTGTATCGCTCCATTGCATTGTCAACTAATTCTCTATCTCTATCTACAACATATGAATCAAATTACAATGACATTATGATACCATTAGCAAAAATGATAGCACATTCATATTATGACATTACTTTTGCCCTACCTTGTACTATCGGGATAAAAAGTCCTAACCCAAGTCATGGTCTATCTGTGTGGTAAATTTTATCGAAATCCGTTCTGCAGAATTAATTAAACATTTGTAATATTAATATGGACTAGCCTTCCAGAAACCTTCCGGAATAAATTCTCTAAATGATGGTGAAAACCTTATCGAAATCCGTTGCGGAGTTTAGAAGAAAAACGCAAACAGACAGACAGACAGACACAAAAAGCGTCTTTGTTTTATACCTACAGATACTACTTACAGATACTTACGTAGTTACACAATGTTCCATTCAATCTTCGTAATAGCGATCAATACGAAGTCGGAACTAATTTCCCTAATCTGTTACACATCACAACAAACATAAATATTAATCATTCATTCAGCAACAGTTTCAAACTACACCCTTCACCTGATTAATATTGCCTCATTAGTAAATCACCAACCTGAATTGTATCTTATCGCCTTCAATTTTAAGCTTAATTTAGATTGGGATTTTGAAGCTATAGTTTTCTCATTTCCTTGCCCATTGGTTAGACATCTGTATATCTCTGGAACATTATTGTGTCGAAATACTTCCGGATACAACATTGGCAATCACGTTAATGGATCTGCTCGTCACAGTGTAGATAAGCAGTAGGTTTATGTCGGGGTAAAAGATTGGACTACTGTTTTGGCTTATGTGTGTTGGGTTATGTAACTAATAGAATTTATTCATCAGTGTATTTTTTAAACATAACATCACACCTGGTTTAACCGAAAGGTTAGGCAGAGCAATACCTATAGTACACCCACATTTCGCGAGTTATGTTAAAGTCCCATGTAATAGGGAGCCAGCCTATTGCCATCAACCGTGCACAATTCCAGACTCCGGGCTGCTACTGAGAAATTCCAGATAGAAAAAGTCAAAAACACTGCCCGACCTGGGAATCGAACCCAGGACCTCATGCTCAGCAGTTGCCTACGCGAAGAATAGACCAACGAGGCCGTTTTTTTATATAACATTTTATTCATATTCATATTCATATTCATTTATTCACATTTAAATAGAGTAAGTACAATTGGTGGTTTCACATGTTACATTTTTTGCCTTATATTCTATTTAGCCTTAGTATGGCATGTGAAGCTTAATCATGCAAGATAATATAATGTCGCTTATAGATAATGTAGATGCATTATTTCTGTTTTGGTTCCGTATGTTAGTTACCCGGTTAGGAATCGCGTATTCTGTAAAAAGAAGTGGCAGACAACTTAGGCCTACATTTATCGCCAATCACTTAACACGTTTAGCGCTGAACGAGTTTAAAACATAATTCTGTTTCTGTCAAATGTTTGAATATGACAGAGACAAAATGATGTTTAAAACTTGTTTAGCGCTAAACGTGTTTAAGAGGCGTACAACAGCTAAAGCGCGGTCACTGTCGGACTGCATAGAAAAGAAAGAGATGCGTGATGACACAACGCTGGTAATTTATTGCAAAATATGAAGCAATTATCAATTTACGAAAAATCTATTGATTGGATTAAAAAATTTAAATACTATTACGTTAATATGTTGCTTGTAGAATAATCTGACAAAAAATCTGATGATTTAATGCATAGTAGTTTGGTTTTTTGTTTTTTTTTTGGTTTTTCATCGTTATAAGAAATTTTTAGAGGTATCTTCGTGATTTTTTTCTATCGTATCAAATTAGTTGTATTATGTTTTCAACACACTATCTAATTAGCAAGATCCTGAAGAATATCATATATTTTTCTGATTTTGTTTAATGCAGTGGATCATATACTTTTAGGCATTATAAAACTTACATTTAGGTCCTGTAGTCCCCTTAATGATGGGCGATGCAAGTGAGCCTTAGTCTTAAGGGTAGCGACAACTTGCACTTATTAACATTCGCTACCGTCGCCACCTGTACCAGAGACGCTGTTGTTAATAAATCAGGTTGTATTATATCAATCTACACTGGATACAATTCCATTATTGTAACATTTTCCCTACAACATGTGGAGGTCTACCCGGCTTGGGTGGAGCACCGCCGTGTCGTTGTGGCGGCGATCGGCGGCGGCGATCTCTCGCGTCTGGCCGTGGTTCAGGCCATGGTACGGAGTGAGAGGGAATGGGAAGCCGTCACCTCTTTCTGCGAAGCAGTAATGCTCGCGAAGGAGGAGGCGGAGCGCGTGAGGCAGAGGCAATCGTTGCATCCTCGCGCCCTTAGCCGCCGCAGGAGGAGACACCCTGGGCGTCGGGAGTCGATTGCCGACTCCCGGCCACCGTAGGCGCGGGTTTGCGGACGGCGAGCAATGGGCAGCTCGCCGTCCGGTAAGGACCCGGCCCGGGTCGACGGCGCGTCGTGTTCCACGCGTGCCTCTAAGAGATGTCAGCATCATTGACGGGGTCCGAAAGGGCCGATGCCTGCCGGGGTCGCGGATTGTTCGAAAGAGTTACCGTGGCCCTGGCGCACAGGCAACTGAAGGAACACGGGTGGGTTTTAGTCAGTAAGAGTCTGACACGCCCTTCCGCTCCGCCCAGAGCGGGAGAAGTCATTTGATGATTACCCACCCAAAAAAAAAAAACTCACGATGTTTTGCTTCACCGTTTTGAGAGCAGTGGTGATGACATTAAATACACAAAGTAAAGTGCCTGCCTGGGGTCGAACTCGCGACCTGCAGCTCGTAAGTCGGGGCCGATCACTGCTCTCGTCATCATTTAATTCTTATTATTATGTGTACCCACCAACCTCTAATTGACAGACGTACGGACGGATAGATATTGTAGTTACAACGAACTCCTGAGTTTATCTAGGTACATCCTTCTTGCTTTTGAAGATGCGTCTAGTTTAAAACAAAATAAACATAGATAGATAATGATTTAGAATCGTTGGCGAGCGAGAAATATGTAAGCTTATTTTTCACTCCTCTTGCTCAAAAAGTTCGTAATTGTAGTGTACCAGAGCGGGTATAAAATAGCATATTTTCCTCTAGAGCAAAAAGTTTTTATTTTTAAATGTATCTCTGTTACCAACGAGCCTATATAAACGAAAGTCTTTATTCATAAGTAGCATAATCATGAATAAAGACTCGACATATTACTGTTTCATTAAAAAAAGAAGAACATTTTATTTCTGATAATGGAACTAAAAGCGGCGATCTCTTCGGTAGAATGCGTGCATTGCGTTACGGCTACTAGTGAAATAAAAAAAGTGAACTATTTAGTATTGTATTGGATAATTTTGTTTTCTCGCAATCGTAATGAAAAGTAGAGTGTAACACACGGCGCTAAAAACCCATTATAACTCGGTTTCTATTTATATTTACTCCCTCGTTAAAGCTCGGGAGTGAAACTACCTCCTGGTCCTGGTCATTTTAGCATCCTTTATAACAATTTACTATTATGGGCTGTAAGGGACTCGTAATTAATTTAACTGACAATTCAAGGCGAAAGTTTGTGCTCCAAACCCTTTCATCTCCTGAAGAATGATGATAAATTCAACTGGATAAACAACACAAGGCTGCAACGTTCATCTGTCTAGTGGTAGCAAGCACTACCGTTGAGCGTCAGGCCCTTTTTTTAAATATATATATTTTTTTTTGGGTGGGAAATCATCAAATGACTTCTTCCGCTCTGGGCGGAGCGGAAGGGCGTATCAGACTCTTACTGACTAAAACCCACCCGTGTTCCTTCAGTTGCCTGTGCGCCAGGGCCACGGTAACTCTTTCGAACAATCCACAGCCCCGGCCGGAGCGTCAGGCCCTGGGTTCGATTCCCTGGTTGGGCAAAGTGTTGTTGGATTTTTCTATGTAGAATTTCTCAGTAGCAGCCTGGAGTCTGGATTTGAGCTCGGTTGATGGCAATAGGCTCGCCCCCTATTAAATGGGACTTAAACATAGCTGGCAAAATGTGGGTGTACTTTTGTACACCTCTGCCTAACCCTGCGCGGAATACAGGCGTGATATTATGTTATAGTCAACACAAAAGCCGTCTTTTCCGCTCTACCCACTATCCGTATAATATACTCTATAAATTAGGGCGAGCCAAATTAAGTTTGCCTCAAATATAGGGTAAGGTTCGTAATCCACTTAGTTATACTTAGGAACCGCGGCCAAGTTCATTGAACAACTTAATATTAAGTGGTAAGCAATAAAGGTGTTTGGGAGGTTAAATATTGGGCGTGTGTAGGGTTAATTTGATGTATGATCTGATTGATAATTATAATTAGATTTTTAGACTGGTCAGATTTATATTTCACTTATTAGCTGCTCCCCGCGGTTTCACCCGCATAAGTTTCGATCCCGTGAGAGCGGTATGAAATATACTTTACGACCTATTCTTATACCTACCAAAACTAAACAAACAAAAAAAAGTCATAATAATCGGTCGAGCCGTTGCGCAGGAGTGCGACCACAAACACCGTGACACGATATTTTTATATATATAGATATTATAATTGGTATATTCGACCTCGTAATGGTTTTACCACTTTTGACAGCGATTCCTAGTAAATTAAAACTTCACTAAGGATTGAACTTGCTACTATCTAACTGTCACATAGCCAAATAGACCTTCTTGTTTTATGACGTGCAAATGATATTCAACCTTAGGATGATAAAGCAATTACCAGGTTGTCTATACAATCTTGGTGTAAAACAATATAGGGCTGTGCTCGACTTGGCGGGGGTGCTGCTGTGCCCCCAGATGTATTGAACTTTTTTGTAACGTGCCGCTGCGCTGCGCGCTGGTACGTTACTTTTCTTCCGCGTATTTAAGGAACGGCGGTGCTTGAGGGAGTCCATGTCATACTGTCCACAAGCATACTCTACTCGTACACTTACACCCCACAAACACGCACTACACTCACATACAACACTCCCACATCCACAACACTAAGCACTTACTTATTTAAATTTTTACTATATTAACTTATTTTTTAAATTTGTTATTGCTCTTTTTACGCTTACTGTATTCATCTCTAGAATCTGGAACTCTGTCATCTCCCTCCTCGAGGTGGGCGTTAATGACTGCGATACAGTTTTCCAACTAATGTAGGTATTTACGTACGCAACCAATTTGTAAAATGTGTTTTTGTTCCAATAAAGATTATTATTATTTCCTTTATTTCATATATATATACATATAAATTATATTTTTAAATATTAGAATATAAAAATATAAAAACAATTAAAAATATAAAAAATAGTGGCCCACCGGTATCGGGAACAGGGTCCAAGCTACCGGCGGTCAGGGCTCCAGAGAGAGAAACCTCCTAACAATGCGGGCCGTGTCCAAAAGTACCGCCTTCTGAATCAAGCCCTTGATCCAGCTGCCCAACGAGAGCCTCCTCAGGTGTTGGTCGAGGCTCTTGGCTATTAATCCATTGGCTGTCAAGACTATCGGTACAATGATCGCTGAGTCCACATCCCACATGTCGACAACCTCGCGAGCCAAGTCAAGATATTTGATTTGTTTATCTTTCTCGGCTTTCACGAGGTTCCCGTCATGTGGGACCGTTATGTCAACATATTATTATTATTATGTCCAGCAGTGGAAGTCTTTCGGCTGAAAGGATGACGATGATGATGATGAATAAAAGAACGCAAATTACTTATATGCACTAGTTTTTGTGGTGTACGGAACCTTCAGTGCTCGAGTTAGAGTCGGATTTAACTTATTTTGCTCTGTTATTTATGCCATCTAACTATGCTCACCTAATTACATTATTTGGTATCCCAAAGCTCGTTAAAAGTGGCTAAATAGTTTTATTAAAGCACACAACTTTTGTTGTACATTTTGCTTTGCATAGTTTGGTGTTTTATTGTTGCCATTTGATACTTTGTACCACAAAATGTGTCCTAGTGTACTATACATAGAGCATAGAATAGTTTTGCCACTGAAATTAAACCAGCACCCTAATTGCGTAACACACTATAAATCACAAACTGAATCATTTGGAAGCCTATTGCTAATCCATTGCTTCATATGTTCGAAAAATCTGTCTGCTCAACAACGTAAGTAACGCATTGAATAGGTACTCTTGAACTGTCAAAATGAGAGCCATTCTGTGTTACGCAATTACCCCGCTGATAAACGACATCATATTTTTCGACGGACATTTTTGTCTTTCATTCGACATCTTTCTCTCGCTGACTCGAAGTCAACCGTTTGTTCCAAAAAAATTATCAAATGTGAAAAATGAATTCATTAGTGAACCGGTCCAACGATGTTGGATTCCGGCACCTTTCACTGTCGCTCCGAATGTTCGGAAAATGAAATGAAATGAGAAAATTAACGTTCAGTTTTATGTAATTTTGTCGGTGTTGTGTGAATGTGGAATTATACAAAAATTACCATTTACTTGAGTGAAGTGTCTGATAGAATATAACAGAATACTCTTTATTATGTACACCATAAAAATTACAGATATAAATGTAGAAATTTTACATAGGGTGACACAATGGGCGGTTATCGCTAAAAGCGATCTTTTACAGACAACCTTTTGATGGATTAAAGGGAGAAGGAGAGACAATAATGCAGGTAGTCACTGGTGTACCATTTACATATACAACAAATACATACATACATGAAACATATGCTTATCTATATACTATATATACAATAATAAACATGAAACAAGAGCAAGGAAACTAAATGTGATGATGATGTTTAAGGACAGAGGAAGTGTTTTCTAACCATAATTTTAAAAGTGGACAAAGATTGAGCACGCCTTATCGGCCCGGGCAAGGCATTCCATAATCGTACTGCTTGAACTATAAAAGACTTGTCATAAAAACTGGTGGAACGCATCGGCATCTCTGATATCAGCTTTACAAGAGAAATTAATGAAAACCGTATTCAAAAACCGATCTACCTTATTTTCTGAAAACCAATCACCAAATTGTCGGTCAATTAAAGTACCGTAGAAAACCCGTGAAAAATCTGTCTGTGATGTTTGTCTCATATTCCTCAATCAGCTCGAAACGACTGAATGATTTGGTCGACACTTGAAATGACCTATTTCCGTCCGACGCCTTTTACGACCTCGTTTGATATGCAATTGATGCACTCAATGTTTCCTCTGAAAATGAGAGAAAAAGGGAAAAATATTTTTCCTTTCAATTTGTGGGGAGTTGTGAGGATAGATGTCGGCCGTGTGTGATGTTGAAAGCTCGTTGGGATATTGTGTTGGTTTATGTTGAATTGTTTTATGTAAGCTCTGGTTTTTTTATGGTACAATATAAAGATGTGTACGTGCAGTCTAAAGATGGGAAATTATAATAATTTATTTAGGTTTAGAGTAGTCGGGTGGTGCATGGTTTTATCAAATAACGACTTACTGGTCTTATTGGTCCATAATAATTATTGCAATTGCACATTATTATCTGCTACGTACTTGTGGGCCCTATTGTGGTGTATTTTTTACGATTTGTTAAGGACTCGGTTAATGTTGCTTAAGTTCTTGCCAAAAATCAAATAATCATCATCATCATTTCAGCCGAAAGACGTCCACTGCTGGACAAAGGCCTCCCCCAAGCACCGCCACTTCGAGAAGTTCTATGCTTACCGTATCCTGCGGATTCCCACGGCCTTTACCAGCGGGGTAGTTGCGTAACACACTAACAGTAAGAATAGCTTTTATTTTGACAGTTCAATAGCATTCATTGCGTTATTTACGTTGTTGAGCAGACAATTTTTTCGAACATATGAACGAATGGATTAGCAATAGGCTTCAAAATGATTCTGTTTGTGATAGATAGTGTGTTACGCAAATAGGGTGAAGGACATAGATTAAAAAGCACAAAAAAAACTTTTAAAGAAACACGTAGAAAAAGCACATAGATTTACGAAGTATACAGAAAATGCCATGTATTAAATCGCTACTCGCTATTTGAATCACTCCTTTATAAGGTATTCTCAGAATATCGTCAATCCTACAGACATACATAGATATACTTATATCGTATAGTATGTAGTAACTATTGTACCATGATTAGAGATTACAAACATGCTTCAAGGTCAAACAGAACATCCTAGCTCCAACACAATTGATAATCACAGGTTTTGTAACACCGACCGTCTTGAAAATCTCTTTCAAGAAACTTGTGAAGCCTTAGTTCGTTAGCTTGCTTGTTGCATGGCCACTTTGCAACGTTCTAAAGAGTAACAGAACATCTAGACGTGAATGAATCGCCATTTTTGTGGGATCGTGGTTATTGACGAAGCGTTTTGTGGCCCTGAAAGATCTACCACAAATTCAAATTTTTGTTCCCAATTGTTGTTATTTCCACTTAAATAAATATGAACTGTATAGTAGTGTATATTAAGTTTATTTCGGAATCGGTACTGAAAGATGCAAAGGTCGTAGCGAAAACTGAACTTTATGTAAATACGGCTACATATCAAGCTATACATTTCCAGTTTTAGCTGACCTCGCATTGTATTGGCTATTCGTACAGTGAGAAGTCAGCTTATACTGGAAATGTATAGCATACATACATAAACTCACGCCTTGTTCTCATGGGGGTAGGCAGAAACTACAAAACGCAACCTGCTACTATCCTTATTTACTCCTTTTGCTACGTTCATAAATCTGGCCATACACGACCTACGCACGTGACCTTTCTGAAGCACATCACCATATGGTCTATAACTCCTCCTAGGGCGTTTCCACTCACATCTGCCTTGTAAATACCTTTTGTTACTCGCCTTCCATTCATTCTCTCAACATGACCAAACCATCTAAACATTCCTACTCTTT
Source organism: Dryobotodes eremita (assembly GCA_917490735.1). Classification (NCBI taxonomy): domain Eukaryota; kingdom Metazoa; phylum Arthropoda; class Insecta; order Lepidoptera; family Noctuidae; genus Dryobotodes; species Dryobotodes eremita. The sequence goes on along the minus strand of OU823254.1, from coordinate 4,114,400 downwards.
TCTTCGTTTCTGTCTTTCGCCTTTTTTCTTTCTTTCTGAACTATAAGTGTGGGATGATAATGTAATTTTTCCAAAAACACATATTTGTTTATATGTTTGAAAACTAAATTGCGAACGGGTTATACGCGCGTATTCACTTGCTCGAATCTTAAACAGATGTCCCCAATAAAATCACGATTCGTCATGTTAGACGAATGTATGTGTGAACGACCGTTAAGAGCGGGTAGTAACCAAAATTGCCTATCTTCAATTTCATTTTTCATGAAATTCATAAAACTTAGGTATAAAATAAAAATAATATGAGTAACTACATGATATTTTGAAACTTTTTGTGGAACAGAAACACAATACGTTAAAATTTTCTCGATAAAATAACATCACGAATTTACCCCTAATTTTCACGTTTTTTCAATTTGTACTTAATATGCTAATGACTAATAGGATAATTTTTTCATGATTATCTGTATCAAGACGAGGCGAAAAAAATTGTGCAGGCATTTTTTGAAATTCCTTTTATTTTTGGTATTATTACGACTACAAGCTTTAAGCACTTACGGCGTTTTTAGTTCGTGGAAGAATTCATCTTCCGTCGCACGTTGCGGGAACTTCAAGCATATTTTTGTTTCACAAATCAGTCGCCGTCGCTCTGTTGAGACGAGAGGACTGCGCTTGAATTTTCTGATGCTCTGCGATTAAATTTATTTGCGTAAATAATATTTTCGTAATTTATCACATTGTTGGAATGAAACTGTGAAATACAAAACATGTAAAAATCACTAAAACCACTTCCGAAATGATTATTAAAATCGTTAAGAATTGATAAACTAAATAAATACCACGGCTAAACTGTAAAATAAAAATATTATAATAATTCAATGTTGATATTTGAAAACTCAAGATGACATACAATTATTTGACAGATTTTTGACTGGTATAGTACAACTAGCGCCATTGTTCTCCACTTCAGTCAATTTTCTTGCGGAGAAAAACAACATAGAGTTCGTGCTGGAGATTTTAGATCTTATTACTATTAAATAAAGAACCAAATTCGTTTACTCCCACTTACGTTGACAAACTTCGTGTAAGGGTAACCTTAGACGACCCATTTCGAGCGACTTTTGACCAAAACCCCCGAATCAAGTTGAAACTCAAAATTTTACATATGGGTAGGTTATTGGTATAATAATATTATTGGAGTTTACAAAATAAATAAATCGGAAAACTAAAATAGGGTTTATTGCGGACTCAAGTACGAAACGGTGTGCACGGGACATGAAAGTTTTCATACGGATAATGTTCTCGTGACTAGATCCCTTCTTATGGTGGGGATGAGTAAAGATTGTGACGGATCACAATGTTTGGGACTGTCGGCTTGCTTTTCAAAGCTAAAGTTTCAACAGTTACAAAAGAGGAACCTAATAAACTTTTGACTTTCTTTGGCACCCATATAAATAGATGCCAATTATTTTGTCGGTAAAGCCGACTAATGTACCCTAGTTATTTGTTCCGAAATTGGCCTGTTTTTCACAAATGTTTTCGGCGAGGACTTTTTTCTACTCGCGCTCCGCGCAGGATAGGTTTTCATGACACATGCCATTTGACTTTGCACAATACAGTGCAAAATCTCCCATACCAATATAATTTTTTACTTGGTACCACTGTTGCTAATTGAATTTGCACGATCCTGCAATGCAATATCCACGATATACCATTATATTTTTTTACTTGGTTAACACTGGTTTCCACGAAGACGTCGTGACGTCCAACTTGTACAAGGCCCTAAATAAAATTTGGTTACATTGGAATTTGAACTTTGTCACGCCAGCATTGTGTTTCTAGTTCCAAAACATGACTATGATCTAAGATTATGAATTCAAGCTTGGCGTATAGTATAGGCAAAATAAACAGATGTTTTACTTACTGAAGAATTTAATTGAAAATAAAGGGAGCGGACAATGGTCATACTTCGTTTAAATATTTTAATTGAAAAACCATTCGAGGTACCTATTTGTGCTGTGAGACCTTGCTTCTTGCCAAAAAATCATGATTCTAGGTCAACAGGATGTATCATATGGATTTTAATTTATTTGCGAATGTTTATTTTCTTCTTTTATTGACATTTTTGTTCAATTGATTTCATTTTCTCAAAGTAAAAAAGCGGAAGGTAAGTGATGCGATTATAATTATACGCTTTTATATCATTAAAAAAGCAATTTTATCGAAATTGTTTTCACCATCATGTAGTTAGTATCATGAGTATGTAATATTATTGTACTTTGAGGGAAGTGTTTTGCTTTTTAGAGTTCGGTACCTCAAAAGAAAAAATCGAAACCCTTATGGGATCGCTTTGTTATCCATCTATCTGACCGCTTATCACAGGAATGCGTGGGGGTATCAAGTTGATATTGATATCAAATACTTAGATAAACGGTCCTTTGGAGCTGTAAAAAAAAACGAGCTTCTAAGACGTTGACTTAGTATCTTGGCATAAATTGCCATTCATTTCGCATATCTTGACACTCGCAAATAAATTAAAACCCATAAGATACATGTCGTTGACCTAGAATCATGAAATTTGACAAGAAGCAAGGTACAGGAATAGGTACAGGAAAGTATCTGAAAATTGTTCAATTGTAGTTATGTTACATACCGTATGGAACAATATTTTTTCAACTACAACGTTAGGTTTGTCTTTCAATTCGGAATCGAAAATTTATAGGCCGTATCTTGAAGTAACATTTAGTCTTTATTTCATTTAAGTCAGTCTAATCTCCAATCTAACATCCCACCAGCATCGGTAACAGATTCACGGACATACAATAATATTTAATAATATATCTACTTGTACACATTGGTAAATTGAATAAAACAGTTTCACCTGATTATTTTACGTATACACACTACACACAAGATTCAAATTCAAATGCCTAAATATACGCCGGGCGAAAAGTTTCTGCTGGCGGGAAGGGATTGTGTTTTGTTTTTGTCGTGTTTGATGAGAGGGGTAGGCAAAGAGGCGCGGGTGAAACTTGATTTTTTTCTGTTTTTCTGCGCCCCCTTAAGGCAGACAGGCGCGAATTGACAGCGCGACGCGACTAATTTCCATGAAATTTTCATATAAATTTTTCTACTAGAGTCGCGTCGTGCCTGTTTGCCTTGGCCTTTACGGTCAAGAAAACTTAAACGCATGACACGCAACTCGATACAAGCCTTTCTAGATTAACATCTAAACTAGCTACTGTTCCTTAATAACTCCGTTTGTATTTAATAACGTCGTACTGAGTGAAAATTAAGGCAATTGGACGGAATTGCGTCACGTCATTCTCTGGGATTACTTTATTATTTAACTATAGTAAAGTTGTTCTCGCGACTCCAACCACTTTGTCAATGTAGCAGATTGCGATTTTGTAGTGGATAAACCGGTTGGTAGACTGTCCGTTATATTATGCACCGATAGAATAGTCCCATTGTGCATTGTAGGGCAAAATGCTTCCTCTCTTTTTCAAACGCTTATGTTTTTGCCAATGTGGGACATTCGGGCCTTTGTGTATCGTGGGCTTTTCGGTAAAGTCAATCTTGTCTCGCCATCTTCAGTCTTCACTTAGGAATCCTACAAAAGCAAACATGCTCACTTTTTTCATAAAACCTCCATACTACACGCTCTGCTTACCCTTAAGGTAGTTGAAATGCAGACGTGTAAGATATGCTATCGAACTACCGCAGCGGAAGCCTTTGATGCTAAAGTCCATAATACACATGCCAGTAATTTGTCCAAAACTATGCGAGTAGTTTACACGCCATTCTGCCATTCACTAATCAGAAGTTGTTATGGCACCTCGGCGTGCAAGTACTTGCAAACTTTAGTACAAGTTACAGGCATGTGTATTATGGGCTTAAATGAAGCAAGTTCGGTTGTCGCTGTACGTATCCGTTTCGAGCTAACTTTGGTTGACCTATAAATGCTTGGAGTGTGACTATTTGTAATGTTAGATTATTAGGTGCGTGTTGTATTCAGACTACGAGCACTTAACAAATACAAAGTAGCGCGGGCCCAATCTCATACATGATAGTAGGTATACCACGTATACTACACGGTATACCTCCTTGACGATATACAAAATTTGAATGAAATCCATCCACAAAAAAAATCTGCTGTTTCTTATATTTTGTTACACGTAGCTCGACAAAATGTATGGAACAGCAATTTTTTTTTTTGTGAATTGATTTCATTCAAATTTTGTATATCGTCTAAATAGGTATACTAGATAGTGGTATAATTTAATGTGATAAGGTCCGCACCACTTCATAGAGACAATGAAATTTACCTAAGCGATACGATTTCGACGATACGACTTGTATAGACAATATTTTTTGAGTATTAAGTAGGTAGGTACATTCCAATGTTGAATGAGATCACCATGTAGCACGTGCGATTTTTTTTTTTGTAACCTGTTTGGAAGGCACTGCGCTGGAGTCTGTGATACAATGATTTATCCATTAGTACAGACACCAACGATACACTATTTCTATAATGTTTTTTTTTGTTGGAAATTTGTTTTTGTGAACCTTAAATGTGTTTTTCTAAGCTAATATATAATATTAGGAAGAGAAAAGATAAGATTTTTTGTATGTTTGTAAGTTTGTTTGTTACGCTTTCACACTAAAACGGCAGCATGGATTTGAATGAAATTTGGCACATGGGTAGACCATGACCTGGAGAAGGACATTGGTATTTTTCTTCCTGGATCGCAGACGAAGTCGCGGGCAACAGCTAGGCTAAAATAAAATTTAAATTTATAATGTAACGTGTATTAATATAGCCTCCACGAGTGCTCCACTGGTGAAATGGCTTTAATGTAGGTACATCTAGCACACTCTGGGCAGTCAGTGTTGCGATTACCTTACTTAATATGCGCTTTTATAACTTCTAACGTGACGATATTGTCGTGGATGTCCACGTCCACGTCACGGCATCACGATAACACAGGGAAGTAAAATGTATGGACATATATGAACACGCTTTTAAATATCTATCCACGATAATGTTATAACGTGCACGTATTTACATACATTTTAGTCTAGTCATAGTTTTTAGTCCACCATAATTTATCATCTCGTTAGAAATTATAAAACAGCACATTGGCTAATATTGGCAAGAAATGAACTATTCAGAGATTCTTCTCTCTTCGTCGATAAGACATAAGAATCTCTTCAATCACATTTTTTCAGTAAGTGTTTAGTCATGTAAGCAATTAACAATGACATGGTATTTCAAAGCAATGCAATGCCTACCTCTCCATAAAATACAGTCACGTAATTCTCCAGCCTACATCCACAAAATACAGTCGCATCGAGTACAAAATCTAAAATTCCACAATATCTCCTATTCAAAATCCTGCTTTAAACCGGGCACTCAGTTCCCTTTTGATCGGTTCATTATATCCCCGTATTGAACGGTCGCTGGTCGCCACTTTACCATGGACGCTCGGATTTATTCGGATTTCGGCGATGTTATTGAAAGCTTTTGGGACATCCGGATTAATCGGTTATTAAGCAGATTTTGTTCTGATGTCAGGTTGGTGGTTGATTGGAAATGGTGCCTGATGTTTTAATTAATTTCTTTGACCATTTATGTACACACATATAAACACAAGAAGAAAGGACGGTAAAGAGACATAAAGGTGATGCTTATTGTTTTTAACCGAGTTCAAAAAAAGGAGAAGGTTTTCAATTCGACTGTATGTATTTTTTATATTATGTGTGTTAGCTCAGATTTTTTTTCTGGGTGAATCAATTAGGATGATTCTTTTTTTATTTGAATGCTGATGCTTCACATGTGGTCCCATTTCAAGTTCTGAACAGTCGTTTTTTGAGTTATCCTTAATACTGCGTATTTTTTCCACTTAGTTTATATTGATGATGTTTTAATAATTTCCTATCATTGTTATTTACATATCAAGTAGTGGTATACGAATTTGTGTGGGGTAGGTACCACAAATAAAAAGTGCATAATAAAACCTTTTTTACAAAAAACAACCGACTTCCAAAAAAACACAAAAAACGTGTAAAATAACTTTAATTTCAGAAGTCAGTGACCAAAAATGAAAGTACAAAACCAACCAACCAACGAAAAACACATTTTATCTATTTGTAAACCAAACCACAGCTCCACAATCCGTAATTGACTATTCCAATACAAACAATAAAAATAAAATAATATTGAAACAAATTGCTATTTCAGCGTTAATTTGTCAATTGCCAAAATGGCTGCGCTCAATAAACAAAACAATCACGAAATTCGCGTACAAAAATACAATGAAAATCTACAAAAACCCAATTTTAATAATTGAATTAAAATCAATTGAGCACACAAATTAATTGCAAATCGCTCCGTGTGAACGTTATAATTGCTTTTATAGAATTAATTTGGCTTCTTTGTGAGCAACGCATGGGTATTGGTGCAAACGATAATATTGCGAGATTTTTACGATATTTGTTTGGGATTTTTTAATGGCTGTTTTGATGTTTATGTTATAGGGATTTATTAGGGAATGTTTGATGTTTATGTTATAGGGATTTATTAGGGATTGTTTTGATGTTTATTTGTTTATGTTATAGTTATATGGGGATTGGCAATAATAATTCTGGGATATGTTGGAAAATGCTATGGATTTAAACCGTTTGTAACTGATTAGTATATTGAGTATTACTTGCTCTTAAAATATGCAAGATTGCACAATAGGCAACCTAAGCAGAGACGTCTTATTTTTTTTTGTTGTTTTGAGCTTTTTTCAATAGCTCATGTTGATGTCCAGATTCATCAGATTAGGCTAGTATTTTAGCCAGGTTAGGACTATTCTTGTACCACGAGATAGTCGACGTGCGTGCAGTCTGAGCACAAGGTCGCGACTTAAAAGGAGAGCCTTCAGCTTATAAAGACCCTTAGACCATTAAGCAATAATTTGGAAACTGAGCCAAATTATTGCTTGATGACCCAAGGGACGCTCCTTGAATATAGCCACTACGCTATTTTCTTTAGATACATCGTTGTTGTCTTACTGACCCAATCTTGCATAGATATGCATAAACATCTTGAACCTAACAGATTTACCTACCTGTGAGCAATAGAACAGCACCCTAATTACGTAACACACTATCTATCACAATCTGAATCATTTTGAAGCCTATTGCTAATCCATTGCTTCAAATGTTCGAAAAAATTGTCTGCTCAACAACGTAAATATCGTAATGAATGTTGGTGAACTGTCAAAATGAAACCCATTCCTACTGTTAGTGTGTTACGTAATTACCCTGCAGGTGAACAGTTTCCTTGATTTAAACCCGTGACTCGCAGCAAATCAAACACAGTCTTTGCACCATTCAATTTGCACAATCTTAGTCTACAATTTATAAGTAAAGTCAGATTACTCCTCCAGGGGCTGATTTAATCAAAGTTAGATCTCTTACCCGTGCGATAAAATTGACGTAGTTTTTGTATGGCGAAACTGTCATTCATAAATTATTCGCAGGAAAAGACTTATACCTACTGTACTAGTAGGTATAAGTCTACTGTACTGTACTAGTAGGTAGGTACTACATCACAATAGCTGCACAAGGGATCTTTGAGCGCGTAGCCAAAATGGGAACTAATGACGCCATATTGTTTTTCAAAACATTTCACAAAACAATTGCACAAATGTTTACCAACAGCGCCTCCCTGTCAACGTCAAAAGTTACTTGTATATATCGTACCTTCAGTAGGACAAAGGCATAACTGACAAAAAATCAAAAAATGACTTAAGTATGCCAAAGTGCTTTAAAAAGTCCCTTTTGTCCAGAGGAACAAAGACCCGTATCAATATCAGCTTAATGCCGCCAGAGGGCAACAGTGGCTTTGTCATATTCGTCCATTTATTTGACTATCTTGGCGTGACAAGATCTTAAAATGACTCTCCTGTAAAATCACTAAAAGTGCAGTTATACCTTTGTCCTACCGAAAGTGCGATATATTAAACAACTTTATCTCCAAATCACATAGCTTTGAAATGTGCCTCCACAAAGATAAAAGAGGCTTCAAACAAGGGTACCTTATTGGTATTTCAAGAATTCCTTTGGTAAAGCTCGGAATGTGACCTATCTTCGATCGTTGCAGAATATTTTTGGCGCGCAGAGATTGTTTTTTTTTAAGACAACACAGATATTACTCCTGTTTACCCGGACGAGAAAGGTAAACAATGTCCCCCCCCTATATGCAATTACTATCAGATACTATCTGTTTATTATGATATTTAGGAGACGCATAGCAATGGTTCTGCATAAAATCCTTCGCCGAATATTATGATAAATGATTTTTTTTCTGTTTGTAGGTTTTATCCGAAAACACGTCAACAATATTTAAAAAAATAAATGAGGTTTTAATGTAGGATAATTATTGTCCTGCATGTAGTTTCAGCTTTTATCTATGAACGAGTCTACGTTACACGATTAAAAAGAAATTGCCCGATCAAAGAGTAGACGGGCAAAGTGTTAAGTATTAAGGCTCGACGACGCGACGTGACGCGAATCGCGCGTGTCACAAAGATACCGCTCGTTGCGCTACACGCGGTGCCTTTGTGTGGCGTGCGATTCGCGTCGCGTGTCGCGCAAGTATGCACGAGCCTTTATTCTTCCATTAGGAATATCTCATTAGTTAACCCTGAGTCTGGATTTGTGCCTGGTCAACGGCAATAGGCTCATCGCTTACTAGGCACATGGGACTTAAACATAAACAATAACACTGGCGAAATGTGGGAGCTCCATACCCTTCTGCCTACCTCATTAGCAAATACAGGCGTGATGTTTTGTTATGTTATGTGTCCAATTATCTACCAACTCATCGCGCTCATAAATAATCTATCAGCTGGTCCAGTCAGCCTGTTATCACACCGACACTGGTAGTTCATCTCGATATGACACATCGACGGCCGCAGACTATTCAATCGATTCATCGGTAATCGCACAAAGTGCTCATGTGATTTTAATCGATTCACTCCAATCTGGCCACTCGATTGCTCTCGACAGTTTCGCTTATATTCCGGTAGCTTTGTACTGTTCGTAGAATATTGTTAGGGAAGTACTATATTGGTTTTCAATTACACTTGTTTTTTTTATGGAAAATCTGCCTTTAATGTCAAAGCGCGTTCTGCAGAGAGATGTAAAAATGCGAAAAAATAATGCTAGTTTGTAAGAAAAGCGTAAACAATAATTAAGGTTTATTTTTTACATCATCTCTAAAAAGAAAAGATCACCAAACGTAAAGTCTGAATGTATGAAAACAACGACAGCCGCTGATTGTGAGAACACGGCCTAAAGCAGATATCAAACGCTTCACTTTTTGTTCATTTTCCCTTTCTTTGAGTAAAGGCTCCATCAAACAGGCGTGACACGCGACGCGACACAGAGGCACCGCTTCGGCTTTATGTCGCGTGCGATTCGCGTCGTGTGACGCGCTTGTTTGTAGGAGCCTTAAACCATTCACTGGAGTGAAGTGTCTGATATCAGGTTAACTGTCATAATCAAATTAATTCCAGAAAATTTAAACACGGCATAAGGCAAACAAAAGAAATTCAGTTGCAACAACTCTTTCCAAACTCCAAACGTTTTACTAAATTCGTACCGTAGTAACAATAGTAGCTTTTTAAAATTACCATTTGAAGTCGCGATGCATTTCGAAAGTCGTCTGCAAGAATAATTAAACAAATATTTGCAATGAAAATTCCTTCACTGAATGACGCCCAAGTCGCAGTCGTTCATCTTTTATTGCATTTTAAATCGTTTCATTAAAAATCTTTAAAATTTAAATCGTTTACACTGATTTATGTTGCTGTGTTTAATTTGGAATTGAATAGTTAATGTAGATTGAACTTGAATTGTGGACAATATGAAAACAGTATTTGAAGAAGAAAAACTTTACATAATAGTAGATAAAGGTTGTGAAAAGGACAACATCTAATAAATTCAACCCTTTATTTACTAGTCTTTTGAAAGTATTTTTACCCATCAATACGCTATTAGGGATACAGGAGTATTCTTTTAATAGAACCAATAATTTATTTATTCAAGCTTGTAGTTTTTTTAACCGACTTCATAAAAAGGAGGAGCTTTTCAATTCGACTGCATTTTTTTTATATTTTATGTGTGTTAGCTCAGAACTTTTTTCTGGGTGAACAGATTTAGATGATTCTTTTTTTATTTGAAAGCTGGTGCTTCACATGTGGTCCCATTTAAATTTTATCAAGTTCTGACCAGTAGTTTTTTGAGTTATCCTTAATACTGCGTATTTTTTCTACTTAGTTTATATTGATGATGTTTTAATAATTCCTGTCACGGTTATTTACATATCAAGTAGTGGTACACGAATGTATGTGGGGTAGGTACCACAACTAAAAATTGAAAAATAAAAACATTTAAAAAAAAAACCACCGAGTCGGTGGTTTGGAAGTCGGTTGTTCTTTAGTAAAAATGTTTTTATATTGTACTCATGTGAGAAGTAGTTGTTACGTACTTTCAAAGGATAATAAAATGAATAGTTGCTGTTTCAGGTTCAGGTTCACTGACTTCAATACTGGCACGCTAGTTATAAGAGTATGTACTATAAGTAGTAGTACAATCAACATGAACCATTTGTGATCACGGGACAGGTTAAAATGTCTTCTTAATTAAATGTTGGAACGAAGTTCCTTTCGGTGTATATTATGTATTAAATAACATGCACAATGAAATAAATTAACAACGTTTGAGAGTAACTTAATGTTAAACTAACTCGACTAATTAACAATAATAATAATAATAATTTCTTTATTTGTATAGAATGCAGGTTTTACAATAATGGTGTTAATTTCAGATATATTCCCAGTACATTCTGCCTGTTGGCATACAAAAATATAGTGGTTAACTTACAGATAATTCAGAAAGTAGGTACTTAAATTCAAAATGAGATCAAGTCTAAAATTATTTACATAATAAATTAAATAAAGTAAATTACAATTTATCATTTATAAAATCGGTAACAGAGTAATAACATTTCTCTGTCAGCAACGACGACAGGAGTTTCTTGAATTTTATTAAGGGCTGATCCTTAATACCATTTGGCAGTTTGTTAAATATAATAGGTGCCATACCAATAATGTTTTTTTTAAGCAAAGCAGTGTTATATCTACCAGTACACAATAGACTCTGATATTTTGATCTCATGGCAGTAGTTCGCATCCTCGTATCATTGAATGCAGGAAATTGATGCTTGTTAGTTTTAACGAATATAGCTACTTCGAGAATGTATATACTAGGAAAAGTTAGTATTTTATGTTTCTTGAAAAAAGGAATGCAACTATCTGTAACCTTGAGATTAAAAATTGATCTTATGCACCGTTTTTGGGCTTTAAATATAGACTCTCTTTCAGAACAATTACCCCAGAAAACTACACCGAACCGTAGAACAGAGACCACCAAACCGTGATATGCAACCATTAATGTATCAATGTTAACTTTCTTGGACAGATTGTACAGAGCATACGCAGACGTGCTTAATCTTTTGCAAACTTCTTCAGCCTGCGGTTTCCAGGTTAATTGACTGTCAATCAATACACCCAAGAATTTAGCCACGTTAACGCTATCGATAGTTTGTCCTTTATAATTAATTTTTAGGTTTAAAGGAAGAATTTTTTGATAGTAATGCATTATATTTGTTTTATTGAGGTTTATGATAAGATTATTATCGTTGAGCCAGTTTATTATTAAATTTAGAGAATTATTAATTTCATTTTCATAAAGCTCTTTGTTGAGGCAGTCTATTAGGATCGTACTGTCATCGGCAAATAACACACAAGGGTATGGGATGTGTCGGGGTAGATCATTTATATACAGCAGGAATAATAATGGCCCTAGAACACTGCCCTGTGGAACGCCATATTGAATTTCCCTAGGACCAGATAAATATTTAACTTCACGTTTTGATTTGACGCATATTTTAGAGATTTCTGTATATTGAAGACGTCCACTTAGATACGATTTTATTAGACGCAGAGCAACGTCGACTAATTACGCCAAAAATTGTGTATCGACCCGTATTGCGCGAATTTATAACACAAATTTCTCTCAAGTGGATATATTTAACTATAATAAACCTACATTCAAAAAACCATATAAGTACGAAGGCAAATGGTAGACAACTAAGTTTTCAATATTCAAACTTCTTTTTTCCCCGTAATTTAATAAAAAAACTTTTTTCTCTCAATTTAAACTAAGTATAAGTTATCTAACTAAAACAGAACCCTTTGTATTAAAATATGAATATTTCTTAGTCTGTAGTCCGTTCGCATGTTTTATACTTATCCTAGTTATACAGGGAAATCTATTATTAGCCATACCATACTGTAATACACATACTCTGTAACATGCTATATGTATCGCTGTTGGTTGCCAAAATAAAGAAAAAAAAAAAAAGGAATGGTAATACAATTGTAATTAATTAACTATAGCAAAAGTGTCATGACGGTCAAAATGTGAATTTTTCTCCGTTCTAGCTCTCATTTGTCAAGTTTGCAGAGTGCGATTAGGAACCTTGTTCCAAAAATAATAAAATGGCGCTTCAAGCGCCCTGACTCACAACTGGCAGGTGTTCTCAATAACTTTGGAAACTGCGTGGGTTATTACGTTTTGTAAAATAATATGCTTCGATGAAATAAAGTTTCTAATGAACGCATCGAAGTTTCGAGAGAGAAACTTTGTTTATTATTTTAATTTATTTATAGCTATCAATTAAAATGTTTAATTAATTTCACATCATGAGTCCATACAATGTCTATTTAATTTCTAAGTAACTCGATACTTGGTATTTGTTATGCATCAGCTTTTTAAACATTCAGTCATTAATTATATTCGTTATAGTGTCAACTTGAGATAATGAATAATGAATTTGTTTTTTAAGACTTCGGTTCAAATTAAAATTGATGGTAATTACCAATTATCCTTGATCTTAAGTGCGGTCAAATTAATTATACACACTTTTAATAAGACGTGCAAGTATCTAATATTAATTTAATTATTATACATTATACGTCCTATTGTGTTAAAAATAATAAGCTTGAAATCTTATATTGTTTAAATTATTTTTATCATATAATATTAAAAAAAAAACAAACGAAATACAAAAAAAAAAAAACTCTGGAAAGTGAAAAAAAGTAGATGTCTTTGGTTCTCTATTTTCGTTTGATGCCACCGATTTCCGAAATTAAAGTTATTTTTCATTCTGTAGTGTCTTTCCTCTTGCTTTTTTGAAATCTGTTAAAAATAAACATACATCTTTATTCGGCTCATGATCGTATTAAGTGGAAAAAGGAAAGGGCGCCTTTGCCCTGCGGTGGGACAACACACGCTGATTGTTTTATTATTTATTTTATTTATTAACAAGATACAAGCACAGCACAAACAAAACAGAAATAGCATCGCTACGTAATTGTTACGACGTAACTGATGACATTGCTACGCAGCCGTAGCACTCGTAGCAAACGCTACGAGATATATGCGTCAATTCATTTATTCATTTTGTTTGTACACTTGTATTTTCTCGTATATGGAATAAATGCGCTTGTAGTTGACATTTGCTGATAAAATTTAATAATAACTGTACTTTGAAAGTGTAACATTATTATATTAACTCTAGAAGATTAAATAAAAATTTCTGTCATTTTTGTAAAATAAGCTGTGTAAAAATTTAGCAAACACGTAGAAATGTTATAAAGACACGTTTGCACAATGATTGTGCAATTCTTTTTGTGCAAAATTCAAAATACAATCGCGTTGGTATTCGTTTCACAGACATTAGTGTTTTAATTAAGTTTAAAATAAATAATTGGCTAGACTATTTAGAGTAAAGACAGGGACATTAATTGTTAAGCTAATTGACTACCAAATTAAATTGTCCATATACTGAAATCACAACTGTAATTCTTTGACAGTTGTATGAAATGGCTATAACAAGACAAAGTGACGTAGGGTGTTACATTTTCTTAACATTTAAATTCTCTGACTGTATTTTAAGACAAATGCCTTAATTTTGAATAGGTAGCTAAAACCAAACTTTTCACTTTAAACCATCAGTATAATTTTAGGTTTCCACAATAGTAATTTTGTGAGAATTTTGTCAAAGTTGTTTCAGTTTAGCGTTTTCAGTGGTTTTCAGAACTTTTGATTTATGTTCCGTCTGTAATGGATGAGACGTAATTTTGGCTTCAAACACTGAAATACACTTCCTTTATCACGTTATTTTAAAACTTTAGCTTGTAGATTTTAACCGAGGAAGATATTTTATTAAATGCCATGAAGATTTTAGTACTAAAGTGTTATATTTTAATGTATACTTAGGAAATACATGAATAGGAACAGTCTCTTGAATAAGTTTTGTTTTTAAAGAAAGAAATATTGGTTTCAAAATCGATCAACAGCAAATAAAAATAGGTTATAAATATGCATTACACTGTGCAGCGCTGGACTGACTGAAAATAACTAATACTATGTCACGGTTTAATTAACTCATAAAAATATAGGCTATTTTACCTTAAACTGAAGCTGTCAAGTTTACAACGTTTATCCCTATTTGCCTGAAAATTCCCTATTAAAATCCGCGAACAATAATAACAGATAATTGAAAACAAAAGCCACAACAGAAATCATCTTCAATTCCGGGATAGTAAATAGGGTGAAAAAAAGTAGCAATTGTTTTATCTTTAATTAAGACACGATGAGCAATCAGAAAAGTGGTCAACTTGCAAATAATTGTACCTCTACTACCAAATATATTGAAAAGACGACAAAATTACCCATCTTCCCTAACATCATAAGCTTAAGGTTCAAAACTGTTTGGCAAATAAAATCTGAATACATTGCGTGAATGTTACTCGTTACAAAGTGACATTTGTATGACAAATCCCGAAGCAATTACATATTATTTGCCAGTATAATTGTTATGTTAATTATAAAAATGATTCCGACCTTAATCCTAGTTTAATTGTACGTTGCGATTAAGGTCAGTAAGCCGGGTGATTTTTAGTTATAATTTAAAATATAAAAAGGCAATAATTTGTCGGATTGCAGCGTGGCACGCTCAAACTCAAAGAGCATTTGTTTCAATTAAACCATTTACAGGCACTTTTGAACTGTCAAAGAGTCGGTCAGTTAGTCAGAAAGTTGAAGCCTAGTTGCCCATTCCAAAACGTAGATCTGTATGGAGAAGGACGGGCAAGAAATTCCAAGGACACTCTTTTTAAATCCAGATATTACAAAATCCTGGGTACATTATTCTTGTGGCTTCGATATGTGAGAACAATGTAAAAAGATTATTAAGAAACAATTCAAAATATAAGATTAAAAATAAAAATAAGCCGTGGCAGTTAAGAGATGACCAGTCCCAACCGACGGCGCCCGTTCACGAACTTGCTTAAAAATCAACCCCTGTGCGGGTCTAAGGGCTACCACGTATGGTCAGTTCTGCTTCAGATGCGTGTGATCTGATCAAAATACATTATCGTATGTGGCTGTTTGGTGGCAAGATCGGTTTCTTACAACGCGACGACGGTCGGAACGATTAGTATTAAAAGAACATTGATAAAACAAACTGTCTGTAAGTATATTATTGGAACGAAGTATCTTATCGCACGGTACGGACTTGGCGGATGGGGGCTAATCGATTTTTTTTTTAAGAATTTTCCGTCACGAGTTTCCGTCACGAACCTTTCTTTAATTGTTTGTTTAGTTGAACGCGCTAATCTCAGGAACTACTGATTGGAATTGTTTTTTTTTTGTGTTGGATAGTACATGCATCCAGAAAGCCTTTATGCTATATAAAATTACGCTAATATTAATAGGAGCGGAGTATAAATTAAAAATGTTGCAAAAACGGAAAAAAGTGATTCCTTTTGAGAGCTTCCGTTGAGTGCGCTGCGTAAACGGTTAAAGTAAAGCAAAAATCATGTATGACGGAATTGTTTCCCTTTAAAAGTTCTAAAAAAGTTTCCGACAGCGTAATGTCTAGCTTTTAAGGTTGACTCAATATAACCCTTTTTATGGTTATCGAATTTGTTCTATGGATGTTCGAAATATACTACGAAAAAACTTCGTTCCTGCCGAGTGTTCACACATTTTTATATTTTTACACTTAATTACTTATGTGTCATGCTGGATTATATTCGAACGCAATGTGAATTGTTACTAAATAAATTGAACTGAATTCAATTGAAGTTTGTTTGACTGGATTGGTATCCAGTCAGACTAAAGTGATCTGGCGCAGATTGGTCTGTTCAAATTCTGATGAAGTTTCTATGCAAAGGAAGTCGCAGGTAAAAGCCTAGTTTTATGCAACAGGACATAGTGTATTATCGTCTTTCGAACATCTATGAATAGATAACCATGTAGGCCTTATGGCCATGGATGACAGTAGGTAGTGAACTGGCGACAAAAAAATATAAGATCAATTAAAACGTTCGTGTCTTTAAACCGTGGAGATACTACCATAAATAATTTTATTACAGTTTTCCTTGTGCAAATGTAGGTATGTAATATGCGCTCACCTCTAAAATAATTCCAGTAAATCTAAAATAGTGCCAGTAAACCTAAATTAAAAAAAACCTGGCCGGTGGGGGACCGCCGCGCGTCAGTTAATAAATTCTTTACGCGATATTCGCACGCAGTACACACACTAGTATATAATAGAAAGAGACAGAGAGAGAGACAGTGTGAATTTAGTACGCGTTTTTAACATGTAGGTATCTCACGTTCTCTAGTATAAGTTTTTAAAAGCTCTCATAAAGTTGTCGCCATCTTGGATTTTCATTTTGACCTCGCTATCGGCTTTAGCGCCCTCAAAAACTATTAAAACTATACCCATGACGAAAAATGTGAAAGTGTTCGCAGCCGCCATCTTGGATTTTCATTTTAACCTCATTATTGGCTTCAACACCCACGAAAACCATGAAAACGACACCCATGATAAAACATTTGAACATTTTCTCAGCCGCCATCTTGGATTTTCATTTTGACCTAACTATTAGCTTTAGCACCCTCGAAAACCATGAAAAGTTAAGTTTCTATGCACAATATTGAGAGATTTACCATGTTATTTTAAGACCACATACTTCTTAGGTTTTCCAGTAATCTATAAGTATAGAATTATTAACTTATTGTTTTTTCAAAATTATAGGCTTGGTAGTTTCGGAGGTGAATGGGGGAATTAATTTATGGTAAATTTTCATCAATTTTCTTAAATTGTTTAAAAATTAATAACTTTGAAATTCTTAAAAAAATATGAGACCTTCACAATTTCATTTGATATGTCACATGGCAAAATTTGCAAAACTTAAAAAAAATACTTATTTGCCTCCCGAAAGTGACGTGTAACGTAAATAAATAATTTAATATTCATAATTAAGGCGGTACCCTGAGCAAAATAACCTTGAGCATTCGTTCCCTCTTTGCCGCACCCCACCTCTACAATACTTCGCAAAACTTTAGTAGCGCCTTCTGGCGAACAACTTACGAATACAAGTACAATCCACAGTCCTTAGAATTCACAGACACGGCATTAAATAAAATAAAAATCTTTCTATGAATTAAAAAACGTTGCGCATAAATAATGTTGATCATGAATTCAGTGACTATATAGGTACTAACGTCCATGAATACTTTCAACTTTTGGAAGGAATAACGAAACGGCGATGCACTTCATGCGACTTTCTCTCTAACAAAAATTTCTTATAACAAAATAGGGGTCAAAATCAAAATTCAAGATGGCGCCTCCAAAAATTTGCAAATTTTTTATTATGGGTGTCGTTTCCATGGTTTTCGAGGGCATTGATAACGATTATGGGGTCAAATCGACATTCAAGATGGCGCCACCAAAAATTTGTAAATTTTTCGTCATGGGTGTCGTTTCGATAGTTTTTGAGGGAGCTGACAACGATCATGGGGTTAAAATCAAAATTCAAGATGGCCCTATCTAGAAAAAGACGATAGTTTTTTAGTTAACTGGTAAAAATCGACAAGTAAGAAAAAAGCGGTATGCCTCCTCCATGCGACTTTCTCTCTCTCTCGCTGCTTCTTTCTATTATATACAAGTGTATGTGCGCGAGTATCGAGATTCGAGCAGACGAGCATTTTGTGCAGCCGGTTGTTTATCCTAAACACTAAACTAAACTTCGCTCCTGATGGGGGCACACGTTTTTATACACATAACATACAACTATTCATGGTGCTCTATAATAAACATTATGCGGTGTTTATTTTTTAGATTTAAGGTGTTATTCAGACAGTGATAAAAGTATAAAAACTATAAATAAACAAAAAGTAAATTTTATTATCATTTATTATTTTAAAGTACCTTAGTAGTTTTTACCTTTATACAAATTATTCTTAATTTAACTATTTCTAGTTTACAAATCCCTAAATAGGTTTTCTCTTTCTGCAGCCTGATTCATGGATTCTTCTCTACATTTATGTAAAAAAACTTTTACCTCTTTATAATATTAGTATAGATCGCTATAATGTGTCTTATTGTCTCTTAATGTGTCTTGTACGGAAGTGAGGATAAAAACCAGTGCGGCAATGCCAGCCCGCGCCGCCGCCGCGGCGTTCAGAGATGAAAATACTTGCATAGGAAATCGATCTGTTTTGCTATATAAATAAGGAGCATAATCGTTTTTACGAAAAAAAAGTACTTGGAAGTTCAATTTTTTTTTTGCACATACGATTGTGCTCCTAATTTATATGATGACATGGATCGATTTCCTATGCAAGTATTTTTGGTGTGTTCGGTTATGTTTTATTATGTTTAAGTACATAAATAGTAAAATAAAACGCATTAGCAAGGGTAATGAACATTCACTTTCACACAGAGGGTGTGTAATAGGAATGTGCTACATTTTATGAAATGAAAGTTCTGTATAAGTCGCCAATTAAAATTTGTATGACATGTAATAAAATTGCACTTTAGCATGCTAAAAAGAAAAGGATTATATGAGTAGAATACTCACTCATTATTGCTTATTTCCATCGGTTGTATATTAGAAGTATCCATTAGAGGTGCATCACTTTGGTTATTTTTAAGCTATTGCATAGCTTTTATCGCGGGCTTTGAGCGCGGCGACCGAATCAAGAAATTCCGTAACGAAAATAAAACCTAACAACCCCCACTCCGCCTACCATGTAGCTCGGCCGAGCGTTCGCTTAACGTGTATGTATATGGTACGACTGTACTTGAATCCATATCAAAGAAAAAAAAATACTGCATAAATAAAAAATAAATAAATAATTATAATTGCATAAGTTGATAAAAAATGCTATGCAATAGCTTTACCGCGGCAGTCCCCGAGTGCCACAAGTGTTTTTTTTTTTTATCTAAAAAGATTATTTATTTTAAAATACACTGAAATCAATACAATATGACAGGCATTGAACCACGTAAGTACTGAATCAATGTGAATGTTCATGTCTGTAGTTTCATAACTCTATGGCATAACACAAAAAAAAAACAAAGCGAACATTATACAAATATTACTATCTACGGATACTGTGACGTGTCACGTGATCGAGCGCTGACAAACGATACGTGTTTCACCCTCGAGACCTTTCGGCACACTGAATCCCGGTACGGGGCGCATGTGAATACGCCCCGATTTTAGTATAAAATCTTTATAAAATTAAATTTTAGTCTTTTGAAAAAAAAAATTGCTATAAAATGTTCTTTATTAAATTGTCTATCCATTAGTGTCAGTAGCAAAATTAAATAATGTTTACTTTACGAGGATAAGCATGAAATCGATATTTTTTTCTCATTTTTATGGTTTCGTTGAAAGGAGATTAAAGAAGCATAGACTCCTTTAAAAAAAAAAAAGCAATGGACAGTTTTGGAGTCAAGATTATGTAGAAATTTAATGTATTTTTATTATTTGATATTTCTTTTTAAATAACAAGTTGATAGATCCTAAAAACTGCACAAAAAGCGGCTTGCGCGGCGTTTTGCTCGGGGGGACGCCTTAATTAATTTACGTTATAAACACGTTCGTGTTTGGGTCACAGAACATCATATGTGTACCAAATTTTAACTTAATCAGTCTTAAAACAGATTCGGAGCAAAATGTCTGTGACAAACGGACAGACAGACAGACACACGAGTGATCCTATATTTGTTCCTTTTTTAATTCGGACGTATAAAACCCAAAAAAGATGGAATTTAGTGTGAAAAGGCAAAATAATACGCTTGATTTGACACCATAAGGAAAAAAGGTCAAAATATTTTGTGATCGTTTACTTATCTTCATATACGATTTATGATTGCAATTGTACGCAAATAATGTCTGTTTACCATCCTTATAATATAAGGCACAGAAAGTCTAGTCCATACAAAATACTTGATTATACTGATTATCACATTATCTTTCAAGTGGTGAGCAGACGATGGACAATATTTGTCCACGATGATAGAACGTATGGAACTGTATGCAATAACGCACACGTAGGGCCCGTAGGTCGTATATACTGCCAAGATTTCCATTCTGTCATCGTGGACAGGGTGTCAGTGGACACATTGTCCATCGTTAGTTCAGCGGTTCATAAGATATTAAATATTTACGTCAAATTTTAATTGATGCGCAGGCAAAAAAACTGTTATTTGTTACTACCTGTTGCCCACGAGTTCGTCTGCGATCCAGGATGCAAAGTAGCCTATGTCCTTGTCTAGGTAATGGTCTATCTGTGTGCCAAATTTCATCCAAATCCGTTCAGCCGTTTTAGCGTGAAAGCGTAACAAACAAACTTCCTTTCGCATTTATAATATTAGGTAGTTAGGATTATGATTACTGAAGATAATATCATGCCTAATTACATAACTTATCTCAGCAGAAAGGATCATCAGTGTTGAGAACATTTAAGGATAACTCTTAATTAAGCCAACCTTAACTATTTTATTATAGTCGTTTCAAAATAAACGCATTAAGATTCACTCGTCCTTGTGCCTTTGACGTGTCGCTACTTCTGCATTCATCTTTCTCGTGGCTTCCCCTTCCCGAATTATATGCCTACATAAATAGAATATATCAAATAAAGTAAACACGTTTCTGCTTCGTGTTATACCTATCCATACAATATGTAACGCGCATTTTCTTTTTCATTATGTTTTTTTCAAATTCAGGCCTTTTTTGGTTTCCATAAACATGAAGTTATGTTTCCTACGTGGTTCTAAGAAAGAAATTGTTGAATTGTTGTTGTTTCACTTTTATTAAAACCCGCTGGAAAAATTAAAAAAATTGGCCATCTCTTATACGCCTGAAGAATTGGCAGCAGCATCTTCTGATTGCCTGTGGGCGGGTATACCATAAGTTGAAGCAACAATAATAATAGTTGTACGGTCTAAACAGTGTTTAGACGGTGCAAGTCGCTTGTTGTTTCAATATTATTCAATCCCACTGGAAAATAAACTTGCATCGTGTAAATGAAGCTTGAGTTTTACTTACTAGCTTTCCTACAACGCTTATGATGGTAATTATTTGAAAGTTCAAAAACTATCGTTTTAGAAATAGTCTTGTTTACTAAGGTAACAGCACCATTTATCGGCCCAACAAGAAACTTGTCGGTTGCACAAAAAGGCCCCGGAGAAGGGTAACCGTTTTTCGTATCAAATGGCCCCCAGCGGGCATGAGTCGACATCGGCTTTTCGCACAGATTGTGCCATCAATGCGTGCTTGAACCCTATTATCTGTAAATAAGTGGAGTTTCCTGTCTACCCGCGTATAATTAATGTTGCTATGATAGCAGATTTTTTTATAAGTGTCTTGGGATGTTCATATTGAATTTAGACATTAAATATAATTTCTTTTGAATGTTTATTTGAAATTTTAAAGGTTTGGTAATAGAGCCGACAAGCTATAATATAAATAACATATGTGTACTTTTTTATGAATGTAATATTAACCTTGCTCCCATCGTTCAAAATACTAAAATATTGAATACCAGACACATAGATAGACAGATGAAGCAAATATTTACTATTTTCTGGGAAAAGAGTATTTAAACAATATAATAATTTATATAAGTAGTAAGTCCTGACTGGTGTTAAAGAACTTAATACTCAATATTCAATTCTTTATTGCATTCCATATGTATAACATAGATGGTATAATAAAGTAAAAAATCGATATGGACCCTGTCGGGCATAGAAAAATTAGGAGAGGAAACTTATTATATTACTTATCAATAAACTGTAATGACATGGTTTTACTGAATCATCCGCTTAATCTCTTATGACAGTTGTTACGCCATTCGATAGCGCGCACCTAATTACATATTTTGCTAAATTAAAAAAAATCGAAAGCGACTAAGAAGTTTTGAAAATGAAAACTACTTTTGCTTATTTCGCTCATTTTGCTACGTCGTGCTTAAATGATCTTTAAGCGTTATCTTCTATGTACGGGCAGTACGGGTACTAACACCCAAAAAAATTATAAATGATCAACTTACGGCGAAAGAGTTCTTTTGATATTAGCCCTAATGAATCCATAGGACCATCTAGACCTAGAGTCTAGACAAAATCAAACTGGTTGCTAATTTATAATTTGAATGATATTGATTTTACATTCTGTAACTATTTTAACTCACACACTACTTTCAAACATAATGTGTGACGTAATTTTTGAAAAACCCATGTATGCTATTGTTACTTGTTAAAAATTTATTTAATTAACTTTTTTTTTTCAAGAGTGAACTAGATATCCTGGCTGCAGCATCAGACCAAGAATTGCATAATCTTGCATAGTTATGTAGCATACATGGGTTTTTCAAAATTTACGTCACACATTATGTTTGAAAGTAAAATAAATACCCATTAAGCGTCTAAGATTCCTACCGCAGCCAACAAAAGAGCTGATAACCTTGAAGCGGCTGAACCGATTTTGATAAAACACGTCTAAGAACCGACGCGCCGCTAGAAAATCGGCTTTCAAATAAGAAAACCGCCTCCAAATCGATTCACCCGTTTAAGAGCTACGATGCCACACACACACTACACACGCAGCGGTCAAACTTATAACACCCCTCTTTTTGCGTCGGGGGTTAATAAATCATCTACTTTGATATTTGTAAATATGTGAGCACCATGTATCTATCACATTATTAATTTACCTGTCATTGCTTTATATTTAATTCATTTTACTTAATGTGGTATAGTAATTTTATTGTAGGTGCATCGTCTTCAAATATGATTACATAATTAATGTATACAAAATATTGTAAAACATTTTAAAAGAGTGACGGTGGAGTTTCTAGCCCATTCTTCACCGTACGAAATTACCTTTTGGAAAGGGCAACTAGAATCAATTCTATTTTCTTGTAAATTTTGACGTTCAAAAGTGCCTTTTATGTGCCTATTTGAAATAAATGATTCCACTTTGATTTTGAATGCTATGCGACTACTGAGGGGCAATTTCCGGAATTTTAAGAATGTTCGCATTCTATTCTCGGTTTCAATCTGTCAAAAATACCTCTAATTTCCCAACATTTTTGACAAGTTTTCGAGATGTTTCAAGTCGCTGAGATAAGATTTCGACCGTTTTTACTTCCGGGAGTTGGCCTTCTGATTGCTAACTCTAAAACGTATATTTTATTAATTCTAAATTATAAAACTAATACAATTGCTATGTACGGGTTTGCTCGTACACTTTCAATCACGAAATATTTCCTGCGGGGTAATTGCGTAACACACTAATAGTAGAAATGGCTTTCATATTGACAGTTCAACAGCATTCATTGCGTTATGTATGTTGTTAAACAGACAATTTTTTTCAAGAGCAAAATCCTTCAAAATGATTCAGATTGTGATTGAAAGTGTGTTTCGCAATTAGGGTTCTGTATCTTATACTCTATTGATTTATATACCTCCATATCAGGTCCACCATCGAAGCAGCGATCAAACAGAGCAACAATAAATTATCCGCCTCCCCGCAAATACATCAAGCTGTACCATTTGATTCGGCCAATTTGTTTACAAGACAAATAGCCTATTGTTTCCAGTACCACGTCATTTGTTAAGAATTTAATGTAAGAACAGTCTGAAGGGAAGTTAAGAGTTGTTGAGTTGATGGATTGGTTTCATTATTTGTGAAATTCAGGCTTTTGGGAAAGTGTATTGAGTGGCTTTTAGAACGGTAGTCTTAGATAAGTAGCGTATTGTTAGGAGATTTTTATTTTTAAAGAACTGAACTGTAACTAGGAGTCTTTTTCTAATTTGATTTCATAATGAAATAAATAAACGAATGGTTGACAGGCAGCAAGTGAAGTGGGGAGAGAAAAACGAAAGATATACCGTCAAACGGGGTTAATAGAAATGCAGGGGTGAATCGGAACGAACCTTTAAAAGGGATTTTAACATTTAAATAATATACTTTGTTGCCAACAAGGGCACTTAATTGTTAATTATAATACAGAAAACACATTAGATTCCTTTTTGGCAAACAACTATATTATTCTAATGTTAAAATCCCTTTTAAAGTTTCGTCTCTATTCACCCCTCCATTTCAATTCACCCCGTTTCACGGTAGGTACCTACTTTTAGCTGTTTACAAACAAATAAGTAGGTAATTTTATATTACCGACAAGCAGGAAAATATGTTACAAAATTATTAGTGTCAACCGCAATTCTTGGAAATACCAAACGATTTATGAAAATCATGCGATGAGATGAATAACACTTAAGCATAGGGGTAAGGAAAAATCTTCGCAATGTCCATAAACAAGGAACTTCCATTATAAACACAATGTAACTCGTTTTCCTCACTCAACTCCTACATGTGGTGCAAACAAAATTAATAAACAAATCATGTTTTTCTTTCATATTCGGAAAAGAACATCTTTGGGACCGCCATGGCTCATGTAATGATGAAGGGTTCCAAACCCAAAGGGTGCCAACGGGACCCTATTAGTAAGGTTCCGCTGTCCGTCCGTCGGTCTCAGGACTGCTTCTTTTGAACCGTAATAGATAGACACTTGAAATTTTCATAGTGTGTTAGAGTGTGCTACTATGGCTGCTATAACAAAAATAATAAAAATAAAATAAAGTTAAAAATTAAAGAAATATGTTAGAGAAATATGTGGTGTTCAATATTGTACGGTGGTAAGAAACCCTTCGTGTGCGAGTCCGACACGCACTTGGTCATTTTTTAGTCCCATCCTTATACAATCTGCCAATCAAAATTTCTTATACAAACTACCAAATACGGGTTTTTTGTATACATTGCTACGTGGCTTCGGCGTATGTAATCAATACCTACTGATTCATTCTCAGTACCATTTGCTTTGTAGAGGCATAATTTTAGGACAACAATTAACATAACACATATCCTCACGCTTGTATTTTCCAAAATGTTAGGCAGAGGTGCGCCTATAGAACAACAACAACAAACTAAACTACATGACAACAACATGTTGTGTTGTGTTCTGTACAACTAACATGATTTTTATTGATCGGCTTTGTCAGCTTTTGGAAAGCGTAACTCAAGAATATCTTCATAAATAACTTTATCTATATATAAAAATAATACAAAAAAGGGCAGTCAATAAATGATAAAACTTCATAAAACACTGCGCAAATAAAAAAGAACCAACTAGAGTTGCACCAACCAGCACGATAAATAAAAGAACAAAAAGAATGCGAGACGCGAGGCACAAAGCCTTCTCTAAAACACTATTATATTTTATAAGCTGCTGTTCTAAGTGATATATATTAGATATTAAACAAAAATAATACTCCGTGCTGTCTCACCATATACAGCATGTATCAAACAGGTGTGGTCATATTTAAGGATTGACAGACAATCAAACTGAATAACTTTCTCCATGGGATCAACATCGTAATTGCGAAAAAATCATTAGCCGTCCCATAAGGTCGAGTAGGTATTGAAGTTTTGTATGGGACTGTTGATAATTTTTCCGCATTTACGATGTTGGTCCCATGGAGAAAGTTGTTTAGTTTATTAGTCTGTACCACCACCACCACCACCACCACCACCACCACCACCACCACCACGATACCACCACCACCACCGCCATCATGACTCCACCACCGTCACCACGACACCACCACCACCACCACCACGACACCACCACCACGACACCACCACCACCACCACCACCACCACCACATTAAATATGACCACACCTTTCTGATACATGATGTATACAACATGAACCCTCACGCATTTTATATTCTTTTTAATGAGAATTTATCGCGTTGTACAAGTTTGGCTAAAAATGTTATGTGGAACAGTTATATAGAACAGTCGGAACTGTGAAATATAGCTGGTATATTAGTACAGTTATGAGTTTTGTCGGTGCTGCATTAGTTGTTATTATGTTTTCCGTTTCAGTTTTGTACTATTTATTTATCTCTTGTTTTATGAGTTTGTTTTCCGACAGTATGCTGTAAAGTGTGTATCGAGTAAAAATTACAGAAGCTCAATGTATAATTTTTTAAACTGCATTAAAATCAAGTTATAATTGGGAAATTATAAGTGCAGCAACAAAAGTTTTCCTTAACACCTGCAACCTAACGTCTTTTTTTGTATGTGGGCAACGAGTTAACAGAACAGCTTCTATTATAATAATTCATCATATTTACTATTCCAACAGAATATCAAAAAAGCAGCGTCAATTTAGGAACGTAATTTAATATGACTCTGACCTAGCGATAAATATATTTACTTTTGAATTGATAACTCAGCGACTAATGTTGTAAGTGGGCTACTGTATATATTTTAGAGATTCAACATTTGTCTGCTAATAAAATCAAATTCCAGCCTAAAATATAGCCATCAAAGTTTTTTATTCAACAACTAAATTAATAAATCATATTCGTTTTTCATGAAAATTAGCAGTAGGTATAATAGTCAAGTCATCAATTACCGATTATTCCAGATGTCCACCACTTGTTTGGCCACCACTGGGGGACAGCGAAACAAATTTAAAAAAATATTTTCGTTATCCACCATTGGGGGACACTTCATGGTTTGAAAAGGTCGAATCTGTTCCAAAACCGAATCGGGGCACCCCCGACTTCACGTAGTCTTTTGGCTGCTACCCCTAGAGTGTATATAAAAACCGGAGGCGCGAAGGGAGAGCAATTCCCGCCTGCTGTAACAAAGCATAGGCACCCGTGCGATCCGTAGCGGCGGCGACCAGCAAGCCGAAGCTGCGGAGGTGAGCAGCAAGCCGAAGCTGCGGAGGTGCGCATGAGTGCCTATCTTTGTTACGTAAGGGCGAAAGTGTTGCTCTTCCCGCAGCGCCGGAGACGATGCAGAAGGAACTAAGTGTTTTGAGGTTAGGTTACAATAATTTGAGAGTATTCTATTATATTTGTCCCCCAGTGGTGGACAGTGAGAATAATTTTTAAAAGTTATTTGGCTGTCCCCCAGTGGTGTGGTCAAACAAGTGGTCGACATCGGAATAATCGAAATTAGTTTATGGTAACATTATGAATAAGATAGGTGACTACATGAAATTAGAGCTTTCATTGACCATTATTTAGTGATAATAACAAGGTAATATTATGTTCAATTATAGTAGATTCACTCATCAATTACTTATGCTAACGTATAAAAAAGTAGGTCACTTTATGAAATTAGAGTACGTTGAAATTATTTTATAGACGCAGTTGATACACTTATTAGATGCTGGCAATGCGTAGACATATCAAAAATGTTGTTGCTTAAGAATTGTCACCATGCTGCCTCATATTCAACAGTAGCTGGTTTTACAATATATGGTCGCTTAAAAAGCATTTATTAGACGCTAAAAGTTCGTCGCTGAACTATTAATTCATTAGACAACTAAATATATTTGAAGACGAGACTGACATTTGAAAGAAGCTGCTTTAATTAGCACCCGTTATAATTGATTAAGTTCGCACGGGTGCAATTTACATATGAAGACGGTATTCTGTTCAAGAAACGTTGTCCACAAGTTGTGATATAAAGCAATGACAGGTAAATTAATTATGTGATAGATATATGGTTCTCACATATTTATAAATATGTATGTTATGTTATGTGTCGTACGCGACTATTACGCTTGATAAACGCGTATATTCTCGCCCTTAAGCTGATAGTGTGATAGGTTAACTAACGATTTACAACTAAAATAGATTTTAATAACTTAATCTAGGTCGTTTGAACACGCATCGCCCGCCAGCACATTATGTGATTTATAATGTGTTAAAAATAGTAAAAAGTAATTTCCATTGCAAGCAATAAAATTAGTTTGCAATTAATTGCTTTGCTGATTATGCGAGTAAGAACTTGGATTAATTAATGTGTTTATTACTTTTTAAATTGCGGCATCTTTATTATGTTCGTGAGAGAGTTTTATACTGTGTATGTTCAATAGTGGTTTGTCCATATCTGTTATTATTTTCAGACAATATATGACTCATTGTTATGAACGAAATATTCTGTAAGTTGGAAAATAAAACAATTTTATAGTTAGTAAGCCGGTATCGACATTTTCAATCAACGACTGTCTCTAAAAAGAGGCCACAGTCTGTTTTTAAATTCAGAAATGTTGTTCACGAATTTCGTAGGAGAACTGAGCAGGGGAACATCTGGAAGAGCAAGTCGAGGAAAGTTTCAGAGCATATTGATGCAAATAAAATCTATGTTTTGTTATGATTAGGTGATTGAATCAACATCATCCAGCTTTTTTCCCATATTTATTTGGGGTTGGTCAAACCCGCACTGGCTGTGGTGATTAAGACCCACTCGGGTGCGGATCTAAGTTTTTCTCAAGAGAGGACAAATGTTTCTCTCTGAGGAAGGGAGGGGGGGTATTTAATCAGCCGTGAAAGGCTTTTAAAAAAGCTTTTGGCACCTATTGTATACAAAGTAAAAATCTAGGTTATAAGACTATGTTTACGTCTAATTTTGAGTTTTAGACTCACTCTGGTCGAAACCCAGGGGGGGCCTGCAGCAGTCGCCCCCCTCCACCCTTGTGTCTGATTCTAGGTCCACTCCCTCTGACAGAGAGCAGGTCTGTGTCTCAGCAGTGGGAACGTTATAGGCTGATTATGCTGCATTTTGTGTTAGTTGTGCAATTGAGTGTTAATAATTACCTACACAACTTATTAAAATGATGTGCAACTGCAATGCAAGATATTATTCTCGATGACTTTCCTGTTGACTTAATCTTATTGCCTTATAAACTACGCATAATGGATTGGGAATCCCAATGGAAAATAATTTGCCGTGTCGTGACGACATTTTCCGTGTTGTCTTGGTTTTAATACGTGGATGCAGAGACATCAAGTGTTTAAAGACATCATTGCATGAAACACTATAATTAAGGGCTGCAAACTATTAACACGAAATATTTTTTTAGAAGCCATTGCCTGTAAAAATATAGTAACGGGCGAAAAAATATGAACTTAGTAGGTATGTATAAAAAATATATTAATTTTAAAAAGGATTTTTTTGCTACTTTATGCCTTTAATCAAAGTTTTGTTTAAATGTTTTCTAATGTCTCATAACTGTCATTACAAAATATCATTTATTTAGATTTTATGAGATTCATACTGGCCCTATTACGCTCATCTCGCCATTTTGTATTCATAATTGAAAATATGTGCCCAGCCGAAGTTGTTGGTATAGAAAGAAGAAATGCTACTATTTTTTAAATATACTATTTTGCAAATCTGAATAACTTTGCAACACTTTTTGCCCTTTTTCAGCAGTAGATCAACATAGCAATATCCAGAAATTTTAGAATTGATTGAACTGATTTTTGGAATACAAGTTAATTAATTTTTTTATTGAACATTTATCTTTATCAAGTAATTTTATTTTTTTATCAAGTAATTTCGCCTACTACATTATTTTTTAGAAAAATAGCATTTAGGCTTCTAATATAGCAGGATACTATCTTGTGTCTTGGGTTGCCAACCCTAGACACAAGTTCTGACTAAGTGGAGTATGACTCGCGATCGTGAGCAGGTAATCAACCGCTAACTCACGGAAGAAATGATTACCTACCTAGTGGATAATAATAATAATAATAAATCTTTATTTCAGACATGAACACATACATGAACAGTCCATATGTTAGTTAGTGACGGGTTAGTAATAGAAAGGACTTATAGTATATTAGTATCGTTAGTAAGGACACAAACACAGTTAACCTAGACCTAGTTAGTGAGTTTAGTTATACCTATACGTGCGGCACTGTATGAAGACGCCTGTATCCATTCGATAAATTATACTTCCATCGATTCGTCATTATTGCGGCTCATACAACAATGTAGCATTTGTTCCTTTACATTTTGCAGTCAAGATATCGATCATTTGCGAGAAGCTTGACATAATTCAAAAAGAACAATTTTTGGATATGATGATTTAAAAGTTTAAAAGTAGTGGTAAGAGAGCGACGAACCATAAACTCACATCTTTCTAGCTCCCTTATTTTTAGACTTTAGCGTAATGTTTGTTTTTTTTTTGCAAAAAGATGAAAATTTGCTGCGTTCACCTGTATACTTAACTCAAAAATGCATTTATTTTACTTATGTCATCCTTCTTGTCAATGAGTGAAATCTGCCTAGACTTTTCTCAACTATGTTGTGGTTGGCTTACCAGATGCAGCTGAATACCAGTATTTTACATGAAGCGACTGTCTATCTGATCTCTAAAACCTAGTTACTGGGTAACACGATTCGCCTTGGTAATACTGGATGTCTTAACGACTGTCAAATATCTATAAAAGATAGCCGGGACCAATGCCTCAACGTGCTTTCAAAGGCACGGAGGAGTCTCGGTATATATCAGATAGTCACCCATCCACGGACTGACCCCGGCAAGCAAAGCTTAGCGCTTGATCAACCCGTTCGGCTGTTATTTCTTAGCCACGATCTCCTGCAGTCAATATTTAACAGAAATTTATGAAAACGTCACAATCTATGATACAGTGCCGCTATGATAAGAATGGTAGTGCATTCATTAACACACATATTCATGCAACATTTCAAAACAGTCTTGATGACTAGAAAATATACACTCGTTATTTCAAACACAACATACCATTTCCATCATCAACAATTCGCTGCAGATTGGCCTAGAATCACTCGCATTTTTCTATATACATTCGGAGAACAATGTAAAAAAGCTTGTAAAAATTCAGTCGTTTTTGTACTGTGCCATTGTTAAGCAGTATTATCTGCGGATCAGGGCATATACGGTCACACTGAATCTACACACAATCCATAAAATAAACAGGCGTGGACGAACTCCATTCATCACAGAGCGAGTTGCCTGCCTGTGTTTTTACCAAAAGGTTACATTTTTACAGTTCGAATCGCAAGCCCCAACATACATTGACGCTTCTGGTCCTTAATAAATATATTGGTCCTTTATTCCGCGGCAATGGATGCATATGTTGGTCCCAGGGGCCGGTAACTCAGGGTTGCGGAATCGTAGGTACTATTTAAGTGATTGATCAACAGTAGGAAATTGTAGCTAAGTCTTGAGCTGAACACCTTCGTCTTAGTCTTGTCAGTTGAACCTGTCGTAGAGTTAAGGATTTTTTTTTTCTTGTTACATTTGTTTGTGGGGAATTGTAATGCTGAAGTCAGGAGGCTCGGAGATATCTGTGAGGTTTAATTACGAGTTGTGTTCGTTGTTAGGCATAACTAAGTTTTTAAGAATGCTGATAATTCATGTTCTAGGAGAATATCTTTTCTTAATTTTTTCTGCTCTTCTTCTTTATTTGGTATACAATAGCGAGAAAATAAATTGTGGATATAAATGAGATCCCACTTAATATTATAAATGTGAAAGTTTGTATGTTAGGATGGTTATTACTCAATCACGCAAAAATGGCAGAACGGATTTGGATGAAATTTGGCACACAAATACTTTATAATCTGGATTACCCCATAGGATACTTTTTATCCCAGCAGTACGTTCCCGTAGGATAATCTCCGACCCCCACGCAGGTGAAGCCGCGGGCAAAAGCTAGTTTAAAATATATGTATTAGCTATTTAAATTGCTTGTGATCATGTTTATTCGGTTCAGGATTTGCTGTATTTACTATATGTGGTGCTGTTCTAAAATATTATAAATGACAAAGTAACTCTGTCTGTTATCTTTTCACACCTTAACGGCTGAACGAATTGTGATGAAATTTGGCACCCCTGTACTAAATTCATAAAAAGTATCCTATGTCTTAACCCAGGTCATGGCTATCCATATTGACCATGACTTGGGTTAGGACGTAGGATACTTTTATCCCGGTACTACGTTCCCGTGGGATAATTTTCGACGTCCACGTGGGCGAAGCCGCGGGCAAAAGCTGCACCCTAATTGCGTAACACACTATCAGTCACAATCTGAATCATTTTGAACCCTATTGCTAATCCATTACTTCATATGTTCGAAAAATTTGTCTGCTCAACAACGTAAATAATACAATGAATGTTGTTGAACTGTCAAAATGAAAGCCATTCCTACTGTTACGAGTAGTGTGTTACGCATTTACCCCGCTGCTGGTCGGACATAAGAAAAATGCATTTTTTGTCTTCCTCAGTGAGAAAATACTACTATTATTTTTAAAGGTGTGTTCTGACAGTATTTTAATCTCCGAAAGATTAATCTTTTCTCAATTTATTACTATCATTACTTATAGTATTAAACTATCAAGAGACTTTTCAATTAGTGTCCAGAACGAATAAAGACTATCAACCTAGATTAAGTCAGTAATACGAGCAATTTAATCAGTTCTAATCCCTGTGCCGTGGTTCGTTCGCGCTGTTATTTCATTTGTGCATAGCCTGTCTCCCGGGCTATATTAGTCGCGGAGCTATTGTGTAAATACAGGGAGATGTTTTTTAAATGATAAATGATTTTATTTCTGTAAATAGGTTTGAACAAACACTTTTACACGTCAATCATATTTTAAAAACCTGATGAGGTCGGCGTTTCCTATCTGACTACTCTGAGAAGAAAGGCCGAAACAAACTCAGAGGTCACAGTCTCTTTTAAAGTCCAGACATAATCTTGGTCAGACCATGTGAAGACCATGTAGATTCGTCAGTAATCGTGCAGCTCAACTCAGAAATTAAGGAGTTCAACGATTCGACGAACAATACCAAAGAAAAGACATTTGGGTAGGCCACAAAAATTACTCAAACTGCCAGACCATGAATAAAATTAACTGAGGAGAAAAAAAAAAGCAACAATGACCCACATAGTCTTCACGTTCACAATATTAAAGTAATAATCATATATTCCATATAGCCTGCATGCTACTCACATTCACAGACAGTTTTCTCTTTAAATTTTAACTGGAAACTCAGGGTTAAGTGAGTTAAGCGAACTGGTATTTGGTCAAATAAACACTTTATTATAGCTACTTATTACTTCTATTTTTAGCCGCGTAGATGTTTGTTTTTTTGGTGTGCAAGAGAGGAAAGGCGCGAGTTTATGTTTGTGTGTATGTAATGATGTATGCCATTTTTTATTGTATTTATTTTTGTGTATTAACTTTTTTATTGTGTTTTTTATGGAGAATGTGGTCTGCAATAAAGATTATTATTATTATTTATTTTTCCAAACTTATTTTATTTTTGACGTTCAAAAGTGCCTTTTATGTGCCTATTTGAACTAAATGATGTGACTTTGACTTTGACCAAAGAGGCGACAGTTGACCGGTTGACAAAAATTTAACTGCATTTTTGAAAATAAAGTTTGTTTTATCTGGCTATTAAACATAATAATTGTTTGCTAAATGATACGCTGCGGGTTATTATAGCGACCGATAGTAATTGCTGTTAAGGATAAAACTGCAACAGCTTGTGTATGCATTCTAAATACATTATTATTGACGACCTCTTAGTCTAGTGGTTGCAAGCGCTACAGCTGAGCATGATCCTGGGTTCGATTCTCAGGTCGGGCAAGTGTTGTTGGGTTTACCATAACGAATTTATCAGTAATAGCTTGGAGTCTGGATGTATGCTCAGTTGATAGTAATAGGCTCGCCCCCTATTACATGGGACTTAAACATAACTGGCGAAATGTAGGTGTACCATATGTACACCTCTGCCTAATTCTTCGGGGAAAACAGCCGTGATGTAACGTTGTGTTGTATGGTTTTTCGTGCACAATAGCAAGGTTTCTCAATTAGGTACTCAATAGTTTTGCTTTTCATCCTGCAATCCAATTTCATAACCTCACCCTGTATCTACAGTTGCTATAAAGTTCTTTGCTCTGTGCTCTGGTAATGGGTCTAACCTTTATTATGCTTTGTGACAAGAATAATAATATATTACTATTATTTAAGGTTTAAATTAAGGCATATGCCGAACGTGTAACATTGTACCTCTGCTGATGTGAAAGTGGTTTATGATCTGTCTGCAAAACTTGGTAGCTACGTGACTTTTCTCTAAGATTATTATCTATCCCCTAAATGAAACTTGTTGCCAACTAAGTATGTTTAAATTGAGTTTTATTTCATGATAGAATTAATGTTTTTTTTAAAGAGATATGTCACATTACTTGATATTGTTAAGTTGTTTTAAAAACACTTGTGTATTGACACGAACGATTGAACGATGAAAGAGACATAAAAATAAATACTGGTAGGTATTGACCTACCAGTATTTATTTTTATGTCTCTTTCATCGTTTCATGTAGGTAAGCATGATCTTATTGACTAAAGATGAACTCGGTCGCGATAAAATGATGGCACCGGGGCTGACTGCCTCGAACACGGGTACTTTGTTCGTCACTTTCCGAAGTTGTTTTTTTAAGGTGACCCGAACCAAATAATTGAACCACCACTCGCTTAGGGTGTTGTCACACCAAGGTATTCCACCAACATCTGTCAACGTTCATAATTAACATTATCAAGCGACCTAGCTAGATTGCTGAAGATGCAATCGAGCAAACCGTCGATCGACGACGACTGATCTTAGTTTCGATTAATCGACCAAATTGCTTGACGTTGAATGAGTGCGAATACTGGACTGCAGTAGGAAAAATGCAAATTAAACTTTACTATGCATTAAGTCAATCAAGTGGTACAGGATACCGTCCATTAAATACACGTTCATTACGAAGCCAACGTGACCATATTAGCATAAACATTATTACACATGTTTCACACAAATTAACTGTACTTACCTACTATAGAATTATTCGTGTCTAGTCAGCTTCACCTGCTTCATGTAATTGATGACAGTTTGTCCTTTACACCGCTCAATGACCCCCTTGGGAATAGTTGGAGGCAAAATGTCGGTAGATTGTCATGTACTGGGATGTAGTGATTTGTGTTTATTAGTGTCAATTGGGTCGATTATTCAAGGTTAAGCAACGCTTGCTAAGATCGATCTGTGGATGAGTGACCATCCATTTCCTACCGAAACCCATCGGTACCGCGGTGTTTTGAAAAACCCGTTAAGGGGACTACAGGAGCTAAACAGAAGTTTTATAATGCCTAAAAGTATATGATCCACTGCAGTAAACCAAATCAGAAAAATTGGTGTGGGATGCAACGTGTGTCGACACCCTTGCGCCATCCCATCTTCCTAGCATGGCGGGCTGTGCTGGCGCGGCTGCTGCAAATGCGGAAAACCTCAAACGGCGAAAATATTCGAATCTTATTGGGAGTTATATGTTCGAGCCGTTTGGGGTTGAAACACTAGGGCCGTGGGGTCCGAGTGCCCACTTGGTTTTTGGAGACATCGCTAAGCGGTTGGTTGACTCTTCACGTGACCAGAGGGCTGGCCTATTTTTTGGCCAAAGAATCAGTATCGCCATACAACGTGGCAATGCTGCCAGCCTTTTGGGCACTTTTCCTGTCGACAGCGATGCGGATGAATTTTTTGATGCCCTATGATTCTTTTCCTTCTTTCTTTGTTATTTTTATTTATTGATATTTAGTTGTACATACTATTAATATTATTTGTAGATTATGTAAGATATATTTTATGTAAATATTAAAAAAAAAACACAAAAAATATATTTGAAAAAAAATCAGAAAAATATATGATATTTTTCAGGATATATGCTAGTTAGATAGTGTGTTGAAAACATAATACAACTAACTTGATAAGATAGAAAAAAATCACGAAGATACCTCCAAAAATTATATTTTAACGATTAAAAACCATACCAATTAATATACATGCAATCATTATGATTTTTTGTCAGATTATTCTACAAGCAACATATTAACGTAATAGTGTTTTAATATTTTAGTCCAATCAATAGATTTTTTGTAAATAGATAATTACTTCATATTTTGCAATAAATTACCAGCGTTGTGTCATCGCGCTTCTCTTTCTTTTCTATGCATTCCGACAGTGACCGCGCTTTAGCTGTTGTCAGCCTCTTAAGCCGTACGTCAATGAGTCGGCTGTTGTTCGTCTATGAACAATAACCGACTGTTGTTTATAGATCCTTGATAGCCGTTACGGGTAGACAGAACGAAGAGCTGTTCAAGGTAACAGAAAAGAGTTGGCTGCTGGAGGCCCTGTATAAATGGCGTGCTACGAAGGAGATGTACTCACAATCCCGATAAGAGTCAAGCGGTGTTCTTTTCGAAACCGCGACTCAGACCCCTCCTCCCCCGTCCGCTGACCATTTACGGCAAGCCTATCCCTTGGGAGAAGCGAGCCAAATACTTGGGCGTCGTCCTAGACCAGCACCTCTCCTTCTCGGAGCACATAAAGCAGGCGCGCTCGCGCGCCGCTTTCGCTCTCGGTAGGCTCCACTCCGTCCTGAATGCACGCAGCAAATTGTCACTTAGGTGCAAATTGCGCATTTACACAGCGTGCATTCGCCCCATCATGACCTATGCGAGCGTAGTATTCGCACAAGCGAAGCCCCATCACATCCATAGGATGCAGACCCTCCAAAACCGGTTCCTCCGCAGGGCGACCGGTGCCCCTTGGTTCGTTCGGAACGAAAGTCTCCATCTCGATCTTAAAATCCCGACCATCAGTCAGTTCATGAAACGCCTATCCAAGCGTTTCTTCGACTCCGCCGCCACTCACCGCAACCCTCTGGTTGTCGCGACCGCCAGTTATGTCCCCTCCCGAATCAGTCATACCCGCCGTCCCCGGCATGTCCTAGTCGACCCCGATGACCCCATAACCCTCCTCCAGGAGAGCAGTAGGGCCACCAGTACAGTGCACAAACACAGACCGCCATCGTTCCGACCTCGCCGACGAGGTCCCACGCGACGACCCCCCCGCATCCGTTCCCCCCGTCCCCAGTCCGATGAGGCCTCAGCCCGCGCCGTAGCTGAGCCTGTAGCTTTAAATTCCCCGATTAATAATCATGATATTAACCTTTCGATCCAGCCCGTCCCCAATATCGCGCTGCCCTCTCCCGATGACGCCCTAAGCCGAGGTCCGTACCCCACAGGGGGTGCCCTTAGCGTGCGGTCATCTAACATTTAAGTTTAGTTTTAAATTTTTCCGCTCCTGGCTGGAGGCCTTTTAGAGTAAAATCCGAAAGGCAACCACAGGACAGACCGGTTAAGCAGCCACGACCCCCAGTGGTCAAAACTGCGAGTTGCCCTTTTTTTTAAAAAAAAAAAAAAGAGATGTACTCAGCATTAGATGGCTACAGATTGAAGAAGAGAGAGAGAGAGAGAGAGAGAGAGAGAGAGAGAGAGAGAAGAGAGTTTCAATGTCATAAATACCTAAACCTTTAAATTCGTAAACAAAAAATATTTTATTCCATAAAATTAATGATCGCTTATGAAAGTCTTGCACAATGGGAGGTGAGCTTAACCTACCGCCTGTCGCCATCTTTAACTAAGCTATTTATGACATCTTGTGTTATCGAAGCGTTTTATTTAATTGGAAGAGTCTTCATGACGTCACGTCCGCCACCTGACGGGGCCGGCCGCTCAGCAAACGAGCGTTTAGTAAAAGGCGTTATACGAGTCGATGGAGCCCCACCCCAGTCTGCGCGCAGTTTTCAACGAGTCAACAACTGTTTACAAGTATTCACCTACAGTCTTTGAAAAAGGGTATCACGTATCAACGTGTGCATAAATCCTAGCATAATCAGCCTATAATGTTCCCACTGCTGGGACACAGGCCGCCTCTCTTCTAGAGGGAATGGGCTAATGGTAATCTACCACGCGAGCCCAGTGCGGGTTGGTAGATAAATAAAATAAATAAATCCTGACTATTTTGTAATTCCTAAATTAGTTTCATTGTGGCGGCTCAGTATGTCAATTAAAGGAATATTATTAAAATGTGCTGAATATGATTTGAAATGTGATTCTTTAAGTGTTTTGATAACATGTACGTGCTTATATTAAATAAATATTATACTACTCTGTGTTATTTCCTACACTTGGATTTTAGATGATTTAGGTAAACTTAAAAGTGTGACTTGGTATTAGCGTGTCCAATGACTACCCACTATTCATTCGTTAAAAAA
This sequence comes from Dryobotodes eremita, assembly GCA_917490735.1. Lineage (NCBI taxonomy): Eukaryota > Metazoa > Arthropoda > Insecta > Lepidoptera > Noctuidae > Dryobotodes > Dryobotodes eremita. The sequence continues at coordinate 4,075,894 of OU823254.1, read as the reverse complement.
ACTTGTAAAAATAAGTGTATTTTAAAACACAAACAAGGAAAATCGTGCCGGTTACGTTTCTAGTCAAACTCGTTTAGCGGAACCATTAGATAAGGAAAATCATTATAAATTCGAATTTCTAAGCGATTACCGACATATACTTAGCGACTGCGATCAGACGTCAAAAAAGAGGGATGGGACACATCGTCAAGAAAGGATCGCGCAAGCGCATTGATGCTTTTAATTGGTTATCAGTTCACGTGGACTATGTTGACGGTTGTTGCTGGTTGACGTCATCACGTCACCGCCGGCTACTGCTGAAAACCAGCGCTGGGGCTCTGTCTCGCATAGGGTCGTAGCATTATGCTGAGCGATTGCCGTTTTGCGTGAATGTGACGCATATTTTCCCCCAACTCGTTCTTTTTTGTGTTTGTGTTTTTCTTTGCGTCATGTTTACCGCAAATAAATGTATTTTCTTTCTTTCTTATGTAGGATGGGCTGATTTATTTATCTTTAAGGAAATGCTAACGATTGCACATTTTTACGTATTTTTCTGTTCCTTTCTGTCTGTCTGTTTATTTGTGTGTACAGTCAGCAAAAGAGATAAGTATTCAGGTTCGCCGGATATAGTTGAAGTTTAGTAAGAAACCGATGATTTTTTTTCGAATAAAATAAAATAAAATTAATAGAAAACAAACTGGTAATTTATCAAATTAAATTTCATTCGAAAACATTCATCGGTTTCTTACTAAACTTCAACTATATCCGGCGACCATGGATAATTATGTCATTTGCTGACCGTACATAAAAGGTTAAATAAATAAATAAAATTAAAATAAAATAAAAAACGATTGAGATATGTTTATTTAAAAATCGTCTACGTCCCAAAGGACCGGTGATAAAAATTTGTAAACAAATTCAATGTCATAAACTACATCAAGTACATACATTCGATTGCAAAAGTTAAAAAGTTGAAATAAAAGTTGTAACTTTTTTTTTTAGATTTGTATTATCTTCTTTAGAAACCAATCAACAATAATATAAAATGTTTACAAAAGTTAAATTAGGTAATTAAATCATTTTAAATAAAAATCAGTCTTATTTTGAAGAAATAAATCAACAAAATATATAGTTATGTATTTTTAATCAAAATTTAGAAAAATATAAAAGTAATAATATAAATAATTAACTTTAAAAAAATAAGAAATCTTACAATACCTAGAAATCAGTTATGAAGATGTATTCTGTTTATTTAGATGATTTCACATAAGTAAATATTTAAATAGTTAAAATTCATAAACTATGCGACTATCACAATGTATGCCACTGTCCCTTTAAATTAATTTTGAAATCATTATAATACCGGTCCGTTGGAACGTAGACGATTTTTGTTTACGGTCGAATGGCCCGCGGTCCACTTTGCGCCGTTCAGACTAAATACCCAAATGAGGATGCACTATCTACTTCAGATACAGATATATAATAATAAATAATAATGAGAATGAAAATAAAGTAATTTATGTGGACACGATAACCTTTATACAATGAAAAGAATATATAAGGAAAGAAAAATGCGTTTATTGGCATCACAATAAAAAAAACACCTTATAATTATAAAAAAAATACACAGAAAATGCTTATAGAGCCAAAATGGCGTCAATTCAGAATAAAGTCAGATGGCAACACAAGGTATAAATACAGTCTGACGCTGATTTTCATCTGCAGCCTAATATACAGGGCGGCAGGGACGCACAACCTGTTATCATGGATTGAATACATGATTCTGAACAACCCTGCGTTGAAATCTTGCTTCAGTTTAAAAAAAAAAAATGGCTGTTCATTACATTTTGACTGCGTAGGTATCGCACTTTTCTATGAAACAGCAGATACATTTTTTGATAACCGGCGAAAAATTTCTACGCTAAGGGGTCTAGAATCATGTGCTGAATTCATGGTTAAAGTTAGCTCGTCGATGTCCCTGCTACCCTGTATAAATAAAACGTTTAGGAGCTAAATAAAAGACACGTCCTAACTTCTTGTCAGTCTCATTAATTTGAGTGACAGTGTTAAAGCGAGATTAAAAGGACCAGAATTTAGAGTGCAAATTTAAAATTCAGTTTTGTAGATAAATTCAAATGATCTTTTCATTAAAAACGTTATGAAGACTGGCATCTAACATCATGTATTTTAAATTAAATTACAAGCTGCTCGCTATTCCCTACTTTGTCTTTAAACGTTAACCCCCTTATTAATAAATCCGGGGTAAAGTTATGCCTAAGCGTTGAAAAATGTATGGTTAAACCAAAGTTGGTACGGGTGGAACTTTTCTTCGGGTTTATTTATTAATAAGGGGAAAAGACCGTAAAAAAGTTTAATAAATCCATCTCAAAATTCTGATCAGTAAATCAGTTTTTCTACGTTATTTGATGACAAGAACAGTCAATCAAAGAGTTTCTCATGGTAGCTTTCAGAATCCGGGGGTTAGTTTCAGAAGTTTCTTTGTGATTTATATACTATGGTAACGGGATGATCGGTATGACTGTCAAGGACGTCATGGCTAAGTCGGAGGTTTTTGGCTTGGTACCCGAGGACGGATAAAGGATATTTTTTACCTCGCATAAATAAATAAAAAAAATGCGCGCGCAGCACCGTACAGTCCCGTGCACTAATATGTATACACTTAGCAGAATTTAAAAGCGATTTTCTCGAGTAACATTGATTGCAACTTCGAGATAAGACCTATTTCATAACAGTATAGGTTTGAAAATACTATATTCGTAACAGCATAAAATGACAATCAATACATTAGGAGAAAATCAAATTAAGAAGTTGCTAAGTGTATACATATTAGTGCTCGTGACTGTACATATGATAGAATTGTAAATTCTTAAAACTTAAGAATAAGAGAGATTTAGTGCGAGAGACAGAGATAGTTACTTATATCTTACTTCTCTCTCGTGTAACGAAATGTGTCTAAACGTGGCGCATCCTTGAAATGTCATTGTCAATCCGCTTCCAATTAGGTATATTATCGAATCGCCGGCTAACAGGTTTCACTTTGAAAACTTTACATACGGGTAGAGTTGCGAGGCACAGCCAGTTAGGTACTATGTAACTAAATTAATCACACAAATTCTCTAAAAATATTTTCAGAGCTCGACTTCTAATTACAACCGCCATTCCATTAGTTCGGATTTCTTCCCATACCGTTGAAGACTCTGTTTATAGAAGACACAGCTAATATCCACTTCGCTTTCCAATTACGAATACAGCGTGTTCACAAATGGATTTGATAAAATAACACCACAAATGAGGTCGGGGTGCCGTTGTACGGGAATCAATTTTATCGATAATAAGCCGATATCGACTGGGTAGCCGCACTGGGAATAATATGGGTGTACATGAAAATGTTAATAAAATGTTCGATATTTTGAGTGATTTTATTTGTATTTTTATTATGAGTGCTGGGAATGACGGTTGTAATTTGAGTGATTTATTTTAACACATAAAACTATGCTACGATATTATTTTTGTATAAAAGTGGACAACAGCTATTAATCGCATAAGTAGGTCCTACTAAGATTTGTAATTATAACATACTCGTATTAAATTCTGTAGGTACTTATGCGTAGACCATTCCTGTTGATAGCTGGTTGCAAGTATGTATTTGGAATCTGTTACGACATTCTATGTGAATAATTGTTTTCAAAATTCTTAATAATTTCCAATAATAAAGACTTACACCAATTAATCGTTCCATTTCTCTTTCTTCTCAAATTACCTTGTCAATAACAAACCAATTCTAAGCTTGATCGTTTTTCATTAAAAACAGATTTCTTATTTAAAATCTCTTAAAAACTAATCCCTCGTCGAGTTAAGTTCAATTATCTGGAAGTGCTCCTTGGCGCCTGCTGACAAAATGGATGATTCCTTGAATTTTAACTAGCTCTGCCCTAGATTATAGAACAAAATAAATGTGGTGTACAAATGAAATAGATTATGGTGGTATTTTTTAAGTATTTGTGTTTTTGTTGATCTCTGTTTTGTGATACACTGACGTATACATGCACAGGTTCATAATAATAATAATAATAACCCCACCGCTGTATCTTTATATTGACGTCGTGGTGGGGCTTGCGTGCTCCTGAAGTCTAGGTCTGTACTGGTAGAGTTTACTTTGCCGAAACAGGTCTAAGGTGAGGAGCCAGACCAAGAGAGATACAGAAACTCGCAGGGCAGCATGTGGCGAGCTGTTGGGCAGTAGCGATCCCACGGATCCTATCTCCCGGGAGAAGTCTTGTTCCTCACCTCTGGCTTGCCTTTATTGGCTGGCTGGAGTGAACGATGACGAGGAACAGAGCTCCCACCTCTTTCTTGCCTTTATTGGCTGGCTTGAGTGGAGATTCGCAAGAGCAAACGTGCTCGGAGGAAGTATTTCAGTAAGTGCTGGTAGGGATCTTGACCATCGGAAGATGGTCCCGGAAGGGCTCTGGGATTGTTCTGATAGCCGTGGAATACCTCTCCACTCCTCAAGCACCTCAGGAAGTGTTGCCCTCTTGTCGCTACGTCACTATGTGCTAGCGACGGTTTCCGGGGCCCATTATTGAGTGTGAAAGTCACCGCTTGCCATTTTATCCGTGTATATAATATAAAACATTGATCAGGCAGGGGTCATAGTCTTTCCATAGTTCTAGGTAACTAGTCCACTCCAGGCACCCAAACCCATAGCCCAATATCTTTTTTTCTTTTTTCTTTCAATGGTCCAAAATCAACCGGGGGTTGTCTTTGGGTGCACTTGCACAGTGCATACAGGGATAATCACCGGCTTGTGCTTCATTTCCTTTACTTATAGATTCTAACGGGCCTCTGCGAGTTGGCTTCAGCCCCTCGTATGCCTACCAAAGGTCCGGGACCTCATGGTCCCGAGATATGCGAAAAGCTTGAAAATAAATAATAATAATAATGTTTGTCGACAATGATAGTTAGACCCTAAATCAGCTAAGGGTCTGTGATGTCAGTCATAGGATTACCTCTGTCTATCAAGCGTTGTCCATGCATGGTTTAACACTTTTGACTTATAGGCAATAAATTTCCGGTTATAAATTAAATTCCTCAAAGTAAATACTTTCCAAAGACTAAAACTTTTGATTAAATTGTGACACACAATTCAGCTCAGTTTTAGGTTTTAATTCCTGCAACGAGAGTTGGGACAGACATTTGTTTGGCCTACGGATGTTTGTTAACAGTCTCAATGTTTGTGAAAGTGATTTGTGTTACTAAGGGCAACAGAGAATAAAGGTTTGAGGGACATAGACCAATGATCTTGTACTATTAATTTTTTCTCTGCTAGATAGTGCACGTTTTACAGGATGAGAAAGAATTTAGTTTCATGGCTGTAATCATTGTAAGTATGTCATAATTTTATGGGAAAACTCGGTAGGAATCATTTAAAAGTTTTTCCTCAACGCAAAAGCGCCAGCGTAGCCCGCGAATTACAAATTTTATTACGTTTTTTGCAATTTTTGTTGATGATTGAATTATTATTATTTTATAAATTTACATTTGTTACGGTCGCAAATCATATTTTGATCAATATACAACCTGATACTGACCCGCAAATTGCAAAAAACGTAAGCAAGAATTTCGCGGCCTACCTTAGCTTAGCCCCCTTAACTTAATTTTACGAGTAGTGGGCGCGCTATTGCATATTTTAGATAACGTCAGTGGGTGCGTGGGGAGCATTTTGCCGCTCATATTTATTGTTAATTTTAAGTAGGTAAACTGCGATTAAATTGTTTTCTTCTTTCATGGTTTAAATAAATTCGTAAGAAAACAAAATATTTATTAAAATTTGTTAAAGGGCCCATAGGCTTATAAGAATTTTTGGAGAAAGTAACTTTTTAATCGACTTGCTTAACTTATTCTACATAGTATTTTTATAAAATGGATAAATATAACAAAATTATAAATGATCTACAGGTACAGGATATGCTTTATGCGTGCACCTAGCTTCTGACGTTTCATAAGTGCCCATGTAGGAATAAGTGAAAAAAAAAAATTGTTTTATTTTTTAGCATAACGAGTCTTCACGCAGGTACATACATGCAATGCTCCGTTGCACAGCAATTTTGAGCATCTACGATGAACTTTTTCTTTGTTGGACATATACTGCATTTGTTCTCCTTCATCCAAGGTGGGGGTTCTTCTAAAAATACAAAAAAAAACAAATAACAAATAATATTGAAACTAGATTTTATGATGAAGTCAAATAAACAATTTTATTCGGAAATAGAGTAGCTTCTTTTTATCTCCATAAATTACATTTCAAATAAACATATAAACACCAATATAATATAAATGCAAACAAAAATACTTAGGTTATACAATATTAATTAAATACCTACATAAAAAATCCAAAACAAAAGACCATATTTCAACTTTGCAAAGCAAAAAGATTACAGAACTTGTACTTACGTGAGTAGGCGTGCGCTGAGCAAAATGCCGCCACGCGATACCTGTTGGTGATAACTTTCTTCTCCTGCAGCCCCCATGTACTGACCGAGTTTAACCTTTCGACAAGGGTCGACGACGAAAGTAGAGGTAGCTACTAAAACACTGAACTCAACGCGCAAATATTTTACAAGATTTTGATGTTTTTTTGCCGAGGGCGGAAAATGCTCACAGCGCGGGCCCACTCTAGGGTTTAAGAATCAAACTGGCTGGATAAAATAGAATAGAATACTCTTTGTTATATGAACCATAAAAATTACAGATATAAATGTAGAAATTTTACATAGGGTGACACAATGGGCGGTTATCGCTAAAAGCGACCTTTTAAAGATGACTATTGGTTAGGTTAAAAGGGAATAGGAGAGAATGCTGGTTTCAAATCGGTATTATGAACGTTTAATGAACTAGTTGTTTACACCAGTTTCTTGCTTTTGATTAAAGCGTCTGCAAAGTTACTGTTTAATTTTGCTCAACTTCATTGCATATTAACTTCCATACACCACTGGCGTGGTGAATACCTAACTTTGCCACCGTTCATTGCAAGCTCTTCAAAAATTCAAACAATTACGTAAAACACTTGAATTGTTTATATGTTGCAAGTTGTGACTGTTTGCGGCGACGTCCATTAACTTTTGTTATTGTAACTGTTACAAACGGGGCTGAATTTGAAAATATAGTAAAGATTATTTGGAACGCTTTCAATGTCGCACTCATAAAGCTGTTCTTCTTTTCGGATTGCTTTGTTATTCTAATACGATTTTTAGTCAGAGTGATTCTTATGATTCAAGCCCTGGGAATGAGCATTTGAGCATGGAGTCCTCGGATCGATCCTCAGAATGGGCAAACAGTAATAGAGTTTTCCAACAAGAAAAAAAAAAGTTGCAGCCCGGATCCTAGATTAGTGCGAAGATGGCCATAGGCTCCCATTTCCATTACATTGGACTAAAAGACGAAGAACTGGTTTACTATATACCACTTGACTGCCTAATCATATATAGAGTGACGATGAGGTTATCACATGAAATGAAACCACGTATCCTACATGACGCTCGTTAAACATAAAAAGAAAATAACAAATTAACGTTCTAGACGGGGTACTTTTGTTTTGTTTGGTAATTAACAACATCATGTAAATGCATAGAGATATCATCTGACGAATACTAGTAGGTCAATGATTTTTAGTATAATTGACTATAAATACATACATAAACTCACGCTTTCTTCCCATGGGGGTAGGCAGAAACTACAGAACGCCACCTGGTACGATCCTCACATACTCTTTCTGCCTCGTTTACGTTCATACATCTGCGGGGTAGTTACGTAACACACTAACAGTAGGAATGGGTTTCATTTTGACAGTTCAACAACATTCATTGCGTTATTTACGTTGTTGAGCAGACAAATTTTTCGAACATATCAAGCAATGGATTAGCAATAGGCTTCAAAATGATTCTGATTGTGATAGATAGTGTGTTACGTAATTATGGTGCAGGTCATACACGCACGCCGGTTGCGAGTACTACGCAACTGACCTTTCTGATATTTTTTTTATTTGAACAGGCATAAATATATCAACTTGTTTTAACCGCTGTACTATTTATCGTGATAATCTCATGCTATCTTGTATGATCCTGCGATTTCAACCTATTTGTATGGCCTTACAAAAAAGTCATCATCAACTTAATTTTAGCCGAAAGACGTCCAGTGCTGGACAGGCCTCCCTAAGCACTGCCATTTCGACCGGTTCTGTGCTTCTCCTACTCAGCGGATTCCTGCGGCCTTCGCAAGGTCATCAATCCAACGCTACGTCTTTCGGTACGCGGTCGCCATTTCAGAACCTTTCGGATTCATCAGATATCTGTTCTGCGTGCGATGTGCCCTGTCCACTGCCACTTAAGTTTGGAAATTCTTCAGGCTATGTCGGTAACTCGGTACAAATAAGTAGTTAATAATAGGTCTTTACCTATGAAATTGCCGTTTTGTATGAAAAAATTTAAACGAATTTTTTTCATGAATTTTTTATTTGTATTAATCGAAGTAATCACCCATGCAATCAATGCATCTTTGCCATCGCAGTGGCAGTTTATTGATGCCCTTCTTAAAGAAATAAGCTGGACGGGAGGCAACAAATTCTTCAAAGGCATTTTGTACTGCCTCTCGGGTATTAAATTTTTTTCCCGCCAAGAAGTTATCCAAATTCTGGAAAAAGTAGTAGTCTGTAGGCGCAAGGTCTGGTGAGTAGGGCGGATGACGGAGAGCTTCCAACCCCAGTTCTTGCAACTTGGAGACCGTCTGCTGTGCAGTATGAGGTCGCGCGTTGTCGTGCAGGAGCAGCGGAGACGAGCGATTGACCAATGCTGGTTGGAGATGCGCCAGCTTCTCCATCATTGTGTTCAGTTCTTCACAGTACACATCTGCAGTAATGCTCACCCCGTTTGGTAAGAAGCTGTGATGAATCACACCGGCGCTAGACCACCAAACAGTGACCATCACTTTTCTAGGGGTAAGTTTTCGTTTAGGGCATTGTTTAGGTGCTGAACCAGGATCCAACCAACTTGCTGAGCGCTTACGGTTATCAAACAGAATCCAGTTTTCATCGCAGGTAACAATGCGGTTCAAAATTCCTTCATTTGTGTGTCTGTTGAGCAGTGCAAGGCACGTCTCGACGCGTACTTCGCGCTGGCGATCATTGAGTTCGTGGGGCACCCATTTGTCAAGCTTTTTTACCTTGCCAATTTGACGCAAATGGACCAATATTGTTTTGACGCTAACGTCGAAAGCTGCTGCTAATTCAGCCGTAGATTGTGTATCATCAGCTTCCACAATCGCCTTTAATTCGTCATTGTCGACCAAAGTCTTCGGACGACCGCGAGGTTCATTTTTCAGGTCGAAATTTCCAGAACGGAAGCGAGCAAACCAATAACAGGTGGTGCGTTGGTTTGTAGAGTTAGCTCCGTAAAGGTCGTTGATGTTGCGTGCCGCTTGTGCCGCGTTGCTGCCACGACGGTACTCATATTCCATAATTACTCGAATTTTTAACGTATCCATGATGACGAAAAAGATTGAAATGCGATGAAAATGTAACACTAATCAATAAAGAAATGACTACTTTTAGAAAAAAAAATCCATGTTTTTAAAATAAAATTAATTTGAAATTAGAATTCATAGCCAAACAAAAATTATTTTGATTTGAAATGGCCAGTACTGCAGAACGGCAATTTCATAGGTAAAGACCTAATATCAATAGTATCAGCCTTAGTTTAATAAAGGAAACAATACAGCAAAAACCTCATTTTATAAGCCTGCCACGTAGAGCCTTTATAGGTTTTACACAGTTGCCGTTAAATACCTACTTGGCTCGGGAAAGCCGTTTGGCGGGTTAACAGAGAAAAATATATAGGCAACGATTTTTAAATAATGTACGTGGATAAAATGTATTATGCTGCAACAAAACGCATGCACGGAATAAATCGACGCATTGAGGATAATATATTTACAATATATACGGCTTGGAGATAAAGCCAGCAAATAAAATTACTAGCGTAAAATATGGATTTTCAACTTTGTTTCTTGAGTCGGCAATTGGAGTCTCTGCGATAGCGATTCTGTGATATAGTTTGATTGATCTATCGTATTGAGAATCTGTCATCTTGATTTGTAAAATAAACGTCAGTGTGTTACCAGCTATCCGTCACTTTATTTCTTCTTCTTAAGTCCTAGGCTTTCGTCCTCCGCAATATCCACATATGTAATCAAATTCCTTGATATACAATCGATGAATCTTCTTTTTCGCCCCGAATCTAAATGTTTGTGTGTGTGTGTGTGTGTTTGTAGTTTTGTCTATTATGTGCTATTTATGTGTTACTGTTAAAGCGTGTGTGCTTTTAAATAATATTCCGTATGCTTATAGTAAAACTTTTAATAAATTCAGCGGCCTGCTTTAAGCGCTCGATTATTGCATACATTGCTTTGCATGTTCAGCTTGTGCATAGATTGAGTTTTTCAAGCGCTTTTTTTTGTAGAAATAAAACAAAAATTATAAGCCTGTGTAGTTAGCGTCAAAAATAGTGGGCCGCACAGACTGTTCTAAATTATTTGGGCAACTAATGATATCTATACATATTATAAATTAGAGTCGCTTTACGTCTCTGATCGAGTGACCGCGTTGTTCTTCTCAACTACGCGAAGTGTGTGTGTTACTAACTGTGTGGTTCTTTCCTCAAAAGACCATTTCAGATACCAATCTGCAAGGTCTTCGCATGACCTGACCAAGATTATGTCTGGACTTTAAAAGAGACTGTGACCTCTGAGTTTGTTTCGGCCTTTCTTCTCAGAGTAGTCAGATAGGAAACGCCGACCTCATCTAGTTTAAAAAACATGATTGACGTGTAAAAGTGTTTGTACAAACCTACTTACAGAAATAAAATCATTTATCATTTATTATTTATCATTTACGAAACGATTTTGATGCGGCTTTCACCATAATTTAGAGAATTTATTCCGGAAGGTTTATGTGTATAATAGAACAGAATAGAATAGAATAGAATACTAAAATACATACAACAATTTTTTTTTTACAAAATAACAAAAAGTATACATTTATTTTAAATTTACATATAATAAAGAAATTTCGAAGTTTTATCAAGTAAAAATCGTGCAAAGCAGGGGCGGGTCACTAGTTAAAAAAAAAAAAACTACCTCAATCGGATAAAATTCTAGTCGAATTAACCGCCTTTTTTGTCATTTACTGTTTTTCAGAAATACTCTTTCTGTCATTCAGATAATATAGTTTTTTATATAACTTTGAACAGTCTGCTTGTCCCGATATGTTTGATGCTGACTGTACCTTAAGCGCGCTCGTTTTCCTGTTGACAACTTTAATGCAAAATGTAAAAACCGGATTTTTAATATGAGGAGTAAGTAGGTATTCGATTTCTAAAACGGTTAATGTCGTAATTTGTTGAAAAACGTGTTAATTTCGAGGTTTTCTTTTTTGAGTGGTCTCTTCGTTTCGTTTTTTAATTCGGTGTATATTTTTTTAAACGATGTTTTTCTAACTAGCTGTATAATGATACAATATAAAACATCTCTTGGGATAAATATAAAGATCTATAAAGCCTCATTCATATTATTTCGCCACACAGTTACACTGCATTCAACAGAATAGGAGATAAAATTATCCCACGGGAAATATCGAAGTATTGAAAAGAAAATACTCAGTGAAAAATTTATAAACTTCCAATACTCGATGGATTATTATTTAAAATGTGTTTATACAGTTTAGTCTCGAGTTTCTAGTTGTTGAAGAAATTCTCCTTTCGAAGCAGCTTTTCAAGCGAATATTGTATTTTTGGAATTGAATTTTAATGCTAGTTTGAATTGAAGTTTTAGTGAAGTTTTGCGGTTGAGTTTAAAATACTTTGCTTCTTAAGGTATGCTAAAGTTCAGAGACCTATACATAATCATAATTACACATTCATTGGTTTATTTTGGAGCAGTTGTGGCCCAGTAGAAACGGCCGTGACTTATGAACTGTAGGTCGTAGGTTCGAACCCAGCCAGGCACTTTACTTTCTGTAAATTATTTAATCACCACTGCTGTCAAACCGTTGAAGAAAAACATCGTGAGTAAACCGGTATGTCCTAGAAACAAAAATTGGAAGATATATATGACTTCCACCAAGTCGCACTGGGCCCGCGCTGGGATTACGGCCCGCTTCCTCGCACAGAGAGGAAACCTGTCCAAACTCAGATCCAATAGTTTGGATTTTACTACTTGCTTCAATTAACTCGAAAATGGGTATAAATAATGTTAAATCATACAATGAAAACGTGCCACAAGCTTTTTTAAAACAAGCCCTGTCGCGGTCGTGGTGAAAACGGAGGACACTGTTTATTTGAAAAATCTTATTCCACTGATTTATTAACTTAAATATTGGCCCGAATGCTTATTTATCTAAATCTATATTAATATATAATAAAGCTAAAGAGTTTGTTTTTTTATTGTTTTTGTTTGAACGCGCTAATCTCTGGAACTACCAGTTGCATTTGTAAATATATTTTTGCATTTCAAAAGCCCAATTATTTATAGGCTATTTAATATCACGCTCCGACCTTTAGGAGGAAAAAGGCAAAATAACGCCAAGCGAAAACGAAGTAATAGCGCAGGCAGGCGACAATTAAGACTGGCCGAAAAGGAACAAAAATAATTGAACTTCGAATTTCGAACGAATACGCGTTATTATTTTATTTGCTGTGAGAACAGAATTTTATGGTTACTTGTGATTACTGGCATTCTGAGAAAAAAATACCTCAAATAATTGAGAGCGTTTAGACTTGTATGGAAAAAGTTTTTTGTGATGTCTGACTTTTAGTGCCATCTCAAAAATCCATCCTGTATAGGAAGACAAAAACCCGACAGTTTGGTAATTACCTACTTAAAGATGACAGTCACCCCCTTGATTCTATTCTAACTAGCCTTTATTGTCTCCCACTGCAGGGACAATAATGACTCTCCCTTTTGCACAGAATTCTCTATTTTGCTAGCCGGCCAGTTCTTTCTATGGAGCCAAGCTCGTCCCGCCATCTTCGTCTCGGCCTGCCGCGATGTCGTCGTGCGTTTAGTAGGACCCAATCGGTCGTTCTCTTAGCCCATTTGTCATCTGACATGCGGCAGATATATCCCTGAGAATGGAACAAAAAAAAAAACGAGAAAAGCCAATTCTGATTGGTACGAGGACAGTATGGTTTCTGTCCACACCATGAGTTTTGTTAATTAAATTAATTAAACTTGTCTCGAGTCTACAGGAGTTATAGGAGGATAAGTAGATACTGCAGCTCAAGCAGTATGGGAAGGCCCCCAACAAGATAGAACGAGGATCTGGTAAAGGTCGCGGGTATCAGCTGGATGCGGGAGGCACAAGACCAGTCGTTGTGGCGACCCTTGTGGGAGGTCTATGCTCCACAGTGGATATTGGCCAACATCTTTCGGGTTAAGGCCGAAGCGCGAGGATAACCCGCGGAATTATATTTTTTAATTTCTTACAATTCCTTGCAAAAAAAAGTAAGAAAATTGTAATTCCGCGGGCTCCCCTAGCTCATCCGCCTTAATGATGATCATGATCTACTACCGCAATAAAAAATATACCCACTCAGCATGTTTGGTAGCGAGGCTGGATGAGCCTGAAGAAATAATTTGCGAAGGATCTTCAAACGCTCCTGCGGTCCTGAAAGGCAGATAAAATAATCCCTAATCATAAACGAAGCAGAAATAAATCCTTACCATTGTACTATTTAGTTTTATACGTTTAGGTTACGTTTCGGTTAACGAGGCAATACGCCTGTGGTTCTGACAATGTATAGTTTTATGGAGCGGCTTGCGCACGTAGCAAATGGGCTGTTTATAATTTTGTTCGCTACTATATGAATATGCAAAAGGTGTAAATTTTACGTGAATTCATGTTTTTTGCCTTTTAGTACTTTTTATACTTTGTCTGCTGTATCTTGTTTTGTTCTCATTTCTGTAGTTATAAGATTATTCTGTAGGTACACATAGTATGTTTACATATTTTGTTTTTAAAAGATTTTTCCTTGAGGAAATCCCTTAAGGGAAGTAGCAGGCAATCGCCAACTACGCAGCTTTGTTTGGCAAAATATTGTCATATGAATCATGAGGAAAAAAGGGTGTTTTAAAAGTATATAAAGACTTGTTACGTTCAATTAACTCACAGAGTAGTCTTCTCTACTACAGCAAGCGCTCCTTGGTATAACGACTCAGTAAAGGACCAAAATTAAAATGAAGTTCAATCTGTTCCTCCTAATCGCTGTCTTCGTGGTTGCGGCTATCTTCATACCAGATCAAGTTATGGCGGCCTGCATTAAAAATGGCGACGGCTGTCAACCCGATGGCAGTCAAGGGAACTGCTGTTCCGGTTATTGTCACAAGGAACCTGGTTGGGTCGCTGGATACTGTAGATAAATGATCTATAATAACAGTTTGACATGGCCGTAATACGCGCTACGTCGTGAACTTGCGGACACCAGTCCGCCCTACTAACCAATGACAGTTTCAATTTTTGTTTTGTGAAAAGTTTACTAAAATCTTTAATAAAATAATATATTAATACCGTTTTTTTAGTTTTGTATTCCTCCTCCTATAGTATTCCTTTAATTACAGATGCATTATGTTAAAAGATTAAAAACATTTTCATACAATACAAACTCTGTGATCGTTTGAAAATTTAAAAAGTCGGTATCGCAACAGTACACGGCAGTCGTGTGCTTACTAGTTGCGTCTTGTAATTATTATTATTTCCATTATTCCATTGAAACTCAAAAATATTAATTACATTTAAAAAAACATACACACACACACGCACACGTACACATATACATATAAATTACATTTTTTGTTAATACTTTTGATAGACAAAACAACTTATTTAACAAATATAAAAAATAGTAGCCCATCGGTATCGGGCACAGGATCTAAGCTACGGGTGCAGCGGTGGTCAGGGCTCCTGAGAGAGGAACCTCCTAACGATACTGCCGTGTCCAGAAGTACTGGTTTCTGGATCAAACTCTTGATCCAGCTGTCTAACGAGAGCCTCCTCAGGTGTTGCTCAAACCTCTTGGATATTATGCCATTGGCCGTCACAACTATTGGCACAATGACAGCTGTATCCAAATCCCACATGTCAGCACATGTAATTTGAGTGAATTTGCAAGGTTATTGTTATTTAATTTATGCTTGAGATATGAACTGGGCTCCTTTAATAAAGATTGGTCCTTGGCAGCTCTGGAAAGAGACAGGTGGAAAGAGAGTAGGGAGGTCTTTGCCCAGCAGTGGGACATTAATGGCCAATAATAATAATTGTATGCTATATAAAATCAAAATCAAAAGTAATTTATTCAAATTAGACTGAGAATCAGCAGTTTTTTGAACGTCAAAATTACATAAGACAGTCCCCCAAAATGCCCGCCCTTCACCACTTCTTAGTGCTTTAGCTGCGAAGAAGAAGTGGCGCAACAAAGTCCCCAGCAGCACAGCTCTCTGTTCAAAGAAAAACTGGCTTCTATACAATCGTAAGTAATTAAAATTATGAAACACAAAACATTACATTGAATTATTTGTCCTAAGTCAGCTAGCACACGCCATTATACAGACAAAGACATTGAAAACTATACTCAAGAAGATATTTAATAAATGATAAAAACGTAAACAGAACTTAATACCAAAATAAAAGCCTCCAGGCATAAAGGGCGAGCCCGCTTACTTATGCAATGCTGCATTATGTTCATATAGCTGTAACTGAAGTCACAAATGATAATCTGGGACCTTCGAAGTAAAATAAATAAAACAGTTAATTACTAATAACAATAATAAAACTATGCAGTCAGCAAGGCGATCTGTCACCACAAGCAGCACCCCGCCATACCCTCCCTCGCCATATTTTAAGGAAGGAGCCAATCCGACCTCTGACGCTACCGCAAGCAGTGACGTCTAAAGGAGTATGACGAAATTGCTGCCGGTTGCTCAGGCAAGAATAATATGATCAATTGTGGAGGTCGCTAATGGTCGGTTCTATAATCCTAGAATCCTTCGTTTGCTCAGGTTTTAATACAAGTAATTGCGCCATAAAACAACTTTGCAGCCTTGCATAACAAATAACTGTTGAATATCAGTGGCTTTGCCCCACAGCAGAATGCCGTAGGACAAAACGCTGTGAAAATAACTAAAATAGACTAGCCGACCTGTAAACCTAATCTAGAATATTGAACTCAAACTCAAAGCATTTATTTCAAATAAAGCAATTACAGGCACTTGAATTATCAAGGGGTCAGTCAGTCAGAAAAATGAAGATAGTTGCCCATTCCAAAGCGTAATAGGTATCTATGGAGAATAACGGGCAAGAAACTCCATGGACACTCTTTTAAATCAACATAACGTTACAAAAAAAAAATGGTTACATCATTCATGTTAAAATTATACATGTGAGAACGATGTAAAAAGACGTGCACGTTAATCCATAATAGGTAGGAATAAGCCGACTAAGATAGAAAGACAACATGATGGGATGCGCGGCCTCCCTTCACAAGTCTTAAATTATACCTTTAAACCTTGCCTAAATGTAATAAGATATTAGTTGTAGGCAAATACATTTATATATACCAACTAATATTAAAATATTTGTAAATGACATCACGACTGACAGTTGTCCTATTAAGCCTCGTACTCACAGGACAAACATCCCACGACACCAGTCGCTTGAAACGTTGGCCGATGGCGACCAACGTGTCTAGATATCTTGCCGCACGACCATTATCATCATTTTCGATGTTGCTAGACATGTCGTGCGACGTCACCCGACGTCGCTCGATTTCGCCCGAAATATTTAAGGACACGCGTCGAAGGAAGCTTTATGCATAGGAGCATGTCCGGCAGTATCCACACGGCTACATATCAAACTATGAATTTCCAGTATAAACTGATCTCGCATTGTATAGGATTTCCGCACAATGAGAGGTCAGCTTACACTGGACATTTATAGCTTGATATGGAGCCGTGTGTACGATACACTACGCAAAGCGATAGCGCGTTATTTGCAGTTGTAGGGCAACAAACGATCGTGCATAGTTCATGTTGGACGTGTCCCGCAGTCGTATTGTTAAATGATAAATGATTTAATTTCTGTAAGTAGGTTTGTACAAACACTTTTACACGTCAATCATATTTTAAAACTAGATGAGGTCGGCGATTCCTATCTGACTACTCTGAGAAGAAAGGCCGAAACAAACTCAGAGGTCATAGTTTCTTTTATAGTCCAGACATAATCTTGGTCAGATCATGTGAAGATCGTGTAGATTTGTGTCTGAAATGGTCTTTTGAGGAAAAACCACACAGAATGAGTGGACCTGTCCAGTCAGTGTACGCATTTGTCAGTAATCGTCCAGTTCAACTCAAAACTTAAGGAGCTCAACGATTCTACCAACAAAGAAAGAAAGAAAGGACATTTGGGTAGGCCGCATAAATTACTCGAACTGCCAGACCATGATCAAAACTAATTAAGAAAAAAAAAACAATGATCCACATAGTATTTACATTCACAATAATTAAAATAATATACTATTTTACGAAGTAAATATGTTGGTTTTCTTCATTAAAAAGCATTGCTTACTTGGATTTGCTTTTATATATGACGTTAACTAGTAGTAATAACAAAAGACATTTTGTCATATATCACGTTATTATAGCTGCTTGCTTTGCATAGAGGTACATGGAGCACACTAGGACATGACGCCTTTCTAGATGTCCAATGTGTAGAGAGCTTAATATACAAAGTCAGCTCGCAGTCACTGTTCCCTTCAGTAGCCATTATTGGAACTATTCATTTCCGCCATCTTTGAATGTCATATGTATTGTTTATTTTTTAATATAACTCTTTAGATTACTGTCATGGGCTCTGTTTATACAGAGACACCTGTTGTTTAAACAACGCTTTTCTTTTGAAACTCAATATTAAGGAAAATTGTTGTGATTACTTTTTATATCAATTTGACTGAGATCTATCTTTTGAGAGTATTTGTACGAATGTGCGCAAACTCTAAGTGCGACACCAAGATTACATGGAGTCCTGCCATTTTTCTTACAAGGTCAACACAACTAGTAAACGATTATTAACTATGTTTATAATAATTATCTGTAACTAGCACAATCAAAAACCCAATATTTAAAATTCTACCCCATTAGATAGCAGTAATAGAAAGATGCTCACCGGTATCGGGAACAGGGTCCAACTTACCAGCGGTCAGGGCTCCAGAGAGCGTAGCAATATGAGCCGTATCCAGAAGTACCGCTTTCTTAATCAAGCTGCCCAAAGAGAGCCTCCTCAGGTGTTGGTCGAGGGTCTTGGCTATTAATCCATTGGCCGTCGTGACTATCGGAACAATGATCGCTGAGTCCACACCCCACATGTCAACAACCTCGCGAGCCAGGTCAAGATATTTGCTTATCTGTCTCAGCTTTCACGGGGTTCCCGTCATGCGGGACCGCTATATCAACAATAATAATTGTGCGACGTTTTAATTAGTGTAGATACGTATGATCGGGTATTAGAATGACAGTCCTAAGCCTGCAAATTATGAAGGAAAATCAAAATAGGTGTACCTATATATATGTTGCCATTCGCTTACTATAATATTAAAATGTTATTATTTATATTAACTTCTGCAGGCGACTTTGTAAAATAACACAAATACTAGCTTATTATACTAAAGTATCTGTGACTGTGATACCATCCAAGCACTAGTGTAACTCTTCATTCAGTCAGTGTACTAATAGTACTAGAAAACCGAACTAGTACAATTCACAGATTGTACTAGATCGGAACGTTCCGTTCAATGACCGAGCAAAAACAAGTCTACTTGTTGACAGGCCTACCCTGCCCTTCCATACCTAGCAACACTGTTATTTGAATCATTGTAAAAGCCCCTTATTTAAAAAAAAGTAACCGTGTAGTTTCTTGCCGGCTCTTCTCCATAGGAAACAACCAATTGGAACCGTGCACCTAGCTTCTGACGTTTTATAAGTGCCCATGTAGGTTTATGTGAAATAAAATATTTTGATTTTGATCGCTAACTCACCTGATGATAAGGGATAATGTGGTAGCCGATGGAGTACGCAATTATTTTCATAACCACAGATTACACCAAACGAAACCTCCCTACATCTACAACTACCTACCCAGATTTAATATCTCTACTTACCCGGCGACGCAATATAAGCGTGAAGTTATGAGCGGACTAGGATTGCAGGCAACAATGTGAAACCCGAGCGACGACGCGGCGCTTTGTGACGATTGGAATTAAAACGTGGAACTTGATATTGTTGCGTCTGTAGGGCCAGGGGTACTCAGTCTTAGGATCATATCGGGTGTAAAATAGCTTTAATAAAATCGAGAGCTACTTGGTCTTCCCGTTAATAAGATCGTTTTGCACTGGACCATACCTCGGAACTCTCTGGTTACGGAGGTATTGAAGCTCAAAGTTCCAACTTTTTTTGCCAATTTTAGTGTTCCGTAGCTCAAAAGGAAATAAAACGGAGCCCTGACAGGGTCACTTCATTGTCCGTCCGTCCATGCGTCCGTCTGTCTGTCAGTCTAGCAATACCCCTTAACTCAGGAACATGTAGAGGTACCAAGTTGAAATTAATATCAAATATGTAGGTGTACGGTCCCATGGAACTCAAAAAAAAAATCAAGATTCTAAGTCAAAGCAATAAAAGAATACGGCCATATTATATGCGACATTATTTTGATACTCGCAAATAAATCAAAACCCATAGGGTACTTCCCGTTGACCTAGAACCATGAAATTTGGCGAGAAGCAAGTTCTCACAGCACAAGTAAAGGAAATAGTCCGAAAATCTTTAATTTGTAGTTATAACACAATAAAAATAATAAAAACCATTACAAATTTACATTTGCGGTTGAATAATTCACCGTGACGTATATCGATGTATGGTAGAACATGTTTTTCAACTACAATATTAAGTTTGTTCTTGGGATAAATTGATCTTAACTACGGAACCCTTCATTGTGCGTGGTCCGACACGCATTAGGCCGGTTTTTTTTTTATGAAAACACGTTTTAAATGTTATCACTTAACAATATTTAGTTCCATTTCAACACAGTTGTTCAAGTTTTATTTTTATGAGGTAAGTAAGTAACCCAATATCTGTTGGAAAGAATAAAATATTTTTTCGTCTTAGAAAATCTAAAGACAGTATTCTATTCTATTCTAATATAGCAAAAAATATTGACCTTGACAACTTGCTGCCTCAACCACAAAAACATCTCTCTAACAGCGTAAAGATGCACTAAGAAGTACAAAACTTAGCCTCTAAGCAGATTTAACGGATTGCAGTTTGTAAGCGAATAAAGACCTACTTGCACCGCCAATCACTAAACACGTTTAGCGGTAAACGAGTTTAAAACATCATTCCGTCTCTGTCATCTTCAAACATTTGACAGAAACAGAATTATGTTTTAAACTCGTTTATCGCTAAACGTGTTTAGTGATTGGCGGTGCAAGTGGGCCTTAGTCATGAGCAACAGCTAATATTCTCATAAAAAACTTCGCCGCGCAGCGCGCCGCGCGCCGCGGCGCGTCCTTATGTTTAAGACTCAAGTAATAAAAAGGTTGAGCACCGCTGCTCTTCGAGTCTGGATGCAATTTCGGAGGGCATTTAAAAAAATTTAATGCAAATTCTTTAGAACGTCGATGTTTCGTATTGTATTGAAGTGAACGGAATTCAATTGCAGGAAAAGTGTGGAAAATTGAATTGTTTGTCGTAAAATGAAATAGAGATAAAACAATTTTTCAAAGAATGTGTTTTGTTCACCGCACTCTAGGTTTTATTAAATTGTTTTTTAATGAAATTGCTTTGGCAAAAGGCCATTGCTTAGGCAAGGAGAAGAGGTCGCTCAAAGGAATGGGCAGTGGCGATAAAAAAGTCATCAAAAATCAATCTGCTATGCATGGTGATACCAATTTCCCCTTTGACTATTCATGATGACCATAATATCTATCATAATTTGGATAAAGCAAACAAAATATAGGCGCTTATAATATAATTGTTCACACTACCCATTCACGGCATTACCGCGCCTGACGCGAAGCTCCTGAATAATAATGTCTCGATTTCCTTTTTTCGACCGTTAGGGTGTGGACAAATGAGCGAGTTATCATAATAGAAGTTATTGAAATAATATAAGAAGTTACAGGAATAAAGTTCGTCGCACTGGGAATTGGCTTTGTGAGTCCGAAACTAGTTGTGATTTTGATTCCTGTGGGGGAACATTGTCGAAACAAGCTATACTTTAGGCAAATAAGAACTGAATTTCCAGTGTCGCTTGTGCAGACGTTGATGTCCTGGAAAAACAATTCCAGTCTTCTTTATATAGACGTAAGGGTAGGCCAGGCGTTTGATATTATTTATTTGTATTTATCGTCCAAGTAACAGAGACTCAATATTATGTTAGTACTCGTAGTAATATTTCTTAAAAACTACTGTTATAGTCTGACCGATACCGCTGTACCGCGCCTTAGGTTTGCGCGGCGAGGCGGGGGGGCGGGACACCGTGAGCGTTGACTAATGAGCGGCCTGCGCTGCCCCCCGTCTCGCCGCGCACATACCTAAGGCGCGGTACAGCGGTATCGGTCAGACTATAGTAACCATATTCCACACACTTCACCTACCACTGCAATAATTTATGTAGCAATAATTTATGTATCGTCCTGGAAATAATTATGTTGTTTGCCAGTAGCAGCACGCTAAAACTGATAGCTGATAATAGTATGGGCTAAAGGATTCTTTGTGAAACCCACTAGCACGATCACTTAATATGCTGCTTCCTTTTCATTCTGAAAAGAGACGTTTGACCTGGCATAATCAGTCTATAATGTTCCCACTGCTGGGACACAGGCCTCTTCTCTTCGAGTTGGAGTGGGCTATAATCCACCACGCGGGCCAGTGCGGGTTGGAATATGTCACATGTCTTCGAATTTTTGGTTCTAGGACATGCCGGTTTTCTCACGATGTTTTTTCCTTCACCTTTTTGAGAGCTGTGGTGATGAAATTATTTACACAAAGTAAAGCACCGCCTGGATTCGAACCCAGACCTACAACTCGTAAGTTGGGGCCATTACAACTGGGCCACCGCTGCTGTACTGCTGTCGACTTGTAATGGCTGAATTATATGCTGATATTAGTATTAAAATCCTTTAAGTGTCCAGTTTACAGTATAAACGCCTCCTACTAAAATATATGGACTCTCACTTCATAAGGAAAACGAATAAGGTACGGCATTCACCCGCGAAAATAGATTCATCATTATGACACGGTCGCCCCATGATCGTTATAGAAATGCGCAATTGTGTTCAGGGCCGAGAGGGTATGTCAGGGAGATGTTTGAAACGTGCAATCGAATAAGAGGTCATGTATCACGTATTTTGTTTTTCTTTTTTGATATATTTTTAAAATGTTATACCGTTGTTGGCAAACCGGTTTTCGACTTGGTGTACGAATATTAAACGTAATATTTATATGAATGTATCAAGTATCTGCAACATCAATGTTATTGTCAATGCTTTATCGAAATTGTTTTTTATACGCTTTTTATTTTAATTCTGAATAAATATTTTTTCTAAAGGTAATGTTGAAAAGTCTTTTATACATTAAATCAATCTGCCTAGCCTTTTCCCAGCTATGTTGGGGTCGGTTTCCAATCTAACCGGATGCAGCTGAATACCGTTATTTTACGTGGAGGTACTGCCTATCTGACCTCCACAACCCAATTGCTGCGTAACACGATAGCCCTTGGTAAGACTGCTTGTCAGACTTTTGAGCTTCTAACTACACGTAACTACTATCAAAGGTCTACGAATAACAGCCGGGACGAACAGCTTACCGTGCTTTCGAGGCACAGAGGGTCTCGATATAAAATGGATGGTCACCCATCTATGATCTGACCGCGGCAAGCGTAGCTTAACCTTCGATCGACCTTTGCGACACTTATCATTGAAGCCATGCTTTAAAAAGTTGTTTATGCAGTTCACTAAATAAATAAATAGGTAGGAAATACTTATTTAAACCAAAACGTAAAACAATGTTGCTAAGAAGTGCACTAAGGATGTCCATTTAATTCTTGGTTGAAGTTCGTATCCGAACAAAGTCATGGGTCAGTAGGTACCAGCCAGTTATCTAGGATGTTTGGAAGTGGGTGCAAAGCCTTAAGGGGGTGATAGGTTCCATTAGTAGGGACCATTTAGAGAATTTTGAGCCATACATGTCTGAAAGGAAGTCTGTTTTTTAGGGATCCCGTAACTGGGCTGCTGTCGTGAGACAACCGAAGGCGGCGTCCCGCACACCGCACCTCTCGCCGCCGCCCGCCGCCTTCGGTTGTCTCACGACAGCAGCCGAAGATTGCCGAACGGTCGGAGGCGCCCGAACAGTAACCAAAGGGTAAAACGGTACCCTTTTACTAAGACTCCGATGTCCGTCCGTCTGTCACCAGGCTGTATCTCATGAAGAGTGATAGTTAGACAGTTGAAATTTTCACAGATGATGTATTTCTGTTGCCGCTATAACAACAAATACTAAAAAACAGAATAAAATAAATATTTAAGGGGCTCCCATACAACATGAGTTTTTTGTCGTTTTTATAGATAATGGTACGGAACCCTTCGGGTGCGAGTCCGACTCGCAAATGGCCGGTTTTTTATTTTTAACTGCTAACGTTTTAGCTAAAAAACCTAGTAATAGCGGTAAAAATAAAAATAAAACCGACTTCGTTTAAGAAATGTATTGGTCAAAATGCTCTAAATGGTGTCAACTTTCACCCCCTTAAAACTTTGCACACAACTTCCAAACAACCTGTACAACACACTAACACCTTCCCAAAATCAATTTGCGCGTTGTATTAGGTAATTAATGATATTTCTTTTGATCAATACGTGATTGGACTGAGCTCGCCTCAGGCTAATGTAACTAATTTGTCTGCCATTCATGTGGCGGAAATGGTGTGAAAGGGAGCGAGGAGAGGGAAGTTGTTTCCGCCGGGATAACAATAACTGATCTATTGATTTCATTTATTAGTAGTTTTGTTTTATTGAGTCTGTATTTTGTTACTACTTATTATGAAATTAGTGCCCTTACATCACAGCCTTATTTGGTCGCGAGTGAGGCCTTTGCTTTTCGATTTCTTTGCTCGATATTTCCACAAGCTTTTAGGGTTTCGTACCTAAAGGATACCAACAGGACCCTATTTCTAAAGCTCCGCAGTCCGTCCGTCTGTCTGTCACAGGGCTGTATCTTTTGAACCGTTTGAAATTTTCACAGAGTGTGTACTACTATGGTCGCTATAACACCATTGAATAAAGAAAACAATTTAAGGGGGTCTAACAAGAAACGTATTTATTTCGGCGTTTTTAGAAAATATTGTATGCTGGTACGGAACCCTTCGTATGCGAGTCCGACTCGCACTTGGCCGCTTTTTTGGGTTTGGTTCTGCCCAGAATGAAATAATACTATCCCCCTGTGACATAATATCGAAAATGACTGTGGAAATCTCACCTATGTAGGTATGTAAGATTTTATACTTATCGGTAGGTAACAGTAACAATTCAAAATTAGTCTGCATGTTTATCTTGTTTTTGTTTATTATATTTTTTGTTCATGTTTCAAGACAGAGAACCAATTACCGACACCTGTTATACTTAGCTACACAGTAATATAAACGCTAAGACAGTCTGTGTGTCCTATTAATTAACGTGAAAATGTAGACTGTTAGCTGGCGTTTACTAATTGCTGGTATAAGGTGAACTGACTGATAAACGGGATGTAATATTATTCATGAGCACTATAATTATGACATCGGTATTAAAATGTTCACTACGGAAACATTCTCAAAATGATAAATATGTCGCAGGCAGAATATATGATTCGTCAATGTACATACGACGCCGTGATTTTGCGTACTGTCGTCGTTCTAAGGTAAATTGATGACGCTTCTATTCGCATCCATTTCGTCAAGATTCATAATATTTTAGGGTAACCATGATTATTAACAAGTTCGGCAGTTAAAACTGAGCAGTAAACTAAATAAAAATGACTTATAATAACAAATATTTAAATTGGTAATTCAATATATATGAAGCAGTAAAATGGCTTAACGTGTAGGCAGTTAAGGATACGGAATTAGTCGCTAAGAAAGCTAACTTGGAAGTAGCGCTCGCCGGCCGCTGTCGCGGCACCGCTTGGCTCGCGTGCGGTTGAACCTATTTGGTCGGGGTGCCCTGGCTTAGTTACTGAGACCAATTCGGCTCGCGCGTGGTTGGTTACAGTTCCAACCGAACCTATGAACTGCCAAACCGCCCATTGTGTCACCCTATGTAAAATTTATACATTTATATCTCTAAATTTGTGTGGTGTACATAATAAAGAATATTCTATTCTATTATAACTATTTACTTAATTGAACGTTTTACTGTCACATTAATTTACCAACCCCCGAAAAATAAAATGACAGCCAGTAATTTTTTTCAACTGGTTACCAACTACATTGAACACACGATATTCAACACAAAATTTATACATTACTTTTATTAGGTATTTAAACGGTCTTATCGCTTTTCACAAGAAGAAGATGACGACGACTTCTGAACATCTTCTGTGGCCAACGTCGCTCTCGGCGGTCTCGGCGGAGTGGTGCCGTAGAACTTTATGATGTTACAGTTGAGTTACTGAATACCCCTGTTGTTGGTACAGTTGAGCACCTGCTCGGCCGAGTATGACTTGGCCGGGTTCTCGTAGATCTTCAGCTCGCCGGTCCGCGGCTTGATTACGTCCCTGGTGTCGTCGATCACGCCCTGTATTATCTGCGCTCCTTCGCCTCCACCCTCGGAGTGAGACACTTGATGGCGTCGTCCTCGTCCACGAAACCGAGGCTCTTGAAGTGCTCAATGGCGGTGCGATCGCTCATCCGATTGCGCTCCGCCATCTCTGCGTCGGCTCGGTACTTTGGATCGCAGTATCTCCATCTCGGTGCGCAGGCGGTTCACGTACTTCAGTCCGTAGAACATGTGCGGATGCTTTGACCCACACCGCTACCGGGTTGGCGCATTTGATCTGCAGAAACTTCTCAGAGTCCATCAGCCATCCGTACCGCTTCGAGCTGCGGAGGCGCTTCGAAGAGGGGTCTGTGCGCTGGCGCTTCATGATCTTGTCGCACGTCAATCATGTACTACAACATTCTAGGCATATTTAAAAGATCGAAATCAACTTTTTACAATTTACACTGATTGATTACAAAATAGAAAGAACGAAAAGAAAGAAAATATATTTATATGCGGTAAACAAATAAAAAATGACACCAAATTATTATTATTTACAAAAAAATGTAGGTATCTTTTTAGCGATGTCGCAGTAATTGTTCTAAATGTCCACCGTTTTTTTCTAAACGTAAGACGTGTTAGTCTATACTAGCACGTCTTTGCAAATTGTTTGTTAAACTTCGAAGTGTGTGTCTATCACTTTTTAAAACATTAAAGCGTCTATTATTCGCTGTTTTAAATCACTAACACTTTGAGATTCTTCGATATACATCAAACGTTTTAGGTCGGCCCAAAAATAAAAGTCAAGGGGTGTTAGGTCTTGCTTGCGGACGGCGAGCAATGGGCAGCTCGCCGTCCGGTAAGGACCAGGGGGTCTACTCTCTAACTCCGTCAACGACGAGACGGGCCCGTCCGAAGGTAGTCCGATACGATGCAGTAAACCCTACTCCCTATTGATTTCGGACTATTAGGTTTCTAACGGAATCATAGACACTATTCGTGAACGAATGGCGCATGACGATAGAGTTGCGCTATTTTACCGGTCGATTACCGGTTTACTTACTTTGTGGTTTTCAAGCTTAATAAACAAAAAATAATATTGTTATCGTTATAAAATTACCACATTTTTAACAAGAAACTGTTTATTGTTTCCAAATATAGAACTGAACTATTTTAGCCATTTTTGTCCGGATTGTAGCTTTACCCTGTTAATACCTTTGCCTTTTTTCTTTTTGACGGCAATTTTCAAATGAAATGTCATGTCAGTGTTTATTATTATTTACAACCACACTAAATAATTGCATCAATTCGCAATTTATTAACATGACGCGGGATGTTTTCGTTATTAAATATTAATTAATGTTGTAAAATGGCGCCAATCGCTCCAGCAGCAACTCACGCGCAAATAGAGGCCCTCCTTAATTTCATGAGCAAGAATAATGAGTTGGCACGCGGACTATTGAGGGGTGCCGACGAAAGAATTCGTTCAAAAGGCTGTGGGAAAACCTGTGCAACTCCCTTAATTCAATGGGAAGTTGCACAAAGTCTGTGGAGCAGTGGCAAAGTGTGAGTATAATACATTACTCGTCAATATTAATTTGATTTTTAAGTCTTGTCATCACTAAAGTGCATACAATGATAATCAGTCATCCTCCAAATGATTATCTGTAGGAGTATACTGGCTTGTATATCGTTTTTTATGTAATTAAAATTAACCAACTTTTAGGTGCGGCTGATAAAAAAAAATTTGCCAATAAAGCTGCTGAAGCTGCCAGACGTTCAGCATGTGCTACAGGTGAAGTCCCATCGGTAGCAACAACCCTCTCCCAAGTGGAATTGAGGATACTATTAATTATGGGAGAGGGTTTTGGACAGCCACAAGCCAAGGCAAGAGTCTTCCATCAAGAGCTTTTCCATCGGTAAGTAATAATTAAATTTATAATTTATGATAGTATGTTTGAATGGTAAAAACAACAGCATTAATGCTTTTATAATGCTGTTGCTGGAGTCTTTGCCATGACTTTAAAAAAATTCAATAACAATAAATAACAAACACATAATTATATATTTGTTGTACCCGTCAATGATATTTTGGTTTTTGTTGTAGGTCCACCTGTAAGACAAGACCCAGCAGCCATCACACCCACCCAAATATCTGCTGCTGCACCTGCCAACCCACTTTCCCAAGAGCAACCCTCTATATTCACTGATGCACTGGAGCGGGAGCTGCCAATGCAAAATTAGTGAAGTAAGTATTATTGTTTAGTAGAAAACAGATTATGTAAGTCATGTTTCAGAAAATTACTTAAAACTGACTGAGATTTATTTTAATTTGTTTACAGCATTAAATTCTCGTCGTGCACATCCACGAGTTCGGCAACACCTCACTGCCGACTCAGCAAGAAGTCGAAGTATTGAGGTGGAAGAACAAAGACTACTAATTGAATCCGGGAGAAATGTGGTGCCTGATGAAATAAGGGTTGTCATTGTGGAACTTTGTAACTTAGTACATAACTAGAAACATTTAAATTGCTAGCTATACATATGTTATAACTCTTGAAAGTCACAGGGAGAGGCCTTTGCCCAGCAGTTGGATGATGCAGGCAGTAACATATATTTTTTTTCTCCGTTGCTCTATAATTGCAACATTGTTCACAATGTTGCAACATTTATTTCCCGAGCTCCTCCTCTTTTGTTGCTTGGAGTCTGGTCTTCCAACTAAATAATTCACTGAATGAAAGCTTGTATGTTACCAGCAATTATTTAAGATTAAATTATACAAGTAATAGAAAATGGTATGTGTTGATGGGTTAAAAAAAATCTTTTGATTGTATAATGTTGATTCTTAATTTGAGATTAGTCTAGGATAAAAGAAAATATATGTATTGTTGATTGTTAATTTTATTCAGATATTAGGTATTTGAGACTGAAATAGACAAGTAAGAGAAACTAAGTTCCTAGTAATAAATTAAGACTTCAATAGATACATAAAAGAAAATCTGTGTTATCATTGTTATAGTGTATTGTTGATTGTATAATGTTGATTCTTAATTTGAGATTAGTCTAGGATAAAAGAAAATCTATGTATTGTTGATTGTTAATTTTATTCAGATATTAGGTATTTGATATTGAAGTAGACTAGTAAGAGAAACTAAGTTCCTAGGAATAATTTAAGACTACATAGATAAATAAAAGAAAATCTATGTTTTGATTGTTACATTGTGTTGTTGAATGTATTTTTTTTTTTCAAATTGATTGGTGCTAAATAAAAAGAAAACATTTTGTTTATAAAAACAATACTTTTATTGTGGAAATCTTTTTCTTATGTCAGAATCGTCTCGCGCCAGTCCCAACACCCATTATGTCCTGAAAACAAAATAAACAGTTTGTAAAATAAATACTCAAATCAATATTATAAATACAAACATCCTATGTATTTATGTATTTATTGACATATTTTATTAGTAGAGTACCTAGTTTTCTTGTGAGACTGCATAAGTACCTATTTCTGTCCAGCAATTCCGGTAATCTGTCTCTCGCTCTTTGCCCTTGCTGAAGAGCTTTATGAGCGGGCATAGACTCATATCGCTATCCTCCCTGTCTACTGCACTATAATTGTAGGTCTTCCTCAGAGAGTCAGAGAGGGAAATTGCTTCTAAACGTGCCCGATTACACATATTGCGTAAGACAGCAGGCAATGACAATTTTACCTGCATAAATAATATTTGCTCTGAAATTTATGAAAAAAATACTGTTCACCTGTTCAATGCATTATAAGGAAAAATATAGAATTGTGACAAATACCTGCTGTGATGGGTTTATAAAGCAGCTCTCTAGCTGCTAAGAGGCATCTCCATCAGCCTTTTAAAATTCCAAATGTAAGTCTGCTAAGGCCCACTGCACCTTGGTACCTCCCCCGAGCATAAAAGTTGAGTGCAGCAAGGATCTAAAAGTAAACAAAATCACCAGTAAATACAACTCAATTTATTGCAGAATCTTCAATAAATAAGTATAACCTTAGCTTTAGTCCTTCATTCTTATATCAAACAATTACCTTCATTATTGGATCCACACCATTTCTTCGTATTTGTTGAGGCAAAAGAGGTACTATATGCTCACACAAGTCTTCAAATAATTCCAGCCTTTAGTTCTTTAAGAACTTAACGTCGGGAATACTCGCCAACCGAAAATTTTGGCGCAAATATAATCGGTATCGCCTCCGCTCTTCGTGTAGAGCTTCATCGAGCATTCAAAAATGCAGCCATAGGTTCAAGTTTTTGGCAAATTTTAACTTTCGTAGGCAGCACGATAACTATTTTGATGTCGTATCAAATGACATAATGATCCGTCTATACAAGTGTCAAATTCAACTTTTCGGACGGGCAAAAACACATCGGGAGTAGGGTCAACAGTCAAATCGTGTTGTCATTCGTTCTTAGTTCGGGTTCGGGACTAATCGTAAGTCCGTAGGTGATACGGAGTAGGAAACGCCCGTAACGAAGGCCGAAGCTACGGACTTCGTGCTTAGGGAGTAGGCCCCCAGGCCCGGGTCGACGGCGCGTCGTGTTTCACGCGCGCCTCAAAGAGATGTCAGCACCATTGACGGGGTCCGATAGGACCGATGCCTGCCGGGGTCGCGGATTGTTCGAAAGAGTTACCGTGGCCCTGGCGCACAGGCAACTGAAGGAACACGGGTGGGTTTTAGTCAGTAAGAGTCTGACACGCCCTTCCGCTCCGCCCAGAGCGGGAGACGTCATTTGATGATTTCCCACCCAAAAAAAAAAAAAAAAAAAAGGGGTGTTAGGTCTTGTGATCTCGGCCGCCAATTCACAGGACCACCGCGACCTATCCACTTATCACTGATTTCGCTATCGAGATACGCGCCCACAGATTGTTCAGCGTGAGCTAGCACGACGATGTCCCATGTTTCCATGTGCTGGAAATACATGTCTCGCTGATAGAACAGAGGATCGTCATCCAACATGGTGTCGATGACGGAACGTATCATTTACGTTATTCACGTCAATAAACCTTCGATCCAAACCGGACCAATCTTGATGTGCATTTTCTTTAACTATGTGTGGGTTTTGGAAGCTTCACCAGTGTTCGTTGTGCATGTTGTAAATATCAACGCGGGTTTTTATTTTCGACTCGTCGCTCCACAAGATGTTAGCCTCCGCTTGGTTCTGTAGCCAGTGACAAAACTATGCGGGGTACGGGGTCCGGTGCATGCAAAGTTTGCACGCGGGAGAAATGGTATGGATGCATGTCCATTGAATGAAGTAGCTTCCACACCACATACTGGCTTACGCCAAATTGGAGGAGCGGCTTGCCGAGTGCTCGCAACGACTGTAGGTGTTCTTCTTCTACGTACATTTGCTTCGCACCGTCTAAGTTTTCACCAGATAGGATATAAAATGGCACCATTGTCACAGATTAGGACAGATAGTTCACTCCATAGAAAAAGATACATACCTAACGCTATAATTACCTACAAAAATATTACAGGCGGTCGTGCGTGCTAAAATGTACCTTACGTGGACGCACGAAAGTATCTACTACGTCGTCTGCCGTGATGTCGGGCGATCACGTGGGTCATTGAACGCAACGCTAGGGCTGTCTATGCTAAGAAATTATTACACAAAAGAATGGGTGATTAAAAAACATTTTTTTTACAGTGAAAACAATATTTTTATTTATGAAAATCACAAATGTCTCACTTTAATATAATGGTCAATGAACTTTCTACCCTCACGTAAATTACGATTATAACATCTACGAGTAGTCGTCGTAAAAATTCTAAAACTAACAAATAATTTCAACAAGTAGACTTTAACAACAACTAGGAAACATGTAATGAAACATGTTTTAGGTGCATGCTTTTTCAAAATTATTTAAAAATAATTTTTCTTTCTAGTTCTTTTATATAATTTTTAAACGATTCTGGTGGAACTTATAGTACTGCAATATGCACGAGATTTAGCCATTATTATCGACGCGGGTGCGGTACGTACTCTTGAACAGGCGCGGGGCAATCGACTGGAATTTGTTCGCCCGGGTGAACGCGAGCCGTAGTTACGTTAGCGCGTGACCTCGAACGAGTGAACTATCTGCCCTAATCTGTGCCATTGCTAAGTACTCTACATTTAAATATTTGTACATGTTAACGATAACTATCACCGGACGGCCGATGCACACAACGTGACGTTGCGCCTAGACTAATCGCAGGTGACTGGAGAGAGTGGGAGCGCGCGGGACGTAGGCGGGTGAGGATGCGCAAGCGGCTTGTGCGCCGAAAGGAAATCAAAGAGGCCGAAGTCAAGTGCGGCTAGTACCTATCGGCCGGCTTCAAAGAATGGGATCGCGCTACGAATTCGTTGATAAATTCCGCGCATTGAGAAGGGTGCGTATGATTTAAATTTAGATAGTTTTTAATCGTTTTTTTTATTCAAAATTTCTGTTTTTATTGTTCTAGTATAAAAAGTTTACTTCAAATGTATATTATTTATTGCTAAATCAATTTCTTTGTATTTTATTGAAAAACAAAAAAAATAATCTAAAATCTGTGCCATAGGCCATAGGTCTCCGTTCACTCCATTCACCTATAATGCCCCTATTTTTTTCCAGACGGTAAAAAATGTCAGCCTGTATATTCAGACTGCAAAAAAAAAAATCAAGCTAAAATAAATAAAGTTAGTTTAGTGATAACTAACTTTATTTATTTTTACAATTAATTACGCTATACATATTATCAGACACAACGTGCACAGTTACTTAGCTTTATTTAATCAATATTATGAATTATTTTTCATGCTATACTACTTTACCATCTCTACTTATTTATTACTTTACCGTACCATCTGAAACTTACTCCTACAACAATGTTTCACTGAGTTATAAATATTACAGGTTCTAAAAAAAGACAAACTTGGCTTAACTACCTAGCAGTATAGCTTATGTAAGTTGAAATGACGTGACCCACTGCTTAGTGGCTCTGTGAGCTGTATACCTCGCGAGTCTGCCTTTGCATAGCTTAAAACTGAATAAATGTTCACCGCACCTTAAAATAAAAAGTGCGTCCAAAGATCGCGAAATGGCTGAAATATTTTTTTTATGTTTTGATAACGTAAAAAAATCATATCACAGCTATTTAAAATGAAATCGAAAATCTGAATCGACAAACAAATC
The DNA here is from genome assembly GCA_917490735.1 of Dryobotodes eremita. Classification (NCBI taxonomy): domain Eukaryota; kingdom Metazoa; phylum Arthropoda; class Insecta; order Lepidoptera; family Noctuidae; genus Dryobotodes; species Dryobotodes eremita. The sequence continues at coordinate 4,042,826 of OU823254.1, read as the reverse complement.
CATACAATTATCGAACCTACTCACAATTTTTCACGAGAATCGGTTTAAAAATGCGACCTGTAGAGAAGAACAGACATCCGGACATACGAAAGCATTTTTGCCCAAGCTGAAACGGAGACGCTTCGCTCGCGTTTCGCGCTCGCTGGGTCAATTATCCATACTTTAAATTTGCTTGTGTACGTAAAATGTGGTAGTGGAGTGTGTCATTTCAATTTAGACAAGCTTTAACTAGTAGTAATAAAGTTTAAAAACGATATACTATTAAATGTATGTGTATCTAAATATTACATAAGCTAAATTTAAAAATCCCGAATATTTTACCAATCGGGTATTTTCCCTAGAATTTACACACGTTTGGGTTTTTACCGGGTAGAATTCCATCCCTACGCACGACTAATGCCGTGGTCTCCCGACATAATTTTTCGCGCGATGAGTAACACATATGATTACGCGTGCTTTAGGTCCACCTATAAAAGCTGAACGATTATTAAATGTTTCAACATTATTGCACAAGCATCACTCCGGTACCAGTTAAAACAAGTAGGTACCTACGATTATTTTTTAGTTCTGACAATTATTCAGATTAAATATGACTCACAAAATATTTGTGATTTTTGCTGTGGCTTTGTTATTCGTTTGTGCGAATGCCACTAATGAGAAAAAGTGCCGTCTCGGGACCTCGTGTGAAAGAGGCCATGGGGGCGATCAGAAGTGCAGCTACGAGTGCCAAGTGCTTGGATGCGAACGAGGGTGGTGTCAGGAGAACGGTTATTGTGCGTGTTACGAACCATAATTGCTTCGCCAAATGTGTGGCTCCCGGTGTAGAGGCTAAATAACGTTTCACGGAAATAATCCAGTATAATAACGCACTCAGGATACTGTTGAGACTGCCATGGCAATGTAGCGCGTCAAAGATGTTTGCGGAACTATATAGATGGTTTTGCGGCCATCATACGTAAAAGAAGCGCTTTTCTGCTTGCTTGTCTTCGTGGCCGTACCAACAGTATCTTGAGTTTATTCACTGATAGATGGGAGTCTCCAATGCTGCGACATTGGATGAAACTTCACACTAAATGAAACTTGTATGTCTACTAACACTAGTTTTTTAAGACCATTGTTACTAACACTTTGCGCGTAGCCTGAAATAAATGCTATAATAATTATTATTCAGAAAGTCGTCGACGATACCAAGGACAAAACCAGACCTCCAACAAGCAAACCGCTCTGCACGTAGTATCAATCGGTACGGAACGACTCGATGGTCGCTGCCATCGTGCCGGTCATCAACTATTCTAAGGTCTCACAACAACAATTTAGAATGTTCAAATAAAAAACCGTCGTTATATTACAAGTTATTTGTTTTATTCACATACACACACACACACACACACACCTACTACTACAGTGTTACTCCATGGTTCTGTTGTCAACGTCGCTTCGATCACTTCCACCAATTGGTCTATGGTTAGATCCTCCAGCAGCGTCATGCGGTTCTTTTCTCTGAAAAGCGTTTCCTTCACCTTGTTGAGTATGTCCATCGGGTTGGGAACGTATTCGCTTTGGAACACGATGTCTTTCCGATCCACCGAAAGACGTTCCAAACTTCGCTTCAAACTGCGCTTCTGCGGTAGTAGAAACGCATACTGATCACCACCGATGGCGCACACCGCCAACGAGTGCAGCAGTTGCAGGTCCGACGGCTTGACCACGACGTCCTGGGTAATCTCGGCCATACGGTTGGTAAGCTCGGCCATCTCTTTGCGAATAATTTCTGCGTTCTTGTTTGCTTCCACCAGCCCCGTGTTGGCGACGATCAAAGCGTTGGCAAACGTTAATAGCTTCTCGTTTGTCTCGACAAGTTTCGTGTTGGAATCCCTCAGAGCCACCGTCAACTCCTGACGTTGTTTTCCCAGGAGCGGAACCGCTTAGCCGCCGACATCTCGGACGTGTTGATTAGCTCGAAGATGCCTGTCGTGTTGATAAACTTCGTCTTCGGCTGAATGTTGTGCGGAAGCGGCGATGACTCATCGGTCGCATCGCCGGTCGCACTTTTGCTGTGTGGCCTATTTCTTCGTAATTCTGCTGGTTATAAGTGGTTATACATTCTGCAGAATTGCTTTATTGCTCCTAGAATACCCCTGACATTGGCAAATGGGTTGGCCTGGTACCACTTTTCCCCGTTTTCTTCCACTGTGAACACTTTCTTCGGCCGGTCGATGAACAAAAATTCGAGAGAGCCATATCTGCGCGTGGGTCGGTAGTTGAGAGATAGCTGACGGTCGACGTACGACCTTTTGTGATATGTGTACCAAAGGTTATCGAAATAAGAAAACAATCATGAACGATTAGGGGTAACCATTTTTCTCAATACAGCCGTGGGATTATAATGCCCTTGACCGACATCAATTCCGAGTTCATTTCGGCGATGACGCCGTTGGTGATGTCGCTGACGCGATCCCTCGCCTCGACGCTGAGCATGCAACACTTGGCGATGGCGTCGTCTTCGCTCGTCAACGCTTTGAAATTAGCCACCAGCTTCGCGTGTCGTTTTTGACCTCGCTCACACATCCTTACATCGGCGCGGTACTTGTTGGTCGCTCATCGCCTCCATGCTGGCGCGAAGCTTCTCGTTCTCGGCTATGTTGTCGCGAGCTAGCAGCGTGTTCACCCCGAACTTGGTGAGCGTCATGTTCGCCTGCATCGCCATGTCCTTCATCACATCTTCATGTTCAACTCACGCTCTTTGTACTTCATCAGCTGACCCTCGTAGTTAGTCTTGACGTCGGCCAACTTGCTGTCGTACACCACCACTGTCTCGTAAATCGCCACCGTCTCGTTAAACTTCGAACGCGCCTCGTCAACTTGCTGTCGAACACCGCCACGGTGTCGTTCAACTTCGAACGCGCCTCCTTCAACTTGGCGTCGTACACGGCGATATCCTTGGAAAGATTCACGCATTCCTGTGATAATTCATTCGTGACTTTACACCACACACTTGACACCACAGGTTTTTTTTAAATTACACGCACGGAAGACTGCTCTCAAAACGGCGAAGAAAAACATCGTGAGGAAACAGGCATGTCTTAGAACCAAAAATTCGAAGACATGTGGCATCTACCAACCCGCCCTGGGCCCGCGTGGTAGATTATAGCCCACTCCTTCTCGAAGAAAACAGGCTTGTGTGTGTCCCAGCAGTGGGAACATTATAGTTTGTTTATGCTGCACAGTCTCATAGATCAAATCAATAGAAGAGAAGAACCAAAGAGAATCTCTAACATCCTCCCACGTTAATACCCAAATCCCTACGTACTCCTGCATCTATAATTAATTAGCTTGACAATGTATTGCCAGATGGAGCGACCTAATTGTTGGTCAGAGGTGAACTGAATCATAAACACGACTACACAGTGATTATATTGTTCATATCATCATCGATCTTCATGCTCAATTAAGTTGCACCTAATACCGTGTTAGTTATGGTTTAGAAAGGGCGCATTTTGTGACAATTTGGCGGAGACAGACGGTACCATATCGTTGCCATAAGCGTTTGAAACTTATATAAATAACTAATAACTATATCTATAAATAAATATTATAAAACAATGTCTGTCTGTGTGATCGCATATAGTTCTTCTAAACTACGCAATGGATTTTGATGCGCCTTTCACTAAAATTTAGAGAATTTATTTCGCACTAAGTGAAAATAATAAACTATAAAAATAATAAAATAATAATATACACAAATAATAAACTTATAATAAATTAATCTCGGTGTTTTGTCGAGTCGTTAAAACATTGCGAAGCAGGTGTAACTTGCTAGTTTATAATATGAAGGAGCCGTTTATAGAAGACTTTTGGCTCAAACTCCCATCAAAGTTTCCAATTGCAGAGACTGTGCTAGCTGTAGTATCGGGTAATTTCTGTATTGCCATCAGAACGGAACTCCAACTTTAGGCCAAGAAGTTGTCCAAAATAAACTATCAAAAATAATTTTGGTAAGTGAAACAAAGTAACAGTTTACCTGAAGACGACAATTCAAAACTGTTATAGAAAATAAATTAATAGGTACATTTATATTAGATTTTGCAATGCTAAAACCCCGTATGGTTTTTGAATGTATTCAGTATTCAAATGCATCGGTTCCGGCTCCCAATCTCCCCAGCTGGGGCTTAATAACAACATTGTGCTCAAAGCGCTGACCTCTGCCACCCAATTAGTGAGAGATGCCGATATCCTGAGCACCACAGACCACCGCACCGCACCGGCTGTCGTAGATATTAATATTGATTATTGAATGTGTGCCCAGGTGGCAAACGTAATAGCTACTGCAGTGCCACAAAGTTTTAGAAAGATAGTTTCAATTAAGTACTAATGTCAGAGATGACGCTCTACAAGGCCCAACCCCTTTTTAACTTAACTTTTGCGTTCTTGGTCCAATACAGGGTGGCAGAGACGAGCAAACTTTAAAAAACATTTCTTTTTAAATAACCGACGAGAAATTTCAACGCAGGGGATTCAGAATTATGTGCTGAATTCATGGTTACAGTTTGTACATCGATGTTTCTGCCATTCTGTATACAACAATACTCACATTTCATGGTGAACAGAATCGCAAATTGGTTTGAATGATGGCGGAGTTACCACCCTCGTAGTTTAAAATTATGATGATATATAATTACAATCTAATAGTAGGTAATATAATTTAGGATATGGATTACCATCCCTAGCGTGTTACAGCTCGAAAGACTGGTTGAACTGCACTAACTCGAAACAACTAAATTCACATTGTACTAAAAAGTCAAAAGGGAATCGAACCCAAGTGGTCACACTCAGCAGCTTGCAGTCACTTATCTCACGGGACAGAACACATTTATAGCTAGTGAAACTTTTACGAATTGATTAACATACATACATAGAAGATAAAAGCAAAACTTGTAATATTACTACAAATAGTTGACTACAATTCACAGTGCAATTTTAGACACAAACACAGGATAAAAGGTCAGGAGTTGCTAACCAATTACACTTCACACATAATTCACGGATGAAAATACAATACCAAGTTTAAATGTACGACAGCACAATAGATAGTAGCAGAAGGTCCAGTTCACGTAACGCCCATAATATTTTATTTAAATCACGGCAGATTACTAACGCCGCCCGGGGTGGTGGCAATGGACCTGCCACGCATGTCATTGCTACATTGGACGCTTGACTTCCCATTTAACAACCAAAAAAAAACAATTAAACATACCAAAACGGATTTGAGAAACCTTTACTTCTAATCATGGAACTATGCGCTATCGTGATACGAATATTCTTATGGTGTAGTCACAGCCAGTCAAAATGACAACTAGTCTTACTTTAACTGGGTAAATGGATTGTGGGGTTAAGTGCCAATTTCACTAATGAAAGTGAACGCAATGAGCACATCTAATCTACGTTAAAGACCTGTCAGTGACAATATACTACAACAATGATGACGCTGACAGCTCTTAAACGCGGTTTAGATGTGATGATCGCATTAAGTTTCATTGGTAAAATCCACCCTAAGACTGCCACAACTATGCGTCCTAACTCTTAGCTAAAATCAAAACTCAAACTCAAACTAAAAGCGTTTATTTCTAATAAACTAATTATAGGTCAGTCAGAAAAATGAAGCTAGTGGCCCATTCCAAAGCGTAGTGGGTACCTATGGAGAAGAACGGGCAAGGAACTTCATGGACACTCTTTTAAATCAACATATAGTTACAAAAAAAAAAAACATCTTTCATGTTGAAATTATACATGTGAGAACGATGCAAAACAGATTCTTTGAAGTAGGTAGGCGAATAGTCAACAATTACTGGGCCTTATGACAGTGCATTGACAATAACCCCCAAATAAATGCAATCTTCACTTATTTTCTTTATGAGTTCCAGGTTTGTGACAATCCTGCCGGGGTCATGGATTTTTCGAAAGAGTTACAGTGGCCCTGGCGCACAGGCAACTGAAGGAACACGGGTGGGTTTTGGTCTAAGAGTCTGACACGCCCTTCAGCTCCGCCCAGAGCGGGAGAGGTCATTTGATGATAACCACCCAAAAAATGTTTGTGACAATATTAACTCAAAGTCAAGAGCCCCTCAAAATTGTCTTACTGTTTACTTCTTTTCATGTGACAGGGCAAGAAGTAACAAAGTATAAGAAGTTAGTTGAGCGAGATATTAAACAGCTTTGTAGGAGTCGTGTGTATCACGGTACTAACATTTATTCTTATACTTGTCTGCTGTTTGTTTGTGCGGAGTATATCCGATTTGTGGGTGGGGCCTGTGAAAGCGGGGAGAGGGTTGAATTTCTTACAGTATTATTATCTGGATTGGCGATTGGATTAGTCTTCTTTTTAGGGTTTCGTACCACAAAAGGAAAAAATGGAACCCTTATAGGATCACTTCGTTGTCCGTCTGTCTGTCTGTCAGTCTGTCAAAGACCCTTTTTCTCAGGAACGCGTGGAGGTGTCAATTTGAAATTAATATCAAATACGTTGGTCTACGGAGCTCGTAGCTCGGAGTTCTATAAAACTCAAGCTTCTAAGTAAATGCAATAAAAAAATACGGCCATTTACGCGACATGTTTTATTACTCGAAAGTAAATCAAAACCTGGGTACTTCCCGTTGACCTAGAATGATGAAATTTGGCAAGCAGCAAGGTCTCAAAGCAATAGTAAAAGAAAAAGTCAGAAAATTGTTAATTTGTAGTTTTATCTCATAAACAAATATTTTTTACGATTACGAACTCCCATTTGCTATTGGAGAATTGACCGTGACGTATATCGATATATGCGAGAACATTTTTGCAACTACAAAGTTATTTTTGGGATAAATTCATCCCAACTACGGAAACCTTCATTGTTCGTAGTCCGACAAGCATTTGGCTGGTTTTTTACTAATTCATATTAATACTTAATTTGTATTACCCGCCCGTTTTTCTCCATACGTACCTACTACGCTTTGGGATGCGCAACTAGCTTCATCTTTCTGACTGACCGACCCCTTGACAATTCAAAAGTGCCTGTAATTGGTTTATTTGAAATAAATGCTTTGAGTTTGGATGCCTCGTTGCTCAACTGATCGCAAGCGCATGAGGTTCGATTCCCAGGTCGGGCAAAGTAGTATTGGATTTTTGGATTACTTAGGATTTTTTTAAGAGCAGCCTGGAGCATGGATTTGTGCCCGGTTGATGGCAATAGGCTCGCTTCCTATTACATGGGACTTAAACATAACTGGCGAAATGTGGTTCCACTATAGATACCTACACCTCTGCAAAACCCTTCGGGGATTACAGTCGTGATGTTATGTTATGTCTTGACAAATTTTTAAGTAATAGGTACATCAACAGAAAGCGTAGCTCATCGTGAGCAGGCCCCCCGTAAGTTGGACCGATGACCCGGTGAATGCCGCGGGAGTCCGCTAGATGCGAGAAGCACAGAACCGGTAGATGTGGCGACGTTAGGAGGGGGAGGCCTATGTGTGGACGTCTTGGATCTGAAATCATAATGACAAAGAAGGAAAGGTAGGAATTTCTCAGTAGCAGCCCGGTGTCTGAATTTGTGCCCAGTTGAAGGGAATATTCTCGCCCTATTACTAGAGACTTCAATATAACGGGTGAAATGTGGTTGTAGTATAGGTATACATCTGCCTAACACTTCGGGGGTTACTGGTGTGATGTTATGTTATAAAGAAGAAAAAAAATACTGTAAATGGGTATACTTGTTTCTTACCGTTACCATTAATGCCCCACCCAATGCATTGCTGCCCTCTGGAGGCATTTTATCTACGTAATGAAGTAACAGCATCACTACGTATACTTTGTCCTCTAACTTTTATACACTGGATCTACATTAGTCCCCTGGTTACCAGCACAAAAAGGGAATACACGAAAAAAAATTAATAAAATGGAATGGGAAAAGGTTTAAAGTTTAAACCATACAAGGTATTGGACAAACTATAAAATTAAATTAAAAATTAATTAAATTAAAAACTAAGTTAAGGAAGATAACTTTCTTTAGTCTCTGTTCCGATTGCTCTTTTTACGTGCATTAATAATATTGAAATAACTTAATTTTTTAAATTGTGGTTGTTTATAGTTAGGAACCTACTTAAAAATTAAAATGATCTATGGGTACAGACAAAATGAATTTAAAGGAAAAAAACAAACTTTGTAATATGCATATTTCAAATTCTAGTCTAGCACTACTAAAGTAGCAAAAAGAACTTAATTGTTTTGTGTCTTGACTCTAAGTGCAAAAAATGTCAGCAGATAGTTTAAAAATAAAAAATAAATCTGTGGGTAAACAGAAATATGCAAAAGATCCTCGACTAAATAACAAAATAATAAATAATCTAATGAGTGATAAGTTTCAAAATGGTTACTCGAAAACGAGTCTGGTCAATTTTGGTTTTTAAAGTCATCGAACTCGATAATGGTTGGCAGCCCAGATTTATCGCGACGCAAATCTAATTTACATAATACGTATTAACATAACATCATGCTTGTGTTTGTCTAAGGTATACACACAGGTAAAGAGATGTTTAAGTAGGTAATAAAATAAAAATCTTTATTGGAACAAAAACACATTTTACAAATTGGTAGCTACATTAGTTAAAAACTGTGTCGCCGCTATTAACGCCCACCTCCAAGAGGGAAACGACAGCGTTCCAGATTCCAGAAACCCCAAAACCCAGAATCCCCAAATTACTCCCAAATTATGCCAGTTTTAAGTCCTATTGAAAAAGGAGTCGAGCCAATAGTCATTGCTAACCCATTGCATTATACGATACTCGTATCGTTAGAAGAAGTCTCGTCTCGAAAAGGCGACTCGTTAGAAGAATTTGTCTGTTCAACAACGTAAAAAACTAAAAAAAGAAACTGTCAAAATGGAAGCGATTGCTACTGATAGTGCGTTACGCAATTGCGATCAATTGCGATTGATCAGTCGATCGATCGATTGATTGATGAATCGATGGATTAATGCCCAGCTGGGTAATTACCCAGCTGGGCATTAATCCAGACTCCAGGATGTTACTGAGAAAATTTCCTTATGTAAACACCCAAAAACACTTTGCCTTACCGACTTTCCTCAAATCAAATCAAATTATCTAAGTATTAGTTTTATTACTTTGCTAATGTAAACATTAAGATTGAGTAACATAAAAAAAACAAAAAAAAAAAAATTGTGGACTCGGCGATCATTGTGCCGATCGATAGTCGTGACAGCCAGTGGCTTAATAGCCAAGAACCTCGACCAACACCTGAAGAGGCTCTCGTTGCGCAGCTGGATCAAGGGCTTGATTCAGAAGGTGGTACTTCTGGATAAGGCCCGCATTGTTAGGAGGTTCCTCTCTGTGGAGCCCTGACCGCCGGTAGCTTGGACCATGTTTCTGATACCGGTGGGCAATTTTTTTTTTTAAAATGTTTTTGTGGTTTTATATTCTAATGTTTAAAAATATAATTTAAATGTATTATAATGAAATATAGGAAATAATCATATTGTAATTCTATAGTGCACGTTTTATGTCGTGGTCGTAAGCGCGACTGCTGAGCGTGGAGTTCGTGGTTCGATTCCAAGGCCGAGAACCTCCGTGCCTCGGAAAGCACGTAGGTAAAGCTGTTGGTGCTGCGCCTAATCTCTCCCCGGTCGTATCCGATTGCTGCCCATCCGGACTATGAGAGTGAGGGAAGAGGAAGTGCACCTGTGTTTGCGCACACACTTGTGCAATATTATATCTCCTGCGTAATTGGCTAGTTTCTGTTGAGACTGGCCGCCGCGCCGGCCGTAAGCAAAATTGGGTCGCGCTGATTTTTTTTATTTATTAGTGCACGTTTCATTACGTTTATTTCGACTTAACCCTCTGAATTTTCTTGTCTATTTTGTGCATTTACTCTGGGGCAACATCGACATTGGTTTATGCTACTATGTCCAGCAGTTACTGCCTAATAATGTCTAATATAAACTAAGGCGGACTTGCGCACAATTTAAGAGGGGACTAACTTTATCCCGGACTTAGTAATCCCGCCATGAGATATGCGGGATTTCGTGGAGTGTTAGAATAAAATGTGAAGGGTCGTCGTAATGTTAAATTTGTAAGTACTTATAACGTAAAGTATGGGAGCTTTGAGGTATACCTATCACGTTCTCTTGTTGCTATTCCATGAGGTTAGACGAGATATTTTTTTTATATAGGTACTTACGTTTGTCTATGTGCCAACACGCACAATAGACTTATTTCCTAAACGTGTTTTGATAATACTTGTTGTCAAAATGAACGTTTCCATAATTGAACAAAAACCATGAGTACCGACGTACGGATCTGAGACACTTGCGCGAAAGAACTTACGCGAAGGACAATTGCGAATCCAGTTGCGCAAAAGGACAGAAAAAGTTGCGCAAATGTGTTTTTTTTCATAACATCACGTCTGCATTCTTTCAAAGGGTTGTGCAGAGCTGTATAGTACCTACACCCACAATTCGCTAGTTATGTTCATGTTACCGACTGACTGGAAGTAAACAGTCCAATTAGGCGTCAATAGTGATGGTCGTAGTTTTATAGTGCAGCTTTTTTAAATAATTTATTTTCTTATTTATGTACACACAGTAAAATACATTACGTTATATTACATAAACATTGATTACGTAATAAATAAAAATAATAATAAGTAAATAAAACAATAATGAATAATTTAAAAAATAAAGGGTTTTTACAATGTTACATAATAAAATAAAATAAAATGTATATATATAATAATATATATTAAATAAATAAATGTATATAATTTATAAAACAATAATTGTAATTCTTAAATTCAATTCTGTATTAATAAAACAATATAACTTACTAGCTACTTAATTAATAATAAAATGTATCATATTAAACAGCTAGTGTTCTTTCTCCTCTCTCCTACTTGATCTACGCTGTGCCCGACAGGGTCCATAATTGTAACTAATATAATTATTTCCCTACCAACTTTATACATTATGGTATGCAATAAAGAATTAAGAATACTCGTACATACGTTTACTTACACAAATCTAACGTTAATAAAAAGTCAGATTCGAAATAAATGTCCTCTACGTCATCATCATTTGCCTAGTCTTTTCCCAACTATGCTGGGGTTGGCTTCCAGTCTAACCGAATGCAGCTGAATACCAGTATTTTACATGCAGCGACTGCCTATCTGACTTCCACAACCCAGTTACTGGGTAAAACGATACCCTTTAGTAAGACTGGTTGTCAGACTTTCGGGCTTCTAGCTGACTACTCGTAACGACTGTCAAAGATCTACAAATGACAGCCGGGACCAACGATTTAACGTGCTTCCCGAGGCATGGAGGGTTTTAATGTTCTCGACCTAAGTCATACAAATATATTTGTTCCGAGCGGGAATCAAATTTGTGACACGTAGAGCCAATGACTCAGTCAGTGACCTAACAGTGCCATCATCGTATGATATAACGGGTGTAAAAAGACATTTAACGAAGTCGAGAGTCACTTGTACTCCCCGTCATTGTAATATTTTTTTTGTACCGGACCATACCTGGGAACCTTCTGGTTACGAAGATATTGAAGGTCTAAATTGTTGGCGCCTAGTGCTACATTCATAGCAACAATCTTTCGTTCATATGAGACGCTGTAAATAGTTAGGAGTTTACTTTTTTTCTTAGTTTTTGTAGAGTATCCCACACTACCTTTTATATTATATTCATTTTGCACAACGTTGATCGCTCCACCCAAAATTATTGTAAAAACCTATTCTGTGTCGAAATACAAGTATAAAAATATACGGGGGTTTCATTTATGTCCAATACGAGACATAAATTACATCTTTTACTGATGTTTTTTTTATGAAAACAGTTTTTAGTGTTATAACACAACTTTAAATATCCCCACGACCCCTGTATCGTTGCATGCACCCATAAGCACAATGTTTTTCGTGCGTTACATTGCGCACTTCCGAAAAATAGCGACTTTTCACACCAACAATATTTTTTTTTTCCCAGCTATTATTTTTGCGTCACGTTACTTAGTTCGATGTATAGAATGCGTTGTTGACAGCATGTGACGTAGCTTTTTACACTCTGTATAATAAAAGTAAAGTAAAAACGTTTATTGACAATATAAAAGAACAAACCTTACACACAAATCTCAACAATCCTGTGATTTGTGTCTACAATTACAAAATAACAATAATTACATATGTCTAATTAAATACCTGTGTATATGCGGTTGTTTGAGCTTAATTCACACCGACCTCCGTACTAGTGAAAACTGTATCACGGCAGGTCGGTCTTCCTCGTACACAAGCACTCACAGACTTCCACACAATTAACGATGGTTTGCATTAGACTGTTAAATAAAACACTAAATTATAAGTATGGCTATAAGAATACAGATACTAAGTGGGTATTTTTGAACATTCGATGATTTGATGACAATAATAACGAGGGTAATTATATAAATAATGTTTTATTTCTGTCACGTCCAAAGAAATAATAATATTTTAGAACTCGATGAGGTTATCCTGCTGCCGTAATCCTATCGATCAATTATGTGATCGATGCCTAATGCCAAATTATTTGTGGTCGGCGCGGTACGCCCCTGCCGTCACTCATTAATTTGCGATCAAAATTATCAGGACGCAAGGCAGCGGGGCGTTGTTTTCGTGCCTATTTTTAAGGAAAACAACTTCCAACCGCTATCGATTATTATCATGCAGACAACCTATGAGTTATAAGTTCAAATGATTTTGTGAACATCTTTTTCCTCAATAAGTAAAAAATGCGGCCGAGTGCGAGTCGGATTCGCACACGAAGGGTTCCGTACCATAAGACAAAAACGCCCAAATAACACTTCTTGTATGGAGCCCCCTTTAATTTTTTACTTTAGTTTTATTTCTTGTTATACGGGCAATAGAAATAAATGTAGGTACACACTCAGTAAAAATAAAAACTGTATATCTATTATGGTTCATGTGATACAGGCCGATGACAGACAGATAGACGGACGGATGGACGGACGGACAGACAGCGGAGAATTAATAATAGGATCCCGTTGGCACCCTTTGAGTACGGAACCCTAAAAATTTTATAGGCAATAATTTAATAACCGATGACGTAGTACGTCATCGGTTATTTAAATGTTAAGTTAGAGGTCAAAAAACAAGGAAAAATTTAAAACGCCTGCTGTTGGTCAGTACGACCTTTTTATCTATTCAGCGGTTACGAGTAATATTTAGAGAAAGAAATGTTGTATAAACAAAAAAAATAAAGAATAATCTTTCTTTTTTTTGTTTCTTACTGTGAGGAATCAATATTTTACTATAAGTCAAAAACAACTATACATGAGTAAAATCACGAGTGTCGAAGTGTCATAATTATGTAGTTAGCTATTTTTATTTATCTCAGGTTCGATAAGTGACGTTGTACATTTTTGACTTTTCGGTACTAAAAAGTAAGTAGGTATCTTCCGTTGATATCTTGTACTAGCAGATTCTGGAACTGGTTAAATAGACGGCTAAAATTATGGAGCATAATCCTTACTCTTAACGTAAAATTTAACGCTTTGTATAAAAAAAACAGATTTAAAAAAATATCCATTGTGAAGGATATTGCTAATCCATTGCTTCATATATTCGAAAAATGTGTCTGTTCAACAACATAAACAACGCAATGAATGTTGTTGAATTGTCAAAATAAAAGCCATGCCTACTGTTAGTGTGTTACGCAATTACCCCGCTGATTTAATAATATGAATGAATAAAAATCCGTATCGCAAAAAAATATACACCTGATAATATCGGGTGCGATACGGATCTAATAAAACATAATTATAAAAGCTACAACCCACACACCCTAGGTACTCAATATTCTATTGAGGGGATTGGGGTCATGCGCTAGGTAAATAAAAAAAATCGTTTCTTTGGGAAAGTTGTTTGTTATGATAAGTATAGGTACAATCATGTGTTTAAGTATCGGTCACTAATTACCAGTCACCCTATATAACCCTAGTCAAGGGTTAAAAAAATAATATTTTCATTCAAAATTTTGAGTTTGTCTTATCCTGTTTGTATAAAAACTTTCCCAAACCGGTTTCATATTTCGCGATTAAATCTTGTTTGATTTAGAGTATAAATTTGGAGGGAAATGTCGAAAGCTTCACACAACAAATCTACATCTCTTTGCGAACGTTTCTCGTATTCTTCAACACAACAACTACAATGGCTGCCATCAAGACAACCTTCATTCTTCTGCTGGTTGCCTTCGCAATGGTGATGGTCACCGTCGAGGCTGTCCGTGTCGCACCCTGCGACCTGGTCTGCAGCCGCAGCAAGCCTGAGAGATATGAGTGCTGCAGAGCTCATGGCTACTTCGGCTCAAACAGGTGTAGTCGCAACCGAATACAATGTTACTGACGGAACCTCGCAAGAACAACAGTATCTCAGCAGTAATTCTCCGACTCCATTATTCGATGAACATTCAGAGGTAATCAAGATCTACATTTTCAAGTAAACGGCAAGAACTCATTAGGGTCTGAAATGACAATGGGCGTTCCTCAAGGTTCGATATTGGGTCCATTCCTCTTTTTAGTTTACATTAATGATTTACCCCAATTACTGCAGAATCAACCGAAGATGGTGTTATTTGCAGATGACACATCATTGATCTTTAAAGTAGACCGACGGTCACAAAATCTTGACGATGTAAATAACTCTATTCTTCAGGTCCAAGATTGGTTTATGGTAAATAATTTGGTACTTAATGAAAAAAAAACCAAATGCATTAGATTTAAATTACCTAATGTTAGAAGTTGCGAATGTGACATCATATTGAATGGAGAAAAACTAGAATTTATTAATCAGACGGTTTTCCTGGGAATCACGCTAGACGAGAAATTGCAATGGGGACCCCATATAACATCTCTTGCGGGGCGGTTAAGCTCGGCCGCTTATGCTGTTAGGAAGATAAGACAGTTAACAGACGTAGAAACCGCGCGTTTGGTCTATTTTAGCTACTTCCACAGCATTATGTCATATGGCATTTTACTGTGGGGTCGGGCTGCTGACATTGAATCCATTTTCATTTTGCAAAAGAGAGCTGTCAGGGCCATTTACAATCTATGTCGTCGCGAATCTCTTAGGGAACTATTTAAAAAGATTAATATTATGACGGTACCTTGTCAATTCATTTATGAAAATATTATGTATGTAAGAAAAAATCGACATCTTTTTAATAAAATAAGTGATAGACATAATTTTAATACTAGAAATAAAGATAAAATAGATCAACCATTTTTTAGATTATCTAAAGTACATACATCTTTTATGGGGTACTGTGTTAAATGTTACAACAAAATACCTTGTGACATATTGGAATTAAATGAAAGAAAATTTAAAACTCATATAAAAAGTACACTTTGTAAACAAGCATATTACAAATTAGAGGATTATATCCTAGATAAGAATGCTTGGAAACATGCTGGTCCTGCTCCATAGGACAATCTAGAGTCTAGACAAAATCAAACTGGTTACTAATTTGATTGTATAATTTATAATTTTTATGACATTGATTGTTACATTATGTACTTAACTACTTAAACTCACACACTAAATTATTACTTGTTGAAATTTTGGAAACATCGTCTACTTTTCAATATTTGTAAATATGTGAGCACCATGTATCTATCACATAATTAATTTACCTGCCTTTGCATTATATTTAATTCTTTTTACCTATTGTGGTATAGTAATTTTATTCTAGGTGCATCGTCTTCACATATGATTACATAATTAATGTGAACTTACATAATATTGTAAAATATTTTAAAAGAGTAACGGTGGAGTTTCTTGCCCATTCTTCTCCATACGAAACTACCTTTTGGAAGGGGCAACTAGAATCAATTCTATTTTTTTGTAAATTTTGACGTTCAAAAGTGCCTTTTATGTGCCTATTTGAAATAAATGATTTGACTTTGACTTTTGACTAAAAAAACAAAAACAAAAACATCAAAATTATCAGTGATTATTGTAAAGTTCCACTTCTTTAGAATTCAGCATGTGATTTGGATTATATGATTAAAATATTTGGTTTTAATTTTTTAATCATTTTCGTGTCTGTGTGAAGCAATAATGTCCGTTTTCACTAACTTCAAGCCAAATAATGGCCAACGTTAGCAGATCTTTAAGGATCATCTCCCTCTTCCACATTCGTTTCTGTGGAGGCAATTCTTAAGCTTCCAAATCTAATTTTTTGACTCTAGTCTATGGTTTTTGAGGCAAGTTTTATCTTTAGAAATGCATTATCAAGCAACCCGAGTTGCCTGAGCATTCCGCATTGGCGAATTGTCTAAGACTATGGGGTGCCAATTTGTAGAATATAGGTCAAACGATCAGATCAGGTCTTATATGAGATACGTCGAATTAATTATAAGCAATACCCTTTTTACCAAGTGTCCCTTCATTTGGTTTTCTTTAACTGTTGTTATTAATTTGTTTCTAATTACTATCTATAACCAACTTAATCCTGCAATGCAATGCCTGAAGCTCCGCACAAATAACCATTCACGAATTTATTGATGGCCCGTTCGTCTCGTAACAGATACTAGGCCTACAACGATCCTACCGAAACTCTCAAAGACCCGAAACGGAATGTCTAATAAGAAGCTGACAAACCGCTTTGCAGTAATACCTTGGCACAGGACTTTGAACTTTACGTTAAAGGAATAGGGTAGACAGTGTTGTGAAAGGTTGACAGCTAATTGACTGCGCGATCTACCACTGTTTGTTTTGCGATGTCTGAAAGAGAGGTGCGTGGATGTGGTAAGTGGTGGTAATACAGAATTTTCGTGTACAGAATCCGCGTGTACAGAAGATTCAAGTGACATGCGGTACATGACCATCTTCTACTTCATTCCCTTATGCCTAGACAAGTGACAATCGCTTTCAAAGCGTTTTGTATTTCAACAACAAGTTACAACAGGATTGACAAGATTTTCGATAGCTTATGTCAATACAATACATTTCTGACTTTTCCATCTTTTATTTATTTAAGCATTTATGTACACACATATAAACGGTCAGGAAAAAAGGAACAGAAAAATGCATACAAAGGTGATGCTCATTTCTAAAGAAATCTCTTTCAGCATACCTGCGATAGGAGAGTATATTAAAAGAGATGTAGACAACATGGGTAAGAGTAAAAGGGAAAACATAATAAATAAAATCAAACACAATTTTCTAATTTAAATATAAACCTAAATGATAAATGATAAATGATTTTATTTCTGTAAGTAGGTTTGTACAAACACTTTTACACGTCAATCATATTTTAAAACTAGATGAGGTCGGCGTTTCCTATCTGACTACTCTGAGAAGAAAGGCCGAAACAAACTCAGAGGTTACAGTCTCTTTTAAAGTCCAGACATAATCTTGGTCAGATCATGTGAAGACCATGTAGATTTGAGTCTGAAATGGTATTTTGAGGAAAAAATAGCACACAGAATGAGTGGACCTGTCCAGTCAGTGCACGCATTTGTCAGTAATCGTGCAGCTCAACTCAAAACTTAAGGAGCTCAACGATTCGACGAACAATACCAAAGAAAGGACATTTGGGTAGGCCGCATAAATTACTCAAACTGCCAGACTATGATTAAAACTAATCAAGAAAGAAGAAAATAAAACAATGATCTATATAGTCTTTACATTCACAATAATTAAAATAATATACTATTTTACAAAGTAAATATTCATAATAAAAAAAATAAAATAAAAAAAATAAAAATTGTTTATTTCAATTACAAAAGGCACTTAGACACACTAATGTTGGAGATCACCTTTTAAGCAAGGAATTGCTTGTGTTAGGAGACTCCGCGCTTCCACTTATACTTATCTTATGCAATTGAATGTAGACAATGTAAACATGCAGAAAAATTTAGTAAATAGGTAACTTAAAATTATACAATAATGAATGATTTGCAAATGAATGAGCTTTATGCATAGAAAAGGGCCAAGTCGCGCGTATACGTGTGATTATGTGTGAGTATGGGTGAGAGTGTAAAGAGTGAGTGTTTGTAGTGTGTGAGTTATAATTAGCATATTTAGTTATATGTGGTATCCTTTAATATCCTGCCCAATATGAATATAAATACGAAAGTGAGTTTATTTTTATTAGGTATTTATGTGTTTGTTTGCCTATTACGCCTTCACGCCAAAACGGCTGAACAAATCCGGATGAGGTTTGGCACTTAGGTGGACCATATCTGGGTTCTCTGGGTTAGGACACAGAAGACTACCGACCCGACGCCTCCAAGGGATCGGGATCCACTCGGAAGAGACCGGAAGGCGCTGCCAGTATAAGTTTAGGTGTAAGTGCAGGCTCAAGTGTAGGTGGTAGGTTGTGGATTGTAGATTCATGTCAATATATTTATAAAAATTCACCAATGTCAACAGGTATAAAAAATCCTGAAATTATCTTGGTCAGATCATTTGAGGACCATGTAAGATTGGTGTCTGAAATGGTCTTTTAAGGAAAGAACCATACAGATTTGAGTAGACCTGTCCAGTCAGTGCAAGCATTTGTCAGTAATCGTGAAGCTCAACTCAGAACTTAAGGAGCTCAACCATTAGACGAACAATACCAAAGAAAGGACATTTGGGTAGGCCGCATAAAGCACTCAAACTGCCAGATCATCATTGAAGCTGCCTGTGAAAGCGAAAAAAAAAAGCTGACGCACATAGTCCTCACATTCACAATAATTTGATAATAATGTTATACTTCAGAAAGTAAATTGTCATGTCATTCTATATGTAATAATTATCAAATGTCAAAGTTTATGTAAAATACAAATTAAAAAAAATAGCAAAAATAAAAATAACAAAAAAAACATTCAGTATGCAAAAAAAAATTGGAGCAACTCAATCCCAAGCCTTTTTGTCCTCAATATAATCTTTAACGGTATAAAAGGCTTTCTGGCACAACTTGCGTTTAATGAATGATTTGAATTTATTAAGGCTCAGATCTTGAACGTGGCTTGGAAGTTTATTATAAAAGCGTATACATTGACATCTGAATGAGCCACCTATTTTCTTGAGCCTTGTTATAGGTACAACAAATTTGTGTTTGTTCCTAGTATTTATACATACAATATGAAAATATACTTACATACATACATACTTCTAAAATAAATAACATAACATAACATCACGCCTGTATTCCTCGAAGGGTTAGGCAGAGGTGTACCTATAGTACACCCACATAGTTAAGTATATATATTTTTTAATGGGATTTACAGGATTTTTGTCGACCTCCACGGGGGCGAAGCCGCGGGTAGGAGGTAGTTATTACAATAAAAACAAAAAAAACAGGTGATAAATCTTAAGTCATACATAATAAATAACTTCAAGGCTAAATAAGCTGATGACGAGAGATGAGATTAAAATGGTAAAATAAAATAAATGCTGCAAATAAAGCTGCTGCTAATAATAATGCTGTAAATGGTTTAATTGAAATAAATGCTTTGAGTTTGAGTTTTTTTGTTTTTGACGATGACGGGATCAACACCCGTAGTGTTGCGCGAATAGTGGTAGCTTTTTGTAAGTTTTTATTTACAAATTAACCTAATAGGAAAAACTAACGCTACAGCTCATTTAGTTCTCACCACAAATCAGTTTGATTTTTCATTATCATATTTCGAAGATTATATATTTTTTTATGTTTTTTTTTGTTAGACATCCATACCCATACCTATTACAACCGAGAAATTTCGCCAATTAATTATTAAAACTAGCGTTTTATACAAACTATTGAATGTTAGCAAAAGATATCCTTGTAAATGGGGCAGCACCATAATATCTGTCCATTTCGATCATGCGATTTGAAAAGTTTTAAAAAGTAAGGGTGTCGAAGAAATTGGAGGCAAGATACAAGATGGACTGACTGCTGAAGTACATGGGGATCTGTTTGATGCGGGAGATACTGGACCGCGAGGTAATTGTGTAACACACTATCAGTAGAAATAGCTTTCAATTTGACAGTTCAACAACACTCATTGCGTTATGTACGTTGTTGAGCTGACAAATTTTTCGAACATATGAAGCAATAGGCTTCAAAATGATTCAGATTGTGATAGATAGTGTGTTACCCGTCTATATGGCGATGTTTAGGGGAGGCCTCTGCCAACACTCCAGCAGTGGACGTCTTTTGACTGAATGATGAGGCATTTCAGCTTTTTGAAGGCTAAATGGAATTTCTCATCATTCGTTTGCCTTATTCCAATTTATTTGGGAGGCGGTCGTGAATGTCTATAAACACTTAAACTGATATAATTTTTCAACTCAATAAGCTATTTCGGGCTTTACCAACTAAACAATAAAACATCACGCCTGTATTACCCACACGGTTAGGCAGAGGTGTACCTAAAATACACCTACATTTCGTCGGTTATGTTTAAGTCCCATGTAATTGGGGGCGAGCTTATTGCCATCAACTGGGCACAAATCCAGACTCCGGGCTGCTACTGAGAAATTCCTAACGGATAAACCCAATAACACGTTAAAAAACACCTCAAACTAAATGTAAGCTTTTCATAGCTGCATGTAAACATAATGCCATTAAAATAGGCTTCGGCTAAAAGTCAATACGATGGCCGCCTATTATTTCAGGTTTGTCTTAACACCGTCAGGCAAATAAGATCATTGATGAGTTTACTTTGAATTATTAGCTCGGTTTATTATTTCAGGAACTTCGGTTTGCAATTTGAATAGACAGCGGGGTAATTGCGTAACACACTAACAGTAGGAATGGCTTTCATTTTGACAGTTCAACAACATTCATTGCGTTATTTACGTTGTTGAGAAGGCAAATTTTCCGAACATATGAAGCAATGGATTAACAATATCCTTCAAAATGATTCAGATTGTGATAGCGTGTTACGCAATTAGGGTGCAGGATAAGGCGGGCGGAAACGCCCGGGTGTTACCATTGTGTGGATCGACCGGAGGACACGGTGGAGCATACGGTGGAGGTCTGTCCGGCTTGGGCGGAGCACCGCCGTGTCCTCATGGCGGCGATCGGCGGCGGCGACCTCTCGCGTCCGGCCCTGGTTCAGGCCATGGTACGGAGCGAGAGGGAATGGGAAGCCGTCACCTCCTTCTGCGAAGCAGTAATGCTCGCGAAGGAGGAGGCGGAGCGCGAGAGGGAGAGGCAATCACTGTGCCCTCGCGCCCCTAGTCGCCGCAGGAGGAGACACCCTGGGCGTCGGGAGTCGATTGCCGACTCCCGGCCACCGTAGGCACGGGCTTGCGGACGGCGAGCAATGGGCAGCTCGCCGTCCGGTAAGGACCAGGCCCGGGTCGACGGCGCGTCGTGTTCCACGCGCGCCTCAAAGAGATGTCAGCAAAATTGACGGGGTCCGATAGGACCGATGCCTGCCGGGGCTGCGGATTGTTCGAAAGAGTTACCGTGGCCCTGGCGCACAGGCAACTGAAGGAACACGGGTGGGTTTTAGTCAGTAAGAGTCTGACACGCCCTTCCGCTGCGCCCAGAGCGGGAGAGGTCATTTGATGATTTCCCACCCAAAAAAAAAAAAAAAAGGTTCGCATTTTGAAATTGTATTTCTTTCATGAATAGGTTTGCCAAGAGATAGATGTGTGGCTTTGTGAAGTTTTGATTGAGTATGATTTTTGACCAACTTCCAAATAAGAGGAGGTTTTTATTTCGGTGGCTTCTCTATCAGGTGCTTTCATAAAAATAGGTACAGTCAGCGATAAAAGTCGATTAACGCTTCTGTTTTTTAAATCTTAATTTCTAAGCTATTTATTTTATTAAAATCAGAACAGAAATAAAATAAAATGAATATTCATTAAATTCAATACGATGGCCGCATATTAGCTCCGGTTGGTCTTTTTATTTGCAAAATGAAAACCATTTCAAAACATCGATAACTTTTCCTATCGAACAACGAAAACGAACCGAAATAATGATAACTACGGAACCAAAACTCGTACCTTGAAACAAATAACAAATAAATGTTGTAACAAAACCACAGTTCAAAGAACACAAAGGGAAGTAAAGTCAGCCTCATGGCCTACTAACAATTTGATATCAACAGCACCTTAATGTCGATACAGTAAGGTCGGTTTTCGAAGTTCCAGTGTTACCCTTTTCGTGGTTGACTGTACTCGTGTTGCGACCGCACGAGTTTTAACGCTAAATATATTTCGCGTCTAGAGGTGGGGGGTGGGGGTGGGAGGTAGCTTGTTGGTGCAAGGTATACCGATTTATTTATTATCTCCTGCCAAGATTCACCGATCGGCAAGGTTGGTAGAAATGCCCAAAGGGAGTCGGCAACGGATTTAAGTACCTACCACCAGGTTATAATTGGTTTGTAAAACCAGGAGCAGTGTGGAAAGGAAGCCTTTTGCCTGAAATTATACTTGTCTCGTCAATATCAGTAATATAACTCATGTATCTAGTAACACATACATATGTGGCTCCACTTCTGCAGTATGGTCAGAGAAAAACCTTTGATTTTTATTTTTCTTATAAGTCTGTCACCTTTGTCTGCTCTGCGTCATAAGTCATTCACATTTTTTTGCTTAACCACCCATTCACATTTTCTATATACAGTATTAAAAAAAATATGAAATAAAGAATTCTATGAAATATCAAGAGGATTTGGAGCATTTCTTACATATAATTCGAACAATATAACTAAATTTAAAAAAAATTGCGTCGGCAATTGTTGTCTCCAACACATGTAAACAAGACATTATTTGCCACTTGTTTAAAACAGAAGTAAACGTAAGCTTGAACTTTAAACGCGACAACAAAAGTATTTCAGCTACACAAATCATTTATAATGAACACTTTGATAATTCAAGAGGAAAATTAGCAAACATACGAAGCTCGACAGTGAATCAGGTTTTCTAAAGGAGTATTTCTTTTCTCGTAACTTTTATATGATATTAAAGAAAGCGTAATGTATCGAAACGTTAACGCTTGTGCGCAAAAACGGCAATTAAGAAACGAAGGTATTTTTTTGTAGTAGGTACAGTCATCAACAAGAATTCAATTGATTTTCTAAAATAATTGTATTCCACTGTATCAATGTGTAGCTACAATTATCTATCCAATGTGTAATATGTTTTGTGGCTACCCACTGATACAGTATTCTGAAATTAAAAAAATTACTAATGAAATTAATTCTTGTCGATGTATACATCTTTTTGGGGCTGACTGTATTCGTAAGATGTTACTGTTAGATAGTCGAGTTTCCTTTTCGTGTAATTAAGGTTTTTTCCGGGACGTTGCCAAGGCCCGTTTTTAGTAATTAGTGCTGGTTAATTAATTAGTCCACATACGCACGGACGTAAAAATATCGCGGCGGGATTAAATTGCGCGATTGTATTTTTATGGATTTTCAACTTTCGGTGTTGAGCAGCATTGAGAATCTCACACAATGCATCCCAGCGCGTCGAAAAAGCACTTTATTGGATTTTGAACTCTTGGCGCTAAACCGAGCGTTGAAAATCCACGATAATCCGCGATAATAAGCCCACGTGCGCACGCACGTGGGCTTATTATCGCGTGTAGAATGGTCTTATTGATCGAAGCAAAGGCAATGGTATTCTTTTATGAATTAACACAAGAACACACACACACACACACACACAACACACCACACTAACAACGCACACTAACTCTAACACACACACACTATCACAACACACATAATACACACACACAAACTATTAACACAACAACACATTAACACTATTTTTATAATCGCTAATGTAGTATCTAACATGCCGATTAATATATTGATGTAACTATGTATGACATGTATGTACCAGTTGATTAAAAAACGGTATTCACATGTTTTCTTCGACATAAGAATAAACCCAAAATATTAAATCCAAACATCTTTATTGGCACATTGTATAAAAAAAAATACCTCCAACCTCAAAAATATACTGATAACCCCAAAAAAAAACGATGTGACTGTAATTAGACATATAAAAAAAAAACATTAAGCGTCACTGTCCCATATGGCTGGATAAAAATAAACCCACACACACACTACCCTGAATTTAAATAGGGAAGCAATTACATGCTCTAGTATTCTTAAGGGCAAAGGTTCAAGTGGTGTTTAATTAAAGCCAGATGCGTCCGCAGAGGTTCCCATTAATAATTTGTGTTTTTAGAGTTCCGTTCCTCAAAAGGCAAAAAAACGGAACCCTTCTAGGATCACTTCGTTGTACGTCTGTCTGTCAGGAACTTTTTTCTTAGGAATGCGTTGAGGTATCAAGTTGATATTAATATCAAATACGTAAATCTATGGTCTCTTAGAGCTCTAAAAAAATCAAGCTCCTTAGTCACCGCAATAAAATAATACGGCCATTTATGCGACATTATTTTGATACTCGCAAATAAATTAAAACCTATAGGGTAGTTCCCATTCTATTCTATTTTTCTCTATGGCAATGGTGCCGATGTCGACAATTCTGCCAATGTCAGATGTGTTACGAGAAAACGTGCGAAATGGAGAGAGGGTAGTACCCGTTGACCTAGAATCATGAAATTTGTCAAGAAACGAGATCTCGAGGTCGAGGCACAAGTAAAGGAAAAAGTCCTAAAATCGTTAATTTGCAGTTTTATCACATAAAAAAATATTTTTGCGATTACAGACTTACATTTGCTGTTGCAAAATTAAGCGTGACGTATATCGATGTATGGGTGAACATGTTTTTGAACTACAATGTTAAGTTTTTTTTTTGGATAAAATCATCCCAACTACGGAACCCTTCATTGTGCGTGGTCCGACACGGCCTTGGCCGGGTTTTTTTCCGTCATCGTGACTTTAAATAGAAAGCAATTTTTGTAAGCTTATTTTCGAAATTAGAAGTCAACAATACAGCTTGGCGGTTAAATCTTAGGTAGGTATGCTTTCCGATTAACTGGTTTAAATAAAAAGGTATCACAGTAGTCAGTGGTGCTACTGACGTACGTGTACGTGTCGAGAGGAGGCACGATATGTGTGCCTTTTCATTACTTGGGTGCAACGAACATATAGAAATTCTAGAATTTGATATTAAATATGAGCTATCAATTCTCTACAAGTGATAAGTGGCCTGTTACAAATTTTCAACACGTTATTAATCTCATCTGGTCTCGAACAAAACAAGTTTTCTCCTTTAAAAATCAACATTACATCCATTAGGTGTACCTTACCTTAACACATCAACACTGAAATGACGCCTCGGGATTTTTTGTCCCTCGTACGACAAAAAATAACGTTCCCCGTGACCTTTCGTCATGGCTTTTCAACGCTGACAGCTTCGCTTTACGCCTGATTGCCGTACTTATAACGTTCAGAAGGCTTTTCTGATAAGAATATGAGATGGTTTTAAGTACTTTTATCAAGAGATAGCTTCTGTCCGCGATTTCGTTCGCGTGGAACTCGTTAGATACCATAATTTACTAAAATAACAGACACATTTTTATAAAACTTTTCTGCAGCCTAATTACGTAACACATTATCGATAAATGATTGCGACTAGTTTGCTTCGTTTCTATCGTAGTTTGTTTAATTTTACGACTTTCGTATTGGATAAGTCCACTATCGTGCGAAACCAACAGCAGTATGTTTGAGACGCTAAAGACAGCACCCTAATTATGTAACACAATATTTATCACAATCTGGATCATTTTAAAGCCTATTGCTAATCCACTGCTTCTTAAGTTCGAAAAAATTGTCTGCTCAACAACGTAAATAACGCAATAAATGTTGTTGAACTGTCAAAATAAAACACATTCCTACTGTTAGTGCATTACGTAATTACCCCGCTGAACGATATGCCAGGAAAAAATGGGCACAAGTCTATTTTTCAATTCAATTCAATTTTTATTTGCCATAAGTGTTGGTACAATTTCGGTTAACATAAAATATTATACAGATCCATAACACTTAGTCATAATAATGTGACTTGCAAACATTTGGGTTTATACTTAGTCATGATTAAATTGTATTCATAGTTATAATTCAATTTTGTGTATGTGAGTTTGAATGTTTGTAAACGCACCCACAATACGGGATAAAATCCTAGTGTGGAGCAAGGTCTCAAAAAAAAAAAATTTGATTGGGTAGCAATATTATTATAATTATTAGATAAATTAAAATAATATTAATGTCCGAGGGGAGATTATTATGATTGTTATTTATTTTTAAATCTCTTATTAAATATGTCGCTCACTGAGTAGAAATTCTTTTTCCTTAACCATACTTGAAGACCCCTTGCAAATTTATTAGCTGGTAAGATTTTAATGCTGTCAGGTATAGCATTAAATATGCGACCACACATTGCATAGCTATTCTTACTATATAATGCTGTCCTAGGAATTATGGCTAAAACTATTCTATTTCCGTGCCTAGTACTTTTTGCAAACATTTAATGGGCTTTTTTAAATAGCTCTGGGTGCATTTTAACAAATTTAGCGCATTCAAAGATATACAGTATCTAACACATTGAAAAAGGGTTTGCAAAATTCCCATAAGCGTATTCCCGTTATGGCGCGGATGCATTTTTTCTGTGCGATGAACACTCGCTGACTTTCTGTTAAGTAAAGGCTCCTACAAACAGGCGCGACACGCGACGTGAATCGCGCACGACACAAAGGCACCGCTCGTCGCGCGATCGAGCGGTGCCTTTACGAGCGGCGCTTTTGTGTCGCGCTGCCGCGTCGCGTCTCTCTGCGGGAGCCTTCGCCCAGGTAATAAGACCATATCTCAACACAGAATCAACATACCCATAGTATGCAGATAATACGGATTATAACGCTGATGTTTTTGAAAGTTCGTAGAGAACGAACACGACGTTATTTATTTTATTGCAGACTTTATTGACGTGTGCCTTCCAGTTGCAGTGTTTACCAATGTTTCTAATTGTGTAACCAAAATAACAAGCGCCAATTTGCTTAAATCGTTTACATGAAACCAACGGCTAGTCGCATTGAAACCGAAGGCAACCTTCTGCCCGCAATAGTTTTCCGTTCCACTTATTTTAGGATTTAAACCAAAATTAATCATTCATCTCCATAATTATTTCGAAAAAATTTAAGTGGTATTCTTCATGATAAATTGTAAATGTGATTTTGTATAAAATCTCAATGATAAATCAATATTAGTGATAGTTTAAATAACGAGACTGCGTGGTGAATTTTTTAAACTGCAAGTGCTTGCAACATAAACTAAAGATACTTTCATTATTATTTACGAGATATTTTGGTGGCATTTTAACGAAAGACAAATTTCTACCTCGTACTGTAACAAACTTATCATAAGCCATAAGCTTAGCAACCTACTCGAGCTTTTACTTCAATGAAATAGCAAGAAGCAATAAATTTAAAGAGAAAGACCAAGAAAAGCACACTTTGAAGAAGTTTATATCTATGGATTATGTAAGGACTTTGATGAACATACCTACACAATACAGACTTATTTCCACAACATTGTCTGTTTAAGGTACCTACTTATATTAATATTATGTGTTATTTATTGTCTTATTTTATATGTGTTGAACAATAAATATGCCCAATATAGGTACCTACCTTAATATTGTACACATAGATTATTTGTTACTGGTGAATAACGAATAAGGCACCATCAAACATCGGTACCATAGCACATACAATAGTTACATAACCTACTACCTATGAATAAATTAGATGATTTTTTTAAATATAATTCTATAAATAAATATTTGATACGGGCGCAAATCATATTTGAATCAACATACAACCTGAAACTGACCTGCAAATAGCATCAACAGAAGAAAATTTTAATTTCGCGGGCTACCCTGCCGCTTTCGCCTTAAGACTTCGCGTAGACCAGTGACAAAACAAAGGACAAGATTGTCTTTAGAGACTATTGCGGTTCTATAATAATTATGGCACTCACACTCTTAACAAAACAGTCAGTAAAAACTTATCACTATTTTTAATTCTTGGCTCTATTTAGTATAACTGAATAACTAAAAAATCAAAAAAATACATAATTTTCACGACAGGTGCTGTTTAATAAAGCAGAAAACTTACAAAATTGTCAGATAACGTATTGTCGGATTGTCGCCTGCAACCTAAATAAATTTACAATAAGTAGTCTATACCCTTTCGAATTAAAAAGAAAATGGTTAAATTTCCTCTTAAATTTAAATTATTACGATACAGAGAAAATCATTTATTCTACCAAATAACGATTAAAATACCTCATTTTTCATTTCCTTGACAAAAAAATTGTAATTTTATCAAACCCACGCACAAACCCCAACGGACCAGTTTAAAAGCCCCTACTAACAGACGCGACACAAAGGCACCGCTCGTCGCGCGACATGCGGTGCCTTTGTGTCGCGTCGCGTGTCGCGCCTGTTTGAAGGAGCCTTAACTCCACAGCAACACACACACAAACACTCCTCACAATTAACTTTTAAGCCCATTTAATAAATAATGTATGTGAACATCAGAATTATTACGCAATTATAAATATTTAATAAAATGTTTCCATCCCACTGAAGTACACTGTCCTTCGAGATACAGGATTTTCCTAGTTTGAAGGGCAGGAATCTTGCCCATCTGTAATAACCATACCCATTCCTTATTGAAACAATACTGATGTTGTCTAGGCTAAGTCTTTTGGTAATACAGGTAAATAAATGATTACTTACTTACCTGTCGTCTGTCTGTTTTATTAAACACAAAAGGCGATAAACGATAGGCGCACCCTGCTTCCACCTTGCTGAGTAGCTGACATTCTTACTACGGCATAAACCTATTCCCATGAGCCCCTCGTCCACGACGCTACTCAAAAGTTCCCAGATACAAACTCAAAACACCAATGAGTTGCCAGTTGTCACAGCACTATTAATTCAATGACTGTCCTTACTTGCGTAGTGGACGATGGGTCTATACATAGTTTGTACCTTCTATAATTTTTTTTGTTTGTTTGTAAATCATCAAATTTTAATGACCTCTCCCGCTCTGGGCAGAGCGGAAGGGCGTGTCAGACTCTTACTGACTAAAACCCACCCGTGTTCCTTCAGTTGCTTGTGCGCCAGGGCCACGGTAACTCTTTCGAAAAATCGGCGACCCCGGCAGGCATCGGCCCTTTCGGACCCCGTCAATGAAGCTGACATCTCTTTGAGGCGCGCGTGGAACACGACGCGCTGTCGACCCGGGCAAGCAGTGCTATACTCTAAGGATACAGCCTAGCGCGCAGCGCTGCCGCAGCGACGAAACACGTTGTTTTGCCGCTGTTTCGTCGCTGCGGCAGCGCTGTTCGCAAGGCTGTATCCTTAGAGAATAGCACCACTGGTCCTTACCGGACGGCGAGCTGAAACCACCTGAAACCTGGAGTTGTGAAAGCCTGAAGTCATTAACACGCAACGAGCAAGCGTGGTGTAACGTTCCTCCTCTGTATCAGAAGGGACTGCTGTCCTGCAGTGAGACAGTGCATAGCAGAATTCGGGGAGGAATTGACAACTTTATTTACACGGTGCTAGGTCAAGTTAAACCAATCCAATGTGAAAGAGTATTTTAAAGGGCTCCACATATTAAACTAACAACAAACATTATAAATAAATATTATTTTACTTCCACAATAATAATTGAAAAACATATAAGCTAGTAGTTATTTAGATATATTTTCAGTTGCCTGCCTACTTTCTTTAATTTAGTTTGTTGTTTTATTGCTAAGTAAATATTTATATATTTAAATAACATGTTTATTAGCGTAAAAATGGAAATGTTTACACTTCAAGACTATATAAAATCACACAATACAGTCTTACAGCATGTTTGATATATGATGGCATAATTTTAATGAAATATAATAATTAATTAATACACTTATGTCATTAGGATATAACGGAGGAGGAGAGGAGGAGGTTTTAGTAACTACGATTTGGTACACAATATTCTTGATCTAGCTTGATCAAGTCTCTTAAAGGCTCCTTCAAACAGGCGCGACACGTGACGCAAATCGCAAGCGACACAAAGGCACCGCGCGACAGGCGCTGATTTTGTGTCGTGTGCGATTCACGTAGCCTGTCGCGCCTATTTGATGGAGCCTTAATGCAAGTTGTGCACAAAGTGTGACATTATGGTATTGATTTTATTTTACTCTGGTCGTGTTATTTTTACTGCTAAGGTCTTCGATCAACATATAGTTGATCGAAGGCTAAGGTTGTTGCCACGCAAATTGAGATGTACAACATGTTTTTGAAGTTTACACTGATGAGGAGTGACATTAAGTGGTAATTTAAGGGATGTGTGTGGAATACACGTTACGTTTATATTAAACACTGTTAACAAGGTTTACGGAGATATTAGAATAATGAGCACTTAAGTAAGTAGTCACGTGTATGTAAAATACCTCGTTTTGCCAAATTAAATAACACATTATAAAACAGAATAGAGTTCTTATTATAGCTAACTAGCTTTTTCCCGCGGCTTTGCTCGCGTTAATTTGGAATTTGACAATCCATTCGGGTTGTTCGGGGAATTATAGTTAGGAGTATGAAAAACCGGTCTATCGACACTCTAGACTCACAGTAGGTACTTAAATAAAAAATAAAAAACTCTTAACACACTACTAAAGTTTCTATAATAATATTATTCAATCATGATTCGAAAGGCACGTGGCGCCATCTATTATCATAAGAACGTTATTGTTATTTTCCTCGTATGTCCGTTTCTGTATACCTGACAATGTATATGAAAAATTTCAGGATGATCGATTCAGGGTTTAGGCGTAAAAAGGTAACAAAAAAACAAACTTACTTTCGCATTTATAATATTTGTTTAATTTTGGAGTTACGTCTTGTCTCATAAAGACAATCGGAGTTGGCATTCTTCTACCATCTGTACGAGTTCGACTGACAGCTCACAATATTAAGCCGCCATTTACATAGGGAACTGCTAGCTAATAATACTAGGTAGCCATTATAGTATTGTTTGTCAACCTACTGTTCTATAGGAAGATTATGATTTCGGTGGGTATGCACACCTATATATGGTATATATAAGCTTAGTTCTTTTGTATGGCGTGTAGCATATTCGCTTCGAATACTTCGATTCTAAGCGTTTTATTTTCGATTCGATTTCCATCCTTCGATTGTAGTTAGATAGATACACAAAAACAAAATTAAATGATAAGTAGATGAATATAAAGAGAATACAAGGTGCCAATATACAAAAAAAAACAAAACTCATTTTAAATAAAGAAACTGACGCCCCATGAATATGCGTACTAGACCAAAGCATTCGTTCGCATTTTCGCAAGCTTACCATTCAACCAACATGGAGACTGTAGATTTGTAGACCTTTTTCTATTTTGTTGTGTACCTGTTACTTGTTGACAGGCCTACACTGTCCTCCCATACCTATTAACACTGTTATTTGAAAACATTGTAAAAGCCACCTATTTTTAAAAGAGTAACCGTGGAGTTTCTTGCCGGCTCTTCTCCATAGGAAACGACCAATTGGAACCGTGACCTAGCTTCTGACGGTTCATAAGTGCCCATGTAGGTTTATGTGTGATAAAATATTTTGATTTGATTTGATTTAAACCGCATTTCAAGAAGTGTGCAAGCAAAATCATCAGTCCTGCACTCTATCACTATCTATCACAATCTGAATCATTTTGAAGCCTATTGCTAATCCATTGCTTCATATATTCGAAAAATTTGTCTGCTCAGCAACGTAAATAACGCAATGAACTTTGCTGAACTGTCAAAATGAAAGCCATTCCTACTGTTAGCGTGTTACGCATTTACCCCGCTGATCCATAGTATTATATCATCACAGAGATTGCTTTAAAGTGACACATGCACGTAACTTCAGATAGTTGGACCGATATCTTTGAGGGTTTCCTGACCTTTCTGTGTGGGTCCACTCCTCCAAGATACTGCTGAACTTAAACAGTCACTAAGCTGATGCTGGCGGCTTGCCAAAATTAAGAGCTTAAGTACAGAACCAAGTACATATATACCAGTTTATTGAATACATGCTTTTGCAAGCGACTTTTCTAAACGATTCACATAGGTACTGATAATACCTGTGACATTTAGTTCACCCATGGACAATATTTTCTGCATGATGTAACGTTTAATATAATTATTTCGATTTTCGCTATAAAATGTATTCTCCTAGTTCGAAGTTACATAGTTTTCTCACAGCCAAATTAAATCTAAATAAATTTAACCTAGCAGTCTACTCGCGAAGACGTGCCAAACAGACAAACAAACTCACATTTATAATAGTCACATGATGTTGAGACGTCTTGAACTCCGTCAGAGACGAATCTATTGTAATGAGACACTGTTTAACTTTACAGAAACTTTGTCTGTGTCTTGTGTAGCTGGTGTAGGGCTGTGCCGTTTTCTGGGAGTTATTCTCGTGTTTGTAGATTAATTAACGATGTAAGATAATAGAAAGGCATTAGTCTAGAGGCGAAAGCATTATACTGTAGGAAAAGAGGACGTGAATCGAACCTAAGTCTGGTATCTGACGATTCACTCGAGTGAATGTTCAGTTTTGTTTCATTTCACGTTTACACAATTACATAGGAATGAACATTCATCTGCTCATTTTTTTTTGAGGTGATGAATCATGCCGAGTGTCGAAATACAACATCGTTAGATAGATTTTAATGAATTCCTTTTTCAGTTTTGATTCGGTTTGTGTTCAGACGCTTCACGTTGAGTGAAAGATGCCGAGTGGAAGATGCCGAGTGAAAGACAAAAATGAACAAAAAGTGAATTGACTGATGATCTTCTTTATGTACATGTTGGGCTATTAATTATTCTAGATGAAAAAAATGTAAAATTGTTTGAATATTTTTACTTTAACTTTTTTTTTACTTTTTTCATTTTGTATATCCATTTGCTTCTCTGGCACGGCAACAGCAATTTTTAAGTTCAATACTATGAGATGAGGGTCTGTATAAACACTATAGCTAACTTATTCAATGTCCTAGCAAGCATGACATTTACCTCGCGTTATCCTCTAGTCGCGTTGACGGTAACACGTCACCACATAACCACAAACTGCCTCAGTTGATGGTTAACGTGACAATAAGATGCATTTAGATAAAGGATGTCACGCTGTGGTTACAGCTTGTCTAAGTGGCTTACGTGCTACTACTATCAACCTCGGTTTGTTAGTCAATTTGTGGATTTGGAAATTGACACACACAGTTTAGGTAGTATAACCTGCACCTATGTGTGTATAGAGGTATGAGGATCTGCACCCTAATTACGTAACACACTATCTATCACAATCTGAATCATTTTGAAGCCTATTGCTAATCCATTGCTTCTTAAGTTCGAAACATTTGTCTGCTCAACAACGTAAATAACGCAATGAACTTTGCTGAACTGTCAAAATGAAACCCAATCCTACTGTTAGTGTGTTACGTAATTACCCCGCAGGGTGTAAAGTTCACAGAAAGAAACAATAATAGGTAACATTAAAAAACCCCCGACACAAAAAGATCTGATGTCCTTGAAACGGCTGAACCGATTTTGATAAAAAATGTCTAAGGACCACCGGTAGAAAACCTGCTTTTAAATGAAAAAAACCGCATCCAAATCGGTACACCCATTTAAGAGCTACGGTGCCACAGACAGACACACACATAGCGGTCAAACTTATAACACCCCTCTTTTTGCGTAGGGGGTTAAAAATAATAAATATAAAAGAAGAAAAAAAGGAAAAAAACTGTGATAAGAATTCAAGTAATTTATTGTGCTAGAAAAACGGTAGGTAACAAGAGTTGATAAACTAGTTTACATTTTAAACTTTAGTGTCTTTTAAGACCGTATGCTGCCGTCTTAACTTGTTTGAAAGTTAAGTTTAATCTAATTTCACAACTTTTATTTTGTACCGTCTCTTGTTTTTTATGCGAATTGAGTTGCACTGCCGCAGGCGATATGCGAATAACAATGCGACTGCAAACTGCAGAAAGACACCTAGGCAATATACAATACTCAATACTCAATACTTTTTTGCATTCCATAATGTGTACATAAAAACAACACAACAGTGTGTGTAATACACGATCGGGTTAGAGGCATTAGACCCCAGTTGCGGTTTCACCCAAATAATAATACCACTTTAAAAAAACAATAAATCTGTTGCGTTTTTATCCCAGTTTACATCTGTGCGTAAACTCAGTACAAAAAAGAAAGGTACAGATGGCGAGAAAAAGTGGTTCAAAATTTAAGTCTTGATTGTACGATTTTTTCAAAATTTGAATGGTCTTTTTACTGTGTAAAATATTTCTTAAAATACACTTGCGGTGAAATAATACGGGTCGATGACAAACATCCCCGTAGCTTGCAAATTAATAATGGTATATGCATGAAACTAACTTTATATTACAGAGAATTTTAATATCGTATGAAATAAAACCAATGACCTACAACGTAATAAAAAAGAAAATGAAAATTTTGAGAACCTCGAATATGGAAATAAATTCAATTTGCGGTTATTTTACTTTTGCTTGTTTTCTCACTTTAGTTTTCAATATGTCAAATCAAAATTATAAACGGCGGTCATTGTCGTCTTTCACCCTCATTATTGAATATCTATCATGTCGCTAACACCAGAAGAATGTGCACGCATCGTCACTTTGTTAGAAGAAGGCAGAAGTCAGCGAAGTACAGTAAGAACAATAGGCGTGTCACTTTCTACAGTGCAGCGAGTCGTCCGACGTTTCCGAGAAACCGGGCAGAAAATAAGAAGACCAGGAGCCGGAAGACCGAGATGTACTACAGCTCGAGAGGATCGATTTATTGTTACGACCATGCTCCGAAATAGACACCTCGCGGCAGTTGAAGTAATATATCATCTTCGGGAGACCCGTAGAGATGACGTTAGCGAGTGGACAGTAAGGCAGCGGCTCCTTGAAGCTAATTTGACCCCACATAGACCTGCAAATGATCCAATACTTGAAAAGGGAACGTCGGGTAGCAAGTTTACGTTACGCCCGCGAACACCCACAATGGGGAGACCAGGAATGGGTAAGAGTAATATTTTCTGACGAATCTAGATTTATGCGGTGTGCACATGATGGGGGGCGAAGAGTCTACCGATGGCCAGGGGAACATTTTAGTCCTGCTTGTTTTGAGGAAAAAGTGCTATTCAGCGGTGGATCTGATAAGGTTTGGGCTGGAATCTCTTCAGATAGTCGCACGGAGTTAGTGCTGATAGAAAATGGTACGCTAACTAGTGCAAGATATGAGGAAGGAATTCTTAATGAGCATGTCGGGCCATATTTAATTCTTAGGGGTGGGAATTCCATATTCATGCATGACAACGCCAGGCCACATACAGCTCAAATTGTAAATGAGTATTTTCAGAACGTTGGCATCAATCTCATGGACTGGCCTAGGAAAATCCCGGATCTGAATCCAATTGAATACGCTTGGGATGAGCTTGGGAGGTGAGCTTGGCTGTGTAAGAAATCGAAACCGCCCGATCGATCGACTTTTAACATGCGTTAGTGGAAGAATGGACCAATATCCCGCAACATCGCATAAGAAACTTAATAAACAGCATGCCCAAGATAAAATTAATAACGTTAAATACTTATCGATGATAATAATAATATTGTATTAAATTGGCCCCTACTTACCCAACTCCCCCAACTCGTTCTTGTTTGTGTTTGTGTATTTTTTCTTTGCGTCATGTTTACCGCAAATAAACGTATTTTCTTTCTTCTTTATACATATAGCTTCCTGAATTATGTTTGTACTCGAAAACTTTTGACATTTGACTTTAATAACGGCTCAGAGTAACCTAGGTACCTAAGAAGCTAATAATTTAGTTACAGTTTTTAAAACGGCTGTACCTTGTAACAAAACCGGGAGACAACGCAACTAGATTTAATATTAAAATTTTCGGGTGAAAACGCAACTAGGGACTAATGCTACTAACCCACATGATCTCCAGTCGACATCAGGATAACACCTTAAAATAAACCAACAGTCTAACATGAGTATTTTTGATCCACATCATCATCATCACCATCATCTGCCGAGCTTTTTCCCAACTATGTTGGGGTCGACTTCCAGTCTAACCGGATGCAGCTGAATCCGTAACAGATAGCCATCAATTTATAACTAACCACTTTGTCCACTAATACAGTGTTGTTTAATTAAGTAATGTGTCAACTCAGACCGCACATCGGTCGTGTTGATTGTGTCACGTCACCGCATTAACCTCGGCTGTCTCAGTTGACGGCTGGCGTGACATTAAGATGCATTTAGTGCGAGGTTGCCACGCTGTAGCTGCAAGCTTATCTCTGCAAGCCAGTTCCAGCAGGATTAGGCTTTGAAGTTGTTAAGGGCAGGATGTTTTGGTCTCTGATTGGTGTACCTACATACTCTTTTTTAAAGGTCTGTATACAGTGAAGACTATGTGGGTCATTGTTGCTTTTTTTTCTCCTTCTTAATTAATTTTAATCATGGTCTGGCAGTTTGAGTAATTTTTGTAGCCTACCCAAATGTCCTTTCTTTGGTATTGTTCGTCGAATCGTTACTCATAATCATAATCATTTATTTGTCAGAATATGGTACATTATAATGGTCTTAAGATTAGTCAGTGGTATCATCACATTCTGCCAAGTGTGGCGTGCAAA
This sequence comes from Dryobotodes eremita, assembly GCA_917490735.1. Taxonomy (NCBI): domain Eukaryota; kingdom Metazoa; phylum Arthropoda; class Insecta; order Lepidoptera; family Noctuidae; genus Dryobotodes; species Dryobotodes eremita. The sequence goes on along the minus strand of OU823254.1, from coordinate 4,006,104 downwards.
TATTCATACATTTATTACAGGTCAGAGATTATTGGGTTAGTATTAACATTATTGAGTGCCTATTACGAATTAAAAATACAATTTGAGGTATGTCGGTTCAAAATAATATCATAAACACACTATTTATTTCGGATGTAAAAGTATCATTAAATGTCAGAGTATCAAAGAGTAAGATGTCAAAGTATAAAAGATTACAATTAGGATGTCAAAGTATCATTCAAATAGTCGTTCAAATTATAATAACATTTATTACATAGCACGTCTTTAAGCTTACTTTTAAATCCTTTTAAATTTAACTCTTTGATTGATTTAGGAATTTTGTTATAAACTTGCGGAGCTATGCAGAATATGCTTTTCCACATTAGGGCTCTTTTGGCTCTCCGTCCGCGTAACATATCATTCCGCCTATTACGTTTAACAGTATCTGACAGGTGAGGAAACAAATGTGCATTTAACTTAACAAATAGGGCCGTTTCATAAATATATAAAGAAAGTTGTGTCAGGATTTTGTATTTTTTTAAATATGGTTTACAACTGTCCGTTACTTGTAGTCCAAACATGGCTCTGATGGATCGCTTTTGCGCTTTAAAAGCGGCTTCTCTAATTGTCGAGTTACCCCAAAATATAATACCGTATTTTAATACAGATCCCACAAGACCATGATAAGCTGTGAGTAGTGCACCTGTGTTAACTGTTGGAGCAAGTTTTTACAGGGCATAGGATGAACTACTAATTTTCTTACATAGCGCGTCAATGTGATCTTTCCACTTGAGCTGCCTGTCAATAATCAAGCCTAGAAATTTTGCACTATCTACGTCGTGAATTTTGTTACTTTCGTATTGGACCTCCAATTTCGAACTGAGTTTTTTATGGCCAAAGTGCATTATTTGGGTTTTTCCAAGATTAATTCTTAAATTATTGTTATTAAGCCAAGAGATTAATTAATTGACCGCGCTATTGACATCAAATTCATACAATTCAGGTATTGTATTGAACTCCTTAAGTTCTGAGTTGAGCTGCACGATTACTGACAAATGCGTGCACTGACTGGACAGGTCCACTTAATCTGTGTGGTTTTTCATCAAAAGACCATTTCAGACACAAAACTACATGGTCTTCACATGATTTGACCAAGATTATGTCTGGACTTTAAAAGAGACTGTGAGTTGAGTTTGTTTGAACTCTGAGTTTGTTTCGGCCTTTCTTCTCAGAGCAGTCAGATAGGAAACGCCGACCTCATCTAGTTTTTATTTTTATAATATGATTGACGTGGTTTGTTCAAACCTACTTACAGAAATAAAATCATTTATCATTCATTTATCATTTAGTGAGGAGACTACATTGCCAGTGACTAACTGGTTTCAGCTGAACATCGAACTTTGATGAAAACTGAAAATTTCGGACAGGAGGCCCATTGGAGCTGGAATCTTCACTGTTGGATATTTTACTGGGCGTAGATTGTGTGTTACGGGTGAGAAGAAAAAGTCTGAAGTTGATTCATGAACGAATAAAAAAAGACGGACAGATTCTCGCTAGCAAAAAACTGTGTCACTCAAGTCGGCCAGCGCGCTGTACGTACAGCCGGTCGATTGTGTAAAAATGTGAACCGTGAAAACTTAGATGAAGACAGCTATAACTCCACCTGATGCTAGGGATGAACAATATTGACAGCTCCCTTCAAGCTCACTTTACCAAGGTTTTCGCGGTGAGTTTGTTATGGAATAGATTAGCTGGCCGCTGCACGCACACATTCACACATTAGTCGGCCGACGATAGTCGGCCATTACGCGCGAAAACGGCAACACTCACACATAATGTGTCTATTTGAAATAAATGATTTAACATACATAACGTGTCTCAGTTTTGTCTTAGCGGAGTTCCGTCCAACTTTTTTGTTCTTACATGAGTTGATTATACATTCTTAAGTTATATTTGAACTTGTTAAAATTAACAAAAGGCAGTCGATATTAATGAGTGCAGTGTGGCACTATAGCGAAGTCTGACCAAGTTATTTTGTCTAGTTATTTTTTGTTTTTCATTATTGAAGAGACTACCGTGAACGTTCGGTTGAGTTGGGTAAGACAGGTTGCAGTATCGGTCCGTTTCTTACTATCAACACAGTTTAGGATGTTTATTGAGTTAATAAGGTAAACCAATGTGAAAAGCGCCGATTTATCTATTCTTCTTTCTTGCCAATCAGTCAAAAAATTTGGTAACTGCCCAAGATATGCCAGACGTACCTAAATATCGTCATTCGCTGAGAATTTTTGTCTACATCAATACTCTCCTGTAATATAGAGAAGGTCGAAAACGGTTCTCTGTCATAATTTTCGCACATATCCGTTCCGTAACAATTTTCCAGACAATACACTATTCTATGAATATGTAACCTACCATCATCTTTTCCCCGATCAATCTTTTACCTGCCCTCGAAGCCTCGCATATAACGGCTTCTTTTACCCATATTTCTTTTACACCTTTCCTTCTCGACCTCTTCACCTTTCCATAGAAATAAGTATGACAAAATACCCGATAGGTATATCCACAATCGTTTACCTTTTAGGGTAAATGGCAATTTCTTATCAACTAGTGCTGAAATCAGTTGGAGCGGCCGAGTTCTTTTGCACAATTTATTTCCACCCTCCAGTAACAACATATGGGGTCGTAAGGGTATGGTTATGTTATTAAGATGGTAGCGATGTAAGAAATATTTTATTTTCATAAAGTTTTATGGTTCGGAGTCTCCGGGGGAAATATACTTTTATAAGAGCAAACAGAGGTTTGGAACTTAAAGAAGCTGTACAGTTTGCTAGCTTTATGGTGAACGCAAACTATAGTATTATCATGTAGGAAGACACCAATCAGATTTTTTGGATAATGTTTGGCACTGATGAATAAACTTAACATCTTTTTCAGATATATCCTTATGGCCACGCCATAAGGATACATACCTATATCTGAAAAAGATTTTAAATATGTTTACTTTGTAATTTGTTAAATTACAGTTACAACTATGTATAAAATTAAGCTCCTAACAGTTTCTGAATATAACAGTGACTGTGTGTAAACTAGTGTAAAGTATATATGATTCAAGTGTCAGGCTCAGGTAAAAATTTGTGAACATTTGAGCAACAGTCTACCCTCGAGTAAAATCGTCGAACGCGCACAGTCACACACTATAACGCATACCACACCACACTCACACATGAGTCTGGCACACTAAATTACCTCTCTTTAGAAAATCACATCCTGAGCGCCAAGATACAGACGGTCTAGTTTGGGGCTCACTGGCAATAATGATTGATAATTGTGTATAATAGCTGTAGGTACTCGTAATAATACTTTTACTGTTAATTGTTAACTATTAATGTTATTCATACATATATCTGTGTATTTATTGTATTATCGGGATATAAATATTTTTATTTCAATGCAGTCGCTGTCGCTTTAATACCCGCTCCCGCTTCCGCTCCCTCCAATATGTGTGCACTCACTAACCATTTTTCAAGGCTGTCACTCTTTGAGGAAAAAATGTGAGTATAGGACGTATGCCTCCACCGTGATGGCAGATAGTTTTGTTTTTCTTTCACACTTCAAATTGATGTTTGTGTAGAACACCGCAGTATCTGGCAAACGCAGAAGCGATTATCGGGAAAAGAAAATAAGTCAATACCAACGTTTACATTTCATGATGATAATTTATAGACTTATCCATGGTATAATAATATACTTCGCCAGGTATAGCATACCCAGACACAGTGGTCGCGTGGGAGATACAAGCCTACGTCATCACCGCTGTGTTACCAGTAGTGTGTAGGTAATAATAACTCTCCAGCCGCCTTTATTACCTGCGCGAATCCGATAAAACAATGAGATTTTAACTAACAATTATGTTGGTATATGTTTAAATTGAATTGTTTTGTTTGATTAGAAAAACGAAACGGCAATTTAAATGCTTTATATATATTTTTGAACAGAATGGTGACTGAAAATGTTTCCATAATTGGTGTTTTGTTGCAATAAAGTGGCAACTGACTGGATAGTGACACAAGCATGTGTCACTCCCGGAATACCAGACCTTGCTTTTTTAGACCATGGCCTTGTCTTTGTCTAGGTATATAAGAACCTATCACTACATATTATAAAACAAAGTCCCCCACCGCGTCTGTCTGTCTGTACGTGATAAACTCAAAAACCGTACTGATTTTTATGCAGTTTTTCATCAATGGACAGAGTGATTTATGAGGAAGGTTTAAGTGTACAATTTATTAAGTTTCTCTGTAAATTGTCTGAAAAATGACGATGATTGTTTGGGATGTCGGAAAAAATCATGCCGACCCGGAGCTTTACTGGTGTGCGCTGCGTAAACTAACACAGGCATATGAAAACAGTATTACGGAATTGCTTTTAATCCCGGTAGAACGTGCCCGTGATATATTTTGCGACATTCACGCGGGCGAAGCCGCCGGTATAAGGTAGTTTATTATAAAAATAATAGCACCACAGTAATATCGGAATATTGAGCTTATTCGAACCAAGCGCGTTCATTTATTTCTCGGCTGATTCAAACCATGCACACGTTTGAGATTATTTATTTTTTCGCTTCTAAAACTAGCAACAATGCTGTGCTAGAAGCTGTAAAGTCAAATTGTAAACGTTACGACATACATAAGTAATGTTTACAATTTTATTGTCATAGGTTACCCATAGTTACCTACTGCAGTCATCTCACAACTTTCCTTGTAGTATCAACGATAAAAATACATAGCAGAAGAAATTTCATCCTAAAGAACCAACAAAGATTGAAAAGCACCCCCTTAATTTAAGTGTAAGAAATAATGCTCCAAAAGCCGTGTAAATAAACAACTTTTTAGTTTAAAAACTCCATTACCTACCATATGCGATTTATAGCTTCTGAGAGCGAAATTAACAAACTCGGAGTGGTTTCAACCAAAGTTGTGAACATTTTCAACTAATATTCAAATTAGTTAGCATTAACATATTGTAAATTTATTGATTGATTGAATAATGGTCCTCCAGACCGAATTTCGGCTAAGGCGGCCAATCTCAATGGAGACTAGCCTTCGGCGCGGCAGATATTATAGTGCACAAGTGTGTCCGCAGACACAGGTGCAATCTCTTTTCCCTCACTTTCATAGTCCCATGGGATGGTAATCCGACACAACCGGAGAGAGATCAGGCGCAGGACCAACAGCTTAACGTGCTTTCCGAGGCATGGCGGTATCAAACGACCAAATTCCAAACTCCGGGCTGCTACCAAGAAATTCTTAATGGAAAAACCCAATAACGCTTTGCCCGACCTGGGAATCGAACCCATAACCCCACGCTCAGCAGTCGTCGCTCGCAGACCAACTGGGCAGTTAAAAAAGAAGATAAAGAAAAAGAAGGTTTACTTTTATATGAAGATAAAGAAAGTAATTTCTTTATTTTTGTGTTATTAAATCAATGTTATACAGAATTTAGAATGACGATGAGTTCCCATTTCCGTACAGCAGACAATTATGCTTACCTATTTGGGAAAGTCTTTACCTAACTTTACCTATAACCTAACTTATAGTTAGGTTATAGGTAATTATATGTTGTGTGTAGGTACTTATTTATATGTTTTAAATTTTAGGGAAAACAGAGGCAGTAGCCTTTTGCCGGTTTTCCCAGAGGTCATTAAAGGTCACACATTAATCAATCTGATCGCACCACATCACTAATCCTTGTACCTTTTGCGGTAATTGTGTCTTTATCTGCTCAATACTTTGGGATCCCTTCTTTTCGCATAATGTTCTTTGTCCTAATATACTTCGGCATAACGATTTTGGCACAATTTGTTTTGGCATAATAATACTTCGGCATAATTTTTTTAGGCATACATTTTATGTTGGCATAATCATCTTAAAGACTAATTTGTTTTGGCATAAATTTGATTCGCATAACGTTAGTAGGCCTGATGACTATTAGCATAATATTGTTGGTTAAAAATTTAATATGCTGTGCAACAAAAGTTAGTGACAGAACCGAATTGCTGCAAAACCGACTCCACGTAGTCTTGTTTGTCCTACCCCTAGAGTGTAATTTAAAATCGCGTAGGCGCGTAGGGGCGAGGCGGCCCGTGGGCTGAGGAGCAGGCGGCTGCGACGATTAGCATGCGTGGGGCCGCCGGAGGCCCGCAGCGCCGGAGCCGTGACAAAAACCCTGCCTGCTGCATGCTGCATGCTGCATGCTTGCTTGCATGCTGCATGCTTGCTTGTTTGCTGCATGCTTGCTTGCATGCTTGCTTGCATGCTTGCATGTTGTATGCTTGCTTGCAGCATGCTTCCTACAGCGAAAAAAGAAACCCACAAAATTGTTCATAAAAAAGTTATGCTTTAGAAATTTATGCTTAATAAATTTATGCTTTAGAATATTATGCTTAATCATTATTAAGGTTAGAGAAATTATGCTTAAAAAAATTATGCGTAAGCTGTTATGCGTAATTATATTATGCGAAAATATAATTATGCCAAACAAAATTATGCTAAGTTATATTAGGTCTTAAAATTTTATGCAAATGGATAGGGAACCCAATACTTTGTGTTGTGTCTGACTTTGTATGTAAGAAATAACAAATCTTTTTTTATAATATGTCTGGGTATCAATGGGATTTCTCAACGTATAAATTTAAGGGATTTCAATAAAACAACCAATAAGAAATAAGATGCGCAATAAAGTAAATCCTCAACGAAAAGAAATGAGTTTCTGAATAGGCCTAAGTAGTTTTTAGGATTACCTTAAATATACAGAAGAATAAAATCTTCCTTATTATTATCACAAAGGGATCAAGAACAAAGCCAACGAAAATAGATTTAAAGGATTTTCTAATTGCGCTCAATATCTTTCCGCTTTCTCAAATAAATGGAGGGTTTTATTAAAAAAAGGAGAGAATAAAAGCCTTCAAATCTGATATAATTTAAATATTTATTTCGTAATGTCACTTGAAACAACATAAGAGCGGGCGAGGGGCCGCCCAGGACTCGCGAGCGTCCCCCTCGCGGCTGCATAGACTATAACGCGTAAAAAAAACAATTGTCAACATCATCTATCATATACTTTTATATTATTTACAATATAATTTATCACCGAATAAACGTATTTACACTATCTACTTAGTATGTATAACATACAGAAAGCGAAATATCATACATATAGGTTGAGTAACATAGTCCTTTGACCTCCGAGGTCTCAATTATAATATATAATATAGTAGTGATATTTTCGTTAGAACTTTTTATTCCGGCCCCGCCTGTGGGTGCCGAAAAGAATGCGCGCGAACGCCTGGCGGAAGTCGGGGCTAAAGATGGTGTATATTACAGGGTTGAGGGTCGAGTTGAAGTATCCTAGCCACAAGAAAAAACTCGCTAAATAATCACTGATCACACAGGATTGGCAAATTGGCATCACCAATGCCATTATGAAGAATGGAAGCCAGCAGAAGACGAATGCTCCTGTAATGATTGCGAGCGTCTTCGCCGCTTTTCTCTCTCTCTTCGCTTCGAGAGACTCTTTCTTCTCCCTGTGCGTCGGAGCGGGAACGATGGCTCGCTCCGGCTTCGAGCCGTTAGTAACAGTCGAGGAAGACTTTTCTGGGGACACTGAAGGCGCCGGCACCTTCTCGTTAATCGTGAACGCTGTGGTCCTTGGCTCCTCGTCCAACGTATCAACAGTGGAGGTACTCTGTCCTTCAGTTAACAACAATGCTGCAGCCAGCGTTTCGGCGCGAGTCCGTTGGTTGCACTTCTTTAGGTTTAAGAACCGTTTCTTGACAAATCGACGGTCCCTCGCTGATTGGACAGGTCGACCGGTAGGAGTGGCGCCGTCTGCTGATGTTGGTCTAGGAGGAGGAGGGTCTCGCCTCCTCCTGATACGTCTCCTGGCAGTTTGGAAGATCTTCCAGTACAAGATAAGGATAACCGCGAGTGGGACGTAGAACGTTGACATTGTCGCAAAAATTTGGTACGCAAGGTCTTGGCTGACGAGGCACTTCTGTTGCTGCGTGATTCTGGCGAGGTAGTCTGGGTCCTTCCAGCCGAGCTGAGGGGCTAAGGACACGACCAATGCCGCCCCCCAAACCAGCACGATCATCGTGAAGATACGCTTCTCGTTGCGTATGTGGATGTAGTCTACGTCTGTCACAGCCCAGTACCTGGAAATTTTAACAGATCTTAGTAAGGAATCTTGTTTAAAAAATGTTGGTAAATTTTGAGTGGTGTGGTTCTACTTTCTTTGCATAAACTTTTATAATTATGGTTTAATATAACTCAGTTTTACAATTTACCATACAAATGTTTTGTGCATTGATTGATAGCTTTATTGACGTTCTTAGTTCTTGTTCTTGATGTTACAAATTACATCAAGTCATAGTGTGAATGAATTTTAAATCATTGCTTTCGGATTGATCGGATCGGTAATCTATTGCCACGCTTGTCTTCAACGTCTACTCATCATAAAAGTAATTTAAGTATTTGACGAGACAAACTTATAGCTACGAAAATATTATCAAAGAATCTATCTACAGTCTTACTTAAAGTCGGTTCGAACTTCGTGTACCTACTTAGTTAAAAATTGTGACTTTGTTCTTACGTAACAGAGAATATTCAAAAGTCTCTATCTACTTTTAAATATTCCCTGTTACGCTAGACTAAAAGTTTCAACAAATTTTTAAATATACTGAAAGTAAAATGGCTCAATATCTTTTTTAATGGGTACGTGAGTTACACCCACTTTATAAAAACCTCATTAAAAAATCTGTTGCAACACCTTTTGTCAGTTGCTGCAATTGGTTGACCTGATCCTTTCTTTAGTGTAGACGATTATCCATAGCTCGTATGCCATTGGCTGTGCCGTCATAGATGCGCGCTTATTGGTTCAAGGCAGCCAGTAAGTTAGTAATTCATTTATTTGTATTTGTTAATCAATAATATAATACGTTTATCAATAATAATATACTATAAAAGGAACTTCGTTCCAACCGAGTGTTCCACGACACTCACTCATTTTTTATTTTTAGATTTTGCACACAGTGATAATCTTTATTGTCGTTGCTATAAGGTTGCTGTTAGTTTTAAAATAACTGTTAAAGGACTGTATTTATCTGGCAGGTGTCTGGAAGGCATTGTCTCATCGGAATGCGCAGTAGGCTGATAGGTTTTATATTTGGGTTCCCTCTATCTGGCAGAATTTTGATGCTCCGAAATTTATTTGGCATAACCCACTTGGCATAATCTTCTTTAAACGAATATATATATGGCATAAAAATCATTTAATATAATTATTGTTTGGCCGAACGTTTATATGTCCGAATTTACAAAGGCATACTTTTAAGATGGCAGAATTTTATTTGGCATAATTACTTTTGGCAAAGCTTAATTTCGCATAATTTCGTTTCACATAACGTTTATTTAGAGCGACGATTATTTGGAATAATTTCACTTGGCATATTAAGAAGATGGCAGAATATCATTTGGAATAATTTTATTAGGCATAATTATTGCCATTTCTATAAAATGTAATCATATTCTTAACCTTAAATTAAAATTAAAATATTGTCTTAAAAAGTCAATATGTTGTACTACAAAAGTTAGTGAAGTGACAGAACCGAATCGCTGCAAAACCGACTGCACGTAGTCTTGTCTGCCCTACCCCTAGAGTGTAATTTAAGCCCGCGTAGGCGCGGAGGGGCGAGGCGGCCCGCGAGCTGAGGAGCAGGTGGTTTTAACTCTCGCCGCCGCGGCTGAGGCTGGCCGGCAAAGCCGGCCAGCAAGCCGAAGCCGCTGTGGTGAGCGTTACAACCATCTGCGACGAGAAGCTTGCGTGGGACCGCCGGAGCCCCGCAGCGCCGGAGCCGTGACAGAAACCATGCCTGCTGCATGTTGCATGCTTGCATGCTGCATGTTTGCTTGCATGCTGCATGCATGGTGTGTGCTTTTTTGCATGTTTGCATTCTACATGCTTGATGCATACAAGCATGGTGTGTGCTTTTTTGCATATTTGCATGCTACATGCTTGATGCATGCATGGTGTAAGCTTGTTTGCATGCTTCTCTCATGCTTCATACAAAATTACTCTAACTATGAATTTTCCGTAATGTGATAGATGAGTCTTTCAATTATTATGGATATGAAAAGTATGCCAAAAGATGATTCTAACTGTAAACTTTCTGAGATATGATAATTCTACCTTTTAATGATTATCGATATGAAATGTATGTATGCCAAAAGACGATTCTGACAGTGAACTTTCTGCAATATGATGGTTCTACTTTTTAATTATTATGGATATGAAATTTATGCCAAAAGACGATTCTGACAGTGAACTTTCTGCAATATGATGGTTCTACTTTTAATTATTATGGATATGAAATTTATGCCTAAAGATGATTCTGACTTACAAAATTATGGGTTTTTAATGTATTACAAATGAGTGTATGTCAAACGATTTTCTGCGAAATGAAGTTTATGCTATCCGCTGTTATGCAAAATAATATTATGACATAAAAAGTTCTGCTATAAAGGGTAGACCCTTTATATTTACCTGTCAGTAGCAATAGCAACAAGATGAAGAATAGAAGCGGAACTGCAGAGCACGTCACTGGAGGTCCACATGTCACAGAGCTCCGGACCCAGGATCCAGCCTTGACTGACCTAAGGGAGATAGAAAGACAATTATTATTACTTGCTAGGACGTTTAGAACTAAGGTTGAATTTCACCAATGAAACTGAACGCGGTCTCATCTAAAATGCGTTCAAGAGCTGTCAGTATCATAAAGCTACAAGTTCGTAACCGACTGCAGGCGACGTGTCGCCGCGACACTACTGGTTTCTATGTACTTCTATGAAATACCTTCTGTAGCTAGCGACACGTCGTTTTCATATTAATAAATTGAAACCAGTAGTGTTGTGGCGACACGTCGCCTGCTGCTGCTGCCTGCAGTCGGCTACGAACTTGTACTTTTATTGTTGAGAAATAGTGCTGACCTAAGGTTTTCATGTACTAACAGATTCTGAGGTGCAAATAACGTCAACTCATTAGTTTGAAGTGTCGGCCTTCTCACGAGAAATACTGCTAATGCTGATTCTGATGTCGGAAATTATTACGGTTAAAAAAACATATTATAAACTAAATAAATTGTTGGTGTGTACGTAATAGAGCATAGATGAAAAAAAAAAATGAACAATTTTTTTTTTTCACGAATTGTTAGCTAGTTACTGGTTACTGGTTGGTTACTGGTTATTGGTTACTGTTAGTTTAACACTTAAATGGGAATTTGCCTCCACTTGCTAGCGACATGCTTGGCACTTGCAATTAACAGCCTTGATACCACGCCCAGGGTAAACGCGATGAATGTCTCGTATGAGATGACGAAAAAGGGCGGCATCAGAATTTAGGTTTTAAAACGTTGTCACTCTCTAAGGACACTTCCAAGGTCACTTAAAATTGACCTCAAGGTTCTTGAACAGTGGACATTAACGTTCGCCTCATAGTTAATGTACCTTGGACGTTGAACTTCGGGATGGATGACCTTGATCTCAAGGTCACCGACCTTAACATTGACCTATCACTGATCCTGAGGTCAAGGTGGAAGTTATTTTACTGCATCCCCTACACTAGAAGACGTCACTTATTTATGCATCACACCCAAAACTGACTTCACCTTAGTATATTGTCTGGATCCTAAATAGTCAACCCAAAACTGACTTCACGTTCAAATATTCAGACCGACAGATTAGTTTCACAATTATCTTCCCCTCTGTTACAAAATTACTGTTTTAATATTTAAAGCCTTTCATTGTTCGAGTTTTAAGAGAAAAGTTTTTAAGCAATTAAGTATTATTACGTCTGAATTGAAATGTTGTTTGGTTTGTTTGTCTCAGTTTTTGTGGCTGTTTCTTTTGATTAAACTTTTCGGTGTTTATTCAACGATTGAGGGAAGGAGGGAACAATATAACAAAAAGAAAGTGAGGGTCAGGGATACTGCGACGTATGAGGTGGTTCAAAAACTGGAATTCTAAAGAGCACTTGAAAATACTGCTGCAGCAAAAGAGTATTTTTCGCCTTTTATCGTCATTTTAGCTTGCTTACACCGATTGCTAAGCATAGGCTTCCTCTCTGTTACGATTAAATACTAGATTCTGTTACACAACTCGTCATGCACGAGCGATCTTAGAACCAAACATTGTCCAATAACATTAAAATTAATGTTCTCATCATTGAAATGACAAGCTTGACCTGTCGTGTAAAACATGAAACAAGACAATCAACAAACTGGGTGTACATCATAATTTCGCCATCCAACATAACAAACATATACGTTTTCAGTATAAGCTGACCTCGCATTGTATAGGATTTCCGTACAATTAGAGATCGGGTTATACTGGAAATGCATAGCTTGATATGTAGCCGTGTGTACAACTACACCGCTTCAATCAAATGGAGTCTCCGTCAAAATTTATAAGAACTGTTTAATAAATTTAATTTAATTTATTTACTCTTAATGTTATATTTTCTTTTCTTTTCTTTAATGTCCTTTAAATAATGATTCACTTTTTCGAAAATTTATTTTTATTATAAATAATATTATATTATAATTTTAACTTTTTAGCTTAGTTGTAACTCTATTGTGCATGCTGTGGTCTCCTATAAGTGAAGGAGTACATCTACTTAATACCTGATGTTGCCTTTAATTTATGGGTAATGTATTGTGTATATCTTTTATTTATTATTATTTATTTATTTAAAACACATACAACTATCATCACAGGCTAACCTAATACAATAGTGTAGTTATAATGAACAACTTAGAGTGATTTTACAAAATGCGGCCCGTGTGAATTCACTCAGAGTACAATTGAAGCAGTCAATCTGTTGTGACACCATATTGAGTGTACGCAGGGCGCGCGTCAGCGGCGCGTGCTGCAGCAGGTTGGTGCGAGCGGGCGGCACCCACAGCAGCGGCGGCCGCCTCCGTCACCCCACGTGCCCATCCGTGTACATAAATAAATGTTGTAAGGGTTTATAACTTAATTACCATATTAACTTGAGGCAAACGCTCTCATACATGCAAATACAGTACAACTATTTTCTTAATGTCCCTCGGGAATCATCGCATTTCCGAATACAAATGAATGCCAAGTTCCATGTCCATCTAAGTACTCTATTGTTGTTTTGTTTTGATTAAATCTACAATAAAGTACTTAGTTCTGAATTCAAATTATTATACAAGATAAATCTAATAATTGTTGGACATGGAAATTAGCATTCGTTTGTATTCGGAAATGCGATGATTCCCGAGGGACATTAAGAAAATAGTTGTACTGTAAACGCGTGTACCTACACTAACTACACCTAACAATTATCAACTTGGGAAATTACACACCAACTAGTTGGTGGAACATTTGCCCAAATGTTTGTTTGCCAACTGTTTGTAACGTGTTTGGCACTGCATTGTTAATTCAAGGATTAAGTTTTGGGACTAACTTTTTTGAAGGAAAGTTTTGTTTTGAATGTGTTTTTGAATTGAGAATGGGATATACAGAAGTATTTTTTATGCAAAAGATGAACTAGACGGATTCCACCTTTCCAATCAATTTAGTTTTATGCGGAGTATTAGGTTAAAGCGGGAAATTTTTTAAAGGAGTTTTGTGTTCATCAAAATTAACAACCTGTTACCGTGGAACAAACTCTGAAAAATTAAAAAAAAAACTGCTGCTACTACATAAATATTGATTGCGTAAGTTTTTCACTTTGTAGAGAACAGCACCCTAATTACGTAACACACTATCCATCACAGTCTGAATCATTTTAAAGCCTATTGCTAATCCATTGCTTCAACTGTTCAAAAAAATTGTCTCTACAACGTAAATAACGCAATGAATGTTGTTGTACTGTCAAAATGAAACCCATTCCTACTGTTAGTGTGTTACGTAACTACCCCGCAGGTATTTGTTACCTATTTGATGTTTTATAAAGCGCCTTAAACAACATAATGTTGATCTATGCAAGGTTTTATTTTCGTTCTTCAGAAGTCTAATATATTTCTTTGTGTTCTCTGAATACGCATTTGTGACATAATACCGATATTAAAATAGTCTCATTTATTCTCTTTAGTATTCAAGGGCTTAGCGTAGCGTAGTGCAGCTTAGAAAATAATGTTATGTACTAAACGTTCAAAAATAAACTATAAAGATTTGATTTTACTTTTGAACGCAACTTTACTCGTCGTTTTCTATTTCGTATAATATGATAACGACAGAACATGATAAGAGAGTCTAGAAAAGTACACGATACAATTAATCACAAATCAGTTAATAACTCGTTAGTAAGGGCCTGCGCCCACTGACGGTACGGCACGGCAGAGGATCCTTCGACATCACTACATGCAAGCGCATTCTGACAGCAACGATGCCGCGGCATGCTGACATCCAGGGCCGTATTTAAGCTTGTGGAGGCCCTGGGGCAACCAAAAAGTGTAGGCCCCGAAAATTTTGTGGAACAGACGATAAAAAAAAATCCACCGTTTTCAATAATTTTTGAACAGGGTGGATTTTTTAGATAGGTCAGTAAGGGCAAGGTACCTTAACCGTAGTACCTACACACCGTGTGTAAAACAGCGAAAAAAAATATCTAAAGAAAAGTAGTTTACTATTGTTTACTCGTCGGAATTTAAAAGATATTTTTTTTTCCGAAGTCTCTATTGCGGGGGCTCCTCTTTTGTGGAGGCCCCGGGGCGGTTGCCCCAGATGCCCTCCCCTAAATCCGGCCCTGCTGACGTCCTTGGGCATCCTCATTGAAATTTAAAATTTATTGTCATAGTATTAAGTTATATTTCTATTCGTCGCATAAAAATTCCGTGCCGTGCCGCCAGTGTGCGTAGGCTTTAGTCGCGCCGTGTAAGGACCACCACTGTCATAATCGTACTTTGACATTCTGGTTACTTATTGGTGATTCAGTGGCAAAAAAATAGTAAAGGAATGTTGCAAAACACTGGTTATGATGACTCGGAACAATTAATATAAAGACCCTGACCTGACACTGAATCAAACGACGCACAATGGAACAAACACGCACACTTACACACACACACCACACAAATGTAGCGGCATCTATAACGCCACATGCGCGCTCACGTCACACTGACGTTACGCAAAATCCTGCATCGCGCAAGTAGAGTTTACTGCGCAACTAGCATATATACAACGTCCCAACATCAAACGTCGCGCAGTTGCCAACCAGCCACCAGACCCGTCTGATCGAAGGATCCTCCCTTTTCTATGGAGGCATGAGTGATCTTTACACCCTTTTCCTCATACCTCTATACAAACATTACACATGTACCGTACCATACCTGAAATCACGTTTCTAGTCTCCACTCTGGACTTCATACCCCGAGCCCCAAGATACAGACTAACTGTCTAGTTTGGGGATCAATCCTAACTTCCTATCCTAATCCTAACTAATATTATAAATGCGAAAGTAAGTTTGTTTGTTTGTTACCGTTTCACGCCTAAACCACTGAACTGATCATCCTGAAATTTTGCATATACGTTGTCAGGTGTACAGAAACGGACATAGGGTACCTTTCATCCCGAAAAAAAGTACTGTTCCCGAGGAAAACAACAATAACGTTCTTATGATAATAGATGGCGCCACGTGTCTTCCGATCATGATTGAATTATAACTGGAATCGATAGTCAGCCTAAATTAACGCGAGCGAAGCCGCGGGCAAAAGCTAGTGGCAAATAATATATTGTAACCTAGCTGTAGGTAGTATTTTAAGCTACTCATGTCGTCTCAACTGGCTTCGTCCATACTGATCCTAGTCCCAACTCGCCCGCGCTTTGTAGCTATCCATATATACGGACCGGGCGAGTTGGGACGAGGGATCAGTATGGACGAAGCTTCTCAACTTGCTGTTAACCTGGAGCCTGCTTACTTTATTACCGGGACGGTAAAATATTTTATATTTCTATTTTCTATTTGAGTTTGTAACTGGTGACTTTTGACTAGCGTCGTGAACAAACGGGCTTGTCTGCAACTGCAAGCGAGACACGACGACAGATTTGTCACGAAAATGGGAACGATAATTAATTCGTGACACCACGTCTTGTCACTGTCGTACATCACATAATTATTTCGCTTTGTCTCACAAACGACTCTCCTCTACAAATTCTGTGATTTATGTATCTTGTCGTATGCTTGGTAGACTAATTAGTAAGCGGCATGACAGGGCACGCGACCATCTAGAGTTTGCGACCGCAAGTGACGCGAGTACGCGACCCATGCGACCGCAACAATATACAATATTATGACATACTTTTTTTTAACAAAACCCGTGACACATATCTAGTGACTGTCTTGCATAGTAGGTATAAGTGCGTGTCGGACTTGGTGCATCACAATCATTTATGGTTTACCTACCTTATTTTTTTTTCCATGAATGACATACCATAGAGGTAATAATTATAAATTATTAGAGTAGTAGAACTTATTTTCCGATAACAGACTATATCTATTACTGTTGAAGATTTATAGCCCTGGGATATTGTATGTATAGAAAGACAGACAGATGGCGTAGATTTAAAATCTAATAGGGTTTTGTAGGCACTCTTTGGGTACGGAACCCTAAAAGCTTGCCGAGATTAATAAGTGTCACCTAGCACGTGCTTTTTAGCTGAGCATTATCCCTGTCATTGTCGCGCAACTTTCAAACGACAAGAGAAAGACAGAAATAAGAAAATATCTTAGTCAAAGCACAATTGCTAAGTAACGTTTATCAACATCAGCCTACATGTCATGATTTATCTTACCTCATAGACCGCTCCGAGCGGCATGACAAGGCACGCGACCATCAAGTCTGCGACTGCAAGAGACGCGACCAGGTAGTTCGCCACGTTCTGCAGGTTCCTCTCTATTATTATAGCTGCTATCACGAACACATTACCTGGGGAAAGAAAGAAACAACCTTAATTTAGGAGTTGACTAGCGACCCGTCACTGTTTTGCACGTTAAATGATGATTCTCAAAATTATGGTGAAAACCGCATCAAAATCCGTTGCGTAATTTAGAAAAACAACGCGGTCACACAAGTTGACACGAAAATTTACTTTAATTTGTAATAATTATGTATAGGTAGATATATATGTATGCTTTGTAAAAACTGGTGGATGGAAAGAAAACACTTATTTGCAATTAGGGGTAAACAATAAGTTATGTAGATGTTAGAAAATCATGCAGAAATGTTCATAGCTTTGGCTTAACGAATTATTTGGAAACCCATTGTTATTTACATCATATTTTTAAATATAAAATGGGTCTAAATAAGTATTTGTAGGTATTGTCTGTTACTGATCAAAGATCTGGTTATTGCATCTTAACCATAGAAAGTTCTAAATGCGGGTTTAAAAGTATCATGTTTTTGAAGAAGGAGAGACCTAACTAAACATTTCATATTATAATCATCATCATTATCAACAGCCTATATTCGTCCATTCCTGGACGTAGGCCTCTCCTAGTCAACGCCACAGAGTCCGATCTTTGGCTCTCCTCATCCAGTCTCTGCCAGCAGCCTTTCACAAGTCGTCACTCCACCTGGCCGGCGGGCGTCCCGCACTACGTACGTACGTATATTATAATAATAATTCATTAGTTTGAAAATATCTTTTATCTCCCAACTGACCGTTTCATCGAGGTCGGTATGTCCAAACTTTACATAAAATGTATTTAAACTTTGCTGTATCCGAAAACTTATTTGGGGCTAAGGCTAGTAAAATATCAAACAGAGGTCTGAATAATTCAAATTTTCCTAAAAGTAATAAATCATTCGCGACAATGGCCTCTGGCACAGTTCAGCTAAAGTTTGCCAAAAGTTTTAGTTTAATAAAAAAATCTATTTCTGCGTGTTCGAAGTTTTAATCAAGGACTACTTTTTTAGTCGGGGGAATGTTCAAGTTGACATTTTTGACAGTTACCTATTACGGATATTGTTTTGTTTCGTTGTCCTTCCGAATATTTTTCTCTGAACTCAAAGCATTTATTTCAAATAAACCAATTACAGGCACTTTTGAATTGTCAAGGGTTCGGTCGGTCAGAAAGATTAAGCTAGTTGCCCATTCCAAAGTGTAGTAGGTACCTATGGAGAAGAACGGGCAAGAAACTCCACGGACACTCTTTTAAATCAAAATATTATTACAAACAATTGGTTACATCATTCATGTTGAAATTAAACATGTGCGAACGATGTAGAAAGACGTGCACGTTAAAAGCGTCCGTAATAAAAAGGATAGAAACAAAAAAACAATACCTACATTAAAATAAGCTGCCGTGGCAGCTAAGAGATGACTAGTCTCTACTGACGGCGCCCGTTCACGAACATGACGTATGGATTAGCAACCATCAACCATTTACTCAACCACATTTTGAAGGGAACTTAATGATCCAACAAACACGCCACCACCAGCGAGATATTAGAGTGAACATGACATACTCTCTGCCTCCAGGGCCCATTCAAGTCAATGAAAGACGAATCCAGTAAATGGTAGCTCTAAAATAGGTACATAGTGCTCACACATGTACTATGCAATTATACAATACTGAGAGATTGAATTTATACAATGCAAATATAGTTTTTATAATCTTCAGCAGCTTCAACAATATTTTTGAATGTTAATCAATTAGTCGATGCGCATCTGTGGAGCAGGACCAGTGTTGAACCAAGCATCTTTGTCAGCGATGTAATCACCCAACTTATAATATGCTTGGCTGGATAGTTAGCGTTTTATACAAGATTTAAATTTCGTTTCATTCAGTTGGAGTATGTGGGGAGGTATTTTATTGTAACATTTACATATATAGTGATATAATCAGCTGGTCTTTTAAATACTGTATAGGTACTGTAAAGGTTGTCTGCAAAAGTCGACCTTATTTTGTGCAGGCTGGCAGTAAAATAACTCTGATTGCTTTTGAACAGTCAAGCGAATTTAGAATGAGCTTTCAAATTATTTCGAATAGGTTCTTTGTTTGAAAAATAAACAGTGATAAAATAGATGCGTTGATGTAAACACGAACGCTTGGAATATACGCAATAATTAAATATAATACCGTTTACTTCCATCGCCCCCGTAAATTATTACAGTATCTGCTAATTGACCAGTACCTAGTGTGATTCACAATGTTTTTTTCATTGAATGCTGTTTCCTTTGATTTCTTTAGACAAGGCGTAAATAATTACAATCGAATACAGAGACCATTTCAGACACAAATCTACATGGTCTTCACATGATCTGACCAAGATTATGTGTGGACTTTAAAAGAGACTGTGACCTCTGAGTTTGTTTCGGTCTTTCTTCTCAGAGTAGTCAGATAGGAAACGCTGACCTCTTCTAGTTAAAAAAAATATAGTTCACGTGTAAAAGTGTTTGTACAAATCTACTTACAGAAATAAAATCATTTATCATTATTTAAGTACTTTAAAAAATTTAGTTAATTTGTGTGATTCGCTCATCATTGATGACCACTCATTAACCGTCTAGTTTTACCTACATATTATACGTTTACCTTATTATAGGTAATATTATTAAACCAAAAACACAACAAAATTACCACCATAAAGAAATAAATTAAAATCAGGATGAAATAAAGCCTGGACTTTAAAAGAGACGGTGACCTCTGAGTTTGTTTCGGTCTTTCTTCTCAGAGTAGTCAGATAGGAAACGCCGACCTCATCTAGTTTTTATTAAAATATGATTGACGTGTAAAAGTGTTTGTTCAAACTTACTTTTAGAAATAAATCGTTTATCATTTACAAAGAAATTACTACTATGTTTACATTACTTTTGATTTTGACTGTGTTTATATTTAGTGAGACATAAAGACACAGTTTTGCAATAGTTCGCAATAGTTGCATAGTTTTGTGGCGCCAGCGCCGTGCTCTCCACCACAAGAACTTTCTCGAACTGTATGCAATGGGCGTGGTCTTTGTGGTAGCGATACGCTTTTAGAAATGTTGGTGACATATGATTATGATAGATGTTAATATGCGTCAGGTTCTGTTATTTTCATGTTCAGTACAGGTCTGTTCCGTGCACAGCTAAGAACACGGGTCTTTAAACCTACAGGTTAACATGAAATCCCTTTCAGTATAAAAATTAATAGAATAGAATAGAATTTTCTTTATTCAAGTAACCAAGACTCAACAAGATTGTTAGTAAAACTTACTACTAAGTTAGTAAACAGAGACACTAAACAAAAACAATACAAGAAATAACGATTGGTCACCGTAGCGACATTCCATGAGAGACGGCACAACAGTGACCCACCTAAACACAGTCCAGGCGACTCGCAACCATGCTTAAGACACTGTTGGAGCTGCCCCGCACCCTGCGCACCAAAGAAGCGCACCTTTTATGCATTGTTGCATAAAAGCAATCTACATGCGCATCTGTAAACATCCCTGACGCACTACAGAAACGGGGCAAATCCACCAGTTTCCTAAACGCATCGTTATATTGAACGCGGAGAGCGCTGTATGATCTTTGCGTATATCTAGCCCACAGGCTGTACGTGTAAAAAACAGTACAGTAGGCTCGAAAGAGCGTGATTTTAACGGGAAGTGAGCATCGTACAAACCTGCGAGCCAGCATGTTCGCTTTAACCGACAACGCTCTCCGCTCCCGTTCAATGTCATCATCGTCTTTCGAGGTTGGGAGTCAATATATGACCAAGATACTTAAACCTGTAGACTCTCTTCAAAGGTGTAAAATAAAGTAGTACAGCCGGTACTGCATCAGGACTTATACCTCCAGCCTAAAAAAAAAAATGCTCGATTACCAGGGTTATCATTTAAACATTAGAACAGTCCTGACAAAATGCATGCATTTTAATTTTCCAAAAATGTCTGTATCTTTGACTTTTAATGCTTTTTTCAGCACTTACTCTTTAAAATTGTCTATTTCCTTTAAAAAAACCTGTAAGTTACAAAATCCGGACAAACGATAAGGCCACCCACACCACCACCCACGTAAACCCCATTAATTAGTATACAATATTAATAATTACAGCACTTATTATTCAGGGTGCATTTAGCTTACGTTATAATGTAACCGATTTATAACTGAACCTTTGGATTAAACCTTTTCCAAAGTGGTCTTATGGGGCACATTCATATTTGGGGCAAAGCAAATTATGTGGGTTCGAATAATGATGTTTATTTCTGCAATCCCTTACATTTGAGTGCTATTTGAGTGTTATTATTATAGCCGGAGCACATGCCTGTTTATTTGTTTTGATGTTGTTGTCGGAAGTTTTGGAGGGATTGGTATAGATTTTTCCATTTTGGATGTGGTGGATTGGATTCGAATTGCATGGAACCATGGTTTAAAGCATGTGTCAGATAAATAATTTTGATGTTATTATAATACATACTAGCTGCCCGCCCCGGCTTCGCACGGGTTGCGGTACTTATCTACGGCGTACCCTACCTACCTACCCTACCTACCTACCTACCCTACCTACCCTACCTACCTACCCTACCTACCTACCCTACCTACCTACCTACCTACCCTACCTACCTACCCTACCTACCTACCTACCCTACCTACCTACCTATCTCCCTAACTCCCTACCCTACCTACCAAAAAACAAAAAAACAAAAAAAAAAAAAAAATAGATGTTGGCCGATTCTCATAGATACCGGATAAGCACAAAAAATTTCATCAAAATCGGTTAAGCCGTTTCGGAGGAGTATGGCAACGAAAACTGTGACACGAGAATTTTATATATTAGATTCAGCGCCGGTTTTAATATTACAGACGCCCTGAGCGAAGTTTCGGCGCGGCCTTCTCCTCTCTTGGAGAGTAGACAGGGGCGAAAAATTTCAACACTCCGCCTAGGTTTTCTTACGTCCATTCATAAAGGAATAGGGAGTTACTTAGTCGGGTTATGCAGAAAAGTTTGAGAATTCAGAGTATTCCGGATGCAAGAGCAAGCGAAGAGATCTCAACTTTATTTATTGTGGTACTCTATCTCAAAACGTACAAAAAAAAAAGTACTCTGCAGGCGCCACAGGTGAAGGGGCGTTTAGCCGCAGCCCCTTCGGCGCTCCTTCACCTCTGGCACCCTGGGTGGTCGCCCAGCCGCGTCCTACACTAACCCCGCCACTGTACATATTAGAATATGGTTTGTTGGATAATGACATCTGTCACATTTATGAAGTTTGAGACCAATGTACAAGTACCTAATTTGACTCGATATTGTGTTTACAAAAAGTACTCAACTTGTAAAAATCACTTAATATTATTACTTTAAACGATTAGGTAATATTTAGAATAGAATACTCTTTATTATGAACACCATAAAAATTACAGATATAAATGTAGACATTTTACACAGGGTGACACAATGGGCGGTATTTAATGATACTTGTAGTATATCATAAATTTATAATGCTATTTTAATATAATAGGCTGTTTTAAACGGTTGGCACAATAGTGTCAGTTGATGTTGATATTTTTTTGAATTACGTCTAAGAATTACGAATCAAGTCTTATTAAATTGCGTATTTACCTTACAATGTTTTAAAACGGTCTCACTACATAAGATTTGTTTATTATTACCTGTGTTAGACGTTATTAAGCTAAATTGTATGAGGATCTGTGATTGGTTCAAAATGGCGGTAGATGTTTGACGTAAATTGACGTTTGTTGGATATAAAAAGGATTGTAATGACGTTATCGAGTCACTTTGCTCGACGAAGTGCCATCCCGCGTCGCAGCTGAGCCTGTTGCTTTAAATTCCCCTGATAATAGTAATTATCTATAATTTCGATCCATCCTGTCCCATCTTGCTATCTTCCTCCAGCGACGCCCTAAGCCGAGGTGCATACCCCATAGGCGGTGCCATTCGCAGGAGGAGACACCTTGGGCGTCGGGAGTAGATTACCAACTCCGGGCTACCGTAGGCGCGGGCTTGCGGATGGCGAGCAATGGGTAGCTCGCCATCCGGTGAGGACGAACGGGTCGACGGCGCGTCGTGTTCCACGCGCGCCTCTAAGAGATGTCAGCACCATTGACGGGGTCCGAAAGGGCCGATGCCTGCCGGGATCACGGATTGTTCGAAAGAGTTACCGTGGCCCTGGCGCACAGGCAACTGAAGGAACACGAGTGGGTGTTAGTCAGTAAGAGTCTGACACGCCCTTCCGCTCCGCCCAGAGCGGGAGAAGTCATTTGATGATTTTTGAGTAATCATTCTGATATTCAAAGCTTGCTATTTGGGTAATATATATATATATATACACTTATAGTTTGTTCTTTCTCTTCTAACACATGCAATAGTGGACGCCTGAACGTAGCAATTGTAGAGATTGATCCCGAACTCCGATTGTCAAAAAACCTATCGTCTTACACTGAAGTTTCTATCAATTTACATAATATTTGTATGTGCCTAATTGGTCTAGTGGTCGCAAACGCTACTGCTGAGCATGAGTTCCTTGATTCGATTCCCAGATCGGGCAAAGTGTTATTTCATCGGAGAAGTCTCAGTAGCAGCCCGGAGTCTTGATTTGAGCCCGACCGATGGATATGGGCTCGCCCCCTATTACATACGGCTTACACATAACTGGTGAGGTAGATAAATCTCTGCCTATCCCTTCGGGGATTACATACGTGGTGGTAATTATGTACATTTTTTTTGCTCTACCGTAATAGAAGAATAACTGGTCTCCTTTTCGAAGTTAATACTTTTTTTTTCTAAATAAATGGGAAATCTTCCCGCTTATAACGGCACCACACATCAACCCGTCCACCCAGCGATACGTCGGTGGTGACTTGACCTACTCACAACAGATTTTGCACTTAACTCCCTACGGTTTACGTAGAGCGGTGTTTCGACCGGTTCAGTGCGATTGTTGCGGGTTGAAGTGCTCTTGAGCCGCTGATTGTAGCACTGGGATAGGACTGATTAGATTTTTGTGTTTGTATGTGTGAGATGAAGAATGTTTGAAGACTGTCAGTAGAAAAAGTGTGGCAAACATGGGTTGTTGTTAAGTGTCTCGTCGGTAGTTTTCAAAGGGCTGCATAACAAATAATATTAGCTTATATTATTTGTTAACTTAAAATTAAAAAAAGAATCATGATGATGGCGTTTGTTAGTCTGTGTTAGTGTCGAAACTTTGTTTTCTGATCACTGATCACTGATCTCTACAGTTAGATATTAGTTAGATATGTGATCATGTTTTCAAAACACATTTTTTTCTTTTTATTAAAAAGAACTAAAGTTCTTAATAATTTAGTACAATCTAACCTAATAGACTAATAGATAAGCAACTTTACTTTTACTTATTATTTTACGTGGTAGTTACTTTACGTTATAACTAAGATTAGTGTCAATTTGCACTTTCACACAACTCCGTAGCACTTTCTTAGACTTTGATAAATTAATAAAAACAGTTTGATTCATAACACATGATCACACATTTACACATTTACACTAATTCACTTAATAGAGTATTTTCTAGTTTTATTATTATTTTTTCTTTTTATTCTAGATTTGTTTCTTATGTTTTCTTTCATTCTGATGCTTAGGTTTTTATTTAGTTTTTTTTTTTTGTAATTTGAAGCAAACCTATTTTACTTTTATTACCGAATATGTTTTTAAAATATATGTAAACCCTCCATATTGGTGCCCAAGATACAGGCTTGCCTAGTTTGGGGCCGATGTAAAATCTCTGTACTTAATGTTTCTAGCAATAAAGTTTTTATTATTTATTTAAGAGAGTCAGCCTTATTGACCAGTTTAGAAAAATAATTGTCGTCTAGTACACCCCCTCTTGAGTCGTCTTTTCAAACTTTTTACCATAAAACAGTTTTCAGATCAATTCAGTTTTTAGATTGACTTACCCCGGAATAATCAACAGTGATTGATACTTTATTAAAATCATCATTATCTCACAAGTAAAGTTAAGACAATTATTTATCATATAAAACAAGATATGTTTAGAGATAGTAATTTTTGAAATAACTCAAGAAAAATTATATAATTAAAAATATCTTAGGAAAGTTACAAAGAGACGTATTTTTTTATTAAAAGAACTGTTAAGCGCAGCGAGTCGTTTCTTATTATTTTTAATTTTATTCTAATTGCTTTCTAAAAGGCGATGGTAGGAAGATATTCATTACACCGAATAATTTTTCATGCGGGCTAAATTAATTTTTCTGTCGTAATTATGAGAAAAAATGGCTGTTGCCTCGGAAATTCCTGTTCTTATTAAGTTTATTTGCTATTATGGAAAGAAATATTTTTATTTTAAAAATATCATTGTATGGGTATTGTATTTCTTTGGCTTTTCAATAATACCTTCCTGAAAAACCTCGATAATTTTGTTGTGAAGTAAGGAGGCATGATATTTTATAAATTATTTTCTGCTTCTCATTTCTTTAATTATATGAGAAGACAAAATCATTTACAAAAAAAAAACAACTTTTATGTTGTCACTATATAGATATACAATTTTCTTTTGTTGTTTATTTTATTTTTATACAACATACAGTAGGTATCGATTTAAGTATTTATTTACCAAAACTAATACTTCACTGAAAATAAAATAAACTTGCAGACTATACAAATACTGACCCTTATCTAAGAAAGAAACTGCGTCTATCTGGCAGCTCATGGTATTATGATATTATTATTGATACATTATTATAATAATACAGTGGCTAAATAGGTAAGAACTGTCTTTCACAACCTTGCGGCATCCATTTGGGAGAGGAAATTCTCAGTAGCAGCTCGGAGTCGGGATTTGTGCCCGGTTTGTGGCAATTTAGGCTCGCCCCTATTACATGGGACTTAAACATAATGGGCGAAATGTGGGGGAACTATAAAAAAAAATGTTTATTCTACACAAACGAGACGCACATTAAAAACCACTACACAAAATACATACACTAATAAAAAGTAGCCAAAAGCCTCGTATTCAAAACGTTAAAAGTTTGACAATGTTGTCCATTGCTTAATGTCAGGGCAGATCAAAACCAAAGACATTATTACTTATTGCGTATTGCGTTGCGACACTGGCAAATGACAACAACAAACACAAACAAAACATGAAATGATCTACTTTTGTAACAAATACAAGTAAGATAAAACCGTGCGTCGTATCTGTGCAAGAACAGATTGCTCAGCAAAATGCTGTGACTTCGGACGAACCTATAGGTACTTCTCTGCACTACCTTTCGGGGAAAGCAGGAGTGATGTTATGTTATTAATACATTATTATCATTATAGGGTAGCTAAATATAAATTCTCTTCAAAAACCGCGGGCGTTCATTACACAACAAACGCCTCAGAGATAGATAACCACAATTAATGGTCCTGAGTGTCGTTGCAGCTATTATGATTGGCAGGCGGACCGATGGTAAATTATGGTATTATCAGTATATTAACTTCGGTGATATTAAATAAGTTGTGATATATTTATGATGGATTTTTAAGGCCTGTATACGAAAAATGTTCCGTGACTAACAGACCATGTGAAGTTTAAACCATTGAAGAAAGAAATATAAAACTGCAGTGAGATACATTATTCCTTATTGGCTGTAACGATGCACAAAGAAATAACTTTTTTAAACGTTACTAAGTAGGTTTAACAATAAAAGGAAACGGCGGGTTTAAGTGGCTAAAGTCCGACATCCCCAGATGGGTATCCATGAGGAAAAAAGTGAAGTATTTGGGGAAACCAGGTTGTGCGGTCAGGAAGAAAACACAACCTTCGTCCAATGGTGCATGTATCCGGAATGACAATAGACAATTTGACATAGGGTTTTCATCAAGCCCGGATGAATTTCCGGAGAATAATCCAGTGTTACTAATCCTATTAATTGTAAAGGTGAAAACACCTTACATATATTACATCTCCCCACTTAATTAACAACTAATTTAGTTATAACATTTGACAACTTACAACTATTCACATACCCTAATAAAAATTTCACTTTTATTACTTATGGTCGAGTAAAACAAATTTTAATCAAATTTTAGTTAAACAATGAAATGGATATAAACTTGAGGGCAATCGGTGCACTATTATGTGAAGTATTGCAACATGAGGTGTTAAGCAGTACAGTTATGGAATACCTTGCTCGTGTCTATAAGGCGTGCTCAATCTTTGACCACTTTTGAAATTCTGGTTAAAAAACACTTCCTCTCTCCTTAAACATCATCATTACGTTTAGTTTCCTTGCTCTTGTTTCATGTTTATTATTGTATATATTAGATGTAGATAGGTATATGTTTTAGGTATGTATGTATTTATTGTATATATAAATGGTACACCACTGACTACCGGCATTATTGTCTCTCCACACCGTATTACGGCTATGGCGGCCAAACTTAACGGAGACTAGCCTCCGATGCGGGAGATATAGTGCACAAGTGTGTGCACAGACACATGTGCACTCTCTCTTCCCTCACTTTCATAGTACGATGGGACGGCAATCCGACACGACCGTAGAAAGATCAGGCGCAGGACCAACGGCTTAATGTTCTTTCCGAGACACGAGGGTATCACACCACCAACTTCCAAATTCCGGGCTGTTACTGACAAATTGCTATTGGAAAAACCCAATAACACTTTACCCGACCCAGGAATCGAACCCAGGACCCCACGCTCAGCAGTCGCGCTTGCAACTATGAGACCAACGGAGCAGGAAAACACTACGTACATTACAAAAAGGTTCTCTTCTTGCATTAGCATTAACTTTATGAGAATATTAGCCAGTCAGCAAAATATCTGCAGAGTTGGATGTCCAGAGTATACCGGACGGCCCGGAGTGTGCCGGACTTACCTACAAATGAAAAGTCCTGACAAAAAGCCGGACATTTATAATAATAATAAATTCATTTATTGCAGAACCAGTCCATCTGCATACACATAAAATTAAAAATATTAGATACATTAATAATTAATTAAAAGATTACAATTAAATAAAATTTGCAAATAATTCCTGACATTTTACTTTTTAATCTTTCTATGTCAGTATTAATTATTATTTTTATAATTCCTAATAAGAATCCCCTTAATTCAAAAAGTCCGGACAAATGACAAGGCCGGACAAAGTCCGGACGGGGGGCCATAAAGCCGGTAATGTCTGAACAAATCCGGACGGATGGTAACCCTATCTACAGTTAAGTATCGCCACTCGTGGAGGCTGAATTTTGACTGCGACCAAAGTTGTGGAGCACGACGTTAAGTAATTATTAATTAATTTCGAATATATTCCCGTATAAATCCGATTAATTAACCACCAAATATAATAAACCGGATTATTGACGCGGAAATTAAGTCTGTAATATTATACTGAAATTATTTGTGGGTTCCATCGTAAGGAACAATATTGATAACTGTCGAGATGTTGATGCGATAAATAAATATATTTTTGTGTTTTCAAATGTATGAAATTCAAATTTCGTTTATATTTTAATAGGTACTAGTTTTAATAGATATTCTTGAGATTCTACCTTTAAGGAACTGGATGAGATGCATTTCGAGCTGATCTGGATGTAATCGCTTTCAAATCAAAGTGTTTCAAATTTCTACAACGACTTTCAACAGGATTTACCTACATAAGGCCATCCGGTAGTATAAAGGATGATTTCCACCAAACGCCTCGCATCGCATCGGATCGGAAAGGATATGAACGGATGCGGCGACAGCCGATCGCGTCCGGCAGAATGTCGACGCATACGATCGACTCCGTACCGTGTCGCTTGCGAACGTATTCGTTTCTGCGCCTAGTCAAATAGTTTCATTCCTACCGTGTTGACGTGTTCTAATTTTTGAAAATGGTTGAAATTAACATAGTATTGTTTGCTATTGCATTAGAAGAAAAAAAAAATTGTCGTAAAACACAGAAGAGGAAAAGAAAAATTTGGATTGATGATTTATACCGCCCGGCCACGGCTTTGAGCGCACGCGACGTCAGCCGAAAGGATCCGATCGAATACGAAGACAGCCGAACGGAGCCGATCGCGCGTGGCTGCATAATTTGGGCTACGGTCGCGTGTCGCGGAAGACGCCCGGGGTGAAGCTGCTGTGCGCGGCTTGGTAATATAGACTTTAAATACGGTGTACACGATTTAATATCGCTTAAAGATTGTAAAATCCGTTCCGATCCGATACAATGCGAGCCGTTCATTCTTTAGTCAGTCTTATACGTTTTTTTCTTTTCCATCATCGTTATTGTTACGTCAGGCAGCGCCATCTATCGGCTTTCAATAGATCTACGATCGATAGACGATTAGGAGCGACTTCTGTTCCTCAACTTGAGAAGACGGCTCGCTAGCGAGATGTTCCAAGAGGATCCGTCCCCCCCTCTCGCTAGTGTGTTATATTATAATACAGCAGTGTCTTGCGTACGTGACTATTAATTATAAAAAAGGAAAAATAAATTTAATTGTAAAATATATACAAGAACCTTATTGAACAAGCCCTGCCTCCCCCTGGGTTCATCGCCAAAACAGTATAATCTTTATATAAAGTCACTTTCTCCAGCCCCTCTGATTCATTTAATAATATTCAAAGCTGACAAAACTATGAATACAGCATCAAATATAGCCCAATAATAAAAAAAAAACTTGAAGAAATGAAATGAAATAACATTGACTGTAGCAAAAGTGGACTACAGTTGAATAGATTCAAATTGTTAGCTAGTAAAGTTTTATGTTCTGGTCTGTACAAACAAATTGAGATCACACAACCAAAACACGTAAAGGTGAAGATGTAGTGGAATCTATGATGTAGCTATGCTATCGCTCAATACTTAAAAAAACTTCTCAAGCACTTCGTTGTGCTCGAGTGAATTCATGAAAGTTGTTGGTTGTCAAATAAACAATAAAACAGTAAACATGAGATTAAGGAAATTACCAATTGTGGTAGTCAAAATGCTGTGATATAATTTAATTATAATAGATATTATCTTCTGCCCGCGGATTCGCCCGCGTGGAGGTCGGAAATTATCTGACGGAAACGTACTATTATGTTTAATAGATGTTTCTAAGGTAAATCATTCCGCAATACATTGTTTTCATATAACTTTATTGGTGTAAACGCGGCACACGCCGGTAAAGCTCCAAGTCGGCATGATTTTTTCCGACAACTACAACAGTCGTCGTCATATTTCAGTCAATTTACTGAAAACCATAATTAATTTTACACTTAAACCTTCCTCATGAATCATTCCGTATATTGGTGAAAACCGTATGAAAATTCGTTCAGTAGTTTTTGAGTTTATCGCGTACAGACAGATAGACTGACGCGGCGGGGGGACTTTGTTTTCTAATATGTAGTGATTTTTACACCTACGGTAGGATAATGGTTAGAAAAACTTTTGTTATATGTACCACCTCATGTACAGTCACGAGCATAAATATGTATACACTTGGCTAAATTCAATAGCGATTTTCTCCTTAATTTTTTTATGAAATGTTATGTTGTTACGAACATAGTATTTTCGAACCCATAGGTTATGAAATATGTCGCACTTCAACGTTGCATTCGTTACTTCACGAAAAAATTGCTATTGAAAGTTGCCAAATGTTGAAATATTAGTGCTCGTGACTGTACCTATATTCAATCAAATAAATGATTTGTGATACCTATGGTTTCATTGTAAGCTAAAAGTTGTGATCACCCCCTAAAGTCAATTCACTTCCTTACTAGTTCAGGAAGTCTGTGTATCTGGGTGTCTGTGTGTTTTGTGTTGTGTTTTATTTATTTAGCAACTCGCTGTATAGACGAGCTAACAAATAGATATGAAAAATTATAATTTAGTTTTTTTTTGTTTTTTGGTATGGTAGCTCGTAGTTTTGACCACTGAGGTCCTGCCTACTTAACCGAACTGTCCTGTGGGTGCCTTTAAGATTTTACTCAAAACAGCCTCCAGCCAGGAGCAGAATTTTTAATACTAAAACTTATATTTAAATGACCGCACGCTAAGCGCACCCCTTGTGGGGTAGGCGGCTTAGGGCGTCACTGAGAGAGGGCAGCGAGTGGGGACAGGCTGGATCGAAAGGTTTATAATTTCATGATTATTATCAGGGGAATTTAAAGCTACAGGCTCAGCTATGGCGCGGGCTGAGGCCTCATCGGACTGGGGTCGGGGGGGACGGTTACGGGGGGGTCGTCGCGTGGGACCTCGTTGGCGAGGTCGGAACGATGGCGGTCTGTGTTTGTGCACTGTACTGGTGGCCCTACTGCTCTCCTGGAGGAGGGTTATGGGGTCATCGGGGTCGACTAGGACATGCCGGGGACGGCGGGTGCGACTGATACGGGAGGGGGTATAACGGGCGGCCGCGATAACCAGAGGGTTGCGGTAAGTGGCGGCGGAATCGAAGAAACGCTTGGATAGGCGTTTCATGAACTGACTGATGGTCGGGATTTTAAGGTCTAGGTGGAGATTTTCGTTCGGAACGAACCAAGGGGAACTGGTCACCCTACGGAGGAACCGGTTTTGGAGGGTCTGCATCCTATGGATGTGATGGGGTTTCGCTTGTGCGAATACTACGCTCGCAGAGGTCATGATGGGGCGAATGCACGCTGTGTAGATGCGCAATTTGCACTTTAGTGACAATTTGCTACGTGCATTCAGGAAGGAATGGAGCTTACCGAGAGCGAAAGCGGCGCGCGAGCGCGCCTGCTTTATGTGCTCCGAGAAGGAGAAGTGCTGGTCGAGGACGACGCCTAAGTATTTGGCTCGCTTCTCCCAAGGGATAGGCTTGCCGAACATGGAGATCGGACGGGGGAAAAATTATATTCATTAGGGTCATATATAACGCCGTCGTCGTCGTCGTTGCTGTGTGTCTGTCTGTGCGTGTGTGTATGTCTGTGTGTGTGTGTCTGTCTGTGTGTGTGTGTGTATGTCTGTGTGTGTGTGTCTGTCTGTGTCTGGGTGTGTGTGTGTCAGTGTGTGTTCTACATTTATATCTGTAATTTTTATGGTGTACATAATAAAGAGTATTACATTCTATCCTATTCTGTCCAAGCTCGTAATTCAGTAGTGCGCGGTCTGCATTTATAACCCTACTACAATAATCAGTGGACGGCAAGGCAAAATAATGCATAGGCCGATTTATAAGTACCCCACGGCAGACCACAGCAAACTGAACTTGACCGTTTTGATAAAGAGGACGTCGCCCTTGGCATTTTTAGTTTTTGCCTATTTGGGTCAGTTTTATCGATAAACAATTCATCTTGAAGAGATCAGAAATATTCGTCTCGAAAGCCCGGTAAATAGAAATTACCTTACTAGGGAAATAAAAAAGGCTATGAACTCAAAACGCTGACAATTCTAACGTATAAAAACGTTATCAAAACATAAATTCGGACCTTTTTGGGTGCGCTTCGAGATAAAATATCGTCGCCTTTGGTAGGTTGGGAGGTAGAGTTTACATCAAAAGTTACTTGGTATGGCAAAATATTAAAAGTCTTAGAAAACTGAGCTGCTGTGTTTGTTACATTATGTCAAAATTAAAAAAAAAATACTTTCAACACAAGCAAAAAAGTCGGCTAGAGAATGTCATATTTTTTGAAGTGGTGAAGAATCAGTTTTCCGAAATAATCATCCACTTTTACTGCGCACCGTACGAAGGTAGGTAGTTTGTTAAAAATTTCGCAGAATTCCAGAATTCTCCTATATAAATTGTACCTTTCCTCTCAATGCGAAATATGAGATATTTTCCTTCATTCTTTTTAAATAATATATTTGCAAAAGGGTGAAGTTTGTTCAGCCAAGCTTATAATGATCGGAACCTTCAAAGAAAAACTATTTTAGAAGAAACGGCTATCTGATGTCAACGTGAGCATTTAGTAAGAGAGGTTTTGAGGAAAATTATGAGATTTATAAAGAAAAATATATCGGGAACGGTAAAAAAACACTTCGCTAAATTTTATGATAAGAATTTGCTTATGTAAATTGTCTGCTGTTCGTGTATATCGGAGGTTAAGTGGTGCAACTTCAGATATGCATACATGGGGAACTCATTATTTGCATGATCCTTTTTCCAACTATGTTGGGGTTGGCTTCTAGTCTAACCGGATACAGTTGAATACAGCAGTATTTTAAATGAAGCGACGACAACTTTATCCCCCAATTCTCGGCAATTGGTTAACTATGATGTTTTAGCAATGCCGAGCAAGTTACGGCAACACCAGAATTGTGCAGAGAATGTCAAAACTTGCACCCGAATTTTTATTTAAGCACACTATTATATAAAATAGCTGTGGACTTCGATACGCTTTCACCAAGGAAAAACAAGATCGTCCTTTTGCTTATTCCGAAGTTACAGCATTTTTATCGCATCGCTTAACATCTTATACTGGACCAGCGTCCTTTGACAACAACCCATACATTGTTAGTAGGTACCTCCAATTTGGCTGTCAGCCAGTATATAGAGCCAAAACCCGCTTTCATATCATTTTGATTAGAAAAAAAAGTGTACAAAAGACTTTATTACAATAGAAATTTACACGTTGTTTCCTCCAGTAATTTTTCTCGAATTAAGACTGTATTCCACTCAAAATAAGGGTGGTAATCGTCTGTGCATGATGGATGTTCCCAAAGATTCGATCTTTTATGTTTGAGAAGTGTTAAATGCGAATTTTGTGAATAAAAAGGCTATTTATTTCGAATTTTCGGTTCTTCAAAAGCGTTTGATGTGTGTGTTAAGTTGTCTGGCGGTGAAATGAAGATATATTTTGGTACTGTTGAGGATCATTTTGAAGAGGATTTGTGTAGTCCTTACACTCGATATATTCTGTGTTAAGGACCTTTAAGTTATGGAAGGGTTTTCAGCATCAAATAATAGTGAATATCCAAGAATACGATAGTAAATTGTTGTCCTTATAAGTTGTTCAAGAACTTACTCATCAAATAGGACAAGGGTTATTTATAAAATGCGTATTGACAGTCGAAAATCCCTCTGCGTAACTTAATTTGTAGAAAAACAGTATTTTTTCTTGTTTTCGTTTTTTCTATCTCATTTTACTTTTGCTTAAATAATAGCTTTATACAAATATGTTTTGAAGTTAACACCATGATTTGATTCAGTCCAAGAGCAAGACAGCAGAAAAAACTACTTCTTAGAACTAAGAGAAGCGACGAAAATTGCGAGACGGAAATTCCGCGTGCTTTGTTTATATGAAAACTGGCGACCCGCCCTGCTTTACACGGTTTTTGATACCTACTAGCGACCCGCCCGTGCTTCAAATGGGTTTTACGACTGAAAAAAACATCAAGATTACCTTATTTTTAATATAAATATATACCAGCATATAAACCTTCCGGAATAAATTCTCTAAATTATGTTAAGAACCGCATCATAATTCAATGCGGAGTTTGGAAGAATAATGGGCTCACACATACAAAAACGAAAAGTGATTTCCGTTATAAACATGTATAGTTTACGCGTTATACTGGTAATTTAATAAAAAGCATTGCACGCGTAAGCAAGCCGAACTTTTCGCCGCGTAATTTCGGCAGATCAACACTTAGAACTATGAACAGGGGCTTGTCGCTAAAGAATAACAGTCGCACGGGTTGCTCAAAGGTTAAGCTATGCTTTCCGAGGTCGGTCCGTGGATGGGTGACCATCCATTACATAAATAATCAGCCTATAATGTTTCCACTGCTGGGACGTAGGCCTCCTCTCTACAAGAAGGAGTAGGCTGTAATCCACCACGCGGGCCGGGTGCGGGTTGTTAGTTGTCACATGCCTTCGAATTTTTGTTTCTAGGACATGCCGGTTTCCTCACGATAATTTCCTTCACCGTTTTGAGAGCAGTGGTGATTAAATAATTTATACAAAGTAAAGCGCCTGTCTGGGTTCGAACCTTTTTTTTTTTTTGGGTCGTAAATCATCAAATGACCTCTCCCGCTCTGGGCGGAGCGGAAGGGCGTGTCAGACTCTTACTGACTAAAACCCACCCGTGTTCCTTCAGTTGCCTGTGCGCCAGGGCCACGGTAACTCTTTCCGCAGAACAATCCGCAGCCCCGGCAGGCATCGGTCCTATCGGACCCCGTCAATTTTGCTGACATCTCTTTGAGGCGCGCGTGGAACACGACGCGCCGTCGCCCCGGGCCTGGTCCTTACCGGACGGCGAGCTGCCCATTGCTCGCTGTCCGCAAGCCCGCGTCTACGGTGGCCGGGAGTCGGCAATCGACTCCCGACGCCCAGGGTGTCTCCCCCTGCGGCGACTAGGGGTGCGAGGGCGCAGTGATTGTCTCTCTCTCTCGCGCTCCGCCTCCTCCTTCACGAGCATTACTGCTGCTTCGCAGAAGGAGGTGACGGCTTCGAACCTACGAACCCCGAACCGAACCTACGGTCTGGGTTCGAACCTACGATCTACAAATCGTAAGTCGCGGCAGTTACCACTGGGCCACCACTGCTCTCTATCCATCTATTACATAACTATCGAGAATTCCAACATTCTGTGCCTCAGAAAGCACGTTAAGCCATTTTCCCGGCTGTCATTAGTAAATGATAAATGATTTTATTTCTGTAAGTAGGTTTGTACAAACACTTTTACACGTCAATCATATTTTTTAAACTACATGAGGTCGGCGTTTCCTATCTGACTACTCTGAGAAGAAAGGCCGAAACAAACTCAGAGGTCACAGTCTCTTTTAAAGTCTAGACATAATCTTGGTCAGATCATGAGAAGACCATGTAGATTGGTATCTGAAATGGTCTAGTAGATCTTTGACAGTCGTTACCGGTAATAGAAAACCCGAAATTCTGACAACCAGTCTTACCAAAGGGTATTGTATTACCCAGCAACTGGGTTGCGGAGGTTAGATAGGCAGCCGCTCCATGTAAAATACTGGTAATGATGATGTTGACTAAGAACTATGATTTTCCCACTCACCTACAATAGTAGCAAGAATGATTAGAGCTAGCACCACGGAGGTAACCGCCATGAGGACGAACGACGTGACATCAGTGGTGGTGGAGTTGGTACTGGTGCCATTGATGGTGGTGTTGCAGCCCCACGACACCGCGTCCACCCATGAGCAGTTGCTGCCGTCGAACCATTCCGATGACGTCGGGTAGGGGACATCTTCTGGAAAGAAGAAGGAGGTGTTAGAGTATACGTCGACGTAATTATATTTGACTAGCTGCTGCCCGCGGCTTCGCCCGCGTGTACGTCGGAAACTATTCCACGGAAACGTGCTACCCTGACAAATAGCCTTTGTTACTCCTTATAACATCAGCTATCTGCCTGTGATAGTCCCGTCAAAATCGGTCCAGCCGTTTCGGAGGTTAGGCGGAACAGACAGATAGACAAAAAATTTAAAAATTGTTTTTTTGTTATAAGTACCGTATATACTTTCATATGCATTTAGTAAAAATTTGTTATTTTAACATTACAAATAGACACTTCAATTTTATTTACTTGTATAGGTGTATAGATGACTGCATTAATTGGGTAGGTTGCGTCTCATGCATTAAATACGATAGACAAGGGGCTAACCCAACTTTTCCAGGTGCCCTATATAAGCCCAGGAGCCCTAAGTGCCTACAGAAATAAGTTCATTGAATAACTGAGAATAACCTGTTAATATAAACGCCAAAGCCTTAATATTAAGGAATTGAAACCAATTCCGTCACTTGAATAAGTAAACAAATTACCTACTCGAAAAGCTTAAAGTTTAATAACATTCAAAGAAATCTGCACAGCACAGCTAATCGCGTTCGACGACATCACTAGAAGTTATCAGAACTTCCACCAAACTAATAAATATTGTGAAAATATCTCGGAATACTCCGAATATGTAAAGAAAATAGTCGTTTTGGAAACTCTGTATTCGTGGAACGGTGAAATTTTAAATTGGCCGAGCAGTGAAGTTAGTTCGCTTTCAGAGCGAAACTTTCGCCAGATTTTACATGGATATTGTAGCGTCCAGATTATAAGAACGAAAAGAAAGAAAATACGTTTACGTTTGCATGTACGTTTATAAGCTTATGTTTTTAAGCTATTGCATAGCTTTTATCGCGGGCTTTGAGCGCGGCGACCGAATCAAGAAATTCCGTAACGAAAATAAAACCTGACACCCCCCACTCCGCATACCATGTAGCTCGGCCGAGCGTTCGCTTAACGTGTATGTATATGGTACGACTGTACTTGAATAAATATCAAAGAAAAAAAAATACTGCGTAAATAAAAAATAAATAAATAATTATAATTGCATAAGTTGATAAAAAATGGTATGCAATAGCTTTACCGCAGCAGTCCCCGAGTGCCACACGTGTTTTTTTTAATAGCTGTTTGATTGCCTTTGATAAGTTGGGTAGTTTAAAATTGGGTGACTTGTCTGTTTTGTAAATTCAAGCGGTTTTTAATTTATTGGTAAGAAATCGACTTGCAAACCGAATTTATTACCGAAATCGATTTTTTTGAGTATGACGATCAGGTGGCAACGTATTTTGCACGGGCAAATATCGATATTTAATTGTTTACCAACTAGAACTTATAACCACTATATCATCAAGTTTTCTTCTAATCTTATTTTTACACATACATGCACATAAACTTACGCCTTCTTCCCATGGGGGTAGGCAAAACTACAGAACGCCACCTGCTACGATCCTTACATACTCCTTTTGTCTCGTTTACGTTCATACACGCACGCCGGTTGCGAGAATTAAGCACCTGACCTTTCCGAAGAACATCACCAATAAGGTCACTATAATAATGCCCTTCTACGGCGACCCCTCCCGGCGTAGAAAACTCAGATCTGCCCTGTAAATACCTTTATCTTTTTGTTTGTTAGTCGCCTTTCATTCATCCTCTCAAAATGCTCAAACCATCTAAACATACCCTTTTAAATTTTTGTCACTACATCTTCTTTTAAACCGCACCGTTGCCTTATCACATCATTCTTCAGCCTCTCATCTCATCTTATTTTTTTGTACTAATATTTGTAACTATGTAAAATGATAATGCGAAAATAATATATCTACCTAATAGCAGAAAATTCATTGTTCCCACATTATCTAAATTGGATCACGTCAATACTAATCAAATTATAATCATTCAATAATGTTTTCTACCACAAACATATTACGGATCAATTTCCCATAAACCAGTTTCAAAACTCCTTACAGCATTGATGGGACAATTTACGAGGGAAAAAATGGAATATAACATCCGCAATACCTCAATTTGATCAAATTACCCTTGAAAGGATCCATATTGGGCCCGATCGGATCCCATAAGTTCTGCGACGTGCGGAAAATATATAATCTATTGAAAAATTCGCGTGATAATTTCAGTTTTGAAAGAGAGAGTAAGGGGTACCACTAAGTTAAAGGGCTCCTCAAAAGTATGTGTTTGCGTGTCTTTAAATAAAGAACTTCTAAATTATTTCTATTCAATAATGACCAACAAAATTCTTTTTTTGGGTTACAATTTTTACAAATGTTATTTAAACCAGAGGGAGAAAAAAAAAATACGGGCAGGTATTTAATTTTTCGGCGGTTGGTGAATTATTGTGAAAGTAAAATATGAACAGTAATGAAAAGAGAATTAGTCGGTTATTTCATCCTACAATGTCAAAACAAAAAATACTGAAGTAGTGTAATAAATGAACGGGCAGTAAAAATGTTGCAGTGGGCGGTTAGATAAATAGTTCAGCAGTTCATAAGTTAAGTCGGATATGTGACCAAGCACGCGCGAGCCGAATTGGTCGCAGTAACTAAGCCATAGCACCCCGACCAAATGGGTTAGGTTAGGTTACAACCGTGAACCGTTTTTTGCGCTATTTCGTGTTTGGTCCCTTAATGAAAATGTTCATAATGATAAGTACCTACTGTAAGAAATACTGGAGATACAGGCAGAACCTTGTGTGGTGCTACGCTATGACGTCATTTGCTACGTCATGATGTCAGTGTTACGCCGTGTCAACGTAGCGCTACGCGAGGGGAAAAAGCGGGGTAGGACCCTTCCTAATTGACGATCACTCAATTAGGACTGGGGTTCTTCCCCGCATTTTATGTGAATACACGTGTGCCTTTTGTTGATTATTTATTCATTATTTATTTACAGTTAACTAGCTCCGCCCCACGGTTTCACCCGCATAAGTCTCGATTCCGTGGGAGTGTTAAGAAATATACTTTACGACCTATTCTCATACCTACCAAATATACATAAAAAAATCATAAAAATCGGTCGATCCGTTTCGGAGGAGTGCGACCACAAACACCGTGACACCCAATTACATGAACTAACATAGAAAGAAAACAAAACTATACAATGCACACAATTGTGTCATAAACAATTATTCGCTACTTACTAACATGGAACAGCGGACACAGGAAAAAAAGAAGTAGTAGTAGTTTCGTTATAAAGTCATAAAGAAATATAAGTGATTAGAAACAGGACAATAAAGAAAGAAAGAAAGAAAAAGTGTTTATTGGGACTCGCACAGGATTATCACAAACTAAACTAAACACACTCATACAAACAAAAATAATAAAATAAAAACAAAAGTAAAATGAAAATAACAACAGAAAGTCCTCTACGAAGCCAAATAGGCCCCTATCTCATCATGATTCTGAGACATTTAAAAAAATAAGTGTCGCCGCGCTGCGCTGGTGTGAACCTCTTATGAGGTTGAACAGAGTTTAGTGAAACTGGGCCTTACCCTATTAATGACTTCCAATATTAAAGATTTGTTCCGCTTTCACTTCACAAAGTTTGCCCCACATTTGGTATTAAAAAAAAAATGATTACACAGCCTAAAAACAATTTATTGATATCAAATGTAAACGACGCAAAGGGAGTATGTAAGGATCGTAGCAGGTCGCGTTCTGTAGTTTCTGCCTACCCCCATGGGAAGCAAGCGTGAGTTTATTGTGTATGCATTCTTGTATTCTTTCAAATGAAAATTTAACACAATATAATCCAAAAAGATCAAAGGTCATAAATTCAATTTATTATTCTTTTAGTTCATTTTATTATTGCATTGTGGATACAGATTAATGAACGTGTAGAATAAAGAATTGCAGAGAAAAAGTATTGGACGTAGATTTATAGTAAAAGCAAGCACGCATGCAGAAATAAGGTTTTATTACTTTGGGACACTGGTTTTATTACCCTGAGTTTGGTTTGATTTGTCCCTGGATGTTATATCATTGTACCCATTTCAGCTTGAGTGCCGGCGGTAATACGGCTTATGAGTCTTTTCAAAAGGATTCAGGTCTTTAAAACATTATGTACCTACCTTATTGCATTATTATAATTATGTGATATTTCAGCCAGTTTGCCAAATGGAAACCCATATTATTAAAATCCTGTTAGGTACACATTCGTGATTCGATAAGCCATTTAAACAGACGTTTAATAATATTTTTTGCTATCACACATAAATTTAATAAAAAATTACAGTATTTAATACTGTTTAATAATTGAGAAAATATATACAAATACTAGCTTTACCCGGCTCGGCTTCGCACAGGTAGCACTGAGTATCTAACACCTACCTACTCTACCTACCCTACCTAAACCACCTACATACATACCTACCTACACCACCTACCTACCTACCTAAACCACCTACCTACCTACCTACCTACATACCTACCTACCCACTTACCCTACCTACCTATCTACCCTACCTACCTACCTATCTACCCTACCTATCTACCCTACCTACCTACATACCTACCTACCCACTCTACCTACCCTACCTACCTATCTACCTACCGACCTACTTACCCTACCTACCTATCTACCCTACCTACCTACCTATCTACCCTACCTACCTACCCTACCTACCTAGCTGACCCGTCAGACGTAGTCGTGTAAAAAAAAAATCCTTTGGGTTTTTCCTATTTTTTTTTCTTTTAATCCACCTCAGTAAAGAGGTGAATAAAACAAAAAACAATATTCAAATCGGTCAAGCCGTTTCTGAGTTTTAGCGAGACTAACGAACAACAATTCATTTTTATATACAAAGATAGATAAGCGTGAAAAACATCACCTCTCTTTTCTATCAAGTATAGATGGGTAAAAAGGATTAATCAAACCCCTCATTAACTTCTAGATCCAATATTTAATCACAAAACTTTGTCTAGTACTCTCCGAGCCATACCTACCGACGCTGCATACTAATGTACTGCATTAAAATGCAAGGTACGGCCGCACCCAGGACTGACGAATACTAAGTACAGTAGAACTCAGAAGAATACTAAACGATTTGCTGCCTATTCTTCATTCTGAAAGGTTTTTGATTTATTGGCAAGAATACATTAGGTAATTGGTTTTCAACATTTCCTGTAAAGTGTAAAACTAAATGTTCCCATGAATTGATTGAGTAGCAGCCCGGAGTCTGGATTTGTGTCCGGTTGATGGCAATAGGCTCGCCCTCTTTTACATGGGACTTAAACATATCTGGCGAAATGTGGGTGTACTATAAGTACACCTCTGCCTAACCCGTCGGAGATTACAGGCGTGAAGTTATGTATGTATGAATTGACCGATTTGCGGTCTGACTCAAAAATATAGGCATATATTATTAACTTGTCAAAAAATAGTTTCAACTGTGATCACCAATAACTACCTACGTATGCCAACCGCCATTAGAATGGCCAACTGCTAATTTCTAATGACGCAAATGGTGAAATAGTGCAATATGAGACAGATTGGTGATATTAGTTTCACAAGTGCTCATACTTCGGATGCATTACTCAATTCATTTTTCAAGCCATCATGGACTTGGTCCCTCTCATTTCTGTCTCTTCTTTTGTTATTTAAAACTAAAAAGTTTTCATGAGGTTAGATTTTAATCTGCTTGCAGTTTAAAAAAAAAGCGGCCAAGTGCGATTCAGAGTCGCACACGAAGGGTTCCGTACCAATATACAACAATATTTAACACTATATTTTTTTTAAATACTATAGGTAAAAACACGTTTTTTGTTTGTTGCTTATCCGGTATCTATGAGAATCGGCCAAAATCAATTTTTTTTTTTTTTTTTTTTTTTTTTTTTTTTTTTTTTTTTTTTTTTTGGTAGGTAGTGTAGGGAGTTAGGGAGGTAGGTAGGTAGGTAGGTAGGTAGGTAGGTAGGTAGGTAGGTAGGGTAGGTAGGTAGGTAGGTAGGTAGGTAGAGTAGGTAGGTAGGGTAGGTAGGTAGGGTAGGTAGGGTAGGTAGGTAGGTAGGGTAGGTAGGTAGGGTAGGTAGGTAGGTAGGGTAGGTAGGTAGGTAGGTAGGTAGGGTAGGTAGGTAGGGTAGGTAGGTAGGGTAGGTAGGTAGGGTAGGTAGGGTAGGTAGGTAGGTAGGGTAGGTAGGTAGGGTAGGTAGGTAGGGTAGGTAGGTAGGGTAGGTAGGGTAGGTAGGTAGGTAGGGTAGGTAGGTAGGGTAGGTAGGTAGGTAGGGTAGGTAGGTAGGGTAGGTAGGTAGGGTAGGTAGGTAGGGTAGGTAGGTAGGGTACGCCGTAGATAAGTACCGCAACCCGTGCGAAGCCGGGGCGGGCAGCTAGTTAAAATATAAAATCTTCGATGTTTTTTTTGGGGGTAAATGACCGCTGAGATTTTTGTTACTTGTTGAGAAAGTCTGTTTTCTTTTGTTTTATCGTGTTCATATATCGATACTTCTGACACAATAAAATACAGATTTTTATCAAACTGATGTTTCAAGTGTCTATACTAACTGCGATCGATGACCCCATAAAAAAGTCATCAACATACTTTATTTTTGTTTTATCATGTTTAGATATTGATGCTCATCTCGTCTGCGGAGTTTCGCTAGCTAATTTAATTTGACCCTGTACATGCGTGGTACTAGGGATGGAATATATCCCACATATAGCATAAAGTGTTAAATAATAAAACAGATCTATTCAGAACTAAAATCCGCACAACTTTTAATAAAGTCAGCTTCTAATCTGCTTGCAGTTAAAAAAAGCCTCGGAATCTCACAATAAAGGCAGGCACGGCGGAGTACGGACGCATTCCCCTCCGATTGACTTTTAATTATATTTTCCGCATTTAATTAGGAGCAGCAATTACGTTCCGGAATTCATATGGAAGTACTCCAATAAACCTTAGGAGGAGAGTTTTGAGATGAGATGAACAAAAATTGGGTTGGCAAAGCAGGTTGTGTTTGGATGAAGTTTTAGCGTAATTTTGGGTGTTGAAAGAATTTTCATCTTGTTCGTTTTGATGACTTTTAATTTAATTGACTGGGAAGCAACACCATGCGCCGATAACATCTTGCTGGTTTGTGAGATTAAAACTCGTTTAAACCTTCTATACTAATATTATAAAGCGTTAAAAATGTTGAGTTTGTTTTTAGGCAAGTAATCTTCAGAACTACTGCTCCGATTCTGAAAATTCTTTCATTAATGGAAAGCTACATTATCCCTACTCGGGGATACACACACACACACATACACACACACTCAGGACACTCGTCAGAGGATATATTTTATGTTAAAACGAGAAACTTCTCGCGAACCAAGT
This sequence comes from Dryobotodes eremita, assembly GCA_917490735.1. NCBI lineage: Eukaryota > Metazoa > Arthropoda > Insecta > Lepidoptera > Noctuidae > Dryobotodes > Dryobotodes eremita. The sequence continues at coordinate 3,962,554 of OU823254.1, read as the reverse complement.
CGCGAGCAGCAGCTAGTATAAAATAAATTAGTTCTACAGATCTTTACTGTGGCATACATCAACATAACATATTAATGGCATTCCACGGTTTGCCAAGTTTTAAAATAATCGGATAATACATAAATGCACTCACTCGGAACCTAAGGTCCATCATTAATTTACACATCAGCTAAGTCGGATCACTGTCTCCGAAAATACAGGATGCTCTGTATCTTAGGAGACAGTGATTGTTTTTTTTTTTGTTAATATGGACAACTAGCTTTTGCCTGCGGCTATGTCCGCGTGGAGGTCGGAAATTATTCCAGGGGAACGTACTACCGGGATAAAAAGTATTCTGTGTTAATTCATGTTATAAACTATCTGTGTTCCAAATTCCATCCAAATCTGTTCAGTCGTTTTTGCGTGAAAGAGTAAATTAAATACATCCATCCGTCCACCCATACATCCTCACAAACTTTTACATTTATAATATTAGTAGGATAGGAAGTAGGATAGGATATTTTTCTCCCCATGTGTCCTTTGTTAGTTGATTAAGTCAACAATTTCTCACTCAAGTATACAACTTGTGTCTATGTATAACTTTGGATCAATAAACTTGTTTTTTTCATATATTTTTTGTAAGATGGCAAAATTAGTTTACGTTTTAAATTTCTATGGTTACATTCATAAAAAGTTATGAAAGCTAATTAGGTAAACCGTGTTAAAATAAGTTATTTTGAAATATGAGAACCAGAGCATCGCAAATATTGAAGAAATTCACACCAGATGGTGTTTGGCAATAGCAGGAGTTTTAATAATTCAAACCAAAGAGGAACAAGCAAAACTCTTCCTATAAGGAAGCCTTCCGTCTTCTTTTAAACCACCATGATAGCTATAATATCTTCAACATAAAGAAAAGTAGCTAATTTCATAAACTTTGGTATTGTTTTCTCCACCGATTTGCATATAAATTGCTAACAAAAAAAAATACCCAAGAAGAGAAACAAAACAACCACAAACGATAAATTAAAAGAGTTCCTTCTTTCGCCAAGAACCAAAATTTACTTCAAAAAGGTTGACAACATTTTTGACGAAGATTTCTTTCGACCGTTTTTTTTAAAAAGCGAAATCCACGCTCTGACTTCAATAAGGCGCTATGAATCGTTCTTAATGACTGATAAAGGATGGCCATAATTCATGATTACATCACAAAAAGTATCTAAAACCTACGATTAAGGTTGGTAATAAAATCTTATATAGATTAAGATTTTTTGAGAGCTGTAAAACGAAGAGATTTTGAATAAAATATTTGAGTGCTATAAAGATAACAGTTTGAGGTGTTAAAGATTTTAATATTGCGATGTCTGTATTTGTACCTTTTCACGCTTAAACGACTGAACGGATTTCGACAAAATTTGGCAAGGAGGTAGATGGCATCCTGAGGAAGGACGTAAGCTAGGCTTAGAATTTATTTATTTGTCAGAAGGTAGTTTTACACAGTATGGTGTTAATATTTTTTTAAGTTCTATATATTCTTCCACAACATATGGTGTACAAATATTCAAATGTCATTCTTAAATAACGAAGTACAATTAATTTTAATATTTGTGATTTACAATAAATCCAATATGAATTATTCTAATATATAAAAATCTCGTGTCACAGTGTTTGTTATCGAATTCCTCCAAAATGGCTTGACCGATTTTTATGAATTTTTTTGTGTGTATTTGGTAGGTCGTAAAGTATATTTCATATCGTTGCGGGTGAAACCGCGGGGCGCAGCTAGTATTATTATAATTAGGTAATCGTTGCTTTAATATCAATGTCAAAATTAAGAACAAGTCATCTTGGATTTTTTACAATATTCCATGTATTCGCCAATGTTATAAAAGCAATTATCCAATAACCTTGTCAGCATTTCCCTGAACATGGGGATGGGAAGTTCCTTAAATGAGTTAGATAACTTATTATACAACTGAATGGCATTAACATATACATTCCTCCTAAATAATTGCAATCTAAATTGAGGTACATTTTATTCATATTTATGCTTATTTCTAGCAAAAGCCTTTTTCTGACTTACTTCTGATTGCATGCGAAAATAGTGCGGATATTGTTTTACTTGCATGCATGTTTTTTTAGTGTACATGCAGGGTAAAGGTAAAATGTGAAGTTTTTTATTTAAATAAAGGTTTACAGCTATTCAAAAACCAGGTGTTACATATTTCCCTAACACACTTTTTTGTACTCGAAATGCCATTACAACTTCAACTGAATTGCCCCATAGTATCAGACCTTAATTATGACAGCTCAGACGAAACGTATCCTCGATATGCCGTGATTGGTACGGCTTTTTTTTCTCAAAAATAATCCTAAATGGGATCCTAGGGATGAAAATTTGCATGGAAAACTTAGCATTTCTTAAGTTAGGGATATGAAAATTTACCTAAGAAATGCTAAGGACCAGGGCCGGGTCGACGGCGCGTTTTGTTCCACGCGCGCCTCAAATAGTCGTCAGCACTACTTGACGGGGGCCGCTAGGGTCGATGCCTGCCGTGGTCGCGGATTGTTCGAAAGAGTTACCGTGGCCCTGGCGCACAGGGAACTAAAGGAACACGTGTGGGTTTTAGTCAGTAAATCTGACACACTCTCCCGCTCCGCGCAGAACGGGAGAAGTTATTTGATAAATGATAAATGATTTTATTTCTGTAAGTAGGTTTGAACAAACACTTTTACACGTCAATCATATTTTAAAAACTAGATGAGGTCGGCGTTTCCTATCTGACTACTCTGAGAAGAAAGGCCGAAACAAACTCAGAGGTCACAGTCTCTTTTAAAGTCCAGACATAATCTTGGTCAGATCATGTGAAGACAATGTAGATTTGTGTCTGAGATGGTCTTTTGAGGAAAAACCACACAGATTGAGTGGACCTGTCCAGTCAGTGCACGCATTTGTCAGTAATCGTGTAGCTCAACTCAGAACTTAAGGAGCTCAACGATTCGACGAACAATACCAAAGAAAAGACATTTGGATAGGCCACAAAAATTACTCAAACTGCCAGACCATGATTAAAATTAACTGAGGAGAGAAAAAAAAAAAGCAACCATGACCCACATAGTCTTCACATTCACAATATTAAAATAATAATCAATGTAGCCTGAATGCTACTCACATCCACAGACAGTGTACTCTTTAAAAGTCATCAAAAATACCATAAGTTATTATATAAGGACATCATTAATTCTAAAACACTCATTCACAGTATAAAATGGATTGTTGCTTGGGGGTACATTGAAGTGGCTTAGTTAATCCCAAGCATTTTTGTCATCCAAGTAATCTTTAACTTTATAGAAACCTTTTTGACAGAGTTTCTGTTTAATAAATGATTTAAATTTATTGAGGCTCAGTTCTTTAACAAGACTTGGGAGTTTGTTGTAAAAATGATGATTTCCCACCCAAAACAAGGGATATGAAAATTCAAATTTATGCTTTTGCTAAGAAATAAAAAATTACGTGGTTCAGCGTTTTTGTAAAATCATCCCCCAAGGGGGTAAAATAGAGGATTGTTATAAAATTCACATTTAAGAGATTTAAGGAATCGGAAATATTTCCAATGGGATCATTTCCTACATCCACGCGGGCGACGCCACGGGCAGAAGCTAGTACTTCTATATAAACAAAGTTGTTATTCTTTCGGACCTGGATCAGGGAGAAACTTCCAAACGGAATCCCGAATATCCGTAAATTTTGTTACGAAATGTAAAAATTAAAACTTCGCCCGGCGCCGCCCTACCAACTGTTGTAAATGATTCATAAAAGAATTTGTTGAATTAAAAACTTTCAGAAGTTCGCTATCTCGTTCCGATTGTTATAATGTTACAGGCGGGTCAAGGATTTCTGTGGGAGAAAACAGAATTTTATTTTTTTGGGCACATTCTTGTGAAGAACTTTTTTTGTTGGAGATTTTTTGGGCGTCTTGTTGGTTTAGTGCTGGCGAGAACAAGAATATGAGGTTGGGAAGTATTTGTGTTCAGAAAAATTCCTAGCAGCGGTTTATTTTAAAATTGGCAATGGACTTACTAAATCTTCTGCTCTTTTCCACATAAAAAACCTTGTTCGATTCATCGGTAATTTATTTCAAAAGTTTTTATTAAAGGTAAGAAACTAAGCTGGCACGGTTTTTTCAATTTCCTGTAGTAATTATAGAGTGGCATCTATGAATGAATGTTATCAATGTCACCGATCACCCAAATGTTTCATGACACACACACACACCACAAATTCATGGTTTACAGAGCAGCTCGGGAGAACCAAGTCTATGGTTAAAATGTGACTTTATCACTATCATTATCCGTATCACTATCATTGTCCGAAGGTCTCGTGGCTAAGTAATAACAGCCGCACGAGTCGATCGATCAGGTTAAGCTACGCTTGCCGCGGTTAGTCCGTGGATGGGTGACCATCTTTACATACCAATACCCCTCCATGCTTCGGAAAGCCCGCTAAGCCGTTCGTCCTGGCTGTCATTCGTGGATTTTTGATAGTCGTTACGGGTCGTCAGAAGCCCGAAAGTATGACAACCAGTCTTACCAAGGGGTATCGTGTTACCCAGTTACTGGGTGGTGGAAGTCAGATAGGCAGTCCCTCCATGTAAAATACTGGTATTCAGCTGCATCCGGTTAGACTGGAAGCCGACCCCAACATAGTTGGGAAAAGGCTACGTAGAAGATGGTGATCACTATCAATATCCAGGGTCTAAGTCATTTATTTAAGACACCATGGACATCATAAAGGAACCTAGGTTTCGAGGCCTAATCGTTAGCCCAGAGGGACAGTAACAAGCTGATATAACTAAAATAGGCTTGATGTGTTACTTTAAGAGAACAGGTAGCTTAACAGCCTTTAACCAACTTTATGTTATAATCCTTTTATCACATATGACCCCCACGGGATGTGGGCAGGTGATTTATTCAAACTCAAGACCAGTGGACCTATTAATAGACAAACTTTCGCATAATTGGGTAAATACCCAATTATGCGAAAGTTTGTCTATTAATAGGTAACACTCCTCTTAAATAAGAGGAGTGTTACAAAAATGCGCGTAGATGCATGTCTTCCTCGTTGAAATTGGAGTTCAGATTATGAGATTGGATATCTGATTAATATCGATTGATCTCATTAGCAATATCCTTCAAACAGATTCAGATTCAGATTAATTGTGTTTTATGCAATTAGGACGGTTTTGATTTACCACCCAAACAAAAAAAGGGTGCAAGTCCTAAATAAATGCCAGCTTCAAAGGAATTTTAACTTTGTCATGTATACCATTGAGATTGTTTTCCTCCATCTTTATAAAATTATCAATGAGAATCAAAGTATTTGTACTTTTGATTGATCTTATAACTTCCAAGTAGATTACCTAACTTGTGGTAATTAAGCATATATATGAGTAATCCAATTATCCTTTAATAATGAGATTATTATTTTAATTCAGTTTAGATCTCATTGATTTTTTTAAATTAAAAGCAAAAGAAAATTGAAGGCAAATAGATTTGCCATTTATCTATGACATTTTATGGAAGATGTTTTCATTTCTGCATTGCATAGGACAAATATATTGAAAACTCATAGTTTTTGAACAGATAATATATAATTCATATAGCGTCTAGGTCCTTCAGGTATTCTTTCACCAGCAGGTAACAAACAGGTCTTCAAACAATGCTATGTGATTTGAAAGAAACGTAATAGAGCTGTTTTGCATTAAAACAAAACAGTTATTATGTTAAGAAAAAAACATAAAATTGGAGCAAGCTGCTTTTTTTTTTGGGTGAGAAATCATATAATGACCTCTCCCACTCTGGGCGGAGCGGAAGGGCGTGTCAGACTCTTACTGACTAAAACCTACCCGTGTTCCTTCAGTTGCTTGTGCGCCAGGGCTACGGTAACTCTTTCGAACAATCCGCGATCCCGGCAAGCATCGGCCCTTTCAGACCCCGTCAAATAGTGCTGACATCTCTTTGAGGCGCACACGCCGAACACTTCTTTGAACACGACGCGCCGTCGACCCGGGCCTGGTCCTTACCGGACGGGGAGCTGCCCATTGCTCGGCGTCCGCAAGCCCGCGCCTTCTGTGGCCGGGAGATGGCAATCGATCCCCAGAGTGTCTCCTCCTGCGGTGACTAGGGGCGTGAGGGCGCAACGATTGCCTTTCCCTCACGCGCTCCGCCTTCTCCTTCGCGCTTGCCTCCTCCTTCGGGACCAAGGTGCTTGCTGTTGAGTTTTGAAGTTTTCTATGAATGACACTTGACAAGTGACAGATCCAGCTCGCTGTAACCATAGATCACCGCTAGTTCTGCCATGGTGAAAGCTCACAGGTAACGTAAGGGGAATTGAGGTATGTACTTATTCTTAATATGACGTATATGAGGCGAACTCTTATAGTGCATCTTCAACCAATGCTATGTGTTTTTCATAACATATTAACTGTTTTGTTTTAATGCAAAACAGATCTATTTTATTCCTTGAAGGCCTTGAAGCCGTCCCCAAAATATTTGGACAAACGCTAGGTTAATGAGGATTTCATACCTATTATACAATATGTAACAAAAACCCTGTTGTTCCTTTAAGGGACGTATACATTTAACTACAAGCATACCATTTAAGTAATTATAATTTAAAAAAACTAAGCATTGGCTAGTCGAGAGGTCAAAATCAAATAACTATTAAAATCGACACATTCAAAAAAATGTTTAGAGTATCTGATTTTACAAGTACATCTTTATTTCGCTAAATAGCCTACGAGCTCGGCGGCTTTCTTTGATGCGTCAGAAGATGCCGCCAAATAACTACCGCGGCGCACGGGCCACTGGTCGGTAGCACGTGCCTACTACCCCTTTACCCCGCCACCCGCCACCCGCCGCCCTGCGCAGCTTATTTCGAACGGATGTTATTGTTGACCTACGTAGTGAGTGACTTGTGTTTTGTTTACGAAAACGTTGACCATGTGTTATTCTAACGTAGAATATTTTAATATGCTGATGTGTCTTGGGAAATGTGACTACAATTATGCAGAAGCACGCAGACTCTACTAAGAACGTTTTCCGAGTCTACCATTACCTTCGGGGATGGCTTTCCAACGTTTGCACATGCGTACCTACAATACCGGCAGTGTGCACGGACGAGATCAACATCGAGCTACCTAACGCAGGCAGACCGATGACTCGAGACAGTGACATCGAGGAGCAAGTCTTGGACTTGTTTGAGCACAATCCAACTTGAAGTACGCGCTCAGTGGGACACGAACTCGGTGTAAACCATATGCGCGTTTGGAGAGTACTCAAAGAAGATGTACACCCATTTCACTATCGTCGCGTTCAATCACTAATTCCCTCCGCCAAGACTAGAATACAGTAGATGGGTACTCGACAAGATCGAACAAGATAGTGATTTCTTGAGATGGATACTGTTCACCGACGAGTGCTCATTTGTCAGAACAAGTGTACCTATTTAATTCGCACAATGAGCACGTGTGGTCGATCACAAACCCGCATGCTATTAAACCAAGTCACTTTCAGCATCGGTGGAGGATTAATGTGTGGGCTGGAATTATTGGTGACAAAATTATTGGGCCTTGTTTTTTAGATCAAACAATGAGCGGCGCCAACTATCTTCGTTTCCTGCAAGAACAGCTGAGTGATGAACTTGACGAATTAAGTCTCCATATCGTGCGACGTATGTGGTTCCAACATGACGGCGCGCCGCCACACTTCACCCGCCCTGTGAGAAGCTATTTAGATGCTGAATACGGAGAGAGATGGATTGGTCGCGGTGGATCCATCAACTGGCCCGCAAGATCACCAGATCTGACGCCTTTAGAATTTTTCCTCTGGGGTGAATTAGAATTTTAATTTTTAGAATTTTTAAGCAACTGGTGTTCAAAAAATCGTGCGATACAGAGGTCGAAATGCGTTCACGCATAGTAGTAGCAGCATTTGACCACATCAAGTCCGATACCTCTGTTCTGCGAGGCGTACTTACGTGAGAATATTATTAGGCGTTGCAACAAATGTGTAGAGGTACAAGGTGGTCATATCGAACAGCATCTCCGTGGCCGTCAAGTAGACATCATAATAATTAATGCATTGAAATGTAAGTGGGTACATAAGGTCTTGTTTTTTTTAATGTAGTGAAGTGTTAAGTGTAATTTTAACAATTATCAATTGTGCATAAAAATACCGTGTAAACCAACATTTTCAAAGATTAATTCGTTAATGATAAACAACAGCTGATAAGGTCACGAACTTTTGTAGAAAAATAGGTAGATAACCGGCGGGGGTGCACCGGCGCGGCGGCACCGATCAAAGAGAGTGGCGGGAACGTTCTACCTATTTCTGGTTTCGCGTCATCGCTTCAAGGCTCGTACACACTGGCGCGACGCGACGCCCGACACAAAGGCACCGCGTGTCGCGCGACGAGCGGCGCCCTTGTGTAGCGCTGTCGCGTCGCGCCTGTCTGTGGGAGCCTTCATGCAGAATTGCAGAGGTAAGAAATCAGTTAAACATTACAAATATTAATAATTAAATATTTATTTTAATTATTTTTGTTGAACAGTTTTTTATATATGACTTGCTTTATTACGTATGTATACCGATTTTTAAAACGTAGGTAGAGGGAACAACAGGGTTTTTGTTACATATTGTAGAAAAAAGGATCAGATATTTAGTACGAACTAAATATCTCAACAATCGTAATAACTGAAACCCCAGATAGCACAAAATAAATTCGATCATTTTTGTGACACATAAACCATAAGAAAAATCGAATCTATTTGCATGGTTCTATTTTTTTTTATTCCTGCTTAGAAGGGCTGCCGTAGAGTATAAATAATATGTCAAAAAAGGGACATGTTGAAATTCAAAAATCTAATGAGCGTGAATTGTCTTCTTATAACAGAAGTCAAAACAAAATTAACGTCAAAAATAAATTAAATTAAAAAAGCCGGCCAATTGCAATTCGGACTCGCGCACGAAGGGTTCCGTACCATTACCTATAAAAACGGCAAAAAAAACATATCTGTTGTATGGGAGCCCCCTTTAATATTTATTTTATTCTGTTTTTTTTGTATTTGTTGTTACAGCGGCAACAGAAATAATTCATTTGTCAAAATTTCAACTGTCTAACTATCACGGTTCATGAGATTCAGCCTGGTGACAGACGGGTAGACAGACGGACGGACTGCGGAGTCTTAGTAATAGGGTCCCGTTTTACCCTTTGGGTACTGAACCCTAAAAAGAATGAGCTTTAAATCCAGCAATATCCAGACTGACCATTTTAATTAAGATTTGAAAACCCAGCTATGTCACAACAGCCTGAAATAAGTACTCTTCATTGAAACATGTGGTTACAAGCGATGTCAATATGTTGTGTTTTTGACAGCTCGGATGGTCTTTACACCGCAACAGTTCGCGACTGTCATGTGACTTTTATAACGTTTTTGTAGTTGCATGATAGTTTTATTTTTCTTGTAGCATTTTGCCGCAGATCCACTCACTATGTAAAATAAAATAAGCCTTTATTGCTGAAAGTTTTTAACTTATTAGACAAAACAATTATTTAAAAGATGAAAATAGAGGTAAGAAAACTAATTAACTTAAACTAAATCATATTCTCGGCATTCGGTTGGTTTCCCCTCTTAACAGCTTGTCTTTCGGCAAAGGCCTTGTAGCGGCATCTACAACGCCACATGCGAGCTACGCGTCATACTGACGTCACGCAAAATCCTGCATCGCGCAAGCAGATTTTACCGCGCAACTAGCATATATACAACATCCCGACAGCAACCGTCGGGCAGTTGCCCACCAGACACGACACCCGTCTGGTCGGAGGATCCTCCCTTTTCTATAGAGTATGAGTGAGCTTTACATCCTGTTCCTCATACCTCTATAGCCTCCTCTAAGGCTTTTCACTTGTTTCTGTCCCTTGCTGTACGTAACCATGCTAGGTCTGCTACTTTCTTAAAATCATCTTCCCATCGCTTTAACTGTCTTCCTCTACTTCTTTTGCTTTCTCTAGGGTACCATTCAGTTATTATTTTTGTCCATTTCTCTTTCTTTTCTCTCAATATATGTCCCGTCCAGCGCCATTTCAATTTTCTGCATACTGTTTGGACTTTTTCGAACTTAGTCTATTCCTTTTATTGTTTTTAACTATTGTATAATAAGTTAAATTATACCATACTCTCTGTAATTAAAACTAAAGATGTTTTTAAAATTTCTACTTAACCGGATTACAGAAACCAAAAAATCGGTTACAAGATTCTGATATAGTAGCAGCTCAAACCAAATAAAAAATCAAACCATACCTCTGCGAACAATACAGTGAAGCATGCAAAACTACACCTTGCTCTGTGCATACACGCTCACACGCACACATTTACAACCCTATTTACAACCAAACTACACCTCACTAAGTGCACACATGTTTACGAAACCGGCCTCACGTCACTGTTGACAGCGCATTGTCATGATTTTTTATTTGGTCTGAGGGTAACAGAGACAATTGATATTAATCAGATATTATTATACACCTATAACAGTCGACGTTTGATAGGTAAAATCCTGAATAACATTGTGACCTCGCTAATATATTATATTATTAATGTCTTCGTTATATCCTTTACAGAACAGATACAAGAAATAACGAAAGACCTAGACCTCTATCTAGGATCTTTCAATATTTCACCACACCGTCATCCTTCGTATTATTCTACCTTCGTTTCGTCCTTTCTGTCGAATCACCGTACTTTATACGTAAGATATATGAGAAATAACTCACGGCTGGTGTCATTGAACCCAGGCAGCCGTGACGCGTTCATATTCTCACTCGCTCGCCCTCCTGGAAATAAAAGAAAACACGTTTAATAGATGTTCCTACGTGGTCTTTAGTTTTGTTGGGAAATAATATTGGAGGGAATTGTTTTTTAGCACATTTTACATTGCTAAGTTTGATTGGGGAGGTTGACGTCTCGAAGAGATTTGCTTCGTGGAAACGTGCAAACTGTATAATTTCACCGACGAAAACGTGTCAAAAATTCAGCTCGTGCAATTAAAACTTGCTAATGGACGTCATGAAAGTAACTAAAAATATACTATACAGGGGGGCAGGGACATCGACACGCAAACTTTAACCATGAATTTAGCACATGATTTTAGACGCCCTAGCGAATTTAGCACCATGATTTTAAACCCTGTTGCGTAGAAATTTCAAATCGTCGATTATAAAAAAAAAAACTGCTGTTTTATAGAAAAGTGACCTACACGGTCAAAATGTAGGGACAGAAATTTAAAAAAAAATTACCGACGGAAATTTTCAACGCAAAGGGTTGCAGAATCATGTACTGAATTCACGGTAACAGGTTGCACGTCGGTGTTCTTTGCCATCTTGTATTTGGAAGTTTTCCCATTGCGCAGAGGTATGTCTTACCAGATAAAAACCCCCTAGAAGGCAATACGTCGCAAAAAGAGAGTCTAGTTGACAAACCCGCTGGTTCCCCAACGCCGTGGTAAGATACTAGCATCATATTATTGGCAATATTACGCACCAGGTCTGATAGAAATAGAAAGAAAAAAAGAAATGAAACTCACTCAAAAATAATGAATGAGATGAATGATGAGGTGAATGTCACTCTATCAGTCCTGCAACACCGATAGATCTGCTGATATGTTACTAACAGTCGGTAAAGTTGTAACGTGTACCGTACTTAATTGAAATGCTGCGCGGTGGCAGATATTAAGTATGTCACCTTGTGCAATAACCACATAACAGTGAAAAGGTCACCACCATCACGTATCACAACAAAAAAGCATTTATTAAATGTATTATTCATTCATTTTCACGTACACAGGTGCGATAAATACGTTGCCAGTAAACAAAACGTAAAAACAGTTTTCCCACAGAGAATAATAACGTTTTAAATGGTTTGTTGACTCTTAATGTTGTTACTGAGCCACTCTGCAGCGCCGACATTTTGTAAACGAATGAAAACCGTTTTTAGGTGTAAATAGTTTAAATTGTATTCAGTATTGTTGGGGCGTTTTCAGTTATAAATGAGTGGTGCTTTAGATATAATGTGTAAGTGTTGTTTTTATGTTATAACAGAAAATGATTTGATTTAGAAAAAAAATACGTAGTTTTTTATTATATACTTTCGTCGTGAATACTTTATTTTTTAATTTAAAAAGGCATAGATACTTAAACAAAATTCAGCACTCTATTTTTTTGGTAACACCTTTTTATTTTAGTTAGTAAATTATTATGAGTGCAACAATTTTTTGTGTTTTATTTGATACCAGCTTTTCCACACAAATTATAAACTTCAGCACTGTAGATAGGTAACTATTAATTTTTATTTATGCGTGGACTTAAGACGCAATTATAATGGAAATCAGAGTTTAATTATTCCAGGTTTTCATTCTAGATATTATAAGGTTTTTCTCTCAGATGAGCTGTTTTAATGTAAAATAACGTTAGAAAACACGTGTACCCACGTTATTGTAATATAATTTATGAATTGGAAAACATTTTCTACACGTGATGGCAAAAAATAAAAATAAAAGCACTGTGTTTCCATGTTGTTGGGATATATTTTGTTTACTTTATATAAAAGGTGGTCTATTCATGATTCTTACTACATATAACTCAGTACAGATAACAAAAAGGAGGAAGGTTTTCATAAGGATTTAATAACAGAAGAAAGACGATGTTGTGTACGTTTTTCTAAATTAAAACTTTGATGAAACTGGTCAACGAGTTCACTTGAAACCCAGGAAACAGGGATTAGAATGATTAAAACCGTTTTTACAAAAAATACAACCGACTTTCATTTCTATTTAAAAAAGAAAAAGAAAACACTAAGTGGGAAATAATTCAATGTCTTTGTTTTTTTTTTAATTCTTGCCAGTTGCTACCGACTTCCGAAACTAAAGTTGTTTTGCACTCGTCTGCACTGCACAGGAAGTCGTTTGTAGCTTTTGCCATAAACTTTTTAAGCTATTGCATAGATTTTATCGCGGGCTTTGAGCGCGGCGACCGAATCAAGAAATTCCGTAACGAAAATAAAACCTAACACCCCCCACTCCGCCTACCATGTAGGTCGGCCGAGCGTTCGCTTAACGTGTATGTATATGGTACGACTGTACTTGAATTAATATCAAAGAAAAAAAATACTGCATAAATAAAAATAAAAAAAAAATTATAATTGCATAAGTTGATAAAAAATGCTATGCAATAGCTTTACCGCGGCAGTCCCCGAGTGCTACACGTGTTTTTTTTTTTGTTATTGTGTCTGAAATTCATATAGGTACCACTAGGTACATGCTCAGTAACTCTTTATTATATTCCGTACGACAACCCAATTACAATATGTACCAATACTGTTCGTACCTGTGGGGTTCGGTCCATCTTCGAGGTCCATGATCAGTTGACTACGGATAGGTAACTAAACCAACAATTTTCTTCTCTTCAGTACTATAATCAAATCAAAATACGTGTACTGTTAGTTATTAAGGAGTTCCATTGTCTATCTCCGAAGATCTTCATCAATTGAAGAATTAAAAACGGGACTACTTCGGGTGAATATTCTTCCAAACATAAAAATAATCTTCAAAATCAGATAACAATTGGCGAAGATATCGCTGACCGTACATCCAAAAAAAAAATGTCCGTCGAATTGATAACCTCCTCTTTTTGAAGGCGGTTAAAAACTAAAGTATTTTTTTTTTTGCTTTTGTATCGCGAGCGATTCGCGTCGCGTGACGGGTCTGTTTGAAGGAGCCTTTAAAGGTTTTCCAATCTAATTCAGTGGCTACCTGTGGCATAAAGTAAATGCATGAAGCATTCAATCGATTTAAAGCTTTGCTCACACCTAAAGGGAAAAGGAACGTGATATGATTTCTAGCTATGAGTACATTACTAATATTAAGGCTAAAAGTTACTTAACATTAAACGATTTAAGTTTAATAGAAAAAAACCTTTAGGATTTTGGGTAAAACAGAAATACTTCAGTTACAAAGCAATTTAGTAAAATGATGGATACAAAACGAAGTTGAGGAATTATTTCCAAATTGTAATTAATAATCTATTTCTGTGCTGATCCCTATCGTTGCGAATGACAATGTTAGCTGTATAAAAGGTTTTTGTTACTGTGAATAAATGTTACCTACTGATTGATGGAAAATAATTAATTCTGGCTCCAAAATAGAATAAAGTTTTTATGTTAAGTTTAGACTCACTGTATGCGTGTGTGTCACTTATAAAATACATAGGCTTTATTTTTGGGAAATGAGCTATATTTTTAGAGCAAAAATTAATTCTATAATCAAAATCAAAATATTTTATTTCACATAAACCTACATGGGCACTTATGAAACGTCAGAAGCTAGGTGCACCGTTCCAATTGGTCGTTTCCTATGGAGAAGAGCCGGCAAGAAACTCCACGGTTACTCTTTTAAAAATAAGTGGCTTTTAAAATGTTTTCAAATTACAGTGTTAATAGGTATGGGCGGACAGTGTAGGCCTGTCAACAAGTATTATGTACTCAACAAAATAGGAAAAGGTCTACAAATCTACAGTCTACAAATTAGGCCTACATCGTTTTCAGATTCACAAAATATAGAAGAATCTGTATTGGAATATAAGTTAAATAAAATAATAAAAATAAAAGCCTATTTAAACCAAATGACATGATTACCATTACAACTGTAACAAATTTGAATTAAAATCCTGTCTACTAATATAAGTTATAGTCATGTTATTTTTTGGATATTTCGAACCATGGCAAAAGTTGATGCTATTCATGAGTAAGCTACCTACTTAACTCTCACCTTTACAGTATTGTCAACTAATTGTTAGAGGTAAGGTAAGGTATATTAAATTATCAAGCCTTCAAAGCAAGAGGGAACAGCAGGGTTATTACATAACACAATAACAGTAGGAATGGGTTTCATTTTGATAGTTCAACAACATTCATTGCGTTATTTACGTTGTTGAGCAGACAAATGTTTCGAACATATGAACCAAGGGGCTTGGACATCATCGCTGACAATCATAAATCTAAAGATTTTTCAAGGTTTTGGAAAAATACGAATAGATTGAATCCAAGGCCGGGCGTCCCCGTGAGCGTGGCGGGGCAACATGACCCTACTGCGATAGCAAACTTATTTATGAAACATTTTAAAGTTGAATCTCCTCTTGGCTCCGCATCGCAGGTGATCGATGCTGAGGATTGTCTGAAGGATATAAATGTCAAGTTCTCAGCAAAAGATGTTGCTATTGTTATTAAAAGTATGGTTAGGGGCAAGTCACCAGGGCATGACTACCTCGGCATCGAACACCTGCAGCATGCAGGAGTTCACCTACCTAGGGTACTGGCCATGTTCTTCTCACTCTGTCTGAGCCACGCTCATCTGCCCAGTGACCTAATGAAAACTGTGGTTGTACCTATTGTGAAGGATAAGACTGGGGACACATCAGATCTCTCGAACTATAGGCCCATATCCCTTGCTACTGTCATTGCCAAGGTGCTGGATGGTTTGCTTGATAGGCATATGGCGACCCGCATCGAACTGCATGATGCGCAGTTTGGGTTCAGACCTGGTCTCTCCACAGAAAGTGCCATACTGTCTCTCAAGCATACTGTCCAGTATTATACGTCTAGGAAAACGCCTGTTAATGCGTGTTTCCTAGACCTTTCCAAAGCGTTTGATCTGGTGTCGTACGAGTTGCTGTGGCAGAAACTATTGACTGATACTTCAGTGGATAGAGAAGTTATATCAATTCTACGGTTTTGGTATAACAATCAGATAAATTTTGTAAGGTGGGCAGGCTCGTTATCGGATGTGTATAGACTGGAGTGCGGCAGGGCGGCCTGACCTCCCCTCGCCTCTTCAGTCTGTACATAAACCGGTTGATCGTCGAGCTCAGCAACACCTATCAGGGTTGTTATGTGGACGGAGTATGCGTCAACAATATTAGTTATGCTGATGATATGGTGTTGCTGAGCCCTTCGATTAACGCAATGATAAGCCTGCTTACGATATGTGAGAGGTACGTGGAGACTCATGGGCTCAGGTACAATGTTAAGAAGAGTGAGGTACTAGTCTTCAAGGCGGGCACTAAAACTTACCCTATTGAACCACCCTTGAAACTTTGTGGAAGCTCCTTAACTCAAGTCACTTCTTTCAAGTATCTGGGCCACTGGGTTTCCGAAGACCTAAAGGACAGTCTGGATATTGAGCGTGAGCGCAGGGCGTTGGCTGTCCGCTGCAATATGTTGGCACGCAGATTTGCAAAATGCACGACTGACGTAAAGGCTACACTATTTACAGCGTACTGTCAGTCGTTCTATACATGCAGTCTGTGGGTCAATTACACGCAGAGGGCATACAGCGCCCTGCGCGTACAATACAATAATGCTTTCAGGGTGTTGGTGGGGTTGCCGCGCTACTGCAGTGCTTCCGGCATGTTCGCAGAGGCAAGAATAGATGGCTTTCACGCCATCATGCGCAAGCGTTGCGCTTCCATAATGCGCAGGGTACGCGCCAGCCCCAACAGCATCCTGAAAACTATAGCTGATAGGTGGGACAGCCCCATACTGGGACATTGGATACGCCTACATGCCACTGTGGCGTATAATTAATGAATAGTTGTGTTGTTTTTCTGGTAGATGTAAGTACTAACACTAGTCTCTAAGTCGTGTGTATACTAACCAAATGGACTATATTTATGGGTCCGAAATAAAAGATTTTATTTATTCACAATGTTTCAGATTGTTGATAGATACTGTGTTACGTAATTAGGATGCTGGCATCTTCTGAGCACGCTCGTGCCATCATAGACCTCACTTCATCATCACTTCCCATCAGGCGTGATCGAAGTCAAGAGAAGGTACAATAAAATAAAAATAAATGATTGACGTTACATACAGGTTGTCCCAGAATTCAACCGACATACTGTGGGTGGTGATAGCTTTGGTCAAGCCCTCCCAAAATAACACAACAATGTTCCGCAAAATCTTATAGTTTTCGAGTGCCACTAGGTTAAAAAAAAAACCGCCATGCGTAATTCTTTTGACTCTCATGTTTAAATAAAATCTTTTTATCAATAACTTTTTCAAAGTATTATTAAATAGTTACTGTATCCGTAATTACCTTTGATTCTCTATAAAAACTTACAAATTCAACATAAATTCACTATTATAAGATTTTTCTCCTCAAATATTTCTTTGATGTGTGATTGTGATGTTAAGAAGAGCGTAGTTTCAATCACATCTAACGCAGTTGGTAGTGATTGTTTAAGTCGGAAAATGATACTCCCTGTCCTCGACGAAATCCTTCCTATCCTATGCTACATCCTAAACTACTCTATAACCTACGGCGTTTTTCCATCGATGTGGAAAGAGGCAAAAATAACTCCTTTACCTAAAAAATCTAATCCTACTTCCTTTTCAGAATACCGTCCTATCTCCATCTTGCCTTTCCTTTCAAAAGTCCTTGAACGCCTTGTCCACAATCAGCTCAGTGCTTTTCTTTGTAAGAATAGTCTGCTGAATCCTTTCCAATCTGGTTTTCGTCCTGGTCATAGCACCGCTACAGCCTTAGTTAACGTCACTGATGACATACGGTTAGGCATGGAAGCGGGAAACCTGACGGTACTTTGCTTACTGGATTTTAGTAACGCGTTTAATACTGTCGATTTCGATATCCTGCTTGGCATGCTTCGTTCGCTTAACATATCTTCAACGGCGATTGACTGGTTTCATAGTTACCTGTATGGCCGCCGGCAGCGTATATGCATGGAAGAGTCTTGCTCTTCTTGGTGTTATACTTCTGCCGGTGTACCTCAGGGTGGCGTTTTATCTCCTTTACTCTTCGCAATATTTATAAACTCTATTTCCAAAAAACTTCTTTCTTCCTACCACCTTTATGCAGATGATTTACAAATATATAGACAAGCTGCCCTTTCGGATTTGGCTGATGCAATTAATATAGTAAATAAAGATTTGGGTTCAATTTGCGAGTGGAGTGAGGCACATGGGTTGCAGGTTAATCCATCGAAGACTCAGGTCATTGTTGTTGGCAGCTCTAGGATGACACCCAAGGTAAACTGGTCACAGCTTCCCCAGGTACAATTTAACGGAGCTGCTATTCCAGTCAGCGAAAAGGTTAAGAACCTTGGGGTTTGGATCGACAAACATCTTTCTTGGGGTCCTCAGTTGCAGGACGTAAGTCGCAAAATTTTTGCATCTGGTAAGTCCCTGAGACGATTGCGGAACTTTCTTCCGACTGCCACTAAAACTGCGCTTGCACAATCCCTTTTACTTCCCATCCTTGACTACGCTGATGTCAGTTATCTCGATCTCACTGAGGCACAACTAGATAAACTTGACCGACTTCAAAACTTTTACATAAGATTTATATTTGGCCTGCGCAAATATGATCACATTTCTGAATTTCGTACAAAGCTCAATTGGCTTCCCATACGTCTTCGCCGGAATTCACATATCTTGTTTCAGCTCTACAGTATTCTATTCAACCCTAAAACCCCCTCTTATCTTAAAGAACGTTTCAAGTTCCTTCATGACACACATAATAGATATCTTAGGTCATCGGAAAACTTAAGACTAGAGATGCCGATGCATGCCACCAGCTTTTATGACAAGTCTTTTACAGTTCAAGCAGTACGGTTATGGAATGCCTTGCCCGAGTCGATAAGGCGTGCTCAATCTTTGTCCACTTTTAAAATTATGGTTAAAAAACACTTCCTCTCTCCTTAAACATCATCATTACATTTAGTTTCCTTGCTCTTGTTTCATGTTTATTATTGTATATATTATATGTAGATAAGTATATGTTTTATGTATGTATGTATTTGTTGTATATGTAAATGGTACACCACTGACTACCTGCATTATTGTCTCTCCTTCTCCCTTGAATCCATCCAAAGGTTGTCTGTAAAAGATCGCTTTTAGCGATAAGACCGCCCATTGTGTCACCCTGTGTAAAATGTCTTCATTTATATCTGTTATTTTTTATGGTGTACATAATAAAGAGTATTCTATTCTATTCTATTCTTTGTTAATAAATTATATTAATTTTAAAAACTTTAAGATTTTGCGGAATTTATGTTTCGTTATTTTGGGAGGGCTTGAACGAAGCTATCACCACCGATGTACTGTATGTCGATCGATTTCTGGGACAACCAGTATATTGGTTTTAAGATGGAGATGAAAATGCGTATTGGCAAAAAAGGCTCATAATACAATGAAAACAGGCTGGCATGCTGATAATGACACAAATAAACTTCTTCATGGAAGAGTGTGAAAGAATTAACGATAAATTGATGACCTAATTGGCCCAGTGCCTAAGCTCTTGACTTTCTACGGGTCACGAGTTCGACCCCTTCGCGGGTAAAATGTTTGTATGCGTTGCAGTTTTGTTCCGAGTCTGCGCTAGATGCCTGATATGTATCGAAAAAATGCGCATGGAATAACAAAACCCGTTTGAGTTTCAGAACGATTTTCAATTTGATCAGTAGATAATTTCGCCCCTATTACTTGGGAATTCAACTGGCGAAATTTGGATGTACTATACACCTCTGCTCCACCCTTCGGGGATTACAAGCGAGAGGTTATGTTATGTAGATAATTTATACCAACTGTTATTTTGGTCCGTTTCATACCAAGACCCCTCTCGGAAACCGTCGTCCCTGGCTGTCATTCGTAGATCTTTGACAGTCATTACCGGTATACAGATACCTGATAGTCTAGAAATCAGTCTTACCTATGGGTATCGTGTTACCCAGAAACTGAGTTGTAGAGGTCCGATAGGCAGTCACTCCATGTAAAATACTGTTTTTCTACTATTATTTTGGTCAACTAATCACAATAATATAATAATAATACCCGCCTATTATTGTCCCACTGCAGGGCAAAGGACTCTTCTCATGCAGAGAAGAGACTATCACAATAGTTAAAATGGGATTAAATAACAAATTTATTAATCAAAACCAGCACCCTAATTACGTAACACACTATCTATCCCAATCTGAATCATTTTGAAGTCTATTGCTAATCCATTGCTTCTTATGTCCGAAAAACTTGTCTGGTCAGCAACGTAAATAACGCAATGAATGTTGTTGAACTGTCAAAATGAAACCCATTCCTACTGTTAGTGTGTTACGTAATCACCCCGCAGAGGCTAGTAAAGGAACGGCTCCAAAAACTATCTTTCAAATAAAACTAGACTGGTTCTACAAAATGGGAGAAAACTAGAATCTAAAGAAGGATATAACTTCAAGGAAACTAGCTATCTAACTTACTTTATCAAGTAGTTAACTGACACTAAACCAATTTATCCTAGTAAAAACTAAATGTCAATAAAACCTACGTAAGGTGGTTTATACACTGGCGACAAAGCGCTACGGCGCGTTCCAATGTGCTCCTGTTTTCTATGTTATAGGTACCTACTGTGTTTAATATTATTATAAGGGCTGATTTTTCAATAGTCAGAGATCATTTTTCTGAAGAATAAATATGAAAGTTTGATGTGTTATTTTGTATACAAAATTTTGCTGTCAAATTGCTATGTTTATTCCTCAGTTACACGTTATCTGACTATTGAAAATATCAGCCCTAAATTGATTCAAAATCAACGGATAGCACACGCCAATATACTAACAAAAACATTGAAAACTATATTTAAACAGCAAGTAAGCGGTGTCAGACGAACTTTAGGCTCAGCGTTTTTTACGCCGAACAAAGCGACTGTGTTCATCCAAATTACGTAGAAAATGATTTCACAAAATATTCCGATTTGCGCCAATCTCGAATCAAAATGTGTTCTCATGATTTTTGGCTCATTTTGAATAAAGCAAATTAGCCTGAAAATCAAGGCACAGTTGCTGCGTAAAAGTGCATCCACACCGAAGTTGCTTTTTTAGAGCAACATTTTGCAACTTGATAACATTAAGAAACTTTCTACACCTTTTGCGGCTTTTGCTTAACATTTTTGTTATCCGTTGTTGCTCATAAAGACTTGCAAACGTTGCTCAACAAAAAGTAACTTCGGTGGCACATTTACGCTAGAAAACGAAACAAAAGCACATTGCCCTTGTCGCACCGCACCACGCCTGTGTGAACAACCCCTAAGAGTTTATTTTCTCGTCGTCGTCTAATAAACATTAACTAA
This sequence comes from Dryobotodes eremita, assembly GCA_917490735.1. Taxonomy (NCBI): domain Eukaryota; kingdom Metazoa; phylum Arthropoda; class Insecta; order Lepidoptera; family Noctuidae; genus Dryobotodes; species Dryobotodes eremita. Next base: position 3,941,332 of record OU823254.1, on the reverse strand, counting down.
AGCATGCTATGGGTCTGCATCAACACTAGACTAGCCGCAATGAAAAGTTTTATTCAAATGAAACTTTATTTAATGAATACGGCTCTCATTAGAGTAAACTAGACGTTGAGTGGTTAAACTACTAGAGACCTCTCAACGTAATTTTTTGATGAAATACACGAAAACATAATTATGGGTCAAGCAGGGCTGTATTCAACAGTAATTTTAATTTAAGTTTAATTAATGTGCTCTCATTGCAGGGCAAAATTATCTTCTAATTTATAGAAGAAACGAACATTGAAAATTCACATCACTTTCTTTCATGTTAATTTATATGCGACCACTTTAGGTTTTTCTTTCGACCTATTATTGTCCCATTGCAGGGTATAAGCCTCTTCTCAAACAGAGAAGGCAAGAGCATTATCACCACGCTTACTCAAAGCGGATTGGCAATTGCAGTCTTACATTGATTAGAAGCCAAGATTTCCTCGCGATGTTTTTCTTCACTGATGACAGAAAAAAGTCACGTTAATATTTGCCTGGTTTATGTAAACCCATAATTTCGTGCTCGAGAATACTTACGATTACTATCATGACTAATTCAAAAGATCTTCTGATAATTTATATTAAGGGGGATCCTTAGCTGTAGATCGTCAAATTCAAATTTTCTTTGGTTTTTAGCAAATTGCAGCCTTGTTTGGAAACTTTGGAAAGAATTTTCATATGAAAATTCTTAGGTGGAACAAATTTCCAAAGTTTGACGATTGATATGAAATTTATGATTATTATTCAGTAAATATATTATTCCTACAGTCGCAAATCGCATCTTGATCAACATACGATGTAAAACAGAGCTGCAATTTGCAAAAAAACCAAAGAAAATTTGAATTTGGCGGGCTACAAATAAGGATTCCACTTAAACCCGTTATTTCGTGCTCGAGAATCCTTACTATCATAACTAATTCAAAAGAACTTCTGAAAATTTATATTAAATAAATAGTCATTCACTTTAAGATTAACTTACAAGTCACGGGGTCTAAGTAAACATTTTCACCCATACTACAGCTACTTAACCCCTAATTGGCCAAGCACTAAACGCGTGCGAACACGTTACTCCACTGAAGTGCTATTAGCGTGACGTCACGTAACGGCGAGCGAAGATAGACACTCATATAGTCTGACACTGAACACTCTAGTGTTTGATCATTTATTTATAAGTAGGATGAGGGGAACTAGGCTCTTTAACATAGTTTTTAGAGTTCCGTAGCCAAATAGTAAAAAGCAGAACCTTATAATTTGGTCAACGAAAATGTCCCATATCTCAAATACTATTGACTTAAATAAAGTCAATAGTTTTTGAGGTGCGGGATATTTTCGGTTACAACCGCAAAAATAATTTTGATTTCCATTGGTTTTTCGATAAATACGTTTGAGACGATCAAAACTGTGCATGAATAAATATTCATGTCGACTGCGGAACCCTTTACTGTGCGTGGTCCGATACACACTTGTCCAGTTATTGAGGTTAGGGCATTCGTTTCTGATTTATGTTATCTTTTATCTTTAGGATGTAGGCAGGTATTTTACAATAAAATGGAAACAATTTTGGCATGCAAACATTAATTCACTTAAAATAATGCTTATTTCCTATTAATATCATTAGTTATTATTTAAACCTAAAGCTGTTTATCGGTTAAAATGCCCGATACAGAGTAATAGCACATTTTAAACTCAAACTCAAAGCATTTATTTCAATTAAACCATTTACAGGCACTTTTGAATTGTCAAAGAGTCGGTCAGTTAGAAAGTTGAAGCTAGTTGCTCATTCCAAAATGTAGATTTATGTGGAGAAGAACGGGCAAGAAACTCCAAGGACACTCTTCTTAAAACAAAACAACAACTCACTACTCTATTACAAAATCCTGGGTACATTATTATTGCTGCTTCTATATGTAAAATGAAAGAAAGAAAGAAAATACGTTTATTTAGCACAGACTACAAATCACACAACACAACACAACATATCATCATATTATGTGAGAACAATGTAAAAAAAATATTAAGAAACAATTGATTAAAAATAAAAATAAGCCGTGGCAGTTAAGAGATGACCGCTCACGAACATGACGCGTGGATCAGCACTATCCGCCTCAACCATTTTGCAGGGACCACCCATTTTTCAAATAGTATACTAAAGTACGATACTTTTTTTTTGTCCTTCTCTCATATCGGACGAACAATATGAAAACATTCCGTGACGAAAATATAAGCCGGCCAGCAATGTGGTAGCGCTAGACTACCCGAGGTGCGTTGGAAATACAATTAGGTACTCGTAAAGGCTATTTTTAAAGCTCTCATATTAGACGGATTCATTAACGGGGGTCTAAAAATTTCTCACCTAATGAGTACTTTAACCCATCAAAAGTCACTTATCCTTTCCCTTACACTTTTTAATTAGGTATATTTTTACACATAAAATTAAATATATATGTATACATTAAACCCTCGTTGGTCTAGTGGTCGCAAGCGTTACTTTTGGGCATGATGTCCTGGGTTCGCTTCCCAGGTGTGGCAAAGCGTTATTGGGTTTTTCTATCATGAATTTCTCAGTAGCAGCATGTGGTTTGGATTTGTGCTCGGTTGATGGCAATAGGCTCGCCCCCTAATCCATTGGACTTAAATATAACTGGCGAAATGTTGGTATACAGGTACACCCTCTGCCAAACCCTTTGGGGATTACGGGTGTCATGTTATGTTATGTTGTAAAATAAAATACTGAATATCAACACCGCTATCCACGCCATGTGTGATAAATTACCACACAGATAAAAAATATTATGAATTTTCGAAAATGGAACTGTCCAATATCGCGACCTTATTGGTTACGTCAGATGACGTCACCAATATGTTTGTCATGGCGCTCGGTGAAAACTATTCAGAAACCATGTTGCCGCGTTAACGGCCAATATTTAGCTTTAAGCATTACGAAATGGGTAGATGTAGGGTTTTGTGAAGGTTTTTGATGTGTCAATAAAGTTTATCGTTCGTGTAATTTTTATTTTAGAAATCGGAATTTAGGACTTCTGGATCTTAACAAAAGTAAATTAGCCGTGAACATTGCCTATTAGATTAAAACTGTCCAATTAATTAAAGAACGGAACTAAATTAAAGGTTAAACTTTCATTTTGATATACTAACAAGTTATACGTTATTACTTATTAGTAATCCTAATATTTTTTTACCTTTTCAAAAATAGAAAGAGTGGCAGACTAACTTCACTAAAAATAAATTCTGCTCTTCAAAAATGTGAAAACAGGCGAAAAGATATGCTACATTACATTAATTACTTAAAATGTTAACCAAATTAACCACTTTGGACCGTCTTCATTTAAAACTCCATTGGAGTAAGCTGTCAGATTGCTGACGGTGAGAGGTCCGTTGCGAGCTCAGGTCTTACCAACCTTTTAGAATATTTAATTAATTAATTAATTTAATGTGTTTGAATATTCCTGACTTGGATGTTTGTGACGGTCTACTTTTCTTGTTTTAAAAAAAAATATATACGAGGAGGGATTCCACTTAAGATAACTGATTTCAACGGCACTTGACCGAACGGCATCTAAGTTGTTCCACTAAGGCCAGGTTCCCATTACGCCTGACCGGCAGATTTACCGGCAAGGCAAAACTGCCGGAAAAGCTATTGGCTAAGGCCTGAGTTCACCAACTACAACATAGTCATTGATTAAATAACCATTCTGTTAGCATTTAACAGTTGTTTAAACAAACGACGTTTTTTTCGAGTTCACCATTTATTTCTAACCAAACGGGTAAATAACCAAACATTTTTGAATGAGTGAGTCGAAAATAACCGAATATAACATTATTTTGTGAATGTTGAACGTTGACGCCAATCAATTTTCGTTGTCAAACTCTGTGATCAAACTCAATTCATAAATTTTTCGTGTTAGTAGTTTTCTTTTAAATATAATGAGTTAATATGGAAGATAAACGCAAACGAACTTGACATTTCACCAGTGACGAGAAAAAACTGTTTTATTTCTAATTATTATAAACTTAAAAAAAAACTTGTTATTTCTAGGTTGCTATGAATGTGTTTTAACATAGTTGTTATTTAGTTTTATCCTGCCTTGTTCTATTATAGATTCCCAAGAAGCAGCAGTTTCAAATTAGGGTCATCAAGAGGGCATTCTTCTCGCTTTGTTTGAAAGATATTGTGAAAGATAGCAGTGGCAACGATTATAGGAAAACAGTTTTTTAAATGAACATGCATTCTTTGCGTGCGTAATTCCAAAGTACTACGTTTTTATAAATGAAATCTTGTACCAAATACTTTGTCATTATATTCCTCAAAATAATTGTGCCGTGTTTGGAATATACAGTGCACAAAATTATTTCTATAGATAGATATAAGAAACAAAATCGTAATTCAAAGCGACTTGAATTTTTATTTTGTTACTAAAAGTGATGCACATAGCAAAACTTCACGTCAAGAAGCATAAACCAATCATTAAACTGGCTGGCTAGTTCGTTAAGTTAATTATTCGATTACAGTGCTTAATCAATGGTCAGTGCGTGGTGAACAGCATAATATTGTTAAACAGCTGTTTATGGTTTTAACAGCTGCTTAAAATTTAATCATCTGTTGGTGAACTTGGGTCTAAAGAATTTAAATGAAGCTGTTCACATTATGCCGGATCCGGCAAAAACACTGAGCTCCGCATTTTAACCGAGCGTTTTGTCACTGCGAAGCGCTGGTAGAACACCCAGACCGAAGTAATGTGAACGAGTTTGCGCCGGTATCTATGTCCCCCGCTCGCCCCGCCCGTTCTCCCCTCGCGTCATTTTAGAATTTGGCGTTGGCACTCTGTAGGTCAGACGGATGCACGCGCAACATGGAAATAAAAGATAGGATGTTATACAATATTTTCTTTTTACTTCATTACGTCTTCTAAAATACCACCAAAACCCAACAATTCCGTCGTCCATCGTGCACTCAGGTCTGACCTCAACTGATGAGGACTTGATTCGGTATAATGTGAACACCTAGGTTCGGGTGACGGAATCCGGCAAAACCGCAGGTCCGGCGTAGTGGGAACCCCACCTAACCCACCGAAGCAAAATGTTGATAAGTGCACGGAACCGCACTTATCAACACAAAAAATAACTGACTTCCAAAAACAAACATGAAAAATAACTTTAATTTCGGCATTCGGTGGCCAAAAACTAAAATACAAAACCAAAGAGACCGACTTCCGAAATTAAAGTTATTTTTCACGTTTTTAGTGTTTTTTTTTTGGAAGTTGGTTGTTTTTTGTAAAAAAGTTTTTTACTTTATTGCTAAACGTGTAAAAAATAATAAACCCATATAAAACGCAAACTATATATCGGTGCCGTTTCAAACGGCACCTATATATAGTTTGCCTTTTACGTGAAAAATAACTATAATTTCGGAAGTCGGTCTCTTTGGTTTTGTATTTTAGTTTTTGGCCACCGACTTCCGAACTTAAAGTTATTTTTCACGTTTGTTTTTGGAAGTCAGTTATTTTTTGTATAAAAGTTTTTATTTTTCACTTTTTGGTTGTGGTACCTACCCCACACAAATTCGTATACCACTACTTGTTATGGAAATCGTCAATATAAACTAAGTGGAAAAAATACTCAGTATTAAGGATAACTCAAAAACTACTGGTCAGAACTTGATCAAATTTAAATGGGACCACATGTGAAGCCCCAGCTTTCAAATAAAAAAAGAATCATCCAAATCGGTTCACCCAGAAAAAACTCGGAGCTAACACAAAAAAAAAACACACAGTTGAATTGAGAACCTTCTCTTTTTTTTGTAGTCGGTTAAAAATAAGAGATCTCAGCGAACAATTTAGTATTTAAGCAGCCGGGTGGTAGTCAGGGGTTCTGCATAGTGGTAATAGTATACGGTTAGGCCAAATTGATTCACTTTGATTGAAAGGGACAGAATTGATAGGTATGGCTGACATTTGGGATAAAATTTGAAAGCCACACTGCAGGGATGATTTCCCTCTGCTCGCCGACTAGCTGCGAGCTGTTTGCTTGAGACTAAATAGGATTAATTCGCATGAGGTTTAGACTGAAATAAGTACACACAATTTGATCTTCACAACAAAGTTTAATTAAAATGTTTTAGAATGCTTGATCTTCCTTATGCACAATAGTATGGGGTAGGTAGACTTACTTATGTTCAGGTTGACATTACCCTTTCACATTAATCTCCAGAGATTTGTCATCCACATGCAGTATTGCTTCTGTTTGATAACGTGAGGTTCAACGCCAAAGCTGGATAAGTTGTATACGGAACCAAATGCCTTTCAGAGTTGTGTTAACACTACTTTCTGCCATGTGTAAGAGGAGGACAGTGAGTTGGCATCCACCGCTCATGTTATTGTGGGGATCATTTTCTTTTTTATATAATATTAATCCTAATCTACATAGATCCCTTAGGAATCTTTAATTAAATCTTAAGATCCTGCCAACAATTAGAAACTCATGTTGAAATATCTTGAGGTTATGAAATCCACTTAACACACGTTAAGTTCTGAGTTGAGCTGCACGATTACTGATAAATGCGTGCACTGATTGGACAGGTCCACTCAATCTGTGTGGTTTTTCTTCAAAAGACCATTTCAGACACAAGTCTACATGGTCTTCACATGATCTGACCAAGATTATGTCTGGACTTTAAAAGAGACTGTGACCTCTGAGTTTGTTTCGGCCTTCCTTCTCGGAGTAGTCAGATAGGTAAAGCCGACCTCGTCTAGTTTTAAAATATGATTGACGTGTAAAAGTGTTTGTACAAACCTACTTACAGAAAAAAAATCATTTATTATTTATCATTTATACACTACCACATGTCATATGTGACAATGTATATTTTTAAATCAACAAATCAATACTCACAGCATATCTAATATTTAATTCTAGCGCTGGTCCTAGATATATGACGTTACATCACATGTATTAATTAGTTTAATTAGTTCCAAAATATATCTCCCGTTGGCTTCGAGAATCAATTAGGAAAAGGACGCTTGTCATTTTTCCTTTCTCTCAGTTGACAACTCTGCTATTACTCTTATAAATTACTTGTTAACAAATTATTAGTATATTTTATTTTAGTATTGAATGTAATAAATTATTTTTAGCTAATATAATATACGTGTTCTTTAGAAATGTTTCTTATTAATTAAATTTGATTATTTCTAGAGAATAACCAAATTCTCGATCGATTTATTCGATTGGTTTTCTGAAGCGCCATCTAGTTACCATTTGTGGCAACTTCACACTTGAACTACACTCGTCGCTTCTAGAGAGCTCTACTATTCCAATAATTGGGGTTTCAGTAATTAATTGTTACAACACTACCGCATAACGCATAACACCGCAGGCATAACTGAACCGTGTAATATGGCCATACCTCATTGGCATATTTAATGAACTATTGGCAATTGTAAGACTCAAACCAGCACCCTAATTACGTAACACACTATCTATCACAATCTGAATCATTTTGAAGCCTATTGCTAATCCATTGCTTCCTATGTTCGAAAAATTTGTCTGCTCAGCAACGTAAATAACGCAATGAATGTTGTTGAACTGTCAAAATGAAACCCATTCCTACTGATAGTGTGTTACGTAATTACCCTGCCGGACGGTAAAATTTTAGTACTGCAATTTGTATAGTTGACCTAGTAATTGCTTCTAAATATTGAATGTCACTTGCTCGTCATAAAACGGCAGTCTATTTGTAATAGTACAGTTAGATCGTTCCAACCTAAGTGAAAAACGACAAGATCTATTTATCTATGTGACAGTTAGATAATTTTAACCTTAGTGTAAATTGTTGTCAAAAGTGGTAAAGCAATTATAGGGTCTACTGTACTGAGACAATTTCAATTTTGACTGCTACTTTACCCCAACTTTTTTTTTCCTTAATCAAAAGGACACTTGCACAGTAGGATTAAGTCCTTACCACCTGTATACGACATCCAAGCGTTGAGAAAAGGTGCCTACCTACTCTTCAAGAATGATTTATAACATTTAATTCAGTATTAAGTAGATGTCACTAAGTATTAGGGAATGAGTGTCATCAAAACTAAATATGTATTTGCCAGAATATGGTACAATAGATATTACAGTAAATTTAGTTTCAGCATATCCTGCCATGATATGGCAGGTACTATTGGTTAGGTACTAGGTAGGCCTTTTTTTTTTTTTTTTTTTTTTTTTTTTTTTTTTTTTTTTTTTTTTTTTTTTTTTTTTGCGTGGGAAATCATCAAATGACGTCTCCCGCTCTGGGCGGAGCGGAAGGGCGTGTCAGACTCTTACTGACTAAAACCCACCCGTGTTCCTTCAGTTGCCTGTGCGCCAGGGCCACGGTAACTCTTTCGAACAATCCGCGACCCCGGCAGGCATCGGTCCTATCGGACCCCGTCAATGGTGCTGACATCTCTTTGAGGCGCGCCGTCGACCCGGGCCTGGTCCTTACCGGACGGCGAGCTGCCCATTGCTCGCCGTCCGCAAGCCCTGTACTAGGTAGGCCTGTGAGTCGCTTGTGATTTCAGAATCTCACGTCCACGCACAGATTTTGACAGCTATAGCGAGTCGCCGGCGACTAAATTCCCTGCGTATGTATCTAGCATAACTTTATTAGACCTAGATAGCTAACCTCCGTCGATTTGACGGGTACCGCAACGTAATATCGCAATATCTTTTTAATTAATTTGTTTAATTCTTTGATATAGGATAAATGATTTTATTTCTGTAAGTAACCTACTTACAGAAATAAAATCATTTTACCTACCTAGGTAGGTAGGGGGGGGGGGGTAGGTAGGGGGGGGAAGATAGGGGGGGCAAACACTTATACACGTCAATCATACTTTTTAAACTAGATGAGGTCGGCGTTTCCTATCTGACTACTCTGAGAAGAAAGGCCGAAACAATCTCAAAGGTCACAGTCTCTTTTAAAGTCCAGACATAATCTTGGTCAGATCATGTGAAGACCATACATTTTTTTCGTCGTGTTCTTCTATACATTTTTGATTAATTTGTCGCGCCTAACCAGTTACTCAGTCGCCGACGACGGGATCGTTGCAGTGGCGCACGCGTCGGTCGTGTAGGTAAATACCTCAGATCTGGGGATATGTTCGCCTTACCCGTCGTGTCGACGGTTAGTTAGCTTTAAAGGGATATTTAGGAAGCAACTGGATTTCTATGGCATACAATGAAACTTAGTTAAATCTAGTTTATAAATACTTATTATTTAGTTGCTTAAATTACGTGTACCAAAAAAATGAGACTGTTGTATTTTTTTATGTTGATTTTGCATGTTTATGTATATTAAGAAAGTTGTTCTCATATTTTTCTAGGATCGCAGATTTTGTTATGTAGTACCATAATAAAATAAAAAAACTGAAATAAAATTTTAATAACATGGTTTGTTTCACACTTTCACTTTTAAATATTCACTTCATAAACACTTAAGCTGAAAAAACGCCATTTTATTTATATCCGTCGTTACCACGGATGGTTAAATCGTTTTAAATGGGTATTTAGGAAGGTTAACTATCTAGTGTTAGTAGTAATAACGGGCAGTGGGCACCGTCATATTAAATTCAACAATGTTTAATTTTGTTTCATATTTTGTATGAAAGCGCCCACGGCTGTGGGACAAAGTTAACGATTTTAATTTGATTTCAGGTTTAGTATCTTTTCAGATAGGAGACTAGAAAACGAATAGTCAGTAAACAATATGTTATGATCAGTTTTAGACAAGTTTAATTCAATTACACTTGATTTGTTGAAATAAATCAGTCGTTTAGGTTTATCTTCCTTTGGGCAATCTTCATCTTCAACCATTTCAAACATTGCTCGAGTAGGTACCCTAAGTTTCCTCGCGGGATTTCCACAAGTCTCTGTCTTTAGCTGTCATCGCTTTTCATAAGATTTTGATAACAGATATTGTTTTACAGTCGACCTCATAATTGCTTTACCACTTTTGACAAAAAAAATATTTAAATGCAACTTCACTTAGATTAAAACTATCTAAGCGCCACATAGACAAATAGACCACAACGCTTTATGACGTGCAAGTGACATTCAACCATAGGGTTATAAACGCCCCTAACCTTCGAATTGGCTATACCTAAAGATAACGATAATTTTACTTTGCAAATATTACAACAAATACAACAAGTTCAGCCATATTTTATCATGTAGGCTAAAAGATACACAAAAATACACAAAATTAAAAATCTTTTTCATTCAGGAACTCACTTATATTATAATAACCTTTTACCACTAAAAAGTTTCGAAGTCTTTTTTTAAATAAAGAAAGCGGCAACTCTTTCCAACTCTTCGGTATTTTGTTGAAGATTACTGGAGCCATGCATTAGGCACTTTTGCGCATGAGTGCTGTCTTGGCTGACTCAGACATAGCACATAAAGTGGGGTTAAAAAGTAGCTCACATATTTACAAACACACAAATACAGAACAAAGATTAAAACAATATAGATCCAAAGTCCTATAAATGTTAGACGCTCCACTGGATACGCCATTTAGCTAGTTCACTTATACACAGGAACATTTATTTTGTCTGTTTGTTTGCGTATTCAGGCTTCACGAAAATTCAGCTCTGGCTTCAATTTAACAGTATTTTCATAGAAGCCAGGAACAACTATGTTTTTGTTTGGTTAGCTTTGTAACGCGGTACGTCGAATTCGAGTGAAGTGCATGCAATATGTTTTGCGGGTTCGAGTATTTGGCAGTGATGCGTGGTTATGTTTGGGTATAGGGTTCAAAATACAGGTACAGGTATACAGGTACATATAGGTACATGAACTCATGCGTTCTTCCCATGGGGGTAGGCAGAAACTACAGAACGTTACCTACGTTACCTGTTCATAATATAATCCTATTTGATTTACAATTTCATAAAATATCAATCAATAGGATTATATGACCTTTGAGGGTTTTGTTGATGATTTTAATGATTATAATTCTATAAATGCATACTTGTTACGGTCGCGAATCATACTTTATTCAACATACAACCTGGCAGTGACCTAAAAATTGCAAAAACGTAAGAAAATTTGAATTTCGCGGGCAACCTGGCGCTTCCCCATTAACTTTTCTCTTATTAGCTAGAACTAATAAGAATGCCGTCGTCAAAATATTATCCAGTAAACGATGTTTTAGAGGGCTCATTATCTAGGCTACGTCAGACGAAAACCTAAGTATCGGTAAAGGCTGTTTTAATGCCTGTCCTCAAATATAGATGTCCTTAAGGTTTACCCTTCACCTTGGGAATAGCGCCATCTAGCGATACATCAGGATGACGTCTTTACGAGCTCTCTGAGGCGCGATAACGGATAATTACATAATGTCCTTTCTATGTTTATTGACTACTCTAGGGGGGCCAAGTGGTTGTAGAGTGTTTGAGGAAGAATTATGGTATAGTGTTATTTACGTCTTACGCCGTGAGGTGATCAGGTAAACCCAGGATCTAGTTATTGCAGATCTAAATGGTTAGTCTAGTAATCGCGAACGTAATTTGTGATATATTTTGTATGGAAAATAAGTCAAAAACACACAATAAAGAAAAAATTGCAACATATTATGGAATTAGCAGACTGAGCTAAGTCTGCTAATCGAAATATGTTGCCATTTTCTCTTCATTCTACTAAAGTAACATAATATTTACCTATATGAAAGTTACCTATTAGATAACTAATGGATTAATAATACTTAGGCAGGGAAAAGATTAACCTTTGTGCTGTGAAATATGTACTGTTTCTCGAGCTGACTCTCGAAGCATGTTTCATTATCCTACTTACATTGTAAATGTGAAAGTTTGTGTAGATGGATCGATGAATGTTTGTTAATCTTTCACGCAAAAACTACTTAACGGATTTGGATGAAATTTGGCACACAGATAAACCATGATCTGGGTAAGAACATAGGCTACTTTTCATCCTGGATTGCAGACGAAATCGCGGGCAACAGCTAGTATATTATGAAACATAGTTTATAATAGAGCACGAAAGCCCTGCGTTCAAAATATTTTTTGAAAAGCTTGTCTCCATAGGTATTATTGATCTGTGCAGTGTATAGATGCAATTACTCACTAAAAGGAATTAGTTACACATTCATCTGTATATAGAAGGTTTTGTATCAAATCGGCATCCACAGCTACGTTTTCTGATCCATTTGTTTACATTTTCATCAGATACTTTTGGAACAGACCATAGTTGTACGAATGCTTAAAATGAAAACAGTCATTTGACAAACATGATAATTGTAACGTTGATTTCCTAGCCTTATAAATAAAACAAAGCTTATTATGGTGTTTAGAAGTTCCAAAGACCCTGAGATTTAAACAGAGCCGGCTATGAAAGAAATAATTGCAACCTTTAAACGTTTGGAAGAGCGTGAGCAATTGCCTATCTAACTTGGAAGGTAAGCACTAACCAGCACCCGAATTACGTAACACACTATCTATCACAATCTGAATCATTTTGAAGTCTATTGCTAATCCATTGCTTCATATGTTCGAAAAATTTGTCTGCTCAGCAACGTAACTAACGCAATGAATGTTGTTGAACTGTCAAAATGAAAGTCATTCCTACGTAAGTGTGTTACGCAATTACCCCGTAGGTCCAATTAGTCGGTGGAAAAAGTTTTTATTATCTAACTATGGAGTTTTTTTAACTTGTGAATTTAGTCATCATTCTCCTGCCCGTACCCCAATGTATTTGGGTAGGCGCAACATTATTTTTCTCTTCCATACTTCTGTAGCGGCATTTACAACGCCACATGCGAGCTACGCGTCACACTGTCGTCACGAAAAATCCTGCATCGCGCAAGAAGAATTTACCGCGCAACTGGCATATATTATACAACGTCCCGACATCAATCGTCGGGCAGTTGCCCACCAGATACGACACCAGTCTGGCCTATGGAGGTATGAGTGACCTTTACACCCTGTTCCTCATACCTGTATACTTCTCTATTAGTTGTTATCTTAGTACTCACTCCTTTTCTAGCCATATTATCTTTCACACAGTCCATCCATCGCTTCTTTGATCTTCCCCTACTCTTATAGCCATCCAAATTCATACTCAAAACTTCCCTGATGACATTTTCGTCATACCTCGGAATCACATGCTCACAACTTTTCAACAAAACCACACACAACTTGTGAATTTAGTAATAGTTATTATGCGTGTGTGTGTATCTATTGTTATTTCAAGCTATTGTCGACTGACGCTTCATTCAGTAAGTTTTTGTAGAAATGAAGACTTCCCTTTGAACTTCACTGGATGAATGAATCTTCGTTTAGATTGCTAAATGAGCTTATTTTGGTACTTATTAACTTTTTTCCAAGCTGTAAGATTTTTATAAAACCACTTAGAAATCTTTTATATTATATTTCCTTCAAAACACATAGCATTGGTTGCAGATGCAGTCTAAGATTTCACCTCGTGTACGTCATAATTGTTAAGAATAAGTACATACCTCGATCCCCTTACGTTACCTGTGAGCTTTCACTATGGCAGAATATTCATACATAATATAATTATGACGTATATGGGGCGAAATCTTAGACTGCATCTTCAACTAATGCTGTGTTTTTCATAATATAAGAACTGTTTTGTTTTAATGCAAAACAGCTCCATTTTAATGATACGCAACTAAGGCAATGTGCGCCTTATTTTTTTTTCAAAGCAATTTTTAACGTTGTGTGTATTGTCTACGTAATTATGTAACCCATTTTATTTACAGTCTTTGTTTCTTTTTGTTTTATCAACTTACGTCTTAATTTATTCAACTAAATATTTGTACTCAAATAAACTGAGTTTTCTTATGTAAAACATTTACTTAAGCAATTTCATAAACGGTCGTCAATTACTTAAGCGGCTGTTTTAATAACCTACTCTTATTTTATTAGCTGGCAATATTTTTTTATGACGATATTATAACCGGGCTATCAACATTGAGTTTACTATTCAAGATAAATGGTCTTTAACTTGTAAAGGAGGAATAATTTACTGGTTTTATCGCTTTAAGTTTTGAGGTTGCAAAAATATCTGGTTCTCACCAAATCACCAAGCTTGGAATATAAGTGTTGATAGAATAGAATAGAATATAATACTCTTTATTATGTACACCATAAAAATTACAGATATTTAATAAATATAGCAGTTTTACATAGGGTGACAAAATAGGCTAAAAGAAGGCAAAATAGGCAAAATAGGCTTAAAAGAGACTGTGACCTCTGAGTTTGTTTCGGCCTTTCTCCTCAGAGTAGTCAGATAGGAAACGCCGACCTCATCTAGTTTTTAAAATATGATTGACGTGTAAAAGTGTTTGTTCAAACCTACTTACAGAAATAAAATCATTTATCATTTAGGCGGTCTTATCGCTAAACGCGATCTTTTACAGACAACCTTTGGATGGATTAAAGGGAGAAGGAGATAGGGATAGGGAGATAGGTGGTGTACCATTTACATATACAATTAATACATACATACATAAAACATATACTTATCTACACATATATATACAATAATAAACATGAAACAAGAGCAAGGAAACTAAATGTACCTAATGATGATGTTTAAGGAGAGAGGAAGTGTTTTTTAACCTGAATTGATCATCGTTTGATTTTATTAGTAGGAGGACGCAACTCCCCATGACTCCTAGTTACCTTTCAAAAGGTGTTCTCATACCGTTGGCGTACAGGGCTTCAGCATGCATTGCAAGTTTCAATATCAGCTTTAGTCCGTAAAAGTCTGACACGCTCTGAGCTTCGCCCAGAGCGGGAGAAGTTATTTGATGATTTCCCACCCACAAACAAAAAGGGCGGTAAAGCAATTACGAAGTATACTATACTTACCTATACGATATCATCGAAATTTCAGACCCTGTGTCTAACATGACATGTATACGTCGGAAATACGTTAAATCAATTATTTTACTTTGACTAATCGGGACGCCAGCGCCACCAGGCGGCGCTCAACAGAGTCTAAAAAATAACGTTCAACCAGAGTTAAAGCAGAGTTGGTCGGTGTCCGTCAAGCAGTGAACACGTTTAGAATGTGTCGCACGTTCTGTATAGTTGTGTCGCGACCTACTGTGTGTGATTCGCTAGTTGTGATTAATTTGTTCGTAAATTATAATATGATTTGAACTGCAAACGGTTTTTCTATTGCGCAATAACCAACACTTCCCATAGTACAGTCGCAGTAGTTAAAATATAGCTGATGATAACGAGAGAGACGTACCATCTCCGTCTTAGAGATCCTGGGTATGTTCGACAGGAGTGTAACCATACAAATAGATGCGAAAAGTTAAAAATGAACATACATGGTGGCAATTTAGTCACCTGCATCCGTCAAGGGGGTGATTCTACCCGTAATTTTGAATCACTTTCGCTACGAGACTATTACCCGACTCGTGAAAAAAACAAACAAATCCCTATACAATAGTAGACAGATTATTTCGATGCTTGATGTTTTTTTTTTACAATTCGGGTATGTGTTACATAGCGAAAGTTGTTTAGTTCGACGTGTAGAATCACCCTCTTGGCGGATGCAGGTGACTAAATCGCCACAACCTGTGTACAATGCTATTGAAATCTTCCACAACAACTCACCATCCGCGATCACAATAAGATACGCAATCACTTTAACAAAACCGTGTCAGGGTTGCCATCCCATTCAATACAAAGCCATAAACAGACACATAAAAATACATTTATATCCATGCATTTTATCCCTCAGATATAAAATGAAAGTCATTCAGACTCGAAGAGTTATCAGCGGCTTTTACTAAGCCATCTTCATAGCAATCTTAGTGGTGCATTTCTGAGTTATTGATTTTACAGCGCTTCATAAAGCGGTGGTCGGATGCATTCAGCGATTTTTATGCTGAAGTTTTTCTCGATTTTAGCTTGGTAAAGTGGTTTCTTTATTATTTATTACGGGCTTATTCGTGATTCTGCATTTATGAATAGCCTCTTGTTGGGCATACAATTTTTCAGTGTATTTTACGCATTTTCAGCTAACTTCCGTGTGTTGTGGTGGTTTTATTCACTAGTTTTTGTTAGCTCAGTTTAGTTTTAAATAAGTAACAGGATAACCCAAACAGAAATAGGCAAGGGTCAGGTTCACAGTTGTTTAGCTGTATAAGTAGGTACTTAATCGAATATTCTGTTCGTTTTACGATGGTTGAATGCTAAATTCTTATTTAAGAGCGCTGCTTTGTTGATTGAAAGTTATTCCATTCTTTTTTAACCAGGCTGATGATATCTCTTTAATAACCTCTTTATTAACCTTTTTTACATTGTGTTGTTACTATTGTACAACACAATGTATAAAAGGTTAATAATTATGTTGGTTTTAAGCCTGTGTCATATCTGTCTTCATTAAATTAACATAGTACCTATAAATGCCATCAATTCAACTCACACCGACATACGATTACAGTACAAAACAAGATAAAAAACGAACAATGAAAATACCACGAAAATAAGCGTCGTGTACAAAAGCGCCTAAATCCGTCGCAGTAATCCAGTTCTGGTTCACTCAGTCCGGATTAGCGACGCCTTTTGCCGCCATGACGATGTACAGTAGGTGCCTATCTACGGACGTCGGTGCTTTTTGCCTCTGACGCGAAAAGTGGAGTGTTTAAGTTGTATCAGTGACAAAGCTTTGTAAGAAGAAAGGCAGTAGTTTGAACGATTTCGAATGATCACTTTGCGCTGTGCAAATGTACGGTTGGTTTCGTCAAAGATGAGAGAGGGAATGAAGATTCTTGCTGTTTCGTCTTGGTAGAAAATCGTTTTTAAACAGGGGCCGTAGTATGTCGTGTTAAAGCCAACTGATTATTCAAGTGTGACAGAGAAATTGAGCTATACTGGACAAATAGCAGTATCTCCTTTTTCATAACGCTCTCTTGGACGCTAAGCCTGACTGTGATGTGCTTGCGGACGAATAGAAGAAGATTGGATCAGTATGTGTGGAGTATTGTGAGATGAGCGCCTGCCGTGTAGTTGTATACTTTATATGATCGTTTGTGTCTTAACTAATGTAATTGGCCTTGGCCATTTTATGTTAAATAAATAAATAATTAAAATTTAAATAAATGAATAACGCAGCAATTATGGCTTTAACACGTCATAGTAAGTACGGCCCCAGGGCCTGCAGTCTCGACATTAGACAGCGACAAAAATCGGTAGCTAAGTCGTATCGTTGTCAAATTCCTTTAATCGATTTTCAACTTTATTTCAAAAGCATAAGGTTGAAAATCTATTAAAGAAATTTGACATCGGTTAGACTTAACGACCGATTTTTGTCGTTATATTTGTCGAGACTGCAGGGCCAGGTCTTCTTTATAGAAAGTTTGTTGTGTTCGAAGCCATACAAAACCAAGAATTCTAAAAGACTAATTTATTTCTTGTCCCACTGATTTGAGAGAAGAAATCTATCAATTTGAAGATATTGAGAGATCACAATGTGCCGTCTATAAATAGAATTTGCTAGATTAGTACCTACCTACTGATGGTTGGGTATCTACTAAATACTATTCCTGGTATTATAAAAACATTATAGAAAAATTTAAAAAAAATTGTATGTACATATTATAAAGCTACCATTTACTGGGTACGTCTTCCAGTGACTTGAATGTGCCCTGGCGGCTGAGAGTATGTCATGCTCACTCTAATGTCTTGCTGATGGTGGCGAATGTGTTGGATCATTTAGCTCCCTTCAAAATGGTTGAGCTGAATGGTGATAATTCATGGGTCATGTTCGTGAACGGGCGCCGTCAGTAGGGACTGGTCATCTCTTAGCTGTCACGGCTTATTTTAATTTAATTTAATATTTGAATTGTTTTTGTCTTTTTATTACGGACGATTTTAACGTTCTGCGTCGTTCTCACATGCATAATTTTAACGTGAATAATGTTACTAATATTCTGTACCCATATTTTGATATAAAAGAATGTCCGCGGAGTTTCTTCCCCGTTCTTCTCCATAGGTACCTACTACACTTTGGAACGAGCAACTAGCTTCATCTTTCTGTCTGACCGACCCCTTGACAATTCAAAAGTGCTTGTAATTAGTTTATTTGAAATAAATTCTTTGAGTTTGAGTTCCTATGTCAGAAATAAGACATCCAAAACGGAACATATTACTCTTAGTACAAAGCTCAATAAAGTCCGTTCAATACAAAATTACCACAGTACTATACCATTCAGTCATATCCGAGCTTTATTACATCGTTGCCGCGTAGGGAAGAATAATAAAAATATATTAATACAATGTATCGTTCATTGGAGCACTTAACTTGGCATTATGACAATGAGTCGCCACAGAAGGCTCATGCTTTTGTTAAAGCTTCGCGCAATGATTTCTCCTGCTCCGTGAGTGATTTTTCAAATTCGCTAACTAAATCTGTGATATATGTCATCATTATGATCATCAGCCTATATTCGTCCACTGCTGGACGTATGCCTCACCTAGTGAACGCCACTGAGCCCGATCCTCGGCTCTCCTCATCCAGTCTCTGCCAGCCGCCTTTCGCAAGTCGTCACTCCACCTGGCCGGCGGGCGTCCCGCACTACGTATGCCTAAACGCGGTCTCCACTCTAGAACTCGTTTTCCCCAACGATTGTCATTTCTGCGAGAGATGTGACCAGTCCATTGCCACTTCAGCTTGCTTAGTCTTCGTGATATATGTATATGGAAAATATTTTCCTAAGGATATTGAGATTTTAAGAGTGGGAATACAGCAGTTGCAAAAGTGCCGTCTGTTAGAATACCGTTTCAGTGTAGTTACTATTAAGTGTAGCTCTTATAAAAGCGCACTTCGCAATCAATACCGATCTAGTTTTTAGGGTTCCGTACCCAAAGGGTGCCAACGGAACCTTATTTCTGAGCCTCCGCTGTTCGTCCGTCCGTATGTTTATCAGCGGGTTGTATCTCATGAACCGTAATAGTTAGACAGTTGAATGAGGTTCAAACATTTTTCTATGGAAGCTGACATCCAACCCCCGCAATTTTGTTTTTTTTTTTTATGTTTCCGCGCACGTTGAAAGTAATGTTGTATATGGGTAGGGGATACTTATACAAACAAAAAATGTGAAGTAATAAGGTACCCTAAAAAGTCACGTATTCGATATATTTGTAGGTAAATATCGCCATATAAGAACTATGAAAATCAATAAAAAAAACACGTGTGGCACTCGGGGACTGCCGCGGTAAAGCTATTGCATAGCATTTTTTATCAACTTATGCAATTATAATTATTTATTTATTTTTTATTTATGCAGTATTCTTTTTTCTTTGATATTAATTCAAGTACATTCGTACCATATACATACACGATAAGCGAACGCTCGGCCGAGCTACATGGTAGGCGGAGTGGGGGGTGTTAGGTTTTATTTTCGTTACGGAATTGCTTGATTCGGTCGCCGCGCTCAAAGCCCGCGATAAAAGCTATGCAATAGCTTACAAATGCAGTAATTACGTGTGTATACGCATTCCATTGTATTCAAATAATAGTTCCCAGGTTAATTTTACTATTTATTAGACGACGGTATAAATATTTGCACGAAAAAGTAAAAATGTTCGAGTTAAGTATCTACCTACTTTGATAAAACAACATGTGCGATGGTTAATGTGATGCGATTTAGTAACTAAATTAATTAAACTAGTTTTTTCGTTGGAATAAATTAGGTTATTGTATATTTAGCAAATATGTGATTAGTTAAATCAACCTGGGAACTATTATTTGAATAGAATGGATACGCGTTTATGTACACACGTAATTACTGCATTTTTAATGATTTTCTTGGTTCTCATATGGCGATCAATACCTCCAAACATATCGGGAACGTAACACTTTAAGGTACTATAATACTTGAAATTTGTTGTTTGTATAAGTGTTCCCTACCCATATACATATACTACATACATAGTGCGCGGAAGCTTTGAAAAAAAATCAACATAATAAAAAACCGGCCAAGTGCGAGTCGGACTCGCGCACGAAGGGTTCCGTACCATTATTTATAAAAAAATGGCAATAAATCATGTCTGTTGTATGGGAGCCCCCTTAAATATTTATTTTATTATATTTTTTTGTATTTGTTGTTATAGCGGCAACAGAAATACATCATCTGTGAAAATTTCAATTGTCTAACTATCACGCTTCATGAGATACAGCCTGGTGACAGACGGACAGCCAGACGAACGGACAGCGGAGTCTTAGTAATAGGGTCCCGTTTTACCCTTTGGGTACGGAACCCTAAAATGGATAATCCACACTATCAATCATAATGATGTGTTACGCAATTAGGGTGCTGGTCTAAACCACCATTTTCTGAATGTCATCACCACATCTGGCGGTAGGTCTTAGTATTCGTTTTTATTATTGCGCATATTGAAATACACTGTCTCCATTAGACTAAAAGCCGTTTCCTGCAAAACTGCTGTTAGAAAGTAGTTTAATGCGATTTTGATGTATTTTACGTACGTACAATGCATTTCACCTCAAATGCCGAAGTTAGATTTTGTTCGGCGTTATAGATATATATATAATCGTTATTTTCTTACTTATAACATACAACACAAGAGTATAGTAACATACTACATTCATACATTTGATCACAGAACGTAAGTAAGTACATATATTATACCCAAACATGTCTTTTTTATCTAACATTCATAATGTCAATGTCATGATTACTATATAATACTTGTCGATCTACTCTTTAAAAATCTCATCGTGAAGACTTGAGTGACGTGAACTGTCAATAGTGTCAATTTATAGTATCAGGAGGAATTACAGCTAACTTCAGGCTACATCACCTAAGATTTCACGGTGAGATTTTTACAGAATCTATCGTCTGGAAATGCCAATGTATGTTGTTTTTATTTCATTTGAATTGTTTGTGATTGAACTGTTGGTCTGCTTTTTTATAAATAAATAAATAAACTTTAGTTAAAACATCAAATTCACAGAACCTAATTCTGTGAATTTGATGTTTTTGATAGATTAAGTTGATTAATTGATTAAGTTGTTTTGATGTTAGCAATGTTTAGCCAGACACAGTATGGAATGAACCTTCTGTAGGTATTATACTATGTAATAATACAAGGCATTCAATAAATATATTGAATGCCAAAGTACCAGTATATGGCGTACTCACAAGACATATTAAGACAAGGATTTAGTGCGAAAGCTTTAGCACTAATAAATATAACGGAATGGAATTTAACCTAAATGTTGATTTCGAAATGTATTTAAACCCGCGAAACAGAAGAAATAATTTTAATTGGAGCTTTAGTAGAGCCCAAATTTTCTCGGAAGAAGATTTTTGACACATTTTGTTTGACAAATCTGCCAAAATACTGAATTCAGAGACCACTGAAGCGTTTTTAAATTAGTAGAATCATGGCATTACGTGCCCTTTTGGTGGTTTCCGGTTTCCCTTTATAATATAACTTAATCTTGTACCGTAATTTTTAAGTGTTAGGTAAGCGGGTGCGTACACTTACTAAAAATAAATAGGCTTTTAAAGTTTTTAGTTTATCAACTTAATACGTCATTTCAACTACCAATGTCAATAAGAACCAAGAAATAGCTATTAATTTGTACATTCGTTGTCAATCACTCGCGCACGTCTTGTGACTTTATCTCTTAATTAACACGTTAAAATTGCAATAATTGATGCGTGTTCGTGAATTGCAACAATAGGGTTTTGACTGTTTTTTTTTATTTCTCGAAACCTTCGAAAAATATAAACCACAGATTTCTTTTTAATATTTATAAAAATGCGAGTTTTAAAGTCTATACAGACAGAGACAGCACTGCTAGCATCAGACGTCACAAGACAGAAGCGCTAAGTAACTTCGCACTAATCAGTACAATTATCGTTTTGCGTGACAAAAATAGAAGATTATCTTCATAAGAGTGTATCTTCTCCATTTTTGTCGGCTCATTTAATTAATGTTTTTCATAGGAAGACATAGGACGAACCGAAAGTGCCTGGAAGAGCTAATGATCCATGAAAGAGTTTATGAAAGGAAACCTTCCTTTGTCACTCAAGCGAAAACTTATGGATATGTGCACCCTTCCCATTTTGACCTATGGAGCCCAGACTTGATCTTTGACAAACATTCAAAAGTCCAAACTCAAGGTTTACCAACGTGCAAAGGAGCGCAGTATTCTAGGCGTCAAATTGACAGACCAGATTTGCAACACCACACTGCGCTCCAAAACAAAGATTACTGACGTTGCTCAAAAAGCCGCTTAGCTGAAGTGGGACTAGGCTGGCCACGTCCGTCGTATGCCGAATGAGCTGTGGGCCAAAATAACCACTACGTGGATCCCTGACACAGCCAGAAGGCGTCGCGGCAGACCCCGTAGAAGATAGCGGGACGAGCTAGAGAAAACAAACGACCAGTGGTCCACTTTAGGCCTGGATCGAAAGAGCTGGAAGTCATGGGGAGAGGCCTTTGCCCAGCAGTGGGATGATGCAAGCACAGAGTAATAGTATTCATCTTATTTTCATGACATCTTTAAAATTCAAAATATTCAATGTTTAACAGTAGTCAAATGCCCTATTATAACAACAGCTAGACAAAATAATATACATTGTAAAAACTCGACAAAATAAAAGACGGTCGCGCACACAACGTTCAAAAAACATGAAGTTACCGCCTGTTGGTTTCCGCGTGTGTGCGCAATTTTACAGCGGTTGCGCAAATCGTAGCACGGATGATAGAACTTCTACGGTTGTACGAGTACGGTACGGATTTGATGAGTTCCTTTTTAGCAGACCGTTGCAAAACCTTGTAATGTCGTAAGGATAGGATTGTTGTAGGGAAGTCTTTAGCTAGGTACCCAAATTTGTCTGCAGTGAGTAGGTATGTGATTGTTTTAGGAACAAGTATTTAAGTGGCAGCTACATGGGTCTACGTTAGTTGATCTGTGAGATGTTCGTGTCTGTAAGCCTAACCATGATCACATTATAAGGGTAGCTCAGTGTCTGCCTTTAACAGAAACATAAAGGGAGAGGCTGCCTCGTTGTTCTAGTAGTCGCAAGTGGTCCTGGGTTCGATTCCCACGTCGGGCAAAGTGCTATTGGATTTTTCCTATCTGGAAATTCTCAGTGGTAGCCCGGAATCTGGATTTGTGCCCGATTGATGGCAATAGACTCGCCCCCACATGGGACTTTAACATAACTGGCGAAGTGTGGGTGTATTTTAAGTACATCTCTGCTCAACCCTTCGGGGAATACAAGTGGGATGTTATGTTATAAAGAGAGAGAGAGAGAGAGAGAGAGAGAGAGAGAGATAGAGAGAGAGATAGAGAGAGAGAGAGAGAGAGAGAGATAGAGAGAGAGAGAGAGTTATGTTGTATAACTTTCTGACTATGTCGTGTCTTTCTTTTTTTTTCACGTCTCGGTATAACTGTAGACTGTATAGGATTTGACTGTGTTATTTAATAGTATTTATTACGAAATAAACTCGGAGAAATATTAAGGGGGATGCGCTAAGGTAGCCCGCGAAATTTAAATTTTCTTACGTTTTTTGCAATTTGCAGGTCTGTATCAGCTTGTATGTCGATCTAAATATGATTCGCGGCCGTAGCAAATACTTCTTTAAAGAATTATAATCACAAAAATCATCAATACATCTCTATAACTTCATATTACCCTATTGAACGACTATTTCATGAAATCTTGACATTTGAGGCCAATTCTAACTTAAGGAGTTGTATTGCTGATTCTAATGATTCTAATTCTGCCATATTTGTTACGGCCGCGAATCATATTTTAATCAACATACAACTTGAAGCTGACCTGCCAATTGCAAAAACCGTAAGTAAATTTGAATTTCGCAGGCTACCTTTGCTACCCTTAAGTATTTTTTTTATACCTGCGTGTTTAAATAATTTTGTCATTCTATTTGCATGCCATCAATTATTTATTATTACATAAAAAACGTGTCCTTTGTACCCAAGTATTAATCCCGTGTCTTGTCATGGTACACCTAACGTTATATAATAACATTGTATGTCAAAATATGCCCAGCATCTGTGCCACAAGTGTGAGCAATTTCACGGAGTTCGCGCAAATCCTTTAGATTGCACATTACACGTCGCCGCGCCGGCTGTGCATACATACATAAATGTTTAGCTGAGCTAGAGGGCTCTGTGTCTTTTAATATGAGGTTATGTTGAGGTGGCGATGATCTTGAGGATTTAAGTCTTAAAATGGCAAATAGAGATCTAGTTATTTCTAAATTTATGAAATAATAATAATACTAGTGGTTCTGTGAGCTGTAGACCTCGCGAATCTGTCTTTGCATAGCTTAAAACTGAATACAAGTTCACCGCGCACCTTAAACAAAATCCTTAAAACAAAGCGCTAAATAGCTGAAATATGTTTTTTTTTAAGTTTTCAACCCCCATATCTCCGCCATTTTGAAAAACTGAATCGACAAAAAAAAAGTCCATATAATTATCGAACCTGTTCACAAAATTTCATGAGAATCGGTTGAGAAATGCGACCTGTAGAGGAGAACCGTCATCCGGACATACGAAAGCATTTTTACCCAAGCTGAAACGGAGACGCTGTCAAAAAAATCAAATACATATCTATTTACTACACAAAACAACTGGCAAATTGTGGGTGTACTATAGATACATCTCTGCCTAAGCTTTCGGGGAATACAGGCATGATGTTACGGTATGTGTGTGTCTATTTACTAAATGTATCCAAATCAGTGAGAGTTTCATTGGTAGTGGTTGTTTAAAATATTATTTTTTAATTAGCAGGTTATAATTTTTTTTTTTAATAATATACTGATCATGTGTTTATTGGTGGAGCAAAATTTTAATTTAAACCGATAACAGCGGGTGAGATATTATGTAAAATGTATATGTATATGTTTCCGAATGCATATAACCCTTCAAAGTGAGAGTGAACAGGCTTCTTTTGGATAAGCTCACTCCATCGTCGACTTTCTCTCTGTCACCTCTGACTTAGACTAGAGTCAAGCGAAAATACATAAAAATAAAATAAAAAATTTGGGAGGTTTATATCTCGAGGTAAATTCTCACATCCTTTTTCTTATTGGTGCAAAAGTGTTAGAAAATGTATATCCATTTTTAGCTTGCTTTGTTATGGAGCCATCATGCAATCAGTAAACTTAAAGTTATTCGTTAAAGAGTACTTAAGCCTGTATTCTTCGCTTGCAGGTGAAAAGGTTGACTTTTCTGTTATCTTCAGGTTCTTTTTACTTGTTGGGATTGCGTTAGCAAGCGTATCAATTTTAACAGTATCAAAGCTCAAAGTTCGTTTACGGAAACCCTTGAACAATGTACAAAGCAACAAAAAATGTTCTGCATTATATATATCATGTGGTATGATTGAGTAAGCGCAATTTTTCTATGACAGATCGGAAAAGAGATAGGGCTTGTATATTTTCGCAAAAACCGTGCCGGCCGCCGCGGCAAAACGTTTAAAATATTTTGTGTAGGTTTTTCTGCGACGCCGCGTATACCTACTGATCTTACATTAAGCCACTTCAAATTAATAAATTACCTAAGGCAAAGAGATTACAAATGTAATTTTGTAGAACACACATATGCTGTGAATTAAGGCGATGGCCAGGTTATGACCAAAAGGCCGAAGTTTTGTGAGAGCAAGCAAAACAAGAAACCAGAAATGAAATTTCATTTCGCAATCAAAAATTAAGCTACTAATTAATTGAATTTTATCATTTAACTCGTCACATCTTTCCAAAATCGCACCCGCAAATTAACAGTAAAGCGTAATTTAATATTATTTTTTTTGAGCCTGTGTTGTCCAACTGATTTATTAAAATAACATTATCCGACAATATCGAAATTCTCATTTAATATTCAATATCGAATACCAGTTGGAAATAAAACAAAAATGTTGGTAGGAAAATTCCCATCGGCTCTAAGTGTTTTCCGAGCGATATTTTAAAATATTATCCTACCTCCCGGTGGGTTTATGGTAATTAATTTTATGTAGCGTAGTGATAATGAGGCAATTAAAATATGATATTATATTTATAATTTGTGATTAAACGAACTTACCTGTAGGTAAGTGAAGTTCTATCATAATTATATGATCGCCTCGTCCGAAGAGATTAGTAACCTACCCTTCCCTTGACTTTACGGTAGACCCCTAGTAGTAAAATATCTGTGTCGTTACAGCCCTGAACTTAATGATGCATTGACGGCAAACTGACAGCGAGAATAAGGTATCCGTCTTAAACAATCCAAAGGAGGCTAAACTAAAGCGCTTAAAGAGGCGACATTATAATTATGTGGTACTATAATCGGTATTTTATTAAATTTTCGTATTTTACTGCGTAACCTATAACTTTATCGTGGGATAATATTATGAATGCTATTTTTAACCCCTGACAAAAACAGGGATGTTATAAGTTTGACCGCTATTTGTGTGTGTGTCTGTATGTCTGTCAGTGTGTCTGTCTGTGGCACTATAGCTCTTAAACGGGTAAACCGATTTTGTGCGATTTTTTTTATTTTTTTTTTATTTCTAGCGGTGGTTCGTAGATATGTTTTATCAAAACCGGTTCAGCCGTTTCAAGGTCATCAGCTCTTTTTTGTGTCGGGGTTTTTTTAATTTTACCTATTATTGTTTAATGTATTAAAACTTCGGTTCATCCACTCGGGAGCTACGGTGTCACAGACAGACACACACACACATACACACACACCAACACACAGACACGTCAAACTTATAACACCCCGTCATTTTTCGGTCGGGGGTTAAAAATAGCACTGCGCAGAAGTAGAATCTGTTGTTAGTAATGAACAAAGAGTTGAGTGGACACCATGTTACGTAAAAAAATACTACGCTACATCAAGATCTTTCTGCCCTTGTCTCATGTTACTGTCTTGTGGTCCGCGCAACACGTTTTCTTGTTCCATTCTCCCCTGTCAACCGTTACGCTAGCATTTACTGCCTTCTCTTTCATATCATTCCATCTTTTCATTGGCCTTCCTCTCCCTCTCCATCCATCAACATTTATATTCATCACTCTATTAGTCACATGCATTTTCTCCCTCCTCATCACAGGCCCATACCGAGCCAACGGTTTCCTTTCGATTTTCCTGTCACTGGCGCCATTTTCAAACTTCCCTTCATACAAGGTCTTTCATTAAGGGCTTCCTATCTTTAAATTTAAATAAAATAAAGTGTGTGAGAGATATCATCAATTATTTTTATTCGTTTGAAAGGCCTATCAAAGCCATTATGTATGGACTATAACATCGTTCAAATGACCGCCGCGGCTTCACTGGGTGGCGCGCATCCGAAATGTCAAATTTTCCATGACTCTGGCGCATAATTCAGGCTGAATTTGACCGATGGCATGGGTTAGGTTGGCTTTGAGGGCCGCTGTGTTTTGTGGTTTATTCGCATAGACCTGCGACTTAAGAAAAGCCTACAAGAAAAAATCTAACGGGATCAAATCGCACGATCTCGGTGGCCAGTTCACATCACCTCCACGTGAAATGACCATGCCTTCAAATCGCTCGTGCAGCATGTCTAATGCGGCATGAGCTGTGTAGTGCCATCCTGTTGAAACCACATGTCGTTGGTGTCCATATCATCCATTTCAAGCCAAAAAAAAATTGGTAATCATCGACCTTTAGCGCTCGCTAGCCTATGGGCGAAGCGCGCGGAACGTTGCCCGAACAGAACACCCATTTTGATTAAAAAAATATATCATTTGCACGTGCTGTTGTTGAACGCTATATCCATTCATGGTGATTTGGCAAAACAGACTGAATTTGACAGATGTAGCTTCAACAATATGACTGCTATCAACTGTCAATGTTCGGAAGTCCCTATTGGAAGACCCTTTAGTTTCATTTCTTAGTTTGTTTCGGCCTTTCTTCTCAGAGTAGTCAGATAGGAAACGCCGACCTCATCTTGTTTTTAAAATATGATTGACGTGTAAAAGTGTTTGTTCAAACCTACTTACAGAAATAAAATCATTTATCATTTATTTTATCCATTTTCGTCACTCCCACACTCTCAACATTCTCATCTCCGGTGCATGCAATATTTTTTCTCAGCATTCTTACAAATAAATGAAAAGCAACATTCTGGTTTAATCAAATAGGGGACCAGCTTGTTTTACTTTCCTATTTACTAACCAACTTTTATAGTTAGTTAGCTCTAAAACTCTGAACACTCCACGGTAGATTAAAGCGTGCATTTTCCATTGTTTTGATCACACGGATCAATAAGCGGATCACTTTATGACGTCACCAGCTGACTGATTAGCTACCAGGATACATAGCTAGTGAATTGAATGCAATTATAGTATATTGATCAGGAACAGATGTTAGGAGTGAATAACGGGAGACTATTTTGGGGTCTAGCTGTTTGTGTGTGTGAGATTTGTGTTCTAGGAGTTTGGAAGAGCTTAGAGTACAGTACAGGAGATCTTTCTAAAGTGGGGCAAAGTTTTTGTAAATAGCCAACTAGGCTTTAGTCGCTTGTAATTGCGTGTGTTTAGCCGTCCATTCATCTTCCATTAGCGTTTCAAATAATGTATAAAATAGGACCTAAGTATTTGCATTATGGAAAAAAAAAAAAAAAAAAAAAAAATAATAATCTTTATTATGAAACACACAAGATTCATGATACACAAGAGCAGATGTACAAAAATAAAAATAACATGGTATATCTACATAAATCTACACAGATCATGTAACCCTGTCTCCTAAACTAGGTAGTCCTGTATCTTAGGAGACAGTGTAAGGCCATACAGGGCGACTAGTCATGTAGGTATAACAGCAGCCAGGGTTATGTAATACATTTAATAATTTGTGTGCCGAAGTGTAAATGTGTTTGAGTGTAAGTGAGTGAGTGAACACAAGTATGTGTAAGTGTATGAGTGGAGAGTATGGAAATGTGTGCGTGCCTCTAAGGGTGCGCGTGAGAGAGAGTGAGTAAGTGTATGGAGTGTGAATGAGTGATAGTGTATTGAGTATGAGTCGGGTAGTGTAATGACTTTTTTGAGATTATTCTATGAATGTTAGTAAAGACTCCGTGAATGAGTAGTCTTTTTGCAGTAGCCATTCAGTCAATTTGTTTTTCAAGTTGTGGGAGTTAAGCTCCATTATTTTAATTTTATTATTGATTTTATTGTAGAGATAGGAACCAAGAATGTAAAATTGGTGCCGAGCGAAAGTGGTTCTGTGCTGGGTACTGGGCACGATTTGAGTGCGTTTATTCCGGTCTGGAGGTGGGAGATACTTATGTACCCTTAGTATTGCCTTGAACACAAAGAGCTGCCGCACTGTTAGCACTTTACAGTCGGCATAGAGGTCAGATGTTGGATATCTAAAATGTTTTTTAGCCATTACTTTAAGAATTGCTCTCTGTGCTCTTTCTATTCTAAGAAAAAAGGTTTTAGCTGCTCCACCCCATGCAGTTATACAGTACCCGAGTATAGATTGGCAGAGGGAGTAGTAAATCATCTTAAGCGTGGCACTGTCGGCAGAATCTCTGAGGGACTTAAAAATGTGGATTAGACGCATAGTTCTTGTGGTGAGGGTATCAATTTGCTTGTCCCACTTTAGTCCGCAATCGATCTGTAGACCCAAATACTTAACAGTGTCTGAACGTCTTATCGTGGGACAGGCACAAGGTACCGTGGGGTCAGGACAGGAGTGAGCACCAAGGGTGAAATCTGGTCCAGGAATATTACCACGTCTTAACCCGAAAGGAATGTAAGTGGTTTTATTTAGGTTTAGCGTCAGTAGATTAGAGTTTAGCCATATCATTATTTTAGACATTGCAGATTCAGCATTAGCCTTAACAATATCCCAGGTAGAACCACGGATTAGAAGTGCAGTATCGTCAGCGTAGGCGTAAATATTGCAATTTGGAAGGTTCATATTACACAGATCGTTGACGTAAATTTGGAATAGGGTTGGGCCTAGTATGCTTCCTTGGGGAACGCCGTAGGATATGATTTCCTCATCACTCAGGTAAGAATCTATCTTGACACACTGTTTTCGGTTTGTAAGGTAGCTCCGAAAGATGTCTAGTGCAATACCCCGTACACCTATGAATTCCAGTTTTGAGATGAGGTTGGGAACAGAAACTGTGTCAAATGCCTTTGAAAGGTCCAGAAACATACCGAGGCATTTAGTTTTACTGTCCAAGTTTGCAGCAACCGATTTTGTGAGTTCTAGTACAGCATCTTCTGTTGACAGCCTTGGCCTGAAGCCGTACTGGTTGTCGGAGATAATATGGTATTTATCAAGGAAGTGTCTTAGTTGGTTATTAAGAATTCTTTCTAGGACCTTAGAAAGAGCCGGCAGTACCGAGATAGGCCTGTAGTTGGTGACGCAGTTTCTGTCCCCGCCCTTGTATATTGGGTGAATAATAGCCTTTTTAAAAGCATCAGGGAATACGCCTGTTCTGAGGGATAGGTTACATATGAAAGTTATGGGAGGGACCAGAACATGCCGAGAACATTTCAACAGCATTGGTGACAGACCATCGCAGCCCACGGCACTCTTGTCACGTAGCTGGAGGATGAGGGACTCAACTTCAGATTCAGAAACATCGAAAATAGCAAGGGAATTAACCTGTGAGGGTTGGGGACTACTACGGTATGGGAGGGAATGATGTGTTATTGGCGTGCTAGTAGCATGATGCTGTGACGTGATTTTATCTGCTAGGTCGCTTCCTATGGAAGTAAAGAAGTGACACACCTCGTTAATTGAAGACATATGATCACCTTTCAATTCCAACAACTCAGTGGGACTTGTCCGCGGTTTATGTCTGTTTGTGATAGTGTTAATGGTCTGCCACAGTTTACGGGGACAGTTTTTGCCTTCTTTTAACTCATTTGCTTCATAAGCTGTTCTTAGTTTCCTAAGTAAATCGTTGCAGAAGTTGCGGTATCGAGTGTAGGTAGTTTTTAGGATTATATTATCTGGAGAGTTGTTGGCATTAGTATGCATTCTGTCTCGATTTTGTATGCATTTCAACAGTCCTGGAGTGACCCAAGGTTTTATAACATGTTTTTTCCTAGGGACATTTACTTGAATTGAATGTTTGGAGACGACCGAAGTAACAGTGTCGATAAATATGGTTGTTGATGTGTTGACGTCGTCAGTGTTATACATTCCGGAAAAGTCTACATTTTCGAGATCAGCAATTATGGCTGCATAATTCAAGCGAGTGACTTTGCGGGATGATTTGTGCGGAGGGTTGTAGTTAGAAATATTTAAGAGAGTAGGTTTGTGGTCTGTGATATGCGATTCTAGGATGAGAGAGGTGGATGTAAGGTTGGACTTAAGGAAGATGTGGTCTAAACATCGATCTAAGCGGGTAGGAACAATATGGGTGGGCAAAAGTCCGTGAGAGGCATTTAGTGACAGGTATTCGAGCGTTCTGTCATTTCTGTTGGTTGGACTTAGGTCCAAGTTCATATCACCCATAAGAGCGATGTTAGAGTAGCGAGAGATACTATTATATAGACTGTCTAGATTAGATAGAAAGGAGTTAAAGTTACTCCTAGAGTTAAGTGATGGTGAACGATACACTGCAACTACTGCCAGTTCGTTGTTACCTATTTCACATAACAGGCAATTACCTCCTTCAAATTCTGGTTCCCGTACAGAACTTTGCAAACCAAATCTAGTGTATATAATAATGCCGTCATTTTGATTGCAGTTAGAGATGGTAGAGTGAGCCTGAAACCCGTCCAGGACAAAAACAAATGACAAATGTTACCCATAAGAAAATTTCTCAGTCACTTCCCTGAACCAGCCACAGAAAATTAGAAGAACTATAAAACTGACCACCGAAGAAACCGAATCGAAACATCACACTTGGCAGCAACGCTTGCCAGCTCTCAAAGTTAAAATATCTCTTAAATATCTCTTTTCTATTTCCAGTTATCTATCCCATAAACCTGCCATGTTTTGTCTCTGCATCACCCTAAGGTTAACTGGTAGAAAATGTCTCAGGCATAAAGTCCGCCTTTGTACACAATTTTTTTTTTGCTTGTTCATACATTTTTAATAAATAAATAAAATAATAATGAAAAGGCTACCATTATCCTAAAATAATTCACTACGTCCATATTTTTTGTAGCAAACAGACTGTGATATTCGATACGATATACCATCTATAACCCTTAGGAACAACGTACTGTCCCACACAGCCACACAATCCGTCTCTGTCAACAGTAGCTTTATATACTCCGCACAGTAGGTACTTGTGTCTGAGATGTCATCTGACAAAATATCGACGTCTGCGGACGGCAGGGCCTTTATGGATCCTAGTATTACTGGTTCACTATTTTTAATACCTTGGGATAATGTAGCTGTATTGTCTTTTGTTACTTTGGGAGTATGTATGTATAGCTTTTTTCGAACCAAATTTGATGAAACTTCATATTCTCTGGTCCCGCTTACACGGCTATGATCAGTACCATTTGTTACTGTACATTTTGGTATCACTTGGCAGTTTCATACTGTACTATGTTCTTAACTGTATGAACAATGGGTTGTAGATGTTGGATCCCAACTTTTTGCTGTAAAAATAAATATCGTACAGCTCTGTCTGAACCAGGGCTTGTTAACGATACCAAATAACAAAATAATTACCGTTAAGTAACGTTAATTTCAATGTGATACCTTACTAACGTTACAAAAAAGTAATGTTACTTTTTTAACTTAACAGAATTTTAACGTTAATTAACAATAACGTAAAATACACAAGTAACGTTAATTTTACCGTTAATTTAGCTACGTTGCCGTTCCGTAGATTTACATTTTTGTGCGCTCGCTTTGGCATAGCGTTGGATCACTATAGATGCACTGTTGCCGCTTTGCCACGCCGCCGCCGCGCCGTCGCGCCTCATTCGTGTGTAATACCTACAGTGAGTTGGTTTGTTCGAGACGCAAAATTTTTGGTTGGGTATTTCAGACGAAGTTTCTTCCTGAAGGGCAAGCGATAACTTGCTATTGACTTTAAAATAAACTGGTTTACCCCTAATTGAGCCCATTTACCTATGGCAAATTTCAGGCATCACGGGGATAGTTTTTTTTTTGGTGGGAAATCTTCAAATGACCTCTCACGCTCTGGGCGGAGCGGAAGGGCGTGTCAGACTTACTGACTAAAACCCACTCGTGTTCCTTCAGTTGCTGTGCGCCAGGGCCACGGTAACTCTTTCGAATAATCCGCGACCCCGGCAGACATCGCCCCTTTTGGACCCCGTCAATGGTGCTGACATCTCTTTGAGGTGCGCGTGGAACACGACGCGCTGTCGAACCGGGCCTGGTCCTTACCGCAAGCTCGCGCCTACGGTGGCCAGGAGTTGGCAAACGACTCCCGACGCCCAGGGGGTCTCTTCCTGTGGTGTCTAGGGGCGCGAGGGCGCAGCGATTGCCTCTCCCTCACGCGCTCCGCCTCCTCCTTCGCAAGAATTACAGCTTCGCAGAAGGAGGTGACGGCTTCCCATTCCCTCTCGCTCCGTACCATGGCCTGAACCAGCACGCGTAGCAGGACTATTATAGAAACTGGTTTTGTCGACGGAAGAATAGACAAAAATTACGTTCCGTGAAGACAGTACGACGGCAGCAAAGTAGAAAGAGTCAACTGCACTTTTTACGAAATTCAGTAAAACGTTCACGTTTTTCTTTTATCTTGCTTATATCTCGAAAATGGTGTGTCCTATCGCAAAAATAATGAAAATTTCGACCCCCTTTATGTAACCCTTAAAGCCCTAAAACTGAACATGTAGGTAATCATTTTTCACATTTTCCATACAAAATGTGAAAAATTCAATTTTTCCATTCCAATTTTATACTTTGGGGCCGTCGAGTAAAAAGTTGTCTAATGTCTTTAGCATGGTGATTACAAAATCAAATTGTCTTCACTACCTTAGACAACAGTCAGTTCAGAGTGATTTTGACGTTTGGGATAGAAATATTTCTTCTGAAATAGTCTACATATAAAAGGACCTAGACAGCGATCGGAAGAAACGAAAGACAAAATGACAGATTGTAGAAGGATTTTTACGGTGCGATGTCAAAAATAGAGAAACGAAATGTCACTTTGTATAGAAATAGCTATGTATTGTCTTCCAAGAAATAGAAAGCGTCATGCTACGCCAGCAGGGTTGGACGCGAGAGGTCACCGCCACGAGGATACGGCGGTGCTCCGCCCAAGCCGGGCAGACCACCGTATGCTCCACCGTGTCCTCCGGTCGATCCACACAATGATAACACCCGGGCGTTTCCTCCCGCCTTATCCGAAACAGGAACCTCCCGAAACAGACATGTCTGGTGAGGACCTGCGTCAGGCGGAAGGTGAGGACGCCGTGGCGCCTCTCAAACCACTCCTCAAAGAGGGGACTTATGCCGCAATTCTGGCGTGCCCTGTGCTGGGTCGCGACAGTCGCACTCTCCATGCCGCCATGAGATCCCGCCGGGGCTCCGTCCGCTGTGCCGCGATTTCTCGCGGCAGCGGAGTTATGCCCCGGCGATCGGGGGATGCCTGAAATGCGTAAATGTAAGCGCTCATACATATGAATGGCACGCGGCGGTCGGTGACAACAGTCGACATGCCGTGGCGGTGCGTTAGACTATTAGATCCTGCATGTTTACAACGACTATTGTAATAACTATAAATAAGTAAATTAATTACTTTGATTATTGTCTTCACTCATCTTGATATTGGAAAAATTGTCAGTTATCACACTTATCACTAACTAAATCAGCTCACTATACTAGTCACGCGTAAGAATCAGACAATGTTTTTATCGGCACGGCATCACAGCGACGCGTGAGAGGGCACAGCGGCGCGGCGAGCAGCCCGCCGCGCACCTCCGCCCCCATTACTTCCATTTCACAAGATAACAGTTAAAAAATAACGGTAAAATTAACGATATTTAACAATTAACGTTAATAAAAATTAACGTTAAAATGTGGCAGAAGTAACGTTAAATCTGTTACCGTTATTTAAATATTAACGGTAACTCTGTCAAATAGAGGTAACGTTACGAACATTTTACCGGTACTTAAAGCCCTGGTCTGAACGGCCACTCTCTGTACAAATAGCTCAGAGTTGAGACCGATATCAAGGGGTTAAATTTGATTAATTTCTTATTATTATATTTTTTAACAGAAACTAATAGAGTGGTAGAGAATGCCTAGGGCATTAAGTCCGCCTTTGTATGTTATTGTGTGCGAGAAGTTTAAATAAATAAATAAATAATAATAGCTGTGTATTTTATATAAAACATTGGTCAGGCAGGGGCCATAGTCTTTCCATAGTCCTAGATAACCAGTCCTCTTAAGCTACCCAAATTTATAATGCAATATCTTTGTTTCCATATTCTGCAGTAGTCTGACACCAGACGTGGGTTGTCCTTGGGCGCACTTGTATAGTCCGAACAGGGATACTCGTCGGTTGATGCCTCATTTAATTAAAAACGTCTAACGGGTCTCTGCGAATTGGCTCGACCCCTCGTACGCCTTCCAAAAGTCCGGGATCCTAGAGTCCCGAGAAATGTCAAGAGTCGTAAAAAAATTATTTTCATAAATTGAAAATGTTATTGGTTCTGAATCATCTCTAAAAATTTAGCGGATCTTTGAAAATTAACCCTCTAAAGTGTAATATTTAACTGTCTTTCCAAAGTGTTTTATGGTATTCAAATTAAAGGTATTGGGCCGGATAATGGCCGCGTTCAGGCTGAAATAACGATAACTAGAAGAAGAATTGGTTACAGGTCCACCCTTTTTTACATAGAACCTAAGTTTAATGGCGTCCTCGTGAAATATAGGCAATTTCAGGATCCCGCCTATAGAAAGGCATCTGCAAAAAACTGGTTTAATTAAATAAAGTTTGGAGACGTTGAAATTTTCGCATGTATTAATGGGTTATCTCTTTTTAAAGGAACTATTATGCGTGAGGACTGAATTTCACCAGTTCCTACAAATTATGTTTATTTTCTTTTGATAGGTTTTGCCTATAACCAGCAGAAGAGTAAATATCATATGAAATATTCTGAAAAATTGTTAGGATGAACAAATTTCCAAAGTTTGACGATTGATAATTATGAAATTGATGATTATTAATAAAAAAAAATATCGTTCCTACAGTCGCAAATCGCATTTCGATCAACATCCCACGTAAAACAGCTGCCATTTGCAAAAAAACCAAAGAAAATTTGAATTTGGTGGGCTACATTTGAGGATTCACCTTAAGAATCGGTTACCAGACTAGTCTTCCACAAAAAGCTTAACAATTTAAAAACCCTAAAACCAAAATAACAAAGTTCCTAGCACAATAAAGTTACCCCTTAAAATATTACAGACACTACTCGTAAAATATAAACGGTAGAGTTTAGAAACAAAATAGCTAATAATATTGTTTAAGATGAGTTTTTAACGGCTGTCATAAACTTGAGATTGTCGGAATATTTTCATGGCTCTTCAACAGATGTACCTACTTGAGCTGAGATAAACCTTTACATTGAAAAATAACCAGCATTTATCATATTTTGACATGAAGTCAGATTTGAAGTATGCTTTGTGAAGATTTTTTTATGAGTGATATTAATTTTATGTCAGCGTTTTTTTATTTGTTTTTTTTTCGGATTTTGTAGACTTTAGACAAGGATGGTTTGAGTTGAAGAAGTTATTATGATAAATGACTTGTTTTTTAATTGCCTAACTTACCTGTTGGTCACCAATTGTATTTTGGTTGCTACCTATTTATTACACAAATAAAAACCCAGACTTAAACAAATGTATAAAAGTTGATCAGAAATTGTATTGTATCGAACTCGAATTCTGCTTACTTCGCTTGACTTTTAACTCTTTTTACATGTAAAACTTCCAGCTGATAACTTACTAACTTCCATATTTAAAAACCGCAAAGAAACTGAAGAAAGAAACGCAAAATAAGTTTTTTACCCAACACAAGCCATATTAATCCCTCCTACTCTCGCTTCGCACCCACGTCGAAAGAATACTAATGCTTTTTCAAAGCGAAAACCTAAAAATATAAAAAAATAGCGGAAAACCGTGGAGCATCAAAAATTCGATGTGTTTCCGGCCCCGATGACTTTCTTTTCCGTTTTCCTGTATCACAAATTAAATGGCGTTGCTGTTTTTATTTCAACGTACGTTTACGTTTTCGTTTCAACAACGTATGGTTTTTGTTTGCAGTTCTGAAATTGGTGGAATGTTTTCGTTATAGCGTGAGTCATGCTCGGGTTTGTGTTCATGGTTTTTTGAGTTTAATTATTACGACTGCTAGTCAAGAACGAACGTAACAATGCAATATCTTCATTGCCGTACAGCTCCTTAAGAAAAGGTTTGGCGACAGCAGTCGGTATTTGCATCAGACTTATTTAAGCATCAGGTCCTGCTTAACGTTTGTGGGTCATTTGTCAGTTTTACAAAGTCAAAGTCAAATCATTTATTTCAAATAGGCACATAAAAGGCAACTTTGAACGTCAAAATTTACAAAAAAAATTGAATTGATTCTAGTTGCCCCTTCCAAAAGGTAGTTTCGTATGGAGAAGAATGGGCAAGAAACTCCACCGTTACTCTTTTAAAATGTTTTAAAATATTATGTAGGTTCACATTAATTATATAATTATATGTGAAGACGATGCACCTAGAATAAAATAACTATACCACAATAGGTAAAAATAATTAAATATAATGGAAAGACAGATAACATACATGCTGTATTGCAACAGACTTTCCAGCTGCCTGTCAACCATAACTAGCTAACCTTTTCACTACTGCATGACCTATTCTCGTATAACAGAAATAAAGCGACTTTTCAAGAAACAAAACCCTCAAAAACTTTTCCTATCTCTTCTAAAAATCAAAATAAATACAAATGGTTGCAGAAACTTATCTTGTCGCGTCGCTTGTGAAGTCGATAGGAAATGGGTCAGCTGTGCATTCGTGGCGGGTGGCCAGTAATGTCGCATGACTGGTTTTCAACAGATCTTGTGATACTTCGAGGTTGGTAGTTGTTTACTTGTTGTTGACATGCGTTTCTTGAGTACGTGAATAGTGTTTTTCTTTCTATGATCTGTTCTTAAAGTATCTGATTTAAATGTAAACAAATTGACCAGAAAACGGTTCTGCGGATGCCGATTTGTAGTTCTAATTACAAATCAACTGCTTTGATTTGATTATTTGGATACATAAACCCGAGTCTAATTTTAAATCACCATAACGATGTTTTTTTAATCATGGTCTGCCAGTTTATGTAATTTTTGTGCCCTACCCAAATGTCCTTTCTTTGGTATTGTTCGTCGAATCGTTGAGCTCCTTAAGTGAGTTGAGCTGCACGATTACTGACAAATGCGTGCACTGACTGGACAGGTCTACTCAATCTGTGTGGTTCTTTCCTCAAAAGACCAGTTCTGATACCAATCTACATGGTCTTCACATGATCTGACCAAGATTATGTCGGCACTTTAAAAGAGACTGTGACTTCCGAGTTTTTTTCGGCTTTTCTTCACAGAGTAGTCAGATAGGAAACGCCGAACTCATCTAGTTTAAAAAAATATGATTGACGTATAAAAGTGTTTGTACAAACCTACTTATAGAAATAAATAATTTATCATTTATCATTTCATTTGACTATATTGTAGTTATTTTTTTATCCTACATTTTCGTCGATGATTTTTCAACTACAATTCAATAAAGTTATTCAAACAATAATTGTTGGAAAAAGTGAGGGGAAATAATGTTGAAACTATTATTTATGTGTTACTAACACCCTTTAGTGAGTGACTGCGTTAGAATTTCAACTTAACAGGGCGTGTGTGCACTCTCAACAGATACTTTTGGAACAGAAATGACAGATTACTATGTATAATGGGACCAAATATAAGCTACAGCTATAGCTATTGATTAAATTGTTGACCATGTATTAATTTGACTGTATATTGATATTTTGACATTTAATAACTAAATTTGACATGTAAAATAATTTTAAATGTACTTATTGCCATTACATAATTATTGTATGCCTATTAGGCAGGACATATTGGAACTTTATTTACTGTTTAGACCTGTAACTAACATTAAATATTTTGAATTTGAATTTTTGAATTTACAAATAATGGATTTATTAAAGCAGGTAAGGGAGGAAGTGGACACAGTAAAATGTCGGCTAAAAGAGTCATCATCATCAATGTTTGGGTCGGCTTCCAGTCTTACCGGATGCATCTGAATACCAGTATTTTACATGGAGTGAAATAAAAACGTATCGTGCCAAACTCTAATTAATTGTTAAAATACCACAGGGGAACGTAACACACTATCAGTAGGAATGGTATTCATTTTGACAGTTCAACAACATTCATTACGTTATTTACGTTGTTGAGCAGGCAAAATTTTTCGAACATATGAAGTAATGCATTAGCAATAGGCTTCAAAATGATTTAGATTGTGATTGATAGTGTGTTACGCAATTAGGGTGCGGAATATGGTTTTTAACTGACGGTGATTTTATAATTAATACGTGGATTTAATTTTGAAACATTAAAATCAATGTCTGTGGTCTTAAATCTTTTTTGTTTAAGGCGATCTCTGCATCTAGACAAATAAGTTAAGCAAGTGAAGCATGATCTAATACAGTTTTCCATATAAATAAGATTGTCATCTTGTCTTGTCCCTTGCACTCAGTACAGTAATTTGCATCACAATTTACAATCCCATCATAGTTGTTTTTACCTACTATATTATGGATACGTTTCAAGACCTTGGTGCTGGTGCAAAGTCTGTGTGTTGGTCGGTGTATTGCGGATAGATACGTCCACTTTTGATACAACTATCTTGAAACTAACAGACGTTGGTCACGAAAATAGCGGGAACATATCGAATCTCAAAATCAAAGTACGAGTATTTATTACAATAGCTTTAGCATTAGCAAGCATTAGCTTCATCTTTCTGGCTTACAGACCAGAAAGAGGAAGCTAGATATCTATTCTAAAGCGTAGGTAGTAGATTCCTTGGGAACGCCACAATTGCGGCGGTAAGTCGTCTCTTTGAGGAGTGAATTTAGAGGCGCCACGGCGTCCTCTCCTTCCGACTCACGCAGGTCTTCACCAGACACGGTTGTTTTGGGAGGTTCCTGTTTCCCATAAGGCGAGAGGAAACGCCCGGGTGTTACCACTGTGGATCGCCCGGAGGACACGGTGGAGCATATGGTGGAGGTCTGTCCGGCTTGGACGGAGCACCGCCGTGTCCTCGGGGAGGCGATCGGTGGCGGCAATCAATCGCGTCCGGCCCTGGTCGAAGCCATGGTACGGAGTGAGAGGGCATGGGAAGCCATCACCTCCTTCTGCGAAGCAGTAATGTTCGCGAAGGAGGAGGCGGAGCGCGTGAGGGAGAGGCAATCGTTGCGCCCTCACGCCCCTAGTCGCCGCAGGAGGAGACACCCTAGGCGTCAGAAGTCGCTAGCCAATTCCCGTCTACCGCAGGCGCGAGCTTGCGGACGGTGGGCAATGGGTAGGTCGCCGTCCGGTAAGGACCAGGCCCGGGTCGACGGCGCATTGTGTTCCACGCGCGCTTTAAAGGGATGTCAGCACACACTAACGGGACCTGCTGACCTCTTTTCCCTTTACTCAACAATGTGCCTCCCCTTTTCGAGGATGACTACGACTTATCTATATTTTAGTATACTGTATAGATACAATTAAAAATACAGGTTACTAAACTTGTTCTGTCAAATTTTGAGTTTTATTCTCAGTTAGTTCGAGGCCCAGGGGAGGCAACTGCACCCGTTGCCCCACTGTATCCGCGCCTGTATGGAGAAGAACGGGCCACAAAATCCATGGACCCTCTTTTAAATAAAACAATATAGTGAAACCAGCTATTCCTTTATCATCCTAAATAAAAACGATTTAGTGTCAGTGGTAATTTGGCACCTTGTGTTTTTAGTCGAAAATGAAAATACCTAACTATCCATTTTCTCCAGTATTAAAATCACCTATCTATTATGGAGTACACATAAAAATGTCTACAGCTTCAAAAAATTTTGAGAAGGCAATGTGCAATCGCGTGTACACTTACTGCGAAAAATATAAAATGTTTGACGAATACTAAAATGGCTTTCGGAAAACCCTTAGCATTCTATGAAATACAGGAAGAATATAAAATATTTGACGAATACCAAAATGGCTTTCGGAAAAGCCTTAGCATTTTATGAAATACAGGAAGCCCGAAACATAATAAATAACAAAAAATATGCTATACAAGCTATAAAAAACACTCTTATTGGGAGCTATATGTTTGAGCCGTTTGGGGTTGAAACACTAGGGTATTGGGGTCACAGTGCTCATCGAATATTTCGGGACATCGCCAAGCGATTGGTCGACTCTTCACGTGACCAGAGGATCGGCATATTTTTAGGCCAAAGAATCAGCATTGCCATCCAATGTGGCAATGCTGCCAGCCACTTGGGCACTTATCCCATTGAACGCGATGCGGACGAATTT
Source organism: Dryobotodes eremita (assembly GCA_917490735.1). Lineage (NCBI taxonomy): Eukaryota > Metazoa > Arthropoda > Insecta > Lepidoptera > Noctuidae > Dryobotodes > Dryobotodes eremita. The sequence continues at coordinate 3,899,714 of OU823254.1, read as the reverse complement.
TTTGATGCCCTATGAGCTCTTTCCTTTTTTTTATTGTTTTAGTATTTATATATTCTTTATGGTACACCACAAAATATATAACTCAAATACTACAAAAGATATAATGATCGGCCTTATCGCTTTCTGCGATCTCTTCCAGGCAACCTTGGAATGGAAAGTGGTTTTGCCTGGACATAAAATGGGGCTGTCCATAGTACATAGTAGTTGTATATATTTTAGTGTTAGCTTGTATATTGTAATCTATTTAGTATGGATTGTTATGTACTTATAATAAAGAAATACCAATCAGTAGGATTTAAAAAAAAAAATGAAAATGGGCACCGTAGGCGTGGGCTTGCGGACGGCGAGTAATGGGTAGCTTGCCGTCCGGTAAGGACCAGGCCCGGGTCGACGGCGCGTCGTGTTCCACGCGCGCCTCAAAGAGATTTCGGCACTAATTGACGGGGTCCGATAGGGCCGATGCCTGCCAGAGTCGCGGATTATTCGAAAGAGTTACCGTGGCCCTGGCACACTGCAGGCAATTGAAGGAACCCGGGTGGGTTTTAGTCAGTAAAAGTCTGACACGCCCTGAGCTCCGCCCAGAGCGGGAGAAGTTATTTGATAATTTCCCACCCACAAAAAAAAAAGACATAGCGGTAGTGCTTAAATCATTAAGTCCGCCTTTGTACGGTTATTTTTACTTGAGCGTAAAGTTTTAATCTATATTAATATTATAAAGAGGTAAATTTTGTTTGTAAGTTTGTATTTAGGGAGTAATCTCTGGAACTACCGGTCGGATTTGAAATTCTTATTGCAATTGATAGCCCAAGTCTTGAGGAAGGCTATAGGCTAACATCACGCTAGGACCCTTAGGAGCCGAGCTACATGAAAAAAAGGCAGAAAGAAGGCTAAGCGAATACGAAGTAATAGTGCAGGCAGGCGATGCGATGCGACGGGGTGGGCCGGGGGAACAAGAAATTTCACGTGTATTAAGTCACGGGCAGAAGCTAGTTGATGAAAAAGATTGATACAATTATTGTTAAATACCTCTTTAATTCCGAAAACAATAGCGAAACCCAGAGGACTACTAGCAGAAAACAGTTGAGCTAAATAATTGAATTGAACCAAATTCAATCAACGACAAAAGGATTGTTTTCAACAAATTTAAAAGACAAAGGGCTTTTTTTGAAGACTTGCTGTCATTTGCAGGTCTCTTTTGTGGCACTGAAAGAAAAGAATTAGCTTAAAGAAATATCTAGGAAGGCAGTTTTTAAAAGTTGTTTGTTTTGAACGGCATAAAGGAACGACATTTTAAGATAAGCTCAATTTTCGATAAGACCGTATAAGTCACGGGCTTTTTTTTTAAACGCGTTCTATTTAAAAAAAATGATTTATCAGACCAGATTAACTTAATTTAAATGATGCGGCAAAACATTTTTTTCATATTATGTTAAAACTGAGCTTATAAACTGAACTTCTTTCTGAATGTTTATTTTACGAGCCATATGCTTATACTATTATTTCTTTGTTTCAGAGAATGCATTGCGGGTATGCAAAAGACAGTTAGCTGCACAATATTTATTAAAAAAAAATACGTTAGAATCATGGATCGCTCTTTCCGCTTATTTTCTAGCCACACACACTCGCATGGAAAAATGCGATATTGTCTCCCATTTCGTGCTGAATTTCAGAACCTATTTGAATGACAGTCGTTGTTATTATAAGCTGATACATTCTTGCATAATATACGTTCTGGCATAATATTATACGTTCGCGCATTGTTATTTTGTGCTCTTGAGCCTTTTTGTTCTTGATATTTTAAGTTGAACGAATGGAAGTGTATTTTTAGGTAGTACTATTGTTTTTGGATGAATAGGTCTATTTGTTGTTTAAATAAAAAACAAAATAATTAAAAGGAACTGTTATGGAATTTAACTCTTGAGGATATTTCAATAGAGTTATTGGAATCTTGCGGCCTTATAAATTGTTATTGTACTCGTATATATACCTAAGCAACAATTATTATAAGTTATTCAGGGAAATGTTTTACATAAAGAATCAATGGTAGAATCATGGTTTGACATCCAAACATTGTTATGACCATGTAGTTAAAAATCATTAATTAAATTCATAGCATAATGAGAAATTATCGATACAGGAATCACAATTTTTAATTAAAACTAATCTAAACTTCACCTATTCCGTAGTTTTTAATCATATTAGCATTTAATTTAAAATAACCGTTACAACTTATAATTAAACCCGCCATTATAATTAAATCGACATTTCATTCCAATTCAAACAATTCGAACATCGACACTCTAATTTCAAAATTCAAAAACACCTAACACGACCACTAAAGGCCCAATCATAGCTCGTAATTTGAAATATTGAGCAAAAAGTTTTCGAACCGTTATTCATTTAAGATAAAAGATCTATTTCCCTCTCCGGGCGTGACCTAGAAACTAAATGGCGCATTTTTTGCATTTCACGATGCAGAAGGCTTTATTGCACTCATTAGTCTAGAGTTTTTGTATTCTATGAATGTTCTATACTCTATGTGCTTGGATTTCAGTCTTGATGCGTTGTGCAATACGTTTATTAAAAATTGTGGACTGGCTTAATTAGTGAGGGGAGTGAAGTTTTTCTTGCGAATGGCCTTTGAATTTTAAATATGTTTTTAGTGTATAGTTTTAACTTTAGGTACATTGAAAGTAGTTCTACCTATCAGCACCTTGCTTATATCACACACGATACCCATTTGCACCTAAAAGTAAAGGAAGAAAGAAAGATAGATACAATAAAGTTTATTTGGACACAATTCGTGAAACACAAAATACAAATAACAAGAAAAAAAGTGTTAACAACAACAGTGTGTGCCTCACAGCTGCGCCACAGACAGATGCTGTCTAACGCTAGTTTTCTAATGAACCCTTATGGACAAGTGACGGGGCGTACAAGAGTACAAACAGTTTCAACATACCTAATACATAATTTTTATACGTATAAATAAATTAATAAACTAGTACTTATTTCGTATTAAATATAGTTCCAAAACAAAAAGAAAATAAGAAAACTACAAGAAACTGTCTCAGCAAAACCTGTTCTTGGCGATTAGCTAGATTGATCCGTGCACGATGCACTCCCAAAGCGCCAAAGGCCGCCGAGCGTGACGGAAAATACCCCGACAGCTAGTTTAAAGAAAAGAAAAAATACAAATTTGGACTATTTGTATAAGCCGATCGGTACGAGCCAGCAAGCGTGGGCCGTAAACCGCCGCCAGACCCTAGCATGGTTTGAAGCATATTTGGACGGAGCCTAGACTTCATCAAACGAGTTCGCTCAAGCTTGAAGTTGATTTTCAGAGAGCCTCTAACAAGCCTGTGACCACTGCCGGTATTAATCCTGTTGATTACCGAGACATCCCTGAATATACGTTTTTTATCCGTTATGATGAAGTCTATCTCATTTTTCGTCATAGTGTCGGGACTTCGCCACGTCCGCTTCCTTTGAGGCTGTTTCTTAAAGAAGGAATTCATCAAGAAAAGCCCCTCCTTTTCAAGGAAGTTGACTAAAATTTGCCGCCTACGATAGAGAGACGTTAATGCAATCAAATGCACGGGAAAAATCAAGTAGCACCATAAGTGAACACATGCCCTTATCTTGGGCTGATAGAATATTGTCCGTAACATCCAGTAACGCCGTAGAAGTGCTGCGCTGTTTCTTAAAACCGGATTGTAGATCAGGCAATACTTCGTTTTCTTCTAAAAACCGAGTTAATTGACGGCACACTACTCTCTCCATAATTTTTGAAAGACAGGGAAGAATACTGATTTGCCGCAAGTCTTTAACTTCTTCAGGGTTTGGACTCTTAGGTAGGGGTCTAACTGTGGAAATTTTCCATTGGTAAGGAAACTTTGATTACCATATGGAACAATTAATGATGTAGGTAATAGTTGCTAAAGAGTTAGAGCGGCAAAGTTAGAGTAATACTTAAGGTTATGTTGTCGTAGCCTTCATTCAGCGTTTGACTTTAGGTCGGAAATAATGTGATATCGTTTTGGTCCACCGGAGCAATTGTAAAAATTGCTTCACTATATCTGTGGGTCTCATAGAATTATATAAACGACGAGCTAGCTGCCGAGTTGCCAAGGACATTCAAAAGAGTGTTATCTAATAGGTCTGGGTTTCTAAAACGTGGGAAAATCTTGTCCTTGCTTAGAAGGGGCAAAGGTTGATTGAATGTTCTTCCATAGTAATTTAGGATTATTTATTTTATCTGTCTGTGTATTTTTATGTGTCTAAAGTAAGCAATTTTTGAACTTTCTACTAAGGATTTTAACTGTTTATAGAAAAAAATATTGTTCCCGATTTAGTATTCCTATATTTGGCTAATGCATTGTCCTGCTACCGCATCATGAGCTGGATAGTGTCTGTAATCCAGGTATACGATAATTCCTTAATATGACAAGTCTTTAAGTGGCACGTGAACATCAAACAATGATATTATGCAGTGATTAAAAGTATCAACCACGTCATTCACATCGGTAAATTAAGAAACACGACCTATGTTTGATTGTAATAAATCCATATAAAAACTTTGCCTACATATGTCTTTTATCGGCCTAAATTTGGTTACATATGGCATAAATTTGTTCTGCTTTATGTGAAATTCACCGACTATAATGGAAATGCCTGTAATGGAACCAAAGGATTCCACCGTCATGTATCTTATCCTAAGGTCTGTGCACAGTAGGTCGATAAAAGTCTCACTCGTATCTGTGAAATGAGTCGCCATCGTGACAAGTTGAACGAGACTAATGCACTAATGCATGCTAAAAATTCTTGTACTTTTTTGGTTTTGGTCTCGTTTTTGATGAGCATGTTCACATTGAAATCACCAAGTAATATATAATGGTCACAGTTTCCCAACGTAGCAAGTGTTCATGATGGCGTAAAGGCCATAAAAACAACGTAAATTATAATAATGGCAGAACAGATTTCATCTGGGAGATTTACGAGTATCAAGCAAACGATTGTGTGTCAAAAATCGAACATACTTGTTTCTGTAAGAAAACACTTTCGTCCTCCAGCAGAACAACCACTATACAGCAGTAACAAGCTGATCACTGAAAATAAATTTTAATGATTAACGCTTCATCGAACTCCTGACCTTCCAGCCTTTAATAATACCTACTCCAATAAACAATCTTCTTCAGTCTTCCACCAAAAAATTACCATATTAACACGAAAAAGCGATGAGACGAAGAAAGAATCAATGGAAATTGTTATTTACATGTAAATAAGGAGCTTAAAATTTGTTTTTCAGGGCAGCGCTGCGAAAGAAAATTCGCATAATAAGTATTAATAGGGATTCTCAGCGAACCCGGTTTCATTCCTTTACGAAAATCTAAGGATGTAGCACCTAGCGTGGCGGTAAGTAGGATTTACGAGTTATTATTATGAGGTACTTCGTTTAATATTTAACACTAAGTGGACGTTATAGGATTTAGCACTTTTTCGTATTTTCTGAGTTGATCTACATGATTACTAACAAATGCGTGCAAATATTGGACAGGCTCACAAAAAATTGTGTGGTTCTTTCCTCAAAAGGCCATTTTATGCAGTAATCTACATGGTCCTCATACGGCCTGACCAAGATTATACCTGTTGTCTAATTGAGTGACACACATAAAATGACAATTGATCGCAATTTATTTTATTAAGACAGTTCAGTCACGGTCATTGGGTTATTTACGTTGCTGAGCAGAAGAATTTTTCAAACCTTTGAATGAAGCAATGGATAAGGGATTTCCTTCAAAACCCTAAAATTGTCTTTGAAAGTGTGTTACGCATTAGGGTGCTGGTCTTAAAAAGCGACTGTGACCTCTGAGTTGGTTGGGGTCTTTCTTCTCAGAGAAGTCGGATAGGAAACAAGGACATCATCTAGTTTTTAAACATAATTTACTTTTGACGTGTAAGAGTGTTTTAAACCAAATTATACAATAAACATCATTTGTCTTGTTTAGTTTGAGATTTTACTAATAATTTTGCGTTTAAATTATATTTTCTTTTTGTTCACCACTTTTAGCAGTTCATAATTTTGTCATTGGAGAGAGGGATCTCCTAGCACAGGTATATCTTTTACTTAAAAGGAGGTCCTTATGTAGTATCAACTGTAAAAGTCGTACAAGTTTCTGCAATAAACCTTTTATTTATTATTATTTATAATTTAAGAAGTTTTGATGAGCTCAGTGCAGTTTGTCTCGGTACTAACTACTTAGTAGAAGATTTAATGAGGACATGGATTTATTATTATTGGTGAGCTTATGGCAAATTCCGAAAAAAGGAAAAAAGTGTCGAATGAGGGAGGTATGCTCAGCATATTCTTCTCTACAAATTATTATTGTACAAGTCATGTGCTCTATGGGATTTCCCCTCGTCAAAGATTACGAAATGTCATACAAAATTTCATCCCCTATTGTTAAATAGTCCCCTATTGTTTAATAATATTTTGCGCGTCGATGTCCGTGCCTTCAGATAACTCCTAGAGATGAAATTTTAAAAATCCATCCTTTGTGCTCACTTTTGCTATATACAAAGGCAAGGACATCGACGCTGCAAACTATTACCATGAACTCAGCATATGATTCTGAACCTGTTTCATAGAAACATTTGCTATTCATAGAAAAGTGAAAGTGAAGTGACTGCATTCGATTCGTTTTCAATCTTCGTAAGTACGATCATGTGTCCGCGCACCGGTTGCTTTTAAAATGGTTACCCATTCGTCAGCGCAGAGAGTTGAGGGCTCTGTCTATGTTGTTTTCTATTCTTGACAAACCTACTTCTCCTTCTTACCTCACTTCAAATGTTTAATACTTATGCTCCGCGCATAGTAAAAATCTTCGTTCCACTAACAATCGTCTTCTACGATGTCCTTCCCACCGCTCTGGTTTCATTCACTCTTCTTTCTTTGTCCAGGCGGTCTTTCTTTGGAATGCGCTCCCTCTGAACATCAGGACGGCAACCAGTCGGTTTACTTTTAAAGTGAAGGCACGTGAACATATTCTTAAGAAGTTGGCAGAATCATCCCAGCGCTGATTTGCTGGATTCGTTTTCTCCTCTTCCTATCGTTATTTCTCTTGACTAAGTTTATTTTCGTTATATGTATGTATGTATGTATCTATGTATTAGTATTTATTATTTTTCAAGTTATCTATCCCTTATGTTGCACCTGCCATGTTTTGTCTCTGCATCACCCTAAGGTTGACTGGTAGAAAATGCCTCAGGCATTAAGTCCGCCTTTGTACAGTATTTTTTTTTTACTTGTGCATAAAGTTTTAATAAATAAATAAATAAAAGTGCAATACCTACGCGCTCAAAAGTATGGAACAGCGAATTTTGTTTTTTTAATAACCGACTATAAATTTCAACGCAGGGGGTTCAGAATTCATGGTTACAGTTGGCGCGTCGATGTCCCCTGCCAGCCTGTGTAAGAAACTCCTGTGTAAACCTTTATGCTTCTAGACTCGGTTTAAGCTTTGCGTTGGCTGTCAGTGAAATTAAGATTTTAATGAAGTAGCATGAGATATTATTTAAATCTACGTTATTTATTCATACGTGTCAATACTTTCTAATTTCGAAAGTAACTCTGTCTGTTTGTTACCTTTTCACGCCTGAACCACTTAACCGATTGTTACGAAATTTGACAAATAGCTGAGGAAGGACATAGGCTACTTTTAACCTTAATTTTTTTGATATATATTTTGAGCTTCGCATAAGTTCTCTAAGCTCTTCTTCCCCCGATAGTGTTTTGTAAACATAGTAAATGTAAATAAATAGGTAGAGCTCTGTTTATTCATATTACAATTAATTCACTCCATAGTCTCACAGGTCGCCATTATGACTCGACAGATTTATTGCTACAGTAATTAATTAATTAATTAATTCCGTATGTAAATATATTGTGTCGTCATGTGTTTATGTTTAGGTATTAAGGTTGATTTGTTGGTATTATTGCGAGGTTTAGGGGTAGGCAGACGTATGAGGTAGCGAATATCTAGACACTGTTAATCAAGCCTTTAGTTAAAAACGCTTGAAGAAATAGGTACTCCTGTAGCGGCATCTACAAAGCCATATGCGAGCTACGCGTCACACTGACGTTACGCAAAATCCTGCATCGCGCAAGCTGAGTTTACCGCACAACTAGCATATATACAACGTCTCGACATCAATCGTCGCGCAGTTGCCCATCGGACACGACACCCGTCAGGTCGGACAATCTTCATTTTTCTATGGAGGTATGAAAGAACTTTACACCATGTTCCTCATACTTTTATACTCCTAAGTGTTATTGGGTTTTTCCATCAGAGATTTCTCAGTAACAGTCGAGTCTGGGTTAGTGCCCGGCTGATGGCATTAGACTCGCCCCCTATACATGAGAATAAACATAACTGGCGAAATCTCTGCCCAATCCTTCGGCAAAAATAGGTTTGATGTAATGTTAGGTATATATATTCGTTTAAATGGACATTTTGCGTTTGTCTAAACCAGTTTATATTAGCAATATATCGCAGATGTAACATACATACGTCACACTTAGAACTGTAGTTGACGCTGTTACTGCTCTTGACTTTGAATGGTACTGAAATGTGGAACTGTGGATATGTTCCGCTGATATTATTGTTTTTGATATGGTGGGGCTCGTGGTAAATAAAAACAGCCACACGGGGCAAACTTCAAGGTAAAACAACGCTTGCTGAGGTCGGTCCGTGGATGGGTGACCATCCATTACATATAGACACCCCTCCGTGTTTCGGAAAGCACGTTCAGTAGTTGGTCTCGGCTGTTATTCGTAGATCTTTTACAGTCGTCACGGGTAGTCAGAAGCCCGAAAGTCTGACAACCAGCCGTGGCAAGAGGATTCAGAGGTATCGTGTTACCTGGGTAGCTGGGTTCTGGAGCATAGAAAACACTGGTACTCAGCTGCAATTGGTTAGAATGGAAGCCGACCCCAATGTAGTCGGAAAAATGCTAGCCAGATGATCAATATTATTGTAAGATGTTGATTGCTGTTGTAAAAAGACGAACGAGAGAGTGAACGAGCGATATGGGTATGGAACCGTAACCAAAATCTACTCAACAATCAGTAATTTCCCAACCCATATACAAAACAAAAATAACATTGAATAAATAAAACAGAACATAATCAGCATAACAAGAGTGATCCCTTCCGAAAAAAAAAATCATAGCACAAAATAATATCCACACATATTGCAAAAATTCAGTACCTCAAGGTCTGTGGGTATCACTGAATGGAACGATACAAGAATTTGAATTGCAAAATGGCCGTCGCGTTGGGGCACTGCCTGCTACTATAAATTTAGTTATCTATGTGCAAGAGCGTGAATAGACAGGAGTTTCAAGGCCGTTCATTAATAAAATATTATGTTTGGTAGCTGCTATATTTTTGAGCTGTGGCAGTTTGAGAATGTTAGTAAGAGGAAGTAATAATAATAACATAACTTTTTTGTCAAGACCGGTACGGTTAACATCTGTCGGGCATGCCACCGTCCCGGTGAATCAATCCGACATATAGTTTCCGGTTGTTCTCGTCTTGCTAACGGCGAGTACTTGCACAGACACAATCTAGTGGCTAGGATTATCCACCAGCAACTTCCCTTGCAGTACAACCTTGTGGAGTCCGAAGTACCATACTAAAGGTACGTGCCCGACCCAGATCTCGAAAATGGTCACACCACATAGGACTGGGATCGATCTATCATCACTGACAGGACTATTGTAGCCAATAAGCCTGATATTGTGGTGATAAAACGATGAGAGCGCCGTGCAATGATTGTTGATATCACTGTCCCTCGTGACGAGAATCTCATGAAAGCTGAGAACGATAAAAAATCAAGTGTCTTGATTTAGCACACGAGGTTGTCGACATGTGGGACGTGGACTCTGCAATCATTGTCACCGCCACTACTTTTTATATTTTTAAATGTTTTTGTATGTTTTTTGGAAAAATATTTAAAATGTATTTAATATGTAATACGATTAATAAATGAAAATATAACTTTTATTTCAAATAATATTTTCATTCCATATTTAGTACATGTTAAAAATAATATTGTAGCGCTACTTAACAATTTATAATTTACAATAAGTATACATTACATATTAAGTAAACGTGTACCATATGTACCGCGTGTGTGTTTTTTTACCCTACTATGGAAGTGCACTTACGAGAATATAAACTGGATAGGATAGATATAGAAAATGTTCGTGATAAGGTAAATTTTAAAGTTATTCACTAAAATAGGACGCATGTTTCGAATCTTCACATAATAGTCACAATACAAGTTTTAAACTTAAAATAAAAAAATACGGATTGTTTGACATCTGGTCATCAATTTGACTACGTGTGGTTCAACTACGCCGATAGGGCGGAAGGTCTAATATTCAGGTACTGCAGGGTAATTGCGTAACACACTAACAGTAGGAATAGCTTTAATTTTGACAGTTCAACAACATTCATTGCGTTATTTACGTTGTTGAGCAGATTTTTTTTTTTACCTATGAAGCGATGGATTAGCAATAGGCTTCAAACTTATTCAGATTGTGATAGATAGTGTGTTACGTAATTAGGGTGCTGGACACAAGTATTATTTTTAAACCGTGCTTTGAAATAATGTTGTTTATGGTATTGTATTTGATTATTATTGATGATTTTGACGTTATTATTAATTATTAACAAAATTTGCCAAATGTTTGTACTAACACTAGTGTCTAAGTTGTGTATGAAAATAAACTTAGTAACTAGTGCAGCGTGACCTCTGCGGTTTCAACCTATTAATTTATAAGTAACTGGTCATAATTTCGTTATTCTTAATTTTTCAAAATCTAATTAAGAAGTAGAGATGGGTCTCTATTCATTATTGAAAAATACTTGAGTTGCTGAAAAATATAAATTTAATCCAGTCGATTTTTATAAATTTTCGACTTTTATTTTTAAACTGAGCCTAGTAAATTTTATTGATTATAACTTTCCCTTAATTCCTTATCAAGGTTGAAGTTATTATGTTCTGTTATCTGTAGTCAACCAAGTTATATTTTCAAGTTCTGCATAAATGGAGTAAGATATTCTTCGAATTTTTGGTATGTGCTTTCCCATATTGGCTCTCTCAGCAATACCCTATTTTATTTGTCGTAGGTGTAGAACCAGTTAAAAAGGTCTGCTTCCTGCCCTTTTTTTTCCGGGTACTGGACTATTTACCAGGCTTGTGTGCTTTTGGGTTGCTTTTACCAGCCGCATAGAATCCTTGAAATTCGAAACCGGTTAGTTCGTTTCGGTACGCGACACATGATTATCGTATCAGCTGCGATTCTGTCGAGGCGTGCTACGCTTTGAGGTTGCGGTTCATCAGGATCGACTTGTTATTTAAACCATCACACTTAATTATTGTAGTTATTAGTACTTTCAGGGTTAACATTTTCTCGCGAAGGAGGATGCTCGCGAAGGAGGAGGCGGAGCGCGAGAGGGAGAGGCAATCACTGCGCCCTCGCGCCCCTAGTCGCCGCAGAAGGAGACACCCTGAGCGTCGGGAGTCGATTGCCGACTCCCGGCCACCGTAGGCGCGGGCTTGCGGACGGCGAGCAATGGGCAGCTCGCCGTCCGGTAAGGACCAGGCCCGGGTCGACGGCGCGTCGTGTTCCACGCGCGCCTCAAAGAGATGACAGCAAAAATTGACGGGGTCCGACAGGACCGATGCCTGCCGGGGCTGCGGATTGTTCGAAAGAGTTACCGTGGCCCTGGCGCACAGGCAACTGAAGGAACACGGGTGGGTTTTAGTCAGTAAGAGTCTGACACGCCCTTCCGCTCCGCCCAGAGCGGGAGAGGTCATTTGATGATTTCCCAACAAAAAAAAAAAAAAAAGGGTTAACATTTTAATACTAGTTAATCTTTAACCAGGACTGTTGCTATCGGGATAACTTACGTTCATTTTTATAAGATAATATTCATTTGAAAGTTTACGTAATTCAGTAGTCACAACCCTAAAACCGATTGCAATCGATTCGCTAGTTCGGAAACTAAATGCGTAACAAAGATTTACCATCCGATGTAGGCACTGTAAGTTTTCTCGTTATCTCTTTTCATTTATGTGAAATTACCAGTTCGGCAACTGTTTTAATGATATTTAATTTTACCTTATTTTCTGTTGCGATTTTTATTTAAATAGTTATTAATTAATTATTATATGTGTTAAAGTGGTGAATTTTTATTTTTGGTTCGCTACACTTGTTACTAAGGCAATAGGTGCAATAAATCGAAGTAGATCAAATCATTACTGCAAACGGGTACCTAATTGTGGCTACACATTGAAATAGTATTATAGAACACAAATTGTTGACTAGAGAATCACACACTGTAGGTACACGATACAGCTATACAGAACGCGCGACAGTTTCTCAACGTGTTCCCTGCTTGACCGCCATCGACCAACTCTGGTTTTACTCTGGTCGAGCATTACTTTGTAGGCTCTGTCGAGTGCCGCCTGGTGGCGCTGGCGTCCAGTGTGCTTAGTGTGAGTTTTTTTAACTTCACCATCGCGTAAGAGTATACTCAGATTTATATGGCGCTGAGCTAGCGCCACCTGGTGCCATACGCGAAAACAAACAATTGTGAGTGTAGGTTTATTATTTTACTTTGAAGATGGTGACGATAGATTCCCACTCGAAAGTGAGCTCGTAAATTAGCGTGACTCCGTGTTATCGCGAGTGTGAGTTACAATTTCGACAGTTTTGACAGCTTGTTTGAGAAACTTGTTCACTTTCGAATAAGTAAAGTGTTCACTGAAGGATTTGTAGTGAGAGCCTTGAAAATGTGGTGAATTATCAAAATTATTTTATTTTAATTCGTTGTGTGGATTAAAGATAACTATGGCATCACGTTTATATTTTGTTTGGAAGATGTTTGAGATCGCTAGGGCTCAAAATGATTGTAATTACATGTCCTGTGTTCGTGCAAAAGCCCGTACTTCTAGCAATCCCCTAAAAGATCTTCCGGAGGCCGAATTTAAGAGAAGATATCGGCTTCCTAAGAAAGCGGTCAGGTTTTTTATGCCGAGAGCTGAGACAGCCGACTGGTTTAAAGTCTTCTCAACGGGTAACCTTGGAAGATAAGGTACTTAATAAATCATAAATCCATCCATACAAAAAATTGGGACGAACTTGTCTTCATTTTTAATTAATAGAATCCAATATAATGCAAATCACACTAGCTTCAAACATACACGAAACATAAACAAAATCGTTATAACAAGCACAATTTTGATATACAGCCGCTTTCACTATGAACACTGAATTTGAATGTCATTCTATTTGGTCGGTTTATCGGACGACGCATACGCGACACCAACATAAGAAAAATAATGATCGCAATTCACGGTGACCAAACGCGTATTGGATGGTTAGCTTTGATGGTAATTCGCACTCGCTTGCATACGGTTGTCGAGTTTGACGTTAACTCGATTTACTCGATGGTGAAATCATTCGAACAATGTTGATAAACTCACACTAAGCATACAGATTAGTCAAAGTCAAACGATTGATTTAACGTATTTCCGACATATAGATATTTTTGAGACTGACTGAACAATAGGCTGCCCGTCAGTTTCCACGTCAAACTTTGTCCTAGACCTGGCTTAGGGTAGTACAGAGTTTCAATGGAAAAAGAGGCTGGCGTATGGCTTATACAGGTTTTGTTACCACTGACGCGCGGTTTAAAGTACCGTGGGCAGGCAGCCTATCAGCAAACACCAGCAAACCATGAGTTATTCTCATATAGCTCAAGCCAATACAAGAGAAGAAGAATACTAAAATAAGTTTCAAAAGGATAGCTGTTATGATATTTAGGGTGGCAGAGACATCGACGTGCAAACTGGATACACGATTAATACATGATTCCGAATGCCACGGCGTTGAAATTTTTCGTGGGTTAAAAAAAATGCTTTTACATATATTTTCAGCGCGTAGGTTCACTTTTATTAGAGACAGCTGATTTTGTTTTTGATAACTGATGAAAATTTTTAACGCATTGGGTTTAGAATCATGTACTGAATCCATGGTATCAGATTGTCCGTCGATGTCCCTGCTACGCTGTAAATCAAGAAATACAGCCAAGGAAATAGTTCATATATATCAGAAAATGCAGCCAAGGACATAGTTGAGCCATTTTACGGCTCTCTGGCATCGTAAACTGTTTTCTCATAGCGCATTTTATGACGAGAACGAGCCAACTCTCAATCCACGCGAGTTAGCACGTACGGGTTAAAAGGATCTACTTTGATTGTGTTGAAAATGTTAGTGTGTTGTGCAGTTTTGTTTCGTTTTCGGGATTTAAATGTTTATTGCTTTAATGGATTTGTGGATAAAAACCCGGCTATAATATATGAAGGATTCAGGGAAAGAAGGATCATTGTCATAATGTTATAATTTTTGAGAAAATTTAAAAACTTTAATAAACTTTAAAAAGCCATTTATTTTAAAATGTTTTCTGACATATTTTAATACTGCCTTTTTTTTGGCAATTACCGTATGTACCTGTCACTTAATCTGAAGTATTAATTAATTCATTTGATCTTAATCTTAAGACGAGAAAAAAGATCAGAGTCCATAGACAATGATCTTTTTTTAAACAACAGCGCAGACCATGATCTTTTATTCCTACAACCATGCAAACAATTTTTGAGTCGCATGATTAAATTGATCTCTTTTAGCGTTTTATTGTTTTTTAGCCTGAAAGCTTTATGAATTTTCTACTAGATGGCATTGTCAACTCAATATTAAACAAATACTGACATAACTCTTCTTTCTCTGTAGCCTTCATATGTCGATAGGTGTAGTCGAATTATAGTGTCTGTTTGTGTGATCACTTAGCTCGCCTAAACTAAACAATGGATTTTAATGGAGTTGTCACCTTCATTGAGAGCATTTATACCTGAAGGTTTATTTATTTGGAGGCACGCACCAACATATACAATATAAATCACAATAATACAATAGGTTCTTCTACGTGTGCTCCTTCAATTAAAGGAGACCACAGCATGCACATATTACAACGAGGTGAAAACACGCAAAAAAAAAAGTTGAGAAAATATATGAAGAATGATGAAAGAAAAAAAAATATGTCAAGAGTGAGCATTCGTATTACACTGGTGTAAACAGCATACAAAAAAAAATTGAGAAAATAAATGATTACATTTGAGTGAAAACAAAAATACATGTCAAGATATTATATATCTTCACGTGACCAGAGGGCTGGCCAATTTTTTGGCCAAGGAATCAGCATCGCCATACAACGTGGCAAGCCTTTTGGGCACTTTTCCTGTCGACAACGATGCCGACGAATTTTTTGATGCCCTATGATTATTTTCGTTCTTTTTATTATTATTATTTTTTTTTTAAATTTTCACGTCGTGATTGAGCATTTATATTACAAACAAGTTGAATTTAAAGACTACAATACATTTAATTTATTAGCCACTAGTTTTTGCCCGCGGCTTCGCTCGCGTTAATTTAGACTTTGACTATCAATTCGGGTTATATATAATTCAATCATGATTCGAAAGACACGTGGCGCCATCTATTATCATAAGGACGTTAATGTTGTTTTCCTCGGGATCAGTACTATTTTGCGGGATGAAAGGTACCCTATGTCCGTTTCTGTACCCCTGAAAACGTATATGCAAAATTTCAGGATGATCGGTTCAGTGGCTTAGGCGTGAAAAGGTAACAAACAAACAAACAAACTTACTTTCGCATTTATAATATTAGTTAGGAAGTTAGGATAGGAAGTTAGGATTGTTTAGTATAATAATAATTATAATTATTTCACATTTGCTGACTATAAATTGGAGACGAGTGACATAGTTACATACTCGGATATTTTGGGGTGGTTAAATTCTTTTTTTATATTGAAATTGGCAGGGTTATGTCCAGGTTATAGGTTTATGTGTATAATATGTACATTCAATATTTAACTCAGATAAAGCACAGAAATTTCCATGTTTTGACATGTCACCATTGCAACCATGCGAAGCAGAGGCGGGTCGCGCGTGTGTGTATAGAACATTCAAAATTCGGTAGTTAAAAGTTTCATATAAGCCGAGCCCATAATTGACATAAACTGGATGCAATAATTAATGACTCAAGGCTACTACTGTTTTTAAATGGAAAAATCAAATAACACTTCGTCACGATCGAACCCACGAAACTCATGCTCAATTTATACTTGGGTTCCGTCAGGGAGCATGACGTCAGCGCTCGCGCTTATAGCCAATAGATATCAGGCAGTGAAGTCGATATAATACGCACATTATAATTATGCTGGTTGAATAATTTTTTTCAAGCCAGTTTGTGGGTAGATTCCGATCTATAGGTCAAAGAGAAAAAATCTATAAAATCAAGCTCATGGTTCCTTTCAGCAATTTCTCTAAGACCTGCAGTTGCTAAGAATTTTCATATGAAATATGTATTC
Organism: Dryobotodes eremita; assembly: GCA_917490735.1. Lineage (NCBI taxonomy): Eukaryota > Metazoa > Arthropoda > Insecta > Lepidoptera > Noctuidae > Dryobotodes > Dryobotodes eremita. The sequence continues at coordinate 3,883,192 of OU823254.1, read as the reverse complement.
TGAAAAATTCTTACGTGGAACAAATTTCCAAATTTTGTCGATTGATATGAAATTGATGATTATTATTCAGTAAATATATCATTTCTACAGTCGCAAATCGCATTTTGATCAACATACGACGTAAAACAGAGCTGCAATTTGCAAAAAAACCAAAGAATATTTGAATTTGGCGGGCTACTGCTGAGGATTCACTTTAATACGATAACTTTATGAAGAACGGCCATATTCTTGCACCTTACATAAGCTGCACTGTATGATTTGTGTAAGAAGATGGGTACTTAAGATCATACTTAGGTGCTTAAAACTTTTCCTCAGTACAGAAGTTTAGCTATCTTTGGTTCTTAAATTGAAAGTAACTGGTAGTAGATTACCTGATATTGTAGAAGAATGTTGGATGCCTTATTAGGCCAGACCATACGATACCGCATTCAAAAACTTTAAAAGTACCGTCTTCCGAATGACACATACACATACATACATAAACTCACGCCTTCTTTCCATGGGGGTAGACAGAAACTACAGAACGCCACCTGCTACGATCCTTATATACTCCTTCCGAATGAGGATCTCACTAAGTTGTTAAGTACCAGTTGGCGAATGTTTAGAGGGCCCATATTTTTAAAAACGTTCCCAGTCTAATCTTAGTCTCAATCTATCAAAAATACCTCTAATTTTCCCAAAGTTTTGAAAAGTTTTAGACGTTAAATGTCACTGCTGTGTTGCGGCTAGATTTTTAATGTTTTTAACTACAGGAATCGTCCTACGGGTACCTACTTATTGACAGGCCTACACTGTCTTCTTATATCTATTAATATTATTATTATGAAACATTGTAAAAACCAATTATTTTTAAAATAGTGGTTCCTTGCCAGCTCCTCTCTAAAGAAAACGATCAATGGGAACCCTGCGTCTAGTTTCTGACGTTTCGATAAGTGCCAAAGTAGGCTAATGAAATAAAATAATTTGAATTGACGGTTTTTGTATTTATCAGCTTACATTTTGTAGACTTGTCTTGGCTAGACTACAGCGTTCTAGAACGATATTACAAAAGTTACGTGCCCTTCGAATTAGGACCTTGTTAGGTTCGCTTTGCGTTCTGTTCGTCTAAACACCGTCTGTTGTAATTCAAAGTAATCGTTTCGAATATAGCTTGTCGTTTGTCTTCAATTTATATTCGAAAATGATAGTTAAATCGAAATTGACGACATACCGGACGATTTACGAACCATTGCCCACGGCGCGTCAGTATGAATATTTTACTAAGGAATTTGTAATCAAGTACGTTAGTATCTAAACGTTTTGAGTTAAAGCCTCTGATTGGTGATACCTAATACGGGTTCGGCACAACAATGCTGACATATGGCAAATAATTTAATTAAATGTTTTGTGTTTTGTACATAATAATGCATAGAATCAAGTTCTTTTAAGTTAACAGTCAGCTGCACTGCTGGACAGTTTGTTGCGCCATTTCTTCTTTCCAGCTAAAGGCTAAGGCCTAAGGCTAAGTGTTGAAGGGCAGGCGTTTTGGGGGTCTGTCTTATGTAATTTTGAAGTTCAAAAAGTGCTGATACTAAGTTTGAATGAATGTCTTTATATTTTGGCATGCAAGCTACTTGCATAATTTTGCGCATTTTACTGGCATGTATATTACTGACTTCGCATTGACAGTTTATTTTATTCAGATTATTCATCATTTGCCTAGTATTTACTCTACTATGTTGGGGTTAGCTGTTCTTGTTGTATATTCATACTTATTAGGTGTGTACCTATATACAAAAAGTTATAGTTTGTACTCTTTACTCTATTGTTCTTTTTTTTAAAGCTGTTCTGTTCTACTAAATAAAATTCAATACGTCTAACATTATTCTTTTAACAGTTCTATTCTGTCATAATAATTGTGAAACGTTATTTTATGTAACATGGCCAGAATAAAATGAATTTTATTTATTTAATCAAGGGACTGATCGATTTACGAATAGCAATTTCTCAAGAGCACTAAGGATATTAGCACTTTTTGTTGTCAATTTGTGCAACTTCGTTTCAAGTCAGGTCGCACTTCGCTCGAAAATGTTCGAGTTTTGCGAATTTTGTTGATGCTTCTTCGTCGTACTGTAAGTGAATTTTAAACTATTTCTGATATATTGAATTCCCGAATGGCGCTGAGGTGGATAGTGTCTTTTTTTGAACCGCCACAAGTTTCTACCTACAAGAATGATATCTTTTAGTACCGTTTCTTTTCTGCTGTCGATAGATAATTCTTAGGCAGTTTGCAAACTGAGTCAAGGCAGTCTATGTGACAGAATAACGCAGTATATATGAAAAAAAGTTACTTTCACTGTATTTTTAAGTATTTTTAGGCTATTTTTGTTTTTTCTTTGTTATCTGACGCGCATGCCACACATCTATACTACAGTAATATATCTATACATCGACATACGCTTGTAAACACACAAACACACATACTACAGCAAAAATGTAGTGACGGGAAAAATGTAGCACTTTTTTCAGTCTTGCTCTCATCTTCCAAGTGTGTGAAGTACCTATATCGTGCGATAAGGAACTTCGTTCCAAAAAATTATGGCGCTAACACTCAGAACTAAACAGCCGAAAGTGACAAGATGTACCTCAAAACCTGTTTTATACAAAACCAAACTGTTTTGTTTCTAGTGTTTGCAGTGTCTAAACCTCAAGATCAAGCTTATAAGTCATTAACTAACTCCTCCAACTCTCTCCACATGAAAAAAAGAATCCTGAACTAACCCTCCTAAGTAAATACCGTCTTTCGAACTAAAAGACAATTACCACTAGCCACCCTTTTCTTCCAGAGTGATTAGCATATAGATAGGTTTAATGTCCTGTACCCATTCTAGTCAATATGTTTGACCCAAATCGTTTTTATGCTCATTGAAATGGTTTTAGAGCTATCAAAGATCAGTTGGGTGTTTAGAGAATGAAGACATGACATGGTTTCGGTTTTACCTCTGTAGCAATTTTAGGTAACAATTTTGAAGTTTAAAGTTTTTGTTACACGTGGATTTCGGAAAAAAAACTACAAGTGGCGTCAAAGGACAATCAATAACAACGTAGATAGACATTTAGAAAGTAATCTGAAGGCCAATTCCAGTAATTAAAAGCGTTCAAAATGTATCACCAACAATAAGTGCCAAGAACTTGTCAAAAACGGAAGGTATTTTTGACAGATTGAAATTGAGACTAGGATGCAGCCGTTCTTGAAAACTACGGAAACGATCCCTCTGACATTTTACTGCGACTCTAATTCAAAACGATGTTGTTCATTACTAAAATCTTTGACATGGCAATAATAATGCATCGATCCTGCGAAGTACGTAGTAAAAAAAATATGTATTTTTCGCCGCAGTCTACCAATTTCTTTTCTTGACTACCTAACTAGTTACCCCATGTTGACACCAAGTAATAAAATATGTACCGTCAAACGGGGTGCAGGAGTGAATCGAGACGAAACTTTAAAAGGGATTTTAACATTGAAATAATATATGTAGTTGGTTGCCAAAATGGACTCTAATGTGTTTACTGTATTATAATTAATGATTAAGTGCCCTTGTTAGCAACAAAATATATTATTTCAATGATAAAATCACTTTGAAAGTTTCGTCTCGATTCACCCCTGCATCCCTATTCACCCCGTTTGACGATACTTATTCTAAGTTTTCGTTTATCGTTACACCGTCAAGATTAGTTGTATCCAAAACTTGTAGAAAAACCTATCAAAAAACGCAAAAATGTGAACAAAACAGTCAACAAGACATGTTTGAAACAACGTCAATACATGTGTAGTGCTTTATACAAGATTTTTTCGACAAGTATTTTTTAAGACTTGTTAAAATGAAAGTATCACAATTTGTTTATAACGCAACGCAATTAATTTGTAACGCTGGGTTAGCTATACAAGCCACGTATGTAAGTCTGGTAGATCTATACTCATACATCTATACTAGCCATTTGCCAACACGTGGGGTCGCTTCCGGTCTAACGACATGTGATTAACCATCAATATCTCACAGGGAATCCACAGAGCCACGTCCGTCTGACCACACAAGCAATTACTGAATAAATCTATAAAGTTAGACTGGTTATCAGAAATTCAGAAATTGTTAACCTGTATAAAATGGTCTTCTATGATTGACCGCGATAAGAAACTATTGATACGTGTGGTAATTATTTAGTCATTTGAAATAACTTTTAATTGGATAGTCTAATTATTGAGACAGGAATCAAACTCACAGCCACTCGGTCTCCAATTAACACCACAAGCATTTGGCTATTTGCTTTACCTGTAAGACAAAAGAAAAAACATTATTATATTATTTTGTAGTAACCAAATTAAACTTCAGTGTTGGATATAGGCAAATTATAAGACAGTAAAAGGATTTATTTTATTAACCTGTGTTGTCCCACTGCTGGGCAAAGTTCTCCTCCAGTAAAAAAAGGATCTATTTTTTTTTCTGTTTCCCTATTTCTACTCAAATTGTAATTACCAGCGGGCTAATTTCGTAACATACTAACAGTAGAATGATAACAGCTTATAATAATGATTGGCTTTAAATTTGACAGTTCAACCTAAATCATTACGTTATTTACGTTGTTGGGCTGACAAGTTTTTCGAACATATGAAGCAATGGATTAGCAATACGCTTCAAAATGATTCAGATTGTGATAGATAGTGTGTTACGTAATTAAGGTGCTGGATCTAGCGTAAGTGTAACTTTTACTTAAGGTTTGTTCATGCTTGTATAGATTAAAAATTGTTATTAGATAAATAATAAATGATTTTATTTCTGTAAGTAGGTTTGAACAAACACTTTTACACGTCAATCATATTTTAAAAACTAGACGAGGTCGGCGTTTCCTATCTGACTACTCTGAGAAGAAAGGCCGAAACAAACTCAGAGGTCACAGTCTCTTTTAAAGTCCAGACATAATCTTGGTCAGCTCATGTGAAGACCACGTAGATTTGTGTCTGAAATGGTCTTTTGAGGAAAAACCACACAGATTGAGTGGACCTGTCCAGTCAGTGCACGCATTTGTCAGTAATCGTGCAGCTCAACTCAGAACTTAAGGAGCTCAACGATTCGACGAACAATACCAAAGAAAAGACATTTGGGTAGGCCACAAAATTTACTCGAACTGCCTGACCATGATTAAAATTAACTGAGGAGGAAAAAAAAAAGCAACAATGACCCACATAGACTTCACAATCACAATATTAAAATATTAATCATATATTCAATGTAGCCTGCATGCTACTCACATTCACAGACAGTTTTCTCTTTAAGTCAATAAGTCTTAATAAGGTAGCTACGTCTGCCAACAAGCTGCAGCAGGCAGAAGGGATATGTATTCTAAAAATCGTTATGTCCAGTGAATAAACACATTTTCTTTTCGTATTTCTTCAAATTCAGTCATGTAAAATCATTGACCACTGAACAATTAAAAGATAATTTACAATCTTAGTAAGACGAGTTCATAGAGTACTTAATATAAGTAATTTGTGCCAAGTCATCTAATGATGTGTTTGCGGATGAATGGAATAAAATGATGTCTGATGTTTTGTGAGAGAAAGTATGCAAGGGAGTCCACTGTTCCATGTTAGTTTTATATTATATACAACTTACTCTTGTCAACGTTATAATTGTTTCTATGTTAATTAATGTAATTGGTAGTGTTGTGTACCGTTTTAATTACCTATAATTAAATTGATATTTCAATAGCTGAGGATAGGTACATATTACATGTTATCTATCCACACCGTTCAACTATGTCACTACAATGTGTGTGACCATAAAATAAACTGTTCAAGTGTGTTGTAAGTAGCGAAAATTCATTTATGAGGTTTTATATCCATTTTTATGGGAACTGTAAACAGTGGTCGGTAAAGTTTGAACGGGAAACGTAAACGGTTGGGCGTTAACCATCTTTTACATTATGGAGATAACTATGTTCTGATGGCAATAGTTAGTTTTACTGTTTATTGTTATGACCAAACAATTATTTCACCAATTTTAATTCAGTTCTATCCCAATAAATAACCTTGCTGTGTAAGTGTCACCAGAAACGGCTTAGCCTTTTCACAAGTGTGTTGGGGTTGGCGTCCAGTCTAACCGGATACAGCTGAATACTAGTATTTTACATAGAACGACTACCTATCTGACCTCCACAACCCAGTTATTGGGTAACACGATAACCCTTGTTAAGACTGAGTGCTGATACCCAGTCTTACTAAGGCACCAAAAGTTTGAACTTTTGGGCTTCTGACTACTCGTTTCGACTGCCAAAGATTTACGAAGGACTGCTGCGACCAACGATTTAACATGCTTTCCGAGGCACGGAGGGGTCTCGGTATGTAAAGATGGTCTCCCATCCATGGACCGACCGCGGCAAGCGTAGCTTAACCTTCGATTGACCTGTGCGGCTGTTTTATTTAACCCGCGGGGTAATTACGTAACACACTAACTGTAGGAATGGGTTTAATTTTGACAGTTCAACAACATTCATTCCGTTATTTATGTTGTTGAGCATACAATTTTTTCGAACATATGAAGCAATGGATTAGCAGTAGGCTTCAAAATGATTCAGATTGTGATAGATAGAGTGTTAAGTAATTAGGGTGCTGGAGCCCTATAAGTAACAATATTTTATTCAATTATTATTAGTCGAAAAGGCGATAGGTTAAAATTTATTCTCACCTTTCTCTTCTCTAATGCCACACAACAATATTGAATAAGTAAATCAAATACAAAGTTATCACAGCCATCTTGAAGGCGACTACATAATATCTTCTGCTAACATATAGTTTATGAAGAAGTTGTAAAATAGCGTCTGTAAAGGGCATGTTTATTTATTCTGCAAAATACACATTTCACTAAAAAGGGTCGTCGGTATATAATAGCATGATATATTATATTTGTTTAAAGAAACAGGTTTTTATTTTGGTCTTCATTTAAGTTATATTTGTGATTATTGTGCTGCGTTTTATCTAAGAGTGAAAAAGTCTAAATAAAAATGAACTTTAATTTATTTAATAGGTTTCCGTACCCAAAGGGTGCCAACGGAACCCTATTACTAAGCCTCCGCTGTCCGTCCGTCCGTCTATCAGTCAGTTTGCTGTATCTCATGGACCGTAATAGGTAGACAGTTGAAATTTTCCCAGAATGTGTATTTCTATTGCCACTATTTTTTTTTTTATTGATTTGCAAAACGGGTCTCAACAAACATTCACATAAATAAGAAAGTTCAAATATTCATTGTAAAACTACCAAAAATGAAATTTATAATTATGACATTTCAATAAAATAACAATTCTGCACGAAAGATTAGAGGAATTCTAAGTATTTTATTTCAGAACTAATAATTAATTAAAACATTGTCCGTTTAATAATGATAGAACATAACGAACATTAACAGTATTCCCCAAAGGATACCTATAGTAAATTAGTATTTTTTTATAATAAAGAAAGCAGTTTAATAATAAAGGCTTTTAAAAACATCAAAATTATTAATAAAAAACGAAAAAATAATTAACGATTCTCAGTAAAGACACAACAATTTTCCAATATTAATACCATAAACAAAACCGAATGGTCCGAAATGTTCAGTAAGTCTTAGATTTAATTAAATTCGGGTGTGTTACGTAAATAAAGTGCTCGAGCCCATTGTTTTATATTAAGGCTTCTGGCTCGAAACGAAAATTGACAACAATAGGCGAAAATTTAGTAGAAAATGGTGTAGGAAGGGGGAAGGGGGATTCCATTCGTTTTACCTTTGTAGGATATCATAGGTGTATTAGACAAATTAAAATGAAAGGTATTAATAAACAGCTGTGTGTATTTAAGAACCCGCTGACCTGAAAAGAAAATAAAATCTGTGGAGTCTTATAATATTATGGTGTTTATTATGGTATCCGTGGAGTTTAAATTAAGACCTTACAATGTATTTTTAAATCAACTGAATTTAGTAACAAGCGCACAGAACCGTGACAAACTAATAAAATCTTGTTACAATGCAATGATAAAATACGAAAGCCAACGTCGCGCTTCGTAGCCCGCTACGAGGGAAGCTACGAACCGCTACGAGTGTCTACGCCGTAGCACTATGGTCCTACATCTTAAAAGCGACGTAACTGTTAAATAAATATAATTTTGTTTCGCGTAATTTCGCCTTTTTCCAAAGAAAATATGTTTTCTGGCATTAAGTTCCACCTTAATATATTGAAAAGAAAATGGGGAATCGAAAAGTCTTATTTTTATTTGATATTAGCTTTTGCCCGCGGCTTCGCCCGCGTGGATGTCGGAAATTATCCCACGAGAACGTACTACCGGGGTAAAAAGTATTCTACGTGTTAAGCCAGGTCCTGGATAATACGTTACTTATTACACTATCATATTAGTATATTACACAGATAGTGTATTAATTACACTTTCTGTGTTCCAAATTCCATCAAAATCCGTTCAGAAGCTTTTGCGTGAAAGAGAACACACATCCATCCATCCATTCGTCCATCCATTCGTCCATCCATTCTTACAAACTTTCACATTTATAATATTAAGTAGGATTATTATCTCCACAATAGAATTAAGATAAGGATTTTATAATGGTAGATAATATTTTATATAGTTACATTGTATTTTGGTTTTATTTTGACGATCCCGGATTTCTGTTTTGTTACGGCTTACTGAACTAGTTAAACTCTTGTGAAAGGGTGGATCTTTATTCGTTTACTTTTCTTATTGTTAAAGTCATAAAAAATATAGAGTCTTTATTTTTGTCATAAAAAGGAGATGAAAATCTTTGCTATTTTGAGGTTTCGTTTTCGTGGCTTCACCCGCGTGGGGGTTGGGAATTATCCCACGGGAACGTACTGTAGCGGTATCTACATCGCCTCATGCGAGCTACACGTCACACTGACGTCACGCAAAATCCTGCATCGCGCAAACAGAATTTATTGCGCAACTAGCATATATGCAACGTGCCGAAATCAAAGGTCGGGCAGTTGCCCACAAGACACGACACCCGTCTGGTCTGAGGGTCCTCCCTTTTCTATAGAGTATGAGTGAACTTTACACCCTGTTCCTCATACCTCTATAGAACTACCGAGTTCAAAACTATCCTGTTATAACTTAGATTACGGTCTACTTATGTGCCAAATTCCAAATTTTGAAATCAATTCAGCCGTTACGGCGTAAAAAAGTAACAGACAGATAGAGTTACTTTCGCAAAATATTACCTACGAATAATTTCAAAGAATAGTTTTTTTTACACAAGGCATTTTGTTGCCCGTCCTGGCACACGAATTCTGTCTATCAATCAATTTATCGTGCTTCGTCCATCAAAGCGCTAGTAATCCATCTATTGGTACTGGACACGTTCCAACATCGGTCGGTACGTCAACGCGTAGAGGTATTACAGGCTCATGTTTACTACCTGTAATAATGTTAGCCTGTAAAGGTTACACTGCAGGAAAATTTGACACAGTTTGACACAGTTCGTGACAGTTCCTTCAGAAAAGGATCGAGCGTACTCGGCATCTAATATGTTAAAACATAACAGAATACAATGCCAGTTTTCCCCAAAGGTAGAAAATTGGTGAATAGCCTACAATCAATAATATACACGTTTCACTAGTTATGTTTAAGTAAAATAGAACAGTTAAATAGAGGCTCTCTTACTGCCGTTAACCGGGCACAAATTTATATCCCGGGCTGCTACTGAGAAATTTTCAATGAAAACCCAGTAACACTTTGCCCGATCTTGGTATCGAACCCAAGACTGCTTAGCGACTACTGACTTGAGAGACCATCAGACCAACGAGATATTTTGAAATATACATAATTTAAATATGCTACCGTTATCTATGGGTAAACCTGAAAAAAATATGTTATGTCGTAAAATTATGCACAGATAAAATATGTTATTAATACATACATAAAGTCAAAGAAATTAATTGTTAATCAAATTAATTACTAACTAAAATTTACCGTAGGTATATTAATTTCTCTGACTGTGCATAAACTGACGTCTTTTTTTCTTGGTTACTAATATTTACTCTATATACATTTTCACAACAATTGACACATTGAAAGGATTGTAAATAGGCTGCATGTAAACGTACTAATAAATACATTTGAACGGCTGTAAGCGGCGGCGTGTATAGAATTATTATTAGTGTGAAAGGGACATTATACTGCTCATTTCATATGATTAATGTTATCCTGGGGCTTGAGTTATAGACTGTAAGCGAGTTGGTGCGTGAAATAATTATTCAGATTGTGATAATAAGTGGTAACTGTGCTTAGTTGACTGCCTCGCCGGCCTAGTGATTTTAATTGCGATTCCTGTGCAAGGGATTTTAGTTTCGATCTTCGTATTTGTTCATTAAAATATTCTGTGTAGCAGTATACACATAGTGTCTTTTGAGCACTTTTTCCGTTGATAGCAATGAGGACGAATTTTTGATGCCATAAAATTCCTCGCCCCCTTTTAAAGCTTGTGCATATTCTATTAGCTTATAAAAATAAATAAAAATTATATAAAGTGCTGAAATAATAGACATAATTACACACATTACAAATTAGGTTAATAATTTTCTGTGGTTCAACTAAAAATCTTCCTTCCAACAACTTGCTAGTGCATACAGTTTATACTAACACAAAACAAAAGATGCGTGTCGTCCCCATTAAAGCAAACCATGCACGGTATACTGTTTTTTCTGTCTACAGTCAGCGACTTGCATGCGCAAACAGTGTTTCCGCATGCAAGCTGTTCAATGTAGCCGAAGCTTAATGAAAAATTTATTTACATTTATTGCCCTGTCCAGAACTTGAACTTGGTATCCCATACTCAGCACGAACCATACAAGGAACCACAAGACCAATAATAGAGTTAAAACAAAAATGTCGTAAATAAAAAACTCACGCACTATCAAAACCCGCTGATCTCTTCCAACTCACATTCTAAACGCTTCACAGCTCATTTTGTCTACTCGGTAGAACTGAAATTCCGTACCTAATTAGCGGTTTTGTGTATCTACATACATAACGATGTGTACTACGCCCGGATGATCGCGTCATTAGCGGGTTAGAGAGTGACATCTCAGGCTCGAAACGTTTTTGTTGTGGTATTCGCTTTGGGGGTGAATAATTGAATATGGCGGAATGGGGGTGAATATAGAGCTTCTGTTTGATATAGAGGAAGTGTTTGTGTTATTCTTCAAGATTGCAAGTGGTGTAGCTTTGATTTCAAAGAGTGTTTAGTTGATTTCATCGTCTGAAAACTCTGAGGCCATAAAAGTTACACTGTAGGCAAGGAAATGTATTCTTTTAAACTGACTTACGTTGTCAATGTAATTAAAATAAAGTTCAAACTCGAAAGAAAACGTCTCTGCTGACTACACTGTTATTTATAGGCCTCACAGTTTTCTATGCGATTTAAAAAAAAATGTTCTATCCATACATCAGTGGTCTAAAGACGGTAGAAAATGTACCTCGAGCGTATTCTCAATAAATTTTCTGCTATTATTAATACATCATTTCGTAAGCCAAAACCTGGGTTAGTATTCTAGTAAACTACATGATGTTATAGAACAAAACCAACTCGACTAAGTGCGAACAACCCCTTTTGAAATTTGTGCGGCTACATTTTGAGGTTTGAAACTTTCACGATTATTTTGGCATCGTTAACTGCCGTACTATGTTAGTCTGCCCGTGACCTTAGTTGGTGATATTCAGCCCAAAATTCCAGATTAAAAAGTGTTGTTCTTTAAAACTGTAACCATTAAATAGACTTCATTATTATCTGTTATCAGTAATGAACACTACTAAGAGAAATCCTCGAAACACTCACACATAAATATTCACACATAACGGGATTCAGTTTTATCTTAGCGGAGATTCGTCCGACTTTTTTGTTCGTCCATATCGGATTGTTATTGATTTGACAAATATCTTAAACGCAATATTGTATCAATAACAATATCGAAAAATGTCCATTAACACTATTGAATAAATAAACTTCAGCTAAAATTCTTCAGAAAACTAGCATAAGAAATACAAAAAAATAATGCCATCATTTTACATTCTACCCTAGTACTCACGGCAGAAAAAGTGGACAACACTATCACGATTTTACAGCTAAAGTGTTAACACAAATACTTAACATGATAATATAAACGTGTGTACATTGTAAGGGTCAACCCTATACAGTTCGCTGACAACGCGACATCAAATTGATTGTTGTGGTATTCACGTAATGAGCTAACAATGTCAGTCAACTACCGTACAATTAAAACTATTTGTTTTATGTTATACTGTTTAATTGCCATTTGATGTGTTTATATTTTAGGATACGCACTACTCAACTGTATAATAATGAGCTAAACACTTGATGATTGCTTATTGCATTTTTTATTATGGTCATAACATATCTTATGACTTACGGAGCCGAAACGAGGACATTCACGGTACGGCTGGTCCATAAATTCAAGGTCGCGCAGCGAGCTATGGAACGAGCTATGCTTGCAGTCTCTCTGAGCGATAGAATCCGGAATGAGGTGATCCAGCAGAGAACCAAAGTTGTCGAGTTAGGTCATAGAATAAGTAGGCTGAAGTGGCAATGGGCCGGCCATATTAGCCGTAGAGCCGATGACCGTTGGGGTAGACGTGTTAGACCGCGAATTGGCAAACGTAAGGTAGGACGCCCTGAGGCTAGGTGGAGCGACGATCTTCGCAGGGTGGCTGGTAGCAGCTGGATGAGAGTTGCCGAGAATCAAGCTAAACGGCGTGCAATTGGTGAAGCCTATGTCCAGCAGTGGACTGCTGTAGGCTGATGATGATCATAACACAGCATCACGCCTTTAATCCCCGAAAGTTTGGGGGGAGTTGTACCTACAGGGTGAAAGCATACCCATCACATAGCCGTCAACTACGCAATCTGTACATCAAACTAAGTAACATTGCACAAAAATAATTGCTGGGAAACAACTTTTATTTTTGATACGAAAATTTACTGTTGCGGTAGTGCGCAATGTAACACACCCAAAACATTGTGTTTATTTCTGCATGCAACGGTACAGAGGTCGTGGAGGTATTTAAACTTGTGTTATACATTAAAAAAATGTTTCGTAAAAAAAACAGTAATAGTTGGAACCAGAAGGTTCCCAGGTATGGTCCAGCACAAAAATATATTACAATAACGGGGAGTACATGTCTCTCGGCTTCATTAAGTGTCTTTTTACACCCGTTATAGTGGACCCACATTTCGCCAGTTATGCCCCATGGAATAGGGGCGAGCCATCAACGGGGCACCGATCCAGACTCCGGGCTGCTACTGGAAAATTCCTGATGGAAAAATCCAATAATAAAAATACCATTGGTATCATCGAAACAACGTGAGCCTGATCAAGTCTCCAATCAGTAAATCTGCTATCAACTGGCATGTTAGCAGCTGTTCTGATAAGTTTGTGGAAACAGCAACAATCAATCAAAATCATTAACATAAGAATTGACAGCAAATTAAATTGGTTTTTAGAAACAAGAGTTTATAACTTAGGCAGTTTTTTTTTTAAAGATGATTAGCCTGATTATACTTATGTATATTTAAGTGTCTGTTTTTCTTATATTGCTACTCAATTCAGTGGATCAATGCAAAATAATGATAAGATACTTCTTTTATAAAAATTTAAAATCATATCCGTATATCATATTAACGCAATACTATCTTAACTTATCGAGCAATTTCACACACCAGTCACAAAGAATTATGTAGTCAAAAAACTCAATAAAACTTCGTCCGGCCACGGATGCGGATGAATATCAATATTTCACTCCGAATGACTTCTGTCGGGTACCAGAACGATAGATTTTTCTATAGGCCGCAGTTTGACTAGTATTTTTTGTCATATGTCTAGAACAGTGTGACTGGCCATCGCCGATATCGTTTGTTCCTATGGCAGTCCGAACCGACGATTTTGTACGAGTTATTCGTATGGACGCGATAGTGCAATCGAAGCGTATATGAGATAGCATCTGAAAACCCAATAGCATTTTGTTGTTTTTAAATTCCTAGCTTGGCAGACTTAGACACGGTATTTCTACTTTATGGTGGGTGATTTTATACATACAAATGGTATAAATCGGCAAACATGAACACCTGAGACAACTGCCAGTAGGACTTACAAAAATAAAAATCTCAACTGTACTGAATTTAATCGCTTAGACAGTTCACCATCCGTGCTGTCAAAATAAATGTGATAATGAGAAACGTTTTAAACCGACTTTGAGGATAAAACAGAACAAAACAGAATTGTCTAGTACCTAGGTCAGTATCAGACTACTGCTGTTTATTCAACAGATTTTTGAATACCTTCCTATGATAGAATAGAATAGAATACTCTTTCTTTTGTAAACCATATCATAATAACCGCCGTATAACATAATAATGCAACAAAATCCCAAACTGCCCATTACCCATGACCACAACCCATCATTTTTTTTTGCATCACAATATTTTTATCATCACATCTTATGTACCTACCGTGTTTCTAGTAAATAAATGACTTTGACTTTGAAAATACACGAAAAGTCCCGAAACAATTTTCTGTAGACCATACCACGACCAAACCAATGACTCGTAACTAAGAAGCCAATTGCTCTGACGATGCGCGTCTGAATCTCCGCCATCTTAGTATAAAAAAGATGTAGCAGAAAAACAACAGTAAGCAACGTTTTATCTTACCGATATCAGAATTTTCTGGTAGTGACATCTACCATAATTGTTCGAAATCAGTGAAAAAAACAATGTAACTGAAGCTAGATTCACATTACTGTGTTGTATCGTGTCGTGACCTTCAGACGCAGTATTAGCCAATCAAAAGTCATTGTGATTTGACGCACTCCTAATCAGATTTGTTTGATCGGTGTATACCGCGTCACGACACAACACGACACAGTAATATGCCGGTAGTTAAAATCATACGTCACGACAAAGCTCGTATTTTTACCAATAAAAAAAAAACAGACTGCCCATTACCCCTGACCACAGCCCACTCAAAAAATTTAATTGCCATTATAACAAAAGAAAAATGCTCACATAATTTTGTTGATAGCACTTGGCGACCATACTCAGGCGTGACATTAGCCAGAGAGCTTACATTATAATAGCTGGACAAGTTTGGCACACGATCAAGTTCTGAGTTATGACTGAGGAACGTCCGCGGCTCGTATTGTCGTAATTTTGGCAGGCTTATTTTCGTGTCACATACACGTTTGCGGCAGCCGGTGGTGATAGTGAGATGTGGACTTGACTACTGGGTTATTGCTTTTGTTCTTAATAAAGACGTTTAAATTACGCTACTTAAAACTAGCCAGTTACAAACTCAAATCACCAATGGGTACCCAAAATTGTCACAGCACCAGTATTTCAATGGCAGTCCGTACACGACGTGACTTACGTCCGCCGCATATGCTTACCCTTGCACTGGATTACGTTAGTGCACTGGTGTGGCACTGAAATTATACGACACGTGTACGTCCGCATTTGGCGACACGAGTGTCGTGGATGTGGGGCCTTACTTAATGAAAGCATAGTGTAGCGAAATGAAAAAAAAAGGAATTCACCACATAAACACGTATAATTTATAATTGTTTACAAAATACACTGAAATTACAAATATATAAAAAGTAAAAAAGATAATGAAAATTAAAATAAATCAAATCATAATCAATAAGAATTGCAGATAGGGTTGTCGACATTTTGTTTTTTAAATAGTTTACAGGAGACAAACTTAGACGCACAAGATCATTAATACCTTTTAGTTTTGTTTTCGCTATACGTCCTTTGTATTTGTCTTTTCTACAACCAGGCTCAAGAAAATAGGTGGCTCCTTTAGATGCCAATGTATACGTTTTTATAATAAACTTCCTAGCCACATTCAAGATCTAAGCTTTAATAAATTCAAATCTTTTATAAAGCGGAAACTATGCCAGAAAGCCTATTATACTGTGGAAGACTATATTGGGGACAAAAAAGCTTGGGATTGAGCTGCTCCAATAAATTTACACAGTGAATGTTGATTTTATTTTGCTAACTATTTTAGACATGAATATTTACTATAAAAAGTATTATATTATTTTCATTATTGTCAATATGAGGACTATGTGGGTCAGTTTTAGTTTTATTCTTGGTCTGGCAGTTTAAGTAGTTTATGGGGCCTACCCAAATGTCCTTTCTTTAGTATTATTCGTGGAATCGTTGAGCTCCTTAAGTCCTGACTTCCTGAGTCGAGCTGCACAATTACTGACAAATGCGTGCACGGACTGGACAGGTCCATTCAATCTGTGTGGTTCTTTCCTCAAAAGACCATTTCAGATACCAATCTGCATGTTCTTCGCATGACCTGACCAAGATTATATCTGGACTTTAAAAGAGACTGTGACCTCTGAGTTTGTTTCGGCCTTTCTTCTCAGAGTAGTCAGATAGGAAACGCCGAACTCATCTAGTTTAAAAAATATGATTGACGTGTAAAAGTGTTTGTACCAACCTACTTACAGAAATAAAATCATTTATCATTTACCATTTGTTCTAAACAGTTCGATTGCAATCGGTATTCTAAGGACGCGCACGTTAAATACAAGGTTTCTATGAAATATATTTTTTGATAGAAAATGCTAAGTTAAACCGTGGTTATGGTACGGTCTTAAATTAAGAGATATTTTTTTTTGATTTGGGGCATAATTGGGTTTCGTTTTTTACGCTGGATACTGATTTCGAAGATTTAGGTAGAAAACTTTCACAATTTGTCGCAGTTTCGATGTCATCAAGATTAGTAAACTTATGGATTAATAAACGTGGTAAATACTTTGGGTGCATGATATGGAGTATGATTTCTAACAAGTTTAGTTTACAAATGATGGCTTAAAATTACATTTAGGTATGTGATTGGGATTATAAAATATCTAACGGATTAATCTGGTTTCTACTTTAAATTTCTGACTTCACCCTCGGTTTTATATTTGAAATCTGTTGGGCCAAATGCTTCAATAAAATATTTTTTAAGTTCTACATAAGACAAATCAGGTCGGCGAATTGATCTATAGTATTTCAAAGCAGCACCGGATAAAAATTCATGGAAGCGTTTTAATAAATAAAAATTAGGTAAGTCGCCTGCGTCTTTGTGTTCGTCGATACAGGTAAAAAAATACTGAACTCATGTATTTCCTGAATAATTAATTTGCCATTTCGTAGGAGAGAGTTGTTTTTGAAAATAACGGGGACAATCTTCAGATTTCATCGAGGAAGGGCCCTAGGCGGTATTGGCGGAGATCTAGAAATAATAGGACATCTACGACGCGTTGTCTCGCCAATAGGATGACTTTCATCTGCCATGTTAGATAACTATAAAGACAGAACAAAAAATACACGAGTCAGCTTGAACCTAATTGGAAAAAATTTGATATCTGTAATGGGGAATGAAACGACAATATAACAGCAAATAAAACAGCCGGGCTAAGAATAAAAAAAAAAATAGATACTAGCAAAAAACCGAGCAAAGAGAGATTATATTTGGTCACGAGGCATATAAACATCCACACATCAAACACACACTACGGCAAACTGACTACAGCTACAGGGATGACATAAAGAATGAAATAAAAGAGTGAATTATTTGGTGTAGTTACAAAGTTTTTTTTGTATATAACATCCCACAAACATCAAATTAAAGCAAATAATATAAACTTCATAAAAATGGATCGCTGTCTAATCGCATATTTATGTAATTATCCAGATAAATAATCGCATTCGGTTGTTGTTCCGTAAGACCAGAGAAGAGAATACTGTATAATGCCGGAACTTGAAAAGGCCATAAAGAAATAAAGATTATAATTGCTCTGAGGGAACACCACACACAAATTGGCACCAGAATTTTTTATTTTACTAAGCATAAGGTATCATAAATTACTCACGTCAAATTCGGGTGCCATACTATAGGGAAATAAAAAAGAATTCACTACATAAAATGTATAATTTATAATTATATCTATTATATTTATTTTATATCAGTAATTTTTATGGTGTACATAATAAAGAGTATTCTATTCTATTCTATAATTTATAATTGTTAAAAAAATACACCTAAATTACAAGTTAAAAAAGATAATGAAAATAAAAAAATACAACTCATAATCAAAAAGAATTGCAGATAGGGTTGTCGATAATTTTATTTTAAAAAAAATACACTAGAAAAGCTTGCAAGTTCTATTGCAATCGGTATTCTATGGACGCGCACGTTAAATATAAGGTTTCTAGAAAATATATTATATTTTTTGGTAGACGGTACTAAGTTAAACCGTGGTTATGGTATGGTCTTAAAGACTAACCGTCTTATTCATAATAAAGCCATTCCCTTCATAAAACTATTTTAGTTATCGAACTATTTTGTCCCTTTCTGTCAAACTTCATTTTAACTTGACAAAAAGGGACAAAACTTCGATAGCTAAAATAGGCTTATGAAGCGAATGGCTTTGTTATGAATAAGACTGTTAGAGTTTAGAATAATAAAAATATAAATATCTGGAACATCCTCCGATCGTCGTGTGTCGTCGAGACAGAAATACCAGGTTTAAGAGTGTAGTCCCGTCGCAGGCCGAAAGGTTATTTATTACGACTCACAGGCTAGACAATTAGCCCGGGGGGAGAGACCGAAATTTGGCTTGATAAACACGGTCAATACCGTTTTGTCGAAGATAGGATTCTTATTGACTCGAAGAGAAGCGTAGGTTTGACTGAAAGTTCGCAGTTTACAACGGAATAACTAATAACTTCATTGTATAAATCGACTGATTGCCGTTAAATCGACTTTATTATTGTATTTCACTAGAGAAATTTTGGCTTACATTGGCCTATTCAAAAAATCAACTAACCATTTGGTTTTACGATTTTTTCTGCAATGACATCCCTTGTAAGAAAAATCTAGTACGTCAAAACGCAAATTCTAAATTTAAAAAAATTCATGGACAAAAATAATTACAAATTTGTTTTTTATTTGGTCAAGTAAAGCTTAAAACAGGTTGAATATGTTTTGAACGAAAAAGGGTACATTCCAAAAAAAAAATGCAGATATTGCAATAGGCAGGTACGGAAAAAGACAGAACGTCATCGCTTTTTTTTACAAATAATTATGGAATAAAACCAACCAACCAACAAACCAACAAATCTTTGAATTAAATACTTTATGAGAAACTTAAAGACATTTGAACTGATTATTGGTACATATAATATGTACCTATTGATCTGCGCATACTATTGAAACTAAAACTATTCCTCAGAATTCATCCAACTATTTCCACTATAGATTTTTTCTATTTTACAAAACAATATTGTGCTACATCCCATTGTGCAATAAAACATTCGTCCACGAGCTCGTTCAATGCACAAGACATTGCCATTTTATAGACATTATGTAAAGCAGAAACAGTTTTAAAGAAAGAGACCCAGCTTGATATTCTTATGTTGGATCATAATTTGCGAAAGTGTTTTTCAAGTAACGTTTCAATTCCTAAAGCAAAATCTTTTTACTCTGAAGAGTATTGTTTTTCAAATAACTAGGAATTTATTTTAAGGATAATGATAACGGTTTTACCTACTCATTATTTCGAGTCTGTCCGACTGTTTTCGAACTGAAACGGAAGCTCTATTTGAGATTCTACTTCTAGCTATTTTGTCATGCGATGGCGAAGTATGGCGAGCGGAGATCTACATTTGTCATTAGATTCATAATACGTACATCAAGCGGAAGGGTCGTAAGTCAACCTGAATATGAATAAATAACCATGAAAATACATATCCTATCAGCAGTCTTAGACGTCCATTGTTGAATATAAGTAGGCCTGTCCCATCACACGTCATTTAATTCTACAATAAATATTACTAGATGCGCCCAGCGGTTTCACTCGCATAAAACTCGAAACTTTCTTTAAAAAAAATCTGTATTAGAAAACTATTAAAAAAAAGATGGATGAAATCGGTAAAGTCGTTCTCAAGTTATGGCGTGACCAAGGGAAATAGGGATTCATTTTTATATATATATATAGAAGATATACGTGGCTATTTTTACCTAAATGCTCTACCAGCTACTCCGCGAAGATCTCCATTCGTAAGGCTAGGTGGAGAGATGAATATATCCTACGAAAATTAGGTATTGTTCATGATATAATATCATAATTACTCGTCCTAGAACTTAATTTTCATGTCACATTCCTCTTTAAGCACAGCTGGGACTAATTACGGGCGAAAATTGGGACCATGTAATTTTAACAACATTTTTGGAGGTAAAGCAAAATTTAAATATTGTCACTTTAGAAGGATTTCACAAAGGATTTTAAATTGTGTGAAAAATATACGCAGGTGAACTAATAATGGAATACTTACTTTTAGAAGTTATGAAAGCTTTTTTATGTTGAGTTAATAATAATCATCATGTAAAAAATTAAGTTACATTAAAATTGCTTATTAGTCTTTTAGGCTAGATTGTCATTGAGAATCTGGTTATCCTATCTTAATTTCCTAACTAATCCTTCCTAACTATCCTAACTTTAATATTATAAATGCGAAAGTAAGTTTGTTTGTTTGTTTGTTACCTTTTCACGCCTAAACCACTGAACCGATCATCCTGAAATTTTGCATATATGTTGTCAGGTGTACTGAAACGGACATAGGGTACCTTTCATCCCGCAAAAAAGTACTGTTCCCGAGGAAAACAACAATAACGTTCTTATGATAATAGATAGCGCCACGAGTCTTTCGTATCATGATTGAATTATAACCCGAATTTATAGTCAAAGTCTAAATTAACGCGGGCGAAGCCGCGGGCAAAAGCTAGTAATATTATAAAAGCGAAAGTAAGTTTGTTTGTTATCTTTCACGCCTAAACAACTGAACCCATCATCCTGAAATTTTGCATATACGTTGTCAGGTGTACAGAAACGGACATAGGGTACCTTTCATCCCGAAAAAAAGTACTGTTCCCGAGGAAAACAACAATAACGTTCGTATGATAATAGATGGCGCCATGTGTCCTTCGAATCATGATTGAATTATATCCCGAATTGATAGTCTAAATTAACGCGAGCGAAGCCGCGGGTAGAAGCTAGTTTTTAATAAAGGATAAAAATAATTGGAGTTTGAATTTATTGTCACACTAAAATTTTTCATTACTTTTTGACTAATATGATTGAATTTGTAATTTAGCAAGTACAGGTGCTGAGCATCAAAACTTTTATCTTCAAACTATTATTATTGTTATTATTATCATTTATTTCAGGTATTAACCCATAGCAATATTACAGTGCTTATTACATCAATAAATTAAAATAAGATTACATTATCAAAATAGTTAGAGTTAGAGAGAGTTAAAAAAAAAGAATGAGAGAGTTTTAAAAAGTTATAAAAATAAAACAAAAATAATATTCTATCACTGTATTCTAAAAATGTTATTCCCAAAAGACAATCAATTAAATCAGCGTGTCTTCTTAAATATCATAAAATATTCCCATGAAAACAGTAGAAACTGTACCTATATGTATTAAACATAAAACTCAAACTCAAACTCAAAGCATTTATTTCAAATAAACCAATTACAAGCACTTTTGAATTGTCAAGGGGTCGGTCAGTCAGAAAGATGAACCTAGTTGCGCATCGTCTCACTCAAATCACTTTTCTTGGATAAAACCAGTGTATATAAAGAATAACAACCCTTCATTTCCATACATATACGCAAAAACGATCATCATATTTCACAATCATTCCTTTTAATGTGACCTATATTTTCCGCGTATGAACAATAAAAGCCACATCAAATAAAGGTATGGTGATGATAATGATGGTAGTTATGCCTGGGAATCAATTGCTACAGAATAATAGCAACATAAGGCCAGCTTTATACAACGAGAAAAAACAGGCGCACGCACACATAGATCCATAGACCTACGTAAGGCGAACTCTATAAAGGTAAGTAAAGTAAGCATTATATACAAATATGAACATACGTTTAATATCAATCATGTTTTTTCAAAGCCCGATTTTTCCATAGTCTGATAACTTTTATGAGAAGAATAAGTAGTTTGACATATTCTCTATACAAAAGCTGTCAAACCGCAATTTTTCAACTTTGTCTTATGATTTTTTCCAGAAATTATTCTTTAATCAAATTCTTAAATTGTAATTGAAAAATCATCGGCGAAAATTAACACCAACCGCCAAATGAAAAACATCTAACTGTTTTATAATAAAAATTATGGGTTTTTAAGTAACCAAATAATTAAATCAAAACACTTAATTTATAAGTGGCTCTACAAATTATTGATAGGTACGTTTTCTGATCCATTGTTTATATTTTCATAAGATACTTTTGGAACAGACCATACGAAGTCGCTTGTGAATGTGTGCGTACGATATCGCTCGTTGTATGAAACCGACCTTCTGCACGGTCTATCAATTTTGTGTGCATGCGGTGGGGATATTATAACAATTGCGGTGTCATTACCGTTTCGCACTGCAATTTAGACGCCCCGTAATGACTGACAGGATAATTTAATTTTTGAGGTTATAGTTTACGTGACTGGAAAGTGTTATTTTTATCTTTATATATAAACTAGCAGCGCCCCGCGGTTTCACCCGCATATCTCTCGTACCCGTAGGAATATTGGGATAAAAGGTATTCTATGTGTTAATTCAGGTCATAATCTTTCTATTTGCTAAATTTCATTTAACGTAGTAATAGCGCGGGCTAACGATGCGATGAGTCGTGGTGGGTTGGGGGAGTAAGAAATTTTACGCAGATGAACTCGCGGGCAGAAGTTAGTAATACATATAATATTAACTAGCTTTTGCCCGCGGCTTCGCACGCGTGGAGGTCGGCAATTATTCCACGGGCACGTGCTACCGGAATAAAAAGTATCCTATATGTTAATCCAGGTTATAAACTATCTGTGTTCCAAATTCCGTCCAAATCCGTTCAATAGTTTTCGCGTAAAAGAGTAACAAACATCCATCCATCCATCCTTACAAACTTTCACATTTATAATATTAGAAGGATAGTAGGATAGTGGGATAGGATAATTAGTAAAATAAACATTATTTAATAGATTTTCTAAACAATTCTATAATTTGTAGCTTTGTTTAAAAGTGCCATGACGCGATGCCTTTGGATTTGTGAAAATTAATTCCGATTTTCACAAATCCGCACATCTTTTTCTCCCAAGAAAAATTTTTCCTTCACCTGATTAGACCCGTGTTTACGTAGTCAATATTTAACACAATAATCACGTCAAATGAACATATAATATTTATAACAGAGAGTGAATGATCCACAATTTCCACAATCAATATTTATTTTGCTCCTGTTTTTAATGTGTACCTGCCTATTATTTTAAACTTACAAACTCGTAATTGAGGGCCGGCCTATTCTCATTAGTGGGGAATAAAACCCAATATCAGTATTTTAATGAGGCATTTTCATACGAATATCATAATTGTGGAAGTAAATCTATCTGTCTGTTTGGTACACTCAAAGGTAAAATTACGTGACTGCTTTTGATATTTTTCAAAATATAGCTTGGTACGGTCAGCAATAAAAGGAGATACACTTCGGTGTTTCAAATCTTAACTACTGAGCAAAATATTCATAAAAATCTGAACTGATTTAAAAGGAGTTGAAATGCTGAAAAGCAATGTAGCGAATCATTTTGTATCAATTTAGATAATAATTATGTACATATAACAGTTTTAATCGAATTTTGTTGCTTAATGTACAGTCACCAAAAGTGATAAGTAACCATGGTCGAAGGATATAGTTGAAGTTTAGTAAGAAACCGATGGATGTTTTAGAATAAAATAAAATTAACAGAAAACACACAGTTCATTTATATATCCAAAATTAATTTACATTCGGCACCCTGATTAGATATTGTTGTTTTGGCCCAAATTTTATATATTTTTTACGTTCTTCCCCTTTATGGAAGCAGCCACATCTGTTAGACAAAATTGAGCAAATTATTCGCAGCACAGTAACATCCATTTTAAACGTGGCCTTGGACGACCGAGCCACACTACCCATCCGTTTTGGTGGCCTCGGCGTCCGCAAAATTACCAGTATTAGCTTACCAGCGTTCCTGTCCTCTGTCCACAGCACCGAAAAGTTAACCAGGAAAATTTTAGCCCTCTCCCTGGTTGACTCTGAAGTGCCTTGCTTGACTGATGCGGTGAACGCCTGGACAGCGGCTTGCCCAGATACAGATCGGCCTGTAAACCCATCTTCCCAGAGACAATGGGATGAGCCGCTCTGCAGGTTATTACGGAATAAACTTATCAATACGTCCTCCAATACTGCTGAGCGTGCCCGTCTGCTGGCTGTGGGAGAATGGGAGTCGGGCCTCTGGCTTCAGTCG
Organism: Dryobotodes eremita; assembly: GCA_917490735.1. Classification (NCBI taxonomy): domain Eukaryota; kingdom Metazoa; phylum Arthropoda; class Insecta; order Lepidoptera; family Noctuidae; genus Dryobotodes; species Dryobotodes eremita. The sequence goes on along the minus strand of OU823254.1, from coordinate 3,858,719 downwards.
CTTCCATCACCTAACATAGGCACTATGTTGGGTGACACCACTTTCCGGCTTGCTACTTGTCTCCGTCTGGGCGCTCCTTGCGGGGCTCCGCATCGCTGCCAGTGCTGTGAAGCTGTCGACTGCCTCGGACACCATGGCCTATCTTGCAGGAAGAGCGCAGGCCGGATAGCACGACACGCCAGCATTAATGACATAATCCGCCGTGCTCTTGCCACCGCCGGAGTGCCAGCTGTTTTAGAACCCAACGGCTTGGCACGCGACGATGGGAAGAGACCAGACGGAATGACCATAATGCCCTGGAAGTTAGGCAGGCCTTTGGTGTGGGATGCAACGTGTGTCGACACCCTTGCGCCATCCCATCTTCTTAGCACGGCGGGCTGTGCTGGGGCGGCTGCTGCAGGTGCGGAATACCTCAAACGGCGAAAATATTCGAATCTTATTGGGAGTTATATGTTCGAGCCGTTTGGGGCTGAAACACTAGGGCCTAGTGCCCACTTGGTTTTTGGAGACATCGCTAAGCGGTTGGTCGACTCTTCACGTGACCAGAGGGCTGGCCTATTTTTTGGCCAAAGAATCAGTATCGCTTTACAACGTGGCAATGCTGCAAGCCTTTTGGGCACTTTTCCTGTCGACAGCGATGCGGATGAATTTTTTGATGCCCTATGATTCTTTTCCTTCTTTCTTTTTTATTTTTATTTATTGTTATTTTGTTGTACATACTATTAGTATTATTTGTAGATTATGTAAGATATATAATGTAGTACTTAAGATATATTATACACAGAAGCTGTTGGTGTACCTTTATAAACAAATAAAAATAAAATCAGTTAAAGTTCATTTATTAAATTAAATTTCAATTTCAAAGTACAAGAACATGTTTTTTGTGATTATTTCAAAGCCAGGATGTTTATTAAAGCAGAAGATGTAGCCCGAAGACACAGAATTTAAGTGCCTAGATACCTATGTCCCCAGAAAAGACTAACAAAAACTTTTTATTATCCTCGCGATATAAAAGTTTGCGAAGTTTTATTCTTTCTTATCCTTAAAGTTCCATCTGTACGTTATACTACTTTTAAAATTGCGATAAATTTTATAGCACTCGCCAGGTTTCAGATAGTAAGTACTATTTTAAAGCCGTAATTTTTAAGATTATCTGTATAGGTTGCCTGCGAGGGACCGAGGCGAGTTTTTATAACTTTACTATGTAACTTTGCTACTAAGTGTTCGTTTATTTCGAGTGTAAAAAGAGAATGGATTCGTTAGAACTGTATTTTAGTATCATTCGGTGTGGTCTGATTATGTTTGTCAAGCGTATTAATAAAATTAAGGGAAACGATCAGTACTGATTTTACAGCGAAATAATTGGATAAGAAAAAGAAAGGAATAAATAAAATAAATTTATTTGGCCCAGCTTACAATATACACACAAAAAATAAACAGAAAAATCTACACCCCCCTAAACCTTTCTTTTTCTTTTTCTGGGGGAAACCTGCTAAAGGAACCTGACCTGGGAGGGAAGTTGGGGAGTGTGGGATTTTTACCTCACTAAAACAACCCGGTAATCACCATCAGCACATAAATACCAATTCCTCTTAAAATACCAATTCTGGAACCCTCCTGTGTAACGCCTGTAAGGCACATCCCTGGACAGACTGTAAAGGAGCCTCCCCTGAACCTTGCTATGCACCACGTGGCCACTGGGCCACCGTCTTCCATGGGTCACTCGGAGGGCAGACAGAGTCCCCACTCTGTGCGCCCGTGACCCCAAAGGTCCACTACCTTGATTAGTAAGTGGGTTTCGGGGCATTAAGCGCCAAGGTGGTTGCCTCCTCGGCGGCCCCTACCGATGTTACACAGCATGATATTTATTAATTGTATTGATATTGGACCTGAGGACCTAGACAAGTGGCAATCGCTTTTAAAGTATTTCGTATATTTACAACGACTTTCAACAGGATTGATTATAAGGATATAAGTTATATCAACCCATACAATTTTGACTTATCGATCATCGTTATCGCTGATAGTATGTCACTTTGCCCGGGTCCTAAGGTTTGATTATCGTTATCAGGCGTGCTAATCAAATTAAAGGAACGATCTCCTGATATTCTGATTCAACTCTAAAAATAAAACACTCGACTGCAACTAAAAAGTTGAAAACAAGGTCAATTTTCAAGTAGTTATATTAGTTCAATCTCAGATTTGATGCCACAAACTGCATTATTTTAATCTGGTTTTTTTTTAGTTTGTCTACCAAAATTTTATTCTACATTAAGATTAGTTGCAATATAAAACCAAAAACAAGAAAACAACAAGTTGACAAAAATAAAAAAAGGATCAGCCACGCTTTCGAGCGTTTAATACGTCGTGTACCCAAGCTCTCTGCACGCGAGTGTTCGCTTACAACGTCACTCGAAAGTGGGTCGGTTATTTGACATTCTTGTACACTGTACGTCCAGCGTACGAGTACACGTGACACTTAACTATTTGTCTTCAAATGCTGAAGTAAATACGGCACACATTGTATGTACGAGAGGAAAGTAGTGTTAGTCACGTTCTTTTTAAATGTTTGTAACAAGAGGCTTAGCTCAGCTTTTCAACTTAAAAGTTAGTGTTCTTGAAGAGAGTGCATTTAGACATTTTGGAGTTATTAGATTTCGCCACTGTCTTAGAAAGTCGCGTGTCTAGGAATGCTAAGCCGGAACTTACTTTAGCCGTAGATGGTGATTTGTTTACCAAACATGCTGAATCGCACATTATGTACACTGAAACCTGTTGTTTTCATTAAAAAACTTCTACACTCTATTCCTCTAGGAATGCTTTCCGGAACTTGCATTAGCCGTACAGCGATCGGTTTTCTAAACACGTCCAGTCGTCGACGTGTCACGTTTGTGCTGATAGTACTCTGGGTATATTGATGCGGTGCAATAAACAGCTCTCACGAGTGACGTAGCCCTACTACTGAAATTTCTGACTGGTTAATATTTTTACTACACCATGAATTTTACCAGTAAAGTTTATGTCGGAGTAAATGACAGTGCTGCGGCATAAGACAATTTAATTTAATCAATCTGCCTAGCCTTTTCCCAACACAATGTTGGGGTCGGCTTCCAGTCAAACCGGATGCTGCTGAATACCAGTATTTTACATGGAGCGACTGCCTATAAGACCTCCACAACCCAGTTACTGGGTAACACGATACCCCTTGGTAAGACTAGTTGTCAGATTTTTGACTGTCATAGATCTACGAATGACAGCCGGATCCAACGGCTTAACGTGCTTTCCGAGGCACGGAGGGGTCTCGATATGTAATGGATGGTCACCCATCCATGAACCGACCGCGGCAACCATAGCTTAACCTTCGATCGACCCGTGTTGCTGTTGTCATTAAGTCACGAGCCCGTCACAAGACAATTTTAATAATCGGCATAAATGTCAACATGCTTTCATTTGTTATAAAAATAAATAATCGTAATACCAGCCTGTATAGTTGATAAGTCAGTATCATAATCAGCCCAGGGTCGGCTAAACTTACTAAGAGAAGAACCGACCACGCTTAGGTAGTGTACTCATAGAGTGTTTCTCAAATAAAAATCTTTATCTATAGTTAAGTTACTATAATACGTGTATAGTTTACATATCATAGTGGTTTTATAATCAAAATATCTTCCCTGTCGTATAATATTGTCTAGAAATGCTATCCGGAACTTACATTAGCCGCACAGCGATCTGTTTTCTAAACACGTCGACACGTCACGTCTTGCCCGTCCGTATTGTGTTACGTACGGGCTAGAAATCGTGTTACACGGTATGTAAACGGTATGTATGTGGGTAGTTTGAGTAATTGTATAGATTTTGATGAAATTATAATGTTGCGTGTTAGTTTTGGTGGTAAACTAAAGGAGATTTATGATGACAAGTCGGCTCATTTTCTCATAAATGTGACGCACAATCGATTATTATGTAAAGTGTGCGGAAACGTTAATACTGTAATACTACCAAGATAAAATAAACATTATTCAGTCGTAAATATATTTAATAGAACCTTTATACTTCAAAACGTAGTTTTTAAGCTATTGCATAGCTTTTATCGCGGGCTTTGAGCGCGGCGACCGAATCAAGAAATTCCGTAACGAAAATAAAACCTAACACCCCCCACTCCGCTTACCATGTAGCTCGGCCGAGCGTTCGCTTAGCGTGTATGTATATGGTACGACTGTACTTGAATTAATATCAAAGAAAAAGAATACTGCATACATAAAAAATAAATAAATAATTATTATAATTGCATAAGTTGATAAAAAATGCTATGCAATAGCTTTACCGCGGCAGTCCCCGAGTGCCACACGTGTTTTTTTTTGGAATGTTTACTCGTAGCTGACCCATAGAGGTCGTCGCTACTTAACCGGACTATCCAGTGGGTGCCTTAAGCTGACTCAAAGCCTCCAGCCAGGGGTCAAAATTTAGTAATCAAACGAACTATTTATAGGCATCACGAATCGTCAATTTTGACTATTCATGTCAAAATTCCATTTAACTTCTACCAACTATGCTACATTTTAATAAAACAACTTCAACTATGTACAATATGAAATTCATACAAGAACAGCACAGATGCTTGTAAAATATAACTCCACTAATGGACATGAAAATCTTTATAGAAACTTATGAAAAATTCGAGCAGAATTCTTATTTCAATAAAGTTGCAGTATTTTGTATTTTCTAGAGGTTTTTCATTCGATTATGCTTTTCTTTTGGTTAAAATTTTTATTACTATTTTGAGTTAAAGGTGATTTTTGGCGCTATAATGTTTCTGGGGCTTGTCTATTTGATTGTTTATTTGAGAATTTTTATGTTCGCGTTATATAATCTGTTTTATTCATAAAAAAAAATACAATTTCCCACTTTTAGCGTAGTCTTAGCTGATAGCAAATTCACAAGATCTAATAACACGATTTTTCAAACACCAGAGAATTTTTAAGATCGTACTTTTGTGATTTAGCTCCATTTCGGGAACCTTAAATAGTTTTCCACACGAATTAAATTAAACTCACACCACGTAAGCCAAACTTAATTTCAAGCAGCGTGACATAATTCAACGTACGTTAGAAACAGTCCTTAAACTGTCTCAATTGAAACAATAAACACGCAATTCCGTCACAGCGGCAACTTGTTATGACATGTTATGACGACATGACGTGACGCCGATACGCGCGTAGCGTGACAGAGACAAATGACGTGAGTGACATGACGCGAATAAGCGTCAGCGTGATGGCTTGCGTTCAAACTTAACGTGTTTAACGGGTTGCTTTTAAAAAGTTACGTGTTTGGCTTGTGACATTCCTTTAAACACGCGAAAGTTTGTACGCTTTTACATAGACTTTTAATGGTCTGAAATAACCAACTCGTACCAAGTTTGTTGAATAATGTTCATCCCATCCCCGTACAAAAAAAGGGGAAATGACAGACCGTATAGTAAATTAGACTGTACCTTCATAATATTTTTAAGGACTAATAACTGAGCGCTAAATATTCAAATCTACACTTTGCGCTAGGCTAAAAAATATTTTCATTAGAACATTTAAGGCCCACATTCTTATTCGATACTCTAATTAAACATTCCAAAATTGTCATGAACTTCTTTAATCAAATAGGTTCATTTAAAAATCAGCGTCAGACAGCATCTGTCTGGAATTATTGCTGAAATGACCCTATTTGATGTGGCCGTGAGTCACAAAATCCTATATTTTTATTTGTTACAATGTGGTCCTTGCATAAAACACTGTGCCAAATAAACATTTATCTTTCTTTCAAATCTTGTGAGATCTAGAATACGTGCTATAGTTACTCAATATCCTATTACCAAGCTTTTACAAACGAATATCAACAACATGCTTCACTAATATTCATGTTGAACCATACATTAAACTCTAAAATGCTTGTACAAGCAGTGTTTGTTTATATAAATCCATTTACTATCGCCGCAATGTTCCTTGCCAGTGCATTCTAAGTACGTTTTATCATGAGTATGCGCTCACTCCGCCTTAAGCCAGCAAACAGAACAACATGTTTGATGTAATACGTACATAAACTCACGCCTTTTCTCATGGGGGTTGGCAGAAACTACAGAACGCCACCTGCTACGATCCTTACATACTCCTTTTGCCTCGTTTCCGTTCATAAAACAGCGAGGTTATTGCGCAAAACACATTAAATGTCAATCGATCGCGATGCCTTTCATTTTGACACGTTCATTGCGTTATTTACGTTGTTGAGCAGACGAGTTTTTTAAACTTATGAAGAAATTTCCTTCAAAACCCTCGGATTGAGATTAAAGGTGTGTTACGCAATTATAAGGGTGCTGCACGCGTAGCATGACCGTCATAGAAACGAGTTTTGTCGACGGAAGAATAGACAAAATGGCAGATTGTTGTCAGATCTCTGAAGATTTTTTTTTACAATCTGTCATTTTGTCTATTCTTCCGTCGAAAAAACCCGTTTCTATGGTGGTCATGCTACGCGTGCTAGTCATACACGAGCGCCGGTTGTGTGTCTTTTCAAACGAACATCATCAATAAGGTCATTATATGTCCGGGTATCCCCTCCCAGCGTTTCCATTTACATCTGCCGTGTATATATCTGTGTGTATCTGTTAGACGCCTTTCATTAATCCTCTCAACATGAACAGACCATCTAAGCATACTCTTTTCAATTATTGTCGCTACATCTTCTTAAGCAGTGCTTGGTTATATAAATCCCTTTATTATCGCTGCAAAGTTCCTTGCGAGTGCATTCTAAGTACGTTTTAGTATGAATATGCGCTCACTCCGCCTTCAAAGCCTGCAAACAACTACTTTATGTAATACGTACTACGTATTTTGCTACTAGAATCTAACGATCGAACGAATATGTAGACGATACAGAAGTCCTTTTAGATGAATAATCCAGGAGGTTTATGCAGCTAGGTATGCGAAATTTATCTTAAGGTGAATCCTCAGCTGTAGCCCACCAAATTCAAATTTTCTTTTAGCAAATTGCGGCTCTGTTTTACGTTGTATGTTGACTAAAAAGCGATTTGCGACTGTAGAAAAGATATATTTACTGAATAATTATTATTTGTTCCACCTTAGAATTTTCATATGAAATATTCTGAAAAATTCTTCGATGGAACAAATTTCCAAAGTTTGACGATTGATATGAAATTAATGATGATTATTCAGTAAATATATCGTTCCTTCAGTCGCAAATTGCATTTTGGTCAACATACAACGTAAAACAGAGCTGAAATTTGCAAAAAACCAAAGAAAATTAGAATTCGGTGGGCTACAGCTGAGAATTCACCTTAAAATATAGAAGGGGCCCGTAGGTTTAACGACAAGCTTCGTATAATATAGAGTAAGGTTGCGTTAGACGTACCAGCGCTTTAATCGTACTACAACAGAATCTGCCCTCTCCTGTATAAAAAAACAGATCTAATCGTGCAAAAACGTACAATTTAGTCCCGTTAGTTAACTAAAACCAGAGAGTGACCCGCTAGACTTGGGAGAAGCTATTTTTATAAAGAAAGGGAAAATGACTAACGCAACTATCCCCTACTAAATCGTATAACGGGTAATGGAAGAGGGTGTTAGGTACCTTGGTATTTACAAGCCGCAAAGATGCTTGTAACATTAAAATAAATATGTCCAACAATTTTTCATAAAGAATGCCTCGCTTGCACCACTAAGAACTAAATGCGTAAACGCATAAACCAGTAACCTTATTCAAAACATCGTTCTATTGCTGTCTATCGTTTGAAGACGACAGAGACAAAATGATGATTTAAATAATATATAAAAATATGGCGATTTGAAGTACAAGTGCACCTAAAACCTGATGCATTACTTCCTAAGGCCATAGTCTTACAGGTTGTTATTTTCATAAAAATTTGAGCTCAAAACACTAAGCTTATCATCGACCACGTAGGTTGGTTGTCAAAATAAACTTTACCTATTCTTGAACATTACAGAGCAATAGAACCAACCTCCCATATTATTCTATCCGTATACTATCAACATAATATCAAACTATCTTATAAATGCATAGAATCACAACCGCATTTGCTGGTCACTAGCATAGAGCACAGTTGACTGCCTCCAATGTCCCTATAAAATATGACCTCTACCTATACAATAGTACATACACCTTTATGTATAGGCATGTATACATCTATATACTTAAGTATATAGGGCGAGGGAGCTCTCTTATGACCGAGGTTAAAACATTGACCTTTTAAAAATACAGGTTGATTTTAAAATGTTTGATGTGAAGTTAATGATGTTACGTAAATATAATGCTGTTTGGGAAGTGCTTTTTAGGGTTCTATAGTCAACAAGGAACCCTTATAGTTTGGCCATGTCCGTCCGGCCGTCTGTCTGTCCGCAGCTTAGCTCAGAGACTCTTAGTACTAGAAAGCTGTAATTTGGCATGGATGTACCTATTAGTCACGCCGACAAAGTGGTTCCTCTACACGTAAAGTGGGGATTTTTTTTTCCGGTCTACCCCATGGTGTGGGGTGTCATTGGATAAGTTTTCTTTGGTATTGTTCGTCTAATGGTTGAGCTCCTTAAGTTCTGAGTTGAGCTTCACGATTACTGACAAATGCGTGCACTGACTGGACAGGTCCACTCAAATCTGTATGGTTCTTTCCTTAAAAGACCATTTCAGACACCAATCTTACATGGTCCTCAAATGATCTGACCAAGATTATTTCAGGATTTTTTATACCTGTTGACATTGATGAATTTTTATAAATATATTGACATGAATATTTACTTTGTAAAATAGTATATTATTTTAATTATTGTGAATGTGAAGACTATGTAGATCATTGTTTATTTTTTATTTTTCTTTCTTTCTTGATTAGTTTTAATCAAAGTCTGGCAGTTTGAGTAATTAATGCGGCCTACCCAAATGTCCTTTCTTTGGTATTGTTCGTCGAATCGTTGAGCTCCTTAAGTTGTGAGTTGAGCTGCACGATTACTGACAAATGCGTGCACTGACTGGACAGGTCCACTCATTCTGTGTGGTATTTTTTCCTCAAAATTACCATTTCAGACTCAAATCTACATGGTCTTCACATGATCTGACCAAGATTATGTCTGGACTTTAAAAGAGACTGTGACCTCTGAGTTTGTTTCGGCCTTTCTTCTCAGAGTAGTCAGATAGGAAACGCCGACCTCATCTAGTTTTAAAATATGATTGACGTGTAAAAGTCAAGTACAAACCTACTTACAGAAATAAAACCATTTATCATTTATCATTTAAGTCTTTCAAAAATATTGCGGATTTGTGGACAAAAAAAAATCGATTAAGGCATCCGTTTGTGACATATTAAGTTTTAAAGTGCTTATTTTTGTTAGAGTCAAGTGTCCGCAATTTTTTGTTTTCGGAAATGTGAAAAAAATCACGGTGTTAGTAAATAGAACGAAGTTAAAAGGAACACTATCACAGTTAAGTAGGCTTTACAAGTTAAAGAGTAATAGTCGACCAACTTAATTTGCAATTAGAACGTCAAAATCTAAATCAAAATATTTTATTTCACATAAATATATATGGGGACTTATGAAACGTTAGAAGCTAGGTGCACGGTTCTAATTGGTTGTTTCCTATGGAGAAGCGCCGGCAAGAAACTCCACGGTTACTCTTTTCAAAATAAGGAGCATTTACAATGTTTCAAATTACATAGTTGATTGGTATGGGAGGACAGTGTAGGCCTGTCAACAAGTAACAGGTACTCAACAAAATATAAAAAGGTCTACAACGTATGGTAATGGGAACGTATGGGAGAACTTTTTCTTCAAATACAATGTTGGGTTTGTTTTCGGGATAAATTCATCGCAACTGAGGAACCCTTCATACGTGGTCCAACACGCACTTGGCTAGTTTTAGGTTTTACACGCGGTTTGTCCCAGGTGATAATTTTGTATAGAATTGTTCTGAATTCATGGTTACAGTTTGGACGTCGATGTCCCTGTCACCCTGTATAGAAAGATTCGCTGTGAAACCAAAGATGGTTTTTGAAATGTATCGAAACTTCATGAAAGTAATTTTAGTATGTAAGAAGTTTCTTGAAAAAAAATCTGTTTTAAAAACAACAAACCAAAGTAGAGTAGCTCTCATTTTATATCGATAGTTTTCTTTTGCAGTCACATACTTAATATAAATTTTTGACGTAACTCGACTCGCGTTTGCGTGTCCCAAATAAAATATGTTTATTTTTCTCTTTCATTCTACGCATGATTTAGAACTAGGCACACCAATTAAAAGAACATAAATCGTTGCTAAAGAACATTGTGAATGAAGTGTTAGACCACAGCATACCAAGCTCCGGCCTTGAACGGTATTGATGCGCAGTGTATCGATACAATCAGATGTAGTGACTGGTTGAATCTTGAATACTCTGTGGCCTTGTTGAATAATATAATGTATGGCACAATACACAGGTGCAAATGCAGTTGACATTTGGTTAGGTTAGATATAAGTCTTATTTTTTGCCGTTCCTATTAAATATAATTTATGTGTAGTTTAAAATAGTTTGTAGGCAGTAGTACTGTAGCGGCATCTACAATGCCATATGCGAGTTACACGTCACACTGACGTCACACAAAATCCTGCATCGCGCAAGTAGAGTTTACCGCGCAACTAGCATAATTATATACAACGTCCCGACATCAATCGTCAGGCAGAACTGCCTACCAGAAACAACACCCGTCTGGTCGGAGGAGCCTCCCTTTTCCATAGAGTATGAGTGAACCGCACCCTGTTACATACAACAATACCTCTATAGTAACTTTTTGAAAGAAATATTTACAGACCTTTAATTTAATTTCTTTCGATTCAATTTGGTTTATGAACAACAGTGCAATGTAGGGATTTTTATAAGTTCCACGGGATTTTATAATTATGTAAGGGTCAGTATAGTTTCCAGATTGGATGCGTCTCCTTTTTCATCTATTGAGATACTGACATTCACAACCCTATACTAGGATAATACCAATATTCTGAGGTTAGATCGGTCTTCAAACTATCGCGTTCCGGGTTCTGACGAGTAGTCAGAAAACCGATAGTTCAGTTAACGACTGCCATAGATATTCGTACAACAACCAAAACCAATCGTGTAATGTGCTGTACAATGCATGGAGGGATCTCGTGTAAAGAGCAATACATATATGCACTGACCGCTGGGTAGATTCAGTCAGCGTCAAAATAATAAGAAACAACAAAATTTGAAGAGCTGAGAAATATCAAGTTGAAAACTTAAACCCAACTACGACAAAATTGTCAATAAAAAAAGTACAAAATAGACGTCGTTGGCAATTTTAAGCTATTGCACAGCTTTTATCGCGGGCTTTAAGCGCGGCGACCGAATCAAGAAATTCCGTAACGAAAATAAAACCTAACACTCCCCACTCCGCCTACCATGTAGCTCGGCCGAGCGTTCGCTTAACGTGTATGTATATGGTACGACTGTACTTGTATTAATATCAAAGAAAAAAAAATACTGCATAAATATAAAATAAAAAAATAATTATAATTGCATAATTATGTTGATAAAAAATGCTAGCTTTACCGCGGCAGTCCCCGAGTGCCACACGTGTTTTTTTTTTTTTGGTTGTCGCGTAGCTGGAGTCACACGTAAGGGCCTTAATTACATGACTTAGTAATGGCATACATTGCCTGTTAAAATAATATAACCTTTGGTTTTGCCGTAGTCGGGTAAAAATTAAACTTTATCTCGATTGGACAAAATTCTGCGGGGTAATTGCGTAACACACTAACAGTAGGAATGGCTATCATTTTGACAGTTCAACAACATTCATTGCGTTATTTACGTTGTCGAGCAGACGAATTTTTCAAGCATATCAAGCAATGGATTAGCAATAGGCTTCAAAATGATTCAGATTCTGATTGATAGTGTGTTACGCAATTAGGGTGCTGGTCAGAATTGCAGTTGTTATGTACAGTCAGCTTCAAAAAGATGTATACATCGACAAGAATTGATTTCATTGTCTACAAGTTTATGCTCTATAATACTATATCAATGTGTAGCTACGATTAAGTAGGTACCCAATGTGTAATAATTATGTTTTGTGTCTACACATTGATACAATATTATGGAGCAGACACAGTAGACAATTAAAAGAATTCTTGTCGATATAAAAATCTTTTTGAGGCTTACTGTATTGTGTTCATTCTGAAACACCTTAATTGTATTGATAATTCTGAACAGCCTGTTCCTACCATTATTTAATGATAATGATAGCTGATTTTATTTCTGTAAGTAGGAACAAACAAAATTAAAAAAAAAAAAAAAAAAAAAAGTGCAAACACTTTTACACGTCAATCATATTTTTTAAACTAGATGAGGTCGGCATTTATTAACTGACTACTCTGAGAAGAAAGACCGAAACAAATTTAGAGGTCACAGTCTCTTTTAAAGTCCAGACATGATCTTGGTCAGATTATGTGAAGACCATGTAGATTGGTGTTAGAAATGGTCTTTTGAGGAAAGAACCACACAGACTGAGTGGACATCCAGTCAGAGCACGCATTTGTCAGTAATCGTGCAGCTCAACTCAGAACTTAAGGATCTCAACGATTCGACGAACAATACTTAAGAAAGGATGTTTGGGTAGGCCGCATAAACTACTTTAACTGCCAGACCATGGTTAAAACTGAAACAATGGCCCACATACATAGTCCTCACATTCACAATAATTAAAGTAATATAATACTTTACAGTAAATATTCATGTCTAAAATAGTTAGCAAAATAAAATAAAAAAATCAACATTCACTGTGTAAATTTATTGGAGCAGCTAAATCCCTAGCCGTTTTGTCCTCAATATAGTCTTTCACAGTATAAAAGGCTTTCTGGCATAATTTCCACTTTATAAAAGATTTGAATTTATTAAGGCTTAGATAATGAATGTAGCTAGGCAGTTTATTATAAAAACGTATACATTGGCATCTAAACGAGCCACCTATTTTCTTGAGCCTGGTGGTAGGAACAACAAACTTGTTTTTGTTCCTAGTATTTATATTATGGATACCGCTGTATTTTTTTAAATATATTAATATTTGTATGTGCATACAAAAGATTTTCATAAATATACTGAGAAGGCACATTCATTATATTAATCTCCTTAAATTTGTGTCTGAGGGAGTTTCTGTGACTTAATTTATAAATTAAACGAATTGCCCTTTTTTGTAAAACAAAAATTGTCTGAATATCGGCGGTATTTTCCCACAACAGAATACCGTACTATGAAAATAACCAAAGTATAATAAACGGGCTGTCTGTAAATCAGTTAAATCACGAATAGGTGGCGCTCCGTGCGAAGCAGGGGCGGGTCGCTAATCGAATATAAAATTATATCATAACGCGAATCTATGCGAAACGCAATATACTTTTTATTGTGTCTATTAATGGAGCAGTCAACCCTTTAATCTTGCGCCTCATATCAACATCCCACTGGCTGTTGACATCTTGGTCCACTAATCACAACAGTTCACACGACGTTTGATTGCAGATGAGTGATCATAGACAGCAAAGACACGATCAAGCATTCAGAAGCCGGTGAGACAAATATCGATGTAAACCTTGACATCGCAGATAAGGCAGAGGCTCTGGCACGAACGCGCGACGTAAACGTAACGTAAATTTGAACGTTGTTTTAATCGAAAATACACACCATCACATAGTATTTTGGTTAAAATTTTTGCGACAAGCACTTCATGTATCACCTATAGTATATACGAATTAAATCTTAAAACCAATTAAATAAGTATTATGTGCGAAACAAGTATTATTATTTAAAAATGTCTTTGACATATCCCGGGACCCTCGAGTTACTGACCTTTGGAAGGCGTACGAGGGGCCGAAGCCAACTCGCAGATGCCCCTCAGAAAAGTTTAAATAATGATGAGGCACCAACCCATGATTATGCGTGTTTGCACTAAGCAAGTGTACCCAAGGACAATTGCAGGTTGGTTCATTACTATAGCAGGATTTAGAAAAAAAAAAATGAGCTATGGGTTTGGGTAGCTAAAGTGGACTGTACTTTCCATAGTTCTAGGTAAAGAACTATGAAAAGACTATAGCCCCTGCTTGAACAATACTTCGTATATAATGCACAGATAAAGTGGCAGGGGGTTCCTTGCACACTCAATAATGGGCCCCCGAAAACTGTCGCTAGCACATAGTGTAGTAGCGACAAGGGCGCAGCATGTCCTGAGGTGCTTATAAGGATGGGAACGGTATTCTACGGCTATCGGGAAAATCCCGGAAATACACTCAAGATCCCTACCAGCATCATACTGGAATACGAGCGACGAGCACGTTTGCTCTTGCGAATATCCACTCAAGCCGACCAATAAAGGCAAGGAACAGGTGGGAACTCTGTTCTTCGTTAGTGTTCTTTCAGACCGGTCAATAAAGGCTAGACAGAAATGAGGAACAAGACTTCTCCCGGGGCAAAGGTCCGTGGGGTCGCGACTGCCTAGCAATTTGCCCTTTAGGTTCCTGTCATTTCATTTCATTTATTCGTAAACAATTTACATTGTGTTGAATATACATGCAATTTACATAAAATTATAAGAACTATGAATTATAAATTAACATTCCAAGTAATTCAAAATATAGTGCCTAGCAGTTTCAAATATAATGTCGAAACAGTTTTTAAATACTACTAGACAGTTCAAAAATAATGTAATTATGATGTCAAACAATTTTAAACTACAATGTCAAAAACAGTTTTAAAACAATATAATTAAAATGTCAAACAAAACTTAAAATAGACCTCTAGATAGATCTCTCTTGGCCTAGACCTGTTTCGGCAAAGTACCAGCACAGACCTAGAGTACATAGGAGCGCGCAAGCCCCACCACGACGTCAACGTAGAGATACGGTGGAGGGGTATTATTATTATTATTATCAGCTATTTATGTCCCACTGCAGGGTAGAGACTCCCTCTTTCCAATTATCCCTATCTTTTATTGAAACGAGTATAAATTTCAATTACAAAATCGTTCGTTTACCTATTTAAGTAGTTTGACAATTAGATAGACGTTTACCGGATTCTATGAATACAACTGAATACAGAGATCGATACTCCGAACTGTTAAAGTTGCACTAGTCGACGGCTGGAACTCGTTAGTGGGTGTGGCTAATAATTATGCATGCTATTTTGTTTATTTATTTATTAATTTAGTTTTGTTTATTTCGTTTGTATTTATTTATTTAGTAAAATAGTCGGTGATCAAAAAACTACTGGATGTAATTATGAAAAAAAATAATAATCATGAATACATTATCTATCCTTGTACGGTAACAATTTTGCCATTTTCATACTCCGGGAGTTATTTATTTACGCTAAAAGATGCGTTCAAGTATGGAAGTTTCGACGCTCATAACTTTAAAACCATATCTTTTTAAATTCTTTGTCCGGACAAGGCTAGATAATGCTGAGACGAATAGATATAATTTTTAATGTAGACTGTCTAACAGTGGAGTAAACTCTTTAAGAGGTTAGTATGGAAGAATAACTGACTAGTGTAACATTAACTGCTGAAACCACAATCACTAAGTGTACGTACGGTCACAGTAAAACTACGTTCGTCACCATAAGGTAAATTTTCGTTTGCTCTTTGCAGGATAGAATCTACTTTAAGTACTGCTTTACCGACTCAGTATTGTCACCATGTCAATGAATGAAGCTTAGTTTTTTAAATTAAAAATTATATAAAACTGACTTGATTAATGGCTGGTCCATTAAAAAGGTTTTAGATTAATGTCAACTAGACATTGGTCAAAGGATTAAATTATTTCGAGCTCTTTTTTGTTTTTTTTTTGCAGTAATCTACAAAATGCGTTAGCTTAAAGGTATTTTGTGTCCTGACCAGATCGAAGAAATAACTTCAAAGCTGACGAAGATATTAGCCGTAGACCTTTCGTAAAGACTTTCCAGTTAGCGACTACTTTGGCTGCCCTCCGAATAATGTCCGGTACAGATGGCTTGGTTTAATTAAAAACCAGGCTGCAGTGGCACCGGCTGCCGAGCGGCTTGTCAGGGCGATTGGTGACCGCAGTACATAATGCGGTCACGAATCTGCTGTTATTGTTACACGGTTATCAAATAACAGTCGTAATATATTCTAGTGATATTTTATTGTAGAATTGTGTACTTATTTTTTTTTCAATGTGGATTTTTAGATATTTTTTATAGTTTTCTAAATACGGAGGGATTTCACAAGTTTATCAGAAGATTTATAAGACATATTACTTTGAAATGATTTAAACCATTAAAATAAATCTATCTGTCTATCTGAATATATTAATAATAAAGCTGAAGAGTTAGTTTGTTTTTTGTTTGTTTGAATGCACCAATCTCTGGAACTACCAGTCGGATTTAAAACATTCTGTTAGAATTTGAGCATTTGATAGCCCAATTCTTGAGGAAGGCTATAGGCTATTTAACATCACGCTATGACCCGTAGCAGCTGAGCAAAAAGGAAAAAAGAGTCAGAAATAACGCTAAGTGAACATGAAGTAATAGCACGGGCAGACAATGCGATGCGACGGGGTGGGTCGGAGGAACAAGAAATTTCAAACGGACGAAGTCGCGGGCAGAAGCTAGTAAATAAATATAAAAAGAACAGAACGCGATAGACCGAACGTCCACTCTTATGCAATTAAATTGTTATGCCAATCACCGGAATGCAACAAATGTGAAATGCAAATGACAAACTGTAGGTACTGCAAATGACGATTTTTTCCCCCTCATCACTTCACTTTTTCATTTCACATATATATAAAACATAAATAATTCTAAAATATTTTTTCGTCGTTTAAAATATATTTAGGTATCTACAGTAAGTTATATATTAGTAACCATCACGTTCCGTGAAATTACGTATACTATTTTGTAGAACATGCAGATAAGAACCTCAATATTGGAAAAGTGTTTGATATTACCGAATACTTAAGTCGATATTGGTTTTATCCGGCAGATTTGGATCTCAGTACCTGTAATAAGTACAATCAAGAAATTAAGGAATTACAAAAAAAAAAAACAACCAACTTCAAAAAAAGACACTACATAGTGAAAAATAACTTTAATTTCGGAAGTCGGTGGCAAAAAACTAAAATACAGATCCAAGGACACCGACTTCAGAAATTAAAGTTATTTTTCACTATGTAGTGTCTTTTTTTGAAGTTGGTTGTTTTTCTTTTGTAAAAAAGTTTTTATTTTTCACTTTTTAGTGTTTCAGTTATTAATTTATCTAAGTTACAATACCCTAATGTCAACTGCTCATCACTTTTTACAAAAGGCTTCTGTTTAAATGCCTACCAGAAAAGTACCTATTTTACTTCCAAAAATTTCGAAATACTCACCAAATTGTGTCCAACAGAATGGATAAATGCTCACCAAATTGTGTTTCATAAAGTATTCTAGAAATTAACCTATTTTCCTTTTTTTATTTATAAGGCGTAGTCGACGAAGCCCCGCTTGGCGGGGCTCCTTCTTCTAACCTAACCTGTCCGAGTCGGGGTGCCCCAAGTCCCGAGCTCGCTTCGCTCGCTCTTGCATCCTATCCCACCCTTACATTTTGAAGCAAACTTATTTTTGGTGAGCAACTTAAACAAGATTTGGTGAGCATTCATCCATTTTGATAGGCAAAAGGAATATGAATACAATACCTACAATTATTCTGATGAGTGTATAATTATTATTTTGGAACTTAATACGTTGTTCTTTAGGCATCTCGGTATAGAGTGGGTTTATATTATTTGAAGTTAACATATTTTACTTGGTACTTAGTCTTAGGGTCTAAAAATATTTTGGTGAGCATTTAAATTGTTGCCTTTACAAAATATTCCTTTTCCCGATGCGTTAATTATTGAGGAGTTCTCCTGAAAAAGAACTGAGCTGATGGTGAAGCCACCATCAGCTCTATTTCACCATATCCATTGTGACGAGCAAAAATTGCTTAGCAACCATATTAAAGTAATCGAATCGCAACCCGTGAAATACTTATTACTGAGTAGTGCCGTTGGCCACTTCTGGTCTTCATCATCAGTTCCACTTCACGGAATGGTGCTTTCAGAGAGCAAATGCACGAGTAACTATAAAAAATACCCAAATCGCTATTGGTGTGCCTATAAAATTTGAGGATTACCCTCGATTTCCATGGGATCCCTTCATCGGATTCAGACTTGGTAACAATGGGACCACCTCGAGAGTATACCCTTTCAAACAAAAAAGAATTTTGCAAATCCGTCTATATATGACGGAGTTATGCCCGAACATACAAAAAAAAAAAAATATATATAAACATCCGAATTAACAACCTCATCCTTTTTGAAGTCGATTAAAAATGTTAAGCACCTTGAGATTAATTTTCATTTGCACATTATTATTTTTCCGACTATATTTATTATTTCCAACATTTTGAAAGAAAATGATAGTAAAAAAAGGTGATATGCGCCCGCTATGTGGGAAAGGAATGTCTTTGAAAATTGCTTAACATTTTCACTCCGTGATAGAATAGAATAAATTTATTTGCTTTAAAACATGGTACATTATGGTCTTATAAATAGAAATATGATCTTACATATTTCGCCATGTACTGGCATACAAATATTTAAACATGTTGAATGTAAAATTTTAAAACGACACATTAATTTGTTAAAATTATTCTTATAACATGTCTAATAACGCTGGTAAAATCTTAACAATAATAAAATCATAAAGTAAATTAAGTAATGAAAACTCAGTAACCGATTTATTTGTACTTTTTATCAATAAATTCTTTCACACCATAAAATCAATTACCAATAAGCCATTTATGTAGTTTGTATTTAAAGTGTTTAAAAGGGAGTTCCCTTATTTCTTTTGGAATATTGTTGAATATTTTAATAGCTGTGAAAAAGCTATTTTTATGGCACGCTTTGATGTGAAGGAATTCTTAACCGTGTTGAGTCTCTACGGGTATATTTTCAATGCAAGTCACATGCTATAAAAAATTTAGAGTGCTCTTTCACAAATACACCAGCTTGCATTATGAGAAGACCTGTTAGTGTTAAATGCTTATTCTTTTTAAATAGCATGATGTTAATGGACTGATACTGCAGATTGCACTTAGACATTTTTTCTGCACTAGGAAGGCTTCATTTATGTTCGTCGAGTTCACCTAGAGTAGGAGTCCATACCTGAGTAAAGAGGAAACATACCCGTGGTAAGCAGTAAATGCAACTGCTTCACTTGCGGTACGTCTTAAACGTTTAAGAGCAAATACAAATTGGTTTAATTTGTTGCAGACGTGCTCTTTATGTAATTTCCAGTTACAATGCCGGTCTAGAATGAGTCCAACAAAGAAGATGTTCCAGAAATGTATGGAGCCTGGGCTAGCATTATGTTTACTATATGTAAATATAACCGTTTTTTATGTTAATTTTCTATAATTTTACTTCGTTTCAATGTAAATTCAAATTAACTTGGTCAAGGAGAGCAACACAACATAAATATGGTGGATCAGCAATATGCGAATGTCATTTTGACAATGAAGCTTGATTGACGTATCTTTGTCATATCTGCGATAAAAAAAACATTCAATCAATGTCCGTAGTAGTAAACTGGGTCGCAAAACAAAAACAGTCACTGAAAACTCCGAAACATATCCAATTCAATACGCGCGAATACAACGATGTAAAGACAACTGACCAAGTCAAAGACTAAAGACGTCACTTCACGAAACTAAAAATTGTCAAGGTCATTAAACGTCATGTCAAACACAAATGTCATGGCTGCCCTAAAAATAGGGTTATCTTATTAAAAACTCCCAAATGATCATTTTAGTACGCCTTTCTTCAAATTAATTTGTTTGTATTTTTATGAAAATTCCCTATTTTTTTAAATATTTATGTATGTAGTGTACATAGTATCATTATCACCACCCTAAAATCAAAGGTCTCCTTTGTATTCACTAACCTCATTAATTTGTTGTCCTTGACAACTAATTAAATATTTAAGTTAAATATTTTAGTTTTGAATTGTTATTTTGTTATGTTTTTGGTTTTATTTAGATTTGCACAGAGATTATTGTTTTCAAGCCATTTGAACACTTGGTTACTGTTTCATTATGGTTTTTTTCGTGACTAGTTTCTGATTTACTATAATTTGTTACAATTACTGATATAACGTCAGCCAAAAGTATGCACTTTTGTTGTAAAGCTGTAGGTAAATCGTTAATGTAAATAAGGAAAAGTAATGGGCCAAGTATGCTTCCTTGGGGTACTCATGATTCGGTTTGACTACATACAGATCTATAAGATATCGACTCGTTTTTTTTATTGAGCTTATTTCTTTTTTTTTTGCTGACCGTTAGATAAATAACTAGTAATCCAATCAATAATCATTCCTCTAATTCCGTAATTATTACATTTTTGTATTAGTAATTCGTGGTTGACAAAGTCGAAAGCTTTGCCAATGTCAAAGATGGTGACAGATACTGGAATGTGTTTATGTAAATGATCAATTACATTTTTTATCAGTTCAAACGCTGCTAATATATTTGATTTTCCCCTTTAAAAGCCATTTTGTTCCTCTTTTATGATCTGAATTTTTTCTAATTAGTTGTGTGAGTCTACGATACATGACTTTCTCAAACATTTTTGGTAAGTTAGATAATATTAATGTTATAGGGCGGTAATTAGGTAAGTCTTTTGTGTCACCTTTCTTAAATAAGGGTTTTACAATGCATTGTTTGACTTTATCTGGAAAAATAACTTGCCAGAATGAGAGATTTATCTAGTGTTCACTGATCCGATATAATGGCGGCACAGGATTTGAGAATGTGAGTTCCTATACCGTCTAATCCAATTTGTTAAGAGACATGATGGTAGTTTGACTTCAACTTCATAACATGGATGTAAATCCATGGTTTCAGTCATATTCGGTAAATCGATTATATGTTTTTTGTCTGATGACGCTTTATTTTAACCATTGAATTCTTTGTCAATATTTATGAAAACGTCGTTGAAAGAATCAGCAATTTCTATAGGATTATCTATATGATTATTATCGATTTTAATATTATCATATTTGTTTTAGTGTACACGTGATCAGTTTTGTTTTTGATAATCTGCCATGCAGCTTTTCCTTTATTTTTCGCCGATGAAATTATTTTAGAATTTATGAGGTGTTTTGAACGGCTGACGCAATTTTTGAAGATAATACTGTATTTTGTATAGTTTGATGTTTCATCTTCAGTTTTGGACATGTATTGGCGACACCTTAGTTTTCTTTTTTACTTCCTTGATTTTCTGATACCTGTTGTGATCCACCTTGGTGACTTACAATTTAAATGTTTTTTACTTTGTTGATCGCAAAGCGAAGGTTGTAAAATAAACAAAACGTATCATGAAACATATTAAAAGCTGAATTTATGTTTTCTTGGTCATATACTTCTGACCAATTTAGTGCTGATAAACAATTTATTTTTGCCAGATTATCTTTACTGTAGTCTCTTTTGTAACTAATGCAATTTTTAAGTCTTACTGTTAATTTTACTTATAAAGTGGTCAATGCAGCCTTTTGTCTGGTAGTGTGGTAGTGTGTAGAGACCAAAGTTTACTAAATTTATTTTTACCGTGATGCTATTTTATTGCTTTTTAGTGTGTATATATTTAGATGACCTGTTAGAATAATATTTTTGTTAGGTTCATTACAGATTTTATGTAGAAGTTATTCAAGTTTGTCAAATAATGACTTTATGTTCATATCTGGGGCTCTCTGGGGATAAGCAAATCATAATAAAGTTCAGAGAAGGTAATTCCACGCCGCAATATTCAAACACTTGGTCCATTGACATAGTGTTACAAATAGCTAAATCTTTATAATCTAAGGAATTTCGGGCAAGAATACAAACACCACCTCTTTTTTATTTTACTCTTTTTATGAAAGTTTCCGAAAGGCAATCCACATCAATGTAGTTTTTAATTTAATCAAAGTAATCTATACATAATTCTAGATTTTCTTGTTTGTTTAATAGGCCTACTATATTCTGATGGAACAGTGTAACTGAGCTGGATGTGTTACATTCGTTGATATATAGATTTTGTTTGTATAGAAAAAAAGTATTTTCTTGTTGGGATGCTTTTATTTTATTCAACTCGATTTTTTTTGCGTATTAAATCGAAGTAATATGGTATAGCTATTTTTACATGGCTTGATAATGTATTTTTATGAGTGAAAGCATTTTTTTGAGATGATATATTTGTTGTTAAATTTATGTCACTCTGTTTTGAAGAAAAATTTAAGTATCTTGCTTGTAGTCTAAAGTGTGTATCGCAGAATATTTTTTTTACATATTGAGTACACACATAATTTAAAACAATTTATAAAAATACAGTTATCCATATTATTACAAAAGTTTTTTAATGTTTCTTTTAATGTGTTTTCTTTCAAATGATAACTCTTATTTATACCAAGAATAATGACTTTAGTTTTTTCAAACTTTTTCAGTATATATGATAAGTTGTAAGTTGTTGTTGTTATGGGGTCAATCATCATTTTTACCAACGTTTATAATTATTTTGTCTTCACTTATTATTTTTATTCTTTCACAGCTGCTAAGTATGTTGTTTGCTGAGACTTGCGGTTTTGTAGTTAACTCAATTGTATATTTCTCATACCTAGAATTAATTTTAGACTGGTCTAACTTAGCTGCTAGTCCTATACATTGTTGAGCGCTAAATAAGTAGGTAGATTTCGGATTAATAATATAATTCATGCCTTCTTATTCTTCGTGTGTCTGTTTTGATATATTATGTTAGTATGTGTAATATCTTCATCTTGTTTTGCCGTTGGTACAATTAGAGATGGAATGCTCATACTTGTAGCTGAATGCAATTTCGAATCATATCTGTTTATATAGCTGTATTTATTTCTAGGTTGAAGACACAATAACTCTCTTTTGTTCTTTACTGTATTGTTATCATGAGAGTTTTGTAAATTGTTTGCTTTTGGAGTATTTAAGCTCTCAGTAGATATATTTTTAGGTAGTGAATTAGATGTTAATAGTTCTAGAATTTCTTTACACAGTGGAATGTAAAAATTTTCTAAGGATAGTTTATCAATTTCTTTTTTTGCATTTTCAATAATATTTGTTTTTTTTCTAATTCTTGTCTCAGCTTATAGATTTCATCTAACGCAGCGCATGTAGATAAATCGAACATAGTTAATGCTGTCGTGTTGATATCAGAGTTTATAGAATCTAGTGAGTTACGTCTGACACAAAGTGATTCATATGATAATGTTCTCACAAGATTATGTTTACAACGCAATGTTATATATTTTTCTTCAGAACCCGTATTTGTTGTCCGTTTAGTGAGATTTATTGCAGTTGCCAAACAAATTTGAAGTAATTTTGTACTCACCTACACGTATGTGTAACACCCTATTATTCATAGAGTACTCACCAAATAAATGAAGATCTTTATTTACATGAAAGCTCTTAGATCTCAAAGAGCTTCGATCATTTAAGGTGCAGTCACCTGTTTTTTTTCTGTGAACGCAGAGACAGTATCAATGCACGCGTCACGGTTGAAAGAAATCTTTTGATCATATGCTCGCGTCGTTCCCGTCGTTTTCCATTAGGAAATATGAGATCGCAATGTCAACAGGGAGTGATCCGAGTATCTATATTCATAAAAATGTACAGTGATCAGAAAAGCAATTCCTGGATTTTTAAGAACGTTCGTTCAAATCTGTCTGAATCTGTCAAAAAATACCTCTAATTTGCCCACATTTTTGACTTTGATTGTCGTTGAGATGAGATTGTGACTAGAATTTGAACGATTTTAAATACGGGAATTGGCCTTCAGGAATTCTTAATCAATGTGGAAAGTAAGAAAATACGTTTATTTGCGGTAAACATGACGCAGAGAAAAACACACAAACACAAAAAAAAACAGTTGGGGAAAAATATGGGTCACATCCACGCTAAACGGCAATCGCTTAGCATAATGCTACGACCCTGTGCGAGACAGAGTCCCAGCGCTGGTTTTCAGCGACAGCCGGCGTTGACGTGATGTCAACCAGTCAATTTCTTATCATTCGTTCTTTCAATTGCATTTTACACCAGCAAGTCGATTTTTTAATTGAGTTTTCACTTCCGGCCGCTATCCGATTAGGTCGGACGTTGGCGAAATCATTTTACTTAAAAGGTTTTGTTGTAGGATATTCTCGTCCCTTATTACATGGGATTTAAACATAACTGGCGAAATGTGGACGTTTTATAGGTCACCTCTGCTTTAACCCTTCGTGGAAAAAAGGCGTGATGTTATGTATGTTTTGCAGGATGTTCTTAAGACTACATATCGATACCTTTAGACTCAAAAGGCGTAAACGCCAAAAGGCCACTTTTCAGGAAAAGCAAAAAACAAAAAATATTTTAAGAAAAAAATCATAACTTTTTTGTTTCAAGACTGAGTAAGTTCATTTTCGCCCCAAATTATTAAATGTTTAAGATAAACAGTACGATTATATATTATTTAGGATAAATTAATAAATAAAGAAAATAGGATTGTTATACGCCCCCAAAAAAATTAAAAAATGATGTTTACAACCCAAAATTTTACATTGTCTGTAGAATGCTTAGGGTGTATAGGTCACTTAAAGCGTCCTTTCTTGCTGAAAAGGGGTGTATTGACAGTCAACGGAAAAGTATGTACTTAATATTCATATCATTATGATAAACGGTTAAGGTTTAAACGTCACTACAAGTATCTATTGCTGTAAAGAAGGGGTATATACCACAGTTACCGGAGAAGTATTTAGCTAATAATTACACAATGCTTTTAACTGCTCGATTGTTATTTATAAATCAAAGTCATCTCCTTGTTATTATTTATTTTATAATTCCGAGTATGTGTTCATAAAAACCTCTACTGAAAAAGTTGGCCATCGTAATCTCAAACTTTTGGCTTAAGGTTACGCAAATACTAGTTGTCATTAAAAAACATGGCTTAGATTAATTTACTAGAACTAAAACCCAGATAAACAAGAGCTTGATACGGAATCAGTATAACAAAAAACAATTAATCATTTCAAAATCTTTATTATCATTATGACATTAATTAGAGTCTATGCCTGAGCCTGAGCCTGTGAAGAAGTGCGTTTTTCTATAAACTTTAGGGTAAGAGTTACGGGCACTGCTACTGTAGTCGCTTTTTCTCTACATTACTATAATTATAGACATTCTTTAGAATCGTTACAACATTCTTAATTATCACAACAAGAATAACTACTTTATTAAATTATGGTAAAAGACTAGAAGCTCCATCTAAGACAAAATACTTTTAACTAACAATAAAATTACTTTAAAAAAAGAAGAAAATAAGTAGGTTATTAAATGACCGCACAAAGAAAAGGAAATATTAATTTTTATGGAAATCAATTGAAAATGTTGGAGCTCTAATCTACATCAATTTCTTGGTTTTCTTCGTAATCACTATGAGGAAAAAAGTCACAAACGGTTTCTTCACAAGGAAGTCGACGATACTCATCGTGATAAGTCTTTGGAATGGTTCCATTATCACAAAGTCTCATCAAATCTTTATATTTGGCCTTGGATATAGGCAATCTGGCTTTGTAGGCAGGCTTTATTATAGGTCCTGGAATGTCTTGTCTGGAGTCATCAACCACTATACTAGTTCAGGTTGGTAAGAGCACTGGCCGGCGTGAGAGTATTTCGATCTACAAACATAACTTTCGCTCATAAGACTATATTGATAAGTGTAATTCAAAATTATTTTCGGTCGTAATACGCTAAAACTAAATATGATAAAATAACTAATATAAAGTATAGGACACAGTTGATTTTTTCGAGATAATCTCAGTTAGGGCGTATAAGTCATCTTTAATTTTATAACGGAATAATAGGGGTGTATGCACCATATTTGGCTTAAGAGCGATGATATGATCAACATTTTGCGGCATCAACGTTAAGTCGTATGAGTCAACTTTATTTTTATACGAGAATAAGAAGGGCGTATGCTCAAGTTTTGGTTAGCGATTTTATTATACGACCTTTAAGTTTTTTAATAATTGTGCATGTGACCTAAATAACCAATAAAATAAAGATTTATATCAAATACGCCTCGTGTCTTTAAAAAATCTCCAAAAATCACGTGGGCCGTATTAGCCTTAATTTTGCGAATTTCCCAGTTTTAACTACACAGATTGATAGAGAAAAAAAAACTGAACATAACTGCATCAAAAAGTCATTTTGGCCAAAGTGGCGTTTACGCCCTTTGAGTCTATAGGTATCGATATCAGCAATGACAATAATTCGAGTGAGTTTAAAGTGTCTAATTCCGACACAATATGCCACAAAAGACGAGGCAATTCGGGAATACGCACGCCATTTTGGGTCCACTTACGCATAGTTACTATGAAGGTTGGTCATAGCAATAAATAGTAAAAGCCGATTACGCTAAAACACAAATGAGGTGAAAATTAAATTTACTTAACTCTACATAAATGTTACTGTAATGTAATTAATTAGGAAACGCTAATAAAATCGCTTTGGCCTTGTTGGGTGGACCGGCCCCTCGGGCATAGCTACACCCGTTGATTTTATTTTAAAATTGCGGACAAGCATTATCATTGTTATTTTGTTTTCAAAATAGTTAGCACTGTTTTAATACAGCAGTAATAATTTTGCTCAGTGCCTCGGAAAGCATGTTAAGCCGTTGGTTTCGGGTGTCATTCGTGGATCTTTGACAGTCGTTACGGGACGTCAGAAGTTCGGAAGTCTGACAACTAGTCTTACCAAGGGGTATTGTATTATCCAGTTACTGGGTGGTGTAGGTCCGATAGGCAGTCGCTCCATGTAAAATACTGGTATTCAGCTGCACCCGATTAGACTGGAAGCCAACTCCAACATTGTTGGGAAAAGGCAAGACAGATATTAGATTTCTACTTACAATAAACCGCCATGTTTCATCCAATACGTGTTTTTTTTATGGGTGTTTTTATCCGAATGGATACTTCAAACCCATCATGGCTTAAAAAATCTACCATAAACTACTTCTTATAGTTCTTAAAAAGAAATGGAAATCTTATCTTATCTAATAAAAAATAAATATTCTTTTAGCTACATCTGTAGTTGGTTGTGCCAAAATGCTTTGAACTAGTCCTACCTATAATATGTTTAATTGGAACCCATTGATTAAGATTTCCCTTTCATCTTGGCTCCTAACACAATCCATCACCCAGTGCGATTCATAAGGGGCAAGTAATACAAGTATAGTTACTGTGACAATAATATCCTCTTTGAAGGATGGAAGGCTTATTTTTAGCTGTGGACGTTATTATAGGAGTCAGGGCATCAGTACCCGTTGCTGTTCATATGAAACACCTTTTTCGAAGATGGAATGATTTTGTATTTTTTGGATGCCATAAAAAAATACAATGTAATGAATGTGTATTGTATTGATAAAAAATAGTAAGAAGATACAACCTTTCAAAATGTTTTTTATCATGAACTATATTTGTAACGAAATCTTTAGAATAAATTGAGTCTAATTTCAACCTTTTCATAACAGGCGTTTTTTTGAAATGATATAGCTATACATTTATACGTTTTCATTGTAAGTACGGTCTACGTAGGACATGTTCAATGTCAGGGCGACCTGTCTTTAGCGAGGACATACTCATAACAGATATTGTTGGACGTGAAGGATTTATTTAATTATTTCTAGTAATAAAAGAATGATAAGGTTACGTACAATCGTGCAACTAAAAGGTTAAGCAATTCTCAATGACAGTTCAGTGACACACAAGACTAAAGGCCCGTTCACACGTATCACAACCACACCACATCGCAGCGACAACATGTGGGCAAGCAGTGGCTACGTGGGAATTATGTCTCTGCAACTTCTTGTAGTTGCGTTGTCGCTAGTAGTTGCGACGTGGTTA
This sequence comes from Dryobotodes eremita, assembly GCA_917490735.1. Lineage (NCBI taxonomy): Eukaryota > Metazoa > Arthropoda > Insecta > Lepidoptera > Noctuidae > Dryobotodes > Dryobotodes eremita. Next base: position 3,830,692 of record OU823254.1, on the reverse strand, counting down.
CGTTCTGGCTAGTGTTTGCAGACGGACATCGTTGTGTTTGAGATGTGGCCGACTGCTAGTGCAGTCTCGCTGGTGCACGGTCTCGCTGGTACACAGTCTCGCTGGTGGTTGATTATGACGGTCAAATGTGGTCCGTGTAAATAAACTATTCATTATCCTTCATCGGTTTCGTACATTTTCTATGAACCAACGCACAACATAGGCGGGCCGCAATGCACTTTTTTGTATGAAAATGCGTTTACGTGCGGCCCGTCGCGGCTGTAATGTGCGCTTGGCTATAGCGGATACAATTTTTCTTGTCTCCTTTCGTATTTGTGCTTCTTAATTAATAATGTAAGGAGTTTGTAGTCGGAAAATTCATGAGTTTTATGCATGGTGCTTGTAAAAATGAACTTATATGTGCTAAACGCTTCGAATACTGCGATTGTACATGATTTTTCTCCATTATCGGAGACATTAAGGCAACGAACAAATTTTAAATTAACGTTTAGAAAAATTACTGGTGATGTCTGAAATGTTGTTAAGGAACAAGGGAAATTATGTTTTGCTCAATTATTTTTGTCATATTAATGACATATCCAGAAAGGAATTTAATTGGGTGGAAAAAAAGGGGAGCCGTATTAAAAACGTGTTTTTCAATTTCTTTCAAATTATTGTTTTATTTCTGTTAGTATTCGTTAGTAACCACTGCCATACATTTAATGGGGCCGACAACTGTCAAAGTGGCGCTAGTAGCGCATAGACCAATAACAAAGCAGTTTTTGTATAGAATTAGTAATGAAGTTATAATTAATATTATAATATATATGTAATCAGAGACAATTATTGATGACATGCCTAGATGTTGTGTACCAAATTGTTAAGAAACTGGAGGCCACCATTTTCCTCGGGATGAGAAACTTAAAAAATTGTGGCTCAAAGCGATAAGGCGAGTAAAGTTTAAGCTTAAAAGCGAGGCGAGAGTGTGTCATAAACATTTCAAGGAAAGTGACTATGAAAAGATTGGTAAATACTCAGGTATATATTAAAAATGATTACTTTCAGTTTGACTAGGTGGTCAAAAACTATTTCCTCTTATTTGTACATAAAATATCTACCTGCACCACATAACCTATAATGTAACATAATGCGATTTAATAAACCTTAAAAGAAAACAGACTCCAAAATACCATAAAATTAATAATATCGTAATTAATACTATAGATCATAAAATTGTAAGAATATAAAGGAATTTAGGAACAACAAATTACCTTTCAATTAGGTTTGCTTTCCTTCCACGTAAAAAGGCGCCTCTTTTTCTTAACTCTTCTTTTAACTCACATATTTTCCAAGTGGAACACATGTTCTAAATAGGAAAATTGTCAAGAAATCGACGTACGAGTAATTAAGAAATCCGAAGCGTGTAAATGTTTATCTCACTTAATGACAAGGGTTCGTGTAGTGGTGGCGCCATCTGAGATCAGCTTTCACTTGCCAGCCCCATTGTTTCAGCATTTCAAGGAGTTTCAAATACAGAATGTTTCATACTTTATTTTTCGTTCAATGTCAAATAGGTTGAACGTCCCAAGTGGAATGTCTGAAGTGTCGGTAATTACTGTAAACTCTTACAGAATTATTAATTCTTAAATGACATAGTGACAAGAAATAGTACATTCTGCCGATGAAAAATTAATTTTCAAGGATGATGGCTTTGATTCCATTTGTTTGAAGGTTTTTTTTTTGTAATTCTGTAACTTTGCGATCTATGTTAAACACAATAAGTCATTCAGTTGAGCTGTCACGTTCTGTGTTTTATTAGCAGAAGGAATTCTTGGGAGTTGGGAGTGGTTGTTTGTTTTTGACTTAAAAATTATTGATTAATGTTAAATATTATGATTAGAGATCGGACACCCGGATGCATATTCACCTAAAGTTGAAATGTTGGCTAATATGGAATGCACTATTATAACAATTTTTTATTTTTTATTTTAACTAACATACACCACCCTTCCTCGTAACATACACATATTTGCATCGGGGTTTAAACATTAATTTTAATAAAATATGCATCTTTATAGTTATGCAACCTAAGAATCCCGAGAATAATTTTTAAATAAATATTTTCTTAGAAGTCACTTCCACCTGTACACCCGATATTTTTTTTGTGTGGTACCTATATCATCAAATGACTTCTCCCGCTCTGGGCGGAGCGGAAGGGCGGGTCAGACTGTTACTGACTAAAACCCACCCGTGTTCCTGCAGTTGCCTGTGCGCCAGGGCCACGGTAACTCTTTTGAACAATCTGTGACCCCGGCAGGACTATCGCCCGACTAGTTATGCATTCCCGGTGTTCCTGGCATACCGCGTTTTTTTTACAAAAAAATATATTTTAAGAAGCCGCTTCCATACTTTCATAGCTTAAAATTAACTTCAGGGAAATATGGATCCGAATATCCGATCTCTGGTTATGATGTTAAATATTGTCCCTATAAACTCATTTTCTTATATGAAATTTTCAAAATTAAGTTGAATACAACTCAACTTTTTAGTGTAAGTACATTTGTTTTCATCTACTGCTTCCTAGAATATACATGTAGATAACACAAAAGATAGATCTACAACCCATTTTCTCGATTGCCAAGCCAAGCAAAAGGTAAAATCTTGCTCATATTAATTACGTTCTAAGTCAGGTCTTTCAATCCGGGGTTCCCAATAATTATTTAGCTGGGGGAGTAGGCAATTTAGCCAACTTCCAAGGGTAGTTGGTTGCGTAATTATTATCCTGCTAAATTACAGAGTAAACTATAATAATGGGTCTAATTAAAGGCTGTCTCGGCAAGTTTTGTCTGTTACTGAAAAATTGATTATGGGTACCTATTTGAAAAGTTAAAATATTTAGTAGGAATATTTGTTACATGTCACAAACGCACGAATTATTGCAGTTTATCTAAAAACGCAAAACTGTTTATTTGATTATATGTTTGCAAGAATTTATTTTTGGAGGACTGATCCTATTAGAGAAATTATTTCGCTTATATAACTACCGACCCGCCCGTTCTTCGCACGGTTTTTATGACTTCTAAATGATGGTGAAAACCGCATCAAAATCCGTTGCTTAGTTTAAAGAATAACGCGGTCACACAGACAGACGCGAAAAGTGACTTTAATTTATAATAGCTTAGCTTAGCTTTTACCCGCGGCTTCACCCGCGTCGACGTCGGAAATTATCCCACGGGAATGTATTACCGATAAAAATATCCTACATGTTAATCCAGGTTATAAACTATCTGTGTTTCAAATTCCATTCAAATCCGTTCTGTAGTTTTTGCGCGAGAGAATAAAAAACATCCATCCATCCATTCGCACAAACTTGCACATTTATAGTATATGTAGGATGTTTATACAACGTGTCGTTTTGCAACCTCGTCAAGTTTCAGGAGGTTGTTCTGAAAGAAATAAATAATCAAATAAAATTACGATACCTGCTCAATAATGAATACTTACTTATTTGCTTTTTTAGTCATTTAATTTTGATAGTATACACCACTTTCAAAGAACAGAATCGCCCTGTTTCGTATGCGGTAGGGATTGTCGCACGACAGTGCGGTATCAGACATGCCGCGTTTTGACACGCGTGTCCCAAGCACGCCGATTTTCGAAAATAAAAAAAAAACAATGCCTACTTATTTTATTATTGTTTCGTGTCAAAAGTTAAAACTTTATAACACTGACAGTCACATAAAGGCTCCCGCAGACAGGCACGATGCGACGGTGCGACGCGATTTTAGTAGAACAATTTCCATGAGGTTTTCATAGCAATTGTTCTACTAGAGTCGCGTCGCGCCTGTTTGCGGGAGCATTAACGCGCGCTCGTGAGTTGCAAGGACTATACCTCAATATCACAAAATCATGCGATGTATAAGTTCAGTTAATATTCGCTAACATGAGCGTGTTAATTGCGTAACACACCTTTTATTTTGACATTTCAACGACATTCTTTGCGTTATTAACGTTGTTGAGCAGACAAGTTTTCCTTCAAAAACTTTCGGATTGTGATTGAAGTGTGTTATGCAGCTTTGAAAGATGGATTGGTGATGTCAGAAGCATTGGTACTTTTAACCTAAAGGCACACGCTCCTAGCGATTCTTGAAACGTAATCCTCTACAGACTGCTAAGCGATCATAATCTCGAAATATTTTCGTCCTAAAATGTTACTCCCATTTTTCTTAAAATCAAAAAAACGTTACTCTCATTTTTCTTAATACCCGAAAACGCTACCCTCATTTTTCTTAAAATCCGAAAACTTTAGTCTCATTATTGTTAAAATATCAATTTACAACCTTGACGTTTTTCAATCCGAGGTGACACTTTATTAAGTACTCAGTCTTTTATCCGTGTGCGTTGAAAAAAATGTTTGATACTTAGGAACTACTAGACTGAAAGTTATACATTCTATATGATATAAGTAATATGTAAAGCCAGGAAATTTAATTTTAAGCAAATTGAATACCAACTTAAATTGTCAGTATATTCAAATCGCAATTGGAATTCTTTGACATTAGTATGAAATGCCTATAACACGGCAAATTAACGTAGGGTGTCAATTTGGCTGTTTCGGGAGGTTGGCTGTTTCGGGAGGTTCCTGTTTCGGATAAGGCGGGAGGAAACGCCCGGGTGTTACCATTGTGTGGATCGACCGGAGGACACGGTGGAGCATACGGTGGAGGTCTGCCCGGCTTGGGCGGAGCACCGCCGTGTCCTCGTGGCGGCGATCGGCGGCGGCGACCTCTCGCGTCCGGCCCTGGTTCAGGCCATGGTACGGAGTGAGAGGGAATGGGAAGCCGTCACCTCCTTCTGCGAAGCAGTAATGCTCGCGAAGCAGGAGGCGGAGCGCGAGAGGGAGAGGCAATCACTGCGCCCTCGCGCCCCTAGTCGCCGCAGAAGGAGACACCCTGGGCGTCGGGAGTCGATTGCAGACTCCCGGCCACCGTAGGCGCGGGCTTGCGGACGGCGAGCAATGGGCAGCTCGCCGTCCGGTAAGGACCAGGCCCGGGTTGACGGCGCGTCGTGTTCCACGCGCGCCTCAAAGAGATGTCAGCAAAAATTGACGGGGTCCGACAGGACCGATGCCTGCCGGGGCTGCGGATTGTTCGAAAGAGTTACCGTGGCCCTGGCGCACAGGCAACTGAAGGAACACGGGTGGGTTTTAGTCAGTAATAGTCTGACACGACCTCCCGCTCCGCCCAGAGCGGGAGAGGTTATTTGATGATTTCCCACACAAAAAAAAAAAAAAGGGTGTCAATTTGCTTAAAAAATAATATCCCCGACTGTATATAACGTTAAGCTTTTGTGCTTTGAGTGGAATAATCATGTTTATTTTCTCTCCCGAGTGAAGTTCGCAGCGATATTCCGCTTGAAAGCCTACAATAAGTATCGAAGGTCAGTCGAGGTCGTAATGGTGATGTCATACAATATAATAACCCGAAGTTTTCTCCCGTTAATGTTCGGAACTTTCAGACTACATTAAAAGAGACACATTTGTTACTTGTCATCGTAAATGTGTTTTTTTCCTTTTACCTTATTTCTAATGCTAAATGGTACTCAAACAATTTTTTATGTTTGGTTTAATAGTAGGTAAAAATACCCTCCAATGTGACTTTTTCAATTCATAATTATGTACTTTCTAAGTTTATTTTTTACATTACTGACGTCGGTGAAGGATACCATTGTGAGGAAATCTGAAATTATACAGCGTGGCGCTACAATGGCGACATTAATTTAACACATGGGTAGGGCTAGTGGCCAGTAACAATAAAAAATATAATAAGAAAATTTTTGTATTCATTTAATCGTTTATTTTGTAATAATGAATTTGTAATTTGGTTTAATTTCAATATGGGTGTATTCCTGAAATAAAAATGATTTGATTTGATGAATGCTGAAATGAACCTTTTTGGCGCAGCCGTGAGGCACACACTGTTGTTGTTAACGGTTTTTTTTTTGTTGTTTGTATTTTGTGTTTCACGAATATTTTTGATTGTTACTGGCCACTAGCCCTGCCCTACCCATGTGTTAAATTAATGTCGCCATTTTAGCGCCGCGCTGTATATAGTTAATATAAGTCTGAAATCGCCAACCCGTCTTGCAAGCGTGGTGATCAATGTTCGTGCCTTCTCTGTCTGAGAAGAGGCCTTTGCCCTGCAGTAGGACAATAATAGGCTGATATTATTTTCATTGGTATCTGGTTGACAACGTCCCATATCTGTCATTCGGTGTAAAATATAAACATTTTGATGCATCTAGATTGTAGACCGATTTAAACGTAAGTAATTATGTAAGTATTTTGGTAAAGAATAAATCAAATCTGTAAAATTGGCAATGACTGATCTGCCTACTAAATATACTTAGACTTCAATTGCGTAACACAATCCGAAGGATTCTTTAAGAAATTCTTAATCCATTGCTTTATATCTTTGAATAACTCATTTGCTCGTCAACACAAATAACGTAATGAATTATGTTGCATTGTCAAAATGAAAGGCATTGCAATTGTTCGTGTGTTACGAAATAACCCCGCCGCTTTATTCCTTTTAAAAGCTGTTCATGTGTGATCAAAGTTATCCGGAAAAGAATCGGAGTTACCGACATAGCTTGCAGAGTAAGCAAACTGAAGTGGCCGTGGGGTGGCCTTGTTTGTCAACGGACCGATGCCCGGTGGAGCAGACGAGTTCTGGGGTGGAGACCGCGTATCGGCAAGCGTAGTGTGGGACGCCCCGCGGCTAGATGGACCGACGACTTCAATAAGGTGGCTGAGATAGACTGGAGCGGAAGGCGGAGGACAGGCTGTTGTGGCGCAGCATGGGTGAGGCCTTAGTCGAGCAGTGGACTGTGATAGGCTGAGTTGTTTTTTTTAATTAAAAGTGCCAAATGTGTTAGCACGCTTTTCTTCCCCTGAAAATTCTATTTTTAAGATATTCTGCTGTAACAGCGCCATTCAGCAACAAAGCAAACATCTTAACGTCCAAACTTCAGCATTTATTCGTACTAAGTAAAACGATAAATATGAAACTGTGTTGTCCTGTCTGTTTACGAATATTTTCACGACGTATTTATAAACTAAACCAGAAAATCTATACTAATACTATAAATAGATTAAATTTGTGAGTTTGTATATAGGGGGTAATCTTTGGAACTACTGATCCAATTAAAAAAAATCTTTTACTAATGGGAAGCTACGGTATTGCCAGATATCATAGTATATAATTTATGTTAAAACAAGAAATAACATGCGGGCGAAGTTGCGGGTTAGTTGTTGAGTTTGCTAGTAACTAATATTCAGGCAAGAAAATAACTTCAAAATTCATAAAAGACTACTGATTTATTGCGACTGAATTGATTTAATTCAGTATCGATTTTTATAAAACAGTAAGTTACTATTGCCATCAACCTGGCAAAAATTAAGGCTCCGGGCAACTAATGACAAGTTCTAGTTGGTGTGATTGCTATGAATCGGAAAGTAAAACGAAAATCACGAAAGCGGGGCCGCTGGCCGAAACTTGTACATAAGATATTACTTTTTGTGTAAAACAGACGACATACATTTTTTCTTCCAAACAGTACAAGTATAGATTAGAATACTCTAGAACGACTCTACTCGGCTCTAATCTTACTCGTTACTCTATAGAGTAACGGAGACTGACATCAACTGATAAATAATGTGGGCTATCTTTTTTGTGGTCACCACTTGGCGCCACTGGCGAGTAAGGTCTCGGTGCTGTACTTTTATTCAATGTTTTGTATATGTTTAAGTACCCATAAATTCATATTATGTTTATTTTATTACATTTTAAAACTCCAAATGAATATTTAGATTATAATGTTCCTAAAATTGGCAAGCATGACGCAGATAAATGTTATTCTTCCTTCATGTGCTGCGAAATTAGATCCTAACTTTTTACTTAAAATCTTAAGCCATAATTAATCAGGAATGGCACAACCATTAAAATAATTATGAATCATTCGTTAAAATCCGTGATAAAAATCCCGCAAACAGTGTACGTTCAGTACATATTTTGACATCTAGAGACCTTATTCTACACTAGTGCCTCTAGCGGCGAATTCAAGCGCGGTAGCCCTCATTGTGCTAAGTGTCTCTCTGAGAGTGAAGGAAAATATGACAACTATTTATTAACCAGACGCGTGCGGCCGCCGAAGAAAATATATAATAATATTATATAAAGTGAAACTTTGTTACGTGTGTTTTGAAGGACCGGTTTAATAAATATTCTATTTATCTTTTAGTAAAGTTGCCTCACTTCGGAGGTCCTAGCATGAACGCGACGTAAACCTAACGTAAATTAGGATGGTTTTTTAATCGAAAATACACTTAATTATCCTATAATCGGCAGTATTTTGGTTTAATTTATTGCGACATGATCAAATTTTTTTACCCATAGATATGAATAAAGTCTTTTTGCGTGTGGAGCGAGTATTTTAAATTTTAAAATCGTTCGAATTTAGAATTTACGTCACGTTTACTTCGTGCGTTCGTGCTAGGCTACTCCACAGGATTTTAAAAGAAATTGCTAATCCATTAGTTCATTACCTTTGAAAACTTCGAAAAATTCCCTCTCACAGAGAGGAGGCCTGTGTCCCAGCAGTGGGAACATTATAGGCTGATTATGCTATGCTATGCTCTGCTTATGCTAATCACAACAGCTTACACAAGTTTTGGCAGTCGATTTTAATATTCAATAGCTTTCAGGAACCAGGGATTATGTTCTTGAATATATTTACAAATTTAAATGGTAACATTTCAAAGATTTTCAGGCCGGTTTAGTTACGTGACCTTTCAATGTAATACATTCAGATTAGAAAATAAAATAAAAAACATCTTACAGGTATTTAATATGCACTCCTAATAATTAATAATAAACAGAAGTCATGTAAATTTTTATATATATTTAAAATTGAGCTCGTACTGCGTAACCGCGTTGTTAAAGACCAGAGCCGATCTCTCCAGTACTACTCCATACGGTCCAAAATGATCAAAAATGTATAAGCCTTGAGTATGATTTAATATCATTAACAAACTGGCTAGATGAAAAAGGTGGAACCAGTCTGTTGTAAAATTAACTTTTTGTGGGTCTTTTGAGTTATGTTTGGATACGCAGTACTAATTTAAAACCCATTACAGGACGCAGCTGTGGCTAGAAAAAAGGTAGAAATTATATTACCAGACTGTTACTCACTGCAGGGCTAAAATCCCTTGTCATGCAGAGAAGGAACTCAATTTAACTTTGAGTGAAGCTCACCATTTTACATAAACTCTATAAATCTACTGATATACTAATAAAAATATACTAATACTATTATAAAGAGGTAATATTTGTGAGTTTATACAGCGTGTATCAGAAAGGTGTGGTCAAATTTAAGGATGTGGTACAGACCATCAAACTGAACAATTTTCTCCATAGGACCAACATCGTAATCGAGAAGAAATTATCAGCCGTTCCATACATTTGTGTCGAGTAGGTGTCGAAGTTTTGTATGGGATAGTTGTTAATTTTTTCGCCTTTACGTTGTCCGTCCCACGGAGAAAATTGTTCAGTTTGATGGTGAGTACTACATTCTTAAATTTGATTACATCTTTCTGATACACGTTGTATGTAGGGGGTGATCTTCGGAAATATTGATCCGATTCCGAAAATTCTGTCACAAATGGGAAGCTACAGTTTTAACAAATGTCATAGGATATATTTTATGTTAAAGCAAAAAATTTCACGCCGACGAAGTCGCAGGCAGAAGCTAGTCGCTATATAAAATATGTTTTATAAAAAATATTATGAAGGAAATTGCATTAATTACCTCACTCACTCACTGTGTGTTGGTGATTTAATTTTCAGATCGTAAGACCTGTAAATTCTCTATCCTGTATTTTTTTTTAATGTGTATGTATAACTTCGTAGCAGGTGGCGTTCTGTACGTTGTGCCTACCCCCAAGGGAAAAAGGCGTGAGTTTATGTATGTATGTGATAGATTCATCATTAATTCAGCAGTAGTCATACTATCATGAAAAATAGAAATGACTTCAACGAGTACGTGCTATCTTTTAAACCTTGAACTTAAGGGGGAAGCGCCAGGGTGCCTGGGAAATTCAAACTTTCTTACGTTTTTTGTAATTTGCAGGTCAGTATCAGGTTGTATGTTGAACAAAATATGGTTGGAGACCGTATCAAGTATGAATTTACAGAATTATAGTCATTAAAATCATCAATACAACACTTTAACTTCGAATAATCCTATTAATTGATATTATATGAAATTGTCATTACATAGGATTATATAAACTTAGAGGGTTGTATTGATGATTTTAATGATTATAATTCTGTAAATACATACTTGTTACGGTCGCGAATCATATTTTGTTCAACATACAACCTGACACTGACCTGCCAATTGCAAAAAACGTAAGAAAAATTTAATTTCGGGGACAACCTGGCGCTTCCCACTTAATGCAAAATGGGTTTGTTACCCTGCAGGCTATTGAGACTTATATAACATCGATTTGATTTTATTTCATAATCTGTGAAGACATATTATTAAATTAAAGTCTCTTTACGTATGTGTCTGTGTGACCGTGTTGTTCTTCAAAACTACGCAATGCATTTTGATGCGGTTTGCACCATAATTTAGAGAATTTATTCCAGAAGATTTATATGTCTTTGCACGAGTTTAATATGAATATTAAAGTTACATTTAATAACAAAAATCTAGTTGTTTTATCGAGTCGTAAAAACCGTGTGAAGCAAGGGCAGGTCGCTAGTTAATTATAAAAATTACTTCAGTAATGTGTTATCTGTTTGCAGCTATTTCTATCTTTATTATGTACCTATACGTGTCATCCTTGCCAATATTTAGTCCATCAAATTAATGATGTAACAAAAAGAAAAAGCCTGTATAAATTCTAAGAAAATATAAATTATCACAATAAAATGTTACCAAAGAACATGAGGGTGCTAGTGCCCATTCGCCACAAATAATCTAATTAACCACATTGACGCCTATCAATAACAGTTTCCAACGGAAAATTAAAGCCATTCAAAATATGAAAGAATGTTATTTCAGTCTGTATTAAAAATGGAGCACGGAAGCTCAAAAAATAGCATATTTTAGTTACCTCCACTCGTCACATCAAATAGTAAAAAAAAAAAAAAATTATCGTGTAAAGTGTTTATTAAAACAAATTCACAGAAATACATATAAAATTTATCATCATTTATTAATTGTTTTTGTATTTTTAGTTTTTTTTTATGGTTTCCAAGCTGAAGCTCGATATTTAGTCATTCATCAAACCCAAACTCAAACTCAAAGCATTTATTTCAATTAAACCATTTACAGGCACTTTTAAATTGTCAAAAAGTGGGTCAGTTAGTCAGAAAGTTGAAGCTCATTCCAAAACGTAGATCTCTATGGAGAAGAATACACATCCTATAATAAGCGAAAAGGTGGGTACGTAATTTATTAGCTGTTACAGGGTCACACATTGTGCCGCCCCTGATAACTGTCACGTAACTTACTGAAGATAACTCGAGTGTAAAAGAATTAGCCAATAAAGGAATAAAGTAGAATTAAATTATTTCAAAGAATATTTTTGAATACTGTAAAGTTTATGCAAGTATTTTTTTAAGAGAGATGAAAAAGGGATTGTTTTGTTGAATTTTTGGGTCGTTGCGTTTTTTATACGAAACCTTGTTTAAATTACAATTCTAAAATGCATTTGTAATTTTAAGGGATTTCGGTTAATCTTTATGGCTTAAAAAGTCTGAATTGTTAAACATGTTTAGGTAATTTAAAAGTTTATTTTTGTTTTAATTTGAATTACGTACTAAAAGAATAATAAAAGCTCACAATACCTGGCAGTAACAGTTCAAATCCTAATATCTTCAATCATTTTATTATTGGAGCGATGACATTTCTGCTACCCCACATCTGAAATGTACCACATTATTCGCGTAAGCACTGGCACACGACACTCAAAAATAATTATAAAAAAGTCCGTTGAATTTAAGAACGCGCGTTTTTTTTTTGAATTTAGTACATCGGTAACAAGAGTTTTAGTAGGGACGTGCGTGCGGTCCGACAGCACAGGGTACACTGAGGGGGTGAGTTGAGGCGCGCGCAAAACTGTTGAATCCGTCACTGGACCAGTCTCGCGAATACTTTTTTGAAAATTGGGTATTGCACTGGCGTTTATTGTTATTGTTCTTTATACAAATTAATGTTTTTATTTTGTTAAGTTACCTTTCTATTTTTGTAAAACAAATTGATTTGATGTTCTTAGTTTTTTATTTGTAAAACTACTATCGGCAAAATTGATTTTCAAAGTTCTGCCGTGGTTATGATAATTACAGTAAGTCACATTTTTGTCGATTTTCAGTTGAGTACATATTTGGAATGTAGAGATTGAGATTTACATTTCTGTACATTTAAAATTTGAAAATATGTCATAGAAAATCAAATAAGCTTAAGAAATGAAATGCAGATATGTAGATCTCAATCCCTACATTCCAAATATGTACTTAACTCAATATCGACTTACTGTAATTATCATAACCACGGCAGAGTTGGTCTTTACATTCGGAAATGCGGCAACAATCGACACAGGGTGCTCAGGTGGTATTATTTACTTTCTATCAGGAGGTCCTTCGTTTTATTTGCTTACATCTAACTCGTATAAAAAAGTATGTTGTTTTCCCCAATGCTCTTTAAATTTAGACCTGTAAATTTGTAAACGTTGCTACTTGCTGAACGTTGATAATTTGGCACAATCATTAATGTAATAAGAGTTTTGGATGTACATAATGTAGGTAGGTACAGTCGCCAAAAGAGATAAGTAACCAGGGTCGTCGGATATAGTCGAAGTTTAGTAAGAAACCGCTGGATGTTTTCGAATGAAATTTCATTTGATAAATTAACTGTTTGTCTTCTATTAATTAAATTAAATTTGATTCCAAAACATTCATCGGTTGCTTACTAAATTTCAACTATATCAAGAACCCTGGTTACTTATCTCTTTTGGTGACTGTACCTGTTATGATTTTATTTTCACTTTGCCTTTGACAGTAATTAAGTGCCTATTAACGAGGGTAAAATATATAGAGCAAAATTAATAGGAGACGTTTTTGAAATTTTCCCATTTGTGAGTTTATTTTCTGTATAATCAAGACACGTGTAGGGCGGGCCCTTAACCTCCAGAGTACCAATTAGGTTACATTATTAGGTAACCTATTAGGTATTGGAGGTTTAGGTTTCTTATTTTTTAAGACTAGGTTCCGCCCGCGACTTCGTCCGCGTGAAATTTCTTGTTATAGCATAAAATGTATCCTATGACACTCGGTAATACTGTGGCTTCCCATTAGTGAAAGAATTTTCGGAATCGGATCAGGAGTTCAGTAGATTACGCCCTATATACAAACTCACAAATATTACCTCTTTATAATACTCGAGTATAGATTAGTGTAGATGTAGGGCCGCTTGTACAATATAGCAGAGCATGCTACGGTATAGCAGAGTTTATGAAAGAGGACAATTTTTCTTCGTTTTTGAGATGACGATGTTGTATTTTATTTAGTTTTGTATGTTATTGTGATCTTTTGTATTTTTGTGGAATAATTGTAGTTTGGATTTGAAATTTAAATGACAGTAATTCATATTTTTATTGACTTATTTATTTAATGACTACATTGAAATTTTATTTTATCAAAAAAATATGCTTGCTGAATTGTAATGGTACCTAATCTTTAATGAATAATGATGATTTAATAAGTACCTACATAATTTCTATAATGTAATTTTGATATTATCACGGTTTATGCACCATCTCTTCCTACCAATTTGTACGCCACGATATGTGGCTGACCATGTTAGAAATTTTCTGTATCTGTTATTATTTTGCATGCAATGTATCATGTACACCGTGTTTAAACAAATAAAATTTTATTTACAATAAATCACTAAGTGCGTTTAGCGCTAAAGGTATTTTTTAAACATCATTCTGTCTCTATCATCGTCAAACGATTGACAGAAATAGAACGACGTTTTAAATTCGTTAGCGCTAAATGCATTTAGTGATTTGTGGTGCAAGTGGACCTCAAAGCCAAAATTAATTTTTATGATTGATTTCAAATTATGCATTAACTATGGGTAGGTATGTGTTTTAACGATTGCTTATTTCTCTGATTTTTACAGCATGATTTTTTCATTCGACGTTTTTGGGGAATCATTTCCCTAAATTTCCCTTACCATTTACGAAATAGAAACTGCTCTCCGGCTTAAAGTCATCGGTATTTCAGCTCACCCCTAAAACAATAAAAAGCGGCATGATACAAACGTGTCTGCCAGCGATTACAGCCCGCTTAGTCTAACTCCTGCGTCGGTAAGTAGTCAAATCAAAAGGTGGCACGAACAAAATTGCAGCACAAATCAGTACTGGATGTATAGAAATGTACTAGTTTAGTACAAAGCGATGGAATTTAGACGTGTATCGAATTTTATATTTGAATAAAGCTTCGAATAACGTTTTCAAAATTTGAAATGGTTCGTTTTGGATTTGGAACTGTTTCGGGGATAACTCGCTATTGGTGGAAGCTTTGAATTTAATTTTATTGTCGTATTTCAGTAAAAGAGTTTTTACGCCTAATTGACAGAAACTGATTTTGCGATCGTCGAGTCGCTTGCCTATTGTTCGCCTGCGTAAGCGAGTGCATTTGTTAGTTGGATTCACAGTCTAGGTTCTTTTGGCAATGGGACTTTATTGCCAACTGATTGTGCATGTTTGATTTTTTGTTATAAGCTAATCAGTTGAATGACAGAATTATCTGTAAGTAAAAATATAGCGCGCTATGGAGCGGTATATTCTCGGAGTTTCTTCGTAGGATAAAATTATAAATGAAAGTATCCGGATAAGAACCGTTGTTACCGACATAGCTTGCAGAGTAAGCAAGCTACATTGGCAGTGGGCTAGCCATGTTTGTCGAAAAACCAATGGCCAGGGAGCACATGAGTCCTGAATTGGATACTGCGTATTGGCAAGCGTAGTGTCGGACCCCAGCTAGATGGACCGACGTTCTTAAAAAGGTAGCTGGGACAGACACTCATGGAAAGCGGAGGACAGGGTGTTATGGCGCAGCATGGGAGAGGCCTATGGCCAGTAGTGGACTGCTGTAGGCTGAGTTGATTGATTGAAAAGTATATCGGCACCAGAATAATATAGACGCAATAGTGTAAATTAATACCTTAACTCGTATGTTAGATCAATAATCTTATGACACATTACATATCAGTTTCATTCTGTGGTTAAATTAAAACCACAGAACCAGCTCTCACAATCTCAATTAAAATTCAAACAATATATACTTAGGTACCTAATGATCCGCCCTCTCACAGAGAGGAGGCCTGTGTCCCAGCAGTGGGAACATTATAGGCTGATTATGCTATTATGCTACTTAAGTATAATGTATTATTATCACGACAATCTAATAATGTGAATGTAAGAGAATCTTAAATATACTCGAGGCAATTTTGATACTTGAATGAGATTGATTCGAAAAATTTGCTAATCGAATCGTAACTTAGATTTATAAAGCTAAGTTACGATTTTTGAGGATAAAAGGACCAATTTGCCAAGGAGATAGATGTCATCCTGGGGATCATAGGCCACATTTTGTCTCAAAAATAATCCTGAAAGGAGGTAATACAGGCGATGAAAGTTTGTATGGGAAACTTAGCATTTCTTAAGTTAGGGATATGAAAATTTGCTTTTGGTAAGAAATAAAAAACAATTGTTTCAGCGTTTTTGTAAAATCATCCCTCAAGGGATAAAATAGAGGACGATTTTCAAATTCATATGATTATTGAAATTTTTGTGTACTTCTTTTTAAGAAATTTATTATATTTATAGTCAGAACCCGTATCTTGAGGTATTATTTATTTTAGTATTTATTTAATTTAAATCGGTCCACCCGCCTAAAAGTTATTACAATTTGAAATTATAAAATAACTTACCTAATACGTACGAAATACGTGGTCAATGGCGGCCCTAGAGTATTTTAAATTTATGTTGACAATATTAAATTGAATTATTATTATTTTTAAGTTAGACATTTATAATGATAAAAATCTGTTTAATATACATAAAAAAGATTATTGTTTTGCATTTATTATCTGTTTGTCTATCTTTTCAAGCTTTAACGGCTGAATGGATTTGGATGATAGGATACTTTTTATCCCGGTAGCACATTCCCGTGGGATAATTTCCGACAGCCACGCGTGTGAAGCCACGGGCAAAAGCTAGAATTGTATATTTTAGTGTTGCCTTTATAATATGTGCGTGATTTTCTTCTGTTATAACTGTTGGTTCTCCCGCACACGAATAAATAAAGTATTTTTAAGTAGGTATATTATTTAACAATAAATAAATATTTTACAAAGGGTTATTACCATTACATAATCGTCATCGTCATCAGCTTACTGCAGTGAGCTGCTAGACTGTGGCTTTGCGATTCTCATTCAGCCGTAAACAGGCACCACAAAGAGACAAAACTTTTTTGAAAAAAAAAAACGTCAATATTCTTTTTAAGTTGGTTTCCTTACACAGAACTAAACATCTACCTACCACTTTGAAGAACGCCATGAAGTTATACCTACAGTGTACGTAAAAGAAAATATTTATTTTTACGCTGATTTTCCGCCAAAAGCGAATGGATGACCTGTCAAAAACGTTTGATTGAACGTACCTTATTGTTAGTACGAAATAAGATGAGGTAGGTAGCAATGGTGAAATAATACAATCTTCATTCTTTTGTTTTTTTACGGCACATTGCGTGGGTAAGTGTTTAATTAATTGCTCGTATGTGATTGCGTGACTGACTCTGATTCAAACTCATACTCAAAGCATTTATTTCAAATAAACCAATTACAGACACTTTTGATTTGTCAAGGGGTCGGTCAGTCAGAAAGATGAAGCTAGTTGCCCATTCCAAAGCGTAGTAGGTACCTATGGAAAAAACGGGCAAGAAACTCGGACAATCTTTTAAATCAAAATATGGTTACAAAATAGTGGTTACATCATTCATGTTGAAATTCTGCATGTGAGAACGATGCAGAACGTCCAAGCGTCCTTAATAAAAATATAAAAAATAAAACAATTCAAATATAAAACTTTGGTTGTCGGTTCCGGCAAATGCGCTTTCTTGAGGACTCTTAAATTTGACCACCAGGTTAATTGCGGGCGGTCTATGCTTCTCTTTTAACCGATTTCACAAAAAGGAGGAGGTTCTCCATTCGACTGTATATATTTTTTTATTTTTTTATGTGTGTTAGCTCTGAACTTTTTTCTGGGTGAACCGATTTGGATGATTCTTTTTTATTTGAAAGCTGGTGCTTTACATGTGATCCCATTTAAATTTGATCAAGTTCTGACTTGAAGTTTTTTATTTATCCTTAATACTGCGTATTTTTTTCCACTTAGTTTATATTGATGATATTTTAATAATTTCCTGTCACGGTTATTTACATATCAAGTAGTGGTATACGAATGTGTTTGGGGTAGGTACCACAACTAAAAAGTGAAAAATAAAAACTTTTTTACAAAAAAACAACTGACTTCAAAAAAAAAAACCCAAAAATCATGAAAAATTACTTTAATTTCGGAAGTCGGTTTTTTAATGTTCTGGCAGATTTAGTGCAATTTCTACCATATAATCTTTATTGGGTCTTTTAATATGTTCATACCATCTTAGGCGGTTTTCGGTAATTTTATCAGTGATTGGTGCAACACTAAAGCTGCCTCATATGTATTCATTCGCGGACTTTGTCAAGTCTGGTTATACCTCCCGCACATTTAAGCATTTTCATTTCATTGGAATGGACCTTTTGTTTATGCGGCTTCTTTGTTGTCCAAAATTCGGATCCATAAAATAACGCCGGATGAACTGCTGCTTTATATACTTTATCCTTTGTTTTAATGGGAATACGTGGATCACATAGTACTCCTGTAAGTGATTGCAATTTCATCCATGTGAGGATGATCCTATGAGTCACGTCAGCATCAACATTGGGGTCTGTTGTGAGCATGGAGCCTAAATACTTGAACTTCTCTACTGTGGGGATGGGCGTCTGCCCAATAAAAATGGTTTCAGGTGTTGTATTTCCACTAAAGGGACATTTCAAATACTCAGTATTGCTCCTACTAACCCTCAGGCCGTACTTTTCAAGAGCCTGGATTCACGTATTTAGGAGTTCCTGCTGATGTCTTGCGGTATCAGCAGCCAAAATAATGTAGTCAGCGTATAGCATAGTCCACGGCAGTGGAGAAGGTATGTTCTTGGTAAGGTAATCCATCACCAGGTTGAAGAATAGGGGTCTGAGAGCAGACATGCGCTATGCAATTATACAATACTAAGAGATTAAATTTTTACAATGTAAAGATATTTTTTAAAATCTTCAGCAGCTCCAATAATATTTTCAAATGCTAATCAATTAGTTTATGCGCCCTTGTGGAGCAGAACCAGTGTTGAGCCAAGTATTTTTATCAGCGATGTAATCCCCAAACTTTTAATATGCCTTATTTTTTTTTTGGGTGGGCAATCATAAAATGACCTCTCCCGCTCTGGGCGGAGCGGAAGGGCGTGTCAGACTCTTACTGACTAAAACCCACCCGTGTTCCTTCAGTTGCCTGTGCGCCAGCGCCTCGGTAACTCTTTCGTACAATCCGCAGCCCCGGCAGGCATCGGTCCTATCGGACCCCGTCAATTGTGCTGACATCTCTTTGAGGCGCGCGTGGAACACGACACGCCGTCGACCCGGGCCTGGTCCTTACCGGACGGCGAGCTGCCCATTGCTCGCCGTCCGCAAGCCCGCGCCTACGGTGGCCGGGAGTCGGCATTCAACTCCCGACTCCTGCGGCGACTAGGGGCGCGAGAAACTTTTAATATGCCTGGCTGCATAATGTGCGTTTTAAACAAGATTTAAATTTAGTTTCATTCAGTTGAAGTTTGGATAGTTTATAATTATTTGTCTACCGTGCGTGTATTATCCGTGATACTTATGTAGGTTTATTATTTGTGTCGTATTGATCGTGGTAATAGGTTAAGTTTTAAATAGCAAAATATCCAAATATAAAATTAAAAAACATAATGTTCAGACTACAGATTCATAATTTGTAATGGTTAACAAAATAACTTAGAAACTTAAACTATTAATCAAATGTGACAATTTGGCCACTTAGAATAATGGAAATATTGGCTTCATTATTTGTTGTTGGATATTTTTTAAATATTGAGTTGGCAGAACTCACTCAAAATTAGATAAGACTTCCAATTCGAAAGGGGATTACGCCTAAGTCTTAATTTTACTTAAGGCAGATTTAAGTCTAGCTTCATTAATTTAGTCTTTAGGTAATTATTAACTTATAGTCACTGAGCCATTGAGAGGGTTAAAGTGTCAGTCACTTTATTTAATCATTTATTTATTTAACCGTTTATGTACACACATTTATAAACTGACAAGAAAAAAGACAAAAAGAGTAACAAACAAACAAATAATAAAAACGTGTGTCGGGGGACCCCCGTCAGGAACGAAGTTCGATACGCTTTTTCTTCAACTCGAAAATTTGAAAATGTATGCGGCCGCCATCTTGAATTTTCATTTTGACCCCACTATCACCTTCAGCACCCCCGAAAACCATGAAAACGGTCTCTCTCTCTCTGTCTCTATCTATTATATATAACAAAATGCATGGAGGGTATAACAGCAGCGGGTGGGGGCATAATGCTTTTTCGTGACGAGACGATGTCAAAAAATTTTCAAAAAAAAAAAACTACCGCAAGCTGCGTTTTTCAACTTCGTTCCAACAATAATAATGCCGAATACTCCCGTACCGATATTAATAAACACGGACTAAGGTGGTGCTGGTAAACATTTTGTGTCACAATAGTTTCTTGTTTATCTTGAAAAACTATTTATCTTTAATAGATATTTAAATTGTGTTGTTACGTCCATAATAGGCACAAAATACAGGTTGAATTTTTACTTCTACCCAGTATGGGTAAGTTCTAAACTACAGTTCATAGAGAAAAACGGTGAAAGAACCATGACCTCAGTTTTAAAGAAAATAAAAGTCGTATAGTTAAGAAACTATCCATACTGACTTGAAAATTACTGTGTATAATTGAACCACCCGCTACATTATTTATTTAACACGGGTTTAGCACTCGGTGTTCGATAACATTTTGACGTCATTTAGTTTTAGTGAAAATACCTTCTGATAAACAGACTGACAAACTTCTATTCATTCATTTGAAGTTATTGTAAATAGTATCATTTACATTCCTTGAAATTCAAAAACGAAACTCTAAAAAAAAAACACAATTTAAAAATAAATCACTCTGCCTGCCTTTTCTCAACTATGTTCGGGTCGGCTTCCAGTCTAATCGAATGCAGCTGACTACCAGTATTTTACAGGAAGCGACTGCTTATTTGGCTTCCACAACCCAGTTACTGGGAAACACGATACCCGTGGGTAAGGCTGGTTGTCAGACTTTCGGGCTTCTGACTACCCGTGCCGAATGTCAAAGATCTACGAATGACAGCCGGAACCAATGGGTTCACGTGCTTTCCGAGGCACGGAGGAGTTTTGATACGTATGAATGATCACCCATCCACGGACCGACCTTGGCGAGCGTAGCTTAACCTTCGATCGACGTGTGCGGCTATTTATCATTTAGCCTCAAGCCCATTTTTTTATTAGAGTCAGATAAAAGACACTTCCAGGTTAAACTATTTACCACAAAATCATAAACATAAACACAGTTCGGTAAACAAATCACGCACAAAACAAAACCATTCTTCCCTCGGAACGACAATCACAATTAAAAATGTCGTCGATAGATTTTTTCAGCGGACACAATAGAAAGTTATTCTAAGAAAACAATTAAATGCAATCTTTCAGTGTGATCGCTATTTCTACAGGGCGAAGAATCGCGGAGCCGGAACCATCTAGAAGCGGCAGTACTAATGGAATTCATGACGCTTGAAATGCGTTGTGCGCCCAACTACTGTTAAGGACCGCCAGTCAAAGCTGTCAGTTTCTAAGCATCATTAGTGACGTAGGCTCGTGGCTAAATACTAACAGCTGCACGGGTCGATCGAAGGTAGCGACGCTTTCCGCAAATTGTTCGTGGATGGGTGATCATCCATTAGATATTGAGACCCCTGCGTGCCTTGGAAAGTACTCGTACGTTAAGTCGTTGGTCCCGGCTGTCGTTCATAGATCTTTGACCATAAATAGTTACAGGTAGTCAGAAGCCCAAAAGTCTGACAACCGGTCTTACTAAGTGGTATCGTGTCACCCAGTAACTGGGTTATGGAGGTCAGATAGGCAGTCGCTTTATGTAAAATTCTGGTATTTAGCTGCATACGGTTAGATTGGAAGCTGACCCCAATATACTACGGAAAAGTTTAGGCAGATTGATTGATTTGTATCGTAGGCGTAATAGAGTGACACGCTTGAAAGTTTTGACAAATCCGTCTTCAGCAGCGGCCGGCGAGGCGACGCCGTGATCTGTGGTTATTGCAATTGTGCTGTCTTGTATCGGAGTCTGTTCTATTGTCTCTGTAGAATAGAACTGACGGACGTGCAGTTGAAAGTTCAAGGTGCTGTGTTGTTTTGATTTTAGAATTGATAATGTATTTTGTTATAAGTATAGAGGTATGAGGAACAGGGTGAAAAGTTCACTCATACCTTCATAGAAACTGGAGGATCCTCCGACCAGACGGGTGTTGTGTCTGGTGAGCAACTGCCCGATGATTGATGTCGGGACGTTTTATCTAAGCTAGTTGCGCGGTAAACTCTGCTTGCGCGATGCAGGATTTTGCGTGACGTCAGTGTGACGCGTAGCTCGCATGTAGCGTTGTAGATGCCGCTACATAAGTAAAAGTTGAAACATTGAAAAAGCCGGAAATATGTCATGTTGTTGAAATATACTTGACCAGGCTAAGGCCCACCTTCGGCTGTAAAGCCTTAGTTGATCATAATAAGTTGAACCATAATATGCTTAGGTAGTTTAGATTAAAGCTTCTGGATACAATACAAGGTGGCAGGGACATCGGCGCGCAAACTGAAATCATGAATTCAGCACAATCATGATTCTAGACTCCTAGCGTAGAAATTTCTCGTCAGTTATCAAAAAATAAAAACTGCTGTTTCCTAGAAACGTACAATACCTACGCGGTCAAAATGTATGGCAGAGCATTGTTTTTAAATAACCGTCGACAAATTTAAACGCAGGGGGGTACTGAATGACTAGGCCCGGGTCGACGGCGCGTCGTGTTCCACGCGCGCCTCAAAGAGATGTCAGCAAAATTGACGGGGTTCGATAGGACCGATGCCTGCCGGGGCTGCGGATTGTTCGAAAGAGTCACCGTGGCCCTGGCGCACTGGCAACTGAAGGAACACGGGTGGGTTTTAGTCAGTAAGAGTCCGACACGCCCTTCCGCTCCGCCCAGAGCGGGAGAGGTCATTTGATCATTTCCCACCCAAAAAAGAAAAGAAAAAAAAAGGGGGGTACTGAATCCATGGTAACAGGTTGTGCGTCGATGTCCCTGTCACCCTGTACTTGGTTTACAATAACGAGGTTCAGCAATATGGTAACTTGAATGGATGATTCTTAATCAACATGCTTCAGTCCAAAATGTACAAAATCATTTGCTTTTATAAATTGCTATAGTCCGAAGTTCAAAACACGAATATTTTTTCGTCCATCGTTTCGCACAATGTGAAAAAAATCCTCAGAGATAGATTAATAATACCAGCCCTGTTGTAGTCCTCCAGACTGTATTTCGGCCATGGCGGCAAATCTCAACGGAGACTAGCCTTCGGGGCGGGAGATATTATATCGCACAAGTGTGTGCGCAGACATAGGTGCATTCTTTTTTCCCTCACTCTCATAGTCGGATGGGACGGCAATCTGACACGTCAAGAGAGATATCAGGCGCAGGACCAACGGCGTAACGTGCTTCCCGAGACACGGGGGTATCACACCGTCAACTTCCCAACTCCGGGCTGTTATTAAAAAATCTTAATGGAAAAACCCAATAACACTTTGCCCGACCTGGCAATCGAACCCAAGACCCCACGCTCAACAGTTGCGCTTGCGACCACGAGACCAATAGGCCTGTTATTATCTCACCCCGGACCCGCCCTATTATTGTCCCACTGAAGGGCAAAAGCCTTTTCTCATACAGACAAGACTCGAGCATTGATCACCACGCACTTCCAAGACGGGTTGGCGATTTCAGACTTCTATTAACTATAAGTCCAGGTTTCCTTACGACTTTTTCTTCACCTCAGTGATGTCTAAGATAAACTCAGAAAGTACATATGAATTGAAGAATTTACGTTGGTACTTGCCCGGATTTGAACACACAAAATCATGCACAACAGGTGAGGCCTTAATCACTGGGCCATCAAGCGATTTTGGAGACAAATTAACAGAACACAATCAAAATAATCAATACCAAAAAAAGAGCCCGGATACGTCCACTCTATAACTGCACGGTAAGTTGCCAACAAGAGACGTACACAGCCGCGTTCAAATGCAAAAATTACGTTTTGTTTGTAACGCGGAAGTATGTGCGAATATTTTGTGGGTCCAGTAGTGGCGGTGTTGTCGATTGGCCACTGCGGAATGATGATTAAATGTAAATTGAAAGTGAAATTCATTCGTTACATTGAATTGCATTAATGTTAAGGAGTGAGGTTATATATCTACATGTGTGTGTTGTGTATTTGTATAGTTTATCTTGCGAATTTGATAACTCGTTAACTTGCTTTCACTATCAATTTGTCAAAGGAAAAATCTGAAGTTGGCAGAATCATCCCAGCGCTGATTTGCTGGATTCGTTTTCTCCTCTACCTATCGTTATTTCTCTGGACAACGTTATTATATCTATGTATTAGTATTTAGTATTTTTCAAATTATCAATCCCATATCTTGCACCTGCCATGTTTTGTCTCTGCATCACCCTAAGGTTGAGTGGTAGAAAATGCCTCAGACATTAAGTCCGCCTTTGTAAAGTATTTTTTTTTTACTTGTGCGTGAAATTTTAGTTATAGATAAATATAAAGAAAGATGGCAAGTGTTGAAGTAGTATCTCTGTCTGCCTCGTTGAATGAGTGTTTGCAAGCACTACTGCTGAGCATAAGCTCCTGGGTTCGATACCCGAGTCGGGCGAAAGCGTTATGGGGTAATTCCATCAACATTTCTCAGTAGCAGCCCAGAGTCAGGATTTGTGCCCGGTTGATGGCAATAGGCTCGCCCCCTATTACATGGGACTTAAACATAACTGGCGAAATGTGGCTGTACTATAGGTACACCTCTGCCTAACCCTTTGGGGATCATTTTATATTATCTAGTATCCCTCGTGGAGGTTTTTTTCATGCGAGATGCATTTACTTACTTACCTATGACAAAATAATCACAGGCCAACTCTACTAAACACAAAACCTACTACACGAAAACGTTCAGTAATTCAGAGGCTTATAATATTTTCCGTCACCTTTACCTGTTTGATAACAAGTATATATACCAGTCATATCACCTGGATTAGCTGGACAATGGGATGAAAGTGACGCGGACAGGAGATTAAGGATTGCAGCCGTTAATTAGGGAACCGGGTAACCTTGTCGTAAACACTGACACCAAGTTGGGTAATTTCCCCACTTAGGTTAAAAATCTAGGTAAATACCCTAATTATGGGTTCATGAATTGATTTTGACTTGGAATGTTTTGAGAGAGGGGCTCGTGGCTAAATGATAAAAGCCGCATGGTCGATCGAAGGTTAAGATACGCTTACCGCAGTCGGTTCGTAGATGGGTGACCATTCATTACATATCGAGACACCTTCGTGGCTCGTCAAGCACGTTAAGCCGTTGGCCCCAGCTGTCGTTCGTAGATCTTTGACAATTTTTACGTGTCGTCAGAAGCCCAAAAGTCTGACAACCAGTCTTATCAAGGGGTATCGTGTTACCCAGTAATTGGGTTGTGGAGGTCAGATAGACAGCCGCTCCATGTAAAATTCTGTTATTCAGCTGCATCTGGTTAGACTGAAAGCTGATCCCAACATAGTTAGGTAAAGGCTAGGCAGATTGATTGATTGAATTGACTTTGACTTAGAATGCTGTATTGGTTAATCGCGAGCTCTGTGCTTGATATACGTACTGGGTTCGATACCTGAGTCGGGCAATGTTTTATAGTGTTTGCGAAATTCTCGATAGCTCGTAGTCTGGATTTGGGCCCTGTTTATGGCGATACGATCGCTCTATAATTACATGGGACTTAGTGAAATTCGGATGTAGTATAGACCTCTGCCCAGACCTTCGAGGAATACAGGCGTGATACTACGTTGAAATGTATTGAGTAGGTATCAGCAGTGTTAACTGACAGTCATACCTAGATCCATAGATAAGATACTTTTTGTTTACGGATTATTATTATTAATTACTAGCTTTTGCCCGCGGTTTCGCCCGCGTGTATGTCGGAAATTATCCCACTTGAACGTACTACTGGGATCAAATCAAATCAAATCAAAATATTTTATTTCCAATAAACCTACATGGGCACTTATGAAACGTCAGAAGCTAGGTGCACGGTTACAATTGGTTGTTTCCCATGGAGAAGAGCCGGCAAGAAACTCCACGGTTACTCTTTTAAAAATAAGGGGCTTTTACAATGTTTCAAATTACAATATTGATAGGTTTGGAAGGACACTGTAGGCCTATCAACAAGTAACAGGCACATAACGAAATATAAAAAGGTCTACAAATCTACAGTCTACAAGTTAGGCCTACAACGTTCTCACATTCACAAACTATAGAAGAATCTAAATAAAAATAAAACCCTATTTAAACCAAGGATAAAAGTATCCTACGTGTTAACCCAGGTTATAAACTATCTGTGTTCCAAATTCCATCTAAATTCGTTCAGTAGTTTTTGCGTGAAAGAGTAACAAACATCTATCCATCCGTCCATCCTTACAAACTTTCTCATTTCTAATATTAGAAGGATTAAAAGCCTGTGATGTTTCACTACAGTAGAAAGGCCTGCCTACTCTCTTTCCACTTATTTTAATTTATTTTTAATTTATTTAATTATTTATGTAGACACATATAAACAGATAGGAAGAAAGGAACAGAAAAATACCTACAAAAGTGAAGCTTATTTCTAAAGAAATCTCAAAGTCAAAGAATCATTTATTTCAATTAAGCACATAAAAGGCACTTTTGAACGTCAAAATTTACATCAAAATAGAACTGATTCTAGTTGCCCCTTCCAAAAGGTAGTTGCTCTTCCAGCATACCTGCGATAGGAGAGTATATTAAAGAGATGTAGACAACACCACTTCTCTCTATTTAAAGCTGCTAAGGACCAGTTCGTGTTGGAAAAGACCAGCTCATCCCGACATCTCTGTCTGGGCCTGCCGCGACGCCGCCGTCGCTTGCCATTTAGAGGGACTCATTAACTCGTGAGTTTATCCCGTTTCTCGTCCGATGTATCCGATGCGCGGCAGATGTGTCCAGCCCAACAATAGCATGGCAGCTTTATCAATTTTTGTTTTAGGCACCGATGCTGTCCCACTGCTGAATAAAAGCCTCCCCCAATATGTTCCAAGGCTTTACCAATTATACAAACAAAACGACATCACGTCTGTACCTATTTATTCGTTCATTTATTTATTCATTAACAATTAACATTGTGTTGAACATTACATATTTAATACAATAACGTTTCATGCAGAAACAATAAAATTAAAAGCCTAATTAAAATTGAGGTGAAATGTTTAATTCAAGAGTCTATTAATTTAAAATATGTCAATAAATAAAAATAATGTCAAATTAATAGCAGGTATATTCTATGTCAAAATAATAGGAGTACAACTTCATCAAGGTCCTAGTGATGACCACAGTGTTTAAGTCCAAAGGTAATTTAATTGAAAGCTTGTTCATTGCTATTATTATAAGTAAAATATAAATAAATAAATAAATGATACCGATACCATAAATTCTTATACCGAGTATAAACATTTTTCCAACAAGATTTACTAGCCAAGAAGGCCATAAGTGATGGAATTCCTGTAAACTTTTCTCCTTACTTTACTAACTTTATACCTAATATCAAATAGGATTGTTATTCACTTTGGAAGGAGTACTTCAATAAAAGATCACAAGAAAAAAGAATCTGGTACAAAACGATCCAACCGCATCCATTGAACTCACCGTGGATAGATAATCAGCTGTTGAACAGATGTGATACTGTTATCGCACTAAGACTTCGTTCCGGACACATTCCGTGTAATAAGTTCTTATACCTAATGGCAAAAACAACAACGAGTTATTGTGATTTTTGTATAAATTCCGTTGATGACGTTTATCACATATTAACCGAATGTGTCCGCAACGAGGAATTCAGAAATAGCTTAGATTGTAGGATTAGAGAGATAGGTTACTGTAATAGTGTCCTAGCTGAGCCACTTTCTGATGCAGCTAGAATACTTTACAAACTAGCTATGCTAAGGTTAAGTTAAATAGAGATTAATATGATTTTGTTAAGCTGACCAGGGCGGCATAATCGCAAGTGCGACAAAGCCCTTTAAATTTGTAAAAAAAAAAAAAGAGTATTCCCTGATGGGTTCGGCAGAGGTCTACCACACCCACATTTACACAGACAGACTTCTCCAAAAAATTTCTCAACCCGTATCCGTCATAACTTATTGTTAGTTCCACTAACTCAACAATTTACAATTATATTCTACAATTTCAATTAAACCCTCTTCGCTAACTGGCAGTTATTTCGCACAGTTAATCAGAATGGAACTCAAACTTTGAACTCAATTACTAACATAACTCGTTCACATACCATCATTATTTAAGTTAAGAAATACCTCGTTCATATACCTACGATGTGTATGAACTTTGAAATGCTCTTATTTACAGAAAAAGCACATTATGTAGTCATCAAAGTTTGGTGTAAATTACATACAATATGTTTCTTTCTTCTGGATATAATTTTTGAAGATCATTTGGAGATTCGAAACTTTGGAAATTTGTTCCACCTAAAAAAAATTCAGAATATTTCATATAAAAATTCATAGGTGGAACAAATTTCCAAAGTTTGACGATTGATATAATATTGATGATTATTATTCAGTAAATATACATTCCTACAGTCGCGAATCACATTTTGATCAACATACGACGTAAAACATAGCTGCAATTTGCAAAAAACCAAAGAAAATTTGATTTTGGCGGGCTACAACTGAGGATTCACCTTAAAGTAAATTTTTACTCGCACTTTATTATTTCTGCTACTACGTCATTGCTAAAATTTTCAATGAAAATGACAGTTAGATAAGGTTACATGCGCTCGCTATGTGAGAAAGGAATTTGTCCCTTGGCCATACAAAACAGTACGTACATGTAGGACAAAGCATCCAGGAATCTGCATATATTTAGAGCATTTCACGCCACTCGATCAAAAGCTGTACCACGCTATGGAGTAATTATAACCGGTTATTACCAGCTATTACTGGTTAGTGCCGGACAAAGGCGGCTCCTGGCTTCACTGCGTGTGTTAGAAGAGTAAATTGGGTGATAATTATAAAAATAAGATTCAAGTAAATAATTAAGTTTTATTATCAAAACTAAACCTTTATTATTCACGAAGGTAAATTATAGTGTCACAATAATAATGACAAAAATATTCTTATATACTTCAAACAACATTATTAGGGATAACATAACATATTAGGGAGAACACTACATAACTATGATACTATATTCATAGTTCATAATATTCATATTAAAAAAAAATCATAAACATAATATTAAAATAGGTACACAAAATTCATAGACATTTTAAAATAGGTACACAAAATTCATAGACATATAACTAACAAGAAAGGTACTTAGCTGGAGATCTGCTCGGTCCGACGGTTCGACTCAGAATGCCCCCTAAGAGGTTGGGCTCTCGCTTTTATAAGCAGTGACAAACAAGTGACGTCATCGAGCCGTTGGTACAGAAAACACGTGTTCAAAATTGTTCAACTAGACTATTTTACTTAATTAAACCGATATAAATGTATCAAAATATCTATAATTGAGTTACGAATATAAATATTGTAATATACATAGTGTAAAAGTGGTTTTAACAATGATTTTATGATTTGAATCACAACCGAAACAACTTCCGGAATCGAAAATATTTAAATTTACTTAAACAATTCAAAATATACTACTAAAAATTACAAAAAAACTTAAAAGATATAACACGGCCATTCTGATATGTACTTCGTTCTCGAAGTACATTTTTGATAAAACAAGTTAATTCATAAATGAGTTTTAAACTACACAATCACAAAACACATAGATATAACATGATCATTCTGCTATGGTATGTGGCTATGTGGTACTTGAAGTACATTTGTTGTAATCAATTACTTCGTTTTCTAGATTGTATTTAATTAACACAGCCACAGGCACAGCCACAGGCACAGCCACAGGCACAGCCACAGGCACAGCCACAGGCACAGCCACAGGCACAGCCACAGGCACAGCCACAGGCACAGCCACAGGCACAGCCACAGGCACAGCCACAGGCAAAGCCACAGGCACAGCCACAGGCATGAACATAGATTTTAACTAATATAGTATTAACTAGTATAATTTTATCAGTATTTAAAGACTTAAATAGCATCTTCAACAATAGCGTCCTCGTAGACCATTTCGCCTGGCCAAAATCTTAGCTTGTCTTTAGAAATTATGAGATTCCTTTGACCTCTGCCACGCAAACTGTAACGATCATTATTTAGAATCTCGTGAATTTCGTACGGCCCCCTAAATTTTGGTTTTAGCTTTTCGTGACGTCTATGGTCCTGATAAACATAAACAACATCCCCAACATGATAAGTTTTTTTTTGACGACGTATTGCATCGAAACGTTCTTTAAATTTTTGAGCCACTACCCTGAGACGATTATGAGCGAGTTCTCGATCTGTTCGAACGTCAAAATCTTCTTGCGCAGCATGATCACCATAAATTTCGTTTAAGCGAGCCTGAACACAAGGTATGTTTGCATTGCTACCAATTAGTAGACGTATAGGGGAAAATCCTGTAGATTTTTGAATGGTGGTATTTATGGACTGCTGTACTTTCCATAGTTCGTTCGGCCAATCTGACACGTTACCACACCTAGTAGTCAACATATTGATTACGGTTGAAACATATCTTTCGGCTTGACCGTTACCTCGTGGTGTTCCGGTGGCTATCATGTGGTGCTCTATTTCTAAGTCTCGAAATAATGAACGAACTAAATTCGAGCTAAAGTTAGTACCGCGGTCCGTGACTACTAATGATGGGGTACCAAATAAGGTCATTGTGTCTCGAATCACAGGCACTAACTCAGTGGCTCCCAAGGTCTTAAGCTTTTTCAAAATGCAGAATTTAGTGAAGCCGTCAATAATTAACAAGATATATTTATAACCATCTGTTGATTGTGGAAAAGGCCCTGTACAATCTAAGTGGATAGTGTGGAAAGGCACCGCTGACTTATATATTGGATGTAGTAACCCTTCTTTTGGGCCTGAATGACCTTTTCGCTCTACACAAATCAAGCAATGGTATAAATATTTCTTCACAAATGCTGCCATAGATGGAAACCAGAAATTTTCTCTAATTTTGTCTATAGTTTTATAAAAACCTACATGACAATTTTCGTCATGAAACAGTCTTAACAAGGGAATTCTATTATTCCTGGGAACAAACAGTTTAGGTGAAGTGTTCGGATCAGCCTTGTAATACAACAGATTATCTAATACAACGTACTGGTTTTCATCTAAATCTCCTACCTCAACCCGTTGAAGTAACGAAAGTGTTTCTGGGTCATTCTGCTGTGCTATTTCCAGCCAAGATCGAGAGTCATTTGAAATTAGGTTAACTAAATGGGACGAACACTTAGGGGTAATTGCGATGGGTGTCTCAACAGGGTTACGACTAAGAAAGTCCACGTGGCTGATGAATTTGCCCTTTCTGTAGACTATTTCAAAATCGAAGTCCTGTAGATACGTCCACCAACGTGCTACTCTTGGAGATAAATCTTTCTTATTTGCCGTAGATTTAATAGCATTACAATCGGTTATTATTTTGAATTTAATACCTAATAGGTAAACTCTAAATTGTTTTAAAGAATTGAATATGGCCAAAGTTTCTAAATCGTAAGAACTATATCTAGATTCAATTAAAGAAGTACGTTTACTAAAATACGCTACTACTTTACCGATATTATTAGTATCTTTTTGCATTAGAATGGCACCGTATCCTAAGGAACTAGCATCAGTATGCAATTCGGTCGGCGAATCGGGATTATAAATGCTAAGTAAGGGTTTAGAGGTTAAACAATGTATCACATAATTTCGGGCAGCCTCTTGTTCAGGTCCCCATTCCCATTTTTGATTGTTACTGGTTAATTTGGTGATACAAGCTGTACGGTGAGCGAATTGAGGAATGAATTTCCGGAAATAGTTAGAAAGGCCCATAAACTGGCGTACTTGCCTAACAGTTCTAGGTGTAGGAGAATTTACTAGGGCCAAGACCTTATCATCACTTGGTCTAACTCCCTCCTTAGATATATGCCGACCTAAATATTGGATTTCATTTACAAAAAATTTGCATTTTTTTAAGTTTATGGTAAATCCGGCTTCAGAAAGTGCTTCTATTGTAAGTTCTAAATATGAAAGACCTTCCTCAATACTAGTAAATGGAATCAATAAATCATCAATGTATGTAAGTAAGAATTTTAAATGTTGAACTGCTTTTGTTATTGCCCGTTGAAAAACAGCTGGACCGTTACAAA
Organism: Dryobotodes eremita; assembly: GCA_917490735.1. Classification (NCBI taxonomy): domain Eukaryota; kingdom Metazoa; phylum Arthropoda; class Insecta; order Lepidoptera; family Noctuidae; genus Dryobotodes; species Dryobotodes eremita. The sequence goes on along the minus strand of OU823254.1, from coordinate 3,798,749 downwards.
TACCGAATGGCATTTTTAAAAACTCGTAATGTCCATCGGGGGTTATGAAGGCTGTAAATTTTACTGAATCAGGGGCTACAGGAATTTGATAAAACCCATTTTTCATATCTATAGATATAAAGAATTTCGCACTACCCAATCGGTCGATTTGGTCTTCTATTAATGGTAGGGGGTACCTGTCTTTTTCTATTAATTTATTTAACGACCGATAATCGATACATAAACGATCATCACCCCCTTTTTTCTTTACAAGCAAAATCGGGCTAGCGAATGGGGAGTGACTTTCACGAATGATCTGTTTATCAAGTAAATCGTTAACTATTATGCTTACTTTTTGTCTTTCAACAGGGGCTAGCCTATACGGCCTGTAATTGATTACTTCGTCATTTTTTAATCTCAAATTTAATTGGCCAGTTTGTACATTACCAATATGAGTAGGTGTAGGCAAAACGTTAGGGTATTGTTTGAAAATTTTAATAATACTTTCTTGTAAACTTGTGTCCAAATTCTGTATAGAAGATTGAAGCTCATCAAAAGCATCATATGGATTATCATTAGCTAGGTATACAGTGGCAACAGGAGACAGTTCTTTCCATGCTAACTTACAACCTTCAGAATCTACAATAATTTTAATGTCAGGGTGACTAACCACATTCCTACCAATAAGAAGATTGTATGGAAAATCTTGGTCACGGGCCACATGTAAATCTAGCTCTATACAGACGTCTTCGAATTTAACTGGCACCGTGATAATTGCAAAAATATGAATTTTACCGTTGCCTATTCCATTAACGTATTTTGAACAAGGTAAAAATTTAAAATTTAGTCGTTTGGCAATAGATTCCTGTATAATGCTACAACTTGCTCCCGTATCGATAATAGAATCTATAGGCATATTGCGAATGGTGACACGAGTAGGCTTAAATGTTGAAATATTACAAAAGATGTTGTCTCGATCTCTTAGTCATTGATTTTTTTCAGGGTTTGATTGCTGTTTGTTCGAATTTACTCGATTAAAAAAACAATTTGTTGCATCATGTCCTATCTTTTTACAAACTGTACATTTTTTTACATTTTGAGGTGAAGAAGTCGGTTCACTAGTTTTGGTGCACTGCGAACGGAAATGTCCCTTCTCACCGCATGTAAAGCATTTTTTTTCCTGAAATTCGTCGGATTTGGGCATTGGCTTGTTACGTTTACTTGGTCCCGGCAGATTCTCAGGTGACCGATCGAATGGTCGCTTTTTAGTTTTTACGTAAGCAGAGAACAAAGCTATTAATTCCGATGTTGTCTTGACACTACTGTTGAAAGATGCCATTTTCACATTATTGTCTCGAATACCCCCACATATTAGTTCTACTAACTGAGACTCAGAAAATACAATTTTAGTATTCCTTAATAATCTAATTTTCTCTCTTGCGTACTCACAATAAGAGTCAGCAGACTCCGAACAATAAGTTACAGCTTTGTATAATCGTTCCGAGAGATTTTTCTTTTCCGGATACAGTGAATTTAATTCAGCACAGAAATTTTCCCATGATCGACCCTCCTGGGGTTGCCAGGAGTCGTACCATACTAAAGCAGAGCCCTTGAGGGCCTTACCTGCCTTTGCAACTTTAGTCAATCCGCTCCAACCGAATTCTTGTCCAAGCTGGTCAATGTCTGCACACCATGCCACTGCGCCGCTGTCGCTGGGTCAAATATTGGGAGAGCCACGTCATCCTGCCGATTCTTGCTGGATAATGCTTCTTTGATTGCAGTAAGCAGCCCTTGCAGAATCGCTGGCTCCATTATGGTAGCGACCAATAAGAAACTGAAAAAATAGTAAGATTAGTATGGCACTTGGGATCCCACTTCTGATGTTAGAAGAGTAAATTGGGTGATAATTATAAAAATAAGATTCAAGTAAATAATTAAGTTTTATTATCAAAACTAAACCTTTATTATTCACGAAGGTAAATTATAGTGTCACAATAATAATGACAAAAATATTCTTATATACTTCAAACAACATTATTAGGGATAACATAACATATTAGGGAGAACACTACATAACTATGATACTATATTCATAGTTCATAATATTCATATTAAAAAAAAATCATAAACATAATATTAAAATAGGTACACAAAATTCATAGACATTTTAAAATAGGTACACAAAATTCATAGACATATAACTAACAAGAAAGGTACTTAGCTGGAGATCTGCTCGGTCCGACGGTTCGACTCAGAATGCCCCCTAAGAGGTTGGGCTCTCGCTTTTATAAGCAGTGACAAACAAGTGACGTCATCGAGCCGTTGGTACAGAAAACACGTGTTCAAAATTGTTCAACTAGACTATTTTACTTAATTAAACCGATATAAATGTATCAAAATATCTATAATTGAGTTACGAATATAAATATTGTAATATACATAGTGTAAAAGTGGTTTTAACAATGATTTTATGATTTGAATCACAACCGAAACAACTTCCGGAATCGAAAATATTTAAATTTACTTAAACAATTCAAAATATACTACTAAAAATTACAAAAAAACTTAAAAGATATAACACGTGCATATGTCACATAGATTGGGGCAAGTTATGAGAAGTTATGGATTTATTGGAAGTTATATGAAATCCTAACTATTGAATATTATTATTTATTATTATTGAATTATTAAACAGAGAAATTAAAAAAAAAAAACGTTTTCTATTAAAATGCCGAATATGTTTAATTTTGCAACCACAACGTGTATTTCATTTGAAGACAATTAAAGAGTAGAAATAGATGGAGCGATGAACTTAATAGGGTGGCTCGGACAGACTGGATATGGAAGGCGCAGGACAGGGTGTCGTGGCGCAGCCTGGGAGAGGCATAAGTCCAGCAGTGGACTGCGAAAGGCTGAGTTGATTGAAAGAGTAGAACCATATGATCTTTAGTGCTGTGGCGATTCTAGCTGCATCATCTGGTCATCACTATCATCTAAATAGATGCATTGCTATTGGAGCAAAACGTTTTTTTTTTCAACTTTGTAGTTCAAGAAAAAGTGGGCTAAAATAAGCTTACAAAGTCTATTTAAATATACAAAAGCTCATGAAAAAAGGATTAACTAATTCACCTGATATAAAAAGAGCTAGCTTTAATTAATGAAAGCAATTAGCATGATTTAATCATAGTTATTACGAATCTATTATTAATACTATTACACCTAATATTTTAATAATATAAACTTGGTACGTGTGCGGTGAGTTCATGTTGAATACTAATAACACCAAATAATCTGTTTGATAGAACGGGAGATAACTCAATACCTACATGGAACTCGTAATTATGACCACTTTTTCCAGTCGATTACGGGGAACTAAAACAATGGTTTCATTGCTGCCTGTCACTACCTATTGGTGGGGCAAGTTAGTGAAAAATTATCATTGTACTTCATTGGCCTTAAAATACACTCCCGGAATCCTAAATCGAGCCACCGTGCAATTCAATGTGAGGTATAAAGGCAAACAAACAACAAAATAGTGATGAAGCCAAGAAAAAGTTTTTATGCAGTTTTGATGCCGACATACTGGCCATCAGTTTGATGTCATAATAGTTCGAAATATGAATTCACGAACATCAAAAAGTTACAGACCTTTATACAAAAAAATGCAGGGTGGCTCGATTCATGTCCGGGAGTGTAGTGAAGTATTTTTTCTTAATTATGCATAAATAGATGAACTGATTTGGGTGGAAGGCAGGCAGAGTCCTTGGATTATTACAAAGATTACATACGAGTACTAGTTAGCAGCAATGCGAATGACCGCTTAGTAAATCATACATTAAAATATTGTATATTTCCATTAACTCAGCGTAACGCAGTTCAATGTTGGTCCATTAGGATGACTATAATCATTTTTTAACAAAAATTGCTAATAATTTATTTCATGGGAGCGTCATACCGTACAGGGTTCCCACTTAAATATATTTTAATTTTTTGTTTATTAACCCGTCGCGCGTCAAATTACAGACACAATAGAAATTCTATTGTTATCGGTACACATGGTGTACACTTGACATGCGAAGAGTAAGCTTGTTTAGCGGCCGAATAAATTAGTATGAAAACTCATATTTTTTATAGTGTAAACTTAGAAATAAAGTGCACTATTTATTAAAAAAAATGGCAACCAAGCAGGTCACTTTAAATCAAAGATTTTATTTAAATTTCAAACTGGTTTGCAAATAGATATGTTTAAAGTAAAAAAGAAACAAGTGAATATATTAGCGCGTTAACAATTAATGTTCGTCATTGATTTTGGAATTTATAATGATTTTACTTAGTTTGAATTTCCGCGCATTATTTGAGAAAAGTACTATACAAGTTTTGACCGCAACTAGGCATTGATGGACTCACGTATGTGTGCCTCGGCTTCGCTTCGGCCCACATTTTCACGTTCATCCATCAATGCCTCTTTTGCAGGCCGCTGCACTAATTCATAACCGCTTCAGCTTATAAATTGCACCCCAGCGAAAATTCGTACCGGCCACGACTGCGGAAACGCTCGCAATAGTCACGAATTGAGTTGGAAAATTGGAATTTTAAACTGGCGAGCTTTAACTGACTGACTATGTATGCTGTTTAAAGTTGTATGTGTAGTTGCCACCTGGTGTCGAGTGTTTAAAAATAAATTGAATTTAATGAGGGCGCAGCAACCCAAAAAAAACAGGTTACACCCGCGCATCCTTGCCTATCTAGATTATAATAATGTTTTGAAACTAGAAACTCAATGTTGACGTGACAAAGTTCAAATTCAAATGTAACCAAATTATATTTAGGACCTTGTGCAAGTTGGACCTTTTTTTTTTTTTTTTTTTTTGGGTGGGAAATCATCAAATGACCTCTCCCGCTCTGGGCGGAGCGGAAGGGCGTGTCAGACTCTTACTGACTAAAACCCACCCGTGTTCCTTCAGTTGCCTGTGCGCCAGGGCCACGGTAACTCTTTCGAACAATCCGCAGCCCCGGCAGGCATCGGTCCTATCGGACCCCGTCAATTTTGCTGACATCTCTTTGAGGCGCGCGTGGAACACGACGCGCCGTCGACCCGGGCCTAGTCCTTACCGGACGGCGAGCTGCCCATTGCTCGCCGTCCGCAAGCCCGCGCCTACGGTGGCCGGGAGTCGGCAATCGACTCCTGACGCCCAGGGTGTCTCCTCCTCCTGCGGCGGCTAGGGGCGCGAGGGCGCAGAGATTGCCTCTCCCTTTCGCGCTCCGCCTCCTCCTTCGCGAGCATTACTGCTTCGCAGAAGGAGGTGACGGCTTCTCATTCCCTCTCGCTCCGTACCATGGCCTGAACCAGGGCCGGACGCGAGAGGTCGCCGCCGCCGATCGCCGCCACGAGGACACGGCGGTGCTCCGCCCAAGCCGGGCAGATCTCCACCGTATGCTCCACCGTGGTGCAAGTTGGACCTAACGACGTCTTCGTGAAAAACAGTGTTAACCAAGTAATAACATATAATGGTATGTCGTGCATTTGGCTTTGCAGAATCGTACAGTCTATTAGCAAAAGTGATACCCAAGTCGAAAATATTATTGGAATAGTGGATTTCGTACTGTATTGTGCAAAATCAAAAGAGGTCATTTGATGATTTCCCACCCAAAAAAAAAAAAATGTGTCAAGAAAACCTTTTTTGGATGAAGTGAGAGTGGGAAAAAATCCCCGCCTAAAAAAAGGGGAAAAAAGGCCAATATCGGTACAAAACAAGTACAAGATTGTTTGTTTCACCGATAAAAGAATTGACATCTATATAAATGGGTGCCAAAGAAAGTCGAAAGTTTATTAGGTTCCTCTTTTGTAACTGTTGAAACTTAAGCTTTGTAAACTTGCCAAGTTCCAATATAAACTTTAGACTTTCTTTCAACTCTATAGAACTTAGCACCTATTTAGATCTCAATTCTTTTATCAGCGAAGCCGACAATCCCAAATATTGTGATCCTTCACAACCTTTCCTCATCTCCACCTTAAAAAGGGGGCGGTAATCATTAGAACACTATCCGTATAAAAAAATTAAAGTCCCGTGCACACCGTTTCGTACTTTTGTCGACGATAAACCCATTTCACTATTAGTTTTCCGATTTAATTCTTTTGTATGGTCCATTAATAATAAATAATAATATACCAATAACCTACCTTTATGCAAAATTTAGAGTTTCAACTTAATTTAGGAGGTGGTCAAAAGTCGCACGAAATTGTTCGTCTAAAGTTTACCTTACACGGAGTTAGTCAACAAAAGTGGGAGTAGACGAATTTGGATCCTGATTCAATCGCAATAAGATCTAAAATCTCCAGCACGAACTTTTAAATTAACGTGGAATTGGCTAGTTAGCTATAATGTAAATTTCTTCGCAAGAAAAAAATTAAAAATACCGAAATAATAGTAAATGTATGACCGAAATGCAGAGTAATGGCGCTAGTTAGTCCTATACCAGTCAAAAATCTGTCAAATAAAATGTATGTAATCTTGAGTTTTCAAATATCAACAATGAATAATTTAATATTTTTAATTTATAGTTTAGCCTCGGTATTTATTTAGTTTATCAATTCTTAACGTTTTTAATAGATAATAATCCTTTCAGAAGTGGTTTTAGTGGTTATTTCATGTTTTCTATTTCACAGTTTCTCTCCTACAATGTAATATATTAATTACGAAAATATTATTTAAGCAAATAAATGATATTCCTGCGCAGACTAAAAGAGCGCAGTCCTCTCATCTCAACAGAACGACGGCGACTGATTTGCGAAACAAAAAATATGCTTGAAAATCCCGCAATGTGCGACGGAAGATGAATTCAGGAACTATGAACGTCTAAAAGCTTATAGTCGTAATAAAACCGAAAATAAAAGGAATTAAAAAAAACCCCTGTACAAATTTTTTCTCCTTGTGTTATACAAATAATCATCAAACTTTTACCCTATTAAATACAAATCGAAAAAACGTAAAAATAACTTATAATAATAACTTTGCGATATTTTACTGTCTAGAATTTTGTGTTTCTGTTCCAAAAAAAATGTAAATATCTTTTAGTTATTCATATTATTTTTATCTTAGATCTAAGTCTTATAAATTTCATGAAACACCAAATTGAAGATGGCTATTATGCTAGATTTCCCTCGTCCCCCACATCTCATGCACGCGGTTGTGGGTTCAATCCGGGCAAATACCAATGTGACTTTTTCAATTTCATATATATGTACGTACTTTCTGACTTTATCTTGGACATTATCATCATCGGTGACGTAAAACATCGTGAGAAAACCTGGACTTATCCTAACTATAATAATATTAATATTTTAATATTATATATAATATATATACATATATATATATATATATATATATATATATATATATAATATTATAAATGCGAAAGTAAGTTTGTTTGTTACCTTTTCACGCCTAAACCACTGAACCAATCATCCTGAAATTTTGCATATACGTTGTAAGGGGTACAGAAACGGACATACGGTACCTTTCATCCCGCAAAAAAGTACTGTTCCCGAGGAAAACAAAAATAACGTCCTTATGATAATAGATGGCGCCACGTGTCTTTCGAATCATGTTTTAATTATAACCCGAATTGATAGTCAAAGTCTAAATTAACGCGAGCGAAGCCGCGGGCAAAAGCTAGTAGTAAATATAAGTGTAAAATCAATGCTCATGCCTTCTGTGTATGAGAAGAGGCATTTGCCCTGCAGTAGGAAAAAAGGCTGGTTTTATTATTATTCATACTGTTCACTTCTCGTACTACGGTTGAATGTCTGTAGATATTAGGGTATTTCGGTGTCGAAATTTAGTTTTATTTTTTCCTAAACTAAGTTGGTAAATATATTACATTTTAGTATCAAGCGATTTGGCAAGTATTTGCATGAGATACTCTAGAATTTTGTAATTTTATTTAACGCAGAAACATTACACTTAATTCTAATTGATTGCCTATTCTATATTTGTATACAGGGTGCTTGGCAATTCATGTATAACCTTGAAATGGTTTATATAAAAACAAATGGCCGATCATAAAAAAAGACATTGTAAATTAGTGGTTCTGTGAGATGTAGACCTCGCGAGTTTGTCTTTGCATATCGTAAAACTGAATAAATGTTAAAGCGCGCGCAAAGAGCGTGAAATGGTAGATATGTGATTATTTTTGAAAAATTTCGCCATCTTGAAAAGTTTCGAAAAACTGAATCGATAAAAAAAACTTATAATTATCGAACATGCTCACCAAATTTTAACAGACTCTGTTGAGAAATGCAACCTGTAGAGGAGAACAGCCATCCGGACATACGAAAGCATTTTTGCCCAAGCTGAAACAGAGACGCTTCGCTCGCGCTTCGCGCTCGCTCGGTCAACTACTGGCAGAGCCTATCCCTCAAGGCTGTTAATCCTACAAGAGATATTTTTTTTAAATTTTTTTTTAGAGTGGCCATAATTTCGACTGTTTCGGCTAGAGTGCCCTTACTGCTACTGCGTTGTCACTGCCAAATTGTTACGATAGATATGCTGGTGAATTGTACATTTAATCTTACTTATACCTAATGTTAACATCGCTAGAACTCATTATAAAACCGAAAAACAAAAACAAGTTACTTCAATTTAAAATATTACGATTCAATTTAAAATATTAATCCAAGCTACTTACTTGATTCACTGCTCCCGAGATTGATAAATTACAGAAGTGATTTGAGTGAGTTGATTGAAGTACAGTACCTGTGAGCAGGCGAGTCACTATAGTCCATTGCAATGTTATCCATAAATTACCAGACAACCTGCATACTGTATTCAAAATATTATTACATGATCAAAATCAAAATATTTTATTTCACATAAACCTACATGGGCACTTATGGAACGTCAGAATCTAGGTACATGGAAGACTTCAATATGTAACTATATCCAAAAATATAAAAAATAGCTTCTGTAAAAATTTAATTGAGTACATGAATAACAACTTATATCTAATTAATTAACCTAACCTAACTAAAACTATTAACAAACTAAAAAATGGCGTCAAAAAATTCCTCCGCATCGCTGTCGACTGGTAATGTACCCAGGAGACTGGCGGCATTGCCACGTTGTATGGCAATGCTTAGCCTCTGGCCTAGGAAAAAGCCAGCCATTGGGTCACGAGAAGTGTCAAACAGGCGTTTGGAGATTTCCTTAAATAAAATATGGGCACTCGGACCCCACGGCCCGAGGGTTTCAACCCCAAACGGCTCGAAAATATAATTACCGACAAGGTTGTTATACTTACGCCGCTTGAGGTTTTCTGCAGCCGCAGCAGCGGCGCCAGCACAGCAAGCCGAGACAGGAAGATGGGATGGCGCAAGAGTATCGACACATGTTGCGTCCCACACTAAAGGCCTACCCACCTTCCATGGAAATAAAGACATGCCGTCCGGTCTCTTGCCATCGTCGCGTGCCAAGCCATTAGGTTCTAATACAGCTGGAACGCCGACGGTGACAAGAGCTCGTCGGATAATGTCATTAATGTTCGCGTGCCGCGGTATGCGACCCGCACTACGGGTGCAAGACAGACCGTGGTTTCCGAGGCTGTTGACTACTTCTCCACAGTGACAGCGATGAGGAGAACAAAAAGGAACTCCTAGACGCAGGGAAGCAGCGAGGCGGAAGGTAGTGTCGTCGAATAAAGTTCCTATGTTCGACGACGGTAGTGCATGAAGCCAAAGACCCGACTCCCACTTACCCACAGCCAGTAGGCGCGCACGCTCCACAGTAGTAGCAGACGTGTCAATTAAATTATTCTGTACTACTCTGCAGAGCGGCTCATCCCACCGTCTCTGGGAAGATGGATTGTCGGGTGGATCTGAATTCGGGCAAGCGAGACGCCAGGCATCTATAGCCTCGGTGAAACATGGCACATCAAAATCAATCAGTGTGGATGCTAGGATTTTCCTGATTAATTTCTCAGTGCCGTAAACCGAGGATATGTAAGCCGGTAAACTAATACTAGCAATTTTGCGGACGCCGAGGCCTCCCATACGAATGGGAAGAGTAGCTTGTGTCCAAGCTCGGTCGTCCATGGCCACATTTAAAATCGAAGTTAATGTATGTCGGATAATTTGGTCCATTTTGTCTAAAAGGTGAGTGTGCTTCCATAAATGGGAAGCGCGAAGGAAATATGTTAATTTAGGGCCGAAACAGCAGTAACGGATTAAGGTTATGGCCGAATGCATGTTAATTTGGAACAATCTTTCCGAAACGTCATTGAAATTTTTGATTTTTTCCTCAATAAAAAAGGAAAAGGATTTATCAAAGATTGGACACCCAAGGAGACGAAGAGAGCTTTTTTCAATAATTTTTATTTCTGGAGCTATCGCGTTAAATTTGGGAAGTGTCAGATGTCTGTCAGTACTGTCCGCTAAATATAGTTCACATTTCGAAAAGTTGAGATCAAGGCCAATAGAATGAAGTTTATTTTTTAAGAATTGAAGGTCATTTAAAACAGTTTCTACATCGTCTCCCAAGGTTCCATCATCAAGATACCAAACGTTAAATTTGGAATTTAGCTGTCGAATAATAGGGTGAATGGCTAAACTAAAGATCACTGGCCCGAGGGGATCACCTTGTTGACAGCCAACAGAAGATTCCAGAAGGTTGTCCCGATAAAGTAATTTAGACGGGTGTCTGTAACATTGCCAGAGGAAACTGAAAATTTGGGGTATTTCTTTTTTAGTTTCTGCCAGCAAGGTGTCCCTATTAACAGAATTGAATGCATTCTTTATGTCGACCTTCAAGATGACCTCTCCTTTGCCAGAATTTAGATAGGTCGACAAGGCGTGTACGGCAGCCTCGCAGCCCCCTTTGGAGCCATAACCTAGCTGCAGGGGCTGAAATTTTTTCGAAACAAACTCACCATAAAATTTACAGCATATCTTGGCTGCCATACGACGGTAAGTTGTTCCCACGGCAATGGGACGAATGCCGTCATCCCTTTTACGCAGGGCGCATAGATTGGCCCCGTAAAGAACGTCGATGACGGCCTCGTTCACCTTGCCGGAGAGCATTAGGTTAACCAGAGCCGTAAGCTCCTTCAAAAGCAACTCACCAGCTGCCCCGGCGCCTAAACAAATAAGGTCCTTAAGGTGCTGAGGACTCAGGCCGTCTAGGCCGCCAGCGGAGCCGCTGCGGAAGGAGTTAACGGCTGTGATTAACTCCCGACCTGTAATGGTGAGAGAGTGGTTATCCAGATTAGGGGGGTCGGGGAAGGAAAGGCCATCTGCTGGGGCAGGGTGTTTGCTCTCCAGCGCTGCGAGCGTTTCGGGAGAACAAGGAGCCACCACATCACTGCTAAAAAGAATCCTGGCTGCACCGCTTATGTCACCGTCCCCTAACTTCGATTCTACGAGATGGGATATACCCCTTGAAGAGGTATATCTCTGTGTCTGTAATTTTGAATCTAAATTGTGAGCCGAAATATGACAGTTTTCTTTAATTTGCGCGGTTAATGTCTGTTTAGTTGCCAAATTCTTTTGTACATGTAGGATTCTGTAAGGGAAGGTGAGCAGCTGTTCCCAAGCACTTTGCGAGTTCTCCCGGACGGCAAGACGAACGCAACCTGCTAGGTGTTGTGCCACTAGAGGTCTAGCACCGCGGGGAACTCGCTTCAAAACAGGAACAGAGTTTTTTAATTTTGAAAGGGTTTTCCAAAACGGGTCAAAAGTGGATGTAGCTGGTGTTGGAGGTACAGATGTTGAGACAGGGTCTGAGGTGAACTCACTTTTTGGTCTGTGTACTTTACCAATATGCACATTCAGACCCCGCTTACCTTTAAAAAAACGTGCCTGGGTACACAGCGGGCATCTCTCCAGGATGCTTAGCGAAGATGAAGGTTGACAAGCACTACCACTATCATCCACCACATCGCTGCTGCCACTGAACATTTATTTAAAACGATTTACACTTATCCTAACCGTAATAAAAATAATAACTAAAACTAAACTAAATTATCAAAAAAAAACACTGAAAAGTCTATTTGACAAAGTCACTGATGACAAGGATGACCGGAGCGGCGCGGCGCAGTCGCGCTGGCGGCCTAGGGCGCCGCGCTAACGATGCATTTCGACGCAGACCGCGGCCAGTACTTGGATGGATGACCATCCATTTCATAACCAGACCTGTCCGTGTCTTGGGGTCTCGGCTTGAACTTCAGAATCCATATTGTTGATTATGCAAATAATAACAATAAATATCAAAACTGTATTTGCTTGAATTACATTGAGTTCGAGAGAGTTTCTTGAAACCGTAGTTGTTCACAGCGTACTTTGACAAGTGATATCTTGTTATTTTTATTACAAATCCTCCATTTTTTGGATTTCTATATCATACAGTCATATTATTATTCTATTTGTAAGTCCAAAAATTATAGGTTGAAATTATAGCTTCTGTAATGCGTTAATTTTACTAAATTACAACACAACTTGCTTCGTCCTTAATAAAGAATGGCAAGTGAATAAATTATACATTTTTCAATTAAAAACGTTGCCTCCGTAAAACTAATATCTCTAAGCCATAGTATTCTTTCAATTACCCTCCCTGTCACTCTTAATTAATTTGTTCGTTATGTATTAACTTTATTACTTGCGACATCGTGTTTTTTTAGAATTCCATTAATTTTGTTCCCATTTTAATTTGTTTTATGGTGTCGTGTGGATAAAAGTGTGTTTATAGAGAAATTTTAACTCCATTATGACGACGCGACTTTTAAATGACCCAAAAATATATATAACGGCGCAGGATAGCCTTTACCAGAAGTGGTAATCGTGTTAGTAGTTCAACAGTTTCAATATCATCAGGGAATCATGATGATATTGAAGCTGCTCAACCCACTGCTGCCAGAATTTAACAGTTTGCCATGGACGTGGTACGACAGCGGGTCCACTGACATTATATGTCATCAGAAGACAGCCGGCATGCAACCATCGATGTGACTCTCTGCTAGAGTGACTGTCACCAGCTATTGTCACCAGCTATTGTCACTTTTTCCGACCTCTTCGGTGGCTCCTAGTAACTTCATAACAAGACTAGACGGCGCCACTAGCTGTACCTTCAAATACAATGTGGAGACAACAATACGACAATAAATGAAAACACAGGCTACCACATACTATATGGAACTACCAAATAAATCATACCAATGAATAAAAAAAGTCTAACAAACTAAATACTAGTGATGGGCCGACTATGGGTTTTACCAATCTTAGACTGGCTATAGTGACTAAACTATTGGATATATTTGATTGCATTTTCGTATGCAGACTAGAAACATCATTAGATATACGAGGTTTAAATTATTGTTGTATCGTCGTCTCCACCTTGTATATAAGATCTACCGTATCATCATTTTCTACATAAAGTTAGGTTGTTAGTGTTCCGTATCTCTAAATGAAAAAACGGAACCCTTATAGGATTTCTTTGTTGTCCGTCTGTCCTTCTGTCTGTCAAGACCTTTTATCTCAGGAACGCGTGAAGGTATTGAGTTGAAATTTAAACCTTATACTCGAGTTTACAGTTCCTTGAAGGTGTGAAAAAATCAAACTTCTAAGTTAACGTAAAAAAAGATATGGCCATTTATGTCACAGAAAACGTATATTTCGACACTCTCAAGGAATTAAAATTAATAGGGTACTTTCCATTGACCTAGAAAGAACTATGAAATTTGGCAAGTAATATCGTCTTATACTACAAGTACCTACAGGAAAATATCTGAAAACTTTACATTTGTAATTAAATCATAAAAAATATAGTCTTTATTTAAAGTACTTAATCAATCATCGAGGTTAAACAACGGTATGCGCGGTCATAATTGTATGGGTGACCAAATCTTTTTGTAGATTTTTTTAAACTTATACTAATTTATACAGAAGAAAAAAATTTGAAAGCCATATATTTTTAATTAAATCACAAAAAAAGCAGGGTTTTTATGCAAGGAACGGGAGTCCACATTTTGAAGTGGGTTTACTGTGTCATATGGGGTATCGTATAAAAGGGCTTCATTGGCACAAGCTTAAACAGATTTTTAATTATTTTTATGATGTTTTTGATTTATGACGAAGAATGCAAAAAATCAGTTAATTACCTACCTACTTTTTAGAGTGAAATCCTTACAAACAAAACTCAAATCTTCCCTCTTTTTAATAATAATATAGAAGTAGATAGATATAGATAAATAATATTCAATATAATTTAGGTATGAACTGTTAGTAAAACCACAATTTCACTTATAAAACACAATAATATAAGTAATTATATGTTTCGGAAACTGAATTTCCGGAAAAGGTCGAAAAAACTGCGAGACTCGATTACTGAACTATATGTAATATGTACGGAACCCTCGGTGGGTGAGTCCGATTCGCACTTGTCTGGTTTTTTTTAACCTGATTTTGGTTTGCATGGCAGTATAAATCTAATGCCAATATACTTTCTTGCAGATGATTTGCCTTGTTGGTCTAGCGGTCACAAGCGCTACTACTAAGCATGAGATCCTGGGTTAGATTACCAGGTCTAGCAAAATGTTACTAGATTTTTCTATCAGGAATTTCTCAGTAGCCCGGAGTCTGGATTCATGCCCGGTTGATGGCAATAGGTCCGCCCCCTATTACATGGGGAGAAATGTGGGTGGACTATGTACACTACTGTATAACCCTTCTAGGAAGACAGGCGTGATGTTATTTTATATTATTACTAGCTTTTGCCCGCGGCTTCGCTTGCGTTAATTTAGAATTTGACAATCAATTCGGGTTGTTCGGGGAATTATAGTTAGGAGGATGAAAAACCGGTCTATCGACATTCTAGACTCACAAAATGAATTACGTACTTAAATAAAAAATAAAAAAGCTCTTAACACACCACTAAAGTTTATATAATAATATAATACAATCATGAAACCAAATGCACTCAGTCATCAAATATTAATGAGCTGCCGTTATGCTAAGCTGAATCTTAATGATAAACTTGTGATATGTGTAGGAGAAAACGATTACAATTTAAAATACACTTTATCCCAACTACAAATTATACTAGATACATTTTATAACAATATGATCATTGTATTAAATGTGCATAAAAATGAGTATCTAGATATTAATAAACTTAATAATCGTATCAAAAATGTATGTATAAACTATAAAAACCAATCCAACCAATTTCTTGAAAACCAATCTAACAAGATACCCGAATTGTGTACAAAAATTAATTATCTAATTGACTGTAATGATTATAATGAGAATTATTTAAATCCTAGGAACCTTGTAAATCGAATACGGAGAAACAAATCAAGTCTTAAAGTAAACACCAAACTTATTAAACCTAAAAGGGGAACAATTCCGTTCTATTTTGATCGTATAATCCTGAGTCAGCAGAAATCAGAAAACCTAATGAATCCAACTGAGAAACCCAAAAAAGGAACTATCCCGTACTATTTTCCGGTAATAAAAAATAATTTAAAGTTTTTTCGAGCCCATAATTCCACCATCTGTAATGCATCATAATTTTAATAATAATAATAATAATAATAAATAAATTCATTTATTTCAGACATAATTACAAAATTGTCCATATAGTGTTAGTAACAGAGGTCTTAAAAACTATGTTAGTATACTAGTATTAATTCACATTATAAAATTCAAATAGACATTAAAACACCACATAAAAATACAACAAAAATAACATTACATATATTAATTATGTCACGTGAAGCCGAAGGGTCTACCCTTTATAGCAGAACTTTTTATGTCATAATATTATTTTGCATAACAGCGCATAGCATAAACTTCATTTCGCAGAAAATCGTTTGGCATACACTCATTTATAATACATTAAAAACGCATAATTTTGTAAGTCAGAATCATCTTTAGGCATAAATTTCATATTCATAATAATTAAAAGTAGAACCATCATATTGTTTATTTAACAATGTATGTTATGTATGTTTATGTTTAATGTATGTATGTAATGTGTATGTAGTAGTTACAACATATTGACTTTTTAAGACAATATTTTTATTTTTATTTAAGGTTAAGAATATGATTACATTTTATAGAAATGACAATAATTATGCCTAATAAAATTATTCCAAATGATATTCTGCCATCTTCTTAATATGCCAAGTGAAATTATTCCAAATAATCGTCGCTCTAAATAAACGTTATGTGAAACGAAATTATACGAAATTAAGCTTTGCCAAAGGTAATTATGCCAAATAAAATTCTGCCATCTTAAAAGTATGCCTTTGTAAATTCGGACATATAAACGTTCGGCCAAACAATAATTATATTAAATGATTTTTATGCCATATATATATTCGTTTAAAGAAGATTATGCCAAGTGAGTTATGCCAAATAAATTTCGGAGCATCAAAATTCTGCCAGATAGAGGGAACCCGAAGCCGAATAAGCCTCCCCAGCACTGCAGACTCCGGCCTATCTGATATCATCCTCAGAATTCCGTTGGGGCTCCCACGGATCCTAAACATCAGAGATGCTGCTTTTTTACGCATTATGGCGTAAAAATCGTCGACCCTAGCGTCAGCAAACATGCCTGATGCGCTGCAGAAACGAGGGAGCCCCACCAGAACTCTGAAGGCGTTGTTGTATTGTAGGCGAAGAGCGTTGTAGGCCCGTTGCGTGTAGCTGGTCCATAGAACACTGGTGTAAAAGCTTTGGCAGTAGGCCCTGAACAGTGTCACTTTTACATCTACTGTACACCTTGCAACTCTATGCACCAACATATTCGCACGAACCGACAATGCCCTTCGCTCCATCGTCATTTAGGGTCTCAGTCACTATGTGTCCTAGGTATCTAAACTGAGAGACACGTTTCAGAGGTACTTCGTTTAAAAAGACCGGGGGTACATGCTCCGGTGACTTATTCTTACCTCTAATCACCATGTACTCACTTTTTTTCTCATTGTATTTGAGACCATGAGCGACCGCATATGACTCACAAATACCGAGCAGTTTTCTCAAACCACTGAGCGACGGACTCAGCAACACTATGTCGTCAGCGTAACTGATGTTATTTACGCAGACGTCATCTATATGACAACCAACATGACTGTTACTGAGGCCCTCAATCAGCTGATTAACATACAAGTTGAAAAGTCTTGGAGAGGTCAGGCCTCCCTGTCTGACACCACACTCAAGTGCATACTCATCCGAAAGCACATTTCCCCACTTGACATAGTTTTTCTGATGGTTGCACCAGAAAGACAAGATGTTAATAAGTTCAGTGGGAGCCCCCACCTCCCCAAGCTTGGTCCAGAGCCTGTTGTAATCCACCAGGTCGAAGGCTTTTGACAAGTCCATGAAACAAGCATAGACAGGTGTTTTTCTATTAACATAGTAGTTGACGGTATGTTTCAGTGTCAAGATAGCACATTCGGTCGACAGATTTTCACGAAACCCAAACTGCGCATCGTTAAGCCGAATATGCTTGCCGATTTGTGCATCCAGTAGACTGTCAAAAACCTTTGCAATTACAGTCGCAAGAGATATCGGCCTGTAATTGTTTATATCCGTGACGTCACCAGTTACATTTTTCGCTATTGGTACCACAGTAGTTTCTATCAGCTTTGCAGGTAGGTAAGAGTGTCGCATACAAAAGGTATACAGCATGGATAGGACCTTATAAAGATGCTTGCCTGCATACTGCAGATGCTCAATACTGAGGCCATCATTGCCCGGGGATTTGCCTCGTACCATATTTGTGATAACGTTTTCTACATCTTTGCTGGAAAATCCTATAAAATTATCCGACTGGGGGGCAATCGCCGCGGGCGCGGCAGCACCTGACGACAGCGGTGAGACAACTTTAAAATGATCCCTGAACAAGTTGGCTATACCCCGAGCATCGCTACATCCCTCAACACAAGCAGGTATGCTCACTTTACCCTTCAAAAATTCTTCAATTTTAAAATAATGCATCAAAACATTGCTAGTATCTTGTCCAAAAGGGAACTCCTTGAACTAACCTTACAGGAACTCCAGGAGATGAATAATAGTCCTGACGCAATATGCCTTTCCGAGACTTTTGTAAAAAAAGGTAATGAATCTAATATTAAAATCCATGGTTACAATATGACGGCTAACTTCTGCAGAGATAAACAAAGGGGCGGTACATGTATACTGCGAAAAAAAAACACATCTTTAAAGAGTTACCTTTTATAAATACATATGCAACACAAAATACTTTCGAAGCATGTGGCGTGGAACTGCCACATCATAAGATGATTATTATTTGTGTATATAGGACACCTCAGTCTGACCCCAGTCAATTTTTGATTAAGTTAAATAGTCTTTTGGATCATGTATTCAAAAAATATAATTCCAAAACAAACGTGGTCTTGGCAGGGGACTTTAACATTAATACTCTCCAAAACAGTAATATTACTATTCAATTACAAGAACTCTCATACAATTATAACTTAAAATTACATATTAATCGTCCAACTCGTAAGTCTTCCTGTATCGATCACATTCTCAGTAACATTCCTGATGCTAATGCTACTGTAATGCCTCTACACCTGTCCGACCACGACACAGCACAAATGTTGAGATTTTCATTGAAAAATAAGATACAACACCAGGCAACATATTTTTTCTACAAAAGAGATTATAGCCTGAATAATATCCAGAAATTTAAGGAATGCATACGAAATGTGTCATGGACGCAGGTCTACGAGGAGAACGACTTAAATATAGCATTCAATTGTTTTCACGAATTGTTAGGCTTGTTCTATAATTTATGTTTCCCAAAAATAAAGTTGAAAGTAAACACTAATAATAAAAAGAAACAGAACTGGATAACCAAAGGTCTAAAACAAAGTTGGAAAACAAAAAGGTCTTTGCGTTATCAATATTATAAGAAAAAAAATGTACGAAATAAAACTAAATATTTGCAATACTCAAAGATTTTACAGAAATGCGTTTACACATCAAAAAAGAATGCAAACATTAAGTACATAAACAATAGTGAAAACAAATGTAAAGCTGTTTGGAGAGTGATAAAGGATGAAATCGGGAGCAAAAACCATAGGGACAGCATAGAAAATATTCTAATTGATAACACACTACTTTCAGATCCTGTAGAAATAGCAACAGCTTTCAATAACCACTACATTAAAATAACACAATCTTCGAGTAAGGGTGCAAAAATAAACTGTAACGAATGTCCAAGAGTCCATTCAATGTTCCTTAAACCTGTGTCCGAGAATGAAGTTAGAGCAGTGACTATGTCATTGAATAACACAAACTCCGAAGGTTATGACGAAATTAATACAAAAATCATTAAAGCATGTACTAATGAACTTACTGAAATTATGACATATTTAATTAATTTATCATTCTCACTTGGCATTTTTCCTGAAGCACTAAAACTGTCAATTGTAAAACCACTATATAAAACCGGTGAAAAATCAGATGTTAACAACTATCGCCCAATAACTTTGATACCTATTCTATCGAAAATATTCGAAAAGTGTATTCATAACAGACTGATTGACTTCTGTAATAAACTTAACATTATTGGGAAAGAACAGTTTGGCTTCCAAAAAAATAAATCCACAACGTTGGCTATCTACAATCTTATAAAAATTGTATTAAGGAATATTAACCATAGCTATCTTACTACAGGACTGTTCTTCGATCTATCTAAGGCCTTTGATCTAGTTTCTCACGACCTGTTACTACAAAAATTGGAGGCATCTGGAATTAGAGGCATTACACTTCAATGGTTATCCTCATATCTAAGTAATAGACAACAACGCGTTACTATTACTAAAATTTATAAAAATAACAACATGACATCTCACTATTCTGAATTTAAATCTAATAAACACGGCGTCCCACAAGAAAGTGTACTAGGCCCTATTTTGTTCCTATTGTATATAAATTCCATCACTACTATAACTAATCATAAATGTATACTATTCGCTGATGACATCTCTATTATTGTGACATCTGATAAAAAAAACATTACAATCAATGACCACGAGACTGAAATTAATCATGTGATTGAAAGATTGATTGAATGGCTAAAGGAAAATAACTTGTCTATAAATCTAAAAACGTCCGTCTATATACAATTTAATAAAGCAAAAAATGCAAAACACAATATTAAAATGAATATACATAGAATTCACGAAGTACCGCAAACTAAATTTCTTGGCGTAATCTTGGATCAAGACATCAACTGGAAAGCACATGTTGATACAGTATCCAAACGAATTAATAAGTTTGTATATGCACTGAAACAGATTAGAAACATAACAAACATTAAAACGTCTATTACAACATATCATGCATATGTTGAATCAGTGCTACGCTATGGCTTAATTATGTGGGGTAACAGTACTGATCAAAATAGAGCATTTGTTGCACAAAAGAGATGCGTTAGAGCATTATGTGGCCTTAAACCCGACGAATCTTGCAGGCCGGTGTTTAGGAAACTTGATTTGTTACCGCTGCCGTCCCTCTATATTTTTGAAATTTGTGGGTTTGTGTGGAGGCATAGAGAATTGTTTGCGAAAGCAAGCGATGTAAATTCTCGCAGCAGACGCGACCCCTACAGGCTCGTGTTAGATGTCCTCCCAAGGCTTGCGAAATATAATAAAAGCTGCATGTTTATGTGTATCCAGGTATATAATAGAATACCAAAGGAATTCAAAATATTAAATACAAGAATGTTCAAAATTAAATTATACAAATGGCTATCTGCCAATAGTTTTTACAGTGTTAGGGAGTTCCTGGAACGTAAAATCGCATGATGACTGATTGTTTCGTTATGTATGTAAAATTTGCACGCTTATATCTATTAAGCAAAACATGTCAGTTCACATTATTCATTGTTACCATCTTTTATGCCATGTTTTTAGCGAATAAATGATATTTCTATTTCTATTTCTATTTCATGATTCGAAAGACACGTGGCGCCATCTATTATCATAAGAACGTTATTGTCTTTTTCCTTGGGAACAGTACTTTTTTCGGGATAAAAGGTACCCTATGTCCGTTTCTGTAGACCTGACAATGTATATGTCAAATTTCAGGATGGTCGGTTCAGTGGTTTAGGCGTGAAAAGGTAACAAACAAACTTACTTTCGCATTTATAATATTAGTTAGGATTTGGAAAAAATACAAGCTAGGCATTTTTAAATGTTTCACAGTAACACGATCCTACCATGTTTGGAAACACCGGCTGATATCTTGCGCAACATAGGTATTAGTTTATTTTACCTGTAACCATTTTGTGGAGCAATTTAATTACTCTGCCAAACTACAGAACCAAACACTGCACAAACTAATAGTGGAATCAAGCAAGCTAGCGCCGTTCAACTAAAAATACCGGAATTTTACCGTAATTTGCGTACAGAAAACCGGTATCCGGTAGCAGTATCGTAAAATCCGGAACCTATCTCCGATCAGTGGATTATTTAAATATTGGTCACAATTTACATACATAAAAGATACGTTTTTCGCTTTGAAAAAATGTAGTGTTTATAAAAATACTGTATTTTTTATGTTCAAGTCAATACGCAGAGTTTTTTTTGATATGAAGCTTTAATGATAACTACGTCATACTTTTTGGAATAGAATAGCAGCCATTGTACCTTTAGACTGTTTAAAATAAAACGAAAAAGACCAGAGCATCCAGTTCTTCAAAGCCTTTACCTCTCTCTATACAATGCACCATGAAAGTTATTTCGTCCAACTTCTGATAGCTGGTCAGATAATGGCATTATCAACTAACTTTTTAGCTTAAATATCCAAAGATGGAGTCAAACCGCTAAGCTACCAACGTGCAACGATCTCCCCGCTACGTCGTTGTCTACGCTTTCGTAGCTGTCCAAGCAATCCACTACGCCATCTGCTACGCCGTAGCAGATACACAACGCGTAGATTTGCATCAAACATGAATCTTCTAACAGTGGATAATTCAATAAATCCCGGGTTTCGATAATAAATCGATTGCCTGTTCCGAATACGAAATCCCCCAAAACGATTTATTGTTATAGACCATTATTATTGTTCGCAATGTATGCGTACTTTAAACAATAACAAAAACAATAAACTACAAAAATTCAATATTCCTAAACCCATAAACCACGTGTATGTTTCCCTACCGAAAATATTCACTACATGCTCTGCAAACAATTGTATTCGTAGATTTATTTTTGACTGCTCGTTAGTAACGATATATCATACATCAAAAGATTTGTATAGCAATGAATTTTGTATCAAACGCTTCGATTGTATTTTGGTTGGTAGTGTTGGGAACATGATATAACATCAAGCCTGTATGGAATAGGGTAGGCAGAGGTATATAATAGTGCAGGAACATTTTATCAGTCTTGTTTAAGTCCGATTTAATAGGGGGTAGGCACATTGCTATTTACTGGGCGAAAATGGAGACTTTGGGCTGCTATTAAATTTTTTCTAAAGGAATAACCCCATAATTCGTCCCGATCCGGAGATAGCAGTCACGCTTGGGACCACAAGACCAACGAGGCAGTCAGTCAAGATCATTGAGGCAGTCAGTCAAGACCAACAAAGCAGTCAGTCAAGACCAACAAGGCAGTCAATCAAACCCATCGAGTCAGTCACTCAACAACAAAGAGGCAGTCAATCAAGACTAACGAGGCAGTCAGCCAAGACCATCGACGCAGTCAGTCAAGATCAACGAGGCGGTCAGTCGAGTGACTGGAAACATAGAATAGCAGAATTGTTTGATTGAAATGCATTTATACGTTGATTTTACAGCCAATCACTACGGAATTACTAGTTAGAGATATAAGATAAATGACATTTGTTTCTGTAAATTGGTTCAAAAAACACTTTTATACGTTAAAAATAAATTTTAAAATTCGATGAGTTAGTGTTTCCTACAGACTACTATGAGGATTGAAAACTCATATATACACATGAAAAGTTGTCTAGGGATCACGGTAGTTAAAAAAAAAAAATATTTTCCTATTGAAATTAAACAAAAATGTCTATTTGGATTGATTATATAAAATGTTGTTGTATGTGTAGATCGACGAAGTACTCTCTGTTTTTGCATTAAAAAGACTTCGCGATTTTTGCTTGCAAAAGATAAAAACAAAAGTTTTTAAAGGTTTTCATTGCGTAAAATAAACAATTCTACTTCGTTTGTATTTTGGCCGTTAATGCGTATAACACAATCGCAGTCATTCAGCATACTCAACATGAGTTCATTCAAATCACGTTGCGGAATGGCCGCCCACGTCCGTTGTAACAGGCGAAAAAGATTTTCTGGTATGTGTACAGCATTCATATTGGCAGAGTTCTTTTTTGAAGCATAATTATCCCATGCATGCTCAATGAGATTCAAGTCTGGTGATTGAGCAGGCCGTGATAGGACGTTGATGTTAGATGCAGCAAGTGTGTCATTTGATGATTTCACACCCAAAAAAAAAATACTGTTTGCAATGACTCTGGCAATGTGTGGACTTGCATTATTATGCATAAGCAGAAATGAAGCACCAAATTGGATTCGCAAAGGAATGACAACATTTGATACAATCGTTTCAGCATAAATCTGCGCATCTAATCCACATCCGTTCGGTTCTTCCGCCGATCCAAATACCCGCCCATATCTTGATTAATTCACCATTGTATGGATGGACTTTCTGGCATGATTTTAAATGTTCTTGGTGTCCAGGAGTCCTCGCGATTTCTAAAGCGCAATTAGTCAGAAAAACACACAAAACTCCACTCTTATTTTGCCCAATTTCTGTGTTCACGAGCCCATACGTACGTACGTGTACACGTACGTACTTAGCGGCCTTCGGAAACGGAGAGTGACTTCATGCAAGCGATTTCTTATGGTTTGATCGCTTATTAACATCCTTGAAAAGCTATGAGGCCTCGTAACCAACATCATCGAGGTCATTGTATGATTTCGTCGAGCAGGAATTTGTATGTAACGATCTTGTCTGTGTGTTGTCACGCGAGCTCGTCCTCCATGTCGCTCTGCCACGCTACCAGTGATGCGGTAACGTGACCAAAGTCAACCTATAAAACTCTGCGTAGTGCCTAGAGTGTTTTCCACAGCACGTTGCCGAGAACCAGCTTCCAACATTCCCACGACTTTGATTATTTCTTCTCGGTTTAAATGAGATCTTATCTCTATAATAACGTTATTTTGTATTGATTCCACTTAGAAGTATAGCAGAAATTTTCCTGATATGGCCTCAAACCCGTTGCAGGATTATATAGAAATACGACTAGACTGAAGATTTTCATCTTTTGACCGAAATTCAAAAACTATTCCCTTTTTAAACAACGAAATTTACTAAAAAAGTATCCAGAGGAGTTACAAAAACTATAATTAAAAAAACAGATGTTTATTTAGTAACTAGAAAAACGTGTTTGATCCCTAGACACATTTGATGTGTGTATTTTAACGGGAATGCTTGAATCATAACGAGTGTTGCGTGAGTCTAAATGACATTATAACGAGCTGTGGGGTAACTTGCAAGGGTAACTTTTTCAGTTGTTGTTACTGTGATTTAATCTAAAGTGATGTTTTTCAATTGAGGAAAGGCTATGATTATTTTTACATCAATTTTTCTATGGATAAAACTCTTCATAGGTCTTTCCTTGAAACTATTGTATGTGAATGAATAGCAGTGTCCTTCTGTGTATTTTCTATCTTTATTCTTCGCTCGTTTATGTTGATGAAAACGTTCTAAATATTCTGAGTTATAGATGATTAAATTTTTCAGTCCTTAAATATCCTTTTCTGACTATTGATCAGCAAATAAAAAGTCATAGTCATAAAAACAACGCACAACAGAGGAATTGATGTTCACAATTTCTTCTCATTAGCAGTCAGAATAATAACTCTTCTGCTCCTCTTAATTGTAAATCAATTAACATTCAATTCAATTCACAATTCAATTACATCCCGTTAATTAAAAAAACACAACGACAATCTTTCAGTCGCGCGCCTCCAATCAGCAGCCGGTCCGTTGTGGCGGACATTTAATTCAAAGTATTGCTTTGTTCGCCGGTCCATCCCAGTCATTATTAGAAAAACTGTGACCAACTGTAGCCAGCTGTTTTGATAATAATACCTATAATTATGCAGCAATGAATTTATTATTGAAGGACGGACTAGTTAAAAAATAATTACATAATGTTACAAGAATCTATGTTATATTATACATAAATATTATACATAACTACACGTTTGTGTTCTCCGAAGAACCTGTATTACTTAGACAGAGGTGTAGCTCTAGTACACCCACATTTCACGTGTTTAACGTTTCTCGATTGCACAAAACAATTTTTTTTTCAGAAAGGAACTTTTAATTCGATTCCTGCATGATGTAAATTTTTATTTGAGTTGCAGACGTTAGGCGTGCCAAAAAACCAATGATTTCAAACTCAAACTCAAAGCATTTATTTCAAATAAACCAATTGTCAAGGGGTTGGTCAGTCAAAAAGATGAAGCTATTTGCCCATTCCGAAAACGTAGTAGTTGCCTATGGAGAAGAACGTTAAAATCGACCGTAGCTAAAAAGATATAAACAAAAAAAACAAAAACAATTCAGAAATTAAAATAAGCCGTGGCAACTAAGAGATGACCAGTCCCAACTGACGGCACCCGTTCACGAACAGGACGTATGGATCAGCACCATTCAGCTCAATCATTTTGAAGGGAACTTAATGATCCAACACACCCGCCACCGCCAGCGAAACATTTGAGTGACCATGACATTCCCTCAGCTGCCAGGGAACATTCAAGTCCATGAAAGACCAAGAAGACCATGGAACCCAGTAAATGGTAGCTTTGTATTACTTAGGTACATAGTGCTGACACGTGTGCTAGGCAATTATACAATACTAAGAGATTGAATGTATACAATTCAAACGTCATGTCATGTCAATTACCTATTAATAATACATAAATATCATACCAACTCGTATTTATGCTTGTTTGGAGGAACAGTAGTTTATGATTAATTAACGGTCTCAAAACAAAATAAATTAAATATTTAAGGGGGGCTCCCATACAAAAAACGCAATTTTTTTGCCGTTTTTATAGTTAAAGGTACGGAACCCTTCATGCGCGAGTCCGACTCGCACTTGGCCGATTTTTTTTAATATATATGTATAAGTGAATTAATGTTTTTTATGAGAATAATGTTATCTTAAACCTCAAATAATAAGCGTGCATTTAAAATTAAATAAGATTTGATTAATGCTGGTAATTCATTGATACGAGGTAACAGATACATACCTCCCTATGGATTCGCAATACTATTTCAGAACTTTTCATTGGTTTAGTGAGACTCAAACATAAACTCTAATAATTTTACATAGTTTATATTCTACTAATACTAATTAACAATTCCACAATAATGCTATACTAGTACATTCAATAACCACTAATTGGAAGTAAACTAAAGCACCCAATAGTGTTCATTTGCTTTTAATAAATTTATCACTCCACAAATGGCGTAGTTCCCAGCGGTCTCATGTTTAAATTATTTTGAAAATGTTGGTGACAACCTACATTTTGGTAAAGGAATTTAGTATCGGGTATTATGAAGAAGAGAGAATATTTGGTGACAGTATATCGGATAGAAACTGGACCTTGAAATGGTCCTCCAGTAAGTTGTTAATTAAGTTTTGATATCACTTTAGTTTAACGTGATTCATGATCTATGCCTGATTAGATAAAGGAAAAAATCTACTTAGTTTGAATTTATATTGTCTGATGAAAGATCTTGATAGGCCCGGCCCTAGCACGAACGCACAGAGTAAACAGAACGAAATTCAAACGATAAAAAATCTCGTATCGCATATTCATGGACGATACTCTTAATATGCTTGTCGCAAAAAAATTACCAAAATGCTCTAGGATAGTTTGTATTTACGGTTCAAAATTCGTTCGAATTTACGTTACGTTCACGTCGCGCGTCCGTGCTACGGCTTGTGAAGATCTTTCATTCAAATTAATGATCACCTTCTCTGGACATGACCGAACATTTTACTTTCACCGACAGCTTTTGTATTCCAAACGTCAGAACAATATTTAAATAAAATAAAATATTCATTTAAAAAAAAAAACAATATCCAGTACCCGGAAAAAAAAAACCATGAAGTCAAAGCTCCAGACTCGAAGAAATTAATGTAAATGGTATTTTAATACTTCGGAAGTGGAGGGCGAATCCAAGTGGTATCGATACGGAGCATATAAATTATTCATATCGATTCTTTTATAAATTGAGTTAACGCAAACAATGAGCGGCCGGTCTCTTTATTGGATTCCCACAAAGACTCCGACACAAAATAGGTAGGTACAGAAGGTCGTTTCCATACAACGAATGAAAACGCACGTACACATAGACACGCTTTAATTACAGCGAATGCAAGAGCGTCTGCAACTGGCATTCGTTCGACTTAGACCCAGATCGACTTATTTCAAAACTCAAAGCATTTATTTCAATTAAACCAATAACAGGCACTTTTGAATTGTCAGGGGGTCGGTCAGTCAGAAAGATGAAGCTTAGTAGGTTCCTATGGAGTTGAACGGGCAAGTAAGTCCACGGACACTATTTTATACCAAAATATTTGCTACATCATTCATGTTGAAATTAAAGGTACATGTGAGAACGATATAGAAAGACGTGCACGTAAAAACGTCCGTAAAAAAAGATAAAAATAAACAGTTAAAAAAATGTAATAGGTAAATTAAAATAACCCTTGGCAACTTCGAGATTATCAGTCATTACTGACGGTGCCTGTTGACGAACATGACGTAATATAGATCAGCACTTATGAAAGAAAAAGAAAGAAAGAAAAATATTTTATTGGGAAGACGCACAGGAAATCCAAACAAAAAATTTAATAAAATTAATAATAAAAAATATAAAAAAGGAGCATTTAAAACTAACAATAAAACATACAATATAACAATAAAATTAAAAGTAAAAATAAAAGACCTGTGCGAAGCCAAAAAGGCTCAAATGCTCTTATGCGTCCATATGTGCGCGCACCTCTTTACTTGTCGTATGGAGCCGAACTTCTAAACTTCTCTGTTATGTGACCCCGAGTACGATTGATGAACGGAGCGAGTATCGATTGTAGGAACATTCGATTTCCGGAATGGATTATCCGTTAGTTCGGTTGGATTGGAATTTAAGGTGGTTGTGTTTAATTGGATCTTAAAGTATCAGAAGACGGAACTTGTGAAATTAATTATACTTAGATGTAGATATAATATAAAAATTAAATATTTCTTCTATTTCGGAATCATTTTAAATTGGTGGCTTAATATGGCTCCTAAAATGGTCAGTTTTAGACCGCTGGCGTAGTTGTTTTACCACGTTGTCGGTCACATAATTATATGACGCTTTTTAATTCACAATTGTCATTCCAGAACTTTTTGATTCCATTGCTTTTCAGTTCGACAAACTATACAGCCCGTTCATAGTAACTAGGAGAATGTTTACGATTAAATTTTGGTTAGAATACAAAAAGCAACTATAGCTGGATTTCTACCCAACATTTACATGCTTAGCCCGTTGTACCATCTGCCAACAGACACAAAACCAAATCAACACGTACTACAAAAAATACCTTTCAAAAATTAATCAGGTCTCTTATACATAATGTATGAATGCGTTACATGTAAAAATACGAACACATGCCTTCATAGAATAACAATGGCTATGTCAAATACCACGAATATAAAGAATACATTCATAAATATTATCTTCAAAGGAAAATCATCACTATGTTTAAAATAATAGAGCTTAAGATGTTATGATGATATTTCCAGTGAACGGGAGGAGAGTGAATTATTAAATTATTCGAGCCATCCGTTATGAGACTCGTTTGGTTTAAAGATGGGTTACTCGCCTTTTGATGCCTTGTTATAACATGGAAATATATTAAAGCCTTTTATGTAGAACAATCTGATTTCGTATTGTTCTTTCTTCTATTATTCCTGCAAATGATTTGTGTGGGGTGAACATTATTTTCCTACGTATGTTTCAAAGTGAAGTTCGTTTATAGAATGGAGCATTTAAAATTACTCATAAAATTACAGATTGACGAAATATGAGGTCCGAGAGCAACCTGAGAGATTTGACGGAACAAGTTAGTAAATAATTTATTTCAATTTTACTAATAATGATTTTTTCTTGGTGACCTATTTTGTGTAAGTCCTGCCACGATTCGGTCACTCAAACAGAGGGACGTTCATAGACGTAACTATTATTAAGTGTGCAATTGTTTTTTTTTTGTAACTGATAAATAACGCTCACGACTTTTTAGCCAGTGCAGGTTCTGCCAGTAAAAACAAATTGCTAGTTTCATTAATAGTAATATCCTTCCAACCGAACTTCGGTCACGGCAGCCGATCTCAACGGAGATTAGCCAAGCATGAAGGAGAAACTTTAAGTGCACACTACGCAAGTGTGTGCACACAGGGGCATTCTCCGTTCCCTCACTCACTAGTTCCATTATTCCCCACTTAAAACTATTCTAAACGACTTGCTCCAGTACTAAACTCATTCAAACGAGACTTAATGACACCGCTGCGTACGCACTCATATATCAAGCGACACTGCGTAGAATAATGAAAACGTCTTCTGGGCAAATTTAGAAGAGCCCTGTGACCTTTGTAACACGTTTTTCTTAACGCTCGTTTCCTTTTTAAGGTAAAGGTGGACCTTTTCATAAGTATATAAGGTTCCTTAATTTCGTAAGCGTAAACATCTGGTAGAGGTGCTTACTCACAATTTGCTTCTTCCTAAAATGTAAGTAGGTATGTGCTTAGTAGTGAATCAAACAACCACTGGCTGAGGTGTGTTGATATTACAAATATATAATCAGCCTATAACATTCCCACTGCTGGAACACAGGCCTCCTCTCTTTGAGAGGGAATGGGCTGTAATCTACCACGCAGGCCCAGTGCGGGTTGGTAGATATCCCATGTCTTCGAAATGATTGGTTCTAGGACATGCTGGTTTCCACACGATGTTTTCCTTCACTGTTTTGAGAGCAGTGGTGATAAAATTAATTACACAAAGTAAAGCGCCTGCCTGGGTTTGAACCCACGACCTACAACTCGTAAGTCGGGGCGATACTACTGGGCCACCACTACTCTAAATACAAACTCTCTACAAATAGGAGTAAAATTTGTACTCCATTACAAACAGGAGGCGACAATGTTCATAATCTAACATTTTTAGGATAGCAGAACCCAACTTGACAGACTCAAGGCAATAAAATTGCTGATACCTGTTTGAAATAAAGCTCGAATCTTGAGGAAAATCCTGACCTGAAATCC
Organism: Dryobotodes eremita; assembly: GCA_917490735.1. NCBI lineage: Eukaryota > Metazoa > Arthropoda > Insecta > Lepidoptera > Noctuidae > Dryobotodes > Dryobotodes eremita. The sequence continues at coordinate 3,768,375 of OU823254.1, read as the reverse complement.
AACTGAAATTCAAACTCAGAGCATTTATTTCAATTAAACCGTCAAAGAGACTGTCAGTTAGTCAGAAAGTTGAAGTTAGTTGCCCATTCCAAAACGTAGAACTCTATGGCGAAGAACGGGCAAGAAACTCCAAGAACACACTTTTAAATCAAGCTAATTTACAAAATCCTGGGTATATTTTTCTTGTTTCTTCTATATGCGAGAAAAATATAAAAAATAAATAAATTAAGAAACAATTCAAAACATAAGACTAAAAATAAAAATAAGCCGTGGCAGTTAAGATATGACCAGTCTTAACCGACAGCGCCCGTTCACGAACATGACGGTTCTGGTTCTGTAAAATTGACCTCAAAAGTCAACCTAATTTACACAATTTTTACTCATCCAGTTACCGGCCAGAATTACCTATGCCCATCGGCAGAAGATGTCTAAAATTATAAACACAACATTACATAAAATCATGTAATTATTCTCTATAGGAAACCAACCAGTAGTGTGGGAGTCAATCAAGTCATGTACATAAGTATGTTCTTCGCAGTTGCCAGCGCTAGCTGTAACCAACTACATTTAAACTACGTTAATGTTTCTTAACTAAGTTAAAAATACTCTTAACAGTTTGTTTTCTCTTTAATACTGGAGAAAATGAACTCGCTCGCACACTATTAAATAATACAGCTGCTGGCGATACAAGTAAAGTCTTTGTTGGTCTTATTCGTCCATTTTTGATAGTGTGCGAGCAATATTAGAAGTAAGAGAGTCTCTGTAATTGAACAAAGCTTTGTTATCTTTTTTAGGGTTCTGTAGTTACAGAATTTAAGTTTTTAATTTTATTTTCTTGAGCTTACGATATCTGTATGTTTATTATTATTAATTTTTAGCCCATTTTATCCCCCTGCAAGGCATAGACCTCCTTTTCTTCTTTCCATTTTTGGTTTAAATAATAGTAGGAGGATGACCAATTATTTTTTGAGTAATTATGTGTTGATTTCTAATTAAAATTTAAAGGACTCGCCACGAGCACTCGCTTCGCGAATTTATTTTGCAAACGTTCGTTCGTGAAACGAACAGTTTGGTGACTAAAGAAAGAAAAATAGGTTTATTTTTCACAGAAACGAGTGCTTACAAAAAGATAAGTTAACTTGAATTATAAGAAAAAACAAAACATTTGTGCTCGTGATCGAATGTATGTTTCGCAAATGAATGTTCGTTACGTATCAAATGCTCGTGCAAGGAATGATTGCAAAACAAATTCGTGACACGAATGCACACGGTGAGTATCGTCCATTTTTGTGCATGAATATATAATGTGCCTGTCGTTTACCTATCTAATGCTCTGGACGAAGACTTTCAAAAATACTTCTCTCTACCACTGTTTCTTTTAAAAGAATTCATACCTAAATAGCTCTTTTCAACACAATAATAAAAAGTACCTACCTACAGTTAACTGTATCCTAATAAAGATACAGTTAAGTCTTTATTAGTTAATTTTTGATAGTGCTGCGGTAACAGTAGCCAACAAGCAATTTTAGAGAGGAATTGTATTGTTCCAGTAATTGCCTTACCGTTATGCTTTCTCACTGTAATTGAACAGACTAGAATGTGTTTCAATTCTGGTATTTTAAATCGAATTGAGGCTCGGAAAATAGGATGGTATAGCAGTCTGCTAAATGTAGGCTAAAATGATTTAATTATTTTTAATTATTATGACTTTTATCTGAAATTATAGGGTTTCATTGAAATACTGGATCATTAAGTTCCCTTCAAAATGGTTGAGCTGAATGGTACTAATCTATGCGTCATGTTCGTGAACGGGCGCCGACAGTAGGGACTGGTCAGCTCTTACCTGCCACTACTTATTTTAATTAATTTTCATATTTGTTTTTTTTTTGTATTTTTGTTGCGAACGCTTTTAACTTTCTGCATCGTTCTCACATGCATAATTTCAACATGAATGATGTAACCTATATTTTGTTTGTAACCATATTTTGATTTAAAACACTGTCAGTGCAGTTTCTTGCCCGTTCTTCTCCATAGGTACCTACTACGCTTTGGAATGGGCAGCTTCATCTTTCTGACAGACCGACCCTTGACAGTTCAAAAGTGCCTGTAATTCGTTTATTTGAAATAAATGCTTTGAGTTGAGTTAAGTTGAGTTGACTGTTATTACCACATCTTTTTTTTCTAGATATCATTAGTTCATGAAACCAAACATGATACTTAGTAACTTTTGACCTCTGTAATTTAAAATGTTAAAATAAGTCACGGATACTGTTTTAAAATATGATGGTAGAATACTTACAATTGTGCGTATAGGTACAGTATTGGGAAAGTTACACCTTCTTATCCCTGTTCTTAGGACCACATCAAAAATATAAGCTAGTTTATCAGTAGTCTAAAGCATCTCTATAAGTAAGAGCTAATCTCACACCAAAATATATTTCCTACTATGTAACTCGAAATGGCTCAAATGATCCCGAACACCCACTGCACAGATCTGCGAACGATATTATGCAAAGATGTATAATACTATTCATTTGTATGTAAATCCGCGCTGCGGCCTGCACGGTTGCATGACAAATTTCAGCTGTAACCGAATTTGACCGAAGTTAACTAAGTATTAGAATATTTATCGCGTTTCGCGGGTGTGGCGGAATTTGTGGAGAATGGTGGTTAAATTCGAGATAAAACTATGATTTTTTTAAAGAAAGAAAGAAATGGTATTTATTAGGACACACGCAGGATACACAGCTGCACAAAGCTGGGCACAGGATTATCACAAACTAAACACACATAAAAACAAAAAACAATTGAAAGTCGTGTACGAAGCCAAAAGGCCCCTATCTGAGCATGTTTTAGTAGGTAGTCTATACGTTCTTTTGTTTTCAAAGGCGTGAATATTCTTATGCTTATACCCTAGCTTTGCACATAGCCTTTGTGAGTGGTAATTTTTAAAAATATAACTGGAAGACGACCCCAACCTAGTTGAGAAAAGGCAAGCAGGTAATAATATTAAATGAATTCGGCATTGTCGGCACGGTTGGCGCAGTGGTTAAGCGATTGACTGCTGCGCTGCGTGTCGCGGGTTCGATTCCCGCACGGAACAAATATTTGTATGACCTACAAGTAGTTGTTCCGGGTCTGGCTGTTTTTGTATGTGAGTTTGAATGTTTGTGAAAGCACCCACAATACAGGAGAAATTCCTAGTGTGGGGCAATGTTTAAAAAATAAAAAATTCTTGTCGATTTATACACCTTTTTGAGGCTGAATGTACGTATTATTATATCAAACATGTTGTTGGTGAGCTTAAGGCTTACATTCCTCCTGCGCTGATGTCGGTCGCGTACGTCGGTCGCGCGTACGAATATACATTGTTTTCGATATAGCACCGCACTACGACGCTGACGTCAGCGGCGCGTACGTTGCTACGACTGGTACGCGACCGACCGTACGCGACTAATATCAGCGTAGGAGGTATTCAGACCTAAGGCGAAGTGAGCGTATACTCATAAAAATTTTTACTAAGAATTCGCTTGCATGGAACATTGCAGCGATAATAAAAGAATTTATATGAACAAAATCTGCTTGTACAAACAGTTTAGAGATTAATTTGAAGGTTCAACATAAATATTGTAACATAAGTAGTATAGTAGTGGAGTATGTTGTTGATATTTGCTTGTAAAAGCTTGATACTAGGATACTGAGTAACTCAGTAGCAGCCCGGAGTCTGGATTTGTGCCCGATTGATGGGAATAATCTCGCCCCCTATTACATGTGACTTAAACACAATTGGCCAAATATGGATGTAGGTAAGGTACACCTCTGCCTAACTCTTCAGGGAATACTGGCGTATTGTTATGTTATGTCCGGCACTCTGAGTTCACCTGGCTTATATTTTACCCCAACTCGTTCTTTTTTGTGTTTGTGTTTTTTCTTTGCGTCATGTTTACCGCAAATAAATGTATTTTCTTTCTTTTTATTAAATTCTTATAGTTTGTGCTGATATTATAAAATAATAATCTATGGTAATATTAGAAAGAGATAAAATTTAATTTTATGTTTGTAAGTACATATATAGAGGTATGAGGAACAGGGTGTAAAGTTCACTCATACTCTATTGGAAAGGGAGGATCCTCCGACCAGACGGCTGTCGTGTCGGGTGGGCAACTGCCCAACGGTTGATGTCGGGATGTTGTATATATGCTCGTTGCGCGGTAAACTCTGCTTGCGCGATGCAGTGTTTTGCGTGACATCAGTGTGACGTGTAGCTCGCATGTGGCGTTTGTAGATGCCGCTACACATACATACTTACAAACATAATATCAAATTTTATCTCTTTCTCTAGGGGGTAATATCTGGAACTACCGGTCGGATTTGAAAAATTATTATGGCATTTGAGGAAGGCTATATATAGGCTATTTAAAATCACGCTATAACCCTTAGGAGCCGAGCAAAAAGAAAAAAGTCAGAAAGAACGCTAAGCGAAAACGAAGTGATAGCGCGGGCAGGTGATGCGATGCGACGGGGTGGGTCGGGGGAACAAGAAATTTCACGCGGGCGAAGTCGCGGACAGAGGCTAGTTATAAATAATTTTATATTTAATTTTTTTATATTTCACTGAGATTAAATTCAAGTGAATTTAAAGGTCATAACAAAATAAATTCTAATGGATGTGCTAATGTTCGTTGCGTATCAAACGTTCGTGCAAGGAATGTTTGCAAAAAAAAGTCGTACATTAGGATTCGTGTTTAGGATTCCCTGTTTTGAATGATTACTCGTATGTGCAAGAGCAACTAGTCCATGATACTATTTTATTTTAAATCTAAAACTTACTTACTTTTGTGATATGTACAAACTTGTTCTTTTCAAACTTGTTAATATTATAATAATAAACAAACAACACATAAGCACACTCTATCCCCAGCAGACTTGCCAGAATTTCAATCAACATTATCGCCCGCTGAAAGTAATTTCAGTGAAAACATCTTCAGTACAAGTACGGTTATGTAAATATGTACTGTCAACAAAAGGAATGAGTATGCAGGTAGCAAATATGAAATCTTTTTACCCAACTGTAAAGAAGGGTTATGTTATGACTCCGTTTCGCGTATACAAATTGACATTGTTGTGTGTCTTGTTTTGAAGAAGTCGGTATATTTACATTTATAATTAATATTATCTGCGCAAGGCATGTATTTCTTTTTGGTACCTTTATATACTAGTCCAATATTTTTTCTACAAAAGTTGTGAAATACTAGATGTTGCAAGACTTTGTCAAAAGAGGCATGGCATTGTTTTGTATTTTCTGCTGCTCTCCTCGTATTTTTTTGCTTTACTGTCGCACATTCGTAACTATGGAAGATCCTGGTTCTTACGACACAGGGCATCCTAGTGTAAGAATCAGTAGTGTAAATTATGCAGTTATTGAACAATACACTGATTATAGATTTATATAAGGGCTGATCCAAATAGTGACGTCATAATAAAATTGATTCCTCATGCCCAGTGGTACCCGAAATACGGCGGTCTGCCCCGCTTGGGCGGAGCACCGCCGTGTTCTCGTGGCGGCGATCGGCGGCAGCGATCTCTTGCTTCCGGCCTTGGTTCAGGAAATGGTACGGAGCGAGAGGGAATGGGAAGCCGTCACCTCCTTCTGCGAAGCAGTAATGCTCGCGAAGGAGGAGGCGGAGCGCGTGAAGGAGAAGCAATCGTTGTGCCATCACGCCCCTAGTCACCGCAGGAGGAGACACCCTGGGCGTCGGGCTTGCGGACGGCGAAAATGGGTAGCTCGCCGTACGGTAAAGACCAGGCCCGGGTCGACGGCGCGTCGTGTTCCACGCGTTCCTTAAAGAGATGTCAGCATAATTGACGGGGTCCAATAGGGCCGATGCCTGCCGGGGTCGCGGATTGTTCGAAAGAGTTACCGTGGCCCTGGCGCACAGGCAACTGTAGGAACACGGGTAGGTTTATGTCAGTAAGAGTCTGACACGCCCTTCCGCTCCGCCCAGAGCGGGAAATATCATTTGAAGATTCCCTACACAAAAAAAAAGATGTTTCCGAAAATACCCCATGTATGTTCCACGATTCTTGATAGTTTACGAGATATTTTTTTTGAATTTGTATAACATTTTATGGGAACCGTTTTAAATAGTTCTATCTTTATTTCTACACGGCTTTTTCACATTCTTTTTTTACAATTTTCATAGTCATGGAATATTCCTTCAGACATAAAATAATCTTCTTGCTATCATTCATTCAAGATACGAACATTTGGACCAGCCTGTATTTGTTTGTAGCTGTACACTGTATATTTTTTTGACAAATTGTAAGACTTCATGATTGACAAAAGTGTATGTAAATGGTCTAATTTATATAAATGCTTCGAAGTTTTTAGCCTGCACACCAAACTCTTTTGTTGTCTGTATTCTTGTTGTCTCAAGGGGTACCGTTATTATGTATGGGAAGGTTATGGGTGTGTGTCATCACGGCTTTTCTATGAGGTTCGGGAGAGGTCCCTGATTATGATTGAATGTTTTGGAAAGGAAATGAGGTAAATTGGAGAATTTTTTGGAATCACGTTACTGCCTCGTTGGTTTATTGGTCGCTAGCGGTACTGCTGAGCATAAGGTCTTGGGTTCGATTGCCGGGTCGGCCAAAGTGTTATTGGGTTTTTCCATCTGAAATTTCTCAGTAAAAGCCCGGAGTTTGGATTTGTGCCCGGTTGATGGCAATAGGCTCGCGCCCTGTTGCATGGGACTTAAACATAACTGGCGAAATGTGGGTGTACTATAGGCGCACCTCCGCCTATCCTTCCGTGGAATCCAGGCGTGATGTTATGTTAAGTTACGTTACTCAATTTGTGTGAACGTCACTATAGGAAATAGAAGGTATGTGATGCGTTATGTATTGATTCAGTTCTAGAAATTAAAACGATGCAAAAGTGACATGGTTGAGACTCGCACAGACCAGGGTAGCATGGCACAAAATGGACGAAGCCTCTACTCAACAGTGGATGAAACAAGCCTGCCAAAGATGACGAAAAGTGACGAATTATAGTGAAAGATGTCTCATAATAATTAAAGCCTTGAAAAAAAGCATCAAAGTAATAAGCATGTATTAAAAACGACTCCTGTTAGTTCAAGAGGAGAAATCAAGCATAGCCATAACAGTAGCTTAACTTGAAAGATGTACAATAACATAATAGTTTATTAAGAAGACCATAAATACGTTAGAATTTTTGCAGTCTTAAAAAAAAAAAATATCAGATTTGTTGAAACACTATACATATAACTTTTCGTGAGCTTGCGATAATTCCACCTCAAGGAAGGAAACTTTTAAACGAAACATATGCAATACAAAATTAAACTAAGTGTACTACAAATAAGTACCTACCCAATTATTTTCCAACACAATGATATCGAAAATATACTCGTAGAATACTGGGAAAAGGGTTCCTTCATATTATCGTTACATTTCTTACTTTTAGAGTACACGGTTGCTGAGAAACAGAATGTTCTCTGTGGTTAGTACCTCCCGAACATCTAACCATTTTGTTCTTTATATACATAGATCACCACTGCTCTTCACCTCACCGGGTTGAGAGCAGTGATGGTCCGGTGGTAATGGCTGCAAATAACGAGTTGTAGGTCGTGGGTTCGAACCATGATAAGCGCTTTAGTTTGTGTTAATTATTTTATCACCACTGCTCTCAAAAACGGTGAAGGAAAACATCGTGAGTAAAACGGCATGTCCTAGAACAAATAATTCAAAGACATGTGACATCTACCAACCCGCACTGGGCCCGCGTGGTGAATTTCGGCCCACTCCCTCTGATAGCGAGGAGGCCTGTGTCCCAGCAGTGGGAACATTATAGGCTGATTATGCTAAGTACCCAATTATTTTCCAACACAATGATATCAAAAATATACTCGTAGAATACGAGGAAAGGGGATACATTTCTTCCTTTTAGAGTATACGGTTGCTTAGTAACAACATGTTCTCCGTAGTTAGGACTTCCCGAACATCTAATAATGTTGTTCTATAAAAAGGTTTCTCTTTTTGCGAAAGGTAAAAGATAGATGGGTTTTGTGGAGTGTGTCTAATTATTCAGGAAGTAATGTAAATGTGTGTTTTTGGGTTAAAGATGGGGCGTCTTTTTTGTATCTTTTTAGTGGAACTAAATGATAAATGATTTTATTTCTGTAAGTAGGTTTGTACAAACACTTTTACACGTCCATGATATTTTTTAAACTAGATGAGGTCGACATTTCCTCTCTGACTACTTTAAGAAGAAAGGTCAAAACAAACTCAGAGGTCACAGTCTCTTTTAAATTCCAGACATAATCTTGGTCAGACCATGTGAAGACCATGTAGATTTGTGTCTGAAATAGTCTTTTGAGGAAAAACCACACAGAATGAGTGGACCTGTCCAGTCAGTGCACTAGGTTTAAGTGAAGAAATTGTCTGACAGTAAATACTTTTATTAGGTTGTAAATTAGCAACATGAATAGTTTTAGGCCTATTGTGAGACCTAAAAGCACTGCCTGCTGAAAAGACTGATCAGAAGCAACATTAGTCGTTAGCAAGTTCTACTGCTGAGCATGTGGTCCTGGGTTGGATTCCCAGGTGGGACAAAGTGTTATTGGGTTTTTCCATCTGGACTAACCCTTTGGGGAAACAAGACTTGATTTTATGTTTATGTTCTGGTCATCATCATGTTTGTAACGCCTTTCATTGAAAACTGTAGAACAATTGTCATCTTTTAAGAATGTTAGCTTTCAGAAAACCCCGTCGTCAGTTTTCTCAACAACTATGAAAATATTTGGAAAATAGCCATGAACCATAACTTTCAGCCTGTCAAACACATTTGATGACTAAGACTCCTAAAACACATTCACAACTAACAGATCTTATTTAAAATATGATTTGCAACTACTAAACTAATAACAAACAAAATGCTTCTTTATTTGCCAAAAATACAAACGCTCTGTAAGCAAAAACCAATATAAATCACTTACAAAGGCAGAATACATGGAAATAACAATATCAAGCTAAATCGACTGTTGACTTTATTCGTCAGATTTCCTCTGATCTCAGTTTCATAGACGCACAATCTAATTAGGCATTTGCTATGCTCGGATTCGTAGCGGCTACGACTATCGTAGCAACTCGCTACGAGGCTACGAGCTACGACTCTCGTAGCGGCTACGAAATCTAATTTTAGTTACACGAGGCCTTGTTTCAGTTGTTTGTTGGTTCCTATAAAAGTTTGTTGGTGAATATTTAATTAAGTTTATTGAAGACGAGCGTACTGAATTAATTTCTGTGTTGAATAACTAGAATAACTTACAGGGATAGTATTGTTTTGGGTACTTACGCATTTTTAATTATAGCGTTTTTGTATTTGGTTACAAACCAGCCAGAGGACTAAAACTCTTGATATTTTTGTCAAATCATGCTATTTCTTCTTACTATATTAGATTTTTTTAAATGGATAGTTTAAAGAACGAATACATTACCACAATATTTCCATAACGTCTATTAATCTACGTATTTTGCAATTGCAACCCTTAAAATCACAATAATCGCATCTAATTAAAGTGATACGTTACGGACTCAATGCCACCATAACTAAATAATAATTCCGCTATAGACACATGCCATGAAAGTGCGAAAAGAAAATAAACCCATATTCCCTTTAACATTACAAAGAGAAAACAAGCTATTTCACGGCGCATGGCATCGATTGTTCAATCAAAGGAACGATCCCAATCGTTCCACTGAGCTTACCTACGCCGCTACGCCGTAGCAATCGTAGCTAAAGGCTACGCCGTAGCAATCGTAGCTAAAGGCTACGCCGTAGACGCCGATATTATTTCTGATATCAAAGAGGGCTACGCGGCTTGTGTTTAGCTGCATTGTATGGGTCATATTACATGGGTACTTTCTTACATTAAACTTTTCTGCCTGAAAATGGTTTGAAAATGGAGATGTAGAAAATAAGTATGAAAAATAAAGTATTTGTCTTTGTTTGCTTGCCAATTTGGTTTATTTTAAATCGGTGTTGCATTATTGCTATTGCTGCTTATATTTTAACTTAGAAAACTGTTATTGCTTGTTATATTAAAACTTTGACTCGACTGTCGTATGTACCTTAGCTTCTGATGAAAACCTAATCATGGCTATAAAAAATATAAAAATAAAATATATATAAATTATTTTTTAAATAAAGCCCAGATTCCTAAAAGGAAATATTTAAAAAATATATTTACTCTTTCAACCTATTCAATACAGATGAGAACAATAAAAAATATACTTCCCATGAAACGATTATTACTTTCCTCCGTTAATAACTTCACTTAGTTAATAAATGGCTTTTGATTTAGCAAACGATTTCCTGATACACCCTTTTGTTGAAGAGATAATAAATCCATAGGGTTCCGTAAGCGATTTTTACTGAACTCCCATATAAGAAGATGACCAATTACTGACGTGGTGATAAAACTGTTATTTTGGATCATCTGTGAAATTTTTTATTGCAAAAAAAAAAGAGTCATTAAATTTTTAATCAAATAATATGCGAAGAAAAAAGACCTAAGTACAGTACAATTATTTTCTTAATTACCCTCGGGAATCATTGTATTTCCGAATACAAACGAATGCTAATTTCTATGTCCATCAATTATCAGATTTACCGTGTATAATAATTTTAATTCAGAACTAAGTACTTTATTATTTTGTTTTGACGTAACAAACAATAAAGAACTTAGTTCTGAATTCAAATTATTATACACGATAAATCTAATAATTGATAGACATGGTCATTTTTTGTCATATGTTTCTTTTCTGACGATGTTGTCCAATAAATGATGTGTTTAATAATTCAAATAAGTAAATGAATATCTCATATTCATTCTATGAACACCTCTTTCATAATAACAAATTGTAACACATTTCCAACGTAAGTCTTAACAACTCAAAACAATTTCATGTCATGACCATCGGCTGCAGAACCCAGTAGGATTTAATTCGAGTTTTACTGATATTTTTTCATTTCATAAGCTCAAATGCCGGAAATTAAACCCCGTTGTTAATTCCTTGTGATTTTTTTGTTGTTCCTCATTTTAGTTTGTAAAATGAACTAATGTTAAAATCTTTGCTAAAAGGCTGAATTGTAAGTCCAAGTTTAAAACTAGGGCCCGTTGTTTGATACATAGTTAAACATGACCAACAGTAAATTTAACAATTAGTCACTTGACATTAGTTAAAGTTTAACTACTCTGTCTACGCATGGTTAACTTTTATAGCAAATTGTCAATTTTTTAAACTATAGTTAGCTTAACCATTTGTCAAACAACATACTTATGTAATTTTTAACAAATTGTTAGTTTAACGAACGCATTTTAACTATTAGTATGTTTGAGTACTGATCAAACAACGAGCCCTAAGATGCTCTTTTGCAGATGTTTAACGGCTCATACACATAATTATAATGAAATTATATTTTTAAGTAACTCTTAATTCTTTGGTGTCTGCTGAACTTAATTTCATGGGTTGGATTCACTATTCGGCAGTGTTATTGAGATTTTACACTACGAATTAATTTGGGTTTGTGAGTGCGAATCCTGATACTAACCTTTCAAGCAAAATAGTTGTGATGTTATAGTAATTTCAAGTCATGAAAATATTAAATTAGCAGTTTCACACGTCACCGACTAACTGTAGGTTCCATATCTTAACACGCGTAATTAACTTGGTGATCATAGGCGTAAAGATAACGTTATTCTTTCATTTTCTTCGCTCAGCACCGGATATTTGATTCTGCCGCTTTATGATTCACCACGTTATGTTATCTTAGTATCTACAACAGACTTTGTTTTTCTCACAAAATTGTAGTTTTTGCTTACATAAATATAACAGCGGGGTCATTACGTAACACACTAACAGTAGGAATGCGTTTCATTTTGACAGTTCAACATCATTCATTGCGTTATTTTCGTTGTTGACCAGACAAATTTTCGAACATTATGAAGCAATAGATTAGTAATAGGCTTCAAAATGATTCAGATTTTGATAGATAGTCTGTAACGTAATTAGGGTGCCGGTATCGTTCAGTAATTAAGACAATAAACAAACATATCTGAAATGTTATTTTTTTATTTTGTCTTGTTTCTTATGAAATTTTAATGATGATTGTGTGTTATGTGTTAGCTTGTATCTGATAACCCTACTTATTAAATCGACAAATACTCGTATGTCAATTAATCATGACATTCACTGTCATTCCCTAGGGGAGACAACTGATAGTTGGCCTTTGTGTTCGAGACGCCGAGCAGTGAACACGTTCAAAAGGTTTCATTATCAGCGTAACAAAATCGGGGCAATTTAAAATCTTTATCTTAGCAAGTAAGTACAGGGCTTAATATTTTGGTGATATTTGAGTATTTTAACAAATATTGTGGAAAAGGAAATAAATATGTTTATGTTTAAATAATGTGTTTAGTTTTCTATTGCGAACGCCTTTATTTCTGAGCCGTAACTAACATATGTTTCATTGATTTGTTTATTAGTTTATTTTAGTCTTGTTAATTTTCAGCTAAAACTAAAATTTCGCAAACTATCCTCTAACATTATTATTTAATTTATTTTAATAATGAGATAACGATCAAAATTGTGGTATTTTGATTGCCGATAGTCGTAGACGGGATTTAATATTTTTTTGTGATAATGTTTTCATGAAATTTTAATAAGAAAACAGAATTAAAAAATCCAGGCTACATTTTAATTATTCCCGTCTTAGTGCCAATGCTAGTCCTACTAGACGTTCAAAGGCCATTCAGGAGCGAGGTCGAGGCTAACAAAGGAATCTGAGTTATATGATAATACTGTGATAAAGTGCTTTTGTATAGACTAATGGGTGGGTAGGTCTAAGGGTTTTGGTGGTATCATGATGATTTACCAGAAAAAGAAACCTTACTTTTTACATAAACAAGTATTTTTAAGCTACTTAAAAATGGAAGGCACGATTGGCGCAGTGGTTAAGCGATTGGCTGCCGCACGGAACAAATATTTGTATGACCTACAAGTAGTTGTTCCGGGTCTGGCTGTTTGTGTATGTGAGTTAAAAATTTTGTAAACGCACCCACAATACAGGAGAAATTATTAGTGTGAGGCAACGCTTAAAAAAAAAATAACAACAATAAAAAAAAAATAAGAAAAGAATGCGAAGTTCTCAATTCCTCTGTATGCTTTTTTGTATGTTTGTTACGCGATATCTCCGGCAATTGTAAATCGATTTAGAAAATTCGTTTGCGTATGGATAGGGTATGCCTTAGGGGTAATTTCATATAAATTGTATTAACTTTACTGGGGTAGTTTTTCAGTAAACTTCAATAAAACGTATTTATTCCACCTTATGTGTATTGAAGATGGTATAGTAACTTCCTGTCACTGTTATTTACATAGCAAGTAGTGGTATACGAGTTTGTGTAGGGTAGGTATCACAACTAAAATGTGTAAAATAAAAACTAAAAAAAAAATGAAACCATTTCCAAAAAAAAAAACACTACTAAATGGAAAATAACTTTAATTTCAGAAGTCGGTGGTAAAAAACGGAAATACAAAACCAAAGACACTTTCGAAACTAAATTTATTTGTCACTCTGGTTTTTTTTTGGAAGTTGGTTGTATTTTTTTGTAAAAACGTTTTTATGGAAAGGTACACGAAGGGAAACTAATTTCTAAGCAAATTGACACCCTACTTTAATTTTCCGTGTTATAGCCACTTCAATCAGCGGTCAAAGAATGACAGTTGTGATTTAAATATACGGACAATTTAAGTAGTTAGTAAAGCTTGACAATTCATTTCAAATTCAGAAGAATGTGATGTCAGATATGTTCGATCACAACCAAGTATCATATTCTTCTGAATTTGACTGAGTAGGCAGATATATATATGATGCAAGACAAGTCCGTTAACATTGCATTGTCACATATTTTTGCAGCATCCTATAATTTGGCGTCGCTTATCTAGCCAGATAGTTTTGGTGTTCTTTCGATATTTGTGCTGCCACTTGTATATGTCTTCCACAAATGATCACATATACTTGCTGTCAGATATTAATAATCATGAAATCAGATATTATTGCCAAGCTGTCCATAGTAGATATATAGTTTATGCTCGTGACTGTACATAACTTTTACAAAGGATTTTCCATCGTTAAAGTTAAGTAAGTTGTCGTTTGTTTCATAGCGACGTGACGTCAAAAAAGGCACACAATAATCTCATTCTACATACCTACCTTCTAGGTAGGTACAACATACTTCAACTAAACACATCATTTTAAGCAAAAATCATCTTTCAAACAGTAATCTGTCTTTCCATCACACCTCTCTGAGCGAGGGCTATCAACTCCATTATTTTAATCTTCCATTCTGAACCATTGTAGAGAGTTAAATTGGACAACAATCTCGTAAAAGCGAGCTTATCTCAAAGCCTCTAAGTTCAGTCAGAAAAAGACGAGGGATCCAGTCGCCAAATAAAAGAATTCGGTCGGTACAGATAAAAAAATCTGGCAAAAACACTTGTATGAAGACAAGGCTGGAATGATGTTGACAGGATATGAAAGTTTGATAAATTGATTTACAAGAAAATGTATTTATTTATTTATTTACTAGCTTCTGCTCGCGGCTTCGCCCGCGTGGATGTCGGAAATTATCCCACGGGAAGGTGCTATCGGGATAAATAGTATCCTATCATCCAAATCCATTCAGCTGTTAAAGCGTGAAAGGTAGAAGATATAAATAATTTTAAAACCCTTATTATTTTAAAATTGCATTGCAGTAGAGGTAACGTCGGACTATTCAGTGGCAGTTTATCATTCCTCGTTTTCGATGACAAGAAGTTGTGATAGCCTGTAACTCATTCAGTTGAAACTTGACATTCAATTCACTAGTCTCTATTGCCGCTAACTTCAAACGTTCAAACTCAACATGATAGACTTGACGCACGACATGCGCGCTTGTCGACGTCGACGTTCGATCGCCACAAATGATTGACGTGGGCGAGACACATGGCATCCGCTGGTGTTTGATTTGAAAGCTGAGAAACTATGCCTTAATTTATGTAGGTAGGTTAGGGAAGGTAGTGCAATATTGTGAGTGTGTTTGACATAGTTTTTTACGAAGAAGGCCGGGATGTCTTATCTGAATATATTTTTGTATTTTATTGTATTTTCGTTTTTTGCCACCGACTTCCGAAATTAAAGTAATTTTTCTATTAAAAGTCTGTTGTTACTTTGTAAAAAAGTTTTTAATAACAATCAATCATCGTTTTAATTAATTAATATTTTTTGCGTTTTCGGTCGATCTCTATCTATGGGGTAGATTTGTTTAGCAGTAGAAGTCATTTTGGCAGTTATAATAATGATGATGAGAAAACAAATGTTATACTCAACTTCTAAGTTATCATTAAAATAAGAAAATTATTTATCTATTGTTTTTGTTTGAAATTGCAATTACCAAAAGTTTTCTTATGCATGTGTCCTTCAATTTATCAAATAACTAGCTTCTGAACGCGACTTCATTCGCGTGAAACTTCTTGTTTTAACATAAACTACTTCTAAAATATGACACTTGGCAATACTTTAGCTTCCCATTGGTGAAAGAATTTTCGGAATCGGATCAGAAGTTTCGAAGATTACTTCCTACATACAATCTCACCAATTTTACCTCTTTATAATATTACAATTAATATAGTAAAGATATATTTGAGTTCACCAAGTCTTATCCACAATCAACAAATCTGAGTAAACAACAATACAGACCATTGCGAAGGCCCATTGTCACGGACGAGCAAGATGGCGGCCGCTTTTTATATACCCGCAAAACCCAAGAATAAGGATTTTCCGTGTTATTGTTGCGTCTTGAGCTTTCAGTGGGTACGAGAAGGAAATAGCACGCCTGCGGCCGATGACAAACTATCGTGAAGTAAAGTGTTTGTAAATAAAAGGGTACATATTGGTGGAAGATAGAAATTAAGTTATCCGGAAAAGAACTGGAGTTGCCGACATAGCTTGCAGCGTAAGTTAGCTGAAGAGGCAGTGGGCTGGTCATGTTTGTCGAAGGAACGATGGTCAGTAGAGCAGAGTGAAGAACGTGTATCGTCAAGCGTAGTGTGGGACGCCCCACATTTAGATAGAACGACGACTTTAAAAAGGCGACTGGAATAGATTGGATGCGGAAGGTGGAGGACAGGGTGTTGTGGCGCAGCATGGGGGTCTATGTCCAGCAGTGGACTGTGAAAAGCTGAGTTGATTGAATAAAAGAGTATTGGTAATCTTTGGTTGTGAGTCGGCAATAAAAAGTGGACAAAGAAGATTTGGAAATGAATATATTGTTCATTTTATAACGATTTTGTTTTGTTTTTTGCTTAACGTTTTAAATCCCGCTTGCTCCAGTAATGACTAAATGCGTTTGGCGCTAAACATTTTTAAAACATCGTTCTGTCTCTGTCATCTTCAAATGATTGACAGAAATAGAGCAATGTTTCAAATACCCTTAGCGTATTTAGTTATTTGTGGTGCAAGCGGGCCTTATATACCTTGAACTAAATTAATCTAATCTAACAATTTTAGCCAATATATTGTCCCACTGCAGGGCAGCCCTTTGAATAAAAAACGAATTTTAATCAATTTTCAAAATTGGAACAGATTTTTGTCAACCTGATAAACTGGCATTATTATAATAATGCCAGTTTATCAGGTTGACAAAAATCTAAAGAAAGAAAGAAAGAACATTATGACATTGACCGATAATTATCGGTCAATGTCATAATGTTCTTTAGATCGTGACTAAATAATAACAGCCGCACGGGTCGATCTTCAAGGTTAAGCAACGCTTGCCGAGGTAGGTCTGTGGATGGGTGACCATTAATTACATACCGAGACCCCTCCGTGCCTCGGATAGAACGTTAAGCCGTTAGTCGCCACTGTTATTTGTAGGTCTTTGACAGTCGTTACGGGTAGTAAGAAGCCCGAAAGTTTGACGACCAGTTCTCACCAAGGGGTATGGTTAACATCGAAAAAGGGGTATCGTGTTACCCAGTAACTGGGTTATGCAGATCAGATAGGCGGTCGCTCCATGTAAAATACTGTTAATAAGCTGCACCCTGTTAGACTGAAAGCTGCCCTCAACATAGTTGGGAAAACGTTAGGCAGATGATGTCATAAGGCTCTTAACTCCTGTTTTTCTAGCCAAGTAAGTATAGGCGTCGACTTCATATACCATATGTGATCTCCGGCCCTGGTTCAGGCCATGGTACGGAGCGAGAGGGAATGGGAAGCCGTCATCTCCTTCTGCGAAGCAGTAATGCTCGCGAAGGAGTAGGCGGAGCGCGTGAGGGTGAGGCAATCGCTGCGCTCTCGCGCCCCTAGTCGCCGCAGGAGGAGACACCCTGGGCGTCGGGAGTCGATTGCCGACTCCCGGCCACCGTAGGCGCGGGCTTGCGGACGGCGAGCAATGGGCAGCTCACCGTCCGGTAAGGACCAGGCCGGGTCGAAGGCGCGTCGTGTTCCACGCGCGCCTCAAAGAGATGTCAGCACCATTGACGGGGTCCGATAGGGCCGATGCCTACCGGGGTCGCGGACTGTTCAAAAGAGTTACCGTGGCCCTGGCGCACAGGCAACTGAAGGAACACGGGTGGGTTTTAGTCAGTAAGAGTCTGACACGCCCTTCCGCTCTGCCCAGAGCGGGAGAGGTCATTTGAAAATTACCCAATCAGCCAGGTGATAATGTAACAGAGCTGGCTACCCTAAACATTGCTACTAGTAGAAGATTTTTTAGCATGGCACAAAACGTTTAAAAAAAACCTTTCATAATTCCAACCATACGATTGTCTCCAACCTATAATATTATTATTCCTATTGTAGTACTAACATTTAGAAGTTGGTTGTGAAATTGACACCTGTAGATAGTTTTCTGTCTAGTTCTAAGATATCATTATCTGGTATTGATTTGGATCAATTTTCTAGTACTAAAATAAGTAGGCGGTAAGTCCTTTGAATTATTGTCAAAGGATAATTGTTGTAATTATTATAATAGACTATGAATAATGTTTTTACATTATTCATAGTCTATCATAATAATTATATTTATTCATAAGTCTGATTTGTGTTCTATTTCATATTCCATGCTTTCTAAATAGAATAAGTTCTACATAATAGAAAAAATAAGACTAAAATTAATTCCTGCTAGGTATGATGATGTATCTTTTATATTATACATTATATTCTCTCAGAATATTTCTTTCCTATTTTTGGTTGAACTTAGACAACATTCCATAAAATTGCGGTCTACGTGAATGTATATTTGACACTTTCTTTGCCACCTCTATTTTCATGAAGTCCTTAAGGGTGCCGTACACATTTCTCGACAAACACGCCGCGCGGGTAAGTGGCACTACATATACATAATGAAACTATTTTACAACCATTTTTTTTTTGTACACGGGCCCCCTCACATTACCAATTTATCGCGAAATTATTCTACTCTGTAATTTTATAGGAAAAACAGGTTAATTTCCAAAATATTACTGATAGTTTCAAAACGCACGGCGTGTCAGCGGCACCTGAGCATGAATTAAGAGAAACACGTGGGGCGTGCCAGCGGCACTGAAATTTGACTATATCAAATGTTCTCTATGACACTTGTACTCCTATTCAATCCTAACCTAATCACGTAAGATACTCGTAGCTACATCTCTGTTGGAAGTTTATGCCAAATGTAATACAGAAATTCCAAGGTCATTCACAAGTACGTAAAACACAATAATTTATAGCCACTTGCTCCAGTCCTACCCATTTCACTGCCTCACCATCAGCTGCAGACAATCTAGGCCCAAATAAATTTTGAGCGCAAATTCCGTCTGCTCCATTTTCATTTCCTTCTACCCAAAAATTCCTTCAATTTCGGGCTAGGATGAAACCGGACACACTGAGAATTTCCATTTTCGTCAGACATTTAGTAGGATGAGAGTTTTTAGTCTATGGCCAACATCCACTGTAATATATAGTTACTAGCGACACGCCCCTGCTTCGCAAGGTTTTTATGACTTGACAAAATATGAAGATTTATTTATTATATCTAAGTTAAATATAATTGTATTGTTATACGCATAAACCTCTCGGAATAAATTTTCAAAAAGGTGTTGGAAACCGCTTTAAAATCTGTTGCGTAGTTTAGAAGAACAACTTCGCTAGAAAAGCGACTTCAATCTACGATATATATTATCAATATAATATCTTCTACTTCTATTCTGAGATATATATCTTTTTTCAATATATAAGGTGTATCTATTCATACACGAAATATCTGAAGGGGTCATTGTACTCATTATTATGAACAACTATTACTATAGGACAAAACGTGAAATCGCAAAACAAAAATCTGCTGTTCCATACATTTTGACGAGTTCTGCGAACATAAATGTAGGGAGGAGCTGATTTTTTTTTCGAGATTTCAGGTTTGGTCCCATAGTAAAAGTTGTTTGTAACGATGAATACAATTACCCCTTAAAAGATTTCGTGTATAAATAGATATACCTTATATATATATATATATATATACTAATAATAAAGCTGAAGAGTTTGTTTGAACGTGCTAATCTCTAGAACTACCAGTTGAATTTGATAGCCCAATTCTTGAGGAAGTTTATAGGCGATTTAACATCACGCTCCGACCCTTAGGAACCGACCAAAAAGAAGAAAAACTGGGCCATCGGGAAACCACCAGGAACGAAGTTTCTTACATGATACTTGCACTCACACACCCTTGTATATAATAGAACGAGACAGATAGAGAGAGAGAGAGAGACAGTGTGAATTTAATACACGTTTTTAATACAGAGCCATCTAGAATAAGTTTTTGGAAGCTCTCATAAAGTTGTCGCCATCTTGGATTTTCATTTTGCCCTCGCTTTCGGCTTTAACACCCTCGAAAATGATATAAACGACACCCATGACGAAAAATTTGAAAATCTTTGCAGCCGCCATCTTGGATTTTCATTTTGATTACACTATTGGCTTCAGCACCCTCGAAAAGCTTGACAACTGTCTCTAGAGAGAAAGTTGCATGGAGGGGGCATAGCATTTTTTCATTACCTGATGATTTCTTCCCCGTTTATTCCTACCTCAAGCCGCATTAAAGAACCGCGAAAAGACGAGGTCGTGGGCAGAACCTAGTTTATAATATGTATAGCTAACGTTGTTTAAAGAAAGTGTCTTAGGTCGGGTAGCAAACATACATCTAGGTGGATTAGATCTGCGACCTTTTGGACTTATTAGGATTGGCGTGACGTAATTTTGGCTCCGTGAAAGCTTTTCTGTTTATTTTTAGACTTTTCTTTTTCGATCTTCTATTTACCCATATACATTCAACAAACGGAGGAATTGTCGCGTTTTCCGCAGTTTTAATAATCAATTTATTGTCATTCGTGGTTATAACTACGGTATTTTCTTCAGGATTGTTAAGTTCTAAAATTTATTTAAAAAAACATCTCCTGTGTACATTTCCCAGAATTCATAATATTTGAATAATACATCCCTCATCCAACTTCTGCAGAACCAACAAAACATTTTCACCACCACTTATCACGAACTAACACACAGCGTTAGATATCTCATTACCCAATACAAATACGCTTAAAACATTTCTCGGGCCCCTATTTACATTATTACATTGACAAAACGTTGGTCCCAAACATCGGCTGTAATTTATTCAAGGGCCAAGGGCTCTCGTTGCTTTTATTAACATAATAATTATGTGTGTGTGAGTTATAATCAGACTTTGATATATGTTTTCGTAGTGAAACTGTGTAAACAGAACTCGAGGTTTTGTAGGTTCGTCTATTTTGTTTCTGAAACTTTGTTATTTGGATGTTAGTTTAATTGAGTTTTATGAAGTGGAAAGATGTTTAGATATTTTTTTTTGGAATATGCTCTGATTCATATCACTTTTTTGTATTTTTTAGAGTTCTTAGTAGTGTGCCATTTTGTCAAATTAATTGCCAAACGTTACGTTTAAGGAGACATTTGATCATAGGGAATGTCTGCAATGTGACGGTGGTGGTTTAAATGATACAAAATATATTTAATCAATATAATATCTGTCAGTTTTTTTTTAGTTTCCGATGTATGAACATAAACGAGGTAAAAGGAGTATGTAAGGATCGTAGCAGGTGGCGTTTTGTAGTTTATGCCTACCCCCATGGGAAGAAGGCGTGAGTTTATATTAGGTTGGGGAAAAAGTCTTTTCGCATTATAGTATGTATGAACTTGTAATAAAATCTCTTTGGCTATACTATTTGTATCTGGCTGGTTTTGGTATCATTGAAAGTTTACATTTTAAAGAACATAATTCCAAATTCAAATTAGGAAAATGTGTGATTTTTATTTGTTTTTCGTACTGTCAAGATGAGTGAATCTAATGAAGAAATTCGATACATTTTAAAATTTTACTATAAAAAAGGTAAAAATGCAACGCAAGCCGCGAAAAAAAATTGCGATGTTTATGGACCTAGTGCAGTGTCTGTGAGAGTAGCACAATTTTGGTTTAAGCGTTTTCTATCCGGAAGTTTTGATGTCAAAGATGCACGTCGCTCTGGTCGCCCTATTACGGATAAAATGGATGCCATTTTTGAAAAAGTGGAGCAAGATCGGCATATCAGTAGTTACGACGTAGCTGAAGAACTGGGAATTGACCACAAAACAGTTTTGGCGCATTTGAAGAAAACTGGGTACACAAAAAAGCTCGATATTTGGGTACCTCACGAGCTCACTGAAAGAAACCTAATGAACCGTGTACTCATTTGTGATTCTTAATACGACGTAATGAAACCGAACCATTTTTGAAGAAGCTGATAACTGGTGATGAAAAGTGGATCACGTACGACAAGAACGTGCGAAAAAGGTCGTGGTCAAAGGCCGGTCGGAAGGTGATGCTGTGTGTGTGGTGGGATTGGAAGGGCATTATTCATTATGAGCTGTTACCACCAGGCAGGACCATCGATTCTGAACTCTACTGCGAACAACTGATGAGATTAAAGCAAGAAGTTGAGAGAAAGCGGCCGGAATTAATCAACAGAAGGGGTGTGGTTCTTCATCATGATAACGCTAGACCTCACACTCTTTAGCCACTCAGCAAAAATTAAGAGAGTTTGGCTGGGAGGTGTTAATGCATCCGCCGTATAGTCCTGACCTTGCACCTTCAGATTTCCACCTGTTTCGGTCTCTTCAGAATTCTTTAGGCAGTGTCAGGTTAACATCACGAGAGGACTGCTAAAACCACTTGTCGCGGTATTTTGATCAGAAGTCCCAAAATTTCTATAGCAATGGGATCATGTCCCTACCTACAAGATGGCAAAAAGCTATCGAACAAAATAGTACCTACATACTTTAGTTAAATGTAAATAAACTATGTTAAAAAATGTTTTTAATTTTCCTAAAAAATGCGAAGAAACTTTTTCCTCAACCTATTATATGTATTTATGTAGTATTCAAAAATGTATAAACCTACCAAAGGAAGAAATAAAACATATTAATCCTTTATTTCAAACTAGCTTCTGTCCGCGACTTCGTGAAATTTCTGGTTCCTGACCCACCCCGCCACATCGCATCGCCCACCCGCGCTATTACTTCGTTTTCGCTTAGCGTTCTTTCTGCCTTGTTTCCCTTTACTCGGCTCTAAGGGTCGTAGCATGATATTAAATAGCCTATAACCGGAAGGTTATAGGCTATTGGGCAAGAATTGGGCTATTCAATTCAATAAGATTTTTTTAAATCCGTCTCCCGTTCCAGGGATTAGCGCGCACAACGACAGGGCTTGTTTAAAAAAAAAGCGTTTGGTACAGTTCCATTGTTTGATTGAACATTATTTACACCCACTTTCGAGTTAATTGAATCAAGCAGTAAAATCCAACATTATTACCCTTTTCCACCCCGTTAGGAGGTGATTTTTAAAAAACCCTGAATTACGTAGGTACTTTTTATTTTTTGTTTTAAATATTAGTACCGAGTTTCGACTTAATCTGACTGCGCCTTTAGGTACTCACTTTGACACCCTCTACATCCTCTGTGAGGTGCTGTTTTAAAAACTAGCCAATATTTATTATTTACTGAGGAAAATATTGCCAAGTTCCAAGTTTAGTAACCAAAAGAATAAGATTTTTATTATAAACTGCATTCCACCCCCCACAGGGGTGGTATTTTGAAAAATCGTTAGTTATGTTTCCATAACTTAAATTAAAGATTATTCATAACACAACTTTTGGAGTAATCAAGTCACTCAGTAAAATTCTCCCCTTAAATTTTAATAACCCCACTGACAGGGGACGATTTTCGAAAAACCTTGATACACGTTAATTTTTATTTTTGGTCGTAAGTACAAGTATTAAGTTTCCAGTTAATCGGACCGTGTGTTAAAATTTTTCAATACAAATTTTGACACCTCCCAATCCCCCTATGGGTATAGTTAAGAAAAATTTAAAAATGTCTTCAAAAACCTCTTCTGAGCGGATGCTTATGTCATAATAACTATCTGTGTGCCAAATTTTAGTCCAATCCGTTCAATGGTTTGAGCTATGTGTTAATAGATCAGTCAGTCAGTCACGGTTTCCTTTTGTATAAATAGAGATGAGTCTGTAGTAGGTATCTAAGGTCCCAAATCAGTGAAAAAAAATATTACAGCGCCTCTTACATCTTTTAAAACAAGGAACCAAGAATTTTTCCTTAGTACATTAAATGCCCGACCCGCGACAATCACAGTCATGACGTACTGTAAGCAAGTTCAACAAACTGTTATTATTTATTTACAGTAAGCCTGCCGGAGGTCTTAAATGTTGACCTCAGCCTTTGAAGGCCTACGACTCCGCTTAACGCAAATAAAATATAAAAAATCTTGCAGCTTTTTGTTGATTGCAAAAATTACGGAGATTTGTTTGTTTTTTTTTGTGTGGCTGTGTCTTGTTTTTGGAGTAGAGAAAGGTTAACTTTTCTTTTAATATTGTGGTTATCTTTCTTGTAAATAATACAGAGAAATACAAGAGATTTTTTTTCAAAGTTTGGATTAATTAGTCTTTAGCATTATTTTTGAGAACTTAATCTTAATAATTATGTTTTTTTAATTAATAATTATGTTTGCAAACTTTTACTAACCTTTACTAGCAGATAGACTCTCTTTAATTTACTAGAAAAAGAAAATCTAAGAATTTTTACTTGCACACTTTTCTACCACCGCCAAAATAAAAATTGACCACACTTCACCTTGTAAGTACATAAGGATCCCCATCTACGTAAGAACGCAACGATCCAGCAAATGTCCATTTTGAATGTTTCTATAACTCGGGTTGGTTCATTCCCGTCCATTCCCGTCCATTCGAGTCCATTTGGCTCCATTACGGAGGCCATCAAATGAAATGTAATCACCATCTTGAGCGTTTCTTTGTCTTCAGCTAATGCTGAAATCGGTAAATCGTTGGTTGTAATGGTTAGTTCGGTATAGCTGGGAGAACAGAGGGGCAATTCTCGTAACGAAGGTTTGCAGTCTAATCTCAGTCTCAATCTGTCAAAAATACCTCGTCCCTTCCCTACATTTATGACATTGACTGTCGCTAAGAATAAGATTAGCATAATCAGCCTATAACTTTTCCACTGCTCCGACACAGGCCTCCTCTCCGAGAGAGGAAGTAGGCCGTAATACACCACGCGGGCACAGTGCGGGTTGGCAGATGTCACACGTCTTCGAATTTTTCGGTTCTAAGACATACCGGTTTCCTCACGATGTTTTTTTCTAAACCGTTTTGAGAGCAGTGGTGATGCAATAAATTACACAAAGTAAAGCGCCTGCCTGGGTTCGAACCCATGACCTAGAACTCGTAAGTCGAGGCCGTTATCACTGGGCCACCACTGCTTATATAAAATTGCGAGTTTATAATTATGAAAATTGGGGTTCTGATTAAAGTTGGTATATGGACTAAAAGATGTTTCAAAATAACATTATACGTCTGTATTTTTATTAGAGGTGTATAGTGCACCCATACTCTGCACGCTATGTGTAAGTCCCATATAATAGGTGGCGAGCCCGCTGCTACGAGTATTAAACCAGTACAATTTTAGACTTCGGGCTGCTATTCCGAAATTCCCATTAAAACATTACAAGTTTTTACACTCAGCTGTCACGCTTGGAACCACTGGAGTCACTATTCCAACTTAGAAGGCAATCAAAATGATGTTTAAAGAGTGGTATATTATTACAGACTTAAGAATAGCCATTAATACTGACCCAAAGTGATATTTACTTTCTCACTTAATCGGTAAAAACATTGCAAGGAAATGGACTTAATCGTCTGAAGCTGAACTTAATGATCTGAAGGCGCCCTTGCGCAGTTCCTTCTCTGTATGAGGCTAATGCTTTTTGCTCTGCAGTGGGAAAGCTATGGCTGATACACTTAACAGCATAACAAAACTCCTCACGAAACCGTCACCTATGCGTTCTGTACATCAGACTAAGTACCTTTTGGCAAAAATACATTGCTGGGAAACTACTTTTATTATTTTGGTGTGAAAATTCGCTGTCTACGTTAGTGCGTTACGTAATGCACGTGACTCATTGTGCTTATGGGTGCATGCAACGGCACAGGTATCGTGGGAGTATTTAAAATTAAGTTTTAACATTTAAATCTGTGTTGGTGGAACTTTGACCTTCAATAATTCCGTATCCAGGTGGTTCCCAGGTATGGTGTAGTGCAAAAAAAAAAACATAATAACGAGAAGGACAAGTGAATCTCGGCTTCGTGGGTATTTTTATACCCGTTATAATTATGGACAGACTTGGGAAGACATCTGTTATGCTTTTAATAGCTTAAGCGATATCAGCAATCTGATATCGTAGGGTTCCGTACCCAATGGTCAAAACGGGACCCTATTACTAAAAAACAATAAAATAAATATTAAACGGCAAGAAAATCATGTCTGTAACAGACATGATTTTCTTGCCGTTTTTGTAGATAATGGTATGGAACCCTTCGAGCGAGTCCGACTCGCACTTGGCCGGTTTGGAGGATGTTTAGATTTATATTACTTTTAAAATAAAAATAAAACAAAAGCAAAATATTTTATTGCACATAAACCTACATGGGCAATTATGAAACGTCAGAAAGGTGCACGGTTCCATTTGGTCGTTTCGATCGTTTTCGTGTAACAGCAACACAAATCTAAAATCGAAACTGCAACGAATAAAGATAACCAATTACTAAAAAGCACTTACCTAGAAAATTGAGGCAACTAGTCCAATCAACACCACTCAATTCCACTCTCTGTGGCCACTAAATCGGCGAGCACAGAAGATCCACCTCTAAGGAAGTGAAAAGTGAGCTTCATTGGTGAAGTTGTGTTCTGTGCAGTCCGCTCCAGAAATGTCAGCACAACGCATTTTTTGGATTGACTGTGACAAATAGGCAAAGAGATGCAATTTAAATTAATAAAACAGTTTACATAATCAGCCTATAATGTTCCCACTGTTGGGATACAGCCCTCATCTGGGTGATAAAACAGTTTAAAAAAATGTCATATCTCTGTTTTTTTTTTTAGATTGCTACCTTGCAGTTCAACTTAGGAGGTTGTCGGCTGAATAACCAGACTATCGTGTGGATGCCTTAATAAATTAAGGCCTCCAGCTGGGGCATAAAACTTGTAAACTAAGCGACTACAAGCTAAGGGCACCGCCCGTGGTGTACGGACCTCGGTTTAAGGACGTCGCTGGGGGAGGGCAGCAAGGGACAGCCTCGATCGGATCGTTCAATTTCACGGCACGCGAGTGCCAATGCATATTAAAGTAAACCTTCTGGCTACTTCAATTTTAGCAGTTATACGGAACCTTTTTTGAATTCAGTCGCGACGAGTGCGTTCCGTTGCACTCGGCCGACTATTACCGACTAGAGCCGATCACTTACGATGAACTCGAATGGATTTTGTGTTTCATACCACGTTTGGAAAAAGCTTGTTATACCCCCGAGACACAGACCCACAGTGTTTTTTAATTTAAGGTACGGTAAAAATTGAAATGTGTGACTTTGTGTTTCGTCGTGTTAATTACTATTGTGTACTATTAAGTTTTACTAACTTAACAGACAGCTGCTGTGCTGCTGGGGAGTTTGGGTGCCACTTCTTCCCAGATAAAGGACTAGGAAGCGGTGAAGGGTGGACTTTTTGGGTGACTGTCTTATATAATTTTGATGTCAAAAAGGGCTGAATTTCAGCCTCCTTTTGATTTTTCATTGGACTAATGTTGGTTTTTATAAACATTAGGAGTGAATGCCAAAATAAAAGCACGCTGCTGGATTTTCAACTTTTAGAGCTAAGCGTCAAAGTCGTTTTATAAAAATAAAAAAAGGCGAATTCACTCTATGTCAATCAATGAAATTGCTGATTCGTAGCTGTGAAAAGTTTCTTCGACTCGACACCTTTACTTAACTTTGTAGAGAAATGACAGCTGACAACTGCGAGGTCTGTTTCCAATATTTAAGGCAACTTCTTAGAATAAGGGTTCTAGGATTGGATATTCCAATTTCAATTTCACCACTTGATGATTTGACAAACTATTCTACATCGGAACAGAGAAAAGATTTAATTTTTGAAGGCATGAATAAGGTTTGAGATAATTTGGATTGAATAGTCTGAATTTATTGTCTGCCTAGCTATTTTCCAACTATGTCGGGGTCAGCTTCCAGTCTAACTGGATGCAGCTGAATACCAGTATTTTACATGGAGCGACTGCCTATCTGTCCTCCACAACCCTGCTACTGGGTAACACGATACCCCTTGGTAAGACTGGTTGTCAAATTTTCGGGCTTCTGACTACCCGTAACGATTGTCAAAGATCTACGAATGATAGCCGGGACCAACGGCTTACCGTGCTTTCCGAGGCACGAAGGGTCTAGGGTATATAAAGAATAGTCACCATCTACGGATCGACCTCGGCAAGTGTTGCTTATCATTTAGCTAGGATCCCTTGGATAGTTCGAATTACCATATTATTATTCAATTTTGCTTAAGATGAAAGACACATAACCCTTTTTAAAATTATTATATCTCACTAAGTAAAAAAAAAAAAAATGGTCAGGCCTTAGTCCATAGTTTTGCAAACTGTGTCAATGACATTAGAATATAAATTGACTCGTACATTTTACATTGGATCACAAACTATTACAAAGGGCCCGACATTAACATAATTTGAAATTATTCTATCCAGCCTTGTGTGGTTAGGCTGGTAGAAAGAACTTCTGCGTGTGAAAACTTATACCTACTGGAAATACAATCAAACGCGAGTAGGGTAGGATTGGGGGACCTGGATCAAGGAGATCCAGGCCCCCCAATCCTCTATTCAAACTGAGTGTTGTATTCAAAATCCTCTATTCAAAATGAAGGTTGTATTCAAAATCCTCTATTCAAAATGAAGGTTGTATTCAAAATCCTCTATTCAAAATGAAGGTTGCATTCAGAATCCTCTATTCAAAATGAAGGTTGCATTCAGAATCCTCTATTCAGAATGAAGGTTGTATCCAGAATGAGTGCTATATTCAGAATCATCTATTCAAAGAGATTTAATTCGTATCCATAATCTGTTGCTAAGCGCAATAGAGTGATTGTTTAGATAACAATCACATTCCCATTCCCGTTAAGGAAAGAGATCGCATTCTTTTCTACCCATCGTGTGCCTCACGACTATAAAGTTTTATTTATTAATTTACATCAAAACTCTGCATGTAATATGTACTTATTGTGTTTATGAATACATGCCTAATATACCAAATGAAACCATGTTTTCGGTGTGTAGGACTAGGCTCGTGACTCGTTTTTAACCGAGTGATAGAAATAAAACAATGGAATTGTAATTACTAGTTTATTTATTTATATTTTTTGACGCAATTTGCTTAAAATATCCTTAACACATTTATAAATATCATCATTAAATACGTTACGCACAACATGTTGAGCACATATATTGGCACTACAATCACATGGCGAATTTGTAAAATCTTCGGCGTCAAAAACTTGTATTCGTATTATTTTACTGCGATGACCCGTTGTGGGTTTTTGTATGTATGAGTAAACAACATCATCATTTCTTCGTCTTTTATTATTGTTACTGTTGCTAACATTGTTGCAAGGCGGTGTTTCCTCAAATTGGAATGGTTGAAATGGTCTTTCTCTCTCTAAATAGTTGACCGCATTTTGACGTAGGGTTTGTTCAGCAGGAATTGGTGAGTATGAAGAATTTGTGGGGAAAATATCGCTGGACATCTGAAACAAAGAAGTAGATACTTATTAATTAAATAAGACTAGAATTAGAAGATTACGAACACTAAAGAACTATACTAGAATAGATCACTGCGATAATCATCATATTATAATAGATACACATTATTAATATTTTTATTAATAATAATTTTAAATACTTTTTGATAAAATATTTACTTACCGACATCGTTGAGCAGATAAGACAACTTGAATGTTTTTTTTATCATATTGGATTGGTTTATATAGGTACTAATCCATTTTTTTTTTTGTCGCTAAGGTTCAATTTAATTTCGTTTTTATGTATGTAAAGTAATTCGAAACTTACGGCTCCTCTTGTCTCCATATGGCTAGGAATTTGTGACACGTACACAAAGAC
Organism: Dryobotodes eremita; assembly: GCA_917490735.1. Classification (NCBI taxonomy): domain Eukaryota; kingdom Metazoa; phylum Arthropoda; class Insecta; order Lepidoptera; family Noctuidae; genus Dryobotodes; species Dryobotodes eremita. Next base: position 3,738,655 of record OU823254.1, on the reverse strand, counting down.
GCATTGCGATTTACAGACGAGCGTTATAACCGTAGCGTTATAACCGCAGCAGATGTCCCTCTAACAAATTCGATACAATAATCACACTGTACTTAAATTATATTACATAATTATGTACTTAGGTTTTTATTTTAACCTCTCAAGGGTCAACAAATGATAATCTAATGTTAGGAGCACCCGGGGAGCCGTGCTGACACTCAATGAATTAAGCGTTTAAAACGCTGCGGTTATGACGCTCGTATAGTGATTTTTACTATCGATTTAAAAATGCTGCGCTTGCAATCTAGGTGATGAACTTATTTTTGCATGAATGCAATTTTACAAATTAGGATATGCGTGACGCGTTTTTACGTCTATATAAAGGTGTCGAGACAAAAGTTTACCACCAAACTACCACTGGAAGTACTCGGTGCTCCTGAATTTCTGCATCAAGACAAGCAAGCAAAACTAAACAGGCTTTAAAATGTAAGTAATTTTTTATTTATTATCTTTTCAATCAATCCTCAACTATTCATTCATTTATTTTATCTATTGATCGATTCAATGATTTAATGTATTCATTCGCTGAATGTTCTTTTATTTATTCATCATCTCTCAAATTATCTTATCAATCGATTAATCTATTTCAGTCAAATAATTAATCTACCTATTCTGTTAATTTAATCTATTCACTCAATTAAAACAACTCAATCCGTGCATGTACTGAACTGTGTCTTGGACAATGTTTTTCTTTGTTATCTAATATATAAATAAATATTGTTACAGGTCGAAACAAACAGCTAGCCAGCTTTTCTCTTCCGATGATGAAGCCGAACATCAGCAACAGTTGAAAAAACCGCAGGACTACAAAGCGTCGTCTTCATCGCTGACTGCTAAGCACACCAAGCAAAACGCAGCAGGCTTTAAAATGTAAGTAAATTATTTATTTGTTATCTTTTCAATCAATCATTATCTTTTCACTCATTTTATCTATTCATCTATTCAATCGTTTCAGTTATTCATTAATTCAATCATTTTATTATGTATTCACTCATTGAAGTTCTATTTGCATCAAAGTATTTAGGTACTAATTTATTTTATTCATCATCTCCCAAATTATCAAATCAATCGAATAAACAATTTCAGTCTAATACTATTTAATCTACCTTTTCTTTTAATGTAATCTACTCACTGGACTGTGCCGTGGACAATGTTTTTCTTTGTTATTTAATATGTAAATATCTATTTTGCAGGTCTAAACAAACAGCTAGCCAAATTTCCTCTTCCGACGATGAAACCGGGCATCGGCAGCAGCTGAAAAAAACGCAGGACTACAAAGCGTCTTCTTCCTCGTCGACTACGAAGAGGTCAGCGGAGGGGGAATCATTGACAAACGAGATTAAGAAGAATAAAAAGAAAAAAACTACCATCAATCCTATCAACGCCAGCATGAGACCCACATCGCATGATCTATTCGGGACCGATAGTGACGATGATGGTCGAGAGGAGACCTCTGCAAGTGCCTTAGGTAAAAAAATTCCGCCAATACATTCCTATTATACTCGTAGAGTAGCCAGCGGTATAAGTAAACAGAGCTATGAGGGGAAAAAGGGTAGATTTTTTATAGAATTAAAGATTTATGAACACAGCGAGATACAGCGTGTAGCGCCTATAAATAGATGGAGGCATGCCATTGTTAGTGTGAAAAACCGAACAGATGATGGGGCGCCTGCTTGGAAACATATAAAAGAGTTTTTAAAAGAAACTCATAAAGAGTTCAAGCATTGCCCCATAGATTATGTTAGCAGTTATTTTTAGTAGTTTGTATATCTAGTACTTACTATTACTTACTATTACTATTACTTTATGTTGTTAATCATTATATTATTATATCATTTATCTATAGGCATACTTTAGTTATAGTTGTCGGATTTTGTATACCTACATAGAATATTCATAAGGATGACAAATCTAATTATATAACACAGATCTGTAACCATATTATCTTTTTGTTTTATTTACAGTACAAACCCCGTCTACTCATCGAATGCAATATACAAATAATCCAGAATTTATTGAATGTACAAAATGTCTCATTGAATTACCAAATAATGAATTCAAATATCATTTGAGAACCAATATTCACAAGTCTAATAGTTTATTACAAAGCGAATTTGAAAATATTTACATAATTGCAAGTGCTTTCAAAAATAGAATCTTAACATATCGTTTAAATCCTGCACAAGATGTTGAATACCTCACACCAGAGGCATTCCTGTGTCAGAATAAAAATGATATACTGAAACTTATACATACATCTTTAGTGAAAAATACTTGTCTGAAGATCAATTTCGAATTGTTTGCCCACTATGTCTTACCCAAAACGAGTGAACAACAACTTAAGTCATTCAATACAAAATATGAAGTTATTTGTAATAACACTGATATTAATGACATGTTTTCGAAAGTAACTGAACTTTTAAAATGTAAAATGTCAGAATTCGAACACAAAGACTCTGGATGGTCTTATCATTCAGTAAGTCATCTTGAAATCAATGTGAATAAATATTGTCCAATGAGAGGCGGCACTTATATAGATCTGCCTGCAAAAATAAAGAATTCTAAAAGTTGTATTAATGTACAAAATAATGACAGTCACTGCTTTTTATGGAGTGTGGTAGCTGCTTTGTATCCTGCTAAGATGAACGTATGCAGGACTAAGTCGTACCCACACTACAGTTCTGTATTAAATATCGATGGAATGTCTTTTCCTGTCTCATATCATGATATAAAATTATTTGAAATAAATAACAACATAAGTATTAATATTTATGGAATAGATAATAAGAGCGAAAACGTGACTGGACCTCTGTATTTAACAAATAACAGAAAATCTGTACATGTTAACTTGTTATATTTAGAAAGAAAAGGAGTAAGTCATTACTGTCTTGTTAAAAATTTGATACGATTAGTAAGACGTCAAGTGACGTGCCATAAAGGTAATTTATTGCTGTGTGAATCATGTTTACAATTCTATAGCAGTGAAAATAAGTATAAATCTCATAACTGTTCAAAAGTTTTATCAATTTTGCCTGAAAAGAATAGTAAACTCGGTTTTAAGAATTTTGAAAGAAAACAAAGAATTAATTATGTAATCTATGCAGACTTTGAAAGCCTTTTACTAAGTTGTTCTGAAAAAAAATCTGAAAAAACACACAATTTCAAAAAACACCAGCCCTCATGTTTTGGATACTATATATGTTGTTCACACGATCCAAACCAAAATAAATATGTTACTTATAGAGGTCTTGACTGTGTAGAAGTATTTATTACTAGATTAATAGAAGATGTGAAGAAAATATATGAAATATTATCGATAAAAAAATCTATGATAACTTTAACACAAAAAGAACAAATCAGTTTTAACAATGCTAGTATTTGCCATATTTGTGATCAGTTACTATTTCATGATAAGGTACGTGACCACGATCATGTGACAGGAAAGTATAGAGGAGCTGCACATGTTCAATGTAACTTGATGTTTAGAGTATGTCCATTCATTCCAGTATTTTTTCATAATTTATCGAATTACGACTCTCATCTGTTTATACAAGAATTAGTGAGATATAGAGGTTATATTAAAATTATACCTAAAACTAAAGAAAAGTATTTAACTATTACTAAATATTTAGATAGTGAGAATGGAGACCGGCCTATTCAAATAAAATTCATAGATTCGTTCCAATTTTTAAGCTCTAGTTTAGATGCACTAAGTAAAAGTTTATCAGATCATGACTTTATTCATTTATCAGCAGAATTTAATAATGAAAATATATACTTGCTAAAAAAGAAAGGTATTTATCCTTATGATTATATTAACACTTGGGACAAGTACGACGAAACAACACTCCCTCAAAAGAAATATTTCTATAACTCTTTGAAAATGGAACACATTAGTGATAACGATTATGAACACGCAAAAACTGTGTGGAATGCATTTGATATCAATACGATTGGCGAGTATACCGATTTATATTTAAAATGCGATGTTTTATTACTCAGTGATATATTTGAAAATTTTCGTAATATAAGCTTAAAATATTATAAGTTAGACCCTGCGTACTATGTAACGGCACCTAGTTTAAGCTGGGATGCTATGTTGCTTTATACACGTGTTGAGCTAGACTTAATTGATGACTTAGAAATATATCAAATGTTAGAAAAGGGCATACGTGGTGGTCTTGCTCAGTGCTCACTACGTCATGCAAAAGCCAATAATCCTTATTTATCAGAATACAACGATCTAGAACCGTCTAGCTATTTGATTTATCTCGATTGTAACAATTTGTACGGATATGCAATGACAAAAAAGATCCCCATTTCAGAATTTAGACTTTTAAATCATAAGGAAATTAACTGCTTTGATTTAATGAGTGTATCTGATGATAGCGAATATGGCTTCATTCTAGAGGTAGATCTCGAATATCCTGAATCATTACATGACTTTCATAGTGATTTGCCTTTTGCTCCAGAGAAATTCATACCCCCTGGAGGAAAGACGGCTAAACTAATAGCCAATTTATATGATAAATTTAACTATGTAATTCATTATATTCACTTAAAGGAGTGTTTGAAATACGGGCTAGTTCTGAGAAAAATCCATCGAATTCTTACTTTCAGGCAAGAAGAATATTTAAAAAAATATATTGATTTAAATACTACTCTGCGTCAAGCATCCGTAACTGCATTTGAGAAAGACTTTTTCAAGCTTTTGAATAATTCAATTTTTGGTAAAACGATAGAAAACAAACGTAAACAGGTAGATATTAAATTAGCTACAAAATGGATGGACATAGAAAATGTGACAAATAAGCAACTCTGTGCTGAAAAACTAATTTGTAAACCTAATTTAAAATGTGTTTCTATATTTTCCGAAAACTTTGTAGCAGTGCAACTAAAACCTGAGAGAATTTTTTTAGACAGACCGATTTACATAGGTTTTACTGTTTTGGAGTATGCTAAGTTACATCTTTATCAGTATCATTATAATATAAAAAATAAATATATGAATAATGTAAGGCTATGTTATACGGACACGGATAGTCTTCTTTATTTATTTTACGCAGAAGATATTTACCGTGATATAAAAAATAATATAACGGAATTTGATACAAGTAATTTTGATTTAGATAACCCATACTTAATACCTCAGGTAAATGCAAAAGTACCTGGTCTATTTAAAGATGAACTAGGTGGAGACGTGATCAGTGAATTCACTGGTTTAAGAGCAAAACTTTACTGTTTATCAGCTTCTAAAACTGACATAAAAAAAGCAAAAGGTATTTCAAACTCTGTTACTAAAAGGCTTGAGATATCGCATTACAATAAATCCTTATTTGATGATAAAAGTAGATCGTGTAAGATGAATATGATTAAGTCAATCAAACATGTATTATATTCACAACAAGTAAATAAACTGGTGATGAATAGAAACGACGATAAAAGATACATACTACCAAATCAGATCAAGACATTGCCTTGGGGTCACTATAATGTTGTATTATAGTTTTTAGTTTTATTATATACTTAAAGCTATTATTTTACAGCATTGAGTACTATGTATGTGTGTAAGTAGGTATTATTAAATTTGCTTATTAAACGATTATGTAATGACATTGAACTTTGTTTTATTTATGGATCCTAATTTTTGGATATAAATACGCACATCATTTACATTTATCTCACATTTCACAATGAAGTTCATCAAGCAACCACAGACTTTAGAAGTTAATAATATAAAATTAGAAAATCAATCATGTGAAGTGAAACATAGTGCACTCTTACCAAATACTATTAGATGTATAATATGCGGTCCATCTAACTGTGGCAAAACTAACATAATGCTTAATTTAATATTACATGAAAATGGTCTCAAATTTAAGCATATTTACTTATACTCGAAGACGGCTTTCCAACCAAAATATTGTTTTTTAAAACAAGTTATGAGCTGCATACCAGGTGCTAACTTCTTTATCTTCAATGATAATAAAGAAATCATACATCCTAATGATGCATTAACTAATGCAGTAATGGTTTTTGATGATGTAGCATGCGAAAATCAAATCAATATTCGCAATTACTTTGCAATGGGGAGACATAAACAGATTGATTGTTTTTACTTATCACAAACCTATTCCAAAATACCTAAACAACTAATACGAGATAATGTGAACCTTTTGATTATCTTCAAACAAGACGAGATAAACTTAAAACATATATACAATGAGCACGTGAATACAGATATCGAATGGTTTCAATTTAAAAAACTGTGCTCTGCCATTTGGAAAGACCGCTTTGACTTTTTATTAATTAATAAAGATTGCCCCCTAAATAAAGGTAGATACAGACAAGGCTTTGACATATTTGTATACTTTTAGAAAGTACATATATACCAACTCATTGCAGAAAATATATCAATCGAAATCTGATATCTGTAAATAACGGATGGGTCAGTAAAAAAACATTATGCAGGTTAATATTAAAGAACAATTGATTAAGTCAGTTGACAGTATAAAAAATAAAATTAAAACAATGCAAAATGTAGAAGATGCAGCTCATTTAAAATTTAAAAAGGTCTTCAAACCAATAACAGATCCACTAGAAACATTAATTAAAGCGAATGATAAAATGAAACCAATATTTGACATTTCAAGAGACGAAAGTAGCACGCTTGAAAGATTTAGCTCCTCATCTAATTATGCTCCAGATTATGAAAGTTTTGAAGAATGTATAAAAACAGATTCAAATGAAGATTCTGAGTTTTATAAAGACGCTCTCACAACAAATCCTTTTAAAGATTCTAATGATACACTTATTTCATTAAATAAAGAAGATATGATGGAAATCTATGATAATATGAATGTCCCATTTGGGATACGTAGTGAAAATAAAAAACTGATGATGGGGAATAGCAAGGTTACGTTTTCTCTTGCAAATAAGACCAGTAAATTACCTAAAACAAATATAGTCACAATTGATAAAATACCTTATAAATTAACACCAGGCCTAAAGGAACTTTTGGTACGCAGTAAACCTGACCTTAATTTGGTGACTGAAAAAGATAAAATTGACTATAAAGATATGCTTCTTAATACACATGCGCACAAACGAGACTTTCATCCTAATGGTCAAATAAAAGGTGATAAAAGTTTAAAATATCGTCAAATTATAAAACCTTTTTTTATGCAAAATATTTATGTTCAAGATGAAGGACAGATAATGCAAACAAAAAGCGGTGGTTTTTTGCCTAAATTAAAAAAATATAAAAGTAATACTGATTATGTCTACTGGGATGATCCTAATGAACTAATTGACAGATTGAAACTCCTAATTGCATCAAAAAATGCCGGTAATACTAATCATGACAATGAAATTCTATCAATTATAGAAGAGTTAAAAGAAGCCGATATTATAAAAGAGTAAAAACCTTTGGAATATTCTCAGTTATTAAAGTTGTATGCAACATGAATGAACATAAAAATATTAATTGTGTTCGTACAAATAAAACATCAGTCATAACTAAAAATAGTATAAATGTGAAGCGTGTTGAGATTAAAAATACAATTAAAGAAACTGAATCGCATAAAAATATTACAGAAGAGCCAATCGAAAAACTTAAAGTTAATATTTGGGTGCAATTAGAACAACTGAATAAACTGATTTCAATTTTAAATGATAAAGTAAGAAATCTTGAAAAAAATATTGAGTTAAAAGAAATTGCAGGAAAATTAAACAAGCATTATGAGCAAAGCAGATGTCATAAATGAAATTCATAAATGTGCTAGAGTTAACTTTCCAAGAAGACAGGTCATACTTAAAGATATAGATGATCTTTGGCAAGCCGATTTAATGGATATGCAAGCAATTTCAAAAGTGAATGGTGGTTACAAATATATACTAGCAATCATAGATACTTTTTCAAAATATGCTTGGACAGTTCCTTTGAAACAAAAAAATAAACAAGAGGTGTCAAAAGCATTCGAAAGTCTATTGCTTAAAGGACGTGTTCCAAGAAATTTGCAAACTGATCTGGGAAAAGAATTTTATAATAATAAATTCAAAAATATTGTTACAAAATACAATATTAATCATTATTCAACGTATTCTACTAAAAAAGCCTCAATTGTTGAAAGATTAATAAGAACATTAAAAAATAAATTATACAAAGAATTTAGTCTTAACGGAAATTACAAGTGGATAAATGGAACACTTAGCAAAATTGCATATGAATACAATAATACTACTCATAGGACTGTGGGACAACCTCCAGCTTCTATAACTCATACCAATAAAACAGACATAATGCAGAGATATATTCGTATGGCTGAATGTAAGAAAAACATTAAGTGTAGGAAGTTTAGTGCGGGTGATTTTGTAAGAATAAGTAAATACAAAGGATGTTTTGATAAAGGCTATTATCCTAATTGGTCAACAGAAATATTTAAGATAAAAACAATACAAGAAACTAATCCGATAACTTACTTGATAGAAGATACAAGATGTCGACCAATACTAGGAGCATTTTATGCTCAAGAACTTCAAAAAACCAACCATCCTGATTTGTACTTAGTTGAAAAAGTATTGAAAAGAAAAGGGAATCAAGTATATGTGAAGTGGCTAGGACTTCCTACTAGTGAAAACAGCTGGATAGATAAAAAAAATGTATTTTAAGAGAGCCAATCAAAAATTTGTTCTAATGTGTATTTAAGCAAATACACAAATGTTTTCTGTTCATTACGTATTTGTTCTTAAAACAAAAGACTTGTATTTATACCTATTGAATGCGTTTCTATTACTTTAGAGAAAAATAATAAATAAATAGCAATGAAAACAACAGAAGGTATTTCAGACAACAAAAAAACAGTTTCACCAGCATTCAGCAAAAACATTAATAAAGTAAAAAGAGGAAATGGTTTTAAGAAAACACTTAAAAAAATTGTTAGCCATACTAAAAAGCACATTACAAAATTAAAACCATCATGTAAGAAAGCATTGATGGAATTAGCATACGCGGCAGCTAAAGAATTTGCATCAGATACATCAATAAAATTACCTAGGATTATACCAGTACCAAAAACTGGAGGATTTCTTCCTTTAGTACCAATATTTGCTGGATTATCTGCGGCTGGCAGTTTAGCAGGAGGTGCTGCTGGTATTGCAAAAGCAATTAACGCATACAAAACAGCTAAGAAGCAATTGCGTGAAGCACAACGACACAACAAGGAAATGGAGGCATTATCCATTGGAAGAGGATTACATCTTAAGCATTACAAGGATGGTTTAGGCATTTACACAACAGAGAAAAAAAACTGAAATCTCGGCTGCCCAACAGAGCTTTGTCCAATATTGATATAATGAAACACTCGAATAATATTCCATTCTTCCGAGGTGTGTTTATGAGAGATAAATTACCAGATGAAGTATTGCCGATAGAATGTGGAGTGATCAATCTTGACTCTTCTGAAAACTCTGGTACTCATTGGGTAGCATATGGCAAGATAAATGAATACATTGAATATTTCGACAGTTATGGTAACTTAAAACCTCCTAAAGAATTTATGAAATATGCAGGAAATAATATTCAGTATAATTATGAAAACGTCCAGCGTGATCATCTGTATAATTGTGGACACTTGTGTTTAAAATTTCTTAAGTCATTTTGGAAAGACAATAAAGTAACATAACATATTGATGTTTTTCTTTTAATACAAATGAATGTCCTTGTAACGTAGATTTGACTAGTTATAAAAGTTCATATCTTGATAATCTACGCTCATTGTTAGATTGTCTGTGATGATGATAACTACTCGCATTGTAAGGAATAATTGAACTAAATTTGATAATAGTAATACTAACTATTTTGTTTATACATGAAAAAACATGCTAGTTTTTAATAAAACGCCTAGCGTGAAAAGAAAATGTTATATTACACTTCCTGTTTCCAAAGAAAGCAGACGTGTCAACGCAATAAACATTAAAAGACAAATTAAAATTACTAAAGAGAATAAAAGATTTCTCAGAGATATTGGATTAAAATTAAAATAATAACAACATGCTTCAAATATCAGATTTGCCACAACATGACAACTCTATTGAAAGTTATGAGATCCATAGCTACAATCCGTATAATAATAGTTTCAAAGAAAATGATGAAATCAGAATACCCATACAACATCAAGATTTGTATGTATTGCCATGCAACAGTTCCATTTTTATAGAAGGGTATGCAAGTGTATTTACTAAAGATTCAGCAGGAAAAACAATACAAAAAGAAGTTAATTTCATAAACAATCCAATTTTATATTTGTTTCAAGATATTAGGTACGAAATAAATGGTGTTGAAATCGATCGCATTAAAAATGCCGGTATCACATCAACTTTAAAATCCTTCGTCTCCATGAATGAAGGTGAAAGTAAAGCTGCGGCAATTTGGGGATGGAACTTAAATTGTAGGAAAATAGGTAATGGACACTTTAGCGTTATTGTGCCATTGAATAGATTACTAGGATTTGCAGAAGATTATAAAAAAATTATAATTAATTGTAAACATGAACTTATTTTACAAAGAAGCAGCTCCGCATTAAACTGTGTGGTTATGGAGAAAAATGATAGCCTAGAATTTGATATACAAAAAATACAATGGCGAGTGCCACACATTAAAGTTTCTGATCGTAACAAATTATCATTGCTTAAGAGTTTGGAGAGAGATCGTTCTATTCAATTAGCATTTAGAAACTGGGATTTGTATGAATATCCGTTGTTACCAAGAACAACAAAGCATTCATGGTCGGTGAAGACAACTTCACAATTAGAGAAGCCAAGGTTCGTTATATTTGGTTTGCAAACAAACCGAAAAACTAATAAAACTAGAAGTTCCTCCTTATTCGATCATTGTAATGTATCCAATATTAAATTATTTTTAAATTCACAATATTATCCATATGACTCACTTAATTTGAAATTTGATGAAAATAAATACAGTATATTATACGAAATGTATTCTAATTTCCGTCAGTCATATTACAACTTTGACATAGAACCACTGCTTAGCTTTAATCAATTAAAAGAAATTGCTCCGCTTTTTGTGATTGATTGCTCAAGACAAAACGAATCGCTCAAAACTGGACCAGTCGATGTGCGATTAGAAATTGAATGTTCTGAAGATATTCCAGATAATACATCTGCCTATTGTTTAATAATAAACGATCGACTTTTCGAATACAAACCTTTGAGTAATATTGTGAGAAAATTATCATGAATGTTATCGTAGATGTACAAGGTTTTAAGGATGAAGAAAACGAATTTATTCCGAAAGAAATAGCAATAATGTATGAAGGACGCATACAAATACTGTTGTTAAAACCACCGCGAGCATTTCATGACTTAACGAAAAAAGAACGGTTACAAGTAGCCTGGATTGAAAGAAACAGAGGAATACACTGGAATGAAGGCAGCGTACCATATTTTAACTATAAAGCTAATTTGGGTAATTTTTTTAAAAATAAAAATATATTTACAAAAGGTAGCGAAAAAGTGTTATGGCTAAAAGATATATTCGGAATTGATAATGTATATAATTTAGAAAGTAAGCAGTGTCCTAGTATAGTAGCATTGTGTAAAAAATATTCAAAATCATCTGATATTATAAGTTGTCTCAATCACACTAATATTTGTGCCTTAAAAAATGTATTTTGTTTAAATAAGTGGTGTGTCGAAAATAATGTTCTTATTTCATAAGCAACAAGTAAATATACAAGTAAACCTACATTTTAGTTTTATTTTTACTCCTGTCTTCGTTAATTTATAATGTCTTTAATATAACACAACATCAATAGCTCTCCTAACGCATGGAACAGTATGCTAATTCTAGTATGAACAGCACATTATGTAGAATCTACAATTAAATGCTACTAGCATTAGAGCCCCAGTAACTTATAAATTGCTCACAATTAGTTTGCACGTCATTTCATTCTTATAATTGTAGTGTGAAGGTTCATCACGAAAAAAATATATCGTTTCATTTGTAAAGTCATTTATAGGAGTAGTACTTGTACGATTATATTTATTTGAGATAATAATATGCAAAGCAGTCAGAAAATAAATAAATACAATCCTCGTTATGACATGTATAATATTTATAAAATGCGTGAATTATCGTATAGACATTATTGGGCAACGGTTGATTCAAGGAGAAGATTGGTGATGGAAATGGCCGACGCCGGATTTTTTTACTGTGGAAATAGTGTAAATGACAAAGCAGCATGTTTCTCATGTGGAGGTATAATAGAAGATTGGGAGATTTACGACGATCCATGGATGCAACATGCTATACATTTTCCTCAATGTTATTATTTGAATGCTGTGAAAGGAAAATATTATATTAATAAATGTCTGCAACAGTTAAGTACTCTATTAGAATATACGTTATCGGATCATACTTCCAAGTGAGTCAACTTACGCCTACATAATATTAAAGCGCACTGCATTACAACATTTGACTCTCATCATTTCAGTGCGAAGGTTCAATTTTACATTATCTTTTCATCTTATTAAAAGTAAATATTAACTACAATGTCTAATTCATTAAAATCTGATTTAGAAGGCATTCGTAAAATTATTTTCAAGAATGCTGGCGGTGAAATTATATTTACTCAAGATATACAAACTGATCCGAAAATACCGAATGTAAATTCACTGAAACACAAGGATAGTGATACAAATCAGACAAAGGATTTTTTTCACGTAAAGATGCAAGATTCAGTGAATCTAAGTTTGAATACCCTCATCATCGTATAGTCAAGAGTGGTCATCGTAAGGCTGCTCATACATTGGGTCGAGTTAGCGACATACAGACTGATCGTGAAAAATATAATGCAAGCTCATCAAAACCTAGTGAAAGTAGTATATCAAGAACAGCAGACACAGTTCTACCTGATTTAGAAGATGTTTTATGCTATCAGATTCAGCAAGGAAACGAAATTACTTTTATTTAAACCGCTTTATCTTCACTGTATCAGTTCGAATCCATGTTAATATCGACACGATATTTATTAAATTGTATACCTAAACTATTACACAACTTAGTAAAGTATATACAATAGATGATTGTGAATACAGCACTCATTCTGATTACAACCTTCATTTTAATAGAGGATTCTGAATGCAACCTTCATTTTGAATAGAGGATTTTGAATACAACCTTCATTTTGAATAGAGGATTTTGAATACAACCTTCATTTTGAATAGAGGATTTTGAATACAACCTTCATTTTGAATAGAGGATTTTGAATACAACACTCAGTTTGAATAGAGGATTGGGGGGCCTGGATCTCCTTGATCCAGGTCCCCCAATCCTACCCTACTAACGCGTTGTCATTTTTTGTAGGTACACGTCGTAGCGTTAGGGGCGCACATCCTCCGACATTTGTCGTGAGCCGTTTTCAGTAGCAAATAATGCGCTGGTCTTTAGTATTCGGACGCGAGAAGTGAAGGACAAAATGACAACGTGTTCGATAGTAGGTAAGTAATTAAAAGGTTTAAACAAATAAAATAATTTTAATTCTTAACGACTGCTATTTTAAGTTAGTAGGTCCTAAATTAGGTTAATCTTGCAATATTTTTTAATGTTTTTTTTAATATGTTTTTATGTTTCTTTTTTTTCCTGGGTTCCTTTATCGATACTTAACCTACCCCTAAGCATGGTATAATAATATACTTCACCAGGTATAGCATTCCGAGACACAGTGGTCACGTGGGTGACACAAGCCTACGTCATCATCGCTGTGTTACCAGTAGTGTGTAATAATAACTCCCCAACCACCTTATTACCTGTGCGAATCCGATAAAACGACGAGGATTTAATTAACAATCACGTTGGTATATGTTTCAATTGAATTGTTTTATAGAGGTATGAGGAACAGGGTGTAAAGCTCACTCATACTCTATTGAAAAGGGAGGATCCTCCGACCAGACGGGTGTTGTGTCTGGTGGGCAACTGCCCAACGGTTGATGTCGGGATGTTGTATATATGCTACTTGCGCGGTAAACTCTGCTTGCGCGATGCAGGATTTTGCGTGACGTCAGTATGACGCGTAGCTCGCATGTGGCGATTGTAGATGCCGCTACAGTTTCGTTTGATTAGAAAAACGAAACGACAATTTAAATGTTTTGTATATATTTTTCAACAGAATGGTGACTGAAAATGTTTCCATAATTCATGTTTTGTTGCAATAAAGTGGCAACTGGATAGTGACGTAAGCATGTGTCACTTCCGGAGTGCCAGACCTTGTTTTTTTAGACCATGCCCCTAAGCTATGGTACGCAATTTCTTTAACACTCTGTATAGTCCTCCAGACCGTATTCCAGACATGGCGGCCAATCTCAATGGACACTAGCCTTCGGAGCAGGAGATATTATCATGCAAAAGAGTGTGCGTGGACACAGGTGCACTCTCTCTTCCCTCACTTTCATATTCCGATGGGACAGCAATCCGACACGACCGGAGTGATCCAAAATGTTATTGGGTTTTTCCATTAGGAATTTCTTAGTAACAGCCCGGAGTTTGGAAATTGGCGGTGTGATACCCCGTGCCTCGGAAAGCACGTTAATCTGTCGGTCCTGTGCCTGTTTTATGTACCAGTTATGTATATGTATCAGTTATTATATAAGCATTTTATATAAGAAAGTAACTTTGTGTGTTACGATTTTTATATGGCTTGGATATAGCTGGCCAGGGGCGTAGTTGGTCAGTAGTTCCAAGCGCTACTACTGATCACGAGGTCCTGGGGTCGACCACCGGGTCGGGCAAAGGGTTATTAGGGTTTTTCATCTAAACAAGGAAATAAAGCAAGAAAGAAAGAAAGAAAAATATTTTATTTGGGACACGCACAAGAAATACAAAGACAAAAAATAAAAAATAAAATAAAAAAGGAGCATTTAAACTAAGAAAATTAACAATAAAAACAACAATAAACAAGTAAAAAATAAAAGATCTGTACAAGGCCAAAAAAGCATCTAGTATTTCACAGTGGCAGCCCGGAGTCTGGATTTGTGCCCGGTTGATGACAATACGCTAGCACCCTGTTTGTTACTTGGGCAAATGTGGGTGAACTATAAGTACACCTCTGCCTACCCCTCCTGGGACTTCAGGCATGAAGTTATGTTATATTATCTTTAATATAGCTTGAACCCTGGGCAAGGATATAGGCTGTTATTTTTTAAATCAACCCTTTTTTTGGTGAAATAGGGTTGTTGAACTTTGCATGTAAAAATAATTAATCCATGCGAGTGCAGTCGCGGGTTGATATCAAGTAGGTAGTTGATAAGTAAGCATAGTGTAAGCCCAAAACCACACATAAGTGTGTGTTGTCAGAACAAAAAAAAAACAAAACGAAAATAAAATAAATACGGAATTAACTTCATTCACTTCATTTTGCATTCAAGACTGTTACAAGCGAATTTCACACATATTTGCAACGAAATAGTTCACAAATTTATACGAAGTTTGTTTATTGAACAAGGCAAATTATAGGTTCTGAACAACTGTTCCGTACATAAACTTCTAAAACTTTCGATTTGAGCACATTGATCAGCTCAGTTATTTGATATTAGTTATGAGTCTATGTGCTATATGAATATCAATTTTATCACGAAGAAAATAGAGTTTAAATTCGTGTGCTTGCCATTAATAAGCGTTTCAGTGTTACAAATGATATTGTTTTCTTTTGTTTTCTGTTCTCATGGCCTGTTTATTGCTTTCGCTCGAAGCTGGTTTTGCTACACTTTTAATAACTGAAGTTATTCAAGAGTTTAAAAGCTTTATTTGCTAAGGACAGCACGTTTACTTATAGGTCTTGATTGTCATTCCCATCCTATAACTGTTATATTCAGTCAAACCGTACGCTATTAAATTCGCTCCTAATTTAATAGATGAGCTCAAAGTTAGTGGGAAAAGTTCATGCAAATGATGATTTAAAATATTTTAAGTATACCAATTATTATTTTAGACAACCCTGAATACCAAACTACCACCGCAAAATCGAAATAATTAATCATTTTGCCAATACAACTTTTTATTTTACCTACCGTTCAAAAGTGCACCTTTGTCCGCAGTATTAAGGTTTATAAATAACGAATCTGTGTCAGTTCACGTCATTGGTCATTGAACCACATAATTGCTTTGCAAAGTCAGTCAACGACGTCCAAGTTTGTAGAATGTTCGGCTAAGTTCGGTAAAGTTCGTCAAAGTTTGGAAAGTGACGAATCATGTCGGCTGTTGATGGCGTAAGAAAACGTTATCATGGAACATTTGCTCCAGAATTCTTTGGGATAAAATGTGGAAGTAATTATTTAAGGTATAAGTTACTACTTTTATTTTGTATTACAGCTACTACCAGACCTACAGCTTCTAGTGAAAGAACACGTCGTGCCATTTTTATTACTGCAGCCAATCAGTAAGCACTGCTGCGATTAAAATAGTTGGTGGCCGGCATTAGAATTACTGCCACATGAAAAATTTCACCTTTGTCTATTAGAGCAAATTTAACCAATGAAACTGAACGCCATCAGTGGCCTTACTATGACGTGTTAAAACCATCATTGTTCCAGCATGAAAGAGAGACGGAGCTATATATGACCGATAGCACTATCCCTTTTCGCAATGGAACCATGATGGTATTAACACGTCATAGTACGGCTACTGCACATCTAAACTGCGTTCAAGAGCTGTCAGTGTCATCATTATTGTGTAATATTGACACTGACAGCTCTTGAACACAGTTCGCGGGATTGAAGTAAGAAAGAAAGAAGGAAAAAAAAGAAAAAAAAAACGGTTGCACGCACAGGAAATACAAACAGTAACAATAAAATATTAATATAAAAGGAGCATACAACAAAACTAACAAAATTACTAACAAAATTCACATTAAAAACAACAATTAACAATAAAAAAATAAAAACCCGTGCGAGGCCAAAAAGGCCGACTGATCGCATTCAGGTTTATTGGTTAAATTCACCCTTCATAGGTGTAAAAAACTTAATAATAAGTTGGTTTATCTTAATAGGAAACACAGGTAACTAAGCTGTTTGACGGGGTCCGTTAGGGCCGACGCCTGCCAGGGTCGCGGCTTTGTCCGAAATGGTTACCATGACCCTGGCACACAGACAACTGAAGGAACACCGGTGGGTCTCAGTATAAGTCTGATACGGCCTCCCGCTCCGCCCAGAGCAGGAGAAGTTATTCGATGATTTCCCACACAAAAAAAATTTACTAAGCTGTAGGTTCTCAACTTTATTTTTAAACAGACCAAACTTACATCGAATCACCGACGTCGCTCGAAAAACAGCCAAGCTCAAGTGGGATTGGGCTATACACGTTCGCCACATGTCGGATGCATTGTGGCCTAAGACCACCACAATATGGGTTCCTGAAAACGTCTAATGGCATCGCGGAAGATCCAATAGTAAATGTCGTGACGAACTGGATGCTTATAGAAAGGATGCTCCTTATTGGCTCATGATTGAGTTGAGTGGAAAAAGGAAACGGACGGCTTTGCCCTGCAGTGGGACAATACATGCTAATTATTATTATTTAAATTGCACCACAGTACTTTTAACCTTCCACAATTAAAAATTCAAATCTCAAAACCCCTAAGTAACTTTTGCATCTATTTATACCAAGTCTGACTCCATAATTAATTAACTTACCTACCTTTCCCCATTTTTCTTTCACCCGCGCCCAGATGTTTAGTTTTGGCAGCCATAAATCACTAGCACTCGGTTTGTTTGAGGGTGTATATCACAACTTTTCCTGTTATATTTAAATATAAATATAACACACAACACAACATGGGGTGTTTGTGGATTTGGCTTAAGTGGAAAGAGATTTTTCAAATTCTGTAGAATCCTAACCAGATATTCATAAAACTGTTGCGTTTTTTCGGAATACGCTTAAAAATAATAATCAGTAATTATTTTTTAGCAAAAAAATAAAAAAGTATTATGAAATATTGATACCCGGACACGCTAAGAAGAAGAGTACCAGGACCTATATTTGTAACTATTTTTTTACCTATATTTTTTTTTATCAAGTCAGTAAAACCTGTTTATAGCATCTATCCTATATTTCCGGTTTAGATATTCCTATCTATCTATTAAATTAATGTTATTATTTGCTTAGTTACCCCAAACATAGCGCCCCTAATATAAAGTTGTTCTTTACTAAAACTCTAAACTTAGCATATTACGAAAATGCCTCAAAACCTGCCAAAAAGCCAGCATGTGTTGAAGTCAATTTAAAGTTAGCACGTGCACAAAACTTTAGCCTTCAGCTTTCTTCCAGAATATTTATGCAAAATTGTATACGGTGGAGATAACATCGCTAGGGCGAGAATTATGAGTGCGACGTGAGACTATAAAAACGATGTAGTCGTAGTTAAAATTTTGCAGGTTTAAATATGCTTGTTCCACTAAGAAATTCTCAATTTCTAAGAACTGCAGTGAAGTACAATGTAAGAGTGTACATTTAAAAGTGTAAATAATATTATGTATATGTATAATATACATAATATAATATATGTAATATAAATATATGTATAATATAATGTATAAATAAGTGTACATAACATTCATAAATAAATTAAAACGATTTCTATTATCAAAATGCTATCACAATATCAATGAATATTAAAATGACAAATTTTAAATTACATGTTTTATAAAATAATCACAATATAATTAAGTAAACAAATAAAAGCCCTCTTCCTCTCTCTTACTTTTGGTGTGCCTGACAGAGTTCACAATGGTCATATTTTTGTAACCTACCACCTAAGTTCACATGTGGAAGCAATAAATATATTGAGTATTGAGTGGTAAAATTCATCAGATAAGATACATAATATAAAATCACACTTTGTTTCCCCGAAGGATTGGGCAGAGGTATACCTATAGTACACCCACATTTCGCCAGTTATGTTTAAGTCGGTAACAGCGGGCGTGCCATCAACCGGGCACAATTCCAGACTGAGAAATTACAGATAGAAAAACCTAATAACACTTTGCTCGCCCTGGCAATCGGACCCAGGACATCATGATCAGCAGTTACGCATACGACCATTAGACCAACGAGGGAGTCATGAGTGTGGTACTCAATTCTCATTTCCCTCTGCAGAAACAACCAATTGGAACCGTGCACCTAGCTTCTGACGTTTCATAAGTGCCCATGTTGGTTTATGTGGAATAAAATATTCTGATTTTGATTTTGCAGACAAGACAAAATTTGCTCTACAGTGCTCTTTTGTTTACCGTTCCTCCGTGTAGTTCCCGACAAAGAATAAGCAGTCTCTTGTACCCTATCCATATTGTCGTCTTTACCTCTGAACACTTAGCCCCATGTGCTCCTGCCTAAGAGGCATATCAAACTCGAACTCAAAGCATTTATTTCAAATAAACCAATTACAGGCACTTTTGAATTGCCAAGGGATCGGTCGGTCTGGAAGATGAAGCTAGTTGCCCATTCCAAAGCGTAGCAGGTACCTATGGAAAAGAACGGGCAAGAAACTCCACGGACACTATTTTAAATCAAAATATGACACTATTTATTTATGACACTATTTAAATCAAAAATTCCTGTTGACAGTATGCATGTGATTTTATTTTTATTTGTATTTTATATTATTAATTTCCGGTTAATTTTTATTTTTTTTATTTTTTTATTATTTTAAATTTTTATTTTCATATGACATTGAGTTGCTTATTTTTATTTGACATTGTGTTTATAATTTGACGACATTGTATTTATTTTTATATTGTGATTTGTATTTATCTCGTGTTTATAATTGTAATATGGGAGAACCTGAAATAAATGGATTTATTATTTATTATTATTATAACGATACAAAACGTTACAAGCGTCCGTAATAAAAAGACAAAAACAATTAAAATATTAAATTAAAATAAGCCGTGGCAGCTAAGAGATGACCAGTCCCTACTGACGGCGCCCGTTCAAGAACATGACATCACACTATAGTATTTATATATGTAGGATCATATCTTTTATCTTTTATTTTTATACCAAAGCTCACAAATAAGTCATATGTTTATTTTACATTCTCATAGATCTATGATCAATATGATCATACAAAATCTCCCGTACTAACAAAAATCAAACTATGATTACAAAACCGCTTAAAAACTGCTCGTCGTCATTGCAAGGCTCAAGTTCAGTACTGGATAAGTAATTTAAGTGTAAAATTTCTTAAAACTTCACAAAATAAGAGACATTAAACAGTCGTACGGCGGCTAGTCTCATTCGGCTCACGTAAATATTTAATTAGGCACATTTCGCGCATCTAAGTTTGTTGCACATAATGAGTTGCGAGCTTTCACGTCGAGCGGCCGGTTGTGTGCCCCGAGCTTCGTGATGCACTGAGAGAAATTTATTAAAGGAATATTTGCTATCAAGATTAAGTATCCCATTTTAGGGAAATTGCCTGAGTACCATGGGTGCACAAATAATTATAATCACGCAGTATTGCGAAGAACGCATCATGAAAGCGACACAACTGATTAAGTACAACTAAATCTGCGTCAGTTTTATGAAAAACTTAGAAAAGGACCTTTATCGAAATACCCAGCTTAGGGACATTTACATGTCCCTTAGCTGGCTACAAAACTTCAACTCATAGGTACGTATGCCATGCTTTTAGTCTTAAGTTGAATGTTGCACAAGACCAAATTATTTGTTAGGTGCAAAGAAAAGTGTAAATAAATTATCAAATTATACATTTATTTTTGTACCCACTGTACCCCTACCCTAGCATAGCATTGCTTAATTGGAACAGCCCAAGTTGTCTTGAAGTCTGCATCTATATTGCAGTTTTATTGCTCGCCTGTGTACATGGCTTTATTTGAAACAATTTACTGAGACAGTGAGATAAATTATTTTGTACGCCTATGTCTAAATTGACCTTGGGCTACTTCATTCTAATTTTCTAGATGAACGGTTTAAAAATAATTGCTATGTATTTAAGGTAAAATATAAAATATTATTATTATTATTTATTTATTTATTTTCCAGGGATATAATTTTGTAGTTACTTTCAAATTACGATAATAGGTAAAATTAATCAACCCCCGACACAAAAAAGAGCTGATGACCTTGAAACAGCGGAACCGATTTTGATAAAACATATCTAAGAACCACCGCTCGAAAACCTGATTTTAAATTTAAAAGAACGCATCCAAATCGGTTCACTCGTTTAAGAGCTACGGTGCCACAGACAGACACACACACACAGAGACACGTCAAACTTATAACACCCCGTCATTTTGCGTCGGGGGTTAAAAATATAAATAGAATGGGTCTTTAAGCGGTACAATATTGTTTTACAATTTCAAGGGAATAAGATATTTATTTTGTTATTAATTAGGGTAACGTGTCAAGCTGACAGATCATAAAATTGAGATTGAATGTGTCTCTACGAGTACCGATATCGTGGGAAAGTTTTAAAACAAAATTAAATATGGTATTTTGTTATTAAATAGGAATAGGTGAGAGACAGTCACAACGAGATAAAATTAAGATTTTTTCTAACATCATCATTGGTAGCCTTGTTCCACCCACTCCTGAGTATAGGCCTCCTCCGTTTTGGGCCATGTTTTCCTGGTCTGTGCGAGTCTCATCCAGGTCTTCCCTGCGATCTTCTATAGGTTGTCCACCCACCTGGCTTATGGTCTGCCAACGCTCCTTTTACCGTTTCTCAGCAACCATTCCGTTAGGACTGGGCTCCACTTACCAACTTAATATGTCTAGCCACTTTTGTCCTTACAAATAATAAAATAATCTAAACTGGTCTAACGTAAGAAATCTTTTGAGGAATCATTCTGGACAATTTACTTTTCAGGTTATGTGCACTTACATATAATATCCTCCCCTTTTTTATTTAACAAGACCTATATTTAGCGCTGATGATAATATTAGTTACCGCTACATCGTATAACTATCGATACATTGTTGTGACGTAAAGCCTTATTGCTTGTAATTATATTATTAGGCACAATTTTGCGCGCTTCTGAAGAACTATGGCACATGTATTTTATAGTATGCGATTTAGTAATAACATGTTATTCCGTAATTGCAGGACAAAGGCCTAATTTGGGGAGAAGAGAGAACAAGCTTACGAACTGAGAAAGGTCGATTTAAAATAAGTTAATAGTTAGGTTAAGTTAATATAAGTTTATATTTTCACTTATTATTGATGACAGCAGCGAAAAAAGAAATCATCGTTGTAATGTGATTCTATTAAAAAGAAATACTGAAATAAATACTTTTGTAGACGGTCTTTGAGCGATGAAGTATAATGAAATAAGTAATAATAATTGTATAATAATAATAATTTGAAGTTTTACCGAACGCGACGTTTCGCCGAAAAATTATTTCAACGATTTACCGAAAGCTTTAGTAATTAGCTTTAAAGCTTACTTATTCGTTTATTCTTTTCGTCCTCGTATCGCAATCGTGTCGTACCGTCTAAAGAACAAGTAAAGCTAATTTGGTAAATCCATTGAGTACCAAGGCCGCGTTGACTCAAGATCATGTCATTTACACAACGGAATGAGTGTAAGCCTCTGTAATTATTCGTAGTTGCTTCCACGCTTATGTATCGATACCCCTATGGAATACTAACGATATACTGGTATATATGTCAGGGGTACGTGATTTCACGTTATGGCACCAATTCTATAGGAACGAAATGTGTCGTTTTTTGCGGTCGGCCTTTAACATTTTTTTTAATATTTTGACATTTTTATAACATCTTATACCTCCGACATTTCAATATATTTTTTTTTATCTGTTGTTTAATATTTAAATTTAATTAGTCGTAATTTTATTTTGGGTCCTTTTCTGTTTTGAATTTAAAATAGTTTATAAGTTTTTTAATGTATATGTGTAAAACTATGGACTAGAATTATGTCAGAAATAAATAAATTATTAATATTATTATTTAACCTTTATTCCTAAAACGCAATGGACAGTTTTGTTTCTTCTTCTCAATCATACTTTCTTAGAAAAATGGTCTTAACTGTTTCAGACCTGTCCTCTAAATACAAAGTTATTATTTATTTAACCTTTTCACAGCCACGGACTTCAATAGAAGTTAAGCTGCCTTGAAATTTTAGTTAGATTTACATGTTTTAATGGCACCTGTACGCCTTTAAAACAAAATCAATTTCTAAAGGACACACTCTTATTTTGTTTTAAAGGCGCACGTGCCATTAAAACATGTAAATCTAATTAAAATTTCAAGGCAGCTGAACTTCTATTGAGGTCCGTGGCGATGAAAAGGTTAATAAGCTATTATTTAAGTCCTAATAAACCGTGGATGGAATGTGTAAAAGATGATATTATGGCTAGAAAGAGGGTTACTACCGAGATGACGACAAATAGAGAACTATGGAAGAATAAGACATTTTGCACCATTAAATTGAGATAATGCCAAAACTCAAACTCAAACTCAAAGCATTTATTTCAATTAAACCATTTACAGGCACTTTTGAGTAGTCAAAGAGTCGGTCAGTTAGTCAGAAAGTTGAAGCTAGTTGCCCATTCCAAAACGTAGATCTCAATGGAGAAGAACGGGCAAGAAAACGGTGATGATGCTTACGTACTTAAGTAGGTACTGTTCTATTGATGCGTCTCCATTCTTGTGGTATTATATAGGTACCTACTTGCGACTCTAATTGACTCACTTTTGTAAGACTACTCGTTAATACATTTTATTGATTCACTAATTATTGTTTTGTTACTCAAATCGCTATTGTGTTATAAATGTTGTCTTACATAATTAATGAATTTAAGCACTTTTCATATTTAAAATAGTTATTACATTGTTTATATAATTATTCAGATGAATATATTTGACTTACTAAGGTAAAGCAGTGCATAATTAAAAACGTTCGTTACAGATAGCGCTTGAAGCTCCGTACTGCTTTACCATAGTACATAGTTGTGTGTCGTAATGGTTATGTTAGTCAAATATCGTTCAGCCTTTGAAGTATAAAGTGCTCCATGTGGAAGTATTGAAATATATTTGATTTATTATACCTTGAATGTTTTTTATTTGAAATATCTAGTCCAACACTTTGATACAGGACAAATTACGAGGCTCGTTGGTCATTGCGATAGTTGTACCGGATCAATGTACGAAGTGACTAGAAAGTACAAGAATGTACATTATTCTGAAAGAGATTGCAGCCCTCGGGCCGTGGGTTTCGAGTGCTCGTGATCAGTTCAATGAAAACTCCAAACGGCTGGTTGAAACGTCCAGTGACACAAGGGCTGGCTTTTACCTTGGTCAGCGGCTAAGCATTGCCATACAACGTGGCAATGCCGCCAGTCTCTTGGGCATATTACCAATCGACAGCGATGGGAAGGAATTTTTCGACGCCATATTTTAGTTTGTTAATAGTTTTAATTATTAAGTAAGGATATCATATTTGTATTTTATTAATTAATTAGGTTTATGTTGTTCTATATGTACTCGTTTTAATTCTGAATAAACTTATTCAGAAATAAAGATTATTCATGTCATTCGCCCATTTCTTTCTATTATTCCATGAAAACAAACCACCCCCATTCAAAACTATAGTATCGTGCTCTCTAAAAGTCAAGCTAAAGTTAATTTCGTGGCCCTTATTCAGTGAGCTCCGGCTATTTGCACAATGGAAGGAATATCATTCCCTCTCATTAGGATCAAGTACTTCCTCATTAAGGTCTAATGTAGCGAAGGTGGAGACGTTTGCTTTGTTCCGCTTTTATGTTATTTTTATCATGATGAATGGTATTTAAAACTTTTGTTTTCTTGGTGAAATCAGGACTGCTTCATAAAATACGTTTAGTTTACGGGGGTTGAGTTTTCCGTCAAGAATTTTTCACTAGCAGCTCGGAGTTTGGATTTGTGCCCAGTTGATGGCAATAGGCTCGCCCCTATTATAAGGGACTTAAACATAACTAGCGAAATGTGGGTGTAATATAGGTACACCTCTGCCTAACCCTTCGAAAAAATACAGGCGTGATGTTATGAGTTATTTATTTTATCTACGAATGTTTTTTTTACCTAGGAAATAAGGTTTTTTAAAATGAGCAGTTCAAACTTAACTTTTAACCGATTTCAAAAAAGAGTAGGCATTCTTTTAGACCAGTGGTTCCCAACCAGTGGTCCGTGGACCACCAGTGGTCCGCAAGAGCTAAAATATGGTCCGGACAAGATTTTAAACAAAATGATTGAAACAGAGGGCAGTTTTGGTGTGAAAAAGTAATTTCATACACAAAAATTCGTGAAATCGCTTTGCGCTGTCTTATGCTTTTCTCCACAACTTATTTATGCGAACAAGGATTTAGTGCTTTACTGATAATAAAAAGCAAGTTCAGGAATCGATTGAAAGTAAATGATGATATTCGTGTACCTTTGAGCAAAAAAATTTCCACAAGAATTCAAGAACTTGTAAACATGCGTGCTCAAAAACCTCATTGACGCAAACTGAATTACGTACCAACAAATTAAGTGTTTTGTTAATTAATGTTACTTTGGAATTTTACGATTACGTATGTTAAACTTTTCGATTAAACTTTATTTTTAGATTGATACAATTTATTATTTAATGTTGTAGTCCTTGCTAATAATAATGAAATCAAAGTGGTCCCTGGTCAATAACAGGTTGGGAACCACTGTTTTAGACGGTGGCCGGCCCCTAAAAAAATAACTCTTGCATAGACGATTCAAAGGTATTTCAAAATCTGAATTAAGATTGATCAAGTTTGCAGACTGAATACAAGTACGGTCACACTATTTGTTTATTTATTTGGAAAAAAAACATGCACTACATTACTATAGGCACTCCATTTTGTTTTAACTTTTAAAATATATCTTTTCGTTGGAAAAATTAAAAAAAATTATCCATTTCCTCAGTCAACCCCAAAACTAGGTACCTCAAAAACAACTCATACACGCTCACATTTCAAAATATAACTAAATCATACAAAAAATGATTTCACAGTGACAGCTAAGCTTTTATCCACTTCATGAGTATTTAATTAATTAACTCAAGTTGTCCTTTGACTCTTAATATGGTGTCATAGCACAAATGTACAAACAAATATGGACCTCTAAATATGTTCTACGTATGTTCTGTGTAAAGGTTTTATGGGTAGATTTCATTTTAGGACCGCAAGGTGAGGTAATTGTGCCATAGGCGGAGCGGGAAGCGAGTACCGCCCGTAAATATACAACATAGAAAGAGATCTATGATACTACGAGTATAGAAAGACTATCAGAAGAAACGTCACAGAAAAACTGTGGTCCCTGTCTCAGTGACGCCATCTAGCATAATATAGCAAAATTACATAATAGTCAGGTTTGACACGATACACTTTTACCGACACGACAATTAGGCTATAACAATGTAAGATTCGGTATATTTTCTTCGAAAATAAGTTTCTTTTTTTTTCTTAAGTTTCTTTTTTTTTCTTTTGCTCACAATGCGACATGTCATTTGGGGCGTGTGACACGAGACACAGAACTAAACTGAACAGAACTGACTGACGGTTGTTAAGGTGAATCCACAGCTGTAGCCCGCCAAATACAAATTTTCTTTGGTTTTTTGCAAATTGCAGCCCTGTTTTACGTAGTATGTTGATTAAAATGCGATTCGCGACTGTAGGAATTATATATTTATTGAATAATAATCATCAATTTGATATCCATCGTCAAACTTTGGAAATATGTTGCACCTAAGAATTTTTCAGAATATTTCATATGAAAATTCTAAGACGGAACAAATTTCCAAAGTTTGACGATTGATGTGAAATTGGTGATTATTATTCAGTAAATGTATCATTTGTACAGTCACCAATCGCATTTAATCAACATACGACGTAAAACAGAGCTGCAATTTGCAAAAAAACAAAGAAAAATTAATTTTGGCGGGCTACAGTTGAGATTTCACCTTAACAACTATAAGTATATTTAAATGTCTTTGACTACATCGAGTTTTATAAGAGTATCGAGTCTCTTAGTCATACATGCGTGATAGTCTCTTTTTAAAGCTGGAAGTGCCATTAGCTAAGGTATTGTAGGTACTGTTCCTCTATAGCGATGGCTGTCCGATCTCAGTTCTGGCTTTGTCCTACCTACGGGAGTTTACCATTTCGTTCAATCTTAGATTTCAGTTAGCTACACTCGCGGTCAAATAATACGGGTGGATGACTAAAATCCCTCTAACTTGCAAATTAATAATGATACATGTATGAAACTAACTTTATATTACAGAGCATTTTAATATCGTATGAAACAAAACCTTAAATGATCTGCAATGTAATTAAAACAATTTTAAATTTTAAAATACTTAGAATTTGGAAATAAATTCAATTCACGGTTGTTTTTTCACTTTTATTTTCAATATGTCAAATCAAAATGATAAATGGCGGTCATTGTCGTCTTTCACCATCATTATTGAATTATGAGTATTTTCAGGACGTTGGTATCAATCGCGTGGACTGGCTTGAGAAGCCCGGACCTGAATCCAAATAAACTCGCTTGGGACGAGCTTAAGAGGTGTTTAAGAAATCGAAACCTCGCCCCAGCTACAATCCGAGAACTTAAACATGCGTTAGTGGAAGAATGGACTAATATCCCGCTACATCACATAAGAAACTTAATAAACAGCATGCCCAATCGCCTGGCAGTTGTAAGAAGAGCCCGTGGAAGCAATACAATTTTGTTTTAAACTTCGTTTTTGTGTTGTATATGAGGTACCAACCATTATTATTTCAACGAAAAAAATACTGACAGTTTGTTTTTTTATGTAATTTTGACAATTAAACTACTAATGTTTCCAAAATTTGGTGTTGTTTTATTAACTGGCAAATTAGCTACAACAAACAGTTTCATTCATGCCGCAAGCGCTATTAGTTTAAGAGTAATTTTAGTTTTTATACTGACCCGTATTCTTTCTCCGCGAGTGTATTTTAGTAAAGTAATCAATCAATCTGCCTAGCCATTTCCCAACTACATATGTTGGGGTCGGCTTCCAGTGTAACCGGATGCATATGAATACCAGTATGTTGATAAACCAATTTTAATTAATGAAAATTTTATATTGTACACTATTGGGAATGTGTGTATTTCGGATATTATTCCATTTCGTGCGTACAGAAATCTTCTGTTGATTTAATTTTAAGATCTTTGAAAGCTTTTATAACAGCTTGGGGCTTGTATGCTGAAACAAAAACTCCAAAGGGCATGCCTTTACATTATTTTTAGGTAAGGCAGCAGAAAACGCGGGTGATGAATTTAAAGCTTCAGTAGTTTTAAGGGGAACATTAGCAAAAAAGTTGTCATATTCCTGATGCTGCAAAAATCGCCAGTAACTATTTTCATAGCACTGCCTAAGCTGCGCTGCGTACTTAAAAACTTGTAAGTAACAAAACAAATATCGTCAGCTATTCAGGTACATTAGGGAATCCGGAACAGTAAGTACAACGAAATATCCACAGTTAGATCAATTGACAGCAAAGTAGGTCAAACGTGCGATATACTCGAACTTCGAATGAATACCTGTAACTTTGGGTGGAAGTGGAACTGATACAAAGTGAGCAAATGACAAGCGAGCGAATTGAACAAAGTAAATACTCGTTCTTGATGACATATTTGAGGCGGTTTTACTTAAAAAAAATATGTTTTGTATTGTAGTTACTTTGTTTTTTCAATGTTTATAGGTACATATATTATTAGATTCCAGCCATTTCATTGCTTTTAGTATTTCGTTGTTAGTGTCAGTTTCTAGGTTATTCCTGTTTTAATATTTTATTGTCAGAGTAGTTTCATCAGCAAATAGTGTACAGTTATGTTTTAGGCTCTTGTAAAAGTCATTTATATGTATTATAAATAATGGAGGCCCTAATACGCTTCCCTGAGGAACACCACAACTATTTATTTTTAACCCTGAACTGTATTTTTTATGTTATTGTAAATTTTTGATACTACTGTCCTTTGCTGGCGACTCGATAAATAACTTTTAAGCCAGGCCAGTCATGCGCCTTGCCTCTTATGCCATATTTCTCCATTTTGCAAAGTAAGAGACTATGTGGGACAAAATCAAAAGCTTTGTATGGATCTAAAAATAATGATAATACAGAAATTTTGTTATTGAGGGCTTCAGATATCAGTTTGATCAAAGTAAAACAAGCACGAGTAGTCGAACTATTCTTCCTGAAACCAAATCGGTTCTCAGTATGTTCCTTTTATTTAAAAAATTGACTATTTTTCCGTACATTTCCTTTTTTTAAATCTTTATAGTTAATATAAGTCTGAAATTGCCAACCCGTTTTGACCAATTGTGGTGATCAATGCATGTACCTTCTCTGTATGAGAAGAAGCCTTTGCCCAGCAGTGGGACAGTAATCGGCTGGTATTATTATTATAATACTACACAGTTCCAACATTACGAAGGATTCCGGAGAGTGGAATACTTATAGAAGCAATGTGGGTTACAATTACTATTTTCACAGAAGTAAGATGCAGTGGATTCGCTTAAAATTTTATCGTCTGCAAATAAAATCCTTAACTTCGCGACTGACCGATTGATTGGCTGTCAAGCAACAAACAGTCTAAAACCTGAATATTATAACGTGAATAATGAAATACGTGTTCCGTACAGGGAACAATATGGGACTAGAAAAGCAACCGAAGGGTCTTCAAATATAGGGCAAAATTTTATTTGCGAACAAATTTTTGAGAAAAAGCGCGTGGTTGGTATGGCTCTCTTAAATCAAAATTACATTACGAAATTAGTGACATGAAGTGACATAAAATAATCGGGAGACTTTTTCGTTGGTAACAGTCCCATGGTTCACGCGAGCGAGCGACTGACGCTCCAGGCGGTCCCGCCGTCCGTACACTTGTACGAAAAAGTCGCGCTATCATATTATGTCACTAATTTCGTAATGTAGTTTTGGGTTTAGAGAAATTTAAGTTGTGTACAAAGCCAGCAAAGGAGTTCAGACGAGGCAGCACAAGTAGTTTAAGTCTATATTAGATAAAACTCCCAATCTTCCAGTTCATTGTGGACGAGGGCCTTAATAAAACTACGTGACGCTAAAACTCATTACAACCCCGCTACCTTAAGGGCAGATTTCATTGTACACCCACCTAAGGGCTGTGAATAATTCATTCCAAGCGAGCTTTTTGCTGAATAAACATTAACCATTCACGACTATACTTATACATACAAGGAATTTATTTTTTCTATGCCTCTGACATATTGCTGTCGGTGTAAAGGTTCTGATTCATTAAATATTTTTCTGTGTCTTGTCTTTTTATCTGTCTTTTGCTGACAGGGTTATGTATTTTACGCGTATAGATTTAAGCATATTTTTATGAAAATTTCTTTATACCCTCGAATCATCATGGCTGTATGGGTTTTAATACATGATGTGTCTATCAACTCGTCTGGCTCGCGCAATGGTTAAAGGCTAAGTTTTCTTTTAATATAATCAGAATGGTGGATTTAAGACGTCAATAAATAATGCCTGGATTTTTTTTTCAGTTATGGTAATTTTGGGCATCAAAATAAAGGGCTTGAGAAGACTATTCCAAAAATTTAACACTAAAAGGTTTAAAATAAAAATAAAATTGAAAAATACCCTGCAACCAATAAGTTCAAAACAAGCTCACTTTTCAAGCAGCTTGACGCAGTTGGTGACATCAAATCTAAAATTGAATTAACATAACTGCCACTAACTGCGTCAGACTGCTTGAAAGTGAGCTTGTTTTGAACTTTTTATTTGCTTTAGGGTTTTATTTTCTCTAGTATTTTTTTTTCACGATATAAGGGACAATTACAATAACATACATACATAAACTCACGCCTTCTTCCTATGGGGGTAGACAGAAACTACAGAACGCAACCTGCTACGATCCTTACATACTCCTACTGCCTCGTTTACGTTCGTACATCGTGGTCATACACGCACGCCGGTTGCGAGTACTACGCACCTGACCCTTCTGAAGAACATCACCAATAAGATCACTATTATGTCCTCCTAGGGCGTCCCCTCCTAGCATTTCCACTCACATCTGTCTTGTAAATACCTTTTGTTAGTCGCCTTTCGTTCATCCTCTCAACATGAACAAACCATCTAAGAATATTCTTTTAAATTTTTGTCACTACATCTTCTTTAATTACAACAATGAGCTCTTGTAATAGGGGACATGTTTTGTTCTCTTCATGTCTTTAGTTTTCCCCCTGTTATAAGGACTATAGTTTTTGCAGTTGTACTTACTAGTTGTGCGCTTGTTAGAAAGCAGATAGCACGGTTGTTTTTCTTTCAGTCGCGTTTCCTTTCTTAAATACTAACTACTACTTAGGACAATTAACGTAATTAGTTAATTTAGAAGCTAAAAAAAATTTTACTTAAAAATATCAGAAACAGATTAAGACTATATGGCAGAAAACCCATACTGAAAAGTGAAAGTACCTAACTGTGTCCGTCTGTCCATCTGTCTGTCTGTTATCTTTTTACGCTTTAGCGGCTGAATCGATTTGGATGAAATTTTGCTCACGGATAGACCATGACCTGGGTTAGGACTTACGACACGTACTTTTTGTCTCGTAAATTTACGGATCATTCAAAAGTAGTAGTAGGTACTTACCTACCCAAAGGATATCTTTAACAAATAAAATCCGGAGATAATCTAAAACTTATCATTCCATACGTGTTTTTACCGCGCATCGTGTGCGCTATAAAAACGGAACCATTACGTTTAGTGCCGCTGTCATAAAATCATTATACTGTAAATCATTTCAGTTCACTTTCTGAATGTTAAGCTAAGGAACTGATAGAAAAATGTTTGTTTATCAAGTTGTATATTGATTCTTAATTCTAACAGCAGATGAAGGAAGAAAAGATGACTCAGGGACTTGATATTGACGATTAGACCAACCGGTTTCGGCGAGAATCTTGGACAGCTGATGTTATAGTAATTTTGACTTGCGCAAATTAAAAGTATTTTATAGAACATGTGTGAGTAGTACAAGCAGTAAAAGAGTTTTCTACTTATGTTTAACTTATCGGCAAAGTACCAACCGGGCATAAATACCAACAAAAGCCGGGTAGTTTAAATTCAATAGTCTTGGCAAAAGCTTTGATTTTTTAAGAAAGCGGACAACGGTTAGACATTACAAGCTGTCCAAATATAGAGCGTAGTTCGTCATCTGCACCTTCTAAAACTTTCACAAATACTGTTTTACAAAAACCATATACCTACACAGTAACCCAATACGAGTACAAATAAAACCTTTAGTTTTTAATATAATTCCAACATAACATTCATTACCTAATGCGCGATGTTATTTATTACGTAATCAGTGTGTCAAAATGTCAAACCTATAGTTTTATGACAGCTGCACCCACAGATTATTAAAGGTCGGAGGCGCATGAGTCGTTGCCCGGAATG
This sequence comes from Dryobotodes eremita, assembly GCA_917490735.1. Lineage (NCBI taxonomy): Eukaryota > Metazoa > Arthropoda > Insecta > Lepidoptera > Noctuidae > Dryobotodes > Dryobotodes eremita. The sequence goes on along the minus strand of OU823254.1, from coordinate 3,706,106 downwards.
TTACCATTTTAGGAATATTATTATTTTTATATAAACACTTAGAACTAGGTATAGTGTATTTATTTTAGTTCTTATTATTATTTTTTTCGTATGCTGCACTTGTTGATGTCATGACGTCAACGCCGGCTGTCGCAAAAACCAGCGCTGGGGCTCTGTCTCGCATAGGGTTTATGCTGAGCAAAACACGTATTATGCAAATAAAAGTATTTTCTTTCTTTCTTTTTTCTTTCTAAATTCAAATACTCTTGAAAATGACAGATTTTCATGAAAACTGTTATAATAAGAAGGAACCGGTTTCCTAGGAAACCCTAGTTTTAAATTTTGTCAGAGCTCCAAAAACAACAATGAAATAAAAAACTAACCCAAGCAACGCCATTCAACAAAGTTAACTTGAACAATAAATCTTCAATTCGGTGCGCACCCGGACGATCATAATGTCATTACAATATCTCAAATGGTACCGCCTATAAAATCATTACGACCAATCATTTGGGGCACAAACAAGAATACGAAAGCATTTGATGTAAGGCACTGTGACACTAGGGATGAATTACTTTCGAGAACTCGTCCTATATAGAATAATTATTGGGTAATATAATATAATTATTGTATAATATATTATTACGGTGGGAATATCATCATTCTCCTGCCCTTATACCAATTAAAATTATATATTATTATTATATTTAAAACCCCATCTTATTTTAAAGAACGTTTCAAGTTCTTTCATGACACACATAATAGATATCTGAGGTCATCGGAAAACTTAAGACTAGAGATGCCGATGCATTCCACCAGTTTTTATGACAAGTCTTTTACAGTTCAAGCAGTACGGTTATGGAATGCCTTGCCCTAGTCGATAAGGCGTGCTCAATCTTTGTCCACTTTTAAAATTATGGTTAAAAAACACTTGCTCTCGCCTTAAACATCATCATTACATTTAGTTTCCCTGCTCTTCTTTCATGTTTATTATTGTATACATTATATGTAGATAAGTATATGTTTTATGTATTTGTTGTATATGTAAATGGTACACCACTGACAACCTGCATTATTGTCTCTCATTCTCCCTTGAATCCATCCAAAGGTAGTCTGTAAAAGATCGCTTTTAGCGATAAGACTGCCCATTGTGTCACCCTGTGTAAAATGTCTACATTTATATCTGTAATTTTTATGGTGTAAGTAATAAAGAGTATTCTATTCTATTCTATATTTATACTACTTATAATACTATTATATTACTTATGTTTTAAAACATATATTTTATATTTATTATACTTTTTATATGGGTAGTATTTAAACGCAAATCAAAAAATATCCTTTTTCTATGCAATAAGATTCCGAATTCCCATCAAAATTACTGATTGCACAGCAAAATATTCAACTCAAAATATCACTAAACACACTACAATTTATTTTCGCAGCGTACAGCGATTTTTCCTAAAGCAAAAGCTTTTTCATCAATTTATTTTCTATTCCCAACGAGTACCACATTTTTTTAATTGCGTTTTACCGAAATCTAGGGTAATCTAAATATAGGGTTAGGGTTAATAAGCTGGTCGACGGAGCCCCGCTTCGCGGGGCTCCTATTTCTGTCTAAAGGGTTTAAAGGAACCTAACCAACCGAACCTCGGGATGCCACTGACGTCGACCATCTAGGGTTAGTATTTTCGGGAACATTTATTATGTTTTCGGAAACTTAGTTCATTCTGGTTGATTTGCTGTGCAGTCAGTATTTAATTGGCTGTGCAGTCAGTATTTAAATGATGGAAATAAATTGCTATGTGATTATTTATTTGATGTGCAATTAATAATATCCCTTTTTATATTAATTTATACTAAATATATTACTTACCCAATTTATTTGTGATCGGCGCAACATTTCTTCCATACTTCTCTACCAGTCGTCATATCGGTAGTCACCCCCTTTCTAGCCATATCATCTTTCACAAAATGCCTACCCAAATGCCTTTGCTTTGGTATTGTTCGTCGAATCGTTGAGCTCCTTAAATTCTGAGTTGAGCTACACGATTACTGACAAATGCGTGCACTGACTGGACAGGTCCACTCAATCTGTGTGTTTTTTCCTCAAAAGACCATCTCAGACACAAATCTACATGGTCTTCACATGATCTGACCAAGATTATGTCTGGACTTTAAAAGAGACTGTGACCTCTGATTTTGTTTCGGCCTTTCTTCTCAGAGTAGTCATAGGAAACGCCATCTAGTTTTTAAAATATGATTGACGTGTAAAAGTGTTTGTTCAAACCTACTTACAGAAATAAAATCATTTATCATTTATTTTATCATTTACACTGTCCATCCACCGTTTCTTTGGTCTTTCCCTACTCTTATAGCCTTCTCTTATTAATGTCGTTCATTTGTAAGGTGCGTTTTGTTTGTGCAGAATATACTATTTTTCTTTCTTTTCTTTTCTTTCTTTCTTCCATCCACATACAAATTCAAAACTTTCCTCACGACAATTTCCTCATTTCTCCTTATCACATGCCTATACCATGACAACACATTTCCACAAATGTCGAGAAAATAACTTGTTTTTTTTATTTAAACAAACGATAGCACTATGTACCTACTATAAAGCTACCATTTACTGGGTTCGTCTTTCATTGACTTGAATGTGTCCGGGCGGCTGAGAGTATGTCATGCTCACTCAAATGTCTCGCTGGTGGTGGCGTGTATATTGGGTCATTAAGTTCCCTTCAAAATAGTTGAGTTGAATGGTGCTGATCCTTACGTCATGTTCGTGAACAGGCGCCGTCAGTAGGGACTGGTGATGTCTTAGCTGTCATGGTTTATTTTGATTTCTGAATTGTTTTTTTTTTTGGGTCTATGTTTTTATTACGGACGCTTTTAACGTGCACGTCTTTCTACATCGTTCCCACATGTATAATTTCAACATGAATGATGTAACCAATTTTTTGATTTAAAAAACTTTTTTACAAAAGCAACCGACTTCCAAAAAAACACTAAAAGACGTGAAAGATAACTTCAATTTCGGAAGTCGATGGCCAAAGACGAAAATACACAACCAAAGACACCGACTTCCGAAATTAAAGTTATATTTCACGATTTTTTGTGTTTTTTTTTGGAAGTCGGTTGTATTTTTGTAAAAAAGTTTTTATTTTTCACTTTTTTGTTGTGGTACCTACCCCACCGACATTCGTATACCACTACTTGATATGTAAGTAACCGTGACAAAAAAATATTATAACATCATCAATATAAACTAAGTGGAAAATATACGCAATATTTTTTTTTTTTTTTTTTTTTTTTAAAAACGTTGCCCCACACTAGGAATTTCTCCTGTATTGTGGGTGCGTTTACAAACATTCAAACACACATACACAAACAGCCAGACCCGGAACAACTACTTGTAGGTCATACAAATATTTGTTCCGTGCGGGAATCGAACCCGCGACACGCAGCGCAGCAGTCAATCGCTTAACCACTGCGCCAACCGTGCCGTGCCGTATTATTAAGGATAACTCAGAAATTACTAGTCAGTACTTGCTCCAATTTAAATGGGACCACATGTGAATCAACAGCTTTATAAAGAATAAAAAAGAATTGAGAACCTCCTCTTTTTTTTGAAGTCGGTTAAAAAGAGTGTCCGTAGAGTTTCTTGTCCATCCTTTTCCATTGGTATCTACTGCGCTTTGGAATGGGCTTCTACCTTCATCTTCCTGACTGACCGATCTCTTGACTATTCAAAAGTGCCTGTAATTGATTTATTTTAAATAAATGCTTTGAGTTTGATAAAGCTGGCATGACAGACGCGATTATAGTCTTTAATGTATACGTATTAGAAATGGTTTCAGGTTACTAGGATTAAGACATGACCTATCTCGTTTGACTGCCTCATGGGTTAGTGGTTGCAAGTGCTACTGCTGAGCATGAGGTCTTAGGGTCGAATCCCAGGTCGGGCAAAGTGTTATTGGGTTTTTCCATCTGTAATTTCTCAGTAGCAGCCTGAAGACTGGTTTGTGCCCGGTTGATGGCAATAAGCCCGCCTCCTATTACATTAATCCATTATATTTATAATTATAATCTGCACCTTGATCTGTTTAAATTTATATAATAATTTTTAAATATTAATTTTATTAAAAAATATTTACATAAAATTGCAGGTTTTAAGGGATAGAGATTTCTATTAGGGCTTAAAGAATAATTTCTATATAAATAATTTTGAAGATTATTAGTTTAATTTAACTTTAAACCGCCTGGAGTCTGGTCTATGCCCGGTTAATTGCAATAAGCCCGCCTCCTATTAAATGCGACTTAACTAGAACATAACTGGCGAACTGAGGGGGTACTATACGTACACCTCTGCCCTACCCTACAGGGAAACAAGTCGTGATGTTATGTTATGTTAAGACATGGCCCAAGCATTAACGAAAAAAAGAAAAGTAACCACTACTTTAATGCCATTGTATTTGAAAAAGTTCTTTAATACAGAATTCTTTATTATTTTGCTTTATTCAAAAGAACCAGGTATATAAAAATATTTACAGTCTAGCCTATGAAACGTAAGCAATTTTAATTTAAATTAATTTTGTATGTGATTATTATTTTCAAACTTAGAATAGTTTGATTGTACACAAGTTCTTTCCGACCTCTTAGTCTGATATAATCATATAAAGACTTTGTTCATGTGCTGATGGTGCGTCAGTATTTCTATACTCTTCACACTAAACTAACTGAAAGGGTTTTGCTCATTTTAGTCTTCGCACTATGTTTGTGTTGAATGGTGCAACTCATGAGGAATTACTGTTTCAAAAACAAAAAAAATACAGAGAATTATTGCTTGGTAACTTCAATAATGCTTTATATAAACATCCCAGTCTAAATGATACTTTCTTCCACATTACCCAAATATAAAAATAGGCATAATAAACCGTAATATTTATTTTCAGCTGAATAGAATGCCTGTCATCCTTACAAACTGTAAGAATACCGTGCCTAAATATAACCACGAAAAGTTTATTTTGTGAAACATGTCAGACGTTTCATTCATAAAAAATCGTATTGGTCTACTCAATAGATATCGACCTTTATTGATTGCTTTTAAATAATAATATTTCCTTATTTAAGAATAAGGAAATATTAACTATTTACTATTTAATTTCTAACTCCTAAGGGAGTTAGAATAGAATAGAATAGAATACTCTTTATTATGTACACCATAAAAATTACAGATATAAATGTTGACATTTTACACAGGGTGACACAATGGGCGGTCTTATCGCTAAAAGCGATCTTTTACAGACAACCTTTGGATGGATTCAAGGGAGAAGGAGAGACAATAATGCAGGTAGTCGTGTACCATTTACATATACAACAAATACATACATACATACATAAAACATATACTTATCTACATATAATATATACAATAATAAACATGAAACAAGAGCAAGGAAACTAAATGTAATGATGATGTTTAAGGAGAGAGGAAGTGATGTTATAGAGGTATGAGGAACAGGCTGTAAAGTTCACTCATACTCTATAGAAAAGGGAGGATCCTCCGACCAGACGGGTCTTGTGTCTGGTGGGCAACTGCCCGACGATTGATGTCGGGATGTTGTATATATGCTAGTTGCGCGGTAAACTCTGCTTGCGCGATGCAGGATTTTGCGTGACGTCAGTATGACGCGTAGCTCGCATGTGGCGATTGTAGATGCCACTACAATGTTAACAAACAACGTTTAGTTCGATAGTGAATGTTAAATGAGGAGAATTTTGAGTAAGAATGTGGATAGCTATAAGAATACGGGAAGACCAAAGAAACGATAGATGGCCTGTGTGAAAGTTGATATGGCTGGAAAGAAGGTGATTATCGAGGTACTATATATACTATACTACTAAAAGAGAATTTTGGAAGAAAATGGTATGTTGCGCTGACCTCGAATAAACAGGAAACAGGGCAGCAGAATGATGAGTGAGTATGACAATTACCTATGTACCATTTAAGGTTTATTTATTTATTTAACACATATTATATAAACAGACAAGAAGAAAGGAACAGAAAAATACGTACAAAGGTGATGCTTATTTCTAAAGAAATCTCTTCCAGCATACCTGCGATAGGAGAGTATATTAAAAAGATGTAGACAACGTGTGTAAGAGTAGACGGGAAAACAAACTACATAAAATCTTAAATAATTTTCCAATTTAAATATAAACATACAATATGAGAATATACGTACAAAGATACATACTACTAAAATAAATATCACTAAAATATATAACAATACAATGTAATTCAAATAATAAATACATATGCAATTATGACAAAGTGGAAAGATAGTGCTCTTCAGGTGTGATTTGGTGTGGTGCTGTGTTCGGGTTAGCAAATTTCATAAAGTAGTTTTATTTTAAGTGCGCGTGGATAATTGGAAGATCGCATAATTATCATGCCAGAAAAAGACCAGTCTAATTGCTGTCCTGCATTGTTCTTACACTAAATTTGGTATTACCAAAAATATTTTGACTGTGAAAGAGAGACCTTGACCCCTGAGTTTGGAGCTAGTAAGATTACTTGTAACAACAGACGTGTACTGGAAAACTAAATATTGAATTACAAAATTAATAATTTAACATAACATTTAACTCGTTTCCCCGAAAGGATAGGCAGGCATAGATGTACCAATAGTAGGTGCACCCACATTTCGCTAGAATAGATTTGATTTCATATTAAATATTTATACGTGGTAAATTGACAACACAATAGAAATAAATTGTGATTCATTTTTGTAAAACTCCATGAATACATAGGGTGGCAGGGAAATCGACGCAAAACCTGTTACCATTGATTCAGTACATAATTCTGAGCCCCCCTGCGTTGAAATTTTTCATCGAATGTTAAAAAAAAATATAGCTGTTCCATACATTTTGACCGCGTGGGTAATACATTTTTTTATGAAAAATCTGTTTTTTTTTTTATAACCGACGAAATATTTCTATTTTTTTTTTCTAGGGGGTTTAGGATCATGTACTGAATCCCTGGTAACAGGTTGCGCATTGATGACCCTGCTATCCTGTATTATACCCTACTTCCGAATATCGGTCAAAACCGACCGTAATTTGAAAAGAAAATCCCCGTAACAAAAACACAAAGTAAATACTGATTAGGGCAAAAAAGCCGCCACGTTTGGGCATGTCACGTCAAGCGTAACAATTAACTAGGGGTAAGGTTTAAGTGGCTTGATTTCTGCTGTGTCATGGTTTATTTGGTTGACGAATATTTACTTACAAAATGTGAACCGATAAGATGGTAAATAGGCCTCTAAAAATATTTCCAAGCCAACTTTAACCATAAAAGCTACTTTAATTTGGGAGTCTAATGATAAATGATAAATGATAAATGATTTTATTTCTGTAAGTAGGTTTGTACAAACACTTTTACACGTCAATCATGTTTTTTAAACTAGATGAGGTCGGCGTTTCCTATCTGACTACTCTGAGAAGAAAGGCCGAAACAAACTCAGAGGTCACAGTCTCTTTTAAAGTCCAGACATAATCTTGGTCAGGTCATGCGAAGACCATGCAGATTGGTATCTGAAATGGTCTTTTGAGGAAAGAACCACACAGTTTGAGTGGACCTGTCCAGTCAGTGCACGCATTTGTCAGTAATCGTGCAGCTCGACTCAGGAAGTCAGGACTTAAGGAGCTCAACGATTCGACGAACAATACCAAAGAAAGGACATTTGGGTAGGCCGCATAAATTACTCAAACTGCCAGATCATAATTAAAATTAAATTAGAAAAAAAAAAAAAAGCAATTACCCACATAGTCTTCACATTCACAAAATTAAAATAATATAATACTTTACAAGTAAATACTCATGTCATTGTATATATAAAATTTATCAATGTCAATGTGTATATATAAATTCGGCAATAATGTTTGAAGATCATGTAGATCGGTGTCTGAAATGGTCTTTTGAGGAAAGAACCACACAGATTAAGTCGACCTGTCCAGTCAGTGCACGCATTTGTCAGTAACCGTGCAGCTCAACTCAGAACTTAAGGAGCTCAACGATTCGACGAACAATACCAAAGAAAGGACATTTGGGTAGGCCGCATAAACTACTTAAACTGCCAGACCAAGAATAAAACTGAAAAAAAAAAATGACCCACATAGTCCTCATATTCACAATAATGAAAATAACATAATACTTTTTATAGTAAATATTCATGTCTAAAAAGAGTTAGCAAACTAAAATCAACATTCACTGTGTAAATTTATTGGAGCAGCTCAATCCCAAGCCTTTTTGTCTTCAATATAGTCTTTCACATTATAGTAGGCTTTTTGGCATAATTTCCGCTTTATAAAAGATTTGAATTTATTAAAGCTTAGATCTTGAATGTGGCTAGGAAGTTTATTATAAAAACGTATACATTGGCATCTAAAGGAGCCACCAATTTTTTTGAGCCTGGTTGTAGGAACAAGAAATTTGTGTTTGTTCCTGGTATTTATATTGTGGATATCACTGTATTTTTTAAACAGATTAATATTTTTATGTGCATACAAAAGATTTTCATAAATATACTGAGAAGGCACAGTAACAATATTAATCTCTTTAAATTTATCTCTGAGGGAGTGTCTGGGACTTAATTTATAAATTGAACGAATTGCCCTTTTTTGTAAAACAAAAATTGTCTGTATATCGGCGGCATTTCCCCACAACAGAATACCGTACGACATCACACTATGAAAATAACTAAAGTATACTAAACGGGCAGTCTCTAAATCTGTTAAATTACAGTTACATTGTTGCAGTTGTTGTTGTTGTTACAGTTGTTATTACATTAAGTACAGTTACTGGAGTCGCGCCGCAACGTCAACTTCAAGGCGTTTGTGGTGCGAGTACCGAATTGTTACTTGTCCGTCGTCTTGGAAGAAGACTTTTGGCCACAGGACGTGGTGTTCCGTCGCTTCCGCGGGCAAATACCACAGGACAGCACAAGGACAATTAGCTAGTGAAGTGAAGTGTTACTAACATAGTTTTAAGTAGTATTTATTAACACAAGTTTCAGTTTTATTATGTATTAGTTTGTTATTTTGTATTTTGTGTATTTTATCTATGGGCTTCAGTTGCCCGACAATAAAGGAATTATTATTATTATTATTATTACGAATTTTTCTAACGGCGTATGCTGCAGAGCTAAGCTTTTTCGACAATTTGTCTATATGGGGGCCCCATTGAAGCTTGGCATCCAAAGTTATGCCTAAGAATACTGTGGTATCTTCGGGTTTCAACACTTCACCCTTTATGAGAACACTAGTTTCTACTTGTCTAACATGAGGTATCGTGAACTTAATACATTTAGTTTTTTTCTCGTTAAGAAGTAGGTTATTAACATTAAACCAGTTAACTACTAATTCTCAGTTAACTACTAAGTCTGCATAATTAGCAATGTTATGTGATTTATAATTTGTTTTGGATTGAGTAAATTGGTCTTAATTCCAACCAATAGGCTTGGTAATCTCGCAAGAGATAAAGAATCGGCGTAAATGGTTTGGTTTTTTGACAAGTTTTGTGATGACTTAAATTGCGTAAGAATTGGTTTTTGTTTCACCTGTCAAAGACAGTCGAATTGTTCGAAAAACTAGCATAACATGGCATTACAATGCCAGCGTTCTATTTGCATTAATTTACTACCTCATCGTGCATCGTCCTCAAAACGACGTGGCGATCCTCCAAAACACAAAACAATAAGATTACAAACTCATTAAGTGAGGATTGTATCCAAATTCCTGCAGCGAAGCGTTAGAATAGTTCTCGCCAACACTCAGAGGCGCGCGGGGCTCATGGGCAAAGACTAGTAGGATATACAGAATGCCGGCTTCATACAACGAGCGAAAACGCACGCACACATAGATAATAGATAGTGGCGCGATATGCAGACACGTGTCTACAAACACCAAGAACAAGTGGACTGCCATTGACTGGATTCATGGTCTAAAAAAACAAGGTCTGGCACTCCGGGAGTGACACATGCTTACGTCACTATCCAGTTGCCACTGTATTGCAACAAAACACGAATTAATTAATTAAAATATATATAAGGCATTTAAATTGTCGTTTCGTTTTTCTTATCAAACGAAACAAATCAATTTAAACATATACCAACGTAATTATTACTTAAAACCTCATTGTTTTATCAGATTCGCACAGGTAATAAAGGTGGTTGGGGAGTTATTATTACACACTACTGGTAACACAGCGGTGATGACGTAGGCTTGTGTCACCCACGTGACCACTGTGTCTCGGAACGCTATACCTGGCGAAGTATACTATTATACCATGACTGGATTGACATTGTTTGACATCGCTGTACGTACAGTCAGTCACCCGCGCATCGCTCGGCGGTAACAATTTGACATTGACAGCGCCGTACGACGTTGTAGAAGTAAGGGTGATTTTCGTAGTGCTAATGTGGTTTGCTATTTGCGTATGTTCGTAACTATTCCGTGGCGGCCTTGCGGGGCTCACGGGATTCGAGTCGTGACGTCATACCTTCTAGAAAGGTATGCAGACCGATGTAATACCTTGCAATTTAATGCTGATGTAACATCTTTTAATCAAATTGCTTACAATAATGTCACAGGTTGGACGGATTATTTTATCTTCAAAATATAGCTGGCAGAATAGAAAAGTATGCAATGTGTTTATGAAATGTGAATATGATGGCATCATTAACAACAAAAACATCAACTTTTAACGTTTTGAATACGAGGCTTTTGGCTACTTTTTACTAGTGTATGTATTTTGTCAATTTTTTTGTAATGTGCGTCATGTTTGTGCAGAAAAAACAATTTATTTTTCTTTTTTCTTTCTATTATTAGTAACACAAAAGTTAATAGAAATCGATATTAGAGGGGTTGACAGGAGTAGGTGCGCAAATCGGATTTTTTATGATATTTTTTTTATAAAACATAATTTCATGCCTGTATTTCCCCGAAAAGATGGGCAGAGGTGTACCTATAGTATACCCAAATTTCGCCAGTTATGTTTAACTCTAATGTAATAGGGGGCGAGCCTCTTGTCCTGCATCAACCGAACACAAATCCAGACTCCGTGATGCGACTAATGAAAAAACCCAATACTTCTTTACCCGACCTATGATAAATGATAAATGATAAATGATTTTATTTCTGTAAGTAGGTTTGAACAAACATTTTTACACGTCAATCATATTTTAAAAACTAGATGAGGTCGGCGTTTCCTATCTGACTACTCTGAGAAGAAAGGCCGAAACAAACTCAGAGGTCACAGTCTCTTTTAAAGTCCAGACATAATCTTGGTCAGATCATGTGAAGACCATGTAGATTTGTGTCTGAGATGGTCTTCTGAGGAAAAACCACACAGATTGAGTGGACCTGTCCAGTCAGTGCACCTGGGAATCAAACCCAGGACCTTATGCTCAGCAGGAGTCCTTGCAACCACTAGCTAGATCAACGAAGCAATTGAAGTCATTCATGAAGACATTTATACCTCATAAAATTTTTGGTTCCATTATTTAATGGCAACCCACAATCAACACACTACTTCTTAATGACCTTCCAACATCCACCATTACAGATCGGATCCCTCCACAACCCCATTATAAGTATTAGCCCCATTTTTACCCCATACAAAGATAACCGAAAATACTTCAGACCCCCTAATGACCCCACAAGGGGTCCGCATGAAAAACGACGACGTTAAATGGATGATAGAGAAAGTTTCTTTACCGCTAATAAATTAGGAATGGAAGTATTTGGTGGGATCGTGTGGCAGGGGATTAATATAACCACTGATGTTTGTAAGCTTGATTGTGTTAATTAAATTATTATTTAGACTAGCGACAGACTCTTGCTTGGCACGGTTTTCACGACCTGACAAAACATTGAGATTTCTTTAATATGTAATTTTAATATTAATGTATTATACACATAATTATACCTTTCGGAATAAATTATGTAAATGATGGTGAAAACTGCATAAAAATCCGTTGCGTAGTTGAACGAGCGAGCGAAGTGTCTCCGTTTCAGCTTGGGCAAAAATCCTTTCGTATATCCGGATGTCTGGCTGTTCTCCTCTACAGGTCACATTTTTCAACCGAATCTCGTGAAATTTTGTGAGCAGGTTCGATAATTACCAGGATTTTTTGTCGATTCAGTATTTCGAAATTTTTCAAAATGGCAGGGTTTATATGGGGGTTGAAAACTTAAAACAAAAATATTTCAGGCATTTCGCGCTCTTTGGGCGTGCTTTTGTTTAAAGGTGCACGGTGAACATTCATTCAGTTTTAAGCTATGCAACGACAGACTAGCGAGGTCTACAGCTCACAGAGCCACTATTATATAATATGTATAGATATAGATTAACATATGACGGGGTAAACATAATACCAATATTGGAGGATAGACTGGCAAGTTGATAGTGCAGCTACATCATACAGATACAGGAAGTGACGTAAAAGGAGGTCAAATACCCGTTCTAAATTGAAAAAGTTAGTTGCTGCACAAACAAAAGCGTTGATGTTATGTGTGTGTGTGTGTGTGTGTATTCGATTTTGCCGCAGGCTGTGTCGATTAATGCCGACCCGTACAAGTGTGTAGCATGCCCACGAAGTAAAAGCACGCCTTAGGTTAAAGAAGTTAAAGTAATGTATTCGCGATTTAGTTTCCAAACGTGAAAACAAATAGGTTTTTTAAATATCAATTTTATAACACAATACTCACCAATGTTTTGTGTTATGTTACGTAACTTTATAAAGTTAATTTTGCGCTGCGACTTCGAACATTTTTATTCATTCAACATTCTGAAATCAGTTTAATTTACATTTACATAAAATTGATATTTGTTGGAGTGGAAATAACATCAATTGGAAATAAGAATTTGGATTGACTTTAGGCTTGGTTGCATAAAAGGTGACTAAAGAATTTATGGACGGTCAGCCAAACATTTTTGGAGTTGTTATGCGTTAGGTATTCCTCAATTAAAATACCAATAGGCTGCTAGGCATTCGCGCTTCTTCTCTTTCACCCGTGTTTCACTTTTGTATTTCGTGTTTCGTGAACTGTGGTCTACACATACATACATACACAAACTCACGCCTTCTTCCCATGGGGGAGGGAAACTACAGAATACCACCTGCTCAATCCTTACATACTGCGTTTCATTCGTCTACGTTCATACATATAACTGTGGCCAAATAAATGTTATTCCTTCTTAATTTCTTTTCACGAGTTGTTTGGAAATCGCTGATACCGTGGTGATAAGATTTTTCAGTCAGATTGGTAGCATGACTAACTACGCCTATGTTGTGTTATTAACGAATAAAGGCTTCCACAGACAGGCTCGACGCAACAGCGCTACACAAAGGCGCCGCTCGTCGCGTGACACGCGGTGCCATTGTGTCGGGCGTCGCGTCGCGCCAGTTTGTACGAGCCTTAATATAAGATTACGCTTTGTGTTCCCTGAAATGTTGGGCAGAGTTGTACCCATAGTACACCCATATTTCGCCAGTTATCTTTAAGTCTTAAGTCCCATGTAAAAACTCAATAGAAAATCCCAATAATGCTTTGCTAGACGATTCCCAAACCAAGGAACTCACCAGACCAACTACCTCATTTACAGATCACCTTAGAACAAATCCTCCTGGATATGTATGAGGTCTAAAAAGATACTTTTAATTAAATGTTATCCACACAGTGATATGTTTCTCCTTGAAACTACTACACAATTAATATTCCAATTAATTTAGTTCATTGGTATTCATGATATTTAGATCTAGAAACCTATTTGTCTTACTAAATTGCTCACGTATTTGCTTAACTAAAACGGGTTACTATAATAATGTTCAAATCATGATAACGTCCAAAAATTAAAATGTCCATAAATTTAAATGACCAAAAATAAGAGAAGTCACGAAACCTTAATCTTGTTCTTATCTACATGCCGGACTAATACCTAATTAGTCCGTTGTATTTTTATGGTAAGTAATAATGTATGGTATTGCATGGTATAATAATATACTTCGCCAGGTATAGCATTCCGAGACACAGTAGTCACGTGGGAGACACAAGCCCACGTCATGACTGCTGTGTTACCAGTAGTGTGTCATAATAACTCCCCAACCGCCTTTATTACCTGTGCGAATCCGATAAATCAATGAGGTTTTAACTAACAATTACGCCGGTATAAGTTTAAATTGAATTGTTTCGTTTGATGAGAAAAACAAAACGACAATTTAAATGCTTGATATATATTTTTTAACAGAATGGTGACTGAAAATGTTTCCATACTTCTTGTTTTGTTGCAATAAAGTGGCAACTGGATAGTGACGTAATCTTGTGTCACTCTCGGAGTGCCAGACCTTATTTTTTTAGACCATGTGGTATTGCTTCTGCTAAGCATTGAGGTCCTGGATCCGATTCCCGGGATAGACAAAGTTATATTGGGTTTTTCCATCTGGAATTTCTCAGTAGCAGTTCGGAATCAAGATTTATGCCTGGTTGATGGTAATAGACTCGCACTCTGTTATATTCCACTTAAACACAACTGGCGAAATATGAGTGTACCTAATATTAATAGGTATACCTCTGCCTAACCCTTCGGGGAATACAGGCGTGATGTTATATGTTATGTCTAATTTTTATGGAGAAGGGGAAAAAAGTTATTTTAAATTTATTATTATTTCGTTTATTTATCTTATTACATATTAAATACATTTTTAAATATATTTTACAAAAAACATACAAAAACATTTAAAAATATAAAAAAGTGGCCCATCGGCATCAGAAACAGGGTCCAAGCTGCCGGTGTTCAGGGCTCTAAAGAGACCTCCTCACTATGCATGCCGTGTCCAGGAGTACTGCTCTCTGAATCAAGCCCTTGACCCAGCTGCTGGTGGTGGAAGTTTATAAAACCGTAATTTCTAAATTTCAGGTTAAGGGCTCAAAACCTGGCATGAACACCATGACATAATTATGAAACTTTTACTGAGTATATCTTGAATACTATGAATGTACAAATGCAGCAAAATATTGTCAAGATTTTTTTTGTCAAAGTTCCGAATTTATTCAAACTGCGCAGACAAACCGCGAGTGGGGATCAATTCTCGTTAATTTTCTGTATAAAAATCTCCCTTTCAAAAGAAGAAAACCGAAAACTTAACGATAACGGGTGGATACCCAAAGAGAAAAAAATCATGAATACTCATGCCGAAAAACAACTTTAGTCAAAACAAAAGCAGGCCGAAACCACTTAGACCTAGCCTAAACTTTCATGGGCACGCTTAGTCCAAACACGTTGTAACAAAACTTACAATTTCTAAAAACTCAGTATGACCAGACAATGTTTAACTATCAACCCTTTGACCAGTGTAACTTCAACTCTTCAATACCCCCGCAGTGATGAAAATGTGGTGCTTTTCGTACTGGATTTAAAAGACGGGAGTCTTATATGTATAAATTGGTATTAGGTATCTATAATAGCAAGAGGAAGATTATTTTATTCTGTTACAAGGCATGAGTAAAAGCGGTTGTTACTTAAGTGTATTAAAACGAAAGCTATGTAATACAATGACATTCATCCAATTCCCAGTTTCCCTCTTATAAATAAACGATTTTATTTTTTATTTTTTTATTTTTTTTATTTATAAAAATATACTTGGTTAGCACCAGGTAGACTGATGACCTTGTAGAGGCCGCAGGAATTCGCTGGATGCGAGAAACACAAAACCGGTCGAAGTGGCGGTGCTTGGGGGAGGCCTATTTCCAGCATTGTACGTCTTTTGGCTGATATGATGATAAGTAACATGAAAATTATGATCTGATAAATGCGGACCTTTCCCTACTTACTATGGTGACCAACCTTCTGTGTGATTCTTTTCTCAAAAGACCATTTCAGATACCAATCTACATGGTCTTCACATGATCTGACCAAGATTATGTCTGGACTTTAAAAGAGACTGTGACCTCTGAGTTTGTTTCGGCCTTTCTTCTCAGAGTAATCAGATAGGAAATGTCGACATCATCTGGTTAAAAAAATATCATGGACGTGTAAGTGTTTGTACAAAACTAATTACAGAAATAAAATCATTTATCATTTATCAACCTTGACATGCAAATTATTTTGTCTTCTAACGACTTCCCGAACTTCGATTTATATACCAAGAATCAATTAGCATAATTATGGCTATTCTTCTTCAACCGTCCTTATGTTTTTCCAAATCCTTATGTTTTTTGGGGACCCACGTTTTTATTAGAGTTAAGGATTTTTACGGGATACTGAAAAATACTGAGATTTCAAAGCTTTGCAGGGGTCTCAGAACCTTATGATCAAATGCGAGCTGATGATATTCGGTGGATGACCTACAGAAGATTGCGGGGAAGACCTGGATGAGACTCGCACAGCCCAGAAAAGCATGGCACAAAAGGGAGGGGGCCTATAGTCAGCAATGGGTGGAATGAGGCTGCCTATGATGATGATATTGGAATCGCCTCTCTTCGTCATTTGGGACCACAACTTAAATACTTCAAAACAAGCCAACTTTGAGACAAGTTGGACACTTGCGCCATTCTGCTTTTAATTATTCAACTCTTTGGTACCTTCGTGAGCCTCTGAAATTTTCAGTTTCAATCAATTTTAAGCGGTTGATATCAAACAAAAGTTCGAACAATACTGTTATTTATTTTATTCAAAGGATTTATGGTTACGTAAAATGTTATATTTTGCAAGAGGCTTTGAGTTTGTTTGATTGTATTCGTTACGTCCGATAGTGAAAAATGCTGCTTTTGTTGTAGATTTCATAAAGATTTTTATAAACAAAAAAAATTACAAAAAAAAAATGTCATTTACCTAACAATTCAAGAGAATCCTAAAAATCATAAAATATTTTTGATTCAAAATACTAATTGGGAGCAACTGTCACCGCTTACCAATTAAGCCAAGCTCAAATATTTCCCTTTAGCTTGCAGGCTAAGTTAAAATTAGGTGTCACAGTTAGCCCCTAAGTTAAAGTCATCTAGCTTCATCTTAACAATGCCCAAAGATTTGTGTCCCAACAAACTTTCTTAATTTGTCAAGTTTCGTTCGATATTTCAATGGAAACCGTTGCTTCCCCTTACAAAATTAATCGTGCAACTCCAAAAATATATTTTAGTCTTTAGGTGTGAAAATATAAAGATGAAAATGTATAATAGGAATGGTAGAATGATTTTGTTTTAGTGACGTAATATTTCCCGCACCACCTGCGAGAAATCACAATATGGGATATGAAATACGATTCTGGATACAATGGCGTTGCTGACACGCCGGTTTTTTAATAAAAGGGATTTTTTACTTCTTGTTCAGGTGTTTATATTTGGTAGATAATCAGGGACCCAAGTAATTACGTTTTACGATTCTGAAACAGTTCCCCGAGATGGTGAAAAACGCCTTCATTATAACAATTTATAAACGAATTTAAACGATAAACACGCCATCAGAGATAAGACGAAGATTTCACAAGGGAATGCTTAGAACGATCTTGTCACGAAAGCCGAAGATTATTTTGTATGAAAAGATTTTCAATAATCTCAATTGCCGCATATACTTTGACTTGGTTTTTAGCAAATATCTATCAAATATAATCTTTTGTTTTTAGTTAAATGCTAGTAAAACTCAGGTAGAGGGAATAGACAACATGAAGTACTCACCTAAGGAGGTATGGTGAATTAATAATATAGCGAAATCTTTCATACACGGTCTTGAGTTAATTGTAGCAATTTATGAGGATATGACCTCATTGCTACAACTCTGTATACCTACTATTTAATGAAAGGAAGTGTAAGAGTCTCGGTGCAAAACCCCTATAAAAATGTATGTAATGCCGATTTCACATAAGGTGTCTATAAAAATCACCAGCACCTTTCAATTTCTACTGCACGGAAAACGGCCAATTTTAAAATAAGTATGAAGCTGGCCGAAAAAATGTACCCAGTACCAATTTAAAAACCGAAGCACGTGGCGTTCTGTATTTTCTGCCTGTCTCATGAGAAAAAGGCTTGAGTTTATATCTGTTACAACAAGTGCTTTTAAGCTTTCAACAACTTTAGCTCCACGAAATCTTGAAACCAACAAAATATGCGTCGGCAATTTTCTATCTCTAATGCCTATCGCACTTCTGGGAAACATTTCAGCGAGCCTGTTCGACAAACGTAATACCTTCTACTCGGAATTGTACAATTGGGACATATTACGATGTCAAACGACAATGTAGGCTCTCCTTTTGAGGGTACCTTGACAAATTATCTGGTTTTCTGAGTAGTCTGAAAGGTGAGTGATATTTATTTATTTTCTTGGAACAATTTGTAGCGCCAAATGTGATATTTACGTTTATCTGACAGCAACAAGATCATGACATATTCTGCTGTCAGCCTTACTGAAAATTGCTTCATGGATGCAGACAATTCGCTCAAAATAGTTTGGTTTATTTTAAATACAAACAGAATCTTTCACTGTATTGTTTTTTTTTTTTTGATAGTTCCTACGTAATCAATGATATAACCTTGATTATATTTACCCCTGTTATTTCTTTTCGACTGGTTTTTAGCTTGATCTTTATGATAATACCTCATGCCGCACAGAAAGCAAGGTTATCTTAAAAAAACCGGCTAAGTGCATGTCGGACCACGTACAATGAAGGGTTCCGTAGTTGGGATAAATTTATCCTAAGAACAAACTTAACAGTCTAGTCGAAAAACATGTGCTCCCATACATTCCAATTGGAAATGTAAGTTTATACACACAATGTTGAGAAATTTATCACGTTATATTAAGAGCATATAATTCTTATAGATTTAGATTTTTTTTGATGGATCTATGGCATCGATTCCACGTTCACACAAGCGTCAATCAATTCCAAAGTCATGAGTGACGAATGACTGATGGTAAGTGATGGAATTAAATCGACGTTAGACGCTCATTCTGACTGATCGGCAGTCATACCCAAGATTTTACAGAAAATACACGTGTTCACTCAAGATAATATGGATATTCATAAAAGAAAAGTATTGTATTAAGGAATCCTGGTATAATCCACAAATAAGGGAGAGTCTCAAATGTCAAAATATAATCTATCTCTGGCTGTAGCACATTAGAAAGAAGAAAGAAAGAAAGGAAAGTAGGTTTATTTGTCACAGAAATACGTGCACACAAAAAAGATAATTAGGTGGGATTGACGGTGTTTGGCTCCGCGAGTGTGGGGGCGTCTCTTCAGCGTGATCCGTGTCAGACTCCATCGCTCTACGGGCGCTGACTGACAGGTGATTGACGAAATCCCATTACACGTTCACTCAAAAGTCATGACTGATGGTTGCAAAAATGCAAAGTAATGCAAAACACAAAATATCTAGATTTTCGTCAATCAATTTCATGGAAACATCAGTCTCTATATTAGACGATAGGTTATCCGTCAGTCACAACCTTAACTGTGGTCAAACCAAACTGGCACGAAACCTACCGTGTAATGGACGCCTATAGGTACAGACAGACAGACACACGATTGATCCTATAAGCGTTCCGATTTTTCATTCAGACTAATGGAACCCTAAAAATGAATCACAATACTCAATACTCAATACTTTATTGCATTCCATAATGTGTACATAAAAACAGTTGGTATGTTAAATAAAACATTGAATGAATTATGGACCCTGTCGAGCACAGCAAAGTTAATTTTTTATAGGACACAATGTCATAATTCGCCAAACGTACCAACATAAGTATATTTTCACATTTGGAGTCTCTTATTAAACAATCTGCACCCGTATTCACTGTAGAAATTCCTTCCAAAGTTTGAAAATAACAAATAATCTTCAAGATAAGATAACGTGAGTATATTATTTTCTATCTCAGTACATTGTCCTTATGGGAACCATTTTCTTAGTAGCTCAATATTTTTATCGGGCACTTTATTTTTTAAGGTAATGGAGACTGTCAATGGCGTTGTTGATACAATCTTTGTACAGGCTCTTGTTAGAGAACAGTGGCTATTCAAACACATTTTGTAAAGGAAACTAAAGTTAAGTTATTTGAAAGGAAACTTTGAACGACTAGTTCATCATATCGTCACAATTAAAAGTCATTGCAAACCCAAGTCAACGCATCTACTTTTGCCTGCCTCGATTCCGGATTGCCAATTTCAACACAAGGACATCCCTAATCTTTTGGTGCCATTAACAACTTTTTATGTTAATTTTCATCTATCTAACGTGACATTTTACCACAATGCACATCCGTCCATTGCCTCCAAATACATCCCATTCCAATTACCAACACAAAACAAAGTTCTTTGCTCGGAATCTCAATAAAAAAATAAACCCAGCCTGCAAAAAAGTCAACTTACCAAAAATAAGTTTCTGAACACTTGATTAAAACTTCTCACCTTACAAAACTTTTTCGTGAAAACTTTTCCGTACACCGGTACAGTAATCGAACACCTTTTTAAATCTGACAGGTGTCAAAGTGATAACAAGCGGCGCTTTGTATAGCTCCAGTGACATAACTTTTGTTTTAGAAAGCTCGTTAAATGTTGAACCCGAGTTTTTATGGACATTATGATAAAGATAAAAATTAATCTTCCTTTTTGATGTTGAAATCTGATCTTTAGGAGTTCAGAATTGTATTTTTTAAACAATAAATAATCATTGCTGATCACGGCCCGTTCTTGAATCGAAGTCTCTGATTAAAAAACTCTCTGACAAAAAAAAAAACAACCTACTCCCAAAAATACCACAAGAAAAGTGAAAAATAACAAAAATTTCGGAAGTCGGTGACTTAAGTTTTTAACAGACTTCAAGAAAAGGAGGAGCTTCTCAATTCGACTATATTTTTTTTTAATGTTTGTTAACTCAGAACTTTTTTCTGGGTGAACCGATTTGGATGATTCTTTTTTTATTTGAAAGCTGGTGCTTCACATGTGGTCCCATTTAAGTCGGTGCCCAAAAACGAAAATACACAACCAAAGACACCGACTTCCGAAAATCAAGTTATTTGCACGTTTTTTTGTGTTTTTTTTTGAAGTCGGTGGTTTTTTTGTAAAAAAGTTTTTTATTTTCGTTTTTTGCCACCGACTTCCGAAATTAAAGTTTATTTTCCCGTTTTTTGTTTTTTTGGTACTCGGTTGTTTTTTTTTGTAAAATAGTTTTTATTTTTCATTTTTTAGTTGTGGTACCTACCCCACACAAATTCGTGTACCAATACTTGATATGTAAATAACAGTGACAGGAAATTATTAAAACGTCATCAATATAAACGAAGTGGAAAAAAGTATTAAGTAAGTAAAAGTATTAAGTATTAAGGATAATTCAAAAACTTTTGGTCAGAACTTGAGCAAATTTATATGGGACTACATGAAAAGCACCAGCTTTCAAATAAAAAAAGAATCATCGAAATCGGTTCACCTAGAAAAAAGTTCTGAGCTAAAACACTTAAAAAAAAAAACAGTCGAATTGAGCACCTCCTCCTTTTGTTAAAGTCGGTTAAAAAAAACATAGAGGAGAATCATTATAAGACATCGCGTTGAATTTACAACTAACGATTGTGTTTTCGGGAAACATAGGGCATTATTTGTGACGTAATATCAAAAGCAAGATATTCTATGAAACAAGCCTATCAATCAAATGAGCCTAACGCATTCTACCGTGGAAAAAAAAGCTATTCCAAATTTGATCCACAACGATCGGACTGCCACTAATTGCATCCAGTCCAACCGAGATATTTTACATCCCATAAAACTCGGTGTCAAAAATCAAAATAATTCGTACTATTCTTTAAGTTATGTCGGTTAAATTGGTATCTGACACCAAATGAAACAGTCCCCAAAATCATCAATCTGCCTAGCCTTTTCTCAACTATATGAAAGTCGGTTTCCGGTCTAACCGGATGCAGCTGAATACCAGTATTTTATATGGAGCGACTGCACATCTGACTTCCACAACCCAGTTAATGGGTAACACGATACCCCTTGGTAAGACTGGTAGTCAGGCTTTTGACTAGCAGTAACGACTGTCAAAGATCTACGAATGACAGCCAGGAAAAGCGGCTTAACGTGCTTTCCGAGGCACGGAGGGGTCTCGATATGTAATAGATGGTCGTCACCCATCCACAGACTAACCTCGGCAAGCGTTGCTTAACCTTGGAAATAGACCCGTGTGGCTGTTATTATGTACTTACGAGGCGCGAGCTAACGAAAATTATGACGGATAATAATGTCAGTTGTCAGGTTGACAAAAATCTGTTCCAATTTTGAAAATTGATTCAAATCGTTTTTAATACAAAGGCCTGCCCTGCAGTAGGACAATATATTGGCTAAAATAGTTAGATTTCATTCGTTCAGTTCAAGACATATAAGGCCCGCTTGCACCACAGTAGTTTCCAAGGCACGGAGGGTTCGCGGTATATAATGGATGGTGATCCAGCCACGAACCGAACGCATCAAGCGCTGCTTAACCTTCCTTCGACCTGTGCGGCTGTTACTATCTAGCCACGAGCCCCACACTAAAAACAATACCCAGAAAACTAATTTTAAAGTTCTACTATCGAAAATGTTCCAATAAAATTAGTTGATGTAATATCTCGGAAAAGTTACCGTTCCCGTGGGAAATCATAGTGACTGCGCCTGGCACTCTGATCAGTTGATAATAAATATTTCATTGATGGCCGTCGTTAAAGTGAAGGGCTGATTGTTATGTGATTGTCTGCATCACGCTGTTTATATCGGGTAGGCTTCGAAAAAGTAGGTTTGAAAATAATAGTTTGATCATTTGTCCTAAAACTCAAAACTCAAAAAACTCAAAGCATTTATTTCAAATAAACCAATTACAGGCACTTTTGAATTGTCAAGGGGTCGGTCAGTCAGAAAGATGAAGCTAGTTGCCCATTCCAAAGCTTAGTAGGTACCTATGGAGAAGAACGGGCAAGAAACTCCATGGACACTCTTTTAAATCAAAATATGGTTACAAATTATTGGTTACATCATTCATGTTGAAATTATGCATGTGAGAACGATGCAGAACGTTAAAAGCGTCCGTAATAAAGAGACGACAACAATTCCAATATTAAATTAAAATAAGCCGTGGCCGCCAAGAGATGACCAGTCCCCACTGACGGCGCCCGTTCACGAACATGACGTATGGATCAGCACCATTTAGCTCAACCATTTTGAAGGGAACTTAATGATCCAACACACACGCCACCACCAGCGAGACATTTGAGTGAGCATGACATACTCTCAGCCGTCAGGGCACATTCAAGTCAATGAAAGACAAACCTAGAAAATGGTAGCTTTATAGTAGGTACATAGTACTCACACATGTGCTATGCAATTATACAATACTACAAGATTGAATTTATACAATGTAAAGACAGTTTTTACAATCTTCAGTAGTTCCAAATGCTAATCAATTAGTTAATGCGCCCTTGTGGAGCAGGACCAGCGTTGAGCCAAGCATTTTTATCAGCGATGTAATCCCCCAACTTATAATATGCTTGACTGCATAGTGTGCGTTTTATACAGGATTTAAATTTCGTTTCATTCAATTGAAGTATATGGGGAGGTATTTTGTTGTAACATTTTAAACAGTACCCCATGAAAGAAGAGTCTACTTTAGCCAGCCTGAAACCTGGTTGAACTAATTGGTCCCTATTTCTAGTGATATAATTGTGTCTTTCACCTCTTTTACTAAAACTATGTAGATTTTTCCTTACGTACATGATGTTTTCATAAATATATTGACAAGGTACCGTCATGATGTTAATATCTTTAAACCGTTCCCTTAGAGAGTCGCGCCTGCGGAGGCCATATATGGCTCTGATGGCTCTTTTCTGCAGAATAAAAATAGACTCAACGTCTGCAGCCCGTCCCCATAGTAAAATACCGTACGACATAATACTATGAAAGTAACTAAAATAGACTAGCCTCGCGGTACCTACATCAGTAAATTGACGGATTTTTCTCACAGCGTATGCCGCTGAACTGAGCCGTCCTGCAAGGGATGTTAAATGAGGACCCCATTGAAGCCTTGAGTCGAGCGTGATCCCCAGGAAAACAGTTTTATCGACGAATTCTAGTTTCTCTTGATTTATTCCTATCTCACAATTAGTACTTTTGACATTTGGTAAAGAAAATCTTATACATTTAGTTTTTTTCCCATTTAATACTAAATTATTAGCTGTGAACCAATTTTGGATCTGCAGTAGGGCGTTATTTACGTCGTCAAGATTTGATGCACGTCTATTAATTTTAAAAATTAAAGAAGTATCGTCAGCAAATAACACCATTTGTGGTTCGGTTTTCAACAAATGGGGTAGATCATTAATATATACTAAAAAGAGGAAAGGCCCCAATATCGAGCCTTGTGGTACACCCATTTTTACTTTTAAACCGAGTGAATTGACACCATTTATTTGAACTTGCTGTTGTCTATCATTTAAATAAGATTTTACTAAACTGAGCGCAAGTTTTCCAAGTCCGTAATGCTCAAGTTTCAATATTAAGGTTTCATGGTCGACGCAATCAAATGCCTTGGAGAGGTCACAAAAGATTCCTACGGCGTCTTGGGCCTCTTCCCACGCCGTAAATATGTGTTTTAATAAGGTGACACCGGCGTCAGTCGTACAACGTCCCTTGGTGAAACCATACTGTTGATCATGTAAGATTTTATTGGTGTTAAAATGATTGAGCATTTGATTCAGCATTACCTTTTCAAACACCTTGCTGAAAACCGGCAACACGGATACGGGTCTATAATTATTGGTGTCTTTACTGTCCCCTGATTTGAAAAGTGGTATTACCTTACTATATTTCATTAGATCCGGGAAGACTCCTTGATCCACACACAAATTAAATATTAAGGCCAAGTACGGCGCTATAGTCTCAACAATGGAGGTACAAACTTTGATAGACATTCCCCATATATCTTCGGTTAGTTTAATCTTGATTTGCTTGAAAGTTTTTATTATTATTATGGGGTTTATATGCTTAAATTTAAATTCAATCGGGCAGGATGAAACGTTTGCTCTTAATAATTCAATAGAACGCGAGGGGGACGAATTTAAGGTTTCAGTAGTTTTAAGTGGGATACTGGTAAAGAAATTTACAAATTCTTGAGCAACTTCTTTGTTAGTGCTTATGGGACCACGTGAAGTCTCGAGATTGAAATCATTATTATGTCTTTTATTCCTGTTAGTTTCATTATTGATAATTTTCCAAACCGTCTTTATTTTATTATCGGCTGATTTGATCTTGTTGCTAATGTACAAGGCTTTAGCTACCTTGCAGGTATTTTTGAAAGTTTTAGAGTAAGTAGCAACGTATTTATTAAAAGTTTCAGAGTTAACATAAGGCTTAAGGCCATACAGCTCAAATAAATTTTCCCTACTTTTCCTTATACCCTTAGTTGCCCAGTCACTGAACAAAAAATTTGGGCAAATAGTTTTTGTTTTCTTTTTTAGAGTAATATTGAACTCGGTGCGCACTACCGAAAAGAATTCCTCATAAAATTCATTTACATTATTTATAATATGGCCCGGTATACTTAACTTACTAATTAAGTTATTATTAAATCTATTTAGATTGTTGGTTGTTATTTGTCTAGATTGTATCTGAATTTTTTGTAATGGTGTGTAGCACTTGAAAGAAACAGTTTGACCGCTGTGATCCGAAGGGAGATAATTTACAATGGCTTTATCTATGTAGTCACAGCAACAATAAACATTATCAATACATGTAGCAGAATTTTTAGTTATGCGGGTTGGTTCTGAAAATACATTTGACAAATTAAATGATTTAAAGAGACTTAATAATCGACTGCTATTTGAACTATTATCTAAGATATTAATATTGAAGTCACCACAGATAATTAGCGATTTTTTACTAGATGCGAGTTTTGCTAGAAGATCTTCCATTACTGACTCAAATATGGATTTGTAAAGTGTTAAGTCTAATTTCGTCTTTTAGTCTTTTAAAAAGAAATTAAAAAGAAAACGAAATTCAAAAGTGCACACACAGCTTACAGACGGACGGACACACATACACACGTTGGACGGGACATATGTTAAGAGAAAGCAAAGAGAAATGGACTAAGATAGTAACAGAATGGTATCCAAGAGATAGCAAAAGAAATAGAGGCAGACAAACTAAAAGATGGGATGATTACTTCAAGAAAATAGCTGGTCCGGTATGGACCCGTTTAGTGAGAGACAGGAATGTGTGAAAATCTCTAGAGGAGGCCTTTACGCAAGCTGCTACACACAAACATCCAGTTGCCGATCATTCAAATACGAGTTAGAATCGATTAAATCAATTTAGTTTTTTTTTAGTTAGTAGGAATGTATTATTTGTAAGGAAAGAAACAGCAATAAAGGCTATTTTATTTTAATTTAATTTAATTTATTTTTAAGTCGAATTTCATGAGTAGGCAGCGTTGGTTAAAATAACACATCTTCATTATTATGCCGTTGGCGCAACATGTCTGTTTCTTCCATACCTTTCTATAAGTCCTCATCTCGGTAGTCACCTCTTTCTAGCCAAATCATATTTCGCAGTCCATCCATCGTTTCTTAAGGCGAAAGCGCCAGGGTCACCTGCGAAATTCTAATTTTCTTACGCATTTTTTTTAAATTAGCATGTCAGTAATATGATGTATGTTGATCTAAATATGATTCACGACCGTTAAAAATATGTATTCTCAGAATTAATATCATCAATACAACTCTCTAAGTTTAAATTACCATATCGAATAACTATTTCATGAAATCATGACATTTGAGGTCAATTCTCACAGAGAGAGTTATATTAATGATTCTATTTTAATTCTGTAAATACATATTTTTTACTGTTGCGAATCATATTTTGATCAACATAGAACGTAGCACTGACATGTAAATTGAAAAAATGTAAGACAATTTTAATTTCGCGGACTATCTATGCGCTTCCGTCTTAAACGAAGACAGTAGTTAGATAAATGAAATAAAAAATGATATCTTTTCAACAGCTTTGTTTGAATTTTTTCTATCATTTGACGCCACGATGAAGTATTTTGTTTGCCCAGGATTTAAAGTTATTTCTTATTTTGTTTAGCCTAGCCATGATTAAATTTTGGCACTCTACTATGGCAATGGGGATAAAAACTGCCACTTGCGCACATCAGATCTCGCTACTATTCAGCGTATTAGAATTTGACAGCTATCTATACATTTTTTGTAAACAAGCGACTTCTTTTATGCATAATTAATTAATATGCCGCGTTGCGCAGCTGTTGCCTGCAAAAAAACGGGGACCCATGTATTTCTGGGATAAAGTTCTCCGAAAAAAAATTGGGAACCCGAAATTTTGTCGAGACTATGTGCTATCCTTTTTAAACCTGAAGACTTTTATGGGAGAAATTGGTATACAGGTGACGCTCCCAAAATAACAAAGCCTGTTTTTATTACTTACAGGCAATTCTTGTAGTGTGATTTTATGTAAATTATAGTAAAGGTGTGTGTGTGTGTTTATATTATCGTATTAGATCAATGCTAGAATTAACGTCTCTGAAGTTTTTCAGTCAAGAAGATCACATTCGAATTGGTTTTCAACTCCGATCAGGTTATTCCTGTCGTACGCCTCCAGCCTTCAACAAAAAAAGAACTAAAAACAAACATAAAATAACCTACAAATTATAAAATGTTCATATTTTATTTACTTTTCCACCACAACAATTTTTTTACCAGTGGTAGACGCGTCCCTTTTCCTTAGTCCGTCTGTTAATAAACTCCAAGTCACATACTTATTTAACCAGTTTTCGTTTAATTTGTGATCGACATAAAATTCAATATAAACAAAACAATGGCGGCTTGTGGACGTTGAACAGTGCTGCCACCTATGATGAGCTTTCTGTTTTCAACCCCATTGATCATAATTTTTTATTTCATGCTGATGCCTGAAAAGGCGATTTTGACCATAAATCAGTTAAAATTCTTTAAATACTAATGCTATATTTCACCACACACACAATCAGATGGTAACGCTCTGCGTGACTTGCGTGTTGCATAGCATGTGCCCAAAACGAATTCGATGACCTTACAACTTCTCCTAACACGTTCTAACGACCAAAACCACCAATTAGAATCCACCAAGAGTCTAGTTAAAACGGTAATAAGTACCTAAATAGGTCACAGAGTAGTCACCGCACAGATACGTCAAGTGTCTCACGTTGGCCACGATAATTACCACGCGACATTTCTGCCTAAGCCGTGCGGTCAGCGGGTACAAGTTGCCATTCATTACGGGTAACATAAGAGGAATTCCTGTAGTCTGTGGCAGTGAGATGACTTGATAATGGATTAGGTATTTCTGGGTGAGTGCAATAAGATGCATTAAAGAGTCTGGATGACTGACACTCAAGTACCTATGGCTGCAGACCCTGGACAGTCAGACCGTCATGGCGACCGAACGTGTGGATTTTTGGGTGTTGTTCCATTTTTTTTTTTTACCATTTTATTTGATAACCACCTGCACGAACTGTTACTGTTAGCCTGCACTGCTAGGCAAAGGCCTCTCCCCATGATTTCCAGTGCTTGCGGTTGGTTGGTTGTTTTGTCCACCTCATCCCGCCGTCTTCTACGGGATCTATCGCAACCCCTTCTAGCATGAACAATAAATAATATTCTATTCTATTTTTGTTTCAAAATGTGGCATTAATGACTTAAATGTTTATTTTTAACCCCTGACGCAAAAAGAGGGGTCTTATAAGTTTGACCGCTATGTGTGTGTGTGTGTGTGTGTGGGGGTGTGTACGTGCGCGCGCGTGTGTGTGTGTGTGTGTGTGTGTGTGTGTGTGTGTGTGTGTGTGTATGTGTGTGTCTCTGTCTGTGGCTCCGTAGCTCCCGAACGATGAACCAATTTTGATTTTGATTTTTTTTGTTTGTAAGGCGAATTAATCGGGAGCATTTTTAGCTATGTTTGATGAAAATTGGTTCAAGATGGCCGCCGCCACAAAATGGCGGATTACACTTTTCACAACTCCCTCAATATGGGTATCAAATGAAAGGGCTTGACTGGTAGAATAATGTACACTACATTGAAAGATAATGAGGAATATTAACCGAGGAAATGAAAACTAAAAACTTGAAAAAAAAAATGCCCTAGTTTGATGAGGAAAGTGGAGTGGTGACTGGTACCTAGGACCTAACGAATATTTTTTTATTTATTAACCCCCGACGCAAAAGTCGGATCGGCGCACTTCGTCACTGTGTGCGGTCCCCCAACTCGACGACGTTTGAATCACAAAATATTAGTAATTAATAGTAAAAGTATTTAAATATTAAAATTAAAGGACCAGGCCCAGAAATGTAATATTTTACTTTTTATAGGTATTTGTGTCGGGGGTTTTAAAATTTTTAATTTTATTTTTATGGCTGACATGGCACTGATGCCAGCCATTAGTCGAAAGGCAATATTTTACGTCGGTTAAGGTGCAATGTCTTCTACAAATTCTAAAGAAACGCGTAAAATATCCAATGTCTAAGTTCGACTCACAATGCGAGTGCCTCATCTGGCAACGATAAGCGGGGCCCAGGCATACTCTACTGGGTCCTTAAAACAAATGACAAAATGTACAAAAACGGCCATAAACCTATTCTGCGAAAGTGCGGGAATTTGAGTCTATGTTACAAAAAAACTTAAGAGACTGGGGGCTGAGCGTGATGATTTTATGGAGATGAAAGGAGAATAAATGTGATGGCAGTTGACTTAGGACCGCGAGGGGCGATAGACACGAGACTCCAGGGTAGTTGAGTTAGGAGACTTAGGGACTGCCAATCCATTACGAAAATAAGGGACCGAGCATTACTTAATAAGTTGATAGTGGGTTAAAGACCACGTTAGGTAGCGGACGACGTAGTCTACGCTAGAAAATTTAGTTCTGAGTTGTGAGGAGCTATGGCCGAGGTGAAACTGGTAATACGTGCAGTATTTCGTAAGTGAGTTGTAATTTAATTCCCTCCAAGGAGATATTTGGTGAGTGCCAACTTTAATATTTAGTATTGTAGTTTATAATTAACGCAATTTTCTCTTGTATTACGTGACCACCACCTAATCCGTACTTTGACAGATTTTGTCATTTGCGTTTGGTTATAGGGACACGGAGAAGGACTACCGCTATACTTGACAATGAGCAGCAACGTTCCTGACTCTTGAACCTTAACTGACGCACAACATATGGCAGGCAGAACTGTGAATACTCAGGTTATCTAAACCAAACTAGGCTATAAAGGCTATCTCTAATTACGTTATAAAACAATCAAATGTTAGTGATGATTACTGCTTCCAAAAAGGTCTGGCCACTGAACACGTTGCGTGAGGCTTGTTGTATGCATTCATGTATGCATTTCTGGGCGAGGGATAGGCTTGATAAAGCTTCCCAAACTAGATTGGTAGTCGTTCCAAGAACGCTAGGGACCGTATCTCGATAAAACCCACACCCGGCTGTTGGTAGGCCAATTACTGAATCGACACTATCAAGACACGACAATATGGATGCTTTGCCGGTGAAAGCCGCACTGCGTTCTCTAAATGGGAAAGAATAAGGAATGTGAAGTGACGAAGTACAACTTCGGTGTGCACTAAGTACGATCACAGTTTTGTTACAGACTGAGTCTACGGTACGCTTTTAGTAGTTTTCTACGAACGGCTAGGCCACCGTAAGGGTGTCATTAACATTAGTACGCGTTTAGAACTACTCAAAACTTGTCTCCCTCAATCGCAGTTGGACTTTGCAGTACTCTGTCTTTAGGATTGAGTAAGACATCTATATAGTGCATAGGGAACGTGTCCTATTAGAATCGTATTAGTGTCCGAGACATTCTATGCGTTAGTTCTAGCAGGACACGTACAATGAGGCAAAAGTAAAACGGTTCCCGGTCTCACTATAGTTGGTACATTGTAAACAGATAAATTAACGTAGTTATAAATTATTAATTTAAGCGCAAGCGTAACAATCCCGTTACCCCCTTCATTTGATCAAGACTCTATTGCAGATATTAGCGCTCACCTGCGAGAAGGGAGACGTCGGCGTTGCGACATTTATAATACTAAATCATAATATATTATATACTTTTGCATATCCTCTCGTCTTCTTACCTTCATATATTTATAATTATAATACCTAAGTTTCCTAACTGTGAATTCCCAATATTAACATCACCTTGTGTCCCCTCCTTGTCCCCTAGCTTTCTAAGTCGGGACAAGGCAGTTTATGGGAATTAATTTCTTATAATGGTGGGAGGGCGCCCAAGTTTGGTGTCGAGCCCTACAGGAACACGCGGCCGGAGGGACGTGGTCCCTTTCCCTCAAAAGAAAGCCGATCTTAACATAATAGCATAATTAGGAAAAATGAAAATTTTATCAGCCTGGGGTTATTTAGGAACAGTCAGATCGTGGTAATAGGTATTTAAATGTAGTTTCCACTTAACGAGTGTCACACTTTCATCACACTTTTTGTCAGCACGATAATTGTTTGGATTTTAATTTGACTAAGTTTGCTTCGGCGCTTTTTTTCAGCGTTAATGCCAATACCAAATTAATTTTAAAAGAAACCAGTAAATCGACTTACTTAGAGAATAAGAATTTTGCTCTAATTTAAATTCATAATTTTGGTTTTTTAGTTACAAAATTAATTTACAGATGATTTTAGCGAGGCATGAGCGGTGTTACGCTTATTCTGTAACTCGTAGACATTCACAGAATTCAACCACAGATATGAGTTATTTTCGCCTAACTCAGGCCTTGCCCAACAAACAATCCGTATAATGAAATATCTCACTCCATATTACATTGAAAACTATGCGAATAATAATGTTTTAGTATTACGGGTTACAACTTTGCCGCCTTGGAATATTTGAGTAATGGACAGAGAGATACAATGTTGCTAATATTTGATGAATATTATCACGGTTTATGCACCATCTCTTCCTACCAATTTGTACGCCACGACATGCGGCTGAACATGTTAGAACTTTTTTTATCTTTATTATCTTGCATGCAATGTATCATGTACACCATGTTTAAACAAATAAAATTTTACTTACTTACTTGCTGTTGTGTGCTGAAAATATTTGTTCATTTACATACTTATGTTACTTAATATTTTTAACCTAAACTTAAACTAACTTGTTCCTTTATTGACTGACAAACTAGTTAGTCAATCAATAAAAAACCCGTGATATGCACTATGTCTAAATATCACGCGTCTTTTGAATTCGAACTAGCTACCCCGACCCTTGCTCGAGCCAGCCCGCTCCGCTGAGCCTGTAGCTTTAAATTCATCCCTTAAAAATAATTCCGTTCCAGCCTCTCCCTTGCTGCCCTCCCCCAGTGACGCCCTAAGCCGAGGTCCATACCCCACAGGGGATGCCCTTAGCGGGTAGTCGCCTAGTTTATAAGTTCTATAAGCCCTGGCTGGAGGCCTTCATTTATAAGCCAACCACAGGCAAGTCCGGTTGAGCAGCCAACAGCCTCCTAGGCTTACGTGCGAGAAGCAATTCACAAAAAAAATCGAACTAGCGTTTATTTGATTGCATAACTTTTCATTTTATAGTTAAAATGAAAAGTTATGCAATCAAATAAACGCTAGTTCGATTTTTTTTGTGAATTACACTGAAATTTTATCCGAACTTTTTGAAAGGGTAGTATTTAAACGCAAATCAAAAAAAAAAACTTTCTGTATCCAAAAATAAACCGAATTCCCATCAAAATTACTAATTGCACAGTAAAATACTCAACTCAAAATATAACGAAATAAGCAACAATTTATATTCGTGGGGCACCGCTATCTACTAGGAGAGGCCTCCTATTTCTGAATGGCGATAGTAACGATAAGGCGTAGTCGACGGAGCCCCGCTTCGCGGGGCTCCTACTTCTGGGTGGTTTGAAAAAAAATAACCACGAACCTAACCTGTCCGAGTCGGAGTCCTCCAAGTGCGGAACTCGCTTCGCTCTCTCTTGCATCCTAAATTCTCCTAGTGCAGTAATATTGCGTTTTGTACCGATCACGAGTGTGAGTATTATGTATGTATGTAAGCTCTGGTTAATTTGCTGTGCAGTCAGTATTTAAATGATGGAAATAAATTGATAGGTAATTATTTATTTGATGTGCGATTAATAATATTTATTTATGTATTTATTTATTTAAACTTCTCGCACACAATATCATACAAAGGCGGACTTAATGCCTTAGGCATTCTCTACCAGTCAACCAAGGGTGGTGTAGAGATAAGATGGCAGGTGCTCTGCTTAACAGGCGTTAATAATAATAAAAAGAAATATTACAAAGATAACATAATTAATTATATATGAAATAGGTATACAAGTACCTAAATAGGTTATAAACTTATAATACACATACATATATATTTACTATAATATATACCTACATTATATAATACATATATATATATACTATATATATACACTAAAAGGGAAGGAGGTAAATGAGATGACTCTACACTATTTATTTTGAAAATAACTCTGCAATTTTCGCTTAAATGCATACCGACTGGTGGCCGTCTTGATATCAAGAGGAAGCGCATTCCAGAGAACAATGGACTGAATATGAAAGGACGAATGAACGAAATCAGAAGTATGAGGAGGGCAGAGTAGGAGAAGATTATTGGAAGAACGCAGATTCTTAGCGTGTGAAGAACATAAATATTGAAAGTGAGACATAAGATAAGAAGGAGGGGTGGGGGAGTTGAGAAAGGAGAAAAGTGTGGTCAAAGCGCGCAAACTTCTCCTTTGGCGAATGGACATCCACTTGAGCTCAGTCCTATAACTCGACACATGGTCATATTTCCTAAGGTTGAAAATGAACCGGATACCATTGTTGAGCAGTCTGTCGAGCTTATCTAGCAAAACCGCATTCAAGTCAAAGTAGCACACATCACCATAGCCAATGATGGGGAAAATCAAAGTCTGCACAAGCATAATTTTCGTCTTAGCGGGCAAAAAGTTTCTCAAACGATATAGGGATCGCAGAGTACCATTGACCCTTTGACTAACACTAGAAACCTGGCGCTGCCAGCTAAGTGTCGAGTCAAGATGCAAACCGAGATCTTTCACCGTAGGGGTAATAGGTATGATGGTACCATTAAAAATAAGAGGAGGAAGAGAGCTAAGCGCCACCCTACCCATCATGCGCGAGCTTCCAATTACAATGGCCTGACCCTTCAAGGGGTTTACTGACACCCCAAAACTATCAGACCACTCCTTGATAGCAGCTAAATCTCATCTCGGTTTACATCATCAATATCCCTTTTTGAAATCCCGTCTTCTTGACAACTGAATATTTTTGAAGTATCATAAAAGTAATGGAAATTGCCAGCCTGTTAGCCAATCTGATTTCTGGTCTTATAATAAAATTACGAGAGACATTATCAAGCTAATTGTACACTTGTCCAGAAAATTTATTTTAAAATTATCTTTTTTTTTGCACGGATTTATATAACGAGGTTGGATGAGGCGCCTCGCTATCAGTGTGATCACGCATGGCCGTAGATTAAAAATAATACTCCGAAAACTTGAAGGAACTGTTTATTTATTATCTTACGCACACTAATTACAAAAATAAAGTTTAACGATTCAGCCGATCAGAACAGATTAGAATTGGAAACGCGGTAAATTCGATACAGCACGTGGTGACAATAGATAACACGACCGTTCGCCTTTGCGTCTAACCGAACGTCTAATGAATACCCGCTCTCACCGTCACCGTCATATTCTGCAGGATGACAAATGTCGGTGACTGACAGATGTCTACCGTCAATCATGTGACGGCTGTCAATTAAATGTCACCATAGCCGTATCGACCTTACCCAAGTGTAACACTTGACGTTTCCATTTGATTGATTTACATTGACGTAACTTCTTAGTTTCTTAATAAAATAAAAGATGGAGCCACGGTGATTCCATCGCTGCGACATATATATAAATATACTACTTTAAATATAAATTCATGCATTATTCCTAGAACAACGAAAATAAATAACCGTAATAGATCCTATAAATTAGCTGGAGGTTCTATAAATCTATCTAACCTATTAGGATTTCAGGATGGCAAAAAATATTTATGAAAAAACCCTAAACCTTCTGCAATCAAAATAAACTAAAGAATAGTATTTGAAACACTTCTTCAATCTTAATCTTAATAAGTAGGTCTGGTGTAGAAGTATGACACAAACTGAAATGTGACATGAAATCTCACACCCTTTGAGACGGCTTTTTAGGTCACGAAAAAAGGATCTTAGCTCGTTTGAAAGTTCTGATGGAAGCCCAGCCAGTGCACTTGCAGCTTATGGGTAGGTAGGTGCGTAATAGCCTGGGTACTAAAAAACTTTTACATTTTGAGGGAAAGAAGATTTTCTTCGTACCTAATGTAATTTAATAAAAATGCCATAATCAAAATGAACATAAACCAACTTTCTAGCTTAGCGACCCAAAGTGGGTTTTACGAAATGTTTAGTAGTATATATTCGTGTATTGATCTACACCTAACTAATCCTACTTTATTATAATATTATAAATCTGAAAGTTTGTGAGGATGGATGGATGGATGGATGGATGTTTGTTACTCTTTCACGCAAAAACTACTGAACGGATTTGGATGGAATTTGGAACAAAGATCGTTTATAACCTAACGTTATAGTGGATTAACACGTAGGATACTTTTTATACGTTCGTTTGTACGTTCCCGTGGGACAATTTCCGATTTCCACGCGGGCGAAGCCGCGGGCAAAAGCTAGTATATCTATACTTAACCGCTAAGCAGCCACAAACCCTATGTAGGGTGCAGTTTTTTCATTATCATAAAGAGGTAAAATATGTTTGTAAGTTTGTATGTAGGGGGTAATCTCTGGAACTATCGGTCGGATCTGAAAAAATATTTTCGCATTTAGTAGCCTAATTCTTGAGGAAGGCTATAGGCTATTTAATATCACACTAGAACCCTTAGGAGCCGAGCAAAAAGAAAAAAAGGCAGAAAGAGCGCTAAGCGAAAACGAAGTTATAGCGATGCGATGCGATGGGGTGGGTCTGGGTAACAAGAAATTTCACGCGGATGACGTCGCAGGTAGAAGGTAGTATTACATAAAGAGGTAAAGTTTGTAAGTTTGAAAATTTGGATGTACGAGGTAATCTCCAAAACAACTCATCCGATTTCAATAATTCTCTCATTGATACGAAGCTACACTGTTGTCGAGTGCTATAGGATCTTTTATGTTATAGTTGGTTTGCACGTGGACGGAGTCCCGGCCAGAAGCTAGTAATTTTTTTTAAATAACTAGCTGTTGCTTGTGACTTCGTCTGTGATCCAGGATCAAAACTAGCCTATGTCCTAACTCGTGTCATGGTCTACCCATGGTATTATAATATACTTCGCCAGGTATAGCATTCCGAGACACAGTGGTCACGTGGGAGACACAAGCCTACGTCATTACCGCTGTGTTACCAGTAGTATGTAATAATAACTCCTCAACCGCCTTTATTACCTGTGCGAATCCTATAAAACAATGAGGTTTTAATTAAAAATTACGTTGGTATATGTTTAAATTGAATTGTTTCGTTTGATTAGAAAAACGAAACGACAATTTAAATGCTTTATATATATATTTTAACAGAATGGTGACTGAAAATGTTTCCATAATTCGTGTTTTGTTGCAATAAAGTGGCAACTGGATAGTGTCGTAAGCATGTGTCACTCCTGGAATGCCAGACCTTGCTTTTTAAGACCATGAGTCTACCTATGAGCAAATTTTATCCAAATCCGTTCAGCCGTTTTAGCGTGAAAGCGTAACAAATAAACAAACTCATTTTCGCATTTATAGTATTAGTTAGGATTCGATAAGAAGTTAGGATTAACGGACTCATTATGTTGTCATAGAGTAGACAGAACTTTAAGTTAATTTGATGCAAAATTAAAATTTTACATTAGAAATGCATGCCATAGAAATTACGTGAAACAGTTGTTATAACTAACAGAACCCAGGTAACCTTCTAACTGCAATGCTGTTGAGGAGATATAAATATGGTGCTAATGCCTCGTTGGTCTACTGGTCGCAAGCACATCTGCTGAGCATGAGATCCTGGGTTCGATCCCCGGGTCGGGCGAAGTGTTATTGGGTTTTTCCATCAGGATTTTCTCAGTAGCAGGCCGGAGTCTGGATTTGTGTCCGGTTGATGGCAATAGGCTCGTGGTCATTATGCTATGGGACTTTAATATAACTGGCAAAATGTGGGTGTCCTATAGGTACACCTATGTCTAACCGTTTGGGGATTAGATAACATCACGCCGGTACTTCCCGAAGGGTTAGGCAGAGGTGTACTCATAGAACACCCACATACACAGGACAGGTACAAGTATGATGGGTGCTAATACTTTTGAGGGCAAAATCTTTGAAACTCACATGAAAGAACCTTATCGGAATCTTGGCCTTGACACTATGATCCACACTAGTTACAATGTCAGTCTTAGGCATCACTCGAGCAATCGCGCTAAAAGCCGAGCGAGCGCTGACGCACCTGACCTGAGCGAGCACTAGCTACTTGATAGCGTAGGGGTAGCAAAACAGAATATAGTTCCATGTTTTTAATTTTGTGCCATCTCCAAAATTACATTGCTGTGAGTATTTTTTTTATAGTATTGCCAAGTGTTATATGATATATTTTATGTTAAAACATGAAATTTCACGCAGACGAAGGCGTGGGCAAAAGCTAATAGTAAACTCAAACTGAAACTCAAAGTATTTATTTCAATTAAAATCAAAACTCAAACTCAAATCAAAGCATTTATTTCAATTAAACTCAAACTCAAAGCATTTATTTCAATTAAACCATTTACAGGCACTTTTGAATTGTCAAAGAGTCGGTCAGTTAGTCAGAAAGTTGAAGCTAGTTGCCCAGTAGTAATATATTATTAATACGTAAAAGTAATGGGAAAGCTCCTACTTGCATAAGGTAATACAGGATGAATACCCATTGAGTCTTGTAATTTTTAAGTATCCCAAGTTCTTCAAAACGTGCTTAGTAAAAACTTTAAATCGATCTGTAAGTAAATAAATTAGTAAACACGACTATAGCATTTATTTAGTTGTCCCTTGTTTCATCCCAAATCATGACACGTGCCTTAAAACTGCTGTAAAAGAAAAAAACAAACTTTGTAAAGTTTGTTTTTTACTTTGTAAACGTCACCCTAATATGCAAGTCAGTGTTGTAACACTGACTTGCATATTAGGGTGACGTTATAGCACCTCTGGGTGATTACCTAATGAAAATTGTAAAATGCAATCATCATTTTATGGGACATAAAAGGCTCTGTCATAAAACGAGTGTTCTAAACTGTGTTTATCGTTGTTTTGTTAATTTAACTAATACATAATGTAAGTCCTTTACTTATTTAATGAATTAGTATCATACACAGTGTTACACACTCATTTCAAATGGTATTAATGAATAATGTTGTTTGAATCAGTTTTGAAAGTCATTCGGTCGGTATAATACTTTAGTTTTCTTTTGTGTCCCGACTTTAAATATTTTTTTTGCAATATTGCGTTCTTTTTCTTTTAATGCTTCATTTAGGCACGCTAATGTTGAAAAAAAAATTGTTCATTTTTAACTGAAACATAGCGGCAGTGCACGTAGATTGAAATTGATTGTTACTATGTAATTAATTTAGAATAAACACAGATAAAGATAAAGATAATTTTATTTGTCAAAACATGCGTATACATGCTAATTAAGCATGCAGGATGTGTCAATATTAATATTTGGTACGTACATGTTTCACCCGTAAGGCGTACAAATTTATAAAATATACAACAACAAAAAAAAATACATAACTAAATTATAAAATAAAAACTAAATTACTAAAGGCACTTCAATAACAATCTTAAATAATACACATTGATAGTCAGTAAAATAAATTAATCATAAAAAGTCACAAAAATTAAGGAATAATAAAAAATTAATAAATGTCAGATAATGTCATTCAAAAAGTCATTTATATTATAATAACACTTGTCTGTTAATAAATCTCGCATCTTTTTTTTAAACAAATTTACTGGCAAGGCTCTATATGACTGTGGTATTTTATTATAAATTTTAGAAGCCATACAGAAAACGCTTTTTCCCATTAATGCAGTCTTTGACGTATGCGAACACGACGTGACGTGACTATTGACGACGTGATTATTGTCACGTCTGTTACGAGGGAAGGTGTCAGCCAATCGTGGAAATAAAAATTGATTCACCCTAACAAATGCCGCAATTTGAAAAATATAGAGAGATGATAGAGTTAATAATTTGTGTTTTTTAAATAATGGCATGCAGCTGTCGGTCGACTTCAAATTGAACATAGCACGAATCTCTTTTGTGCCTTAAAAGCTATTGCTTTGTCTGTGGAATTCCCCCAAAATATAATACCGTAGCGCAATCACGATGCTACTAGACCATGATAAGCTGTTACTAAGGCATCTGTGTTCAGCTCTGGGGCCAGTTTATATAAGGCGTACGCAGCGGAGCTTTGCCGTTTACTTAGGTATTCAATGTGTGCCTTCCAGTTCAATTTAGAGTCAATAATAATTCCTAGAAATTTTGCAGTGTCGACTTTATGAAGTACAGAGTCCTTGTAAATTGCGTTAAGGTCAAATACATAGGTCATACAATAACACAGAAACTGATATTATCACTAATCACTTAACTTAAGTTTACTTGTAATTAATCAATAATCACTTTATGAATTTAGACGTTGCCCTTTAGGGGAAAGCGCCAGTTTACCCGCGAAATTCAAATTTTCTTAATTTTTTGCAATTTGCAGGTCAGTGTCTTGCAGTTGCATGTTGGACAAAATATGATTCGCGACCGTAACAAGTATGTATTTACAGAATGATCATTGAAATCATCGATACAACCCTCTAAGTTCATATAATCCTATTGATTGATATTTTATGAAATTGTCATTTATATATCTGCAAATAAAGTTGAAAGTAATTACCCTCTTGACAGTTCACTGTACCTAACAAGTGGTAATTGAGAAGGCTGTAGCGGTATCTACATCGCCACATGCGAGCTACACGTCACACTGACGTCACGCAAAATCCTGCATCGCGCAAGCAGAGTTTACCGCGCAACTAGAATATATACAACGTCCCGACATCAAACGTCGGGCAGTTGCCCACCAGACACGACACTCGTCTGGTCGGAGGATCCTCCCTTTTCCATAGAGTATGACTGAACTTTACACCCTGTTCCTCATACCATGCTAATTAACAGGCCTACATGATGGCGAAAACTTTTAAATTCGCTTCAAAAACAGCCAGTATAGGTAATTCCAGAGGTTATAAAAAAACTTTTTCTATTAATATAAATACTCAGGTGTTAATTCATGCGTCATTACCCCTCACAGGCTCGTAAAATTCCGAGTTCACGTTCATCAACATATATTAGTATTCAGAAGTCCAAACTTTAAGCAAGTGGCGGCCATCACTCAATGTTTAATGCTTTCCGACCTTAAATTAAAGTAGGGCTTCGTCAGCCATTATTAAGTAGAACAATCGCATGTCCCAAGCGAGCGATGAGACCAAAAAGTTTTAGCCATAAAGGTATCTGTAACCCTGGTCGTTAGCACACAAAATATGTTTTAATTTACACAAATCGACCACCAAGGACTGGCCACCCTTTGGCATGAGAATTTTAATGGGTTGCCAGAGTAAATAAATTAAAAATGTTCGGTAGCATGGAGTTTATTTATGAGTAATGTGGACGTGTCAGGCCTTTCTCGCGGAACACGGTTCGTACATTATGGTTTGTTAAAGTTATGGCAAGTTTCGATCGTGATTATGCAAATGGAAGTTTTCGTATTTTTGGAATCTTGTGTGTGTTATTTTGATGTAGGTTTTTGGTACGGATTTAAGCAAGAACAAGTTGCTTTGCAATTGCAATTGAAACTCGGGAACTAAGCAACTATTAGGTACTTTAATGAAAAGGAGTTCTTTCATTTAATTACAAAACAAAATACATAAAATAAAATATATTGTTTAAAGCACCAAATATTCTGATTTTTCATTACTGTCTCTTACAAGGGTTTACTGCTACAATTATCTTTCATATTTTATTTTAAACGACGTCTCAATCTCGACGTTTTTTATTAATATTAAATTTTAATTGGTAATATCAACCGCGGTCTTCAACAGTTCCTTGTCAAAAGGTGTCAACACCAAATACTTATTAAAACAACTTTTTTCACCGATACTGAAATTATTTAAATTAGCCTTGCGAATGTCATCTTCGATCTTAAAGCTTTTAGTTTAGGACTTAACACCTGTAGCGGATTAATTAAGTTAGTCATAGTTAAGTGGGTGGCTCCTAAGTGAATGAACATGAAAGGAACCAAAAAGAAAAAACTTTACATTAACTTTAAAAATGTTAGATAAAAATTACGTTTTTATATTTACTTTTTTATGGTTGCTCTTTGTTGGCATACATTTTCTTCTACCTATTTTCTTTAACCTAATGAAAATATAAACAAAGGAATGATCATTTTTAACCGATGGAAATAAAGGAGGAGATTCTCAAGTCGAAGCGTATATTTTCCTGTTTTGTCTTCCCAATGTTTTCCTCGTGTACCAATTTTTTAAAGTCTTATTTTCCTTATTACTTCACAGATATTAATATCCTTTGCCAAACACGTGTTTTAGTTAATTTTAACATAAAATATTTTACCTGTAAACATTATTCCTGAAAAAGAATATCAACGTCGTCCTTCATCAGAAACATTAATCACAACACCAATTAATTTCTTTCCATATAAAACTCACCTTTTCATCGGTAAAAATAAATCACAAAAGCGGTTACACCGGCTATATCCTGCCAAAACCTGTTCAATCCGGATTGAGCTTGTCATATAAAATGTCAACATCATTATCTTTTTTTTGCTGTCGTTACAAGTGGCGGCGTCATTAGTCGTATTGTTGGATCTATCGAGGTTCCGATGTCTCAGGCGGCTTTTATGTGGGTTAATAATTATCCTGGCCTTCTGTAACTTGCTGAATTTTCGGTAATAGTTTTCGCTTTTGATAGACGAACGACAAAGAAAACTGAGCATTTTTGTGCTTTTTTGTTCAGGATAGGTAGACAACTAGTCTTTGTTTATATGTATATTAGAAGAAGTTGTCAGTTGTCTTGTTTATGTACAAGTTGATTGGTTATATATACGAGTATTTTGGTGCATCGGCTCCGCTTGCACTATTCATTCATTTGTTTTGGCCGTGTTCCATTCAAAAACACTATCCTAGATGAACAGTAGCTGAGGTAACCAACAGTTTTTGATCCGTGCAATCCACCAAGAATTTACCCGTAATTATGCCGAAGTTTATCGCTTTCCAGACCTTTTCTATTAACAACGTATTACAATTACTTCAAACTTAAGACCCACTTAAAAGAAAAGCTTGCGTTCTACACAACACGAAAAACCACTTAACTAAAGTACAACAGACTTAAATAAAATATCAATAACATAGTGTTAATAATAGTATACTTCCAACTTATTTATATAGTAATTATATATAACTAGCTTTTGCCCGCGGCTTCGCTCGCGTTAATTTAGACTGACTATCAATTCGGGTAATAATTTAATCATGATTCGAAAGACACGTGGCGCCATCTATTATCAAAGGATATTATTGTTGTTTTCTTCGGTAACAGTACTTTTTTGCGGGATGAAAGGTACCCTATGTCCGTTTCTGTTCACCTGACAACGTATATGCAAAATTTCATGTTGATCGGTTCAGTGGTTTAGGCGTGAAAAGGTAACAAACAAACAAACTTACTTTCGCATTTATAATGTTATAGTTAGGATAGGATAGTTAGGACAAACTAGCGACC
The DNA here is from genome assembly GCA_917490735.1 of Dryobotodes eremita. NCBI lineage: Eukaryota > Metazoa > Arthropoda > Insecta > Lepidoptera > Noctuidae > Dryobotodes > Dryobotodes eremita. Next base: position 3,663,138 of record OU823254.1, on the reverse strand, counting down.
CGCCCCTTTTTCGCCCGGCTTTTACGACTTCACAAAACATTGAGATCTCTTTATTATGTGTAAGATTAATAGTAATGTATTAAACACGTAAAACTTTCGGAATAAATTTTCTAAATGGTGGTGAAAACCGCATCAAAATACGTTGTACAGTTTAGATGAACAACGCAGTCACACAAATGGACATGAAAATATTTTTTTTTGTAATATACATAAACTCATACCTTCGTCTCATGGGGGTAGGCAGACTACAGACTACAGAACGCCACCTGCTACGACCCTTACATACTTACTCCTTTTGCCTCATTGACGTTCACACATCTAGTCATACACGTACGCCTCTTTCAATAGATATAGGTAGATATGAGTGGCAAAACCTCAGTAAGTGCTTCATACAGGCCGGTCATAATTAAGTTAAATTCAGTCAGACGCCTTAACTTTAGTCTTTGTATTGTGAGCATATAGTTATCGGCTTCTGACTCCACCTTTTTCTAGTAAACCATTAATTTATTTGAGTATTCCATTTTGTGATGCCTCTTCGGTGGGCTTCTTCGTGATTCGTTAATCTATGAACTAAAATCATTTTTCGGTACCAAAATTCGAATAAAACCGATCGACTGTGATTGCCAATTTAACTGCCATTAAACACATATAACATAACATCGCGCCTATAATCCCAAAAGAGTTAGGCAGAGGTGTACCCTATAGTACACCCATATTTCGCCGGTTATGCTGAAGTCCCATGTAATAAGTGGCGAGCCTTTTGCCATCAACCGGGCACGAATCCAGACTCCGGGCTGCTACTTAAATTCCTGGTGGAAAAATCAATAACGCTTTGCCAGACCAGAACTCCCACAAGGAGTAGAACCCACGAGCTCATGTTCATGAGTAGCGCCTGCGACCACTAGACCAGCGAGGCAGACACTGCCATAACATAGATAATAATTGTCTATCTATGTGTCAGTACTTATAGCCTAAAACCAAAAGACCTGGACACAGGCCTCCCCCATTTATATTTTTTGCCGTGTGGATAACATCATCGATGTCCTCCACCCTGAGGTAGGTGGAGGAGTCTGTCAGACTCTAACTGCCTGAACACCGTGTGAATTTCACACGGTGTTCTGCTGCTACCTTTAGCCGGGTGCTGGAATGCTTGCGCATTTCGTCACGCTCCCCCGGCCAGGTGTTGGATCGCATTAATTCATGCGGACCCCATCACCTTCAGCGGCCGCATACGCCCGCAATTCCTCTAGAGAGAGGCGCGCGCGGAACACGGTGTGCCGTCGTCCCGGGCCTTTCGCTGTTCAGGCAACAAACTACACAGGGCTCCCGCAACCGTCACCACATCGACCAGTCCTATGACACTATTGTCCTGTCTATCTTTGCAACTGTGTATGCTATTAATACAAACAACAAACAAAACACAACAAACAACAACAAACAAGCAAAACAAGCTAAGCTAAGCAAGCAAGTTAAGCTATACATTTATTCTTAGAACATTTACCTATTAATAAATTGCTGATCAGATCCTGGATCTGATTCCCGGGTTAGGCGAAGTGCTATTGGTATTTTTTATCTGGAATTTCTCAGTAGCAGCCCGGAGTCTGGATTTGTGCCCGCTTGATGGCAATAGGCTCGCCCCCTGTTGCATGGGACTTAAACATAACTGGCGAAATGTGGGTGTACTATACATGAGCCTCTGCCTAACCCTTTGCAGAATACAGGCGTGATTTTTATGTTATATTTTTGTAAATAAAATATGAATTCTTAGTACTTACAAATACTTTTTTCAGATGTCCCTTTTTAAATCACGCCTGATTTCTCTGAAAAGGTAGACACAGGTGAACAGAACAGTCATATTTCGTTAGTGTTGAAATAAATTCTAAGTAATAAAATCCTATCGCTATTAACCAGACGTAAATCCAGTCTGAGCTACTACTGGAAAAAACTAATAGCAATTTTTGGGAATCTAAATTTCTGATAATAACGATTTATTGTCACCTTCAATTTTTAATGTCTATGCAGGTATGTTTTGGCTTAATAATAACAGCCGCACGAGTCAATGTTTAAGGTTAAGCAACGCTTGCCGAGGTCGGTCCTTGGATGGGTGACTATCCAGTACACATCGAGACCCCTGCGTACCTTGGAAAGCACGTAAAGTCATTGGTCCCGGCTGTTATTTGTAGATCTTGGACAGTCATTACAGCTAGTCAGCATCCCGAAAGTCTGATAAATCAGTCTTATCAAAGGGCATCGTGTTACCCAGTACCTAACTGGATTGTGGAAGTCAGATAGGCAGTCGCTCCATGTTAAATACTGGTATTCAGTTGCATCCGGTTAGACTGGAAGCCGTCCCTGTGTTAAATGTTACAAATAAATACCTAGTGATATATTGCAATTAAATGAAAGAAAATTTAAAACTCATATAAAAAGTACACTTTATAAACAAGCATATTACAAATTAGAGGATTATATCCAAGATAAGAATACTTGGAAACATGCTGGTCCTGCTCTATAGGACAATTTAGAGTCTAGACAAAATCAAACTGGTTGCTAATTGAATTGTATAATTTTTATGACATTGATTTTTACATTATGTACTTAACTACTTTAACTCACATACTAAATGATTACTTGTTAAAATTTTGGAAAATCATCTACTTTTCAATATTTGTAAATATGTGAGCACCATGTCATCACATATCTAATTTACCTGTCTTTGCATTATATTTAATTCTTTTTACCTATTGTAGTATATTAATTTTATTCTAGGTGCATCGTCTTCACATATAATTATATAATTAATGTGAACCTACATAATATTGTAAAACATTTTAAAAGAGTAACGGTGGAGTTTCTTCCCCATTCTTTTCCATACGAAACTACCTTTTGGAATCAATTCTATTTTTTTGTAAATTTTGACGTTCAAAAGTGCCATTTATGTGCTTATTTGAAATAAATGATTTGACTTTGACTTCCCCAATATAGTTGGGAAAAAGGCTTAGCACATGTAGGTATCTATTTGTGTATTACTAACAGTTATTTATTCGCCAAAGAAAAAACATAATTTCTAAGTATATTTAATAATAAATAAAGTGAAGGAGCGGACGCTTACATAATATAAATCCTGATGCAGGTTGTCGTAAAAATGTTTTAGTTTTACAAAAAAGTGAAGGCACAAATTGCAATGCCGTCTACTTCAGGTATAAAACAACATTTTCTTTGCGAGTCGGAAATTCTTTGAAGAAAAAACCGGTAAAGGTTTTAAAGTACCTAACATAGCATAGTTTTAAGTACAAAATACCGTTAATGACGGCTTAAAAATAGGTAACGATTAAATTTTGGTTATGAAAGAGGTATTTATTTATTTATTTCATTACTAGGTTATTAAAATAGCGTCATTGTTTAGTAAATTCTAAAACGAAAAAAATATTTTTTGCTATTTCAGAAAAAATATGGACGTCTAAAGACGTATCAGGTACTATCAAGGCGTACTTGATAATAGTTGTAGATATAAAAATACGTACCCTTGTAGTAAAAGACTAAAAAATCTACGCTTTTCTTAATTCTCGCTACGCTCATAAAATGGCCGTCTACCTTCCAAGATAATAGGCTGGAATGCAAATAAGGAGTCTACCTTAAATCTCTTTAACACGAAACTTTGTGCCGCGCAAACAAAGAGAGTCTCAAGAGACTTAAGGCGCAGTTCCATTATGGCAGTTAATAAGGAGAGATAAGCAAACAAATAAGGCCCCTTGGAAGGGGACCCAGAATTCGATTCGGAGTAAAAAAATAAATTAATGCGATTCTCGCCGGCACTTCCCATTGTTTTTCTAACGCTTTTCGACTCTCACCAATTATGCTTTTATTCGGAAAGACAATAGAGCTTGATTTTTTTGTTTTTGTAAGTTGACTTGGAGATTTCGTTTTGAGTACCGAGATACCTCGGACGGCGATTCCGTGCTCGTTGTATTTTCCACATACATTTTTTCACAGTTCCTCTCTTAAAAATACTGTTTATTTATGCAAAACTGTTATCGTAATGGTGTAGTTGACTATTTGGGAAAATAGCCTTAGAAAGTTGACGTCTTAGTAAGCATGGTTTTCTTATTACGTGCCCTTCGTTTGACCTCTGATAATCTTCGATACACAAGTTTTAGTTATTAATACAAAAGGTATAACTAGGTATTGCAATGCAGGATTAGTTTTTGGCCATGATAATAAAACTCCATCCAGACAAGTATCTATCGCGAAACCGGTCTCCGTGGCGACCAAAACAAATTGTAATCACCAATCCGCCTGCTAAGCGCGCTAATTGTAACAATTTCTTCATTAACTACTTATGTAATTTAGCAATTATTGTGAGGCTCAAAATAAAGTTTACATGCTCAATATTACAAAGTAAATTATCTTAGACGAGCTTCTCAAATTACACAAGATTAAGCGTCTCAAATTTACCAAAACCCATACAAGTTACCGCCATATTTGTGCTGAACAAATCCTTTACATATTTACCAGTCTCATTTTCATTTTGATGGGAAACCTTACGCACAATATAACACCTTCAAGCCTGCTTGTCAGTCAAGGCGTCTTGCGATAAAATGCTTGTATTAGAGATAAAATAAACGACTGAGGAATGACTCCCCTTAGGGGTTACGTCGGCCTGGTTGGTGAAAGTAATAAGAGGTCGGTGGATAAAACCAATAAAGTGTAGCATAATCATAAATGAGTAAAAGAATGTGTGGTGGTGTAATGAATGGTGTCCAAGTTGATAGTATGAGACAGTTTGGACACATAATTATGTAAAAACTCAGGAATAATAATTACTTAGTATGCGTTAACTCTGTCTGACTGTTTATTTTGAATGAACAGTAAAAGCCTCAGTCGAGACCCAAAACCTTACCAGGGCCCTATTTAATATAACTGGCCGCATTGTAAGTTACATTAAATTGAGCCCTGGTAAGGCCATATTTGTCAAAAAATTACAAAATTGTCACATTTCCATGACATGTGTTGTTTATATCTATAACATAAAGTACAAAATGACTGTAAAATACTTGATTCGAATTTTTGTCTGTCAGTTCTGTCAGTTCTGTCATCTATCAGTTTTTTTAAATAAGGTCGAAGGAGTGCAGTATGGTTTTGAGCCCGTACCCATACTACATGGGAAAAGAAAAACAAATGCGTGTACGTGAATGGCACAGCCCCTGAAAAGACCATTTCAGATACCAATCTGCATGGTCTTCGCATGACCTGACCAAGATTATGTCTGGACTTTAAAAGAGACTGTGACCTCTGAGTTTGTTTCGGCCTTTCTTCTCAGAGTAGTCAGATAGGAAACGCCGACCTCATCTAGTTTAAAAAATATGATTGACGTGTAAAAGTGTTTGTACAAACCTACTTACAGAAAAAAAAAACATTTATCATTTATCATTATTAAATTGGTTAGTCTATCAACCCACAAATTATAATTTTTTAATCTTTCTGTAATATCTTTACTCTTGTAACTCGTAACTTACGCCAAAATTATGGGAGGTGCGAAATGTTACGATCCAAGACGCCTTTTACAAATGGTTCCGAGTGACTCCGGATTTACCATTGCAATGCCCCACAACTCGAAAAATCGTTGAAAAATATCCCCTTAACGTTTCGAAAATGTTTTAGGAACCCGCAATTTTATTTTATTGCCATCGGGACTTCGGGATGTTAATTCGTGTTTGTACATTGTCGGGCATTTTTCTGTACATTTTGGTGTATAGCCCTTTTTGTGTATTGTCAGAATTTGTTTTTAATTAATTGTGAGTATATTGGGTTTTGTGTCAGCGGTAGCTTTTTAATTCTCTGAGTAGTGGATACTGCTTCGTGGTAGTACTCTTGTCGCTTGAGCCCTTTTTTGTGTAGAATCGGACAAGTGTGGGAATTTCTAATATTTTCATGCCAAGGTTTTTTTATTAACTTTTTTGGTGACTCTCCACTATCGAAGGCACAGAGTTTCAAAGTCAAAGTCAAAGTCAAATCATTTATTTCAAATAGGAACATAAAAGGCACTATTTATTACCAAAATATAGAATTGCCCCTTGCTCTAGTTGCCCCTTCCAAAAGGTAGTTTGGTTCTATCACCTTTAATAAAAATCATTAAAAGGTCTACCTATTAACACTTACAGTTTCGTATTTCATAAAAAATCTGGACTGTATGAGCTGGCTACATTTTTACATTCTGTTATAAAATTTTCATGATGAGCATCAACTCAAACATAACGCACAAAAAGCCTTTTTAAGTTAATCCCTAAAGTATATTATTGCAAAGATATGAACAGATTACCTGCTGATCTAATCTCCGTATCTAAGTGATGAGGGCGTGAACGATAATCGATAAGACGAGACAAGGGCAGGGAAAATTATGTTTAAGAAAGGCCGTTGTTCGATTAGTGGAGAGAATAGCTATAGGAAATTAAGACAATTGGATAAATTTAAGCACTCAACACAAACTCAAAGCATTTATTTCAAATAAACCAATTCAGGCACTTTTGGATTGTCAAGGGGTCGGTCAGTCAATAAACCAATTACAGGCACTTTTGAATTGCCAAGGGATCGGTCAGTCTGGAAGATGAAGCTAGTTGCCCATTCCAAAGCGTAGTCGGTACATATGGAGAAGAACGGGCAAGAAACTCCACGGACACTATTTTAAATCAAAATATGGTTACAAAATATTGGTTACATCATTCATGTTGAAATTATGCATGTGAGAACGATGCAGAACGTTAAAAGCGTCTGTAATAAAAAGACGAAACAATACAAATATTCAATTAAATTAAAATAAGCCGTGGCAGCTAATAAATGACCAGTCCCTACTGATGCCGCCCGTTCATGAACATGACTAAACAAAACATTTATTGATGTCAACTTTTGAGGCTTCTAATTCTATGTAGCAGTTTAATCAACTTAAAACAAACAACAAGAATCGAATACCATCAAAGTCAAGATCTTTAGTATTGCAGGAGTAGTAGTAGTGTCTTGTAGTGTTGTCATGAGCTGAGAGGTATGAGTTAGTCAGGGAAAGTAGTATTATTATAGTAGTATTATCTCCTTTATTTCATATATACATATAAATTATATTTTTAAATATTAGAATATAAAAATATAAAAACTTTAAAAATATAAAAAATAGTGGCCCACCGGTATCGGGAACAGGGTCCAAGCTACCGGCGGTCAGGGCTCCAGAGAGAGAAACCTCCTAACAATGCGGGCCGTGTCCAATAGTACCGCCTTCTGAATCAAGCCCTTGATCCAGCTACCCAACGAGAGCCTCCTCAGGTGTTGGTCGAGGCTTTTGGCTATTAATCCATTGGCTGTCACGACTATCGGTACAATGATCGCTGAGTCCACGTCCCACATGTCGATAACCTCGCGAGCCAAGTCAAGATATTTGATTTGTTTATCTTTCTCCGCTTTCACGAGGTTCCCGTCATGTGGGACCGTTATGTCAACAATCATTGCACGCCGCTCTAATCGATCCACCACCACTATATCAGGCTTATTGGCAACAATAGTCCTGTCAGTGATGATGGATCGATCCCAGTACAATGTGATATTTCCATTTTCGAGAACTGGGTCGGGCAAGTCATAAGTCATAAGTCATTTATTTCATAACAATATGGAAACATTGTGTTGAAAATAATATAAAAATAACAAATTGCAATGAAATTAAATTAAAAATAACAATTAATACGGATCAAAATTCATTAAAATACATCAAAAACGTTGAAAATATAAAACAGTAAATGGCAATTAAATTACATTAAAATTACAATAATAACAAAATATAAAAAAATTACAGTGAAATCAGATTAAAATTACATAACATAAAACATTATAATTAAATCAGATTAAAATATTTAGAAATGTCAATAAATAAAAACACTAATAGTCAATTGAGAATTCAAATACAATAAGATTATAAATAATAAATGCACATACCTGTAGTACGGCATTCCGATTCCACAAGGCTGTATTTGAGAGCAAGTTGCTGATGGATAATCCTAGCTACAAGGTTGTGTCTATGCAAGTATTCTTCGTTAGCTAGACTAGAACATCCAGAGATAATGTGTCTGATTGATTCACCTGGCCGGTGGCATGCCCGACAAATGTCAACCGTGCCGTCTTTCAAAATAAATCTCCGGTAGTTGTTTGTCATCATAACTTCGTCCATAATTGCACAGATAAAACCTTCGGTTTCTCCAAAGAGATCACCGAAACGCAGCCAGGCTACGGACGCTAGTTGATCTATATCGGGTCCATGTAGAGCCCGAAAAAAGCGTCCGTGAAGCTCCTTACTCTGCCATACTTCCATGCGATCATTAGTGTCAAGCACTACTGGCTTGCGCCAGTTCTCTTTAGCCAAGGAGAGCGGGGTGAGGCCCTTGTCCACTATGACCACATCTCGATGCATCCCCACGTCGGCCTCTAAGAAATATTCCCTGAGACTGCATATCTCGCAATTGTGGAGGTTTTTAGCATTTAAAAAGCCTCGACCTCCACATTTTCGCGGGATATACAGCCTCATTACCGATGACCGTGGATGATGCATTCGATTTGCAGTCAGCAGTGTACGGACCTTCCTATCCAGGGCGTCGAGTTCGGTCTGAGTTCATTTGAGTATGCCAAAAGAGTACATCAAAACCGGCATGACCCAACCGTTAAAGGCGCGTATCTTGTTTCCGCCTGATAGAAGACTATTAAATACTTTTTTCAGGCGGCCAAAGAAGCGTTCCTTTAACGATTGCTTCATGTCAGTACCATTGATGCCCAATGCTTCCGACATACCCAAATACTTATAGGTTTCGGATGCAGAGAGGGTTCTAAGGTTTATAGAATCCGAGAGTTGGGTTCCGACGGATTACACAATCTCCCCTCGCTTTACATGCATGACCGCACATTTGTCCACACCAAATTCCATTCTGATGGCACTACTGAACATTTAAGTTATTTTCAGTAGCTCCATCAGTTGCAAATTGTTGGAAGCAAAGAGTTTTAGGTCATCCATGTAAAGGAGGTGAGATATAACCTGACCACCTCTCCTCAGCCGATAGCCTAGACCTGAATCTTCCAGCAGTGTGCTTAGAGGATTCAAGGCTAAGCAGAACCAAAGCGGACTCAAACTATCACCCTGAAATATGCCTCGCTCGATCCTTATTGGTTCGCTATTCCTCTGAATATTTCGACATCCTGGATAGTGAAGGACCGTTCTCCATTGCCCCATACATGACATCAGGAAGGTGCGCAGAGTTGCATCTACTTTATACAACTCCAGCACCCTCATAAGCCATGTATGTGGCACCGAGTCATAGGCCTTCTTGTAATCTATCCAACATGTCGAGAGATTCTTTCGGGAACGACGAACTTGTTGGCTAATGGCCATATCAATGAGGAGTAGCTCCTTAGTACCACGGGACCCGTTTTGAGAAGGAGACATGATAGAGTTGGTGTCTATATGTTTGTTAATTTTAGCTCTCAAAATGGATGTAAGAACTTTATAGACCGTCGGTAAAGACGTGATCGGTCTATAATTTTTGGGTTCCGCAGTGCTACCTGATTTATGGAGCAGGTGGGTAACTCCTGTTGTTAGGAACTGGGGTAGCGAACCAGACTCCAAAGCAGTCTGGTACTGAGCCGCCAAGCGAGCGTGCGACCCAACGAACCATTTGATCCAAAAGTTTTGCAGTCCGTCCGGCCCTGGAGACTTCCAGTTAGGCAGCGGACGGACTGCATGAGTTACATCTTGGGGGCAGAAGGTAATAGCCCCCATTTCTGGTATTGGATCGCAAGCTCGCTCAACCCTTCGAGCCCAATCGCCTTCGGTGTGACTGACAGGTACCGACCAGATATTGCGCCAGAAAGAACACATGGCATCATCATCTGGTACGCACGTGTCAGCCACATCTTGATCCGGTCGCTCCCAACCCCTATAAACCCACCTTTGATCGCGTTGGAAGGTGTGATTCTGAGTGTATCGCTCCACTCGCCGCTTATACCTACGAATACGGTTTGCCCATGCATACACTTTCTGCTTCAGGAAGTCAATGCGCTCTGTGACACAGGACATATAATCCTGAGGGTTGATATCAGTCCCTGCGAACGCGCGTCTCACAAAGCGCATCACTCTAGGGCGAGTATTGCCCTCCCTGAAGCAGATTAGTTTGCCGATGAGCGCTCTGGCCCCACCAATACGGCGTTCAATTCTGCACTGCCAAGCTGGTACGACTGGTTTCGGTCGTGTAGCTCTAGAATCAGTAGCAAATTTGACGTGAGCTACACGACATGCCGCTACAGCCGCGCAGTACAGAATCGAATGAGTATCGGTGAGGTCTACGCAGTCATCAAAATAATTTGATAACTGCGCATCCAGGACCGCCACCAGCGCCCTATTTTTATTATGCATGGGCAAACGAGGTAAGCGTGGTCTAAGTTCGGGCGATATGAACCGATATTCTCGATTCGCATCCTCCAAAGCACTCCTCAATTCCTCATTGCACTGGGTACTTACGTTTGTAGCCCTGTCATCACTCTCCTCGTCTACTTGACTCGTGTTAGACTGTGGTAGTATTACAACAGTCTGAGACGAGGGGGCAATGACATGACTACTCTGCATTTCATTTCGCAGGCGATCAAGTACAGTGTCATCCAACATATGATTACGTTGGATGACCCGCACCTGATCCGACAGTCCTTGTGCCGAAACGTTGATAGCTGGCTCAAGCACCTGAAAAAGAGAGAGCATCCGGACACGGTACGCGGTCAGACTGTTTCCCCCCTCTGTAGCCCCATAGTATGAGCGCATGACGTTTTCATAGTATTATTATTTTCGTTTTTCGTAGTATTATCATTATTATTTAGTAGTGAAGGATATCCAATACATAGCCACTATATGAATACATAAATAATAGCATAATTTTATAATATAAATACTTCTAAGAAGTTCATAATAATTACCTACATTATTCTTGTGCAATACATAAAATTAAAATAACTGATATACTATACCTATATAATATATATATATATACATAATTATACACCTAATTAAACTCTTGTAATATTTTTTTATAATATTGAATTGCTGCTTAGCCCTCTTCCTCTCTACTAATTTTGTCCCCTTACAGGGTCCATGTTGATCTTTTACTTTGTTAAACCATCTATGTAATATAACATTTGGAATGCAATAAAGAATTGAGTATTGAGTATACTTATCTAGTTGATGGGTACTTTACAAGCACACAGAAAGCACATCGTTAATAGATATGATCTACCAGGTATCCGCAGTTCTTTCACTGGGCAGCGCAAAGATTACCATAAAATCACAGCGTCACTTATTAAAAGGCAAAATAAGAACCACTTTCAAACATCAAATACGCATTCTCACGGCTTTTGGCACTCAAAACCAAAGCAAGCCAATCACTCCGCGTAATCTAAGACTGTTCAAAAATACGAGACGACCAATTAACTTGGTGAGAGGTCCCGAAATGAAAAGCGAGCTGACAGAAGGTCGGATGGAACAGAAGTCTCACTCTTAATGTGAAATAATTATATCAGTAATTAGCTTTTGCCCACGGATTGCCCACGTAGAGGTCTGAAATTTTCCCACGGAATTGTACTACCGAAATAAAAGTTATCCTATGTCTTAACCTAGGTCATGGTCTACCTATATGCCAAATTTCATCGAAATCCGTTCAGCAGTTCAGACGGACAAGATTTCTTTCAAATATAATAATAATTATTATTATTAAGTATAGATGTGGGATAAAAATATTGTAATAAAGTATGAACGCAGCTTATATTGTTAAATGGAACGCAGCGGATGAAAGAGAGGGAAGCATACGCGTGAGTGAGAAAGGGGACAAATGGCGACGACTTGATGGACGACGAACTTACGGTGTACGGTGGAACTTTTGTGTGCTAGTAATAAAGTTTTTAAAAGTACTTAAATCTTTCGTTTATTTTGCCGTACAATCCCACAAATTGGGGGCTCGTCCGGGATTGGCAAAATAACGACACGGGTTCAAGTTTTAAGAAATACGACGGACGACGGAGACCGGCACGTGGCGTGGGGAACGGCGACGAAAGGTACCTATTCAAAAAATCAACGGCGGCCGAAGATAATTACGACGGTATCGGCAAACGGTGAGCTAACGCTAACGAAAATGACGAAAGACGAATCAAGTACGGGTCTAAGCTCAATGTTGTACCTAACTTCGGATCTAATACCTAAATTCACCGGTCAAGACAAAACGTATCCAGTGACGCGATGGATACAAGACGTGGAAGAAAATGGAGAAATATGTGGTTGGACACCGTTACAACAGTTGCTGATGGCACGGAGATCCCTATCAGGCACTGCACAGCTTTGGATGCAAGCTGAACGCCCTCACAAAACATGGGAAGAACTTAAGGCGGCCCTGAGTAAAGAGTTCCCTGACACCGTCGACATGAAAGCAATACACGAGCGTCTGAGCCAACGAAAGAAAAAACGTGACGAAAGTTGCATCGACTATATGATGGTCATGAAGGAATTGGGGAAAAGAGGAAAGATACCCGATTACGTGGCCATAAAATACATCGTTGATGGCATAGTCGACCACGAGACCAATAAAATCATGCTATACGGTGTAACTACGTATCCTGATCTTAAAGAGAAGTTCAAAATCTACGAGACTATTAAGGAAAAGATGAAACTGGAACATTCTAGAAGTACCTACAGAAACGAAAAACGCGGCATCATACGTCATGAAAAAACGGTGAAAAGGTGTTATAACTGTGGTGACGGCGATCATGTGTCGGAAGACTGTCCGCAGAAGGCGCAAGGTCCAAAGTGCTTTAACTGCAACGAATATGGTCATATTTCACCGAAGTGCCCGCATAGAAAAAACATGGCGGTAGGCGGTCGTAAGGAAGATTCGAGTAGGGGTTCATCAAGATGGCGTAGTTCCGGCACTTCCGGCGATAGAAAAGATCACAACAGCGGCGCATCGACAAGTGGGAGCGGGAGTGGCGAACGTGAGAGCAAGCAAGTAATGTTCGGTCAATCATCGTTCGACAACGCGGATGATACGTCACACTCACAGAATGACAGTGACAAGATGACAGATGACGTCAAAGATAGCAAACGTCAAAGTCAAATCGAGTATGACATCTACGATGTAAACAAACAATCGCAACGGGAAAAACCTTTGAAGATGGTAGAATTATGTGGAAAAACGACAAGTGCGCTTATTGATTCGGGCAGTGATGTGAACTTGGTATCTTCTGAGTTTTGTGCTAATGTCAGTAAAGTGATGAACAATAACATAACGCTGTCTGGACTTGGTTTTGCTAAAGTGGAGTCATTAGGTTGTATATCAACAAATGTTGTAATCGACAGTACGAAATACGATGATGTGTTATTCTACGTGGTACCTAAAGACTGTATGCCTTTTGATGTAATCATAGGTCACGAATTTCTTAAGGGTGTTATAACGGTTATGAATGGTAGTGCTGTGTGGATGAAACCTGTGGAATGGATGAACGAAATTGATTGTTTCAGTTGCAGTGTTGAGGTTGGTCATGTAAGTAATACTTACTTTAAAGAGGAGGTTGTTCAGATGGTTGAGAGCTATCAACCATGCCAAATTAAAGAAGCTCCTATCCAGCTGAAAATCATTGTGAAGGATGATGTCCCGGTGGCGCAACGTCCACGACGCATATCGCTAAAGGAGCAGGCGGTAGTTGAAGAACAAGTTGCGGAGTGGCTTGAGCAAGGAGTTGTACGCGTAAGTTACTCTGAGTATGCTAGTCCATTAGTTCTTGTTCGCAAAAAGGATGGTGCTATAAGGGTGTGTATTGACTATAGAAAATTAAATAGTAAAATTATAAAAGATGAGTTTCCATTGCCAATTATTGAGGATTACATTGATAAGTTGGCTGAGGCAAAAGTATTTAGTGTACTGGACTTAAAAAATGGATTTTTCCATCTGAATGTAAGCAGTGAGTCAGTAAAGTACACTGCATTTGTGACACACCATGGTCAGTTCGAGTTTTTGAAAGCTCCATTTGGGTTGTCTGTTTGCCCAAACTACTTCATGAGATTTGTGACCATAATCTTTAGAGAATTAATATCTAAAGGGATTGTTCTCATATTTGTCGATGATATTCTTATTCCAGCAAAAGATGAACAGGAAGCCGTTGATAGATTAAGAGAAGTTTTAAGATTGGCATCTGAATATGGCTTGCAAATAAATTGGAAGAAAGCACAGCTGATATGTCGAAGCATAACTTATTTAGGTCATACGATTGAGAATGGACAAGTAAGGCCTGCCAGTGAAAAGATTGATGCTGTTACAAAGTTTCCAGAACCCAAAACACTCAAGCAATTGCATAGTTTTATTGGATTGGCATCATATTTTAGGAAATATATCCAGAATTTTGCATCTATAGCACGGCCGCTTACGGATTTACTTAAGAAAGATGTCAATTTTGAATTCAAGGATGAGCAAAGGTGTGCATTCAATTGTTTGAAGGAACGTTTGACTACTAAACCAGTTTTACAAATATTTAATCCAAGATTGGAGACAGAAGTGCATACAGACGCATCACTTCTGGCTTATGCTGCTATACTCATGCAGCGATCTGATGATGACGGTGGACTACATCCAGTATATTTCATGAGTCGTAAAACTAATGATGCAGAAAAAAAGTACACCAGTTATGAACTGGAAAGTCTGGCTATTATAGAAGGTGTAAAAAAATTTAGACACTACTTGTATGGTATAAGATTTAAAATTGTGACTGATTGCCAAGCATTCCAGATGACGCTTATGAAAAAAGATTTGTGTACGAGGGTTGCAAGATGGGCACTGCTTCTGCAGGAGTTTGACTTTGTGGTTGAACATCGGCCAGGAACGAGGATGAAGCATACTGATGCATTAAGTCGAAACCCATATGTGGCAGTAGTAACCCTGCACGATGAGATCAGACGAGCACAACAGTTGGATGATGGTCTAAAAGCTATATTAGAGATTTTACAGGAGAGCACTTACGGTGATTATTATATTGATAATGGATTGCTGTACAAAGGAATGGAAAAGCATTTAGTAATCCCAAAGTCTATGGAAAGCGAAATCATAAAAAGGGCCCATGCAAATGGACATTTTTCAAAAAGAAAGATGATTGAATTAATAAGTAAAGACTATTTTATCAGGAACCTCGATAAGAAAATTGAAGCATTTATTACATGTTGCATTCCATGTTTGTTAGCTACACGTAAAGAGGGAAAACAAGAAGGATTCCTAAGTCCTATTGAAAAGGAAGAGTCGCCGCTGCATACACTTCATTTGGATCACATCGGTCCAATGACTGAGACGAAGAAGCAGTATAACCATATTCTCACGATTGTAGACGCATTTACGAAGTTTACTTGGATATTTCCCACTAAAGGTACCACAAGTAAAGAAACAATTGAAAAGTTGAAAACTCACCAACAACATTTTGGCAATCCAACCAGATTTATAACTGATCGAGGAACGGCTTATACGAGTAATGAGTTTCAAGAGTATTGTAAAGACGAAAACATACAACACATCAAAATTACGACGGGGGTACCTAGAGGAAATGGGCAAGTGGAAAGGGTTCATCGTACTATAATCTCCGTACTTACAAAGATGTGTATAGAAAACCCTGCTCTGTGGTACAGGCATGTAAGTAGATTACAGCGTTCTCTAAATAGTACTTTTCAGCGAAGCATAAATACTACACCCTATCAACTATTGATTGGGACTAAGATGAGAATGAAGGAAGACATAGAGATTTATGACTTGCTTTTAGAGGAAGAAAGAGGAAGCTATTCAGAGGAGAGAGAAAAACTTAGAGAGAAAGCTAAAGAACAAATTCTACAAGTTCAAGAAGAAAACATAAGAAATTTCAATAGGAAGAGAAAAGAAAGTATGAGGTACAATGAAGGAGACTTAGTGGCAATAAAACGCACGCAGTTTGGCACGGGAATGAAGCTGAAAGCCAAATATTTAGGTCCTTATCAAGTTGTAAAAGTAAAGAGGAACAACAGATATGATGTGAAAAAGCTCACTCCTGATACTGAAGGCCCTGGGGCAACCTCTAGTTCAGCAGATTTTATGAAGGTGTGGCCAGGTGTCAACTCGAAAACTTAAAAGGTGAGAGTTGCTTGTTAACTTAGTTTTGTTTCAAGTTTATGTGTGAAAGGTTGTGTGCACTGTTTCGCTAACATCATGTATTGTTACGAGGTTAACTTATTATACTATAATTAAGAGATCTGTACTATACCCACTGCAATGATAAACGTCTGTGTGTAAACATGTTTATAGGGGAATATTGATAATGTTATGTTGTATCTTCTCTCTTAAAATAATACATAGAAATTAAGTGATGTTATGTTGTTACTTTGATGTTGTTATGCTGTAATAGTAGTTAAGGTAAATTTAAGATGAAAGCTAGTGATGAATGTTAGTGTGGATGTCTGAGGACAGACATGGATCAGGATGGCCGACTGTGGGATAAAAATATTGTAATAAAGTATGAACGCAGCTTATATTGTTAAATGGAACGCAGCGGATGAAAGAGAGGGAAGCATACGCGTGAGTGAGAAAGGGGACAAATGGCGACGACTTGATGGACGACGAACTTACGGTGTACGGTGGAACTTTTGTGTGCTAGTAATAAAGTTTTTAAAAGTACTTAAATCTTTCGTTTATTTTGCCGTACAATCCCACATAGATATTATAGATTACGTCGCAAGTCAGCTGTAATTAAAGTAGACATAATAATCGTATAACTTTATCGTCATCATTTCACCGTAAAAACTAAGCTACTCACTACACTAAATCAACTCAGCCTATCGCAGTCCAGTGCGGGATATAGGCCTCTCCCAGACTGAGCCACAGCATTCTGTCCTCCGGATTCCCCATCCAGTGTATCCCAGCCACTAACTAAGGAGCTTACTAGCTTATTCCCAGCTTAGTTGTAGGGACCTGAAAATGCTTGAAATTAGTACTAACAAATACTAACTTATTGCATTTACTAATACTAACACCAATACACACATTACACTAATACCACAACAGCACAACAATACAATATTAATTAGTACTAACTAATACTAACTAATTGCACTAACTAATACTGTCACCAACATACACTAATACAACACAACAATACAATACTAATTAGTACTAACTAATTGCACTAACTAATACTGTCACCAACATACACTAATACAACAACAATACAATACTAATTGCACTAACTAATACTGTCACCAACATACATTAATACAACAACGACACAATAATACAATACTAATTAGTACTAACTAATACTGTCACCAACATACACTAATACAACAACAATACAATACTAATTGCACTAACTAATACTGTCACCAACATACATTAATACAACAACGACACAATAATACAATACTAATTAGTACTAACTAATACTGTCACCAACATACACTAATACAACAACAACACAACAATACAATACTAATTACTACTAACTGATTTCAGTCATTTTGCTGAAATTATGGCTTCCACAAGGATTGGCCTTGCATTTCCCACATCCAAGGACGCTGCGCCTTCTGCTGATTTGTAAAACTTAACCATATCAAAAATTAAATGACAAAAGTGAAAAAAGATCATTGCGATTATGTTATTCGACTGTCAAAGTTAGTTTTATTTATTATTATTTATTTATTTATTATAAAATCGTAAATAAGTCTAAAATCTCCAACCCGTCTTGAGAAAGTGTGGTGATCAATGCTCGTGCCTTCTGTGTATGAGAAGAGAAGCCTTTGCCCTGCAGTAGGACAAAAATAGGTTATTATTATTAATTTAAAACGCACTCTTTATTTTTAATTCATTTATTTATTTATTTGGGATCTCCAACAAAAAATGTGAACAATACATGACACAAAAGATTCATGTGAGACATTTAGGTAGATACCTAAAGGTGAACCATTCTGAAACTGACCATGGCAAAGTCAGCAAATGAAGCTTAACTTCCCTTGACTTTCTGTATTTTCTATCCCATGATTTTGTAACGATGATGGGAAGCATCGTTTATTATAATTTACAACGAAAGAAAAATATCGCGAGCCTAGAATACGCACTACGGGGCTTAAGCCGGTAAATAAGAAAGATGGGCCCTAATTAAGGGGATCCCGAACCGCTGTTAGGGTGTTCTTACATAACAAACGTTCAATCTGTTGGAATGGTACCTTAAGAGGCGTTTGTACTTGGAACTAAATAGATTTAATTGAGTTTATAGGGCTAAACGGAACTAGAACAAATTGAGTTTATAGGGCTAAACGGAACTGAATTAAATTGAGTTTGTAGGGCTGAACGGAAATAGGCCTTTCTGATCTAAAGCCCTGTATCCAACCAAGTTTGTTAGTAATGGTCCTAAGAGACGTAACTGATATAAATTTTACCTCACTTAGGTAGATAAACGTTTATTGTCTTCAGTAATACAATTAGTAGTCGTAAGTACATATACAAAACTATAATACCGCAAGCAATTTGTTCAGGTGCCAGCATTATGGTTTGGTCCTCTGGCGGGTTGCTAAGCGCTGGTTTTCAGCTTAAACCCTTGAATCTTGTTTACAAAATTGTACTGCATTGAACTATTACAGCCGAATTTGGTCCTTCTTTTCGTTTGGATGCTGCAATCAACAGAACGGCTGTTGCAGTAAAACCTTCTTCTAGTACAGTAAATGATACGACTGCTCAAACAAACGGTAGGTAGTACTTAGAATCCATACAGCAAACAAACATGTCCAAAAATCAATTCGCCTAGCCTTTTACTATTTTGGGGTCGGCTTCCAGTCTAACCGAATGCAGTTGAATACCAGTATTTTACATAAAGTAACTGCCTATCTGACTTCCACAACTCAGTTACTGGGTTACCCCTTGGTAAAACTGGTTTTTTGACTTTTGGGCTTCTGACTACCCGTAACGACTATAAAAGATCTCCGAATGATAGCCGGGACCAACGGCTTAACGTGCTTTCCGAGGCACGAAGGGTCTCACTATGTAAAGGAGCTAACAACTTGTGAACTATAACTTATAACATGATTACTTTAGCAAAGACCTCTGCTAGATCAAATAATAATAATATATTTTGGTTTCCGTATCCTGCAATAGTCCTACATCAACCGGGGGTTGTCCTTGGGTGCATTTGCTCAGTGCATACAGGGATAATCGTCGGTTGGTGCCTCATTGCATTTAAAATTGTCAAAAGGGCCTCTGTTAGTTGGCCTTGGCGTCTCGTACGCCATCCAAAGGACCCCGGGACCCCATGATCCCGAGCTATATATGTTAACATGTAAATTAAATAATAACATATCTTTATTTTTCTCTGCACAAAGGTTCACATCGTTATAAACAGACAAGAATTATAGCGTTTTGACAAAAAAGCACAAAATATGATCCTTTGTAAGAGACTGGTGTCCATACTAGGATACCCCGTGTGACGGATCACCAGGCTCTCACCCCCAATTAAATCTAACTAATATGACAGTGGTCAATTTCAAAATGGCAAGAAAACTACAGGAATACCATAAAACCATTATACATACATACGCACATAAATTCACGCTTTCTTCCCATGGGGAGGCGGAAACTACAGAACGCCACCTGCGACGATCGTTACATTCTTCTTTTGCTTCATTTATTTTCACGCACGCCGGTGGCGAGTACTACGCACCTGACCTTTCTGAAGGACATTACCAATTAGGTCACTATACTATGGCGTCATTAGGGCGTCCCCTTCCGGTGTTTCCTCTCACACTTGCCTTGTTAGTCGCTTTTCATTCATGACCAAACCATCTAAGCATACTCTTTTAAATTTTTGTCACTACATCTTCTTTTAAACCGCAACTTTGCCTATTGTATAAAGCTATTGCTTAAGTTGTGATATTAAAAGTTCAACTCGATTTATCCATCACTGCAGGATTAAAGTAACAAAAAAAGCTTACAGAAACAATGCGCGAACGACTGTAATTCAAACAGAAGATTTGTTGAAATTCGTTTAAAAAATCACTTCGCTCCTAAGACCCGATTGATTTTTAAATTGGATGGTTGAGTCAGACAGGCGACGGATGGAAGGCGCTAATTTGTCACTTTGTTCGAGTTTCTTGACAGACGAGGCCAGTCGATGTTTTTAGGGATTTTCATTGATCTATTGGTTTAGTAAGTAATTAGCGATTTTATAGTCGTTTTATACTGTTGGTCGTCCTCGTAATAAAAAACAAATTTAGCTAAAAGTAGTCGAAAACCCAAAAAAATCGTAAAGTATTTGGGATACAAAAGTCTAGCTGTCTAGTTCACTTTTGTATCAAAAATACTGGGCAGTATTTTTAACCGACGTGAATTTAATTACATCGACGATGACACCGGGTCATCATAACCCAGATTTTATCGAATAATTGTCATGAAATTAAAGAAGTTGTCTAAATTTTAATAATTATTTATTATACAATGGTTTTTTCATATGTAGTAAAATAAAAATAAGTCCAATATGTTTTATAAATCAAACTTTTATTAGCTTTCTTAAAGGCGCATACTAAATCAAATCTTAAAACATAACATTAATATTTTTTTTGGAAAAGTATTCGAAATAATAATAGGAATGAATAATTTGACATACTAAAAGAGAGACCAAACAAACTTCTTTTCATAATAATAACAAATAATCAATCTTCTTCTTCATTCAGAAATATAGATCTGGGCGTAATTGTGTAAATCTGGCATGCATTACAAGTGATGAGTTGTCTTCTTATCCTTTTTAGACGGACATATTTGACATCTTCTGCGAGTTTCTGGAACCTTTATGGGAGGCCCCAAAGGTTCCTGAGTGGGTACACCAGCGAAATCAGCGATTATATGAAGCCCGACTGCATAAAAAGCGCTGACAAATAAAAAAAACGAATTAAGAAGATGGGAACAGGATTATATAGAAAATAAATCAATCAGGTTCTTTTTGAGGCGACTTGCATAATTCGTAGATAGCCTCCGACTGCTATACAAATATACATAGATACTCGTGAAAAACATAACCCTTTGCTGTTGCGCAGTCGGGTTAAAGCACTTTCCCTGAAAAATAAAACACTTCCAGGAATCAAAAACGGAACAATGTTGACCTCCAGGACTCCTGAGTCACCCTAGCATCAAATTGTCCAACAAAGCGCACTGAAAGAACCAAAAATAAAAATGTAAACATTAATGAACCCATTTATGATGTTCCTGGCTTAGGTTCGCAGCTTGGGCAAAGTGTTGTTGGGTTTTTCCTTCAGGCATTGCTCTGCGTGTCTTCTACCAATCAGTAGGTTCTGGATTTTATACATTGTGTATATTTACATTACGACAAAAACAAATAGCTAAATTGTAGTTACATTCAGTATTTAAATAAATGTAGGTATGATTAAAATAGTTATTAAACACATGATAAAAAAGAAGAAAAACTATGATAGCAATTGTTTTATTATATTATTATTGTCGTTCTACATGTGTGTGAATTTTAGTGTGAAGTGTAATGAGTATGTGTTAAATTATTGAATGAAATACATCGCAAGGAAAACGCATTGCAGATAACGAAACTCATCTGGCTTCTCTGAATTATCAACCAACTCCATCCACACTTGCATAACACGTCCCACTGACTCCTGAAAGTAATCGGTATAACATCGATACTTTAGTACATTCGAAAATCGTGTCACGTCTCTAGTACTCCTTAAAGGAGGACGTGTGACTCGGCGCGCCCCTATTAACTGAGATTCAGTAAATGTACTTACTTAGGCCCTTTGTACACGGCACGGTTTCTTAACGGCAAGGCGTATAAACCGCGCCGTAGAAAAAACGTGTCAGTGAACAATCTTCTGTAGTGATTCATGCAACACTAACGACCGTGCCTACACACGGTGAATATACCGTAGTTTTTCGTTTTTCACGACAAGAAAAACGTGTATGTAAAAGGGCCTTAGAAGCTGGGGCCTTACTTAGGGAGTACTTACTTTAGGAGTATTTTTGTTTATTTTTAACTAGCGAGCCACCCGCCGACTAGGCACGGTTTTTACTACTTGACATCGAGATTACCTTATTATGTATTAGTTTAATATTCATGTTATATACACACAAACCTTCAGGAATATATTTTCTAAATTATGGTGAAAGCCGCGTCACAATTCATTGCGTAGTTTAGAAGAAGAACCCAGTCACAGATAAACGTGAAAAACGATTTTAATGAATTTATGAGGAGGTTAGGATCGAAACCACAACTTATCTACTTTTGGCAATTTCGTTTTTTTTTCAAGATTTCTGCACAAAATCATAAAACCTACCATTAGTAGTAACTGTTTACTTCAAAACAGCTTATTCTCCTTTGTAAAATGATGTCTAATATTAACGCTTAGATCAAAACGTCAACATACCCAGGTTAAAAAATAAAACAGTTATAAGGACCTATTTATCATGTATTAAATACCATTCTTAAAAAAAAAAATACAAATATATGTGCTCTCTATTTTATTAGGGCTTTTTCGATTTCTGCCTTATTGAAAAAAGTGGATATGCAGTGGTTTTAATCCTAACCTCCTCATATATAAAACAAAAATTGTTTCTACCTATGTCCGTTATAGACTTTCACACCATCCAACCAATGTGCCAAAAATATTTTCAGTGTTTTTTATTAGCGTAATAGCACACGCCGGGTATCCGTTAGTGTCTAATATGTATAGATAATAAATATTTGATTATGAAAGATTCAATCAACTTGTTGTTTTTCAGTACCCACTATTTGTTTAGCTTACAAGCCGGCTTTTCGGTTAAATTTTTACTTACTGAGAAAATCCTGAGGCAATTACGAATCAATCAACTAAGAACCAATTAACTAATTTGTTTGTCCAAAATTTCTAGTGAAGCGAGGTTTAGTAAAGAGTCGTTCAATCGCTTCACGAAATATACTAAAATATTTATGATCTGTGATTTTATATTTAATCAGCTGCGCGTGCCCGGCGTCGCCCGGCTGAAATTAGTGTATTTATCTCCAGTGTTTTGGCTGTGCGTTGTCTTTCAATAATTTCCTACATTTCCGGTCGGATTTCCCAAAAAAAAAAAACTATTATTGCAAACCGTCTCTTGACAATACAAGCAAAAAAAAAACTGCCAAATCGGTCGAGCTGTTTTCAAGTAATGATCTTAATTATGCGGCAAATGATTTTTATTTTTATATAGATTTAGTTTGTAGATATGGGAAATGTAGTGTTGGGATGGTGTCGTTTATAAAAGATACGTGACTATTAAGGCTCCTACAAACAGGCGCGACACGCGACGCGAATCGTTCGCGACGCAAAGGCACTGCTCATCGCGCGACAAGCGGCGCCTTTGTGTCCCACCTGTCTGTTAACTTGAAAAAAAAAAAACAACGCTGATAAACAGTTTATTCATTGCCTTACTAAATATGGAAAATAAAATGAATAGCCTAAGTGATTGAGCATTTTGTGCATAACATAGGATGTCGAATCCATCAAAATGACGGTGAGAGTAAGATGAAGTATGAAGCTAGTCTAGGGTCAGTCAAGGAGTAATACTAGGTCGGTAATAGAATAATATTATGTTAAAGGCTATAGCAATTCTATACAACTGTCGAAGAATGACAGTTGTGATTTGAATGCATGGACAATTAAGTTGGTCGTTACTGTGATTAACAATTAATTTCCCTGATTTACTAAGGTATAATTTTGTAGCTATAAAGTGTGTTGTTAATTCCATGAAATAAAATATTAAAATCTCTGAAATTCTAAAATAACAAAATCTCCCAAAAGTTAAACTTCTTAAAGGAAAAGTACTACGCATAAATAATTGTCGCCCGCCGTCTTACACCCGAAGAATTTGTTTTAATTTACAAGTAATTAACGAAATGTTCGCTTGCTAGTTATCTCGGATTTCAGCTGATGACCATAATTATTCGGATCGGAAATTAAACGTCCCGTTTTGTCGTTTTAAGGTCTTCATTTTGGATTTTCTTTGGAATTTATGAAATGGAAATGATTAATGTTATGCTTTGTAGATTTGTATTAAATGCCAAATATTCATAAAATGTTAGAGTAAATAGGTAATATAATTCTAGCTAAATAAAAAAGGCAAACGTAAGGAGGACGTCCTCAGGCTAGGTGGAGCGACGATCTTCGCAGGGTGGCTGGTAGAAGCTGGATGAGAGTTGCCGAGAATCGAGCTAAATGGCGTGCAATTGGACAGGCCTGTGTCCAGCAGTGGACTGCTGTAAGGTGATGAATTCTGTCTTTGATCCAAATTATTGTCGAAGCACGTTGCTGTTGGTTTTTTTCAGTACCTAAATCAATTGAAATCTCATCAAACATGTCGACTTATGAAATTGATTGCTGATTAGCCAACCAACCTTATGATAGCGTTTACGTAACTTCTTTTTACTGCTATAGATCGCTAAAATGTGTGGTCAAAAGTATGACTTTATGTCAGATTATTTCTACAATACCTAAACTTTTAGTATTAAAAGCAGCCTTATTAAGAAAAAAAAAACAGTTAAACATTTTTTATTTCTTTATTGGTCGTTTTGTATTTATTTTTTTGTATTTTCCACTTTTCAATTTCCTTTTCAGATAATGGCTTCTCTCAACAGCCATCCGTGTCCGTGATCAGACCCTCGATGACCGTTATATCCCAGCTAGGTCAAGATGAATGAACTAGACCCAAACACGATGTAGCTGCTGTAAACTGTTGAGGAGTTCACTCGACTATATTCCTCAGATCAAGTCCAGGTCTCTATTATATTGTAGTGTCATAAGAACCACATATCTGTGCCAAATTTTAAAAGAATAGTTTCACGAGTGAAAATGCAGTAAAATGAAAAATTCATCAAACACAATTTTTGAACCTCAAGGGGAATTTATTTTTCAAATTTAATTGGGACCAGCTTCGAGGTATACCCAACTCAATAAGAAAGAATCGTCAAAATCGATCTTATACTCTGCAAAAATGTAAGTGTAAACATACATATTTTTTTTACATATGCGTCGACTTCATAACCTCCTCCTTTTTTCTTCAGTTAAAATATGCTTCCGAACATCCTATTGCAAATTGTTGGCAACTTAAGAGTGAATCCAATATAAACCACACTGAGCTACTCTTTAATTAACACATTCTTCATTAACCCAGTGTAATCTTAGTACCCAAAAGTTACGCAAAACTTAGGCATCTCTAGATGCATAAATTGCGCTGAGCCCACAGAGCATTCTCAAAAACAGAGACTACAAGTCACACATCCTTCATTTTGTTTCAAATAATTTCTAAGGCAATGTGTTCGTAGTACCAACGAAACCACAACTACATTACACTGTATAAGGTCTTTTTCACCATGTCCAGAAATTTTTCTTAGATGGATTTGGCTGGTAAATAGGGGACCAATTGGCAACCTGTAAAACATCCGATAAAATAGTCCGAACATAACTTCGTCATTCGTCATCGTAAAAAACGTCATTATTCGGGTAAAAGATCGCGTAATCGCGTATTCGCGCGTCAGTCATTTTCGGTTAGGACGCAGGGTCAAAATCTCTTGCATAGTCTAGAAGAATTACGCGACCACTCAGACAGACACGAAACGCGAATTTAACTTATAATATGCTTAAATTATGTGAACAGTAAAATTCTTAATATGTAAAAACCTATATTTATGAGTTTACTCTCTTTTGTTAAAATTATCGTTTATTTGGCTGTCATACATGTTGCTGTACAATAGAATAGGATAGAATACTATAAAAAAATGATATAAAACAATAAAATAGTGTATCACTATGTGCTGCCTTGCAAGGGATACAAATATTATATATTATTATATAATATAATAATACACAGGGTGACATGGGACATCGACGCGTATTGTACTTTTCTATGAAACAGAAGATTTAGCTTTTGATAACCGATAAAAAAAATCTACGCCAGGGGTTCTAGAATCATGTGCTGAATTCACGGTTACAGTTTGCACGTCGATGTCATAAAAAAAATGATCATTAAAAAAAAATGTGCAGTAAAATTAGGTACGCATGAAATAGCTTATCTGATTTTTAGATATTAGATATCTAGATCTAAATATACCAATTTAATTTTATGATTTTTCGTAGGTCAAAAACCAATGGCCTCTGTATTTTTACAATGCTCTGTGGCTAACACAGAAGGAAGTTTTAATTTAAGCGCATCCACTGTTTATAATACCGCGGTTAAGCCATATTAAAAGTGGTTATAAACTACTACTTAGGGGCAAGGGCGTCGCTAGCCGATGGCCCAGGGGGGGCAAGTAAGTATATATTATGGAGCATGGGAAAAATATGAATTGTAGGTACAGGCACATGAAGATTTACACTTGTAGTGCGAGTCTTACCTCTCGGGCGATTGTAATAAGAAGGGTACAAAGTCCAATGTGTTAACCATGTAACAACCTTTTATGTAAATTATAAAAGGCAGTCGAGTACTTATTATCTTAGTTAAAATTCAATATTTATTCATTCTGTTTTATTCAAAAGCATTGCATATTAAACTTCTCTGTAATACGGTGGCCTCTGTGGTGATTCTACCTCAGAGTACCCAGTTTTATCTAAAATATTTGAGAAGATAATGCATTCTCGTATGACTCAATTATTGACTAAACAAAAAAATACTAAAAGCCAAACAAAATGGATTTCAAAAAGGCAAATCTACAACTCTAGCTGCTTTTCAAATACTGTCAAAAATTCCTGAAAATATTGGTAAACATACATGAACCTGTACTCAGTTCTTCGACATGAGCGAGGCTTTCGACTTTGTTGACCACAATATTCTGGTCACTAAATGTGAAATGCCTGGCATTGAGGTGGCTGCAAAGTTATCCTTCAAATAGGACTCAAAATACAGCGATTACCAAAATAAATTCAAATAAAGAAAAAATATTATATAAATCTAATATTGGGATCAACAATACAGGAGTGCCGCAAGGTAGTGTAGCAGGGTCGTTATTCTTTCTGGTATATATTAACGACCTACCAAATGTTACTTATCATTTCTACTCCCTGTGTGCGGATGATATTGCATTGGTTATCACGGAGAATGAAATATTTAATTATAATACTGAAATTAATGAAAAGGTTAATGCTATTAATAATCTACAGCTAAAGCTAGCAAATAATCTGCAGCTAATAATAATCTACAGCTAAGCTAGCAAATAAGCTACATGGCTAGTAATAATAATTGAAAAGTAAACATTGATAAAACCACCTTCGTCTAATTCTACAATAGAAAATCTAATTCTGACCATATGGTCACTTAAATTCTGTCCAAAGAATTAACGAAGCGCACGAAGCCATTTTTCTTGGTATAACAGTGGACAGTGTTTGCACATGGAAACCTCACTGCTTATAGGTCACAAATAAGATTAATCGTTTCGCTTTTACCTTGTGGAGACTTTGTGAAATAGCCAACTTCAAAACAGCCCTATTAGCGTCACACCCAATCCTGGGTGCAGCAGCCAGGTCGTGATAAATGATTTTATTTTTGTAAGTAGTTTTGTACAAACATTTTTACACGTCAATCATATTTTTTAAACTAGATGAGTTTGGCGTTTCCTATCTGACTACTCTGAGAAGAAATGCTGAAACAAACTCAGAGGTCACAGTCTCTTTAAGTCCAGACATAATCTTGGTCAGATCATGTAAAGGCCATGTAGATTAGTGTCTGAAATGGTCTTTTGAAGAAAGAACCACACGGATTGAGTGGACCTGTCCAGTCAGTGCAGGCATTTGTCTGTAATCGTGCAGCTCAACTTGGAATTTAAGGAGCTCAACGATTCGACGAACAATACCAGAAAGGACATATGAGTAGGCCGCATAAATTACTCAAACTGTCAGATCATAATTAAAACTAACTGAGAAAAAAAAAGCAATGACTCACATAGTCCACACATTTACAGTCATTAAGATAATATAATACTTTACAAAGTAAATACTCATGTCATTGTATATATAAAATTCATCAATGTCAATGTGTATATAAAAATTCGGTCATAATGTTTGAGGACCATGTAGATTGGTGTCTGATATGGTGTTTTGAGGAAAGAACCATCAGAAAGATAAAGTGGACCTGTCCAGTCCAGTGCACGCAATTGTCAGTAACCAGGCAGCTCAACTCAGAACTTAAGGAGCTCAACGATTCGACGACTAATACTAAAGAAAGGACATTTGGGTAGGCTGCATAAACTACTTAAACTGCTGACCGTGATTAAAACTAAATCAATGACCCACATAGTCCTCACATTCACAATAATTAAAATAATATAATACTTTTTACAGAAAATATTCATGTCTAAAATAGTTAGCAAAATAAAATCTACATTTAGTGTAAATTTATTGGAGCAGCTCAATCCCAAGCCTTTTTGTCCGCAATATAGTCTTTCACAGCTTTCAGTTTTTGCTGTTTATAGCTCGATATAAAATAAACATTCTTGAAACCGATATCATCTTGTTTGGACTGGTCGTCTCTTCACTGCCATAGCTTATATTTATTTTTGTTTAATCTTTTCAAATTGTTTTGAAATAAATGCATTGAGTTTATGTTGAGCTGAAAAAATTAAATCGGATGCATTGATTGTTTGAGTTCTGTTTTATTTTGTGTTTTGTGTTCTGATCAAATTTTATTTTGTGGCCTTACTAGATAGAATACAGAATTCTCCCATGGGTTATAAACATCTGGTAGTTCAACTCCAGCAGTGTTACCTCAAAAAATAAATAAAACAACGTTTAAATATGGTTTAGTTAAACAGTATCTAAGACACTGCTTAAAGAAGTGTTTAAAATTTGTTACCACAAATACATGTTTAAGATTTTTATCTTGCAAAACACTGCTTAAATTGAGGTATCCTTGTTTTAACTTGGCAACCCTAAGAAACGTTTCATTTTAAGCAGATTTTATTATTAAATTAAATTAATAAGGCCGCCATTGGTAACTATACGGCTGGCCAAAAAACTAAATAAATAAAAATATAATCCTAAGTAAAAAACCCAGCGCTGTTAAATCAAATTTTGTCCGATTATTTGGCCCGTGGATATCATACCTGTATTAGGTAGACATGTGGCCTAGCCCTGTTTCTCTAGAATTATCGCATGCCCGAAGTATACGTATAATACAACTACATAACTAAAATATCTTCACCCACACACATACCTACATAAAACAGCTCTCCCTCCTCCTGCCACTCCCTATCGTAAACGTAGTCTTAAACACTTAATTCAAATATTTTAATCATGCCCTTAATAAACTAAAAACACGTAGGGTAAGAACTGCCATGTCTTTCACCGCATCTAGAGTGGATACCACCATTTTAACTCAACCCCTCCCCCCGTTCCGCTTTCATACAAGATTATGGTGTGAAAGGGGGCAAGGTATTGAAGTTTGAAGGTCTTGGCTGGTTGGTCGTACGAATGGAGTATATCATGCGTGATGAGAAATGCGCTGTGCGGTTCACCAGCGGAATTTCGGTTCAAGTAATGATGTTGTGGTGTAAGTGTTAGCGAGTGAAAGGGATTGGTGACTCTATTGGATAGTATTGGCTATTAAGTGTTTGTGCAATGCGACTTAGGCAGTTTTTTCATTAAAAGAAATGTTCTGCGAACATTAGAGGGTTGTTTAATCTTAGAAGAATAAACTACGCCTCTGAGCGACACGCTGTTTTTTTTTAAATGCTTATTAAAATCTTTAACGGTTTTAAATTATGGTTATCTTTCTAGGGTTAGTGAAGGATTAGGCGCGGGTTTGCGGATGGCGAGCAATGGGCAGCTCGCCGTCCGGTAAGGACCAAGCCCGTGTCGACGGCGCGTCGTGTTCCACGCGCGCCTCAAAGAGATGTCAGCACCTTTGACGGGGTCCAATAGGGCCGATGCCTGCCGGGGTCGCGGATTGTTCGAAAGAGTTACCGTGGCCCTGGCGCACAGGCAACTGAAGGAACACGGGTGGGTTTTAGTCAGTAAGAGTCTGACACGCCCTTCCGCTCCGCCCAGAGCGGGAGAGGTCATTTGAGGATATCCCACCCAAAAAAAAAAATGGTTAGTGAAGGATAGGCACAAGGATCGGCCTTATCGCTAAAAGCCAGTTTTTCCGGGCAACCAACTAGAAATGAAAGAAAAATATTTTAAAAGACAACGGGTAGTCCGGATTTACATCTAATCATCTAGGATTACATAGTGAAAAGGTCAATCCAATCTCCTTAAGAAAGTCATCTAGCCAGCAAATTGTTAGCGGGGTGACTGTCCAAGGTGCACCGAACGAACATTTAAGTAACGCCTCTCCTACACTCCCTCAATCAAACTAAAACAATAACAACTAATAATAATTATAACCTTTATTGGAACAAAAACACATTTTTACAAATTGGTTGCGTACGTAAATAGCTACTTTAATTAAAAAACTGTGTCGCAGCTATTAACGCCCACCTCCAAGAGGGAGACGACAGCGTTTCAGACATCAGAGATGAATACAGTGGGGGTAAAAAAGAGCAGTAACAAATAATAAAAATAATTAAAAAAAAAAAATAGGTAAGGGCTTGGTGTTGTGGATGTGGGAGTGTATGTGCAGAGTTTGCTTGTGGGACCTCCCCACGAGCACACTCTACGCTACGTGTATTTGGTGTGCATGTCTACGAAAAAAGGTCTTTAGGGTTTGACTAAATTCTTCAATTCTTGGTATGTGAGAGTATAAAGCCATTGATCAAACTTCTTCTTAAAAGGAACTTATTTATAAACGAATAAGCTTGAACCTTATTAACTGAACATTTGTAAAAACAGTATGTTTACTCGCGAGTGCAAAAACAAAAACTTGCCAGACAGAATAACACAAAATCGCGTCCCGGGAAAAGTTGAATAAAACAAGAAACAAAATGTTCTCGTACGCAGTTACAACAAAATACAATGAAGTTTCCTCAAAAAGTTTTGCAGGCTTCATAATGACTCGTTTAACGTTAGCGTATGTTTTGTTAAACAAACGTCAACAGATGTCGCCGACTGTCACCTGTCAGATGAAACAAATTAATAACGGCAGTTCCAAAGACAAGAACGATGGAAACAAACTTTTACATGACTCCGAAAAAAATTGTGTAGTCTAGTTTCCAATTTATTATTTCCAGTTATTGCTGGACAATGATTCTATCTCTTTAATTTAGATAAGTATTTATTATACCAAACGTTGGTAATCTTTTCACGTCAATTTTAATAAAAGAATTCGTAAGAGTTTCCTTCATGCCAATATATTATTAAAAATTAAAGACTATTTTCATATAAACGTGCTATTACCGTAAAAAGAGGACCTATATTTTCTAACAAATACGTTAAGACCCTTCTCAAGAAAATAAAACGGCGTGAAAACATTAAAAACACCGACCTTTTTTCTTGAACGATCGATACAGGCGTCTCGCCTCTAGCATAATCAAAATTAACGTTCCTCCGTCAGTGGGACCACTCTAGTGTTCATATATCACGCATAGTACACAGTAACGACACTATCTACTCTGTAGCACTAAATTGCGACTCCTCTTGACTAAAATGATTGCGTCGTAAGTCGTATCTGGGGCGGCCATTTAGGCTAGATTAAACGTTAATACATCAAGCCTAATGATTATAGTTATGATGGACCTTAGCATGGTTTGTTATGACTTTATGAGGGACGGACGTTTTACAAATTGGTTTGTAATGCCAGACGTTTTGAAAATTGGTGGTGGTAGTTTGGATAATTCCTTATCTGAGGATCAAATCTCTTTCTGTCAATCTGCCTGGGGGTTGTTTGTAAGAGATCGCTTTTAGCGATAAGACCTCCCATTTTATCACTCTATGTAAAATTTCTTCATTAATTTTATGCACTGTATAGAATAAAGGATATTTTATTCTATTTTTGGCGTCTTGTAAGTCAATTTTGAACCAGTTTCTGTTATCTAAACGGGCAGTGGGACAGGATTTAATACTAAGGAACGGAGGTGTTTCGGTACTACTTTATACGAGGAGTTTCTAATGATAGTCAGTACGAGGACTTATAGTTAGAAGGACATGGGTGCCGCTGAAATTACATACCTACACATGAGACTTGTAATGGCTTTGCTTATAAGGTCAACCAAACCCATTGGGTATTTCCATGATGTTCCAGTCTTCCATAGCCAGTAATAATCAATTTCTATAAGGGGCTCGTGGCTTATTAAGAGTAGCCCCTCGGGTCGATAGAAAGTTAAGCTATGCTTGCCGAGGTCTTTCCGTGGATGGGTGATCATCCATTACATATCGAGACCCCTTCGTGCTTCGGAAAGCACTTAAGCTGTTGGTCCCGGCTGTCATTTGTAGATCTTTGACAGTCATTACAGCTAGTCAGCATCTCGAAAGACTGACAACCAATCTTACTTTTTTTTTCTTTTTGGGTGGGAAGTCATCAAATGACCTCTCCCGCTCTGGGCGAAGCGGAAGGGCGTGTCAGACTCTTACTGACTAAAACCCACCCGTGTTCCTTCAGTTGCCTGTGCGCCAGTCCACGGTAACTCTTTCGAACAATCCGCGACCCCGGCAGGCATAACCAGTCTTACTTAAGGAGACCCTGTTACTGGGTTGTGGATGTCATATCTGACCTCCACACTGTCTAGCAGTCGCTCCATGTAAAATACTGGTATTCAGCTGCATCCGGTTAGACTAGAAGCCAACCCGAACATAGTTGGGAAAAGGTAAGACAGATGATATCTGTTTCCGTCACTGACCTATTAGCCAACCTATAAAATAAAATGCAATCGCTAACCTAGACCTTCCATTTCATTGGAAATCAACCAATTTATCCTCTATTGGACATTTAGGACCCTGGGCTGCCAATAGCGTAGATTAAATGCCATAATACATCAGGGCCAACGATTATGATTATGGGCTTCGGAATTGAACTCGGGACATTTAGCTCTGTGCTAGTGTGATTGTCTTTGAAACCTTCACATAAAAAGGTTCTATCGGGCGGACTTTGAACAGAAAGAACTCTTTTAGATTATTATCCAAAGGTTGAATGAAGTAACTGTTTCATAGAAAATGGGTAGGAAGTGGGGAATTGCTTTGAAAGTCTTTTATTTTTTTGTTTTTACAAGGATTCTTTGATCAGTGACAGAAAATAAAGTCTCAATTGACACTACAAGTGTTGGGATCTCGGAATCAGATAGAATAGGGGTAGACAATACGATCTTATTCTCACGAACGATCTTTTATCGCTTCCATATCAATACTATCTCATTGTAACAAGTTTTACCGTCGTAGAAACTATAATAAAAGTATCGATAAAGATATCGTTTGTTATTCGAGACGATACGGTGTCTACTAGTCGATGATCTTAGGCATTTTTTCAAGTATTTATTTTGTAGAAAAGTTTTCTGTGAACGTATTCCCTTATCCCTATTTTTGCTGTCAAACAGGAATATTATTGGGGCTTAAAGGGTATTATTATCTTGACACTGGAACAAGGCTCTGTAAAATTATAGACATATGAGTTTTTTTCGACGTCCACAAGATGGAATGCCGCGCAATTTTTTTTTTTAGATCTTGATGCCGTTCTCGTAATAATAACAATACCAGCCTACAGTGGCGTGCGTTTCTTAAAGACAGAAAGAAACTGCCAACCCTAGTTCTGATAATGGATCTAATATATTTTATCAAAAAACAAAACAACATAAAAAACTTAAATCATAAATCAGCTCCACCTATCGAGTGGCGGTGGTATCATTAAGATCGATACAGTTTAAAGGGTCGTTCACGTAATTTCGCATCATCGATTCGTGCTGCACTAGCGCCGCCTCGCCTTCGCCACGGCAAAGACACAAACTAATCGTCTCTGAATATTTTATGTGTGCTCTTGTAGTAAGTCGTGGTCATGCTGATTTAATGTGTGTGCATTCCTATAGCTACGTGGGCTTTGCTGACACACAATGACAAAAATCACGCACACAACTGCATGAAAAGCCAGTGTCTTTTTGTAGTTATTCTATACAGCTAACTAACACGAAAAATTACGAATCGTACCGATCATTTCCGAACGAAAGTTTGCTATGCAATGCAAATATTTTAGGAAGTAAATTGTTTAATTGAATTTTATATATTTAGATGACCATCATTTTTTGTCGTATTAATTTCCCTTTTTACTACTTATTTTCAAAAGTCAATAGTCGCCATATTGTTTCATGTGTGTTGTGTCTGTGACTATGCTATCAGGTATTTAGAATTTTAATGTCGATAATAGAGTGTAAAATGGATAATATTGTCTGTGAATGTTGTTCAGATGGTGTGTGTATTGAGAAAATAAAACATGATGCGTTTTCGAAACTATTTTTCGGTGGAAAAAAACAAGTTATCGAGATAGGTCGTGGTACCTACACCGGATTTGCAATTAATACAAACTAAAGGTAAAGTCAATCGTAAATTCAATAAAAAACAATATGATTCATATCATTGGCCGACAGGTTGCGTACACAGTACCTACTCGGTTATTTTGTTTCGTTTGTCTACTATTTTCAAATAATAAAACCGTCTGGAACGACATCGGTTACGCTGATATTCATAATTTTTCTACCGCCGCGAGAAAACATGAACAATCTGAAAAACACTTAGAAGCATCCATTAAATATCACACCTTTGGAAAAAATCGTATAGAGACGCGTTTAAACTCCGCAACCCAGCGCAGGGCACGCCACAATTGCGGCGGTAAGACCCCTCTTTGAGGAGTGGCTTGAGAGGCGCCACGGCGTCCTCACCTTCCGCCTGACGCAGGTCCTCACCGGACATGGCTGTTTCGGGAGGTTCCTGTTTCGAATAAGGCGGGAGGAAACGCCCGGGTGTTACCATTGTGTGGATCGACCGGAGGACACGGTGGAGCATACGGTGGAGGTCTGCCCGGCTTGGGCGGAGCACCGCCGTGTCCTCGTGGCGGCGATCGGCGGCGGCGACCTCTCGCGTCCGGCCCTGGTTCAGGCCATGGTACGGAGCGAGAGGGAATGGGAAGCCGTCACCTCCTTCTGCGAAGCAGTAATGCTCGCGAAGGAGGAGGCGGAGCGCGAAAGGGAGAGGCATTCTCTGCGCCCTCGCGCCCCTTGCCGCCGCAGGAGGAGGAGACACCCTGGGCGTCGGGAGTCGATTGCCGACTCCCGGGCACCGTAGGCGCGGGCTTGCGGACGGCGGGCAATGGGCAGCTCGCCGTCCGGTAAGGACCAGGCCCGGGTCGACGGCGCGTCGTGTTCCACGCGCGCCTCAAAGAGATGTCAGCAAAATTGACGGGGTCCGAGAAGACCGATGCCTGCCGGGGCTGCGGATTATTTGAAAGAGTTACCGTGGCCCTGGCGCACAGGCAACTGAAGGAACACGGGTGGGTTTTAGTCAGTAAGAGTCTGACACGCCCTTCCGCTCCGCCCAGAGCGGGAGAGGTCATTTGATGATTTTCCACACAAAAAAAAAAAAAAAAGTTACAAATCGACATTGATAGACAGAACCGAAATATTTTTCAGCGACTTATTGACATTGTTTGCTTTTTGGGGAAACAAGAGCTCGCTTTTCGTGGACATGACGAATCTGCTTCGTCAGTTAATTAGGGCAATTATTTAGAAATGGTTGACGTGCTCGCGAAATACGACGGAGTGTTGGAAAACCATTTACAAAATTGCACTAGCTCATTTACGGGTTTATCAAATCGTATTCAAAATTACCTAATCTCTAGTGTAGCGTCTGTAATAATCGAAACAATAAAACAACAAATCGCTTCCACTGATTTTGTAGCTGTGATGGTCGATGAAACACCAGACGTAAGTGGCAAAGAGAAACTAGTACTGGTTTTAAGATATTTTCATAAATCAGAAGTGTTTGATCGATTTATAAAATATATTGACGTAAGTTCCGACCGCACCGCGAAAACTTTAAGTGCCATCATACTGCAGATTTTATCGGAATTTAACTGTTTATCGAAATTAGTAGCTCAGACATATGACGGTGCAGCTGTCCTGTCATCTGAACTGAACGGCGTTCAGTCGCTGGTTCGCCAGCAATGTCCTCTTGCTGAATACGTTTGGTGTTCCGCCCATGTCCTTAATTTGGTTCTTTCCAAATCGTGCGAACGTATTCCGGAAACTAAACGTTTTTTCAATCTCATAAAAACATTAGCAAATTTCTTTAATAATAGTACCAAAAGATAAAACCACTATAATAAAATGGCTGATATGAAAAAAATCCCTCGCGTTGCTGTCACTCGATGGACTTACAATTCGCGTACCTACTGTAAAATGTAATTTTCAATTCTTCTTTACATTTAATTGATTTATTTGAGGATATGGCTGAAAACGAAGACTCTTGGGATGGCGAGACATTAAGCCAAGTTTCGCATTTGTTACACAATTTAAAAGACTTTCAATTCCAGGTTTTACTTACTCCATGTGTTTAACGAAATATTCACAGAAACTGATGTGCTTACGAAATTATACAAAAAAAGACGTCAGATGTGACTTATTGCATTAAAAAATTAAGGAGTTTGAATTGTTTTTAGAATCATTCAGATCTAGGTTTGAATTAATTTTTGAAAGCGTAAAAATAATCACAGGGCCGCCAAAACGAAAACGTAATGTTGTGGACGCAAAAATCAATTTTAAGCGGATTTTTATTGAAATTATAGATAATATATCCAACGAATGTCGCGACCGATATAAAAATCTGAAAGAGTTAAAAAAAATTGGACTACTTTCATGCGAAAATTTCAATAAATATAATGACAATTTTCCGGTTGAACTAGTATCGCAATTCGTAATTTTTTATAAATTATACGATTTTAACTTAGACCGCCTTATCAATGAGCTCAAATGTGTTTATAAATCTGCCGAATTCAAAAACCTTAGTATTTACAAAATTATAGAACATTTTTACGAAAATAACATAAATACAGTTTTTCCCGAAGTGCTGCGTTTGGCAAAATTAATTGTTACAGTTCCCACGAGCAGTGCTTCAACCGAAAGGTCATTCTCGTCGCTAAAACGTATACACACCTACTTAAGAAATACACAAGGCCAGCAACGACTTACAGATCTTTCCAGGATTTCAATAGCAAAAACCGTATTTCGGAAATAAAACGCCTTCCCAACTTTTACGATTCCATATTGCAGACATTCTTACAGAAAGATAGGCGTGTAGATTTAATATACAAATAAAACAATCCTACGAGTATATTGTATACTCACACCACCATCTTTTCAATTTCACTGCTTTTATTAAAATTTTGCAAATCACACAAACATTACAAAACATCAAACAAACGTGCCGAAAGGCCACTTCGAATATCCGTAAATTGATATGTGTATAGAATCAGTCAATCTATGGATATTTGAGCTGGCATTTGGCAACTACCTACATCATTAATCGACAAGACGACGACCCAAAACCAACGTGCAGTATTTTTGGTGAGTAAAATTTTCTGCCTACCCTGTCTTAAAACTGTGTGCACGCCACTGCCAGCCTATTACTTTTTCACTGCATAGCAAACGCGTCTTCTCATACAAAAAAGGCACGAGTATTGATCACCACACTTGCTCAAGAAGGGTTGGCGATGTCAGACTTATATTGACTATAAGTCCTAATTTCCTCACGATGTTTTCGTTTCTTTCGTCCTCATAAGCTTTATAGATTTTTAAGAACAGTCCAGGGGTCCATAATCTTTGGGAACATTATCCATTGGGTAGTCGGGTCCCTTTTTACCCTTTATAGCATTAAATAAATCATACATTTTCTCATTTCATTCTGAAAACTTTTCTCTGAAATCCTGGTAAAACATTTTAACTAGCCACTTTTGGCCTTTTAACTCCAAACAAAACTAATGACACCGCATTTGTCTGAATCGGTTACGAAGTTTTGTTTCCAAAATAGTTTTCTCACTTTTGCTAGTTAGCAAACAGGTTGATTATAATTAGTAGACCTTTACACTTCGCCACAGGATAATTCAAATGGAGTTGTCTGTTCTATTGAAGTATTTATTTGATAATTAATAAAGGAATAAGAGAAATCGGAAATCGGAGCGGAATTCTAGAGGGTGCACGAAAAACGAAAACGGCAAGGAAGCTGGGACTGTCTATTTTACGCTTAATGATTTTATAGGGATACATTGCATCAATTAAGTGTCTACGTTTGTCAAGAGAAAGCATGTTACAATGCTTAAGGCTTTTATTGTACGAACGCATTTTTTAGTGATACCATTGGAAAATGCGAGGTGCCAAGCGAAGTGTTTCTGGACACGTTCAAGTCGCAATGAATGCCTTGCGTAGTGAGGACGCCAAACACACTATTATACTATTATATTCACTATTACAATGAGACTGTTATATAGTAGTAGTTTAGTTCTATTGTGACGAAAGGTTTTGCATTTTCTTAAGACGAACCTTAACATTTTCGACGTTCTTTTTACAATACTATCAAGGTGTGGCGAGAAAGTTAATTTCTTGTCAAACAGTACATCAAGATTACTGCGTTTGTGTTGTTGGAGATGTTCCTTCTTGTAAATTTATTAGGGTAACATTTTTTTGGATTCAGTTCCATTCGGCTCGGGGGGCCTCTCCCTGTGCAAGAAGTTCGTAATTTCAGCCAAAGGTACGGATGTTTCCTACTCCGTATCACTTTCGGATATAACATTAGTCCGGGGCCCGAACTAAAAATTTATGACAATACGATTTGACATTAATTGTTCATACTCCCGATGTGTTTTTGCACGTCCGAAAAAGTTAATTAATCGAG
Source organism: Dryobotodes eremita (assembly GCA_917490735.1). NCBI lineage: Eukaryota > Metazoa > Arthropoda > Insecta > Lepidoptera > Noctuidae > Dryobotodes > Dryobotodes eremita. The sequence goes on along the minus strand of OU823254.1, from coordinate 3,624,278 downwards.
AGTAGGGTTTATTTCTAAGTATCGTGCTACTTTCGGACGAGCTCGTATCTTCGTTGTCGGACTTAGGGAGTAGGCCCTCTGTTACACCATTGAACGAGACCATTGAGATCACTTTGCAGTAGTAATGAATCTTCCTCAAACTCATTTCTTTGGCTAAAGGTTTAAGGAGACCCTTCCCGGTCCGTCTATCGTCAACGCGAGCATGATTGAAAAGCTTGTTGTTTCATCCAACGCAATGTTTGAATAAAAAGCAAGAGTGAGAACGCGATAACATAGTACGAAAATTGGCGCGCGGAGATTTCACATAACTTGTTCCAGGAAATACGTGTTTTTGAAAAAGCCTTGCAAGGTTTTCGAAAAAAATGTTTGTAATTTAGAATCTTCATTACCTGTGCGAGATTTTTATGCAGATGTTTTCTTTACTTTTACAATTAATGAGTACATTATGAACGGCTAAAGTTCAGGTAAAATTTGTACAAAAAAGCAGATTTTTGGAGGCTTACACTGAATTTGTTTCTCCAAAATTTGATATTTTACTTACATAGAAACCTAGATAAAGTACACAAGATACCTATTAGTTCAAAAATTTCAAAGAAAGTTGTGTTACAACGCTATAATCACGTACGAGCGTTTGCATGAAAAGCATGAAGGATTGGCCGCTCTTAATTCAAGACAAAATCAACATCCATACTTCCATACTAATATTATTTATTAACAGCTAATGCAATATTGGTTGAATTGGTTGGTTGCTGTTAGGTATTGGTTGGGTTGGTTGGTTGGTGGCAGGTATTGGTTGGGTTGGTTGGTGGTAGGTGTTGATTGGGTTAGTTTGTTGGTTGGTACTGTAGTATATGTCGTTATGGTAGGTATATACAATACTTTTTTTTAAACCGAATTCCACATTTTATTACAAGTTCAACGTTAATGATGTAACTAATATTTTTGTAACAATATAATTTAAAAGATTGTCCGTGGAGTTCCTTGCCCGTTCTTCTCCATAGGAATCTACTTTGGAAAAGGCAACTAGTTTCATCTTTCTGACTGACCGATCTGCGACCCCTTGACAATTCAAAAGTTTTAATTGAAATAAATGCTTTGTGTTTGAGTTTAGAGTTTGAACGGTAGATCGATGCTTGTATGAAGAGTCGTCCTCTTTTGCGAATGAAAGGCATTCTTTCGTTGGAAAACTTGTTCAGTAGGACGAGAAGAATCATTCCACTTACAGGTGACTGAACCACCAGCCCATATTAGGAAACACAAACAAAACCATGAAGGTTTTGTTTACAATAACATCATGATCAATGACAACGCAACATGGACAAATGATGGCCCATCTCAGATTATAGGATTTCGATACCGTGACTCATCAATCCAAGATTGCGGATACTGATCTTGTCACGAGTCTTCAATCAGTCCGTTTAATTGATGTATTGTTGACATTCATCCAGTCAAATCGATGGTGTTATTAGTGTTTAAGCGACGAATCACCATGGATCAATTTTTCTTCTGGAAAATGTTGATGATTAATGCCTTACATTAAAAAATACTAAAATGGTCTATGGTGTCCGACAACTTGGAATACAATTTAATTGAGTAGTGGTTATACTTTACCTAGAGCATGGGAATTTTCTTTTTGTATTTTCAATTTATCATCACGACATCCGTGGGTCATCTACTACGCTTAGGAAAAACTAAACGTAAAAAATATTATTGATAGATTTAAGTCGCCCCGGAACAGTATGACCCAGCGTCATTGCCGCCGCCGGGTTAATATTTGTACGGTCGGGCATGCCGCGGTATGCTTAAATCTCCTTGTGACGATATCAACTAAATGTGAGTGTTAAGGGTATGAAAATAAGAATCAGAATCATTTTCGCTTTCGAAAATACTTTTCCATGCCATGCCGCAACGAGTCGCCTGGTGAATGCTGGCGTTTAATAATGAATCCTTCTCCATAATTAGAGTTTGGATGACAAACCCTTTCTGTGTAGAAAGGGTGTGCCATGAGAAAAAGGCGTGAATTCGTGTAAGCATCGATCATTCATATTCTACAAAAACTCAACTGTATTCATCCATTATTATACACTATACTTGCAGATCATTAATACAATGTAACGCACGATTGAGCGTATAACGTAAGCATTGTCCAGAAAATGGCCGACCCATACTGCAGCATGATAAATGATGGCTATATTTCAGCAATTCGATTCCAAGATGTTTTCCTTGTTTCGTAACTTGGTTATGTTCACGCTCTGTTTCCTTTAGTTTTGGAGCAGCTTTCCGAATTTTTATTATGTGGTTTTTCGCAGGGTTGTTTTTTTTTTTTGTTTGCGTTTTCTGCTGCAATGTTTAAATTCAATTTCTGTTAAATGTGATAAAATTCGTGTTATATACAGTGTTTTAAAAAAAAAGTTATTAAGGGATCTGTCATGTTTAATGGATGGCGTTCTTTTTTGTGTCCTAAAATAATAAACTTTGTAAATATGAGCCATGACAGCTTGCTGAAAGCAAATAATATATTATCAGGTTGCCTTTCTGTCATAAAAAACACAAACAAAGGTAACAAACAATCTCTTTTAAGCGGGTTCCCTATCTGGCAGAATTTTGATGCTCCGAAATTTATTTGGCATAACCCACTTGGCATAATCTTCTTTAAACGAATATATATATGGCATAAAGATCATTTAATATAATTATTCTTTGGCCGAATGTTTATATGTCCGAATTTACAAAGGCATACTTTTAAGATGGCAGAATTTTATTTGGCATAATTACTTTTGGCAAAGCTTAATTTCGCATAATTTCATTTCACATAACGTTTATTTAGATAAACGATTATTTGGAATAATTTCACTTGGCATATTAAGAAGATGGCAGAATATAATTTGGAATAATTTTATTAGGCATTGTGACGGATGAGGTTTACGTGGTCTATATAAATGAAACCACGTACCTTGTCAACATAAAAGTTTAATGATAAACACAAATTGAGAAAAGGGGGTAGGTAGGTTTATGGTCACAAGGTTTTTCCTAAGTTCCCTTGGGAGTAGCGCAGTACTCTCCTGGCTCAGCCTGGTGTGGTGCAACCCGCAGCGGTGTGCACGCTGCAGACGCCAGGGAAGGTGACGGTCGGCAGTTGGTCTTGCCAGACCCTCGGAACTTGCTCGACGCGGCCACGCGGGTAAATATGTACCCGGCGCGGAGCTCGTTCCTGCGCAGGTACGCCGGAAGGTGGTGGCCCGGCGCGTCGCGCCCGGATTCCTCCGATTAGTCCGGATGAAGTTGCAGATGGTAGCCGGAACTTTGGACCCTGGAATTCAACGTCCAGCGTGTCACAAAGATGGCCAATGGTTCATCTCCGCTGATTGTGACACCAAGGCATAAGCAAAGCGAGATGTACTATGCGCTAATGAAGGTGATGTGTGGTTGTCACAATCAGTACGGAGTTTACAATTATAGGATATAGGTGAGAAGCACACGATGACTTGCACATTTTAAAGGTATGGAACATTCCATAAAATGCACAGCGTTATAGGCAAATATGTTGTTAAGCAAATATTTAAGCTGAAGGCATACTAATTAATAAAAAGAAAGTGGTTATGAGCAAAAAGGCACACGCCATATGATGACCTAGATAGGTAGGTACACAAATATAAAAGCGACATTGTTCAACACTTACCCAATATGGGGTTTAAACTGAGTTTAGTAGACTCACAATTTTATTAAAAAAACAAACGGCGACCACCGTGGCTGTTTCGGAGGGCACACGTATGAAGGTCGCGCCGCTGAGAATGAGCGACGCGAACGCGTGCCCCCGAAGCCAGCATATGACGGTCTGACGACTCGGCGCGCACAATTGACGGCCGGGCCTGTCAGGTCTGCCGGGGCGGTGACGGGGAGAGGGAACAGGGGACCGCTATCTAACACGATCTCCTGCGGCGATCCCAAGGTCACGCGCATTGCGATGAACATACGATACATAGATGTTGGCAATTTGGTTTCTAGTAAAAAGTAAACAAATGCTTAAAAGAAGCCTATTTTAATGGTTTTAAACGTTAATCTATTTAATAAATAATTAATTAAAAAAAGGGAACGTTACAACGTTACAGCATAATTATTGTCATTTCTATAAAATGTAATCATATTCTTAACCTTAAATTAAAATTAAAATATTGTCTTAAAAAGTCAATATGTTGTACTACAAAAGTTAGTGAAGTGACAGAACCGAATCGCTGCAAAACCGACTGCACGTAGTCTTGTCTGCCCTACCCCTAGAGTGTAATTTAAGCCCGCGTAGGCGCGGAGGGGCGAGGCGGCCCGCGAGCTGAGGAGCAGGTGGTTTTAACGCTCGCCGCCGCGGCTGAGGCTGGCCGGCAAAGCCGGCCAGCAAGCCGAAGCCGCTGTGGTGAGCGTTACAACCATCTGCGACGAGAAGCTTGCGTGGGACCGCCGGAGCCCCGCAGCGCCGGAGCCGTGACAGAAACCATGCCTGCTGCATGTTGCATGCTTGCTTGCATGCTGCATGTTTGCTTGCATGCTGCATGCTTGCTTGCATGCTGCATGCATGGTGTGTGCTTTTTTGCATGTTTGCATTCTACATGCTTGATGCATACATACATGGTGTGTGCTTTTTTGCATATTTGCATGCTACATGCTTGATGCATACATACATGGTGTGTGCTTTTTTGCATATTTGCATGCTACATGCTTGATGCATGCATGGTGCAAGCTTGTTTGCATGTTTGCATGCTTCTCTCATGCTTCATACAAAATTATTCTAACTATGAATTTTCCGTAATGTGATAGATGAGTCTTTCAATTATTATGGATATGAAAAGTATGCCAAAAGATGATTCTAACTGTAAACTTTCTGAGATATGATAGTTCTACCTATTAATGATTATCGATATGAAATGTATGTATGCCAAAAGACGATTCTAACAGTGAACTTTCTGCAATATGATGGTTCTACTTTTTAATTATTATGGATATGAAATTGATGCCAAAAGACGATTCTGACAGTGAACTTTCTGCAATATGATGTTTCTACTTTTAATTATTATGGATATGAAATTTATGCCTAAAGATGATTCTGACTTACAAAATTATGCGTTTTTAATGTATTATAAATGAGTGTATGCCAAACGATTTTCTGCGAAATGAAGTTTATACTATGCGCTGTTATGCAAAATAATATTATGACATAAAAAGTTCTGCTATAAAGGGTAGACCCCTTTTAAGCAGTTCACGCAGATTAATGAAATGCAGTACAATTCAAGTACATATTTAATTTTGTAGATTTTTGCAGTCAAACGAATGACTAACTTTATTTTTCTTCTTTTACTCAAAAAAAAAAAACATACTTTAGTCAAACCAAGGTAATGAAAAATTCTTCTACACTCGCTCCCCTTTATTTTCATCTCGGCTTCGTCATAGAAATATAGCGCCGTAATTTATCATTGTGAGGACAGAGCGCCATTACTTAACCTCTTCTACAGCCCCATATGTCATAGCGACCGCCATGCAACCATTATGCGCCGTGCGGGACAAATTTAAACGAATTTATTACCCATAAGTACCTACCTACAGTTACACTTTTGGTTTTCTCTGCGATGTATCGGAAACGCTCAGGTTAAGCTACGCTTGCAGCGTCTGGTCCGTGGATGGGTAACTATTGACCATCTTTACATATCAAGACATATCTCCGTGTCTCGAAAATCACGTTAAGCTGTTGATACCGGCTGTCATTCGTGGATCTTTGACAGTCAATACACGTAGTCAGAAGCCCGAAATTCGTACTAAGTTGTATAGTGTTACCCAGTAACCGGGTTGTGGAGATCAGATAGGCAGTCGCTCCGCGTAAAATACTGGTATTTAGCTGAATGCGGTTAGACTGGAAGCCGACCCCTAAAATAATTGAGAATATTGGAAAATACCAGCAATAAAAACAGCAGCAGTGATATAATAGTTTACTATATATATTCGTGGTCTAGATTTTTCACACAAGTGACAATGTACAGACATCAACAGAACCATAACTATGCTTATTTAAAAAACGGTGACAGACAGGTGTAAATATGATTATTCATCCAGGCCAGTGTACTGCCAGACCATATATACGACCTCCAATAGGGAAAAGGCCAAGCAGATGATTAAGGCACAGAATAGATTGGTACAGAAGGCCGGTTTCATACAACGAGCGAAAACAGGCGCAGTCAAATTCAAATTCAAATTAGTTTATTGTAGAACATAGGTAAAATAAGGTGTTACAATATAGTTATGCATATAGGTCTGCTATGTCTCGCCATTGAGGCATAAGAAATTCGCAATACGTTACAGATAAGAACAATTAAACACTAATTAATCTAAAATACCATAATAATAATCCAGTATATTGACATTTTTTTTTAACATAAAATTATTTGAGAAATTGTGGTTTATTATTATTATTTACAAATTATTCATTATTATATATGTCAGATTACATGTCACATTGTATGTCAAATTAAATGTCAATTATATGTCAGATTCCAAATTATTCCACAAATCCACTGCGTGAGTTTATCAGTAGTTTACATTTAATTTTCATTACTGGTTTGTCATATTAAATGTCGACTGGTTCAGTGTTTTGTCATTTAAAAATCCTTTAATAGTTTAATAAGATATACTTATAAATACGTTCCTGCCTACCTACGTACGGTGATCGTAAACAATCTATACTTATTAGAGGTCGCCCATTGGTCGAAATTCGACCTTAATTCATTATAAATAAAGCACAAATATCTATTTGACAAATTGTAGGATAAACAAAATAGGTTTCATTCTACTCTTTATTTTTTTATAAACCTTTACTTTGGTCATCTGAATCCATAGCAACCGTTTGTTTACATGGCATTACATGCGTGTGTGTCAAATACATGGTAGTGTGTGTAATGTTTTTTTTATTGATTTAAAGTATTTTTTAGGCAAAATTTTAAAAAAATATTAGCATTCTGCACTCCTTCTCTATATAAACTATAAGTGTGCGAAATTTCACACTCCTCAATCCGCGCAATTTTCGTAAAAAGGGGTACAAATGTTTTTGCTTCACGTATTAATATATTGAACTTATAAGTAATAAAATCGTAGCATAGTCAAAATTGTACATTGAATGTATTTTTTAAAGTGATTTTTGCAAGGCCTGGGAAAGAGTCTAATGCCGAAAATTAAAATCTTTAGAATTTTTGTCTGTTTGTCTGTATGTCTTTTTATCTGTTTCTCTAAATGTATGTTCCAGCATCACGCAAATGCTACCAGATAGATTTTGTTCAAATTTTGTATAGATATTCCCTATATGTAGATAAGTCTGATCAGTATGTCCTATCCTAACTTCCTAACTAATATTATAAATGCGAAAGTAAGTTTGTTTGTTTGTTTGTTACCTTTTCACGCCTAAACCACAGGACCGATTATCCTGAAATTTTGCATATACGTTGTCAGGGGTACAGAAACGGACATAGGGTACCTTTCATCCCGCAAAAACATACTGTTCCCGAGGAAAACAACAATAACGTCTTTATGATAATAGATGGCGCCACGTGTCTTTCGAATCATGATTAAATTATAACCCGAATTGATAGTCAAAGTCTAAATTAACGCGAGCGAAGCCGCGGGCAAAAGCTAGTAGGCTATAAATTATCACGCTATTTTCTATGGGAGATGAACAGTTTTGCAATTTATTCGCATTTTTCTATAGTTTACCGCAAATTGTAAAAGGTTAGAATGTTGCAGGTTTAACCTTTTAAATGATTATCATCACGCCTTTATGGAGCTAAGCAGTCAATCATGACATAATATAGGGTGGATATTTGACCGTTTTTGGTACAAGAAAACGGTCTTAGGAAACTGACCTTAACTTTTTGAAACATTTTGACCTGCATTCACAGATTTTGAAAATTTTCACTGTCAGTAAGAAAATGGGCAATTTTCACAAAAAAACTTTTTTAATGCCATCGATCATGTTTCTTATAAAATAAAATAAACTATATAGGACCAAGTGAGGTTTGAGTAATAGCAAAGTCAGAAATCGCAATAAAAAACCATACATTTAGTAGGAAATGAGACTGAGATGAGAGTACACAATATACCAGTGTATGACAACTGTACAATATCGGTACAAAGTGCCTTGGAGCCTGTGATACTTAAATAAAAAGCAGTACCTCAGAGCGAGACAATTTTATTCAGTTAAACCCGAGCTGTATACACCCTGGCGGGTAACGAAACCATACCGCGATCTAATTCGATCCCAACGCCATCTATCGAGCTAGCAGGTAGTTTTTTGTACTAAATATTGAATATGGCTGTGGAATAGCGTTGGGATCAATCACACACTTATTATTATAACTTCTACATTGAACATTCCGCCCACCAAAAGGAATATGTTCCTTTTAGTACCGCCCACCATGAACAAACTCAACAAATTCAAGAACAATGGACTGTATGATAATTATTATGACAAATACTAAATAGTGGACGGCTTCATTACATGAGATTTCAATATGGTTAACAGATATGGTTCCGATCAGAACATGACAACTACAACTAAATTTTATCTACTTTACAAGGTAGTCTGACAATATACAAGTAAAACATTTTCATAGCATTATTTGGGTTCGTTTGAACTCCATCAAAACACAGAGAAATAAGTTTAATGATACACAAAATAACACGGGATTTAAGACAATGTTGCACTAAAAGCAAAACATACTAAAACAAACAAATCTTAGCACAAAATAAATGCTTACAATTTCAACAACATGTGACTTATTCAGTAACAGGAAGGAAACACAATTTTGAAATTGGACGTTTAATCGTGGTACCCTTACAACGAATAGTGACAACGCGCGTCAAGCTGTCCTTACCCGGATGCAGCTGTATAATTCTACCATATAACCATTTAGCTGGAGGTAAGTTATCTTCTTTTATTAATACTACATCACCTATTTTAGAATCAGAGTTACGAACATTCCATTTATGTCTTTGGAAGAAATGTGTCAAATATTCCTGTTTCCATCTACGCCAGAAGTGCTGCACCATACGTTGTACCAATTGCCATCTGCGTAAAGTACCAGCTGTGGCATACTCATAATTGTAGTCGGGTGCCACTACCAATGGATGACCTACCAAAAAATGGCCAGGAGTTAAAGGTACAGGATCCTCTGGATCGCTACTACCCTGAGACAAGGGCCTAGAATTTAGGCATGCCTCAATTTGAGAAAGAACTGTGGACAGCTCTTCGAACGTCAAAGTGGAGTCACCTACGACGCGCTTCAGATGGTGTTTAACACTTTTGACTCCTGCTTCCCACAATCCACCAAAATTTGGAGCGTGGGGAGGAATAAAGTGCCATTCGGTTTGAGAGTTTGCAAGAGCAGCTGCAATGTCTTTAAACATTGAACTCTCTTTGTTGAAAAGTCTCTGTAACTCCTTCGCAGCGCCCACAAAATTGGTGCCATTATCGCTCCAGATTTGGCGACAATGACCACGCCTTGAAACGAACCGTCTGAACGCTGCCAGGAAACCCTCAGTCGTTAAATCTGAAACAGCCTCAATGTGTACTGCGCGCGTGGCCATACACACAAATAAACAGATGTATCCCTTATACGACCGGTGTCCACGACCCTTAGAGACTCTCATATTAATGGGGCCCGCATAATCGACACCGGAGTTAAGAAACGGTTTACTTGGGGTCACTCTGCAAGCCGGAAGCTCTCCCATCAACTGTTGTTTTATGGTCGCAGCATGTCGAATACAGGGAACACAGCGACGTGTATGAGCTCGTACAATATTTTTTACCCGACTGATCCAGTACTTGGTGCGTATAAAATTGAGTACCAGTTGCTGTCCTCCATGAAAAGTCCTTTCATGAGCGTCGGCTACAATTAACTTGGCCAAACTTGAATCATGAGGAATAACAACTGGGTGCTTTGTATCCTCAAGTAGTTGAGAATAGCGCAATCTCCCCCCAACGCGCAATATCTCACATTCATCAATAAATACATTTAATTTATATAATGAACTCGTTTTGTCTAATGGAACTTTATTTTTCAGGGCTATAAATTCTGCATAAAACAATTGCTGTTGGCTTTGCCTGATACATACATCTAAGGCTTCGCGAATTTCTAAAGCTGACAGGTATGCTGTAACTTTAATGTTTGCTTTTCGAACTCTTGTTGACTGCAAAAACCTTTTACAGTACGCAACAACCCTCACTAAACGTGTAAGTGATGAATACCGAGATCCCCAAATGGCTTCAAACTCAGACACGAGGTTGGCAATGTGTACCTTAACAGGTTTCTTCTCCTCATTAGTGCGTATTGCGCTAGGTCTAGTATATTCTATATGATCATTTCTTAACCAACCCGGTCCTCGTTTCCATAGATCATCATTAAGTATAACAGCTGAGTAAACTCCACGAGAAGCGATATCCGCTGGGTTGTCTGTGGATTTAACATAAGCCCATTGTGTATTGTCTAGTAAACTAAGGATCTCTGAAGTGCGGTTAGCCACGAAAGTTTTCCAACGACTTGGATGATCATTTAACCAGGCCAAAACAACAGATGAATCTGTCCAAGCATGGATATTAGCCTTTGAAATGTTCATTACTTCAGCTACTTCGATCAATAGTTTTGCTACTAAAACAGAACCACACAATTCCAGCCGTGGAATGGATATCTGCCTAATAGGAGCTACTTTTGTTTTGGCGGTTATGAGATGTGAGTGAATTTGCGTAGTAGCATCGATAATACGACAATACACTACAGCCGCATAAGCTATATTTGACGCATCGCTAAATCCATGTAGCTCTATCGTTATGTCCTCTTCCCTTTTGCCAATCCATCTGGGAATGTGAAAATCCACCAGTTTTTCTAATTCTGATCTGTAATATCTCCATTCTTGTGAGAGATCTGGTGGCAGTTCATCATCCCAGCCTATACCACTAATCCATAGCTTTTGTATGAAAACCTTCGAGGTTATAATGCACGGCGCTATCCACCCTAATGGATCATAAAGCCGTGATATTTCTGATATGACCGTTCTTTTTGTTTCAGTTGCAGCAGGAGGTGACATCTTCACAGAATAATCAAATTCGTCAGTGTTCCGGTTCCAGGTAAGTCCCAAAATCTTAGTTACCCCATCAGTTTTAATTTCCAAATCTCTACCAGAATTTTCCTTTAAATTTTCCAATAAGCCCATCCTATTGCTTGTCCATTTCTGCAATTGGAATCCTCCTTTCTCTAACAAACTGTTCATTTCACAGTAAACTCTTTCAACTTCTGTTTCAGATTGGCAGCCAGTCATCAGATCATCCATATAGAAGTCTGACTTCACCCTTTCAGCAGCCAATGGATACTTGCTACTTTCATCGCATGCAACTTGCTGCAATGACTTGACAGCCAAGTAAGGGGCGCATGACGTGCCAAAGGTGACAGTCAGAAGTCGGAAGTCCTCTATCTCTTTGTCAGGATCCTCTCTCCAGACAATTCTTTGGAAATCCGCATCCGATCGCGCTACTTTGATTTGGCGATACATTTTTACTATATCCGCTGCCAGACAGATTTGATGCTGTCGCCATCTCATGACAATATGTCTCAAATCTGCCTGGAGAGTGGGTCCTACCATTAAGGTGTCATTTAAGGAAACCCCGTTTGTTCCCTTACATGACGCGTCATAAACCACTCTTACCTTGGTGGTCAGCTTATCTTGTCTAACCACTGCGTGATGAGGCAAATAAACAGCATCACATTTATTTCTTTCAGACTCGTCGATGATTTTCTCCAAATGGCCCAGCAATAAATACTCCTTTATCACATCAGTATACTGTTGTTTTAATTCAGGATCCCTAACCAACTTCCTTTCTAAGCCTAGCAATCTTTTCACAGCTATATTTTTAGAATGACCGTATTTACAAGGTGGATCTTCTGTACGAAAAGGTAATTTTACGACATACCGCCCATCTTCATCTCTTTTCGCCGTGTTTGCGTAAAACTCCTCGCAAGCCTGTTCTTCAGGCGTTAGAAGCTTTTTCGTTAAAGTAGGCTCAGAATCTAGTTCCCATAAACGTTTTAACATTTCGTTCTCTTCAATTTGAGTGTACATCGCGATCACAGTATTATGGGAATCCAGAGACCTATCTGTTTTACTAACCTGGCCTGACACAATCCAACCTAAATGCGTGTCTTGTGCGACCGGAGAGCCCGCGGGGCTCTTGATCAGACCTTCCTTTAAAATACGGCAATATGTTTCAGCTCCTAACAAAATGTCGATTTTATTAGGGCAATTGAACTTTGGGTCGGCTAGATGTATACTGTGAATTTCTGGCCAATTCTCGAGTTCAAAGTTTGTATCTGGCATAACTGAGGTCAGTGAGCTTAAAACATGCGCAGTTACATTTAGGGTAAAAGAGGGATCATGCAACGATTGTATATTAATATTTACCGCATGTCTAGAGACGATATCGCCATGACCACCTCCTATACCTGCAATAGTAGTCTTCGAGACTACTCTCTTTAAACGAAGTAATTGCGCTGCTGCCTCAGTTATAAAAGATGCTTGTGATCCTTGATCCAATAACGCTCTCAAAATTTGAGAGGACCCATTTTGTGATTCGGCCTTTACTAGAGCCGTGGCTAACAAGACTTGACCCTGTGCTTGTCCATTCACAAAATGAGTTGCTATATTTGCACTGACCTCATGTACTGTCTCTGAGGTACGTTCATGTGGGGTTGCAGGCACCACTGGCGCAGCAGCCCCACTGGCTCCACTAGCAGGCACCATTGGCGTAGTAGCTCCACTGGCTCCACTAAGGTTTTTAGGATGCAACAACGTATGATGCTTCCGCTGACATATAGGTACGGCATTTTGAAAGAACACGGCAAAATTTTGAAGTGTGGTGACTGCCCAAACAATTAAAACAGACACCCAAAGACTGTGAAATGGCACGACGTTCGTCAATATCTAGTTGACAAAACTTCTTACAATTGGTGAGCTTGTGACTCTCAGAACAATGTGGACATGAAACATTAATAGCACCATGCATTACTTTAGCGTGAGATGTAGACTTAATATCGACCTTTGGTTTATGTTTAGGTTCAACGCATTCAAGGGCTCGAAAACGCGTTTCTAAAAACTCGCAAAACTGTTTAAAGGAGGGTAGATCGTCGGATGATTTACTAACATGCAGTTCCCACTGCTTCCTAGATTCTACGTCCAACTTCAAGCTTACAACATAAACGACAATAACGTCCCACGAACTAACATCTATCCCAATATTGGCAAGTTCGTGCAAACAATCACTTGTAACATCAAGCAAATCTTTAAGCGCTTTCGATGATTCGCTTCCAATATTACGTTGGCCAAATAGTCGATTTAATATGCATGTTGACATGAATTTCTTATTGTTGAACCTATGTTCTAACATTTCCCAACATTTTTTATAATTTGCATCCGTTATAGGAACATGTCTTATAAGCTGCTCTGCTTCACCTGACAGCTGAGTTTTTAAATAATGGAGACGTTGTACGTCATCAAGTTTTCTATTATTGTGGACTAATGATAAGAACAAATCTCGAAAGGACGACCACTCTGTATATTTTCCACTAAAAGTAGGTAAAACTATTTTTGGCAAGCTTACCACACTGTCAGATGAACCATCGCAAACTTCTTTAGTGGAACAATTAATCTTTAATTGAGATAGAGCATTTTTTAATTCAACCTTATACGTTAAATATGTTTCATAAACCTGTTCATGAATGTCTTCCTCAAAATATTCATGCAATTCTTCACCCTCACATTCGCCTACTATGCCTTCGTATTTTGCCGTAAAATTCCTGAATTGGGTTTCCAACATCTCTAGACGTGTATCCACATAATTGTAATTTATCCGATCTTTCGGAGACTTTTTGAAGTTTATCAAGCCCTTCTCAATCTGTCCCTTCACATCCTTCAACTTTCTCAATTCCTTTTCCATGTTGTATTTCAACAGATTTTTTTTCTAAGTGTCAAACGTGCGCGAATTTTCTAAGTCCAGTGATGAGTGAATTTTTCTAAGTTCCAACAAGAGATAAATTTTCTAAGTGTTTGAGACTTATAAACTCGCTTCAAAATCGGGCATGGATTCGACGTCTGGTCGTTTTTATCGGAACTATTCTAAGTCCCTGACCGCCCACCGAATTTTTTCCAAGTTCATGCAATGTCTAAATTCCCTTACTTTGAAGTATTTTATCACATAAATGTACTCACAGTTTTTTGTCCATATATTCACTTTACTCACTTCACAATTCGCAACACGTATTGTTCACCGACAACTAGCGCCACCTCGTGCCAAGTAGCGTAACTTATCCTAGTTACTTGTGTTCTTCCAAAACCGCCCTTCGGCTCGTATGGACCATGTACAATATCGGTACAAAGTGCCTTGGAGCCTGTGATACTTAAATAAAAAGCAGTACCTCAGAGCGAGACAATTTTATTCAGTTAAACCCGAGCTGTATACACCCTGGCGGGTAACGAAACCATACCGCGATCTAATTCGATCCCAACGCCATCTATCGAGCTAGCAGGTAGTTTTTTGTACTAAATATTGAATATGGCTGTGGAATAGCGTTGGGATCAATCACACACTTATTATTATAACTTCTACATTGAACAACAACAGTCAAAATTATTCCATTACTTCACTGGGCTGAATAGGAAACGAATATGACGGATAGTTACAGATTTATCCTAATAAATGATAATCATCCCGCTATACCTTTTCGGAGCTCAGCACTCAATCATGGCTTATCATAAGAAGGGCTATTATGGTCAACTTTCAACAAAGCAAATCGCTTAAAGGTTCGACGACTGCTTGGCAAAACTAAGTTCGATTGCCAGCAATAAATTGATGTTTTGTGCTTCTTTTTTACATTTTGTTATACTAATAAATGATAGTTCGTAGTATTTACACAAACACAAACAAAGTTTAGGCCTCCTCTGTTATCGTTGGTTATATTTTTGGCTGCTGAGACCAAAATTACAGGGAAGTTTTTATAAAAATGTGGCTGTTATTTTAGTATATTACGACTTACGACTTCCACACGAACAAAGTCGTAGACCGAAGCTAGTGTAAAAATAAATGCGAGTCGCGAGTGCGCTTGCACTCGCTGTACGTAAAGCATGTCTAAGTGTGCGTGCGTTTTGTACTCCCTGTGGAGCAAGTATTACCAACCCTACCGAACTAAAAAGCAAATCAACCATAAAAAAACAGTAAAAAGTTATTTCAAACTCAAAGCATTTATAACAAATAAACCAATTACAGGCACTTTAAAATTGCCAAGGGGACGGTCGGTCGGTCAGACAAATGAAGCTAGTTGCCCATTCCCAATTAGTGGGTACCTATGGAGAAGAACGGGCAAGAAATTCCACGCACACTCTTTTAAATCAAAATATTGGTTACATCATTCATGTTGAAATTATGCATGTGAGAACGATGCAGAATGTTAAAAGCGTCCGCAATAAAAAGATAAAAACAATTCAAATATTAAATTAAATTAAAATAAGCCGTGGCAGCTAAGAGATGACCAGGCCCCACTGACGGCGCCCGTTCTCGCACATGACGCATGGATTAGCACCATTCAGCTCAACCATTTTGAAGGGAGCTTAATGATTCAACACATGCGCCACCATCAGCGAGACATTAGAGTGAGCATGACATACTCTCAGCTGCTAGGGCAAATTGAAGTCAATGAAAGACGTACCCAGTAAATGGTAGCTTTATAATATGTACATAGTACTCAACTGTACTCAACATACTCGTAGTACTCAACATGAGTACTACTAAAATATTGAAGATTGATGCCAAGATAGTTTTTAAAATCTTCAGTAGCTCCAACAGTATTTTCAAATACTAATCAATTAGTTTATGCGCCCTTATGGAACAGTACCAGCATTGAGCCAAGCATTTTTATCAGCGATGTAATCCCCTAACTAACCTAACCCATAACTTATAATATGCTTGGCTGCATAGTGTGCGATTTATACAAGATTTAAATGTCGTTTCATTCAGTTGAAGTATTTGGGGAGGTACCTATTTTATTGTAACATTTTAAGCAGTACCCCATGAAATACAATTTTATAACTTTAGCCAGCCTGAAATCTTGTTGAAGTAATTGGTCCCTATTTCGAGTGATTTCACCTCTTTAACTAAAAAGATATTGTACATTTTTCCTTAAAAGTCGTACAACCAGTTTTACCACGGGTTATCGCGTTACCCAGTAATTGTGTTGTGCAAGTGAGATATGCAGTCGATGCATGTAAAATACTGGTAGTAAGCTGCATCCGGTTAGATTGGAAGCTTACCACAAAATAGATCGGAAAAGGCTAGGCAGATTGAAAAACATAATATGTAGATAAAAGAAATACAGCTGACATTTTACTATTTCTTGCTGTACAGGTAACCAAATACTTTGAGTATTAAAACAACACTGTACCTATTTAGATAATTATTTCAACAAATTTGTAAGCTCTTCAATTGACCTAAACTAAAAAAAACAAAACTCCTACAGAAAACTTTCTATTTGACTTGTATACCATAATAGAGGTTCGGACTTAATAATTAAAACTTCAAAATCTCCACAAGTTTTTTTGACAGTCGTTCTTAAAGGCTTAGTTTAATTAATCTTTATTAAGCTTCGAAGACTCGAGTGTTAATTAATTTAAGTCTTAATGCTATAATTTTCTGGCTTCGGAGAGAGAAATTGAAATTGAGTTGTACCTACAGGTATTTAAGAAAATATTTAGGAGAACGTATTATTTATTGACAGTAATTAATTGAATGATATTTAAATAATGATAATATAATAGATAGAGGGGCCATGGCTAAGTTATAACAGCTGCACGGGTCGATCGATCAGGTTAAGCTATCGTCGCCGCGGTGGGTCCGTGGGTGGTTGACCATCTTTACATACCGTGACCCCTCCATGCCTTGGAAAGCAAATACAACCGTTGGTTCCAGTTGTTATTCGTGGATCTTTGAGTCGTTACGGGCCATTAGAGTCCCAAAAGTGACAACCAGTCTTACCAAGGGGTATCGTATTACTTAGTCACTGTGTTGGGCAACTAGCTTAATTTTTCTGACTGACCGACCCCTTCACAATTCAAAATGCCTGTAGTTAGTTTATCTATT
Organism: Dryobotodes eremita; assembly: GCA_917490735.1. Lineage (NCBI taxonomy): Eukaryota > Metazoa > Arthropoda > Insecta > Lepidoptera > Noctuidae > Dryobotodes > Dryobotodes eremita. Next base: position 3,607,078 of record OU823254.1, on the reverse strand, counting down.
TAGATAAAATTCAAAATCCTGGCTAATATATCAACGCACAGCCTAAAGCGCTGGTCCTAGAGACATGAAATTTGGAGGGTGTATTCTTTATAAAGAGCTGGTATCCACTAAGAAAGAGTTTTTCGAAATTCCATCCCAAAGAGGGTGAAATGGGGGTTGAATTTCCTTTGAAACTTTTTATTCTCTCTGTCGATTGACTCGTAAATTGGTACACATACTCTTCAATTAAAATTATGAGACACGTGTATCACAGTTTTTCCAAAATCATCCCCCAACAGAGTCTAATAGGATTTTTCCGAGGTAGAGGTGTATCTGTAATATGTGCAATCCCGATTTTCGCGTTGGCTCGTGATATGCGACATTGATAATGCCAGTATACTTATGTTTATAAATAGATTTAATGAATCATTGTCGTCACCGGTGTTCAATCTCAACCAAGGTATCACGATGTATCAAATAAGTAACTGATATTACTATGAACTAATATTTCCTTTTATATGTAAGTAGCGGTCGCAGGACCTACTGCTGAGCATGAGGTCCTGGGTTCGATTCCCAGGTCGGGCAAAGTATTATTGGGTTTTTTAAACAGGAATTTCTCAGTAGCAGCCCGGAGTCTGGAATTGTGACCGGTTGATGGCAATAGGCTCGCCCCCTATTATATGGGACTTAAAATATTACTGGCAAAATGTGGGTGTATTACAGGTACACCGCTGCACAACCTTTCGGGGGAACAAAGCGTGATGTTATGTTATATTATAAGTAAGCACATGTGAGGAGGTCGTGGGCTTAAGAATTGGATTTTAGTCAGAGTCCATATCATGAGGTATTATTTAGGTAGCGTTTATTATCTGCCTGTCTGTCTGTTACTTTTTCACCCTTTAACGGCTGGATTTAGATCATAGGTAGGTTGCGGATAGGTCATACCCTGTGTTAGGACATAGAATACTTTTTATCCCAGTAGCACGTCCCCGTTGGGTAATTTTCGACGTCCACGCGGGCGCGGGCAGAAGCTAGTTTGAAATAAATGCTTTGAGTTTGTGGAGGTCAGATAGGCAGCAGATTCATGAAAAATACTAATAGTCAGCTGTATCCGGCTAGACCGGAAGTGGATCCCAACATAATTGGTAAAAAGCAGGTAGATGATGATTTAAGTAATGATTTGACCTAATATTTTTGCCCTGTGGTGTTTACCATCGTTCATGCCTCCTCACTATGCTTTCTTTGTTTTATTTATTTTATGATGTATAGTCACCAAAAGATACATAACCAGGGTCTTTGGATATGGTTGAAGTTTAATAAGAAACCGATGGAAGTTTTCGAATTAAATTAAATTTGATAAATGACCTGTTTGTTTTCTATTAATTTAATTGAATTTTATTCGAAGACATTCATCGGTTTCTTACTAAACTTCAACAATATCGACGACACTGGTTACTTATCACTTTTGGTGACTGTACATAATAAAGAGTATTCTATTATATTCTATTGATAAATAATTTCTTCTTTGATTGAAGACGCCTACAGATTTGCCAAGACAACAACTTAATATTTTAATGATGCATATGCATACATAATCAGCCTTTTATGTTCCCACTGCTGGGACATAGGCCTCCTCTCTGTGAGAGGGAATTGTTCAACGGCCCCCAACGAGAGCCCAGTGCGGATTGGTGGATATCACAATATGTCTTCGAATTTTCGGTTATTGACATGCCTGTTTTCTCAGGATGTTTTTCTTCACCGTTTTGCGAGCAGTGGTGATGAAATAAATTACACAGAGTAAAGCGCCTGCTTGGGTACGAACCCACGACCCATAACTCGTAAGTCGGGCCCGATACCACTAGGCCACCAATACTCTCTAATGTTGTCTAAAAGCTTATTAGAAGAGAACAAAAAGGATTTGTGTAGCTAAAAATAAATAAACAAAGTATACAAAAATAAAACCACAAATTTCAGTAACAAATCATGTTTATTTAAACTTCAAAACCATACAAAATGTCCTCACTGTCATCATTAAGTAGTTCTTAAAACTATCAAGTACATGTCGTATGTACACATTATTATTTATTTTGTATTTTATTAAAAAAACGTAAGCAAAGCTGTGCAATTGTTAATTACAATTTCATTTTAACTACATAATTTTAATGATAAATATGATTTTATCGGCTTATTGGATTACTCCGTACCAGTTTTAAAAGTGAAGTTAATTTTATATGAACACTTATACTTTCAATTTATATTTTTGTGTGACTACAAAATAGTTATAGACAAAAATATTTAGCGATTTTTACTGTGGGGCTTGTACCGACTATCGAATAAATTGTTGTATTTAATCGATTGTGAGTGCAATAATGCTGAATCATATTTTAAATTTAAAAGTCAACAAGACTGCACTTCAACAAAAAATGTCGGACAAGCCTTGTCAGTGCTCTTAAAAGATTGCAGCGTGACAACCAGTAGACAATCATTCCATACAATTTTACAGCGCAAGCAACACTGAGTCATTTCAGCGCTGCAGTCGCTTGATTGCCACGATACAATCTTTCATCAAATAGAAATAACTCCAAGTACATAAATATTACATCGTGTTCATATAAAACTAAAGTAAGTAACAGATTACATCAAAACTTTCTATGACACATTTTTTTCGCAAGTCGATCAAAACTACCGAAGAATCTAGAGTATTTCTCAATGACAAAAACTTATGACAAGTATAGAAAATATACCCCGTATACATAATAACGTTTCATTTTCTCGTATCGGTACGGAATAATAAGAGTTGGGACATGTTGAAAGCGGGGGCGATTTACTTTAGTAGATGATTAGCCAGCAGAAGTAAATGACAAGGATTTTTTTAATAAACAAATGAAAATAATGATCACGAAATATGAATTGAAGTCGTGTACTTATATTTACTTAAGATTAGGTACCTAAAGTATTACTACTGAAAAAGATAGCGATTTATTTTGTGTTGTTTTTATTTATATTTTCTGTCTAAAATAAGTGCAATTCAAACTTAACTTGTATAAACAATGCGCGCTGTCTGAACCACCTTATCTTTAAATTTTTCGCAAATAAATGTTTCAGTTAATTTGAAGTATTCCAAAAGAGAAAACGTTTGCTAAACTGTGAAATAACGTTTTTTTAAATGAACACAGAATCGCGCCTGCTATCCCTATGTCCCTCTCCTGTAAGACACTTCTTTTTAGCACAAATTTATTATTGTGGATACCTTATTTCGTAAGCATTACATTATGCTGAAAAGGAAAATTATTTACGGCTAGGACTAGACGTAGGTACTATTCAGAATTTCAGATATTATTTATAGTATGTATATTTCAATAATTTTATTTTAAGGGTCTCTCAACAGTATAATAAATTATTTAAAATTAAATTATAAATCGTACAAATCATATTATAAACCTACTCGTAACGAGAGTTTAGTGATTATTGACATTGAATTTTAAATATTTTATTATTGTTTATAAATATTTATACTGTTAAATATGACTCTTAGTCACATAAAGGCTATTATTACATTAAATTAATAAGAAAATTACAATATATTTATTTGAAATCGACTAGTATGATTTATAAGCAAAAAATTACTAAAAGCTACGTTTAATGAATATGGCAACATTTTTTTGGTTTATTTTATATTACCTACCGTTCAGTTCATAAGGAGTAAATTATATTTACATTTCTATTTGTTTTATTTGAATAAAATATTTATTCAAAACTTTATTAGCTTATTTGAATAAAACATTACGATTTAACTCAATATCATAAATGCTTATGAGTATTTTATTTAAAAAACATTTTTAATCTGACAGTGTTAAATGCTTTAGAATTTTTTATATGGGTTTAAACTTTTGAGCTTTATTTTGAAGAAGATTGATGTTAAACTATATGTTTTTTGCGCAGTAAAAACTTAATGGATTGAAAACAAGGGTCCTGTTGCAAACAATAACTTTGTAGTATCATTCCAGACTCGTCGAACTGGATTGAGAGCATAAAACTGAGAATAACCATGCTTTGTTACTCGATTACTTTGAGTAAAGTGCTCTGGATCGGAATCTCGCTTTCGCAGTATTTGTTACGTTCAAAAGAAATATTTCCTTTAATCCATCATATTTAGTAGTTGTTAAAGCCACTTTACAATATCGGAAATCGTCGTGCAAAGAGTAGCATTGTAAATATGCAATCAAGTGTAATCTTCAAAGTTATAAAAAGGATGACCACTACAATCAATCTTCCTAACTGTCGTCTTAGAATTCAAAATTCAAACACAAAAAATGGCTACCGTCGATGTCTACGATATTCTGTGACCTCTCGACCAATCGAAAGCGGGAGATAGGCCTGAGGGAAATCACTGCGTCCATCGATTGACCATCTGTCTTTTAGTGATAACGATTGGGACGCTGATCGACTGACCTAAAGATATTTAAGATTTAGATCAAATAGAAAGAAAAGCGATTCAATCAATCCAGCCGTTCCTTTAGATTATTTGTCAATCTTTCAACCTGATAAGACAAAGTCCATGTTTAAATTTTCCAGATTAATCTTATTTCTCTTTGAAGCACTATAAATACTTTAGAATGTTTAGTTTTAGAGAGTTTATTTGCGTTAGCCGGTTTAAAAATGTTCTGGATAACATTGTTGTTCGAAATTCTAAAGAATTGAAACTGGCAATTTAAAGAAAGCTTGTTTATTTTAAATAAAAAATATGGTTTTACATTTTGCTAAGAAAACATCATGATTTGGTATAAAAAGAGTATTTTCAAAATAGATAAGTATCATCGTATTGAAAACTTTCGTTGATAATGCTGTGTATCTGAAAATGGAAAAGTAACAATGTATTAGTACCATTAGGTAATTGAAAACTACGTTTTTGAGTTATTCGTTGAAGAAGTTATCAGCCAATAGTAATTTACAAATTTCTTAGATTTTCCACGTTATCGAAATCACTTGGAAAAATAAAGTAAAGAAAAGTAAGTTTATAAAACACAACATATTAGTATACAATATTCTTAAATAACAGTTATCAAAATTTTAAAAACTTGTTCATTTATTCAAGTTAATTCCTTTTTCCCTTTGTTTTTTTTTTCCTAAACAAAATCATTGAATTTGTTAAATACTTCATAATTTCTCACCTTAAAACACTTGTACCCTATGGTTCTCCCGATCGCAGACAATAATATTGCCTCCTGACATAACTGCTATGCCTTCCAGACCCTTGAACTCTCCGTCACCAGATCCCCAAGAACCAAAGGCTCTGAGGAAGTTACCATCAGGGTGGAAGATCTGGATACGATTGTTGCCAGAATCGGCGACCACGATGTAGCCTTGGTCGTCTACAGCTACACCTCTGGAGACAGAAAAAGAGGGAGTTAGTGAATGAAGTATGATGGAGAGAGAGGGAATGATTCTTGCTGCTACTCTCGGGACGAAAGAAGTTCTGACGTGGTCAAAATATTAGCTGGATAGTAATGTTGGAAGCGAATGCTCGGGGCTTCTTGTGAACTAGACATTGATGAACGAAATTGATAAAAAAATACGTGATTTCAATAATTGAATCTAACGGTCAACTCGAACTATTAAGAGGTTTATTTCCGCATTTATTTAAGGACTTGTCTTCTAAGTAACAGAAGCATCAATGCCCCTGCAATAGTATTGTGGGATCACTAAACGAACGGCCAGTAAAGTCGGGTTTTATTCCAGAAAGATCAACAGATCTTTCGCAAAATGCACTTCTGTAAACGATTTTTTTCGGAAAACTTGAAATGGTTATCATAGGAGTTCCTAAAATAATCATTTTAAATTTTCCGAAAAAAATCGTTTACAAGCTGACATGCATTTTCATGTCGTAGTCTAATAAAAGAATGACCAGTATTTTAGATCATAGGCAGTATTTAGGTCACTACAAAAATTCAACGAAAACTACGAAACTAAAAACGCCATATTTCAAAGCTAGTAAATGTCACACACATGTTCAGTGAACGCTCACAGAATTAATAAAGTTATCACATCCAAGTTTTCCAACAATAAAATGTGAACTTACAACTTACTGGGTTGAACATAAAAATAGCAATAATGTAAGTAATTTTGTTTTTGAAACGAAAAGCTGTAAAACATCGCTCGGCCACGTATTCCGGTCATATTTTATTATTGCGAACAGAATTCGGTCAAGGTACATCTGGACTCAAGTCGAAAATATTGGCATCACTGTAACCAAGGTTGGCACTCACTTTTATCGTCGGACAGTGATTTTAAAGAGAATTTTGTTATACAAGGTTGGGTCTATCTGGTTTGTTCATGTATTCTTGATTGTGACCGAGATTCCGGACAGGGACTTGTCTGCGACGATGTCAAAATTTTTTGCTGAGAGAATACTCATTGACTCAAAATTTCATTTTAATATGCACGTTGTTTATGGTTTTGAAGTCAAGAATTAGGTCGAGGAGGGACGTAACATTTTTAAACATTGATGCTTATTATTTTTGTTGCATCAAACTGACTACTTTGTATTGTATGTCTTTCTCCCTTTTAATCCACCCAAAGGTTGTATTCAAAAGATCGCTTTTAGCGTTAAGACCTCCCATTGTCATCCTATGTCAAATTTCTATATTTATATCTGTAATTTATACGGTATACGTAATAAAGAATCTCTTAGAATCATTTTGATACACGCTCAATGTTGCCCTGCAGGAAATCAGAACTTCAACCATAATCTTAAAGCTGGCTCTAGCTAAATTACTGTACGATCTTAGAGGAAGTACATAGTTGCCTTCAAACTATAAACCGGCCACGTTAACATCGATATCTTCACCAAAGCCTCTATAAACTACCCGCTATGTGATAGTGTAGCAAACAACTCAACACTTAAGGACTTAGAATAGCTTCTAACGTAAATATTTGGTATAAGTTCAGGATTCAAGGGCCCGTAAAGCTAAATTAGAAGACCAACCGACCGCACTTTATAGGGCCATTGGAAACACACGTTAAGACCAATTCGGCTTCACTTTCAAATGTAAAGGATGTTGGGTTTATGTGCTAATTTTGGAAGTAATTAGCTAAGTAAATGACCCCATTTTGCTGGAGTTTGGCTCAGGAAGTTGGAAATAAAGAACTGTAGTACGGTTGATGAGATTCTTGCATTTTATTTTTCAGCTCTTCAGGTTTAATCACATATTAATTTGTGAGACTTTTTGCGCGAATATAACCTGACATTCACTGCATACGCTTTTATATTAATATAACCTGGCCAAGACTTTCATCGTCATCATCAATAGGTATCATCTATAACGAACATAGACTGCTTTCTAGGTTTAAAAAACTTGGCTTATTTGCATCCTACTAAGTTTTATAATAAAAAATGATCCTAATATGTAGGTACTACAAAACATTCTCTTACCTCGGGAACTTAAACTGTCCATCTTCAGAGCCTTCTTCGCCGAATGACGAGAGGACCCTTCCATTGACATCGAAGACCTGTATCCTATGGTTGTTGGAGTCTGACACCAGGACCCTGTTGGTACTGGAGACAGCAATGTAGTGGGGGTGTTCTAACTGGCCAAGTTTGGACCCGAAGGACCCGAACTTGCCAACGAACGTGCCATCGGATTGGAACACCTGGGGAAGGACAGATATAGAATGAGTTTCATTTTTCCCCTTCCTTAACATTTAATTTGTCTAGAGTTTGAAAATTTACCACTGCGATGTTAATTAGATTTAATTCGGGGTGAGAGCCTGGTGATCCGTCACACAGGGTATCCTAGTATAGACGACAGTCTCTCACAAAGGATCATATTATGTGCATTGTTGTCAAAACCCTTGTCTCTGTGTTTACAAATATGTGAATCTTTGTGAAGAGAGAAAAAAAAAAAATTAAGATATTACTAAAACAACAAAACTTAAAACTTTCTCTTATTTATACTATGCAAATTAAAAACGACGCGTAAGAGACTTGACACACAACTGATGATAGCAACGGCCTACTTGCATGACAACCAATTTAAAACATAATTCTGTCTTTATCATCTTCGTGTCGTTCAAAAGTTTTTGCAGTATAATTGTACATAAGGATAGCAGTTCATGTAACCTTAGCATAATTATATAGCCTATACTGTTCCCCTGCTGGGCCACAGGCCTCCTCTCTTCGAGAGGGAGTGAGCTGTAATCTACCACGCGGGACCAGTGCGGGTTGGTAAATGTCACATGTCTTCGAATTTTTGGTTCTAGGACATGTCGGTTTCCTCAATATGTTTTCTTCGCCGTTTTGAGAGCAGTGGTGATGAAATTATTCACACAAAGTAAAGCGCCTGCTTGAGTTCGAACCCGCTACCTATAACTCGTAAGTCGGGGCCGTTATCACTGGGCCACCACTGCTACTCGTGTAACTTTAAATGAATAGAAAATAAAAAATATTTACTATCTAAGGGGAGTGGGTTCATTCCTTTAGATGTTCTATAGTCTGAATTAAATTTTGAAATTTCAATTATCGCTTGAAAGGTATTCGTCTGCCTTATCAATTTATAAGTTAGCTGCGACTAATTGGTGAAACTTTACGATAAACTCAGTAATTATAGCTCTATGCTGTAGTTGAACAATAATTAAGTCATTATAGTGGCCATTCATGCTGAATTCTTTGAGTAAGTCAATTAAAAGGAATGTGCATAATTGTTTTAGCGCCATTTACAGAACCAAAAATAAAAAAATTGACTCAAGTCTAAAATTTTAGTTTAGGCTCTCTAAATGATTAAAACTTATTTCAAAATAAGTTTCAATCCAATTATTGGTATTTATCTCTGGGTACAGGCAGCGAGAAGAGCCTATGATTATTTTTAGTGTTTTGAATATCTAATCTGTCTTGATTTTCTATTCTAGTTTAGACTATTTTCAGCCATTCAATTATACATTCGCTAGAAATATTTCGTTAATTAATTCCTACTGTAACTTGAAAAGTGGGGTGATCTACTTTTGTCCCTGACGTACCATTTTCGTTAATTGCTTTAAAATTATTATAGAACTGCAAGTAACACACTTACAATGGAAATGCCTTTAATTTTGACAGTTCAACAACATTCATCTCGTTATTTACGACGATTATTTGTATATTTTTGATTTTTTGATTTTTGTATTAGACGATATTTTCAAACACGAAACAATGGTTCAAAATCTTTTGGATTGTGGTTGAAAGTGTGTTGCGCAATAAAGGTCCTGAAATATGTCTTTAGCGAATTATTCCTTTAGTACTACAAGTTTAAATTTAAAAAAAATCATACCTGTACTCTATGGTTTTCCTTGTCACACACGTATATGAATCCGAGCGCGTCCGTAGTGATGCCCCACGGGTAGTTGAACTTGCCGTCGCCAGTGCCCTGGCTGCCAAACGCCCTCAGGAAACGGCCTTGAGGGTCAAATACCTAAGACAAGGAATTATATGTTAATTGCGTTTCATTCTGCTGGATTTTTCGCCTGCTGTGAAGTTTTTGCTATGCCTTTAAGTCATGAAGTACCAAATAGTGCCATTATCATTAGTAACCGTAAAGTGAGGCTACCTCGACGGAATGGCAGCTAGATGTGGACCAGGAGCTGTGTCGCAAACTATATTCCACCTTATATCTGTTCCATATTCTCTGTGCCCCAAAAAATGTAGTCAAAGTGACCTCTGCGCCGCCACCAAAGACGCCGTGGAAGTGACAAAGTTTTGGGCCAGTAAAAGTTGAATAACGCTCGTGCCAGTGACTTGAAGCCCAAGAAGATTAGCAACTTCCAATGTTCAGAACATGCAGTAGTATAAAACTGAGACAAAGAAAAGGACCAACTCTCTATGAACCTAATCTGTTTTCCTGGGGATCACGCTCGACTCAAGGCTACCATGGGGTCCTCATTTAACATCTCTTCCAGGCCGGCTAAATTAAGCAGTTTATGCTGTCAGAAAAATCCGTCAATTTACTGATGTAGATACCGCAAAGCTAGTCTATTTTAATTACTTTCATAGTATCATGTCTTAGGGTATTTTACTTTGGAAACGGGCTGCAGACATCGAGTCTATGTTTATTCTGCAGAAAAGAGCCATCAGAGCCATATATGATGTCCGCAAGCGCGATTCTCTAAGTAAACTGTTTAAGGATATTAACATTATGACGCTACCTTGTCAATATATCTATGAAAACATCATGTACGTAAGAAAAAACTTACATCTTTATAGTAAAAGAGATAAAAGGCATAATTATAGTACTAGAAATAGGAACCTATTAGTTTAACCAGTTATCAGACTGGCTAAAATAGACTCATCTTCCATGGGGTACTGTTTAAAATGTTACAATAAAATACCTCCCCACATACTTCAACTGAACGAGACGAAATTCAAATCTTGTTTAAAATGCACACTATGCAGGCAGGAATTTTATAAGTTAGGGGGTTACATCGCTGATAAAAAAGCCTGGCTCAATGCTGGTCCTGCTCCACAACCACAACTAATTGATTAACACTTGAAAATACTGTTGGAGCTGCTGAAGATTTTAAGACTCTCTTTGCATTGTATAAACTAAATCTCCTTTGTATTATATAATTGCATAGTACAGGTGTGAGTACTATGTACTATAGAGCTACCATTTACTGGGTAATATGTCTTTCATTGACTTAAATGTGCCCTGGCGGGAGATAGTATGTCACGCTCACTCAAATGTCTCGCTGACGGTGGTGCGTGTGTTGGATCATTTAGCTCCGTTCAAAATGGTTGAGCTGAATGGTGCTGATCCATGCGTCATGTTCGTGAACGGGCGCCGTCAGTTGAGACTGGTCATCTCTTAGTCGCCACGGCTTATTTAAATTATTTTATATTTGGATTATTTCTATTTGCTGTACTCTAAACGATTTTAACGTGTACGTTTGTTTTACATCGTTCTCACATAAATGATGTAACAGATATTTTTGTAACAATAAAATGTAAAAGTTTCCATAGAGTTTCTTGCCCGTTCTTCTCCATAGGTACATACTACGCTTTGGAATGGGCAACTAGCTTCATATTTCTGACTGACCGACTTCTTGATAATTCAAAATTGCCTGTAAATGATTTAATTGAAATAAATGCTTTGAGTTTGAGTTTATTATATCTGTCCTTCACTATCGTCTTTCTTATAAATTTGCAATTTAATTTGCGTGGTTACGATTAATTAATATTTTAATAATACCTTTGTACAGTTCCTGACATTGACACTTAATTCACTGAACTGTATAACAAAATTAATGAATGAGTTATATTTATAGAGTTTAATAGCCAACAGTCTTAAAGTAATAATATCCACTAGTATATAAAAAAGGGAGGGGAAGGAATCATAGGGCATCAAAATATTCGCAAATAATACCCAAAAAAATATGATTCGCATTTATAACTTCATTACTTTAGAAAGAATTATTAGTATGATCAATTTTAAATTCCTAAAAGTGTTTCTAGGTACTTCTTCATATAAGTTTAGAATTGGAATTTATAAAGTGAATTCCAATTCTATACTTGGAATTCATAAAGTGAATTCCAATTCCAAACTTATATGAATGTACTAGTAACTAATTGTTTTGTCTACATTCTAATTGCTAAACATCTCAAAGGTTTATTAAAATGATGAGAAACCCATTTAAGGAGGTTTGAATGGCACACAGTTCTGGGGGCCAAGGACCAACATAGAAGTAAACGACCTGTCACTCAATGCACCTAAAAGTTCTTTAAACCTAAAACATAGTTGCAATACGTAGTTTTACGTGCACCTAACGCGTGTTTGAACTTGGAACTCTGCCAGTTCGTGAGACAAAGATTGTCAAAATACCCAAACGACTATTTCCCTGTTAATATTCTGGGTAAAGTATCTGACGACGCCAATTACTGGATTATATTTTAAATGTGACTGTGAGTTTGTTTTAGGTATTTCCGTGGCGCGGCCGTTACCAGTAGTCAATAAACATGTATAATAAAAATAAAAAACTTATTACATACATACATAAACTCACGCCTTCTTCCCATGGGGGTAGGTAGAAACTACAGAACGCGACCTGCTACGATCCTTACAATAACTGAACTTATTAATAAGAAACAAAAATATAGTCTTCATTCCGCAACATTTGTGAGAAACAAAAACATATCCCACATAAACTACTAAATCATCTTTATTGGGGCTATCAGTAACATTAGCAAAAACATTGTCAAATTATCCTTATAGCCTAATAAAGTAGGATAGATGGGGTCCAAAAAAGTGCAATTTGTCTTCGCCATCTAATAGCTATTTCCGCAAGCTCACGTCTTAGCCACTATTTTGGTCCTTCGAGACGGTCAACTGACTGACTGACACTAATGAATTACGACCAGGACAAATAGACGAATGGAATACAAATTCAAGTCTCCCGGGAAATATGCTGAGATGGGATCACTCCAGTTAGAGTTGTTTCGCTTTCGAACGCTGCGTCAAGAGCGTGTCTTCTATCTTTACAGAAGGATCCCTAGTGATTGTAGGTGCGTACGGACTGTTTGAAGCCTAGATATACAAGTAATGTTGACAAAGAAAAAGTTCTGAGTAGCAGCTTTTGAATGTAGTCAATACGTCCATTTATAAAACTGTATAAGAAGGAAGAAAGAGCTTTGTTTCAAGAAAATAGGTATTTATTAATCGCTGAGATTTTGTCGAGAATTTACAAAGTGTGAAATTACAAAAAGCTGTAAAAATAATGTCTGTTTCTACTGCTCTTATATATTTTACAAGAAAAATAAAACATACATCTCCCCGCAAAATGAGAATGATGACACATAAAAATAAGCCTATTTTTGTTAAGGTAAACATGTCCCAAATGGTACCCTGTTTTTTGAAGCCAAGTGTGGCAAAAATATGTTGACATTAATGGTTTACGGCGAGAACAAAAAGACGAATGGAATTGAAATTCTTACTTTCAAAGAAAATGTAGGGAAGCAAGTTCACGAAACACAATTTCGGAGTTGCAAATCTGTTTTAGTTTTGAGATCATGGCGGGGAATATGTGAGTACGCGGGATATATTGATGATAGGGAAAATGTGATTTTTGGCTCAGTAACGTCGAGAGCAAAAGTGGTATTGGATTTTTTTCTTGTTGATGGTTTTTATTCGCGCTATTACTGCGATCAATAACTTATAAAAGCTGTGATAGGTGATTGGCACATTAAACATTCAGAGAATTTTTACGATGTTTTTGTGAAAAACCATTGAAATAAAATGAAAGATGATAAACAAGTCTTCAAACAATAAACAATGTTTAAATATTATTTTTATAACGGTTTGAATATAAATATGTTTTGACCTTGCTTTTTTAAATCCAAAGTGCTTTGGATGGATCGCAGGTGACTGCCAAAATACTTTTTAGTCCAAGTGCAGATATTCTGAATACCAGCATTGTGTCAGTTTAATTTATAGTCCTTAGTACTCATAGTAAATTCAAAGGCTTAAAGTTCAAAAGATGTAATATTGTTTGGCAGTTAAAAGAAAATTTGAGAGTCAATTCTTGTGTAAAACTTTAATTTAACAAATTATCAAAAGTTGTGATAACGTTGAATTTTTTGTCTCGTGTTTGACCTTAGGGCTATATAAGTTTGTTAAACTTTAAAATCCGGTCATGCATAATCCCTTTTAGTATGATTGAAAGCTTTTAGATCTAAAATAAAGTGCCTCTAGTTATTCTAAAATGAGCTAAGTCAGGGATTTATTCTCCATTGAAGGCATTGTTATTTTAAGTGTAAGAAGAAATATTAAGAACATTTACCATCTTTGTATTGTGAATGTATAAACAGAGGCACTTTGAATTTAAAATTTTAATACTATTCATATTTACGAGTTGTCACTTTGCTGTTACTTGTAAATTCTCTTCGTTTTAAATAAACGAACTGCTTGCAATGAAACGCATTAGCATTAGGAAGTAGTGCATATTTTAGAATGCAAATAATTGGCACTTTGACAAATATGTTGAATTTGTAAATTTTAGTCGTTTCAGCAGTTGCTAGGATGAGTAGACTTTCATTTTGGTTCATCGTGTTTAAAGTAATTAAGAAATAAACTCATGGAACTTTGTTTTGAACATGTACAAAATGTAGTAATATACTGTGAGAAGTTCTTTCATGAAAGGTTTTGTTCGATCCCTTCATAAACCTATTTGCTAAGTAAAACCAAACTTAAACTATAAGCCCTAGATCATTTAAGACGTTTCCTTTATGATACTGAATACCTACGAAATTCACGTAGTCAGTCAAATACTTCACTTCAAAAATCTAAAACTTTTTCGTCTTTAGAAAATCAATAGAATTTACGATTTAAAATCTGGTATCTTCCAAACGATTACTTTCTTATTGCCTTACGTCCAAACAAACAACAATAAAATACTCAGTTCTGAACTTAAATTATTATTACACTATAAATCTAATAATTGATGGACATGGAAATTAGCATTCGTTTGTATTCGGAAATGCGATGATTCCCGAGGGACATTAAGAAAATAGTGTACTGTACAGATATGCGGGGTTATGTGCTAACACACAAAAAATGACAATTGATCCCAATGCCTTTCATTTTGACAATTCAGCTAAGTTCATTATGTTATTTAAGTTGTTGAGCATACGGATTTTTCAAACCTATTTATAAAAAAAAACAATCTGTCTAGCCTTTGTCCAACTATGTAGGAGTCGACTTCCAGTCTAACCGGATGGGATACCAGTATTTTACATGGAGCGACTGCCTATCTGACCTCCACAACCCAGTTACTGGGTAACACGATACCCCTTGGCAAGACTGGTTGTCAGACTTTCGGGTTGCAGACTACCCGTAACGACTGTCAAAGATCTACGAATGACAGCCGGGACCTTGCTCAACGTGATGTCCGAGGCAAAACCTGTGAATCAATGGATGTCAAAATGAAAGGCATAGTGATCGATTAAATGATAAATTATTTTATTTCTGTAAGTGGGTTTGTACAAACACTTTTACAAGTCAATCATATTTTAGAAACTAGATGAGGTCGGCGTTTCCTTATCTGACTACTCTGAGAAGAAAGGCCAAAACACACTCAGAAACTAGTCTCTTTTAAAATCCAGACATAATCTTGGTCAGATCATGTAAAGACCATGTAGATTTGTGTCTGAAATGGTCTTTTGAGGAAAAACCACACAGATTGAGTGGACTTGTCCAGTCAGTGCACGCATTTGTCAGTAATCGTGCAGCTCAACTCAGAACTAAAGGAGCTCAACTTATTCCTGTTTTATGTGTGTTACGCAATAAGCCCGCTGGTTAAAATGAAAAATACCTATGTGAAATCCTGCATTTTGAATACACAAAACAAATACATAAAACCTTTATCTTTGAGTACAAGATATGAATGTAATATGATTTAGAAAATACGTTTTCCATATTTACGTTGGTTTGGAATATTGTTAGTCTCGTAAATATTTTGTTCGTTTTGTTGTGTAGTAAACTATCTCTTTTTATTTGGCTCATAGATAGTATCAATAATATGGCTTTTAACTAAAGAAAGAATGTTACGTAAAATATTGAAGTTTAACTTGATCAGTTGCTTGGATTTTAAGAAAAAATATGTCGTCTATGAACAAGATAAATCATGTAGTGCCAATTTATGGCGGGTACAGTCAGCAACAAAACTCTATTAACACTGTCACTTTGACATCCCATTAAAATTGACACAAAGTAATTCGATAAACTACATTTTAGCTTTTCACTTAAGTACCTAGTAGAAAGCTCAGTTTTAATATTCATAAAATTTTACTACTGTTTGGATTTTCTATGAAGTATTTTTCTCAGTAATTATAAAGATTAAAAAAACAGAAGTGTTAATCAAGTTTTGTCGCTGACTGTACTAATATAACCATTATTTTTCAAATTTTTTGTGACAAAAAACTATCCCAATATCTTTATCACATAACATCACGCCTGTATTCCCCAAAGGGTTAGGCAGAGGTGTACCTATAGTACACCCACATTTTGCCAGTTATGTTTAAGTGCCATGTAATAAGGGGCGAGCCTATTGCCATCATCCGGGCACAAATCCAAAATCCGGGCACAAATCCAAAATCCGGGCTACTACTGAGAAATTCCAGATGGATCTTTATGACTGTTCGTATAATATAGGAAGGCAACGCCTTCCATTATTCCATTTTCAAATTCAAAAACTGCACTGCATAGTTCAAACGAGCCAACGAATTATAGATTATCAATAATATTTCACGTTGAAAAAGGAACTCGTTCATTCCATAGTGACGTGCTGATGTGGCGAACTTTTCAAACAGATTTATTTAACTGCGCCACAGTTTGGCTTCACTGCAAGCTTTTAACAGATAAGTTATATCAGCTGATATTTAGCAACCGTTGTTAATGGGCTTTATTGGTAAGTTGTGGTGAATATTAATTGTTATTGGTTTGAAGTTTATATATAGTATTTTGTATAATCTATCTCTTCTCTTGACTTTTCAAATGATTTGTAGGGATTGAGATATCCACATTAGTTACAAAAAACATAAAGGGTACATTTTTGAGATGCAGGTACCTTAACCGTTGTAGCTACCTACAGGAATACGTTCTTAGGAGACTTTACTTAATTTTTTGAGTAATTGCTAACTGAGTTCACAAATTAAGGATGAATAGTACTGTTAGCTAGAAAAACGTCAATTCTCACGTTTTTTTCGTATAAGTATTAAAAGTAGACCAACTGTGGTTATAGTACTGAAAAACTTTTCTGACATATTTTCCCGTCTCAAAAATCTACCTACAACAACAAACAACAATGTGCCTAAAATAATTTTAATATCGACAAAACGTTGAAAATAAGACAAATTCAAAGTAATATTTTGACATTTAGATTTAGCTGCATAAATTGCCATCATTAGGTAAGTACAGGCTTGAGATTAGGTACTAAGGACTTAGACCACAAATAATTAAATGCGTATAGCGCTTATTATCCTGTCTCTGTCATTATCGAACAACTGACTAAAACAGAAAGATGTTTTACATTCGTTTAGCGTCAAACGTATTTAGTGATTTGTAATGCAAGGGGGTCTAAAAAGAAGATAAACCAAAATAAATAAAAACTAAAACTCACTTGTATACGATGATTATATCTATCAGCAATGATGTACTGCCCGATCCTATTGACGGCGACACCGGCAAGACAGTCAAATTCTCCCTCACCGCTGCCGTACTGGCCAAACTCTTTCACGAAAATACCGTTGGAATCGAACACCTGCGGGAAAAAGGACCATTAGGACCACTTTCGCTGAAAAAGATCGTTAGGATATTTCGTTTCTGTTTTTTGAAACTGTGTTACACATGTGTTTCAGAATATTGGCGTTTATCTTAGGCTGGCATCACTTAAGCCGCTCTTGTAAGTTATTTTGAGACAAGTGTACTATATCGTCGATCACGTCTTCGTTTAATAGAATGAGTTTCATACAATTTTAATTGTTAAACTATCAGCCTAAGAACAAATAAAATAAAATAAATAAACGTTATGCTTATCTGGATTTTGTTCAGAAATCATAAAGTGGTTTATAAATACAGGATTTGGTTTAGGACAAACAACAATGGTCGTTTATTTGTATGGAATACAAATGCATTTTCTTGTTACTGCAACAATATCAAAATATGAAAGCAAGGCTCGCTACTTTAGTACACAGAAATATAGATATTCGCTTTTGCTTTTATTAAAATGGCCTTCATGCAGTATCATCAATTCTAGATGCATGAGCATCGATCGAGTTTACTTTTGAGAGAATACCGTATTCTATTTGAAGGAAACGGATTCAAACAGAGAGTTATAACTAATAAATGTATATTTTGTATTATCTATAGTAAAAGCTACGTCTCGAAACCCCGTTTTTATTTTTAGTCCTTCAAGTACTTGTCCCGCCCCAAAATACTTTTGCAATTAACCAAGCAATTTTTACGTCCCCATTAAAATTGGAATAGTCCGAAATTTTTGTTTTGACCTTGTGCCAAAATGGAGAGCATGCGGCCAACAGCACTTCATCATTTATATTTGGAACAGCGGTCATCGAGCATCGTTTATAACGAGAAGTAATGATGCTTTCTTTACAGCATCGAATCGGAATGAAACTGCAGATTTTCTGAACAGCTTGAGTCGAAAACATGATTGTATGGAATTGGATTCCGATATTTCCGAGTTTATTTAAATAATAAATATTTTACGATTGTGTATTTTAAGTCGATTCTGTGGTGGCTAGGAATTGTTAGGTTTTACATAATATTCTTGTGAAGTTTAGAAAGTAAATTCCGTGACTTATTAAGATTTACTAATATGTATGAGGTGAATGCTTAGAATTTCAAATGCAAAGTTTGGTTTCATAGTTGTAATATTAACTTATTCTAAATCAATAGCAGTTTTATAATACCTTTGAATTAAACAACGAAAGTTCAATTTAGCGTTTCATGCGTTAATGAAAATTTAAGAAATTCTCACCTGCACTCTGTGGTTGGATGAATCGGCCACGACCATAGTATTGTCAGGACCCACAGCGATACCACGAGGCCAAGTAAAGCATCCGGGTTCGCTCCCCCGACTCCCCACGCTGAATTGTAAACGGCGTTTCTGCATGTACTGGCTCCTAGGGGAGGAACCGGCTGCTGCGAAACCTAACATCAGAAAAATAGATTAGCATACATGAATAAAACCAGAGATAAACCATCTGTCAAACCAAAACCTAAGCACTCAATCTATGTACACGCCACTTTTCTCTTTCTAACCTGCTACCGCTGCTGTAGCCGCCGTAGGGGAGATGGGGGAGCCTGCCGCGTTTTTTGAATCATCATCAGAACTGGCAAGCTCGTTTGCCGAGCGTAATGGTAGCCCGAGA
The DNA here is from genome assembly GCA_917490735.1 of Dryobotodes eremita. NCBI lineage: Eukaryota > Metazoa > Arthropoda > Insecta > Lepidoptera > Noctuidae > Dryobotodes > Dryobotodes eremita. The sequence continues at coordinate 3,588,192 of OU823254.1, read as the reverse complement.
GACAGGCGACGTGACGTGCTCGACGAGGTACTGGTAGGTTCGCGGTCCTTGCCCCGCGATCCGTATTTGCTCTTTAAATATCTCGCCCAGGAACTGAGGGCCGCTCCGTCTTTTTCACCGGGAGGAGGCCGTTCGGGCGAGTTCTCTCTAGACTTTAGTGCGTGTGAAGATCGGCTGCGAGACAACTCCGAACCACCAGTGCCGGAGCCGTATCGAGCCGCAAGGTACGCAGAGGGTGACGCTGTCGTGGGTGACACCGGTTCGTCCTGATCGTCGTCGTCTCCTGCACCGAAACCGGTGTGACTGCTTTTACTTCTTGCGAGACGGTTGCGGCGCTCTTTCAGGGCGAGGTATCTCGATCTAGCCGTGGGATATTTCGTTTCATCGTCCAGAGACGATGCCGGTTCTTCCTCTCTTGGCTTGCTTCCGTATCTGTTGCTAAACGAAGATGCAGCACTGTACCTAGGCGCGGGCTCTTCTTCAGTCTGGGATGTCTGTCTCGCGCGGTATCGCGACTGTGTGGGAGTCTCTTTTGTTTTATTGTCGACTGCATCATTACGGGCATTCGTGCTACGCGCGAGAAGTGGACCGATGTCACTTCGAGCCATCGTCTGGCTCTCGGGCTTTTTTTGCGTGACAGGCTCCTCATCACTCTCCTCCGACGAGTCGGTTTCTTCTTCGGAGCTTGTGTCGGAGTCTTCGTGTGCCGGCTCGGCGGGTGCGGGTGCGGGTGTGGGTCGCTGAGAGCCGACAAAGCGGCTCTGGACCCGTTGCGCGCCACCAGCTGTACCGTTTGTTGCCGCCGGCGTCGTTCTCTCGTTGCCTGCGGAAGAGAAACGAGATCCAAGAGTTGTTGTATGCGCGTTTGGGCTGTACTTTGCTTTTAATTCTGCGATGCTTAAAATGGCACCTGTGTGTTTCACCGCCGAGCCGGAGCTTTCAGTTGACGCACTTGATTCCGTGCTGGGAGCACGAGCGGCTGCTCGGTGCGGTGCTGGTGCTTCAGTGGCTGACGGTCTTCTTGCCGTTGTTACCGGCTTTTGTGGTGCAGGTACATTTTTACGCTGATTTCGCTGCAGAGATCCAATAGATTCATCGGATTCACCATCACTGGACGCCTGAGAAATTACACGTAAATCGATATTGACACCAAAACGGTAGGTATATTTTTTTTTTTTGTAGTGTTTGTGTATGTGTATATAAATGAGTTAGATGTGTACGGAGTGTATTTTATGGAATGCCGTTAGTTGTTGCGTTTTTCTTGTTAGTATCGATGATTTCCTTAAAATCTACGTTGTACTGCTGGCTTAGTTTTCACTCTCTATCTTCTTCCCAACTCACCTCCCGCGCCGGTGTAGGTGGTTTACGATTTATTGCGCTGCGTTCTTCTTCTGCTGGACGAACAGGTGCGCGTTCAGGTTCTTGAGAGGAAGCAGCAGCTGCGCCAGCTTTATTTTGTCTTTTGAGGCGCGTTATCTCGTCATCTTCACTTTGTTGCCTCTGCGCAGGTGGCGGACGACGCTGCTGAGGTGTGGGCTGAACTGGTTTAGGGGGTGGTGGAGGTTCTTTTTTTTCTTTCTTCTTTCCGCTGTCAACATCTAATATCCTTTGCATAACACGCGGACAGTCACTCAATCGGAATATGCCACTAAGAGGTCCTCGGGTAGCATCTTCAGTGTCAGTGACCTTCTCTTTTTCTTTCTGCTGTTGCTCGGTCTTAGTAGCGCGAGTGGTTTGTTCTGAATCAGAGTCATTGTCTAGATGGCTTTTGACAAAACGAGAACGGAACCTAGATCTGGTTGGTCTATGTTCGGATTCATAACCACTGTAGTCATCAGTAGCACCATAGTCTCTCGTGTGCTTTTCAGGCGGTGGAGGACGACGTTCACCGAATTTACGTCCACCCAAGACTGGTTCATCATTTTCCTGCCAACCCTTTGCCTCTTCCTGTGTGCGGAACTGTGTAGCTAAGCGATGATCACTCTTAGACCTTGTCAGACCTTGGTTCTGTGGCATACCCGCAGAATAAGCGTTAGGCTGAGTGATATTTAGCTCACCATAACTTGCGACGTGCATAACAAGTTGGTTGGGGTCATGTGTCATGATAAACCGTACTCTACGGTTATAATCACCAGCTTCATAATCGAAGTTTCTGAGGAACTCGACCGTTTTGAGGAAAATTTCTTTAGTGTCTACTAACTCCGTATCTTCCCATTCTACGTCGTCGTTCATATATTTATCGGCGAGATCACAATTACTTTGTATATTACCTAATTCTAACTCTAGGTTATCTTTCAAATGAGTGAGGTTTCTAAGTTCGGTAGCTAGGTAGCGATCAACTTCGTTTCTCAAGAAATCGGTTCTATCTTTCAATGCCTTGGCTAGTCTTTTATGTATTTCGTCAACTTCTCCGGCTACTGCTCCGCAGTTTGTCTGGAGGTTTGTTGTGTTGCGTTCAACCACTCCAAGAATATCTTGTAGTCTGTTGACGCCACGGCGAATTTGATTGTTGATTCTTGAAATTTCTCTACGTAAGACCTCCATATGTGCTGACTTACAGTCTTCGCAGACTTTTTTGTCGCAGTGGGCACATGGTGCACAGTATGCTTTTTCTGAGCATACGTTGCATCTTTCCATGACCTGTCCAGCAGTAGGGTCTGGGAGTTCTCCAGCAATATTTGCGTGGAGCTCCAAAAATCGCTGGAGAGTGACATTTGTTGGGAATCCCTGGACTCCTTGGTATGGGATTCGGTGCTCGGCACGGCATTCTGGACATTTGACCTGCAAAAGAATATAATTTAAAGTTTGATGTTTACTGGAATTAAAATATTCTATTCTAAAAAAACTTGCATGCAGAATTAAATTATATGTACAATTATATATACACATTTACAGACTAATCATGTAACACGTTTACCTTCAAAATTGTCCTCCTTCCAAGTAGCTTTTTATACAAAAAAGCGGAATTAGTAAACTTACAACTTAGGTTAATATTAAACTACTTGCCACTCTATTTTAGCCAAGTATCTTCAAAGAAAAATAACTCTAACATAGTAAAGGACCTAAATATAGCAGTAATTAGTTCATACCTGTCGCCTGACGTAGTCGACGAGGCCGTCCATACACGGCTCCATACAGAAGCTGTGCTGGCATGGCAACAGCTTCGGATTCCGGTACCGGTCGAGACAGACGCAGCACGTCAGTAGTGACTCGAACTGCTCCATAGTTGCTCAGTGCTGTTTACGTACCTGATGAAGAAAGAAGACAAATATTAGGAGAAATTAATGATTGTGGAATATAAAATAAATCAGTGACCGTCATTCCATGCCATTCTGCCGTAATCACGTCTGACTGGTGAATGGCACAACGCCTACTACTTGGCATTTGGGAATTAGGTGCTTAATGGGTTTCACGTGTGTGTATTTGGCAGTAAAAAATATATTTTAAAATTATTCAAAGCAAAATTTACAAAATTAATATTTAAATGTCATAATAAAGACATTTAATATCAATATAATAAAACGTTCTTGCTACCAAGCAATACAAAAGTAAACTTTACTCCCTCGAATATTAGCCCTATAATAGTGGAACCTTACAATATTCTCAGTAAAAAGGCACAAAGAATATTTCATAAAACATATTGCGATACTAACAGGACAGAAACTCGATATCGAGATATTGAAAACCTAAACGACAGATAATGTGTTTCTGAAAGATCTATACCTATATCATTTATCAATAGCTCCTAAGAATGAGGGAAAACATCGTGAGAAAACCTACACGTTCATAATGGAGTCTAATGTGTTTGGAAGGTGTGTGCTGGTTTGAAAATGGCGCCAGAAAGTGAACTATTGGCGTTTTATCTATTGATGTTACTTAGTGAGGAAGCCGATTTAAAGTATATAAGATGGACGTCAACATTTAGGCTGAGATTAATAAACGTTATTTAGTAACTATGTTGGCTTAGAATTTTTGCTGTCACTGACCACCACTCTTAAACTACAAGTGCATAGTTTATCAATCTATGTCTTAAGGTTATTTTATTGATATTTCTAGCTTCGTTATGCCCACTTGCACGTTTAGTCGGGTTAAATGAAGAAGGCTCACTTGCACGTTTAGTCGGGTTAAATGAATAAATGTAAAGTTTGTAAACTCAGAGTTAAGTAATTAAAATTTTAACTCTTATTACGCGTTGCGCCACAAAAAAAGTAACAACGGGTTAGTTAATCTGACGTTAGTGTTTTTTAAGTTGAAAACATTACAGTTCAATGGACAAAACTTAAAATAGAATTGCAATGTCTGTGCCCTGATATGTAATCCGAACAAAAATTAATGAACGAACGATGAACGGAAATTGTATACCCATCTCTTTTACAATACACTACCATACGTAATACTTTTTTGTCTTTGAATTTTATAACATGACATCATTTTAATGGTATTGTATGTGGTTTTCATGGAGATTTAGTTTATTGATTGACGAAAACGTCAGTTAAGGAAAAATATGTTAAAGTTTTTATAATTTATATTTATTTTTATATGAGTTCATGAATATATTGCCTGCTGATATAGTACCGAATATTCACTTACTACAACGTGGAACAATATAAAATACAAAAAAAATTATCAGCGATATCTCATAACATCCATTTATTTTGACATTAATAACCCTAACCCAAAGTTTAGCGACTTAACTCTCCCACATCGTTGGGTTTAATATATAAAAGTTTTACTCTAGGTTTACCCGTAACTCTTGGTGACGCAAGATAAATTATTTGATTAACCTTGAGTTCGCTGTTAACTCCGAGTTTTATAGGATACCTCATGAACGCGCAAGTGGGCCTTAGTTAATACTGTGATCTATTTGCTATTGCACAATTTTCGTAAATGTAATTTTTTGTTATTTTTGTGTTTTCATGACGCTGTTAGAACCAACACATGAGGAAGCCACGCGTTCTCCTTATAGTTGCCTCTTACACCCACACATCTGATGCGTATTCTATTTATACATAAAATCACAGGAAATCGATTAATTCTTTTAATAATACTTCTCATTTCCTGTAGATTCTCGCACTTCGTAAAACGCAGATCTTAATCTAAAACTGAAATCTCGAACAGGAAAGATTTCGATGAGATTTGCATTAATATACGATTTGACGACGAAGACAGAGATCCAATATTGAACGAAGTCGTATTTCTTCAGAAGGTGAATTTTTGCTTTAAAATTCAGATGGGGAGTCAAGTGACATTGAACGCACCAGAATATTCAAAGGGCTATAAGTAAAACTTTATTTAAGAGGAAGCGATGGAAATGAAGATGGTGTCTGTACTATTATGCCAATATTTTTATCCTACAAAATAAACTTTCTAAAACCAATGACCTTCACTGAATATAGAATTTTATAGCATCAAATACGTAGCTATCGTTATGGACGAAGCTGGGGAGTTAAATTTGGTGTTCGCACAAGGCACATCCTCTGAGATCCGGTAGCCGTTATAAATAGAAACGTTTGGTATTTCACGCGCCTGTTTGACTGGACGTTTAGTCTTAGCAGTGGCGAATGATTTTCAATCTTAAGATGAAGAAAATAAAACAGGTATCGCAAGGAAGATATAGCTTGACATTTCAGCGGTTACATCAGGATATTAGTGAGAATAGTTGTTTTGAATCTTATGGCATGACACATAAAGTGGACATTAGTGTAATGTTTTGTCAAATCATTTTGGTAGTTTCGAACAAATGTTATCAAGTGCATCTAGCTAGTGATTTAAAGCCTTGTAACACGAATCATAAAGTGAAATTCACATGGGGATTTGCGAAGTCAAAACTTGGTTTAGAGCTTTGTCGTTTATCACAATTTACACCTAGTTTTGAACCTTTTAATAAAGAACATAGAGTGGAAGTTACAGTGAAATAAATTTTAGTTGCAGTAACTTTGGAATTTATAGAATTTTAAATTGTCCTGTTGACAAATAATCGGGAAAGATTCTATTAATTTTAATGTGTGATAATAATATATTGTCTATATAATGTGTGACTTGTTGTTCGGGTATTTCTAAGTTTGTTATTGTCAGATTTAAATCTGTTTACAGTTTCGTTACTAATAAAAAGGCAGTCAACTAATGCAAAAAAGACGAGTGTATCATCGCAGATAAAAATAGGCAATAATTTCTAGAAATGTTTGTTCCTAAGGCAAAATGAGATGTTGGAGTGTTAGATAATTAGTTGTGATGTGTCGATAGGTGGCTTGGCTCTGCCTGGCTCGTTTCTGAGTAATTTCGGTGTCATAACTCAATAGAGAACTGGGTTATTTGTGAATAATGACACTATCGTAGTGTTCAGAAGTTTTTTGGGACTATGTGTAACTTTTGTGGATACATTCTTTGTCTTTACAGAATAGGGCTTGGTTGAAACTTTATGGTACGAGATATTGTTTGTACTGTATTTATATTCAAACTGCTGTTTTTTGCTGTTTTCGTATCACCAACAAATAATTCTACAATTTGTAAATCGTCACTTTTAAACTTTTAGGAATAAGTCGGTGAATATTATCCTCATTATCCATAACTAAAACTATAATGAAATAATTAAATGAAATTGTTTATTCTGTAAATATACCTTAGTATCGGAACCACTTTAACACGTAATATATATAAAAATAAGCTAGATTTTGTCGAAATTCCCTATCTGATACCCCTAAGAAGAAATGGCGAAACAAACTTAGGGGTCAAAGTTTCTCTTGAAATCCAGACATAAACTTGGTCAGATCTTGTAAGGACCATGTAGATTAGTATTGGAAATGGTCTTTTGAGGAAAGAACCACACAGATTTGAGTGTATCAGTCCAGTCAGTACTATAAAGCTTTCAACACAATTTTGACGTTATATTTCTTAACGCTACATCTACTATTATTATCACCATCACCGCTATCTTTACTAAGTACTGTTGTGACGAAGAAAATACATTTAGAATATATAGCGTCACGTTCAACGTCACGAGGCAAATAGAACTCAGTTCTGACGTACAAGACTATTTCATGGACCAAAACAGACTGTTTGTGATCCTATTTTACTATGTGTTCTATCTTCATTTCTGAAGACAGATCGGTAACATATTCATTTTCTTCTAATGTAGGATTTTATAAGAGCAATAGATTCGATGATAAAATATTTTGACTAGTTGTTGCCTACGCTTTCGTCTGCGTTTTCTTTTTAAAGTACAAATACCCAAGTTGAAAAGTAGCCTATGTACTTCTCCAGGTTCAAGGCTTCATATCTGTCTAGCTTCAAGTTACTTTTGCATTTTTAATATTATTAATATACAGGCTGGCATGACATCGACGCGCAATCTATAACCATGAATTCAGCATGCGAATGTAGACCCCCAGCGTAGAATTACTCAAGAGTTATCAAAAAACAAAATCTGGTGTTTCATAGAAAACTGCAATACGTACGCGGTCTAAATATACGGAACAGCAAACTTTGTTTTTATAACCAACGAAAAATTTCAACGACGTGTTTTCAGAATCATGTACTGAATCCCTGGGTAAAGTTTTCGCGTCTATGTCTCTGCCACCCTGTATAGCATATCATACAGTATGAATGTTCTTTAATGTGATTTGTCAGCTGGATTTCTGATTGATTGGTTGGGTAATTTATTTTATTGCTGTGATTTCAAAGTTGGTTGAAGATAAAAATATGACAGTAACAAGGATTTAAAGCTGCATTTTTACTATGTACTAGATGAGTTCTCTTGAACACAATTTTATTGCTAAAGAAATTGGATGTGCTCTAGAAGACTAGATAACAAATTGTTACTTGGAATCAAAATCTGCGTTTGTAGATTTACTCATCAAAATCTTGTGGGATTATTGGATAAAAAGCAGAACTTTCTTAGTATATTCACTACTAAATCTTTATAAATAGATGCTATTCTGAATTCCGCATTTTTCGAACGACTCACCTAATAATATTCACTAGATAAACAAAACATTTACATCATTATAAAATTCAAACTCCGATGTTTTGCTTCCCGTGTTAATATATTAATTTCCATTGCGTGGGATGTTATGAATACGTTTCGCCGCTTCCCTTGTAGGCGGGTAATGGAAACGTCATTATTATTTTTAGTCCTTTTGGCAGACGGTTTATTTTTTTTTACTTTTCATTGAACACTTTGAATCACTTTTCTACGTATTTGGCTTGTACACAAAGAAGCTTTGTACGTTTGACACGTTTTTCTTTGAAACTGCGTAAAGCATTGTTTTCTTGGTTCCGGGTTAATTAATTCGCAATCTTATTGATGTTTCATTTGTTTCTGGTTAATAATATTACAGCGAGTGTGAAGTATTTGAAGTGTAATTTAATAGCTGCAAAGGGAAATGACCAAGAAAATAAAAATAAAACAGAGAATTCCAGCAATTTTTTTTTTTTTGTAATGTCGCAGTCTGTACAATATATCACCTGTTTATATTTTTCTTTTCAAACTCATTTATATCTACTTTGAGTCACCTACTCATAAAGGATTAATACAGAGTTCAGTTCTATTATCGGTCGGTTTCCATACCCATTTTACTGAAAGTGATAGTAAACGGCTCTGTCTGGAGAAATATTATCATAATCCCTTTCTTGGCACGCGAAGTTTGTGATCACAGACTTACGAGCATATTACAAGGGAAAATGAGGATTCTATTGCCACTCTACTAGCTGACATGACACGGCAAATAAATAGCCATCTTTAGAAAAAGTTCCAATTTATGTAACTGGTAGATTAATTATTTTTTTATTTGTGCAGAGTGCTAATTTGTATACTGTGAAACAGGGTCTCAAATGTGGTTAAGATTCATGATAGTCAACGACCTCAAAATCTGAAGTTATTTTATGTTTTTTCTGTAGACATCCCAGCGGGCGTCATCTATTCTACCCCAAATCTAATCCTGTAGGAATCTGATTATTTCACGTATTTTTGTTTACATAGCCGCCTGTGTAAAAACACGTACAAAACGATGGTAAAGTACGTTTTCTGTACTGTATAAACATAATATTATTTAATGAAATCTATCATAAATTGTGTTGACAGTACCTACATCGGAATAATGTTAGCTGGAGTAAATAATGAAATCTTTTTATATTATTGTGACGTTTTGAAATATAGCCTGTAAAGCTTTTAGGGAAGATATGCTTGGAAGAAGGTTTTAGGGTTAGATTAACATAAATCTTTGTGAGGGTACTAAAATATCGGATATCAACTGGGTTCCTTACCCTTTTAATAATCTACTAGGTTTGTTATAGGTACTTGCGTATTCAAGAGCTCGTGTTTTTTTTTTTCATTTCTATTGATCATGACTTGAAGAAATAATAAGTGTGTTATTATTGTCTTATTATTATTGGTTGTAGTTACTAAATACACAGGCGTGCAATAAATTGGGCCACCCCGTGCTTTCAATTTGAGAGACGATATCTCAAAAAAAGTAATGAATATAATTTATTAATTTGTATTGTGTCAAGATAGATAAGGTACAGTTTATTTGCTTATACACTACATTTGGATAAAAGCAATATTCTTGACAAGATCGACTCAATTCTTCAGATGTCCTCGTCGCTCACTTTTGTTCAGGTAAAGTGTGTGACTTTTTTGCCAATGAAATTGACAAAAGAATTTTCTTTTTTATTTCTGTTCGTTTAATGCAAATTTAACTTGATTTTTTAACGGACTTCAAAAAAAGGAGGTTTTTTATTCGAACCCCCATGTTTGTAAGTTCGTGATTTTTTCATAAACTTATAAATCATTTTTGATAATTATTTAACTAACGTAATCTACACATACTTTCAGGAAGTAATATATTAGGTTATTGTTAGTAAACCTTGTTGTATTATATTGTTTCAAATCGAAGAGCACCGGGTGGGTCGATTTTATTCCACGCCAGTGTAGTTAATATATAACCCTTTTAGATAAAATTTATAATAATATTATACTAGAGAGCTTCCACAAAATGTATCTAGATGTAAAATTCAACTGTAAACACGTAAGCAATTTCCAACACAAATCTTCAATTACTTGTTGTAAATAGTTGTTGTATACAGACACACAAGTTTTAAGTTGGTTCTCAAGTAAATACAAGCAACAACAGACCTAGTTTCATACTCAAAAGTTTTAGGAAATCTTAAATTAATCAATGTTTCGAAACTTACGAATCACAGCGATAAATTTTGTAACTAAAATAATATCTTGGTAATCTACTTTTCAAATTCAAACTGCTCTTTAATAACTTTGTGAAATTCATGATCAAGTTTTTCTTTTGTGATTTTTATTACCCTGTTGTATATTTAAATAATTTATAAGGGTAATTTAATAGTTCTAAGCTGGAGTCAATGTTCCAGTTATTTTTTATTTATAGTTTTGTAAAAACAATAGACAAATGACTCTAAATAATTAGTTTGTTTTTGTTAGGACTCGTTTTTATTATTATAGCACTGTATGAGTGTATAATAGCTGACTGAGTAATATTTTGAATTATTGCTGAATCATGTTTTCCTTCACGCAAAGCTGGAATGTCCATGATTATTTTCATGCTTTAGGTTTTCATTTTAAAAACAAAAAAAGAATATGACGCGAGAAAGGCGAAAGGCATGAGGTTATGTATATGTGGGTGTATGTGACATAGGCATCACAGATCATGCGTCCTACCCGTCATAGGGACTCTATAAAAAAATAAACAATAATTTTGTATATACATTTTTCCAGCGTACAAATCACCACCGTTATATAAAAGCCTCAGTTTTTATTTCAAATTCTCGTTTCAACTTATTTGATTGTTTTTTTTTATAAATTTGAGATGTGTTTGCTCTTGAATCTAGTCTAGGTAAGAGATGACAGAGACAAAGTACCCAGAAGAAGCCTGTTCACTCTCACTTTGAAGAGATTCGAGTTGTATGCCTTCAGAAATACAGAGGCAGGTAGAGAGTTTCACTCTTTTGGTTATTTTAGTCAACCAATCACAAGCAAATAACATGAGACATGCCACTCAATACCGATCAGAAACAGCACGTTATTTTTTAAGCGTTCTAATCGGTGTCAGCCAGAACTGGATCAGTTCTTGCTAAACTCAGTAAAAATAACGTATCGGAATTTCAGATCGCGTTACCTCTTTCTATCTCGCTTTGTTGTGTAAGTCGGTTAAACTGTTTTATAGTTGCCCGTCATTGTTAGACAAATATTTATCTTAAGAGTCTCTTATTGTTTATGAAAATTGTAGTGGAAGTTTTAATTTTCAAGGTTATGCGATTTAAATGAACAAATAGAGATTAACACTTTTTTCTTGATAGAAAATATGATAAGAATACCAGCCTATTATTGTCCTACTGCAGGGCAAAGGCCTCTTTTCATACAGAGGAGGCACGAGCATTGATTACCATGCTCAAGACGGGTTGGTTTAGGTTTCCTCACAAGGTTATCCTTCTGCACCAATGTCAGTAATCTCCAAGATAAACTCAGAAAGTACACATAATTTTTCTAGACAAAAACACTACATTCCTTTTACTAAACAAAGGATCAATAAACAGCCATCAGTCTAGTTCAATTGATCACGCCATAAAGTAAACCGATCTATTTATAGAAGACGAAGATAAACTTAAATAGTCTTTGGATAATCTTAGTTTGTTAAACAATGTTCAAAAATGACGCAGTTTAACACGTGCTGACTTTACGTCTTGTTTTGTGACGTCATGCAAAAAACTCGCTTATTTTTGTCAGTGACAGGTGAGAAAGGGTAACGCAGTAGGTTGGGTATAGACAACGTCTTTGTGTGGGGTAAAGTAAAAGAAACATGTAGTAATAATAATTATTACATTGTCGTAATAGAATTTTAAAAGGAATATAGTGCTGGTGATAAAAATGTGCCATTCAGTAGTCTGAAAGTTATGTGTATTATTTTAAAACAACACACAGCTTTGCATCGTACTGAAATTAACCAGCCGTTAGATTTCCAAAGTCTTTGTTACATTACTCCTTGAAAGTGTCAGTGTAAAGCGTAAATTAAACAAATTTAATTAAAAAACAAAGCGGATACTTACAGCAAAATTATGGCCACATAAAAAAAAACACTGGGGTAATCCAAACACACAATAAGGGTTATTGGGGTAATGCAATAGGTTTATAGCACTTTACTTGTCATATTGTAGCAGCTTGAGGCACTATGGAGGGTTTGTACGACTAGAGATTTATCACAGGCTTGAGGTGTGCCTTCTAGCACACGCTAGTTGAAACTGAGGGGAACTCGATACCTCGTGCGCCTGACTTTATTTTGGGATGTTCTCTGCGCTTGCGCCGTCGGGATTTATTTTCCTCCCGTCACAGTTTACTTTTGGTCGTCGAAAGGTCATTGGACAGATTGTGGTTGATTGTTTTCACTAACTAAACATATGTTTTAATCATTTGTTGTGATAAGGTCGGTAATGAAGTGGGATTATTATGGAATTTGTTTGATTATTAAATAAAAGTTGTTGGTAAAAGTTTTTGTTAGTTTAAGAAATTGTTTCCTAGTTGTGAAATAATAATGAGTGTGTAGACATTTTGGCTGACTGAAAATAGCAAACAATAAATGCTTGAGAATTCCTCACGTGTTAAGTTACCATACAATTTTTATTAGCTAACTAAACTTGACACAAATATAGGGAATTCCAAAGTGTGGAAGTTTAAACAACAAGTCGGATTTTTTACAGAATTTGTGCAAAATGGAGAACTAACCGATCTATTCGGTGAAGATAATACCGTGAAAACTTAGGTAAAGTGAACTCTGACTCTGACTCGTGAATACTGGTTAGTTTATCGGTTGAGGTAAGCTAACCTACTTAACAATAAAATACAACCTACCTACGTAAACTTGTGCATAATTGCGTAGGAGTTTGGATGACACTATTTCCGTATCAACCTAAATATCTACTTCATCGAAAAAGTGTTAAGTTCGACTGCTTAATCCCTTTATAAAGCTACCACTGAGCTTCTTTATTCTCAACTACGAGTAGCTGCTACTCGCGGCTTCACCCGCGTGGATGTCGGAAATTCTCCCAAGGGAACATCTACCGGGACAAAAAGTTGCCCTTTGTTACTTCTTATAACCTCAGCTATTTGCCAGTGAAAGTCTCGTCAAAATCGGTTCTGCCGTTTCGGAGATTAGCCTGAACAAACAGACAGACAGACAGATAGATAAAAATAAAAAATAAATGTTTTTTTGTTATAAGTCCCTTATATACTTTCATATGAATTTTGTACAAAGCTGTTATTTTGACATTACAAACAGACACTTCAATTTTATTTATTTGTATAGATGTATAGATAACATTGATTCGGATTGTAATAAAGAAAAAATAAAAAACGAAAAGAAAAGCGTTTATAATTTCCATGATCTTGAATAAATAAAGAACTAGGAAATGCGGACAACACATGTAAAGATGACCTGCACTTGACCGATTTTTGTACAAGTGGGTGGATTTAATGTACATTTTCTGAATATTTTGGCTACGAGTAAAATGTATGAAATGCAACGTCACCGCGTCACCGCTCTTCCTGTAGCTACCTAATCGGCTTTGGCTCTGCATCCATCTTGGTTTATGTTTAGAAGGTATCCTAATACCGGTTCCGTTTCGGAGGGAAATAATTATATAGCGTGTATGTTACTGTAGGATGTTTAAACCACAGAGTCACTCATCTTTTTTTTTTTGGTGCTTCATGCCAACTGTAGTTTTGATAGTATTTTCTAAATTACTGTGTAATATAAAATGGTCTAGCTTAGAAAGATATTTGGTACCATCTAGACAGTAGGTACGCCTTTTATATGAATTTGCGTGCGCTTTGATTGTTGTCTCGATTAAACAAGGGATCCAGGTCAATTAAATCTATGCACACAGATTCTTCTGCATGGCGCCTTGTCAGCGATAATGTTGAATTAGAATCCTGCTAGAAATACAAACCAAGATTCCATTACAAAACTTAAAAAGTCCTTACTTCTGTAAGGACTTTTATATATATTATTTTATATATTTTATTATTATTAAACTAGATATATTATGCCAAAAAGTTCGGATATCTTACTTTTAATCATTCTTTTTTCATTACTCATTTAGGTTTATATATTTTCAAAAAATAATTCGCTCAAATCAAAAAATCCGTACGGGGGGCTAGAAAGCCGAACATGTTTGAACAAATCCGGACGGATAGTAACCCTAACTACAGCTATCTATGCACATGATATATTATGCTAAAAAGTCCGGATATTTTACCTTTTAATATTTTTTTTTCATTACTTATTTAGGTTTACTTATATATTTTCAAAAAAGAATCCGCTCAAGTCGAAAAGTCCGTACGGGGGGCGAAAAAGCTGAAAATGTCAGAAGAAATCTGGACGGATAGTAACCCGAACTACAGCTATGCACATGCACATTATGCTGCACACGACGCACATAAACCACATTTCCTTCACAACGTGATGAAACAAGAACGTCACGCGCACACAAAGCGTTCTCGTGCTGGTTTGAATTCGTCCTTTCTCCGCTGTGTTTATACGCTGCGTTTTATTTTAAGACGTGCGCGTTTTATTTCTGTAAGCAAAGCGTATCATGGCCTTTCTTGTTTATTGTTTGACCGCTACCGTGTTTAGCTTGTTTGTGAAATTCTGACCTTTGTGGAAATTTGGCAAATGTAGGATTATGTTTTCTGTTTACTTAAACGTGATCTGAGTTTTGTTGTGTCCGAATATGAGTGTTTGAGTGTTATTGGCTAAACAAAGGCATGATGTGAAATTACTGTCGTAAAAACAAGGCAACCGTAATAATATTGTGCAAAAACGAAAGCAGAAGATAGCTGTTTAAAACTATCAACTGCTGTCACATTTTGATTGAATGGATCATAGGTTAATAACTTCAAAAGTAGGCCGTATATACTCAAACTGTATGGCTTAAATCAAAGCCGTAGTTATACGCAGATGTTCAAAGAAGGTCTCCTTTTAAGAAAGAAAGAAAGAAAAATAGGTTTATTTGTCACAGAAACACGTGCTTACAAAAAAGGTAATTAGCTTAATAATAAAGAAAAATAAAAATATAATAGATCTATAATCACGAGCACAAAACAGAAATAGTCGACAGCTGCACGTCATGACTGTGACAAGAAGGTTTCCACTCAGCATGATGCTGTGCTATAGGGGACCCACAGCACATCGCTGATTTGCAGAGGTTACCCAAAAACTTTACCCTTTTGGTACTTAGTCACTCTATCTAGCAACAATTTTATATCTACGACTTCGACAAAGTTTTCATCTGTCTACTACGTTTTCAATAATAGCGTGAATCGTTCTAAAATCTATGTGGATTTTTCTTAGCTAATTTTGAACCATTCCACGTTACTCTTCGGAACTGACCCCACCTGAATAAAAGACACAAAAACGCGGTGCATTGTGTATTATATTTAAAAATAACAATTAATGTATTCTAAAATGGCCAAGGTACAGTTTAAAATGAGAAATAATCTGTAGGAAATAACCTTATAGAAGACTTGCTTTATGCTCAGTCACTATATCCGGCCACGTTTACTTTATTGTTGTTTGTTTTAGTTTTATTGGCAATGGTAGCATTGCCAAATGCAATCTTTTGATATCTTTATTTAGAAATATTCTCACTACATTCTTATAATTAGTTCCGAAAGAATCTGATACAAATGTAAACAAATGGATCAGAAAGCGCAGCTTACGCTCATAATTGCAACGATCAATCCATGGTCTAAAAAGACAAGGTCTGGCATTCCGGGAGTGACACATGCTTACGTCACTATCACAACACGAATTATGGAAACATTTTCAGTCACCGTTCTGTTAAAAAATATATATAAAGCATTTAAATTGTCGTTTCGTTTTTCTAATCAAACGAAACAATTCAATTTCAACATATACCAACGTAATTGTTAGTTAAAACCTCGTTGTTTTATCGGATTCGCATAGGTAATAAAGGCGGTTGGGGAGTATGTATATTACACATTACTGGTAACACATCGGTGATGACGTAGGCTTGTGTCTCCCACGTGACCACTGTGTCACGGAATGCTATACCTGGCGAAGTATATTATTATACCATGGATCAATCTATATGTCAAATGAATCACCAACGAATGAATGACCATGAATCGTCTCCAACCAAATCGGAATTTATTAAACTATTGATAATGGTTAATCTATCCGTCTAGACTTTTCGCAACTATGTTGGGATCGCTTCCAGTCTAACGGGATGTATCTGAATACCAGATTTTTGCATGGACCGACTGCCTATCTGACCTCCACAACCCAGTTACTGGATTACCCGATACCCCTTGGTAATACTGCTTCTAAGACATTTTGGCTTCTAATCTGACTACCCGTAATGACTGTCAAAGATCTACGAATGACAGCCGGCACCAAGAGCTTAACGTGCTTTCCGAGGCATGGAGGGCTCTCGATATCCAATGGATGGTCACCCATCCACGAACCGACCATGGCAAGCGTAGCTTAACCATTGATCGACCCTTGTGGCCTGTGGCTTGTTGTAACGGTTCCTAAATTTTTTATCTACTATAGTAGATTCGATAACATAGTAGATAGAGAAATAAGAGAATAATGTTGAGTAAGCGCTTATTAATAACGACTTTCACGATAACTCGGGAATGACCGAATAGTCTTGTAGGACATTGACCTTTGGATTGATTGTCTAAATGTATATTCAATACATGTACGGTCAGCCTAAAAAATATGTATACATAGAAAATAATTAAATTAATTATTGTGTCAATATACACGCCACAAAACAAATTCATATTTCTTACGTAGTTGTAGATACCCATCGATACAGTATCATGGTCAGAGATCGGATATTCGGATGCATATTCATCTAAAGTTAAGATGTTAGCTAATATGGAATGCGCTTTTGTATCGAAAAAATCTTAACTCTAACTAACACAAACCATCCGTCCTCTTACACCCTACATGCATATCATGGTCTAAAAAAACAAGGTCTGGCATTCCGAGAGTGACACAAGCTTACGTCACTATCCAGTTGCCACTTTATTGCAACAAAACAAGAAGTATGGAAATATTTTCAGTCACCATTCTGTTAAATAATATATATAAAGCATTTAAATTGTCGTTGCGTTTTTCTAATCAAACGAAACAATTCAATTTAAACTTATACCAACGTAATTATTAGTTAAAACCTCATTGTTATATCGGATTCGCACAGGTAATAAAGGCGGTTGGGGAGTTATTATTACACACTACTGGTAACACAGCGGTGATGACGTAGGCTTGTGTCACCCTGTGTCTCGGAATGCTATACCTGGCGAAGTATATTATTATACCATGATACATATCATCACACAAAACAACATCGCATCGCGCTTTGCATCGGGGGTTAAACATTAACCTTAAATAAATATGCATCTGAATAGTTATGCAATCAAAGGATCCCGGGGTATTTTATTTAAATAAAAAGAAAATTAGCAGTCGCAGTCGCTTTCACCCGACAAGTTATGCATGCCCGGTGTTCCTGGCATACCGGGTTATCTGTACCGGGTTATCTGTACCGGGTTATCTGTACCGGGTTATCGGGTTAAATGTTTTAAGAAGTCGCTTCCATACTTTCAGAGAAATTTAACGTTAAGAAAATATGCATCCGTATATCCGATCTCTGATTATGGCACACAAATTGTAGACAATCGAATGAATTCTTGTCGATGTATAAATCGTTTTGAAGCTGACTGTACCTGAGTCCGATGAAGTGAATCGACGCGTTTTACCACGAAATAGATGTGTGTATTCATTTAATTGAATTGGACTATGTTTCGTGTTCATTTGAGAATAGAAACTTCAATACAGCCTTTGTGAGGTTAGTTTTAATGAGAAATTTCATTAGGAATTAATTATGGAATTTTACAAAAATAAACAGCCGTGCCCCGCGGTTTAACCCACCCATAATTTTTTTTCTGTTTTTTTAGTTTTACTCGGCACTTACGGCGGGGTAATTACGTAACACACTAACAGTAGGAATGGGTTTCATTTTGACAGTTCAACAACATCCATTGCGTTATTTATGTTGTTGAGCAGACAATTTTTTCGTACTTATGAAGCAATGGATTAGCAATAGGCTTCAAAATGATTCAGATTGTGATAGATAGTGTGTTACGTAATTAGTGTGCTGGTCTTGTCCGATCTCAAAAATTGGGCTATCAAATGCAAAAATATTTTTAAGCTGTAGCATAGCTTTAATCGCAGGCTTTGAGCGCGGCGACCGAATCAAGAAATTCCGTAACGAAAATAAAACCTAACACACCCCACTCCACCTACCATGTAGCTCGGCCGAGCGATCGCTTAACGTGTATGTATATGGTACGACTGTGCTTGAATGAATATCAAAGAAAAAAAAAAAAATGTATAAATAAATAATTATAATTGCATAAGTTGATAAAAAATGCTATGCAATAGCTTTATCGCGGCAGTCCCCGAGTGCCACACGTGTTTTTTTCAATACCATATGCTAGTTCCAGACATAAGCGCGTTAAAAAAAAAACTCTTTAGCTTTATTATATTTGTATAGATTTAATTTGTTAATTGTTTTTTGTTGGCAGCCATCCTATTTATTATAGGAGACACGATGACGACGGAAGTTAAAACTATTACCTATAGCTATATCCTAAGAAAAAGTATTTATTTTTAACTAGCTTTTGCCCGCGGCTTCGCTCGCGTTAATCTAAATTAACGCGAGCGAAGCCGCCGAAATTCTAAAATTTGACAATCAATTCGGGTTGTTTGGGGAATTATAGTTAGGAGGATGAAAAACAGGTCTATCGACACTATAGACCCACAAAATGTATTAAGTACCTAATTTTTTTTTTTAAATCCCTTACCACACTACTAAAGTTTATAATTATATAATTCATTCCTGATTCGTAAGACACGTGGCGCCATTTATTATCATAAGAACGTTATTGTTGGTTTCCTCGGGAACAGTACTTTTTCGGGATGAAAGGTACCCTATGTCCGTTTCTGTACACCTAACTCACCTAATTTCAGGATGATCGGTTCAGTGGTTTAGGCGCGAAAAGGTAACAAACAAACTTACTTTCGCATTTATAATATTAGTTAAGAAGTTAGGATACTCAGGATTATGTTTTTGGTTAAAAGGTTGGTAATATAATCGTGTCAAAAAAAACTCAAAACTCAAAGCATTTATTTCAAATAAACCAATTACAGGCACTTTTGAACTGTCAAGGGGTCGGTCAGTCAGAAAGATGAAGCTTGTTGCCCATTCCAAAGCGTAGTAGGTACCTATGGAGAAGAACGGGCAAGAAACTCCATGGACACTCTTTTTAATCAAAATATAGTTACAAATTATTGGTTACATCATTCATGTTGAAATTATGCATGTGAGAACGATGCAGAACGTTAAAAGCATCCGTAATAAAGAGACGAAAACAATTCCAATATTAAATTAAAATAAGCCGTGGCAGCCAAGAGATGACCAGTCCCCACTGACGGCGCCCGTTCACGAACATGACGTATGGGTCAGCAATAACTTATAATTATAAACGTCTAGAGTTTATACTACTCGTTAATATTTAAATGACTTCAATCTCAGACGTAAAGCGCTTATGCGATTACGAATGTTAATGTGACTGAGAAAAAATGCCACATTAACATTAAAAGAAAACCAGCCCATTAAACGAATTAAGTTGCTATAAAAATAATGATGGAAAGTTCTTCCTTATTGACACTTAAACGTAGACAAATAAAATATATTAATAACTTGAAAGAAAACTTTTCACCGAAATTATGCGAACTCGAAAAATCTTTGAATTTCGATCGAAGTTTACATCTCACCCGAATAACTGTTCGAACTATAAATAAACTGATCGGCTCTCTATCTGTCCTTTTCGCTGCAAATGCCAATGACTTCATTACAATATAAATAGACGCTGGTGATGCCAAAATTACATACAATGGTATTCAATACTTTGATGTTGGTACGGAATTAGTGAGCAATACTTCTAGGGTTGTTTTAACCCTGTGTGGAAAGGTTTGGCTTCCAGGGAAGGATACTTATTTAAACCAACTTTGATGAAAGGTAGATTGATAGAACGATTGCCCAATGGATTTTGATACTTGTTTGTTTCTATTTCGCTAGGTAGGTACTGATGATAGCCAATTTAATGTTTGACGTTTTCGGTGAACTTGTAATCCAACGAAATAACAATTCCTAATGGTGTTTACACATATGTGAAAAGTTATATGAAATGTAACATAGTACGTTGAAAAGACCATGCCGTTCAAATATACAGGTTGGCAGGGACCATCGATGCACAACCTGATTCAATACATGATTCTGAACCTTCTGCGTTGAAATTTTTCGTCAAAAAAAAAAAACTTTTTAGTACATTTTTACCGCGTAGGTATTGTACTTTTCTATGAAACAGCAGTTTTTTTTTTTGGTTACCTACGAAACTTTTCTACGCTAGCGGTTCTAGAATCATGTGCTCAATTCATGGTTACAGTTTGCGCGTCGATGTCCCTGGGTCAAATTAAATTAGCTAGTGAAACTCCGCAGACGCAGACGATGAATATCGATATACAAAAACAAAAATAAATAAATTTGATGATTTGTTTTTTGTTTTTTGTGGGGTCATCGATTGCTGTTAGTGTATTCACTTGAAAATCATTTTGTTTTTATGTGTAAACTTTACAGACGTGATTAGAATCGATAAAATATTTTCTCAACTCATACTTCAAGTAACAACAATACCAAAGGTAGTATTTTCTTCTTTATTTGGATGGCATGCATGATGACACTTCAACGTAAGTTACATTTCACATAATTATGTGTAATTGTGTACCCATCTTAAAAGATTTTACTTTACCGACTTTTTACTACGATTCGTTTATCACATTATCGTGTTACAGCCATGTCTAAGGTTGTGTCTGAGTCTGAATTTTCTTTACCTACGCAGCCCAAAAGTCTCCCAGTAATTGAATAGTCTGATGAAATGACATTCATTACTCAAAAGTAATTCAAACTAGTTGGGAAGAGTCTAAGCATTCCTTCATTTCTAATGATGGAATGGTAATTGTAATTTGTAAGAAAAGAAAATTCTTTATTGAATTCAAAATTATACATTTTAAGCACTATCTCTTTAGATGAATTCACAAATCGCTGAAAATTTTTCGATGCCATATTCAGACGCACCTGAAATTTATGAATAGCTCGAGATAAATGTTGCACATTTTGCAAAGTCACTGAAACATGGAAAACGTTGAACTGTAAATATTCTGAATTTCACATTTTAGTGAAAGTGACGAAGTAAGTAAATGCATATCCATTTTAAAATAATGCTGATTGTGCGTGAAGATAAAGTATTTTAACACTAAAACTAATTTATTATTGTCTTTTTTGCAAAATTCTTTAGATTGTTTTGTTTTTGTATTTAAAAGACTAGCAGTTGCCCGCGTCTTCGCCGGTGACTTAAAGAAAAATTGTTTATACTTGTGTGTTGAATCATTAAGTTTCCTTCAAAATGGTTGAGCTGAATAGTGTTGATCCATACGTCATGTTCGTGAAAGGGCGCCGTAAGTAAGGACTGGTCATCTCTTACCTGCCACGCCTTATTTTAATTTATGATTTGTTTTTTGTGTTTATCTTTATTATTACGAACGCTTTTAACGTGCACGTCTTTCTACATCGTTTTCATGTGTATAATTTCAACATGAATGATGTCACCAATATTTTCATACGTCATGTTCGTGAAAGGGCGCCGTCAGTAAGAACTGGTCATCTCTTACCTGCCACGCCTTATTTTAATTTATGATTTGTTTTTTTTGTGTTTATCTTTATTATTACGAACGCTTTTAACGTGCACGTCTTTCTACATCGTTTTCATGTGTATAATTTAAACATGAATGATGTCACCAATATTTTGTAACAATATTTTGATTTAAAAGTGTGTCCGTGGAGTTTCTTGCTCGTTCGTCTCCATAGGTACCATACCGTCTCCATAGAGTGTACGTCTACTACGCTTTGGAAAGGGCAACTAGCTTCATCTTTCTGACTGACCGACCCCTTGACAATTCAAAAGTGCCTGTAATTGTTTTATTTGAAATAAATGCTTTGAGTTTGAGTTTTGAGTCTTCGTCAGCGTTTTGTATTTCAATTTCTGTCAAATAAGTCAAATTTAATTACGAATGATTCAGTGTTTTAATGGGTGAAAAAGTAACAGACAGACAGATAGAGTTACTTTCGCGTTTATAATATTAGTGCGGATGATATTGAATTAGAAGTAAGTTTAGTATTAAATTGTGTGATATATTATGTTTATCTCCACAGCGTATACTGTACAGCGCTATTCTTTTAGTGCTGTGTCCATTCAAGCTGTATACTGCGGTAAGCTAAATAAATAACGCAAGACAAGTTTATGAATTGCTGCAGCTTTTGTTGTACATATTTGACCCGAATAAAATCAGAATTGCATGAAAATTGTGTTTTTCATAAAAGTAATATGTTGGCGCATTTACACTTGGTCATTCTTTTGAATTCGATTGCCTATGGAATTCGGGGAAACGACCAAGTGTAAATAAACGGGGTCTAGAACGCCCGTGTTTGGACATCTAGTTCGGCTTCATCGTCTTGGTTACCCGAATTCGGATCCAGCGCCAGTTTTTCTTGCTTTTCTATCAGTGCTTTCCCAGTCATCAGAATGATTTGTCTCGACTTCATTCTGTCTACTGATAGTCATCAGCCCGTATTTCAGTGCGATGACCAGGGTAATTAATGCATCGGGTGCCGAGCTTTCGAGCACCCGAATACGGGCTAACGACCAAGTGTAATTTATGCCTTCTGCCTTTGATTACAAAGTCCTCTTTCTAGAAAGAAAAGGAACAAGCTTTGATAACCTAGCTTACACACTATTTGCAAGAGGTTTTTAACATTTTGTCACAGTTTTTAACAGAGGGCCTAGATAAAGTGACATTCTATCAGCGATAAAGATGACGGAAAGTCATCAGTGTATTGGACTGACATAAGCTAACGAAAAGCTTATGTCAATCCTCTCGAAAGTCGTTGTAAATACGAAACGCTTTGTAAGCGATTTTCACTTCTTTAAATCCTCAGATATCTTTACGAAAATCTTAGACGTGCAAAATGACATCACTGAGGTTAAAGAACGGCCAAAAGCGTGTCGGACCATGCACAAGAGTTCCGTAGTTGGGATGAGTTTATCCCAAAAAAAAAAAACATGTTCTTCCATACATTGTCAATTATCCTGTAAGTTCATATTCGCGAAAAAAAAAAAAACATAATACTACGAATTAACGATTTTTGGACTTTTTCCTTTACTTGTGCTGTGAGACCATGCTTCTTTGTAAATTTCAAGGTTCGAGGTCAACGGGAAGTTAGTAGTAATGTAGCAGTAGGTTTTGATTTATATGTCGTATAAATGGCCATATTTTTTATTACGTTGACTAAGACCCTTGATTTTTTTAGAGCTCCAAGTTCCGTAGACCTACATATTTGATATTAATTTCAACTTGATACCTCCACGCGTTCTTGAGACAAAGAGTCTTGACAGACTCACAGACAGTCAGACAGACGGACAACGAAGTGATACAAAACGGGATCCATTTTTTCATTTTGAAGTATGGAACCCTAAAAATAAAGTGTCCTAGGAATAAATACTATTGATACAGAACAGAGGTGTCAAATAGTGTTGCACTATTTTATAATAACACCTTTCTTTTTTAATCCACCAATGACGCCATTCAGTTGATATTTTCTATTCTTAAACCCATCTATAAATGAAGATTTATTATCAAATCCATCACTTTATTATACAATAAATCACTACGTGTTGTCATAAGTTCTAAGATTCTTGGCAGACATTTTGGTACGTGTAGAATTTTAATTAATATTTATTTAGTATGTTTAAACTGTTGATTGGAGCCTGTTCTAAATTGAGGCATCTGCTTTGTATCTCCCCTGATTAGTAAAGGCGTAAACTGGGTGTGTAAGATGGAATCTTGGACTGAATCTTATATTGATAGTAATACAGAGGTTGGAATTTGACTGTGTGTTGTGTTTCTATTTTGGTATTCTGGTGCAATGTTGGTGTTCTGGTTCTGGAATTAACCTAGTTCGTCCTGGCGGAGTATGTTACATCACGGCCTTTACTTCTCGTTAGGGTAGGTGAAATTAATTCTGGGAAAAATTGTGGACGATTTTTATACATTACTCAATATCTAAATCAAAATATTTTATTTCAAATATGCACATGGGCACTTATGAAATGTCAGAAGCTAGGTGAACGGTTCCAATTGGTAGTTTTCTATGGAGAAGAGCCGGCAAGAAACTCCACCGTTTCTCTTTTAAAAATAAGTACAAGCTTCTCAAAACTACGAACGAAGTCGTGCTCGACTTCGTTCGCGTGGAAGTCGTAAGACAGCACAATATACTAAAATAATAGACACATTTCCCGTCCACGCTATCACTTCGTTTTCGCTTAGCGTTCTTTCTGACTATTTTTCTTTTTGCTCTGCTCCTATCGGTCATAGCGTGATTGTAATACCCTATAACCTTCCTCAAAAAATTTGGTTATCAAGTGCAAAAATAATCTTTTAAATCCGACTTATACATAGTTCCAGAGATTAGCGCATTCAAACAAACAAACTCTTTAGCTTTATTATTAGTACAGATATAAACCTGTATCTCTGTAAGATACTTTGACGGATAAATTCTTAAACTAATATTTAATCTTTCTGAAAGTCGCAGAGGGTAAAGCAGAATAACAAAATAACTGTTGTGAAGCCAATGATGAGCATTATAAATCTACATAATGATAAAAAGAATGGTATAAAAATAAAATGAAAGTCGACATGAAACATATCATTTTATCCGTAACATAAGATAAGCTACATTGAAATATGTGCCATTCATTTCAGATTAAGTAGAATCGAAACAATTTATTCTTAAAGCCCCCAAAAGGTCAATTCTTTCAAAGAAATAGGTACCCCACAATCCAAAAAAATAAACTTTAAAAATTCTTTTAACTACCACAAATTAAGTTAATTAGAGACCAAAAAAATACATGATAAGGGCTATTAGGAGACTTTTTGAAGCTGAACCATAGACAAACAAATTGAGTTAAAGGAACTGACGCAGTGATTTTCATAAACAATGACTGGATGGGGAGCATTTGAAGAAATTAATTTTTCTTACGCCTCCCCTCACCGTTTTTGCCACTCCAACATTAAGGTGAGCGGTTTGTTCCTAACAAGGCCCTTTTTTATTTGAGTGAGTTGCATATTATATTCATAGGAAAATTACAACAATGCAAAAAAAAAGATATTTTTGTAGCAATAACGAAACCATCGCAAACTGAAAAAATAAAAGATTTATTAGGAATATTATTACTGAAATATTTTTAAGACGGTAAAACTTTCTACTCATAACATCGCAAAATTTATAATAATTATGTAGTCAAAGTAATAATTTCTCTATTTAACTGTCGTCATACCTGCTTTAACAAATTTTTGAAAGGCAAAACTACTATAAAATTCTCAAAGAGAATAAATTACAATTTTACAGCAAAAACCTCTTGAAAATACGTATGAAACTTTTCACAAACTGAATTTATTACTTTAAGTATCGCAACGTTTTACTCAAGATCTCTATTTTATTACAGCTCAAACGTTTAACAGTCGGAGACAAAACAAAAAATAAAAACACAAGAAAAAACCTTCCATTCTTATGCATTGACATCTTTCAATTTAAACAGAAGCGTTTCTGATTTTTCTTTATTAGAAAAAAACTCGGTAAATGGTAAATTGCGAATTGGAAAGAGACCCAAGCGAGGTCTTTGTTCAATTCTTGTGAGAAAATGGAATTGCTGCTAAGGTTTGTAAATGAGGCAACGACGGCGTTGTCTGCATTTGGTAGATGAGAGTAGGTAGACGCTTTTTTAGACTTCAAAGTACTTGACGCACTTCGTTTAGTGATTTTGTGTGCGGTAATGACGGAATAATATTTTTGGGCTGGTCTTAGTTTTTAGGTTAAAACGTTATTTTTAGTAGGTACATCTACGCGGAATGTGTCAAGCGATGTCTTTGCGTTGCTGTCTGAAAATAAAAAAAGTAATCAGTACTCACTCAGAAATATAAATTTATCTTTTTTTAGGTTGACTTGCAACGTGGTTATCACCATAACGAATGCTGCGCCTTTGCCTAATTCTTAGAACAATTTGAAAAGAGGGGTTAGACACCATGATAGGCCTTCCTTTCAATGTCAGCTCCTACGACCCTCTTATAAGCATAAATGTATTGCATTAATGAACTCCTGTGAGTGCAAAATTCACTACACAATTCCCTACTGTGTCAAGGGCAAAGGTCAAAGGTCACGGCCACAGCTTAAAAGCAAAATACATCAACCACTGACAGAATCACTCTGCCGCATTATATCTACTGATTATACAAAAAAACACTGTTATTCCCAACTGGAAAACGTTTTCAGGTCGTAATAATAAAATATTCTGAAATATTCACCGTTTCAGGCATGAAAAACACAGCGATGAATCCAACGCGGTACGGAATAAAATCTGGTACGTGTATGAAACGCTGTTGGACTGAAACTCTTCTATCTGTCACTCTGCGTCGGTACCTACTATAAAAAACGGGGCGAAACGGATAGGAATGGTAAAGTTCATTGCGATATTGTCACCGCAAAGTAATTCTGGATTCTTTATGAGTGTAAGTTCTGCGCTGTCAGGTACTTTTTTGGGATAATATGTTATCTCTATGTGGAGGGTAGGGATGTATTGCTACTTGTTATTCTGTGAGTTGTGAGTTAGATGGAAGAAAGGAATTTTGGGGATTACGGTGGGAGGATTTATCAATCTTGTTCTTCTTCATTTATTTTTCGAAAATTGTTACAGTTATTTATTGTTATATTGTTATTGCTACACGGTTGTTGTTGTTGTTATTTGTTGTGTTGTTGTTGTTGTTGTTGTTATTGTTATCTTGATCACCGTAACGTAACTCTGGCCTAATCATCATACTTGAAAAAAGTATTGGTAATTGATTTACTCTTCTACGGTTTCTTATATTATACATCGTAAGTACATTGTCATCATTATAAAATCTTTTCTAGACTTTCCATTTTACTCATTCAGCATAAAAGAAAAGAGTAAACAAAATAGTATATAATATGGGGAAGTAGGTGCCTCATAAATAAGAAGGTAAGTACATTATTTTGTTTTCCTCCTGCAGTTTGTAAATTGTGTACTATATACTCCGAGAATCGTAAACATTGTCACTATAAATAAAACAATATACAAGATCCGTTAGCAATAAAACAGGGTACCTTAATCTTAAATTATAGACGGCGCCGGGTGAATCAGTAGCCTAATAAAATACAAACAACGCCCAAATAAAAAATAAACAGCCGTTCCCGAGAAAAGTGGGAACCCAACCACGATACAGTTCAGGATAGAATATCCACA
Organism: Dryobotodes eremita; assembly: GCA_917490735.1. Taxonomy (NCBI): domain Eukaryota; kingdom Metazoa; phylum Arthropoda; class Insecta; order Lepidoptera; family Noctuidae; genus Dryobotodes; species Dryobotodes eremita. The sequence continues at coordinate 3,560,648 of OU823254.1, read as the reverse complement.
ACATTCTATGTACGAAAACAAGCTAAAATGCACAGAATATCGAAATCGACCAATAAACCAGAGATGCTTGAAAGTAATACTACTCATTAGGATACCTAATCTCTATCTCTTAGAATCTAAATTATACTACGACGACCAGATGGTGCTAATATTGATGCTTCGTGTAATATACTTGATTTACACCAGCACGCAGATTCAGAACAATTATTTCGGTAGCAGCTAGACTTAGAAAGTTCATAGCCAATACAGATCAACCGACTATTCCTGAGTTTAGGTAAACGTAGTCCGAGGTAAACCTTCTGTTCTTCATCATTCTGTCTCCTTACTCCTCAAATATTTATCGAATGACCTTGACACAAGGTACACGTCTCACGACGTAGAGTGAAACCATGGTATACTGAGAAAATGGACACAACTGGCGAATAAGGAATTTGAGATAGATGGATCAACAGGGTCTTTGTTACTTAAGGTCCATTGCTTAGAAAGGTGGTCATTGGCAAGTGAATAAGTTAAGTAGTAAGTGATCAATGTCAAAACTAGTATATATGTATATACATATATATATATATATATGACGGCGCGTGATGTCAATTTGTTGTAACACTTTTTAAAAGTTGTAATCGATTATTTTTACTCTGTGGTTTAGAATTTATTTCTTTAGTGGTATTTTTAATTTAGAGCGGGTAATACCGAATGGGGTTGTGAGTGTCATGGCGGCGATGGCGAGTACTTTGTGATGCGATCGTCACGCGGTGCACACGCACAAATCCATTGGCTCTAAATGCGAGTTTAACAATTGTTATGATTAGACTTAATCAGTGATAATCATTGTAATCATTAAATTTTATAGTTAAGTCTCGTTGCGATTTTTGAAATTAAATTAAGTGTGTTATTTTGCGAGTATTATTTTCCAAACACCTGCACGTACACGCCCATGATGAAGGACCAACAGATGACGGATCAACAACGACATGTGGTGTCTCAGCCGCTCGAACATTCCGTCATATATATATATATATATATATACCTTTCCACACACACACACACCTACACTTTGTACATGTTTTGAACATAATAAAACTACTCGACTTGGCTCGTGGCAAAATAATAACAGCCGCACGGGTCAATAGAGGGTTAAGCTACGCTTGCCGCGGTCCGTTCGTAGATGGGTGACCATCCATTACATATCGAGACCCTTCCGTGCCTCGAAAAACACGCTAAGCCGTTAGCCAGCTCGCCGTCCGGTAAGGACCAGGCCCGGGTCGACGGCGCGTCGTGTTCCACGCGCGCCTCAAAGAGATGTCAGCACCATTGACAGGGTCCGATAGGGCCGATGCCTGCCGGGGTCGCGGATTGTTTGAAAGAGATACCGTGGCTCCGGCGCACAGGCAACTGAAGAAACACGGGTGGGTTTTAGTCAGTAAGATTCTGGCACGCCCTTCCGCTCCGCCCAGAGCGGGAGAGGTCATTTGATGATACCCCACCCAAAACAAAAAAGCCTTTCGCCCCTGTTGTCATTCGTAGATCTTCGACAGTTGTTACGTGTAGTCAGCAGCCTAAAAGTCTGACTACCAGTCTTACCAAGGGGTATCAATCCAGTTACTGGGTTGTGGAGGTCAGATAGGCAGTCGCTCCATGTAAAATACTGGTGTTCAGCTGCATCTGGTCAGACTGGAAGCCGACCCCTGCATAGTTAGGAAAAGGCTAGGCAGATTGATTGAAACCTACTTAAAAAAACAGAGCTAAGCCGGGCTACTACTTACTTAAAGGTACCTCTATAGGTACCTACTTTGATTTTAAAGGGACACAGTCAAAGCCGAATTATTTATTTGTAAGGCTTATTAAATTGTTGTGGTTCACAAGAAGGTTTTAGGAGCGGCTTTGTAAAACAGTTTTTTGGTCAACCGCAAAACATCTCGAAAATTATGATGACGAATTTTGGCAACAATTTTTACTATGTATTCTGTGTCCTAATTCTATATAGAGTGGTAGGGGACATCGACGTGCAAACTGGAACCATGAATTCAGCACATGATTCTAGACCCCCTTTTATTTTTTTATTTTATTTGGGTGGGAAACCATCAAATGACCTCTCCCGCTCTGGGAGGACTGAAGGGCGTGTCAGACTCTTACTGACAAAAACCCACCCGTGTTCCTTCAGTTGCCTGTGCGCCAGGGCCACGGTAACTCTTTCGAACAATCCGCGACCCCGGCAGGCATCGGCCCTATCGGACCCCGTCAATTGTGCTGACATCTCTTTGAGATTCCCCTAGCGTAGAAAAGTACCGTCGGTTATCAAAAAAAAAAAGCTGCTGTTTCATAGAAAAGTGCAATAATTACGCGGTCAAAATGTATGGAACAGCAATTTTTTTATTTTATTAACCGACGAAAAATTTCAACGCAGGGTGTTCAGAATCATGTACTGAATCCATGGTAACAGCGGGGTAATTACGTAACACACTAACCGTAGGAATGGGTTTCATTTTGACAGTTCAACAACATTCATTGCGTTATTTACGTTAATGAGCAGACAAATTTTCCGAACATATGAAGCAATGGTTTAGCAATAGGATTCAGAATGGTTCAGATTGTGATAGATAGTGTGTTACGTAATTAGGGTGCAGGTTGCGCGCCGATGTCCCTGCTACCCTGTATATTATTTCTGTTAAATGTTCCTTTTAAATGGTTAATGATAAAATCATTTCATTTCTGTAAGTATTTTTGTAGGTACAAACACTTTTACACGTCAATAATATTTTAAAAACTTGATGAGGTCGGGTTACGAAATTATCAATTGTATTTTTTTACTATAGCTTACTACTAAAAAGCTGTCCAACTATCTACGTACTTGTAAAACTCACTGTTGCCGTCAGAAGCAAATTAAACTGCAAATTAAATGTGAAAAGTAGCTGCATTGTCCCGGGTACAGTAATACGCCAAGAATTATTATAGTCACACACAGTAATCACGAAATAAATAGTGTAGCTGCACTGGGCATTAAAGGCATTAAATGACGGAACTAATTGTATTTAGTACCGTATATAAAAAAGATATATTGCTTCCACAGTTAAAAATAGAAAATAATGTGTAGGTATGTATGGGAATTGTTCCTTTTGCGTTTCAAGAGCCTAATAAAGTCTCTTATCAGTAAAATAAGAGTCAAAAGCTCATGTTTGCTGTTGTGATGGATCATGGGTAAATACCAACAATTTTGACCATAACCCCACCCGACGTTTACATCCTTACACAAATCGTGTTGCTTGTTTCCAACAAGTCTTGTCAAAAATCATGTTGTGTAAACAGATATCATACACAATATACATAGTATAGGTACTCAATTATTCTTTTTTTAAACTTTGCCCCAAACTAGGAATTTCTTCTGTATTGTGGGTGCGTTTACAAACATTCAAACTCACATGCACAAACAGCCAGACCCGGAACCACTACTTGTAGGTCACACAAATATTTGTTCCGTGCGGGAATCGAACCCGCGACACGCAGCGCAGCAGTCAATCGCTTAACTACTGCGCCAACCGTGCCGTCATTTAAAGTGTTTTTGACATATCTCGGGAGTCGCTCCTTGTAAAATATTGGTATTTAGCTACATCCGGTTAGACCGGAAGACCCCAACATAGTTGGGACAAGGGTGCATTAAATGATACTTCATGAAAAAATACTTCAGTACATCAAATACACCTCGTTTAGTCAACCTTACTACCGTCCCTGCTGAGCATGACCTACTTTTGCACAGGCAAAACTAAAAAAACGGCAAAATGCGTGTCGGACCATGCAAAATGAAGGGTTCCGTAGTTGGGATGAATTTATCCCAATAACAAACATAACATTGTAGTTGAAAACCATGTTCTCCAATACACGGTCAATTCTCCAACTGAAAATGTAAGTTTCAAAAGGCGAAAAATTTTTTTTTATGTGTTAAAACTACAAAGTAACGATTTTCAGACCTTTTCCTTTATTTGTGCTGTGAGTCCTTGCTTCATGCCAAAATTCATAATTCTAGGTCAACGAGAATTAGTCTATAGGTTTTGATTTATTTGCGAGTATCAAAATATGTCGCATAAACGGTCGTATTTAAAGCTATTGCATAGCTTTTATCTCGGGCTTTGAGCGCGGCGACCGAATCAAGAAATTCCGTAACGAAAATAAAACCTAACACCCCCCACTCTGCCTACCATGTAGCTCGACCGAGCGTTCGCTTAACGTGTATGTATATGGTACGACTGTACTTGAATTAATATCAAAGAAAAAAAAATACTGCATAAATAAAAAAATAAATAAATAATTATAATTGCATAAGTTGATAAAAAATGCTATGCAATAGCTTTACCGCGGCAGTCCCCGAGTGCCACACGTGTTTTTTTATTGCGTTGACTTAGATGCTTGATTTTTAGAGGTCCAAGGGACCGTTGATTTACGTATTTGATATTAATTTCAACTTCATACCTCCACGCGTTCCTGAGAAAAAAGGTCTTGACGGACTGACAGACAGACAGACGGATAACGAAGTGATCCTAAAAAGAACATACCAACTGTTAACTTATCATCGTCTTTAGTTGCCAATGCTACTTCTTCGACGTTTCCCTTCAACAAAAAATTGACATTCACACTACAAATCCATTACATTAAAATGTAATTACGTTGTTTTAATCCAGCACACTTTTAACGTAACTAACAAATCTTTGATGTACCAATATGGACTTTATGCCAATATAAACAAAGCCAACAAACTTGCTATAACAGTTCATGAGGACTAAATGAAATTGTCAGTTGGCACGGGTTTGGTAATTACTATACATCGCGAGGCCTTTGTGCTTCGAACAAGAGTTTTGTACCAAGTTCAGTAACAAGTCTGAAGAAACATAATGGGAATTATTCATTCCAGTATCGTATGTTTCTGTTTGAACTCTCGAGTTGATTTGTTCTGTGTTGTGTGCTTCGTAAATTATTTCCCATGGGGTGTAAGACGAACATTGGGTAACACGATGTATCATGTAGGACTGTTAATGTAAATTGCTATTGTGTGTTTGGTCCCATAACGCATAATGCAATTTGTGGACGTGTGTGGCGAATGTGGAACGATCCTGTTCTATACAGGAAACACGGTCGTAATTCGCTTCCCAATGGTATCATAAAAACGGATTTCAAGATACTACTTATCAGTACCACTAACACGTATTAAATCGTATCAGCAGAAATGTTTCTTAGGGATTTCGTTTGTTGGTACGCGGTGCACGTAACGCGAACAGATGCAAGACATTGATTCAAACATAAGGACTGAAGAAAAAATTACCTCTTTTGATGTACTTGCGCTATATTTAGATCCGCTATCAAAATAGATATTGAAACTAATTCCGGATTGTAAAAATCTGTTCAAATTAATATTTTGTTAAATCACACGTTACAATTTACCCTGAGCTTACACCAAGGTATAAAAAATGTATTCTACAGTACGATTCAAACTAAATGGCGGCTGTGAAGTGCGCTATTCACTGCGCAGTACCTCACCCCTCACCCTCGCTGGTTACTGCGCAGCGACTCGCCTCATGTTCCGAGCCACCATTAAGTTTGAATCGTACTACACATGTTGTGTCTATTGTTTCTGTTTATCGTTTACACATAAAACAAGTTTCAAAGATTAACGGTATACAAAAATTGTAGGAACCTTGTCAAAAAGATAAACAAAATAGTTAACAAAACATTTCTGCAACAACACATAATAACAAGTATGTAGCGAGCTATTGCGTAGTAGCGACCCCACGGACCCTATCTCCCGGGAGAAGTCTTGTTCTTCACCTCTGGCTTACCTTTATTGACCGGCCAGAGTTAACACTGACGAGGACCAGAGCTCCTACCTCATTGTTGCCTTCATTGGCCGGCTTGAGTGAAAGTTCATAAGAGCAAACGTGCTCGGAGGAAGGAAGTATTCCAGTAAGTGCTGGTAGGGATATTGATCATCTTTCGGGCTCTGGGATTGTTCTGATAGCCGTGGAATACCTCTCCTCTCCTCAAGCACCTCAAGACATGTTGTCCCCTTGTCGCTAAGTAACTATGTGCTAGCGAATGTTTGCGGGGGCCCATTATTGAGTGTGCAAGTCATCCCCAGCCATTTTATCCGTGTATTGTCCCTATATATAAAACATTGGTCAGGCAGTGGCCATAGCGCTTCCATAGTTCTTGGTAACCAGTCTATCTTAGCCACTCAAACCCATAGTTCAATAATTATTTTTGTTTCCATATCCTGCAATAGTACTACATCAACCGGGGGTTGTCCTTGGATGCACTTGCACAGTGCATACAGGGATAGTCGTCGGTTGGTGCCTCATTCCATTTAAAATTATCTAAGGGGCCTCTGAGAGTTTGTTTCGGCCCGTCGTATGCCTTACAAAGGACCGGGATCTGACCTCCACAACCCAGAAACAGGGTAACACGATATCTCTTGGTTAAGACTGGTTGTCAGACTTTCGGGCTTCTGACTACTTGTATTGTCAAAGATCTACGAATGACAGGCGGGCTTAATGGCTTAACGTGTTTTCACCCATCCACGGACCGACCGCGGCAAGCGTAGCTTAACCTTAGATCAACTCATGCCGCTGTTACTATTTAGTATCGAGCCATGAATTATTAATATGACGGAGAAGGTACGTCTCTCTCGTTATCATCAGGCATATTTTAACTACTGTTGGTGTACTATGGGAAGTATCGGTTATTGCGCAATAGAAAAACTGTTTACAGTTCAAATCAAATTATAATTTACGGTCAAATTAATCACACTAGCGAAACACACACTGTAGGTATACAACACAACTATACAGAACGCGCGAGAGTTTCTGAACGAGTTCATTACTTAACCGCCACCGCCAAACTCTGCTTTAACTCTGGTCGAGCGTTATGTTGTAGACTCTGTCGAGCGCCGCCTGGTGGCGCTGGCATCCCGACTAGTCAAAGTCAAACGATTGATTTAAGGTATTTCCGACAAATAATATATTCCGCTTAAAAAAGGAGGTATTCATTTGCCTACCGAACTTTCAGATTCAAAAGCAAGTTATATCCAGATCCTAGCGCTTAAGAAATGAAAAATTCTCGGCTATCATTCTATTAGCACTTCTCTATAATTGCATTCTACCCGGCTGGGACAGTTTTGCATAAAGGCTGCGGCACCTTTATCAGTACTTACTGCAGCCAAGTCGAAGTTCCAAGTGGAGTTAGGTATTTGACTCTGCTTTAAAAGCATCTATTTAATTTTTACTGTTTCGTTTCGAGAAATTCCAAAACCAAACAATTCCGTTTATTTACAAGTTTTTCTGACAAAATAAAACTTTCTTGCAAAAAATAACAACCGACATCAAAAAAACGAAAATATAAAACCAAAGACACCGACTTCCGAAATTAAAGTTATTTTTCACTTCTTATTGTTTTTTTTTAGAACTCGGTTGTCTTTTTGCACAAATGTTTTTATTTTTCACTTTTTTGTTGTGGTACCTACCCCATACAAATTCGTATACCAGTACTTGATATGTAAATAACAGTGACAGAATTTGTTAATTAATTTAAGACATCGTCAATATATATTAAGTGGAAAAACTACGCATTATTAAAGATAACTCAAAAGCTACTGATCAGATCTTGATCAAATTTATATGGGGCTACATGAGAAACACCAGCTTTCAAAAAAATAAAGAGTCATCAAAATCGGTTTGCCTAGAAATAAATTCTGAGGTAACAAACATAAAAAAAATCAATAGATACAGTCTAATTGACAACCTTCTCCTTTTTTTGAAGTCGGTTAAAAGAAAATGGTGTCGAACTCATCTCAGGACAATATTCGCTAAATAGTAACTACTATCTTATTTATTTAAAGTATTATTAAGGACAGAAAATAGCACACTTTCATTACAAATAGACTACAACAGTATGAAAACTAATTACATCAGAACTAGATCACGAACTTGAGTGGAATAATAAAATCATCCAAGTAGACAAAGTAAATAACAGTAAGTTTATATTTATAACCTGTCCCAACTAGGCTCATTACAATTCAGAGTCAGAAACAAATATACTAAAGGACGAAGTTGAATAAGTATCGTACGAGCCATCGACTTCCTTGTCAAACTTTTATGAGCCCCAGGCCTAATACTATCTTGTGAAAGTTCAAAGCCATATCAATAACGAGAAATGGTTGTAGGAACTAAATTATTAATGGATCCTATTTTTTTTAACCATCTTCAAAAAGGAGGAGGTTCTCAATACGTCTTTATGTTTGTTATGCGATGTCTCCGGCAATTGTAGACCAATTTCAAAAGTTATTTTTGTAATAGATAGGGTATGCATGCCTCAGGAGTGGTCTTATATAAATTTTATTAAATTTGGTTAGGTAGCTTTTTAGTTAGCTTCAATAATACATATTTTTTCTACTTAGTGCATATTGATGATGTTATAATAACTTCCCGTCACTGTTATTTACATAGCAACTAGTGGTATACGAATTTGTGTGGGGTAGGTACCACAACTAAAAGGGAAAAATAAAAACGTTTTAACAAAACAAAAAAATACAACCGACTTCCAAAAAAAAAACACTACAAAGTGAAAAATAACTTTAATTTTGAAAGTCGGTGGCAAAAAACGAAAATACAAAACCAAAGACATGGACTTCCGAAATTGAAGTAATTTTTCACTTAGTAGTGTTTTATTTTGGAAGTCGGTTGTGTTTTGTTTGTAAAAAAGTTTTTTATTTAGGATAATTGTCTACTTTTACAACATACGTTTGTAAATATGTGAGCACCATGTATCTACCACATAGTTAATTTATCTCAGGTCATTGCTTTATTTTTTATTTGTTTTTACCAATTGTGGTATACTAATTTTATTCTGAGTACGTCTTCTTCACATATAGTTTTTTATAATAATTTAACGTATGCAAAATATTATGAAACAGTCTAAAAAAGTAAGTCAGGAGTTTTTGCCCATTCTTCCCCATCAATTCCATTTTCTTGTAAATTTTGACATTTTAAAAAACTAGGTCCGTGTACTGTACAGCCATCGTTTTAATTATACTGGCTTTTTGTAATAAAATTATTGTTTTAAACACTTAAAGTAACTACTATTTTGAAGAAAATAAGTAGCCGGCAATTAAATGTTGCTACAAGTGCAAAATAAAATACGTGGTCATAGAAATAAAGGTACAATAGAATTCTAAATAAACGGCGAATAATAAGTTTATTTTTAAAGCAGCACCAAAGAATGTCAAAGAAATACTAGAGTTCTCTAGTAAAATGTAAATCTTAAGAAATCTGTAAACATTTATGTGGGTACCTTGCAATTCTTTCGTCGCACCGTTTATTCAGGTCCTACATATTCATTCGCTTTACTGCAAGTGTGGCTTTGATTAAACTTTCCTAGATTCGTCCAATAGGTTAAAAGTCAAGCTATGGCCTAGTTTTTCTGTTATAGACAGTCGTAATACTAAATATTTGTTCATGCTTCAGGAATCAATACTCAATTATTGAACCTGTAATAAAATTATTGGATCGTAAATTTCGCGGTAAACATACAATAAAGGTAAACTGAAGGGAATGCCTAAAATAGAGAAGTAACATTAAAACCACATTAAAACCAACAAAATCCACAAAAAAATACAAAATTACACATAACATTGCAACTGTCATATCCAGTAAAACATGAAACCGCAGACGATGCCAAGCGGCTCGCATTAAGAAATATTAGAGGTGAAGAAATGAAAGAGGAAATTTAAATGGCGGCCATTCTACGGATGCACCTGTTTATTTATAATGCAACGAGGTTGAACAGATCGGGGAATTAATCAACGAATTTATAGAAGTTGATGTAAAATGAACTGCGGGGTGATTTCATAATAAATTATCAGTAGGAATAGCTTTCATTTTGACAGTTAAACAACATTCATTGCTTTATTTAGGGTCTCCCTTGTTTTACCGAAAAGAAATTGCCAAATTATCACTTCCCAAACAAATTTTCGCATAATTTCATTTGCCAAATTATTACTTACCAAAAAATCTCTTTACAAACAATTGTTACGAAAACCTATGTTTGGCAAGTGAACGTTTGAACAATAACTTGTTCACCAACTAGTACTTTTACCATTTTTTATCTAGTCAAATATTTCAGTTGGTATAACATATTTAACGCAAAATTAAATCCAAAAGTCTGTATATTAGATTTCGAAAAGGCAGCCATTTCAAGCATAAGATCTAACTTTGAAGACGTTTTATTACAAGGGTGCTTTTTCCACTTGGGACAAATTCTAAACAGGTAATAATAATGTTATTATAATTATATTATTTCTCTCGATAGCCTCCTAAAAATAATCTCTTTTTTCCATATTTTTTTCTATATAATCTAGTCGTTTCTGGCACTCGCCGGCCGCTGCCGCGGCACCGCTCGCTTCGCTCGCTCGGCTCGTGCGTAGGTGGTCACAGTTTTAACCTAACCTAACCTAACCATTTTTTTAAAATTAATAACCTACTGTAACTAGTTCCGTAAACAACCTAATGTCTAGTAACCATAAATACAATTCCCAAAAAAATCTTATTTTTGCCTTTATATTTTTTGTCATAAGAAATCATTTGACTAAACGTTTATTGTCTAAATATTGTTTGCTGTAATAAATCATTTGATTAAAGACCAAAAGCCTTAATGACATTATCCTTGGTAACAATCTGCCAAGTACACATTTGACCAAATGAAAATGTGCGTACTAAAATTATTCCAAATATTACATTGGTATAAAAAAAGGTTGCTAAAATTTGTTTGGGTAATGAAAATTTGGCAAAATCTTTTCGGCAAAACGGCAGGATCCCCTTTATTTACATTCTCGAGCAGACGAATTTTTCAAACATATGAAGCAATGGATTAGTAATATCCTACAAAATGATTCAGATTCCGATTAATAGGGTGAACAGGGTGCTGGATTGATATAGAAGACGAATGATATCCGATCGGTAGAGTTAACTGTTAAACGGTGGATTAAGTGAAAGGATTGTCTTGAGATGTTGACAAACTCGTCAAAAGGAAAATTACCGAAATAATTTCAAATATACACTAAAATGATATAATGGGTTTAAAAAGAACTTGGTACACGTACGTAGAAGCATTGAATAACGTTTAGATACATATCTAAATAAAACATGCAACAGAAATAAACTTAAATCCAACCAGACCACATAAAATTGTGTGCGATAAGTAATTTACAAGCGAACTAAATCCCACTGCATATGGCATATGGACGCAAAACAGTTGGCCAAAACAAGAAAGAAACTAAATACCAGACTGGGAATTTGCCGGAATTTCGCACTTACGAAATCACTGTCCGGTTTTTAGGGTTCCGTACCCAAGGGGTAGCAACGGAATTCTATTACTAAGCCTCCGATGTTCGTCCGTCTGTCTGTCAGCGGGCTGTATCTCATGAACCGTAAGAGGTAGACAGTTGAAATTTTCACAGAGTATGTGCTTCTATTGCCGCTGTAGCGGCATCTACAACGCCACATGCGAGCTACGCGTCAGACTGACGTCACGCAAAAATCCTGCATCGCGCAATCAGAGTTTACCGCGCAACTAGCATATATACAACATCCCGACATCAACCGTCGGGCAGTTGCCCACCAGACACAACACCCGTCTGGTCGGAGGATCCTCCCTTTTCCATAGAGTATGAGTGAACTTTACACCCTGTTCCTCATACCTCTATACCGCTATAACAACCAATAATAAAATAAAAATAAAGTTAGGAATTTAAGGCATCCTCATACAAGCAACGGGTTTATAAAAAAAATGTATTTTATATATTGTACAGCGGTGGTACGAAACCTTTCGTTTGCGAGTCCGACCCGCAGTTGGCCGGTTTTTTCCGGCTTCGTCTAAGTGTAAACAGCACCGTATTAATTGCATTGCCTCTTACATTTCCGTCTGTTTAGACGGGTAAGAAAAACTCGTTTAGTGAATTACTGAAAGAACATTTATTAAACAAACTTTTGTGTTTTGTGTTTCAGTTGTTGCGTTTCATGATGACAAGGAAAAAACTTGTAACCTTTATACGTTGAATGGTGTATTAAATTATAATGCAAGTACTACTGAGTGGTCTTAAAAATCGTAGTTAATGGCTTAAATAATGATGAACAAGTTTTCTATACATATTATTAAAGAAAACGTCTGAACTCTAGTTTCTAAAAGCCTATTTCAGTCTGAGAAAATTGAAATGATTGCTTCGTTGATATTTTCGTCAACAAATAAAAAATTCTAACGCGGGATATTAAAATAGATGTACCAATCAATAATTATATAATTAATGTGTACATAATATTGTAAAACATTTTTAAAAGAGTAACGGTGGAGAATCTTGTCTATTCTTCTCCATACGAAACTACCTTTTGGAAAGGGCAACTACAATCAATTCTATTTTTATGTGAATTTTGACGTTCAAAAGTGCCTTTTATGTGCCTAATTGAAATAAATGATTTGACTTTGACTTTGAAGGAGATTGTTTCTCCGGAAACCAAGAACGACGATGTTCAATCCCCTGATTCTACGAGCTACATAAACAAAGCGTTTACCTACAAACAAATAAGGAAACATCCAAAATGGGACAAAACAGTTCCCTGAGGAAAGTCCCAAAAGGAATAAAAAAGCGTGTCTCTAAGTGTTTTTGTTAACAAAAGTAATTTCTCCGAAGATATTGATACGAAACTTGGCGAGTAATTTGTCTTTTCCAGACAAACGTTAATTTGTCTCGTGTCTGCTTATCTTGGCTTAAGAGCATTAAGTATGTGAAATTAATGTTATCGTTTACTAATGCGATTCATCCGATTTAGGCCTGGATGTTGTCCGTATAAGAATTTGGCAGATAAAAATTACTTATTTTGTTTCTTCAAGTTATCTTTTAGTATTCCCTTATCTACTTAATAAATAACTTTTTTACAAAACCAAAGACACTGATTTTCCAAAATTAAAGTTATTTTTCACTTTTTATTGTTTGTTTTTGGAAGATGGTTGTTTTCTTTTTGGAAAAATGTTGTAGATAAGGGAAAACTTAAAGTTAACTCGAAGAAACAAAATAGGTAAGTAATAAAGTTTTTATTTTTTACTTTTTAATTGTGGTACTTATCCCACACAAATTCGTGTACCATTACCTGATATGTATGATGGCGCATGATGATTTAGTCAATTTATTGTAACACTTTTTAAAAGTTGTAATCGATTATTTTTACTCTGTGGTTTAGAATTTATTTCTTTAGTGGTATTTTTTAACTTAGAGCGGGTAACACCGAATGGGGTTGTGAGTGTCATGGCGAGCACTTTGTGATGCGATCGTCAGGCGGTGCACACGCACAAATCCACTGGCTCTAAAGGCAAGTTTAACAATTGTTGTGATTAAACTTAATCAGTGATAATCATTGTAATCATTAAATTTTATAGTTAAGTCTCGTTGCGATATTTGAAATTAAATTAAGTGTGATATTTTGCGAGTATTATTTTCCAAACACCTGCACGTACACGCCCATGATGAAGGACCAACAGATGACGGATCAGCAATGACACGTGGTATCTCAACCGCTCGAACATTCCGTCATGTAAATAACAGTGACAGGAAATTATTAAAACATCACCAAAATACTAAGTGGAAAAAATACGCATTATTAAAGATAATTTAAAAAACTACTGGTCAGACCTTGATCTTTATATGGAACTACATGAAAAGCACCAGCTTCAAATAAAAAAAGAATCATCAAAATCGGTTCGCCTAGAAAAAAGCTCTGAGGTAACACACATGAAATAACAAAAAATACAGTCGAATTGAGAAACTCCTCCTTTTTTTTTAAGTCGGTTAAAAAAATCTTAAAATCATTGATTGACAGATAACGCACAGCCAAACCGCTGGGTGTAGGAGCTTGAAATTTTACACTAGACCCCTTATAGCGAAACTGAGCACTAACGAAGTATTTTTGAAAATTTACACCTTATAGGAGTCAAATTGAGGATAAAAGCTTTTATGGGAGTTCATAATTTTTTGCGCAAAGGCAAATCCCATCGATCACACTGTACTAACCAAGAACTTCTAGTTTTTTCGAATAATTTATTTACTTTAGTTTTACAAACTATGGAACTTTGACATAACGGTCGCCAAATTCCTGAAACAAAACGCGCCTAAACTTTTCTTCACAAACACCGACCACCTCAAAGCCTTATTTCTAATACCATAGTTACGTTCGGTTGCATCTTGAGCTCATCATCCTTTCTGCCAGTTCTCAGTAAGGTGTTTGAAATATTAAAAGTACGCTTTGTAAACAAGCATATTACAAATTAGAGGATTATATCCCAGATAAGAATGCTTGGAAACATGCTGGTCCTGCTTCATAGGACAATCTAGAGTCTAGACAAAATCAAACTGGTTGCTAATTTAATTGTATAATTTATCATTTGGAGGACATTGATTTACATTATGTAACTACTTTAACTGACACACTAAATTATTACATGTTAAAATTTTTAAAAATCATCTACTTTTCAATATTTGTAAATATGTGAGCACCATGTATCTATCACATAATTAATTTAACTGTCATTGCTTTATATTCAATTCTTTTTACATATTGCGGTATGTTAACTTTATTCTAGACATACATCGTCTTCACAAATAATTAAATTATTATAATTAATGTGTACATAATATTGTAAAACATTTTAAAAGAATAACGGTGGAGTTTCTTGCCCATTCTTCTCCATAAGAAAATACCTTTTGGAAGGGGCAACTAGAATCAATTCTATTTTCTTGTACATTTTGACGTTAAAAAGTACATTTTATATGCCTATTTGAAAACATGATTTGACATTGACTTTGACTTTTCTCTGACTTCAAGTCAAGGAGAGGTTTAACTGCCATTAATTCGAGAGACGTACCATTAGCAATCCAGACACATTCCTGTGACAAAATGATGAGTGGGACATTATTAACGCATCAATAATGTATACAAACCTCACTCTGTGATCTTAGAAGGCAAAGGTGTTTGTCGGAGATACACACCACAACCAACGGATATATTCAATTATAGGTAATGGAGATAATGGAGGTAATGTCAGTGATCTTACATAATGTAGGTAGGTACGTGTTCTATCGGCACGATTAATCTTATTTCTCAAACATTTATGTGTAGAAACTCAATGACATTTGTGGTGTTTTAAACATACAATATTAGTTCTCCAGACCGTATTTCGGCCATGGCGGCCAATCTCAACGGAGACTAGCCTACGGCGCGGGAGATATTATAGTACACAAATAATGTGTGCGCAGACACAGGCAAAGCAAGGCAAGGCTTATTGGCTTACATAGAATAAGTAGTAGGGGAAATCCCTACGCAAGAATTTCACTGAGAAAACATAATAAATTTAATTTTGCAGCATTCAAGCAGCGTTTTTGTGTTTCAGTTTGATATACCGAATTGTTGAAGCATGAGACTTTAATTTCTTTTCTCTGAGATGAGCACAATAGACGGTGTAAATTGACTTAAATTAAAATCTTTAAAGGACTTAAGCAATTTTTTTTTGCGATTTCAGGGTTGTTTTCATAGTAAAATTTGTTCATGAAGATGAGTACAATGACTCCGTTTTTCAAAATGATCGTGGCATTTTAGGTATTATTTTCTATTTGAATAAAGATTACCGTTCAATTCCATGTAATTCTTCAGCCAGTTCCATCAGTTATACAAATTAAATATGGCGGTTAACCCTATCAAGTGTCAAGCTATCATTGTAGGGGGCCCCCACAGTATGAGGAAGCTGACTGGTTTAAAAGTGCCACCTGTAATGTTCGACAACTCAGCCTTGGTCTGCATGTTGACACTTGTCTTGACTGGCGAAAGCATCACCCTAATTGCGTAACACACTGTCTATCACAATCTGAATCATTTTGAAGCCGATTGCTAATCCATTGCTTCATTTGTTCGAAAAACTTATCTGCTCAACAACGTAAATAACACAATGAATGTTGTTGAACTGTCTAAATGAAAGCTATTCCTACTGATAGTGTGATACACAATTACCCTGCAGGTCACGACTGTTAGTAAAGAAGTCACCGGAACGTTGCGGTCGCACTATTGGTTGAAAAACCTTCCCCCATCACACATAAAGGAAATGCTTGTACGAAAATATATTGTATGGAAATAATAAATGCGCTGTTTTGCTGGATTCGTTTTCTCCTGTCTATCGTTATTTCTCTAGATAAAGTTTATTTTCGTTATAATTATGTATTTATTCTTTTTCGAGTTATGTATCCCTTATGTTGCACCTGCCATGTTTTGTCTCTACATCACCCTTAGGTAGACTGCTAGAAAATGCCTCAGGTATTAAGTCCGCCATTGTATAACTTTTAAGCTATTGCATAGCTTTTATCGTGGGCTTTGAGCGCGGCGACCGAATCAAGAAATTCCGTAACGAAAATAAAACCTAACACCTCCCACTCCGCCTACCATGTAGCTCGACCGAGCGTTCGCTTAACGTGTATGTATATGGTACGACTGTACTTGAATTAATATCAAAGAAAAAAAATACTGCATAAATAAAAAATAAATAAATAATTATAATTGCATAAGTTGATAAAAAATGCTATGCAATAAGCTTTACCGCGGCAGTCCCCGAGTGCCACACGTGTTTTTTTTTACTCGTGCATAAAGTTTTAATAAATAAATAAATACACTTTAAAGTCAAATTAACTCCTTAAGCAAAAGAAAACACAGACCTGCCTAAGTCAATTCAACCAGTTTGTTAATTTAAATTCCAGAGGCGTTTAGAACCAGCCCCAATATGTTTTTGCTTGACAACGTGACCCGACTATCATAACGATTAACACAGACCCTTTAGGAGATAAGCGATAGAAAGCCCCAGGAATTAATAATAGTGTCCTTTGGGTAAATTTGTCGTAGTAGATTTATCGATATATTTTGGTGACGTGGATAAAATAAATTCAACACTAAAACCAGTGAAACGTTTGTGTTGACGTAGTATATGCGATAGTCAATATCGATAAAGTCTCCACCTAAAATAAAGATACCTTACCAGAGCATAAAAATACATTGGCCTCGATCTCATAAGAAATAATAAGACCTTCATTAAGTCTGTATACCTTATATTTTTCCTTGAAACATAAATAAGGTAGTTTCCAACAAGTAGTAGTGAGAAGACGTCTAGATTAACTTAACTGGACGTTTCCTAGAAAACTGGGCATTGTTGTATTAGCAAAATAAGATTGTTGAGAAAACTAAACGTTCAGAGGAAAAGATTTATAGTGAGTAAATTGACTTTCTTCGTGCCAGCCATAACCCACCACCCACTGGGATCGTAGACTTGGCTGTGTTTATCTTCTTGTGAACGGATGTCAGAGTTGTGAAGGTCGAAAAAGAGTAATATTATAAGTATTTAAAAGATTTATTGGTTAACTTTACTATTTTATAAATTAAGAATCTTTGAATTTATGTCGGCAAAATCCTGACAGTAGATTGGGAGAGTAAACATTGCACTTTCGTTTTTCATGGGTTTCTTAACCCAATTTTTTTTTCGTTCGGTTCAAATAATAATATTAATAAGAGCAGATATTATTTTTCAGCAAAAGGAGTATAATGTAAGGCTCGTAGCAGGTGGCTTTCTGTAGTTTCTGCCTACCCTCTCATGTGAAAAAGGCGTGAAATGATGTATGTATGTATCTTAATTAATTACACATGAAAATAATAATAAACTTTTCAGTGTACAATTCTTGCTTGGTAACAATCTAACTGGATAGTAGACTACAACGTAAATTACTTAAATGAAGACACAGACTAACCGTATAGTGACAAAATGGCCGACCTTGAGGCACTCCTTAATCTTGGTTTAAAACTATATAGCTGGGCTCGACGTTAAGTGTTCTGCTCAAGTAGTAGGATCAACATTGTGGGAATGTGGGTTCAAGTCTGCTGTGTAAGGAATTGTAATTGTTATTTGTCTAGAGACAACTTTGCCTAATGTATTTTTGAAGTTGAAAATGTGTAAATAAACGGCTTCACTTTGAAAATGCTAGGCGATGCGTAAAACGAATTTAAATACCTAAGAGTATAACTGAAAAATACATTATTTATTTTATTATTTCTATGTTAAGACCATGGAACATAGTACCAGAACAATTATTTTCTTGATATTTTTGACATTTTAGTATAGACAGATCAATGAAAAAAATACTCTGTTCCTGTTTACGCAAAATAAAATTGGTAGAGTGGTGATAGAATATGCATTCGCTGGTTTAGTTTAAATCAATCTTTACATTATCTCATAAGGCTATAAAGAGGACAAAGATTTTACCCATTTCTTTTTGCTAGTTTTACAGTCAAATTTCGAACATACTAGGTACCTATACAACACCTTTTTGTAACATTCAAAGAGCACCCACATACTTTAAAGACACCAAAACGAAACGCCACTTATTCCTAATGTCGGTATACTAGGGGAAGTTTTACACGCTACGTTTAAGGGTTTATGACACGTGAACGTTAGGGGTTATTTCGAAACGAAACGGGTGGTTTAACCCCCTCTCGTGTGATGATAAATTGGTTTTTGTTGATAGAAGTGTTAAGGGTAGATTGCGGAAAAATTGTATGTTTATATCATGTGTAATTTTATGGTAAATTTACGCTTTAAATTATAGGGATGGTTGAAATGTGTGGAATTGATAGTGAAGGTTGCCATTCCAACTTAAAACTTATTTTAGTAATTAAAAGCTGTAGGTGTAAGTCACAGTAAGGCTTTCCAAAGTATTCGAAAATTTACTTTTTTTCGTGTAAATTCTAGGCAAGTTTCTTTCACAGTTTGGATTCCTTTCTATAGATAAGTTCCTACTACAGGATCTTGATAACTCTTCTTATCAGGTTCAAGGGGGAGGTTATCTATGATCAAGATACATTTACCGATACTGATGGCTGATTTTATTGCACCTCAATAATCCTACACAATATCTGAAAGCCTGTATCTATACCTTCATACATTCTGAACGCGCAGCCTAGAGCGATGTATATCGCGCACTGTCATTTTGGGCATGAATTATCGCTAACACGGGCATAAATCGAGACAATTCAGGCTATGATTAACAGCCGACGAAGCGTAACCATGATATTAGATGATTCAAATTTTAGATAAGTCTATTATTCTACTGATGGTTCTATGGTCGTAATATTTCTACTGCTGATTTACCTACAACAGACAGCAGTCTCTATTGTTACCTTGACTTTGTAGTTTGTGCTGCGAAATAAATAAAATAAATTATTGGTTTGGGTAGACCATTTGGTGGCTTGATTTGTTGCATTTTAACCCTACTATGAAGTCCTGCAAGAAATACGTCGAGTTACAAATAACCCTGTATACAGCAGGCACAAGCGTACATACCAGCTTTCATCATTTATAATATGGGTTTTTTAAATAAACAAATAAATAAGCGTACATAGTCCTTGCTTAACAAGAAATAGGTTAGTACATTAGTCAAGGCAAATACACGGACTACAAAAAAAAGAAGGGTTCCGCGCCACGCATATCGAAAATGAAGCACCGTACCGATCTATGTGTGCGTGATTTGAGGGATACCGTAAACAGTACATACAATGACGCCGTAATGCCGCGCAATGGCGGCCGGTCGGCACCTTATGATGTAAATGTGTGCGTGAGGCATGTTTGTACAAACGGTCCCGGCATACTTATAGTGCTTCACTTTCGATACGCGTGGCGCGAGTCCTTCTTTTTTTCTAGTCCGCGGGCAAATACTAGACTATTTACATACCATCTAAAACAGAATAGAATATAGGCACATCCAAAATAAACACCTATGATATAGCTACATAATTCTAGCTGTCAATTCATTTTCAATGAGTAAACGGAACCTAAATGTTCTCCAAGTGTTGATTTGACACCGTTTAGAACGAGCTAGGACACGAGTTCTCAAGTCGAACTACTGTTACTTGAAGTAAAGCTCAAGTTTGTAACGTTTGGTGTAAGTTATAAGAAATCTTGGGGTAATAATTCAATAAGAAATAAGAAACATGTAAATTATTTACATCATCGATGCTATAAACTACATAACGGGCTTTGCAATCTCAAAATGACTCGTAGAAATTAAATGAGTGCTAAAATGAAGAGGTCATTTTAATTCAAATGCTTGATGGCAAAAAATTATTGCAGTTAAAGTACGGTTTCTTAGGAAAGCGGTGGCCGCCACATAGCGGCGGCGGTGACCGTTGTCATGAAAATGGTGGCACCGGATTTTGCCTTTACGGTGTCAAAAAACGCTGTCTAGCAAAACACACCTCGTACTTACAAACATAACGTTTCAGTGAAGTCATTCGCCGGTGAATTGCGGACGCTATGTAGCGGCCAGCGTAGTCTAAGGAAACCCAAGCTTTAGGAATAATAGTATGTACTATTATTCCTAAAGCAATTCACCGGCAAATGAAGACACTGAAACGTCGATGTCTCTGCCACCCTGTATATGTATACAGGGTGGCACGTACATCGACGCGCAAACTATAACCATGATTCTAGACTTCATAGCGCAGAAATAAATAAAAATCTGTTGCATCCATTTTTACCGCGTAGATATTGCACTTTTCTATGAAACAGCAGATTTTTTTTTTGATAACCGACGAAATATTTCAACTCAGGTTCAGAATAATGTAATGAATCCATGATGGTTGGTTGCGCGTCGATGTTCTTGAACCCCGTATAATGGCTATACTTACTAGGGATCGATAAAAGCCAAGAAATATTTAGGAAATATAGTTTTTGTTTCCTTTAGTAACTTTTCCTGGAATTACTGGTTGGTTGAAAGTATCCGAAGCTTTGGCACCGGCTTTTACAGCCTTGACTAGGTATTTTAGCAGGAAGTGGTTTAATAATCCCACGATCTTTTGGTCAAAACTATGTTTACCCAAAAACACAACATTGCTTCTTTTTATATCGCTTGTCTCTTATAACGTACAGTTTAGTACAAAGTTTGAAACTCAAGCGCCACTGAGCTACCTCGGCCCGGCCCCTAGGTTCGTCTACACTTTAATGAAGATTTAACGAGGACCAACCGCATACACCACCGGAATGAATTTGCGTTTTCTTAGAATAATGTTGTATATGTGCTTCAAGTGTTTAAGGTACGAAGCATATTAAAATATCATGCAACTGATAAAAGAGTAAGAAAGGGTAATTTTATTTTATTGGATGGTAAACAAGCCGGCGATCCATCAGATACCACCAGATACCGGCATCATGCAGATGCGTTGCCAACGCCAACCCAGAGTCAGAACTGGAATGTCAATGTGCCTGTTGTAATTTTTTTTCATTACTTTACTTTAAGCCCTGCTAAAGGACGTTATGAACACGGCACAATAATTTTATAATATATATATAATATAATTATTAATAAAATAATTATATATATATATATATATATATATATATATATATATATATATATATATAATATTATATTATTATAATTTATATTATATATTTATATATTAATAATATTATAATTTATGAATACTGAACGAAGGTAAGCACTATAGCACAAACATTATAAATATATGTATAAATAGCAAATTTTTATTTTATTTAAATTTATTATTTATTTCTGTATCTGTCCGTGACATCACAGCAGCGGGCCCTATCATAGAATACCAGCGCTGTGACACTTATTTTTCTTAAATGTCGCAGCATCATGCTGAGATAGGGGCCTTTTGGCCTCGACAGGACTTACTGTTGTTATTTTCATTTTACATTTGTTTTTTTATGAGTGTGTTTAGTTTCTGATAATCCTATGCGAGTCTCAATAAATACTTTTTCTTTCTTTCTTTTTCTTTCTATAGAAAAACATATATTGACAATATGTATAGACACGTTGTCCAAAAGGCTTCTCCTAATTACTAGAAGAACAGGAATCAGAGCAAGCTCCATGAAATAAAATAAGCCTTCATTCCAACAAAGGCAATGTTCCCAGTACAAAATATACTTCCCATTATGAAGCTTGCTAGGGAAAGTTAAATAAAGCTGATGGCAGTTGTAAATTAACGCAGACAATTAACTCAGTGTAACAGTATGTTCAAGAATACTTAGGTGAAGCATAAATTGTAACATAATCTTGAGTTTACAAGTTGTTATGGGGTTCTTGGTAAACGTCGCAACATATGTACATTTATTTTGTTGCTCATTTAACTTATAGATGTTCCGGATGGTTATATTTCCTTGTAAAAACTGCCTACCACATGCCTATGGTATACTTCTTTGTAAAAATAAATTGAATTGAATTTCGGACATAATTTATTCTGGTGTGTAATTTTACCGCGGTTCAATTGCTTTCATATGCTATATTAGGTCTTTGAATATTGTGCACATAGACCTCCACTTGACCACTATCTCACCTTTTGAAACAACTATTAACATTGTGATGGGGAAGGCGGAATAACCAAACATCACAAAAAGAGCCACCTTATCTACCTACGCTAAAAGCTGATATTTTAATGTTCCTATTTTAGAAATACCTTTTTGTGTAGGTGAACCATATCGTCTGACTCTCTGATGTCATGAAATTTCCCGGACATCCGTTCGTTATGGGCGGTTAACTTTCAGAATAATTACCTATTATTAGTTCTAGTTCCAAAATAGATATACTAAAATAGGAAAATAGAGGAATATATACTTTGTAGGTCGCAAATAACTGACGGCCCGTGTTACAACATAGTTTAAAACAATGATTTATTTTAAAGATATATATTTCGTTTCATCTACCCACATAACGATAAAAATAGCAAGAAATCAGAAATGTTATTATTTTTTTAAGTTTGAAATTTAGTTTTAGTTTAGTTTAGTTTATCTGTAATTATACATTATTGCTAAAATGATGTTATTATCTATTGCTCTCTTACTACTGGAAAAAAAGAGGCAGATAATTAAATTTTACGAATAACATAATTACAATTACAGTTACACTTTGCTCTAAAGTGTCTTTGATACCTTATGCAAATGTACATTGATCCGAATTCAAAAATACACATAACCGCACAGTTACCAAATAGTTGCAGGTATACATACTATTGGCACATAAGCAATTGTGTTCTTACCAATATCCTGATCCTATTTCAACTTTTTTATTTTTTCTCGTGGATGTTTTTTTCTACATTTATAAGAAATCATATTAAATATCTTACAAAACTCTTTCAGTAATTATATACTTTAGGTAATTAACTTACTTATTCAAGGTGGAGACGATAATAAATAAAACTGCGTATACATAATGACGTTGCTAGCCTGCATAGTCAAATTCAACCAAATATATCCAATATTGTCAAAGATAGACAAAACTTATAGTCGGTCCATCACTACGATTTAGTTTGTTTGAAAAAAAAAACAATTTATTAAAATATAAATGTAATAATCTAACCTAACTAAAGCTATTAAAAAACTAAAATATGGCGTCGAAAAATTCCTCCGCATCGTTGGCGACTGGTAATCTACCCAAGAGACTGGCGGCATTGCCACGTTGTATGGCAATGCTTAGCCTCTGGCCAAGGTAAAAGCCAGCCTTTGGGTCACGGGAAGTGTCAACCAGCCGTTGGGAGATTTCGTTAAACAAACGATAGTTTTAGTTAGGTTAGGTTATTATATTTTTATTACTTTAATAGTTTGTTAGTTAATTAATTAGATGTAAGTTGTTATTTAGTACATATAATTTTAATTCTGAATAAAATTAGTTTTCAATTTCGATGTCAGAATTTATTTGATAGTTTCAAAATAATCCTATGCATTATTATTGTCAGTGTTTTCATACGACAAATCGAATTGTGGTCGCCATATTGTATAATAAGCTACGTAAACCTAAATCTGCAAAATTTAATTCCTCATAGCAACCGCTCTCAGGCTCTTGTCACCATCTTTGCCAAACCGACTTATATTATTAATTGGCGTGTCGCTCGCGTCATTTCGCTCGCGAACATTTAATTACATTACAAACTTGTGGGGCAGGCACCATCTTGAATGTAGATACAGCTTATTAGGATAGATAAGTATGGCAATTGGGTAATAATGTCAGATTATCTGTAAGGCAGTGCAATATAATTGATCGTGTAGGGTATCTACACGATCAATACTGCACAATATCACGAGTTAATATTGACGATTGCGCAATGATTGAACAGAAGTTTGAGCGAGTAAAATTTTTATTGCACCATATTTTAATTGCATCGGTTATTATTGCGCAGGTCTTCCTCACGCGAAAACATTGAAGCTTATGGGCCGTCAGTCATTGCGTGAAAATAATGGATCGTTTGAGTGCAAGGGCTGAAGCAATCATATTGCGCAATATAAATATTTCGCAAACCTATTGTAGGTGTAGCCGCCGTCTATTAGTGTCATTAACAATAGCCAGGGTTTATGTGAAAGATATACTTTATATAAAGGTTAGATGAATATGAACAACTTGATGAACTTAAAATTTGACTACTCTAGAAAGTGCTTCTTTCTGAGCAAGAAAAAAGTACAGCTGGTTAATTTATGTTTTTTCTTTTTCTTTAAATACCTTCGGAGCTGTGCAGAAACACTCGTCACTTACTTCCTGAAAAAAAGAGATTTTAATATTAATATTATTGTTGAAGAAATTACATTTCCTAAAAATGTAAAAGGAAAAACTATTGGAAAATACCGCACAACTACGAACCGAAAAACTAAAACTACGACCTACTACTAAATTATGAGTCTGTGAAACTCGAAATAAAACGATTATTATTATTAAATCGAAAGCCTAAATATATGGTTACGCAAACTTTAGTTAACGTCTCAATTCTAATTTGCACATCATTTTCAACAAATCGTTTTATACATTTTTTTCTTATTCCTTTTCTTTCTATCTTCCCATATTTGATCTTTTCAACGTCGGGACCATTTCCTTTTCCCTTTATATGGAGTAAAATACTTCTATATTTATTCCCATCGTTAGCTCTATCGTCGAAGAGCGATAACTTAGAACAGGGATGGCGAACCTTTGTCCATCAACGTGCCACTTTTTGTTTGCTTCGACTTTGACTTCTTCTCATTTAATAACCTTACTCACCGCGAGCATTCGCTTCGCAAAGTCGTTTTGAAAACATTCGCTACGCGAGCTTTTGTTTCGCAATAAATATTTACTCACAAAACGAACAGTTTTGTGACTAAGGGAATCCAGACACAAATAACAAATTCTAATAGGTGTGCTTTCGAATGAATGTTTGGTGTACGAATGCATGTTCGTTACGTAACAAAGTAAATCGCGCAACGATTTTTTGCAAAGCAAATGCGCGATGCGAGTGTGAGAATAAAAAATAAAATAATCACGACACTCGATTAACTATGCCTCGACCAGCATTGTGCTCCAATTTAGATAAAAGCATTTCTTTCTTTCTTTCATTCTCCTGCCGTTATTTCAATTATTTGTGGTCAGCGCAACGTATCTATTTCTTCAATACTTCTCTATTAGTCGTCATCTCGGTAGTCACCCCCTTTCTAGCTTTATCATCTTTCACACAGTCCATCCATCATTTTATTGGTCTTAGCCTACTCATAAAACCATCGACATTCAAATATGTATGCTGTATTTACAAATATAGGTAGGTATTATTTCGTATAATTATCATGATTTTCAAGTTACAGACAGTTTACCTTTGTTCTTAAACAAAACACGTTCGTGTCCCAGTCCTTTCAATCCCACCAATAACAAAACAACACATCTCATCATCTCTTTAATATAATACTCTCCTATCGTAGGTATGCTGAAAGAGATTTCTTTAGAAATAAGCATCACCTTTGTACGTATTTTTCTGTTCCTTTCTTCTTGTTTGTTTATATATGTGTGTACATAAATGGTTAAATAAATAAGAATTTCGTTGCATCTCAATTGCCATACAATTTCTTCCCACCCACCATAGTTTCGACACCCCTGACAGAGGGCCTGCTGATAACTAAGCACATTCAACATTTACACTCTGCTGCACTAACACATGTCGTAAAGTAAGGAAGTAACGACGCCTGCCAATAGAAACTCTTTCACTGTTACTGACTTTGACTTCTGAGAGTACTGGTTCATTGCTGTTTTTATGGGTAGGAGTTAATCTATGGGTGTTATGAAAGTAAATGTTAGCGGTACATGTTCTTTTTGTATTTTTGGGAATAAGATTTACTGTATCATCAGATGGTTCGTAAATATTTAGTGGCCGTATGTTTTTATTTACAAGAATTGCTTTCGTCATAGAATTTTGCTGTTATCTCCAGTTTTGGCAATGGATTGGTGATTGATGTTGTTATTGATATAAAAGAAAAGTCGAAGCGTCAGTTTTCATTTGCATAGCAACGCCTTATCGACCTTTAAGTCTAACATGGAATGATAATTTACTTGATAGTCAGTATTGCCACCTTCTGATTTCGATTGTCCCCGGGCTCCTCGTGAAATTTCCCGAAATTAGGCGTTGTTTAATATTTTTCCCTTAAAATTTATTCTACGATTGAAACACAAATTCAGGTGAATTATTATTATTTATTACACTATACATCTACATCCGTAGTATTATTCGTATTCGATATCTCCCTTCCGCGTACACGACTCTATGAACGCGAAAGAGAAAAATATGTTATTATTTGTTGCTAACGATAGAGAAACGGTACATCGGCACACCAAGTTATGTTAGGATTCGGATATCTATGGTTAGGATACACACAGTCACGGATTAAATTTTTTTGCGAACCTAAAATCAAAACTTTCTCTAAAAAATCCCCTAAATATTTTTTTTACCCCCAATATTCTCCAAAATAATATTATGCCCTAAAAAATCCCCTAAACGTACAAAAATCCTTTAAATCTAGGGGAAAATACCCTAAAGTGGGGACACTGTTGCAAGTTAATTGGGTATAATTGCCGAAAATCTTACGGCACTTCAAGAATTTTGCCATGTAGGCAATACTAGGTGCCTCTGACCTCCATATTCAATGTAACATCAATAACACATTAATCATCAGGAGAAGCTATTAATATATTAATACTATCGATCTTGATAACCCGCTATATCTGCCTACTGTTAACATTATACGTAGGTAAATATTACGTGGTTCAAAAAGTCCTGATACTAAATACTAAAACAAATTTTTTTTGGTAAAAATATTGTGTTTTATTCATCAACGTAGTCTCCTTCAACTGCGGTACAACCCCTCCAACGTTTTTCGAACTTTTCTGTTCCATGTGTGTAGAACGATTTATCTTTGGCTTCAAAATAAGACTCCGTTCTGCGATTACTTCACCATTAGAGTCAAAATTTCTTGCCCTGGAGCATTTTTTTTAGGTTTGCAAACAGCCAGCAATCAATGAGGGCCAGATCTGGAGAATAAGGTGGATGGAGAAGTAATTCGAAGCCGAATTCCTTAAGTTTGGCCATCATTATCATGAACTTGTGACACGGCGCATTGTCCTGGTGAAAGATAACATTTTTCTTCATTTGAGGCCGTTTTTCCGCGATTTCGTGCTTTAATCGCTCCAATAATCCCATTCAATATGCGCTATTTATATTTTTCCCCTTATCAAGATAGTCGATGAGAAGTATTCCATGCGCATCCCAAAATATAGAGGCCATAATCTTGCCGGTAGATTTTTGTATCTTAGGCTGCTTCGGGCGGCTTTCACCGTATGCCCTCCACTCTACTGACTTGCGATTGGATTCCGGAGTGAAATTATGAATCCATGTTTTATCCATTGTCTCACCCGAGGTGAAAAATCCTTTTTATTTATATTAAACAGTGCCAAACAGCGCTCTGAATCATTGGTACGTTGTTGTTTTTGAGCAATTGTTGGCAAACGCGGCACCCATTTGGAAAAAAGCTCTTTCATGGCCAAATTTTGTTGTAAAATATTGAAAACACTACCAGTTAAAATTTTCGCTATCTCAGCTATCTCGCGCACCTTCCGATCTTCCTTCACGGTTTTCAGGACTTACTTGAGTCATTGCTTCATTTGGACGATCAGAGCGTTCAGCATCATTTGTGTCCATACGACCGCGTTTGAAATCGGCAAACCACCGACAAATGGTTGGTTTAGACGAAGCAGATTCTGGATTACACTTTATAACCCAATGCTGTGCTTGAACAGTATTTTTTCCCATTAAAAAAAATGGATAGGAAATGCCGACCTCATCTAGTTTAAAAAATATGATTGACGTGTAAAACGTGTGTGTTTGTACAAACCTACTTTCAGAAATGAAATTATTTATCATTTATCAATGTTTTATCAACCATGAAACCGTTTTTTTTCATTTTTCGCAATTACTAAAGTATCGTCCCTTAAATGTCTGAAACTCAATATTTTATTGTTCGATTTTCCAAAAAAAAATACACATATTATTTGATGGCCAGTACTTTACCAAAATTAAAAGAGTTTTTAATGCGCCATCTCCAAGTTAGTCTCGGGACTTATCGTATTGAACGATGTGTTATAGCTATAACGATAGTCAACACGTCTTCATCGCATCGCAATCGTACCGACCTTAATCACCAAATGCATTAACTTAAACCGAAGAACTTTAACTCTCCATAAAGTACTGATAAAGTGAGATTTTAAAGCAGGACGGCGTATTACTGAGACAGTTACCTAACTTATATTAAGATGACTGCGTTTCAACCTAGACCGAGTAATGAAGACTGCCAGAAACTTAGCCTTTGAACTATCAATTGAATCTGCTACGGTCAAGGCAGCTCCCAAGTTGGTGAGCCCCGGTTGGATATCTGCTTTTAAAAATTTCCTTGGCTACGGAGTGTTAAAGATGCTAGATTTCTTGGCAGTTTTATTCGATCTATAGCTGTCACCTAGTTGAGTCTACGTTAAAACTAGAGATTTGTTAAAGACTAAGATACAACGAAATGTAAGGTCAAGGAAATTAATTGTTACCTACGTAAATTGACTTCCTACATCAGTTTTGCCGTGTTCTACGCACGTAAAAATATGGCGGCGGAATTTTATCGCGCACTGGATTTTCAACTCTCGGTATTGAACCGAGCACTGTGCATCGAACACAACAGTGTGTTTTTTCGACGCACTGGGATGCACTCTGGTGGACTTTCAACTCTTGGCGCTGAAGATACAGTGCGCGAAAAAGTCCTGCTGCGATATTTTTACATCCGTGCGCACGTGGATTTTTAGCCATTTCTTACACCTACCCGAGAATGACAGTTGTAATTGAACATATGGAAAATTTAGGTTTGTAGTTTAAGTTGTCTGTCTTTACCTAAATGAACGTAACCCACGAGAAGTTCTTTTGAAAGAAGCTTTTTTGTGAAGAAGGTTTCTTAATTATGTTACTTTTAAGTAAAGTATGAGCTTTGTACCAAGCTATTAATCTCCAATAAGTGCAAGTAAATTATAATCTAAACCGATGCTCACTTTTTCCTTTCAATGTTAGACGGCATATAAAATATTTTCGGCATGGCGTGTCACAACATTTGAGATCCGTCCCTTTTCCAATTTAAGATGCCACCGTGTCGCAGCATATGACGGTTATGTTCACCTAGATGTTGTGGAAAAAGTGTGACTTCAGTCGTTTTGATATCGACTGAAACTTATAGTAAAAATACCAAAAAATTGTAAAAACAATAATGGAGAAGAAGATTAACCAACATAAACAATGATGGTTGGCCCAGGAGCCAGATTCCATATGTTCATAATTTAAGAAAATACCTTTTTAAAGACTTATATGGTGCTCATCGAAATAATGAAGAGTTGTTCAGATACATAAAGGTAGATTATATTTAAAAAAAAAACACGTGTGGCACTCGGGGACTGCCGCGGTAAAGCTATTGCATAGCATTTTTTTATCAACTTATGCAATTATAATTATTTATTTATTTTTTATTTATGCAGTTTTTTTTTCTTTGATATTAATTCAAGTACAGTCGTACCATATACATACACGTTAAGCGAACGCTCGGCCAAGTTACATGGTAGGCGGAGTGGGGGGTGTTAGGTTTTATTTTCGTTACGGAATTTCTTGATTCGGTCGCCGCGCTCAAAGCCCGCGATAAAAGCTATGCAATAGCTTAATATTTTTTGTTAAATGAATTGTTTTAATCTTATCTCCCTTACTATTACTTTAAATGTTAAACAACTAGATAAATAAATATTTAATTTCAAATTGTAGGTAACTGAGTTTTACGTGCTTCACAAGTGGGTACCTACATATTTCAATAAGCACCACACGCTTAAACTTTCACCAGATATTTTCGAAGTTCCCAAAACTTGTTACTAAACAGTAACATACGAAAGTAAGTAAAAACTCACAAGATATGAGCACGCAAACTTGAGGGTGAAGTGAAACTTAATGCCACTTTATGTTCGTTTGATGCGTTTTTTATATTCTTCTATCCGATAGATAATATTTTGTTTAGCTCCGTCGTGTGAAGGAATTGCTACCGTTAATCTTCCACGCAATAGAAAATCAGTGATGTGTAATATCTTGTTTTGTTTTGTATAGAGGAGTTTTTGATAGAAACAGCAATATTATTCTTCGTTTTCTTTGCTTATATTAAGGGTTGCAATATTGATAAAAATAATATGGCACAAGACAATTCTTACATTTACATAGTTTTTCATCAACCATTTTGAAGAAAAACTATGTAAATATCAGATTAGCTATAAAGTTAGCTGTCAGTCCAAATAATTGCTGTTCATAATTAGTATTTTATTCAAAGCAACGAGTTTTTGACCTTTGCTTTCCGAAATGTAACTGTTTATGGCAAAAATAAAAGAAAATATATTTTTTTACATTTTAACGACCCCCTACTGATAGAACTGAAAGATGTTTCACGTCAAAAACCTTGGTGCAAAGAATATTATGAAAAACATTTGAATTAAAAACATTTATTTTTTTCTATTCCGTCTTGTTATTTTGTACAGATAAGAAAGAATATGAATGTCCTCCCGCGAATATAAATTTAGAAGAAAAATATGGGTGTCTGGAAAACATTTTTAACTTAAATTACGTTTAAGAAAATCTTAATTTTCATACATAATATCTCGTGTTTCGAATTTGTTGTAAACGATTCCTCTTATATGAGACTAAATAAAAGATTTTATTAGATAGTTTTGGAATTAAAATATACTTTACATATGTTACTACCTAATCGGCAAACAAGTCTCTCACCTAATGATTTAAACCTACCTTTTTTAAGTAACTGTTAGGCACTTTACATGCGTGTTGAAATTGTTTTTACTCTAGTGTGGATAGATCTTTACAATAATCCATATTAAGGGGTACGCGCCAAGGTAGCCCGCGAAATTCAAATTTTCTTACGTTTTTTGCAATTTGCAGATCAGTATCAGGTTATAAGTTAATCTAAATATGATTCGTGGCCGTATCAAATATTTATTTATAGAATTATAATCATAAAAATCATCAATACATCTCTCTAAGTTCATATTACCCTATTGAATGACTATTTCATGAAATCATGATATTTGAGGGCAATTCTAACTTAAAGAGTTGTACTCGTATTGCTGATTGTAATGATTATAATTCTGTAAAGCTATATTTGTTACGGTTGCGAATCATATTTTAATCAACTTATAACCTGACACTGACCTGCAAATTGCAAAAAACGTAAGTATTTTTGAATTTCGCGGGCAATCCCCATAATGTTTTGCAAGCATGTTCTGTTTTTAAACCTAACGGAAATAATAATATCAAATATCTTTTATATTTCAGATACATCGATCAATTTACAACCAACTTAGCCTAGCAAAACTCTAGTAGGTAAGTACTCATAATACATGAAAATGACTGCCTTTTCTTGACCTTCAAACAAATAGAGGCAAGGCATGTCTAGCATACTTAAGTATGGTATGAAAAAAAGGTATAAACTTTATGACTTATAAAAGTTCAGCACTCGACTTTATTACGAGTGATTTCCTTCAAATTTAGAGCAATTGATTTTTTGTTGACGTTACAGGTTTTTTATTGGTCTTACCAGCGGTGGTCGGTTGGCCATCATAATTTATGGGTTCCGGAAAAACGGTAAAATTATATATTTTAAAAGAGGTGGCATAAGTACCTACAGGTAGACAACCTTTAGAGCTTTTACAGTAGACTACATTCATACGATCACGATCTACACATATTTTTCGAAGATTTGCGAGTGGCACCGAGTTGCGCCTCTTCGCGCAGACAAGCCATGGTGTCTCCGTCGCAGATGGCACACCGACGACTCCGATGTTCGTCTTCGAAGTCCGCATTCCCGTGCCATTTTGTAGAAATAAACTACTACAAATACAGTTTACTTTTTCCTAGAATTTATAAAAGCTTTTTCAGCATTGGTCGACGACGCGACGCTCAAACCTGTTCTATTTCAAACTGTTGTAACAATTGATTTTTAATTTATATGTTCTATTAAAATCATGGTATATCATGGCCAATCTTAGATATTAAACTACATACGTCGCTGCCATTTTCATGCAAGATGAAAAGATTCTTAATTAGCAAAGACATGCCTAATGATCTCATGAACTATTTATTAGCCAGCACCCTAATTGCGTAACACACTATATGAATCATTTTGAAGCCTATTGCTAATCCATTGCTTCATATGTTCGAAAGATTTGTCTGCTTAACAACGTAAATAACGTAATGAATGTTGTTGAACTGTCAAAATGAAAGCTATTCCTACTGTTAGTGTGTTACGAGAATTACCCCGCAGGTTCAAAATATTAGCCAAAAATGTGGTCACTATAGGAACTATTGCATTATCATCAACTATCCTGTGTTCTATTATCTGGTCCCCATAATCGATTTCTCTCCGATTTAATCATAATCGACTCAGTAACTTTATCCGAACGTTAAACGACTTTAACAATTACCAGCTGGTAATAAAAGCTATGAACCGATTTTATAGCGTAATAAAATCGTGTGTAAGTGCCTTTAATAACTTGGCAGCCCTAGAGTAATGAGATTTCATATAATATGAGGGTATAGTTGATAGATGGCGCTATTATAAACATATGTTGGCCGCTGAAATTCTGAATTCCATAACTAATAAACGAATTGGTTATGAATTTTAATAAGTTTCAACGTTCAGTTTGTTGCAAATGGCATATAGCCATAACATGCACATATGGCCTAAAAATGTTCGAACAGCAAGAAAATAAAAGACACAATAAGAATCTCGAAGTATCCAAATAACATTACTCGTATTGTCTGCGTCAGTAACTTTTCTAAATCAAAAAAGTAACTTGAGCTACCGTCTAGAAATCAATCTTAAACCTATGTTTTTTTTAATACATGGGCTAACTACGCATTTTTAGAGTTCCGTCACCAAATAAAAAAGAGCACCCTTATAATTTTCTCATGTCCTTCTTTCCATCTGCCAGTCTGTTCGACAGTCCGTCCACTAAGAGAGAGACCATTTGCACTATATCGATTTAATTCAGAATGAAGTATTTTGTGCACTACTAAACAATTGTGTAGTGAAATTACGAAAAAAAATATTATATAGATTAACAAAGGGATGAAAAAAAAACAAAACTCACTTAAGCGTGTAGAGTATTGTTGGATCCCATAATTTAGAAGATTATGGTGTTTCCAAGTAGTTTTGCTATTTAAGCAATAGTTTTTGAGATATGGGATAGGTTACAACTGCAGAATAACTTTACTTTTAATAGTTCTATCGATGAATACTATGAAATAATAAATTGTTTTTGCGCTTGCGGTCTTATTGTCCGTTTTGACTGTCTTTCCCAAACTCAGTGGATATGGAGAGCAACAGGCATTAGGCATAGGGACTAACAATACTAACATAATTTATAGAAGCTATTTGTAATACTTTAACGTTTTGAGATTTTATTTATGAATTTATTACAACTTTATGCACAAGTAAACAATACTGTACAAAGGGGTAATTAATGCCTGAGGCATTTTCTACCAGTCAACCTTAGAGTGATGCAGAGACAAAACATGGCAGGTGCAATATACGGGATAGATAGCTCGGAAATAACTATAAAATACAAGAATAAATACTAATACATACATATAAACAAAATAACATATACACACATAAACATATAGATATTTGTATAAGTATTACGTTTATGTAACCTTTATGGAGTTTTATGAAATGAAATAAATTATTTTTATTATTATTATAATCAATACTGTGCATGCGTAAATATTAATCTCGACTACGGAACCCTTCACTGTCAGGTGACACAGCTAAGTGCATGTCGAATCACACACACTCAACTGGTTTTTATGTTTTGTTTGAGATTTTGTTACTTTAAAAGCCAGATCTCCAAGGATAACTTACGTTTTCTGCAAGATTAATAACAGTCCCTTTATGAAGATCACAACCCCATCAACCAGCAATTCCTATTCAGCAAACACACACAGACAGCAGCAGACTTAGATTTTCCCCATCATTGACTATGGTGACGTGTGCTACTATGACTTGAATGCGGTTTTGCTGGATAAGCTCGCCAGACTGCTCAACAATGATATCCGGTTCATATTCAACCTTAGAAAATATGACCATGTTTCGAGTTACAGGACTGAGCTCAAATGGATGTCCATTCGTCAAAGGAGAAGTTTGCGTGTTTTGATCACGCTTTTCTCCTTTCTCGACTCTCCCACCCCTCCTTCTTATTTTATGTCTCACTTTTAATATCTATGTTCTTCACACGCTAAGAATCTGCGTTCTTCCAACAATCTTCTCCTACTCTGTCCTTCTTTTTCTTCTCATTTTGTCCATTCTTCTCTGGAATGCGCTTCCTCTTGATATCAGGACGCCAACCAGTCGGTATGCATTTAAGCTAAAATTGCAGAGTTATTTTCAAACTAAATAGCATATAGTCATCTCAATTACCTCTATCCCTTTTTGTCTATATATATAGTATATTTATTATATATAATGTAGGTATATATTATAGTCAATATGTACGTATGTATGTGTATTATAAGTTTATAACCTATTTAGGTACTTGTATACCTATTTTATTTATAATTAATTATGTTATCTTTTTAACATTTTTTATTATTATTATTATTAACGCCTGTTAAACAGAGCACCTGCCATCTTATCTCTACACCACCCATGGTTGACTGGTAGAGAATGCCTAAGGCATTAAGGCCGCCTTTGTATGTTTTTGTGTGCGAGAAGTTTAAATAAATAAATAAACAACTCACACGTAGAATTTATTTACACAAATGCAAATGTTCCTGTCGATATGGTTGTCAATTATTAAGGTACCATTGTTGTTGTGACTGTAAACAATGAGTGGCAAAGTGATGTTGGTTTATTTAAAGGCTTCGCTGACGATTGACTGTGGTAGAATAATATATGAATGGATGTTTCAATGTTGGAGCTGACATTTGAAGCAGGCGTATGAGTTCATTCAAGTAATGTACGGTGTGCCTTGCTTGATAAATAAACAAATGTACGCACGAGTAAGTTATGGTTTAATTACACTCTAACTCCGTTTTCAATAAACGTTGCTTAGCAACCACCTGTGTAACCATATTTTTTTTGAAGTTTATGCTTTGATTTTTTGTCAAGTTGAACTTTAGAACATAAATATTCTATTGATATATCTAGCCCAGACTGTCCCACTGTTTAACGAATGCCTAAAATAATGGGATCAATTTTCCACTGACCATCTATCTAAATATTTTTATTGATTTCAAATAAGCAACTTAAAATAAAAATAAATGCTCTGAATTGTTATTATAATAAGAACACCAAGTTAATATAACTGTCATGGCTTCATTTTTAATTATTTGTACCTATTGTGGTATAGTAATTTTATTCTAGATGCATCGTCTTCACATATAATTACATAATTAATGTATACAAAATATTGTAAATAAAATTAAAATAGTAACGGTGGAGTTTCTTGCCCATTCTTCTTGAAACTACCTTTTGGAACGGGCGACTAGATTCAATTCTATTTGTTATGTAAATGTTGACGTTCAAAACTGCCCTATGTGCCTATTTGAAAAAAATGCTTTGACTTTGACTTTTTGCAAAGTATTTAAACACGTTCATTTCCACAATTCCCAAAGCCACAGGCATCAAAACTAATCCGATGTACACAAATCTAATTTCAGACATAAACAACCAATACGTCCCGCACAAAACAAATATTTATACAAAATACACCACGCTAGTCGCTAACTAACAAAACGTGTGTTTGTTCGTTACCGAGAGCAAATATAATACATTCAACTAAGGGCGTTAGCAAAATTGTCACAAAGGACTCGGTGGGGAATAAAATGGATAAGATATACTTGGATTGTTATATGAGAAAAAATAAGCGACTTCCAGAAAAAACAGTACCAAGTAAAATATAGGTACTTTAATTTCGGAAGTAGGTGGCAAAAAACGAAAATACAAAAACAAAGAACCGACTTCCGAAATTAAAGTCATTTTTCACTTCGTAGTGTATTTTTTGGAAGCCGGTTGTTTTATAATGAAAGCATCTGTATCTATTTCCTAAATCAACATAAATCTAGTCGACCCTAATTCACTTTATAATGTTACTAATCAGACCCTTATTTAAAATGTAACTATGGCACAATATGGCAAAAAAACTACTTTTTCAGCGTAGCGACTAAACTACATGAATTTCACAAAATGATTTACCAAACCAGCCTATAATTTTCCCACTGCTGGTACACAGGCCTCTCTGCGAGAGGGAGTGGTCTCGCGAGCCCAGTGCGGGTTGATAGATGTCACATGTCTTCGAATTTTGTCTAGGTCATGCCGGTTTCCTCACAATGTTTTCCTTCTCCGTTTTGAGAGCAGTGGTGATAAAATTATTTACAAAAAGTAAAGCCGGCGCCTGGGTTTGAATCCACGAACTGCAACTCTAAGTCAGAGCCGTTACCACTAGGCCACCATGACTGCCCTAGTGAACACGTTTAATGGGTTTGCGTCATACATAAGCAAATTGCTCAATCAATTTAGGCAGCCACATAATAACATGACTGCAAACAAAACAGCATTAATAGTCATTAAACAGAATTAGAGAAACACGATTGAACACGTTTCACTTCTATTTTCATTTAATCCAAACATGTTTGCCACAAATTAAATAATCATTTCAAGTATTTCAGTTTCAGATTTGGACGTAACGACTGGATTAATTCAGTGCTGAATTTAGTTTTAGGTTTATTCGTTAATTGGAATTCTATATTCAATGTACAGAATTTTATAACAATACCAGCTTGTAATTGTCCCACTAAAAACCAAAGAAATTAATTAATTTTGTTTTAAAAGTGTACTTTAATTTCTTTTATCTTAAATTGTTGATTTTTACCTCTCATCACACGTACATTTCTACTATTTCGAACTTCAGTTAACTTTGTCTCAAAAATTCAGAAAACAAATTGGAATTCGGGATCAGAGTATAATAACCAAGTCTCACCCACGTTATAATTCTCATCGGCTTCCAAAAAATCAGTAGATACTCGAATTTCCAATAACTATTTTCCTTCACATATAAATCATACCTTCAAAATATGTATTGATATCCTTTGATGTGAAAGAAACCATTAGTTTACTGACCATAAAATATCCGATACCCGTGGCTATGACAGCTTATTATCTCATCACGGACTAGCCCGTAATATAAATAGCTCTAGAGCAATTTTAATCACCTAATTCTAATCTTCAATACAGAAGAATTTCTATACCGAGCAATCTACTTGAGAATTTTCATTAACTTCTCAAGTGTTGAAATTGCTTTCATGATAATACTGCTCCATACATTTCTTGTAGTACAAAATGTACATAGGATAAATTTCTACAAATATTGGGAATAGAATCAATACTTATGTACACTTAGAACGAAGGTCTTGTCACAAGTACCTATAATCAAATAGGGTGCACCCACAAACCCTTAACCCTTTTTGATTGAATTGGCCCTAGCCATCGGTTAATACACGGTACACTTTTTGTTTTCGTATAAATCTTAATTTAATATATTTTGAGGGTTCCATACGTCCTAATGAAAAAACGGAACCCTTATAGGATCACTCGTGTGTCTGTCTGTCCGTCACAGCCAATTTGCTCTAAATCTACTAGACTGTTTAAAGTTGAAATTTGGTACACGTATGAATTTCTGAGGCCCAAACACGGACGCGTAACGTAATTATATGAATTTTGATGACGGGAGTCACTTTTGGGGGGCAAACTAGAAAATTAAAAACAAAAGTATTGCAAACTGTACTGTGTGACATATCAAATGAAAGGGCTTATTATGACACTCTCAAATATATTTTTTGCATAATTTTAAAACAAACAGTTTTGAAGTTATTTTAGAAAATATATGAAAATTGACCATTAACCCCCTTATCTCCGAAACTACTGAGCCAAAAATTAAGAAAAAAATACAGAAATTAGTTCATTACTTACAGATTACAGAAAATCTATAAGAACTCTAGGGTCTCAAAATAACATGGTAAATCTTTCAATATTGTGCGTACAAACTTACAATTGCAGTTGGAATGTATGGGAGAACATGCTTTACAACTGTTGTATGCATGCAATTGTAAGTTTGTGAACTTGACATTATAGTTACTATAATGTCAAGTTTGTTCTTGGAATCTGGGGTCACGGTAGAACCCGCGCAAAAATGGGGCAAAAACAAAAATCAGGGGCACTACCTACCTTTTCTCGAAGCGGTTCGTCATATTTTCATACTCTCATAGCTTCGGCCTGGATAAAGCTATAGAGCTCAAATTCTCGACATAAAATGTAGTTAGCAAGCTTTTATAAGACACTAACGCTAGACGTCTAGCTTAGGATTTTATGAATACCTATAATACGTCGATTTCGTCACTGACTGACTCACTCGCTCATCAAAACCTCTAGGGTACTTCCCGAAGTACTAGAAAGCTGAAATTTCGTATGCTAGGATTTGCATACAAATACCAAAAAAAAAACATTTTTTACTTTCACCCTTTTTTTTGTTTTCAAATCATCATCATCATGAAATCATCAAAAGATCTCTCCCGCTCTGGGCAGAGCGGGAGGGTGTGTCAGACTCTTGCTGACAAAAACCCACCAGTGTTCCTTCAGTTGCCTGTGCTTCATGGCCATGGTAACTCTTTCGAGCAATCCGCGACAACTTTCACCCTCTAAGTCCCTTAAGATAGTTTTTAGAGTTTTCAGAGTTAAGAAAGGTTTTTAGAGTTAAGCCTTCTGGAGCTAGGGGCTTAGCTCTACATTAGATCTGATAACTATTTAACAGTGAAAGCGTTATGTAAGTCTTGGCAACCTACTTTACATGAAATGTTTTTGGTGGGTAACATATTGTTTGTCGTTTGAACCCTCTCCACGCGAGTTGAACTCACACTTGTCAACTTTTTATTTTATTCGATTAACTCCAAAACAAATTCCTGAACATAATGTCCCTTGTTAAAATTCACTCCTTCCATTCAAATTCTGTCCACTACAATATATTATGTGTGAATGGACATTGATTACACTACACCCAACTCACATCAAAGAATCAACATCAAAAACGCGAGGAATCCAATAAAAGTCTGACTATGTAATTTAATAGGATCAGACGTCTCGAACGTCGAAATGACCTTCTACGCCGCTGTACAGCTCCGTCGAGGCTTTTCCAACTTTATAGAGTTTGTAATTTGCATTTGCCACCCTCTTATTACAGATCGGTTACGTTTAAAATACGGTTGAGGGAACGTCTTGAATTTCTGTTCTTGTAATTAGTTTTTGATAAGTTGTAGTACAAGTAAAATTATTATATTTTGCTTCAGTTAGAATATTATTTGAATTAGTTTTTCATAATGTTCGGTTGTTTTGTTCAATAATATTTGACCCACATGGGCGCCATTATGGTATCAACAAACTTAGTGGCGCCCAGCATGGGACTAACGTTTATTAATTTGACACCATGACATTTCAAGTGTGGACATAATTTTGTGTTCTAATATATATTTTTAATAACAGCAAAATACTAAATCATTAATCAAAATAATTGACCATCATCGTTTCCTACAATAGGTTTTTTAAATTTAAATAACGCCGACTAAAAGGCTTTACAAAATCTAATTGAAAGTATTATTATCAAGACCTTGTTAACTTGCTCTCGTTTTGTTTTAGTCGTTCCCGAAATTACTTGGATAAAGTACCCACTTTAAATAAGTATCTCTATTTAAAATAGATTAACTTTGATAAAAATTCTTGCTCCCTAAATAACAAGTTGGGTAGTAACAGTCGAAAAAGTCTTATTACAAAGACAAAATGTTATTGTGTTTATATAGCTGTTGTTTTAATTAATCGATATTGTGCTCATTGATTGTGACGTTTGCTTAAGTTAATACTCATTTTTGTTAATGTGTACTGCTTATTATGATCTAGTACTAAAACTATTGTGTAAACGATTATTTAAACGACAAAATGCTAACATAGGTATCTCAATATTTAGTACAGTTTATATTAATAAATTTAGTTCAGAAGAATGTTAACTACTTTAAGCGTCGGGCTTGGGTCGATCTTTAATCATTGTCATACATATCATAGTTTTTATTTATTTATTTTTGCTTTCTAAATAATTTTCTATTACTTTATTTTCTTATAATATTTTTTTATTTAGTTTTATTTATGTTAATAATCCCCTAGTGGGATATAAAAATGTCCGTAGGTGTGTCCGTGGCATCACAGCGGGCCCTATCAGAATACCAGCGCTGCGGTATTTATTTTTTAAATATCGTAGCATTATGCTGAGATAGGAGCCTTTTTGGCCTCGCACAGGTTTTTTACTTGTTTATTGTTGTTTTATTTTTTTTCCTTTTTCTTTTTTATTGTTAATTTTGATAGTTTTAAATGCTCCTTTTTATTATTTTTTACTCTTTGTATTTCCTGTGCGTGTCCCAAATAAAATTTTTTTTTTCTTTCTTTCAAGTGATAAGCTAAGTTTTTGAAAGATTCCTCTCTCCTACTATTTTTGCTGTGCCCGACGGGGTCCATAATGACCTCATATAATTTTCAGCTACCACCTAAGTACACATTGTGGAATGCAGATAAATTATTAAGTATTGAGTAGTGAGGTCATAATAATCGTCAATGCTGTTACCTTGCCATATTCACCATTAAATATAGGCCGATTTGCGATCTTCGTCTAGGTTGTTAGTATTCAGGAGGACGTTAGTCTCCATCCCTTGGTATAATCCTATAATGCCTCTTACGCTACCCAAGTGGACAAAGGACAGCCTTTTTTTCACACATGAGTCCAACCGAGGATTTAGTCCTAATCGGGGATCAGCAGCAGCGTCTTAGCTACTACCCGACACACTTGAAAAAAGAGGTAAATAGGTACCGTCCTAGTACTGAGTAGGTCTTGTCCAGTACCTTTAGGGACCATTTACTTTTAGGACTTTTTGATACTGAGGGGCAAATACAGGTACCTAAGAGTGTCTACCTTAAACAAAAAAAGAGGGTGTGTGCTTATGATCACACGAAAACTTACGACTGGAGCCGCGGCGTCACCGACTGACTAGAGCTGAGTATACCCAATTCAGCGTCACCAACGCAGGCTTGACGGTTCAGTTTGATTCGCTTTTCAGAAAGAGCGTATAGTGCGCCTAAAGAAGTTTTCACTTCAAAAACCCACGGTCGAAGTGAATATTGCTGTTTCACAAGCGATCTAAGATAGTGCAACTCAATAAACTATTTGCAGGAAGGAAGGGAAATGTTATATCACCTTTTTACAGCATCTTTTACTACTTTCTTTTTATTTCACATCAAGATCTGCATGGGAATTTATAGCGAACCTCATTTTCTCTTATGTCCCCATAAACTATTTATATCCCATCAGATAAAACGATGTTGGGGATATAAAAATATATGTTGCTTTGGTAAGCTTGTAATCCCAGAAGTTTATAAAGACACCATGTTTTAATTGATGTTACAGTCAATAAAATAATAAATTATTAGTAAATTACAGTCCGAATTTTTCTCTTTTAAGAATCTTATTGCTAATAAGATTACACTTACTGTTTCCTTATAAGCAATAAGTTCCGAATATATTTTGATTTGCGGAAGGTCAAACGTAGTAAATCCAATGTCTATATAACACGATGTTTCATACATATTCGACGCTTTACAAATATATAATGTTCAATTTTGAGAGAGTAATATTTGCTCTTTAACTTTATTATAGCTTCATTCAAATGAAATTAAAAAAGTTTCGTATCACCCAAGCATTACCCCTCTTTTAAAAGCATAAACATTTCAGAAGATTTCAAAAGTGTATGTACCTAAGTGTACTAGTATATATAAAAGTCGTAAACGCCTACATTAGCGCAAATATGCAAACAGTAATAACGATTAGTTTTCATTGTGGTTCCACACACGAGGCTTTTAACAGTAAATGTAACTCGAATAGGCTTGTGTTATTTTAGCAAAGGAGTTTCAGAGTGGAGTCGACGTTGCCGACTAACGCTGGAGAAATACAGGTACCGGCTGAAAGTCTTAAGCAATATTTTTTTAATGTATTGTACTTTTATAATGCGGAGGAATGAGGAGCATGTGTTATTAAAAGTGTTAAGTATGAATTTGAATTACTATAGGACTTTTCCTATAGCAATTCAAATGATTAAATAAATAAATAAAAATATTTTTTTATTTTTATTTTTATTTTTTTATTTTTTTTATTACCTATGCATTATATGAAAGATGACGGCTTGGAAGGAAGTGAATTCTGTGATGACGGCTAATAGAGACATTTCGAAGCAAAAGACGTGCTGTGCCCACGCCCAATAAGTTGCGATAATAGCAGGACGATGTTGATGTATCGTATTATTGTACGTATTTGTACGAATTCTAAATATTGGCAAGTTGTGAATTTGCGAACAACAGGGATTAAGCACGCTCATATTTTAACTTAACCCTAACCTTTCAGGGATTATAGGCGTAATGTGTTGTGTGTGTTATGTTATATTATATTTATCTTGCTCAAACCAACAAAATTGTATGGTTTTAGTTTTCAAATAATCCCGAATATCTTAATTCATGTGTGCTCTTTTGGTTTTAAACAAGTTAATATCAATGCATCTCGGAATCATTAATTTTGATTATCACACATCCTCTTTTGACAGCATAATTTGTATTTTAAACTTCCCACTTAATTGTCATGATTGACCTAATGGCTGAAAGCATGGCTTGTAGTAAGAAATAATTATACTTTCATGTTGGGGAGTGTTATGATGCCTGCTTTTATGTTAATGACTAGTACAATAGTATTCATGCGCTATTTTCGTGAACTTTATTTATTTATTTATTAAAACTTTATGCACAAGTAAAAAGAAAAAAAACTTACTTAACTTTAGTATTTAGTTTTTTTTTATTTATTTACACACAGTAAAATAAATACAGATTTGACATATTAGTATTGAGTACAAAGTTACTGCTTATTTCGTAAGAAATTTCTTCTAGTGGACTTGCGAAAGGTGAAATAAAAAGAAATGTAGACAATAGTGTTTGAGAACAAAAAGGGAAGAATTTGATTTTGTGACGTCTTAAACTAGAATATTAATATACTTACATATAATCGTGGTCTGGCAGTTTGAGTAATTTTTGTGGCCTACCCAAATGTCTTTTCTTTGGTATTGTTCGTCGAATCGTTGAGCTCCTTAAGTTCTGAGTTGAGCTGCACGATTACTGACAAATGCGTGCACTGACTGGACAGGTCCACTCATTCTGTGTGGTTTTTTCCTCAAAATACCATTTCAGACAAATCTACATGGTCTTCACTTGATCCGAC
Organism: Dryobotodes eremita; assembly: GCA_917490735.1. NCBI lineage: Eukaryota > Metazoa > Arthropoda > Insecta > Lepidoptera > Noctuidae > Dryobotodes > Dryobotodes eremita. The sequence goes on along the minus strand of OU823254.1, from coordinate 3,516,775 downwards.
CAAGATTATGTCTGGACTTTAAAAGAGACTGTGACCTCTGAGTTTGTTTCGGCCTTTCTTCTCAGTTAGATAGGAAACGCCGACCTCATCTAATTTTAAAATATGATTGACGTGTAAAAGTGTTTGTACAAACCTACTTATAGAAATAAAATCATTTAAGTAATTATATGTTTTTTTTTTTGATAATTGATATTTTATCAAAAAAAAATACATATAATTACTTAAATATATAATGATTTCTTCGGAAGATAAAAGTAAAATAAACCTATTTTGAGGCGTTCACAGAAATACTACTTACTGAGTAACAAAATTCCATTGCCAGTACATATCATAAAAATATCTATAACAGTAACCATGCTTAAAAATGAAGAGCAATTTTGGCAGCATTTCTATAATATTAAGCGCGGAGTTGTCTACATTTAAAGCTTTCCGCTTTAAAGCGCTTCGTACAGCGGATTAATTTCTGGCGACCGACCCATCTTCCGCATTGAAACAAATGAACGGGATTACTCGCTGTACCCTTGTTTTAAATGCGGTCATTTTTGGACATTTTAATACAGAATTTTCTGGAATAATATCATGGAATTGGATACAATAGAGTTCAGTTCTATTGCAAGGGATAATGGAAAATCCTGGTTCTGTTTGATAGAAGTAGGTATTCAAACCAGAATGCAAATACAAGGGGTTTTTGTTTTCAAATTCTCTGGGAAAATCTTGCTAGCTTCAAATGAAAGTCAATACCGCTGTTTTAGAAAATGGTTGCTTCAGGTAGTATCCTATCTTACTCTGTACCTTTTAGGATTAGGGCTTACGTAAAATAGAAATGCTTATTTTATTTTCGGCTACAGATGGGTTATTTGACAATCAATAATTTGCGTAAGCATTCGAATCGACTTCAGATTTGGTGAGTGTAAACAAATACAAATGTAATTCTTTTTTCGCTGAATCTGATAAGATTGAATAGGTATTTGGATGTAAATAAAAATTATTCCTTACCTATTGTTTGAGGTAGATCTCCGACTTACCTCTGTACCTCTTGTATGTTGTTAGATTTACATAATAACATACCTACATTATGTATACGCTTATGTAATGGAAGTGAATGTTGGGTGTGGCAAAAGAGGCATGGAAGTAGAATAAATGCTGTGGAAATGCGTTCCTTGCGAAGCATGTGTGAATGAGAGGCTGAGGAATGATGTGATAAGCCAACGTTGCGGTTTAAAAGAGATGTGGCAATTTTTTTATAGACTATGCTGAGATGGTTTAGTCATGTTGAAAAGATGGATGAAAGTCAGATGTGAGTGGAAACGCCGGGAGGGGACGCCCTAGAAGGACATAATAGTGCCTTATTGGTGATGTTCTTCAGTAAACTCAGATGCGTAGCACTCACAACCGGTCTGCGTATATGACCAGATTTATGAACATAAATGATAAATTATTTTATTTCTGTAAGTAGGTTTGTACAAACACTTTTACACGTCAATCATGTTTTTTAAAGTAGATGAGGTCGGTGTTTCCTATTTGACTACTCTGAGAAGAAAGGCCGAAACAAACTCGGAGGTCACAGTCTCTTTTAAAGTCCAGATATATCTAATCTTGGTCAGGTCATGCGAAGACCATCCAGATTGGTATCTGAAATGGTCTTTTGAGGAAAGAACCACACAGATTGAGTGGACCTGTCCAGTCAGTGCACGCATTTGTCAGTAATCGTGCAGCTCGACTCAGGAAGTCAGTAGGTACTTACGGAGCTCAACGATTCAATTCATAAACGAAGTAAAAGGAGTATGTAAGGATCGTAGCAGGTGGTGTTCTGTAGTTTCTGCCTACCCCGATGGAAAGAAGGCGTGAGTTTAGGTATTTATTATGTATAAACACAGTTTTGGAACTAAGAGAATACCATTAACTCTGTGGAGTGCATAACACAAGATGTTGCCAAAATTGATATTGCTCGCAACGTTCGTGTAATAACCAATAACCGTAGGTTTTTATTATTATTGCTCTTTTTTACATAATACCTGCTTTTGGGGTCAATGCGATACAGTGCGCGTACAGATTGGAGTATCTGGGCATTGTTTGGTTACCAATATCTAGGTTCTATGTTTTTCAGATTTCAGTACATATTTTTGTCGAATTTGTTTAAAAAGAACACGCATCGTATGAGCCAATTTTCACAAGATTGTGTTTTTACCGTTCTTGGAAAATAAATTCAAAGTTAAAATCAAATCATTTATTTCAAATAGGCACATAAAAGGCACTTTTGAACGTCATTTTTTATATTTACAAAAAAATAGAATTGATTCTAGTTGCCCCTTCCAAAATATAGTTTCATATGGAGAAGAATGGGCAAGAAACTCCACAATAAATGGTTGATTGTAATTATAGTGTTAACGAAAAGACAACAGCTTGAAAAAATGTGATTTCGAATTTTTAAACTCGATTCCGGGGTCAACAAATTATTGTAAATTTTATGTTATTTCTAATTAAAACCAAAAAATGGGAAGGTACAATCTTTGTAAAAAAAACATGAAGAAATCTGTAGAGAATATACTGTTTTTTTATGGCCAACACACGTTAAACAAACGTGGTTATCAATGCTTCTGCACTATAAAACTAACACAGACAATTTAAGGCCTTTAATGGAAGTCTTAAGCCACTAAGATTTTAAACCGGAAACTTTTCCCACGTCATTTTAAGTACGGTTGAATATGCTTTACAAAGAAAAATATTCTTGACTGGGGACTGCAGACCGTTAAAGTAAAGTGGGACGCCCTGCAGCCAAATGCACTGAGAACGACTACCTGAAGAAAATGGCTACATGCTAAAGAAAAAAGCAAAAGAACTGAGTCTTTTTATGCTAATGAAAGTCACCGAGAAGGAATATAGACTTTTATAACAAAGTGCGTTTAAAAATGTGACAATTCGATAGGAAAACCTTAGTTTTATTTATGTATTAAACCCTTTATTGTATATCAAACTGACAAATTTTCCGCCATTTGTAACAAAAACGAAAAGACTTTTTCACGTAATGTATGAAATAGATAAAATAAAAGTGATAACTGTGGATAAAAAGTACTTATACAACAAACAAGTACAAATACAGACTAATTGAATTGTAATAATTGTACCTACACACGAAACACACAGGCGGTAAATAGACAGAAAACAAACGAAGAACACAGCCACCCAGAAAAAAGGACCCCTGCCTACCAATTATCACAATGTGCCAACTCGATTACAGCACAGTACCAATTACGGTACCACCACAACATTATATTAAGCCATCCACCAAATCTCTTACAACTTTACCGCGTAAAGTAATTATCTGAATAACACTTTTTCCCTTTCTCTTCGCACCCAATCGTAGGTTTCTTTTTCGCAAATGTTTTTCTACTAAAATATTGGTTGTGGAAAGAAAATATTTACCCTAGTTTTTGTAGCGTATGAAAATGTAAAAAATTTTGTGAATTAAGATTTTTAGAACAATAATATTCACCGTATGAAGTCTGTTTTGTTATACTCGTATTGTGTGAGAGTGTTTTGTTATATTATGTGAGAGAGTTTTGTATTTTTGAGCTTTGCGCCACAGTTACAATTTCTCCTGTATCGTAGTACACACACACTAAAACTTTACTTATCTTTAAATATTATCCCGCAAAAAACTATTTGATGTTATATGAAAAAAAATATACTTACTTAATTATTTTTTGAGTGGTATTATGTATGGCAATATGATAAATAGGTATTTCTCAGAACCACAATTTTGGAGTGTAAGTAACATGATTAATTTTTGAATGAATTCTGCTGATCTTCAGACCTGCGATAGTTAAAATTATTTGGATAAAAAGAAGCCTAAGCAAAATTCTAAGACAAAAGGCTAACACGATTTCATAAAGCCTAACTGACTAGAAATTTCGCTGCCCAAAAAGTATTTATTACCTATTTTCTATCTCAGACAATCTAATTTGGTTAAGAAGAGCCTGCATTTTTAAATCATTCGGATCTCATTTGCATTAATAAAGTTGAAATCATGTGAAGGGATATCTTAGGTAGGTACTCAGAAACCCTCGTTGGATGTAATAAGGGTCTATAATAGGGGTTCTTCCAAATTTCGTGTTGTTTTTTTTGCTCGCAAAAATGTAAAGTCGTTACGCGCATAAATGGACGATACAGTTGGTTTAATTTTTCGGACATGAAAATGAATTGTAAAATTAAATTTGATGGATCGTTTAAAATGATAAGCGGAGGAAAACAAAGAGATTTTACGAGTTAATTCGTAGGAAAAACATGTGATCAAAAAGCTTGAAAATAGCTGCCATAGCATACAATATACGCAATAAAGTAAACAGTACCTATTCGTCCATCTTCATATGGCTTTTCATCAATTTGGGATAGTTGGTGATAACACTCTTGGCCCTTAACTCAAAAATTCAGTAAAATTTAATTACCCAATTATGACATCCCAAAAACAATTCCTTATTGGGGTAAAACTTTTCCATCCGTGTCTGGGGATGATTTAAAAATGGCGGTACAGAATGATACCTGCCCTCTAAAAACAAATTTAATGACTCTAAGACCCACTTGCACCGCCAATCACTAAACACGTTTAGCGCTAAACGAGTTTTAAACATCATTCTGTCACTGTCATCTTCAAACATTTAACAGAAACAGTATTATATTTTAAACTCGTTTAGCTCTAAAGGTGTTTAGTGATTGGCGGTGCAAGTGGGCCTTAGTCTTTCATTGACCAAAAAAGCAAAAGCAAGCATGAATACAAAATAGGCACTCAAGCATTTTGTACACCACTCGTAATTTTAGACTCATTATGAGTTTGCTGTAAACATAAAATAAGTTTGCTTGTAGTTTAACACCAGTAAAAACTAGTTATTACCCAACCAAATGTAGTTAATAGAGGGTTAGAGACTGTATAATTAGCTAAAACCACAATATAAATAGGTTGAGCAGGCTAATTAAGTATCATGATTTTAGAGCTGTTAAATTTATGCATTTGTTTCAATGTTCACAGTGTTATGAAGTATGGTAGGTTTCGTTTAAGCCTTGTTGCAAGTTTTAGTTCAACTTAATTTTGTAGCTCTATTTTTTCTCCAAGTCTTTCTATTTTTATCGAAATAAGATATAATCTCCTTAGTAAATATATCAGTGGTTTATTCTGGATCTATTGATCATCATTATCAAATTAGCCGAAATACGTCCACTGCTTGACATAGGCCTCCCCCAAGCACCGCCACAACGACTTTTTTTTTTTTCTTGTTTTGTGCTTCTGCTTCCAGCGAATTCCTGGCGGCCTTCACAAGGTCTTCGATGCACCTTGTGGGAGGTCTTCCTGCGCTAGGTCTTCCTGTACGCAGTCGCCACTTCAGAACCTTTCAGCCTTATTGGCCATCTATTCTGCGAGCAATGCCCTGCCCACTGGCACTTAATAAATTTGGCATTTCTTCGGGCTATGTCGGTTATATTGATTCTCCTGCGGAAATCTTGTGGTCTATTGAATAATTATGCTGAAAACCAACATTACACGTAACTATTTTCAAAGTTGATCTTCTAACCTATGTTGTGGTATTGGTCAAAAACTAATAAAACAGTTAACGCAAATTATGCAGATGGTTCAGTAATTTCATAATGCTTATCTTGTTTCATTGGTATTTAAATAGGAATGGACTCTCATTCAAACCCGACAGCATTCGTACAGAATACTAAACATTTAAACTTTATAGGTCAAATAGAAGTCGTCCAGTATTCTTCCGTAACTGCTAGGCCTATTTTATATTTTGAACTGTTTTATATTGTTTTACATTTTTCTCACTTAAAGAAGCAACAAGAATAATGTACCCAGGATTTTGTAATATCTTGATTTAAAAGAGTGTCCTTGGAGTTTTTAGCCCGTTGTTCTCCTTGGAAATCTACGTTTTGAAATGGGCAACTAGCTTCAACTTTCTAACTGACCGACTCTTCAAAAGCGCCTTTAAATGGTTTAATTGAAATAAATGCTTTGAGTTTTATTGAAGTTTTATTTTATTTATTTAAAGGTCAGGTGCGTAGTACTCGCAACCGGCGTGCGTGTATGACCAGATGTATGAACGTAAACGAGGCAAAAGGAGTATGTAAGGATCGTAGCAGGTGGCGTTCTGTAGTTTCTGCCTACCCCCATGGGAGAAAGGCTGAGTTTATGTATGTATAAGTTTTATTGACTCGCAACATTTTTCCTAATATAAAATATAGTGTACAATGCTAACAAGTAAAGTTGGAATAAGGCTTTTAAAGATACTACACTTCTACCAAGAAAACTCATAAAATGCAGACCATTAGCCACTAGAACATCTTGGCTGCCCATTCTAAACAATTTGCGACACCCTTTCGCCCAAACGCGACTATTCTAATTAATAATCCGGTACACAAGTTTAACAATTGATGGTTATCGTTCAAGTTTATATTGTCCTGTATTTCAGTTCCCTGCTTCTGGCTATTAGGAAGATTAGTGCAGACGGGATGCAAAATTTTTTAGGAACGAAGTAGGATGAATCTTTTTTGCTGTCTTTGTAGTTGAGCGTTATTTTCTAGGGCATTTTAGAGAAAATGGTATCGTCAATCATTTGTAGTGCAAGCAGTTGTTTCACAGAGCAGTTGCGTTTTTTTTTAGAAAATATTATAATTTTGAAGAAGGTATTTAAACTTGCGCTACTAGTGAGCATAGGGTCCTTGGTTCGATTCTCGGTTTGGGCAAAGTGTTATTGGGTTCTTTATCTGGAATTTCTCAGTAGCAGCCCGGTGTCTAGATTTGTGCGCGGTTGATGGCAATAGGCTCGCCCCCTATTACATGGAACTTAAACGTAAATGGCAAAATGTGGGTGTACTATAGTTACACCTCTGCCCAACCCTTAGGCGATTACAGTCGAGATGTTATGTGTGTCTGTATGTATTCTAACTTGTGTCAATTTTGTCACTTAAGCACTTACATAACATACATAATAAGCCTATAAGGTCCCCCCTGCTGGAACACAGGCCTCTTCTCTGTGAGAGCGACACAATAATAGCAAATGTTACAAAACTTAATTTTGTCTCGTCTATTGCTAGCTTGCGGTACTGCTAATAACCGAGGCTCTAATAAAATATAGTCGGTCTGAGGAATAATATATATATATAATAATATAATAATATTAATGGTTTGGTTTTAAAAATCAAAAACAAAAGTTATTTACTCAAATTAGACTGAGAATCAGCACTTTTTGAACGTCAAAATTACATGAAACAGTTCCCCTTCGCTACTTCCTAGTGCTTTAGCTGTGAAAAAGTGACGCGACAAATCCCCCAGCAGTATATCGTTGCAGTAACTCTGCTACAAAACAGTATTTTATAACTTGATCTAATATTTTTTTTTTTAAATGTTAATAGAAAGTAAGTACTTTTAACTTAATAAAAACAATTATTTCAGTTGCATGCACAATGAAAGCGAAGTGTACTGAGATAGTTTTTCTTAAAAAAAAAAACTACAAAAAATTACAAAATTATATTATCATTCAGAACAGAATTCTTTGAACGTCCTACAGGAATTATTAAAGTGGAAACACTTCAAATACTTGCAAGATGATTCTTTTTTCCACTGTTTTTCCCAAGATTTTCTTTGAGTTGAACAAAAAGGTTTTCTTCAGAATAAAACAGAGGTTTTCACGCTCAGTGGAAATGGTACGTGAATCAGCAAACACTATGAATTTGCTTAATAAAGAGGTAGAGGCCGTGCGCTGAGTTGGAATATTTAAGACACAGGCTGATTTTCAATGAGTGAGTTTATGAAAATACTAATAAAGAAACCCAAAACTAGTATATAAATGAAAATGATTACAGATTTTTACTGTATTGTAATCATTATTATTATACATACAAACATAAACTCACGACTTCTTCCCATGGGGGTAGGCAGAAACTACAGAACGCCACCTGCTACGATCCTTACATACTCTTTTTGCCTCGTTTACGTTCATACATCTGGTCATATACGCCCGCTGGTTGCGAGTACTATGCACCTGACCTTTCTGAAGAACATCATTATTTTAATAATTTCATATTTAGCTGGCAAATAATGAGAGAGGCTCAAGAAAATCGCGAAAGAAAAGGTTAAGTTTTTACTTAAATTTGCGGATGACGTTGCCCTCAGCTCACTAGAGAGTGATTCAAGCTAATGACTATTCATTTTACTAGATTAAAGGTGGAAACCGTCTGCCGTCGTTATGATTATGAAAAAATTAAGAGACTCATGTATGGCATACATACAGACTTTAAAAGAAAATTATATTTAGGTAATGAAGGAGGAAAATCCAGCCCTTTGATTCAGATGTCAAATGTTAAAATTTTTGGAACGAAGTTCTGTAACGCTGCTTGCGGTTGGAGTAAACTGGTAGAAATCGTCACGTAACGAAAATGACGACGGATGCCTTTTATGTTTTTCGAGGGTGCAGAAGCCAATAGTGAGGTCAAAATGAAAATCCAAGGATGGCGGCTGCGAAAACTTTCAAATTTTTGTCATGGGTGTCGTTTACGTGGGTTTTGAGGTGCTGAAGCCGATAGCGAGGTCAAAAGGAATATCCAAGATGGCAACAACTTTACAAGAACATCTAAAACCTTATACTAGATGGCGCTGTATTAAAAACGCGTATTAAATTCACACTGTTTCCCTCTCTCTCTGTCTCTGTATCTTTCTATTATATACGAATGCATGTGCGTGCGAGCATCGCGTAAGGAATTTCGTTTCCTGACGGTGGTCCTCTGACCGCACAAGTTTAATTTTTTTATTCATTCTGCAAAACGCTATAAGAATAAATTCATTCTACCTATAAACCTCCTTGCTCTAAAATATTAAAGAAAACTCATAAAAATAATATAACTAACCCTTACCTGAAAGTATTATTGGACCCGTTAAACTGACGAAAACATGTTTTCTACAAAAATTCCTGTGTTTTAAGTTATAAAAGTTTTTACAATTCATCCCCAGTTATTTTTTACGGTATTTTGTTTAAGGTATTATAAGGTAGGATATTACATTAATTATTTTTATGGTTCAACTACTTGATAAATCAACCGGCAGCTGGTTATGGCATCACACGTAGTCTTTGACCAAACAGGCTAGAACTCGTAGTTCGAAATCCAACGTGATACAATCACACAATGACCTTAAGCTGACCTAGTGTGGTAAGTCAGAAAAACATGTAAAAACGTTCACAATGTTGTAGCGGCATCTACAAACGCCAAATGCGAGCTACGCGTCATACTGACGTCACGCAAAATCCTGCATCGCGCAAGCAGAGTTTATCGCGCACGTCGGGGTCACCAGTATAGAGGTATGAGGAACAGGTGTAAAGTTCACTTACACCTCCATAGAAAAGGGAGGATCCTCCGACCAGACGGGTGTCGTGTCTGGTGGGCAACTGCCCGACGATTGATGTCGGGATGTTGTATATATGCTAGTTGCGCAGTAAACTCTGCTTGCGCGATGCAGGATTTTGCGTGACGTCAGTATGACGCGTAGCTCGCATGTGGCGTTTGTAGATGCCGCTACAATGTTATTGACAACCCCAAACTTTGAGTTTAAATACCATTAAACAAAGTCTGTCGTCTTCGACATAAAAGATTCACTACCAGAGATTTATTTGCGTTCCAATTGCACAAAATTGAGTGCTGAAGTAATTATTATTTTTATTGGCGTCTTAGCTGAAAGGATTTATCGTCGGACGGAATGGCCGTCGGAAACAATAGGTTGAGACAAAATAGTTTTATATTACTTACAATAAATAAAGCTTGCTGCAATGGTGGGCCCAACCAACCGGCGGGCCCACCTGGACTCCTCTGTGAAGAGCCTTCTAGTAGTTGAGGGCGGCACCTGAAATTGAGAAACATTATAGATTATTATAACAGTTTTTATAGACTCAAGGATCTAGGGGAGAAAGAAGGATAATTGAATATGGTGGCATGTCTTGAGAGAGCTTTATGCGGGTTGCCAGAGGCATAGTTTTGGAAAGTGCTTACGTTAAGGTGAATAACGATAGGCTGATCCTATTGAATGATAGAATGGCATCCTATCTGTTACCAAAGATGGATGCTGTCCTCCTTTTTTTTATTTTTTTGGGTGGGAGGTCTTCAAATGACCTCTCCCGCTCTGGGCGGAGCGGAAGGGCGTGTCAGACTCTTACTGACTAAAACCCACCCGTGTTCCTTCAGTTGCCTGTGCGGCAGGGCCACGGTGACTCTTTCGAACAATCCGCGACCCCGGCAGGCATCGGCCCTATCGGACCCCGTCAATGGTGCTGACATTTCTTTGAGGCGCGCGTGGAACACGACGCGCCATCAACCCGGGCCTGGTCCTTACCGGACGACGGATGCTGTCCCCCTGAGATTTCCACTGCTTAGCTGATACTGCTTGCCTTTCCCAGTCAAAAAGTGTTTATAAGGGTAAAACGAGACGTCAAGGAAAATGCTAGAATATTCTACACATTGCCAGTGTGTCACACAAATCTACTAAGCAATAAGTACTGAAACTTTGTAGTTTGATTTAATCTATCAGAGCATAGCGTCAAGAAATAAAATTTCCATTTAAACTAAACAAAATGAACAAAAAAGTAAAAATATGGCAACGTTACGAAGTGAGCACAGAGCGTAAAAGAACAACAGAATAAATAAATGATCTAAAACAAACATTTCACGACAGTGTAACGTTCGTGGATAGCCACTCTTGTGTGGATACAGTCACCAGATGTTTGTATCAAGGAGGACAGAATTCTAGAAGACTGATTAAAAACTAAGAGACAGCGGCCCTAATTCTGTTACGTTTTACTAAACTAAATATAGAAAAATCAGAAATAGATGGACAATTTAAAAATATAATTGTCAACTTAAGAAAACTTTTGGGGACACCCAAAAATAGATTTGGTTATTGTTTTATATTTTATTGTTTTATATCTTTTTGTTTTTGTTTATTTAATGACACAATGCTGACCTACAGTATCCAGGAGGTTAAATAAGAGTTGATTTATTTTAGGGTTTCATACCTTTGAGAGAAAATCAAAAACCATCAAAACCATTTCGGCAGAAACAGCAAACGGGCACTTAACGTTCATCTTTATACGTATTGCCAAACTCTACGCATCCGTTTTGCAGGTGTCCACAGTTGGCGTTTACAATCCATCAGTTATTCACGTGTGCCAAAAATCCATAAAAAATTGAATATCCGCAGAAATACCTGGCACCTAGTCCGCCTACCGCTGACTGTCTCGCTTTATTTCTTTTGTCGTCTATCTCAGCTTCCGCAGGCTGTGGTGCCTGGCAGAACGCCAGCCAAATGTAAGAGCTCAAGTTGTAGGCTGCAGCGAATTAAGCTAAGCTAATTACGTTCAGCTTGCAACATCTGGCAGCGGTCAAGAGATTTTTTTATAATTGAAAAGTTTGGAGTTTTAAAACGTTATGCTGGAAAAGTCTTGGCATGATTTTGGGGTACAGTTTTTCTACTACTTTGTTGGTTTTGATTGGAATATTGTAAACGTTTATAAAATGTTTTTTTGTGAATGTAACCGACAATGTTTGCATACAAATTACAAAAAAACAACCGACTTCCAAAAAGGACACTAAAAAACGTGAAAAATAACTTTAATTTCGGAAGTCAGTGTCTTTGGTTGTGTGTTTTCGTTTTTGGCCACCGACTTCCGAAATATAAGTTTTTTTGTAAAAATGTTTTTATTTTTCACGTTTTAGTTGTGGTACCCACATACATTCGTATACCACTACTTGATATGTAAATAACCGTGACAGGAAATTATTATAACATCATCAATATAAACCAAGTGGAAAAAATACGCATTATTAGGGATAACTCACTGAACGATTACTGACAAATATGTGCACTGGTTGGACAGCGATCAGGTCCACTCAAATCTGTGTGGTTCTTTCCTCAAAAGACCATTTCAAACAGCAATCTACATGGTCCTCACATGATCTGGCACAGATTGTGTTTGGAATTTATAAGATTGATTGATTTTGGTGTTCTGAGTTTGTTTCGGCCTTTCTTCTAAGATTAGTGGGATAGGTAACGCCGACCTTATCTAGTTTAAAAAAATATGATTTACGTGTAAAAGTAATGTAGTAAAACCTACATACAGGAAATAAAATAATTTATAATTAAAGGTTGTCGCTGTGTTGGTCAGTCAGTCACAAAACCTAACTGATTTGGCTTTGCCATTATCAAGACAGAATGGTAGAGAACCACATAGTTATATCGATGTTGTAGTACCTACCTATATACAAGTCATTAAACAAAACAAATTAAAATACAATTTCACTAATCGCTTTATCTTTTCAACTTGAGCATTCATATTCATTTGTAGTTAATATAATCGTGTTATATTAGTTCGCGTATGAATTACGCGGAGAGATGAAATGACGGCTGGCCTACATCCGGCCATGTTTGTTTTTTGTTTCAACTTCATCTTACTTTAAAAAATAACCGTTGCGCGTTGTTTTAAAAGTCTAACATGAAAATGCGACCTTTGACAGAATTATCGACTGTTTCATGGACAACCCTAAATATTTGTTTAAATGTTTCTACTTCGTTATATAGCTGATTAAATGAAGATATTTTACCCATAATTTGTATGGTTAATGTCTTAGTAAAATTTTGAGATAACTGGTGTCAAAGTTCAAGTACGTAGATTATTTTTGAAAAAGTTTAATATACTACTTCCTTTAACTTCTATCTGTTTAATGTTTTAGAAAATTTTGTTACAGTATTAGGTACCCAATGGAATAGTAATGAAGGCCATTCAATAGAAGAGTTTAGAGAAAAGTAATATTTAGTGACGAATTCTGGGAAATTTTAAAAAATACATAAAAATTGAGTTTTCTCGAATCCCATGAATTTTCGCCTAGGCTTTATGGGGTGATTAATGCAAATGGGTCATACTATCACGTTGTGGAAGGAATACGTCAAATTACAAGTCACCCTGTATAATACGAGTAAAAATATGGAGTTTTATTTTAGATGCTGATCGTTAGAGTTACATGTTAGTTACTATAATAATATATATATTTTTTTTATACTTTGCTCCACACTTAGAATTCACATACACAAACAGCCAGACCCGGAACAACTACTTGTAGGTCATACAAATATTTGTTCCGTACGGGAATCGTACCCGCGAATTAGGTGTAAGCTGAAGCTGCTAACACTAGGTGGATTGGAAAGATAGTCATAGCAAATTTGCTTTGTTTAGGTAGGGTTTAATAATGAGATCTACTTAATAAAAATCTTAAATTCATTAACTGACAGACAACGTTTTCAAGCATGAAATTTTGTACAAGACTTCCTTATGTGACGAAGTTAAGCAATACGCGTTCTGTAGTTTCTGGCCATCCCCTTGGGAAGAAGGCGTGAGTTTGTGTATGTATGTGAGCAATCATCATCACCATCATTTCAGCCTAAAAACGTCCACTGCTGGTGATAGGCCTCCCCCAAGCACCGCCACTTCGACCGGTTCTGTGCTTACCGCATCCAGCCGATTCCTGCGGCTTTCACAAGGACATCGGTCCACGTTGTGGGCAATGTGAGCAATAAAGAAGGATTTTTGAAAATTCATGGTCTACAGAGGTTAAATTGAGGATGGAAGTTTGTATCAATGTTTGTAATTTTTACCAAGGGTAAAAGCCATCGGGCACACGACTTTTAACTTTATGTAAAAGAAAAAAAAACTCAACAAACGACGAAAATAGGTCGAAAACACGATTCTTTATACCAACTTATTATTCGGAACAGGAACCGACAATACTACACCAATCTTTATTTCTTAGAGGATTGAAGTTTGTATTAAAGTTCGTCATTATTACCGATGGGAACCCCATCAAGCGCACGACTTAACTTTATATAAAAGAAAAAACTCGACAAAAACGGGTCGAAAAAAAACGATTCTTTATACCAACTTATTATTCGGAACAGGAACCGACAATACTACACATATCTTTATTTCTTAGAGGATTGAAGTTTGTATTAAGGCTCGTCATTATTACCGATGAGAACCCCATCAAGCGCACGACTTAACTTTATATAAAAGAAAAAACTCGACAAAAATGGGTCGAAAAAAAAACGTTTCTTTATACAAACTTATTATTTGGATCAGGAACCAACAATACTAAACATATCTTTATTTCTTTCAAACTCCACATAAGTAGGCACATTGAAAATTGACCGCAAAAGCTTCCTGTAATAATCTGTAAGAAACGATTGTGTTTTATGTACTAGTGCATACTGGTTCGCTGGAGTTAATACTAAAAACAAGCAAAAGCGTTATTTATTTAGGATTCAACAAAGATATAATTTAATAAATATCCTAGAAATACTAAACAAACGACGAAAATGTGTCAAAGCAGAGCGATTCTTCATACCAACCTATTATTTGGAACAGGAACCGACAGTACCCCACATAAATATTTATTTCGCCCAAATTTCTCATAACAAGGCACATTGAAAATTGACCGCAAAAGCTTCTAGTAATAATGTGCAAGAAACAATAGCGAAGTTCTTGTACAAGTGCATGCAGGCCATTCGGTTGGCGTGAAGCCAAGCAAGCGTTGAAGCTGTGTTTGACCTTTTGTAAGCTTATTGTACTGTTTAGAAGAATATATGCTATCTAGGTCTTTTAATGTAGGGTCAAAATAATACCCATTATTGTTTGCAGTTAACTTTTTAATTGGAAATGCTCCAATTGTTAGCAACATGGAGTAGAACAGACTTCATATATATTTGGAACGTTTCGTTTCACAAGCTTACAAAAACCTGAATGGCCTTAAATAAGGATTATTGATTCAATTGCTACATAATAGGCCTAATTTTAAATAAATTACTTATGCCAAAAATGTTTTAGTAAAAATTTTCACAAATTCTCGTTTGCAAAAGTAACATTTAATTTAAATTAAAAACCTATACAGTCTTGGGTCTTGAGTCTCTATAGCATAATCAGCCTACAAAGTTCGCACTGCCGGGACTGAAGGCTCGTACACACTGGCGCGGCGCGACGCCCGACACAAAGGCACCGCGTCTCGCGCGACGAGCGGCGCCTTTGTGTAGCGCTGTGGCGTCGCGCCTGTCTGTGGGAGCCTTGAGGACTCCTCTTTGTGAAAGGAAGTGGGCCGTACTGTACCACGCGGACCCATGTAGTGCAGGTCATACCACATGTCTTCGAACTTTTGTTCTAGGAAACAGGTTTCCTCTCAATTTTTTCCTTCACCGTTTTGAGAGTAATGGTGATGAAATAAATTAATCAAAGTACCTGTCTGGGTTCGAACCTACCCTCGACTTACAACTCGACAACGACCAACAACTTCTAAAATATTTAAAATCTTAAATGCAATAAATTATCATTTTCACAATTCCGTTTCTTTCTCCCTCAAAATTGAATATCTAACTTAAGTTACTTTAAGTGTATCTTACGCAATCCTTCTTTATTCTACAGCAGAGCTTCGCCCTCATCTTTGTTTGTAAATCCCTTAATCTCAAGAACTTCTTTCATAGTTCTAAAGATTAGTCTTCATTTCTAACAAAAACAGGAAAGTTACGACTTTATTAGAGTTATAATTAAAACGCCACATTATTTTTGTTCATAACAACAAAAATATATAAAAGTTCAGGAAATCCCAAGATACGTACTTTTGTTACAAAATAGAGAAGCATTTTAATACGGGCTTTATTCGTTGAGTTTCTTAGTGAGTTATTTTTTTTTTTTTTAAACATAGTTTATTCATTCAACTCTTTATTAGTGGTCGTAATGGCAATCATATCTTTTGGTTTAAATAGGTTTCTATATTTTATTATTTGATTTTGCCCGCGGCTTCGCTCGCGTTAATTTAGAATATGACAATCAATTCGGGTTGTTTGGGGAATTATAGTTAGGAAGATGAAAAACCGGTCTATCGACACTCTAGACTCACAAAATCTATTAGGTACTTAAATATAAAATAAAATCTCTTAACACACTACTAAAGTTTCTATAATAATATAATTCAATTTCGATTCGAAAGACACGTGGCGCCATCTATTATCATAAGAACGTTATTGTTGTTTTCCTCGGGAGCAGTACTTTTTTTCGGGATGAAAGGTACCCTGTGCACCTAACAACGTATATGCAAAATTACAGGATGATCGGTTCAGTAGTTTATGCGTGAAAAGATAACAAACAAACTTACTTTCGCATTTATAATATTAAGTTAGGATTTTGTGTATCTTTTATATCGATTCTTTTATATTTTGAGAATGTAAGAACATTGTAGGCCTTGTAGACTGTGGATTTGTAGACCATTTTATATTTTATTAAGTACCTAGTACTATACTGTCCTCCAATACCTATTAACACTTTAATTTGAAAACATTGTAAAAGCCAATTATTTTTAAAACAGTAACCGTGGAGTTTCTTGCCGGCTCTTCTCCATAGGAAACGACCAATTGGAACCGTGCACCTAGCTTCTGACGTTTCATAAGCGCCCGTGTAGGTTTATGTGAAATAAAATGTTTTGAATTGATTTGAAAAATCTAAGTATTCTAACAATCACACCTTATTGATGATGTTTTCAGAAAGTTCGGAGGTGTAGTAGGTACGCGCCACCGGCGTGCGTGTATGACCAGATTATGAACGTACACGAAGAAAATGGAGTAAGTAAGGATCGTAGTAGGTGGCGTTCCGTAGTTTCTGCCTACCCGCATGGGAAGAAGGCGTGAGTTTATATTTGTATGTATGCTAACAATATATTATACAACCAATAAAATTAATACTAAATCCTTTTTTAGAAAATATATTTTTATCTTAAAGTCAAAAATAATAAAATAATAAGTACCTGCCTATTTTGCCATTGGTTCGTTTCATATTCTCCTATACAATACCTATTTTTAGACCAAGGGATGCAAACTAGTTTCGTCTTTATTAATGAGACATTATGAAGTCCCTTTGGACTTCTTTGTTCCTCTTAATAAAGACGCAGGCAGCCTTTAAAAGCGTTGAAAATAATAATATTACATCTACATCCTACTCCTACTTAACTTATATTAATATTATAAATGTGAAAGTTTCTGAGGATGGATGGATGGATGGATGGATGGATGGATGGATGGATGGATGGATGGATGGATGGATGGATGGATGGATGGATGGATGGATGGATGGATGGATGGATGTTTGTTACTCTCTCACGCAAAAACTACTTTGGATTTGGATGGAATTTGAAACAACAATTAGTTAATAACCTGGATTAACATGTAGGATACTTTTTATCCCGGTGGTACGTTTCCGTAGGATAATTTCCGACATCCATGCGGGCGATGCCGCGGTCAAAAGCTAGTAAGTAATAAAGATTCCTGTAACAAAATCTACCGAAGTTTCATTATGTTATATTTACTTCTAGATAACCCATCTAGGAGAAAGAAGGATTGTATGGAGGCCTTTGCCCTGCAGTATAAAAAAAGGCAACCGAAAAAAAAAAACTAAAAAAGAAAATGATTACTTTTGTACAGCTTTATAACCTACTCCATACAGAACCTTGCTCTTAGTACAGAATAGAAAGACCCTAGGAAAAAAAGGTAACGGAATAAAAATTACCTTTGTGTCTTGTTTCAAAAATATTTTATTGTCTCGTTTCGTGTTCCCCTTACAAATCTTGATTCCCATTACAATTAATAACAGAATTTTCCCCGATATTACACCAAGAACAAAACACGATAAGGCTCGTTTACAAGTGATTTATTTATTCCCCAAACATCCGTTATGTTCTCGGCTTTATTTTGCACCGGCCCATTTCATTGCGGTTCTGGGTCAAAAATATGGACAGGAAGTGTAAGAATTTTAAGGTTCTTGTAATATTTTGATGTTATGGTGTTGTTTCTTACCTAATCTTCGCCTTATCTCTAGTATGAAGTTATTTAATTTTATAGGTCCAAGTTATTTATGATAATCATGTGTTTAGAAACAATTTTTTTAAACTAAATGTACTTAATATGTGACAGTACTTAAATCGAAACCACCTCCTGAATACCCAAAACCATCTCCTGAATTTCCAAAACCACTTCCTGAAGGTCCGAAACCACCTCCTGAATATCCGAGACTACATCCTCAATGTTCGAAACCACCTCCTGAATGTCCGAAACCACCTCATAAATGTCCGAAACCACGTCCTGAATGCCAAAACCATCTCCTGAATTTCCAAAACCACTTCCTGAAGGTCCGAAACTATCTCCTGAATGTCCGAGACTACATCCTCAATATCCGAAACCACCTTCTGAATGTCCGAAACCACCTCCTGAATGTCCGATATCACCTTCTGAATGTCCGAAGCCACCTCCCGTGTGTCCAACACCACTAAATAAAGAGTTTTTATTTAAAAGTCGCTTGCTATGTTCATAGATTTTTTAAAGGTATGGTCATCTCTGATATTATTTGATATTTGATATTTTTTAGTATTATTCGCAAGTGAGTACGTACAGCGACAAATCAAGCTATACATTTCCAGTATAAGCTGACTTCTCATTGTACGAAAAAACTATACAATGCGAGGTCAGCTAAAACTGGAAATCTTGATATGTCGTCGTGTCTATATTACAGTATTGGACTAGACTAAAATTAAAAGACTTCAAGCGCAGGCAGAACCATTTATCCAAAGTGTCACCTTTCTACGAAGTTACTGAGATGAAGGTTGAACGTAGGTATCATTTACGTGGAAAGGGTACGGCACGTTAATATATCGCATATCACAAGAAATTCCTAAAAAAACGGGCTCTTTTTATCTTTGTGACTGTTAGTAAGTCTGCGTTAATTACATTGTCTTTGTTTGAGCCGCCAATATGGCGTATTTTCAAGAAAGGTAGGTAAGTAATAATGACGTATAATTTCTTGGGGAACAATCCCATAATCATAATCATTTATTTGCAATAAGTATTGTGGTTCAGTGTTGGAATTAAAGTCAATAATTAAGTTCCTAATACATAGTCAGATATTTTACATGTCAAATATTACAATGTATTTAACGCTAGAATATAATATTAAGTATGTCCAATGGCAAGATTTTAATGCTAGTAGTAAAGTAAGTAAGTATTCATGGCGTATTTTCAAGGGAAAGTATCTATTTCGAATTTTTGGGAGACAGTTTATGTTCAATAGAATTTTTTGTCAAATAATTGAAATGAATTGACCCAAGCAAGTGTGATAACTAGCAAGTGTTTACTAAAACCAAGAAAGTGTGTTTACGAGTATCTTTGAGTTACTAATGTGCATTTTATCTAAATTTCCTGATAAGTGAGTTCACGGTTTGAAAGTCAAAATTGAACGATTTCATCAGGCTTTAAACTTATTTCGAATTTATTATCTATGCTTTAAGAATCTTAGGTAAACAACAGAAAAAGACAAACAAAACAAAACATTTAAGCGGCAAGAAAAAAAGAAAGAAAAGTAAGTTTATTTGTCACAGAAACACGTGCATACAAAAAGATAATTAGCTCTGGTAAAAATGTAAAATAAAAACAAACAAAATAGATCTATAATCACGAGCACAAAACAGAAATAGTCGACAGCTGCACGTCATGACTGTGACAAGAAGGCTTGAAGTAACATTGACCTGACGTAAGATGCCTAATTCTCTATGTAAAAGTAACTTTTTATTAAGGTTCATTAAATACATTAATTGAAACAAAACCAGTGTTGTCCCTTTTGTTTTATGAAAGTTGACACAATCGTAAACATTTTCACATGTTGTCCTGTATGGTACAAATAATACAGTATTCTAACATTAAACTTAGAAGCACTGTTACAACAACAAACAAAACCAGAGGCCAAAAACAGTACACAGAAACTAATGCTAATTACTTTAACGACAAAATTCATTCACTAACCTAGACACGGTAATGGCTCGTTTACATGAGGCGTGTTTTTCGCCTCGAATAGGGAATTATCGAAAGGATATAAACAAGTTGACTCGTGTAAACAGTGCGTATGATATTCCTATGTTGAAAACCTTTAGTATAAAATTGCCTCGTCTTTGGATATAGGTCTTTCGAAACCAAGTTTGATAAAATCGTCTGATAAGCGAAGAGTTTTTACTTCCCGGTTAAGAGTGAACACACACACACAAACTCGCGCCTTTTAGCCTTTGGGATAGGCAGAAACTACAGAGCACAATCTTATACGATCCTTTCATGCTCATTAGTAAACACATGTGAGTGATAACCGTGTGGCGAGTTTTGCGTACGAGACTCGCATGGACATTTTCACCCCTCGGGGCGAGAAACTCTTCCTGTGTAAAAAATACTTGAGTCCCAACTATTAAGGCTAGTACATATGTGAGCAATAATGGCAGTACCCGACCGGACGCGGTGTCCCATTTTGCGGCCTGTCCCGGGCATTAATATTGCCTCATTAATGAACAAGTCGGCTAGATAGTGCCGAATTGTGTTGGTGTCATGCTGCTTTCTTGTATCAATTGTGTTGTGAATATTCTGGTGATGTTGAGGCTTTCCTCAACTTCACCAGAATATTCACAACACAATTCACCTTTGTAAATTTCAAAAGAAGCCAAGGAATGGCAAGAGACGCTATATGTGATGGTAAAAGATGAAAAATAGCGGGTTATTATTTATTTATGATGAATGCAACTGATCAAGCCTGTGTGTCAGAAAATCCTGCATAACATAAAGTTTTTCACTTATTTGGAAACAGAGATTAGATAAATGTGAATCGTTCGGTGGTTTTTTTTTTACTTAATCAGCTGAAATAAGGATCTAGTCAAATAAAAGTATGAAGCTGTCCATTCATCTTCTTTTCATATCGATGGTAGGTACACATGATGTTTGGGCCAGGTAGGGTCTTCATGACTAAACTAATTATTTTAAAGGTTGCGGATACTCTCCTTTTAAGAGACACGCTTTAAAATAAATTGGAGCAAAGGTTACCAAATATTAGCTTCTATGTGGTAAACTTTTTTTTTTGTTTGGGATATCATCAAATGGCCTCTCCCGCTCTGGGCGGAGCGAAAGGGCGTGTCAGACTCTTACTGACTAAAACCCACCCGTGTTCCTTCAGTTGCCTGTGCGCCAGGGCCACGGTAACTCTTTCGAACAATCCACGACTCTATCTGGTAACCCTACTTACTTAATCGAGTAATACTCGTATGTCACTCAATCGATTATTCGTTCATTATGACAATCACTGTCATTGTCTATGGCAGACAACTGACAACCGGCCTTCTTGTTCGAGACGCGGTGAACACGTCGACAGTATCAGCGTAACAAATTGGTGTAATTAAATGAAATTTAAATCTTAGCGAGACTTATTATTTTGATGATATCCGCCTGTTTTTACAAATATTGTGAAAAGGAAATAAATATGTTTGTGTTTAAATAATGTGTTTAGTTTTCTATTGCGGACTCCTTTTTTTCTGAGCTGTGGCTTACTCAAAGTACCACCAAACAAATCCCAACAACAAGAAAAAACATTAAAAAAACAAGTTAATCTTCATAACTGTTTAACTGAATTTATTCCAAGAGACTTAACATGCATAGTCGCCGGACCGGAAAAAAATCTTATGGAATTTCCAATTACGGAGCTCCTGACGTTAAGTGTATTCACAAGAATTGACGTTTAATAGGCCTCCGTGAGGGTAGAAATGCCAGGGGTCGTGAATCGCCTCCTAGCGGGTGAAATGAGAAAATGTTGCAGATCTGGAATATTTTAAAGTAAGTAGCTGTTATATGTCTTTCTCGAGATTTTGTGGTGATGTTGGTTCATTGGCACTTCTTTTTTGAAACTTTGTAGTACAAAACTAAAATTGGTCATAAAGCATTATTTTGTAAAGGATACTTTTTATACGTGCACAAAAAGTTGCGACTAATAGTTTTAAAGATGAACCGAATGTACAACAAAGACGGCGAAGAAATTCTTGAATTCAGTTTAGCCAATTTTGGCACGAACCACTAAACCTTAACAAATTAAATTATCAATCCGTGCTGCAGAAGAGAAATTAGAAACACAAGTCAGGTAACCACGAAACTTTGAATATCACCCGAAATCTCTTTAATTGATCTATCGAAAATGTCGTAGTGAATCGAAATACCACCAAGGAAGGACCAAAGTTCGATTCTGGTCACGTACAATCGGCTTGGTACTCACCAGCGTCGGATAACTAAGTTTTATGCCCGGCTTTACTCGCTAATGCCTTTACTCCACTTTGAGGGGCAATGGTATTTGATTTAAGGCCAGCTCAACTTATATAAGCTTATCTTTTTTTGGGTTTGACAAGTTTGTAAAAATACCTTTTGTTATGTGTGGGTAGTTTGGTAATCCCAAAAAAATAACGAAAATATAAAATATTTTTTAGAAAACTCAAGATGTCAATAGCTTCACACTAAAAATCTATAAGACAAGCCTTCTTGGCTTCTAATAAACGTATTAAAATGATTCGAAACTCACACAAACCGGATTTAGAATTGATTAATTTCCAAGAAATAAAATTTAACATCAACACATCTATCTAACTGCAGGCTTAGCACGAACACCGTTTTGTCGACGGAAGAATAGACAAAAATGACGTTCCATGAAGACTGTTCGACGGCAGCAAAGTATAAAGAGTCAACTGCACTTTTTACGAAATTCAGTAGTTTATTCACGTTTTTCTTTTATTTTGCTTATAATATCTCGAAAATGGTATGTCTTAACGCAAAAATAATGAAAATTTCGACCCCCTTAAGGAAACCCTTAAACCCCTAAAACTCAACATGTGGGTAATAATTATTCACATTTTCCATACAAAAAGTGAAAAATTTAATTTTTCCATTCCATTTTTATACTTTGTAGCAGTCGAGTAAATAGTTTTCTTCTGTTTTTAGCATGGCGATTACAAAATCAAATTGTCTTCACTACCGTAGACAACTGTCAGTTGTCAGTGTGATTTTGACAGTTTGGGATAGAAAACTTTCTTCTGAAATAGTCTACATAAAAAGGACCTAGACAGCGATCGGTAGAAACGAAAGACAAAATGACAGATTGTAAAAGGATTTTTACGGTGCGATGTCAAAAATGGAGAAACTAAATTTCACTTTGTATAGAAATAGCTATGTCTTCTCTTCCAAGAAATAGAAAGCGTCATGCTAAGCCTACAGGACGTGTTGGCTTAGTTGATTTTTCTGGAAAAATAGTCTTTAAACCTTACACTATTAATAACCCTTTTCTCAGCAAACACGTAGTACAGTACAACCTCATTTAGCTTTCAATTCAATGCGAGCCCCGTTTACACGTAAACGTCTGAAAAAACCACTCCTCAAAGTCTTAGGCGCCATTTTTCAAAGTCTTCGCAACCTGACCGTCAAGGGTGCAACCATTTGTCTTATTCTCATATTTTCCCCAAGAGGGCCTTTATGCGATTTTTTCAGCTGAAGATAAATTTAGAGACAGCCCTGCGTGACTGTTGCAAGATATATAATAATGCCATGAATATGTATGGTTGTTTTTATTTTTTTCGCTGTGTGAAATGTTTTGTTGTTATGAGATACAGTACTTATTCAGTGTAGTATCGTCACATCTGCCGGTTTATAATGTAAAAATGTCACTGAGAAAACTTAGGTGAATAGCGTCGGTTTGGTAATCAATAGCGTCAATCACAAGCATCAGGGGAAATGACAGCTCACTTCAAATAAGTTTCCACAATCGATAAACCAGAATAAACCGATTGATGTCAAAGTCAAATAATTTATTTCAAATAGGCATATTAAAGGCACTTTTGAACGTCAAAATTTACAAAAAATAGAATTAATTCTAGTTGCCCCTTCCAAAAGGTAGTTTCGTATGGAGAAGAATGGGGAAGAAACTCCGCCGTTACTCTTTTAAAATGTTTTAAAATGTTACGTAGGTTCACATTAATTATATAATTATATGTGAAGACGATGCACCTAAAATAAAATTACTATATCACAATAGGTAAAAAGAATTAAATATAATGCAAAGACATACATATGTGACGATACTTGTGTTTCAAGATAAGGCACAAGAGGTTCATGCAGTAGAATAGAATAGAATAGAATAGAATAGAATAGAATACTCTTTATTATGTACACCATAAAAATTACAGACATATTACATACATAGACATAGTAGGCATATTTTCGGGACGCCTGGTCAGTCAGCCTTGCTATTTGCTGACTGGCTAGTCTTATTACCTTGCATTTCATACAACTTGTGCTAACTCAAAAGTAGTTAACAGTAAAGTTACAAATGTAACGTACTAATAATATAGAGACAGCTGACATGAATCCGTGATAAATCGAGGAGCCTGGGGGAGGACTATGCGTGAAAGGCCGCGCTGTTGGACATAGACACCGAAGTGCAATAGTTATGTTTTTGCCTAATTTATTTTATGTTGTAATTAGTTTTAATTTTTCAGTAAATAAAGACTTCATTATTATTTTATTTCATAACCTATATATATAAATGAATTTCTGTTCGTTAGTCTCGCTAAAACTCAGAAACGGCTTGACCGATTTGAGTATATATATTTTTTTGGTTTATTGACCTCTTTACGTAGTACTCGTAGATTAAAAGAAAAAAAAAGGAAAAACCCAATGGAAAATTTTTGACAGGACTACGTCTGACGGGTCTGCGGGTCTCTAGGTAGGTAGGGTAGCTAGGGTAGGGTGGGTAGGGTAGGTATTAGGTAGGTAATGTAGGTGTTAGATACTTAGTGCTACCTGTGCAAAGCCGGGCCGGGTAAAGCTAGTATACACAAAAAATATATATAAAAAAAAAAATATATATAAAAATTACAATAATTATTTTTTTCGCCGGTAGGGAACAAGGTCTGGGCTCCAGACAGAGAACCCTCCCAACAATGCGATTATTAACAAAATAAAGGACAAGCCTATAACCGTTTACCGCGTAATACCTAAAAAAAGGGGCAGAAACGAACATGTCGTGTTGGAGTATGTATTTCTATAACTTCCTACCACACGGAACTCATAACAAATTCACAAAACAAAGCAGTAAAACGCAGATTAAGCATACTTCAGCACGAAAAGATCTCTCAAATAAATCTCAGGAAAAGCGTGAAAATGGATAATGTTCAAATTACAATGTAGCTCATTTTGCGACCAATCTGCCGAGCAATGGTTGTAGGAAAAAATAAAACCGAATGTGAGAGTGAATGAGGCGTTAAGGGGTGCTTCCGGTGAAAATGGAGAGGTTTTTTATCATATTATATAAAAATGGTGTGATTATAAAGATAGGAGTATTTGTTTGGGGATCTAATAAAACAATGTAACAATTTGTTACGATACACATTTTGTTACACTACACTACACTTCACAACATTCCTACATCTTACACAACACAACAGTTATCATATCGCTCAAAATCGTCAAGCTGTAAATAAACCCTAACTATCTCAATAGTTTGTTATCATATTTTTATTTTTTTCTCTGTTTTTTTTTTTTCACCTGACTTAATTGTGGTCTAACTTTTTCAGTACTGATGTATCTTAGTTGCTCATTATCTAAGTAAGAGTCCTTGTTATGTTCTTTTGAAGAGCACTGATTTTTAAGATACAGGTTTTTACTTAGTTTGGAAATCAGGAGTTCATTTAGATTAGAAGCCTGTTATATTTTATGTTTTTAGTATTGAAACTGTAGTAGGCTAAGTTCTGATTTTATCCAATAAACGTTATTATTAATGTTGAGATAAATATTTTCTTTTTAGGATGTCATCTATGATCCTTATTATAATATTTATAATAGAATCAACTTCATATACTAAATTAACTAATAAACTATTAAAATAAAAGTATAATATCCTAACCTAACTAAAACTATTAACAATCTAAAATACAGCTGGTTGAAACTTCCCGTCAACCAAAGGCTGGCTTTTACCTTGGCCAGAGGCTAAGCGTTGCCATACAACGTGCGAATGCCACCAGTTTCTTGGATACATTACCAGTTGACAGCGATGCGGAGGAATTGTTCGACGCCATATTTTAGTTTGTTAGCAGTTTTAGTTACGTCTGGATATTATATTTTTATGATAAACAATATTGATTCGGCAAGGTGATTTCAATCTAGTCTAAATAATAGATAACAAAAACTATTTTTTGAAATGTGATAACTTCTTTGGCAGTCAAAAATACGAGCTATTTTTACAGTCTACAAAACTTTCCGTCATAAACTTAGGAATACTTACAATTACGTAAAAACCGAAAATCGTATAAAAATAATTTACTCCACCCCGAAACGGTCAGTAGTTTAAAAACTATGATATAGCTACGAAAATTTATGAAATTTCACGTACTAAAGTTTGTTATTCTGAGTAAAATCCGCCACGCTTCGTTTCGTTTAGTGAACAGATTAAAATTTTATTAGTTTAAAGGTTCCGTATGAAAAGTTTGTTATTGTTTTCCCAGAACAATAGTATGTACTTTGGCCTTCGCGAGTTTGGGTAAGTATTATTTGATAAATGAATGGGTTACTTGTTCTTAGGTTTGTTTGTTCGGAATATTTCAAGGACTCAATTCGTTTTAAGGAAAATCATGGTTACATTATAGTTAGATTAATATCGTTCGAAAATGAAGTACGTAATAAAATTAATTAAAAGAGAGACACCGTCTAGACTGAACGCATATTTAAGGTCACAAAGCAAACATAATTATCATGTAATAATTGTTAATTAGGTAATTAAGAAAGCTTAGCTGACAAAATATTAAATTAAAGTAATTCAGAGAAAATCTAAAATCTAGACATGAACCTGAAAATATCTCCTAGACTATTTTATTTGATTAATTCTAATACTTTACAGAAGGCTTCTTTTTGTTTCAGGAAGCCGATTCAGAGCGAATTTCATCGATAAAACTGAACGGAATCAGCACATCTAAACCACGTTCTAGATCTGTCAGTGTCAATATTCCACATCAATGTTGACATTGACCGCTCTTGAAGGTAGTTTCATTTGTGAAATTCGCCCTAAGAATGCTATTATTACTGATCTATCGTTATCTCACTCAAGTTGCAGAATTGATTAATATTATTGTTAATTAACACTGCCAGTACCGACATCAGCGATAGTCGTTATGGTATATCAGCTTACATGTAATAATGTACAGATAATCTTTCTAATTATAATAATTCTTCTGTACATGTGTTCTGTGTATGTCACTGAACTCCTTCTAAATGGCTGGACCTAATTTGATGTTTTTTTTTTTTGTGTTCTTGAGTGTATCCCTGGATGGTTTAGATTCACAATTGGACCCGGTAGGTGGCACTGCAATCGAGTTTTAGGAAACAAGATGACGTCTGTCCGGTCAGCTAGTTTAATATATTATTATATATCGGATGTACAAAGACACTTAACGAACCCGAGAGTCACTTGTTCTTTCCACAATTGTGTTTTTTTTTCTGTACTGGGCCATAGCTGGAAACTTTCTAGTTATGGAAATATTGAAGGTCAAAGTCGCAATTTTTATGTGGCGTTTTTTTACGAAAGCATATTTTATATGTTACAACTTAACTTTAAATACCCTTGCGACCTCTGTACCGTTGCATGGATCCATAAGCACAATATGTTGTGCCCTTGTTTTTTTATATATATTTTTTTACAATGTTACTTAATTTGATGTACCTACAGAATGCGTACACGACGGCTATGTGAGGGGTCTTATTATCGTAAGATAATATATTTTGTGGTATTTAACGTAAAGAAATATGGCAGCCACAAGTTCTAGAGCTGTCGAACCAACAACAAAACATTTTTTTTTTCAATCGTTTGACTATAAACAGAATTCCAAGCTTTAACAAACTATCTACATATAAGAAAAGGAACAGTTTATCACTCTTGTAGATGTTTATCGGCTCGGAAAATGTTATGTGGACTTCAGTTTCTTTGAGATAACAAACCCACTTTCTTTTGTAACGGATTTGTAAGATGAACAGTCCAGTATTTGATATGGTTGTGTTCTAATGTCATGAGAGGGTTGTTTCCATTTTTTAGGGGAGATTATCTTGTCAGTATTGTTTTAGGGCTAAAATACGAAAGTAACGTCATTTGTTATTTGTAATTTTGTGAGAAATTACGCGGTAAAGCTCTAATCTAAACTAGTTCTTTTTTCATCTGTGGTCACAGATAGCCGCGAGAAAAATGTGTTACTTACTAACGCGTGGCGTGTTATAACATCACTTGAATGACATAGATTTAAATCGTTAGATTTGCCTTCACCGTACTTATGTCGCGAAAAACGGATCCACATGAGACGAATGAGTTCACACATTAAGTTTATGGCGTTTCCATGACGACTGCGATATTGTGTGTGTCAGAGGGTGTCAAAACGCGACTAGCTTTCGACGCGGTAGGGCGAATCTAACGATTTAAATCCTTGCTGACCTTTAATCCTACAGTTGCCAGCAATTTGCTACCCATATTCGAACAGACGACTGTAAATATCCGAGAACAGTTTAGTGCAAACAAAAAAATGTTTTCTTAATATTGTGGATTAATTTTTACTTGGAATTTTCATTATGATAATGTCGTTTTATAACAGGATGCATGACCCAGTTTTCTTAAACTAGAGTTCCTTCATTTTTCTCAAGAATATTATCACAACATTATTAATTCCTAGAAGAAGATTTTTTTTTAATGCACTTCAGTGCAATATTAGATGGGTGAGCTTAAAACTTAAAAAAGTTGTTACATTGGAAACACTTTTACGCAAAAAAACACCTTTTTCTTTATTTTTCCACGTCTTTTTTATCTTAAACTA
Organism: Dryobotodes eremita; assembly: GCA_917490735.1. Taxonomy (NCBI): domain Eukaryota; kingdom Metazoa; phylum Arthropoda; class Insecta; order Lepidoptera; family Noctuidae; genus Dryobotodes; species Dryobotodes eremita. The sequence goes on along the minus strand of OU823254.1, from coordinate 3,487,975 downwards.
ACAAAAAAATAACGATAACTCGGTTCAGCTCTTTCTGTCAGAATGTAATGCAAATGGTCCGTGAACCGACTCGGCGATTCTCCGTAAAGGATGATTTCCACGAAACGGCTTTAATTTTTTCGGATCGTAACGGATTTTACAATCTTTAAACGATATTAAATCGTGTACGCAGTATTTAAAGTCTATATTACCAAGCCGCGCACAGCAGCTTGACCGCGGGCGCCTTCCGCAACACGCGATCGTAGCCGAAAGTAGGCTGCGACGCGCGACGCGCGGTCGGCTCCGTTCGCCTGTCGTCGTATCCGATCACACATTCATCCGAATTAATGGAACTATTTGACAAGCCGCAGAAATGGATACATTCGTAAGCGACGGGACGGTACGGAGCCGATCGTATGCGTCGACATCCTGCCGGACGCGATCGGCTGTCGCTGCATCCGTTCGTATCCTTTCCGATCCGATGCGATGCGAGCTGTTTGGTGGAATTCATCCTTAACGCGCCGATCAATTGTGGGGACGGTTGTAACAGTAAAACGTAACAACCTTTCAGCTACACAGTTGTCTGGATAAATGTGTGTTTGATTTGTGTAGTCGGTGTTATATAGAGGAGTTTGTGTGTTATGGTACGTTGTAATAGTAATCTTTCCAGTAGGCCTAGACAAAAACTTTTCTGATAGCGTTAACGCCAGACGCTAACGTCAAAATGTATGGCAATGACATTACCTGCGGAAAAGATACGTAATGTCACGTGGTAAGCAAATGTCAAATCCATACAATTTGATTTTTCCGTTGGCGTTAACGCTTACAGAAAAGGGATTTTGTCTAGGCCTCCTGACGTGATTATGGGGTTTATTTATAAACGTTGCTTAAAGTTACAAGACATTTAGATGTCAAAAATATATGATTCAACAGCAACTCTTATAAATAAAGGGATACAAGTTTAATTTCAAGGAGTTTTACAAATCATTTGCATAATATATAAATTTATATGGCCATAACATCTACGATTAAAATTTATTTTTAGAGACCAATATTGTAATTTACAGCAAAAAACCTTAAAAGGTGGAAAATAGTCACTATATACTCCGAACAATTTCGTGACGTCACATTTTTTGCTCGCTTCTACACATTAACACTTCACACGAAACGTTTGAAGTCCAATTGATCATTAGTTCTGAAACTCACACAAGACTTGAGTCTTTTTTGCTTTACTTTTTTTGGAAACGTCCTTTCTAATGATCGTCTACACAGATGCTATTGTAAGTATATCACAAAGAGGACAAAACAAGCATTTCGTTATTCTTGTGAAAAGGCCGTATTTTCGACATTTTATTTTGAAAATAATTTAAGAGAAGATAAATATTGCTGTAAGTTGGTTGCATTTATACAATTAATTTCAGTGAAATATCCAATTAGTCATGTATGATTTGCCAAATATAAAGTGTGGAAGAAATCTGTGAGGCCCATAAATGACAGCTTAGTCAGGGAAACGTGTTCTTTCGAATTTGAATTATAATTTCGTTTGAATTAAATTAAGAACGTACGTCAATAATAGGCAAAATTAAAAAAAAACCCGACACAAAAAAGAGCTGATGAGCTTGACACGGCTCAATCAATTTTGATAAAACATGTCTAAGAACCACCCGCTAGAAAACCTGCTTTCAAATAAAAAAGAACCGCATCCAAATTGGTTTAACAGCTACGGTGCCACAGACAGACACACACGTCGGTCAAACTTATAACACCCCTATTTTTGCGTCGTGGTTTAAATAAACTAAGACTATTTTTACTTGACTGTCATTTTCATGGTCTCACAGTATTTTTCCCGCACCATCTCTCTGGAAAATGAATCATCTCAGTACCATTCTCTCAGATTACAACATCATATCGACAGCTATTAATTTATCAATTAACTTACGCAATTCCAGCCAATAGATCAACATCAAAAGAAGATAAGAATGGGCCACATAATAACTAACTATTACTTAACCATAAAGTTAATAGATCTACAAAAATATCGTAGAAATTTGTTTTGTGGCCTGTCTTTATTATCATGTCCTTTGTTTTCTCGAAAACTTTCTCGAAGTATTTAAATACCGGGGAATGAAATAACAATAAGACTTAATGACTTTAGGAGTTTGAGTAATTTTAGTTTGTTATTGAAATATTGTAAATTGAGTTCTTTCAACGGCTCTGAGAAAATGGGGAAGTTTTAATAGTAGCGGGTACGTTCACGTTAAATAATGAGGAAATATATACAAGTTTTTTCTTATCTATGGTTAGGAGGGTGCATTCTGAAAGTTGGCAATGTCGCAAATAGCTGTCAAATATTTTGCTATTTTTATTAATTTGTCGCTCTGTTAGTATATATTGATGATGAATTGCAATAATAACACTGAATTTGGTGTTGCAAGTAACAATTTAAAACTAAATATTCAGTGTTTCGATATTAAATCTTCATCGATATATTTAACAGCTGTTTACAACATTACCAAATTTCAGAATGCACCCTATTAATAGTTTTGTTTTGCAATATGTGACTTTTTGAAATCTCGTGTTAAAAATCGCATGAAACTGCATATCGACTTAATCAAATCAACGACTTGGTTAATGACCATAGCTCATGGAAAAAAAAAATGAAGTTGCTGTTTCATATCTTCTCTTGTCTACCATCTGTTATTTTTATGGCTTAACACATTTTTCAGAATAAACTCGCGAACTGGAAAAATAGTTCACAACCCATTTTACTGTGTAACAAAACAGCCCCATAAAAATTTACTTCAAATATCCTGTACGCGGTATTTTAATAACAAAAGTGGGATAGCGGTATTTTTATATCGGTACCAGGGTGTAATACGAGGTCCTGCCTTTCGACCCAATAAAACCAATGTGTGGATTTATACCCAGATTATTGGAATAACTTCCGTCATTGATAACACTTTTTATCGAGACGGCGCCGCGGCCATTTGCAATTTTTATGATTAGTACCGAATTTTGTGTTGACAGCGCTAAGACCGGCGGGGTAGTGCGTAATATTCAACAACATTCATTGCGTCATTTACGATGTTGAGCGGACAAATTTTTTGACCATATGATGCAATGGATTAGCAATATCCTTCAAAATGATTCAGATTCTGATTGATAGTGTGTTTCGCAGTTAGGGTGCTGACATATTTTAGCGACTCGAAATGCTTACGTGAGTATATTGTATATATTCTTTGTAAGTATTTGTTTTTGTGTTATGTGGAAAATTTTATTAAGCTTAGAAAAAAACTTGACTTCGATTAGGTAGAGGTTCTGTGATTCATGTTCAATCAATTAGCCTGTGGCAATGCATCTAGTTTAGACGTGGTCAAAGAGATTATTGCACCAATAATATTTCATTAATTTCTTTCTACCAAGAGCTTTTGGGCGAATTAAAGGACAGTTTCTACGAATATATAATAGTAAGTAAATCAATCTGCCTACCATTTTCCCAAATACATTGGGGTCAGCTTCCAGTATAACCGGACGCAGCTGAATACCAGTACTTTACGTGGAGTGACTGCCTATCTGACCTCCACAACCCAGTGTCTGGATAATACGATAATCTTTGGTAATACTGGTTCTCAAACTTTCGGGCTTCTGACGACCCGTAACGACTGTCAAAGATCTACGAATGACAGCCGGGACCAACGGCTTGACGTACTTTCCGAAGCACGGAGGAATCTCGGCATGTAAAGATGGTTACCCATCGACGGACCAACCCTGGCAAGTGTAGCTTAACCTGATGGATCGACCCGTATTATAATAATAAGTATTATAAAGAATATAATTATATTGGTAAAATTGTGCTCAAACAGTTTAATTAGTACGTGCGAACAACACCCAAACGATTATATGCTCATATTTTGTCATTATAATAGGTCTTTACCTATGAAATTGCCGTTTTGTATGAAAAAATTTAAACGAATTTTTTTCATGAATTTTTTATTTGTATTAATCGAAGTAATCACCCATGCAATCAATGCATCTTTGCCATCGCAGTGGCAGTTTATTCATGCCCTTCTTAAAGAAATCAGCTGGACGGGAGGCAACAAATTCTTCAAAGGCATTTTGTACTGCCTCTCGGGTATTAAATTTTTTTCCCGCCAAGAAGTTATCCAAATTCTGGAAAAAGTAGTAGTCTGTAGGCGCAAGGTCTGGTGAGTAGGGCGGATGACGGAGAGCTTCCAACCCCAGTTCTTGCAACTTGGAGACCGTCTGCTGTGCAGTATGAGGTCGCGCGTTGTCGTGCAGGAGCAGCGGAGACGAGCGATTGACCAATGCTGGTTGGAGATGCGCCAGCTTCTCCATCATTGTGTTCAGTTCTTCACAGTACACATCTGCAGTAATGCTCACCCCGTTTGGTAAGAAGCTGTGATGAATCACACCGGCGCTAGACCACCAAACAGTGACCATCACTTTTCTAGGGGTAAGTTTTCGTTTAGGGCATTGTTTAGGTGCTGAACCAGGATCCAACCAACTTGCTGAGCGCTTACGGTTATCAAACAGAATCCATTTTTCATCGCAGGTAACAATGCGGTTCAAAATTCCTTCATTTGTGTGTCTGTTGAGCAGTGCAAGGCACGTCTCGACGCGTACTTCGCGCTGGCGATCATTGAGTTCGTGGGGCACCCATTTGTCAAGCTTTTTTACCTTGCCAATTTGACGCAAATGGACCAATATTGTTTTGACGCTAACGTCGAAAGCTGCTGCTAATTCAGCCGTAGATTGTGTATCATCAGCTTCCACAATCGCCTTTAATTCGTCATTGTCGACCAAAGTCTTCGGACGACCGCGAGGTTCATTTTTCAGGTCGAAATTTCCAGAACGGAAGCGAGCAAACCAATAACAGGTGGTGCGTTGGTTTGTAGAGTTAGCTCCGTAAACGTCGTTGATGTTGCGTGCCGCTTGTGCCGCGTTGCTGCCACGACGGTACTCATATTCCATAATTACTCGAATTTTTAACGTATCCATGATGACGAAAAAGATTGAAATGCGATGAAAATGTAACACTAATCAATAAAGAAATGACTACTTTTAGAAAAAAAAATCCATGTTTTTCAAATAAAATTAATTTGAAATTAGAATTCATAGCCAAACAAAAATTATTTTGATTTGAAATGGCCAGTACTGCAGAACGGCAATTTCATAGGTAAAGACCTAATACATATTATAAATTAAAATCGGTTTTCATGTCTGTCTGCGTATGCGGTTTTCACCATCATTTTGAGAATTTATTCCGAAAGATTTATGTGTTAAAAAATAAATATTTAATATGTATAAATATTAAAGAAATCTCGAGATGTCGTTTGCCGTTTTCTCAAGTTGTAAAACCCCTGCGGAGTAGGGGCGGCCGCTAGTAAATTATAAATGGTGAAATAACATGCATCCGCTTAGTAAATAATACAACAAAATATTACACATATGCCCGAATATCTAACTTTAGTGTCTCCATCCGGTACGGCACAAAACAGATACGTACAGAAGGTCGGCTCAATACAACGAGCGAAAACAAGCGCACGCACACATTATGTAGACCTACCTGTAATTAAAGAGAATTCAACTTTTTTTTCTATGGAATCTGGTATTGTCACACCATCGCCGTTTTTTTTACATCGGTAGCGCTTATCTTTAGGGCCACTATATCCAGTGGCGTAGCTAGTCCTAAAGGGGCCCCGTATAAAAATGTATTGGGGGCCCTTTGTACCCGACTGCCGCTGAAAATGGCAATATTTTGTGTTTACAAAATAATTAAAATAGCATCCACAGTCAGTAGGTTAAACTGTTAATGATAAATGATTTTATTTCTGTAAGTACGTTTGTACAAACATTTTTACACGTCAATCATATTTTAAAACTATGTTGTACGTATGTATGTATAACTATGTATAACTACGTTCATTTATTACGGGCCTCTTATCAATAAGAACGAGGTCTTGGGTAATATTTTACGAATTATTACTACACACGTGGGGGCCCCTGTAGCTTGGGGGCCCCGTATAATTGATACGGCTGATACGGCGGTAGCTACGCCCCTGACTATATCATAATTTATGTTTTTGTTTATTTAACCGTCCTCTGCCCATGCAAATAAGCCAGTTTCATCCTGCGCCACAACTTTGAAGAAAAATCAAAATGGTGATAGGGTGATTACTTATTTACAACTTTAGCCTAAAAATAAAAATAAAACACCTTGGGAAATCAGGTGAAGTGAGCTTAAAGTAAGTTGTCTTTCCACCTGATTTTAGGGATTGACACTTGAGGAGGTTAGGACCAAAACTACTACATATCCATTTTTTTCAATAGGGCAGAAAAAGAAAATAACTTAATACACACACACACACACACACACAATAGCACAGCACTGCTTAGCACATATTTATGTATTGTTTTTTTAAGAATGCCTTTAACGTACGTGATAAATAGGTACGGTACTTAAAAACAGTTTTTTTTTTTAATCAGCGTATGTTGAGGTTTTGAACTAAACGTTACCGCTAATGGTAGGTTTTATCATTTTGTGCAGAAATCGTGAAAAAAAAATTAAATTGCCAAAACTGGATAAATTGTGATTTTGATCGTAAACTCCTCACTTGACAGCTCACTTCAAGCTCACTTTACCAAAGTTCTTACGGTGAGTTTTTTACAGAAAAGATCGGCAGTATTATTCGTAGTTCTTTGTATGGAGCCGGTTTTCTGTATCTGTGTGTTTTGTGACTACGGTATTTTATGACGACTATCCGGAGGGTAGTAAAATAAAATCTGTATTATTATGAAGCTTGTTGTTGTAAAGTATTACTTGGGGAATATTTTGTGTACATGGAGGGGTTAGTATGATATCTACCTAAGGTCAGACCATTGTATACGTGTCAGACAAAAATTGTGTCGTAAGAAAGGACGATGTGAACAAGTTTTTTGTTGTAATGATAAATGTTAAAATAAATGATTTTATTTCTGTAAGTTGGTTTGTACAAACGCTTTTACATGTAAATCATATTTTAAAAACTAGATGAGGTCGGCGTTTCCTATCCCACTACTCTGAGAATAAAGGCCGAAATAAATTCAGAGGTCACGGTCTCTGCTAAAATATCGACATAATTTTGGTCAGATCAAGACCTTTGACCATTTCAGACACCAATCTACATGGTCCTCAACCATGTAGATTGGTGTCTGTAATGGTCTTTGGAGTAAAGAACCACACATGACAGACACACACACACATAGACATGAGTGGATATGTCCAGTCAGTAAACGCATTTGTCAGTAATGAAGACATAGGCAATATAACTTTGTGCCTGTATGTGTTAGGCTGTGTAATATCGGTACTCCAAGAGATGTAAGTAGATATAAATTTCGCAAAAATGCACGCGAACACTTGAAAACTAAAAGCTACATATTCCTCCACATTTCTTCAGCACTCAACCGTAGAATAACAACTGAAAATAAAACATTACTATTTTACGTCCCAAAATTTACATAGAAATGTACTTCCAAAATATTTTAAGTTCGTAAACTTGTATCCGAAACATTTGTTCTCCGATCCGACGATTCGGAATAGTCACTTAAAGAGTTTAAACATCGCATCGAAACGTATCAAACCCCGTTTAGTAGCAAACGCAGCGAGTTCAAACTTCAGAAAGTCGGCGAAAGTCAGAATTACTTGAGAAAGTCTCGCTATAAATTTTGTTGAAACACTTCAAAGTATTGCATAAGGAAAATTGTAAATAAATTCGGATGGGAAATAGGGTTGGCGAGGTTTTGACATAAATATTGAAAGAAACAAGTGACCGCACGGATAATTCTGATCCAGCCTGTCCCTGGCTGCCCTCCCTCAGCGACGCCCTAAGCCGAGGTCTGTACCCCACAGCGGGTGCCCTTGTCATGTCAACCACAGGCACGACCGGTTAAGCAGCCGACCACCTCCTAGGTTTAACTAGGAGAAGCCGCTAAAAAAAAAAAGTGACTTCACGGAGTACAACAAACAGCTGATATTAAATTAATTAAAAAACGTATTAAAAAAAAGTACTCAACAAGGATAGGCCAAAAGGTTAACTTATATAAGTACTTATCTATTTATATAAATAGTACCTAATTTCACGGTACCAACCCGCACTTGGCCCGCGTGGTGCATTATGGCCCTATCCCTCTTGCAAAGAGGAGGCCTGTGTGTATCCCGGCAATAGGAACTTTGTAGAATCATAACATCATCATCATAACCAGCCTATAACGTTCCCACTGCTGGGACACAGGCCTCCTCTCTTCGAGAGGGAGTGGGCTGTAATCCACCACGCGGGCCCAGTGCGGGTTGGTAGATGTCACATGTCTTCGAATTTTTGGTTCTAGGACATGCCAGTTTTCTCACGATCTTTCCTTCACCATTTTTGAGAGCAGTGGTAATGAAATTATTTACACAAAGTAAAGCGCCCACCTGGATTCGAAACCATGACCTACGAGTCGGTAAGTCGGGGCTGTTCCCGCTGGGCTGTTACCACTACACTACACCACTTTGTAGAATTAATATGCTTAATTGAAAGGGGTAATATGGATAGTCGCTGTAGTACCAGTCTCAGGAAGATTACCGTAACCAATTACGGCTTGCTTTTATGTCTTCAACTACTCTAGTTAAATCTAAAGTGACTCACAAGGACAGTCTCCATTTATGACTTTTTTTTTTATTACTTCTAAATTTTGTAACGAGTGAAGTGTTTCTCAAAACTACGAATGTATTTGACTCGACTCTATCCATAAACACAATAACAACAGTGATTTAAGACGTAAAAAAGTATATAAAAAGAATAAAAATCATTTTTTTACACAGCCAACCCTACAAAAGAATCCAAGCAACTCTGCCGGTAATCTCCAAGACTGGAGGGAGCGATATCGTACTATTTACTTTTACCCTCCGCCTGATATTTATAATGTCGCTAACGTTATGAATCAATTAAGATAAAAACCGAAGCGACTGTTCGATGTAGATTAAGTTAAGTTGAAGCTGGAGAAGTTTACCTACTGATTTTCTAATGGAATAATGGCATAGTTGAATCGATAGAGGAGTTTTGTCAACTTTTCAGTTTCGTTAAATTAATCAATGAAAAAGTACCCAGCGAGTTCTTAAAAACATGGATAAATGAAAGTTTTGAATGAAACAGGAATATCTGTTCCTGATATCTAAGGCCCTGTACACACATTTTTCTTGCCGTGAAAATCTACGATTTATTCGCCGTGTGTAGGCTTGGTCGTCAGTGTTGTATGGCGTACTATGGAAATTTGTTGACAGACAAGGCAGCACTACGGCACGGCACCGTCGCCGTATGTGCCTTGTCGATGCACGGCGTTTTACGTGGATGTGACGCATATTTTCCCCCAACTTGTTCTTTTTTGTATTTGAGTGTTTTTTCTTCGCCTCATGTTTACCGCAAATAAACGTATTTTCTTTCTTTCTAACATCAGTGTTGTATTGCATTCTAGGGGAATCTATAGACGGCACCGGATGTTTTCACGGGGCCAATTATTTCCGTGACGGCTTACCTACGCTGATTTTGTTTTAAAATGGAGATAAATCAAGAATTATTAATAACATTGATTCATGAAAGGCCCGTAATGTGGAGTAAGATGATCGGATTTATCGAAAACCTTATTTTCCTTATGTCTTCTTTTTTGATTTTTATATACACGTAATAAGCAATGATGATATTTTTCTTATATGCATTCATGACGCACGTCTGCAGCTTGGCACAGAAAAAACACAACTGAGCCATAGATACCTAGCTATTGTCTCGTCCGATTGTTAGACGTGTCTTATACAAGCTCACACGTTTTTTTTACGGCGCGGTTTATATGCCGCCGAACCGCAAAGAAACCATGTCCTGAACAAAGGGCCTAAGAATACCTAATAACATAATTTGTTTAAAACAAGGCTTTTATTTGAATATTATAAGATTTTAAATTCCCTTTGCCACAAAACGAGTGAAAGATTTAAACAGTGGTCATAATGTTTGGGTTTCGTGATAGTATTATACGATCCCGTAAAGATTAAATGACTCTATATAGACCTTCCATGGCCAATATGGAAACGTTTATTCATTGTTTAGAATCCCCACAGTAACCATACAGGTTCAATTTGAATTCACAACACCATCCAAATGATTACTTCCACAACTTTTCCCATACCAACCCTTCGGGTCAAATCCTATATGCAGTACCATAAAATACAACTCAAGCTGCGACAAGAGTCACAGCTTGGTAACAAAAGGTATCGACAACACCTCATAAGGATCCTTATATCACAAAAAGTCCCAGAGGCCACGTACGCAAATTTCCACAACGCTGACTTGGTAGGGCGGCGGCGTAACCGCTTGCAAATAAGTGGGGGGATACGGGAAAGTAGTTGGGGTGGGCACGTAATAAGAAGCTTCTTATGAAAGTGCTAAGAAATTCTTAAAGGTGAACTTCACAATAGTGAATGATCGATAAAAGTGTAGTCACGGAAGATGGACTTGCCTTTGGTTGGCACGCTTACCGATAAACTTTAAAATATGGTTGCCAAAATTAATGGCAGTGAATGCAGAATCATGGCAAGGTCTTAATTAGGTAGGTTATAGCGGTACTGAAAATAATTGTTGCATTCCCTTGTCAATAATATAAGTTTCAAAACAGATTGAGGCGGTGTAAAGGTGGACTTCAATGCATAATATTAAGTAGACAGGATTAGAAATCTTCCTTTACTAGTAGATTTATAGAGTGAGATATTATTGTAATGCATAAACAATGTTATACTCCAGCAGTATGCATTTTACCTTCCCTTACTCAAAAATTTGCCACTAGCATCCGGGAAAACCTAACCACCGTATATTTTTACCGCAGGAGAGGTCTCGGCATTATTTCGGGCTTATACCGTTTTATAAACGAGATAAAACCTTCGGACGGAGGCATGAAAGAGATTAGAATATTATCCTGAGATATGAAATTTTCCACGAACGGTTTTCAAACGGAAAGTGTCATGGGCCATTGGGCTTAAGTTGGATAGGAAAAATAAGTGTGAATTATTAAGAGTAGAAAAAACGACGGAGTATATCTGCGTGGCACTTTATTGTATTCACGCAATTTAACGTGGATAGGTAGACGGATGTAAATATAGTACAGAATACAAGCGAGTATTTTCGGGTTAAGTTTATTTTTCTTGCGTAATAGAGAATTTTCGTGGAAGTTCATGAAAGTATTTTTGTGGGTTGGTAAGAATACTGTTTCATCCGCTAAGCCGGTGTAGTAACTGAGCAAATTGTTTTTTTTTTTCCTAGAAGTGCTTTTGCTATGTAATAAAGAAAAGCTTTCAGAAAAAAAAACTGGCTTTATAATAATACAATGGAATGAAATCAGGACGAAAATACTAAGAAGAATTCTCGAAATTGTTCTGTATCTCCAGAATATCTTCAGATTTAAACATCAGTATAAGTTTCAACAGTGCAAAGTTATCGCTAGATTTTCTTAGTCGACTCGAGCCATTTTGTAGGTACTTCCACTCGCCCATTCCAACTACAAACTCAAATTGATGTGATGGTCAATTTCGAACAGAAACAAAGCCATACGTTCCAGTAACGGTTAAAGTAACGAAAACCAATTTCTTTTGAAAATGAACCATTTTGAAACGTCACCAACGTATTGTACAATTTAGCACCTTTATAATACAAATATGGAGGGAATATACGTAATATACAATAACACTACACGGAGTAAGCAACGCGCCATTTTGAATTTTTAGGGCTCCGTACCCAAAGGGTGCCAGCAGAAATCTATTTCTTTTTTCTTTTTCAATTTTTTTTTCCTGTTCGTCCGTTCGTTCGGCCGTCCGTCTGTCTGTCACAGGCCTGTATCTTTTGAACTGTAATAGGTAGATACTTGAAATTTTCACAGATTGTGTAACTATTATTATGGCTGCTATAACAAAAGATAACAAATAAAAAATAAGTTACATATTACACCCAAACACGAAACATCTTTTTTTTTCCGGCGGTATTGCTCGATTTTAATGAAGGCAATAATTTAAAAAAAAATGTAGTGGTTATTATATTGTACGGTGGTACGGAATCCTTCGTGTGCGAGTCTGACTTGCACTTGGCCGCTTTTTTATTTCCCTGTTGGAGATTTTTTCAGAACGCCGGATAGCTATGAGATCCTTTATATAACTGAAATGTTGAAAAAATTAAACAATAATCGTATTACATGGGGTTGATTCAGTGATTGTACAAACAGGTTTTTGTATCGGGTTGATAAAATATTTGATAAGCGCTAACCAGTTCTCCTCCAGTACCTACCTATTATTATTTTTGCGAATTTGCTCCATTTCTTGACATTGTCAAATTTTATGTGGGAATAAATTACTGTAGGCTAATTTTGCAGAAGCTAATCAAAAGTCAGTGGTGAATAATAAATTGGTTCAGTCAGGACAATAAACTGTTAAGCAAAATTACCCCCTACGTCAATTTGCCGTGTTATAGCCCTTTTATACAACTGTCAAAGGACAATTTAAGTTTGTAGTAAAAAAAAATACAATCATTTCTCTTAGCTTTACCTACAATTAAACGACTGATCGCTTCTTGTACTATGACTGAATGGTCGAATTGTGGAATGGTTGTAGGTTTAAGAATCAGCCATTACAGCTTCTAACAAACGTCAATCAATTTGACTAGCCTTTTCAGAATAAGGTGCAGCGCAGACGGCACACTTCTTGTGCGATCGAGTCTGCGGCGCACAAAAAGTCTGCATGGCGCGCAACAAGTCGGTCGCGGATTTTTCACAGATTCAACGCACACGACGCACATCTTCGATCATTCTGTCGGCAGAGCTGTAGGGACGTAGACACTATGGAAATCGTGCAGAGATCGCGAAGTATTATTTTGTACATGAAGTACAGAAAGCAGAATAAACATTACAGCACACTTCTTCCCACATTTTTCTTTTTAAATGTCTATCATGATATTCTGCCTTAGAAGTATCATAAATTGCTGGTCTGTTTTGTATTTCTTGAATTAACATCGTTACATCGACCTCTGGCGCCATGATAATAGATCGCGTGCGTTACGTCCACCCCTAGCAAATGCAGATTGCCGACTAAAGTGTGCGTAATTTTTTTCACACACTTTTTGTGCCGAGCGGCGCGGCGCGGCGCGGTGCGATCTGCCCGAATTACATGGATTTTTTGTGCGCCGGACTTTTTGCGCGTCGTGTGCGTTACTGCATATAATTGCATAGGTTCTATTTTCACAGACTAAAAAGTGCGTCACGGATAGTCTGTCGTCTGCGTTGCACCTAAACTATGTTGGAGTCGGCTACCAGGCTAACCTGATTCAGCTATCAGTATTTTACATGGCTGAGTTCTACAAGCCAGTTACTGGGTAACACGATACCCCTTGATAAGACTGGTTGTCAGACTTTTAGGCTTCTTTTTTAGGGTTCCGTACCCAAAGGGTAAAAACGGGACCCTATTACTAAGACTTTGCTGTCTGTCCGTCCGTCTGTCTGTCACCAGGCTGTATCTCAAGAACCGCGATAGCTAGACAGTTGAAATTTTGACATATTATGTATTTCTGTTGCCGCTATAGCACCAAATACTAAAAACAAAATAAAATAAATATTTAAGGGGGGCTCCCCTGTAACAAACGCGATTTTTTTGCCCTTTTTTGCTCGATATCAATAATGGCAACAGGTAGGCACTTGAAATATTCATAAAATACTCAGTTGTATTTTACTTTAATAATAAATAACAAAATTAAAATAAAATAAATATTTAAGGGGTCTCCCACAGAAAAAACGCCATGTTTTGCCTATTTCTTTATAGATAATGGTACGGAACCCATCGTGCGCGAGTCCGACTCGCACTTGGCCGGTTTTTTTTATTTGTACTGTTTGTATTTCTTGTGCGTGTTCCAAATAAAATGTTTCTTTCTTTTTTTCTTTTCTTCGGACTACTCGTAACGACTGTCAAAGATCTATGAATGACAATCAGGACCAACGGCTTAACGTGCTTTCCGAAACACGGAAGTTTCTCAACATGTAATGGACGGTCACCCATCCATGAACCGCCCGCTGCAAGCATAGGTTTACCTTCAATCGACCCATGCGGCTGTTATTATTTAGCCACGAGCAACTTTTAGTAAACTTCTACCTCTTTAACGCATTATATTTCGATTCCAAATTAAATCACTAAACAAACCTGCCACTCATTAATTTATAGAACAATATTGTCCCATTCATAACCTACAAAAAAGAACATACACCACGCCGTCAACAGTAACTGACGTCCATACAAGTATACAAGTAAACCGGTGTTCATGCGTAAACATGCTGATAATCATGGCGTTAATTTATGTCACCGACCAGATTGATCGCTGTTTGCCGTATGTTAAGGATCAAAAATCTGGCATCTTGGGCGTCGGGAGTCGATAGCAGACTCCCGGCCACCGTAGGCGCGGTCTTGCGGATGGCCAGCAATGGGTAGCTCGCCGTCCGGTAAGGACCAGGCCCGGGTCGACGGCGTGTTGTGTTCCATGCGCGTCTCAAAGAGATGTCAGCATAATTGACGGGGTCCGATAGGACCGATGCCTGGCGGGGTCGCGGATTGTTCGAAAGAGTTACCGTGGCTCTGGCGCACAGGCAACTGAAGGAAAACGGGTGGGTTTTAGTCAGTAAGAGTCTGACACGCCCTCCCGCTCCGCCCAGAGCGGGAGAGGTCATTTGTTGATTTACCACCGAAAAAAAAAGGATCAAAAATCTATGAGCACATTTGCAATTATTTTCTAATAAATGTGCAATACGTCTTTAACTGTACAGTAAGTACTTAAAATCACATTGCATTACATTTTTCAATAAAATCACTAAACAAACCTAGCATCCATTCATCTAAAGAACAACACTGTCCCATTCATAACCTACAAAAAAGAACACACACTACGCCGTCAACTGACGTCCATACAAGTATACAAGTAAACCGGTGTTCATGTGTAAACAGTACAATGACAATGGTGGAACAGAATTGCCTTTGATTATGAAAGGGGTTGACAGTCATTGAATATTGATTCGATCGAACGGGTTGTGTACTGTTGTGGAGAATGTGGTTTTGTGTTTTAGATAGAAACATGTTTATTGGAAAGTAAATGAGTGGTTGAAATTCAAAAGCGATTAGGTAGTGTGGTTTTGTTTTTAATTGGGGTGTATTTAGAACAGCTGAGAGTATGTATGTTTAGCCTAGCACGAATATTTTGATATTATTCTTACGTAACCATTTCGTTTATGTGAGTGTATTTAAAATGTTAATACTATTTAATTAAAAATAATAAAAGTCTTGGATGACGTTAATATGTAAAAGAACGAATGAAAAAAAAATACGAAACAAGAAATTTTTCAGACTTTACATTGACCATTGTTGTACCTGTGTCTTGATTTCTGTCTAAAATATTTTCTTGTTTCGTACTTTTTAGATTAAGTACTTTAATTTTTCTGTAGCCGGGTTACAGTTTTAAAACCTAAGTTTTTATTTGATACTTATCCGTTTTAATGCTTGATAAACGTTACGAAAACGTACTTATGAGTATTTCATTAACACCGTCCTAAACACAAAGATTCAATAAATGAAATTAAAGAGCACAGTGCCATCTAGGGACTAATAGAGGTAGGTTACTCTGCTCACTGCACCAAAATATTCACTAAAACAGCGCCATCTATTGGCTAATAGCAAGTAAACAGGAAATTAAATTCCAATAGCAGTGCATAGTGCCTCGAACGAAATCATAGCGCGATTTATTTCGACGCCAACACCATCTCTTGAGCTTCGAAGAAATCGAAAATATAAATATTTCTTTACAACAAATCTTTGTTACAAAGATTTGATTAATGGTGAGTTGCTATCATTTTAATCACGCTTTTTATTGTATAATAGGTATTAGTTGTCTCATTTTTGCTTGTTTTTAATCATTTAAACATTTATTTACTTAGACAATATGATATATACCTATATACATATTTGTTATGCTCGTCAAGAGCTTTCTTTTGATAGCTACCAAATATGTCATGATTATCACAAATTGAATTTTTTTGGAGTTCAAAAGTAAACGTGTAAAGTCCACAAGGAAAATTTATATAACCTATGTCACCCGGACTATTATTATAAATCTATTGAGACCTCATTCATCAAAATTGGTCCAAGAGTTTAGGCGGTAAGGTGGAACACAAGTAAATACAAACATACTTGCATTGATTGCTAAAATCATAACCCTTCCTTTTGGCTTTGCCGTAATCGGGTAATAAGTGAACGGTGACGTGTCGGAGGAGGCTAGTATGGAAGGGAAAATACATTTGCGCCTTCCATTGTTAATTTACTCGAAAAACATAATTTATTCTCAGGGGAAGTCTTATAGAAAATGTAGACTCTGTCTAGCATTTTTAGGGTTCCGTACCTCAAAAGGGAAAAAAACAGAACCCTTGTAGGATCACTTTGTTGTCCGTCTGTCTGTCAAGACCCTTTTTCTCAGGAACGCGTGGAGGTATCAAGCTGAAATTCATATCAAATACTCAGGACTACTGACCCTTGGAGCTGTGAAAAAAATCATACTTCTAAGCCAATCCAATCAAAAGATACAACCGTTTAAGCCGCAAATTTTCGACACTCGCAAGGGAATCAAAACCTACAGGGTACTTCTCGTGAACTCAGATTCTTGAAATTTGGTATGAGACAACGTCTTATAGCACAGATAAAGGAAAAACTGCGAGAAGCATACATTTTTAGTTACATCATATAATCAAGATAATTTTAATAATTTTAAACTTACTTCCCCTTTCCTCATGAACGCGTCGTGGTATTATATTTAAATTCATATCAAATACTCAGGTTTATAATACCTTTACGCTGTAATAAAATCAAACTTCTATGTTTACGCAATCAAAAGAAACAGCAATTTAAGCCGCATATTTTGAAACTCGCAACTACTCGCAAGGGAATCAAAACGTAAAGGATACTTCCAGTCGACCTAGAATCTTGAAATTTGGCATGAAATAACATTTTATAGCACACATAAAGGAAAAATCCAGAAAACCTGAAATTTTTAGTTACATAACATAATAAGGTTCAAATTTAATACTTAATTAGTATTTTTGAACCAGATTTCTAAATAGTGGCTAAAACACTTTGTAAATAAATAACTTTGATAAAAGAACTTTTGCAAGTCTGCTATAATAATAATAATAATAAGTTTATTTTATCCAGAGAGATATACATAGACACAGGTTGTATAATAGTTACATGCTAAGACTTATTCAACTAACAATGGACACAAGGGGAGAAAACAAAATATGCTGCAAGGCTAGTGTACGTATTTCAGTTATATTATAAAATAAATGATGTGTTAATATGAAATAAAGGATTACTGAAACAATAAAGAGACCTTTGTCTTAAATTTATGCTCCTCCAGCTTTCCACATTGTAATGTTTTATGGATTTCATTTAGCAATAAAAATACCATAACTTTTACTTATAGGTATACCTACAGGTTTGTACGGAACCCTCGGTGCGCGAGTCTGAGTCGCACTTGGCCGGTTTTTTTTTGACGCGTAAACGTGATTCTGATATCTTATTTACAAAATAAACAATTTTATTTCATTTTGTCTACTTGGCTATCCTCTTTAGTAGTCCAAAACAAAAATTATTTCTCCTAAGGAGGTATATTAATTCTGTAACACTGTTCTTGCCACCAGTACCCAGTACTCAACCAAATATCGCCAATTGTGATCCAGTATCGGCTTGATTGACAATAGACGCACGTTATGTGTACAAGTTTATATTATTCAGTTGGAGATAAGGACTTAACATCCTCCCGTTATCAATAATAGTTATATTCGTTAGTTTACGAAATGTCGGTGGCTATGAGATGGAGTAAAATTTAGGGGTGGCCCAGTATTTCTAGCTTACGCAGACAGTGAATATTTTGCTTGGAATGCTAAATATTCAAAAGAGGTTTAATTAGTATATTCTACAATAGCGGTTTTACCACCTATTTCTGTTTTTGTCTGTGTGCGCATATTATTAGGCTCAGTAAAACAGCAACAATCATATTTATTGAACATTACTTAGTTTTATTAGAAATTTATTTTATTCTATGTTTCCACAATTTCGATCTCGTTACAAAAAAATACCCGCCACTTTTTCCCAGCAAAGTAATAAACCATAACGCTACAATAAATCATTTTTTTACACTCTAATAAAACTCGTACAGAGACATAAAACAAAGCAACAATAAACAACTACATACGTAGTGTGAACACTTGAGAGGCGCGGGCACGGAACTCCGCTGTCGTCGGCGGTCAACGCATGACTGAACTAATTACGCTACTTAGTGACGCCGTGTGCATTGTGCTGGCAACACCTCCTTTTGTTTCATTTTTTTTAAGGTTGGCAATTTTTATGTCAGTGTTGCTAGCTGCTATGTACGTTTATTGTGCGAGTGGAAGTCTGAGACGTAGATTAATTGTTTTTGAGAGCGATCAAAAGGATTGAGTAATAAGTTGAGTTCTGGGTATTTACTTACAAAGAGACCGTGAAGTCTGTCAATTACGTAATTCAATTACGCAGAAGAAAAAAAACATAATTTAGATGTTTGAACAAAGAATATCATTTTAAAATAAAATATATATTTTTTTATCAGCTAAGATATATAGATGTTGGCAAGAAACACTACAATTCAATTTAAGTAAAGTAGGTAATGTCACTCACTTGGCTTATTGACTCACATATTTTGTCTACTGCAGATCCAACTGAATTCAGCAGTTTTATTACAGTATCTCGGTAACGACTGCGCTACTTAAAACTAGCAGACTATGCATTGTAGAATCAAACCTAAGTTAAAACGATTTAAACTTTTGACCTCTGACCGACTTTCAATTATTTTTTAAATAGATTGACAGAACACTCTCAATTGTATGTTCATTCCATATTTCGATTATAAATTAAAACACCTTAGCATAATACATTTAGCTCAACTAGTTTGTAGTATTTTATTAATATTTTCGACAATCTTTTTAAAGTTTTAACATTCGCACTACAAAAAACATAATCACAAGACAAGTGTCCCCGCCACATTAACGCACTCCAGTGGAAGTAGTAGCCTCTAACGAGCAAGGTGCTCGTCACTTCCGCTCCACTGAAAGTTTATAGCTATGTTTCTAAACACATTTTTTGTACACAATTGTATTGTTAGGTTTTTAGGATGAAGTGTCAGATGATTTAGCAAAATGAAGTGAACCAATCTATCAACTCAGCCTATAGCAGCTGGACATAGGCGTCTCCCAAGCCACAATACCCTGTCCTCCACCTTCTGCATCTGCATCTTCTGCATCTTTTCCGTCTAACTGGGGGGCGTCTCACACTACGCTTGCCGATACATGGTCTCTACTTCAGGAATCGTTTGCTCCATCGGCCATCGGTCCTTCAACAAACATGGCTAGCCCACGACTACTTCAGCTTCCTGACTCTGCAAGCTACGTCGGTGACTACAGTACTTTTCTAGTTTTAGGTGAATGTGTGTAAAAAAATACTGCTGAATGTTTTACGTTTTGAGACTTGCATTTCTAGTTTCTGCAAGTTCTGTCCTGTGACCAGCCATTTATGCGTCGAGAGGTAAAGCTTGACGGGTCCTAGGGAAATGTTTAAAATGTCATGGAACTCGGAACGAAGTTAAAGTTCACCAGAAAAGAAAATTGTAGAAGCTTACTCCTAATTTTTTTTTCTTTTTTCTTTTCTTTTCTTATACTAACATATATTATAGGTTTCATTTCTTTAAAAATCAAGCAGAAAACAGAAAAGAGAATGCTATATTAGCAACTAGCGAGCCGCCCCTGCTTCGCCCGGTTTTTGTGACTTGTCACAATATCGAGATTTCTTTATTTTATGTAAGTTTAATATTAACACATACTAAACACATAAATGTTAGTGAAAACCGCATCAAAATCTGTTGCCTAGTTTAGAAGGACAACGCGGTCACACGGTTTGTTTAATTAATTATGTAATTATTTATTTGTTGATCTAAATAAGTAGTTTTCTTCCAACGTGTAAACAGATAAAATTTAATAGTATCGAAAACCAGGACCCTAATTGCGTAACACACTATCAGTCACAATCTGAATTATTTTGAAGCCTATTGCTAATCCATTCTTTCATATGTTCGAAAAATGTGTCTGCTCAACAACGTAAATAACGCAATGAATGTTGTTGAACTGTCAAAATGAAAGCCGATCCTACTGTTAGTGTGTTACGGAATTACCCCGCGGGTGTTGCTTTTATTTTCTTAATAATATTTACTATTTACTTTATAAATCAAATAATATTTATGATACCAATATTCTATAAAATATCTATACCTACGTGCTTGCCACAAAAGGAAAATCTTTGCATCAAAAATCGTTTTTAAACGCACAGCATCAGGGTTGAGCATAACTGCCTCTTAGACTCACTTGCAGCGCCAATCACTAAACACGTTTAGCGCTAAACGAGTTTCAAACATCATTCTGTCACTGTCATCTTCAAACATTTGGCAGAAACAGGATTATGTTTTAAACTCGTTTAGCGCTAAGCGTGTTTAGTAATTAGCGGTGCAAGTGGGCCTTGCTCGCTAAGTTTTGTTTTAACAAATATTTATTTAGTGGGTTACTGTTCATATGTCTTGTCAATATTTTTGAGTAAATACATTTATGCTTTAAGCTGCAATTTAGAAGTTCCTTACTTACCTTTAAAGAAATGTGTGTGATGTACACACATCACACACATTTCTTTGTGTTCTGTTTTGTATTTTTGTGTTTTCCTCTGCGTCATGCTTATCGCAAATAAACGTATTTTCGTTCTTTCTTTATGTTTCAGTATTTGCACCGTTGCTATAGAAGTACTTTTGCATGTAGTAGTCAAAATAATGCAGTTGTTTACCGATAGGGTGTTAGGGAAACACCTTTGATATCATCGACATTCTATCGCTTCAGTGTCACCTGGCATAAGACCATTCTATCAGAGATCCCGCAGCCGAGAACATAAAATATTGCTGATAATGCAAGCGGGTAGTTTTGGTCAGAAAAAGTATGAAGAACCGTTGTATACGCCAGTTCTTCCCCAAGTGAAGAAAGGTTTTGTGTTTTGGTTTTTCAATCTTTAACAAAGTTTTTCTAAAGAATTTTGTGCTCCATAGATGAACATCATTTAACAATACTATGATATAAATCTATGGAAAAGAGGCATAATTGAATCAACGTAACTACAATAATTTTCTTTTTAAACTACAGCAATTGGTCACGTGCCATACCAGCTAAAAAAGATCCGAATAAGATTTCATTGACATCCCTAACCCTTTCAATGTTTTGTTGTAAGTACTATTACTTTGTCCATTAAGGAACTATAGGTACTGCCAACTAAAAGGAAACAAAGTGTAAGTAGCATCTGTACAAAAAGATAAATAAAATAATAGACGGCCGTAACACCTTATCGGTATACAAGTTTTAAGTGTATCCCCCTATAAAAAGAATCGTAAAGCTTTGCAGGAGTGTTGTGCTTCGACTTTATCGTTCTTAGATCGAATCGAGATGGAAACGGTATCGTTTTTAATGTGATTCGACGCTTTTCTTGTTTGTTTCAGTTTTGTAAAGTTTTTCATTATGGATTTGAAAGTTAAGGACGGTTTCAGTTTCGATTTTTGAGGACAATTTTAGGAGTATTTTTATTTGTTTTTTTTGTGTATGACGTTTATAAATAACGCTAAGTTAGATAAACGTTTAATATTTTACGATACCATCAAGTCCGCTTTAGTAATTTACATCAGCAGTAATTTACAGCAGATTAATAACTACCTACAACAAAGAACGAACTTGACCGTACTTAGGTCGCCGTCATTGTTCTGATTTATCGATATTTTACGTGTTTGAATTTAAATTTTGAGCGAAGATACCAATTTGTATTGTGCTGAATTTTAAACTGTTTTATAAGTAAGAAGGTATTAAAATAATCAGGTATCTTAAATCTACTTTTTCAAAATGAATATTAAATATTTTAGTGTAAAATTATGTTTGATAAATATTTATTGAAACGTGACTATTTTTTAAAGATAACGGAGTCTTTATAGAGAGCTATTAAAAACGAAACGAAAACCCTATTACACTACAAGCAATATCAGCGAAGCGCATTTTCTTTACTTTTAATTAGAGGGCACTGAGGTACACTGAGTAAATTCGACAAAGGACTGCTCTTTATTATTTTTAAAAGTCTGAAAAGGAAAAAAGACACTCATTTTATATTAAAGAAAAGACTTGATATATTATACCACATGGATTTGACGAAAGAAAACTAAAGTACATTATCTAATTCCTTCATCGAACCAATACGGAAATTTCAGAAATAAAAACAAGGTTCCGTCACTTCATATTTATGCAAATAAATATTGCTCTCTAAGTTCGACCTAACAAATTCTAACTTTTATGATATCTCTCAGCTTTATAAGATTATCAAAATTTCTTCCTCATTTATATTCCTTTCGTATAGCCCACGGAATTATAAATAAGTTAGTAGAAGTCTCATATTTGCGTTAACCAAGTAACTCTCACATGGACATGATCAGTGTGAATAAATTTCTGTGGAAATTCGTCGCACAACTTCTACTATCTAGAAATTATGAGTATAAAACTAAATTATAACTAAACATACGATTTTTCAAGCCTATTTGAATTGCATCTGCTATTAAATCTAATGTCTAGTGAATTCACTGGCTGCTTTTTCTCGTTCAGCCAATCACACCAGTTAACGTGAGTTTGGCAGTCTGTTGACTGCTGACCATCGTTTAAAAAACTGGGTGTGAGTTTATTAATAAATATGTTAAAATAAAGTTAGTTGCTACAAGTTTTTGTCGTGTTTATAGCACACAAAAGAAGGAGGCGAATTTCCGAATGATGAAGCATTTAAATGAGATAATTATTACCTATTTTATGTAAATCTAACATACAAGCAAAGTCTAATTAAAATCCAGTAAACCACGCCAATGTACGTAATCATATTTCAATGATTGCGTGCACTGACTGGACAGGTCCACTCGATATGTGTGTTTCTATCCCCAAAAGACCATTTCAGACACTATTCTAGATGGTCTTCACATGATCTGACCAAGATTATGTCTGGACTTTAAAAGAGACTGTGCCCTCTAATTTGTTTCGGCCTTTCTTCTAAGCGTCGTCAGATAGGAAACGCCGACCTCATCTAGTTTAAAAAATATGATTGACGTGTAAAGGTGTTTGTACAAACCTACTTACAGAAATAAAATCATTTATCAATAAAACGCCGCCAAATATTGTTTTTATTTACATCTTAGTTGTCAATTAACTCAGAAAGGCGAGTTTTCGGAAATTGTATAGAATCATCACGACTAACAGAGTTTCATCGCAGCTTGGTTGAGTTTTGTTCCTGAATATAATGTAACTACGTTTGTATTTAACTAGATAACGAGATTACGTAAGAAAGATGAAAATTGGAACTTGTTAAGGCAATTTCGCAAGTCCGGATGTGGCTGTAAAGAGGTTCGTGTTTTGGGTATGTTTTTGTGAATTATATTAGTCTTGTTGGTTGGTCCTTATTGGTTGAGTGAAATTAAGGAGGCAGAGGGCTTCTTTTTTTTAAATGGGTTTACTCTTGGCTCTATTCTAGGTCAGAGATGACAGAGACAAAGTCGTCGATGGAGTGAGCTTACCCAGAAGAAGCCTGTTCACTCTCACTTTGAAGAGATTTGGATTGTATGCGTTCGGAAACACAGACGCAGATAGAGAGTTCCACTATTTTCCTGCTGCACGTCAATGACCTACTTCAGCCTGGTATTGTTGGGTACGCAGATGACATGT
Organism: Dryobotodes eremita; assembly: GCA_917490735.1. Classification (NCBI taxonomy): domain Eukaryota; kingdom Metazoa; phylum Arthropoda; class Insecta; order Lepidoptera; family Noctuidae; genus Dryobotodes; species Dryobotodes eremita. The sequence continues at coordinate 3,464,053 of OU823254.1, read as the reverse complement.
GAAATTCGGAGACTGAGCAATAATAGGGCGGGTCTCTGATAAACTGAGTAGGTAAGTAAGAAGGTTAGGATCAAAACCCCTACATATCCACTTTTTTCAATAAGGGCCTGTTGTTTGATCAGTAGTCAAACATACTAATAGTTAAAATGCGTTAGTTAAACTAACAATTTGTTAAAAATTACATAAGTATGTTGTTTGACAAATGGTTAAGCTAACTATAGTTAAAAAAATTGACAATTTGCTATGAAAGTTAGCCATGCGTAGACAGAGTAGTTAAACTTTAACTATTGTCAAGTGACTAATTGTTAAATTGACTATTGGTCATGTTTAATTATGTATCAAATAACCGGCCCTAAGGCTGAAATCGAAAAAAACTTAATAAATAGTGAGCACATATTTTTGTATTTTTTTTTTAAAGAATGTCGTTTACGTAAGTGATAAATAGGTAACAGTTTTTAACCTGGATATGTTGAGATTTTGAACTAAACGTTAATATTAGACATCATTTTACTAATGAGAATAAGGTGTTTTGAAGTAAACAGTTACAGCTAATGATAGATTTTATCATTTTGTGCAGAAATAATGAAAAATAAATATGCCAAAAGTCTATATGTTGTGGTTTTGATCCTACCCTCCTCAAGTATGTGCAGAAAGCAATGATTTACGCCAAATATGCGCTTTGACGCGGAGTTGGGGACACCAATCCGTAATATATTTATGCGTACTAGAGGTCGCCCATTGGTCGAAATTCGACCTTAATTCATTATAAATAAAACACAAATATCTATTAGACAAATTGTAGGAACAAAATAGGTTTCATCTTACTCTTTATTTTTTATAAACCTTTACTTTGGTCATCTGAATCCAAAGCAACCGTTTGTTTACATGGCATTACATGCGTGTGTGTCAAATACATGTTAGTGTTTGTAATGTTTTTTTTATTGATTTAATATACTTTTTATGCAAAATTTAAAAAAAAAATAGCATTCTGTACTCCTTCTCTATTTAAACTATAAGTGTGTGAAATTTCATACTCCTCCGTCCGCGCAATTTTCGTAACAAGGGGTACAAAGTTTTTGCTTCACGTATTAATATAATAATAATTCCTATGCCAAAAACAGGTACGATATTATGCGAAAATTCAAACTTTGGCAATGTTTAATTCCATTTTATTTTATTTGAGAAACTTACAGCTAACTTATACAGTGTACTGTATGAGAGTAAGATTTAAATATCGATATGTAAGATAAAGAAACAAAGCATTTTCAACAAAAAAATAGCAGCTAAATCAACTGTGGAACTGTGTGACTACATGTAGTTTATTTAACCTTTGACATAACTTTAAAGCAAACGTACCTATCGTCCAACAACCGATACATGCGGCCACGAACAATACTCTAACTGGGCGCACACATACAGTATACCGCATCAAAAACTAGCCGACTCCCATGCCAAGTCAATTGCAGTCGACCGTGCCAGGAATCCTGAAGTTCATTATTCCCATTGAAAACTGGCATGAAATACCGCACAGCTTACTTTAAACAGTAGTTTGACAGGGTTGGACTCCAATTGTTGGCGCCTACAAAATTCCTCTGAGCAATTACGCCGGGAAACGTTAAAGAAAATTGCTCTATAAAAAGGTAGGTACAATAGTATTGAAAAGAATTGTCGGATTGATAAAAATTTAAAGGAAAAGTACTTTTAAGGAATGTTTAAAGTAACTGCAGGGAATTCTTGTGTAGTTTACCGGGTATTGAGTCCGTCCGTTTAATGATGAGTCGCTTGTCTTTTCACTAGGGACTAAACCATTATCCTAATTTATTTATTTTTTGGGGATATAACAGTGTCAATAGTTTGCGTGATGACAAAAATGAGAAATATTTTGTTTTTGTCTTCACCAAAATTGTTTACTAAAACAATGTTACAAACGAACTAAGTAATTTCGTAGTTTATCTTAACTAATTTCCTAAGTAGCTTAACACATGAGCCTGTTTCAAGTTATTTCAGACTTTAAGCTTAGTTTTAAGACTCAACACCTAAGTACGATTTGAGTAATTCGTTTAATAGCCGCTGTAACTGAAACTTTGTTTTAGTCCTACCTACTGGAAACATTTATAATTTGTCGAGGACTAAATGATTTAAAAAATATTGATGGATTGTGTGAGGAATGTTATGACAGAAAAGGGAGTGAATGATAGCGTGATGGTTGACAGTGAAGAACCGAAGAAGAAAACGTATTGCGCTGACCACAAGTAATATGAAACAAGGTCAGAAAGATGATGACTTCATTTAAATTATTGAGAGTACTTAAATACGTTAAATTGAAACATGGTTTCCGCACTCTGAATTATTAAATGATAGGTATAGTATATTGTAGCTACCACTAGGAGTTATTCTAGAGGTGCCATTTGAGCCAAAAAATATGAATAAAAATAAAAGCAAAGAATATGCTATTACGTAGGTACCAGGATTGATAATGCCATCATATAAAAACACTAGCTTCCTCGCGGTGTCACCCACCGTAATTTTTTCTTTCTGATCGGCTCCTAAGGATCGTGATGTTGTAATCTATAACCCTTCCTTAAGAATTGGGCTATCATGTGCAAAAAGAATTTTTCTAATCCGACTGGCAGTTCCAGAGATAAACGCATTCAAACAAAAAAACTCTTCAACTTTATTATATTATAAGTATAGATTGACAATTCTATAAAACGACACAAAACAACATTCCCTCAAGACCTAATCTCAAAACTTCATGAAAGGTTGAATCTAAAGCTAAAAAAAAATGAATCTCTAGTAACAGTAACAACATAAAGGTTTCTATGAAGTCTATATTACAGGTAACAAACACAATTCGTCCTTGATTCTTTTCATATACACAAGCACATGCTGCAGGGAAATGAAGAGTGTACGTTTTCCTAATTTGAAGAGTCGTACTGTCAGTGGTCTGCATAACCTGTCCTCTCTTCCCCTTCCTCTTCTTTGTAAGAGGGGTCACATAATGCACTTACCATACCTGTTACTGTTGGCTAGCACGGATATTTTGATAGCTTAAAGATATTCGGAGGTAATTAATTAGGCTGGATTTGTCGGTAAGGTCAAATTTTGGAATTTCAGAGCCTTAATTTGGTGCAAACCTTAGTCAAAATAAAATTAATAATGGTGTAGGCAATTTTGAAGGTGTCAAAATGATAATTAATTGGTATAGTAGGATGGTAAATGGACCATAACCCTGCAAAACAATTGTATATACTTGATCAAACAAACAAATTAATGGAATGAATGTTATCATACAGTCAATAAAATTATCTGACCAAATTGAAAAGTTCAAATGTCATATCAATTAATAAACCTTTTGGGATTATTACTTTCAACGCTGTTTCGAAGAATATTGCAATGATAAATTTCAGTATTGAGCTGATCAAAGTAAAATAAAAGGCGAATAAAATTGTGCTGATACCGAAATACAACTCCAGAATTAACCAGATAAATAAATGAAGAATTGGGGTGGTATGTTATTTAAAAAACTGATCACTTGGATTTTGTTTGTATGGTTGTTGTTTTCAAATCCAGAAATAAGTTTTTATACTCTTTGTACAAACGCGAAAGGAACTTCGTTCCAACCGGGTGTTCCAGGACACCCGACCCCGACACCTACTTTTTTTGCCAAGTTTTGTATCGAACTTATCTGAGTTTCTCTAAAATGAACGTGTTTCTTATTTTTAGTTTACTTACTATTATTTATAACTTAATATCTCGCGAAAAAAAACGTTAAGTATCACTAACGCTGTACTTAGCTGTAGCTACTCGTATACGTAACTAAGATTTAGGTGAGTACGCTCAAGAAAATTTTAATCTAGATAAACGTTTACTAACTAGACTTTCAGATCATTATACAAGACCAATAAAAGGCGACCATTTGCTCAATTATCATATCATACCAAAATAATAACCTCGAAAACAATTGTAATTTCTTATAAACACAACAGCGTCTTCTCAATAGTACAATTGCTAAACAGGCCATTAGGCACGTTTCCCACCGCCGGCGATTACCGAAAAGCGAGTAGCTAGCAACTAAAAACGAGCAGCGAGTGCGCAACGGCGACGAGCGATTAGTCGCTGGTATCCGCATTTACAAAGCGTGAGACTCTTAGCGAGTGTACTTTTATAGCTTTTGTTACTGCAACAAACTCGACTGCGGTTTGAACAGCCGTCGACCAACTATTAATACGTGTACTGACGGCACGGTTGGCGCAGTAGTTAAGCGATTGACTGCTGCGCTGCGTATCGCGGGTTCGATTCCCGTACGGTACGGAACAAATATTTGTATGACCTATAAGTAGTTGTTCCGGGTCTGGCTGTTTGTGTATGTGAGTTTAAATGTTTGTAAACGCACCCACGATACAGGAGAAATTCCTAGTGTGGGGCAACGTTTTTATCAAAAAAACACGTGTGGCACTCGGAGACTGCCGCGGTAAAGCTATTGCATAGCATTTTTTATCAACTTATGCAATTATAATTATTTATTTATGCAGTATTTTTTTTTTCTTTGATATTAATTCAAGTACAGTCGTACCATATACATACACGTTAAGCGAACGCTCGGCCGAGCTACATGGTAGGCGGAGTCTGGGGTGTTAGGTTTTATTTTCGTCACAGAATTTCTTGATTCGATCGCCGCGCTCAAAGCCCGCGATAAAAGCTATGCAATAGCTTAAAAAACAAATGTATCCCTTTTACTTACACGAGACCTACAATCTTTTGCACTTTTCTTGACCGAGAAAATCGTTCATAGCGAGTCGCTTGCTCGTCGGCGGTGGGACAAGTGCTTCAGACCAAAAAAAAACAAAGAATGAAAAACAAAAAGTTGTAATATACCCAAGCCTACCGTTTTAACAAAGTATCATAATACCAACTGAAGTTCTCTTAGGAAACCGTATAAGTTTTATGTTAATTGGTAGTTACGTATCTAAGAAGAAAGTTGTTAAAGGGAAGTGAACCGAGTATGATGTGAAATAGGACACAACAAGGGAGCTATTGCTTTCACACACTTGTGGGTAGGGTGGCTACGGATCTGTATACAGGTCGGACTTTTTTAGTGTAAAAATGTTATGTTGTATTGTGAGACAATTTCGTACACATCGGGAGGTAAATAACAATGAGAAAAATCGCAATTAGGTTACGTTTTAAATCCACATATCTGTCCATGGTATCGCTGTTTATGTTTTTGTTGTTAATAGTTAGATACCACAAAAGTTCTACATACGGTCAAAGAGCGATAAAATTGAGCAATTTAAAAAAAAACCCTTTACCACGTATGCGTATGTCACCTTCTAAAACTGTTATTTTCATTCAAAATATTGTTGTTTCATTAATAAAGTGCAAGTAAAAATTTACGTAAAGGTGCTAATTTTATTCTTTAACTGTACAAAGGTATCCATAGATATTAATAACTACCGTATCTCAGAGAAATAGATGACATAAGATGATTAGACGGTATAGATGCAAAATTAAAATGTCCTCAGAACAAAACATCAAGAGAGCCAGGAGTGGTGCTACGAGCGTAGACCCTTTACGACACAGTCTACGCGCGTAGACCGTCTACGACAAAGTCTACGAGCGTAGCGGTCTTACAAAACTTTGTTACGTTTTGTTCCATTTTTTAAGTTAAACTTGGTCGTCCTACATACAGACAATAATACAATTACCTAGCGCAAACTAAGTTGCAAGTTAAATGCTCAAAGGCGGCAGATGGTAACTTGATGCGCGATACGTTTCAGTTAATTCGACCAAGTTAGGCTGTTGCTGGTTATTGCGTTTTTCTTTGAGAGTTCGAGTTTCGTTTGGTGGTATAAGGTTTTTATTTCGGTTTTAGTAACAATAAATTTGAGAAAAAAATAATTGTATTATTACGTTATAATCTTTCTAAATTATTTTAGTTAAAAATAATCCTGCTGGTAAACTTGACAAAAAAAAACTCCACTAAACTTGGTGATATAAAATTACATTCATGCAGATAAATAAAATTAAAGCTGTATTTACTTATAATAAGAAAAACTTAATAGTACAATGGATTTTTCATTTAGGGTACAATGATGGTCTTATAGCTAACAACGTTATCGAGCAGACTATGAGAGTGTGCGTGGAGTTTCTTGCCCGTTCTTCTCCATAGGTACCTACTACGCTTTGGAATGGGCAACTAGCTTCATCTTTCTGACTGACCGACCCCTTGAAAATTCAAAAGAGCCTGTAATTGGTTTATTTGAAATAAATGCTTTGAGTTTTGAGTTTTTTTTTGAGTATGTTTAGGCACAAAACTGAAATTCTTCTAAAAATACACTTATACTTTTTTCCAATTAAAATATACGTACATTTTTTCTCGTACCACGTATTTTCCAAGATATTAATCCTGCACGCCATTAAGTCTAGTTTATTTCATTCAGCTAGATATTAACATTTTTCCATCTCCCACGTATATTAGCTAAGAACTAAATATCTAGATGTTCACGTTATTCGCATGACCGGCTAACCCACATTATGTAAAAATAAAACTGGGTAATTATAGCTTTGCTGAAACGTTTAATATGTCGTTGTTTGCATGCATTAATACGTATTGTAGATTCGCAATCAAACTATAAAAAGAAAAAAAAATACATTTAAAAGTTTGGCGAGTAAAATTGTAAGAACAAAAATGATTTACATGATTGTGGACATTGATAAAAAATAAAAATAAAGAGGTTTTTATTATACCAACTGAGTTTAACCGTCATTAACGGTACCTACATAAAGTTAAACCATAAAACAAACTATACGGAATCCCTATAATTATCTTGTTCTTTAATTACGTTCGACTAAAAAAATAATTCAAAAGTACCGCACCGTGCTAGACACTGATCAATTAGCTGTCTTTAAAAAAAATTGGGCTCAGCTCTCTAGACAAGTCGAAAAAGAGAAAATTTGGATCGTTCTGACTACTTACAGATTTATTAAAGACATGGTTTTGTACAATCCAATAACAAACGTTTCATAAAAAGATGAGTTGTACTTCACTACCATTGTCACCCAAATTTCGCGGACAAAACCACACCTAAAACTATGACAAATCACCCCGATATTTACTTATATTATGATCTGTTTTATTGCCAACATTGTTCCGGAGTATATTCTAAATAATAGTTTTTATGAACTGTCTACGGACTTAAGGACGGCTCTATGTCATTGTAAATCGCTGTTGGCAGGTAACCAGAAACAAATGTGTGGGGAAATTATTTTGCTATGATTATTAAACTACTAATGACGAAGGAAGTGACGGCTTATTAATTTTACATTAGTTGAACTCGTGATTTTGTGTGCTAATAGATCTATATACTGCGGGAAAGGGTATTCCACGTGTTATATCAAGACATTTTGCCGTGTCTGTATAGTATAGTCCTCCAGACCGTATTTCGACCATGGCGGCCAATCTCAATGGAAACTAGCCTTCGGCGCATTAGATATTATAGTACACAAGTCTGTGCGTAGACACAGGTGCACTCTCTCTCCCCTCACTTTTATAGTCCGATGGGACGGTAATCCAACACGACCGAAGAGAGATCAGGCGCAGGACCAACGGCTTAACGTGCTTTCCGAGGCACGGGGGTATCACACCACCAACTTGCAAACTCCGGGCTGTTACTAAGAAATTCCTAATGGAAAAACCCAAATAACACTTTGCCCGACCTGGGAATTGAACCCAGGACCCTACGTTCAGCAGTCGCGCTTGCAACCAACGGGGCAATTAATATACAGTATTTTATCATGCAAAACTATGAAAATACAGGGTTTATCTACACACATAAACGTACCTACAAACTGAATTTTCGAATTACTAATTAACAATGACTATTATTTCAATATTTTAAATATCACTTAAGCGGCTTCTAGGAACCAATTAGCTTTAAGTCTGTTCATTAATACTATCGATGAAATTGTTGGCATTGTATAGAACGCAGTTGCGATGAATTGCAATTCTAAGAAAATAATTGCATAATGTTTACTCAATTGCTCGAAAGCATTGAGGTTTTCTTTTTAATACGCTTTTATTAGCTTCACTTGTAACTAACAAACAATGTAATAAAATCATAGAAGTAAATTTTAAGCTACTTCTAATTATCGTATCGAAATTAAACTTTGTATGTATATGTAGTTTGGATGACAAAACTATAATTTGTTATGTCGGAGCTGATCTGATGATGGAGCCAGGAGGTGGATAGTGGAACTCTTCAGTGGCTACAAGTAAACCCTTCGAGGTTAAGTTCATATGATTCGTTTTGACGAGTCCAATAGATTGGGCTTGGGCAACGAGGGTCTGATAATGGAGCCACGAGGTAGATAGTTAAACTCTTCATTGGCTACTAATAATTGTTTCGAATTTTGGGTCATACGATTTGTTTTAACGAGTCCAATAGATTGAGCTTGGTAACGAGGGTCTGATGATGGAGCTAAGAGATGATAGTGGAATTCTTCAGTAGCTGATAGTAAACCGTTCAAGTCATAACTTCGTTGGCTTAAGACTTATTAACAAAATTAAGAATATTCTAGACTAAAAAGTAAAAATATAAATAGGTATTTAAAAATACTAAAACACGCTTTTATCACGCACTAAAAAATATAAAATAATTATATTGTCTTGTATTAATTCTTCTTTTATATCCAATGATTAAATCAAAAAGCGTGAAGCGCTTTTTAGTTGTGTACTTTTTTACATTAAGCTTGTGAAACGTCTCCTCTGTTTAGAGGGGCTATTCGCGTATTTTGAAAAACGTTTGCATTCTAATATCAGCCGAAATCTGTTAAAAGGTCGATTTTTACACATTTTTGACAAGTATTTTTTTTGACAGACTTTGCTGGTCGGTAAGATAAAATTGCAAGTTGACTTTTTATATTTTTTAATTACGGGAATTTACCTTTTGCTTGCAAGAGCGGTACACAAACGCAAAAAGTCAACGTTCTCATCAAAGATATTTGCCCGGCTCTCACTACAGTTAGGAAGAAAACAAATGCAAGTCGATAACAGAGATTATTGCTTGGCACGTAATGTTATTTGGGAGTATCGAGTGTGGCTGCCAAAATCACGAGCGGCGCTAAATCTCTCATCATGGTTATTAGTGATGAAGTTCGTATTTTATTGAAAGACAAGGCAAAATTGTTTGTTACAGTTAAAAGAGTGCAGAATAGAAAAGTATAGTATAGGAAAAATACACTCTTAGTTGAATTGAATTAAATTTAAAATATTTTATATCACATAAACCTACATGGGCACTTAAGAAACGTCAGAAGCTGCTAAGTGCACGGTTCCAATTGGTAATTTCCTATGGAGAAGACCCGGTAAGAAACTCCACGGTTACTCTTTTAAAAATAATTGGCTTTTACAATGTGTTCAAAGAACATTGTTGTGCTCATTATAACTAAAGTAAGATTATCGATTTTCGACCAAACGCAATTTATCCGTTGCCGGGCAAAGTTATAACACTTCCTTGCAGGGAAATGGCGATGGTGAACTATTTTGTATAAGCTGATTGATTGATTTTTTAATTGATAATATTGAAAAATTCTAGCGTCTTCATATTCAACTCACCTGATATTCCTAAAATACACGATGTATCAAACAGCCATAAATAAAACCAACTAAAAATAGCCCTACATTTATATCGACGTGATGAAACGTTTGAAGTGTGCGCAGGCGCAGGTAACCTAGGAAGTGTGGCGTGCCAGCTCTGAATAGTAGCTGAGTCACTGGCACAACTGATAGGTGCAAAGGTCGTTATGATAAATAGGGCTGGCATAATAAAATATTCTTATGTGGGTAGAAATATGACACGTACCTTCCACGTAGCATAATGACGTAACAATATGATATAATTAATGAAATTATGCGTACAAATAACTCGAATGTAATTGATACAGCATTTCGACAGGCCGCAATTTCAGCAAGTCCACTAATTTATCTACGAATCAATTAATTTTAATTCCAATTTTAACTTTTTTTCCCAGTTTTCACACTTTAAATTGGTGAAAGGTCAAGGTCAGGTCTTTTTTAAATTCTCGTACTGAAGATATATTAATTGGTTTAATCCTAATATAATTAATATGTTTTGTAACTAACGACATACTGGGCTTCCGTAAATTAGGTGATTAATGAAGTTACTCCTAATAAAAAGCGCAATTAGTAATTCTGAAAACCATCTCCAAACATTAACGCCTTTAAAAGGTGTCGAAAATGCTTACTACCTAAAACCGAGAAATCGTTCGCTATAATCACCCAATGAGCGAACGAGACATGATAAGCGCTTAAGTACTTCCCATTAGCCGAATATATCTAAAGCTTAAAGTCCTCACCTAGTCTAGCCGCTAACTATGAGATAGATAAAATGAAGGTAGTTAACACCTATCAAGATTCATGGTATGATACAATTATTAGCCGTTAAGAAATACATAATGGGTATTGTATCCTTGGGCTTTATATGGTATCAGAATACCTTTTAAAGTTTTATAAAGTATCTTGTTTAAAAACAGGTCTACTTCACACAATATATCCCTATAACTTAAATGCCTTTTTGAAAGTGGATCGTGTGAAAATTCCACCTCATAAATCCTAAATACTACCACAAATATAATCGAAAGGAAAACTCGAAGTTTAAGGCGGAAAGTAGAAGAAAAAAAAAATCTTACCTCCTGACTGGAAAAATTGCAACATGTTGTCTATTCTCACGTCCACAGCTATTTTAACTTCACTATGGCCGCGCACCTGAAAAAGTAAAATGATTTATGAAAAGATATTTTAAAAGTAGATAAATTATGTAATCCAAGTGACAAAGTGCTAAGTAATGCTAATTTGTTGATAGATATAGAGAGTGCCCAGGTTATTCACAATAGTCTTTGGTAGAATAAACATTTTTTACTTTGCCTAAATATCATTAGTAAGTACTAAAAACCTACCGATAAGCACCTGAGTAGGTATATTATTTTGGTTAATGAAAGTGACGGTAAGTGGCAGTAAAGCCAAAAAAAAAGGTTATATTTAGGAACTTAGGATTACTTTAGGATTTTTTAAAGGCTTGTGTTTAAACGCCTACCAGAAAAATACCTATTTTACTACCAAAACATTCGAAATACTCATCAAATTGTGTTAACCAGAATGGATAAATGCTCACCAAATTGTGTAAAGTATTGTAGAAATGAATCTATTTTCGTTTTTTATTTATAAGGCGTAGTCGATGGAGCCCCACCTGGCGGGGCTCCTACTTCTGGGTGGTATAAAAAAAAATACCACAAAGGAGATGGCGGCGTCTGAAAGACCCTGCCATCCCCTTCGAGGTATTTTTTTATTTTTCTTCTAACCTAACCTGTCCGAGTTGGGGTGCCCCAAGTCCCGAGCTCGCTTCGCTCGCTCTTGCATCCTATCCTATCCTATCCCTTACATTTTGAAGCAAACTTATTTTTGGTGAGCAAGTTAAACAAGATTTGGTGAGCATTTATCCATTTTGGTAGGCAAAAAGAATATAAATACAACACGTACAATTATTTTGATGAGTGTATAATTATTTTGGAACTTAAAACGTTGTTCTTTGGGCACCTCGGTATAGAGTGGGTTTATTTTATTTGAAGTTAACATATTTTACTTGGTACTTAGTCTTAGGGTCTAAAAATTATTTTGGTGAGCATTTAAATTGTAGCCTATTTTAAATTTCATTAACAAAATCCAACGAAAATTTAAGGATTTCACAATTATTTTGCCTTAAAATTATGTTACATTCTAGGTAAATTTAGTTCTAAGTTATCGTCTAAATGATTACCTATTTAACATATTATTATGGTAATTTAAATTAAACATGACCTTTGAACTTTAGATATATCATGTAATATCCTTTTGTAAACGAGCGTAACACTAAGGACTAGTACTTAATGCTGAACATAAATTACAGCTTAACTTGAACATAGAGGTGATTAAGATATAAGTACACTTATATATAGAAGATTAATAACGAAATGACGTACCTGACATAGCTCTTAGAGACAAGAATAAAAAATTGGCCATTATAATGATGCATGGAGGCCATCAATATGAATAGCACGTCGCGGATTGTTCGAAAGAGTTACCGTGGTCCTGGCGCACAGGCAACTGAAGGAACACGGGTGGGTTTTAGTCAGTAAGAGTCTGACACGCCCTTCCGCTCCGCCCAGAGCGGGAGACGTCATTTGATGATTTCCCACCCAAAAAAAAAAAGGGGCCAACGATAGTTGCAAGATTCCAGAATAGCAACCACGAAGAGGAAGGGTCCGATACATAGCAATGGGACTTTTAAGTTTTGGAATGGCGACCGCAAAGGGCGGGATGACCCCCATCAGACGGATGGAAGGATCAGTAAATGGATGTAAGTTGTCTAGAAGTGACTATTGTGTAAAACTGTCCTTTCAGTCTTTAGGCTGATTTAGAAATTGTAATGATTACGTGAAGAAATAATTACTAGATAGATATTTCGACACCTGCAAGGAATAACATTGTATCTAATATTTAGTAACTTTACAGGAGGGCGAGTAAAAGATTTAAAAAATTCTCGCAGATTTCGGTTAAGTCTTAATGCCAACCATCCTTGAAAATATTAGTCCAGGAGGGAATAGCTGGACTTATATTTTCAAGGTTGTTTTAAATCTGGGAGAATTTTTTAAATCTTCGACGCGTTCTCCTGTGAAGTTACTAAATATTAGATGCGATGTTATTCCTTGCAGGTGTCGATTTTATCTTACGCAGAATATGTAGCACAGCTCTTTTACAATATTGCTAATTCTTATAGGTACAATGGCGGTCTTACCGCTGACATATAGGATTTAAAAAAATATGTTTAATGTTCTAGTACGCTAATTGGTAGTGCCGTGCTTTCCTATCATTTAGATACATACGAGATCCGTATTATGACAAAGACTTAATGATGTGTATGTGTTTAGTTAGTAACCGTTTATATAAATAAATAAATGATGAGTACTGCTAGAAAACCTTTGGATGAACTGCAAGAACGAAATAAAAAAGGGTAGTCAATAGTGTACTGCTAACATAATAACTTTTTTACAAAAAAATAACCGACTTCCAAAAAAAACACTAATAAACGTGAAAAATTACTTTAATTTCGGAATTTGGTATGTTTGGTAATGTATTTTCGTTTTTGGCCCCCGACTTCCGAAATTAAATTTATTTTTCACATTCTTTTTTGTTTTTTTTGGAAGTCGGTTGTTTTTTTGTAAAAAAGTTTTTATTTTTCACTTTTTAGTTTTGGTACCTGCCCCAAAAAATTTCGTATACCACTACTTGATATGTAAATAACCGTGACAGGAAATTATTAAAACATCATCAATATAAACTAAGTGGATAAAATACGCAGTATTAAGACTAACTCAAAAACTACTGGTCAGAACTTGATCAAATTTAAATGAGACCACATGTGAAGCACCAGCTTTCAAATAAAAAAGGAATCATCATAATCGGTTTACCCAGAAAAAAGTTCTGAGATAAAACACATTAAAAAAAATACAGGTAAATTGAGAACCTCCTCCTTATTTTGAAGTCGGTGATAAATTAAATAGTAAGTCGGGTAAATTTTATTTTCGTATTTTATGGGTATAAAGTTGTACTAAAATCTATTTGGCTCTACTGTTTGTGTCTGGCTGGTTTTGATACCATTGAATAGATGACATTTAAAAAAAGAAAAATAGGTACAAAGTAAAAACGATTTCCCGCCATTTTTTAATTGTTTTTCTGTCCGCCAAAATGAGTGAATCTAACGAAGAAATTCGACGTATTTTGAAGTTTTATTACAAAAAAGAGAAAAATGCGACACAAGCTGCGAAAAAAATATCTGTCGTTTATAGACTTAAAGCAGTGTCAGGAAGAGTAGCACAAAATTGGTTCAAGCGTTTCAGTCCGGGAATTTCTTGGGGTCAACTTTATAAAGTGTATTAGAAAATTCTAGACACACTTACCGAGGGTCCTTACAAGCCGGTATTCATAATTCCTTCTCAGTCACAAGATAATATTTTTTTAAAGGAGTGGCGCTAGCGTACCGCCTGTACGCCCTCTTAAGTTATAGATTCAATTATGAGTTTCCAACGATTTATTTACTAAATAAAAATCTACAGTAACAAATTTTGTAGTTTTTCATACGTATTAAGCAAAAAATTGCTTTAAAGAAAGAAATAATGTTTTATTACAAAGTTGTTTTCGTTCTAGTGTTGGAGTTTGTAAACACAACAACGAATCAAACAATATTCTATGTAGCTGTATGTTGTCTTTCGCTTAGAAACAGATTAAAATATGGCATAGAAACAATTAAGATTGCTTGATCTCAAAATCTCAAGATAAACCTGCCAAGTACATACAACAATATCAAACGAAACTCGTCAATGAATTTGCACAATAGACTTTAATTAGAAACTTCAGCCGCCGTTTCTTCGCAAATTACCTGGATATTAATTTCCAATAAGGAAAATGCTTTAAATATTAACTCAACATGTTTGTAACAGTGAGTAAGAAAGTAAAGAAGGGGCAGTTGAAACAAAATTAGAAAATCATTTAAAAAAAAATCGTTGTTACTACTTTAAGATCTTGAACGCAAAATCGAACGCAGTTTATAATCTATCCATTTATATTTTCTAGCTGCGCCCCGCGGTTTCACCCGCAGCGGTACGAAATATACTTTACGACCTATTCTCAGACATACCAAATATATAAAAAAAAAAAAAACATAAAAATCGGTCAAGCCGTTTCGGAGGAGTTTGATAACAAACACTGTGACACGAGATTTTTATGTATTAGATATTAATTGCCACATGTCTGACAGATCATCACTTGAGAACAGCTTGCCCATTTTGGCTGATAGTTGTTGTGTTCTTAATTGTCAGGACAAGGTTTGTATGTTTTTTTTTGTAAATTAAAGAAAACGGAAAAGCTACTGGAGACAGAGACATGAAATTCACCCGGGTGACGCCGGATATGAACAGCTAGTTTTGAATAAAAATATGTTTTTGTTTCTGGAACTCTACTTAAAGAAATAAATAAATAGAAACCTATTTTTATTTAACCTGCACCCTAATTGCGTAACACACTATCTGTCATAATCTGAATGATTTTGAAGCCTATTGCTAATCCATTGCTTCAATATTTTCGAAAAATTTGTTTGCTCAACACGTGAATAACGCAATGAATGTTGTTGAACTGTCAAAATGAAAGCCATTCATACTGTCAGTGTTACGCGATTACCCCACTATTTTTATTTCACTTGAATCTACGAACGATTGCTCATGGGGCTTCTGTTTCTATAAATTTAGTGTACAAACGATTCCCTTTATGTTAATAACACAATTAATCTTCCCTTTTGTTGAGTCAAAGTTTCGTAAATTAATTTATGTATAGCAACTAATAGGTAAGCGACGTCGGCTTAGATAGATTAACGAGAATTACTTAATGTGTGCTTAACTTTAGTAACTTTGAACTTGGGAAGTTGGGGAGAAGGGCCATTAGCCACTCCCTTCTGCTAGCCTGAGAGGATGAGAATATGTGATTTGATCAAAAAAAATATTAAATGCAACGCATGCGCATCTCAGAAGTATAAATGACCGGTGGATTCTGTAAATATCTGACCGTGAAAACTTAAGTGAAGTGAGTTTGAAGTGAGTTGTCATTCCACTTAATGCTACACTATTGTCAGCTTACTTCACCTAAGTTAATACGGTGAAATGTTTACAGTATAGATCGGCTGATCACACACGATACAAGGTCAAATTAAATAAATTTGCTAGCTAAACTACACTGACGTGAAGGTCACCTCTAAGAAGTTTTGCTAGTTATTTTGAATTGACGCTGTATTATTATTGGTCCTTGAATATTATTCCCACAATATTATTCTCAATGTTTTATATCATTCAAATGAAACTCTTCCAAAGTCGCCACAATAGATTAATTATTACATGTATGATTGTAGTGCATAAAAGGATTCTATGGAGCTTACTTAATTAAGTTTTGCAAAACATCAATGGGCAGAAAGAAATTGAACATGTTTAGTGCAAAAATTAATGTTGATACTATGTATTTGGACAGGTGGAGGACCAGTGGATAAATTAGTCAATGTTTAGAGGTAGGTTGTCAGTAACCCGTCAGTCTCAGTCAGGTGTCTGAGAAGTCAAAATGGTGTTAAAGTGTCAGTTAGGTTAATCTAATATAATTATTTTTAAAGATTTGATCAAATCAATCTTTTGATTTAGATTTTTAAAGTCTCAATAAGGTTTTTGAAGATAAGATTAAAATACTTCGCTACGAAAGGCTGACTTAAGTGGGAATGATAATTTCGAGATAAAGAGTAAAGTTTAAAAAGATTTTGTTAAAACCAATTAAGAATATATCATTTTTGACACCAAACGTAAAAGATATTCAATCATCTAGTTTGGATAATGACGATCACTCATTTATTTTTGATTTAATAGCTTTGTAAACTTGCTTTGCTATGAAAACAATCTTTTGTGATTTTATTTTTCACCCAAGGTCATTTGACTGTCAATTTTACACTTGTTTTTCTAAAATTCTAAATAGATGTCAATCAATTGATCGGTATTTGTTAAAAACTTATTTTGTACAATTATTTTTCATTAATATTTGATAAGGATTCACATTTCTGAACCATGATAGCCTCGTAGGTACCTATATAAATATAACATTGTTTATTTATTTACAATTTTTGCGGTTTTTTTTTTGTTGCTGGTTTCGCCTGCTATTGATCTCGATCACGCCTGATGGAAAGCTATGGATGAGGTATCCTCAGTTAATTTTAATCATGGCCTGGCAGTATCCGGCCCTGGTTCAGGCCATGGTACGGAGCGAGAGGGAATGGGAAGCCGTCACCTCCTTCTGCGAAGCAGTAATGCTCGCGAAGGAGGAGGCGGAGCGCGAGAGGTAGAGGCAATCACTGCGCCCTCGCGCCCCTAGCCGCCGCAGGAGGAGGAGACACCCTGGGCGTCGGGAGTCGATTGCCGACTCCCGGCCACCGTAGGCGCGGGCTTGCGGACGGCGAGCAATGGGCAGCTCGTCGTCCGGTAAGGACCAGGCCCGGGTCGACGGCGCGTCGTGTTCCACGCGCGCCTCAAAGAGATGTCAGCAAAATTGACGGGGTCCGATTTACCGATGCCTGCCGGGGCTGCGGATTGTTCGAAAGAGTTACCGTGGCCCTGGCGCACAGGCAACTGAAGGAACACGGGTGGGTTTTAGTCAGTAAGAGTCTGACACGCCCTTCCGCTCCGCCCAGAGCGGGAGACGTCATTTGATGATTTCCCAGCCAAAAAAAAAAAAAGGCCTGGCAGTATGAGTAATTTTTGTACCAACCCAAATGTCTTTTCTTTGGTACCTATTGTTTATCGAATCGTTGAGCCTGCTTAAGTTCTGAGTTGAGCTGCACGATTACTGACAAATGCGTGCACTGACTGGACAGGTTCACTCAATCTGTGTGGTTTTTCCTCAAAAGACCATTTCAGACACCAATCTACATGGTCTTCACATGATCTGACCAAGATTATGTCTGGACTTTAAAAGAGACTGTGACCTCTGAGTTAATTTCGGCCTTTCTTCTCAGAGTAGTCAGATAGGAAACGCCGACCTCATCTAGTTTTAAAAATATGATTGACGTGTGAAAGTGTTTGTTCAAACCTACTTACAGAAATAAAATCATTTATCATTTATCATTTACGATTGAATGAGCGTGCCCAAAATATGTCTATCTACTCTTTCTTTGAAGGAAAAAATTGTTTAGAAAAAGAACCGACGCTAGCGGATTTACGAGCAGAGCAGTAGAGATATTCCAATCCATTTCAGAATAAATTCTTCCATAATTATAGAGGAGTGACAATTGTATGGTCTAATCTTTAGCCATAAAATATGGCCATTGAACCGCGAAAAATACGGACATTCAAACCACACATTTTATAGCATTTCCCATACGACAAACGACGCTATAAATGTTCATCAAGTCCAAAGTTTATGTACGTAGAAACATTACAATTTACGACGACACACTTTAAGCTATTTCGCGTTTAAGTGTTCAGGAATTACCGTTATTAATTATAGTTCTTGTACCACTAATATAAGTTGCTATTTCGGTACTTACTGTGCTTCAATTCTATGCGTATAATGTTGTTTTGGTAGGTAATTGTCTTGTATCATGTGATTGGAAATGACTGTTAGATTAATGCCGGATTTCTGCGTTTACCTAATCACGAAAGAGGTATCTTTATATTCTGTTTACCTATTCTCGAGGTATGTTTAATTTACACATTAATAAACTAAGTTGCAGATTTTAGAAATCACTTTACGACGCTAAACCAACAAACGCTTGCGAAGCTTAGCGAAACAAACGTTCAGTGGTCCACTTTAGCCCTGGATCGAATGAGCTGGAAGTCATTGGGAGAGGCCTTTGCCCAGCAGTGGGATGATGCAGTCTAATAGTAGTAGTAGTTTACGAAGGTACGTTGAAAATTGCAGAATGTTGTAAGTGTTAAATTAAATGACAAAGTATCAAAGCGAAATAAACATTGGCTTTAATCGACATCGTAATTGAATTGAAACTACTAACTGAAATATAGACAAATATGCGCAGCATTTATTTCGCAGGACATTGACATTGATCAAATCTCTGTGCACTTGTAGTGCACAGAGATTTGATCAATGTCCCCCATGCTAGATGTAACCTGTATTAAGTCATCCATCCGTCCATTATGCGTGCCTACAGGTAAGTAAGTAGTTCTTATTTTTTAGGGGAACAATTATGTGCTTAATTTTATAACTTGTAGTTTTAAAACGTGCAAGTGACATTAGACCTTACAGCGATAAAGTTATAGCAAGGTCAACTTTACATCCACTACTTTTAATTTCGATACTTTAAACGCTAGGGCTTTATACAATCAAATTGTATTTCTAAAATTAAAAAGGTATTTAGACAGGTGCTGTAACTTGAACCTGAGTAAAATCTTTTGCCCCGGATAGTTTCATAAAAGAAAATTCCTATATTTACCCACTACAATGCAAATATTTCAGCTATTTCCAGTTATAAACAAGGATATCAAGAGCAGCTGTGTTGAGTCACCGTCTCGTTGTCTAACTACCTTGACCTGCTAATATTACATTCTTTCAGTGACGTCACGTGTTTTGAATAGTTTTTAAGAAGTAGAGTGTTGGTTAATTGGCTAGTTATTATTATTTTGGAATATTGAAAACCGTGCCTTTTGGACTCCGCAGCGAAATTTAACTTTGCCTACTTTAAAAAATAAACATTATAGCTAAAGGTATTTCTCTGTCATATTTTGAAAGTATGGCGCTACAGGGCCTACAGGTGGCCACATACCTACTATATGGGATAGGAATGTCTGAATGCACCATGTTCTCTATAAAAGAACAAAAAATATGATCTTAATTCAAAAACCTAAGTTATTAATCCCTCTAAAACATTAATTGAAATTGTGCAATTATGCAGGTATAACTCACTTTTTTTTCTTGATAATCTTGCATAGACACAGTTACACAGTCAGTAACTACAGACTATGATTTAAATAATAATTCAGTTCTCTGCTATCGCTTGATTAGTACTGAATTTAATGATGATAGTTCCCACCAAAAACACAATAGCTATATCTTTATTTCACTAAAGGTAGCAAGTTCCTCAGATCGATTTAAGTCTACAACATCAGACCCACAATTTTGACATTGTTTTTAGTATGAAATGTGCAGTACCTACTCTACGTGATGAAAATTTGAACTAAAGCTTATGTCACCGTGGATAACCTTGGTTAGATGTAATACTTTTTACAATAATTGTATACGGAGAGAACTACCTTTCTGTTCATAATTTTAAAAACGAAAATAGAAGTATGAAGTTCTAAATCGAAGCAAAAACAGTTAGCAGATGTGTTAGTTAAATATATCGAAATAAAGTGTTAGAAAGAACAATCTTAAAATAGAATGTCGCGCCTGGGCACTCTCCAATTTCATACACAGCAACAAAAATAAAAAAAACTTGTCACATGAAATAATTACACCACTAATCGTCACTATGTCACTTAATATAATCGATAATAAACACAAATTCATTAAAAAATCTACACAAAATTAAAGACGCACGAACCAATTTTTTATTTCAGAATAATTAATTAAAAAACATTTTGACAGATCAACATTTTCGGCGGGAAATATTTTCGCTAATCTGTCATTGCATTAATTTTTTTATAATGCAAACTTTTTATTGGAAACTTACTGTAGTGCGCGCGCCTAACGCAAAGATACTGCTTCTATTCAGCCCATCGCGTTTCGTTCGCTAAATTCTAAAAAAAGATGGGACACTCATTCGCGTTGAGTGCGAGACTACATATCGGGACGACATTGTAGTGTTTTTTTAATGGGTGGTGTCGGTACGTCTAGTTTCTTTTAGAACTTGACTCTTATGATATTGTGTCATTGTAAATAGGTTATTGGTGCAGTTGCACCAATACTCAATAATAAATAAAATTGTGAATTTTTACAAAAGTCGTAGCATTGTATGAAAAATATTCTTCGAAAACACGTTTAATAATGTATTTAAAATTAATTTTAAAATTCAAATACACTTTCTGTGCATTGTGCTAAACTCCGGAAAATTTATATATCAACGAAATCTTTTTCTAAAACGACTTAACACTAACGATGTTTACTCTAACAATATTTTTACAACAGCTTGTGATGTGAATTAATTTTTATAGTCTACTAAAACAAACGCGATCTCTTTGATTATGTTTTACGTGCGAACTTAAACAGAAGTTAATACACATACATACATAAAAAAGAATAATTAATTCTAATTATTTAAGTCTATAATAATTTAAGTCTGGTTTCTTTTTGGCAATTAATTAAATGATTAATTCCCACCAATTTGTAAAGACTAAACTATGTCACAAAACAGTTTGGTCGGTACAAAAAGCATAAACAATAGGCATGATAAAAAAAATACTTTGATTTAAGACTGTATTCTTTATTCAAAAAGTTTAAAGGTTCCTTCAAACAGGCGCGACACGCGACGCAAATCGCACGAGACACAAAGACACCGCTCGTCGCGCGACAGGCGGTGCCTTTGTGTCACGTCGCGTGTCGCGCCTGTTTGAAGGAGTCTTAAATGCGGTTCTATCTGTAAAGTTTTACGTAAAAGTTTTTCCATACCTACAAAATAAATTATTTTCTAATAGTGTGTTTATTGAATGGGATCTCTTTTGACTCCTGCGCCCTAAATAACTAATTATTTCTAGAAGCACTCACACAAGTGCACCACTTTTCAATGCCAATACACGAAAATTAAGTGGGTGACAGTAGCTATTAATAGTAATTCTAAGTTGTGTATCCGTGTTGTTGTTGGCAGAGAGCGGTATTTCGTAATGTCACTACAATTATTGAGTGCTCAACTATTGGCTCCGTGTGCAATAGATGTCATTACAATTTTCACACTCAATTTAAATTGCCACGCTGTATTGCTCAACTGTCATTGAATGGATTCTTTGATTCCTACAGTCCTATGGCTCGCTATAAAGTATATAACGCTTTAACAACCATAGCTTGAAAATCACGCCCTGTCATACTGCAATTGCAGCCTTGTTCAACAATGATTGATGCAAATGACAACCGCTTTCCATTATATTCCATAATATTACTATGGATACCGTCGATTTACAGTCTACCATGGACTATGAAATCGCACGTAACGACCAATTGGAACCGTGAACCTTGCTTCTGACGTTTCATAAATGACCATGCAGGTTTATGTGAAATAAAATATTTTGATGTTGATTTTGCACCTTTAATAAAGATGAAATACGAGTAGGAAGAGAATATGTCAAATAATATAATTTTCACAAATTAAGGCGCTTCCCCGACCAAACGACCTTGAGCGTTCGGTCCTTCTCTGTCCCGTCGCTGAGTCTCGCTTTGTCCCGCTCCCTGCGCACGCCCATTTATCATAAAATTCACAAAAAAAAAAAAAAAAATTTTAATAAAAAAAGACAAGCGTTCTTTTAAAATAAAATAAAACGTGAAATATAGAGATTTTTGTACGACCTATCCATTAGTATAATCCTCAAGTTATTAGAGCGTCACCTTTAGCAAAAGATGCATGCAATCAAGAATTTTATTCACTTTTTTACAAGGAGATTTTAAATGTAATTATAATACATCAAATCAAATAAGAACGTGCAATGTTATGATAGGATATCGAACATTAATAATGTGCTTTAAGATGTAGTTTATTACTAATCATTATTGAGTTAATAGCCTCTGAATAACGCACTATTGCAAGGTTTTGCTCGGGGTAGCGCCTTAAGATCAAAAGTAACTGATAATTTTCATTATTTGCAGGACAAGACGCAGGTGTTACTTACGTCATTCTAGCGTACAAGCTAATGGCATTAAAAAAACTACATAGCATTATGTTTTTACTAGAACGTACGACGATAATGGCGTTTCACGTGCTCGCACCGTGTAACGACACCAATATGGATAATTTGGAATTCCTCCAAATGTGACGACATTAATGGATCCCACTCAATTACTCATGCTTACCTGTCGTATAATTCACGTTGTCACTAAATCATTATTATTATCACAAATAATTCCGTTTCTAGAATTATTTCATGAAATGTTAACCTTTGATAGGATGCAAAATTTTCCGTCATTATTGTTATTAATCATCATCGTCGTCATCATACGCGATTTTGCTTGATTCTCAGCTACTCTCGTTTCACGCAGCCACCCTGTGAAGATAGTTGCTCCACTTATTTAAGGCTCCCACAGACAGGCGCGACGCGACAGCGCTACACAAAGGCGCCGCTCGTCGTGCGACACGTGGTGCCTTTGTGTTGGGCGTCGCGTCGCGCCAGTGTGTACGAGCCTTTAGCCTGAAAACATCGTCGCCTACCGAACGTTTGCTGGATTTTCGTGTTCTCAAGGACACTTCAAATCAAATCATTTATTTGTTTGACTTAATCTAATTCAATTGGTATTTCAAATTAGAAGCAGTTTTTTCTCCTTCTAAATACATCATTATAAATCCTTTCAAAATTTTCTTACAAGACTAACTACGGCAGATCATACTTCAAAAACGCAACACGTGTCACCACACACACGTGACAACGACATTTGTCTCTCCCGTCGCAATATTGTCGATTCCCCATAGCTTACTGGCAAGAATGCCAAACTTCCTCGCTAACGTTAAAGCCGTGCGTTGGCAGTTGCCACGCTATCGCTTCCAGCGTCTATTTATGTGATCACTGAGCGGGTTAAGGGTACCATACGTCGTCTGGTGCAGAAAGACTTCTCCAATTGCATGCCATTTAACTCCATCCACAGCTAACCTCATCCAGCTGCTTCTAGCTTCCCTGCGAAGATCGTCGCTCCACCTAGCCCGAAGACGTCAGTCCCCTCTCAAGAATACGATTTCATTAATAATGTATTATCGTTCCTATTAATTGCCTAGTACAAAGAGTTTTTCAAATTAGAAGCAGCTTTCTGTCCTTCTACGTGTTCTAAATTTTTGAGATTATTATCTTGGAGCGCAGTGGTGGCCCAGTGGTATCGGCCCAGACTTATGAGTTGTAGGTCGTGGGTTTGAACGCAGGCAGGCGCTTTACTTTGTGTAAATAATTTCATCACCACTGCTCTCAAGCGGTGAAGGAAAACAAAGTGAAGAAACCGGCATGTCCTAGAACCAAAAATTCGAAGATATGTGACATCTACCAACCCGCTTAGGGCACGCGTGGTAGATTACAGCCCATTCCCTCTCAATGAGAGGAGGCCTGTGTCCCAGCAGTGGGGCCATTATAGGCTGATTATGCTTTAAGCATTATCTTGGAAAAAAATGTGTAGCTTTTTTATAAACCAACAGGAAAGGTGTAAAAACCACCTATTCCAGTTTTCCAACAGGAATCGTTACTGCAGAACATTCTTCAAGAAAGCAACACGTGTCAGCACACACACGTGACCAGCACATTCATCTCTCCCGTCACAATATTGCCTATTCCCTATAGCTTGACTGGCAAAAATGCCAAACATCCTGGCTAACGTTAAAACGGTCTGTTGGCAGCTGGCATGCTATCGCTTCCAGCCGGCTATTTATGGAAGCCCCGAGCGGGTTAAGGGCGCCCACCGCCTAGATAGTGAAGTATGTCGCTGGCAATCTGGTTTTGGTTCATTTTTCCTTTGCATAAACTCAAACTCAAAGTATTTATTTCAAATAAACGCTTGCACTTTTGAATTGTCAAGGGGTCGGTCAGTCAGAAAGACGAAGCCAGTTGCCCATCCCAAAGCGTAGTATGTACCTATGGAGAAGAACGGGCAAGAAACTCCTTGGACACTCTTTTAAATCAAAATATGGTTACAAAATATTGGTTACATCATTCATGTTGAAATTATGCATGTGAACATAACATAACAACATCCCTGCAATCCCCGAAGGGTTAGACAGAGGTGTACTTATCATACATCTACATTTAGCCAATTATGTTTAAGTCCCATATAGTAGAGGCGAGCCCATTGCCATCAGCCGGGCACGAATTCAGAGTCCGAGCTGGCACAAAGAAATTCCTAAGTATAGAAAAACGCAATAGCACTTTTACCGACCAGGGAATCGAAATCTTACGACCAGTAGACCAACGAGGCAGTTTTCCTTAAGTTTTCTTCGATTTATTTTGATACTTATTAGATACATTTTTAAATATTTAAAAAGATAGTGGTCCGCCGGTAACAGGAGCAGGGTCCAAGCTACCGGTGGTTAGGACTCTAGAGACAGGAACCTCCTCACGATGCGAGCCGTATCGAGGAGTCACCCTGTGTAAAATGTCTACATTTATATCTGTAATTTTTATGGTGTACATAATAAAGAGTATTCTATTATATTCTTCTATTCTACTGCTTTCTGGATCAGGCCCCTGATCCAACCGCCTAACAAGAGCCTCGAGAGATGCTGATCGAGACTTTCGGCCATCAGGCCATTGGCCGATACGACAATCGGCATAATGATAATAATATATATAAGTTTCTTTATTATTATCAGCATTATTATTAATAGCCTTGATCCACGCACTGCTTGGCATAGGCCTCCCCCTTTTTTGCTATGCTTTTCTAGGGGACCTACTCTTTAAGTGCGTCTACAAAGATACGGGCCTGTCTTAAAGTAGTTCGATCCTTGAAACTAACGCTACTCCTGATTAATTAACTTTTTCGGACGGGAAAAAACACATCGGGAGTAAGGACAATTGTCAAATCGTTTTGTCAATAATTTTTAGGTCCGAAAGTGATACGGAGTAGGAAATATCCGTAACTATCCGAAAGTACGGATTTCGTGCTTGGAGAGTAGACCACCTGATCTATGCGAGTCACATCCAGCCACGATCATTTATAGGTCGAGCCACGCCGTCTTTGGTTTCTTGGTTTGGAACATTGTATTGGTCTGTGTTTAGTGCGGCCTTTGGATACAGTATATTATGACACAATACTTGCCATCAGTCAAAATTGCCTACCGACTTAATTGGTTCATGGATTACCTAATGTGTAAAAATAAAATAATAAACTCAAACTCAAACTCTTTATTTCAAATAAACCAATTACAGGCACTTTTGAATTGTCAAGGGGTCGGTCAGTCAGAAAGATGAAGCTAGTTGCCCATTCCAAAGCGAAGTAGGTACCTATGGAAAAGAACGGGCAAGAAACTCCATGGACACTCTTTTAAATCAAAATTAATAAAAATTACAATTTAATAAAAATTACATGAAAATAATAATTACAACATAATATATTACGTTGAAATAATAATTACTTGAAAATTCTGCTGTTTTGGCTTCAAGGGTGGCCATCCCCTTGGTGTCACAGGAGGCAGTAATTATAATTTTCCATCAAATGATTGTTGTCATACTTGCCACCATAAGGCATTGAGAAGTATGTAAGTGTCGTAAGTGCTTAAAGCTTGTACTCGTAATAATACCAAAAATAAAAAGAATTCCAAAAAATGCCCCCACAAATATTTTCGCCTTGTATTAATACAAATAATCATCAACTTTTATCCTATTAGTCATTAGCATATTAAGTACAAATCGAAAATACGTAAAAATTAGAGGTAACTTCGTGATGTTGTTTTATCGAGAAATTTTTTACATTTTGTGTTTCTGTTACACAAAAAGTTTGAAAATATCGTGTAGTTACTCATATTCTTTTTATTTTATACCTAAGTCTTAAATAAGTTTCATGAAAAATCAAATTGAAGATAGACAACTTTGGTTACTACCCACTCTTAATAAGTTTCTGCAAGAGCATTGGACTTTCGACCGTCACGACACGTAGGTAAGCTTCGTTCCGTTTTTAAACACTGAAAATTTACCTGCGTAAATACCTTTTGATATAAAGAAGGTGCGCAACAGTTAATTTGAGATCGTCCAATTATAGCTCACCAAAATAACCGCCAAATTATATAGTATGGCTACATATGCTAACAAAGTTATTCACAGAAATAAACTCGCGAGCAATTTAGCACGTTATTTTTAGCGAAATTTAAACACTTGAAATCATAATCAGAATGGTGCGCTCGAGCGTGGGTTGCCAGTGCAAACACGTGCATTGCAATGTCAGTGGTGCTTTATTTTTATATTTTGCAACATTCACGTTTGCTTTATAGAGAGGATTCGATGATGTTTATGAGTTTTACTATTTTATAGAAAGTACTAGAACACCTTTTCTTTTTTAATAAAAACATTCTTGTACTTGTGTTTATTTTATACCGTGGGTTCGTTGATGGAGATGACTGATAACTTTGCTTATGATTTTTGGTGTCATTTGAGAATCTCTGAGTCAAAGTCAAAGTCAAATAAATTTTGACGTCCAAAAGTGCCTTTTATGTGCCTATTTGAAATAAATGTCAAATAGGCACATAAAAGGCACTTTTGAACGTCAAAATTTACAAAAAAATAGAATTGATTCTAGTTGCCCCTTCCAAAAGGTAGTTTCGTATGGAGAAGAATGGGCAAGAAACTCCACCGTTACTCTTTTAAAATATTTTACAATATTATGTAAGTTCACATTAATTATGTCATCATATGTGAAGACGATGCACCTAGAATAAAATTACTATACCACAATAGGTAAAAAGAATTAAATATAATGCAAAGGCAGGTAAATTAATTATGTGATAGATACATGGTGCTCACATATTTACAAATATGGAAAAGTAGATGATGTTTCCAAAATTTTAACAAGTAATAATTTAGTGTGTGAATTAAAGTAGTTAAGTACATAATGGAACAATCAATGTCATAAAAATTATAAATTATACAATTAAATTAGCAACCAGTTTGATTTTGTCTGTAAAACAAAAGAGTCAATTATATTTAAATTCATAGAAATATCTGCATCATATTCTCCTTCTCCAATGATAGACTCTCATTCTAAAAGCATCCACATTTCAAGATTATATCTAAGCAAAACAATATTATGTGTCATCCACAATGATGTAAAAGGACGTTCTTCAATAATTTTCTGGCAATGAAACACCCGAAAAGAGTCACATGTAATCTATGATTGGGTATCACCCACACAATGAACAAACATGATAAACGACATCATTTTTAACCCAAAACCCATTACAAACTCAAATTACAATGTCAAAATGATCACACAAAGTTAGAATAATGCTAGAACGAATATCTATATTCACATTACGGTTATCGCATTTGATCTCCTAAGGATCATCCATCATCGCAAAACGAAGTTGTTTTCGTCAAAAAGTTGATCCGGGTTTAATGTAGCATTGCTAATGTGAGTGCAAGTTGCTCGCTGTAGGGAAAACGTACAAGTTTTTGATAGAAAGGTCTGATTGAGGTTTAGTTAGAAATTTCTAACTAAACCTCAATCAGATCTTTAACACGCAAATCAACCTTCTAATTAGAAGGTTGATTTGCGTGTTAAAAATTCGAAGACTAATGATAATAGAGACGCCTCTACTCATCGCGACAAACGTCAAAGCGATAACGCTATCGTTTTGACATTGAACGTGTTTGCTTCGTTGTTGAAGTAAAATTTTAAGCTATTGCATAGCTTTTATCGCGGGCTTCGAGCGCGGCGACCGAATCAAGAAATTCCGTAACGAAAATAAAACCTTACACCCCCCACTCCGCCTACCATGTAGCTCGGCCGAGCGTTCGCTTAACGTGTATGTATATGGTACGACTGTACTTGAATTAACACCAAAGAAAAAAAAAACTGCATAAATAAAAAATAAATAAATAATTATAATTGCATAAGTTGATAAAAAATGCTACGCAATAGCTGTACCGCGGCAGTCCGCGAGTGCCACACGTGTTTTTATTTTTTGTATTTGCATTTGCCCGCTGATTCAATTAATTGTATGCTAAGCGATGATCGATGATGCGGTTTTACACAATCAATCTGCCCAGCCTTTTCCTAACTATATTGGGGTCGGCTTCCAGTCTAACTGGATGCAGCCGTATACTAGTAATTTACATGGAGGGACTGCCTATCTGACCTCCACAGCCCAATAACTGGGTAATACGATACCCCTCGGTAAGACTGGTTGTCAGACTTTCGGGCTTCTGACGACCCGTAACGACTGTCAAATATCAACGGATGAAAGCCGGGACCAACGGCTTAACGTGCTTTCCAAGGCACGGTTATACACAACATTACCTATTAATTTTAAATAAATATCTAGACATACCTAAGTTACCACACAATAAATAAAATCATACTCCTAGCTTATCTATGACTGCATTTGCTCAGAATATTTTTTTAAGGAAATCAGTTTAATTTCCGCTCTCAATGACGGCTGCAGTGAACGGTCAAGGAAATAGGTACTTACTTATCACAATTACTTACCGACGGACAACCAAAGGACGCTGAATAAAAATAACTAGTGGCTCTGTGAGCTGTAGCCTGCTGTAGTTGTCTGTCGTTGTATAGCTTTAAACTGAAAAAATGTTCACCGCGCTATTTAAAACAAAAGAGCGCGAAATGGCTGTTTTTTTTTTACGTTTTCTACCCCCATATCGAAACATTTCGAAAAACTGAATCTACAACAAAAAGTCAAATAATTATCGAAACTACTCACAAAATTTCACGAGAATCGGTTGAGAAATGCGACCTGTAGATGAGAACAGACATCCGGACATCCGGACATACGAAATCATTCTTGCTCAAGCTGAAACGGAGACGCTTCGCTCGCGCTCCGCGCTCGCTCGGTGAATAAAACGCAAAAAAAAAATAGTTGCAACTTCTTCCTTTATCCCAAACGTCATCGACCCAATTTTATAGAACATCTCTATCTAACATGGTCACGTTATTTTTTTAAAAAAGGGTAAGTTTTCTCCAGCAAAAGTTTGCATAAAGACGTTTGCGATCAAAAAGACCCGACACCTTTTCATGAAAGGTTATTATAAAGGACCGTATTTGCCGCCAAAAATAGCTTTTTTGTAAAGCTGTCGAATTAAAAAGGGCTAGGTCACCGTTCGGATTAAATTTCAAGGGTTTCATGAAAGAGTGGACGAAATTTTTCTTCCATTGCTGCTGAATTTTTTGAAACATTTCTTTCAAATCTTACGGGCGAGGAGGATTTATTATGCCTTCTGGCGGTTTTGGTACTTAAGTACCTATCGAGGAATTTGATGTTATTTAAAAAAGGTTGGATCTTCAGATAAGGATCGTTTTATGTATTAAATGTAGCTACTTGACGATTTTGGAATTTTGGATGTATTTTAATGTAATCGCGATTAGGATCCGTCAAATTAGCGGTTAAAACATTTTGTTTATAAAATGTATTCATATTTTTATCTAAGTATCACTTTTGGGGCTTTTACATCTTGCAGAGTAACTTAGCACCCTATCCTAGTTATCAAATATGAAAGCAAAACACAAAGAGAACTTAAAGGGGAAGCGCCAGGGTAGCCCGCGAAATTCAAATTTTCTTACGTTTTTTACAATTTGTAGGTCAGGTCTGGTTGTATGTTGAACAAAATATGATCCGCGACCGTAACAAGTATGTTTTTACAGATTTATAATCATAAGAAAATTTGAAATTCGCTGACTACACGGGCGCTTCCCCTTTATTTATTTTTGTTTTTGTTTTCATATTTAAAAACGTGAATATGGTACTAAGTAACGCTGCAAGATGTAAAAGCCCCAAAAGTCATACTTGGATAAAAATATGAATACATTTTATAAACAAAATGTATTTGTAACAATTATCAGGTTTTAATTATTAGCACAACAGCAGTACAAAAATATAATCAACACGTAAGTTGACAGAGCTTCGACCGGTCAGTTGTCCTTGTGAAAAGAGAGCGATAATGAGACGTGCAAGCTTATTTATGCACCATTTCCCGTCATGGCGTTATGAAGTGCGTGGAGGGGCTTGACAGTGGTGAGCGCACGCTGACAGTGTTGCCAGCATCTTAGCGGACCAGTGTAGTTGTAACAGCTCGGCCGTCCTGAAACAAAGTGTCCACACGATGTGCATTAGTTAACTTTCCAATAGATCTATAAGATCTTCTGTATCTAATTGACTGTCAGCATCATCACTATCAGAACCAACAACAGCTACATACGGCCTCAAAGAATCTACAGCCACCACTGTACTAAACTTCTTGTACCCTCTAAATCCTTTAACGCTGTGTATCATATACCTATCATGACCAAGTGACTTAGTTATTTTATACGGCCCGGTATACGTAGCATCAAGCTTCGTATTTACTCCAGACTGACCATAGCCTTTTGGATTACGCCATAAGACCAAGTCCCCTTTCTTGTAGATTCGACCCTCTTTACGTTTCTTATCAAATTGACGTTTCATTAACAGTTGTTTACGTTTAATATAAGCAGTGGCCTTTGCTCTTCTATTATCTATATTTAAATTGCTTTTGCTATTTTCCAAATTTGATACTTTACTCTTATGTTTGAACATTAAATTAAAGGGGGGCTTGACCTGTGGTTTCATGGCACGTGTTGTTAACACCGAAAACTACATCAGGCAGGCAACAGTCCCAGTTACTTTCCTCACTGCTAGTTCTTAAACCATTTAAAATTGTTCTATTGACCCTCTCAACCTGACCGTTAGCTCTCGGTGTTGCGACTGATGTCAGCACATGTTTTATAAGGTGTTTAACTGCGAAGTCTTTAAAATAACGGCTACAGAATGAAAGACCACGATCGGACACTATGGTGGAAGGGAAACCAAATAATGAAAATACATCATGTAAAATATAAATAGTTTCAGCTGAACTTAAGGTGCGTGTTGCTCGAGCAATAACAAATTTTGAGAAGGAACATGTAATTACTAAAATATATTGATTGTGTTTACTAGACTTAGGGAAAGGCCCTAAATGGTCAATATGTAGAGTATCCATTGGTACCTTAGGTTATGTCCTTTCCGAAAAGCGCAATCCAGACACGAAGTGACATATTTTTTAAAGAACTTGGTCATTTTAGGGAACCATAATTTTTCTTTTATAGTACTATCGCATTTCTTTAATCCACTATGTCCCATATTATCGTGATATTTTTGCAAAACCTTCCAACGAGCATTACAAGGGACTAACAAACGATCCCCATATAAAGTTTTCTTATACAAACGTTCATTACATATTTTGTAATTATTCAATATGTCTGGATTGGCATTAGGTCCACGCAATTGGTTGATAATGTTACATAGCTTAGGATCCTGCATTTGAACAGTAAGAAACCAATCATCAGCAGACAGAGCATAAACGTGGGCATCTACTGGGTTACGGCTCAGCGCATCAACGTGCCTCATTTTGTCTCCAGCCCTATATTCTATTTCTAAATCGAACTCTTGAATTTGCAGCCACCAGCGTGCAATTCTCGGAACTAGATCTTTTTTGACAAATGTGTGACGAATAGCAACACAATCCGTTAATATTTTTACCTTAATACCTAACAAATTAACTTTGAACCTTTTTAACGACTCAACTGCTAGTGTCTCCAATTCGTAACTGTGATAATTCTGTTCTTCACGCGTAGTTGTGCGACTAAAGTACATTACAGGTTTTAAAGCGTTATCTACTTGACGCTGAAGCAAAATTCCTGCAACACCGAACTTACTTGCATCCGTATGGAGTTCTGTGTGCAAATTTCTATCATAGATTGCTAAAACTGGTTGAGAGACTAAACTAGACTTAAGATCTCTAAAAGATGTCTCTTGGGTTTCTCCCCATGACCAGGTCATATTTTTCTTTGTAAGGTCTGTAAGGGGTTTAGCAATAAGGGAAAAGTTACGTATGAACTTTCTAAAGAATGAACAAAGACCAACGAATTGCCTGACTTGGTGAACATTAGATGGGGTAGGAAAATCACGCACAGATTTTATTTTGTGATCACCTGGCTTAATGCCATCCTTGGAAACGTAATGACCGAGATAATTTAATTCAGTTTGAAGAAAAGAACACTTTTTCATATTGAGTTTAAGATTGGCCTCGCATAATACTTTCAGGAGAAGTTCTAGTAGCTCTAAACCTCGTGGAATATCGCTGCTTGGTAATAAAATATCATCCATGAATGCCAGAATATGGTCGCTATCACCCATTTTCTTAACCTTATTAATAATTTTATTCATTAAACGTTGAAAAACTGCAGGTGAATTGGCTAAACCGAACGGAACCCGAACGTATTCATATTGCCCGTCCGGTGTAATGAAGGCAGTTTTGTGAGTCGAATTTTCAGAAACCGGTAATTGATGATAAGATTGTGACAAATCTAAGCTAGTGAAGAAGTTTTTACCTGTTAATTTTGAAATTTCATCATCAATTATAGGCAGAGGAAATCTATCTTTTATAGTTACTGCATTCAGGGCCCGATAATCCACGCATAGCCTTATGTCTCCATTTTTCTTTTTAACTAATACAACGGGTGATGCAAAATCTGAATTTGATTCCTTAATAATGCCGGCTTCTAAAAGATCTTTGACTTTTTCACGAACAGTTGAAAGTTCTGGTAATGAAAGTCTATACGGGCGATGATACACAGGCTTATCAGTGTTCAATTTGATTTCCATCTCTGCTAGGCCTGTGAGTCCCAATTCCAACGTTTTAGACGCAAAACAAGAACTATATTGAGACAAAATGGTAAACAAACGTAGCTTATCGCCGTCGCTTATATTACCCACGTTTATGTTTGCCAAATTAACACCACCAATACACTTACTATCAGCACATAAACCATCATTAACTAAACGTATATCCTTTTGATCCAATTTTGTCGCATCTGCATCAGCAAAATTCGGTACGAAACCACCAACAGCTATATTATTTTGGCTTTGAAGCCCAGCGTCAGAATTGGACCAACAACAAAGAAAGATTTGACTCACCAAGCCAGCTTCAGCTTCTTGCAATATTCCGGCACAGCATTGCCCTCTTGCTACTACCTGGCCAGTTGCAAACTCCACAACTTTTGAACCCAGGTTGTAAACTCTGAGCAAACCCTTGGAGCCCTCCACCACAGACGCTGGGATAATGTACTCTTGATCTGAGAGGTTGAAATAACGAGGATTAGTATTTACTACTCCCTTTGATCCCCCATTAATTAGCACCGGAACCATTGCTGCTTCGTTAGGTAGAATAGTCAAACTATTTTTGGAAACGAGGTCTATTCTTTGTTCAGTATTTTCTACGACGATGCCTTGGATATTATTGTGATGTTGGGAAAGGATCACAGAATTACCACTTATTACAAGGGATACATCATCTCTATTAATGACAGGCTGCCCTAACAATATATCAATTTTTCCCAAGTCGACATGAGTAATTAAAGCACTCGTTTTTACAGATAAACCATCCAAGGAAACATTGATTTTTATTTCGCCCAGTGCGGGTATTGGAATGCCAGTAAAACCTTTTAAAATTTTATCACTTGGTTCTATAATACACTGTAATAATTTTGCAAAACTATAACTTATGACATTACTTTGTGCCCCAGTATCTAAGTATGCAATAGCCTTTAATCCATTAACCGTTATATTTTTAAAGTATAAATCGTTAAAACTTTGTATAACTTTCACTTCTTTTATTTTATTCGAGTCAGTGTGAACATTCTGCCTACAAAATCTTGCTATATGCCCGGTCTTCCCACAGTTTTTACATAACCGAGTGTCAGGGTTAGTGCAATCCATAACCAAATGGCCTTCAGTATTACAGCGGTAGCATTTAATTGTACTGGAAGGAGAATGGCCTGATTTTTTTTTCAGCCGGCTTCGAAGTATTGTTAGCATTTGAAGAATGTCTCAAAGCACGTTGATCATTCTCACGAAATCGCGTTGAATACGACTGATAGTTTTCCATTGATACCAAAAACTGACAATACAATTCTCCTGGGTTTGTACTTTTCAAAGCTTTAGCGCTAGCTTGTAATTCAGAGGGTAGGCCGCGGATAATACACGAGACCGCGGCACTGTCATCGAACCTACATCTACGCCACATTGCTAATTTATCGTAAAAGTATTTACTCCTAGTCTCTTTTGGTTCTTTCTTACGACTGACTAACTCTTCAATTAATTCCGCAAATTCAAACATCCTAGGAAACGTACGTTTCAAAAGTTCCTACCACTCGCACCACGTAAGATCGTAATTATCCAGCCTATTATACCAACGTCTAGCTGAACCATCTAATCTAGTCTGCATGTAATACGAGCGCTTTGCCTCATCCCAGCTATAAATATCACCCAACTGGTTGATTTTCTTCAGCCAAACAAACACGTTATTATCTTTATCATCCGGGTCAAATAACGGAATTATTATGTCGCCTTTAACACTGTCACTTCTATTTTCACGCGTCCTGCTAAAGAATTTGTTCATCATACCTTCAACTTTTTCATTTACCAACTGTTCTAGCTTACTACTCGATGATTCTCCGCAGGTAGACGGTACTGCCCGCTTGGCAGCGGCTTGCACATCTGAATCATCAGATTCACTGCTACTGCGTCTAGCTCGGTGCCTCTTCATGATGAGCGGAGTAATCCCACTTCTGAAACTGTAACAATTATCAGGTTTTAATTATTAGCACAACAGCAATACAAAAATATAATCAACACGTAAGTTGACAGAGCTTCGACCGGTCAGTTGT
This sequence comes from Dryobotodes eremita, assembly GCA_917490735.1. Lineage (NCBI taxonomy): Eukaryota > Metazoa > Arthropoda > Insecta > Lepidoptera > Noctuidae > Dryobotodes > Dryobotodes eremita. The sequence continues at coordinate 3,428,847 of OU823254.1, read as the reverse complement.
CCTTGTGAAAAGAGAGCGATAATGTTTTTTTTTTTTTTTGGGCAACTCGCAGTTTTGACCACTGGGGATCGTGGCTGCTTAACCGGTCTGTCCTGTGGTTGCCTTTCGGATTTTACTCTAAAAGGCCTCCAGCCAGGAGCAGAGAGCGATAATGAGACGTGCAAGCAAAAAACCACGAAACAAAAAGGTTTTCATAAAAAAAGTTTCGAAAACAAAATCTTTGAACGTGGAATCCTTGGAGGAAAGGACCAATTTCCGTGTTCGAAAACCAATATTTGTGCGTTTACAGGCACAGGTAATGTGTGTACATGCCACTCCGACTTCGAGTTGGCTATCGAAATGTCGATAGAGCCTTTTACCTGCACCGTCAGATGTTTGTGGTAGTAATGGCCTTTAATACTTGAAAGTTTAGAGTGATCGCCCCAAAGGCACTTTGGGAAATATGGAGAGCCTTGCAGTTCAATTTTTTAAAATGGAGCTGTATGTTTTCATTTGGTGCCAGTGTGGCTAGAGAATGGAAAGTCGTTTGAAATAGGTGACTGGTATTTTTTAAATGTTCGTGAAAGTTCCTAGTTGTCATAAAAAATATAGGTACCTAGCAAAGCTAGGTCCACTAAAATGTAACTTAACAATAAGGACCAAAATTATTTGAAATAACAATGGTTTCATCTGAATTTCAGGCGGGTAAACTATTAGTAGTAATCAAATGGTCTTTAATACTTGAAGGTTTAGAGTGAACGTCCCAAAGGCGCTTCGGGAAATATGGAGTGCATGGTAGTTGGGTACCGTGTTTTTGATATTTGAGAAGAACGTACTTAGCAACAACTGAGTACATCCGTCTCAAATATCAAAACAGTGCAACGGCATTTTCAAAAACAGCACCCCTTTTTTTTTTTTGAGCTATGAATCGTCAAATTACCTCTTCCGCTCTGGGCGCAGCGCAAGGGCGTGTCAGACTCTTACTGACTAAAACCCACCCGTGTTCCTTCAGTTGCCTGTGCGCCAGGGCCACGGTAACTCTTTCGAACAATCCGCGACCCCGGAAAAACAGCACCCTAATTGCGTAACACACTATCAAATCACAATCTGAATCATTTTGAAGGATATTGCTAATCCATTACATCATTGTTCGAAAAAATTGTCTGCTCAACAGCGTAAATAACGCAATGAATGTTGTACAATTGTCAAAATGAAAGCCATTGCTACTGTTACTGAGGTACGCAATTACCCCACAAAACACTGTTTTTGAAAATGGCGTAGTATCGTTTTGTTTAGTGTCAGTTTCTTTCTGTTTTCTTTTCTTTTTCTTTTTTTAAAAAAGTTGCCCCACACTAGGAATTTCTCCTGTATTGTAGGTGCGTTTACAAACATTTAAACTCACATACACAAACAGCCGTTTAGACTAGAACTACTAATGACTAGAAAAACACGTTTAAAAATAATTTAAACGTTTTTGATCGTCTAGGAAAAGTAATAAAACCGATGAGTTATAAATGACAACGCCTTCATGTGAATCCCATGTGCGATAGCCAATTTCATAAAAATTCCGCATAGTGCTACATGGCAGTCATAAATTTCTCAAGAAAATCTTTGATCTAGAAGCTCCTTCATAAAATCAGTGACTTATAAGTATTAAAAATGGTATTTTACGTAAAAATCACAAAGTATTACCGCACATAATTCGACGAGCTACGACGGAATCAAACGAATTTTCAACGTGCTTACGGAAAATAGAACTGTTAAGGTACTTGCACACTTGTTTTTAATCCCATTGGAAGGATCCACTTTATTCGTGCACAGACCACGCACGAATAAAGTGAATCCTTATTTTTACCAGCTGCCATAAAAACAACTAAATTATTCCCGAGGGAACCGTAAAAATAATTAAAAGCGACAAAACGATTTTGCTATTTTGGTGCACAGTCTGTAGCTCTACGAATAAATGAGATATTTTTGCCTATTTTAAAGTTTAGGGTAACTTTAATTAACATTTGCTCAAATCAATCCTTTTTCTGAAGGTTGATTAATCCGACTGGGGATCAGTTTTGATTTAAATAAGACCCATTTAGAAATTTTAATTAAAGGATAACCTTTTCCATAAACTTCTAGGATGAGGAATGTCAGAAAAAATTGTTTATATTAAATTAGTTTTTACAATAAATGAAAGTAAATGTGTAAGTCTATCATAATAAGTACAATACTGATCCACATTGAAGAATAAAAAATACCATTTAAATCGGTCGAGCGGCCACGGTGCGATTTAATTGCCTGTGGCATACCGTAACTTGAAACAACAATAAAAGTTGCACCGTCTTAATCTTAACAGTGTTTGTCCCATGCAAGCCATTTGTTGCTTCAATTTTATTGTGTGCCACAGGTAAGTAGCTTGCATCGTGTTAATGGAGCTAAAGATACAACTTAAAAATCAGCCTAGCCAGAAACACCTACCCAGTTTATTTTATTCCTTTTTCCGACCACCTAATAAAACCGCATTTTCCTTAAAAGCATGACGACATCACGACAGCGATGCGCAGCGATGACATGACGTGCAGCTGCCGACAATTTCTGTTTTGTGCTCGTGATTGCTTTTTGATGAGTGCTCGTGATGTATTTTGTTTGTTTTTATTTTAAATTATTATCAGAGCTAATTATCTTTTTTGAATGCACGTTTTTTCTGTGACAAATAAACCTATTTTACTTTCTTTTCTTTCTTAAAATAAATATACAAGCAAGTCTACAAGCCCCATTACACTAAGTCAGCGAATTTACAAAGGAAATTTCGGATGCAGCGAACAGGGAGCGTGCTTACTTTTACATATTTGGCGCTCTCACGTTCCCTCCACATAATTATTATTTTCACCACAAACAAGATCAACACTTTTATGTTTGTTTAACGTAGAATGAACACTGGATTTCGTTAATTATTTAAATGTAGTTTCAGGTTTTTTGTTGGGAGTGTGAACGATGAGGGAGATGGGTTTTTGTGTGGAATGCTTTCGAATAAAATGAAATAAAGTTAATAGAAACAAACAGGTCATTTATCAAATTAAATTTCATTCGAAAAACATCCATCGGTTTCTTACTAAACTTCAACCATATCCGACGACCCTGGTTAATTATCTCGTTAGGTGACTACGTGTTTCTTAAGTTTTACTTTAAATATGTTTATATTATTATTACACTTCTTTAAATCCTCCGGTAAATCATTGAACAGCTGTGTTCCGTCAACCAATATTGTTTTTTTTTTCCGTAATTAGTCCGAGCACGTGCAGTCATTAGTTGAAACTTTTTTTTATTCTTGTCTTGTATGTTATTTTTTTTTAATGTAATAGTATGTTTGATTGTACGGAATTCGGGGTGATTTTTTTATGAGGATGCTGGTTTAATAATTATGTGTAAAGTTGTGTAAGATTTAGTTGGTTAGTTGTTTCGTATAATTTATTGTTGGATATCTATATTAGGGGGTGAGCCTATTGCCAACAAACATGACAACAACAACAAGACGTCGATAACAAGAGATTATTGTCAGGTTTTAGGGCCATCATTCACGACGCTACTCAAAAGTAACGTGTTACAAATTCAAATCACCAATGAATTGCCAAAATGTCACAGCACTTGAATTTCATTAGCAATTCGTTACAAAACGCAACTTACAAACGCGTTTACGCGTTATAAACTAATTTGTGGTAAATTGTAACAAAACGGTTTCCAAGATATCACTGCAGCATACACAAGAGCTGTTATTTCCAATACACTTTGTATTTCTTTATCTTTTTTATTCAACTTTCTTCCCACTTTAAAAGGTTGCTCCTTGGCCATCAATATTGTGAACTTAAGTCTGGGTTTCGAAAGAAAAATAACTCCTCAACTTTGCATGAACTTTTTAATATAGCTTCTGGTTTTGCTATGATTTTTTTAATGTTTAACCAATGTCTGGAGTGTAAAATAGAGAGAATTTGTTTTAATATAACGGCGAAGGATAGCCTTTATCAGAAGTGGTCTTCGTATAAGTGGTTCAGCAGCTTCAATATCATCAGGATTGTACCGGAATATAGCAGTTCGTCGTGGACGTGGTACGACAGTGGCTCCCCATCATCTTCTGTCATTAATAGACAGCCGCCACGCAACCACCATGTGGTAATCAATCAGTGACAGTAATTAGCCAGTGTCACTCATAACCGACCTCCTCTGTGATTTCTAGTAACAGTGTAACAAAACTAGATGGCACCACTTGCTGCGCTGTCAAATATGTGGTTTCAGAAACTGTAAAATAAGGCACAAAACCATTTACAGCTTTTCACACTATCATCTTAATGCACCCCGTTAATTAAATAGAAGTACATTTCATTTCAAGTACAAAATATTCCCCACAATATTTACACAAAATAATTTAATTACTGAATTAATATTACATCCGCGTACCCAAAACCTGTAAGCCTCACACAAAACAAACTACGTACCTTAATTACAAAGCGGTAACCACAGAGGGAACAAACTTATACACGATGCCAAATGTAAATATGTATGTAAACATTTGTGTATTCAATGCGTAGTGTAGATACCGTTCCGGGTAGTGTCGCATGTCGGACTATTCATTATGCAGATCTCTGACTAGCTTACTGTTTAGTTTGTGTGATAATCTTGGATGGAAGGAAAATAGAGGCGTTGTCTGTGTAAATGCGATTTGATAACAGGAAATTGTAGTGAAAACTGCATAGCACGGTGCAGACTCTGTAGCGCAGACTCCGAAGGCTGAAATACAGACTTCTTAGCTTTGAGTTGTCTCTGTAGTGAAAACTCCGTGGCGGACGTAACGTAGATAAAGGAAGCCTAGAGAACAATTTACAGTGAAGTCTGCAGCAGCGGTGTAGCGTAGATTTCGTAGCCCAGCGCGGAGCGTAGTGTGTGTGGCGCAGTACATACTCCGTAGCGCAGGTGCATCTTCTTAACGTAGTACTCTCCCTGGAGTTTCAAGCGTACTTTTAATATAGAAAGGTTTCTGTACCATTTGGAGCCTATACAGTTATGTAAATATTTATACAGTGCGTCCAATGTGGAATAGCTGATGCCAGCTTACTATTCATATGCAGATCTGTGACAATCTAGCGTAGCGTGCGTGTTTATTTTGAGCGCTAAACTTGCATAAAAGAATAATAGTCCAGTTGAAAAATGTTTGACATGTGTCTGGGTATTGAGTCACTTCGAAAATAAAAAAACCTGTTTAAAAATGGCCCAGTCGAAATCACATAATTATGAAATTCGTCGATTTTTTTTTTTTTTTTTTTACCGCTTATAATGCCTATTTTCCCAATAAGTTAATTTTAATTTTAATTTTTTAATTTTAATTGATATTTAGAATACTAACTGGCATTTACTCTGATTAGGATTTTAAAGAACTACGAGTAGTAGCACAGTGATTGTTAAGTAATAATTACTGTTAACTAAGATTCAATAGCTTTTTTACTCTATTTAAAACGGCAGTTTGGTAAATTTAAAATGACAAAATGCATGTTTAATAACAAGTTCGGCAGTAAGAATTGAACAGTAAAATGAATAAGTCATAACAAACATTGAAATGGGTAATTAAATAAATAATTAAGCAGTAAAATGACTGAAAGGGCAGTTAACAAATCGGAATTAGTTGGTAGGGAACCTAACTTAAAAGTAGCGCTCGCTGGCCGCAGCCGCGAAACCTCTCGCTGCGCTCGCTTGGCTCGCGCGCTGTTAGTCGCATTTATAACCTCACCTAACTCCTTTGGTCGGGGTGCCCTGGCTTAGTTACTGCTACCAATTCGGCTCGCGCGTGGTTAGTTACAGTTCCAACCTAACCTATAAACTGCCGAACTATTTGTCTATCTTCCTATTCCAACATTTTTATTGGCCGGCAGGCATCGGCCCTATCGGACCCCGTCAATGGTGCTGACATCTCTATAAGGCGTGTGTTGACGCCTTGCATGTGTGCGTGCACAAGGCATCACACACACGCATACGGCACGGCGTGGGAGGCGACGCGCAGCGGTAGCAGCGGCGCGCGCGGGGTGCGCGGTGCGCCACACCGTTCGCGAGAGTCAGTCGATGACACCGGTCGTTATAGTGTGTCGTTTTTTCTCAATATTTTTCCATTATTGTAATTGTTTGGAAAGTCATTAAAACTTTCATTAATGTACTTGCGAGTCTCATTTAAGAATAGTATCAACGAGTCCACCCGTTCGCTGCCAGCATTCAACAAGTTCTACAGCGTGCATGGAACACGACGCACCGTCGACCCGGGCCTGGTCCTTACCGGACGGCGAGCTGATAATAACCGCCCTAAGTTTAAATAACAGTTGATAAAATTATCACCCTTTTAAAACCGTATCCATAGACAACCATTATTCGCCATTGTATTGTGTTATGTACGGTCACAAAAGAAATAAGTAACAAGGGACGTCGATATTGTAGAAGTTTAGTGAGAAACCGATGGATGTTTTCAAATGAAATTTAATTTGTTAAATTAACTGTTTGTTTTCTATTAATTAAATTAAATTTTATTCGAAAACATCCATCGGTTTCTTACTAAACTTCAACTATATCCGACGACCCTGGTTACTTATCACATTTGGTGACCGTACTTCTAATTTCTTATGTAGCGGTATCTACATCGCCACATGCGAGCTACACGTCACACTGACGTCACGCAAAATCCTGCATCGCGCAAGCAGAGTTTACCGTGCAACTAGCATATATACAACGTCCCGACATCAAACGTCGGGCAGTTGCCTACCAGACACGACACCCGTCTGGTCGGAGGATCCTCCCTTTTCCATAGAGTATGAGTGAACTCTACACCCTGTTCCTCATACCTCTACTTATACCTTTCACATCACAATGTTTGCATGCGCTTTTAAACGATGCTTACACACGTACTCTGTATTCCATTTGGTTCTTCCGTTCGCGCAGTGGAGGGATCTTGCGAATAATGCAAGATAAGACAAATATACGTGGTTTGATCCGCTTCTATGCAGTTTTGTATGAAGATCAAATTGTAGGTAAGTATTGACACGGGACAAAGGAAAGCTATAGAAAATGTGAAATAAACTCGCTGCCAAATAATGGGAAATTAAAACGGCCACATAATTTTTAGCTTTTCAGAGGTTTTCACTAAATCCGCATATCTAATTAAATTAATTAACATTGTGTAGCAGTGTTCTCCGCAGCCTTTACGAAGATGCCGAATAGAATCAGATGAACTCGCTGGGCCAATAAAATAGTAAAAAAACCGGACAAGTGCGAGTCGGACTCGCGCACGAAGGGTTTCGTACTATCATTATATATATAAAAATTACGTATCACGTTGTTTGTCCGTGATGGACTCCTAAACTACTGAACCGATTTTAAATTTGATTTGCACACCTTGTGCAGTTTGATCCAACTTGAAAGATAGGATAGCTTACATCTCAATTTATAGTCGCAATATTATTTTATTGCAAATTATTTGTCTATTATTTGACAGTCACAATTATCTGTTAGCTCCAAACGATTCTAACAGATGGCGATATCTGTTGACTGGATTGAGTAAGTATTCAATAGATGGCGCTATGTTAAAAATACAAACTTTTCATATAAGCTACAATTTAATAGCATAACTAAGGTTACTAACATAGTTGTAAGCTTTTCTGTTACTAACTCATTATGGATTTTAATTATGTCCGAAATAAATGATTATTATTATTATTATTATTATAACCACCACGTGTTGCTGAGGCTAAGGTTATAACCTAAATATATTTTTTAATAAACGAAATACAGTGAAATAATATTATAAAGAGAAAAGACATGATTGTTTGTTTGTATTGAATAGGCTCCGAAACTACTGAACCGATTTCAAAAATTCTTTCACTGTTGGGAAGTTACGCTATCTCCGGGTGACATAGGCTATATTATATTATGCTTTGCTACCCGGGCGAAGCCGGGGCGGGTCGCTAGTTATCTATAAAAACGGCATACGGCATAAATCATGTCTGTTGTATGACAGCCCCTTTAATATTTATTTTATTCTGTTTTTTTTTGTATTTGTTGTTATAGCGGCAACAGAAACAAATCATCTGTGAAAAATTGAACTGTCTAACTGTCACGGTTCATGAGATACAGCCTGGTGACAGACGGACGGACAGCGGAATCTTAGTAATAGGGTCGCGTTTTACCCATTGGGCACGGAACCCTAAAAATAGACATGAATTATAGATTTTTGTCGGTTTTCACTAATCTAACACACTAATTTTAAATTGGTATCTACATTGTAGCAATCTTCAAACACACCTCATCTCACCTGCTTCTTCATCTTCTTCAGAGTATTCTATTCTATTCTGCTCTATGAATGCTGATACGGTACTTAAATGTCAGTTGGGCACACCACACCGTGGGCTGTGGGCACTCAGCTCCGCTACTACATTATATTTCATCAGGACGGTACTCACCGCAAGCATTTGTTTTGCAAACAAAAACGAATTTTTCGTTGCCCGAGCTTTTATTACGCAACGAACACTCATTCGCGAAACAATTCGTTCAGATTTATTTTTTGTATTTAGATGCACTCAGGTGAAGTAGTTTGGCACTCACTAAACTGCTCGTTTCGCGAATGAATGTTCGTCGCGAAACAAAAGCTTGTGCACCGAATGTTTGCTAAACAAATTCGCGAAGGGAATGCTCGCGGTGAGTACGGTCCTAAGGTGTGATTGTCCTTGTGTAATTCGTGCCTATCGAGAGGATGTTGTTGTTGAAAATTCATTCATCACTAGTATATTAGAACAAAACTACAGGTGTTATCTCACACCTATGTTAGTAACACGAAACATTATTCTACGAATATTAAACTACTCGACACAATGGCAGCTGTAGCTATCCTGTATCTTTGCTGCCAAAACGCAGATTACCTATTAGTGTGCCAATGCAAAATATTGCTCTGTTGTTATTGTTATTGTATTGAAATCTCAAAATCTCCAAACACCTGTTTGACACTTTCCGTAACCCAAGGGCTGGCTTTTACCTTGGCCAGAGGCTAAGCATTGCTATACAACGTGGCAATGCCGCCAGTCTCTTGGATACATTACCAGTCGACAGCGATGTGGAGGAATTTTTCGACGCCATATTTTAGTTTGTTAATAGTTTTAGTCAGGTTAGGTTACTATATTTTAATTTTAATTGTAAATACTGTAATTTCATATTTGTAAATATGAATATATAGTCCAAATTACATTGTAGTAGTCACTTCCGCTGATATTCTTAATTTATTCAAAACAATTTATGTATGGCGTAAATAAAAATAATTCATTGTTATTGTTAGATATTTGTGTATTTCTGATTTATAAGTTTAATTATGTTTCATAACCATCTGAAAAAAATTATGCTGGTCTTGCTGTTGCCTTCAGTTTCACTCGTATATCTACTAAGAAAACTTGTTCATGTATCCGAATGAAAAATATTCTATGCCCTTTTATGGATCATGTTTAAGCTTCTTTAAAAGTTCAACAGAAAAGTCGTTAGGAAGCTACAAACAAACACGCTTTTGGGCTTATAGTAGCACTAAAGATTCTTAGGAAAAATTGGTTTTGTGTTCGATGCCGTACCTCGCAATCTTCTTTAATTGTGTTAGTTGTATTATTGTAGTTATTTCTGATATCCGTGGCATCACAGCGGGTTCTATCAGAATACCAGCGCTACGGTTCTTATTTTTTAAAATATCGCAGGATTATGCTGAGATAGGAGCCTTTGTGGCCTCGCACAGGTCTTTCATTTTTTACTTTGTTTATTATTGTTAACTAGCTTCTGCCCGCGACTTCGTCCGCGTGAGATTTCTTGTTCCCACGACCCACCCCGTCGCTTCGCAACTTGATTTTTTTCCGTAAGTACTTTCTACAAAGTATTAGAAAACTTAAAAAAAAAAATGGATGCAATCGGTAAAGTCGTTCTCAAGTTATGGCATGACCAAGGGAAACAGGGATTCATTTTTAACACATAGATATATAGATTTTGTTAGTTTGAAATGTTCCTTTTTTTACTCTGTATTTCTTGTGCGTGTCCCAAATAAAATATTTTTCTTTCTTTATTTTAGTCTAACCGTTCCACTATGACAAAATAAAAGATCATTGGCTATAATAATGATTAATTTAGCTTTTAGTCTATGATCTATTTCCAACCGGACAGCAGACGGAAATACATGCTAATATGCATAACAATACGGTGAGGCGGAACATTCATGCATTAATCTATTTTCACACCATCTGCTCGCTAACGTCAAATTGTATGTCATGTAAATCTAACCTAAAGCAAGTCATTTAAGCCTTAGGCTCTAGCCGGGCATTAATATTGTACTGAACACGTATGGAGAAAAAACAAACACGTATGGAGACTTTTACAAAAATAAAAACTTTTTTTCTAGCTCGACCAAAGAGTTCTCACTTCATAGGTTTTAGTTGCCGTAGACAAACAAAGTGATCGGTTGCTTGGCGCGTACCCTCGCATTTGAATTTGGATTTTGGCTGTCGCCCTATTGACGATTTATGTATTTTGTTTTTGATGATGTTGCCTAAGTTTAGATTTAAAAAATAAAATACCCGACAGGCAGTAAGTTATTTCAGTTTAATCTCAGATTTGATGCCACTAACTGCATCACACTGCTTGTAAAGTGAGCTTGTTTAGAATCCTAGTTGCAGTTGGGTTTTTTTTTATTTTGTTTTAATACTTTTAGTGTGTTATATTTTGGAATAGTCTCTTCAAGCCCATTATTTTGATAGTCACAGCCCCACATAGTCATGGTATTTTTTCAAGCCCCATTTTATTCACGTCTAAAATCCGCTATTTTGATTTAATAATATAAAAACAAAACCTAGCCTGTAATCTTCGCGCGACCCAGAAGATTCGATAGACACCTCATGTATTCAAATCCACCCACTTAAGTACGCTTTAAAATCCTATCCTAACCTACTTATTAATATTATAATAATTATTATAAATGTAAAAGTTTGTGAGGATGGATGAATGGATGGATGTTTGTTAGTCCTTTTCGCAAAAACTACTGAACGGATTTGGATAGAACTTGGAACACAGATAGTTTATAACCTGGGTTAATACGTGGGATACTTTTTATCCCGGTAGTTCGTTCTCGTGGGATAATTTCCGACCTCCACGTGGGCAAAGCCACGGGCAAAAGCTTATTCTATCAATCCGATGGTCATCATCATCATTCTCCTGCCATTATTCCAATTATTTGTTTGTGGTCGGTGCAAGATGTCTTTTACCTTCATAAAATAGAATAGAATACTCTTTATTATGTACATCATAAAAATTACAGATATAAATGTAGACATTTTACACAGGGTGATACAATGGGCGGTCTTATCGCTAAAAGCGATCTTTTACAGACAACCTTTGGATGGATGCAAGGAAGAAGGAGAGACAATACTGCAGGTAGTCAGTGGTGTACCATTTACATATACAACAAATACATACATACATAAAACATGTACTTATCTACATATAATAGATACAATAATAAACATGAAACTATTATCATACTCCTCTATTAGTCGTCATTTCAGTAGTCATCCTTTCCTAGCCATAATTATCAGCTTTCACATAGTTATTCCATCGTTTCTTTGATCTTCCCCTACTCTCATCCATATTCATACTCAGAACTTTTCTCGCAACATTTTCCTCATTACTCCACCTCACATATCCATTTTCAATGGTCTTTTCCCAAAATTAAACTAGGTGGAGACCAATATAGACGGTATTTTGAATCTAAATCCATACCAATACTATTGTCCCAGTTCTGTTAATATACCCAAATGTTATTGTTCACTATCAGGATATTATGCAAACTGTTTAGTGAACGGGCTATCGGTAATCTTTGGGGTACATTTCGGGAAAATAATATCAGCATTGGGGGCAAAATTTCAATAATGGTTGATTCTCAAATTGACGTTATTTAAACCTGAGCGAAAGAGGGGCTTTGTGTGTTATGTTGGAGGTGAGAGTATTGTTCAGGTTGATTATTTGTGACCTTAGAGGTTATTAAAATATTAATATTAACCATCTAACTGCCGACAAAGGTCTCTTTTTTTACACAGGAGATACGAGCGTTGATCACTAAATTGCATGTGTGTGTACGAACCGTTATGTATTGTTGGTGTTGTCATAATGTTTGTCAGTTTTTAAGTTATTTCAAATTATCTATCGGCTTTATTATATGTCGCTTCGCTCGCTCACTATTTCAGAGTATTATGTCTAGGCAGGGAAGCATGATGTTTTTCTTCACAATAATTCAGTTGTTTCTAAGATTTCTTATCTTTCTGGCAACCATGACGTATCTCAAGTACCTGTTTGATTGGAACTTTCTTTTGAATTGGTCTCAAAATAATTCAACATCACTGTATAATCAAAAACCAGGTCACCAAAATTACCGTTTATACAAACTAATAAGCTAGGTAGGATTGAAGTCGTGCGGGTAGAAAATTGCCATGCGTCTTGTTCATTCAATTACTTGAATACCGTCTGCGGCGTCCTGGGACATGACTTAGTTGGACTGTACATTGTACATTAGGCGGAAGAATATTAGTTTAACTTTATAGCTGAAAAAATCTTTGGAGCCGATTTTTTTATCGTCAGATTAGTAAGTGACTCTTATCTAAGGAATAATTATAGTGGTTTGACAGCTTTTGTATAAAAAATATTCCAAACTGTCATATTTACTCAGATTAACGTTATTTGACAAATGAAAAGCAGCTCTAAGAAAAAGTAATGGGTTGTGTCCACAGGCCCCTTTTTATATCCAGCAAATCAAACTCACGACGTATATTGGATTCTTTACAATAAAATTTCTTTCTTGCGGTACAAATGGTTATTTTTTAAAGGATTAATGTTATATAGGACTAGAGTGAGAATTAAAATGCAAGAAAGGCTGGTGCTGAAACGAAAGAAGAAAAATAAAATATTACAGCTATCAAAATAATTGGCAGTCATGGGGACAGCCGATAGAACAGAAAACCCCAAAATGTACACAGGCCGCTGCATGTCGTCAGACTGGCACAACACGTCACATTAGCATGTCGGTGATGCGAACCCATAAGTTTTGCCCCTATCAAAAATCGCTCAACGCGGCTAAAGAAGTTTTCACTTCAAAAATGATAGCTGTACTGTTATCCACTCAATGTGCAATCACCTTTACTTGTACATAGAAGACAGTGAGCCGAAGTAGGTATGTAATAATACACGTGAGATGGCAGAACTGGAAACAGAACGAAGTAATTAATTAAAAGAGTGTTTGAAAGGTAGATAGAGGTACGTGGAAACAAAAGAAAATCCTTCGGATTGCGATAGCCGCAGTTGGACTGCAAATCATTTGTCAGATCACTCACTTTGGTGGTAAGGGCCCAATCGGCTGCCACAATACAATCCTGAAAATACTTACACTCACCTCTTCTTCCCTTGGGGGTAGGCAGATACTACAGAACGCCACCTGCTACGATCTTTACATACTCCTTTTGCTTCGTTTACGATCATACATCTGGTCGGACGCCGGTTGGGAGTACTACGCACCTGACCTTCCTAAATAATCCAAAAAAATATATCTTATAGTACAACTGAAGATACACGAACGAACAATATTGCTCATTGCTCATTTCTTTGTAAAAGCAAAGAAACTGAAAATCAAAGTAATATGTAACCCTCAATTTCTACACCAAATTGTTCAGAAAACTTTCGTAGGAATTCCAACCAAAATACAACGAGGTTCTAAAACAAGTACGTATATGAAATGTAAATATGCCCAGTAAAAAGCTAAAACATCAACCGGCATTAAACAGTAATAAAGCATTGTCCGTAGTAATCAATTAGAGGATTTTTATTGCGCGAACCGTGAGCATGAATAATATATGTGACAACACCGTTACACGGTGAAATTGAAATAAAATGGCGGATTAGTAATGTTGGAGTCTTTCGTGTTTTACGTCATCGCTTTAAGGCGAAAGCGTCAGGGTAGCCCGCGAAGTTAAAATTTTCTTAAGTTTTTTGCAATTTGCAGGTCAGTTTTCAAGTTGTATGTTGATCTAAATATGATTCGCGGCCGTAACAAATATGTATTTATTGAATTACTAGCTTTTGCCCGCGACTTAGCTCGCGTTAATTTAGACTTTGACTATAAATTCGGGTTATAATTCAATCCTGACTCTAAAGATACGTGGCGCCATCTATTATCATAAGAACGTTATTATTGTTTTCCTCGGGAATAGTACTTTTTTTCGGGATGAAAGGTACCCTATGTCCGTTTCAGTACACCTGACAACGTATATACAAAATTTCAGGATGATCGGTTCAGTGGTTTAGGCGTGAAAAGGTAACAAACAAACAAACAAACTTACTTTCACATTTATAATATTAGTTAGGATAGTTAGGATAATCATAAAAGTCCTCATACAACTTTCTATGTTCATATTGCATGTCTTCTTCATAAAATCATGACATTTGAGGACAATTCTAACTTAAGAAGTTGTATTGCTGATTCTAATTATTATAATTCCGTAAAGTCATATTTGTTACGGTCGCGAATCATATTTTAATCAACATACAACCTGACACTGACCTGCAAATTGCAAAAAACGTAAGTATATAGAGGTATGAGGAACAGGGTGTAAAGTTCACTCATACTCTATGGAAAAGGGAGGATCCTCCGACCAGACGGGTGTCGTGTCTGGTGGGCAACTGCCCAACGACTGATGTCGGGATGTTTGTATATATGCTAGTTGTGCGGTAAACTCTGCTTGCGCGATGCAGGATTTTGCGTGACGTCAGTCTGACGCGTAGCTCGCATGTGGCGTTGTAGATGCCGCTACAAGTAAATTTGAATTTCGCGGACTACCTTAGCGCATTCCCCTTAAGCTGGTACAGGCATGAATGAGTGTCGACTTTTGTTGTTAGCATAACCAGTCTATAATTTTCCCACTGCTGGGACACATGACTCCTGTCTGTGCGAGGGAGAGGGCCGTGATCCACCACGCGGGCCCAATGCGGGTTGGTAGATATCACATATCTTTGATTTTTTTGGTTCTGAGACGCTTGCCTTATAATAATTAATTAATGTTCAAATTTTACAATATCAAAACTTTGACATTATAATAGTCATGACATCATCAATTATAGTTTACAATTATTTATACATTCTTAATCGAACATTATATAAACTTTATCTCTTGAAGTAACAGGTGTAACTTTGACATAAATGAATTAATTTGTTCCTTAAAAATCCTAATGCATGAGCTCTTGTTTGTTGTTGACGTCTTTTTAATTTCATTTCATTAAAATAATACCATTGTGCCAGATAAAATTAAATATTTGCACACCTTAAGTAATGGTAGAATGTAAAGGGGCCATTTTAGTTTTAAGAGCATACATTGTAAACCTACATTCTAGCAAATAAATGAATTTGAATTTAAATTTCTCCAAAAGTGCATAACATTTTCAAAAATCCTTTTGAAATAAAAATGTACATACTACACATCAACTCAAACAACTGCACACCTTTCATTTTCAGAACTGCACACCGAAAAGCAAGTGCAAGATTTCTCAAAAATAAAAAGACTCGACAATTTTAAAAAATGAATCACATTCGTTCCAAAATCTCGCTTTTCATGAAAGTGGGACATTTTATGTATTTTTTACCGGTTTTCCTGAAGGGGGAAAAGTGGAAAATGAGGAACTAACGACGCGAGGCAAAGCCGAGTGAAATATGTAATTTCTTTGTAATATTAAGTGTTGTATTGGTCAACAATTTTGTTTGTGGCGCTTCTATCTCTTAATGATATAGACGATTTCAGAGTCTCATGACTTGCTTAAATTGTTAGAGAGTCAGCAATGTAGAAAAGGGGCGGGCTTTCCAGAGAGCGTCTTCGGACAGGTTAAATTTTTTCTCGCGTCGGTGAATTCCGTTCTCAAATCATCAATCGAATGAATTTTAACCTAATAACTATTTTTTTTATTTTAATGTGTAGTATTTAAATTTTTTATATAATTTGTTAATTTATTTTGAAAGCAACGTTTTGATATTTCTATGTAATTTGTATTTTGTTGTGCTTGATATGGGAATACTTTCCTGAAATTAAATGATTATTATTATTATTATTATTAATCAATCAATATTAAAGCAAAATAAGTATTCAAACATTCTGCACAACATCAATTTATTTCCTAGACAATTAAACGGGACATGATTCAATTGCCACGGATTTAATATCACTATTTTCTCATAGGCCTATAAAAAAAAACATCCTTTTATCAACAACCAAGATCCTTTGTTTCGTTTCCAGTGTTGCCACGTGACAAAAACTCGAAACGATAGCCACAATCGCTGCAACCCCGTTTGGAACCACATTCAGCCATCGAAGCGCTCCTACTCGAGTTGTAATGCTATAATATTAAAAGTTGCACGGACACAAAATTGGCGTTGGTGCAAAATTTATTTGCAGTTTCCCGTTTTTTGATTTAGTTTTAACATTTGTTCGACTGTTAAATCTGTTGTTTTCGGTATGCAACGATTTATTTTGTGATAGTTGACAATGCTAATAAATTAAATTGTGAAAAGCTTTTGTATGTAGTAGCTGTCCAACTATCACACACACAGTGGCCTATTTATGTTATTGATTCGTTGTTTTAACTGTTTCATATTCTCAGTCTTATTTATAAACGTCCCTTAAATTTTAATCAATTGCCAAGCAAATGATTAGCAATATTCTTATTTATATACGCTATTTAGCGCTAAGAGGTAGCTGAGCAATTGATTAGTAACTGTCAAAATTTATAGAGGATGCTAAGAGGCAAGATGGCGGATTATATTTGAATCAGCTGATCGATTCAATAGGATTATTGAGTGCTTCCAGGTTTTTTTGTTCCTAATATCAAGTTGTGCCTTAGTAAATATGGAATTCGACAAGCTTTTAGGGGATTTTAGAACGACGCAGAAGAATTAAATAATTTAGAAACGCCGCCGCGCCGGCGGGAAGTAGACGAAGGAAGAACTACAAAGCTTGTTTAAATCCGCTACGAAAATAATTACCTATATAATTATTCTTCTTTCAAAGTACAAATCAAGAAAAGATTTATAGGAAAAGCTCAATCAGGAGGAAGCTCAGGAGGTTTGAAGAGAATGTGTTCGTGAGGAAGGGATCGGAGAACGTGTTCATCTAATGTTTTATCCCCTATGCCCCTCATCTTATGTATGACGCCAGTTATAAGGCCCAGAACTAAAGGAAAGGCACACCATGGCTTTCTTTTTGTTATAAATTCATTATTTTTGATTTCCAATAGTCTTCCTCCACAGACATGGACCGTGCCATTTTTTTCTCATGCCACTCTCATTCCTTGTCTTTTTCACGTAGCATGATTTCCTCCTTCTCCGTCTTTGCGAGGTTGAATAGTATTGTTGATAGATGCTAACAGTAGCTTTTAGCAGCAGTCAAACTTGTACCTGTAAAAAAGTATAATAATTGGTATTAAAATACACTGAAACTCCGTTGCAAAGTAATATAAAATAGACATAAGTACCTACATACATTTCTAAAAGAGTATATTCATGTTAACAAGCATAAAGAACATAAAAATACATAGCTATTATCGGCTACTGCTTTAACATTTATTTGGTTAGGTGTATATTAGTGAGTCGATATAAATTCAGAGATAAAATACCTTTTCCTGTTTACTCCAATTATTGGAGATTATTATTTTCATTACTACCATCGCAAACACAATGAAATAAACATAATAAATTTATTTATTCAAATTCAATTTTTCCGATTAAATTTTCTGTCCGTCAGAATCGCGAGTATATGACTACCAAATAGAAAAAAAATGAACTATGTAAATGTACGTAAAATGTACGTTTCTGTACTAAAATAAGTATAAATGTACGTGTCTGTATCCCGCCATCCTGATGTCAGGTGCGCTACTGACCGTATATGAAAATCGATGTTTTTTAACTATTATAAAGTACATTGACATATATTTAATTCCTAATGTTCAATTTGAATAAAGTTAATTGCTATAAAATTCACCCCCCAACCTGACATCTGGATGGCGGATTACTTTAGAATGAAATTTGCTACGCATACAGACACGGACATTTATACTTATTTTAGTACAAAAACGTACATTTTATGTACATTTATATGGTTTATTTTTTTATCTATTTGGAAGCCAACCACCCGCGATTTTGACGGACACTGAAATTTTTGAATTTTCTGTTAAAGTCACGACAGATACAAAAATCGTGGTTTTGACAACTTTAAGCTTAAAATTCTGTTTTGTAGTCGACTATTTTGATTATAATCTGTGCCGAACGCTTAATTTCACCTTTATTTCGTTTCGCTATTAATCACCTGCTAAGTAACGTTTTTAGATGAAGAAAAGTTAATCTTTAATTAAGAGCTAACTAATTGGTAAGCTAAACAGTGCCCAATCAGTGGTTGGCGAGATTTTTATAAATGAGGCTGTCTATTTTTAAATTATATTAAAACCAAACGGTTTGCATATAATTGAACCTTTTTAACTTGTAACATAAAAACTATACACAGAGTATTTAGTTAGACAAACTATAACCGAAGAAAAATATTTAATTACAAGATTTATAAAAAAAAATGTGACCACACAGCAAAATTCAAATTCTCACTCCATGTTACCACAGTCCCTAGACATCACTAGACAAAGGGTCAATTTAAATTTAGAACGAAACAATACGCGAAGCCCACTATCCCATTCATTGAATTCAAACGTAGAATTAGATGTTAATCGCTTTAGTTCAATTCAATCCATTTAAACGAACGGACAGAGAAAACCGTGGACCTGTCAAACGGAACAAAAAAAAACTGATTAAAACCCGGTAGGAAATAAAGCTATTTGTTCGTGGTTTCAATGTTTTAACTTTTATTAAGCTATTCCATAGCTTTTATCGCGGGTTTTGAGCGCGGCGACCGAATCAAGAAATTCCGTAATGAAAATAAAACCTAACACCCCCCACTCCGCCTACCATGTAGCTCGGCCGAGCGTTCGCTTAACGCGTATGTATATGGTACGACTGTACTTGAATAAATATCAAACAAAAAAAAATACAACATAAATAAAAAATAAATAAATAATTATAATTGCATAAGTTGATAAAAAATGCTATGCAATAGCTTCACCGCGGCAGTTCCCGGGTGTTTTTTTATATGTACGTAACTTTGTGAAGTTACAAACACTTATAGTATTTTGAGGAGTGATAAATTAATTCTAATAGTTGTTTTTTTTTTTGATAACTGAGTTTAAAAATTTGGGTTTATGAATGTTTTTCAATAGTAAGCACTTGTAGTTTAGTCACAGACAGTTAGGTACTAAAGAAAAAAAAGCTAAATGACAAACATCGGGATTGTCAAATCTATACATCTTCTATACATATACAATCATATACAAATAAATAAAATGTATGTGTCTGTTTGTAATGTAAATAACAGAGTTTTACTAAATGCAAATGAAAGTATGTACGGTACTTATAACATTTTTTATTTTTTTTATTTGTGTCTGTCTGTCTGTCTCTCTGTTTGATCCGGCTAATCTCCGAATAGGCTAAACCGATTTTAACGGGACTTTCACTGGCAGATAGGTGATGTTATAAGGAGTAAATGAGGCTTCTTTTATTTTAGAAAAATAAAAACGCAAAGAATAAAAACCCATGACACATCCACATCCACGCGGACGAAGCCGCGGGCAGAAGCTGGTATATATATTTTTTTGTCGTTTCTCTGTAATTTGAGTTGTAGGTACCTGGTTTTCTCATTTATACGAAACTGAACCTAATCGACGAGATGACAAAAGTAACTTTCATACCTTTTCCAATCTTTTGCAGTAACATAAAGTAAAATTCACAGAATTAGAAACAAATACCTACTTTGCAACAGACATCATTTTTATAATTTTCTTTTAAATCTAAAAAATAATTACAGAATAACACTTGTGAAAGTGATTTTCAAGGAAAGCTGTTATGACTAAATTAAGATTACAGCGGAAAAAACACGAAAAATTTACCTATTTTATTTTCAGTTTACGTAAGACGGCCCACTGACCTACATTTGATATAAGTACCTGAAATAATGAGTTTTCCTCGTAAACAGATAATCTTATGACTATTAATTTCTTTTGAATTGAAAATAATATTTCTGCTTCTCATACCTTGAATTCGGAACTTAATTTTATTATCTTCGCAAATTGACTGATAAATAATATACCCAAATAGGCGCTTAGCGCCATCTTTTAAAAAATACGAATAGTTTGCCGAATGTACTACTTTCATTAAATTATCTCATTTTATCTTGCTAATTGAGTAATTGTAAGTATACAGATTTTTCGGAACTTTCATGACAATACTGCGTCATTGCAAAAGCAAAAGCTACTGTTAAACATGAGATCCTAGGTTCGATTCAGCGCAGGGCACGCCACAATTGCGGCGGTAAGTCCCTCTTTGAGGAGTGGCTTGAGAGGCACCACGGCGTCCTCACCTTCCGCCTGACGCAGGTCCTCATCGGACATGGCTGTTTTGGGAGGTTCCTGTTTCGGATAAGGCGGGAGGAAACACCCGGGTGTTATCATTGTGTGTATCGACCGGAGGACACGGTGGAGTATACGGTGGAGATCTGCCCGGCTTGGGCGGAGCACCGCCATGTCCTCGTGGTGGCAATCGGCAGCGGCGATCTCTCGCGGTCGGCCCTGGTTCAGGCCATGGTACGGAGCGAGAGGGAATGGGAAGCCGTAATGCACGCCCCTAGTCGCCGCAGGAGGAGACACCCTGGGCGTCGGGAGTCGATAGCCGACTCCCGGCCACCGTAGGCGTCGGCTTGCGAACGGCGAGCAATGGGCAGCTCGCCGTCCGGTAAGGACCAGGCCCGGGTCGACGGCACGTCGTGTTCTATGCGCGCCTCAAAGAGATGTCAGCATCATTGACGGGGTCCGATAGGGCCGATGCCTGCCAGGGTCGCAGATTGTTCGAAAGAGTTACCGTGGCCCTGGCGCACAAGCAACTGAAGGAACACGGTTGGGTTTTAGTCAGTAAGAGTCTGACACGCCCTTCCGCTCCGCCCAGAGCAGGAGAGGTCATTTGATGATATCCCACACAAAAAAAAAACACGTGTGGCACTCGAGGACTACCGCGGTAAAGCTATTTCATAGCATTTTTTATCAACTTATGCAATAATATTTATTTTTAATTTTTTTATTTATGCAGTATTTTTTTTTCTTTGATATTAATTCAAGTACAGTCGTACCATATACATACTGCAGTATAATTCCTGCAATTACATACTTTTTGTTGTCATGGCGATTACATTCTTTTTACTAGTCATTCGGTCAGCTTTTTACTTTTTCGTGTTTTTTTTTTGAATATCAAAAATTGACAATTGTTCTGAACAATGTCAAGAAGAAAAAATGTAAGGCGTTCTGTCGTTGGAATTCCTACTGAATTGATATTTTTCAATAATATTTAATCTTTCTTCGAAAGTGAATTTCAAATTTTTTATGTTTAACCACGATATGTGAGTAGTCAGCGGATACAATCGACTGTACGTTCCCTGGAATTTCTCGTCACTTTTACTTTTGGTGAGTAATCCCTTTATAGGTTCCGTATTCTTGTTACTCGTGCCTTCTTCTTTAATCTAAGAAGATTTCCTTTTCCTTAGATTGTTTGAAAGGCCACTTTTTTTGGCCTTACCCTGCCATTTATTGTTCGCCTGTCTTCTTCCATCGTCTGCCGGCTGCCGAAGTCTGAGCGAGCTTGCGGAGTGAAGCACAGGATCGTTGCCGAGCAAGGTCGACGACACAGGTCCAGTACCTTGGACATCAGGTGCTAAATAAGTCATTTGTGTGGCGCAATAACGCCCAACCATCAATATAATAGAAGTGTTCTGTGTTATACCGACGTGTGACATTTTATTTTTAAGGTGCTTTCCTAAATTCTCAATATCAGATCTTGTACGCTTTAAAATTTATCTTAACGAATTATGTAAAGAAAAACCTTAACCTTGAGCTTATTTGTGTTAAACAATTTATAGAGCGGCACGAATTTCGTACGATTGCAATCGAATTTAAATTCGTCAGAATACTTAAATTCCTAAATATTTGGAAACATCCATAAGTTTTTTCTCCGAAAATCTTGTTGTGATATTTTTTTTTGGCAGCCTTTTACAATTCCCAACGACTGAATTTTAATATTTTTTTGACTTGTTATTATTCTTCTTTATTTCGGATGGTTTTATTAATAATAAATTTTACGTGTATTCGCAGCGTGAGTTTGATTTTTTAGCTAGCTCACGTCGGGGTTTGAGTCCCCGGCGTGGTAGCAGCCAGCTCTACGCTGCAATACACGTTAACCGAACGCTCGGCTGACCTACATGGTAGGCGGAGTGGGGGTTGTTAGGTTTTATTTCCGTTACGGAATTTCTTGATTCGGTCGCCGCGCTCAAAGCCCGCGATAAAAGCTATGCAATAGCTTAAAAAGTGTCGGGTAAAGTATTATTGGGTTTTTTCATCAGGATTTTCTCAGTAGCAGCCCGAGGACTGGATTAGTGTCCGCTTGATGGGAATAGGCTCGCTCCCTAATATATGGGACTGGCGATTGATACACGCGTCTGCCTAACCCTTCGGGGAAAACAAGTGTGATGTTGTTATGTTTCGGGACGGCCCGGGCAGTTTCAAACTCAAACGGAGCGCGTTTTTGCGAGCTAACCGAGGTCGCGAGCCAAAACAAACATGAACATGACCTTTTTTTCCTATGAATGTTATTTAATATCCCACTTTAGCTAAGATAACATCTTCTATAAACAACGCAGACAGAACAATAATAGAAATAGCATATTTGCAACGAGAATACATCCAAAAGTGAAGCGAATATTCTTAAAATACCCTCTCACAGTAAGACATTGTAAATAGAATTCTAAATTCGGGCCACAGACCTGTTTGCGTATTCTATAGAATGCTCAAACGTAAATTTAGTTCCTACAAACTTTCCGCTGTGTGTCTATTTGTAGAAAAAATTGCGACATAATAGAAAATAGAGGTAGAGGAAAAAATATTTCTGTTCTCACGAAAAATTATGTATTTACGCAAATTCTGGTTCTACTGCGGCGTTATTCGTGAAATGTTGGCAAAAACATATTCTGACTGTTCAAATAGCAGTACATTCGTTGTGCTTCCTCCTTTACACAGTAATTCATTGTATAGATAGGAATTTTCATTGCTTATACAGGCTATTAAAGTTTGTACATCTAAGCGAGATTCAGCCGCGTTATTATTTCTGTTTGGCGAGTGATATTCTACCTATTCTTACATACTATAAAAGTGGGCTTGGACCAAACGAACATAGAACCAGAATAAGGCTAAGCGCGCACTGCGATTAAACTTAAGCGGCTTGAAACCGCCAAAAAATTTAACGTATAGCTTTTTATACTAGTGCACGCACTAGCGGTTTTTTACCGGTTTTTGTACCGATCAACATTCTATAATACCTAATAAAAAGCTTATCGGGATGCTTTCGCACGTCGCTGTACATTTTGCAAAAGTACGAGTATCCTTTCAAAAGTCTTTGATCAGTTTGTGGATTTACCCAGTACCTAGGGTAGCGGCGTCGTTAACGTTTTTCAGTTTTTGTAAACCAAAGCTAGAACGACGAACTGTGAAAACGGCTGCGAAGCTAAAATGGAATTGGGTAGGTCACGTCAGCAGGATGCACAGTGACCGCTAGGCAACAGTCTCCACACGGTGGGTGCCTGAGGATGGATGGCGCCGCCGAGGCCGGTAAAGAGGTAGCGAGACGACCTAGACGCATACCACAAGGGTTGGATCGAGGTGACTCTGGAAAAGGATGCTTGGAAGGATTTGGGGGAGGCTTTTGCTCAGCAGTACGACACTGTACGCTAGCTTAATTTTTAAAAAGCCACAATACACGCCGCTCGCTAGAAATCCATGGTGGTACAGAAATAAATTCGAGTAAACGCCAGATGTAGTGCGTATTTGTACGCGGTTTGCTGTTTTCAGGTATACCAAAACAGAGTTCGTTTAATAGCAATGCGTGCTAAGCCTAAGAGCAGGATAATTATTTTCTTGATATTCTTGACATTTTGGTATAGATGGACCAACGAACGAAAGTACCTGTTTACATGAAAATAATTTGGTAGAGTAGGGATAATCGTTATCCTAATAGAATACGATCGACGCGATCTTCGTGCTGCCAGAGGGCGCGTTCAGCGAGGTAATTGCATAACACACTAACCGTAGGAATGGCTTTCATTTTGACAGTTCAACAACATTCATTGCGTTATTTACGTTGTTGAGCAGACACATTTTTCGAACATAAGAAGCAATGGATTAGCAATATGCTTCAAAATGATTCAGATTCTGATTGAGATTCAGATTCTGATTCAGATTCTGATTCTGATTCTGATTCATAATGTGTTACGCAATTAGGGTGCAGGTACTCCAAACAAATGAGTGACATATGAACGCCACGATCGCGTATTCGCGCGTCCGATCGCTTGGACACGGACACGGGATAGATTGATTATTCACTCGTTTTTTCTAAACCAACATTTATAAAACAACCCGGCTCTCTGACTGTATGTCCTTTAATAGATTTTGAACCTAGTTGAAGTCAGTTATAAGATAAATTATCGTTGATTTCAAATAAAAACCTTGATCGTAAAATCTTAATAAAGTTGAAACAGTTTACTTTGTATTTGTAAATATTTACATAAAAAGGCAGACTGATTTATTTTACTTATTGTATTTTTATTTTCTTCAAATAAATACATCCTATTTAATCACACAATACAAAGAGAAGCGAGTATTTACATTTATGCCAAAATCATAAACAATTAATCTAAAATATTTACTAACTAAGACTTATGTATATTAAAGCTATGTGTATCTAAGGGTAACTGATATTTATTACTCGTTGGCTATAAATTACAGTTATTATTAAATGCTACATCAATTATAAGTTTAAAGGCTGAAGGCGTTGAACTACTATAACCCTATTATGAATGCAGGCATATTATCGAGATTTCAAAGGTTATTTTGCATTTAAAATAATGACTTAATTAATTTTGATTTTAAGAAACATACTAAGTGTTCAGTTTTACAGCATTATGGATTTGAGAAATAAATGATCTAAAATTATTATTTAATGCAGGCCACACACGTTACTACATACTTGCGCAAAATTAGACTTACACAAACATACATTAACGTGTATGAGATGAATTAGCACAAGTATCAGAGCCATTCGGTATCACGCAGACTTGTGCAAGTCTAAACTTCCGCAAGTATATCGTAACCGTTATGGCTCCCATTAGAGTTAAGAAGTTTTGGAGTCATATATGACCATTGCCTTTTCCAAATTATTAATATTAGCCATTTAATTGCTTTTCCTGAAGTATTGTTATTAAATAAATCCACGTCTCAACTTTATATATTACTTAGAAATTTTAAAAATAAATGTACCTACATAACATTTTCCATTTTCCAAATTAATCTTGCCATATAATAAATAACAAAACAGTCCTTTATATTATTATACAAAGGTTCTTATTAAAACAATTTTATGGCCAAGGGAAATCAGGTACGCAAACTTTTTTAAACAGTTACTTATTTATAACTTTTGTAGTTAACAATCCCTTAAGAATTGAGGAAGGCAGGTTTTTTATGTCTTGTGTTTAGAAATAGGTAAAGTGTGTCGCCAGCCGTTTTGATGTCGGCTTTTCATTACAGAAAATTCCAGAAATGGAAGTTTTCTTTGTCTTCAATTGTAGGTATACATTATTGAAGTGAAAACTTCTGTAGGCGCGATTTTTGGTAGGGGAAAATATTATGGGTTCACGACACCGACATGCTAATGCTAACAGTACCGTCAAACGGGGTGAATAAGGATGTAAAGGTGAATCGGGACGAAACTTTAAAAGCGATTATAACATTCAACTCCAGGTATTCGTAAAAGCAGGGAAAAACTATTTGAACTTTATGGTCATACGAATAAAACAGGCTTTCATCAGTATGTTGCAAAATATTCAAAAACTTTTAAAAGTGTGTGCATAATAGCAAAAGCTCTATAAATTTGCATTAAAATAATATCAGCTGATGGTAAAATATAAACTACCTGGCAAATAATAAATAATTAATCAGGCAGGAAAAAACAGCGTAATACTGAATTTAATTTAGAGACTGATGAAGAAGTAGCTCAGGAAGATGAAAACTTTTTTACTAATATTCCCTTTATTAAAACTACTGAAGCTTTAAAAATAATGTAAAGTCATGCCTTTTGGAGTTTAGGTTTCAGCATACAAACCCCCAAGCTATTCTAAAAGCTTTTAAATATCTTAAAATTTTATCAACAGAAGATCTCTGGGGAGTGTCTGTAAAAGTCTGTAGATCTCTCGTCGAAACCATTGCGCCTTATTTAGCATTCATATTTAACACCAGCGTAGACCAAGGATGTCTTTCCGGATCTTATGAAACAGTCAAGTAGTTCAATTATTCAATTCCGGTGTTAGTAAGGAACCCAACAATTATAGGCCTATCTCAATTCTGCCAGTCCTCAGTAAGGTGTTTGAAAAGTTAATTCTCAATCAAATGTTACGTCACTTTAATAAAAATTCCATCTTTCATGAACAACAGTACGGTTTCACCAAAGGGCGTTTTACCACTCACGCTAGTGTCACCCTAATAAAGAACATTTTTAACGCCTGGGAAGAAGTTCAAGATGCCATTGGAATCTTTTGCGACCTCTCTAAGGCGTTCCATTGCGTAAACCATGAGACACTTCGGATGAAACTAGAACACTATGGGATTAGGAATACAGCTCTTGATTTACTAGGATCATACCTGAAAGATAGAAACGTTAAAGTTCAAGTAAACGGCATGAACTCATTAGGGTCTAAAATGACTATGGGCGTTCCTTAAGGTTCGATATTGGGTCCATTCCTCTTTTTAGTTTACATTAATCATTTACCCCAATTACTTCAAAATCAACCGAAAATGGTGTTACTCGCAGATCATTGATCTTTAAAATAGCCCAAAAGGTACATAGGTCACAAAATCTTGATGAAATGAATAACTCTATTCTTCAGGTCCAAAATTGGTTTACGGTAAATAATTTGGTACTAAATGAGTAAAAAAATCAAATGCATTAGATTTAAATTACTTAATGTTAGAAGTTGCAAATGTGACATCATATTGAATGGAGAAAAACTAGAATTTATTAATCATACGGTTTTCCTAGGAATCACGCTAGACGAGAAATTGCAATGGGGACCCCATATTACATCTCTTGCGGGGCGGCTAAGCTCGGCTGCATACGCTGTTAGAAAGATAAGACAATTAGCAGATGTAGGAACAGCGCTTTTGATCTATTTTAGCTACTTCCACAGCATTATGTCATATGGCATTTTAATGTGGGGTCGGGCTGCTGACATTGAATCCATTTTTATTTTACAAAAGGGAGCTGTCCGGACTATTTACAATCTACGTCACCGCGAATTTCTTAGGGAACTATTTAAAAAGATTATTTATTATGACGGTACCTTGCCAATTCATTTCTGAAAATAATATGTATGTAAGAAAAAATCTACATCTTTTTAATAAAATAAGTGATAGACATAACTTTAGTACAAGAAATAAAATAAAATAGATCAACTATTTTTCAGATTATCTAAAGTACATACATCTTTTATGGGGTACTGTGTTAAATGTTACAACGAAATACCTTGTGATATATGCAATTAAATGAAAGAAAATTTAAAACTCATCTTATAAGTACGCTTTAAATATCGATGTATTTAATTGAGAATGTTCATAATCGCGAAGTACCAAAAATGTCCATACAAACTTCGAAGTTCAGTATGATATTCTTTCAAAGTTCCGTACATCGCGATTATGAACATTCTTAATTAAATACTTCGATATTTTAAACTTCGAAGTTCAGACGTACAGTCACAAATTAGAGGATTATATCGAAGATAAGAATGCTTGAAAACATGCTGGTCCCATAGGACAATCTAGAATCTAGACAAAACCAAACTGGTTGCTAATTTCACTGTATAATTTATCATTGTTATGACAATGAATTTACATTATGTAACTACTTTAACTCACACACAAAATTATTACTTGTTAAAATTTTATAAAAATCATCTTCTTTTCCATATTTGCAAATATGTGAGCACCATGTATCTATCACATAATTAATTTACCTGTCATTGCTTTATATTTAATTATTTTTATCTATTGTGGTATAGTAATTTTTTTCTAGGTTCATCGTCTTTAAATATAATTACATATATAATTAATGTACCTACACATAATATTGTAAAACATTTTAAAAGAGTAACGGTGGAGTTTCGTGCCTATTCTTCTCCATATGAAACTACCTTTTGGAAGGGGCAACTATAATCAATTCTATTTTCTTGTAAAATTTGACGTTCAAAAGTGCTTTTAATGTGACTATTTGAAATAAATGATTTGACTTGACTGTGACTTTGACATCCGGTTAGACTGGAAGCTGACCTCAACATAGGAAACAGCTGGCAATTAACGAGGCTATCTGAAACATAGCGCCATTGTCACTTCAAACTTTCAAAGAATAACATTCAAAATAACAAGCAAAAACAACGCCAATTGTTTCTTTAGTAACAGACCGTAATTAGCAGGAGCTTTGACAATTATTTCGAAGACAATGGGTAATTAGCTGCCGATTCGTAGCTGGTTTTGTTCGTCGTCAACCCTTTCTAAAAGTTTGTTTCTTTCAATGTTGCTTTTTGAGTTATTTGTCTAGTTTAGGTTTGTTAAAAGTATTGTTTTGTCATAATTCTTTTTCTTTGTGATCTGTTCCTAATTACAACTCATTTGTTAGTCTATCTAGGACTTCTATAATAAGTTTATCTATACCTATACTTATAATAAAATAGTAACTAAGTCAGAATTGTACATTGAATATTTTTGAAAAAAGTAATTACGAGGCGGGAACGATTCGACGCCCTAAAATATAGATTTTAAAATCTTTGCCCGTTTATCTAGATGTATATTCCGGATTGGCGTAAAAACGGCTAAACGGATTTGGATGAAATTTGGCACACAGATAATTTATAACCTGGATTAACACATATACCTTTAATCCCGGTACTTAGTACGTTTTCCTGGGATATTTTCCAACATCCACGCGGGCGGAAAAGAGCCGTCAAGAAACTCCACGGTTACTCTTTAAAAAAATAATTGGCTTTACAATGTTTTCAAATTACAGTGTTAATTGATATCGGAGGACAGTGTAAGCCTGTCAAAAAGTACCAGGTACATAAAAAAAAGGAAATGGTCTACAAATCTACGGTCCACAAGTTAGGCTTACAACGTTCTGACATTCACGATCTATAAAAAAAGGAATATCATTTTCGCTGATAGAATTGCACTTTGTACTTACATACAATTTGCATAAACCTATCCAAGCATGGCCGAGCTCAGGGACGTGCCAGCCTTCACTGTTCCAAGGACATATGTTATTTTATGATCCCCCGGTCTACCCGTAGCCCTTGAAACAGCTTACCTATCTTCCCAATCTTTACTATAACAAACGTCGCTTGACTTCCTACGTAAATCTCCCTGAAGTACCGTATCTGTTATCCTTATTTGCAACAGCAAAGGAAGGCTTCAGGCAATATCAGAAAAGTGTAACCTATAAAGTGCCTCTCACACAAGAGGCTCTAGCTAGCCGGACCGGAGAGGGATTATCTATAGCACAACTCCGGCCCCACGTCATTGCGCGAAGTCCTGTTGAAAATGGTGCATGGAAACTCGAGCACAATGGCGATACAGGCTTTGTTCCTTCCGCTCTGCATATGCTGTGACATGGACTTTATGTGTAAGAGTGGTTACAAGGAAGAAGCTGCTGTACTAAGGATTTGGGAGATATCAAATTTTCCAGAATCTTTATGAGGTCTAATCGGCCTTGGGATTTCTGGAGTAAGTATTTTCTAAGCTAATGAGAGCCAAGCATCGAGTTAAAAACCTAATTCTATTTATTTATTTCCCCATACAATGTTAAAACAAAATTGAGCATGAAAATTATAATTCAAAATTTTACTAAAAGTTAACGGAGCAATTTCGCCGGGCCGCGCTGCCCTAATCCGGAACAAAATGGTGAAATTGTATCCGCCAGCCGGTACAGTCCAGTATTTACCGGATGGAATCTGTTTTAAATCGCATGAATCCGGTTCTAGCCGGAATGGCTAGGGCTACGAGGATTTTGCATTTGCGCCATTTCATTCGTAGTGAAATAATACAGTCTCAAATTTTTATTTCTGTTTTATACGAAGACTGATCTGCTTTTAGTTGAGCCTGCTTATCTCTAAAATATTGCAGTTTTGAAGGTGCAGGGGCAAGTTCAGTCAGAATGGATCTTGTTTGTGAGTGTCCCCCTATCTGTTGCATTAGTTTTGCTTTACATGCTGGTGTATTCGTTATGTTATGTGAAGATAAGAACAGTATTGTTGTGGAGTTGTGGAACTGAAAATTATGAGCATAACGACCTGTATTCAACTCTTTCCTTATGGCTTTTGTAGACAGGATTTTAATTCAGATTTGTTACAGTTGTAATGGCAATCGTGTCATTTGGTTTAAATAGGCTTTTATTTTTATGATTTTATTTATCATTTATATAGATTCTTCAAACTTTTGTGAATGTGAGAACGTTGTAGGCCTAACTTGTAGACTGTAGATTTGTAGACCTTTTGCTATTTTGTTGAGTACCTGTTACTTGTTGACAGGCCTACACTGTCCTCCCATACCTAATAACACTGTAATTTGTTTTGCCGGCTCTTTTTCATAGGAAACAACTAATTGGAACCGTACACCTAGTTTTTTACGTTTCATAAGTGCCCATGTTGGTTTATGTGAAATAAAATATTTTGATTTTGAGTGAAAACATTGTAAAAGCCCCATAATTTTAAAAGAGTAACCGTGAAGTTTCTTGCCGGCTCTTCTCCATTGGTAACAATAAATTGGAACCTTGCACCTAGCTTCTGACGTTTCGTAAGTGCCCAGGTAGGTTTATGTGAAATAAAATATTTTGATTTTGATTCAGTTCATAGTTCGTATGAGAATAACAATTATGAAATAAACTTTTTAAAACAAAACAATCACCGTTACAATGTGTTGTTAGACGCATAAGAAACTTCAACAAACGAAGATTACATGAGGCCTTGTCCTAATAGGAAGTTCTTATGACCGCTTCAGTGAGCGGAGTTCGCGCAGCTGAATTTTGAACCAAACAT
This sequence comes from Dryobotodes eremita, assembly GCA_917490735.1. NCBI lineage: Eukaryota > Metazoa > Arthropoda > Insecta > Lepidoptera > Noctuidae > Dryobotodes > Dryobotodes eremita. The sequence continues at coordinate 3,397,492 of OU823254.1, read as the reverse complement.
GTTTGAAATTTGCCATCGATACGCAAAGAAGATGAATAGGAAGAGGTCGCATCATTATGCAATCATCGCGATCATATAAACGAATTTTACGTACGAACACGATCAATCAAGTCACAATTGCACATCATCCTATCCTATCCTACTAATATTATAAATGTAAAAGTTTGTAAGGATGGATGGATGGATGGATGGGTGGATGTTTGTTACTCTTTCACGCAAAAACTACTGAACGGATTTGGATGAAATTTGGCACACAGATACACCATGACCTGGGTAAGAGCATACGCTACTTTTCATTCTAGATCTCAGACGAAGTCGCGACAACAGCTAGTCTTATCCTACCAATATTATAAATGTAAAAGTTTGTGAGGATAGATGGATGGATGGATGTTTGTTACTCTTTCACGCAAAAACTTTTGAACGGATTTGAATGAAATTTGGCATACAGATAGACTATGACCTAAATAAGGACATAGGCTACTTTCATCATGGATCGCAGACGAAGTCGCGGGCTACAGCTAGTAATTCATATAAACGATCGCGACGATAGCATCTTCTCGAAACGATTGCTTTCTACTAGGACACGGGGTAAAAACTATTGATAAAATAATAGGTAACGTTGCAATCTTCTCTAAAACCAAACTCTTAACATTTTTGGTCCATTCTTGTGCCTTATCGAAACAAAATTGCGCTGGAAACCCCTTAACTCCTAGCTTAAAACTTAAACAACACTTAGAACCTTATCTCTATGCTGCGAACATTTCGTTAAACTGAAAAGACTTCAAAGTTCTAAAGTTAGTTAGGAATGAAAAAGATCTACTCTACGCTATCTTCATTTAGTCCCGGAAAACTTTCACGGGCGCTAAATAGTATGTTTTTAGCTGTCTGTAAGGAAAATACAAAGTTTTTCTAAAAGTCTTCATGCATTACTTCCTAGTTTTTATACGTAGGTACTTCTTTCTATAGATAGTTTAATAAAATGTAACTTTAGAGGTAAAAGGATCGGAGCTTCGAGGTAGCGAGTCCGACTGCAGAAGCTTTGGAATTAGGTAATTTTTGGAGTGAAAACTTCTTTAAGCGCACTTTGCGCTCGTTCTGAACAGTTCGTTCATTGTTCAGAAGGAGCGCACTGAACCGTTACGCTCGAGTCGGTGACGCTGTATCGGATATACTCGGCTCAAGTCGGTCAGTGACGCAGAATCGCGTATACCCGGCTCTAGTCGTAAGTTTTCACTTCTATTGTGTGGCCATAAGCACACTACTTACTGTTAGCCTGGATCATCCCACTGCTGGGCAAAGGCCTCTGTTTTCTCTAGCTCCATTTTCATAGCAGCCATTTTCTACGAGGTCTGCCACGATGCCTGTGTCAGGGCTCCTGTTGTAGTTATTTTGGCTCATAGCTCATCGGGCATAAGCACAGATCCACTTTTTATGTTTATTTTGAAATAATTGGCTTAATACTAACTTATTTACCAGTAAGATGAAGCATTTTTAACATTTGTAGGTACTTGAATTTTACAACGCACGCAGTGAAATAGTATTGCTTTTCATCAGACGTCTTCGTACATGACAACGTTTTCAATCAAAACCTAAATAAATTAATAGCTATAAGCTAAAAGTAACTTAACTTTATTACAGTTTATTTATTTAAGCTTTACGTTTTACTGAAGATACTGTTTTTTTTTTTAATTAGAGTTGTTGGGTTAGGGTGACCAATTGTTCGGACGGGGCCCGCAGAGGCGGGCCGGCACCGGCCGGGGGTTGCGGAAGATTTGTACGTTCCCGCGACCCCCGGCGTAGGTGTGAGACGGAACACCGGGGTGGTTTTTAGTCAGTAAGAGTCTGACAGACCCCTCCGCCCCCCCAGGGCGGGGGACATCCATGAGGATTTTCCACCCCGGAACAAAAAAAAAAAAAAAAAAAGGGTGACCAATTGTCTTGGTTGGAGCCACGCCGTGACCTCGTTTCGGAAGTGGGAAGTGACCTGTCGCTGCCGGCTGTGATTCATTCTATGGTGGGCGGCGCAGCGTCGTGGGACGCGGTGATCTCCTTCTGCGATAATGTCATGTCGCAGAAGGAGGCAGCGGAAAGGGAGAGAGAGATGTCGACTGCTCTCCCGGCCCGCAGCAGGCGCACCGGGCGTCGGCAGAGGGCAGATAATGCCCTCTTCTGGCTCCCCTAAATGGGTCCAAGGACGGCGGACTCGGGGACGTCCGCCGCCCCCTATCATATAAGACCCGAGGTGGCGGCGCGTAATGTTCTACGCGCGCCTCTCTTAGACATCGCGGGGGAGTTAAACGCTTCACTCCCCCCGGTTGACCAGACGGCGCCCGCTGAGGCGGGCCGGAAGAGTGCTTAAGTGTCCCCGTAGCCTCCGGTGCAAGTGTGCGAGGGAACACGGGGTGGTTTTAGTCAGTAGAAGTCTGACAGACCCCTTCGCCCGTCCCAGGGCGGAGGACATCCATGAGGAATTCCACCACGTTAAAAAAAAAAAAAAAGGGTGACCAATTGCGCCCGCGCCCGTATTGAACGTCGCGGGGGGAGTCTTACACCTCACTCCGCCCTCGGATTTGAGAAGGCTTGCGGAGGCGGACCAGAACTAGCCGGGGATCGTGGAAGGCGCACAAGTTCCCATGGTCTCCGGTGTAAGTGTGGGAAAGAACACCGGGGAGGTTTTAAGTCAGTAAGAGTCTGACAGATCCCTCCCCCCGCCCCAGGGCGGATGACATCCATAAGGATTTTCCACCCAGAAACAAAACAAAAAAAAAAGGGTGACCAATTGACCATCTATCAAACGTTGTTTGGGGATCACCGAGAAGATTTAGTCATTATGAGTCTTACAGACCCCTCTACCCTAGTCATCTACTTGGATTTCCAAAACAGCCTCATTGGTCTAGAGGTCGTAAGTCTACTGCTGAGCATGAAGTCCTGGGCTCGATTCCCAGGTCGGGCAAAATGTTGTTGGGTTTTTTCGTCAGGAATTTCTCGGTAACAGCCCGAAGTCTGGATTTGTGCACAGTTGGTGGCAATAAGGTTGTCCCTTATTTCATGGGTGAAATGTGAGTGTACTATCTCTGCCTAACCTTTCAGGGAAAGCAGGCGTGATGTTATGTCATATATAATAAAATAGCAACAAAATCCGAAGTCCATTGCTTGCCCAGTATAACACTGTGATCTCAAAGACTCTTTATAAAGAGCGCAGTGGAATTCCAAACGGAAGCTGACTGCTTAAGACTCGTCGTGTCCATGCAAGACTATTGTTTGTCTTAGAACAACTTGCTCTGGAGTTGGGAATTACATTGAGATAAGGGGTCAGACTCACTGGCGATGTTAAGGTTATTTCAGTGAAGTTGATGTTGTGGTTTTATGAAAGTTTGTGGGTTATTTCTGGTCTCGTGAGTCATCATTTGCCTAGCATTTCCCAACTATGTTCGGCTTGGCTTCTAGTCAAACTGGATGCAGCTGAATACCAGTATTTTACATGGAGCGACTGCCTATCTGACCTCCACAACCCAGTTATTGGGTATCATGATACCCCTTAGTAAGACTGGCCAGACTTTCGGGCTTCATGATGGATGTCATTCCATTTTTGCCATTGCGTCTATTGATAGATAAAGATTTGCCAATTTTTGATTTGATGACCTGGAAAAAAAATTTTTTTTATGTAATTAAGTAAGATAAAATAATTCACTAGTTATCTCGTTAATTCAGAGATTGTGTGACATTTAAAAAGGTTTTAATATCACCCGTTATATTTTTTAGGAAGATAAACGCCATGCCATTATTAATTATTACCTACCTCGGAAAAATAGACTAGAATACTCTTTATTATGTACACCATAAAAATTACAGATATAAATGTAGAAATTTCGAGGTCCACTCAATCTGTGTGGTTTTTCCTCAAAAGACCATTTCAGACGCAAATCTACATGGTCTTCACATGATCTGACCAAGATTATGTCTGGACTTTAAAGAGACTGTGACCTCTGAATTTGTTTCGGCCTTTCTTCTCAGAGTAGTCAGATAGGAAACGATGATCTCGTCTAGTTTTTAACGTATGATTGACGTTTAAAAGTGTTTTTACAAACCTATTTACAGAAATAAAATCAATTATCATTTAACCATTTATTTAAGCTTTAGGATTTAAAAATTAAACAACCAATTTTTAACACACAAACAAAAAAATCTCTACCTCTAAATCAAACTGAGAATTTTCACTCAATATAACATTCACGGTTAGTTCCAATGTGTGGTAGAAAATGAAGCAAAAAAATAAATAAAAAGAACCACAATGTGTATGAAACGTGAATTGAATACTTTAACCGTTCACAGTCCGATTGATTCCGGCTTTTGTACGGGTTTTCCGATTTTCGCCATCCAAAAACCAAAGGAACGAACAATAGAAATTGTTGCTTTTTATTCGTAACGTTTTAAGGTGAAAAAGCGGTGATGAACTTGGAAACTTTTTTATAATTATCACGTGGGGGTATCTTAGGATTAGGAATAACATAACATACCATCACGCCAGTATTCACCGAATGGTACGGCAGAGCTGTACATATAGTAAGATAAGATAAGATAATTTATTTGTCCAAAACATGAGTATACACACAATAAAATGGCATGCAAGATATCACATTAAATTCAATCACAGTCATGTTTTGCCTCAACAGCATACAAATATAAATAGGTAAACCTCGAATAATTATAAATGTACCCATTATTCAAAGCAATTAACATTACAAATTAGAACTTAAAAATTAAAATATATTACATCATAGTGCCAACAACTCATTAGTACTCATTAATTAGTGTTATTACTCATATTATATTAACATTTCGCCAGTTATAATTGAATTCCATTTAATAAGGACGAGCCAATTGCCATCATATGAGCGTGTTTTTATGAGTGTGTTTAGTTTAGTTTCTGATAATCCTGTGCGAGTCTCAATAAATACTTTTTCTGGCTTACTTTCTTTTTTCATAAACATAATTATAAACATCCTCACAGCCACACAGGCCTCCTCTCTGTGAGAGGGACTGCGCCGTTATCCACCACGTGCGCCCAATGCGGGTTGGTTGGGTTGGTCACATGTCTTCGAATCTTTGGTTCTAGGATATGCCGTTTTCCTCTCGATGTTTTCCTTCACCGTTTTGAAAGCAGAGGTCATTAAATAATATACACAAAGTGAAGTGCCCAACGTTCGAACTCAAGTTTGAACCTACGACCTACAATTCGTAAGTCACGGCCGTTTCCTCTATAAATTATATTTACCCAACAAAACTAAAGAAGCTTACAATTTTACCAGAAATTAATTTGCAGGGAATTTTCCATTCCAATTTTTTCGTTGTAGGTAAAGTAATTTCGAACTGTCAAGTTGATAAATCGATTTAATTTGACAACTGAAACTTAGCTAGGAAACTGATATAAAGAAGTCGCCAAACACTAAAGCTGAAACCATTAATCAAACATAGTTCGGTGAGCAAACTAGATAGTGTCAAAATTGAAGAGTTTCTTTGGGCATCCATAAATTGCTACACAATCATGCATACGGCTAAACGGAATTTTATACAGCTTGGCTTACCGAGAGACCATGTTCCTAGAATACAGAACATGCTCTCCAAGCACCTTCATCGCGTGAAACCGCTGGCAACAGCTTATAAGATCATAATAATTAGATAAGAAATCAAGGAGTTCCTCAAGGCACTATCATCGGTCTCATGTTCTGACTACAATATTTGACATAATTCTTAAAACTTTACTAAAACATGACCAGAACAAGATAAGTGATAAATAAAAAAACTACGTAAATCTGATAAGTGCCGCTCGATATGTGAGCTAACGGATAAACAAACAGAGACGTAGACTTTTATAATATGTGAGAAAGAAGAAAAAACCTCTCTTCATTAGTGAATATCAATCACCGTTTCCATCCATTAGTTGGTTAGAAACCCGGAAAAAGATTAAGATTGCAATGAGGAAAACTAAAACATTTATCTAAAGCTGTGTTTAGTTAATACCTTCATTAGTTTGAGTGAATAGGTACTGTTTCTAAGAAAAAAGTATCATTAAGAGAGGATTTTGTGGTCTAATGCTTTTCTGACTCCCACATTAATTTGCCACATGGTTTTGGAAAAAAAAGGATATTTAAACCTGGTAAGTATTTTTTTCTAAGCCCACTGCTACTCTCCTTTCACTTCTCTCTATCCAGAGCTGCAAAGAACCACTCATTGTTAAAGGAGTCCAACTTGACCCGCCATCTCCGTCTGGGCCTGATCAAATGGAACAAGAAAAGAAAGAAAGAAAATGTATACCTACCTAATATAAGGTGACAAAAAACACGATCTAAAAAGTGTTAATTAATGGTTTAAAGAATATACCTTGTGTGCTGATAATATTAAGAAAATTCGGCAAGCGTAGTAATAATGGAATATTTCTCCAACAATATTCAATGCAACGAATAAAATGATTGACCGTAACATTTCTAAATTGTCAGAAAACCGCAAAGGTGTACTACAATTCAGCGAACTTCTATCGAAAAATATTTCCTTTAGTAGCTGATTTGGAGTGTCAAAATCAGTAGGTGGATAGCAGATTACCGGTACCCGGAAACGATGCTCAAGCTATGACTTCGTGTGACGTCATCCAAACATCCGGGAGTGCCAGGTGCAATAAAACTTATATAGAAATGTTCATTTTTGGAAGCGTGAGCAAAAATAAAATTCGATTTACTAGTGAAATTACTACTAATGTGGTATTTTGTTTTTATTTGTCTTCAGAGAGTTACCTAACAGTACTGTAGCTTTATCTTGTGACGTAAGAATGAGGGCTACCGCGCTTGAGTTCGCCGCTAGAGGCGCTAGTGAAGAGTAAGGTCTCTAGATGTCAAAATATGTACTGAACGTTCACCGTTTGCGGGATTTTTATCACGGATTTTAACAAATGATTCATAATTGTTGTAATGGTTGTGCCATTCCTGATTAATTATGGCTTAAGATTTTAAGTAAAAAGTTAGGATCTAATTTCGCAGCACTTGAAGGAAGAATAAGATTTTCTGCTTCATGCTTGCTAATTTTAGGAACATTATAGTCTAAATATCCATTTGAAGTTTTAAAATGTAATGAAATAAACATAATATGAATTTATGGGTACTTAAACATATCCAAAACATCAAATAAAGTACATCAACAAGACCTTACTCGCCAGTGGCACCGACTAGTGAGCACAAAAATGATAGCCCCCGTTGCGCTATAATATAGAAAGTATAGCCTCTTTGGTGTAGTGGTCGTAAGTGCTACTGCCGAGAATGAGGTCCTGGATTTGATTCAGGGATCACAGGCGGATTTTATGTTATTTAGTGTAGGGTGTACTACGGCAGATGGGTCAATGGAAGATGGATAATGGAATGAATATAAGACCCAAATACAAATCGCTTTAACCACCATATATGTTCCTCAATTCTATCATCTCCTCAATTCTATCATTTTATTATCTCCTCAATCGTTGAGCTACTTAAGTCCTGACTTCCTGAGTTGAGCTGCACGATTACTGACACATGCGTGCACTGACTGAACAGGTCCACTCAATCTGTGTGGTTCTTTCCTCAAAATACCATTTCAGATACCAATCTACATGGTCTTCACATGATCTGACCAAGATTTTGTCTGGACTTTAAAACAGACTGTGACCTCTGAGTTTGTTTCGGCCTTTCTTCTCAGAGTAGTCAGATAGGAAACGTCGACCTCATCTAGTTTAAAAAATATGATTGACGTGTAAAAGTGTTTGTACAAACCTACTTACAGAAATAAAATCATTTATCATTTACCTTTGTTTGTTAAAACATTTTTTATTGGTTATCGTATGCTAACGCTTATATAAATATAGGTGAGTATTTAGATACTAGGTACTAATAATATTGGTCAATCGAAAAAACCAAATCGTTATTTGGAGAAACATCGACGTAACTACTGCTTTTTAAATTTTACAGGAGAGTGATTTAAAGTAGTTTTTTTTTTGTTATCTGTTACTGTCTCGTTCTGAAATGTTGATAAATCCCAAAACCATATTAAATAATTCACGCTAAATATTTCACGCCTCTGCTCCTCTGAAATTTTTTTCGAGCACAATATATATCGACAACTCAATTTCGGAAAAAAATAATTTACATCGTTGTTTCTCCAAATGAGCGAAATGACCTTTATGAAACATTTTTATGATAAACACTTTAAACATCAACACTGCTCATAAAATTGGAAAACATGAAAATAACTTGTCTTATTTTATAGGACTGTTTTTGTTATTTTTTTTACACTTTCTAAACTATTTTGCGGGTTATTTAAAGAACGGTTAATCTATTCGGTCATCGTAGGTGGGTCTAAATTGGGTCACTGTTGTCGGGATTCTTATATTGTTTTCTTTAGCTGGAATTTTATTTAACAACCTAGAAAATTCCAGAATATACCATGTTTTTCTTCCATAGTTTTGGTATGAATAATAACACTATCTACTTCTGTATTTTCAGCGATGTCTAAACAATTTTCAGAATAAAAGCTTCTCCTATTTCAATGAATTCAGAAAGGTTTGTTTAGCAAGTATACATTTATTATCCTTGTGTTTGTTGGAAACAGCACAAAAATTCGCCTTTGCCTCCCTTGAAATATAAATTTTCCAGACATGTAAAGAGATTTCAACAGCAATTTGTATGACACTTCTGGTTCTCGTAAAATTCTATAGCTTACAGAAATAAATATGGACATTATTTCCGTTATTCCATATCATTTGGCGTATATTTTGCGAAATATTATTAAAATTTATTCAAATACCGAGACGCATAAAATGCAGAGGATTGCTGTAAAATCTAGATGATTGCTCTAAAGTTTGTGGTGAAAATACAAAAAAAATCTTCAACATTTAGACGGTGCATAGTAGAAAATGTTGAATATTTATCAGAAGAAACTCTTTGTATCAATGTTTTGTTCTACCAGTCATGGTTATTGAAATAATTTGTCATATTTTTTTCTCAAGTAATTGCACAGGATCGATTTTCAAAGGGAGTATCAGGTAATTAAATAAATTAGTACTGCTAATATTAAACTATACAAATTTTTACATATTGTATTCAAGAAAAAACTTGAAGTTACTTCGATCAAAAATAGAAATAAATATTATTTTCACTTTTTGAACTAAAACTTTGATGCAATGCATGGTATAATAATATACTTCGCCAGGTATAGCATTCCGAGACACAGTGGTCACGTGGGAGACACAAGCCTACGTCATCACGGCTGTGTTACCAGTAGTGCGTCATAATAACACCCCAACCGCCTTTATTACCTGAGCGAATCCGATAAATCAATGAGGTTTTAACTACCAATTACGTCGTTATAAGTTTAAATTTAATTGTCTCGTAGATTAGAAAAACAAAACGACAATTTAAATGCTTGATATATATTTTTTAACAAAATGGTGACTGAAAATGTTTCCATACTTCTTGTTTTGTTGCAATAAAGTGGCAACTGGATAGTGACGTAAGCTTGTGTCACTCTCGGAGTGCCAGACCTTGTTTTTTTAGACCATGATGCAATGTATCCAACAGCTTTCAGAACCAACGCAACAAAATGTCAAACTCAACACGAACTACCCACATTTTTTACATGGCAACCTCACATACAGTACAGTCGATAAAACAAGTGACCGAGCGAAGGTTCCCGTAAAGAATTCGTTGCATTATTCAACAATGTTCTGCTCTTCACTTTGCCAAATGAAATAAATTACCATTGATACGTATTTCACACGAATACGGCACAACAGTTTGCGTTGTCAATTTTGTATGTAGATTTTCGTGATTTTGATAGTCTTTTGTTTTGTGAAGAAACTTCTTTTTTTTCTTTGTTGTGTTGTGATATTCATGGGCAGTTTTGGGGAAAGCGGTTTTAGGAAACATAGTAGGTACGTTAGGCCATCTTATTAAAACTAAGGTTTTTTAATGGTTATCATAATTAAGATTATTATGTCGGTTAGTAGATTGGGACTACTTACCGGAGATGTTATGGATATGATATTTCGGATCTGGATACGGATATGGATATATGAATAAAATTATATTGGTTTCGGATACGGTTACGGATATGTAATTATTTCGGATTATCCGTTAGTTTCGGATAGTTTCGGTTACGGATATTAGATTGAAGTAAAATATAAACACAAATAGTATGTAATAATTTAGTTTTATGTATAGGTTTTATCTAGTTTAGATTATCATTTGGTATTATAATAAGTCATATAGGTAAGTAATTATTTCGAGATGTTATAATAATTTGTAAAGTAAACCTCTGTTTCAGTGTTTCTAACGTATTTTTAATAATTAGTAATTATTATATACCTAATCAATTTTAAGTATTATCTATTAAAATAAAAATGGAATAAAAAGAGTAGGAAAAAAGCTTCACACATTACACATATTAACTTAAAACCTATGTATAACATTAAATATGTGTGTAATAACATAAAGAGATTTTCTTTTTAATTATTTTTATGAGTAACGAAACCATCTTTATAACAAAATATAAAGTTGCCTATCACCTAATCATAGTTCTAATAGTCAAAACTGAGCAGAGGAAGATTATATTTAACAAAAAGTAATTTTGCAGCCTTATCACCTGAAAGTCGATGTCCAAATTAAACTCGACTTTGTTTGCATTTTGTCTATAGAAATCAATGTAATACTTAACACAAGACTCTTATATTAAGCATCAACTCTTAAATAAAAAACTAACTAGTTATGAAAGAGGTTATGTTATGACTAGAAATAACAAAGAAACTGCAAGATTCAGGTGGCGCGCGAGCGGTGAAACAAAAACCTGTCGAAACATGTCGTTTTATTTAGACTCCACCCTTATACGAAACTATCCAAAACTTGTGAATCGGATACGATTACGGTTACGGATATATATTTATTTCGGATATCCGATAGTTTCGGTTACGGTTACGGAGCTCCATAAAATCCCTGCTACTTACCAAGTTTGGTCGATTAGTGAAAGCATTTTGTCGTTATATTGTCTTTTAACTCTGACAGGACATTCTCCCATTCCCTTGGAGAAATCTCTTAGTCGATTTTTACCTTTTATTCTTTTATGTCCCCCACCACTATCTCACCCCATTTTAAGCGATGATGAAATCGACGATGGTGCAGCTTGCCCAAAAGAGACCTGAGAACTTTAATTCCTTTTCAAAGACAACCAATTAACATTTATGAAACCGCAAAAAACACTGCAGCCCTCCATTTGCCACCATAAGCCCATGCTCCATTAAGGTGGAAGGCAGCGAAAATACCGTTTTATACTCGTTTTTAACCCTCAACCGTCGCGTCGAGTAAGCGTTTACTCCAGTTTAATTGCTTGCAAAATCCTGCTTCTGAAATACTGCTGTGGAAGCAAAATTTTAGAATATTAAATACAAATTCCATACTCGCTGTGCATTTAAGTTTATAAGCTTTGGAGAAAAGACGTTCTGTTAATGCGTTTATGCTCGTTTAATTTATTGAGCGTTTACAGGTTAAATGATAAATGATTTTATTTCTGTAAGTAGGTTTTTACAACACGTAAATCATATTTTTTAAACTAGATGAGGTCGTCGTTTCCTATCTGACTACTCAGAGAAGAAAGGTCGAAACAAACTCAGAGGTAGGTCACAGTCTCTTTTAAAGTTCAGACATAATCTTGGTCAGATCATGCGAAGACCATGTAAATTGGTATCTGAAATTATCTTTTGAGGAAAGAACCACACAGATTAAGTGGACCTGTCCAGTCAGTGCACGCATTTGTCAGTAACCGTGCAACTCAACTCAGAAGTTAAGGTTTGTTGATATGGTTTTGATTTTGGAGATCGATTCAGTATCGAATGTTTCTATTGTTGTGGGCTTTGTGAAGTACTTAGCTCTGGCGCCTTGAGCAACATCATCTTTCCGTAAGCGTGGAAAGACGCCACCAGTGTCGGTATCCTCAAGCCAGGCAAGCCCAAGTCTGAACCCACGGGTTATCATCCTATAAGTTTCCTCAATGTTTTCGGCAAAATCTACCAGAGGTTTATTTATAAGCGTCTCAAAGACTATGCCGACGCAAAGAGCCTCATCCCCAGCGAGCAGTTTAGTTCCCGAACCCAACACTCGTGCTTCCAACAAGTCCACCGCATCGTAATGCACTTCAGCGCTGGTTTCCAGCGTAATGCGGTGACGAGCATGTTATTCTTCGACATAGCGAAAGCATTTGGAAAAGTCTAGCAAAGCAGCTTATATTTTATAAGCTTTACCAACTCGGAGTGCCACACCGTCTCGTACACGTCCAACGAGACTTTTGTTGGGTTGCACTTTTCGCTATCGCATCGAGGATTTACTCTCCTTCCGTCACCCCATTCATGCGGGAGTCCCTCAAGGCTCTATTACATTTCCCCTAATCTTCACGCCGTTCACCATCGCCATTGACATTGACATTTAATAATAATTTATTCCATTTAGTTGATACTAACAATTATGTTGGTAATAATTTGTATTTGACAAAAGATAGATATAATATTTTTATCTACTATCTTTCTAACTATCATAAAAGACAGATAGCTGTGTCGCTATCATATTATTTTTCTATTACAGCCAAGAAGTTGGCTAAACAAATTGCTTCTATTGAGCAAAGCTATGAGTTATTAAATAATTTGGTATCAAAAATTGATATTGATAATAATTTAAATTAGAAATTAAGACAATAGAGGCAACCTCTAGCAATAATATACAGAATTGTAAAAATAAATCAAGTAAAACTTTAAAACCAGTAAATAGTATCAACCTGGTGCATCAAAACATTCAAGGATTTATGAACAAAGGTTTAGAAGTAGAATTATATATGAATTTTAACAGTATTGATATTCTTTGTGTAACTGAACATTGGCTTGAAAGCCACCAGCTCTTGTTTAATTTTAATAATCACCAGGTTGGTAGTTCGTTCAGCAGAGTAAATGCTTTACATGGTGGCTCATTAATTTTAATCAGTAACCAGCTTAAATTTAAATAACGTAAGGATATTGTGAGCCTATCTGTTGAGCGAACAGTTGAAATAGCCTGTATAGAATTGGAGCAGTTTATTGTTTTAAGTGTGTACAGAGCCCCTTCAGGATTGTATGACTGCTTTGAAAAGGTAATGGATGAAGTGTTAAACAAGATTTGTAACTCGAACAAGTCCATTATCATTTGCGGTGATTTTAATGTAAATTTATTGGAAAACTCAGGTTCTTGTAGTAAAATATTAAGTCTTATTTCACTCCTACAATCTTGTAAACCTATTTTCGGAGCCTACAAGAATAACCCCCACTAGTGCAAGATGCATAGATAATATTTATACAGACGTTATACCAAGCCACAAAGAAATTATAAATTTACTAGATTCTGATCATTGCGGGCAAAGGATTACTATCCAAAACCAAAACATCAAAGTGGCTAAAAAGGATATTACTGTTAACCCTAAAACTGCAAGTCGCTTGGAAGCTTTTAAAGTTAAAATCATTAATAAATTATCATTTTTGTCTATTCACGTTGATCATAATCATTTATATGATAATTTCTTTAATTTTTACTGTAACCAATTTGATTCCACCTTTATTCCCAAGACTATTTCGGTTAACAGTAACGTATCTTTCAGTGATTGGGCTACCATTGGCATTCATAAAAGTAGAACACGGCTTTATGAGCTGTACAATGAAAGGACTTCTGTAAACACTGCTGAATTTAATTTATATGTTAGAAATTATTCAAAATTATTTAAAAAAGTTTGTTGTATGGCCAAGTCGCGTTATTTGAGTTCGAAGATTAAAAACAATAGTAATGTAATTAAAACGACTTGGAATATTATTAATAGTGAAACGGGAAGATCTAGGAGCCGAAATACTGACTTCAGCCATTAATGACAATATAATAAAATCAGACTCACAAGTCGCCGCGGCCTTTGAAAATTTATTTTCGGATATTCCCATTTCAACTACTAAATCCCTAAACTCATCACCTTCTGTTGCTGAGTCTTTGCTTAAAGAAAATGTTAATGTTTGCGATTCGTAATTTAATTTTGAACATACTCCTCCAAGAGATTATTAAGGCCATCAGTAAGCAAGGCTCGCCGCCGAGACCCGCCCCAACCCTTGCTCGAGCCTGCCTGTGCCGCTGAGGCAGTAGCTTTGAATTCGTCCCAAACGTATCCGACCCAGCTTATCCCTTGCTGCCCTCCCCCAGCGACGCCCTAAACCGAGGTCCTTACCCCAAAGGGGGTGCCCATAGCGTGTAGGCGCTTAGTTTTTAAGTATTTTAAGTGGGCTTAAAAAACTTTCTCCAGCTGGGGAGCTGGAGGCAACAGGCAAGCCCGGTTAAGCAGCCGACAACCTCATAGGTCGACCTGCGCGTTGCCATTTATATAAAAAAATAGAGGTTAAACTGCGCAGTCTATGATTAGCCTGTGAATAAGTGATTATGTTTCAACCTGTCTCCCTATTGAACTATTGACATGAAACCAATTTTCTTTTGGACGAATTACTATCATTTTTATTAACTATAGAAAATTTTCCTGATAAAAAATGAAAGAAAACACTCAATTCAAATAAAACAAACATAGAATACAATAAAAGATCAATATCCTGAATATTTGACGTTAGAACGACACGTGCCGTAAATACGGGCAAAAAGGTAAACCACAAAACAATTGATATTCAGAATTGGCAAGTAATTCCCAACCCTTTTGCCCATAATTCAGGCCATGCGTGACCCGATTATTTTGCTGGTTATCCGGGTTCGGTTTTTCATTGGTAATGTATATACATTGGATTGTGGGGGTTATTTGTTGGTCAAGACAAATAAACAGGGCCTACTTAGGGCCCGTTTGATCAGTAGTCAAACATACTAATAGTTAAAATGCGTTAGTTAAACTAACAATTTGTTAAAAATTACATAAGTATGTTGCTTGACAAATGGTTAAGCTAACTATAGTTTAAAAAATTGACAATTTGCTATGAAAGTTAACCAGGCGCAGACAGAGTAGTTAAACTTTAACTATTGTCTAAGTGACTAATTGTTAAATTTACTATTGGTAATTTTTAACTATGTATCAAACAACGGTCCCTTTATTAATTGTCTTATGTCAACCTGTAAATGGCTCATTGTTCGGTTTGTGACGTGTATTATAAACTAACTACACCCCTCTTGGTGATGAGATTGATGATATCAATACAGTCTTCTTGTAGTACAAATAGTTTCTGTAGGAAATCCGGTAATCTTTCAACAGGTATGATAATAATCAGGGTTTTCTTTTAGTTAGCTGTTTTTTTCTTCCGAAATATGCTTAGTTTTAGAAAACTGTCATGAGTCTCCAAGAATATAATTTTTACGATATGTTTTTCTTACTATAGGTACACCTCTGCCTAACACTTCGGGGATTACGAGCGTGATGATATGTGTTACCTATGTTAGTTTTCTTACTCGGTAATGTTAGCGTCATGTTCGTGAACAGGCGCCGTCACTAGGGACTGGCCATCTCTTAGATGCTACGACTTATTTTTATTTAATTTAATAATTGAATAGTATTTATATTTTTATTACGGATGTTTTTAATGTCTGCATCGTTCTCACATGCATAATTTCAACATGAATGATGTAACCAATATTTTGTAACCATGTTTTGTAACCATATTTTGATTTAAAAGAGTGTCCGTGGAGTTTCTTGCCAGTTTTTCTCCATTGGTACCTACTACGCTTTGGAATGGGCAACTAGCTTCATATTTCTGACCGACCGACCCCTTGACAATTCAAAAGTGCCTTTAATTGGTTTATTTGAAATAAATGATTTGATTTTGAGTTTGACTCATTGCACATTTAAAGTTTCTTACTTTGTTTATACCTAGATACTTTTATTGAGTCGAGTGCCTTCCTAAACTCTATAATTCTAAACACCAATGTTTTGGTCAATCTTTTAAAACTAGATTGCGTGGTATTTCCCCTATTATAACAACGACCGACACTTTAAGGTGCAGCGCAGACGGCACACTTCTTGTGCGATCGAGTCTGCGGCGCACAAAAAGTCTGCATGGCGCGCAAAAAGTCGGTCGCGGATTTTTCACAGACTCAACGCACACGACGCACATCTTCGATCATTCTGTCGGCAGAGCTGTAGGGACGTAGACGCTATGGAAATCGTGCATAGATCGCGAAGTATTATTTTGTACATGAAGTACAGAAAAAGAAGACCTCTGGCGCCATGATAATCCACCCCTAGCAAATGCAGATTGCCGACTAAAGTGTGCGCCGTTTGCGTTAGCGCGCGTTGAAGCAAACGTTCAATTTTTTTCACACACTTTGTGCCGAGCGGCGCGGCGTGGCGCGGTGCGGTCTGCCCGAATTACACGGATTTTTTGTGCGCCGGACTTTTTTCGCGTCGTGTGCGTTACTGCATATAATTGCATAGGTTCTATTTTTACAGACTAAAAAGTGCGTCACGGATAGTCTGTCGTCTGCGCTGCACCTTATAATCACCCCTTTATTTATAAACGTTGCTCAAAGTTAAGTAGTGATTAACGACTGTTTCACCATACATTTTTGACGTTTAAACTTCTCTTAACTTTAAGCAGCGTTTATAAATAAACCCCAAAAAGTCAAACCGCAACGACAAACCACTTCCAGAACTAAACTACCAACCTCGGACAACACATCTTAAAAGCGGTTAGCCCATTTCCGCTCCAGTGTCCAATCTCTCCAGTAACTTCCAACGATTTGCATTCTAGATTCTATCGCTTCGTAAACTTGAATAGGTAGACTATCTGTTGGCAATAACTCAGGGTGACCACATAGGTATCTATCTGCCAACGCCTTCCGGTCGCCGTATTTCAAACTCCTAGATAAACTTCGATTAAACCAAGGCCGTTCGGTTTGGGGACGTTTAGGGTAGACGATTCGATTGTCGTGATCAGTGCAGTTTGAGTTCACGGTTTGATTGTGGTGTTGGTTTTGTGTTTTTATCTGCTCCCTGTAGTATACCTGATACACCATATGGACTTAATACAAAAGGTATTTTATAAAAGTAGAAATGAATGAAGTTGTCTAAAGCACAGTTAAATACATAGACAACAAAAAACTAACAACTGACAAATGCGTGCACTGGACTGGACGGGTCCACTCATTCTGTGTGGTTTTTCCTCAAAAGACCATTTCAGACACAAATCTACATGGTCTTCACATGATTATGTCTGGACTTTAAAAGAGACTGTCACCTCTGAGTTTGTTTCGGCCTTTCTTCTCAGAGTATTCAGATAGAAAACGCCGATCTCATTTAGTTTTAAAATATGATTGACGTGTAAAAGTGTTTGTAAATACCTACTTACAGAAATAAAATCATTTATCATTATCATTTAACAGTTTTATGAATCTTTACTGAAATATAATAATATCTTCTCCTTTAGTCTTTTTGCTCACAGCTGAGCGTCGTGGTGTGTCTGACTAATTTTTTTGATCACCCTTGAATCTAGTGCATAAAAAATTCTTGGGGAAAAGTGCAGAAGCGTGCTGATGATTAAAATATAATGGAAGGTACAGTATCTCTTTTAGTCAGGCATGATTGACCGAGCAAGCGCGAAACGCAAGCGAAGCGTCTCCGTTTCAGCTTGGGCAAAAATGCTTTCGTACGTCCGCATGTCCGGCAGTTGTCCTCTACATGTCGCATTTCTCAACTGATTCTCGTGAAATTTTGTGTGGCGGTTCGATAATTATATTTTCTATTGCTGTCTCAGTTTTTCGAAATTTTTCAATATGGTGGAAATATGAGGTTGAAACGTAAAAAAAAAACATATTTTAGGCATTTCGGGCTCTTTGCGCGCGCTTTTTGTTTTAAGGTGAACATTTATTCAGTTTTAAGCTACGCAAAAACAGACTCGTTTTAATATTTTGTTAAAAATCAGCATAATAATATTATGTATACAAGGAAATAAAGAACCTATTAAGTTATGATTCTGAATAGTCGTTTATTGTAAAACTCCATTTGCCGTTCCTTGAAGCAGAACATAGTTGATTAGAGAATCTTAGTCGATTTGAACTACAGTAAATCTAGCAAATAATAATATTACATGTACCTGGTGGTACCATAATTTTTAAAATTTAAATGAGTACCAAAAATGAATGAACAAAAAACATTTTTAGGTGGTTGGAACCATGCCTCGTAACTTAGCAATGTCTTCAGAAAAGACAGAATTAATCACAAACGCAGTTTCGTAACAGATTTATTTAAAGATAACGTACAGCTCAGATTACAGAAAATATAAATTAACAAAATAATTATGTTCTTTTGAGAGATCAGAGGCCTACGTTTTGGAATGGGCAACTAGTTTCAACTTTCTAACTGACCGACTCTTTGACAATTCAAAAGTGCCTGTAGATGGTTTAATTGAAATAAATGCTTTGAGTTTGAGTTTTGGACTTAGGAAAGGCTTGTTTAAGCTAAGTAAGTTGCTTGCCACTTTAAGTCACGGACTGTAGACACGACCAATTCGCGAGCCAATTCAGTGAGTCATGAAGATTTTTCATGTCTTACCTTCTAACTGAACAGCACCCTAATTACGTAACGAAACTATCTATCACAATCTGAATCATTTTGAAACCTATTGCTAATCCATTGCTTCATATGTTCGAAAAAATTTGTCAGCTCAGCAACGTAAATAACGCAATGAATGTTGTTGAACTGTCAAAATGAAACCCATTTCTACTATTAGTGTGTTATGTAATTACCCCCAGGTCATCAAATGTATTCGAGTACGAAGTCAATGATAGACCAGTCATTGAACTGTCAACTGTCCAAATGTCCTCATAGTCAAAACAAAACACAACTAGTTCGATTCCCGTGGTTTCCATTCCCCACTTCACCCAAATCCTCTTCCGTGTCGCAAAATCTAAAACACCTTTTAATCAGTCGCAGAGGGTAGCGCGAGACAGTTGATTAGAGTCTCCCGAACAGCTCTACACCGGCCGATAATGAGTCCGTCGGTGACCGGTGGTTTAAGCTTCGCCAATATTCTCGCTTTCGATTGGGAGCCGGATTTGATGTAGAATCGGGTCAGTAAGACTTTTTGGAGCATTTTGGTGTTATGGTGACTGATTGTTGTTACCTAAGCAATGATAAAACTATTTTAATTCTGTTTTTTTTTTATAATGTTTGGTGCTGAAAAAGTAGCTGAAGTTAGTATGTAAAATTCATGTGGAATTTTGAGAGCCGTTTACTTGGTAAATGTTATGGACAAATTGATTAGTTCTTAAAAAAAAACTACCTTTTAACCCCCGACGCAAAAAGAGGGGTGTTATAAGTTTGACCGCTATGTGTGTGTGTGTGTCTGTCAGTGGCACCGTAGCTCTAAAACAGGTAAACCGATTTGAATGCGGTTTTTTAATTTTAAAGTAGGTTTTTTAGCTGTGGTTCTTAGACGAGTTTTATCAAATTCGGTTCAGCCGTTTTCAGGTCATCAGCTCATTTTTCCGTCGGGTTTTTTTTTTAATTTTACCTGTTATTAGAGGAAAGAACTTCGTTAACTTTTTGTTAACTCGATTAAATCATGAGTATCCACTCAACAACATTTAAACAAGTTATTAAAAAAAGTTATCGTGTCGAGGAGATTTTTCTCAATTCTTTACATTTTTTTAAGAGTTTAGAAAACTATGTTAAGTTGCCAGAAACTTAAATAAAATACAAATTCCTGCCTCAAACAGCAACGCCAAAGAATAAACGGCATTAAACCTAATTCAGTTTCTTAGAAAACGTTTCACACACAACATTTTGGTACTTCCAGACTACCTCCAAACTAAAACAACATAAGTATCATTACCAAGCAATGAAAACTCGACCTTATTAATCTGTGACAAGGTCGAGTTTGCTTCGGGTGTTGTTAATTTGAGGTAATTCTGAATTAGGGTGGCAACACTTTACAGAAACACTAATGAAGTGGCGGTCACCAACTCAGTTATAAACAACGTTTTGCAAACTACATAGGTTTAAAAAAGAAAAATTGTTTCAGTTTTTAATTCGTTTTCAGAAAATTACTGAAAAACTGCTAAATATTTTTTACTAAAGAAAAGCGTAGGTCGCTTAGGAGCTTGAACTTACTACCTACTTTTCAATTTAAAACTAACTGTTCTCTTAATTTTTTTTTAAATTATCTTCACAATATATTACTCCATTTTATATTGGCTGAAGTAAGAAAATAAGTCCAAAAACGATGAACAAAATAAAATATGAAAAAAACCACGTAAATCGGATAAGCCTTTTAGAGTATTTGAAGATAGATCCATCTGGCTGGAGTCGCACACTAAGTGTTTTCTGTTAAAAGGACTTCATTCAAGGACTCACCTGCTACCGTTACCAAAACGACTATTGGAGCGTGCATTCTAAAAGTTGGCAATTTCACAAATAGCTGTCAAATATTTACCAGTTTTTGGAACGAAGTTGCTTATCACACGGTACGGACTTGGCGGATGGGGGCTAGGCGAAAACAAGTGTTAGAATTTTCCGTCACGACCCTTTCTTTATTTGTTTGTTTGGTTGAACGCGCTAATCTCAGAAACTACTGGTTGGAATTGAAAAATTCTTTTTGTGTTTGATATTCCATTTATCGGGAAAGGCTTAAGGCTATATAACATCACGCTACGACCAATAGGAGCGGAGATTAAAAGAAAACTGTTGCAAAAACGGGAAAAAATTATTCCTTTTGAAAGCTTCCGTTGCGTGCGCTGCGTAAACTGTTAAAGTTACACAAAAATCATGTATAACGGAATTGTTTTTCTTTAAATGTTCTAAAAAAGAATCCGCGACAGCCTATGTCTATCTTTAATGGTTGACTCAATATAACCCTTTTTATGGTTATCAAATTTGTTCTATGGATGTTCTAAATACACTATGAAAGGAAATTCGTTCCAACCGAGTATTCCACGACACTCACGCATTTTTTTTATTTAAGTAATCAATTCAAAGCGTTAAATTTGTAAGTGGCACTACAAATTAATATTCTCAGGAATGTTTTCTGTTGTTTACATTTTCATCACATACTTTTTGAACAGACTATACTTCCTCAGACGATCTCCTTAACATAGACCCGGAAAGACCTGCGGGGTAATTACGTAACACACTAACAGTAGGAATGGGTTTAATTTTGACAGTTCAAGAACATTCATTGCGGTATTTACGTTGTTGAGTAGACAAATTTGTCGAACATATGCAGCAATGGATCAGCAATAGACTTCAAAATGATCCAGATTGTGATAGATAGTGTGTTTCGTAATTAAGGTGCTGAGCTCTACTACTACTCACTGGGAAACTAGATTGCTAGTTAGTTTCACGGTGTCTTCTTGACGTTAGAGAACATCTAACTATGATTAAAGCCACTGTCACAATACGCGTCTCCACACTACACAGTTGCATAGTAGCAATTAGTTTAAACTGAGGATGGATCGAGCTTCACTCCTCCAAGATGTGATTAACTAACAAACAGACGGTTCATTTATATTATTAGTTCAATAGAGGTAGATCTGTGGTTCGCCGGGATTGAAATGTAGGTCGATAATAAACCGGGAGTTTCAATCCGTTTGTGATTTAGTTTGGACGAAATGAACGGAGAGACAATGTTCTGGGAGTAAACTAGTTCTCTAGTAATCGGAAGCAGCTGAATATCAGTATTTTAAAGGGAGCGATTTCCTATCTGACCTCCACAATACTGGATAAGACGATACCCCTTGGTAAGACTGGTTATCACACTTTTGGGCTTCTGACGACCCGTAACGACTGTCAAAGATCCACAAATGACAGCCAGGCCAGAATTTTTTGAATATTTCGTATGAAAACTCATAGGTGGAACAAATATCCAAAGTTTGACGATTAATATGAAATTGAAGATTATTATTTTGTAAGTATATCATTCCTACAGTCGTGAATCGCATTTTAATCAACATACGACGTAAAACAGAGCTGCAATTTGCAAAAAACCAAAGAAATTTTGAATTTGGCGGGCTACTGCTGAGGACTCACCTTAAGTCCCATGGTATAGGGGGAAGCCTATTGCAATGATTAATCATAACCTATAATATAAGCAATTATACAGTATAATAAAAAAGATATTTAATAATTTTATTGTTATGTTGTATGTTTTATTGTTAGTTTTAAATACTCCTTTTTTTAATTAGATTTCCTGTGCGTGTCCCAAATAAAACAATTTCCTTTCTTTCTTAATTCTTCTTTCATATTTCGGGGTGTGGTACAGACCATCGGCTCGTTTGGCCTATTAGTTTCGGCCTTTCTTCTCAGAGTAGTCAAATAGGAAACGCCGACCTCATCTAGTTTCTAAAATATGATTGACGTGTAAAAGTGTTTGTTCAAACCTACTTACAGAAATAAAATCATTTATCATTTATTTATCATCAAACTGTACAACTTTTTCCATGTGCCAACATCGTAATAACAAAAAAATATTAAACATCATTACACCTTTCTGATACATGTATAATAACATTAACACTACCTACACTACCTTACTAAACATGTAGACTCACGCTGTTTATTCATCGTCTTGTAATTCAATATTAGAACTCCTTTGAGAATTAAAGCAAGTGGTGAGTTTCATACTAGTATTGTACTTCGGGGCCCTAATTACTGTTTGTTTAATAATTCATTTTGTATGTAAATGGCACTGGTTTACATATAGGGTAGCTAATATTGTTTGAAATATGTATAGGTTTTGGGTCGATATTTAGATATGAATTAATGCTAAAACGGTTCAATACTTCGATTTTTAGGAGGTTTTTGTAAAAGCTGCTGTCTATTTTACCAACCAAGCAACATTGCAGTTGGTACCTACGTGTTACGAAAATTATTGAGGACGTCAGGAACAAAAATTTACATTTACGCATCCGGCTCGATTGTGTTTTTTTTTTAAATCGGACTCAAAACCTTGAATTTTATGAATTTCTGAACAGATTTGGTTCAATTTGTGACTTATTTCACGAGAAAATGGTATTTAATAGGAGTATTCTGTGCAAAAGGTAACATTTACATTCGATCAGAATACTAGTTGAGGCTTTGGGAACAAAACATGTCATTTTTGTAGATAAAAAGTCAAATGTCGTGTCGTAAAAGGTGTTATTTTATCACCAGATTTAATCAAATAGTGACAACCTTGTGTAGGATCAATAGGTAACATTTTAAAATTATTTCATTAAATATCTCCTATAATTATCAATACAATTTAGTATAACTTAATACATAAAAATTGGCTGTCTAAACTGCTACTGTTCCTAAAAAAGTATATGATATATATTCCACGTGCATACTCATATAAAATTTTTCTCGGTTACTGAGAAAAAAGAAAAAGTGTAAATGTCACTTTTTGTTCCTAACCTCATCTATTATATCATAACATTACTTAGGTCAAGTCTTATACCTGATGCAGGCGCCCTCTTGTACGTTGATATCAGACCAAAGAATAAATCATAACGTTTTTTTTTTTTTCCTCGGCCGAAATGCCAAACAAGGTGACTTAAAAAGTTGGAGAAAAAAAAGATCTTGTAGGGGATGCTGGTATCGAATCAAAACCCAGTTTTAAAGAAGAAACAGAATGAGGTAAGTTTTTGAATTTAAAACTTCTCTAGCCGCGTTGAGCGATTTTTGATAGGAGCAAAACTTATGGGTTCGCGTTACCGACAAGTTATTGTTAAGTATTGCACCAGACTGGCGACGCGCAGCGGCCTGTGTAGATTTTGGGGTTTTCACTTCTGTCGCCAGTATTTTTCTTACTTTCATAGTTTTAAAACGAAGTCAAACTTTTTAACTTACATATTTTCTTTAAATTCCTACATACTTCTGTTTAACTTTCATAAAAACAAGAATGCCAAACTTTTCCAGGCACATAAAAATCTCTAGAGGTTATCGCCCTACTTTATTTTAATCTAAAAAAATAATCGTCTCCGTGAGAGCGGCAGTGCTCTAGCAGTCTGCCACTTTGTAGGTACCTACTTCAATTTACCTGCCTTCCTTAGGCTGGGACAACAAAGGTCACGATAGTCGAGGAGTCTGGGTCTACGATAAATAAAAAAAATTGTTTGTACAAATAAAATACCCACATTTTTTTTTTAATAATTTCCACTTGTTATTTTTATTAGGTATATTTCGCAAAAAATACATTTAGATCGTGTTATGTTGTTATTATTGTAAGTATGAGGGAGGCTGCGATCCTTCCTATATAACTCATGTCGCTTGTCAAAATAAACTCAGTGTGCTACTAGCAGCGGTCGTTTCACTTGTCCCTACATTCGCATACTTATCAGTGGCGACGAGTACCCACGATCAAAAAAATAAATAAAAAAATGTCTCACTTTGGGATTTTGTCGAGTTTTGACCATATTAATCAAACGTGGCAAAACTATAAACAACGAATTAAACAATGGTTCATTGCGAACGACATCGACGACGTAAAGGATCCGAAGGGGGTGAAAAGACGCGCAATATTGCTGAGTGCACTCACCGACAGCACTTACAAACTCACGGCTGATTTAGCGTTACCGAAGGAACTAACGCAGGTGCCATACGAAGACATTCTCACACTTCTCGACAGTCATTTTACGCCAAAGAAATGTGGATTTGGCGAGCGGTATCATTTCTATTCAGCTGCTCAAGGTCAGGAAGAAACATTTTCGCAGTGGGCTGCGAGGCTTCGTGGACTCACCACACATTGCGAGTTTCTGAACGTGGAAGAAGCACTACGTGACCGGTTTGTTATGGGTATGCTGTCGGGACCGGAGAAGGACAAACTGTTCGCACGTAACCTTCAAGAGTTAACATTGGCAAAAGCAGTGGAGATGGCGGAGAGCGTGCGCAGTGCACGCAAGGGAGCAGCAGCATCATCATCGGCGCCGGCGCAAGCGCCACCGTCTAGCGAGCCGCTGTTCAAGATCGCGTCCACCACAAACGAATCCAGTGCTAATAAAGAAAAGTGTTCCGTGTGCGGGTACAAAAATCATAAAACGTCTCAGTGTCGGTTTGCAAGCTACACGTGTAAAAAGTGTAATGTAAAAGGCCATCTACGCCGAATGTGCAAAAGGATGAATTTCGTAGGAACTGGCGGGTCGGGCGAGAGTGACGATGACGGTAAGATAAAAAAAATATTTTCATATAGTGGTGAACCTATGACCTTGGTAGTTTCGATTCAAAATACGGAACTAAAGTTCGAAGTTGATACCGGATCGGCAGTCACAGCGATTTCTGAGAAAATGTATAAAAAACATTTTGAATTGATGCCATTAATTTCAACAACAGATCAACTGTTTACGTATACGGGTCGTGCTATCCATTGTTTAGGTATAGTGCAATTGCCTTTTACTTATATGAATAAAACACACGTAGTTAAAGTGCGAGTAATACGTGATGGAGGACCCCCAATCTTAGGCAGAGATTTTATTTGTTTGTTTAAATTACAAATGATGCAAGTAAATTATTTTAACTCTAATAATATTGCCGAAAAGTTAAAATTACAATATCCGTCTGTTTTTTCTGACGAACTGGGTGTTTTTACAAAGTATCAGGTCAAGTTACAATTAAAAGATGATGCGAAACCAGTGTTTTTCAAAGCTCGTCCAATAGCATTCGCACTTAAAGATAAAGTTGACAGCGAGCTCGATCGTTTGGTACGTATAGGTGTACTAAAACCGGTTCAGTACTCTGAATACGCTTCACCTATTGTGCCTATATTAAAACGCGATGGCTCGATTAGATTGTGTGTAGACTATTCCGTAAGCGTAAACAAACAGCTGATTATTGAACAGTATCCATTACCTACGGCCCAACAACTTTTTGCTAAGTTACACGGAGGACAACAGTTTAGCAAGTTAGATTTAACGCAAGCTTATTCACAATTTGTTTTAGACGAAACATCTCAAAAAATAACTTGTATCAACACTCATCGTGGACTGTTTATTTATACGCGTTTAGTGTTTGGTCTCGCTAGTGCCCCAGCTATTTTTCAACGGGCAATGGAGTGTTTATTGTCGGGATTAGATGGTGTCATGTGTATGCTTGACGATATTTGTGTAACAGGAGACAATAAAGAACAACATTTAGATAGATTGAGCGCGGTCTTGCAAAGATTGCAAAACGCCGGTCTGACACTTCGTAGAGATAAATGCGTGTTCTTCGAAAACCAAATAGAATATTTAGGTTATACGATAGATAAGAATGGGTTAAGAAAATCAAAACAAAAGGTCAAGGCAATTGTTGAGGCACCCACACCGACAAATGTAAACAAATTACAGTCTTTTCTAGGATTAGTAAATTATTATAGGAACTTTGTCCCCAACGCCTCGTCAATTTTAAGTCCGCTTTATTCATTATTGCAAAAAGGCAATAAATGGAAATGGGAGGGTATGCACGATAAAGCATTTTATTCAATTAAGCAATGTTTAGCCTCAAATCAGGTACTTGCCCATTTTAATCAGAATGCCAAAATAATTTTAACGGTAGATGCATCGCCCAGTGGATTAGGAGCAATTTTATCGCAGATAGGTTCTGACGGAGTGGAACGTCCAGTTTCATTTGCCTCTCGTACACTGAATGCAGCGGAGAAGCGATATTCACAATTGCAAAAGGAGGCTACAGCAATTATTTTCGGAGTACGACGATTTCACCAATATTTATACGGGAGGGCAGTTCCTTTTGTACTTCGAACAGACCACAAGCCCCTTCTATCTATTTTTGGTCCATATCGTGGAATTCCAGAGGTTTCCGCTAATAGACTGCAGCGTTACGCGATGTTTCTCAGTGGTTATAACTACTCCATCGAATACGTACGCAGCGCTGATAACAACGCAGATTATTTATCGCGCGCCAGCCTACCAGACCATGAGTCAACACCGCTAAGTGGGGGATGCGGCTACGAAGCCGACGGTAGTTTAGTACCGGTAGAAGACCGCGCTTCGTATGTGAACTTTGTTATTGATGGTAGTTTACCCGTAACGCTTGGTGAAATTCGTGATGAAACTGCTAAGGATGCAATATTAAATAAAGTCACATCATACATTGTTAATGGGTGGCCTGAGCGACTACCAGCCATATTAATGAAACCTTACTTTTTATGTAAATCCCAGTTGTCGTATGAAAGCGGTTGCATTATGCGAGGACATAAAGTAGTTATACCAGAGACACTTAGAACTAGATTATTATCCGAACTTCATAAATCACATTTAGGTATAGTGAAAACGAAAGCGGAAGCGCGTAGCAGATTTTGGTTTCCGGGAATAGATAACGCCATAGAAAAAATTATCGCGGACTGTGAGGTTTGTGTACAATTAAGACAGTTACCAGCGCGCGCGCCGCTTGCTCTGTGGCCATACCCGACGCAGGCGTTTTATCGTGTTCACATTGACTTTCTCGGCCCCATACAGAATCGTTCATATTTAGTTATTGTAGATGCGTACTCAAAATGGGTAGAAGCTTATGATATGGGGACAAGCACGACGTCATTATCGCTGATTAATAAATTGTATGAATACATGGCAAGATTTGGCTTACCGCATACCATAGTCAGTGATAACGGCACACAATTTACTTCCTCAGAATTCAAAATGTTTTGTGCATCAAACGCTATATCGCATGTGACCTCGCCGGCTTATCATCCGGCCAGTAACGGGCAGGCAGAAAGTTTCGTGAAAGTGGTGAAGAAGGGTATAAAATCATGTATGTTGAGCAACAATAATGTCAAGGGAATTAATAACAAGTTGTTAAAATATCTATTTGACTATAGAAATTCCGTGCATTCTTCAACGGGCTGTTCACCCGCCCAGTTAGTTTTTGGTCGTAAACTGCGATCGCGATTAGATTTAATAAAACCAAACTCACCACTTCCAGCATCTGTCACTCTCACTCGAAACGTCGAAAATAAACAGTGTTTGCAGTCTAAGGGGTCAGATGAGAAGGCTACTAAATATTTTAAAGCTGGGGACTATGTATTGTATAAAAAATATATCATAAGTAAAAAAGGAACATGGCAAAAAGGGGTAATAATTAAAAAAATCGGAAAAGTAATATACATTGTTAAGGACTGTTTAACTTCTTGTAGTGTAAAAAAACATAAAAACCAACTATTAGCATATAAAGGTGCAGCAAGAATTACTTCCGGGACAAGTGATTCTACTTTCGCATTTGAAGATATTACGCCACCAGGTACTCCACCACCAAACTCAACACCCCCAGCAGTTGATAATAAATCAGATACGATAGGGGAGGGAAGCAAAGAGAGCGAAGAAATAGTGGATACAGTAACAGAAACTAGCAATCCAATGGAAGAAGAAGAATTTTATGAGGCCACAGAACCTCCACATGGTGAAGATGACGTAGCGTCTGGCTCAGGTCAGATACCACAGACAAAAAAGCTAAGAAACGACGACAAACAACTGCGACCTATACCAAGGGTTGATTATAAGCGTTTTTACTAAAGTTAATAAATAATGTTTATATAGTCAAGCTAGGGGGAGATGTTATGTTGTTATTATTGTAAGTATGAGGGAGGCTGCGATCCTTCCTATATAACTCATGTCGCTTGTCAAAATAAACTCAGTGTGCTACTAGCAGCGGTCGTTTCACTTGTCCCTACATTCGCATACTTATCAGATCGCTTATACACTAGGTATTTAAATTAATCCAGTACATTTAAGCAGCTAAAACATAATTATCTATCTATTTTAGAGCTGTAAATATAAAAGTTATACCCGCTACATAGAGTAATTATGTGAACGTTTTTAAAAGAAAACACTGAAGTTTGGTTCGAAACATTAAGATTGATTTATCGATACATAGTCTTTAAAGTGTTTTTAAAAGGTTTTATTTTTTTAATACATTTGAAGAACAGGCTACCCTAACTTAGTGGGTTTGTACACCGCAGCCGTCACCGAGAAAATAAATTATTCAATCCGAACGAGACGTCCCTGTAACGGTGTTGTTTGCCCACCGTGACCTAACTCGGCAGTTCGGTATGTTATGATAAACAAAACAAAAGCCAGGCGAATGGCAAATGTGCAACTACAGGGTGTCGACAGATCACACGTGTTTTGTATTTCCGGCTCATCGGCCCGTCACAAACACGGGCCAAGTTTTAGCGGTTACGCAGTCGCGATCGGCGGCCTGGATTTCGGCACTCGGGTGATTGACATGCGCTGGACATGTGGCCATAGTAAATTAATGTATCGCTATTTCAGCGTCATCATCTCGTTGTTAGTGACGTCCGGGTGACGGCTGCGGTGGAAAGACGCACTAAGAGTTTCGTGCCGTGTAAATTCGTTTTAATAAATATTTGTTACTACACGTTGAGTGATTTACGCAAACGGACTGGACTTGTAAATCGTAAAAAGGGCCTTTTTTAAACATCTATATAAAATGTTTTCTCTTGTTACTTTAGCTTGGAAAAAGCCGATAAACTGAGGTTTCAAACTTAATCCACGATATATTGTTTGTGTATCGTAAAAGGGACTAAAAGGTTTTGTGTTTAAGGAATAAAGGATAAAATCGTAATCTAGACATCTACATTTTTATTACAGCTGCAAACTTTTTAGGAGTCCTATTTTTTTTTTTTAAACCATTATTAAAAAACAGATAAACAAATGCATTACACAGGTTTGTAAGAATATTAGGAAAAGTAATGTAAGTATTATATAACATGTCTCAGAATTAACGCACACTACCAAATACCCCAATTAGAATATTATTTCGTAATCATAATACATACACTGAAATTTTACTATTATGAATAAAACATTGTTTATTTATTAAATTGGTTATACTGATTGTGGGAAAAAATTGTGGTCACATTACAAATCTACGCACATACATAGTCGCACTCGCACACGTAAGGTAGTAGGTACTCGTCCATTTTGGTTTGTTATACCACGCTTTTATTAGCTTTGTATGTATGTTTGTTTGTAACGGAATCTTTGAACGTGATGTTCACCCACTTCAAAAAGTCGAATTAAATTGAAACTTTGCACACTTATCAAGGACCGACGAAAATAGCGTCATTTAATAAGTTTGTCCCATTATCCTGATCAGGATCTTCAGGATTAGCGAATTTTTGTTGAAAAATAAAACAAAAATACGCTTTTGTAGTTAGCCGAACTAAAAAATTAAAACAAATAATAGTTTAAAAAAACCAAAAACACGCTTTAATAGAAAGCCAAACTAGAAAAAAAAGAAAAGAAGAAAGAAAGAGAAAAGAAAGAAGAAAAGAAGAGAAGAGAGAAGAGAGAGAAGTAGAAAATAATTATCAATAAATTTAAATTAAGAATAGTGTGATAAACAAAAAAAAAATAATGTGAAAAAGTGTGGGGTGCTTTTTACAATATTTTCATAATGACTCTACATTTACCAATATCTGTCAATAAAATGTTTATAGCAATTGACATCAAGCACCCCACGCTTTTTTACAATAACATCTTTTTTTTGTTAATTATTATTCTTAATTTAACTTTATTGAAAATTATTTTCTACTTTTTAGTTTGGTTTTCTATTAAAGCGTGTTTTTTGTTTTTTTTTATTTTAATTATTATTTATTTTGACTGTACAGCGAAAGTGTGACTGTAGTTTACATAGTTTTAATTATTTTTGGGATACCAAAATAACCTATATTAAAAGGGTCTACCCTTTATAGCAGAACTTTTTATGTCATAATATTATTTTGCATAACAGCGCATAGCATAAACTTCATTTCGCAGAAAATCGTTTGGCATACACTCATTTATAATACATTAAAAACGCATAATTTTGTAAGTCAGAATCATCTTTAGGCATAAATTTCATATCCATAATAATTAAAAGTAAAAACATCATATTGCAGAAAGTTCACTGTCAGAATCGTCTTTTGGCATAAATTTCATATCCATAATAATTAAAAAGTAGAACCATCATATTGCAGAAAGTTCACTGTCAGAATCGTCTTTTGGCATACATACATTTCATATCGATAATCATTAATAGGTAGAACTATCATATCTCAGAAAGTTTACAGTTAGAATCATCTTTTGGCATACTTTTCATATCCATAATAATTGAAAGTCTATCACATTACGGAAAATTCATAGTTAGAATAATTTTGTATGAAGCATGAGAGAAGCATGCAAACATGCAAACAAGCTTGCACCATGCATGCATCAAGCATGTAGCATGCAAATATGCAAAAAAGCACACACCATGTATGTACGCATCAAGCATGTAGCATGCAAATATGCAAAAAAGCACACACCATGTATGTATGCATCAAGCATGTAGAATGCAAACATGCAAAAAAGCACACACCATGCATGCAGCATGCAAGCAAGCATGCAGCATGCAAGCAAACATGCAGCATGCAAGCAAGCATGCAACATGCAGCAGGCATGGTTTCTGTCACGGCTCCGGCGCTGCGGGGCTCCGGCGGTCCCACGCAAGCTTCTCGTCGCAGATGGTTGTAACGCTCACCACAGCGGCTTCGGCTTGCTGGCCAGCCTCAGCCGCGGCGGCGAGCGTTAAAACCACCTGCTCCTCAGCTCGCGGGCCGCCTCGCCCCTCCGCGCCTACGCGGGCTTAAATTACACTCTAGGGGTAGGGCAGACAAGACTACGTGCAGTCGGTTTTGCAGCGATTCGGTTCTGTCACTTCACTAACCTTTGTAGTACAACATATTGACTTTTTAAGACAATATTTTAATTTTAATTTAAGGTTAAGAATATGATTACATTTTATAGAAATGACAATAATTATGCCTAATAAAATTATTCCAAATGATATTCTGCCATCTTCTTAATATGCCAAGTGAAATTATTCCAAATAATCGTTTCTCTAAATAAACGTTATGTGAAATGAAATTATGCGAAATTAAGCTTTGCCAAAAGTAATTATGCCAAATAAAATTCTGCCATCTTAAAAGTATGCCTTTGTAAATTCGGACATATAAACATTCGGCCAAATAATAATTATATTAAATGATTTTTATGCCATATATATATTCGTTTAAAGAAGATTATGCCAAGTGGGTTATGCCAAATAAATTTCGGAGCATCAAAATTCTGCCAGATAGAGGGAACCCATATTAAAAATGACAGAAATCGATTCAGTAAACGATTCTGAACGAACTACTTTCATAATGCGCATTAATTCAGTTACACATTGTAATCCTAACTAATATTATAAATGCGAAAGTAAGTTTGTTTGTTTGTTTGTTTCCTTTTCACGCCTAAACAACTGAACCGATCATCCTGACATTTTGCATATACGTTGTCAGGTGTACAGAAACGGACATAGGGTACCTTTCATCCCGCAAAAAAGTACTGTTCCCTAGGAAAACAACAATAACGTTCTTATGATAATAGATGGCGCCACGCGTCTTTCGAATCATGATTGAATTATAACCCGAATTGATAGTCAAAGTCTAAATTAACGCGAGCGAAGCCGCGGGCAAAAGCTAGTAACAAAATATTATGTAAAAATACTCTACATGTCAAAAAACATTACAAAAAATTTCCGTCTCCCCGACTAGGTGAACGTGCATTACGGTACCCATGTCTACAGAGTTCAATTACGGCCGTCTCTGAAATTAAGCATTTTTCTTTGCTAAATGTGTCGTGAAGTGAAAAAACTTTCAGAGTCCCTTTCACATTTTATGTAACTTAAAGGCATTCTTTTTCGCCCTGAAAAAAAAATATCACACATTTTTGTGAAAAGTTTGGTGAAAATTGGGAGAAACACGTCGTAGATAAAGAGATTTTTTTGAGTAAATTTTTTGTTGACTGAAGTAGTTAGTTTTTCTTCATAGGAGCTTGTATATTTTTCTTTTGTGAACCCTAATCGAATTTAGGACTTGTTACGTTGTTTTACATAAAAATATTGGCATTTTTATTAAAAACAAGATTTTTATTAGAACATTTTTATTAAAGATGGAAGAGAAGCGTGGGGCTATATTTACTGATATATGTAGTAAATATGCTTAGAAGATCTATTTTTTTCTTTCTTAGGTTAGGTCTTCAGATATTTTTATAAACAGTAAAAATTTAATATAATTTTTATTTACGGTTTTTTTCCATGCATTTTATACTAAACTTATATTCATAATCTCAGATAATTTAGGTAAGTACATTCCACCCCTACCTTTATTATTATCTACTTCAACATTATTAATCTACGTTGAAGTGACCATTTTTATTATTAAAAAGATCGTACAAATTGTTTGAAATGGAATTTGATCTTCGTTAAGCATGACGTTGAGTTTAGTGTTGCAAAACGTGATAATTGTCTCAGATTTCGAATCCCGCAAATATTCCAAACTTGAATTTCTTTCAAAAGACCATTTCAGACACAAATCTACATAATCTACACATGATCTGACCAAGATTATGTCTGGACTTTAAAAGAGACGTGATCTCTGAGTTTGTTTCGGCCTTTCTTCTCATAGTAAGTAGTCAGATAGGAAACGCCAACCTCATCTAGTTTTTAGAATATGATTGACGTGTAAAAGTGTTTGTTCAAACCTACTTACAGAAATAAAATCATTTATCATTTTCATAAAATTCGCTGTTGCAACATTTCGGCCATACTTTCAACACACCGTCAAAACTCTACATAAAAAATCTAATTTATTATTCGCTAACATTTCGTAATTTCACGCGCGTTATATATAACATTAAACAGTTACATAAACTCTGCTGACACCCTCATATAAGCAACAGGTGAATATGAATTACTGCCAAAAACACCGCTGTGACGTAGGCACTCGTATTACAGTTTGTAATAACGTTTCGAGATGTAGAAATGTTTTTAATGTTGCATTCGTGTTTTTTGGACTGTAATTTCGTTCTGAGGATTTATTTTTTTCCTGGAAACAGAAGCTGCTTGCGAGAAATTCTCTTCTCTGTGCTGTTTCATACATTATAAGAACCTGCGGGGTAATTACGTAACACACTAACAGTAGGAATGGCTTTCATTTTGACAGTTCAACAATATTCATTGCGTTATTTACGTTGTTGAGCAGACAATTTTTTCGAACATATGTAGCAATGGATTATCAACAGGCTTCAAAATGATTCAGATTGTGATAGATAGTGTGTTACGTCATTAGAGTGCTGTAGATATTTGTATATTAGTTGCAAGATAAATAGAAAAGCTGCTTTACGAGTAGATATTATTTTAAGAAATGTAATTTCGCTTTCAGAGATTTATGATTTCATTTTGCATTGTTTTTGTCCTGCTAAAAGAATGTCACTTACGCAATTTGAATCAGCAATCTATTGATATTGCAGGTGTTTAAGCCACTACATTTTAGTATACAATTTGATCAATCATTTATTTAATAGTCTTTGTTGCAATATGCCTGCCTCTACGCTAAGAATTTCTCGGCTTTGGTTCTGGTACTAATGAAAAATAAGCTTCATCAATTTGTTCCTAACTATAAAAATCAATCATTCTGCCTAGCCTTTTCCCAACTATTTTGGGGTCGGCCTCCAGTCTAACCGGATGCAGCTGGATACCAGTATTTTACATGGAGCGCCATGCCGGTCTGGCCTCGACAACCCAGTTACTGGGTAACACAATACCCCTTGGTAAGACTAGTTTTCCGACTTTTGGGCTTCTGGCTAGGTACGTGTAACGACTGTCAAAGATCTACGAATGACAGCCGGGACCAACGGCTTAACGTGCTTTCCGAGGCAAAGAGGGGTCTCGATACTATAAAAAAATCAACCAAATCAATTTTTTTTACAAAAAACTCAACCGACTTCCTAAAAAAAACTGAAAAATAACTTTAACTTCGGAAGTCGGCGGCAAAAAACGAAAATACAAAACCAAAGACACCGACTTCCGAAATTAAAGTAGTTTTTTCACGTTTTTGTGCTTTTTCGGAAGTCGGTTGAGTTTTTTGTAAAAAAGTTTTATTTTTTTACTTTTTAGTTGTGGTACCTACCCCAAAACAAATTCGTATACCACTACTTGATATGTAAATAACAGTGATCATCAATATAAACTAAGAGGAAAAAATACGCAGTATTAAGGATAATTCAAAAACTACTAGTCAGAACTTGATAACATTTATATGGGACTACATGAGAAGCACCAACTTTCAAATAAAATAAAAATCATCCAAATCGGTTCACCTAGAAAAAAGTTTTGAGCTGACACACATTTAAAAAAAATCCTCCTTTTTTTTGGAGTCAGTTAAAAATAGATGGTCATCCATCTACGAACCCCCGCGGCAAGCGTGGCTTAATCTTCGATCGACCCGTGGGGCTGTTATTATTTAGCTACGACCCCCTCTAGATTTGCCTCTTGATTCTAGCACCGATTTGAAAATTAGCATCATCAGCTTATTCCTAACTATAATTTATTGTATCGATTTGGCTTCCAGTTTAACCAGGTGCCACTGAATAGCTATATTACCAGTTAGGATGACATGTGTACTAATTTATCATGACAAGTTTAATCTGGCTTAATCATTATTAGTAGACTCTCTCTGTAGCTCAGCATAACTAACTGTAGTTAGAAGCTCACCAACATCATGTCACGTCACTCAAATCCAGTTAGTTGATTCTAATGAGTAAACGATAATACGCCATGTTCATTCATGGGATATTAAATAGCTGTGTACTATAGGTACCCCTCTGTACTATAGGTACGCCTCTGTACTATAGGTACGCCGCTGTATTATAGCTACGCCTCTGTACTATAGGTACGCCTCTGTACTATAGGTACGCCTCTGTACTATAGGTACGCCTCTGTACTATAGGTACGCCTCTGTACTATAGGTACACCTCTGTACTATAGGTACCCCTCTGTACTATAGGTACGCCTCTGTACTATAGGTACACCTCTGTACTATTGGTACGCCTCTGTACTATAGGTACAACTCTGTACTATAGGTACCTCTGTACTATAGGTACCCCTCTGTACTAAAGGTACACCTCTGTACTATAGGTACCCCTCTGTACTATAGGTACGCCTCAGTACTATAGGTACACCTCTGTCTGATTCTTATGGGATTACAGGCGTTATGTGCGTTTATTTATGGTCGGCACTTACACCACAAATTACGTATCGCTATCTGCTATTCCATCTGTGTTGAAAACACATCAAAAGTATCTACCTCTCTTTCTTTTTACGATTAAGAGCTGACATAATAGGAATCTCACCTTGATTGACTTGAAAATCTAAAAAAATATCGAGTAAAAGGATCTCATTTGGTAGTTCCACAGAGCGTTTAAAAAATAGAGATGCTAATACCTTTCATTTTATATTGAAACTGATTGTCACCTCTGATTCGCTACACATGACATCAAACATTGATGGTCTTTTATCATAAAAACCAACTTAAACATCACGCCTGTATTTGCCAAAAGTATAGGCAGAAATGTATTATGACACCTACATTTGGTCGGTTATGTATAGATTATAAAAAAAGTCCAATATCTCGCGTACGACAGTAAAATCCCGAATATTGTGATTTTTGCAAAGTATGATCACTGTAGTCGTAAAATTTTCTCGCTACAAAAAAGGGACATCTACCTTTTTTACCACTCTATGGAAACCATCCTTGCGCATCGCAAACAAAACGCCTTTTTTCATCAGCCCAATAGCCTCAAGATGGGAAGTCATCAGTAAAATAGCCGTAACTTTTGACCTTTTGGCTATATTGTAATCCTGACGCTGATTTAATGGCTTCAAGAATTGAGTCTCGTCAGTCTTTGTAATTAAAGGGGCTGATTATGCGGAACCCTTCGGTAACCTTTACTTAAGTAATTATGTAAAATTGGTTGGTAAACGGTAGTGAGAGGAAGGTGCCTAAAGTGTTTTGGTGCTGTGTTAGTTAATTCCGTGGTTAAATTATTTGGGTAACAATAAAATATGTATATGTATTGTAATTGAGTTTTTTTTACTTAAAAAACATAATTTGATAAGTCAGGTGCAGTAAAAATACTACCCAGATCCTAATAATCCTACTTATATTATAAATGTGAAAGTTTGTGAGGATGAATGGATGGATGGATGGATGTTTGTTACTATTTCACGCAAAAACTACTGAACGGATTTGGATGAAATTTGGAACACAGATAGTTTATATCCTGGATTAACACATAGGATACCTTTTATCCCAGTAGTACGTTCCCGTGGGATAATTTCCAACTACTACGCGGATGAAACCGCGGGCAAAAGCTAGTTGACTATAAAGTTACTTTTACGTCCAGCGCGTTATGTGTGATTATGATAATGAGCATTCAGCGGTTTGGACCTCACTTAATGGCCAACTTCCCTGCCATTATCAAAAAAAAAAAAAAATGTATTGCCAACGTAGTACGTAGGCAGTAATGAACTATTTTTAAAGTAAACTCGCAACTGGAGCCTCCGAATCTACATAGATTCTAGACCTCAATTCCAAAAACACGCATTTTAAATATTGGCTCATTTTCCAGGACTTCATAATCTCAAGCTACAGCTCGTAAGGGTCCAAAAAAGCCCTTACATACGAGGCCGGAGATACCCAATCTGCCGAGACCTCCGCGCGTCCGTAACGGTTGGCCATTTTAGGCATGTGGCGCTCCATACTATTAGAACACTCTTTTGTTAGGGATACTTTATTGTATGCCTTACGCTTTTATCTTGATGAGATGCCTTAAGGGTCTAGAGTTTTTAATTTTATTAGGTCTTGAGACGGCCTTTCTATTTAGGAGTGAATAAATTTTAAAGTCCTGCGAATATGAATGGCGTTGTTACGAGTTTATAGTTTATTAGTTATTGCCCGCGACTTCATCTGCGTTTATTCTCTTCATATTATCATTTTTAATACAAATATTCAGGATGAAAAAAGCCTATGTTCTTCTCCCAGGCTACCTATCTGTCAAATTTCATAACGATCTAGTTCAGTGGTTTAGACGTTAAAAGGTAACACACAGACAGGCGGAGTTACTTTCGCATTTATATAACATATTATTTTATAGTATAGTTATAGACGGATGTAATCCACTGGAAATAAAAGATTTACCTACTATGACGTAGGCTATTCATTCTAAAGAAAAATATCCAAGTGTTCAGCGTTGTATTTCGGGTGTTTAGTCATTGCCATATAAATATTTTGTTCGTTACAAACATACCCACGCCGCGATCATTGCAGAAGCCATCTTTGCCTCTGCAGTTATTAACATTGCAACAGCTAACGGGTGTAAAAAGACACTTAACGAAGCCGAGAGTCACTTGTACCGTCATTGTAATATTTTTTTTTTGTACTGGACCATACCTGGGAACCTTCTGGTTACGGAGATATTGAAGGTCAAAATTCCAACTTTTAATGACGTTTTCTTTTTATGAAAACAAGTTTTTAATGTTATAACACAACTTTATAGCACTCATAAGCAGAATGTTTTGCGTGCGTTACGTTGTGCACTATCGTAAACAGCGATTATTCACCCCAAAAATAAAATTCATTTCCCAGCAATAATTTTTGTGCTGTTTTACTTAGTTTGATGTACAGAATGCGTAGTTGACGGCTATATGATATATATTTTTACACTCTGTTATAGATAGGATAAATTAAAGTTACTTTTAATGTATGTCTGTGTGTCCGCGTTGTACTTTTAAACTTCTAAACTAATTTTATAAAACATTTTAAAAGAGTAACGGTGGAGTTTCTAGCCCATTCTTCTACGTACAAAACTACCTTTTGGAAGGGGCAACTAGAATCAATTCTATTTTCTTGTGAATTTTAACGTTCAAAAGTGCCTTATATGTGCCTATTTGAAATAAATGATTTGACTGTGACTTCACAATAGATTTTGATGCGGTTTTTACCATCATTTAGGGACATTTTTCCGAATGCTTTTTTTATGTATCATACATTAATATTAAACTTACATATAATAAAGAAATCTCGATGTTTTGTCAAGGCGTAAAACTGTGTGAAGCAGAAGCGGGTCGCTAGTAAGGAATAAAATGTTGCAGACGAATTAATTTATACAAGTTGTCCAAACTAGGTAGGTACATTAAAGGGAATCTTCCAGACACAACACTAAAGATTTCAAAGAAAAGACGATAAACCTCTTTCCTCCCTCACAAACTTACCACACAAGCTTGTATACGTACCATGCAAGCTCTAAGAATGCTTTATAGCTACTTCAACACATCGCTTGCATTCAGCAGCTAACATTTGAAGCAGCTGTAAAGTAAGCCATAATTTTCTCTCGTGAGCTAGTTGTATTACGCGGTTTCGCTAAATGCTTCTAGTTGTATGTTCGTACTATGTAGGAGGTTCTTTGTGAAACGGAAAGTGTTGAGTGTATAGTGGATGGGGACAGGAATTAGAATGCTTAGTGGTAGCAATGCAAAGTAAAGTAAGGACAAATTAAAGCTCATTTATTTTAGTCGAAACAATTTTAATACACGATCGTTTATTTATTGTTTTTAGTTTCTCGTGTTTGGTTTCTTGATTTTTTGTCTAGTTTTGGAATTAAAAGGAGCTCTGATTTACAAAAGATAATGTCTACCGTAAGCAGGCAATGAGTCTCACAGAACTGTGAGCTGTTCACAGAGCTGTTCTTTCAGTAAACAAGAAGAAAAAATTGCAAAATTATCTGACGTAGCTAACCACAGCTAGCAATAGGTATTCTCCAAATAGGTACCAACTGGAATATAGAAGTCCAAAGCTAGGCAGAACCTATTAGAATAGTAATGTTACTCCTTGGTGCTACCCGTAAGGATTGATGCCCAAATATCCTCATTTTAAATATTCCTTTAAAGTACACAAATCAAAACGTTTGTTTTGGTACAACTAAACTGGCAGTCAAAACCTTACAAATAACTACAAAGACAAACGCCCAATTCGACCTTACTCATTTAAAAGTTAGGCAGGTCAAATAAAATCTAATGACACAGCATCTTCACACACTGGGGTTTCATAACCTCATGTGTCCCGAACCCATCGATGCACCTTAATTCAAAATAATGACTATACCCTCTTTGTCCCGATACCGTAATAAACATAAATTCTCATGTCATCAATATTATGGAGACAGACCTTGGGATGCTGAAGGAAGTTGTAAAAGACAGATAAGGGATATGTGGGAATTTGAGCCTTATGAGGCCTGAAACTTGATGATTTTATGGTAGGGTAAAAATGATGACGTCCGCCGCCCCCTACCATATTAAACCCGAGGTGGTGGTGCGTGTTCCACGCGCGCCCCTCTTACACGTCGCGGGGGAAGTCAAACATCTCTCTGCCCCCGCTTGACCAGCCGGAGCCCGCAGAGGCGGGTCGGCGTCAGTCGGGGGCTACGTTGAAGAGTGCTAAAGTGCCCCCGTAGCCCCCGGTGCAAGTGTGCGAGGGAACACTGGTTGGTTTCAGTCAATAGAAGTCTGACAGACCCCTCCGTTCGCCCCAGTGCGTAGGACATCCATGAGGATTTCCACCACGTTACCAAAAAAAGGGGTAAAAAGATTGAGAATTCTGTTGGGGATGAGTAGCCAATTCTTATCATAAAACGCAACGTTTCTCTGTGTGTTGTCTGTTCAGATGTGTGCTTGTAACTCAAAAACTATTTCTTCTTAGCGAGTCGATGTCAAATTTATCTATATTAAGTCGGCCCAAAACTTTAGCGTTATCACGAGCGCCCATCAATTTCTGTAGCGTGCTGGCATCAGGGAACGCAAGACACGACATCAGGTATTCCATCGCTTGTGGAACAGCACCACATTTTTACTGTGAAAAACTACTAATCTCATTTACTGGTATTTAATGAAGTTTGTGTTGTAACTGTGATTTTAGTGGAGGAACGGTAATTGGCGTTGCTTAGTGTTTAAATGTTTTATTTGGTATACATTTCTGAATATTCTAATATGTATAAGTCAATATTGACTTCTTCTTCTTCTTCGTGTCGCTGGCACGAGTTTTCTCAAATTTCGTTGGCCCAAAACTTCACCACTTCCACGGGGTCATCGGTGGCAGCGCAGAGGTCACTTTGACTGCAAGTTTTCGAACACAGAAAGCAAGATAGAAGGTGGAGCATAGTTTTCGACATAGCTCCACATCCACACCCTAGTGCCGTTTCGTCGAGGTAGCCCCACTTTACCAGGTTGGAGTTACATCTTCCCATTTGTGTCCGGAGACAGTTCAGGGACTCCCAAGTGGACCACGAAAGGTTACACCCTGCAGGAAGATGCACCTTTGGTGGTAGACAATATTGACTGAAATTCTATCATAGGAAGATTCTAAGATTTCATAGGAAGTAACTACCATGTAGTATCAACGAATTTTTCTCACAAATTATAACTCGGATCAAAACCTAACCTCATGTCAGACACAGATCAAAACCCCATTACGAGTATCTCCCATAACCGGAAATTAGATAATTACAAAGCTTCCTTATAAATTATTTACGCATCGATTTGGTACTACTGTTTGTAACTAAAATCTTCGTAAGCGTTAGAGATCAGTAGGTGAAAACTTAACTATACTTGTATGGAGTTTAGAAGTTTAACTGGAGTTTAGAGTAGTTAGTGAATGTAATTGGGATAGCTAATTTACTTAGTTGTGCCGATTAGCTTAGGTTAAGTGGGATCTTTGGCTGTTTTGGGAGTTTATTAATGGCGTGTGTATGAGAAATGGTTTGTTTACTCTTCGCTGAAAATAACTCACCACATTAGGTAATTATGACATATTTATTTATTTATTAAAACTTCATGCACAGCTAAAAAAATACTGTACAAAGGCGGACTTAATGCCTGAGGCATTTTCTACCAGTCAACCTTAGGGTGATGCAGAGACTAAACATGGCAGGTGCCATATATGGGATATATAGCTCGGAAATAACTATAAAATACAAGAATAAATATTCATACATAAATACTAATACATACATACATATAACAAAATAAACTTTGTCAGGAGAAATAACGATAGGTAGAGGAGAATAACGAATCCAGCAAATCAACGCTGAGATGTTGACGCTGTCATATCGTGAGTGACATTACAAAACTTAAGCCCTGTTTACACGATGCAAGTTTGTGCCTGTGTTTTTTTTTTATAGATTTTTATATTTGGTTAGTTTATATAAGCTAACAGATTTAAAAAATATATTAATAATATGTACAGTCAGCAAAAGAGATAAGCATACAGGGTCACCGGATATAGTTGAAGTTTACTAAGAAACCGATGAATGTTTTCGAATAAAATTAAACTAAATTAATAGAAAACAAACAGGTAATTTATCACATTAAATTTAATTCGAAAACATTCATCGGTTTCTTAGTAAACTTCAACTATTTCCGGCGACCCTGGATACTTATCTCTTTTGCTGACTGTATATGTAAATAAAAAAGAAGAAAAAGCATCAAACGGCATCAAAAAATTCGTCCACATCGCTGTCAACAGGAAACGTGACAAAAAGGCTGGCAGCGTTGTCACGTTGCATGGCGATGCTGATTCTTTGACCAAAAAATAGGCCAGCCCTCTGGTCACGTGAAGAGTCGACCAACCGCTTGGCGATGTCTCGGAAACTAAAGGGGACTACAGGACCTAAATGCAAATTTTATAATGCCTAAAAGTATATGATCCACTGCAGTAAACTAAATCAGAATATTTATATGATCTCCTACAGGGTATATACTAGTTAGATAGTGTGTTGAAAACTTAATACAACTAATTTGATACGATAGAAAAAAATCACGAAGATGCCTCCAAAAATTTCTTTTATAGATTAAAAACCATACTAATATACATGCAATCATTCTGATTTTTTGTCAGATTATTCTACGAGCAACATATTAACGTAATAGTGTTTTAATTTTTTAGTCCAATCAATAGTTTTTTTGTAAATAGATAATTGCTTCATATTTTGCAATAAATTACCAGCGTTGTGTCATCGCATTTCTCTTTATTTTCTATGCAGTCCGACAGTGACCGCGCTTTAGCTGTTGTAAGCCTCTTAAGTGGGCACTCGGAACCCACGGCCCTAGAGTTTCAACCACAAACGTTTCGAAATTATAACTAACTGTGATGTACAATAAAATTGAACTAAGAAATGTTTTGTATTCTTTTTTTTTTTGTTGGTCTAGTTTATGTAATGTCACAGGTAATTAAATGGCACCGAATAAATCAGGCTTTAATTACACGAATACGAATTCACCATAATATTATAACATTTTAGGAAAGTTTAAGCACAGGAATCGAACCTGTGGCCCATGGTGCAGAAGTTAATTGGTCAGTCCTTGGCCAACTGTTACATCAAATTGATTTGTCAATCCCTATAAACGATAATTATTTAGCAAAGCAAGTTTAGGGCTGACATTTACGTAACATTATCTACGTCCATTTAAACAGACCTATAAAATACCCATTAATTAATGTTTAACAACACCCATTAAAAGAAACAGAGGAAAATGAAACAAACCCGTATTATAGAACGTTCACAATCTCAGTTCCAATCTGTATAAAATCTTCTTATTTACCAACATTTTTTTGACAACTATTTAATATTGATTTGTCTGTGAAATGAGATTGCAGGTTGAATTTCAACGTTTTTAACCGACTCCAAAAAACGGAGGAGGTTCTTAATTCGACTGTATTTTGTTTTTATTTGTCTTATCTCAGATTTTTTATCTAGGTGAACCGACTTTGATGATTCTTTTTTTATTTGAAGGTGGTGCTTCTTATGGTTCCAATTAAATTTGATCAAGATCTGACCAGTAGAAAGAAAGAAAGAAAGAAAGGAGGAAAGAAGAAGGAGAAGGAAAAAGGGAGGGAAGGGAAGGAGGTTTTGAGTTATCCTTAATAATGCGTATTTTTTCCACTTAGTATATATGGATGATATTTTAATAATTTCCTGTCACTGTTATTTTCATATCAAGTAGTGGTATACGAATTCGTGTGGGGTAGGTACCACAACTAAAAAGTGAAAAATAAAAGTTATCCAACAGAAAAAAAAACAACCGATATACAAAAAAAAAACACAAAAACCTGAAAAAGCATATTAATTTCGGAAGTCGATGGCAAAAAACGAAAATACAAAACCAAAGACACCGACTTCCGAAATTAAAGTTATTTTTCACTTCTCAGTGTTTTTTTTTTGGAAGTCAGTTTTTTTTTTTCTGTTGAAAAGTTTTTTTTAAATACGAGAATAGGCCTTCAGATACCGAGTTCTTCTAAACATATCTCCAAAACAATGCACAAAGCAAAATATTCAACAAGTACCGGAACCCAAGACCCAGCAAAAACAACAAACAACTAAACATTTATACACTACACTTAATAAACTTACGCAGACGGGTAATTCTGAGTAATAAATCGCGTCGGAATAGCTCCGCTTTGAGTTAAATCGCGCGGGTTTACGCGCTTAATATTGTTTTTAGTTTTTGATACTCCCCCTTATGCACATACACATGAAGCTAGTTTTTCAAAGCTAGGATAGCAAGCTTACTGTCTAGCTTGGCACATGCTAGTACTGTTTACATTATGCCAGATATTTTTAAGCCAGTAGAGTAAGAAAGAAAGAAAAATAGGTTTATTTGTCACAGAAACACGTGCATACAAAAAATATAATTAACTCTAATAATAGAGAAAAATAAAAACAAAATAAATCAATAATCTCGAGCTCAAAACAGAAATAGTTGACAGCTGCACGTCATGACTGTGACAAGAAGGCTGTGTAGCAG
Source organism: Dryobotodes eremita (assembly GCA_917490735.1). Taxonomy (NCBI): domain Eukaryota; kingdom Metazoa; phylum Arthropoda; class Insecta; order Lepidoptera; family Noctuidae; genus Dryobotodes; species Dryobotodes eremita. The sequence continues at coordinate 3,352,762 of OU823254.1, read as the reverse complement.
TACAACATGTGGTCGTGGTCAGAAAAACAAAATTACAAAACGCGTAGTTGCTGCACAATAGCCAATCGAATACTAGCTTCGCCGACCACATGAAGCTAGTACACAAGTCAGGATAGTAAAATCAGTGATGACTAGCTCGGAAAATAGAACCCCATCCTATTAAACTATCTTAGCTTGAGACGCTAACTTACTAGCCTAGAATTGAAGCTAATTCTAACACGAAACCAGAATTACTAGCTTACTACCACTTTTTTTTTTTTTTTTTTTTTTTTTTTTTTTTTTTTTTTTTTTTTTTTTTTTTTTTTTTTTTTTGGTGGGAAATCATCAAATGACGTCTCCCGCTCTGGACGGAGCGGAAGGGCGTGTCAGACTCTTACTGACTAAAACCCACCCGTGTTCCTTCAGTTGCCTGTGCGCCAGAGCCACGGTAACTCTTTCGAACAATCCGCGACCCCGGCAGGCATCGGTCCTATCGGACCCCGTCAATGGTGCTGACATCTCTTTGAGGCGCGCGTGGAACACGACGCGCCGTCGACCCGGGCCTGGTCCTTACCGGACGGCGAGCTGCCCATTGCTCGCCGTCCGCAAGCCCGCGCCTACGGTGGCCGGGAGTCGGCAATCGACTCCCGACGCCCAGGGTGTCTCCTCTTCCTGCGGCGGCTAGGGGCGCGAGGGCGTAGAGATTGCCTCTCCCTCTCGCGCTCCGCCTCCTCCTTCGCGAGCATTACTGCTTCGCAGAAGGAGGTGACGGCTTCCCATTCACTCTCGCTCCGTACCATGGCCTGAACCAGGGCCGGACGCGAGAGGTCGCCGCCGCCGATCGCCGCCACGAGGACACGGCGGTGCTCCGCCCAAGCCGGGCAGACCTCCACCGTATGCTCCACCGTGTCCTCCGGTCGATCCACACAATGGTAACACCCGGGCGTTTCCTCCCGCCTTATCCGAAACAGGAACCTCCCGAAACAGCCATGTCCGGTGAGGACCTGCGTCAGGCGGAAGGTGAGGACGCCGTGGCGCCTCTCAAGCCACTCCTCAAAGAGGGGTCTTACCGCCGCAATTGTGGCGTGCCCTAGCTTACTACCACTAGCTTACTATCCTGGCTTGGCAAACTAGCCTCGTGTATCTCGAGCATTAGGGCTTAACTTTTTATCGGAAGCGGCCATTTTGTTGGATGTCTTGTTTATCCTCTAGTTTTTGAATGTTTTTTTTTTTGATGTTTGGGAATGTGTTTTGTGAATTAAAATTCAGTATTTTTACGAACATTTCTTTAACCCACAAGTGGATTGCAATTTAGAAATTTCCTCAGAATAAAGTTGTATCGATCAATGGGTTAGTAGGATTTTGTGTCTGTTGCCACCATCCTATTTAGTTTACCCTATTTTGGTTTGCTTTATCCTCTCAACCTCCGATACGCTAAAATAATGTAATCTTTACACTTTGTAGCATGCCCATGATACATTTTACCACACGCCAAGCTCCCGATAGTCACTGATCACTGCAAGCCACCACGACAATAGATTCATTGTATCTGTACAAGAGGATATGGCAAAATCAACCCTGGTATTTTGAAGTGTCCAACCATTTCTGAGAAAAAACAATAAGACAATGTAACGGTAGCTAGTTCACTTAGTACAAATTGAGTCGGTATAGGTTAAACGTAATTGCTCTTAAGCTGTTCTAGCTATCTAGCATTTCCAGGCATTTCTGAGAAAGGACAAATACGTAATGCGTGATATGTATTGACGTCATTGAACATAGTGTTTTCTTCTTCATCATGATCATCATTAGCCTATATTCGTCCACTGCTGGACAAAGGCCTCTCCTAGTGAACGCCACTGAGCCCGATCCTCGGCTCTCCTCATCCAGTCTCTGCCAGCCGCCTTTCGCAAGTCGTCACTCCACCTGGCCGGCGGGCGTCCCACACTACGTTTGCCTTAACGCGGTCTCCACTCTAGAACTCGTTTTCCCCATCGATTGTCGGTTCTGTGAGAGATGTGACCAGCCCATTGCCACTTCAGCTAGCTTTATTAAACGTAGCTGATCTACTGCCTTGATTATATGTCTTCGGAAATCACAAAGATTTTCATGTTTCTCATCTTTCCTTTTCAAAATTTTCATTAGAAATAAATAATAATAATAATAATAATAATTCCTTTATTGACAGGCAACTGAAGCCCATAGATAAAATACACAAAATACAAAATAACAAACTAATACATAATAAAACTGAAACTTGTGTTAATAAATATTACTTAGAACTATGTTAGTAACACTTCACTTCACTAGCTAATTGTCCTTGTGCTGTCCTGTGGTATTTGCCCGCGGAAGCGACGGAACACCACGTCCTGTGGCCAAAAGTCTTCTTCCAAGACGACGGACAAGTAACAATTCGGTACTCGCACCACAAACGCCTTGAAGTTGACGTTGCGGCGCGACTCCAGTAACTGTACCCTCGGCGTGTACCTCGTCTTCTGGCGCACATACTCCACGATGTCCTCCGCCTTAGTGCTGTAGTGTAGGCGGGAGATGTACACCGGTGTGTTCGGCTTTGCGGCACGCAGGCTCACTCCGGAATCCGTAGGAGCTTTGCCGCAGCGGTTCTTGTTCACTCGCGAACGGCGCTTCCTCCTTTGCACCGTCACGAAACCCTCATCATCAAAGGACCTACGTCCAGCGCACACGTTCCGGTAAGCCCTACTGAAAACCTAGCCAACTGGTTATTATTTTTAGTACGGCAAAAGCCATTTTTTTCTTATAGCTAGTACCGTCACGATATCTACATAAATTTTAAGAATTTTGAAGAAATTTAAAAATGGTCTAATACTAGAAGAATCTCCTTAAGGGGTATGCACTAAGACAGCCCACGAAATTCAAATTTTCTTACGTTTTTTGCAATTTGTAGGTCAGCGTCAGGTAGTATGTTGATTAAAATATGATCCCGACCGTAATAAATATAGCTTTACAGAATTGTAATCATTAGAATTAGCAATACAACTCCTTAAATTAGCATTCGCCTCAAATGTCATGATTTCATGAAATAGTCATTCAATAGGGTAATATTAATGAGTTTTATGATTATAATTCTATAAATACATATTTGTTACGGCCGCGAATCATATTTAGATCCACATACAACCTGCAAATTGCAAAAAACGTGAGAAAATATGAATTTCGCTGGCTAACCCTGACGCTTTCGCCTTAAAAACAAATTTGATCATAAGTAATGTATACTTAGGTGTCAAAGGAGTGTATCACGATTGCCATCACCTTCCTCAGGACCAAATAGGATAGTTCTTTAAACCATTTAATTTTGAATAAATTCTAGGACCTAGGTCTAGGCTTGGGCTTTCTAGGATTAACAATTAACTTATATTATACAAACAAAGATATAAATAAAAGGAGTATGTGTGTGTGTGTATGTCTGTGTGAGCGTGTGTGTGTGTGTGTCTGTGTGAGCGCGTGTGTGTGTGTGTGTGTATATATGTGTGTGTTGTGGTGTAGGGTGTATGTTTGGTAGTGTGTCCAGAAGTCCAGAGGGTATGAGTGAGTATGCGTTGGTGCAGTAGTCAGTTAACCCTTACGTTAAAAAGTTAAATACTTACTTACTCGTATATACACTTAGTGTCCCATTTCCATATTATCACGTACCACATAAATTGCATATCAGATAAGCGCGAAGATAATACCATATCCAAACAATAGGGAAACTGCTGCCCAGTGTTCGTCTCTATTCACCTCGGAGAGCGAGCCACCGAGCCGTGTCGTTTAATATCCGTCGGTGACCACCCTCCTTGCGATCTATATGCAAACTAATATCACATAAAAATGGACCATTAAGGTGAATCCTCAGCTGTAGCCCGCCAAATTCAAAATTTCTTTGGTTTCTTGCAAATTGCAACTCTGTTGTACGTCGTATGTTGATCAAAATGCGATTCGCGACTGTAAGGATGATATCTTTACTGAATAATAATCATCAATTTCATATCAATCGTCAGTCTTTGGAAATTTGTTCCACCTAAGAATGTTCACAAAAATATTTTAAAAAATTCTTTAGTGGAACAAATTTCCAAAGTTTGACAATTGATATGAAATTGATGATAATTATTCAGTAAATATATCATTCCTACAGTCGCGAATCGCATTTTGATCAACATACGACGTAAAATGAGCTTTAATTTGCAAAAAAACAAAAAAGAAAATATTGAATTTGGCGGGCTAAAGCTGAGGATCCCCTTTAAGTCCAGCATTTCTGTATAGTAGAGGCTCTTGTAAAGACTTTGTCTGGCAAGTACTGTGCCCTATAGCTGCCGCCAAGCAGCATTGCTGTGATCAGAGGCCCTAGCATGAATGCGCGAAGTACCTAAACGTAATGTAAATTCGAACCATTTTTTATTAAAAAAAACAAAGTCTATCCAATAATATTTTAGTTTGAATTTATGCGAAAAGTTCTGTTAATAACACCCATAGTTTTATGAATAAAGTTTTAAAACGAAATAAATATTACCAGCTTGAATCGTATTAAAAAATATTTATTTGATTTTACAGTTCGTATTAAGTATAAAAAAATTAATAATAAATCCGTTTATTTTCAGGCAACTCAGGCCCATAAATAAATACCTTAACCTAAACATACATATTTTAATGTAAACAAAACTTGTGTTCTGATTATGTGTTATGAAGGTGTAGCGGCATCTACAAACGCCACATGCGAGCTACACGTCACACTGACGTCACGCAAAATCCTGCATCGCGCAAGCAGAGTTTACCGCGCAACTAGCATATATAAAACATCCCGACATCAATCGTCGGGCAGTTGCCCACCAGACACGACACCCGTCTGGTCGGAGGATCCTCCCTTTTCTATAGAGTATGAGTGAACTTTACACCCTGTTCCTCATACCTCTATAAAGGCACTCAGGTTAGAAGTATATGGGTGCGAATGTGATTACAGGAATACGATATAGTATAGTTTTGGCTTGACTCAACGCTGGTCCTGCTCCACAAGGGCGCATTAACTAATTGATTAGCATTTGAAACTACTGTTGGAGCTGCTGAAGATTGTAAAGACTATCTTTACAATGTATAAATGCAATCTTTTAGTATTGTTTAATTGCATAGCACATGTGAGCACTATGTACCTACTATAAAACTACCATTTACTAGGTTTGTCTTTCATTGACTTGAATGTGCCCTGGCGGCTGAGAGTATGTCATGCTCACTCTAATGTCTCGCTGGTGGTGGCGTGTGTTGGATCATTAAGTTCCCTTCAAAATGGTTGAGACGAATGGTGCTGATCCATACGTCATGTTCGTGAACGGGCGCCGTCAGTAGGGACTGGTCATCTCTTAGCTGCCATTGCTTATTTTAATTTAATATTAATATTTAAATTGTTTTTGTCTCTTTATTACGGACGCTTTTAACTTTCTGCATCGTTCTCACATGCATAATTTCAACATTAATGATGTAACGAATATTTTGTAACCATTTATTGATTTAAATAAAAGAGTGTCCATGGAGTTTCTTGCCCATTCTTCTACATAGGTACCTACTACGCTTTGGGATGGGCAACTAGCTTCATCTTTCTGACTGACCGACCCCATGACAATTCAAAAGTGCCTGTAATTGGTTTCTTTGAAATAAATGCTTTGAGTTTGAGTTTTTAAATTAAAAAACTGGCAACACGGTATCCATTTCTGCCATCTTTCATTATTGTTTTAAAGTGATTCTAGGTAAGTTTGCTGGAAAAAATAAAATACTTTATTTAGATTTCACTTCTTAACTACTTATTTCTTTGCCAACATTACCTTTACTTACAATATTTTCGTGAATGGAGAGCTTTTACATAAAACCGGTTTTCTAAATTCGGTTAAGCCATCCAATCTAAGAAGATTACCATCTATTTAGGTATCCCTAAATAGATAGTAAACCCACTAAACCGTAGTCTAAAGACTAGGGAAGCCTAGACGGTTTAGCGCCCAATTAAACCTATTTTTCTTTCTTTCTTTCTTTTAATAAGAATAGATATCTTAAGTTTCGGAATAAGAAGCTTTGACGGCTGAATACTTTCTTAGACATAAAGTTTTTAGAGCAGCAGCGTAATTGCGTAACACACTAACAGTAGGACTAGCTTTCATTTTGACAGTTCAAGAACTTTCATTGCGTTATTTACATTAATGGGCGGACAAATTTATCGAACATATGAAACAATGGATTAGCAATAGGCTTCATAATGATTCAGACTATGATTGATAGTGTGTTACGCCATTAGGGTGCAGATCTGTCTTTATGTTTAAAATATAGATTTATAATGTAATCAATATTTATTTAGACCAGGTACCCGTAGGGATATTAGCACGTAGTGTTCATTTGCACCATTTTTTTCCATTTTCATTTCATTTCAATACTTGTTACGATCGCAAATCATATTTTGATCACCATACAACCACTGACCTGCAAATTGCAAAAAACCTCAGTAAATTTAAATTTCATAAGCTACTCTAGCGCTTTTGCCTTACATAATATAATCAGCCTATAATGTTCCCACTGCTGGGACACAGGCCTCCTCTCGGTGAGAGCTAGAGGGCTGTAATCCACCACGCGGGCCCAGTGCGGGTTGGTAGATGTCACATGTCTTCCAATTTTTGGTTCTATGACTTGTCGGTTTCCTCACAATGTTTTCCTTCACCGTTTTGAGAGCAGTGGTGATGAAATAATTTACACAATGTAAAGCGCATGTCAGGGTTTGAACCTACGCCCTACAACCCGTAAGTCGCGGCCGTAACCACTGGGCCACTACTGCTCCTTGCTGCCTGCCTACCTGCTTTCGCCTTAAACAAACATAATCTTTTCGAAAATAGAAATCCTTTCCAAATAAATAAAAAACTTTCTGGACTAAGAATAAATCACTCAAGTAGTCTTAACTCCTTGGGTAAAGAATAGACACTTCCTCGAGCTGACGGCAGTAATCACAACTTAATCTCACGTCTCTATCGACTCCCTGGTAATTCTTGCTAAAGTATTAGGACGAGGCTTTTTAGCACTGGATATAAGACTAAAGACTTAAGGGGGATGCGCTAAGGCAGCCCGCGAAATTCAAATTTACTTGCGTTTTTTGCAATTTGTATGTCAGTGTCAGGTTGTATCTTGGTTAAAATTATGATTCGCGATCGTAACAAATATAGTTTTATAGAATTATAATCATTAAAATCAGCAACACAACTCCTTAAGTGAGAGTTGGCCTCAAATATCATTATTTCATGAAATAGTCATTGAATTGGTAAATATCAACTTAGAGAGATGTATTGATGATTTTTATGATTATAATTCTATAAATAAATATTTGTTACGGCCGCGAATCGTATTTAGATCAACATACAACCTGATACTCCCCTGCAAATTGCAAAACACTTAAGAAAATTTAAATTTCGCGGGCTACCTTTTTTTTTTTTTTTGGGTGGGAAATCATCAAATGACTTCTCCCGCTCTGAGCGGAGTGGAAGGGGGTGTCAGACTCTTACTGACTAAAACCCACCCATGTTCCTTCAGTTGCCTGAGCACCAGGGCTACGGTAACTCTTTCGAACAATCCGCGACCCCGGCAGTCGCGGGCTACCCTGACGCTTTCGCCTTAAAGTTTTTATGGAAGCTATCTTCTACAAACACATAATATATCAAGAGTTGTAGAGTTTTTGTTTGTTTGTTTGAGCGCGCTAATCTCTGGAAGAGTCGGATTAGAAAAACTATTTTTGTATTTAATAGCCCAATTTTTAAAGAAGGCTATATAGTCTATTTAACATCACGCTAGGACCCTGAAGAGCCGAGTAAAAAGAAAAAAGTCTGAAAGAACGCAAAGCGGAAACGAAGTAATACCGCGGGCAGGCGATGCGATGAAACGCGGTGGGTCGGGGGAATAAGAAAATTTCACGCTTACGAAGTCGTGGGCAGAAGCTGGTGTCTTATAGTTACCAAAAGGTTAGGTTAATTATAGTACAGTCAAGTCATTTAATCTTCATCAGTTTTCAAATGCTTTCCTTTATACAGGGTCAAATTGAATTAGCTAGCGAAACTCCGCAGACGTGATGGGTATCGATATCTAAACACGATAAAACAAAAACAAAACAGATTTTATGAACTCATACTTCAGGCAACAACACCGCTAGCGGTCGTTGACCCCAAAAAAACCTTTTCTTTTTGTTTTGTTTAGGTGTCGATTCCCATCACGTCTGCGAAGTTTCGCTAGCCAATATAATTTGACCCTGTATAGTAGGTACCTTTTGGAACTACGGCACTGAACAGACGATTACATAAAAAAATATTTAATTACTTGACAACAATTATCAAACTAGCTATATTGTGACATAAACTTATCTGGCCCGGTGATGGTGGCGCTGTCAGTAAACTAAGAATGACAGACTTAGTCACTTTGCACAGTGATTTCGTTAGTTCCAATTTAAGCCACCGGGGCAGATAAACTTGCTGCACTTTACACCTTTGTCAAATGTTGAGATGACATAAATATAGAATCATTTATAATGGCCTGGCCATTTTAAGACAGGGTGGCGTGGAAATCGACACGCAACATGTTACCATGGATTGAGTATATGATTCTAAAGCCCCTGCGTTGAAAGTTTTCGTTGGTATTATTTTTTTAAATAGCTGCTCCATACATTTTAACCGCGTAGGTACTCGTAAATGCTAATGTTTTTATTTCTGTAAGTAGGTTTGAACAAACACTTTTACACGTCAATCATATTTTAAAAACTAGATGAGGCGTTTCCTATCTGACTACTCTGAGAAGAAAGGCCGAAACAAACTCAGAGGTCAGAGTCTCTTTTAAAGTCCAGACATAATCTTGGTCAGATCATGTGAAGACCATGTAGATTTGTGTCTGAAATGGTATTTTGAGGAAAAACCACACAGATTGAGTGGACCTGTCCAGCCAGTGCACGCATTTGTCAGTAATCGTGCAGCTCAACTCACAGAGCTCAACGATTCGACGGACAACGTAGCTATTGCATTTTTCTATTAAAAAGTTTTTTTTTTATAACTGGCGAAAAATTTCTATGTCATGGTAACAAGTTGCGCGTCGATGTCCCTGCCACCCTTTATAAATCGTCAAATTATTATTTCGGTCTGACATGTAGGGGTTTATTCATAAACTTTGCTTAAAGTTAAGTAATGATTAGCGACTGTTTAACCATACATTTTTGACATTTAAACGTCATTTAACTTTAAGCAACGTTTATGAATAAACCCCGTAAAGAAGATGGCTGAATGTCATAACTCTGAGTCGGTAAAGCAGATTCTATCGTAGAATAAGCTTGTAAAAAGAGCCCTTAAGGTAACGAACATATTTTAGCTGTGACTGTACATCGTGGAAAAATAAAACGAAAAGGGAGGGGATGCCCTAGGAGGACATATAGTGACCTTATTGGTGATGTTCTTCAGAAAGGTCAGGTGCGTAGTACTCGCAACCGGCGTGCGTGTATAACTAGATAAACGCAGCAAAAGGAGTATGTAAGGATCGTAGCAGGTGGCGTTCTGTAGTTTCTGCCTACCCTCCATGGGAAGAAGGCGTGAGTTTATGTATGTATGCATGTACATCGTGATGTGGACCCAATTATTACCAGTTATGGTCCTTGTGGTTTAAGTCGAGCCTATTGCAGTGGACCAGCACCTTAATTACATAACACACTATCTATCACAATCTTAATCATTTTAAAGCCTATTGCTAATCCATTGATTCATAATGTTCGAAAATTTGTCTCCTCAACAACGTAAATAACGCAATGAATGTTGTTGAACTGTCAAAATGAAACCCATTCCTACTGCTAGTGTGTTACGGAATTACCCCGCTGGTCCAAACTTTGATTTCAGACTGCTACTTGTATTTCCTATTGGAAAAACTGAATACCCCTTTGTCCGACCCAGAGATCGAACTCAGAGGTACCACACTCAACAATCCTACCCACTACCACCAGACCAACGAAACGGTACCACAATCCATTAAATTTATAAAATATTGCATCAATAAACAAACTTCAAACACAGACAAATCCCTAATCCAGACCTAACGTGTACCCATTTAAAATCCTGTTGAAAATGTCTATTTATTTCTATTTATAGTCTGCAGTCTCTAGACAAATATAAGCAGGGATTGAGTCTATCTCCGTGCCTAAGTCCTAGACATAATCTCCGAAAGGATTTTGTAGACACAACGACAAGCAATACATTTCCAATGTAAGCTGACCTCTCATTGTTCTAGCAAGAACTAACTTTAGCTCTCTGATTGAGTTCTTGACAATTCAAAAGTAGGTTTCTTAGTCACCTTGTCAATCTCCTTTAGCTCAAGTGTTCCATATACAGGGTGGCATGAACATCGACACGCAACCTGTCACTATGAACTCAGCACATGCTTCACACATGAAAAAATACTCGTGGACTGCCGCGGTAAAGCTATTACATAGCATTTTTTATCAACTTATGCAATTATAATTATTTATTTATTTTTTATTTAAGCAGTATTTTTTTTCTTTGATATTAATTCAAGTACAGTCGTACCATATACATACACGTTAAGCGAACGCTCGGCCGAGCTACATGGTAGGCAGAGTGGGGGGTGTTAGGTTTTATTTTCGTTACGGAATTTCTTGATTCGGTCGCCGCGCTCAAAGCCCGCGATAGAAGCTATGCAATAGCTTAAAAACCTGTTCTTTCATAGAAAAGTGCAACACCTACGCGGCCAAAATGTATGGAACAGCAATTTTTTTTTAATAACCGACGAAAAGTGTCAACGCAGGGGTGTTTCCAATCATGTACTGAATCCATGGTAACAGATTTGGTACAAATTCATCCCCTGTAGGGGTTAAATAGAAGATAACAGTAAGTATAGAAGTTAGTAATTTTTGCTGATGGGGAATCTCAACAGGCACACGGCTTAATAATACCATCCTATTATTGTCCCACTTCAGGGCAAAGGCCTCTTCTCGTGCAGGAAGGTACGAGCATAAAGGTGGTATACCGGCGCGGGCGAGACGAGGCGTGGATGGGATGAACGAGAATTGAAATCACGCTCACCCTTTTACACCGAAGCGAAGGAAGATTTCCATCGCTGTACTGCGCCGTCTCGCGATGTCCAACGCTGCCTCGCGGCGGCCATCGCTACCTCGCGCTGGCTCGCGTTATCACGGGCCGCCCGGCCAGCCGTGTCTCGCGCGCCTACTCGTTTTGTGGAGAAAGAGCCAGTGCTATTCCATTTGTATTGAGCGATCAACGTTCGGCGGTTTATCTTGTGCCATGTTTCGTCATTACTTATTAAATATGTTGATGGAGGAAGAAGAATCAGAATAAGATATTAGAAGAAGAAATAATCTTCTACTTATATCACGAAAACGCAATCGCGTTGTTTGAATTACAAACAATATTAAATATCATAACGAAAACATGTAAGTAGCACTGGGAGCCGGAGAGTATAGTATGCAACGATATCTCGCGATGGTAGGAGCGAGCCGGCGCGTGCCAGCGCATGCCAGCGCGAGACATCGCGGGTCAGCGCTTGATGGAGATATACCGTCCGGATCCTCGATGGCCGATGCGAAATTTGTGTATCCGTTTTACAAAGGAAATAAATACTCTATTCGTACAGCAATAAAGTTCAATATTGCACTAACAAATATTTTAATTCTCGCCTCGCACATCCTCGCGCAATTAGACGTTTTACATCAAAGACGGGCAGGGCGTGTAGAAATAGTGCCATACAAATTTCAATTCTCGCCCATCCCATCCACGCCTCGCCTTGCTGGTGTAAAACCACCTTTAATGAACACGCTTGCTCAAGACGAGTTGGCGATTTCAGACTTTTGCACTATTAACCTATAAGTCCAGGTTTGTTCACGATGTTGGTTTTTCACCGTAAACTCAGAAAGTACATTATTTGGACATGATCGACAAAGTCACATGGGTACTTGATTAGATTTGAACCCAAAAACTTGGATCATGAGAGGCAAGGCTTTAATCACTGGACCATCACGACATTTTAAATGGTTTAATGGAAATAAATGTTTTGAGTTTTTACGGAAACCATTGCCAGGTCAGCTTATACTGGTTTCGTATTGCTTTGCATGTCTTTGTGTGTACCTACGTAAACTGCAAAGGGATTGAACGAAATGTACATTTTGATGGGCGTAACAATCCAGGAGTATCGCTTTTAAGCTTAGTTTTAAGCTTTGCTGACGGGATTTGGTTTTCGATCTTCGAGTATTTTTGTATTCAATTTTTTAGGTAAGGATTTGGTAAAGTTGGCAAGAAAAAGGTTTGTTAATAATAGAACCTATTCTACAGGTGTGCGATACTTTTTTAAATATTTTATAAATAAGTACCTAATGATTTAATTCTGACTGTGACCATAATAAGTGATTTATGTTGTTAATAATATGATAGTTTATATACCCCATTAAGTACATGTAAATAATGATTTTAGAAAAAAAAACCGCTTGCATAAAAAGACAATCAATGTAAAATCAACTAAAAGGACCGAAACAAGATCAAAAATTCAATAATAATAAAAAACCAATGAAAGAAATCGAAACAAGATCAAACATTAATGGCAAATTTAAAACATACCGATGGCAGTTCTTCAAAATTTAATGCAGCATGATAACACACAGTCGGAGGCATACTTATATTGTAGTGATATTAAATTATTTAATTTATCAGTCAATTCTATGCCTACAACTGCACGTTAACATGCTGTATACAATTTTGAAGGACTACCATCGATATATTAAATTTGCCGTTAATGTTTGATCTTGTTTCGATTTCTTTCATTGGTTTTTTATTATTACTGAATTTTTGATCTTGTTTCGGTCCTTTTAGTTGATTTTACATTGATTGTTTTTTTATGCAAGCGGTTTTCTTTTCTTTTTCTAAAAAAAAATTATTGATGTCTATTTTAAATTTAGTATTACGGTCGTGATCACGATATACTTTTTTAAATGCTTATGATGAGCCCTTTAATTTTGTACCCAGATTGCAGTATTCGAAACAACTTTTTTTTTCCACTCCAAACAATGGCATCTCACAGCCGCTATGACTGTTAATAAGCTATTGCATAGCTTTTCTCGCGGGCTTTGAGCGCGGCGACCGAATCAAGAAATTCCGTAAGAAAGAAAGGAAAGAAAGAAAGAAAGAAAGAAAAATAGTAACCGTAACGAAAATAAAACCTAACACCCCCACTCCGCCTACCATGTAGCTCGGCCGAGCGTTCGCTTAACGTGTATGTATATGGCACGACTGTACTTGAATTAATATCAAAGAAAAAAAATACTGCATAAATAAAAAAATAATAAATAATTATAATTGCATAAGTTGCTAAAAAATGCTATGCAATAGCTTTACCGCGGCAGTCCCCGAGTGCCACACGTGTTTTTTTTTTGTTGTCTCAGAACACTGTGGTGGTCCAGACGTATCTAACGATGTGAGCTAATATATTGCGAGCTATTTAAAATGTGTTTGTTTGATAGAATATTATACAAGATACGCGCGAAAAACATAACCCTTTCCTTGCAGTCGGGTAAAAATATAAAGACTTAATTTTTATTTTCTTGCGACGAAACTTGCTAACATAAGATCTGCAGTAAGTTCTAAAAACGATGAATTCTCTCTCCATGAATACTCGTTGTCTTTTGGCAACAGAAATAAACAAATCTCCTTCCTCTCATTAAAATTTTTCAACTTTAAAACCTTTACAGTAGGTAGCTTTTTATATCAAACGCTATCTTTTATAATCCCGACCCAAAATTATAATGTCAATAATAGAAGGTATCACAATAACTAGGACAGCCAGCTTCCAGCGTCCATTCTCACCAACTGACATCCGTTGTACTCCAGACATCAGGAAATGGATTCCTCTGAAACCCTCGCTGAATAATACGGTCTGCCTTATACACATCACGTTACATCAAGAAATAATATTTTTATCATGGAAGAACAATTAAAATTACACCCTATTGTAGAGAAACAAAGTTGTTTTTTGGGTGTGGCAGAAACGTCTTAGGATGTGCACGAAAGTTAAGGAAAAAAGACTTAAAAGTTAATAGAATAGAGTTTAATTTTGATTGCAGGTGCAAAAGGGTGTCAGTGTCTTGGAAATGCAAAAGGAATGGAAATATCTACTTGTCGCAAATAGATACAATCTCTGAAACTGTATAATGCTCAAGTTCGTTGTAAATTTGTAAAGAGTTACCTTGCGAGTTCTCGTCAGAAAGATGTCATTATTTTTAATTTAATGCAAATTGAAAATTGTGTCGTCCTCTGTTATCTTGGAGTAAGAAGGACACTAGAAATATTATGAAAAGTGCTTACTGAGTTATGTTCTAAATTAAGTAAAGAGTTAAACTGGATCAGCATTCTTTTGCCCTTATTCTTGGGGTCGGTGCAGCATTTCTTCTTGATCCAATACTCAATTCTTTATTGCATTCCATATATATTACATAGATGGTATAACAAACTAAAATATCAATATGGACCCGTCGGGCACAGCCAAATTAGTAGAAAGGAAGAGGGCTAAGCAGTAATTCAAGCTATTCAATATTATTATAAATTACTAGCTACGCCCTGCGGTTTCACCCGCAGCGGTATGAAATATACTTTACGATCTATTCTCAGACCTACCAAATATACACAAAAAATATCATAAAAATCGGTCAAGCCGTTTCAGAGGAGTACGACAACAAGTTTAATTTAATTTTTTTTTTTGACATTCGTTTCTCGCAGGTCAACCTAGGAGGTTGTCGGCTGCTTAACCGGGCATGCCTGTGGTTGCCTTAATGAATTAAGGCTCCCAGCCAGGGCTTAAAAGACTTACAAACTAGGCGACAACACGCTACGGGACCCCGTGCGGTGTACGAGCCTCGGTTTAGGGCGTCGCTGGGAGAGGGCAAGAAGGGACAGGCTGGATCGGAATTATTATTATTGGGCGACGAATTTAAAGCTACAGGCTCAGCGGCGCCGGCTGGCTCGAGCAAGAGTCGGGGCGGACGTGGATTGGAGCGTCGCGGCGGGCCTCGGCGGCGATGACGGAAGGACGGCGGTCTGTGTTTGTGTATCTGTAAGGTACTGGTGGCCTTACTACTCTCCTGGAGGAGGGTAGTGGCGTCGTCAGGGTCGACTAAAGTATGCCTCGAGCGGCGAATCTTACTAATACGGGAAACAGTGTAGCAGGCCGCTGCTTTAATCAGGGGGTTGGGGTGATTTATGCCGCAGTCGAAGAAACGCTTTGAAAGGCGTTTCATGAACTGTTAGATAGTGGGCATTCGAAGATGTAAGTGAATATTCACATTTCGGACATAGAAAGGGGCTCCCGTAACCTTTCTGAGGAAACCGTTCTGTAGGGTCTGCATCTTATGTAGATGGCGGGGCTTTGCGTGTGCAAATACAACGCAGGCATACGTCATGATGGGACGGATGACTGTGGTGTAGATGCGCAATTTGCATTTGAGAGACAATTTACTGCGGGCGGTTAATAGGGAGTGAAGTCTACCGAGAGCGAAGGCGGCGCGCGAACGAGCCATCCTTATGTGCTCACTGAAGGTAAGGTGGTGGTCGAGGATCACAACTAGGTATTTAGCTCGCTTCTCGCAAGGGATCGGCTTGCCATACATTGTGATCAGACTGGGATAACAAACACTATGATACAAGATTTTTATATATTAGAAGAGGAAGCGTAATTATACACCCAATAAAACTCATTAGATGAGATTATATACACTCGAGAGCAATGAATCCGGGTCACTTAAAGAATCCTAAAAATCTCGGAAGCTAAAAATGCTAGGTTAATGCAATAAATTGTATTTAATAGACAATGTAATACTCCTTAAATGAAGGTATTAAAACTTCTTAGTTATTGTAAAGTTATATCATAAAAAAATCAAATTTGAAAAAGGGCCACTTTCGAAGATGGAACTACGAAATTACAGCATTTGGTTTTGCTTTTGTTTGTAATCTGTCATTTATGTGGGTACATAAACCATGTTGATAGTGCTCTATATTCATTATTCAAGCTGAAATTATGTCGCTTACGCCTGAAGAATGTACCAGAATACTTACAATGCTGGAAACCGGCCGGAGTCAGCGCGATACAGCCAGGACTGTCGGTGTGTCGCTGTCAACAGTACAAAGAGTTCTCCGACGTTACGAAGAAACTGGTTCTAACCTACGCAGACCAGGAACGGGCAGAACCAGGTGTACCACAGCACGAGAAGACCGATACTTGGTGAACACCATGCTTCGAAATCGCTTTCTCACAGGAACTGAACTCACAAATCAGTTTCGACGCCTCGGAGGAAGTAACCCAAGTGCATGGACAGTAAGACGTCGGCTTGCTGAATCTAACTTAAAACCCCTTAGACCTGCCAACGGCCCTAAACTGGAGCGTGGGCATCGTATTTCAAGACTAAGATATGCCCAGAGCCACGTAAATTGGAGTATTGAAGATTGGTCAAAAGTTATGTTCTCCGACGAATCAAAATTTATGCTCTACAAGCACGATGGAAGACACAGAGTGTATCGAAGACCAGGGGAAAGATTCAAGCAAGCATGCATCGAAGAAAAAGTAGCCTACGGTGGTGGGTCTGTACTTGTGTGGGCCGGAATTTCTTCTGAAAGTCGCACAGAGCTGGTGATCATAGAAAACGGCTCTTTAACTAGCGTAAGATATGTGGAAGAAATCCTCAATGATCACGTTGGTCCATTTATGGTCAATTTAGGTGAGGATGCTATATTTATGCATGACAATGCCCGACCTCATACAGGTAGGATTGTGAATGACTACCTTCAAGAGATGAACATTACTCGTATGGAGTGGCCAGCGCGCAGCCCGGATATCAACCCGATCGAGCATGCTTGGGACGAGCTAGGCAGATGCGTAAAACAACGAAACCCTCCCCCAATCACGCTTCGTGAGCTCAAAATTGCTCTCACAGAGGAATGGGAGAATATTCCCCAAAATCGTATAAGGAACTTGGTGTACAGCATGCCAAACCGCGTAAACGCAGTAATGGAAGCACGAGGAGGCAATACGAAGTATTAAAATTCAAGAAAATCGTAATAAAGTTCAAAAATTTCATGTTTCCTATTTTTGTTTTAAGGAGAGATCAGCAGTTTTTTTCTTTATGTAATTTTGTGTTAATAAAATGTATGGTGACTCATATTTTTTTTACTTTCATTTAAGGAGTATTACATTGTCTATTAAATACAATTTATTGCATTAACCTATCATTTTTAGTTTCCGAGATTTTTAACATTCTTTAAGTGACCCGGATTCATTGCTCTCGAGTGTATATGACGGAGAAGGTATGTCTCTCTCGTTATTATCAGCCATAATTTAACTAACTACTTTGGACATACTATGGGTAATGTTGGTTATAGCGCAATAGAAAAACCGTTTGCAGTTCAAATAAAATTATAATTTACGATCAAATTAATCATACTAGCGAATTACACACTGTAGGTACACGACACAACTATACGGAACGCGCGACAGTTTCTAAACGTATTCACTGCTTACCCGCCAAAAACAAACTCTGCTATACTCTGGTCAAGCGTTAGCGTTATAGACTCTGTCGAGCACCACCTGGTGGTGCCGATTAGTTAAAGTCAAACGATTGATTTAACGTATTTCCGACACATATATATATATAAATATTATTAGGTTTGTGTGTTCCATACTTCTCTGTTAGTCGTTATCTCAATAGTCACCCCTTTTCTCGACAAATCATCTTTCACACAGTCCATCCATGGATTCTCTTGTCTTCCCCTACTCTTATAGCCATCCACATTCGTACTCAAAACTTTCGTCACGACGCTTTCCTCATTCCTTGGCTTCGGATTTATGTATGTATTTGTTGTATATGTAAATGGTACACCACTGACTACCTGCATTATTGTCTCTCCTTCTCCCTTGAATCCATCCAAAGGTTGTCTGTAAAAGATCGCTTTTAGCAATAAGACCGCCCATTGAGTCACCCTGTGTAAAATGTCTACATTTATATCTGTAATTTTTATGATGTACATAATAAAGAGTATTCTATTCTATTCTAGTTATGAGTAGATTTTGTACTGTCACTATGTTCCTTAGTCTGTCAAAAACGTGGACTTTCCAATGACCAAATCCTATAAAAACTTCGCACGACAGCCGAATCGTAGTTATTAGCATAAAGGAGATACTGAGGTTCATCTTTTTGACGTAATCTTATAGCTAACGATAGTTAACGATACCATTGGATAGTGTTACCAAGGCCGGAGCCAGAAGCCGTAGACTAGCATAAACATAGAATAATCGGCCTATAATGTTCCCACTGCTGGGACACAGACCTTCTTTGAGAGGGAATGGACTTTAATCCAACATGCTCGATATCTTCGAATTTTTGGTTCTAGGACATGCCCGTTTCCTCACGAAGCTTCCTTTCAACGTTTTGAGAGTAGCGGTAATGAATTAAAGTACACAAAGTAAAGTGCTTGTCTTAAATCGAACCCGCGAATGTAACGTGAGTTACTAAATATTTTACTAAACTTTTGACCCATTGATGACATAGATGATTCAAGAAAATCCTAGTATTTTTTTAATGGCATGTATTTAACGCGGCGTTAAATTAATCTGAACTTGGGATTGAAAAATAATTAAAGCCGGTAGCAACAATAGTAGGTTGGCAGCTAAAGCGAAGGATAATTTTAAGTATAAAGTAGCAGCTTAATAATCAGTTGTTAGCTTTGTTTTAATTTAAACTGACATCGAGTTTTTGTTTTGACGAGGCCTCCTATTTCTGAATGGCAATAATAATAAGGCGTAGTCAATGGAACCTCCTATTTCAGGGTGGTTTAAAAAAAATAACTACAAAGGGGAATGTGGGGTCTTCCAGACCCCGCCATCCCCTTCTAACCTAACCTGTCCAAGTCGTGGTGCCCCAAGTCCCGAGCTCGCTTCGCTCGCTCTTGCATCCTATCCCACTGTTAATATTAATCGCCATGTCATTATTTATAGCACCGTGCCTATGATTTCTAGTAGCAAATAGTTAGTCGCCCTTTAAGTTGTTAGTCGCCTGGAAAATAATATCCCTTTTTTAATTGTAAAAACAAAACCACAAGATAGTAATTCTTTGGTCCTTCGAGTCATCTTCCAAGACAGTGTACTTACATACAAAGTTCTACCGAATGCAATACGAGCGACATCTAATTTAGTGCCTTTTCTAACACAAAGGAACGGAGCGCATTTCCAATTTAGCCGGCTTATACCGTTCGTATCAAGGCTCATATATCCAGCAGAATTACACTTGGATTACACACCGAACGTGTGGATTACATTACGTATTTGTGGTTCAGATAAACTATATAACGTTTGGAGAAACTGTATTTTATATGTGAAATATGGCTTGGAATGGGAGGAAATGCTTCAAGGAACAGGATGGGTTTTCTATGTAAAATCTTATCTAAAGAAGTATGTAACTAATGAGATAACAGTGATCCAGTTTCATTGCCTTGTCGTGCTGAGCAAGAGGTCCTAGGTTTGATTCCTGGGTCGGGTAAAGGGTTATTAGAGTTTTCCATCAGGAATTTCTCAGTGGCAGTCTGGAGTCTGGCTTTTTGCCCGGTTGTTGGCGATAGACTCGCTAACTAGGACTTTTAACATAAATGGCAAAATGTGTGTATACTATAGGTACACCTCTGCCCTACCCTTCAGGGATTACAGGTGCTATGTTATGATGCGATTTTAAGGTTAAATACGAATTTAAGGGTTATATTATGATACTAGGTAGGATGATAGGAGTATGTAAGGATCGTAGCAGGTGGCGTTCTGTAGTTTCTGCCTACCCCCATGGGAAGAAGGCGTGAGTTTATGCTTGTATTATGATACTACTAATTTGTCTCTGGTTGCCTAAAGTAGTGCAATAGCTTTAGTGGCTTTGCAATAGATATATCCAAAATTATGTTATTATTTTGCGGCAATAATAATGTTCTTTTTTCCTTACACCCTTAGTTAGGTCTAAATATTCACTTAGTTTGTATAAAACCACCAGTATGTTTGGAATAAATATTTAAGCTCTTTAAGTTTTAAGTTGAGCTGCACGATTACTTAAAAATGCGTTCACTGACTGGACAGGTCCACCCAATCTGTGTGGTTCTTTCCTCAAAAGACCATTTCAGACACCAATCTAGGTACATGGTCTTCACATGATTTGACCAAGGTTATGTCTGGACATCAAAAGAGACTGTGTTTCGGCCTTTCTTCTCAGAATAGTCAGATAGGAAACGCCGACCTCATCTAGTTAAAAAAAGTGTTTGTTCAAACCTACTTACTGAAATAAAATCATTTATCATTCATCAACATACTTTTCAACGAAGCAACAAAGGTATTAAAACATTACAGGCTTAATGACAGTAAAGATTAAAGAACAACAATAATAAAGGTAAACACAGTGTTGTTTTTAACTCGAAATTAATTACTAAATAAAATTCCAAGGAGAACAAATTGTTAGTAATTTACGAAAAAAAGTAATAAAATACTTCTCTTTCGTGGTTTTTTGAATTAGTATTCTGCTGTGGTCTTAGTGGAAAGGTAGCGGGGCATAAATAATGAGAAAAGCGATGGGTAAGAATGACATAATATCACGCTTGTAATCTCCAAAAGGTTGTGCAGAGGTGTACTTACAGTACACCCACATATCGCCGGTCATTTTGAAGAATGAAGAGCGCTATTTATTTTTAGAGTTCCTGGCCAAGTTATGACTAAGTTTAATAAAAACGCGATCTACCTATCAAAATTCGGGTATTTAGTCTGAACGGCCCAAAGCGAATGGACCGCGGGCCATTCGACCGTAAACAAAAATCGTCTACGTTCCAAAGGACCGGTGATAAAATGATTTCAAAATTAATTTAAAGGAACAGTCGCATACATTGTGATAGTTTATGAACTTTAACCATTTAAATATTTACTAAATAAACAGAACTTATGAAATCATTTATATAAACATAATACGTCTTCACTGTCGAGCTGTCAAACGTCAAAATTGGGAAGACTGGCGTCGGCCTTGACACGGCCCCGCCCCGTTTCGGACTGTTTGAATTTAAAAGTTAATTATTCATATTTTTACATTATGTTGATTTGTTTCTTTATAATAAGATTGATTTTTATTTAAAAGTATTTATTTACAGGATTTAACTTTAGTAAACATATTATATTATTGTTGATTGTTTTTCTAAAGAAGATAATACATCTAAGAAAAAAAAACACTTTTATTTAAACTTTTTCACCAGAATGTACTTGATGTAGTTTATGACATTGAGTTTGTTTACAAATTTTTATCACCGGTCCTTTGGAACGTGGACGATTTTTGTTTGCGGTCGAATGGCCCGAGGGCCATTCAGATAGGGCCGTTCAGACTAAATACCCCAAAACTCGCCGTTGGTCATAGATGGCTTTTATTTTAGTGGCTACATTAAGGCAAATTATTCATTGACACTCAAGTCACTACATAAATCAAAAGTTCGTCAAAAATATACGAAAATAGACACAAATCCCAAGTTCATTAAAATACCTATCGGCAAAGAAACTTGACATTATTTTTTATAGAGCACACACGTTTCAACTACGTCTTAAAAGCAGCAAAAGATTGTAACGCTACGATGAAATAAAATCCGTATTAAATTCTGTTTTAATGCGAAAATCAACGCGAAATCTCTCATAATCACACTTAGGCATACATTTAATCAAATCCTTACATAGAATTATATAGGTCTTGGCATATAGGGTGGAATATAATTTCTTTCGCAATTCAGGGGCGCGAATAACTCAGTTACAGAGAAATATTATAATCCGCGCCTCAAAGGATTAATAATTTTATCAAAACTTGAATAAAGCCGCGCGAAGCATCTAGTTAAGATATAAATCTTATTTTATACGCCTCTACAATATACAGAGTGTCCCAGAAATCGACCGACGTACTGTAGGTGGTGATAGCTTTGGTCAAACCCTCCCAAAATAACGAAACATATGTTCCGCAAAATCTTATAGTTTTTATAATTAATATAATTTATTAACAAAAAAATATTTGAGGAATTAATTCAAATAATAGTGAATTTATGTTGAATTTGTAAGTTTTTATTGAGAACCAAAAGTCGTTACGGGTAGGGTAACTATTTAATAATATTTTGATGAAAATTTACTAATAAAAATATTTAATTTACACATACGAGTCACAAGAATGACGGATGGAAAAGAAAGAAAGAAAGAAAAAAAGTATTCTGCCCAAACAAGATGCACATTAAAAAAATACTAGACAAAATACATACACTAATAAAAAGTAGCCAAAAGCCTCGTATGGCATGGCGGTTATATATTTTTTTTTATATCTAGTCAACTCGAATACGATAAGATTTTGCGGAACGTATGTTTTGTAATTTTGGAAGGGCTTGACCAAAGCTCTCACCACCTCAGTATGTCGGTCGACTTCTGGGACACCCTGTGTATATTTCAAGGTTATGTAAGCGTGAATGTTAAGTTTGGCAATCGTGCATTCGAATACTTTGAATAGGGTAAGTTAATCAAGTTTAGTATGTGTGAATAGAAATTTTATGAAGAGCTTGTGTATTCAATTATATCATAAAAGGAAAACCATATTTGTAAATCTGAATTTTCTTTGCCGTCGCTCAATAGATGCTCTGTCTAAGACAGTTAAGAATCTAGGTCCCTGGTAGACCACTACTATGATGATCAGGTACCTAATCGATTCTTTCTCTATAAACAAGTTCATTTCAGCAGAAGATGACCTTTGAGTATATTTATAGTAAAAAATACTGTACCAAGGGGGACTGAATGCTTGACCTATTTTGTACTTCGAATATCAGAAATTCTATAATCTCTAGGCTTAATCTTGAGCAGTCCTTGCTTTTAATAGCTTTTGAAAGGTACTCAGTTTCTACATGACCTACCTTAATGATCACAAAAATTCGGATATGTTGCAGAAGCCCATGATTGCTCCATAAAAATAGGAGTTTGGCATCCTCTCCAAACCCATAGACCCAGAAACATTATACAATTCCGAGGAAGTAATCCAGAGAGGAAGTTACAACGAATTAACTATGGGTCGAAGTAAAGTTGGTCTTCAAATATTAGGCACAGACAGTTCTTGTTGCTGTTTTATCTTTAGAAGATGAATCATTTATAGGGAGTGCTGTTATAAATGGAAAAGATTATGTTAGGAGAATAATAATAAAAAAGGATATAGACTTATCAATCTATTATTTTTTGACCGTGCAGCAGAAGGGAACTTTTTACGTTATAGCCTTTAGCCATCTTAACACCTAGTCCAAGAGAGAAGAATCATACACATAGTGTATCTCTAAGAGCAGTCTACCGCCAACTGAAAGACCACTCCATGCTATCAGAGCCAACACACGATCTCCAAGAAAAACACTGTTTAAAAAGTATTAAGGATCGTTTCAAATAAATCTTTCACTGTCTTTTCTCCTGACTTATTTGTGATCGGAAAAATGAGAAAAAAGGCAATAGACAGGTACCTGTTTTAGTATTATCTTTGGTTTTTTTTATAGTCTGATGGGCCTGCTCTTGATCTCAGTCTCGCTTGGTGGTGTATGGTCAATAAACACAAAACACTTTGTATTTTTTGTTTTAACTATGCTGTCCCATAGCTGGACAAAGGCCTCCCCAGGTTCTTCCAGGAACTCTTTTCCCACGCTACCTCAAACCAGCCCTCGCGGTACGCGTCCAGGTCATCTCGCCACCGCTTTCTGAGCCGTCCTCGGCGGCGCCGTCCATCTTCAGGCACTCATTATATGGAGACTTTTGCCCAGCGGTCATCCTGCATGCGGCTGATGTGACCCGTCCAAACCTATTTCAGCCTGGCAGCCTTCTTGCCTAAATCTATTATACGCATTTTGGAACGCAGCGTGGTCTTCAGAATTTTGTCTTTTCTTTCTATACCCAGAATGCTGCATTCCATCGCTCAAAATTTAAGTTATTCAAGTTATTTATTTCAAATATTCACATAAAAGGCACTTTTGAACGTCAAACTTTTGGCTCTTTGGCAAACATCAAGACCGAAGTTTTGCGACTCGGTGAGCGCCCAGGTCTGAGCAGGTAAGCACGGGCAGGATACACAAATGTCGGTGCTTCAGGGAGATCGGCAGATCACCCTTCATTCGCGTCTTCGTGGAGCAGTAGCTATGTAATTAGACAAACATTAATATCCACGTTATTTCCTCAGAAACCAATCACATGTATGTCGAAAGAAAAACTAACCAAACTAAAAACTCGTATATCCTGAACAAATCTCCAAGTATTACCAATACCACTTTTAGCCTGTGGTCGGCTGTTTATACAGTTTGTGAGGAGCGTTGAATTATGTATGAGTAGAAGCTTTTTCCTAACAGGATGGTCAGGATGAGCAGAGGCGTAAGCGACAGCACCACTAATTAAGCGCCGGTTCGCCACTTGAAGTGCTAAGTGTTGAATTATTTATGGGGCTTAGTTTTTCAGGAAGGTTCGAGAGGTCTAGGATTGAAATAGAGTTGAGAGTTGAGTTTGAAGCTTTTGGGATGAAGCTCGTGGGTGTATTGGTGTTTTTGAAGTTGAGAGGTAATTACTGAGTGTTCTTGGAAGGTGTATATTTATTGAAGTAAATTATGACAGTTCTGTCATTCGCTAAAATAGAGACTGTCAACATATCTGAAATTCTTTTTGTAAATACCCAGGGATATACTGTGATTGTTACCTATTTTAGTTGCCAAGTGAATAAATAAATAAATAGGTTTCTCGAGCACTTATTTACCTTGAACAAAATATATGAGTGTATTTACAAAAAAGCTATAATTATAGAAAAATATAACATATATAAATTAAAATTTAAAAAAAAGTATTATACTATTTATTTCATTAAAAATATAAAAAATATGAAAATTAACTCTCCCCTCAAATTAATTAATGTTTAATATTCTTTCAAAGTAAATGAAATACTTTAAATTGAGTCAATAATTTCTCTGTATTGTATATTTCAGCCTTTTTCTACTAATTCAAGAACACATTAGATTATATAGATTAGACAAGAGTTTGGTTTTTGGACGGGATTTGTGATAGATTGGAGATTATATAGTTACCACATTATGGTACAACAATAAAGATATTGAGTATTGAGACATCAAGACTCCACTAACTGCTTTCTATAATTATTTCGCGTATTTCCTCATTTTCTATTTTTGAGCACATTTGAGCTGAGATTCCGAATTTACAAAGTTCAGTACAATTTTGTGTATACCTTATTTATCGCTTCGCTAATGCAATATGTTCTAACCCAAAAAAAACGGTCCTACCTGCAAAGGGGTACAAGCAAAGCAATTATAAACACGAAAAAGGTCCTACATTTCATCTAAGTTTACCTCGTAGTTAAGAACTAACCATTGTAAAAATAAATGAGGTTTTTAATTGAGTTCAGATAAATGTTGGAACGGTGACTTTTGAGTTTCGAAGTGCAATCTAAGTTTAGGTTTTGGACCATTGTTGTATTTGGAACGACGAAGGTTGTATGTGATTTGTAAATGTTACTGAATTTACAAAAAAAATTAAGTTCTTAAAAGGTGACTTAGGTACATTTAATGCCTGATATCCTTCTAAGAAAAAGTATGTGTTGGTATTGGTAACTAAAGATGAGAAAGGAAATGTTGGATCCATTACTGTAATGAATAATATATATATATATATTACACACCTAGAGCCACTTGGCCACTTTCGCTATATTTCAATCTCTTAATTAGTCCTTCAAATGGACTAGATGATATTCGCACAGACCAGGGAAGCATGGCACAACAGGGAGGAGGTTTATTATCAGTTGTGGGTGGAACAAGGCTGCCAATAATAATGCAATAATAATTCCCATTGCTGCCAATAATAATTCAAATCAAGATGCAATTGCTACCTACTACTATAAATAAAAATGTTAGGGGTCGGGGGACTCCCGTCTGGAACAAAGTTCTTTACGCGATTCTGGCACGCACACCCACTCGTGTAAATTAGTGAGAGATAGAGATAGGGAGAAAATGTGAATTTAATACAGAGCCATCTATTATAAGTTTTTAGAAGCTCTCATAAAGTTGTCGCCATCTTGGATTTTCATTTTGACCTTGCTATCGGCTTTAGCGCCCTGGAAAACCATGAAACCCATTATGAAAATATTGAAAATTTTCGCACCCGCCATCTTGGAATTTCGTTTTGACAACACTATTGGCTTTAGCACCCTCGAAAACCATGAAAACTGTCCCACCATGAAAATCATGAAACTCACATGGAGTGGGCATAACGCTTTTTCGTGACGTGACGATTTCTACTAGTTACCACAGGCCACGTTAAGGAACTTCGTTCCAAAATCTGATGCGTACTAACTACCAATACAATACCTTTATCGGTTGCATTCGTTGACTCCGACAATAATTCCAAATTCAAAATTCTTGTTCCAATATAAAAAAGCAAATGAACTAACTGGCAACGAAAAATCCACCGGATCAAAATTCAAATACGGAACTGGAAAAAATGGAAGGCGTTCCGTTTCACCGATAGTCTTTGATAAAAGTTTGTCTAAGTTATCAGTGGCCGGAGAGTATCACGTGCCAACGACAAGTCACTTCCTTGCTACTTCGTATAACAAGATTTATTTTAAAACTATCTTCCGTGGATTTATCTTTTATGAATAGGTAAGTGTGAACATTTTTATTTATCGCTGAAAGAAGGAACAGTATTAATTGTCATTACACCTATATCATTCTATATTGGAAAAAACTAGGTAGGTAGGAACAATTAACGTATAAAACTTTTTTACAAAATAACAACTGATTTCCAGAAAAATCAGTTATTTTTAAAAAAGTTTTTATTTTTTCGTATACCACTACTTGATATGTAAATAACCGTGACAGGAAATTATTAAAACATCGTCAATATAAACTAAGTGGAAAAAATACGCAGTATTAAGGATAACTCAAAAAGTTCTAGTCAGAACCAACTTTCAAATAAAAAAAAAAACCACCCAAATCGGTTCACCCAAAAAAAGTTCTGAGCTAACACACATAAAAAAAAGAAATACAGTCGAATTGAGAACTTCCTTCTTTTTTTTAAGTCGGTTAAAAATAAAAATGTTATTTTAATCATCCGGAATATTGTAAAGAGCATAGAATTTTACTCGAAGGTAAAGAGGTAAAGTTTGTTAGTTTGTATATAGAAGGTAATTATCCGACACTACTCATCCGATTTCAAAAATTCTTTCACTGTTATAAAGCTACGCTATTGCCTAGTGCCATAGGATATGTGTTATGTTAAAACACGCGGACGAAGTCGCGAGTAGAAGCTATTTTATTAATTTTGAATACGGCTTGAACTTTTCGTAGGCGTAAGTTATACGCGCAATCTTCATCTACAACAAAATTGAATGTTCATTTTGATGTGTGTTATTTGAGTCATATAGATGCAAAGGTAGCAACATCTAAAACCCCCTCTTATCTTAAAGAACGTTTCATGTTCCTTCATGACACACATAATAGATATCAGAGGTCATCGGAAAACTTAGGACTAGAGATGCCGATGCATTCCACCAGTTTTTATGACAAGTCTTTTACAGTTCAAGCAGTACGGTTATGGAATGCCTTGCCCGAGTCGTTAAGGTGTGCTCAATCTTTGTCCACTTTTAAAATTATGATTAAAAACACTTCCTCTCTCCTTAAACATCATCATTACATTTAGTTTCCTTGCTGTTGTTTCATGTTTATCTAATATATAAAATTCTCGTGTCACAGTTTTCGTTGCCATACTCCTCCGAAACGGCTTAACCGATTTTGATGAAATTTTTTGTGCTTATCCGGTATCTATGAGAATCGGCCAACATCTATTTTTTTTTTTTTTTTTTGGTAGGTAGTGTAGGGAGTTAGGGAGGTAGGTAGGTAGGTAGGGTAGGTAGGTAGGTAGGGTAGGTAGGTAGGTAGGGTAGGTAGGTAGGTAGGTAGGTAGGGTAGGTAGGTAGGTAGGGTAGGTAGGTAGGGTAGGTAGGTAGGTAGAGTAGGTAGGTAGAGTAGGTAGGTAGGTAGGGTAGGTAGGGTAGGTAGGTAGGTAGGGTAGGTAGGTAGGTAGGGTAGGTAGGTAGGTAGGGTAGGTAGGTAGGGTAGGTAGGTAGGTAGGGTAGGTAGGTAGGGTAGGTAGGTAGGGTAGGTAGGTAGGGTAGGTAGGTAGGGTAGGTAGGTAGGGTAGGTAGGTAGGGTAGGTAGGTAGGGTAGGTAGGTAGGGTAGGTAGGTAGGGTAGGTAGGTAGGGTAGGTAGGTAGGTAGGGTAGGTAGGTAGGGGAGGTAGGTAGGGTAGGTAGGTAGGGTAGGTAGGGTAGGTAGGT
Source organism: Dryobotodes eremita (assembly GCA_917490735.1). Lineage (NCBI taxonomy): Eukaryota > Metazoa > Arthropoda > Insecta > Lepidoptera > Noctuidae > Dryobotodes > Dryobotodes eremita. The sequence continues at coordinate 3,324,336 of OU823254.1, read as the reverse complement.
AGGTTAGGTAGGTAGGGTAGGTAGGTAGGGTACGCCGTAGATAAGTACCGCAACCCGTGCGAAGCCGGGGCGGGCAGCTAGTTATTGTATATATTATATGTAGATAAGTATATGTTTTATGTATGTATGTATTTGTTGTATATGTAAATGGTACACCACTGACTACCTGCATTATGGTCTCTCCTTCTCCCTTGAATCCATCCAAAGGTTGTCTATAAAATATCGCTTTTAGCGATAAGACCGCCCATTGTGTCACCCTGTGTAAAATGTCTACATTTATGTCTGTAAATTTTATGGTGTACATAATAAAGAGTATTCTATTCTATTCTATTCTATAAACCAAAATGGCGGTAAACAATACTTTTGGTTTCACAGTAGTGCACTTACTATTGGATATTGCTGTTTTGCTACAAACCTATAATTTCAACGGTTATTTAAAATGAGATGTTGCTTTCTACAAACTTATTAAGTCAAATAATGAAGCTGATTTGACATTGACAGACTGCATTAAAAGATGCTATCGTTGAAAAATAGGTTTGTTGCTGCCTTTGCATCTATACGAGTCATTTTTAATACAGTAAATGGAAGAAATATCCGCTCAATATGAGCTCCCAATATCTAACTACAAAAGACCTAACTATCAGTACTAGGCATCACTAGACCACAGTGAATAAACCAGAAAATACTCCTTTAAGATCTTAAAACCTGAAAGTATTCTCGTCACGTTCACAACAATATGATAGCAGGATAACTTTCTTGCCAAAAACCGTGGCCACAGGAATATGGAGCTGTTTATAGAATTTCTTTGCATAAAAATAAGAAGGGTAAATGAGTTTTCCTAGTGGTTCTGCAGGAGTGAGATAAATAATGTAGGTAGTGTCGGTTTTCGTTTTTTGCTTTATTCAATATGTAAAAAAGTACCCTGTGAGGGCGTTGTTATGTATCGTTCTAGGAGCCTATTCTTGAGATTATTTTCAGAAATTAAGAAAAAAAATACTCGTAATTTTATTAAAATGAGCCGTCATGCAGAGGGTCTACAAGACATAACGTAAGACCTCTGTTGAAAATTTGCTAATGTTTAATGAAAATGGGTTAACTTTGGTATTAAAAACGTGAATTTTAAATAGCAATACCACATAACATCACGCCTGTATGTCCCGAAGGATTAGGCAGAGGTGTACCTATAGTACACCCACATTTCGCCGGTTATGTTTAAGTCCCATGTAATAGGGGGCGAGCCTATTGCCATCAATCGGGCACAAATCCAGACTCCGGACTGCAAATAGCAATAACTTTTTATTGTCAACTTGCTGCGCCCCGCGGTTTCACCCGCATTAGTCTTGATCCCGTGGGAATTTTGGGATAAAAGTATGTTTTGTCCTAATCCAGGTCACGGTCTAAACATGTGCCAAATTTCATGCAAATCCGTTCAGCCGTTTTAGCGTGAAAGCGTAACAAACAAACATACAAAAATCTAATCTTTTCTCTATATATTAATAGTTTAAATAATAATAAGATTTTTTATGACTTTTAATGTCATTACAGTACCATGTGCTCTTGACATATGGTACAGGGTTTTTTTAAACATTGTATTTGACGGAGAAGGTACGTGTCTCTCGTTATCATTAGCCATATTTTAACTACTGTGGGCGTACTATGGGAAGTTTTGATTATTGCGCAATTGAAAAACCGTTTGCAGTTCACATCAAATCATAATTTACGAACAAATTAATCACACTACCGAATTACACAATGCAGGTACACGACACAACTATACAGAACGCGCGGCAGTTTCTAAACGTGTTTAACCGCCGAACAACTCTGCTGTAACTCTGGTCAAGCGTTATGTTGTAGACTCTGTCGAGCGTCGCCTGGTGGCGCTGGCATCCCGATTAGTCAAAGTCAAACGATTGATTTAACGTATTTCCGACGTATTTTTAAGTTTGTATCAAGAAGTAAGATGGGAGAAAGTAGGTAGGCAGATTACAAATAACTAAATAATGGTTTTGTAATTTGTGTATATACGATTTGTGGCTTTACAAATAAGTTTGTGGTTTGTGGATTACAAATAACTAAATAATGGTTTTGTAATTTCTTTATATACGATTTGTGGTCAGTGCACAGACGGAAAATGAGAGCGTTAATTAAAAACTTATCTACATAGGTAGATACAGAAAGTGATTTTTTTCCGGACACTAAGCTGCATGTTTCTCCTAAAAACAGCATTGATAAATAAGTTTTAATAATTAAAAATTATAAAAACCTGCAGTTCAGGAACAAATAATATCGAAGGTTTCAAACGGATATGCCAGTTAAGATTCTGTCTGAAAAATCTATTCAAATTATGAGAACTTAATGTGTTTACATGATTTGTAGGTACATTTATTTTGGCAGCACTGAGTATAGTCCCAAACTATTTGTATAAAAATCTATTCTTACCTTCCAATTTATGAATAGGTACCTGCCACACTATACAAGTGACGCTTTAAGATAAAAGCCAGCGGTCTTAAAAGCCTGTCCGTCTGTATTAGCCTTGATAGTTTGGACACTACTCTGACTTGACCGATTTTAACGATCGAATGCACTAAGGAGGTCGTATACGTGCAGTCTCTTAAAGCAAAGAGAATTTAATTTGCAGTTGTTATTTTTTTATTGGTTTTGAAATAGACAGATGTGGTGAATAAAGGTCTTTTACTGTAACTATCGTATCTGAGCTAAAAATATTAAATATCGCTATTAAAGAACAAAGTTAAGTGCGAAAAATATGCTTTCTTCCTTCTTGTTCTTTTTTTTGAAAAAAAAATAACCCATCCAACCCTTTTTTACGTCTATTGTTCTTTAAAGTAACAATTAAAAATAATGTTTACCCATATCAGCTGAAGTATGCCTGTGGGGTAATTGCGTAACACACATAAAATGACAATATATCGCAATGGGTTTTATTTTGACAGTTCAGCCACGTTCATTGCGGTATTTGCGTTGTTAAGCAGACGAGTTTTTCAAACCTATGAAGCTATGTATTAGTAATTTCCTTCAAAACCCTTGAATTGTGATTGAAAGTATGTTACGCAATTAAGTTGCTGATTTGCAAAAGATAAACTTTCGTGCAGAGCTTGCTTACCAGACTTGCATAACCACTGGATCCGTGACATTGTGTCAAAAACGTTAGTTTAATGATAAAACAATGATTATAAATAATATTTATTTCTGTAAATTTGTTAGAACAAACACTTTTACATGTCAATCAAATATTTTTTTAAACTAGTTTGTTTGAGATTCAGAAACTGGTTAAACAAAACGCACTATGATCCAAGACAACACCATCAAATGGCTCCCTAATAAATTAAACCTAAGCAGCTGAAACAAAACATACGAACATCAACTCATTGGGGGGATGAATGAAACAAATAAAATAGCTTACGTTGTACCACGTAGAACGAAATTGACTCACCCCCGAGGGATGTGACTCGCTACCGAATTGTACGGGAACTTTCCTTGTAGGCACACGCAAGTATATTGGGTTGTTCGGGATGTTGATTTATGGAAATATTGTTTTATTTTTTAACAATCTACCATTTATTTGGTCGGCAATAGGTCAATTTATCAATGAGTCAATTTAGCTCCCAGGAACAGTAAGCCACCCTTTTCTTGTCTGCGAGCATCGCAAAGGCAACTAATGCGAAAAACATGTTTGCGCGATGCAGGATTTACGTGGCGTTAGGTATGATAAGTACTTCGCATGTGGCGTTATAGATGCCGCCACAACATTAAAAGGATAGGCAGAAATGAAACCGGTATAAAATATACATTAAAGTATAACTACAATAAACAACTACATTCGTTATAATAATTATGTAATATCATAATTTAATTCAACAAGAAGTACTGCAGCCCTGACAAAATCAAACCTCTCGACCAACAATTACATGCTTATTTACAACATTTTTAACCATTTTTATTTGTGGTAGCATCATGGGAAATGCCTCGGTACATCGAATACGCAACGGGCGGTGGTCGGAGGGTTAAGCGATAAACATACAATTAATTACACGATATGCGATAACCCTAGACCGCATGAAATGGTTTTATTGTGAAACAAATTTATTTTAAAATTACTCGTGACTTCGGCTGTATTACATGCACTGCATGTAAAATACTTTGTTATTGTTATGATTGAAAGCCCGAGCTTTTAAGATACCTACCTACAGGTCATCGGTTAAATAGTATCAAAGTAATTTGTACCCAGGTTGGTCTCGTGTCTGTTTCCGAATTAAGTCGGAGATCCCGGAACACGGATGTAATCTGAACCTTACTGTCGATGTATTCCCCTGGTTTTTATCTACACAAATAGTTTCGTGACTAATAAATATTAAAAAAAAAACGTAAGTTCATGCATTTAGGCCCGTATCCCACTCGTTGTAGCCGCCGCAAGCACTGCGGCAGGGCCCTCACAGGGGGCTCGGGAGGGGGCTGATATGGAGTGCCAATAATGGCCCCATTACGCCTCCTCCAGGCGAACATCAACCACTGCGCCGCTGCTCAGGATCTGTTGCTCCAGAGCATGGCGCAGTGGTCGATCAACATCGCCGTGGTCGCTGAGCCGTACTTTGTCCCGCCCAGGGATGACTGGGTGGAGGACCTGAGCGGCTCAGTGACCCTCATTTCGTCGGCCGCCGCCGGTACCCCGTCGCTTGAGGCAGTCAAGAGAGGACGGGGTTGCGTGGCAGCACGGTTCGGGGAGATTGTTGTGGTAGGGGTATACTTCTCCCCGAACCGAACTCTCGCCGAGTTCCACAACTCCCTTGCGGAGTTGAGAGACGTCGTCGTCGTCGGGTACCATACCCTGCCCGTGCTCGTACTCGGGGACTTCAATGCCAAGAACACGTCTTGGGGTTCCCGGTACACGGATACACGGGGCGGGATGGTAGAGGACTGGGCTCTGGAAACAGGCCTGGTCGTCCTAAACCGGGGTTCTGTCCCCACGTGTGTGCGGATGCGGGGTGAGTCAGTGGTGGACATCTCGTTCGCCAGCCCCGCTCTGTCACCGCGTGCCCTTGACTGGCGTGTCATGGAGGGGGTGGAGACGTACTCCGACCACCGGTACATCCGGTTTGACGTCTCCGCCCAGACCTCGAGCGCGCTGGTCCGACAGGCCCCGAGTGGTCCGCGGTGGGCGCTGAAGAAGCTGGACCGGGAGCTCCTCCTGGAAGCCTCGATCGTGCAGGCCTGGGTGTCATCACCGGACAGGCCTGCTGACATCAACGACGAGGCAGAGTGGTTCCGGGAGGCCATGTCAGAAGTGTGTGACATGGCAATGCCCCGGGTCCAGCCCGGACGCGCCTGGCGCCAGGTGTACTGGTGGTCGCCGGAACTAACGTCTCTGCGCGAGGCGTGCGTTGCCGCGCGGCGCCTGTACACCAGGCACCGCAGGCTCCGTATCCGCCCTCCGGATACGGAAGCCATTCAGGCGGAGCTGTACGAGGGTTACAGAGTGGCGAAGATCGCCCTCCGAGCGGAGATCCTGCGGGCCAGGGGACTGGCCCGTGAGGAGTCGCTGGGGACTCTGAACAGGGACCCGTGGGGACGCCCATATAAGGTGGTGCGGGAGAAACTCCGCCCATGGGCTCCCCCGCTGACTCAGAGTCTCCGGCCCCAGCTCGTGGAGGGCGTGGTGAGCGCTCTGTTCCCCTCGCGGGGGGAGCATACTCCCCCGCCCATGGCTCCGCCTCCTGCGGTGCCAACTGCGGACCACAGACCCGACGATGACGACGTTGCTCCTGAGGTGACCGAGGTAGAGTTCAGAGTGGCGGTACGTAGGCTGAGCGCCAAGAATACCGCCCCAGGACCCGACGGCTTACCGGGAAAAGCCTGAGTCCTGGCCTTGGAGGCTCTCGGGCCTCGACTAAGAGGGCTCCTAAGCGCATGCTTGGAGGAGGGCCAGTTCCCACTTCGTTGGAAGACGGGGAAACTGGTCCTCATTAAGAAACCGGGGCGCCCGGCGGACTCTCCGTCCGCTTACCGGCCCATCGTGCTGCTCGACGAGGTGGGCAAGCTCTTTGAAAGAGTCATTGCAGACCGCCTCGTCGGGCAGCTGGTGCGGGTGGGGCCGGATTTGGCGGAGAGCCAGTTTGGTTTCCGCAGGGGGCGCTCCACGGTGGACGCCATCATGCGCGTGCGAGCCCTCACGACGGGGGATGCTGTGGCCCGGGGTGGGGTCGTCTTGGCGGTGTCTCTAGACATCGCCAACGCCTTCAATACCCTGCCCTGGAGTTGCATCAGGGAGGCACTCCGGTATCACCGGATGCCGACCTACCTCTGTCGTGTAGTCGAGGCCTATTTGACGGATAGGGCGGTGATCTACCCCGGTCACCAAGGAGAATGGAACCGGCGAGAGATGTCGTGCGGTGTCCCACAGGGATCGGTCCTGGGGCCGCATCTGTGGGACATCGGTTACGACTGGGTGCTGCGCGCCGACCTCCCTAGCGGCGTCAGCGTAGTGTGCTACGCTGACGACACGCTGGTCCTGGCGCAGGGGAGGTCGCACCAGGCGGCGGCCGAACTAATGACACGCGGGGTTGCGACAGTCGTCGAGAGGATCCGGCAATTGGGACTCGAGGTGGCCTTGCACAAGTCCGAGGCCATGTGTTTTCATGGTCCTCGGAACGCGCCACTGTCGGGTTCCCAAATAACGGTAGGAGGGGTTCACATCGGCGTCGAGTCGACGATGAAGTACCTGGGACTCGTCCTCGACAGTCGGTGGAACTTCGTCGAGCACTTCCGACGTTTGGCTCCCAGACTGCAGCGGGCCGGGGCTGCTTTGAAGCGGCTCTTGCCCAATCTGGGGGGGCCAAACGCCTCCTGCCGGAGGCTCTACGCGGGGGTCGTGCGGTCCATGGCCCTTTACGGGGCACCGGTGTGGGCGCGGTCGCTAAGGCTCCGGCCAGCCCGCCGGCTGAAAGCGTCCCAAAGGGTCATGGCCATCCGGATGGTACGGGGATACCGCACGGTCTCCTGCGAGGCGGCGAGCCTCCTTGCCGGATTGCCGCCGTGGGATCTGGAGGCAAAGGTCCTCGCGCACGTTTGGGAGTGGCGCGAGGAGGCGAAACGCCGGGGCGTAACTCCGCTGCCGCGAGAAATCACGGCACAGCGGACAGAGCTCCGGCGGGATCTCATGGCGGCATGGAGAGTGCGACTGTCGCAACCCAGCGCAGGGCACGCCACAATTGCGGCGGTAAGACCCCTCTTTGAGGAGTGGCTTGAGAGGCGCCACGGCGTCCTCACCTTCCGCCTGACGCAGGTCCTCACCGGACATGGATGTTTCGGGAGGTTCCTGTTTCGAATAAGGCGGGAGGAAACGCCCGGGTGTTACCATTGTGTGGATCGACCGGAGGACACGGTGGAGCATACGGTGGAGGTCTGCCCGGCTTGGGCGGAGCACCGCCGTGTCCTCGTGGCGGCGATCGGCGGCGGCGACCTCTCGCGTCCGGCCCTGGTTCAGGCCATGGTACGGAGCGAGAGGGAATGGGAAGCCGTCACCTCCTTCTGCGAAGCAGTAATGCTCGCGAAGGAGGAGGCGGAGCGCGAGAGGGAGAGGCAATCACTGCGCCCTCGCGCCCCTAGCCGCCGCAGGAGGAGGAGACACCCTAGGCGTCGGGAGTCGATTGCCGACTCCCGGCCACCGTAGGCGCGGGCTTGCGGACGGCGAGCAATGGGCAGCTCGCCGTCCGGTAAGGACCAGGCCCGGGTCGACGGCGCGTCGTGTTCCACGCGCGCCTCAAAGAGATGTCAGCACCATTGACGGGGTCCGATAGGACCGATGCCTGCCGGGGCTGCGGATTGTTCGAAAGAGTTACCGTGGCCCTGGCGCACAGGCAACTGAAGGAACACGGGTGGGTTTTAGTCAGTAAGAGTCTGACACGCCCTTCCGCTCCGCCCAGAGCGGGAGACGTCATTTGATGATTTCCCACCCAAAAAAAAAAAAAAAAAAAAAGGCCCGTATCCCACCGCCGGCGATTAACGAGAAGTGAGGTAGAGCTAGCAGCTAAAAACGAACTGGGCATAGATACCGACAAAAATCGGTCGTTAAGTCCAATCGATGTCAAATTTCTTTAATAGATTTTCAACCTTATGCTTTGGAAATAAAGTTGAAAATCTATTAAAGGAATTTGACATCGACACGGCTTAGCGACAGATTTTTGTCGCTATCTAATGTCGAGACTGCCGGCCCTGGCAAGCAACGAGCAGTGACCAAATCTCCTTAAATTAGCTCCATTCGTTTTCGTGTAATATCTGTTCTGTTCGCGTTAAATTGTGCTTCGTCCTTATTGTTGTTATTCTGTATTATTAAATAATTAAGGAAGTGCCGAGGTACGCATCAATATAAGTAGATTAACAGATATCACTTTTATTTTATTTACCCCGTAGCACTTCAAAATAAAATATTTCGATTTGATGATTTGATTTATAACGAAAGTGAGAACAATATGAACGAATTAATCTCCTTAGGATTAAATAGGGGCTGAAAACTTGTATGGAAGTTAGTCATTGTTGCTGATATGAAATCCCATCCCAAAAATTAAGCTAGTTGCCCATTCCAAAGCATAGTAGGTACCTATGGAGAAGAACGGGCAAGAAACTCCATGGACACTCTTTTAAATCAACATAACGTTACAAAAAAAATTTGGTTACATCATTCATGTTGAAATCATACATATGAGAACGATGTAAAAAGACGTGCACGTTAAAAGTGTCCGTAATAAAAACGATAAAAACAAAAAAAAATACAAATCAAATCAAAATAAGTCTTGGCAGCTAAGAGATGACCAGTCCCTACTGACGGCGCCCGTTCACGAACATGACGTATGGATCAGCACCATTCAGCTGTCACCAACATCTGTCATTCGTGAGTCTAAAAATGGGTTCACCATACACGAAATTAAAACAACGTTGCAAAAGAAATCTGCTCCTTCAGGTATTACATACCTAACCAAGAAACATGATACAAAATCGTTATCTGATCCCGATACCACTTAATCATCACTGCAGGCATACTGTAATCTCAAACTAACGTCATACTAGCTCGGTTCAGACTGCACATAGCTCCAGTAAGTACTTCTTCAAAGTTTAACTTTAGTTAAGCTGGCAGTTGACCGGGATATGCAGGGCTATGTAGTCTAACCGGAGTTTGATCAAAGCTATTGTGAAAGGTAGGGGGTTTGTTTGTTTTGGTGTGGAGAATGTAGCCTTCAGAATTAGGTCACTATGACGTGACAAATGATAAATGATAAATGATTTTATTTCTCTAAGTAGGTTTGTACAAACACTTTTACACGTCAATCATATTTTAAAACCAGATGAGGTCGGCGTTTCCTATCTGACTACTCTGAGAAGAAAGGCCGAAACAAACTCACGAGGTCACAGTCTCTTTTAAAGTCCAGACATAATCTTGGTCAGATCATGTGAAGACCATGTAGATTTGAGTCTGAAATAGTCTTTTGAGGAAAAAAACCACACAGAATGAGTGGACTTGTCCAGTCAGTGCACGCATTTGTCGTGCAATCGTGTAGCTCAACTCAAAACTTAAGGAGCTCAACGATTCAACGAACAATACCATAGAAGTACCAGAAGAAGAAGTAGCCAGAAGAAGTACCAGTACCAGACAGTCTGACAACGTCAGAAAAATGTTGAAAGATCTGTTGTTTCATTTTAGGGGCTCGTGGATAAGATTGTGGCCAGCGCTAAACTAGTTTTAAACATCGTTCTGTCTCTGTCATCTTCAAACGTAAGTTAGTTTCCATATTTTGTCTTTAACTACATTTCACTTGACGTTCTAAAGCATCGCCATTCGCGGAGGCTTTTACAATGTATAGTCTGTTTCCCGCATTGATGTCACTAAAATAAACAAAGGTATCCCGCAGAGGGTCCTGCATAAGCAGATATACAACTATCCCTTTACTGCTCTACCCACTAATAATGATCCTCATTAATAATCCCTTAAAAAAAACAGACCTTTTTTTTCAATCACAGTACAGTAGGTATGCAAAGCCTTTGGATCCGATCCGCTGTGAATTTAATTATTAGTTATGCCGCAAATTTAAATTGGATTGATCTCGGATAATCTAGTCTATCCGAGGCGGCTTAACCCCTCAATGTAAGGCATGGAAGGTGGACTTTAAGCCCTAACTATTGACTTGTCCGTGAAGTGTTTTAGGGTTACTTATGAATTAGCAAGAGGATTCTTGCTTGTGTATATATGATATTGTTAATTTTGTTTATGTATGTTCTCTTGTGTACCTATGTTACGGGATAGTTAAGGCTCCTAAAAACAGGAGCGACACGCGACGCGAATCGCGCGCTACACAAAGGCACCGCTCGATGCGCGACGAGCGTTGCCTTTGAGTCGCGCTGTCGCGTCGCGCCTGTGTGCGGGGAGCCTTTATTCTTAACATAAGTAAAAAATCAAGAAGATTAAAAATATAAAAGTTTTCTTCATTCATTCATTTCAGTCGAAAGGCGTCCACTGCTGGACATAGACCTCCCCTAAGCATCGCTACTTCGACCGGTTTTGAGCTTCTCGCATCCAGCGGATTCTTGCAGCTTTCACCAGGTCATCGGTACATCTTCTTTACAGTTTTCTTACCTACCAATTATTATTTTATATAGATTGTTCTATATTTTGTGAATGTGAGGACATTATAGGCCTAACTTGTAGTCTGAAGATTTGTAGACCATTTTATATTTTGTTAAATACCTGCTAATTGTTGACAGGCCTACACTATCCTCCTATGTCTATTAACATCGTAATTTGAAATTTTTGTAAAAGCCAATCATTTTTAAAAGACTAACCGTGGAGTTTCTTGCCGGATTTTCTACATAGGCAACGACCAATTGGAACCGTGCACCTAGCTTCTGACGTTTCATAAGTGCCCATGTAGGTTTATGTGTTATTGTTTTTTTTTTAATTTATTAGTTAGGTAGTATAGGATGGGTTGGTCTTATTGATTGGTATATATGGAACACAGGCCTCATCTCTGTGAGATGGAGCGAGCCGTAATCCACCACGCGGGCCCAGTGCACATTGGTGGTTCTAGGACATGCGTGTTCGCTCACCATGTTTTCCTTCGCGAGGTTTTATGAATACTCCGTTAAAATAGCTATCTTCTTATAACAACAACCAGTCTATGGTGACTTGATTCAATTTGGTACAGCGAATCACGCGGTAAAAAGTATATGCGAATGATTACAAAAAGCAAAGGCTGAATATACTTGAGGAAAAATAAACAAAGTTGATTATTGCAATACAAAACATTACGCATCTTATGATCAATAACATTGTCAACTTAATTATAATTCCATTGCTAAATACATTGTGATTGCGATTCCAATCAGTTTCGATGACATCTAAATTAATGGCAGTAGGTAACGAGTTTGATTTACAAATTGTACCTACAATTGACGTGATTTAACCACAGCCCTAATAATGCATCGTGCATGTTCGTGAACGGACGCCGTCAGTTGAGACTGGTCATCTCTTAGCTGCCACGGCTTATTATTAATTTTGAAGTGTTTCTTATTTTTTTAATCATTGTTCTCGCATATAGAAGCAACAAGACTTGATTTAAAAAGAGTGTCCTTGGAGTTTCTTGCCCGTTCTTCTCCATAGAGATCTACGTTTTGAAATGGGCTAAAAAAATGGACTAGCTTCAACTTTCTGACTAACAAGTGCCTCAAGTGCTTCAAGTGCCTGTAAATGGTTTAATTGAAATAAATGCTTTGAGTTTGAGTTTGAATTGGCAACAAATCAGTTCTATATTACATAGGTTTGAATTTCTAATCGTGCATAATTATGAACACTGGGGTTGGCTTCCAGTCTAACCGGACGCAACTGAATACCCGTATTTTACATGGAGCGACTTCCTATCTGACCTCCACAACCCAGTTACTGGGTAACACGATACCCCTTGGTAAGACTGTGTGTTAGACTTTCAGGCTTCTGACGATCCGTAACGTCTGTAAAAGACTCACGAATGACAGCCGGGACCAACGGCTTAACGTGCTTTCCGAAGCACGGAGGGGTCTCGGTATGTAAAGATGGACACCCATCCACGGATAGACTTAGGCAAGAGTAGCTCTACCAGGTCAATCGACCCGTCCGGCTGTAATTTCTTAGCCACGATTCCCTTTGCCACCCGTGGGTGTCCTAAAATATGAATATGGGATTAAGTGCTTTAAGAAGATGGCCGTCAATGCCCTTCTGTGTGCTAAACAAAACAAGTCTAAGATCTAGTACATTGTCTGCCAAGATAACGGTAGAGTTATTAGTAGAACGTAATAATGCATTATAAAATTATGGTTATAGAAGAGTAATCATTCAAATGTCCCGTCCATAACTACTTATTTGAAGAGCAAACAGTTAAATTGTATGACATCTGTATTGGGCCAAAAAGGCTCGACTGGCTGTTCACAATGGTGTGCTGGTGCCTACGCTTATGTATGGAAGTGAATGTTGGGTGTGGCAAAAGAACCATGAAAGTAGAATAAATTCTGTGGAAATGCGTTCCTTGCGAAGCATGTGTGGTGTGACTATGAATGATAGACTCGGGAATAATGTGATAAGGCAACGGTGCGGTTCAAAAGAAGATGTAGTGTCAAAAATTGAAAAGAGTATGCTTAGATAGTTTAGTCATGTTGAGAGGATGAATGAAAAGCGACTAACAAAATATATTTACAAGGCAGTTGTGAGTGGAAACGCCTGGCTGCCCTAGGAGGTTATACCTATAGTGACCTTATTGGTGATGTTTTTCAGAAACGTGAGGTGTGTAGTACTCGCAACCAGCGTGCATGTATGACCGTAGACGAGGCAAAAGGAGTATGTAAAGATCGTAGCAGGTGGCGTTCTGTAGTTTCTGCCTACCCCCATGGGAAGAAAGCGTGAGTTTATGTATGTATATTTATTAGTCTTGAAAGAGGAAAAACTGTGTTCAGTTAATTAAATACTCCATAGAGTGCACTCCTAGCCGTAATGGCACATCGAGAATAAGAAAAAACTCCTTTACAAAAACGAAATATAAAAAGACAGGATTGCTCAAACACTGAGAGCTTCATCTGTGTAACCGTCTCTTTTTAAAACTTGTCGTCATATCAACGCGCACTGTTGTACGTAGTTTTTCCGCCTTTTACTTAAATAATAACCAATTTCCCTACTTAATTAACAAAGTACAGTGACAAAAACAAAACACAACTTTCACCATCACCGAAAAAGCAAAATAACCCTATCTTTAACAACATTGTTTCAATCTAAAGTAAATACGTCACTATTTTACATGGTCGTGTCGGAACGTGTGGAAGGCACCCTATCGGCGACAGGGTGACCATAAATCCATCAGGAGAGGGTCATATGACCTCACGAGGCTGTTTGAGGCATATTTATATACTCTCCAACGCAATTGAAACAAATTTACAACGGGTAAGTGTGACTTTTAGTGTTTTATTAGCTTTTTTCGGTCAAAATATATTTTCTAGTGGCAAGGGAAAATATGGTAAACTTTTTCATGTAGATTATTGAATGATTTTCTCCTTGATGTTTTGATTACTCTGATACACTGAAAAACCAACAATATTTGGATTTAAAAGAGTGTCCATGGAGTTTCTTGCCCGTTTTTCTTACACGAACCTATTACGCTTTGGAATTTGTAATTATGAGCTTCATCTTTCTGACTGACGAACTCCTGGATAGATCAAAAGTGCCTGTAAATTGTTTATTTGAAATAAATGCTTTGAGTTTGACTTGTAACGTTGCAATATTTTGTGGGATGTTTGAGCATCAACGGTGTGCCTCTACATTCACACTAATACTGATCTACCATAACTATCGTACATCTCTCTTTCTATTAAGATCATACTGAACTTTTGTCACTTCAATTTACTTTATTTTGTCGATATTTAACGCTATATCATCCTAAATGATGTTCATAAAATATAACATCCCAAGTATCGACAAAAATATTATAATTTAAAAAACGACGAAAAAATTTCACAACACAGCTTTGAAACGGAGAGAAGTATCTTTGAAATGGGGACGATTTATTAGCTTTAGGAAATTGAGACATAAATCCGTTGGCTTGGCAAGCGTGTGATAAAAAGTGGACGCTGTGTCAAAGCTATGTCGTGCAGAATTTTCTTTTTTTTATAACGGCGAATGAAAATATCGTTTTGCTATTTTGTAGGTGTTTCTTTTAAGTCGGGTTTGTTGTTGGATAGACGTGAATATTGTAGGAGGCTTCACCTATTCATAAATTATCTACTATATTCTAAAATAATATTATAAGGCACTGATTTAAAGCGGCAGTGGTTTATTATAGTTTTGGTAAACAAAAAATGACAAAATGCGTGTTTATTAACAAGTTCGGCAGTAAAAACTGAGCAGTAAACTGAATTAAAATAAGTCTAAACAAATATTTAAATTCCAAATCCTTAAATTTGACCACACCTTTCTGATACAGCTCTATTCCCATCCAATACCAAGAGCTAATACCATTTGGTATTATTTTATTTCCGAATTTATTTTCTATTCCCAACGAGTACCACATTTTAAAACCAATACCAAAACAAGTTTGAAGAAATCAGATACAGTCAGGTTCAGTAAAATTAAAATGCTTTGAGTGATTTTAAGTAATGTTTAACCTACCTACCTACCAAATTAACTTCCAGCGATCGATCTCTGGTTGACTGTAATACTAACAGCTAAGCTGTGTTAAAATGAATTACCGAACTAAGTTTCCGAAAACATAATAAATGTTCCCGAAAATCCTAACCCTAGACGGTCAACGTCATTGGCATCCCGATGTTCGGTTGGTTAGGTTCCTTTAAACCCTTTAGACAGAAATAGGAGCCCCGCGAAGCGGGGCTCCGTCGACCAGCTTATTAACCCTAAACCTATATTTAGATTACCCTAGATTTCGGTAAAACGCAATTTAAATAAAACTTTGTGTAGTTGAGTGTACAAAAAGTCACGCTTTGGTATTCGTTAGAAATAGATTTTTTATTTAAAAAAATGTGGTACTCGTTGGGAATAGAAAATAAATTCGGAAATAAACTAATACCAAATGGTATTAGCTCTTGGTATTGGATGGGAATAGATCCTGATACACGCTGTATAAAACATTAATTAAGGCTCGTACACACTGGCGCGACGCGACGCCCGACACAAAGGCACCGCGTGTCGCGCGACGAGCGGCGCCTTTGTGTAGCGCTGTCGCGTCGCGCCTGTCTGTGGGAGCCTTTAAGAAAATATAGCACACAACTACTGTACCTAAAATAATGTTCCCTTTATTAAATACAGAAAATTAATGAATTATACCATTCCAACTTAATTAACACATACGTCTCCCGTCAAACCACCAGCCAATGTAAACAATCGTGTATATTCTGGTTACATAAGCCAATTTTGCGAACGCAGTGAATTTGACCTTACTTTTCTGATACAGGCTGTATAAAACATTAATTAAGAAAATATAGCACACAACTATTGTACCTAAAATAATGTTCCCTTTATTAAATACAGAAAATTAAATGATAAATGATAAATGATTTTATTTCTGTAAGTAGGTTTGTACAAACACTTTTACACGTCAATCATATTTTAAAACTAGATGAGGTCGGCGTTTCCTATCTGACTACTCTGAGAAGAAAGGCCGAAACAAACTCAGAGGTCACAGTCTCTTTTAAAGTCCAGACATAATCTTGGTCAGATCATGTGAAGACCATGTAGATTTGAGTCTGAAATGGTCTTTTGAGGAAAAAATACCACACAGAATGAGTGGACCTGTCCAGTCAGTGCACGCATTTGTCAGTAATCGTGCAGCTCAACTCAAAACTTAAGGAGCTCAACGATTCGACGAACAATACCAAAGAAATGACATTTGGGTAGGCCGCATAAATTACTCAAACTGCCAGACTATGATTAAAACTAATCAAGAAAGAAAAAAAATAAAACAATGATCTACATAGTCTTTACATTCACAATAATTAAAATAATATACTATTTTACAAAGTAAATTAATTAATTATCCCATTCCAACTTCCTTAAACATACGTCTCCCGTCAAACCACCAGCCAATGTAAACAATCGTGTATATTCTGGTTACATTAGCCAATTTTGCGAACGCGGTGACTTCCTACACACACAACAACGTTATCAACAACCACTAACGAACCGTAACAGGGGGCCTACTCTATAAGTCCGGCAACGAAGTTACGGGCCCGTCCGAAAGTAGTTCGACGCTTAAAAGTAACCCCTACTCCGGAATATTTTACTCTTTCGGCCGGGCAAAAACACATCGGGAGAAAAATTCATGACAAAGCGATTTGACAGTTGTCAAATCGCTTTGTCATTAATTTTTAGTTTAGGCCCCGGACTAATGTTAAGTCCGAAAGTAATACGGAGTAGGAAAAATCCGTAACTTCGGCAGAAACGACGGACATCGTGCTAAGAAAATAGGCTCCCAGAGATATATGAACGAGCCGTCGCCGTCAAAATCAAAATCAAAATATTTTATTTCACATAAACCTACATGGGCACTTATGAAACGTCAGAAGCTAGGTGCACGGTTCCAATTGGTTGTTTCCTATGGAGAAGAGCCGGCAAGAAACTCCACGGTTACTCTTTTAAAAATAAGGGGCTTTTACAATGTTTCAAATTACAGTGTTGATAATGGGAAGACAGTGAGTCGTCCGTAGAGATGAGTGCCAACCGTTCGGACTGTTCAGAAAGACTGGCAGGTCATTAATTTTATGTCTATTTGAGCCACTTATCATATTGTGGAGATTATTTATAACAATTCTGTCCACAATTATTTTTGATATCTTGTCACGAAAGGTAAGCATGAAGGAACATCTGGTATGTCAAAGTCAAAAGTCATTACTTTTATTGCGAACTAAGGGCCCGTTGTTTGATACATAGTTAAAAATGACTAATAGTAAATTTAACAATTAGTCACTTGACTGTAGTTAAAGTTTAACTACTCTGTCTACGCATGGTTAACTTTTATAGCAAACTGTCAATTTGTTTAACTATAGTTAGCTTAACCATTTCTCAAACAACATACTTATGTCATTTTTAACAAATTGTTAGATTAACTAACGCATTTTAACTATTAGTATGTTTGACTACTGATCAAACAACGGGCCCTTAGTGTTACAATGTTGGTGTTATGTTATGTTAGTACTTATGACTTAGCAGCCTTTTACAAACACTGCAATTATCATTCGCCTGCCCTTATCATCCTAAATTAGCACGCATTAAACATTATTATTACTTAATTATTTTCTTTTTAACCGACTTCCAAAAAAGGAGGAGGTTCTCAATTCGACTGTATTTTTTTTAAATGTGTATTAGCTCAGAACTTTTTTCTGGGTGATCCGATTTGAATGATGTGTGTTTCACATGTGCTTCACATGTGATCCCATTTAAATTTGATCAAGATCTGACCAGTAGTTTCTGAAATATCCTTAATACTGCGTATTTTTTCCAATTAGTTTATATTGATGATCTTTTAATAATTTCCTGTCACCTGTGGCCAAAAACGATAATACACAACCAAAGACACCGACTTCCGAAATTAAAGTAATTTTTCACGTTTCTTAGTGTTTTTTTTTTTGGAAGTCGGTTGTTTTTTTGGAAAAATGTTTTTATATATTAGTACAATTAAATTGAGAAATTTTAGTTATGTCGAAATTGAATGTCAATAATAATTAATTTAATACAGTTATTCAGCAATATTAATTTCATCCTTTTCAGGCATTACAAATTGTATGATAGTAGTAATAATAACTGCAATTCTATTAATTTAATACAGTTATTCAGCAATATTAATTTCATCCTTTTCAGGCATTACAAATTGTATGATAGTAGTAATAATAACTGCAATAACCTTCGCTAAATTAGTTTATTTGATCGACGATAACTAATAAATGCATTTTGCATATCATACGTAGTGATTTTCACATTAATCCCTTGTGTTTAGGTATTTATCAACGATCTTATAATAGACCCAGTTTTATTTTTATAAAACCGCTAGCAAAAATATACTTATTTTGAAGCACTTTCTTAAAAAAAAAACACCCAGGAAGAAAATATAGACTTGCGATGATTGGTAAAAAATTAACATACTCAAACCAGCACCGTTGTATACCAAAAATCATAAAACCGACTGTCAAAATCCCAATAAAAGGCATACAAATTGGAACAGCTTTATTAAAAGAAAATAAATTAAAATCTACAAACTCCTGGATTCATTCCAAAATAATATCTTCAACGAATCTAAAATTATCAGCATTGTCAAGAGCATGCTGCCTTCCAAGGCTGCCTATTCACTGCCAGATATTAGAGGTAACGAGGTACTTACTACTTTTGCCAATAGCGACCAATCGTGTCGCAGGAATTTATAGTAAGTTGTCGTATATCATTTCTATGTTTTTTACGAGGAGTCTACACGTTTTTGGGTTATTCAAGTTGGTAATTTACAATCCTTTGTTCAGCAAATATGTAGTTTCCCAGAATACGCGGCAAATGTCTTGTTTCTTTGTGGGTTCTTATAATACATAAATAACGCCTGTATCTAGTTTCGGTACCAACTGCCCGGTACCGATAAATGTCATTTCAACAACAGTGTTTTCACAAGCTTTCCACAAATTATGCCGTGTAAAAATGTCTACATTGCTTTGATGCATATTTTCTTTAAAAGTGTCAGAATAAACGCTACCCACCAGATAGATTATTTATGCAACAGAATTTTACTATATTTTTCTCCCAGATAAGATAACCGAATCTTAATCGGAAGTGGTGGCCAGTTTCAGTAGGCTATCAATACAGGCTAGCAGACATCATAGCGCAAACTGTAACCATGAATTTAGCACATGATTCTCGACCCTCCAGGGGAGAGAAAGTTTAAGTGGATTATCAAAAAAAAAAATCTGCTGTTTCATAGAAAAGTGCAATACCTACGGCGTCAAAATGTATGGAACAGCATTTTTTTTTAAATAACCCAAAGCGAAATTTTTCTACGCAGTGAATCATGTACTGAAATCCATAGTAACAGTTTGCTCGTAGAGGTCCCTGCAACCTTAAATATTAGTAAACATATAATTATGTAACAAACTTCATTTATTTCTACTAGACCACACAATATTTCACGACTTATATGTATTTGTTGCAAAAGATTCACCTGTATAGTGAACAGACCACTTTACTCGGCTTGCCGGCGAAGCGGCCCATCTGCAAGTGACTCTAGAAGATTTTAATAAAAGATTATTTTAATGCATACGTTCAGCCTTATACAGCCCGGTGTGGAATTTAATAAATAATGAGCGTGACATTTATTTAAGAACTCTTGAAGAGAATATTTATTTTATTTGTATAAAATGAGAAAAAGCAGGTGATTGCTGGCACAATTTGGGGTTTTACTAAGAGGAGTCTGTAGAGACAGAGATGTCTAAGTACACAATATGGAATATGATATTTTTTATCGATGCTCAGTCACATAATATTTTCTCTATAGTATAGGTGGGTACAATGGAGGGACTCGTGGCTAATAACAGCCGCACGGGTTGATTAAAGGTTAAGCTACGCTTGCCGCGATCGGTTCGTGGATGGGGGACCGTCCATTACAATTCAAGACCCCTCCGTTCTTCGGAAAGCACGTTAAGCTGTTGGTCCCAGCTGTCACTAGTAGATCTTTGACCGTCGTTACGGGTAGTCCTAGTCAGAAGCCAGTTTTTTTTTTTAATCGGAAATCTTTAAATCACTTCTCCCGCTCTGGGCGGAACGGGAGGGCGTGTCACACTTTTACTGACTAAAACCCACCCATGTTCCTTCAGTTGCCTGTGTGCCAGGGCCACGGTAACTCTTTTGAACAATTCGCAACCCCGGCAGACATCGGCCCTAACGGACCCCATCAATTAGTGCTGACATCTCTTTGAGGCGTGAGTGGAACACAACGCGCCGTTGACCCGGGCCTGGTTCTTATCGGACGGCGAGCTACCCATTGCTCGCCGTCCGCAAACCCGTGCCTACGATGGCTGGGAATCGGCTATCGACTCCCGACGCCCAGGTTGTCTCCTCCTGCGGCGACTAGGGGCGTGAGGGCGCAACGATTGCCTCACCCTCACGTGCTCCGCCTCCTCCTTCGCGAGCATTACTGCTTCGCAGAAGGAGGTGACGGCTTCCCATGTCCTCTCGCTCCGTACCATGGCCTGGACCAGGGCCGGACGCGAGAGATTGCCGCCGCCGATCGCCGCCACGAGGACACGGCCACCGTATGGTCCACCGTGTCCTCCGGTCGATCCACACAATGGTTAAACCCGTGCGTTTCCTCCCGCCTTATCCAAAACAGGAATCTTCCCAAAAAAGCCATGTCCGGTGAGGACCTGCGTCAAGCGGAAGGTGAGGACGCCGTGGCGCCTCTCAATCCACTCCTCAAAGAGGGGACTTACCGCCGCAATTCTGAAACCCGAAAGTCTGATAACCAGTCTTAACAAGGGGTATCGATCGTGTTACCCAATAACTGGGTTGTGGAGGATAGATAGGCAGTCGCCCTATGTAAAATACTGGTATTCAGCTGCATCCGCTTAGACTGGAAGCCGATCCCAAAATAGTTCGGAAAAGGCAGGCAGATTGATATATACATAATTAGCCTTTAATGTTCCTACTGCTGGGACACAGGCCTCCTCTCTTTGAGAGGGAATGGGCTGTAATTTACCACGCGGGCCCAGTGCGGGTTGATAGATGTCACATGTCTTCGAATTTTTGGTTCTAGGTTTCCTCACCATGTTTGTCTTCACCGTTTTAAGAGCAGTGGTGATGAAATTATTTACACAAAGTAAAGCGCCTGCCTGGGTTCGAACCCACGACCTACGACGGGTCCGATACCACTGGGCCACCACTGCTCTCCCTCTCTCTCTCTGATTGATATATAGGTAGGTATAATGTATTTGAGAATTTGCAGGTATTCATACAATTTAACATGTAAGCAAGTATTGATCACAAGTTAGTTGAGAACTGTACGTAGGTATTTAATATTGCCCTATTTTTTGTTGAAATGCATTCAAAAGCGTGTAAAGCTGCGTCCAGATGTTCTTTTGTCCGTACCGGTCGCATTCCTCAGTTTCGTATCCGCGTTGCGATCCAAGAACGCTAGCTTGGACGCCATTTGGAACGGTTCAGCGTTACGGCGGCGCCTCGCAACGCATCGAAGTACGCCCCAATCCCTCATGTCCAATTTAGCTTTCTTGGCTCCCGACACGGATACATAACAGAGGACCGGTACAGAAAAAAAAAATATATGGACGTAGCTCTAAAAGATAAAAACAAAACTGTACTCGGGCAAGATAATTCAACCAGAACATCTGCGGAGAAGAGATGGTGGCCGTCATAAAAAATTTAACAGCTCATCAAGTTATCACGCCTCTTTTGTTGTTTCAACACGAATTCCTGAAATTCTATTACACCGAAAAAACCGTAAATCATCCTCGGTATAAATACAAAAATCTTTGTATTAAAATTTAATTTCCTCCACGGAAAGAGCCTCAGTCATTCGAATGACAGAATGACGTCTTTAACTGTAAGAATGTTGTTACATTTTTTCAATTTACAGTAAAATCTTGGAGTTAATTAAATTGAGGAGCAAGTTACAGGCGGCTGGGTATATTGGTGCTTTTATATGTTGAATAGAATATAAGGCTCTTTATTATGTACACCATAAACATTACAGATATTTTAGAAATTTTACACAAGGTGACACATTAGACGGTCTTATCGCTAAAAGCGATCGTTTAAGGGAGAAGCGCCAGGGCAGCCCACCAAATTCAAAATTTCTTAATTTTTTTTGCAATTTGCAGGTCAGTGTCAGGTTGTATGTTGAACAAAATTTGATTCGCGACCGTAACAAATAAGTATTTATAGAATTATAATCATTCGAATCAGCAATACAACTCCTTAGTTACAATAATGGCCTCAAATATCATGATTTCATGAATTAGTCATTCAATAGGGTAATATAAACTTAGACAGATGTATTGATGATCTTTATGATTATAATTCTATTATTAAATATTTTTTACTTCCGCGAATAATATTTAGATCAACATACAACCGAATACTGACCTGAAAATTGCAAAACATTTAAAAAAAAAAGTATTTTGCGAGCTACCCTGACGCTTACGCCTTAAAGACACGAAAAAAGCACATTGAGATATGTTAACTAGGTAGGTGCAGGACGAAAGAAGTAGGTAGATCTCCCAGCTGATATTAATTAGGTACTCATTATGGCTATTTAAGTAACTAGGGTTTACCCGCGGCTACGCCAGCGTGGTGGTCGAAAATTCTCCCACAGGGACGTACTTTCCAGATTAAAAGTATTCTGTGTCCTAAGGACATAGTCTACCTGTGTGCCAAATTTCATCGAAATTCGTTCAGCCGTTACGGCGTGAAAAGGTAACAGACATGTAAAAAGTCTTTAAAAGAGACTGTGACCTCTGAGTTTGTTTCGGCCTTTCTTCTCAGAGTAGTCAGATAGGGAACGCCGACCTCATCTAATTTAAAAAATATGATTGACGTGTAAACGTATTTGTACAAACATACAGAAATAAAATCATGTATTATTTATTTATTATTTATCATAAACGGATAGAGTTACATTTGCATTTCTTTGCAGTTTTTTTTGCAATAGTATGATTGTGTACAATAGTGAGGCTTGTGACTAAGTAAAAACTGCCGCACGGGTCGACCGATCAGGTTAAGCTACGCATACCGAGGTCGGTCCGTGGACGGGTGACCATATTTTCATACCGAGACGCCTCCGTGCCTAGGAAAGCATGTTAAGCAGTTGGTCCCGGCTGTCATAAGTAGATCTTTGACAGTCATTACGGGTCGTCAAAAGCCCGAAAGTCTGACAACCAGTCTTACCAAGGAGTATCGTATTATCCAAACACTGGGTTGTGGAGGTCAGATAGGCAGTCGCTGCATGTAAAATACTGATATTCAGCTGCATGCGGTTAGACTCCAAGCCGACCAAAAGAGCAGAGAAAAGGCTAGGCAGATTGAGATTTTGATTAGTATAAATTAATAATAATTATTAATAACCTCTGTCTAATGCAACTGCCATAGGTACTTCTTTCATGACCATATAGAGGTATGAGGAACAGAGTGTAAAGCTCACTCATACTCTATGGAAAAGAGAGGATCTTCCGACCAGACGGGTGTCGTGTCTGGTGGGCAACTGCCCAACGGCTGATGTCGGGATGTTGTATATATGCTAGTTGCGCGGTAAACTCTGCTTGCGCGATGCAGGATTTGGCGTGATGTCAATGTGACGTGTAGCTCGCATGTGGCGATTTAGATACCGGTACAACCACGTAAGATGTGCAGAAAAAAGATTAATTATTGTAACTTGTTCCGTCTATTTCACCAGCATCAATAAAATTTATTGTTTTTGAACTCGCATCTCAAAAATGTGAGCTCTAACTAAACTGTAAAATATTTCCTATTCTTCTAACCGTCAGATTAAAAAAGAAAAACCTTAAAACTAGCATGTTTTCGTATCCTTAACAATATAATACAATTGAAGGGTACTATACCACCACATTCTTCTATAGTAGCTCACTAGTAGAGGACAAAGTTCTCCTCAACTGCACACCACTAAACAATTCTCGACTACGTTCATCCATCTGAATAACCTCTTGTGCTATTGATTTATAAATTCCCCTTTAAGACTAAAAGCAAACAGCAGTTGAGCGTTTAAAAGGCATGAGCTCAACACTACAGCTGCTCAATTGACGCTCATTTTACGCATTATTTGCCAAGGTACGCCTCGTTGGACTTTTAAACGAAAGTATATTTAGAGCTTAGATATTTAATACCTACGCTTTTTGAATGACTATTAGGACAAGTAATACGCTGTGGTACAAACAACATAGTTTTTGTTTAAATATTTAGTTGTGTACTAAAGTTCTCGCTAAAGCATACTCGATTACTCATACAACTACTACTTCTACTGCCTATTTGGCGCAGCCGCGAGGCACACTTTCCTGCTAATTTCTCACAACGAACTTTACCCTTTTTGTTTTATTTTTCTTTTTTATTTATTTATAAATGTATTTCCTTTCTTTCTTTCTTTCTTTCTTTCTTTCTATCTTTCATACATTAAATACATAAATAGTTTAGGAATACCGATGGCAAGCTGAGTCAGCGACATAATTAAGCTTCAAAAAACTTGGAAAATATTGACACATAACAAGGAAGGAGGGGTAAAACTGAAAGCGTGAGAGTAGTACAATAAGGCCCCGTTACTACCATATCGTTTAAAGCGTCGTGGTTTGTATATTTAAATAGAGGTGTTCACATATAGGACGACACGATTAGCTGTCGTCCACGACTTTTTTGCAGTGACGACAGATTGTCAAGTCAATGGGAACGGCTAGCACGACAGTCGTAAAACGATAAAAAAACGCCAAGACTTAACGTGAGGGCAAATAATGTGTCATTATGGCGACTATCTATCGTGTCGTATCGGATCACGTAGATACGCTACGATATGATGGATCGATCTTCAAAAGAACGTAGAGGCGACCGATATGCAAATGACAAGGCGACTGCCGTGAACAGTAAAAATGTCGTCACGATCCAATGGGAACAGCTACATACGACAGTCGTTCAACAATAAAATATTTCGACGACGCAGTGACGATAAACAGTCGATATAATGGGAACAGCTAGAGACGACAGTTGTCCAACGATAAATAATATTAATCGTCACGTCATAGTTGATCACATAAGTGAATCAATTGATTACACCCTTTTATTTAGCCACTAGCTTCTGCCCGCAACTTCGTCCGCGTGAAATTTCTTGTTCCCCCGACCCACCACGTCGCATCGCATCGCCTGCCCGCACTATTTTAATTCGTTTTCACTTAGCGTTTTTTCTGTCTTTTTTTCTTTTTGTTCAGCTTCTAAGGGTCTAACAAATGGCCTATAGCCTTCCTCGAGAATTGGGCTATCAAATGCAAAAAGAATTTTTCAAATCCGAGCGGTAGTTCCAGAGATTACCCCCTATACACAAACTTACAAACAAACAAACAAATTTTACCTCTTTATAAATTATTATTATTAATATTAATTATATTATTATAGTATGGTATAGATAAACCTTTTCAAACTTAAGAATTTTCAGAATTTTTAAAAAATGCTGAAGTTATGGTATCTACAAAATACCCTAGCGATACTAATAAAACATAGGCACTTTAGGTACGTACTAGGACTTCAAAAAAACGTGAATGAAACATTAATTTCCTAGTCAATATTTAGCTGTCAGACCCTCCAATCTGCGGCCTCAGAGGGTAAATAAGAAATGTTTAAAACAGTGAGTTAAAGCAATATACAAAACAGTAGGTATACGCATTTTCTTATGATTCTTTAGAACTTAGACCCACTTGCACCGCCAATCACTATACACATTTAGCGCTAACGAGTTTTGAACATCATTTTGTCACTGTCATCTTCAAACGTTTGACAGAAACAGAACTATGTTTTAAACTCGTTTATCACTAAACCTGTTTAGTGATTGGCGATGCAAGTGAGCCTTATTTGTCATGTAAATACCAACTTCATATTTCAAAGTCACAGACTAACTATGAAATATACATCTTACAATTGGTCATAGCAGCATAATCAGCCTATAATGTTCCCAGTGCTGGGACACAGACCTTCTCTCTGTGAGAGGCAGTGGGCCGTTATCCACCACGCGGGTCCAATGCGGGTTGGTAGATGTCACATGATGTCTTCAAAGTTTTTGTTCTAGGACCTGTCAGTTTCTCCACTAAGTTCTTCACCGTTTTGAGAGCAGGAACTAAGCAATTGCACATAATCCACAAGAGTATTATTCTATTACAGTGAAATATCTGAAAAGTTTTCGCCAACAGACTTGAAGGAATTATAAAGGACATGATAAATGTGTTGTAAAATATTAATATATTGCCTCTTTTGGATGCAGAGAGGGTATGCCAAGATTTTGGCTGCAGTTGCTTACATCGTTAGTAAACTCCAAGAGTGCATTTGTCTAAAGACAAATGCACTCTCGGAAATCAGATTTTCCTGTATGTAGCTACTGAATAATATTCTTGAGTTTTCCGGGTACCGTTTTTCAAATGTTTGTATTAAATTATTTTTATGCTTGGCACAACTTTAGAGGTTGGAAGGGTACTGATAAGTAATAGGTCGAGGAAAAAAATTTTTCGTATTTTATAGATATAAAGTTGTATAAAATCTCTTCGGCTGTACTGTTTGTATCTGGCTGGTTTTGATACCGTTAAATATATAAATTAAAAAATATATAAAGTCGAAACCTATTCCCGCCGTCTTTCAATTGTTTTTCTGTCCGCCAAAATGAGTGAAACTGCCGAAGAAAGTCGGTACATTTTGAAGTTTTATTACAAAAAAGGGAAAAATGCGACACAAGCCGTAAAAAAAAATGTGACGTTTATGGACTTAACGCAGTGTCAGTAAGAGTAGCACAAAGTTGGTTCAAGCATTTTCAGTCCGAGAATTTTCATGTCAAAGATACAGCTTGCTCTGGTCGCCCTGATACGGATAAAGTCGATGGCATTTTTGAAAAGGTGGAGCAAGATCATCTTAGTAGTTACGACATAGCTGAAGAGTTAGAAGTTGACCACAAAACAATTTACCCATTTGAAAAAGTCCGGGTATAAAAAAAGCCCGATATTTGGGTGCCGCAAGAGCTCTTAGTCTTGAATTTGTATATAAAATGCGAAAGGACTTTTTCCCCGACCTAATACATAATGTTATTTCTTCTTTTCAGGAAAAACTTGTAAAATACTGGTGACCTCTTTTGGGAAACTGCAAACTCTACCTCCAGAGTCATACTGGTATGTTTTTAATTTTAAATAGTACCAAGTTTTTCTACTATCTACGTCTGATTATAGTATCGTTTATGAATTACGAAGTTTTTTGTTTTTTTTACTTTCTTCGTTGACATAATCTTCTCATTATTTAACATTATATAACTCAAATTCTTATTTCAAATCCTTATTTATGGCTTTTGTAGACAGGGTTTTAATTCAGATTTGTTACAGTTGTAATGGCAATCATGTCATTTGGTTTAAATAGGCTGTTATTTTTATATAGATTCTTCTATACATTTTGAATGTGAGAACGTTGTAGGCCTAACTTGTAGACTGTAGATTTGTAGACCTTTTCTATTTTGTTGAGTACTTGTTACTTGTTGACAGGCCTACACTGTCCACCCATACCTCCCAAGTAGCAAAATCGGGTCCTTATAATGGTCTCAAGACTATTTTTTCATGCACTTATAAGATACTTGAAGTATGCTACAAACAAGGATTTGGGCGCAAATATAGGAGCATATATTTCTGTAACGATCTTATAATGAACTTGGATAAAGTCATTAACTCGTATAATATACTTGACGAAAAACAATAGTTTCTATAACAATCTTAGCCTATGCAGTTACAGGCACTAGTGCTTCTATAACGCTTTGACTCCAGTATCTTATGAAACCTATCAATTTTATAATGCGCTTGTAACATACTTGGTTATTTGTTATAAGTACATTATATAGGTATAAACGTGCACGTGTTTTGTATTTGAGAAATTTGTTTATTTTTATATTCCTTACTAATAGAAATAATTCCATTAGTATTCATTCGTTTTTAATATAGCTGGTTACTTTGTGAATATAGTGTGGAAACTGGTGGGGAAGTCAAATTTACTGTGAATATGTACCGCATATTGATTTTTTCTTAACGCCTAGAGCAAAATTGAACATTGTGAAGTTGTTGTTAAAATTTAATTTCAATGATTCTTGTGAATATTCGCCATGTTTTAAAAATGCTCTGCATTGAGTACTTTATAGAATCACTATTAGCAAATTAGTACTTATTACAGTTTTGGTAACTATCACTTCTCCTCCATTTTAAAACAAATTAGGGTTCCTCATGAATTGTTTATCAACCTCACCCGTTAAATCTGACTAAGCTTTGATTATTTTTTCGTCCGTCAACTGTTTAAGCAAGTTTACAAGACTTTTATTTGTTTTTAACAAAGTTCGTGCATCTTTGGGTAGAATGTTTTTAATTCTTTTGTATAATATTATTGATAGTTCATTTGGTGTCAAATGCATTATATTCAATTTTATAGTCCAGCTTTGTATATCTTGAAGTAATTCATGATTCTTTTCAGAGTCTGTGCTTTCTTTTATTTCTGAATCATATTCTTCCTCATGGCCTTTTCTTCCTGTTCTTCATGATTAGAATAGCACTCAACAGGTACAGCATCATTTTCGACGGAACCCTCCATTACATAATCTGTTGCACTTGACTATGAGATGACAAACTATAATTTGACAAAATGGCTGACGTTTACTTACAAAGTACTTGGTCAAGTAATTTGTAAGCATGTTTGCATATCATATAAGACACTTCGACAAGACGATAATGCCAATACTTATAAGGATCTCTGATAAGTATGTTAAAAGTAAATGTATCCTATAACTGTCCTATAAGTTAATCTTGTAGTAGCTATAGGACTTAGTTATAGCAACCAATGCTCTTGAGTATATTTAGTCTTGTGAAATGCATTTATAAGTATATGAGTCTTATAACTGTTCTATAAGTTAAACTTGTATTTACTAGAAGACTAAGTTATAGAAGCAAATGCTCCTGAGTAAATTAAGGCTTCTGAAATGCTACTATAAGTAAAATAGTCTACACCAATGCACTTATAAGAATCTTATAAGTGTTAATACACTTATCATATTTTTTTATAAGATTACTTTGCTTGTTGGGCTATCAACACTGTAATGTGAAACATTGCAAAAGCCCCTTATTTTTAAAAGAGTAACCGTGGAGTTTCTTGCCAGCTCTTCTCCATAGGAAGCAACCAATTGGAACCGTGCACCTAGCTTCTGACGTCTCATAAATGCCCATGTAGGTTTATGTGAAATAAAATATTTGGATTTGATTTGAATCTAAACTCATTTCAAGTTATTTTTGTTTTTTAAGAGTAAATAAATTCTTTAATCCTTAAAAAGATGTTTGGGTATCCACGTCCAAAATAAAAGATATAAGTTTTTTTACTATCTAGATAGTTACACCTAAATAATTTTAATGATAATATGGGAAAGTAAAAATGTAATTAAATTGACCCAAAATTCTCGTCCATCGTGCATGTCCAAATTACGATATTTTTGAACCCCAACCTTCATTCCTCTCAAGGTAATCTTCGTATCTAAAGAGTTCAGTTTTAATATTTTCAATATGGCCTTGGAGCCGATGGCTAGATAATTAAAAAGGAGATCGAAAGCTTTGTCCTCTTAAGATTAAGAGCGATCAGCCGATGCTCAAGGTCCGCGTTCAAGTAGCCTTATCGACAATTTATTTTCGTTATTAACCACCTACCTTTAGATAAATCTCGTCTATTTTAATAATTAGAAGAAAAGGTTTGAACAATACCTACCTTTAGTTAGTTTTTAATGAAAAATATAATGTAGATCGAATTTAGTCAGAATAATCACAAGCATATTTTCAACATGAATGATATAACCAATATTTTATAAACGTATTTTGATTTAAAAGAGTGTCCATGGAGTTTCTTGCCAGTTCTTCTCCATAGGTACCTACTACGCTTTGGAATGGCAACTAGCTTCATCTTTCTGACTGACCGACCCCTTGACAATTCAAAAGTGCCTGTAATTGGTTTATTTGAAGTACATGCTTTGAGTTTGAGTTTATTAACATAGAAATCTTGCGGAATTTATTAATAACAAATTGTGTGTCCGATGGGATTTCATATCAGCAACAATGACTAACTTCCATACAAGTTTTCAGCCCCTATTTAATCCTAAGGAGATTAATTCGTTCATTTTTTTACTTTCGTTATAAATCAAATCAAATCGAAATATTTTATTTTGAAGTGCTACGGGGTAAATCAAATAAAAGTGATTTCTGTTTGACTCAGTTAAAAATAACGCTATTTTTCTATACAGAGTGATGAATAGAGCGGTTTTTACGAGTTGTTATCAGTCTGTTAAAATAATAAAATAAACAAATTACTAAAAATAGAAAAGTGAATTTTTCAAATAAAATAAATAGCGCACTAGACGCGCGAGCGATGGTATCAATAATTCAACACAAACTTTATGTTATTGTTACCAAATAATCACAAATTAAGGCCGCTGCAAACAGGCGCAACGCGACAGCCCGACGTGACACTTGTTAAACAATTTATATGAAAACTTTGTGAAAATTATTCTACAAGAGTCGCGTCGCGCCTGTCTGCGAGAGGCTTTAAGTTTAATGTTTATAAATATGAAAACGAAAAAAAGGTCCCACGTCTAGAATTATATTTGTTATTAATTATTTTAATTGTGTATATTTACTTAATTTAGAAAATAGGTATACTTATACATACCTATAATGTACAATTAATGATGTAGTGACAAAAATTGAACAGAGTATCCTAGAGATGGTTTGCTCATGTTGAGCGGATGAGTGAAACGCAACCAACAAAAGGTATTTGCAACGCAAATGTGAGTGGAAACGCCGGGATGTCCTAGAAGGACATTTATAGTGCCCTTATTAGTGATGTTTTTCAGAAAGGTCAGTGTGTAGTGCTCGCAACCGGCATGCGTGTATGACTAGATGTACCTATGAACGTAAACGAAGCAAAAGCAGTATGTAAGGATCGTAAAAGGTGGTGTGCTGTAGTTTCTGCCTACCCCATGGCAAGAAAGCGTGACTTTATATTTCCATACTTAATAAATATCAATAAGCTTCATTGTCCATAAATTCAAAACACACTGTTTATTGTTTAAAAAAAAAATGGCTGTAACACAATAAATTAACATGTAGTTACAATCTGCTCACCATTTTTTTTTCTTGACTTTACTATACTATTATGACTCAGCTTTCCTTTAACCTAATACAACAATAATAAAATACATACAAATAAATAAAATTGAAGTGTATGTTTGTAACGTCAAAATGACAGTTTTTTTACTAAATGCATATTATAAAAGTATATACGGTACTTATAACAAATAAAAAATCGGCAAGTGCGAGTCGGACTCGCGCACGAAGGGTTCCGTACGTATAAAAACGGAAAAAAATCCATGTCTGTTGTATGGGAGCCCCCCTTACATATTTATTTTATTTTGTTTTTAGTATTTGTTGTTATAGCGGCAACAGAAATACATAATTTGTAAAAATTTCAACTATCTAGCTATCGCGATTCTTGAGATACAGCCTGGTGACAGACAGACGGACGGACAGACATCGAAGACTTAGTAATAGGGTCCCGTTTTTACCGTTTGGGTACGGAACACTAAAAAGACAATTTGTAAACTTTTTGTCTGTCTGTCTGTTTGTTCCAGCTAATCTCCGAAACGGCTCAACTGATTTTCACAGGGCTTTCACTGGCAGATAGCTGATGAAGAGTAACATAGGCTACTTTTTGTCTCGGTTACACGACGCCGTGGGATAATTTCCACGCGGACGAAGCCGCGAGCAGCAGCTAGTTCCAACTAAAATTATTTCAGGGCAACCTTCTAACAAAATGAATCACAGCAAGCAAAAAAGTAACTTTTCACCTACCTAGCAAAATAAGTAAGTCACACAACAACTTACTAACAAAAGCTGACCTATTTGTTCGCTTCCATATTAGCATGCGACACAAGTCTTGACCCACAAATACTTTCAATGAATATATCACAAGTCACCAGCAGTAGACAAACAAAATTATATCTGAAAGCGAATGTCACTTTCATGACAATCTCAGATTGTGGAAAATGGGATATGGGATGTGAACACAAATAGATGTCGCTTCAATATGGCCAAAATTTGCAACTAAGCAACTAATTCGAACGATCGTTTTGCGACTTCCATATCCCAATAATAGGTACTTATCATGTCTATCGCTTCAATATGATCAAAATGAGCATATAAGTAGATAAGCGACTAAGCAACTAATTAGAACGATATTTTTGCGACTTCCATATCCTAATAGGTAGGTACTTACTATTTTTATCGCTTCAATATGATCAAAATGATCATATAAGTAGATAATTAGAAAGATCTTTGGGTAACTTCTTCAAGGCAATAAATTGGTACTTACCATACCCATAACTGACATGGTTGGTGGTCGGTGGCACGGTTTAAAAGTAAAACGTGTTGGAGAAATATCAGGGACAGAAACCTTTTGACGTTGTCTTACGCGTCTTAACCATGTTCAATGACTGAATGAAATTGTGATACACGTAAAACTGATCTCTTTACTAATAATTAAATGATAAATGATAAATGATTTTATTTCTGTAAGTAGGTTTGAACAAACACTTTTACACATCAATCATATTTTAAAAACGAGATGAGGTCGGCGTTTCTTATCTGACTACTCTGAGAAGAAAGGCCGAAACAAACTCAGAGGTCACAGTCTCTTTTAAAGTCCAGACATAATCTTGGTCAGATCATGTGAAGACCATGTAGATTGGTGTCTGAAATGGTATTTTGAGGTAAAACCACATAGATTGAGTGGACCTGTCCAGTCAGTGCACGCATTTGTCAGTAATCGTGTAGCTGAACTCAGAACTTAAGGAACTCAACAATTCGACGAACAATACCAAAGAAACGACATTTGGGTAGGCCACAAAAATTACTCAAACTGCCAGACCATGATTAAAATTAACTGAGGAGAAAAAAAAAGCAATGGACCAAATAGTCTTCACATTTACAATATTAAAATGATAATCAATGTAGCCTGAATGCTACTCACATTCACAGACAGTTTTCTCTTTAAAAGTCATCAAAAATACCATAAGTTATTATATAAGGATTAATTTGTAATCTTAAAAAACAAAATATTATGATCTCTTATTAAATAAGTGTTTGTAATAATTACCTAAATATAACTTTATCTCAATGTAAAAATTGTATTTTATGAAAATAGCTGACCAATTATATTATTATTTATGTTGTTTTATTTATTTGGGGCAAAAAACAGTTATACTTACAGCATTTACAAAAATTATATTACAGTCGAAAAAACGTATAACCCACACTATTGTCCAAGAAGTGACATCGTCGGAGTAAAAGTGAACGAAACTAACTTTTTAACCGAATTGAATTGCTCAGTTTATGTATAATTTAAATTTTATATTTTAGCTACTACGATTAAGATTTTTAACTTGTAAGGGGGAAGCGCAAGGGTAGCCCACGAAATTAAAATTTTCATACGTTTTTTGCAATTTGAAGGTCAATTTCAGGTTATATTTTGATTAAAATATGATTCGCGACCTTAACAAATATGGCTTTACAGAATTATAATCATTAGAATCAGTAATACAACTCCTCAAGTTAGAATTGGCGTCAAATGTCATGATTTCATGAAATAGTCATTCAATACAGTAATATGAATTTAGAGAGATGTATTGCTGATTTTAATGATTATAATTCTGTAAAGCCACATTTGTTACGGGCGCGAACCATATTTTAATCAAAATACAACCTGACAGTGACCTGCAAATTGCAAAAACCGTAAGAAAATTTGAATTTCGCGGGCTACCTTGAAGGTTCCGCCTTAACAAATATGTTAGTTATGTACCTTTTGCTGTGCAACAACGGCTCTTAGCTCTAAGCCTTTCGTTAACATCTTGTTTTACCTTGTGGAACGCAAATAAACTAATATGAATATGATTTATGGCCTACAAGGTATTCATAGTCGGCAAAGGCTAGCTTTATCTCTAGCTGTTCAATCAACACAGTTCTAAGAGCTAGCACAGCCCAGCGGAGAATCGTAGCCACTAATTTAACCAATTGACTTTTGAAACTCAACTTTACGCAGTTACCAAGTTTTAAGCAAGTTTTCTACAGTTTTATCTTAAATTAAAATAACCCTTTGCCATATCCTTCTTTCTTCAACAATCTTTGTTGGCGACAAGAAATAAATAAAAGGAAAAGTTCGGTATTATGTCATGTTCGATCGGCATGGCTTTAATGTAGCGAATTAATATATTAGCGATATGGAACACATCTCACTAAATAAAACTGATATGCTGATGCATTTACACTGCTGTTACAGAGACAGGAAAATATGTAGTATATTTTGATAAATCAATTATAAGATTGTGAGCTTTCTTATCAGATTTTCGTTAGAGGAAAATATCATGTGGATTTGAGGATTGCTCGAGATGTTTTGTAGGTCATTATTTCTTCTTGTACCTCTTTTTGTAGGTAAAACATTCGTATTACGTATAACAATACCAGCCTATTATTGTCCTACTGCAGGGCAAAGGCCTCTTCTCATACACAGAAGGCACAAGCATTGATTACCACGCTTGCTCAAGACGGGTTGGCGATTCCAGACTTATATCCTAACTAATATTATAAATGCGAAAGTAAGTTTGTTTGTTACCTTTTCACGCCTAAACCACTGAACCGATTATCCTAAAATTTTGCATATACATTGTCAGGTGTACAGAAACAGACATAGGATACCTACCTTTTATCCCGAAAGAAAGTACTGTTCCCGAGGAAAACTACAATAACGTTCTTATGATAATAGATGCCGCCACGTGTCTTTCGAATCATGATTGAATTATATTATTATAGAAACTTTAGTAGTGTGTTAAGAGCGTTTTTATTTTTGATTTAAGTACCTAATTCATTTTGTGAGTCTAGAGTGTCGATAGACTGGTTTTTCATCCTCCTAACTATAAGTCCCCAAACAACCCGAATTGATTATCAAATTCTAAATTAACGCGGGCGAAGCCGCGGGCAAAAGCTAGTTAACTATAAGTGACGTATTGTCCGAGCGGTGGGACTCGGTGGTGTTGGAGAGGTGGATGCACCTGCATGCCAGTTCGTCACCATTTATTAAGTAATTATTGTTATATCATTATAATATATTTAATCGAATGAATTTTGACCTAATAACTAAAGTTTTAATTTTAATGTGTAATATTTAAATTTTTTATATAATGTGTTTTATTTTGAGTGCAACGTTTTTATATTTTTTATATTTCTATGTAGTTTGTATTTTGTTGTGATTAATATCGGAATAATTTCCTGAAATAAAATGATTATTATTATTATTGTCTTTATATGTTAACATAGCTCGGGGTCATGAGATCCCGGTCCTTTGGAAGGCGAACGAGGGGCCGAAGCCAACTCGCAGAAGCCCCTTAGACAATTTTAAATGGAATGAGGCACCCACCGACGATTATCCCTGTATGTACTGCGCAAGTGCACCCAAGGACAATCTCCGGTTGGTGTTGGACTATTGCAGGATATGGAAACAAAAATAATTATTGAACTATGGGTTTTTGTGGCTAAGGTGGACTGGTTACCAAGAACTATGGGACGGCTATGGCCCCTGCCTGACCAATGTTTTATATATAAAATACACGGATAAAATGGCAGGGGGTGACTTGCACACTCAATAATGGGCCCCCGGAAACCGTCGCTAGCACATAGTGACGTAGCGACAAGGGGGCAACACTTCCTGAGGTGCTTGAGGAGTGGAGAGGTATTCCACGGCTGTCAGAACAATCCCAGAGCCCGGAAGATGGTCAAGATACCAGCCTGCCCTACCAGCACTTACTGAAATACTTCCTTCCTCCGAGCACGTTTGTTCTTGCGAATCTCCACTCAAGCCAGCCAATAAAGGCAAGAAAGAGGTGGGAGCTCTGTTCCTCGTCATTGTTCACTCCAGCCGGGCAATAAAGGCAAGCCAGAGGTGAGGAACAAAACTTCTCCCGGGAGACAGGGTCCGTGGGGTCGCTACTGCCCAACAGCTCGCCACATGCTGCCCTGCGGGTTCCTGTATCTCTCTTGGTCTGGCTCCTCACCCTAGACCTGTTTCAGTAAACTCTACCGGGACAGACCTAGAGTTCAAGAGCGCGCAAGCCCCACCACGACGACAACGTAGAGATACGGCGGTGGGGTTATTATTATTATTATTATAAGACTATGTTTCCTCACGATGTTTTACTTCACCGACTTCGGTAATGTCCAAGATAAACTATGAACAGAAAAGTCACATTGATACTTGCCTGGATTTGAACTCACATTCTCGACCATGAGAGGCGAGGTCTTAACCACTGAGCTATTACGACACTGTTACGTATAAAACAACCAAATTGTCATACCCATTATGCTTAATAAACGTATTTGTCGCAGAATGTATAGTATGTTGATATTACTGCAAAAGACAATGCTTTCTAACTTTCTCACATCAACTATAAATAATATTAAGTAATTATGAGCTAAATCACAGGTGAGCCATTGAAATAGAGAAAGTGTAGCCAAACCTTACCAATCCGTGGCATTAGATAGAATACAGCTCACTTAATTTATGTCTTCGCGGTGAAATTTTAATGGTATAGACCGGTTAAATATTTAATAGAAATAAAACACTAAATTGAGAAAATAAAATAAGTCACCAAAACTCTTTCAAATGCAATTTTACCACAAGTGTGTTAAAACCATAAACTGGTCTACTCAAATAATGTTCGAAATTCAAAGTTGGAACGCGTTCGCGCAATATTTCATTTAAGGAGTATTCTCTTTCGGACTTTTTATTTATTTATTATTTTTTATTACTGGCAAAGTTTAGCCGCATTCATTTTAATATTACTGCGGGGAATAAATTC
The DNA here is from genome assembly GCA_917490735.1 of Dryobotodes eremita. Lineage (NCBI taxonomy): Eukaryota > Metazoa > Arthropoda > Insecta > Lepidoptera > Noctuidae > Dryobotodes > Dryobotodes eremita. The sequence continues at coordinate 3,287,605 of OU823254.1, read as the reverse complement.
TTTTTTGGGGTTGAAATAAGTGGCTTAAATTTTTTATTTTTTTTTCATTTGCGATATTCGTTAGACTTTTTTTTGAGAAATCAGTCAAAGCGGAGAGTTTAAAGTTCCTCCACTTCACTTTTATATTTTTGGAGGAATTGGGGGTTGACAAACACTAAGAGAGGACCACTTTTCGGGAAATAGAGCTTTAGAAATCTCCTTGAAACGATTCTGGCAAAATACGGTCTCGTTGAAGTTAAACGTAAAAAAAATATTAACATTTTCGTAACGAAAATATAACTCTGCGATCCTGGTATCAACACAACACAAAATAATTACGTAAATATAAAATGTATAACGTACAAAACACGACACAACGATGTAGGGTCAGAAAAACAAGGGTAGCCCACGGACCATTAATAAAGGGATTAATGACGATAACCTTTTTTGCTGACGCTCACCTATCTGTGACAAAGTGTGTAACGCGGACATTAATTACTTGTGTACGCATTAAGGTTAAAATGTCAACTGTAATTACATTTCGGTACATTAGTGGTTCTACGAACTTGTATTATGATTTCCTAGAAATACTATAAGAATAATTTTAATTTTCTCTTGTAAGTAATTGCTACATAGGCAGCTATGTAAGTATCATGAGTGCATTTTCCAACATCCAGACCTGCGACAATTTGGTTGTAGACCGCACAAATATTTTTCCCTATTAATTTAATTAAACCAGAAACTCTAAAATGCATTTTTAATGGAAGTTAGTCAATATTATTCTCCCAGATCCTACGACATGATTTCACAGGGTTGATTTTAGAAAAAGCACATTTTTGTCATCCTGTATGAGCTATGAAACAAAAAACAATCAGTCGAATAAAGACTTCCATTTTCGAAATCGATTAATTAAATCCCCGGGCAAAAGTTAGAGCTATGCCTGCAGCATCAAAAGTCGAAGTAAAAACGAATTTCCATTTTGCAGAAAGAAAAATAACCCGGAAAATTTAATACTGGCGACTTCAATACACGCTTTCGAGTGGTAAGCACAGGTGTGCTATGGAAGTCAGACTACTATTTCTGCCTCCCAATAGGATAAGCTGTGAGTTCCTTATTTCAAATCTGTGTTCTCTATGCACGGGCCTCGAAAAGAACATCTTTGGTAATTGAACTGAAACAAGCTAATGTGAACCTTAGTGCAAGGGTGTAAGGTCGGAGTGGAGTGCAATAGTAAGTTTGCTAGAATAAAAATCCGCTTAGGAGGTGCGCCAATTCCAATTTTGAAATGGTTTTGGCGGAATGGCAGTGGATTTTGTTTATAGAGTTCCGTAGAGACACTTTTAGGCTTAAAATTGAGCTACCTATGTACTCTTTTCGCCATTCCATTTTTTTTTACCTCGGCAGATACTGCGATTTATCGTAGGTGATTTATATACCTACAGGATCCTTTGTTATCTTTCTTACGTCTTATTTTGGTGATATAGAAACAAGTATACGTAGGTATGTAAAAATCCCCAAAACTTGTGGTACCTACTTGTATTTTTACCACCTGCGCCATTGCATTGTCCAGCTAAAAGTTGAGCAGATCAAAACATAAATACAGCACAAAATGCATGAGTGTCGTGGAACACTCGGTTGGAACGAAATTCCTTTCATAGTTTTTGTGGTCAATTTTTCAATTAATGGGCCTTACAAAAATAAGAGAGTCGCAATAAAAAAAAAAGCAAATAAAAAATAAACAATCCCTACCTGCGCAGCCGATACGAACTTACTGGCTGCCTTGAACCAATAAGGGCGCACTTATGACTGGGCACAACCAATAGCATACGCGCTATGGATAAACGTTTTCACTAAAAAAGGGTCGTGACGGCAACTTGTGGCGGAAAACTCTTACACTTTTTTTGCCTAGCCGCCAAGGCCGTACCGTGCGATAAGGAACTTCGTTCCAAAAGAACGAGAATACATTTAAAATATCAAAACCACAGCCTGTCGCATCAAATTCAGACAAAAAAAAACATTCCGTATCATAGATAAAATCCCTGCAAAAAGCTGAACTCTTTCAGATTAACAAAAAAAAAAAACACATCCCAGCACGCTTGGTAAAACGCTCGTGCATTTTTTTCACACAAAGTGAGCTAAAAGTTGTTCGCATTCAACTTCGTAGTGAAATAGAAATCGAAGTATCGCTAGATGGCGCCAGTGAGCTAAGCCGACGTCTGAAATACATGAAATCATTTTTCGTTTCAGTACAAATTCCATAGTTGATTTGTGAAATCATTGTGAGGAGCTGGTTCTTGCGATAGCGCTGGAATTATTGGAGAGTATTTATTTTAGAGTTAGTTTTAAGTAAAAAATACTTTAAAGAAATTTTATTTAACTATTAGAATAATAAAATAATAAATAAATAAATAAATAAAATAGTTTATTTGTCACCAGCATAGCAACAAGGATTACAATTTAAAAGTAAGTATACTAATTTCATATACGTTAAACAACAATAATCCAGCAGCTTCGTGGTGCTAAGGAGAGGTTTACTTTGGATATTGACTCAATCTTCTGAACTAGCGAGGCCTGTATCTCAGAAGATAGCACTCAGCTGAGAATTTCGTTGTTTTATAACCTAAAAATATTGTGTGCTACTGTTTCAATTTACTACTACTACTGTTTTAATCCTACTAATATTATGAATGTGAAAGTTTGTGAGGATGGTTGGATGGATGGATGGATGAATGGATGTTTGAAACTCTTTCACGCAAAAACTACTGACCGGATTTGGATGAAATTTGGAACACAGATAGTTTATAACCTGGATTACAATGTAGGATACTTTTTATGCCGGTAGTACGTTTCCGTGGGATAATTTCCGACCTTCACGCGGGGGAAGCCGCGGGCAAAGGCTAGTAAATAATATACGTAGTGAATTAAAGTGTGTTTGTGTAATTTTTATATCTGTTATTTTGAAATTAATATTTACTTAGTACAGAAGCTGTGCGTCGCTGTGTAAGATTTATTAATACGAAAGTTTTCCTGCCTGATATGTTAAAAAAACTTAATATATTCTTAATCCTATCTCTTTTCATCATATTGTAGTCGCATCTTGAGATTTTAAATACCTAAGCCATAAACCAATATATAGTGCGGGTCGATTATAAAAACATTTTCAAAAGATTTACAAGCGTATTAATACTGGACTAAAGTAAGTACTTATGTATACTAATGTACTTAAAAGCCAATAGCCCCGAAAGGCTATTGCCTCATTGGGAACACCTCCAAGCAACCACCACCCTAATGAGGATTATTCCAGTACCAAAATCACCATTATACCGACTTTATTAACTCAATCGGTCGTATAATCGTGTTATAACGCATCACTAATAAAAACGAAGTTAAATTGACTAGGATTTTCGGCCTAACGGGTTGCCCAAATCCAAATTCGGAATGAAAGCGATTTTAAAAGTTTATTTAGAAAAAAGTCCCCGAATAGGTTTTGCGATGCGAAGTACTTTTCAGGAGATAGCTCACAAATGTTCGCTATTCGATTATAATAGAAATAACCACAAGAAAAGGTATTTATAAGGCAGATGTGAGTGGCAACGCCCGCGCCCTAGGAGGATATATAGTGACCTTATTGGTGATGTTCTTCAGAAAGGTCAGGTGCATAGTACTCACAACCGGCGTGCGTGTATGACCAGATGTATGAACGTAAACGAGGCAGAAGGAGTATTAAAGGATCGTAGCTGGTGGCATTCTGTAGTTTCTGCCTACCTTCATGGGAAGAAGGCGTGAGCTTATGTATGTATTTATGTAACCACAAGAAATTGATTTACTGGACTACCAATAATGATTGAAAGTATGGAGCTAACCCACGATACCGTTATCTACGCATTATGAAGGTATGCATCAAATTAAGTTTTGTGCAAATATAATTGCTGGATAACGACTTTTAATTTTGATGAAAACATTCGCTGTTTACGGTCGTGTGCAAAACATAGGGCTTATGGGTGCATGCAACGGTACGGGGATCGTAGGAGTATTTAAAATTAAGATTTTTAAGTTTTTAGTACAAAAAAACATAAAAAAAGGTTGGAACCTTCAATATCGCCGTAACCAGAAGGTATCCCACGCGTACGTGGTTTAGTACAAAATAATGATCTTGTATCCTGAAGAAAAATTCACTCTCAGTTTCGTTAAGGGTATTTTCACACTCGTTATTTCGTGAGCTGAATCATCTGAACGAAGCCTAGAAGAAGTTTTAAGTCTGTCTTTAGCTTATCAAATATACTTTTCATTAAAAAGCCATATTAAAATCCCATAATGATAGTAATCATCTAAATTGTTTATACAAAACCACTTAAATTACGAGGGTCATTCAATAAATACTTAGCCTACAAAAAGTAAACGAAAATTTTGGAAAAGTGGCAATTTATTTTTCAACATAGTCTCCTTTTAGTTCGATACACTTAGCCCAGCGATGCTCCAACTTTTTTAACCGGTCCGAAAAATAGTTTTTGTCAAACTCTGCAAAATAGGCCTCCGTGGCGGCGATGACCTCCTCATTCGATCCATATCTATTCCCGGCGAGTGATTTTTTCAGATTAGGAAACAGAAAGAAGTCACAAGGGGCCAAATCTGGAGAATACGGTGGATGGGGCAGCAATTCGTAGCGTAATTCGACCAATTTGGCCATGGCAACGGCAGACGTGTGAACCGGTGCGTTGTCGTGGTGAAACAGCACTTCTTTCTTCGCCAGATGGGGTCGTTTTTTCTTTAATTCGGCGTCGAATCGGCCTAATAAATCGGCATAGTAAAGCCCTGTAATTGTTTTACCCTTCTCGAGGTAATCGATGTAGATCACACCTTGTGAATCCCAGAAAACGGTGGCCATAACTTTTCCGGCCGATTTTACAGTTTTCGCCTTCTTTGGAGCACGTTCCCCGGTCTGGATCCATTGTTTTGATTGCTCCTTGGTCTCTGGTGTGTACCAGTGGATCCAGGTTTCATCGACGGTCACAAAACGACGCAAAAACTCCGCTGGATTCATCTTAAACAGCGCCAAACACGTCTCCGATGTGGTCTCACGGTTGCGCTTGTTTTCTGGTGTGAGTAAACGCGGCACCCATCGCGCCGACAGCTTTCTCATGCCGAGTTCCTCGTGAAGAATATGATGCACTGTTCCTTCTGAAATGCCTACAGTCTCAGCTAGCTCCCGAACCTTCAATCGGCGATCTGCCAATACGAGATCATGGATTTTTTTAATGTTTTCCTCCGTAGCAGCTGTTTTCGGTGCACCTGGACGTGGTTCATCAAAAACCGACGTACGGCCACGTGCAAACTCGTTGAACCAATTCTTGACGGTGGCCATCGATGGAGAAGAGTCACCGTACACAGCATCCAAGCGCTCTTTGATTTCGATGCGCGTTTTCCCTTCCAAAAATAGGAATCGAATCACCGAACGATATTGCTCTTTTTCCATTTTTGTAAAACCGATCGACACGTTCGCTTCCATAAGTTGTCAAATTAAAACAAATGAAGGGATTGGAATGAAAATTTGAAAAAAGAATTAAAAAAGAATGTGCTACACTGTGGTAAAACTCTTTTGAAACTACAGCGCCCTCTGGCGATGAGGCTAGGTACTTATTGAATGCACCTCGTATTACCCCTCATAAATAAAAACTCTATGCTAATCCTAATCCTCTAAAGAAAGAAAGAAAAATAGGTTTATTTGTCTCAGAAACACGTACATACAAAATGTAATTAACTCGACTATTAAGGAAAAACAAAACAGATCTATTATCACGAGCACAAAACAGAAATAGTCGACAGCTGCACGTCATGACTGTGTCAAGAAGGCTTAGCAATTCCGGAGCTCATTTCGATATACGTTTGTTAAACAATTGTTTAAAATTTAGAATAAATATTTAAAATAATCAGCTATAAACACACAATAACGTTTATTTATTGGCTCTTCTTTTATCTATTGGCGGTCCAAATGTTTGGCAATATTTTATATCTTAAAGCTTCCAATCGTGACTGTGTGAACGTAACGGTATTCCCTTAAATGTATAGCGTTTCGATCCTTTGTGATCATCATAATAACTTTTTTTTTATTTTGTTTTTTTTTTTGATCGTTGCTCCACTCTAGGAATTTCTCCTGTATTGTGGGTGAGTTTACAAACATTTAACTCACATACACAAACAGCCAGACCCGGAACAACTACTTGTAGGTCATACAAATATTTGTTCCGTGCGGGAATCGAACCCGTGACACGCAGCGCAGCAGTCAATCGCTTAACCACTGCGCCAACCGTGCCGTCAAAACACAACGGTACACAAATTACAACGGTATTATGAATTCCTCACACCTTTTCCTTAGGAAATTTCAGGTTGCTAGCTTTCAGTATTAACAGTGATACACGTTGTCGTTTGTCGTTGTTCGTCTACTTGTTAAATGATAAATGATAAATAATTTTATTTCTGTAAGTAGGTTTGTACAAACACTTTTACACGTCAATCATATTTTAAAACTAGATGAGGTCGGCGTTTCCTATCTGAATACTCTGAGAAGAAAGGCCGAAACAAACTCAGAGGTCACAGTCTCTTTTAAAGTCCAGACATAATCTTGGTCCGATCATGTGAAGACCATGTAGATTTGAGTCTGAAATGGTCTTTTGAGGAAAAACCATACAGAATGAGTGAAGCTGTCCAGTCAGTGCACGCATTTGTCAGTAATCGTGCGGCTCAACTCAAAACTTAAGGAGCTCAACGATTCGACGAACAATACCAAAGAAAGGACATTTGGTTAGGCCGCATAAATTACTCAAATTGGCAGACTATGATTAAAACTAATTAAGAAAGAAAAAAAAAGGAAAAACAAACTATTGATAAATGTTACTATACTATTGGCGAATACTTAGATGACAAATTAATTTAGAATGGCATTACTATATTGTTATTATATTATTTATTTTTCATTAATAACCGATCTGCAAGAGTGACTTAAAATAATTGACATTAATCGTAACTATTTTTTAATTTACATTTTTATTGAATTAAGTTTTTAATCAATTTGTACTATTTTAAATTTGAACACCATGTCTGTACGCCTCATGGCATAAGATAGCGGTAAATTTCATCCAAGTTTTTTTTTTTTGGTTGGTATATCATCAAATGACCTTTCCCGCTCTGGGCGGACCGGAAGGGCGTGTCAGACTCTTACTGACTAAAACCCACTTGTGTTCCTTCAGTTGCCTGTGCGCCAGGGCCACGGTAACTCTTTCGAACAATCCGCGACCCAGGCAGATTTCATCTAAGCTAAGATCTGTATTTTATAAACACCTATGTCAACAAATAAATAAATTATTATGATTATGGATAAAGAGTAATGTCCGATTTTAACATAGTCGTACGGTTCTCGACAGAAAATAGTTCATAGAAAATGTTTTTTTATAGGACGAGAATGTCACAAAAATCCATCGCTTCTGTTCGCTAGCAATATCAAAATGTGATCAGTTCTATGATCACTGATTTGTCAAGCGTCATGATTATGCCAACTTTTTTTTTAAAGCCTACACTCTTTATTAAAAAACATCTAACCATGTTATAAATTAAGTAGTATGATAAAGTTCCTCGATATGATGGCCTCATATTCTTCAAAACCGACGGCACTGTATTTTCTTATAACGAAATAAAAATAAAATCCCTCTTATGGTCAACGCCACCAACACTCACGCGAATACCCGCCAGCTGCTAAGGCGTTTACTCTAAATAACGTTGGAGGAGACATCCCGCAAATTTATCGTATCCGACGGCTTCGCGAACAAAAACCTCTTTAATGATATTGATTCCGTTGTACAAATGAATATGAAAAGTGGGGTGACTAAGCTGAACGTTTATTAAAAATTTTTGGATGTGCAGAATTAGTTATGTATACATTAAAAAGACCTCTTATTTATGTGGCTAGTACTGTTATGTATGACACACACTGACAGCGCATCTTGGGCAGTTTTATTTATTCTTGCCACCGTGTTGGCTGGGTAATCTTTTGAACAGGTGAAAAACAAGTTAATTTTTAAGGTTAATCGAATCAATCAAAAGTTATTTATTCAAATCAGGCAGTTTTCGAACGTCAAAATTACATCAGACAGTCCTACAAAACGCCCGCCCTTCACCACTTCCTAGTGCTTTAGCTGAGAAAAAGTGGCGCATCAAATTCCCTACAGCACAGCTGTCTGTTAAGTTAGAAGAACTTGATTCTGTACAATATATAGTCCTCCAGCACGCGTAGCATGACCATCATAGAAACGGGTTTTGTCGGCGGAAGAATAGACAAATATGACGTTCCGTGAAGACAGTACGCGGGCAGCAAAGTAGAAAGAGTCAACTGCACTTTTTACGAAATTCAGTAGTTTATTCACGTTTCGCTTTTATTTTGCTTATATCTCGAAAATGGTGTGTCCTATCGCAAAAATAATTAAAATTTCGACCCCCTTTAAGGAGCCTTTAAACCCCTAAAACTCAACATGTGGGTAATAATTATTCACATTTTCCACACAAAAAGTGAAAAATTCAATTTTTCCATTCCATTTTTATACTTTGTGGCAGTCGAGTAAATAGTTTTCTTCTGTTTTTAGCATGGCGATTACAAAATCAAATTGTCTTCACTACGTTAGACAACTGTCAGTTGTCAGTGTGATTTTGACGTTTGGGATAGAAAACTTTCTTCTGAAAAAGTCTACATATAAAAGGACCTAGACAACGATCGGTAGAAACGAAAGGCAAAATGACGGATTGTAGAAGGATTTTTACGGTGCGATGTCAAAAATGGAAAAACGAAATGTCACTTTGTATAGAAATAGCTTGTCTTGTCTTCCAAGAAATAGAAAGCATCATGCTACGCCTGCAGACCGTATTTCGGCCATGGCGGCCAATCTCAACGGAAACTAGCCTCAGGCGCGGGAGTTATTATAGTGCACAAGTGTGTGCGGAGACACAGGTGCTCTGTCTATGTACAATAGTAGGTATGCAAAGTAATAAAAAATGCAAAACAAAGAAACACAATAAATTAAATTAAATTATTTGCCATATTACAACACAACTCATTAATAAAACATTGTTATGATTAGATTATGTTAATAGAATGTTATTATATTTGCTCAAATCTACTTATAGCTGTAGCACAGATCACTTAACTAAGGGCTGTATTACAGAACCTAACCCAAAACTTGAGCAGTCAAAGTCACAGTCAAAGTCAAAGTTTTTATTTGTAAAACATAGGTGGGTGTAAAAACAGGTGTTGTAAATAAAATATGTATACGTACACTATGTTTTGACGTTCACGGCGTACAAAAATCAATAAAGTAGGTATCTAAACTTAGGTATGTATGTAACAGAATTAAATTTCATTAACATTAAATGACAAAATCATTCCACGCTAAATGACATAAAACTTATGCTAAAACAAAGTTAACAATTATACATACAAAATTTGTACAAATTTAAATTATTTGAATAACATAATATTAAATATTTTATTATATATTTAGAGGGTGACAAATAATCAGCATACAACTACATATCTCTAACTCTTAATGCACATATTTATCATAATAATTTGTATTATCGTTTAGATATTCATTAACTGAATAATAAGCCTTCTGCGCTAAGAAACTGTTTAAATGTTTTTTTAAATTAATCAAATCGCGTTCGTCTCAAATAGGCTTCTGTATTTTGTTATACATTCTGGGTGCCATGCCTAGAAAACTTTTTGTGTATTATTATTAGCACAAATCTCATTGTTGCGACGCGGCGACGTTTCGACTTCAGTATTTCAAATAGATGTAAGTTCGATTTCACGAATACTGCTGTGACATAAATATATAAACATGGCAGGGTTAGCAACTTATACTTTAAAAAAAATGGCAAGCTTCTGTCGGTTGATTTTAGCTTGAAGACAGATCGCAAATATTTCTTCTGCGCCTTAAATGCGATGAGGTACTTAGACCTAGTTGCAACCAATCAAATGAGTTTAAACAATTTTTAGTAATGTCTGAGTCTTTTTTTTTTTTTTTTTTTTTTGGGTGGGAAATCATCAAATGACGTCTCCCGCTCTGGGCGGAGCGGAAGGGCGTGTCAGACTCTTACTGACTAAAACCCACCCGTGTTCCTTCATTTGCCTGTGCGCCAGGGCCACGGTAACTCTTTCGAACAATCCGCGACCCCGGCAGGCATCGGTCCTATCGGACCCCGTCAATGGTGCTGACATCTCTTTGAGGCGCGCGTGGAACACGACGCGCCGTCGACCCGGGCCTGGTCCTTACCGGACGGCGAGCTGCCCATTGCTCGCCGTCCGCAGGCCCGCGCCTACGGTGGCCGGGAGTCGGCAATCGACTCCCGACGCCCAGGGTGTCTCCTCCTCCTGCGGCGGCTAGGGGCGCGAGGGCGTAGAGATTGCCTCTCCCTCTCGCGCTCCGCCTCCTCCTTCGCGAGCATTACTGCTTCGCAGAAGGAGGTGACGGCTTCCCATTCCCTCTCGCTCCGTACCATGGCCTGAACCAGGGCCGGACGCGAGAGGTCGCCGCCGCCGATCGCCGCCACGAGGACACGGCGGTGCTCTGCCCAAGCCGGGCAGACCTCCACCGTATGCTCCACCGTGTCCTCCGGTCGATCCACACAATGGTAACACCCGGGCGTTTCCTCCCGCCTTATTCGAAACAGGAACCTCCCGAAACATCCATGTCCGGTGAGGACCTGCGTCAGGCGGAAGGTGAGGACGCCGTGGCGCCTCTCAAGCCACTCCTCAAAGAGGGGTCTTACCGCCGCAATTGTGGCGTGCCCTGCGCTGGGTTGCGACAGTCGCACTCTCCATGCCGCCATGAGATCCCGCCGGAGCTCTATCCGCTGTGCCGCGATTTCTCGCGGCAGCGGAGTTACGCCCCGGCGTTTCGCCTCCTCGCGCCACTCCCAGACGTGCGCAAGGACCTTTGCCTCCAGATCCCACGGCGGCAATCCGGCAAGGAGGCTCGCCGCTTCGCAGGAGACCGTGCGGTATCCCCGTACCATCCGGATGGCCATGACCCTTTGGGACGCTTTCAACCGGCGGGCTGGCCGGAGCCTCAAGGAACGCGCCCACACCGGTGCCCCGTAAAGGGCCATGGACCGCACGACCCCCGCGTAGAGCCTCCGGCAGGAGGCGTTTGGCCCCCCCAGATTGGGCAAGAGCCGCTTCAAAGCAGCCCCGGCCCGCTGCAGTCTGGGAGCCAAACGTCGGAAGTGCTCGACGAAGTTCCACCGGCTGTCGAGGACGAGTCCCAGGTACTTCATCGTCGACTCGACGCCGATGTGAACCCCTCCTACCGTTATTTGGGAACCCGACAGTGGCGCGTTCCGAGGACCATGAAAACACATGGCCTCGGACTTGTGCAAGGCCACCTCGAGTCCCAACTGCCGGATCCTCTCAACGACTGTCGCAACCCCGCGTGTCATGAGATCGGCCGCCGCCTGGTGCGACCTCCCCTGCGCCAGGACCAGCGTATCGTCAGCGTAGCACACCACGCTGACGCCGCTAGGGAGGTCGGCGCGCAGCACCCAGTCGTAACCGATGTCCCACAGATGCGGCCCCAAGACCGATCCCTGTGGGACACCGCACGACATCTCTCGCCGGTTCCATTCTCCCTGGTGACCGAGGTAGATAACTGCTCTATCTGCCAAATAGGCCTCGACTACACGACAGAGATAGGTCGGCATCCGGTGATACCGGAATGCCTCCCTGATGCAACTCCAGGGCAGGGTATTGAAGGCGTTGGCGATGTCTAGAGACACCGCCAAGACGACCCCACCCCGGGCCACAGCATCCCCCGTCGTGAGGGCTCGCACGCGCATGATGGCATCCACCGTGGAGCGCCCCCTGCGGAAACCAAACTGGCTCTCCGCCAAATCCGGCCCCACCCGCACCAGCTGCCCGACGAGGCGGTCTGCAATGACTCTTTCAAAGAGCTTGCCCACCTCGTCGAGCAGCACAATGGGCCGGTAAGCGGACGGAGAGTCCGCAGGGCGCCCCGGCTTCTTAATGAGGACCAGTTTCCCCGTCTTCCAACGAAGTGGGAACTGGCCCTCCTCCAAGCATGCGCTTAGGAGCCCTCTTAGTCGAGGCCCGAGAGCCTCCAAGGCCAGGACCCAGGCTTTTCCAGGTAAGCCGTCGGGTCCTGGGGCGGTATTCTTGGCACTCAGCCTACGTACCGCCACTCTCAACTCTACCTCGGTCACCTCAGGAGCAACGTCGTCATCGTCGGGTCTGTGGTACGCAGTTGGCACCGCAGGAGGCGGAGCCATGGGCGGGGGAGTATGCTCCCCCCGCGAGGGGAACAGAGCGCTCACCACGCCCTCCACGGGCTGGGGCCGGAGACTCTGAGTCAGCGGGGGAGCCCATGGGCGGAGTTTCTCCCGCACCACCTTATATGGGCGCCCCCACGGGTCCCTGTTCAGAGTCCCCAGCGACTCCTCACGGGCCAGTCCCCTGGCCCGCAGGATCTCCGCTCGGAGGGCGATCTTCGCCACTCTGTAACCCTCGTACAGCTCCGCCTGAATGGCTTCCGTATCCGGAGGGCGGATACGGAGCCTACGGTGCCTGGTGTACAGGCGCCGCGCGGCAACGCACGCCTCGCGCAGAGACGTTAGTTCCGGCGACCACCAGTACACCTGGCGCCAGGCGCGTCCGGGCTGGACCCGGGGCATTGCCATGTCACACACTTCTGACATGGCCTCCCGGAACCACTCTGCCTCGTCGTTGATGTCAGCAGGCCTGTCCGGTGATGACACCCAGGCCTGCACGATCGAGGCTTCCAGGAGGAGCTCCCGGTCCAGCTTCTTCAGCGCCCACCGCGGACCACTCGGGGCCTGTCGGACCAGCGCGCTCGAGGTCTGGGCGGAGACGTCAAACCGGATGTACGGTGGTCGGAGTACGTCTCCACCCCCTCCATGACACGCCAGTCAAGGACACGCGGTGACAGAGCGGGGCTGGCGAACGAGATGTCCACCACTGACTCGCCCCGCATCCGCACACACGTGGGGACAGAACCCCGGTTTAGGACGACCAGGCCTGTCTCCAGAGCCCAGTCCTCCACCATCCCGCCCCGTGTGTCCGTGTACCGGGAACCCCAAGCCGTGTTCTTGGCATTGAAGTCCCCGAGTACGAGCACGGGCAGGGTATGGTACCCGACGACGACGACTCTCAACTCCGCAAGGGAGTTGTGGAACTCGGCGAGAGTTCGGCTCGGGGAGAAGTATACCCCTACCACAACAATCTCCCCGAACCGTGCTGCCACGCAACCCCGTCCCCTCTTGACTGCCTCAAGCGACGGGGTACCGGCGGCGGCCGACGAAATGAGGGTCACTGAGCCGCTCAGGTCCTCCACCCAGTCATCCCTGGGCGGGACAAAGTACGGCTCAGCGACCACGGCGATGTTGATCGACCACTGCGCCATGCTCTGGAGCAACAGATCCTGAGCAGCGGCGCAGTGGTTGATGTTCGCCTGGAGGAGGCGTAATGGGGCCATTATTGGCACTCCATATCAGCCCCCTCCCGAGCCCCCTGTGAGGGCCCTGCCGCGGTGGTTGCGGCAGCTACGACAGTAGGGGCGGCAGCGGCGGCGGCAGTGGCGGCGGGTGCGGCGGTGACGGCGGTGGCGGAGGGCTTGCCCCTGCCCCTGGCTTTGGCGGGTGGAGCGCAGGCCTTACTCCCAGCCCGGTGATCGGCCGGCTTGCCAGCTGCCGCACATAAAAAGCAGTGCGGCGTGGCATTGCACGAGCCGGCCTTGTGACCGGGCTGACCGCAGCGGAAGCAATGATCGCTGCGGTCCACCTCCGAGGTGCATTGCACTCCCACGTGGTTGCCCACTTGGCAGCGGAAGCACCTCAGAGGTCTGGGTTCCAGCAGTTTCACCTGCGCGGAAACCCAGCCCACCAGGAGCCTTTGGCCCTCCCCGGCGACTTTCCTGGCCGCCGCCACGGGGCAGCTCACCGTAACGGCTCGCATCCCCTTGTGGTCAGGACGGATGATGCCCGCTCTCACCTGTTCGGCAGAGCAACCCCCAGTCCTGACGACGGCGGCCACCACTTCAGCCTCCGTCACACAATCGTCCAGGCCCAGAATGCGCATGTCGATGCACTTGGTGGGCCTGGACACTCGGGCCTCGTCCGCATTTAGGGACGCCCTGAGCCTTTCAGCCAGAGCGTCAGCGGTTGGGCCGCTCGCCGCACCGGGCACCTCCAGCATCCGGGCCCCGGTCGCAGTGACCCTCATCCGGATGCCATTGGTGACGCCCAGCTCCTGCAGGTTCACCGCCGCCCTCGCCTTCGTGAGCACGTCGCGGTAGGACACGCCCTTCTTTTCCGCTTCCGGCTGTAGTGTTATCACTACAGCTGCGGACTTCGGGGCGCGGAGCCTAGCCGCGACGCTTCGCTCCTTGCGCCGCTGCCGCTTCTCCTTTCTTTTGGCCGCCCTCGATGCTTTACCCGCCTTCCGCTTCTCTCCGGCTACTTGCCATTCGCCTTGAGCCGGAGGAGCTTTAGGAGGCGGGGGGGGCGGCCGACTCGCCGCCGGGACTAGGGCCCTCGCCGCCTGCTTAGCCACCCCACCCTTCTTGGGCTTGGGCGGTGCCGACTTAGCCAGGGGCGGCTTCGCGAGATCTGGTGCTGGCCCGCGTAATGTCTGAGTCTTGATTGAGGTTCTGTAATACGGGCCTTAGTTAAATAATCTTACTATCTATATAAATAAAAATCAATTGCCAAAAATGTTTGTCCGAGCATTACTTCAAAGTGGCAGCACCTATTTGGCTAATTATTTTTTTGTTGTGTTTGTAATTGTCAGGACAAGGTTTGTATGAGATTTATTTTTTAAATCCACCGGTAATATCGGAAATTCGGATGCTATTTTTGTATGAATATCACCCCGGGCGACGCCGGGCACCAACAGCTAGTTTACAATAAAAATGAAATGAATGAATTTGTACTAGACATGTACGTCTGAAGTTACAAGCAACCCAAAAAACAAATGAATGCCTTTAATGTTAAAGGTCAGCTAAAAATAATCACATCCTAACTAAATTGATTCCAGAACGGAACGCTCCATTTGGCGGATGCCAATCTAAATCCTTATATTCCTGGGCTATATATCGTGTCGATGTCCAAAAGAACAGGGTCCCATATGCATAAAGTTTGTGTTTTAATAGCCGATTCTATTGAAAAGGGTTCGGGGAATTTTTTCGCTCGATTGCTTTTAGACTTTGGGGTAAGTTAAAGGAAAAATACTGGCCATTGAAGCAACTGAAAACATTTAAAAAATAATCAGACTGTATACCTACTTATGGCTGGTCCACAGTCAAAGTCAGAGTCAAATCATTTATTTCTAATAGGCACTTTTGAACCTCAAAATGTACAAGAAAATAGATTTGATTCTAGTCGCCCAAAAGGTAGTTTCGATGGAGAAGAATGCGCAAGAAACTCCACCGTTATTCTTTTAAAATGTTTTACAATATTTTGTATACATTAATTATATGTGAAGACGATGCACTTAGAATAAAATTACTATACCACAATAGGTAAAAAGAATCTACTGAATGGCAAGGCTTTCCTCATAATAGAAAAGCGACGAACATTGATAACCACTCTAGCTCGCTGTGTCGTACGGTACAAGTCCATAGCCGATTGCAGGCAGCAGCAGCAGGCGACGTGTCACCGCGACACTACTGATTTCTATGTATTTCTATGAAAACGATATGTCGCTAGCTATGGAAGGCATTTCATAGAAATACATAGAAACCATTAGTGTCGCAGCGACACGTCATCTGCTGCTGCTGCCTGCAGTCGGCTACGGACTTGTTCCTTTTGCGACTCCAGCTGATCTGTTCTCTAAAAATCTCACCATGAAAACTAAGGTGAAGTGAGCTGTCAATAGTGTCAAACCCTAGCATCTGCGGGGTAATTGTGTAACACACTAACAGTAGGAATAGCTTTAATTTTGACAGTTCAACAACATTCATTGCGTTATTTACGTTGTTGAGCAGACTAATTTTTCAAACATACGAAGCAATGGTTTAGCAATAGGCTTCAAAATGATTCAGATTGTGATAGATAGTGTGTTACGCCGATGGGATGACAGCTCACTTCGCCTTAGCGTTCACGGTGAGATATTTACAGAATAGATCAGGTGGATCCTAACTACGTAACATACTTTCTTTTACAAGCCGAAATATTTTGAATGAAATTCCTAATCTATTGCATATATTGCATACTTATGTGTGTTTCCAAATGGCAATAATCTTGGCTGTCAACTTTGTAGCGACACTCCTCTAAATGCTGATAGATTGAAAATAGAATCCATGGCTGAACACTGACCCCTAAAATACAGGTCCAGACCAGTACCCTAATTACGTAACACACTTTCTATCACAATCTGAATCATTTTGAAGCCTATTGCTAATCCATTGCTTCATAGGTTTGAAAACTTTGTCTGCTCAACAACGTAAATAACGCAATGAATGTTGTTGAGCTGTCAAAATGAAAACCATTCCTACTATTAGTGTGTTACGTAATTACCCCGCTGGTTAGGATCAGATTTGTGGCAATACATTCATGTGCTATTTCATTATTACTGGCTTGTAACATGTATTTTTAAGGGTCAAATAATTATATATACTTTTTTTTTATTATTTATATGTTAAAAAAGTCGTCTGCTCGTCAACGTTAATAACGCAATGCATTGTGTTACATTTTCAAAATTAAAGACATTGGAATTGTATGTGTTACGCAATTACCCCACAGATTATTGGATACATTTTTCTAATATTTTTTTTCACCGTAAGTCGGAAATTTACACAGTTAACTTACTTCTCATAGTGTCTGGGTTTCTTCTTCTCGCTTCTGCTCATCCATTAAGCCATCCTTAAAGTCAACATATGGGGTCGTGAGGGTAGCTCGTCTTCATGACTTTCTAACATGATTTTAGATTTTCACGTACAGTTGACCATCCCAGCCGTCTCTGTATGCCAAAGATCCTTTTATTATGTAACTTTTTTGAGAACTTAAGAAAGATATTGGGTGAAATGGGATGTTTTTCTCAAAAGGAAACTAGAATAAATAACTTTGAACAAGTAGTGACATACAATATAATGGTCAGTAATATTACACATTCAGTTTATTGGTTACAAGACTGTGCATATCCTAACTATTTTTTTTTTTTTATTGATATTATAAATGCTAAAGTAAGTTTGTTTGTTACCTTTTCACGCCTAAACCACTGAACCGATCAACCTGAAATTTTGCATATACGTTTTCTAGGGTACAGAAACGGACAAAGGATATCTTCCATCCCGCAAAAAAGTACTGTTCCCGAGGAAAACAACAATAACGTCCTTATGATAATAGATGGCGCCACGTGTCTTTCGAATCATGATTGAATTATAACCCGAATTGATAGTCAAAGTCTAAATTAACGCGAGCGAAGCCGCGGGTAAAAGCTAGTCGTTAATAGTTTGAAGATCTTTAATTATAGTCATCATTATCCACAGCCCGATTGTTTTCTGATCTTTCATTCTTGACCATCATTATCCATAGCCCTACGTCACTCACTGGGCATAGTTGCCTCTATCTGCTTATGCCAATCTCCACGCTCCTGTGCCGGTATCATTCTGGTTTTTACTATCGATAGCAACAATGTCATCAGCCCATTAAAATCTTTAATGACGATTAATTAAAATACAGAACCAAAATTGTACTGAAAGTGATAAATCATGATTTAGAAGTAATCAGAGAAAGAAAAAACATTCCGTCGACTGGCGTTAAAATAAAGGTCAAGGAATTTTTCATTAACTAATTACTCTTTGATAATCCACTTAGGTACAATAATCCTTCTAAATTCGCTTCTAGGGACAGCAATTAAGAAGTAATAGCTGTCTTAACTTTAAATAGCCTTTTGTGATTTAAGTTCTTAATCTTTACGTAGTACAAAAAAGTCATTATGACCGATTTCTGTTAATGACTTATAATAAATACTTGAGTGCCATCAAGCATTTGGTCATTCGCAATAACGTGCGCATATTGGTACATGCCAAATTTACTGTGCTATTTAACTACATTTTCTTGCCAATAGTTGTATACACTATTTTTAAGATAATTTAAACCATCATGAATTCTCATCACGAAGCTCCTCCGTGCCGTTGTGATTTCGTAAGTTACCTCATTATTATATTTTATACTCTATCGTCTCTCGGACGATTAACGTTTGGGAGAATTTTACCATATTCTCATTGTCCTTGCCACATCTAAATTTATTATTATTATTTCCTTCATTTCATATACATATAAATTATATTTTTAAATATTAGAATATAAAAAACATTTAAAAATATAAAGAAATAGTGGCCCACCAGTATCGGGAACAGGATCCAAGCTACGGTCAGGGCTCCAGAGAGAGGAACCTCCTAACAATGCTGGCTGTGTCCAGAAGTACCGCCTTCTGAATCAAGCCCTTGATCCAGCTGCCCAACGAGAGCCTCCTCAGGTGTTGGTCGAGGCTCTTGGCTGTTAAGCCATTGACTGTCACAACTATCGGTACAAAGATCGCTGAGTCCACATCCCACATGTCGACAGTCTCGCGAGCCAAGTCAAGATACTTGATTTATTTATCAATAGTTTTATCAATATCTATCAATGTTTATCAATTTTATTTTTCCTCTCTGTATTATTAGCAGTGGTGGCCCAGTGGTATCGGCCCCGACTTACGAGTTGTAAGTCGTGAGTTCGAACCCCGGCAGGCGCTTTACTTTGTGTAAATAATTTCATCACCACTGCTCTCAAGCGATGAAGGAAAACATCGTTAGGAAACCGACATGTCCTAGAACCAAAAATTCGAAGACATGTGACATTACCAACCCGCACTGGGCCCGCGTGGTAGATTACAGCTCATTCCCTCTCGAAGAGAGGAGGCCTGTGTCCCAGCAGTGGGAACATTATAGGCTGATTATGCTACGCTTATGCTATCCTCTCTGTATCATTACTATAATTACGTTTGTAGGGCTCGCAAGAAAAGTTAATTAATCTGCTACTTTTACACAACATCTAAATTTACCAAAATTATTCGATACATTGTATTTCAGCGTTTCATGTAATAGCTAAGACTTAATATTCTTGTAATTTTACTTCTGTTCTGATTTTAATTAAATTATGTAGTCAATAGTGAACTGATGTGAATGTCTACATTTATATCGGTAATTTTTATGGTGTACATAATAAAGAGTATTCTATTCTATTCTGATGTACTTGTACTTGTGAATTGTAAAATCAATATTTATTCTATCAAACATTTCTCTCCTCTTTCCAGGTGAACAGCTGGCTAGACAAACACGAGAAGTACTTCTTACGATCTTCACCCATCCCAAAACCGACCACTTTCTCTCAATATGTGTATGGGACAAGACCGAACCATTACCACGATAAACATCTGTATTATACGCAGAACGTTCCTGGCATGTCTGCTTCTTATCAAGTGTCAATTTTGAGGCCGATCTATCATTTTTAGGTTTGTTGATGAAACTAGAAACCCATGCCTTGAAACTTTTCTACTTTCTTTGTGGATGTGAGCATTACGATGAAAAAGTATGTCAGTATTTGAAAATAACGATGAAAGATGTTCAATAATTTATTACGAATAAACTATTCTGTTAAAAATGTAATGTGATTTATTGTTTATTTATTTTATTTATTATATATGCACACAGTAAAATACATAGAGATATAACGTTTGAGTGCAAACTAAGTACCTCCTGCTTATTTCTTAAGAAATTTCTTGCAGCAGACATGCGAAAGGAGAAATGAAAAACAAATATACGTGTGTAGTGTGTGTGCGTGTTATTGTTTTTTCATTTTGTAACCAAAAATATTTTAAACTAGCTTCTGCCCGCGACTTCGTCTGCGTGAAATTTCTTGTTCCCCCGACCCACCCCGTCGCATCGAAACTTTCTTAGTTCTTTTTTCCGTAAGAACCTTCTACAAAGTATTAGAAAGTCGTTCTCAAGCTATGGCGTGACCAAGGGAAATAGAGATTCATTTTATATATATATGGATTAGAGAATATCTTAACTAAACAAAAACACTTTTATTGTATAAACGCAAAAAAGTTGTGTATTTAAAACAAGAATTTCGAAACCATTATTATAAAAATATTGTCCCAATACAGTATTTCAATTATCATCAAACGCAAATAGCGGTTGACAATCAGCTCAATAACAATGAAAACTCAATAATAATCAGAATAACAATTATATCGATATTTTACGGCTTCAATGTCGGTTCATTATCGAATGGCTGCTATGTTAGCATATTAATTGGACCAATTAATATACAAAACGATTCATTTTATCATTGTTTTGATTTAAAAGATCAAGGAGCTACTAGGGTGACCTACGCTTGATTCAGTGGGATTGGTGATTGGTTGTATTTATGACGAGACCCGTTTCCATTAAATTTTTGAATTATTCAGCAGTTTCAATTACGACGTGGCGCTAAAAAAATATATAACATAAAACCTGCGGAATAATTGCGTAACATACTATCAGTAGGAATAGCTTTCATTTTGACAGTTCAACAACATTCATTGCGTTATTTACCTTGTTGAGCGGACAGATCTTTCGAACATATGAAGCAATGGGTTAGCAATAGGCTTCAAAATGATTCAGATTGTGATTGATAGTGTGTTACGCCATTAGGGTGCAGGCTTGTATTCCCCGAAGGGTTAGGAAGAGGTGCACCACCAGCTATGTTTAACTCCTATGTAATGTTCATTGCCATCAACCGGGCAGAAATGTAGATTCACAAATCAGAAATCAAAATCAAAATATTTTATTTCACATAAACCAACGTGGGCACTTATGAAACGACAGAAGCTAGGTGCACGGTTCCAATTGGTTGTTCCAATTCCGGGCTGCTACTGCGAAATTCCAGATGGAAAAGCCCAATATCACTTCGCCCTGTCCGGGAATCGAACTCAGAACCTCATGTTCAACAGTAGCACTCGCGGCCACTAGACCTACGAGGCACTCAAATCAACGATAGAAAAAATAGAGTTAAATTGTAACTATACTTTTTTTTCATTTGCATTTGCATTGCAATTTTGCACAACGATTTGTAAATCGTAGTGCAAAATTATTGCTTATGGCCAGTTCGTGCATTTATGTGTGAACAGTTTCATTTAAATTCTAAATATATATACTCGTACATACGGCGCGTGATGATTTAGTCAATTTATTATAACACTTTTTTAAAGTTGTAATCGATTATTCTTACTCTGTGGTTTAGAATTTATTTCTTCAGTGGTATTTTTAACTTAGAGCGGGTAACACCGAATGGCGGCGCGTAGTGTTCTACGTGCGCCCCTCTCAGACGTCGCGGGGGGAGTCAAACACCTCACATTCCACCGCTCGACCGGACGGGGCCCGCAGGGGCGGGCCGGCACCGGCCGGGGGTTGCGGAAGATTTGTACGTTCCCGCGATCCCCGGCGTAGGTGTGAGACTGAACACCGGGGTGGTTTTTAGTCAGTAAGAGTCTGACAGACCCCTCCGCCCCCCGACGGCGGAGGACATCCATGAGGATTTTCCACCGCGGAACAAAAAAAAAATAAAGAAAAAGGGTAACACCGAATGTGGTTGTGAGTGTTATGGCGGCGATGGCGGGCACTTGTGTGAAATCATCAAATGACCTCTCCCGCTCTGGGCGGAGCGGAAGGGCGTGTCAGACTCTTACTGACTAAAACCCACCCGTGTTCCTTCAGTTGCCTGTGCGCCAGGGCCACGGTAACTCTTTCGAACAATCCGCGACCCCGGCAGGCATCGGTCCTATCGGACCCCGTCAATGGTGCTGACATCTCTTTGAGGCGCGCGTGGAACACGACGCGCCGTCGACCCGGGCCTGGTCCTTACCGGACGGCGAGCTGCCCATTGCTCGCCGTCCGCAAGCCCGCGCCTACGGTGGCCGGGAGTCGGCAATCGACTCCCGACGCCCAGGGTGTCTCCTCCTCCTGCGGCGGCTAGGGGCGCGAAGGCGTAGAGATTGTCTCTCCCTCTCGCGCTCCGCCTCCTCCTTTGCGAGCATTACTGCTTCGCAGAAGGAGGTGACGGCTTCCCATTCCCTCTCGCTCCGTACCATGGCCTGAACCAGGGCCGGACGCGAGAGGTCGCCGCCACCGATCGCCGCCACGAGGACACGGCGGTGCTCCGCCCAAGCCGGGCAGACCTCCACCGTATGCTCCACCGTGTCCTCCGGTCGATCCACGCAATGATAACACCCGGGCGTTTCCTCCCGCCTTATCCGAAACAGGAACCTCCCGAAACAGCCATGTCCGGTGAGGACCTGCGTCAGGCGGAAGGTGAGGACGCCGTGGCGCCTCTCAAGCCACTCCTCAAAGAAGGGTCTTACCGCCGCAATTGTGGCGTGCCCTGCGCTGGGTTGCAACAGTCGCACTCTCCATGATGGCGGGCACTTTGTGATGCGATCATCACGTGGTGCACATGCACAGATCCCTTGGCTCTAAAAGCAAGTTTAACAATTGTTGTGATTAGACTTAATCAGTGATAATCATTGTAATCATTACATTTCATAGTTAATATTTGAAAGTAAATTAAGTGTGTTATTTTGCGAGTATTATTTTCCAAACACCTGCACGTACACGCACATGATGAAGGACCAACAGATGACGGATCAACAACGAGACGTGGTGTCTCAGCCGCTCGAACATTCCGTCATACATAACAGTTATATTGTGCGCGCAACCAGAAATTTCAATGATATATGCAAGGAATATGATTTTAATCCATTCAAAATTAGTGTGCATTCAGCCAGAAGTCAAATTTTTCAAGTAGCGGTAGGTTATATTATTTGTTTTTGTTCTTATTATTTTCTCTATTATTTCATACATATAATTTATGGTAAACCAAGTATTCATATTGCTTCTTACTTTAATTAAGGCGATGTGTTTTTTGTTTTTATGCTCACACCATAAGTATAAGTCTATACGTGAGGATTTGTAATTGACTTTCTGGTGACTATGGTTTCCTTTTTTGTCTGTTTTATTAGCTGTAAGTCCCCCATGTACTGAAATAAATAAATAAAACAAGAGGACGATTAATCCTTTCTTCACAACACACTGAGAACCTTGCCTAAATTGGAATATAAGTTAACCCACTAGAGTACCTATGCACATTCAGCCAAGTAGTGGCCAAGTACACTTCTAACGCCAGAGAGCATATTCCCACAAGTGAGTGGGTTCTCGTGCAAATACGAATAACTGGTGCATGAGCCAAATCTGCATCTTAGAAAGCACTTATGTCACTCAATCGAACTGCAAAGACTCAGTGTAAAACAATTCTATAAAAGCATATTGATTTGAAAATTTGGTATTGTTCTAGCAGATGTTGTTGCTAAATATCCTTCTTATAATATTATAAATGTGAAAGTCTGTGAGGAAGGATGGATGGATGTTTGTTACTCTTTCACGCAAAAACTACTAAACGGATTTGGGTGAAATTTGGCACACATATAGACCATGATCTGGGCAAGAACATAGGCTACTTTTCATCCTGGATCACAGACGAACTCGCGGGCACCAGCTAGTTATATAAATTTTCTAAGTACACTGTTAGGACGAGGACACGAACATCATTATGTTACAAAATATTTTGTAATATCACAATACTAAAAACTTACTATTTTTTATATATGCAAATAGATTAAAATCAAATTCAAACTTTTTTGTTTTCATAAAATTTTCTCTTATTCCTAGCAGTTAGGTAAGTTCCTTTCAAAACGTCTAGGCTTGATTCGTTGAAAGGATGAACCAAATATAGAATTGATTTTCCGACCCACTGGTGTTTGCAGACATAATGAGATTCGATGTTAATTCGGAAGACGTACCAACTAGGGCCGAAGTATTGGATAAAGAAATAGGTACCTGTGACCTTAGAATAGGTTGGATAAAGGTCAGTTTCCTTATGTAGGTGACATAAAAGTAATAGTAGACTATACTAATATTTTAATATCGTGAATGTGAAGACTATGTGGGTCATTGTTGTTTTTTTTCTTCTTCTTTGTTAGTTTTAATCCTGGTCTGGCAGTTTGATTAATTTGTTCGACCTACCCAAATGTCCTTTCTTTAGTGTTGTTCGTCGAATCGTTGAGCTCCTTAAGTTCTGAGTTCAGCTGCACGATTACTGACCAATGCGTGCTCTGACTGGACAGATCCACTCAATCTGTGTGGATTTTCCTCAAAAGCACATTTCAGACACAGATCTACATGGTTTTCACGTGATCTGACCATGATTATGTCTGGACTTTAAAAGAGACTGACCTCTGAGTTTGTTTCGGCCTTTTTTCTTAGATAGGAAACGCCGACCTCATCTAGTTTTTAAAATATGATTGACGTGTAAAAGTGTTTGCATAAACCTACTTAGAGAAATAAAATCATTTATCATATACCTATACAACAAGTGAAAAAAGAGGGAAATTAATTCGAGGGACTAAGTTTGATCCCGAGAGCAGCGAAGGATTCTAGATTAGAATCCTGAGCGGAGCGAGGGAAATAAGGACCGACATGTTTTTTTTTTCACGATTTGTGTACTCTACTTTTTACCATTGACTGTGAGAAAATAAATAGTAGTATAGTATTTATATTTATCACATTTTATTATTTAATCGTTAATAAGAGAACAAAGTATCCTAACCTAACTATAATAATAATATAATAATCCTAACTTCCTAACTAATATTATAAATGCGAAAGTAAGTTTGTTTGTTTGTTACCTTTTCACGCCTAAACCACTGAACCGATCATCCTGAAATTTTGCAAATACGTTGTCAGGTGTACAGAAACGGACATAGGGTACCTTAAATCCCAAAATAAATTCTGTTCCCGAAGAAAACAACAATAAGTTTCTTACGATAATAGATGTCGCCACGTGTCTTTCAAATCATGATTGAATTATATTATTGTAGAAACTTTAGTTATGTACCTAATACATTTTACGAGTCTAGAGTGTCGATATACCGGTTTTTCATCCTCCTAACTATAATTCCCCGAACAACCCGAATTGATTGTCAAATTCTAAATTAACGCGAGCGAAGCCGCGGGCAAAAGCTAGTAATATATATAATATAATATAATATAATAATAATAATATATTAATATTTAATATTTTTAATATTTAATATTTTAATATTATATTTAATATTATAAATGCGAAAGTATGTTTGTTTGTTACCTTTTCACGCCTAAACCACTGAACAGATCATCCTGAAATTTTGCAAATACGTTGTCAGGTGTACAGAAACGGAAATAGGATAACTTTCGTCCCGAAAAAAAGTATTGTTCCCGAGGAAAACAACAATAACGTTCTTATGATAATAGATGGCGCCACGTGTCTTCCGATCATGATTGAATAATAACCCGAATTGATAGTCAAAGTCTAAATTAACGCGAACGAAGCCGCGGGCAAAAGCTAGCTAAACATAAACATAAAAAATGATAGTGTAATTAGAACAGTTTTTGATTTGAATACGATATTTTTTATTTGTTTGTATAGCTCTATGGAACAGCCCCATTCTCCAGCCAGTAGGTACTTTCAACACGTTTTATTTATTGTTTGTACCTACATAATTCGTATAATGCATGCTTGTTCCAAATTCAAAATGTTTTTGAATACTCAGTTACTAAAAGAGAGTTTTGTTCACTGTTATCGTTGATTTAAATCCCTTTTTTCGAGTGGCAATGGTAAAAAGAGTATTATTAAATTAAAAAGTCCAATAGCAGTCTAAAATAAATCATCTGACTTGACGTGAGGTCATACAGGTTGAACCTAGCATAAATCTCGGGTCAAACTGAAGCGGATCTCACCAGGGATTATCTCGCGCCGATGTGTCAACAGTGGGGTGTTCCAACTAGCGTGAATGTCGCGTGGCTTCCAAAACCAGTGGCACTATATGAGGGCGCCAGTGACAGCTTACAATTTATAAAAATACAGCTTATCGATTCGATAAATTACAGTTCCAGCGGTACGGCTTATTGTGGCCCGTACAGCAATGTAGTTTGGGATCTGAAGTATTTGAACACATACACATATTTAGATGCTCTTTGAAAAGGTTTTGTAGCCTTTTGTGTGAGACACTTGAGCTCCTAGGCTAATTGTTAATAGTTTCTTATTATTACGATTTTTTTTATTATTTATAATGTGTAACTGTCAGAACAGTTCACCTCCTAGTGACTTTAAAGTTTTATACACCAAGTAGTAGTAGTACAAGTTTTAAGTTTTAACAGCGCTGTGGGCTACATTATTATTTAAGTTACTTATGTTTTTGTATTTATAATATTTCATAAAAACATCATTCATCATCATCATCACATCATCCATCATTCATTTCATTTGATTTTGTGTTTGTTTTATTTTGTGTTTTCTGTTTAAATTAATAAATAAATAATGTAGCTGTTTGTTCTTCCTATTTAATAAAATAAAATCCGTTTTCTCACATTTAGCAGTCAATATTAATGGAAATTCATAAAAAACTTTCATACGTCAAAACCATCATGCAGTGGTACCATTGTAAACATATCGCGCATAACGCAAAGTACGCGCGCAGTCGCATCCAGCGTCTCTTGCGGGATTCACCTCGCTGTGGTTAGAGCTTAATACTGCCACCCTCTCCCTCATAATAAAGTCATTTATTAAGTATAGTAATTGTGTCCTCATATGTCCTTGTGTGGCTTATGTTGCAGAATGCGGAAGTCTGACTCTGTTGGCATGTGGAAAGCTTCATGCTTGCTGTTAATTTGACCGAATCTGGACTGAAAACGCGCGTGGCTACGCCAGAGTTCACTGGGTTGCGCTTTTATCCGCTCCGATAAAGGTAAATTGTTATATTATAACGTATAGTTATAAATATAACAATTTCTCGTTCAAACATTCGCCAGGCATTAAACTTCCTACTTATTATTTTTTTTCACTTCCTACTTATTATTCATTTCTCAAGCATACATTACAATCAATTCCCAGCATTCAGGGCATTTGTACAGCCATACTTAATTCCGAAACAAGAGGCCAAGCTCTCGTGGGACAGTAATCGTATTACGGACGATTCGAAGATGCATTCCTAATCAATTATTACGAGCTCTTAGGATAACAGGGAGAAAGGTATAGTTAGATAGTTTGATCTTTGCAGATAATTTGGAATTAAATATATACTAATACCCACTTCCACCGCCAATCACTAAACACATTTAGCGCTAAACGAGTTTAAAACATAATTCTGTTTCTGTCAAGTGTTTGAAGATCACAGAGACAGAATGATGTTCAAAATTCGTTTAGCGTTAAACGTGTTAAGTGATTGGCGTTGCAAGTGTGCCTTAGTAAAAAACAAAGTCGCTTTTCGCGTTTATTTTTTATTCGAGATGGTTTTGTTCTTGACTCTAGTCTAGGTCAGAGATGACAAAGACAAAGTCGACGAGTGAGCTTACCCAGAAGAAGCCTGTTCACTCTCACTTTGAAGAAATTTGGGTTGTATGCGTTTAGAAACACAGACGCAGGTAGAGAGTTCCACTCTTTTGCTGTGCGCATTATAAAAGACATTTGGAAGCACTTAGTGCGAATTGGTGGAATAGCAACAAGGTAGGGATGGTAACTTGCAGTGCGTCTAGATGTCTGATGGTAGAAGGGGGACGGTGGAATGAGGTCGTGGAGTTCATGAGCTTACTCACCGAAGTACAATCTGTAGAAGGCCGACAAGCAGGCAACCTTGCGGCGATGAGGCAAGCTGTGAAGCTTGGAATTCATCAGTTTTATATCGCCAATGAGCCTCTTAGCTCTGCGTTCCACCGAGTCAAGCGCAGCAAGTTGGTATTTAGCTGAGACATCCCAAAGGTGGCTGCAATACTCCATGCAGGATCGAACTTGCGCTTTGTAAAGGGTTAAAAGCTGTCCAGGCATAAAGTATCGCTTCACCCTATTTAGGATGCCCAGTTTCTTGGCCGCAGTTTGGGCTTTGTACTCGATGGCGGCGCCGAAGTTGAGACCAGATGTCAACTCCATGCCTAGGAGCTCGAGCCAATCAGTTACAGGAACAGATGTGTGCATCTGTTCCTGTAACCTTGTTTCTGTTTCTGTCTCCTCCGTGTACCGAAAACTAGGAGATTGGTCGAAACGACTCCTTTAAGCGGTAAAAAGATACGCCTGTATTTTGGTGGCGCTAAAAGAGACCAGAATATCATCACCCCACTGGGAGACAAGGCTTAAGGTCAAATCTGTTCGCTCTACCATGGCCTCTCAAGGAACAAACTTCGGCCCCGCTGGTTTTTGCGCTGGTCAAGTATCTCTCTGACACAGCAGTGTCATCTGCGTACCCAACAATACCAGGCTGAAGTAGGTCATTGATGTGCAG
Source organism: Dryobotodes eremita (assembly GCA_917490735.1). NCBI lineage: Eukaryota > Metazoa > Arthropoda > Insecta > Lepidoptera > Noctuidae > Dryobotodes > Dryobotodes eremita. The sequence goes on along the minus strand of OU823254.1, from coordinate 3,259,161 downwards.
CAGGAAAAGTTGCAGAGAGAACAGACCCCTGAGGAACTCCGGCATCAATAACCATAAGGTCAGAGGAGCAGCCGTCGACGCCTACTCTGATCGACCGTTCACTAAGGAAGTCTGATATCCAGCTACAAAAATCAGCTGGGATGCCATAAGCAGGAAGCAGTCTGTCTGTGTTCCCGCTTAGATCTTCTTAACTGCACAATGGATTTTGATGCCGATTTTACCATAATTTAGAGCATTTATTTCGGCAGGTTTGTGTGCATAATACATTAATATTTCACTTGGATATATCATATAAAAACTCGATGTTTTGTCAAGTTGCCATAGCACCGTGCGAAGCGGGAGCGGTTCGCTAGTAAGTTGATACTTACTAGCGAACTGCTCCTGCTACGCAGGGGTTTCGATAAACATTTATTTTAGCTTTGATGGATTAACGCCAGCAGATGAATACCATTTTTTTTTAAATGTCTTTTTTTATAAACTCGTACATTTAAATAATATTGAGTGACCAATGCGCGTACCAGTGTAACATAAGCATAGCATATACTGTACTAGTGTGCTTAGGTGCAAACGTATATGCTTACGATATAAAATGAAATAAAAAAGAGATGAAATTATAAAATACCAGTTTTAAATTTTATTTTGAAGGTGTCAACCTTCAAAATAAAGTTTAAAACTAGTATTTACGCATCCGTCTGGATGCGTAAAATTAAACTGAAAGAGATACTTACGTATATTTCCTTTGAAACTCGAAAAATCCAGCCAAAAATCGCATTTTCTTTGAATGAGGATCTTTAAAAGCTCCGGTATTAATCCGGGCCGGGTAAGGCTTGGTATAAATTGCGGTAGCCGGGTAAAATCACACGAAACCCGGATGTTTTGTACATACCGGTCTCAACCAGGATTATTTTCAATGTTTGGTTGCGGACTTATACGGATTCTTTTTCTTTCATGTTTTCTTTACATTTGGTGTTTCTTTTTTGGACAAAGGTGTTATGTTTCTTTTTACAATGGTTGCAAAAAGTAATATAAGGCTATTGTCGACATTACGAACTGGATAGGTAGGTTTGACATCGACTCAGTTGCAAAAACAAACTCATTTCTACTTTAAAACATTACTGTCAGATATTTATGCTGCCAGTAGGATGCCACATATTTTTGCAATATAAGCGGCACTGAGTGCAACATAGAATAAAACTCGAAACAATACTCGTATACTGTCAGGTTTGGTTGGAGGCCTTAGGGGCGCTATGGAGCGAGGAAGGAAAAAATATCGTACATTATTTTTTTCGAAATTTACTTAGTTTGTCGATTCTATCGTAAAGAACAAATAAATATAATTCTAAAAGCCTCTTAGTGTTTGCATCTACGACTAGCCGTTTGTCGTAAAAATGATATCGAAGGGACCCGTTTAGAACTTGTGATGCAAGAGCGAGAGAAGCAAGCTCGGGACTTAGGGCACCCCGACTCAGACGGGTTAAATTCGAAGATCAGGCCTTTGTGGTTATTTTTTTTAAACCATTCAGAAGTAGGAACCCCGCTTAGCGGGGCGCCGTCGACTACCCATACGTGCGTCGTAGGGCCATGCTTCTCAAAACCTTAATGGTTTCTATGGTCAAGATTAACCCGATACTGCAATAAACTTTGTAGATTTCAGATTGTTTTATCTGAAAAATTTACCGTTCCAAAAAAAAACTTTTTTTTTTTCTTTGCTGATCTTAGTGCCCCTAAGCGTATACTGCAACTCCTGCTACTCCGCCCCTAAGAAGACCCACTGACCTCAGGTTTCTAAGCTACCAAAGTGATGTCAGATATTTTTGATCACAACGAGGTATCACATAGTAATAAGTTTATGCTAGTGACTGTACCTATAATATATAAATAGCTACATACTACTTCATTTATTTCCTTTAAGACTCTTCCAGAAACTTTCTATTTTTAGCTCTAAACATATCAAACAGAAACATTTCAATGACCTGTCTACCTGTTCTAGTAGTCAATTATTTTGATTACCTCTTATTTGAAAGCCTTATAATTTAACAAATCTACTTTTCCAGTTACAAAGGATATAAATAGAACAAAGTATCTACATATTTATAGTCCTTTGAAAATATTCTGCCATTGGAAATACTTAGAAACAGCTATTTTTGTAAGGTGATCGTACTGTAAGGTGTCGTTCCAAATAAGAACACAAAATAATGAAATTGAACTAGCTAGATTATCGAACTCAAACGGTTCCTCGCTGAAGTCATTCGTCCTACTACCTACGGATGAAAGAGAAGTTAAGAGTACCATATTGAATTTGAAATCTTCTAATTCCAGTGGTTGGGATGAAATTCCCTCCATTTTACTCAAACTGGCTGTCGACACTCTCACCATAGCTATTGCTAGGATCTGTAATTTGAGTTTCACCAATGGCGTATTTCCCAACGCTCTGAAACAGTCGGTCATTATTTCCATTCACAAGTCTAGGGACAGAGACTGTCTCGAATTATAGACCAATATTATTACTGTCATCCCTCTATAAAGTTGTTGAACGGATTATGAACATTAGACTTAAAAAATCTTTGAATCCAATCAGCTTCTCTCAGATAACCAGTTTGGGTTCAGAGAGAAAAAAAAAAACAACTGCTCATGCCATACACAAGCTTATATAATTTAACGTCGATGAACGAACTCTGGATATAGGGGATAAGACCCTAGGAATTTTCCTGGAAAAGGCGTTCAACACAGTTTCTGTTCCCATACTCCTCAATAAGCTTGAACACCTTGGTATCCGCGGTATTGCATTGGACCTTATAAAATACTACATTTCGAACAGAACTCAATGAGTTAGAATTGATGGCTACAATAGTCAAGAGGAAAATGTCCAATTCGGCGTGCCACAGGGTAGTATTTTGGGCCCTACATTATTCCTCGCTTATATTAATGACTTGAGTAGTCTCGATCTGAAACAAGGACAAGTAATCTCCTTTGCTGACGACACTGTACTTTTGTTTCACGGGCGCTCGTGTACTGAACTGTTCAGCCTGGCTAATGAAGGATTTGCTTAAGTTACGGCTTGGCTTGATCACAACCTTACCACATTGAATGCACAGAAAACAATATATTTAACCTTCAGCATTAGGAATAATACGCAACCACCAATTAACTTGCAAATAAAGTTGCATATTTGCAAAAGTGCTGTAGCATGTTCCTGCTATACTCTCACAAAAGGATCCTCTATCAAATATCTGGGCGTGATGATAGACCAAAATCTTAACTGGAGGGAACATATCACTACCGTAATAACTCGGGCTAGGAAAATAATCCATGTATTTAAAAATCTTCGTAATATTTGTGACCTGAAACTACTTAGAACCATTTATTTTTCTTTACGCCAATCAGTATTATCATATTGTATCACTCTTTGGGGAGGTATATCAAAAACCGCAGTGTTAAGTCTCGAAAGAGCTCAGCGAGCAATATTAAAAATAATAAGCTTCAGGAATTTTAGATATCCAACTCATCTATTATATAAGAACTTATGTTTGCTCACAGTAAGACAAATATTTATAAACAATGCTATATTACTTCAGCACTGCAAGTTACCGATACCTAATATCACTACTAGGCGTAAAAAAGATCTGGTGTACTCCATACCTAAATGTAAGACGGCCTTTTCAGATAAAATTTTTGACCACCTGGGGCCTCATTTATAACCAGTTATCGAAGTCCGTCATTTACGCGATTCGACTCTCTCTGTTTGCCAAAAAACTTTAAATAAATATCTCATCGAAATGAACTATATTAACACAGAAAAGCTATTAACATCCATATCATAAATACATACACATTCTTATTCCATGCAAATACATCACACACTCGCACACATCACACACGCCACATCATCACATCTACACATCTACACACACATTCACTAACCTACATTTCACACAAATAGAGCAGTTCTTCTTTATGTTTATAATCTCCTTTTGATTCTTTTGTTGTATTAGTTATTATCGACACAAATTTTATTTTTATCTTGTTATGTTTGTTGTTAACTTGTAAGTTCATAACCGTCTCATGAGATCCAAACTTATTTTTTATATTTTGGTCTGAAATTTTTGCATATACTTTTAATATTTTTATAATTACCCTCGTTAATATTGTCATCAAATCATCGAATGTTCAAAAATACCCACTTAGTATCTGTATTCTTATAGCCATACTCATAATTCAGTGTTTTATATTTTAACAGTCTAATGCAAATCATCGTTAATTTTGTGGAAGTGTGTGAGTGTTTGTGAACGAGGAAGACCGACCTGCCGTGATACAGTTTTGACTAGTATGGAGGTCGGTGTGAACTAAGCTCAAACAACCGCATATACACAGGTATTTAATTAGACATATGTAATTATTGTTATTTTGTACTAGTAGACACAAATCACAGGATTGTTGGGATTTGTGTGTAAGGTTTGTTCTTTTATATTGTCAATAAACTTTTTTACTGTGGAAGAGGTACTTCAATGAATAAAAGAGAACTTCATTTTAAAGCGTAATTATTTAAATAATCAAATAATTTTATTTTGAGGAGTGTTCCGTACGTCCTAATGAAATATCAGAAAAGATCACTCATGTGTCTGTCTGGCTGTCTGTTCGTCGGTCACAGTCAATTTGCTCCGAATCTACTGTACTGATTAAGTTGAAATTTGGTACACATAAATGAATTTCTGTAACCCAAATAAGCACGCGTAACATAAACAAATGAATAAACTGTACCGTGTTGCATATCAAATGAAAAGACTTATTGTGAGGATCTTAAATATTTTATTTTAATTTTGAAATAAACAGTTTAAAGTTACTTACAGATTACAAGATAACCTATTAGAATTCTAGAGTCCTCAAAAAACAAGGTAAATCTTTCAATATTGTGCGTACAAACTTACAATCGCAGTTGGAATGTATGGAAGAACATCTTTTACAACTACAAAGTCAAGTTTGTCCTTGGGGCACGGTAGTACCCCCGCGAAGATGGGCCAGAAACAAAAAGCAGGGGGCACTAGCGTTTCGTCGTATTTTGATACCCTCATAGCTTCTGCATGGATAATGCTAGAGAGCTCAAATTCTCAGGATAAAATAAAGTTAGCAAGCTTATGAAACACACAAAGTTTCATGTATCTAGCTTTGGATTTTATTAATACCTAAAATACGTGGATTTTGTCATTCACTGACTCACTCGCTCGCTCATCAAACCTCTAGGGCACTTCCCGAAGTCCCAGAAAGCTGAAATTTGGTATTCAGGTTAGAATTTGAACAAAAAAATAAAAAAATTACTTGCCTACAAGCCGCCATGCCAAGCCGTACATTTTGAACAAGATGTAAGGTTTGTAGAGTTAAGCCTTCTAGAGCTTGGGGCTTGGCTCTACATTAGATCTGATAACTTTTGAATAGTGAAAGCGATAAGTAAGTCCTGACAACCTACTGTACATGAAATGTTTTTGGCGGGTAACATATTTATCGTACGGAACCCTCTCCACGCGATTTCAACTCCTACTTTTCCGGTTTTTAGGGTACCGTACCTCTAAAGGAAAAAACGGAACCCTTATAGGATCACTTTATTGTCCGTCTGTCTGTCTGTCAAGACCTTTTGGTCAAGAACGCGTAAAGGTATCATGCTGAAATTCATATAAAATAATCAGGTCTACTGTCCCTTAGAGCTGTGAAAATATCAAACTTCTAAGCCAACGCAATCAAAAGATATAGCCGTTAATGCCGCAAATTTTCGACACTCGCAAGGGAATCAAAACCTACAGGGTACTTCCCGTGAACTCATAATCTTGAAATTTGGTACGAAGCAACGTTTTATAGCACACATAAAAGCAAAATTCCGAAAACCTTAAATTTTTTGTTACATCACATAATAAGGTTCCAATTTAATACTTAATTAGTATTTTTGAACCAGATTTCTAAAAATTAAAAAACTTTGTAAATAAATAACTTTGATAAAAGAACTTTTGCAAGGCTGCTGCAAGGCTAGTGTAGGTATTTCAGTTATATTATAAAATGAATGATATATATTAATATAAAATAAAGGATTACTGAAACGCTAAAGAGACCTATGTCTTGTCTTGTCTTTGTATGCTCCTCCAGCTTTCCACATTGTAATGTTATGGATTTCATTTAGCAATAAAAATACCACAACTTTTACTTATATACCTACAGGTTTGTAAGGAATCCTCGGTGCGCGAGTCCGACTCGCACTTGGCCGGTTTTTTTAATTTTTATATGATGACATACATCAGTCGGCTCCTTAAGCTGACCCCTAATTGTTTTCTGCCTTCTAAATTCGTAATACAGTTTACCTCATTGTTAGACCGTTCCCTATGTGATAAGGGCAAGGATCTTCAATGAATTATTTTATTGCTTCTTGAAATATAAACGTATATTTTTCGTAATGAGAGTGAAGTTTGCTGCGACGGTGCTGCCACCCACCGGGAGCACGGGAACGCACGATATTCACGCCACAGAATGCTGGCGCCATTCGCCACTAGATGGCGTTGTAGATGTACTGAACACTCATAATCTCATAAGATTATGAGTTATTATGGCATACCATTATCTTATAATTACTCAAAAAGGTTGCATGGGAAAACCATGGTAAACATGTTAAGCTTCTACAGAACCTACCTGAACCCGTAGATGAAACACTAATTTATTTCTTACTAGCTTTTTAATATTAATTAGGACAGGATTAGGAAGTTAGGATTGAGCGTAAACTATCATATTTTATGTAATGATACTTAAAATATGATAGTTTACGCTCAACATTTTGAGAATTATGCGACCAAAAATATTTTATTGAGCTCTGTTGTACGATTGTTTTATCATGATACTATTTTATTTTTATAAAATATTTTTGAATAACTGTTTACTTTGAACATTTGACAATTCACTATTTTTTTCTCTGGCTTATACTAAGTCCCAATACGCCTAAATATGCGACAAAAACTGAGCGTTTTCATACGTTTAGGCAGCGCCTTAATACTTTTCAAAAATCACCTACAGCTCCGGTAAGAAACTACATTCAGTTACAAAACGCCTCTTCCATGGAGACTAATATTTCACGCATATCTGTCTACCTCGTCTACAAAGCTAGGAGATCACTAGAGCATTACTCATACAAGTCTACGCTACATGAATTACTGATTTCTCTAAGCTCTACAGTGTTTTTTTTTTTACTGGTACAGTAGGGAAACCAGAATCAGAATTTTTTAAAGTTAAATTTTATTTATTTTTAATGGACATCTTGCACTTTACTTTTTTCATGATAAAAAGCTAATCTTTCCTAAGATAGCTTCCACGTATTTCTTATGAATTCGCATTTCCCCTTACTGTCCCAATTTAAAAAAGGACCTGGAATTTTTCAAAACAAGTTTTATGTGCAGGCCCAGATTTAAAACATTTTGAATTTCGAACGGTTAACGTTTTATTAGGTTTATTAATAACTTAATTAACTAACAAAGTATTAAAATATAATAACCTAACCACTATATAATAACCCAATATAATAACCTAAGCACTTTACTGTAGGCTTAGCCCTGTCCGGTTAATTTCGGAAGTCAGTGTCTTTGGTTGTATGTTTTCGTTTTTGACCACCGACTACCGAAATTAAAGTTATTTTTCACGTTTTTTGGTTTTTTTTTGGAAGTCGGTTGTTTTTTTGTAAAAAAAGTTTTTTTTACTAACCGGATAGGGCTAAGCCTACAGTAAAGTGCTATAAGCATCTTTTGACGTTGACAGGGTGGTTCTGTTTTGTGGCAAAACAAGATGGCGGCGTTAGTTCAAATTTATGCCATTTTTTTTTGCCTATTGATCCTGGAATAGCAGGAAATAGTGCTGAATGGTATATACCAGGAGAGAATAGTGGTCAGTATAAAGCAGTAGAGAACGTGTACGGTGAGACGCGTAACACAATATCCTTCTTTTTTGCAAGTACAAATGAGAAAATCCGTTCTGCAGACCCCAAGATGCGTGTTGCGTACCTACTGTAGCTAAGCGTACTCGTTCAACGAGTAGATCACTTAAATATGAAAATGTACCGACATTTTACTACATATAATTTTACCCAAGAAAAAATTTCTGTTATCGAACCCCAACTACACTTTAATGATAAGAATAACCACGTACTAACGATTGGGTATTCCCAAAAGGTTTTTAATCAAAGCTCTGAGAGCCCTGCCAATAAAATATGGGCCCATTACAATTTTACGTGCCCTATAAAGGGTATTATACGACCAATCTGTTAGTAAAACGGCCGGATTTTAGAATTGAGGATTAAGATGCAGTTAAAGGCATTTTTAATTGTTTGTCTATCTTGAAATTGGTGTTTAATTAGGTAATCTACCTCTCAATTTTGATGTCTTTTTTTGTTTTTTACAGGATTACCTTTGCTGAAAAGTGTCATTAGCTGGATTAGGACACCTTTTTATCCCGATATTCCCACGGAATCGAGACTTATGTGGATAAAACCGCGGGGCGTAGCTTGTATTAATCCTACTAATATTATAAATGTAAAAGTTTGTGAGGATGGATGGATGGATGTTTGTTACTCTTTCACCCAAAAACTACAGAACGGATTTTGATGGAATTTGTAACACAGTTAGTTTACAACCTGGATTAACACATAGGATACATTTTATCCCGGTAGTACGTTCGAGTGGGATAATTTCCGACAACCATGCGGGTGAAGCCGCGAGCAGAAGCTAGTATATTATAACTGTGAAATAACTGACTTGACTGCCTCGTTGGTCTAATGGTTGCAAGCGCAACGGCTGAGCGATTGGTCTTGGGTGCGATTCCCAGGTCGGGCAAAGTGTTAGTGGGTTTTCTCATCATGAATTTCTCAGTAGTAGCCCGGAGTCTGGATATTTGGATGGAGGATGGTCATAAGCTCACCCCCTGTCACATACTGGCGAAATATAGGTGTACTATGTACAAGGCTTGGGATTGAGCTGCTCCAATAAAGGTCAATGGGCAATTAGTATGGGAAAAAAACCCACGGCGGACAGAAATGAAATTGTGAAGATATATAGATAAATGTCTCTAGTTTATCATGGTAAGGGTCGCTTTCTTGTGGGTTGTGGGAATTTTGAAAAAAAAAACTTTTTTACATTTCACATTATTTATTCGGCATGATCAATATCCACTGTGATTTCATCTAAAATACGGCAGGGGCTTCGATTTGTTGTTGGTGCCTAGCCCAGGATAAAAAATAAACTATACTGGCAATATGCGCGCAGCTCCCGACGGTACGGCGGCCGTGTATACACGAGCAGTAGTAATCTTCAACACTTTGTCTTCCTTGTCTCGCTGGATTTATCAAAATATATGTGTAGTATTGTCGCGCTCTGACATGTCACGACTGAATTCGTCCTCTTATCAATATTTTATTGTTTATTAAGCCTTGGTGACGATAGAGCTCTATCAAGTAGACACCATTTGGTCTCATGTGTTCATGGCAGTACGACCTGGCCAGTCTTAAATGATAGCTGCCCAATGTGAATAATATAAGTTCTTCATAGGTTAGCTGTGGGAAATCTCTAAAATCTGGATTGTTTCCATCTAATGGCATGAATGCAACTCTTTGTCTATTTATGTTGTTTTCAATTACGTATTGCGCCAGTTCGTTCTCTCTATTCATGTTGTCATTTATAATGTTAATAAACTGCTCGACGTATACACTATCTTCATACGGACGCCTGGTAGCGTTGATAACTGCTGCCGTGATTTTGAAGTCCGCCATCATATTTCGCATAGCTACATTGAAATACGTATGTCGAAATATTTTATAATCTTTTTTAAAACGGCCATTTATGGCCTCGATTACCCATCGACACATTGTAATCAATCGTGACTTATTGGCATCTACCGTCGTCAATTGTTCTCCTCTTCCTGCGGATGGTGGCATATGTGGAACATAACCACATTCTTCAATTAAAGGAATTGAATCTCGAAATCCACGATCTAATATAAAAATGTCATTAGGTCTTAAAAACCAAAGCCAAGGGGATTCTTCACTTTGTAACAGATGACGCAGGATTGAGGCATCTGACGTTGTCGCTGGGTATGGCCCCACTACGTCTATTATATAGCCATCGGTGCAAACGACCAGAAAAGGCTTCACTAAGTTTCTGAATTTGTGAAGACTATAAGTTTTTCTTTGAAATAAAAAATTCGCACTTTTTTGGACATACAAGTACGTTCCGTCCATCACAAAAATTCCATTTTCATTTTGGTTACCACCAAAAATATGGCTCGGGATCGAAAGGTTTCTGGCTACTGTATCTTCTCGAGTTAAATGATCCAAGCCCAAATACCGCGGCACAAAATCTTCAGTTAAGCATTGTCTAGCTATTTGTAGCTTTCTCTCAAATGTTCTTCTAGACATATTGAATTTTGATGCTAAGCGCTCATCCGAATCGCCGGTTCTTATTTTTACCAAATAAACACCTAAAACGGTGGCAGGATATTCAGATCTGACACGAAGAGATGGAGTTTGTTGTAAAATGGTGTTAAATTGAATTTTAGTTAAAGACGTCCAAAAATGCAGCTCGTCATCATCAAATTCTTCAATATGTTCAAAGTCCATTTGGTTTCGACGCTCATATCCCCATTTGTACAGACTTATTAAGTCTAGCACGTGTGCACTATTAAAGTTTTCATGGGTTATCTGACCATTCGCAAGCATGTCCCAATCATTTGCCATTATATGGGGCTGGCAAGCTCGTGCTAGATCGGGTACATATAAATTGTGATTATGTAATAGATAAAATCTGGCATATAATGGCACACCTCGTGTAACAATGTTCCTGCAGTTTTGAAATATGCAGCGTCGTGCAGTATTTGATGCTCGTAAATATCCAGGAATAGTAAGTAAACCTTGACCCTCGACTGCTATTCCTTGATCAACTTGATTATGTGGCTGCCCTTGTGTATGCTGATTGTGCACAGCGCGATCAAATCTTTGCCAGCAAGGATGACATATCGATCTAGTACCATCAAAAGGAATCTGAAATAAGTTAAAATATAACAGTTAATGTTTGTCAATTACGAGACATTGATTTTTGCAATATGGCTATCCGCTGACTAACGATTGGGACAGACAAAACTGATAAAGCATGCTAATACAAAATTTACCTCGTGTGGTATTATTTCTTGTAACAATAACACTGCGTGATTCCGATATCTTTCTAAAAACAGTTCTGTTAGTATGTGTTTTCTGCGACGTAACGCGGATCGGTTACACACTACACAATTATTACTTCTATCCATATCAAATAAATTCCAAACAAACAGCAAAAAATCTGGTCCAGTAAACGTACGGAGGTAGTCGATAAAAACAATAGATAACAAGTAAGCGCACAGATCACAACGAAAGACAACGAAGGACTGCGATGATACGGTCGAAACAATGCGCCAGCGCAACGAGCGAGACGTGACCTAATGTGTGAGAGAGAGGGGAGCGAACGTATACCTGCCGATTTGATCACGCGGGACGCACATGCACTCGCCAAAACTTTTAATAGCTATTGAATAGAACGACAACTTATATTACTTAAATAAAGTATTCGATTTTTTTCATAAATATATTTTTGGTTCAAACTTTGTTCTCCCATGGATTCCAAATAAAGTAACCTTATACAATGTTAATTGAATTTATACTCTTTCATTTTATACCATTTTCATTCATGTCCGCGACCGGGTCGGATTCCGCCCAATGACCTTTACACAGTGAATGTTGATTTATTTTGCTAACTATTTTACACATGAATATTTACTGTAAAAAGTATTATATTATTTTCATTATTGTGATTATGGGGACTGTGTGGTTCATTGTTTCAGTTTTATTCTTGGTCTGGCAGTTTAAGTAGTTCATGCGGCCTACCCAAACGTCTTTTCTTTGGTATTGTTCGTCGAATCATTGAGCTCCTTAAGTTCTGAGTTGAGCTGCACGGTTACTGACAAATGCGTGCACTGACTGGACAAGCCCACTTAATCTGTGTGGTTCTTTCCTCAAACGACCATTTCAGACACCAATCTACGTGGTCTTCAAATATTATGACCGAATTTTTATATACACATTGATATTGATGAATTTTATCTATACAATGACATGAGTATTTACTTATAATATTATTTTAATTATTGTGAATGTGAGGACTATGTGGGTCGTTGCTATTTTTTTTCTCAGTTAATTTTAATCATGATCTGGCAGTTTGTGTAATTTATACGGCCTACCCAAATGTCCTTTCTTTGGTATTGTTCGTCGAATCGTTGAGCTACTTAAGTCCTGACTTCCTGAGTTGAGCTGCACGATTACTGACAAATGCGTGCACTGACTGGACAGGTCCACTAAATCTGTGTGGTTCTTTTCTCAAAAGACCATTTCAGATACCAATCTACATAGTCTTCACATGATCTGACCACGATTATCTCTGGACTTTAAAAGAGACTGTGATCTCTGAGTTTGTTTCGGCATTTCTTCTCAGAGCAATCAGATAGGAATCGCCGACCTCCTCTAGTTTAAAAAAATATGATTGACCTGTAAAAGTGTTCGTACAAACCTACTTACAGAAAGAAAATCATTTATCATTTACACCACTGCCAATCCTGTTGGAGAAAACAGGCGTAATGGTAGGTATGTTACTTCTGAAATGGTTTTGTGAGTGTGGATACGATTTATTTAAAAATGTAACACTACAGCTGCCTCAGCAATAGCTTTAAGCCTAAAACACTTGATATTTGTTTTACTTAAAGTTATGAGGACAGACGATTCAAATATCTAGTTACAAAACTGGGCCTAACTTCTTATCTCAGCCGTTTGCAGCCTTGCAATAAATTTAAGGGTTTTAACTAAGGATTTTACTCACTTAAGTTATTATGGCAAGATAAAACTAACTTTTTAAATGTACATAAGTCTACTTTTATAGCTACAATTGTTTTTATGTCAAAGAAGAAGAATGAACAAATCTGATAAATCTAAAGATAAAGTTCTCTTAAGTACCATCTATATTAAAACTAAATCATAAAATATACTAGTACTTTTCTGCAATAGTTAAGAGTTTAATATTGTTTAAATTTAACATCTATTCCGCTTTTATAGGGGCTCTTCGCTAAATGATAACAGTCGCATGAGTCGATTTTAAGTAAAAGTAAAGCTTACCCTAATTGATTTGGGTGACCCGTCTATATACCCCTATCTATATACCCCTCCTTGCCTTGGAAATCTCGTTGTTAAGAAGGATGCGCTCAGGTAGCCCGCGAAATTCAAAAATACTTACGTTTTTTGCAATTTACAGGTCACTGTCAGGTTGCAGGTTGATTAAAATATGATTCGCGGCGGTAACAAATATGGCATTACAGAATTATAATCATTAGAATCAGCAATACAACTCCTTAAGTTAGAATTGGCCTCAAATGTCATGATTTCGTGACATAGTCATACAATAGAGTAATATGAACTTAGAGAGATGTATTGATGATTTTTATGATTATAATTCTATAAATAAATATTTGTTACGGCCGCGAATCATATTTAGATCAACATACAACCCGATACTGACCTGCAAATTGCAAAAAACGTAAGAATTTCGCGGGCTACCTTGGCGCATCCCCCTTAACCGTGCGAACCTACATGTCTACCTATTTTGATATACATTAATAATAATAATAATAAGGACACCGGCCGCCGGACGGCTTAGGACCTCGAGGCCCACTGGCCTCTGACAGGGTCCCAGCTCCCGGCGGAAGTGTGCAGCGCATGAGATGGACACGATCCATCAATGAAAACGTCATGCGCTCATACTATGGGGCTACAGAGGGGGGAAACAATCTGACCGCGTACCGTGTCCGAATGCTCTCTCTTTTTCAGGTGCTTGAGCCAGCTATCAACGTTTCGGCACAACGACTGTCGGATCAGGTGCGGGTCATCCAACGTAATCATATGTTGGATGACACTGTACTTGATCGCCTGCGAAATGAAATGCAGAGTAGTCATGTCATCGCCCCCTCGTCTCAGACTGTTGTAATACTACCACAGTCTAACACGAGTCAAGTAGACGAGGAGAGTGATGACAGGGCTACAAACGTAAGTACCCAGTGCAATGAGGAATTGAGGAGTGCTTTGGAGGATGCGATTCGAGAATATCGGTTCATATCGCCCGAACTTAGACCACGCTTACCTCGTTTGCCCATGCATAATAAAAATAGGGCGCTGGTGGCGGTCCTGGATGCGCAGTTATCAAATTATTTTGATGACTGCGTAGACCTCACCGATACTCATTCGATTCTGTACTGCGCGGCTGTAGCGGCATGTCGTGTAGCTCACGTCAAATTTTCTACTGATTCTAGAGCTACACGACCGAAACCAGCCGTACCAGCTTGGCAGTGCAGAATTGAACGCCGTATTGGTGGGGCCAGAGCGCTCATCGGCAAACTAATCTGCTTCAGGGAGGGCAATACTCGCCCTAGAGTGATGCGCTTTGTGAGACGCGCGTTCGCAGGGACTGATATCAGCCCTCAGGATTATATGTCATGTGTCACAGAGCGCATCGACTTCCTGAAGCAGAAAGTGTATGCATGGGCAAACCGTATTCGTAGGTATAAGCGGCGAGTGGAGCGATACACTCAGAATCGTACTTTCCAACGCGATCAAAGGTGGGTTTATAGGGGTTGGGAGCGACCGGATCAAGATGTGGCTGACACGTGCCTACCAGATGATGATGCCATGTGTTCTTTCTGGCGCAATATCTGGTCGGTGCCTGTCAGTCACACCGAAGGCGATTGGGCTCGGAGAGTTGAGCGAGCTTGCGATCCAATACCAGAAATGGGGGCTATTACCATCTGCCCCCAAGATGTAACTCGTGCAGTCCGTCCGCTGCCTAACTGGAAGTCTCCAGGGCCGGACGGACTGCAAAACTTTTGGATCAAATGGTTCGTTGGATCGCACGCTCGCTTGGCGGCTCAGTACCAGACTGCTTTGGAGTCTGGTTCGCTACCCCAGTTCCTAACAACAGGAGTTACCCACCTGCTCCATAAATCAGGTAGCACTGCGGATCCCAAAAATTATAGACCGATCACGTGTTTACCGACGGTCTATAAAGTTCTTACATCCATTTTGAGAGCTAAAATCAACAAACATATAGACACCAACTCTATCATGTCTCCTTCTCAAAATGGATGTAGGAACGGGTCCCGTGGTACTAAGGAGCTACTCCTCATTGATATGGCCATTAGCCAACAAGTTCGTCGTTCCCGAAAGGATCTCTCGACATGTTGGATAGATTACAAGAAGGCCTATGACTCGGTGCCACATACATGGCTTATGAGGGTGCTGGAGTTGTATAAAGTAGATGCAACTCTGCGCACCTTCCTGATGTCATGTATGGGACAATGGAGAACGGTCCTTCACTATCCAGGATGTCGAAATATCCAGAGGAATAGCGAACCAATAAGGATCGAGCGCGGCATATTTCAGGGTGATAGTTTGAGTCCGCTTTGGTTCTGCTTAGCCTTGAATCCTCTTAGCACACTGCTGGAAGATTCAGGTCTAGGTTATCGGCTGAGGAGAGGTGGTCAGGTTATATCTCACCTCCTTTACATGGATGACCTAAAACTCTTTGCCTCCAACAATTTGCAACTGATGGAGCTACTGAAAGTAACTGAAATTTTCAGTAGCGCCATCAGAATGGAATTTGGTGTAGACAAATGTGCGGTCATGCATGTAAAGCGAGGGGAGATTGTGGAATCCGTCGGAACCCAACTCTCGGATTCTATAAACCTTAGAAACCTCTCTGCATCCGAAACCTATAAGTATTTGGGTATGTCGGAAGCATTGGGCATCAATGATACTGACATGAAGCAATCGTTAAAGGAACGCTTCTTTGGCCGCCTGAAAAAAATATTTAATAGTCTTCTATCAGGCGGAAACAAGGTACGCGCCTTTAACGGTTGGGTCATGCCGGTTTTGATGTACTCTTTTGGCATACTCAAATGGACTCAGACCGAACTCGACGCCCTGGATAGGAAGGTCCGTACACTGCTGACTGCAAATCGAATGCATCATCCACGGTCATCGGTAATGAGGCTGTATATCCCGCGAAAATGTGGAGGTCGAGGCTTTTTAAATGCTAAAAACCTCCACAATCGCGAGATATGCAGTCTCAGGGAATATTTCTTAGAGGCCGACGTGGGGATGCATCGAGATGTGGTCAAAGTGGACAAGGGCCTCACCCCGCTCTCCTTGGCTAAAGAGAACTGGCGCAAGCCAATAGTGCTTGACACTAATGATCGCATGGAAGTATGGCAGAGTAAGGAGCTTCACGGACGCTTTTTTCGGGCCCTACATGGACCCGATATAGATCAACTAGCGTCCGTAGCCTGGCTGCGTTTCGGTGATCTCTTTGGAGAAACCGAAGGTTTTGTCTGTGCAATTATGGACGAAGTTATGATGACAAACAACTACCGGAGATTTATTGTGAAAGACGGCACGGTTGACATTTGTCGGGCATGCCACCGTCCAGGTGAATCAATCAGACACATTATCTCCGGATGTTCTAGTCTAGCTAACGGAGAATACTTGCATAGACACAACCTTGTAGCCAGGATTATCCATCAGCAACTTGCTCTCAAATACAGCCTTGTAGAATCGGAAGTGCCGTACTACAGGTATGTGCCCGACCCAGTTCTCGAAAATGGAAATATCACATTGTACTGGGATCGATCCATCATCACTGACAGGACTATTGTTGCCAATAAGCCTGATATAGTGGTGGTGGATCGATTAGAGCGGCGTGCAATGATTGTTGACATAACGGTCCCACACGACGGGAACCTCGTGAAAGCCGAGAAAGATAAACAAATCAAATATCTTGACTTGGCTCGCGAGGTTGTCGACATGTGGGATGTGGACTCAGCGATCATTGTACCGATAGTCGTTACAGCCAATGGGTTAATAGCCAAGAGCCTCGACCAACACCTGAGGAGGCTCTCGTTGGGTAGCTG
This sequence comes from Dryobotodes eremita, assembly GCA_917490735.1. Taxonomy (NCBI): domain Eukaryota; kingdom Metazoa; phylum Arthropoda; class Insecta; order Lepidoptera; family Noctuidae; genus Dryobotodes; species Dryobotodes eremita. The sequence goes on along the minus strand of OU823254.1, from coordinate 3,242,121 downwards.
GATCAAGGGCTTGATTCAGAAGGCGGTACTTTTGGACACGGCCCGCATTGTTAGGAGGTTTCTCTCTCTGGAGCCCTGACCGCCGGTAGCTTGGACCCTGTTCCCGATACCGGTGGGCCACTATTTTTTATATTTTTAAATGTTTTTATATTTTTATATTTTAATATTTAAAAATATAATTTATATGTATATATATGAAATAAAGGAAAATAATAATAATAATATCTTTATTTTCTCTCTTCACAAAGGTTCACATATTTATAAACATAGAGACAAGCGTTTCGACAACAATACATATAATATGATCCTTTGTGAGAGACTGGCGTCCATACTAGGATACCCTGTGTGACGGATCACCAGGCTCTCACCCCGAATTAAATATAATTAACATTGCAGTGGTAATTTTTATAAACTCTAAACAAATTAAATATCGATGAAGTGAAAAAAAAAAACAGATATGTTTAAATTGACTAAACAAAAGAAAAACAAAATATTGAATTTAAAAAACATAGGTATAGTGTAATGTATGTGTAGTGTGCATGTGAAGTGTAAGGAGACGTAGAATGATGATGTGAGTGTGAGTGCGTAGGGTGTTTATTACAGTCAAAAACCCGAAATTATTAAATATTATGACTATGAGGGAACAATCAGTAGCTGCTCCGTGGCATCATAGTCCAATTTTTGCAACCAGACTGAGAGTGTTTTTTTGCAACGCACTTTGGGTAGGGCATAAAGTGACAAAATTCCGTTAATTTTGTTGTACAAGTAGTTTCCAAGAAAACCAAAATGTCGACGGGAGAAAGCAGTATGGAACCGAGTTGAAGGGCAAACTGCGTTATTTGTATCCTTTTGTTTACTAACAAACTTAAGAGAATAATGTACGTTCGAGTAGCTTGTTAGAGTGCGGGGGCTGAAGAAGGTGGGCAGGGAAGCGCGGGCGCGCGACGCGTGCCGATCGAGTAGACGTCGATGTTGTCAAGCTAGCGCGCACGTACATCCTCCTCTACCGCATCATTTTCAAAATGTCTCGTTACTCTTGGTTTCTTCATTACCTCCACTACACACGTTAAAGCCGTTGGTTCCGGCTGTCATTGGCAGATGTTTGACAGTTGTTACGGGTAGCCAGGAGCCCAAAAGTCTGACAACCAGTCTTACCAAGGGGTATAGTGTTACCCAGTGGGCTGAAGAGGTCAGTTAGATGCTCCATGTAAAATACTGGTATTCTGCTGCATCCGGTTAGGCTGGAAGCCAACCTCAAAATAGTTGAGAAAAGCCTAGGCAGCCGCTTTTACAAATATACATACATACATGAACTCACGCCTTCTTCCCATGGGGTAGGCATTTCTGCCTACCCCATGGGAAGAAGACTTTCGTACAGAACGCCACCTGCTTCGATACTTACATACTCCTTTTGCCTCGTTTACGTTCATACATCTGGTCATACACGCACGCCGGTTGTGAGTACTACGCAGCTGACCTTTTTGAAGAACATCACCAATAAGGTCACTATATGTCTTCCTAGGGCGTCCCCTCCCGGCGTTTCCACTCACATCTGTCGTGTAAATACCTTTTGTTAGTCGCCCTTCATTCATCCTCTCAATATGACGAAACCATCTAAGCCCTACCCTTTACAAATATTTTTCTCAATAATTGTGATTTAAAAAACTGAAGTGATGAACTACTGTTGTTGCTGACGGTACTCAGATACGAGCGGTACAACATGTCTAGGTCCCTAGTATGTGCTAGTATAGTAGGTATTTCGGTAAATATGTATGCCCTCCTAATGTTACAATAAATTTCCTCCCCACAAACAACAACTGAATTAAACGAAATTTATATCTTGCATAAAACGCACACTATGCAGCCAAACATATTATAAGTTGGGGTTTACATCGCTGACAAAGATGCTTGGCTCAACGCTGGTCCTGCTCCACAGGGGCGCATAAACTAAGTGATTAGCATTTGACAATATTGTTGGAGTTGCTGAAGATTGTAAAAACTGTATTTGAATAGTTATTTATAATTATTATTATTACTACAAAACAATCTAAATTGGTATTAATTAACTATTATTCTTATTAATTAACCTAACCTAACTAAAACTATTAACAAACTAAAAAATGGCGTCAAAAAATTCCTCCGCATCGCTGTCGACTGGTAATGTACCCAAGAGACTGGCGGCATTGCCACGTTGTATGGCAATGCTTAGCCTCTGGCCTAGGAAAAAGCCAGCCCTTGGGTCACGAGAAGTGTCAAACAGGCGTTTGGAGATTTCCTTAAATAAAATATGGGCACTCGGACCCCACGGCCCGAGGGTTTCAACCCCAAACGGCTCGAAAATATTATTACCGACAAGGTTGTTATACTTACGCCGCTTGAGGTTTTCTGCAGCCGCAGCAGCGGCGCCAGCACAGCACGCCGAGACAGGAAGATGGGATGGCGCAAGAGTATCGACACATGTTGCGTCCCACACTAAAGGCCTACCCACCTTCCAAGGAAATAAAGACATGCCGTCCGGTCTCTTGCCATCGTCGCGTGCCAAAACATTAGGTTCTAATACAGCTGGAACGCCGACGGTGACAAGAGCTCGTCGGATAATGTCATTAATGTTCGCGTGCCGCGGTATGCGACCCGCATACGGCTGCAAGACAGACCGTGGTGTCCGAGGCTGTTGACTACTTCTCCACAGTGACAGCGATGAGGAGAACAAAAAGGAGCTCCTAGACGCAGGGAAGCAGCGAGGCGGAAGGTAGTGTCGTCGAATAAAGTTCCTATGTTCGACGACGGTAGTGCATGAAGCCAAAGACCCGACTCCCACTTACTTACAGCCAGTAGGCGCGCACGCTCCACAGTAGTAGCAGACGTGTCAATTAAATTATTCTGTACTACTCTGCAGAGCTGCTCATCCCACCGTCTCTGGGAAGATGGATTGTCGGGTGGATCTAAAGTCGGACAAGCGAGACGCCAGGCATCTATAGCCTCGGTGAAACACGGCACATCAAAATCAATCAGTGTGGATGCTAGGATTTTCCTGATTAATTTCTCAGTGCCGTAAACCGAGGATATGTAAGCCGGTAAACTAATACTAGCAATTTTGCGGACGCCGAGGCCTCCCATACGAATGGGAAGAGTAGCTTGTGTCCAAGCTCGTCGTCTTTGAATTGTATACATTCAATCTTTTAGTATTGTAGTATTGCTTAGCACATTGTGTGAGCGCTATGTACCTACTATAAAGCTACCATTTACTGGGTACGTCTTTCATTGACTTGAATGTGATCTAGCGGCTGAGAGTTTATTAACAATATTTTGATTCAAAAAAGTGTCCATGGAGTTTCTTGCCCATTCTTCTCCATAGGTTTGGATGGTTTGGAATGGGCAACTAGATTCATCTTTCTGACTGAGCGACCCCTTGACAATTCAAAAGTGCCTGTAATTTGTTTATTTTCAATAAATGCTTTGAGTTTGAGGTATGTATGTATCTCATTCAACATTCAAGCTACAGAGGGAACGACAAGCATTGATAATAAGTTACATTTTAGCTTTACGAGGAAAGCTCATGCCTTACCTACTTTGGTCGTTTGTCCATTATTTGTCTTGTTTTTCAGTGTAAAGTTTTCAGTACTATAGACCTCGAAAACGAGTATAATCAGATATCTGTCAGCACGGAGGACATTCCTAAGACCGCCATAACATCGGGGTCACCAATTTACAGTACAACTATTTTCTTAACGTCCCCCGGCAAACTTCGTGTTTCGTCAGTCGTCGGATTTCTATCAGTTGCCCTTTGCACTGACAAACTGATGAAACACGAAGTTTGCCGAGGGACATTAAGAAAATAGTGTCGCTGTAGGTGAGTGTCATCAACCAATGTATGAATTGTCGGTCGAGACTTGTGTGACGCAAATTGCATATTTATTTTGTTTACATTTTGATTTAAATTAATGTTTCTCGCTAATAAGCTATACTAGCGTTCTCGCTATTAACTTTTTTTTATCACTATGATTGTGTGCTTGAATGACTATGCTAATAACTTTGTTACTTAATTACTAACCCATTGCACCTTCAAAACAATAATGTGTGTGTAACAGGCACCCTAATTACGTAACACACTATCCATCACAATCTGAATCATTTTAAAGCCTATTGCTAACCCATTGCTTCATATGGTCGAAAAAATTGTCTGCTCAACAACGTAAATAACGCAATGAATTTTGTTGAACTGTCAAAATGAAACCCATTCCTACTGTTAGTGTGTAACGTAATTACCCCGCTGGTATTAACTGTTTCTGGACTGGAGAAATCAATATGCCTATTTAATAATAATAATAATAATAAATCATTTATTTCGAGCAACAGGACTCATAGTGTTAGTAACAATATACTTACAAACTATGTTAGTAGTACACTTACAAACAAAACAAAACAGAAAACAGATTGTGACATCATTGCTGCAAGGTGACAGGCCCAGCCGAAACCTTGCAGCAGTGGTTCACAAACACACAATCAAGCCTACTTGCAATCATAGACAGGATGCTGTTGGCGCTGCCCCGTACCCCACGGACCAAGGATGCGCACCTTTTCCGCAACACCGTGTAGAAAGAGTCTACGTGAGCTTCAGCAAACATCCCTGATGCGCTGCAGTATCGGGGCACAGATCAGCACCCTGAATGCGTTATTGTATTGGACGCGAAGGGCGCTGTATGATTTTTGAGTATAATGACCCCACAGACTGCAAGTGTAAAAAGACGTGCAGTAAGCAGTAAATATAGTGCGCTTGACCTCATTAGATGCACGCCTGAATCTGCAGGCAATCATATTAGCTCTCACACACAGCGCCCTCCGCTCCCTATCAATATCCTCATCGTCTTTGAGGTCAGTGGTCAATAAGTGACCCAGATATTTTTTTTTTTTTTTTTTTTTTTTTCCCGTGATTCGACTATTATTATTATTCCTCAAGACGTCCTAAGTTCCTACATACACACATTCATCTATCCGACCATACATACATTTGGTTGATCACACTCATTTACATCGGAATCTGTAGTACTATTCTGCAAAAATTTCACCGTGAAAACGTACATGAAGTGAGTTTGAAGTGAGTTGTCAATCAAATCAATTTTTTTGGGTTGGGAATCATCTGGGAGCAGGAGGGCGTGTCAGACGTTTACTGACTAAAACCCACCCATGTTCTTTCAGTTGCCTGTGTGCCAGGGCAACGGTAACCTGTAAACGGTAACATGGTCTGGCAGTTTGAGTAATTTTTGTGGCTTACCCAAATGTCCTTTCTTTGGTATTGTTCGTCGAATCGTTGAGCTCCTTAAGTTCTGAGTTGAGCAGCACGATTACTGACAAATGCGTGCTCTGACTGGACAGGTCCACTCAATCTGTGTGTTTTTTCCTCAAAAGACCAGTTCAGACACAAATCTACATGGTCTTCACATGATTTGACCAAGATTATGTCTGGACTTTAAAAGAGACTGTGACCACTGAGTTTGTTTCGGCCTTCCTTCTCAGAGTAGTCAGATAGGAAACGCCGACCTCATCTAGTTTTTTAAATATGATTGACGTGTAAAAGTGTTTGTACAAACCTACTTACAGAAATAAAATCATTTATCATTTATCACGGTAACCCTTTCGGGCAAACTCGCGACCCTGGCAGATTCCCTAGCTTCAGGTCGAATGACAGCTCACTTCAAGCTAACTTCACGTAAATTTTCACGGTGAGAACATTATAGAATAGATCCGCAGTATTACGACACTCAAGGAATGATTTTTAATTGTTTTACTTCGGTATTGAACATTCGATTTTTTTTTGTACCAGGGTTCACGCTGAACCTTGACTGATCACATTCTTCTGCATAGAACCGTTTTATTATACCGATGCATTATTTGATCATGCTTTGGTGGTACATCACGCCTGTAATTCAAGAAGGGTTACGCAGTGGTGTAGCCTATTGTACACCCACATTTCGCCAGTTTTGTTTATCTCGCTACGGGTTCCGTTGGTTTGAAATAAAACACAATATATAATCAGCAGTAATATTTTAAATTGCTTTGAATCACAATTTTGTAGTGTTTATAGATTATAATAATTACAAAGGAAGATTATTTTTTGTTCAAAGTACACTTATCCAACAGATCGTCGTCATACACTCTCGTGTCCATCATCTCGGAATATTTTACAAAAAGATAAACAATATTCTCAGTTAAATGCTAAACTTAAAAACACAAAAACTAAAATTAAAACTTTTTTAACAAATTAAAGCAATCTTATTCTGATAACATTTTGAATTAATTTTAAAATTATAACCCTTTCTTATCCAAAATTCATTTTTTGAAAATGTTAACTTAGACTAAAATACACGTCAATACCTAAAATTAGAAAATGAAAACAAGAACGTTGAAATCAATACTCATTCAAAAAACCATTGTTACATATTGAATACATTCATAAGAAATAAGTACATGATTAATTACGATTATAAATACTTAGGAACAATATTGTTTATTTACAGTTCACACAAAGTATGTACCTACAAAATTAAAAATACCAAAAAAAAAACACTGATGACTTACAATAATGTTGTGAAAAATACGACATTAATTTTCTTTTACAGAAATTATTTACAACTCATTTTCAAATACATTACCTATTAAAAATAGATGTCAAAAATACAATTCACATAATTATTTAATCCAATTATAATTCATACAACATTTTTTTTACGAAAGATGAACTATATAAAAAGAGATTCTAAGCTGTTTAACTGGACAGTCCACATTCATACGTCCCCCCTTATTTTGGTGTCTTAGAAACCTTGAAACTGGCAGTACGTAACAATTTCTTACATTCGCTAATATTAAAATTAAAGAAAGACTTACATATAAATAATTATATTAATTAAAAAATTAAATAACATCATAAAATTCGCTATCAAACGCTCGTTTTCTATATAAATTTGTTTATAAAGCAATAATACTAGTAGCTAGCTAGAAAAACATAGGATTGTAATGATTTTTGAAAATCTAAAATAAAATTACGTTGGTATTTTTCTCTCTACGATCGAATGACTAGGGTTTAGGTAACTAAACCTTTATGGCAGATACTTCTTGACTACTGTGTGACTAAATCAGGCACTATCACAGTATGAATAACAGTAATTAAAGTTATTATTATTTTAAAAGAGCCTAAAAATGTTTATTTTCATAATGTTTGGCTAAAATATTTGAAAATACTCAAAGTTGACTAAAATGCACTTCAAAACATTATTACAATCCTACTAAAAGGATTTAGCAGCTAAAAATATTATTATTAAATGAATTTCTAGTGATCTAGCATTTCATAAAAAAATACAACTAATATCATACGCGAGTGTCGAAAACGTCAAAGTTATAATTAAGTAAGTATCTAAGTGATATGCAATATACTTTAGGCAGGCTCATTTTGATTAAAAAAATCATTATTTTTACACAGAGGTGATCAAAATTAGTTTTAGTCATCTACATATTATGAATAATTTACTTGTTTTTTATACTTATTTATTTAAGATAAAATGACTAAAACTAAAATAATGCACCTCTACAAAAGTATACGCAAGCTACCGCGAATTAATTCAATACTAGAAATCACATAAACAACAGACGTTAACTTAATTACATAAAAATTATAGACGCTACAAATCAATGCCTTTTGCAATCTTTTTATCACATTTTCGTCAAAAGAAACGTGCCTACGGCATAATCAATTCATAAAGCTCAACTATTTACGGCCCACCCTAAAAGATAAAAAGAAATCCAATCATAGTCTCACTAATATCTCATTCCAGTACCAGTTAGTAACAATTTCTATATTTTTAGTCTTAGAAATACTTACTAAATATGAAGTTAAAATGTGTGAACAAGCTTCTTATAATATAATAATAAAAAGTATTAGTTAAACTTTTAGTTTTAAATTCTATGTATAGATTTCAAGTTTTTTTTTTATTATTTCATATAATAGTAATTTATCTAACTATATCTACTTCTAGTGCACTATCTTTTAGCTGTGGTCAATACTAAGCCTTGCCGTAAATGTGGCCCTTTTATTATCTTCTAAAAGTTTATTGCTCTCGTTCTTTTGTAAAAATAAAAGAATAACCATTGTAAAGTATGTTATAAGAGTTTGTATCATAATATTTTTTTACAAAAATGAATTCTTTTTTTCGCTATTTTATGTAATTGACATTTATTTTATTAAAAAAGGCAACGAAATTACTTAATACATTTTTGTTAAGATTTTGGCATTTTCTAAAATAATTCACACATTTTACTAAAACAAGATAGGATATTAAAAAGGGCACAGTTACCGGTGGCACTAAGAAGCGTCTATATTCAACTGTATTGTGACGATCGCGTGGATATTAAAATACTCTTTCTTTACAAATCGGAGTTTATCCCACCACAAAAATATTATTGCTTTCAGAGGTTCTGCGTTACTGAGAAAAATATTTTTTATTAATTTTCTTCATATTTCCACCCGTTTCGCATTTTAATAACATTATCAGCGCTCCAGAAGCAATCGTGCACGCTATCTAAAAATATAGGTATACGCATGACCACTAGCTAAACGAACTATTTGTTCGAAAAGTAAGACAGAAATGATAGAATAACTTTTATGGAAAATTAATACATCAAAACTTTTGGCGCAATACATCTCGAAATACTGGTTTCGTACCCGCCATTACTACATATACATATATAAATATAACATCTTAAAATTAGCGATCCAAAAATATGAAATATACGTGTTGTATTAGTGCGCCCCCGGCCGCTCCTCGCTCGCAAGCTACGCGCTCATGCCACCACACTTGTGTTTGCAAACCCGCGATATTTGCGATTTTTGCCGTTCGCTACCGGAGGGTGCAAAAGCCGCCACAACTGGACGGTTTTTCTCAATCCTCGTCGCGTGTTTATTTTTCCTCTAATCGAAAAAACGCTGGTTTATTCCCAGCAAAACACCGTTCGACATTAAACGGCGAAAAATTTAAACTTTCGCTGCGAATCAACCAATGCCTTTTACCTACTTTTTCAACTCTGGGCCTCTCAAAATCTAAATAAACAGGAATATATCGGAATATACGAACAGTTGAATTAAAAATTACAGAAAGATTAGAATTTTCAAGAAAAACTAAGTCTGAAATCTAATTCAAATATCATAAAACTGAATGAAAGAAAGTTAAAAAGATAGTTGAAGTAAGTTTGATAACTCAAAGTACCAGGGCCCTGCTCAAGCAAAGCGTCCTTATTCGTTCGAAACTTTTGCTTTATAAAAATACGAATCGAAAATATCTCGACTGTAGCACGTCTTCTTATGGTTAAGCTATGATTATTCTATTATTTCTTATACTATAAAACTACTATGTTTACTACGTTAAAATATCAGAGAATTCAGAAAAAGGGAATATTTAGGTTTTATTTTCTATATTTAAGTGGTGCACAACCTTATTTCTTCATGAACGCTAGGTAAGAATGGCGTTAGCATAACGAGGATCTAAAACAAAAGTTCACTATCTAAAGAACTAATAGTAGATTTAGATAGTCGATGAAAATTCATATTAAGGATCCGCACTTATTGAAATAGGAACTAGGGGAGGAGGAATACGAACTAAATGATATAGTAATGAAAGAAGAAGAAGATGAAGAACTAATAGAAAAGAAACCATTGGTAACACGGTCGAAGGTCTCTCATGAGATTAGATTTTATCTAAAGGGAGTCTCAAAGATCGTAGAACATGTTCGATGATATCTAAGGCTTCATCTTCACTGCATAGACTAAAAGAATTAAAACTATTTAGGCTGGAATGAAACCTATTGTAAACTTTCGACCAAAACTAACTGCGTAATTACTTTTATTACTCTTAAATACGATAAAATCTCAAAATACTCACAGCTCGTCGGGTTTATTGTATTATACGCTAAGTGCATCTACTTTATAAGAACAGTGGCTTTTTAATAATTTGAATTTGTACTTAACCTACATATTTTAAACTCCTTTGCTGAAATCATTCATAGAATAGAATTCAAGTTTTGACTCGATCTAAAGTTCGAAGCAAATTAACCAACTTAATGTCTCACATTAAAATTCATTATCAAATCGTTTGCAATTGACGTAGATCGCAAAAGCCAAACGTTACGCAACCATTTTTGTAGATAGATCATGAATTTTCAAAAAAATCGCGTCAAGTCTTACGAATTTTTCTCAGCCAATACGTTTGATGATCTAGGTTTAATTACTTTACATCCAATTTAGAGTTTTCAAAAATATGATTCCAATAAATGTTCTAAACAAATATCTCAAAAATACATTATGAAAATATAATACAAATACGATAAAATTTATACTAAATATAACCCTGTCTATGACCTGAAGAGTTTAAAATAAAGAATAAATCGAAATCTAAACTCTGAACAAGTCATTTCTAAGGAAAACATAATTACTTCCTAGAGTCACACGCGTTGCTATAATCCGTTTATATTATGCGCAGATGGAACTGCGGAGTTTTACATTAGAAGAACAAATACAATGATTTCGTATCATACAAGACCGTTCAATCATATCAATAAATCGAAACGGTATCGAATCATAACGATGGTGTTTTATTTCAGAAAAGAAAATCTAATCGGCGAAACTATTAGTCAAAACTTTTCGCATCGTCCATAATAAAATATTAGGTTGGGGAAAAGTTTTTTCGTATTTTATATACAAATTCAAGACTAAGAGCTCTTGTGGCACCCAAATGTCGAGCTTTTTTGTATACCCGGATTTTTCCAAAATGGTTCAAAACTGTTCTGTGGTCAACCCCTAATTTTTCAGCTATTTCGTAACTATTAATCACCTTGCTCCACTTTTCAAAAATGACATCGACTTCATCCGTGACAAGGCGAAAAGAGCGAGCTGCATCTTTGACATCAAAATTTTCGGTCTGAAAACGCCTGAACTAACTTTGTGCTACTGTAACTGACGCTGCGTTAAGTCCATAAACGTCACATGTTTTTTCCCAGCTTATCGCATTTTTTCCCTTTTTTGAAATAAAACTTCAAAATGTATCTAATTTCTTCGTTAGCAATCTAACTGACTCATTTTGGCGGATAGAAAAACAATTGAAAAAGAGCGGGAAATCGTTTTAACTTTTTATTTTTCTTTTGTTAAATGTCATCTATCTAGTGGTACCAAAACTAGCCAGATACAAACAGTAGAGCCAAAGAGATTTTACTACAACTTTAACATATAAAATACGAAAAAACTTTTCCCCCGACCTATTAAGATATACAAAAGAATTGTTAAAACATTTCAAATAGACAAGGCCTGAGTCAGTTCACAACTCCGATAAGAAACCTGTTTTGTAAAAGTAGCTTAAGTTATATCAGATTCATATATTTGATAATGTGAAAGGCAGTTAGTTGGTGTTAACGCGTAATTTGAAATACTCGATGTAAAAAAATCACATTATACAACAGAAGATTTCGATTTGTAAATTAAGGATAAAGGAAAACCTCCGATTGGGGGTATAATGGAAATTAACATAGTTTAGGGAATGGATAGTGTCCGTTGAATAACTGCCGTTGTCAGATTTTAAACAAAAGCTCTAGTAGAAGGTCTTCATCCACGTTCATTGGCGATTCAGGAGCAAGGTAATCAACGATCCTAGAAAATGAAATCTTAATTAAAATCATGCATTGTATTCAATCTTATTAATCTCATAAATTCTTTAGCATCATCAGACAACGTTGATGCAAAAGAATTTATAGAAATCTCCACTAACATAAAAAAGGATTTCAAATCACATAGTTGACAAAAGCTTTTAGTAGTCCATACTGAACTTCCAATAAGTCTAGATAAGTTTAAAGCCATATCCTCCTAATAGGTCAAAATTAACGAAAATGATGTTGATGATGATAAAGATGATGCTTACCTATTGGGCGTGGGTGGTGTACTGGTGATGCGCCGCAACGAGCTTTGGCGGACATCCGGCGACCGCCGGGCCCCCCTCACGCTTTCGGCTCGTGCGTTCTGCAACCTGCCACAAACGGGAAGAAATATATTAAAAACTTATTGAACTACTTTAAATTTAAACACCCAACACAACAAATTATATATTCTAGTATATAAACATGTAATACCATTAAAGACAGAATAAATGTTGACATTACATAGTTTCGCTACGAAAACTTACGTTGGTGGTAAATTCCTCCCATGTGCTGTGCAGCGTGAAAATAGTTTTGGGAATTTTAATAAAACTCGATTGTTGATAAGAAAATATATAAAATTATTGTATTGAAGACAAAATAGTCACCATGCTGATTTACCACTTGAAAATCCAAATCCTGTCGATCATAACGAACCAAAATATCAAGATGATAGCTATTATCTCAAGATATCAGACAAAACCATAATAACATTAATCAGTTTACCAGATCCTAAGAATTCGTTTCCACCCACACAGCCTAAGCTCTAAATATTCACGAAACTCGAATAAACAAGCTTGAACAAAAACCATCCTATAATTTAATAAAACAACAAGTCTGAAAGTTTAACAAAATCATGCTCTAAAGATTCTCTTATCGAAGGCAAGAAACAAACTTGGGTACAGTTGATTTATCTATCCGCCACAGATACAGAACTTTCGAGAAAAGCTAAAATGTTTCATTCATAAAGTGCGGAACTGATTCTGGCTTAGATTACTTGGAAGGGATCGGGAACGAGTCAGTAGCCGAAATTAATTTAGCAAGGACTGCGATGGAAGCAATGAATAAAGGTCTTAATTGTTGGAAATATTTGATGAATTTTCACTTTGTTAACTTTGTTTGAAGGGAAGGGAAGGAAAAAATGTATTTTCATCGTAATCAAATGAATGTTTCGGGTCCTTTTCTGTTATTTTCAATTCCCTATCATTCGCATATTGTAGCCTTTAATACCACCTTTTCCGTTAATATATCAAGATATGATACACTTTCATTGCATTTTCATTCGTGTCCTTCTAATTTCTGACATCGTGAGTAAAAAATTTCTTCATGAATGTAGGTACATAAATATAATTCAACCTAAACCAACTCTGTGTTATCTTTAACTTTCTTATTAAAACCTTGAGAAAGTTGTAAGCTCCAAAGTTGTTCTTTCGAAACGATATCTGCCGTTCATTAAAACAGATATATTTGGATATCGAAAATTAGAAAGTAAGTCTTCAATTTTGTATGTTTTTTTTTTTAACGCACATTTTGATTTTATTAGGTACAGTATGCAACGATGTTGGGGACTGGAAATATTTTATTGATTCTGATTTGTTTTGATGCTAATCCAAAGTCGATTTGATAGGATGTACTCATTCTGATTGAAAAACATCGATTTGAAAAGGGACATCGATCTTTCGCTGTGCACGTGCGACATGGCGTGTGCACCTACATTATTAAACGGACATTCCCTTTCAAAGAAAAACGTAGTTCTTTAATAAAAATTTGGTAGTCATGAAGAAGATCTTAGGCATTAGGATTTTTATTACGACTTCTCCGAGATTATTTTTGCGATCTTTACTAATGTAGTCTATGTTTTTATTTCGGTGTATATAACATTGACCTTCACAATTTTCAACGTGGATTAATTCCTCTTCAAGACAAAATACACAAGTAAACAACATTAAACGAACACAATGAAACAACAGGCTTTATTGCTCGTATCGTTAGCCAAAAGACGCGATTAAATCCCCCTCTAACATTAACTGTGCCATAAAACACCAGTTTTGAAGAACCGAATTAACTCCAAACCCTCACAATCCCGGAAGACCTCTAAAATAACAAAGCAAACACAATTAACTAACGATTTTAGGGAAAGGCCACAAAAAGGGAGTATTATATTCTATTAATAGAAAAACGGACACAGCTAAAGGTTATAAATTAGGAGAACCTTGCCTTTTTATGTGACCAACTTCCTCTAATTTTGAATAAGCCCACAAAGAAACGAGGTTAGCAATCAACTTGATATAATTATGGCTATTTATAAAGAATACTAATGTTTCTGTTTAGTTAAATACGTTGGGGTAACGAAGGAACTAATGACGGTAGAAACTATGTTTAGCTAAAGATAAATGTATAGTTTTCACCTTCAAAAAGAAATTGGATAGTAAGGTTTGTACTAATGTGAAGTATCTTGCAGAAATGTATTTTTAAACATGTTTTTGGACCTTCGAATTTCATATTCGTTTTAAGAATTAAATCCGTATTGAAAAGTATTTGTTAACTTTTCGAAAACATACCTACGTAAGATCACACCAGACAATCTCTCATTCTACCAAAATAAACTAGATGAATCCAGATAAAACCAGACACGGAAATACGAGTATGTTAAAAAACCACGCGTTTCCCTTTACTGAATTATGAAGTACAGAAATAAGATTGGGAGGCATTCCTTCCTTACAATAATATATAATATTTTTATATTCCTTCCCATTCAAAGGGGTTTAGCCCATCCGCTGTGGCATAATAGAGCCAGTATATTAGTACCGGGTAAACAATTCAGGGTTTTCACTGAATACAGAACGAATATATTTTTGTAAATAATATTTATTAAGCGGTACACAATGTGAAGTGGCTTGACGCGCCTTTTTATTGAGTTTATGAAAAGGTCTGACGTTGAAGACTCGCATTGTGTTATTTTGTCTGTGTTTTGTGTTTTCTTTTGGCTCGTATAACTTTTATTATTAAATGAAAATGTTCGAATAGAATAAACAATAATGCGGAATCGTTTATTTTACCAATATATGATTAGAAATATAGGATTGTTGGTTAGAATATAACGCAAAATAATTAAATTGTAAAAAAATAGTCTATTTCATAATCGTATCGAGACTTACATACAATCGTAATAACATAAATTCTAATAGAAAACATTAGAAGCTTATCTTTGTATTGTCTAGAACTTTACTTAAAATTACAGTTTTTTTCAAAGCATCTTTTCCTGAGTATTATTTTCACCCATTAAACGAATAAGTAGGTAGTTTGCCTTTAAATAATTAAAGTTCACTTTAATTAACATTCACGCGAAATCCGATGACAACAACAGAATTAAAGACCGTTCAAAGAAAGAAACACGGTTCGACGCTTTTGGGAGATTTTCAAACGAAA
The DNA here is from genome assembly GCA_917490735.1 of Dryobotodes eremita. Lineage (NCBI taxonomy): Eukaryota > Metazoa > Arthropoda > Insecta > Lepidoptera > Noctuidae > Dryobotodes > Dryobotodes eremita. The sequence continues at coordinate 3,226,968 of OU823254.1, read as the reverse complement.
ACTCGAGTAAAAGCATTCTTACACACGACATAAGATGAACAGTCGGTCTTTCATTAATTTATTCCAAGAAAATCGAATTTGCAAACCTCTTACTTATGCGGCAATCAAAAATAAAGGGACCATTTTCCAAGAATGTTTTCTACGTAGTTAGTTACTTAGTACTGGTAGGTATATAACACTTAGTGTTATTGGGTTTTTCCATTAGGAATTTCTCAGTAACAGCCCGGAGTTTAGAAGTTGGTGGTGTGATACCCCCGTGCCTCGGAAAGTACGTTAAGCCGTTGGTCCTGCGCCTGATCTCTCTCCGGTCGTATCGGATTGCCGTCCCATCGGACTATGAAAGTGAGTGAAGAGAGAGTGCACCTCACACACTTTACTTCACTTGTGCACTATAGTATCTCCCGCGCCGACGGCGACGGCTAGTTTCCGTTGAGATTGGCCGCCATGGCCGAAATACGGTTTGGAGGACTATGTTAGTATTACAGATTTTTTCGGTAATTACTCTATTAGATACAACGATTTACTTGGAAAATAAAAGGATCACAGAAAGAATTTAGACCTTCATATATTTGTCCCTATTTTTTATAGTGACAGTTTTAAAATAATAAAAAACAATTTCTTTTTAACCGACTTCAAAAAAGGAGGAGGTTCTCAATCCGACTGTATTTTTTTTACCTCAGAACCTTTTTCTAGGTAAACTGATTTTGATGATTCTTTTTTATTTGAAAGCTGGTGCTACTCATGTAATCCCATATAAATTTGATCAACATCTGACCAGCAGTTTTTGGAGTTACCCTTAATAATGCGTATTTTTTCCACTTAGTTTATATTGATAATGTTTTAATAATTTCCTGTCACTGTTATTTACATATCAAGTAGTGGTATACGAGTTTGTGTGGGGTAGGTACCACAGCTAAATAGTGAAAAATAAAATCTTTTTTACAAAAAAAAAAAACAACAGACTTCCAAAAAAAAACACAAAAAAGTGAGAAATAACTTTAACAAAAAACGAAAATACAAAAACCAAAGACACCGACTTCCGTAATTAAAGTAATTTTTCACATTATTGTGGTTTTTTTTTTTTGGAAGTCTGTAGTTTTTTTTTTTTTGTAAAAATGCTTTTATTAATAAGTACAAAAGACAATTTCACAACAATTGGTATCTTATCAGGCGGTCCAGCAGTGGACGTCTCCCGGCTGAAATGATGATGATCATTAATTTGTTGTTGACTGAAGCGTATATAAACTTTTAGAGAACACTATTCGAATGAAAGAAAAAGGGTAATTTTGTTGTAAAAAAATATACGCATCGACTTGAGAACCTCCTTATTTTTTTGTCGGTTCAAAATATTCCGGCAAGGGTCTTAAAAGAGTAATCTTCTCCAAGAAAACAAATCGTCATCATAAAATGAAATATGTACTTATGCATAATATGTACGTAATGCACCTTGAATATTTAACCAACTTAAAATGTAACAGCATTACGAAAATATATAAACGACGACGCTTCAAATCCAGCTATAAAAACATCAGGAAAACGAATTATTATTAACTTGCATTTCCTAGATATTATACAAAATTCAGCAAATTCTGCAAATTTCTGCAAATTCTGAGCAGTGGTGGCCCAGTAGAGCAGTTGTGGGCAACCGGTAATAGCTCTGACTTACGACTCGTCGTGGGTATGAACCCATGGGTATAAACCCATGTATGAAGGAAAACATCGTGAGGAAACCGGCATATCCTAGAACCAAAATTTCAAAGAAATGTGACATCTACCAACCCGCATGGGCCCACTCCGTCTCGAAAAGAGGAGGCCTGTGTGCCAACAGTGGGAATATTTCAGGCGCATTATGCTATAACAAATTCTAGAGAATGCGTTGATATCAATAACATATTATACTACGTGTTATGATAAGAAATACCTGTCCTGTTTTCTGTTGTTATCTGAAATACTTTTAGGCCCTCTTGCATCACAAATCACTAAATATGTTTAGACCTAAACTAATTAAAGTATTTTTCTGTGTCTGTCAATCATTAGAACATGGCAGAGACAGAATGATGTTTTAAATCATTGTTTAGTACTAAATGAGTTTAGCGATTTGTAGTGCAAGTGGGCCATAACATTTTAAAACAAATCTACCACATACTTGATCTTTGATTGCCTCATAAACTGTTGAATCTTCCTCGCCGCTTGATTCTGACGCCTCTGTGAGTATGTCCTCCTGTTCAAACGAATATTGAGTTAGATGAGAGAATTTTCCCATTACATTTCCTTGTTTCTTATTTTTTCAAATAATTTTATCAGATAAGAAATGTTTTAAGAATCTGTCGTTTCAATATTTTATTTTTACTTGGGTAATAAATCAGTGATCAGAGTAGTTAGAGCTATTTTTTGTACTTCGATCAGTTTTCTGAATATGGGCACTCCCGGAATCCCGGGATTTCAAATGTATATTATTAAATAAGTTAGAAATTACTTTGTAAAAAGCTATTCACGTCTTAAGAAATGATGAACGAACACGTAAGTAAAGACGGACACGTTTCAGGTTAATGAAATTAAAAACTTTATTTTTTATATAACTTTTTTTTCTGTTTCTGTATCAATTTTGCATAGACAAGTATCAATAGCCATTACAAACTTATTCTGACTAGCTTTCTTTTATCCTTGATGATGAAAAATCTGTTCATTTTTTCGAATCCCGGAGTTTCAGTTAGAATTCCGGGGAATGTCCATATTAACATCAACGTTTGCGGTCATTGAACCAAAATAGCTCTACTTCGATCAATGAACAATACTGAAGAACATATTTTGTAAAGTGACTACTTACTTGATAGGTGTGGTAGCCATCCTGCGCGCACGCATAGCACGGTAGCCGCGCTGTATTACAGTTGCAGCCGCATGCATTTGTTTCAAGTACGCAAACTGCACAAATAAAACATATAGTAAGAAAATAGCTTATTTATCTGCTATGTAAAAGATTTCACAACACTGAAGGGCTATTGCTGAGACAATAACAACACACCCCACACACAGACATCTCATTAAAGAACGCTTTCTAACGTTATTCCAAGTAATTTGTGAGCTAGTTATTGTATTTTGAACTTTATTCCGACGACAGTAAAGTTCTTCACACAAAATTGACAACTAAGTCAGTTTTTGTAAAAAGAACTTTAATTTTGTCGGAATAAAGTTGGAAAATTAGAAAATGGTTCGATAATTTAACCCACCCAGGGTTAAAGATAAACATTGTTTTGTAATATGATCGCTATTGTGTGTCTTGTCCGGAACAGGTAAAAATTATATTAATACAAATTCTTATCTGGAATGAGAGTCAATTTATGACCAGAGATAGAACATAGTCGAGACAAGGCTCAAGCCTAAAAAGCGCGCGAAAAAGCAAAAAGCGAAGAAGGAAGGAAAAGGAAAGAAGAAGAGAGTAAAGAAAAAAAAAAGAAGAAGGAGAAGGAACAAGGAAGGAAGAGGGAAGGAGCGCGTTAAAGGATTTCAAGATCCTTTAACGTCCTCGCACAGTAGCTTATTGACTTTTTATCATCGGATACATTTCGGACAGTGTGTCTCTCACCCCGCATTTACTCCATAATACAAGTAGTGATACTAAACTTGTTTTTAACGAATCTTTTAAAAGACTTGTCAAAAACATTTAGTGTATAAAACATATATCATACATGTATTGGACATTGTTTCAGACAGATCATGTTAAATATTTTGTCCAGTTTTTGAAATGTTTGCAAATAATTCTACAAGTTTTTTATACAACTAGTCTTCAACGAAATCTCCAAACGGCTGGTTGACACTTCCCGTGACTCAAGGGCTGGCTTTTGCCTTGGCCAGAGGATAATCATTGCCATACAACGTGGCAATGCCACCAGTCTCTTGGGCACATTACCAGTCGACAGCGATGCAGAGGAATTTTTAATTAAGTTAGGTTATTTTATTAGTTAGCTATTAGATGTAAGTGGTTATTTATGCACATATCATTTTAATTCTGAATAAATTCGTCTACTAGTCTTTATATCTTGTTTTAGGTGTAAACGATACTCGAAAACCTCAGACACAACATGTAGAATACATGTTGTGTGTGTTGTGTGCGATTACACCAAGGTATAAAACCTTGGTGTAATCGTGGGGTTACAATTCCGTCACAGGTCCTATATTTTTATTCCAACAACTAACTTTATAGACAGTTTATAAAGATACGCACCTGTTTGTATCTCCTGTAGCAGTTCTGTATGGTGATGGCGGCGGCCGCAGCTCGTCGCTGCAGCTGCCTGCCGCGGTACTGGCGGTACGCCTTCTGGATTGTGATTGCTGCGGAGTATAGCTCCCGTTGTTCACGATCTGAGAAATTTAGGGGAGTTTGATAGTGTTTTAAGTGATAGATCCCATATTCAGAATTTAGATTCTATGTATGGGGTAAAATCATACACAGAATCCAACCCCTAACGATGAGAACAGTCAGCCCCTGATCATTACAACTACAATAATTATGACCTCAGTTCTCAGATCTTCAAGTGGCAGTCATCATTTATCAGTCTTCCTTAAAACTATTTATTTATTTTATTATTTATACACACAGTAAAATAGATACAGATATCGAGATATAGATAGAGAATATAGATAGAGATATAGATATAGATATCGATAGATATAGATATCGATAGATATAGATATAGATAGAGAATAGATAGAGAATATTAGTATTAAGTACAAAGGTACGGTACGGTATCTTTCACTTTGAGTGTTCTATCTATGGATGCCTTTAGAGTCAACTCAATGTGCTAATAATGATGACGTAAACCACTTTTGAAGCCTGTCTTATTATATTCTATTTCAGACAAGGCACTAGCTTCGGTTCTACCTTAATATTTTTAAACGTCTGAAGGCACTTATTCTGGTTCATCCAATTTAGTCATCACTATTGTTAATTTTTTTTTTTTAATTTATCATTCCAGACTAAGTCAACTCACCATTCAGCGTAAGGTTAGAGAAATGCGTGGTGGCATTGAGAAACTCCTGCAATGTGGCCGATGGGGTTGTACACAATGGTGGGTGCGACAATGCAGATCGTGGTGACGGTGGCGGCGGGGACAACGCTGCTGAGCCAGGCGATACTGAACCTGATGAACACGGAGTGGAACCGCCACAGTACCTGGGTAACAAAGAATTGTATATTATTATCGAATCATTAGATACATTAAAGAACTTTTGTTAGCAGGTGGATGAGAGTAGCCGAGGATTGAGGTGAATGGCGTGCGATTAGAGAGGCCTATGTCCAGCAGTGGACTGCTGTAGGCTGATGATAATGAAAAACTTATGAAATTATTGTTAATTCAATTAAGCTAACAATATAAAGATATTTCTTGTAATAAAATAAATATCAATTATAAGTTTATTTATGTTGACAATTTTACTCAAGCATTTATTTCGGGTTTGGTCGAACTTCAACGGTGCTTTAAGTCATGAACACATGCTGTGAAGCCACTAGTCGAACTGTTGTCGGTCAAACCCAAAATCTAAGCTAATAAGCAGAATCGCAACATTAGTAAAACTGGTAATGTTGTCTCACGAAGGTTACAAATTATAAAAAGCATGTTGTAATAATTCTTATAATAAATCCAAGTTAAAGAAAATAAAAACTTTGTGCTTTAAATAGAATAAACCCCAACCTATAGTAGTTGTAGCCGAACTCGTAGCTAATGTTGCTGCAGACGTCATCCAGAGGGAGAAATAAGAAAAAACCAAAAGAGATAAAAGGATTGTAGGATTGATACAAGGTCAAACAACGAGTAATGAAAACATTGAGATGCACAACACAACATCTAGGCAACGCATTGTGACGTGTAAGAGCCATCATTGATCCAGTGCATGAGAGAGGTGAAACTATACAGGATAATTATATACCACCATCTCTTTTTCATAATTGAACAAATGTTAGCTTTAACACTTCATAATATGGCCCTTAATTGATTGAATGCTAACCTGTAAGTATTGTCGCAGAACTCAAAAGTAAAGTCACTGTTAAAAGTGCTGGTGTCGTCTAGCAGTGGTACCATCAGAGTGTCCTCGCCGCCTCCGCTGCCGCTGTCGAGACCGCAGCCCGACAGCAGAGACGAGCTCTCGTTCTATAGTCAAAGAAATCATTATTAGAATTTGTGCCCATAAGAGACTTTAATAGGAGGTCCAAAATTCCCAGGTGGTATATAGGATATATAAAATACTAACTTCTGCCAGCGGCTTCGCCCGCGTGGTTATCAGAAAATATCCCACAGGAACATGGCACCGGGAAAAAATGTAGCTATCCTTCCCCATCTATCTCCTTGCCAAATTTTATCGAAATCCGTTTAGTGGTTAAGGCGTAAAAAGGAGTAACAGAGTTACTTTAGAATTTATAATATTATTAGTATGGATTTAACACCATTTTATTATTTATCACTATTCCGTTTTACAAACGTACCACTATATAAAATATCAGTAGTAGCACATTAACTTCGTTTTTTTTTAATCGAGACATAATATATCAAAATGCTACAAAACTTAACCAATCTTTGATTTGTCTAACCACACGAACTAAAATTGGTTGATTTGGTTAGGCAAATCAAGGATTGCTTTTATAATTATGTTAGATTACATATTTATGTCGCATTTCTATACCTTTATCCTTTCTGGCATGGCGGCTATGATTTGCTCCGCCAGCGTAAACACCCGGTCATCCTGCTCCCCTGAAAAGATTTTATGAAGTGGGACCTTATAACATTAACTCAAATAAACGCTTTTCTCACGGTCTTCAAATAACCGGAGACCGATCATGAATAAAGTTAAGTTGAAGCTAAAACATCAAATGCAACTGAATTGTCTGGAAACAAGTTTTAGGAACAAATCATGACAAACGAAATAATAAACAGTGTATCGCTTGCGCTCTGATTTTGTAGGAAATTGCACCCATGGAGGGTTTAATTTTCTGATTTGCCTAAGCATCATTTACTTCGAATACTATTTATGAATTGATTCATCTAACTGTAGCACTTGAAATTTGTATGTATGAACGAACATTACAACTTCACTGATACAAAGTTATAGTAGTCGTACTAAACAGCTGATTTAAGTTTGTCATAAATCTACAAACACAGTTAAGTAGTTCACATGAAATAGGATTATGATTAAATGTAGTATTACTTTCAAAACGTTTAATTCCATACGCGGTTAAGGGCCGGCGCACACATGGCGAGGTGCATCGCGGCGCGGTTGTCACTGTCAAACAAATGTCAACGTTGTATGACTAAAAATAAAGTTAAGAATGCATATCCTGAGACGCGCGCCTCTTTCCGCCTAGACGCGCTCTCGAACTAATGGAAATTTCTTTATTTTTGACTTTATTTCCACGGCTCCAAGGTCGATAATTATTTATTTGGCAGTGACGAATGCGCTATGCTGCGCCTCGCCCGTTGTGCGCCGGCCGTAAGACGTCTGTATGTAAAAGTCTAAGGCTGAGATCTATAAACGTTTCTTAGCTCCTGCCTCTATCTTGAACTTGTAATTTGAAAGTTTGTACAGCAGTGACAAGAATAACGCTTAGCCAAAGCACATGCTTAGTATCGTTTATACATCTCGGCCTAAGGTGTGAATCAAATCCAGCTTTTGCATTAGAATCATTTTGTTAGTGCGTTTTGACAATAATATCACGAAACTTCATGGTGACACAATAATAACATAAAAAATTAGTGACATACATACTAATGAAAATAAAATACGATATTAGGTAGTGGTGGTAACAGCTTATCATTACTTTATATTAATACTTATTGAAAACATAGATCACATTCTCAGTATAATAAAGTCATCCACATAAACCAATGGTTAAGTGAATGAAAAAGATGAGAGAAGAGAACTTGATCTCTTGCCATTGCTATAATTGTTCATTTTGACATAAAAAAATCAACGTAATAAAAAATCATTGCTTAAACACGTATTTAAAAAAAAAATGTTAACCAAACATTTGATCATATTCCGAACCTAAATCTAGTTTATAAACAATGTGTGTACCTTCAGGCTGTTTTAGTATTAGGAACTTATAATCTAAATGAGGTTGTGGGTTCACGAAAATGAGTAAATATACAAGGAATAACCAATAGAAAGTGTGATGAGAAAACAGTGCACGATAAAACTGTAGCCAAAGAACTTACCTTCAACATTGGCAACATTAAATCATCTACACATAAAAAGCGTCTAAATACTCATGCAAGCGTTAAGCGTTCATGCAGTGTTGAAATTGTCACGTTTTTTTGAAAACAAGTGTACTGACTGAACAACGTAGTCTTGTGTACTGAAATTGGAAGTAGAAGCCAATCGATTTGGTTGTGATACAGTGATAGTGGATAGACCATACGAACCACTGAAAGCGACATCGAGGGACAACATCGAGTAAACCAAACCGAACTTTATTCTTCAAGCAATAAGAGCTTTTTATTAATTAAATAAAGGAGTTTTTTCCTTTATTACGTGCATTAATCGGTTAAATATTTAGATTATTAATTTCAGTGTTACTAATCATAAAAATCGGTTTAGTTAAAGGATACTACGGACAACAAACACTCAAGGGAAAACTCCGCTCATATTGGAACACAAAGTACAGAAGAAACTACAAGTGGTCTACCGACATACAGTGAACAAGGGCTACAGACTGGCGACAAAGAGGGAGACAAAGATATATAGACAACTTTTGTTAGAAGAAGAGGGAGGCAATGCAACTACTACATACACAACATCGACAGATAGGACGAGCGGAGTTATCGATGCTGCGACTCGAAATGGTATAGAACGTTTACGGATAGTAAAAAATTGCCAATAGGAAGATAGGATAGATAAAAATATTTAAAGTAAATATTTGAAGAAATGTTAATTGAAGCCAATTCGGTAGATCATATTATCGTGATTTTGTATAATTTGGAATATGAAAAACGGAAATTATAACAAGTAGATCTCTTCCTTTTTTAAACGATTTAAGTAAATCGCTGAGTTCATGGAATTCGTAACTTCCATATCAAATGAGATTCAGCTTCATCGAATTCTCATCGCTAGTCTTTACAGTTTAAGGTACGTAGGTCTATACCGTTTCTCTGCGCCGACAGACTGACCTGGCAGGGCGCGCACGGCGGGCGGCACGTCGTCATGGTCGGAGAGCGCCTCCACGTCTATGAGCGGGCTGCTCGCACGGCGCGGCGCCGTCTCGCCTGCGGAACCACCGCGCTCAACAATCCGCTAAGCCGCTACGGAGCCTTACCGGTCAAACGACGTGAGCCTACTGACGTCTTCACGTTCAAATCACTTTTATGAACGAAATCAAATGTTTTGAAAATGGACGTGGTCTCTAAAGTTATGCTTTTGTCGTTATCTGAAAAGAAGGAAGGGGAAGCTACGGACTAAATGTCTGAATCTATTTTGTTCGCTAGTTGGTTTCTTGCTTTCAGTGAACCAGATGCTGTGATTGAAAGTTTTGCTAAAATTATATTTATATCCAGTTCATGATTCTGCGATTCATAAAACTTACAATTGCACATACTAAATAAACAAGAACATTCATAAACGTTTTCTTGTTCAAATCAGTGGCATAAAAATTGCTTCAAAAGGTTGATAACTGTCACAATCTCGCAGTGTAGAACTCACACGTTTGACCAGTTATATCGCCGAACAAACCATCACCATTTAAAGGAAACATAGACCGAAACCCAAAACCAAGGTTAGGACATTCAAATGTCATCAGCTGCCGTGCCGATATAAAATAACCAGCAAATGAAAAACGAATCGACTATGAATGAGGCGAAGTGGTTCAAAGACTTACAGAGAGCCAGGTCCATACGTCTGCCGATCTTCGAATCGCCAAGACTGTCTTCAGAGTTATCAGAATCTAAAGGTAGCGACATGCTTCGTTCCCATCTGAAAATGTCAGGATTTTTGGCGAATTAAAATTGACAACACTCTGTTAATCCTTTAGATTAGACTGATAATTTTAGTAGAAAAACAATTATCATTATTATAATATTATTTTGTTTGTATAGGACTGTCGCGTTTTCGAACAATGATTGAAGAATATTATGAACTAAAGTCACAGTCATGCAAAAATAATGAAACTGCATTCATGATAAATGGGAGTGAATCGTTACCTAGCAGAGGATGAGCTCTCCGATTTGTCTATGGCTGAGCTGGATCTAAAAGCGTCAGCCATGTTGATTCCAGAGTCAATTGACGGTCTCTTCACCAGGTTGCTCTCCAAGCTGCCTGCACGACTCTTTTGGGATAAACTGGAAAAAGAGAAATGTTGCTTAAATTATGGAAAGTCATTTGGTTAAGTCTACTTGTGAATCAGAAGAAGTTCAGCGAAGAAAATAAAGATAGTGATTTAATTACGTATGGTGTTGAATGTGACATGACAGATACAAACTTCCTAGTTCTATTGACTATCGTTTTTGTAGTGTTTTTATCAGTGTAAAGTGTCTTTTGATCAGAGTTGATAATTATTTTTCATTTAGATAAGTGTATTTTTATTTATGTTTAATGCCACCTGTAGCGATGCTAGTCAACCTGCCACATCGCTCAATATTCAGCTGGTCGATTCTGTAAAAAAATCTCACCGTGAAGACCTGCGTGGAGTGAGCTGTCAGTGTCATCCCACTGATGCTAGGGATTGACGAAGCATAACATCTACAATCCTAATCGAGATTTTAATAATATTTTTTATGCCAATTCTATATTAAGTAGGTACTTATTTAAAAGCTAGTATTTAAGTGTCTAAACATTACTATTTAGGAGGGTTTTAAAATAAGAGTACCTAAAACAGAAGTTCGATTAGAAACTCAATGTAGTTTTTTTTGCCTAGATTAGGTATAGCCTGAAGCGTGAATACGGCACGCACGTACAATAAATAAAATAAAACACACGTATTAAGACAGCTACTAATGAAAATGCGCGTCGACATTGTTTGTTATTTTACTATGAACCCATTGTTAAATGTTTAAGTAAACGCAATCCCGTCCATGACCCAATCGCAATGTGGTTTGAAGAAGTCATTGTGGATCGAGTCGAGTTTACAGCCTGTGCGACGTTGTTCAGCGTTGTTATTAGCCCAAATCTATTCAATTCAAGAGTTCAACTGACACTCGCGCATCGCTCTCGCTTCATCTAGTCGAAGAATGGCTACGACAATCGGGTGAAGTGATAAGATCACGCCGCGCTTGCGCGTTAGGCACTGTCATTCTAACTTTGGAGTTTTTTTTTTACTTTTTTACATTAAATATGGACCTATATTGTCAGCCGATGACTTAAATGCAATCGACAAATAGCGTGATGAGATGCGCTACTACCTATAAGTACGATTTCTGTAACTATCAAATCATTTAAATAATAAAAGATGTGCGTGTGTACTTAACTACTCGATGCCAATAAGAAAAGAGTATTCATCAAATCATCATCATCAATACCTACCTACATACTATACTAACAATTTTCAACGGTTCAACTTTACTGCAACTTGCGCAGCGCACTGCGCCGAAGTGGTGTTGCTATGGATACCGCCGCGTGATTTTTGTACTTAACAGGAATCGGGTGAAGTGAGGTGCAACACGCGACTGCGCAGAAGGCACTGTCATTCGCATCACATGAGTTTTTTTTTTAATTGTTTGTGTAATTCTAATTACCAAATCATTTAAGTGAAAAAAGATGTGCGTGATGTGTACTTAACTAGTCGTTGCCAATAATACAAGAATATTCATCAAATGATCATCATCAATACTACATACTATGACAATATTCAACGGTTCAACTTTATTGCACTTTGCGAAACGCACCGCGCCGAAGTGGTGTTGCTATGGATACCGCCGCGTGATTTTTGTACTTAACAGGAATCGGGTGAAGTGAGGTGCAACACGCGACTGCGCAGAAGGCGCTGTCATTCGCATCACATGAGTTTTTTTTTATTGTTTGTGTAGGTACCTAAATACCAAATCATTTAGATACAAAAAGATGTGCGTGGTGTTTACTTAACTAGTCGAGAATATTAATCAAATGATCATCATCAATACCTGCCTACCTACTATGACAATATTGAACTGTTCAACTTTATTGCACATTGCGCAGCGCACCGCGCCGAAGTATTCTTGCTATGGATACCGCCGCGTGATTTCAGGAATCTGGTGAAAACACGCGACTGCGTAGAAGGCGCTGTCATTCTCATCACATTGTTTTTTTTTCCGATTTTCTGCCTTTGAAAGTCATCTCTACAAGCATTGACTTATTCTGGTTTAGTGGCAAATAAGTATGTACTTACCTATTCATTTCAATGCTATTAGATATTTTAATGTCAATTCAAACCATTTTTATACATTTAAAATGTCAGTTTAGTACCTACATTTAGTTTTCAATAAATGTATTATATTACTTGAGGTGAGATTGAGCAACTTCATAAAATTGTGCTAAGCAAGTATTCAGTGATTGGTGTATTGTTCGTTTACATAATACGTAAAAAGAACATACGCATCATTTAACAATGGGTTCATAGTAAAATAACAAACAATGTCGACGCGCATTTTCTTTAGTACTTAGCTGTCTTAATACGTGTGTTTTATTTTATTTATTGTACGTGTGTGCCGCGTTCGCGCTTCAGGCTATACCTAATCTAGGCAAAAAAAATTAAAAAAGCTACATTGAGTTTCTAATCGAATTTCTGTTTTACTCTTTTATTATTTTAAAAACCCCCAAAATAGTAATGTTTAGACACTTAAATACTAGCTTTGAAATAAGTACCTACTTAATATAAAATTATCAATAGAATTAGCATAAAAATATTATTAAAATCTCGATTAGGTTTGTAGATGTTATGCTTGGTCAATCCCTAGCATCAGTGGGATGACACTGACAGCTCACTCCACGCTCACTTCACCTATGTTTTCACGGTGAAATGTTTACAGAATAGCAATGCAGGTGAGATGTCCCCATTGCTTCCAGCCACGCTTCTTTAAAGGCAAACGTGGGCTACGGATACACTATGGCAAGGTTCACCACACAATAGGTTCACAAATTATAGTACAACTTTGTGTTCCCCAGCCACAACTTATTGAAGTTAAAAAAAGAGAAGAAGTTGGAGTTGAAGTTGAATTTTTTAAATTTCAAACGGTTTGGTCTGAATGTATTGACATTCAGACCAAACCGTTTGAAATTTAAAAAATTTACCTCTAGTTTAAAGATAGACTTTCTAAATTTAATTTACATTCGGCATTCAACCTTATCAGATATTGCTGTTTCGGTCCAAATTTTATGTATTTTCTCCGCTCTTCCTCTATGTAGAAGCAGACGAAATCGATCATATTATGCGAAGTACTCTAACATCCATTTTAAATGTGGCATTGGACGACCGCGCGTGGCTGAAAGCCACATTACCCATTCGTTTTGGTGAGCTCGGCGTCCGCAAAATTTCTAGTGTAAGCCTACCGGCGTTCCTGTCCTCGGTTCACAACACCGAAAAGTCAACCACAAGAATCTTAGCCCCTTCGCAGGTTGACTCTGAAGTGCCGTATTTGGCCGATACGGTGAACACCTGGAAAGTGGCTTGCCTTGACACGGTTCAGCCCGAGAACCTATCTTCCCAGAGACAATGGAATGAACCGCCTTGCAGGTTGGTACGGAATAAACTCATTATATGTCCACCTATATTGCCGAGCGTGCCCGCCTGCTGGCTGTGAGTGAATGGGAGCTAGGCCTCTGGCTTCAGGCGGTACCGTCACTCAACACAGGCTCTATGCTGGGTAACACCACATTCGGGCTCGCTACATGTTTGCGACTGGGCGCTGCTTGCGGGGCTCCACATGGCTGTTAATGCGATGAAGCAGTCGACTGCCTCGGACACCGTAGCCTATCCTACAGCTAGAGCTCTGGTCAGATGGCATGGCACGCCAGCATTAGTGACATCATCCGTCGGGCTCTTCTCACCGCCAGGGTGCCAGCTGTTTTAGAACCCATTGGCTTGGCTTGCGACGATGGGAAGAGGCCAGATGCAATTACTATAATGCCTTGGAAGTTGTGTAGGCTTTTGGTATGGGATGGGACCTGTGTCGACACCCTCACGCCAACCCATCTTCCTAGCACAGCGGGCTGTGCTGAGGCCTCTGCTGCAGGAGCAAAAAATCTCAAATGGCGCAAGTATGACAACCTTATTGGGAGCTATATGTTTGAGCCATTTTGGGTTGAAAAACTAGGGCCATGAGGTTCGAGTGATCATCGAGTATTTCGGGACATCGCAAAGCGGTTGGTCGACTCTTCACGTAGCCCAGAGGTCTGGCCTCTTTTAAGCAAAAAGAATCAGCACTTTTTCTATTATATACTTGTACATAATATATATATTTTAGTGTTAGCTTATATACAAGTTGGCAGGGAAACCGACGCGTACATGATTCTGAAGCCCCCTGATTTGAAATTTTCGTCGGTTATGAAAAAAAAGCAGCTGTTTCCTACAAAAGTGCTGTACCTACGCGGTCAAAATGTACGGAACAGCATTTTTTTTTTAAATAACCAACGTAGAATGTCAACGCAGGAGGGTTCTGAATCATGTACTGAATCCATGGTAACAGGTTGTGCGTCGATGTCCCTGCCAGCCTGTATTGTAATCCTAACTAATATTATAAATGCGAAAGTAAGTTTGTTTGTTACCTTTTAACGCCTAAACCACTGAACCGATCATCCTGAAATTTTGCATATACGTTGTCAGGTGTACAGAAACGGACATAGGGTACCTTTCATCCCGCAAAAAAATACTGTTCCCGAGGAAAACCACAATAACGTTCTTATGATAATAGATGGCGCCACGTGTCTTCCGAATCGTGACTGAATTATAACCCGAATTGATAGTCAGTCTAAATTAACGCGAGCGAAGCCGTGGGCAAAAGCTAGTCCTAACTAATTATACATGCGAAAGTAAGCTTGTTTGTTTGTTACGCTTTCACATTAAAACGGCTAAGTGGATTTTGATGAAATTTGGCACACCGATAGTCCATGACCTGGGTAAGGACATAGACTACTTTTATCCTAGATCGCTAACGAAGTCGCAGGTAAGAACTAGTTAAAAAATGAAAGGGAAGTTTTGAGAAAAAAAATATTAGAGAGGAAATTAAAGTAAGAAAAGTTCCGATCATATTGTACCAAGCTGCCGGTGGCTGTGTGTAGTGAGATTTTGGCAATTTCTTTTTGAGAAAAATACATTTTTCCTAAATAGTAACGTTCTTTGCTCATAACGCATAATTATTTTTTGTCAACTATTATAGGACTTAACAAAAAACAGGCAAAAAAAATATCATTTTTGAAATTGTTGACTCACCACCTGAACTTTGTTTTAATAACTTAAAACTTTCCCTAAACGAACATTCTACAATAAAGATTCTCACCTATGCGGCCTCAGAAACACTCCATCCTTAGCAGGTGGGTGTATCCTGTCCAGCAGCGCGGCCAGGTGCGCGTGGCCGGCGCGGCGCGCGGCGGCGGCGGCCCCGCGCGCGCCCGCCTCGCGCCGCGTGCCGGCGCTCCAGCGCGCCAGCACCACCGCTGTCTCTATGTGGCCCGCTGCGCTGGCTACCATCTGGAGATGGAGGAAACTAACTATGTTAATATTACTTTTAATTCTACCAGTTTCTGTTTCGCGACTTTGAAACTTAAAAATCAGGAGGGAATTAGATTACGAATTATTGATCACCATGGGCTTATGTTCGCGAGAGCCTTGGTATCTTTTCCACTTTTATTTAAGGCAACAAAACAGCACGCCTCTATTTCTTGAAAGGGTAGAAAGAGGTACAGTACACTCACATTTCACCACTTCTGTTTCAACAGTGTAGTGGTCGGGCTTAAAAAGTGACACCATTACGATTTCTTCCCAAAACAGCTTATTATTTACCCATGACGACAGCACAGTGTTATTTTTAAATTATAATGATTACGTATTAAAACCTTAATAAAATAAGGCCTATGTAACTTACCAAAGGCGTACAATTATCACTATCCCTCGCCCCCAAATTGACTTCTTTCTCCAACGCCAAACTGGTGTCATCTTGCCTCCACCTCAGCAACACTGTGGTCAACTTCGTGTACCCTAACGCAGCAGCCAAATGTAGGATAGTGGAGCCATCTTCATTGGGTTCAGTGGTGAAACCCTCAGAGTTGCCAGTAGATCGGTTGCTAAGGGTCCGGCAGAAGGAAACAAGACGCTCTTCAAATTTTGGGTTGGAGTAGAGTTGCACATCCTCGATCTGAAATCGTAAAAGTTGAAATAACTTAATGACTTTAAGGGAATAACAGCTGTATTGGTTTAGTGAAGTTTTAAATTACCGATAATGATAATATTAGTATTAAAGGTGTCCGTATGTAAAAGTATTCGTGACTTAATTCCTATCAATTAACATCTGGATCCTCATGGAGACGTGTAAAAGTCACCGTTTTTCCAATGAAAAACAAGATGGAATTTAAATAGGAGGAAAAGTACCATCCCATTTCACAGCAAAAAAATTATGGCTTTAACACTGACTTCTTTCCACACCACGGCTCCATATGACATGCACAAGAAATAAACATAAATGTAGATTAAAGAAGTATTCTCACCTGACTATTTTCATCAGCAGGTTCAGTCTTCATTTGCAAGCGACCTTGTAACCGCTGCAAGCGCTGTAGAAGCGAAAACCTCCTCAAATCCAGCGATGGCAGCGGTGCGGACGCGGGCGATGACGGCGCGGGCGCTGGCCCCGGCTTGTACTCAAATACCACTGTATCTGATACCACACGACCACCTCGAGCCACTTGCAATGCTGCTAGACCTGCCTCGTGAGCTGAAATGGAGAGTAGATTTCATTAGGAGAAAGTTCAAACAGTATGGTAGGGTGAAATTTTGTAATACAACAGATATATGGATATTTTTTTGGTAAAATTATCATTTAATGCTAATTTCGTTCCATAACAGCCCGAATAATTTTTACTTCTTTTATAAATTGATTAAAAGCTCTGTAACTTGCTAAATTCAATGCACGAGGAACTCTAGTCAATCGCAATTATGGTAAAAAAACTAGTATAAGCGGGCTTTTTATACTATTGAAACTACATCAACGTACAGCGTACAACTCAAGTTCAAAGTGTTACTTCGGAATTAGTTTACAAATTATTGATCGCCATAGGCACAAGAGGCTTTTCAAGAGGGTGTCCTATATATTATTATTTAGGGCAACAAAACAGCACGCCTCTGTACCTTGAAAGGGTAAAAAGAGGTACAATACCCTCACATTTCGCCACTTCTGTTTCAACAGTGTGGTTGAAACTACAACGACGTACAACGCTAGGCCAACTCAATGTCAATGTGTTACTTCTGACGTGCGGGTAACCGCATACTTTACACTACAATTATTTATGTCTTAACTAACCTGGACAGTAACACCTCAAAAGCCCATTCTGCACCAATATCGAGGGCACTGGGAAGTTATCAAACAGTACAGTGTACTGATCGGACGTCTCAGTCCAGGGTCCTGCCACCAGAACCTTCGCTCCACCTTCAGGGTAGGCCCATTCAGGAGAATAGTCCAAGATGTTCAGCGTCCCCTCGCTACTGTCTGTCTGCATCTTCTCACTGTTGTCTTCCACCGGCGCAGGAGGAGACTTCTCGCATAATGTCTGGAAATTGAGGAAAAAGGACTGCTTTTATGTTGATTAAATCTGTCAATTTATCCAGTTTTTGTTGAAATAATAAATGTGTAAAGGTTAACGCAACAAAAACTGTTTTAACTATAAAATTATTATGCAGGTGGAATAATATTAAGTATGCCCAAGGAATTTATAACAAGAAAATGAGAAGCAATAACCAAACCATAACAAAAACATGCCATCTTTTCGTTCTTAGTATTTCTTTTTTTATTAAGTAATTTGAGAGGGCTCAAATAAAGTTAACACTTTGCAGGAGACTAAACCCGTACATTTAATAACGATAAAACTTAAATTATGTCTCGTTTAGTCTCTCAATGTGTTAAGAATATAAATAACAGTACCTTACCAAACGTTTTTCGACTCACCACAGGATTTGTTGAAATCGAACTGGGGTCCAACACTTCCAATTCAGGAAAATCTCCTAGCATATCAAAAGCGTCCAGATTCACAAACACATTATCGTCCACTCCCGTAGCAGGCGACGCCACCACTTCACAACTGTCTATAAAGTCCATCGTATCTATTCCGGACACCATCACATTAGCCGTGTCGGTATGCCTCACACCATTCCTGTCTAGTTCACAAGTAGGCATGTTAGCTGACAATGTCTTCTGAATATCTTCATGCGACAACTCAAGAGTCTCATCAAAGAACCCACTAGAACCTAAATTGCTGTCAGTACCGAGCAGCACTAATGTATCATCACAGTTATCTGTCGAAACTTTACTTTCTAATCTTTCTACTAAATCTGGATATCTCGAAGGAGTCGCCGGCGCACTTGCGATTACCTGGTTTCTACTTCTTGGCTCCACTTTAATCTTCCTTTCAAAAACGTCAACGTCTATTTTCTCCTCTTTAGGCTCAATTTCTAATTTCATTTCTGTATTTTGTACACAAGTTGTAGGCTGACTGTCTGGAATTTCCCTTTTTAAAACAAAAGTGGGTTTGTACTGCTGCCTATACCTATCTCGGGGTTCTTCACAGACAAATGACGTCACTGACAGAGGAGATACTAATGAAGAATTCTGCTGGGTACCGTTGCTCGTTCCATTCAATATTAAAAGACCACCACCGCCTTGGATTTGGCCTAAGGATAATAGTAACGGAGATGCTGATTGTTGGGCGGGTCTGTGATCTCTGGTGTACTGCCTTGGTGGGTGAGACATTGATCTCGGAGAAGGACCGGTGGTTGAAGAAACTTGGTGATCGGAAGGTGGTGGTTTTGGCGCCTGCACCCTGCGCATGGGATGCGCACAGTTTCTTGAATCGTTGCAGGTAGAGTCAGGACAGCCGCACTCCAGCTGCCTCGCCAAAGCTGCAGCTCTCGCCGACCTCTGCTTCTCCATGAGTTGCGTCACAATGACTTCCACGGTCTCCGATGTCTGAAACATTTTGCCCTGATTTTTAATTATAGTCATTTATGTTACTAATTTCAGTTGCTATGGTCTGTACTCACCGATATTTCCAAGTCATTGTTATGGTCCGGATCATCCTCGCTGAAGACTGAAACAGGAAACACTACAAACATTATAATCCTATAATTAATCAACACGATTACTGAAAAGTAATATTATTTAGTTAAGGTCGCGGTTTATTTACGAATCGTTATTTTATTTGCTCATTTTAATTAAATGTGCGCCGAACAAACATGTCTCAATCTACCCAACCTCATTTACCAAATAAAATTTAAAAATTTACCCACTAACCCAATTTCCATACCAAATGATAACGAAAATAATTCCATTATAACGCTTGTGTAGCGGCATCTACAAACGCCACATGCGAGCTACACGTCACACTGACGTCACGCAAAATCCTGCATCGCGCAATCAGAGTTTACCGCGCAACTAGCATATATACAACATCCCGACATCAAACGTTGGGCAGTTGCCCACCAGACACAAGACCCGTCTGGTCGGAGGATCCTCCCTTTTCCATAGAGTATGAGTGAACTTTACACCCTGTTCCTCATACCTCTATACTTGTATTATTAATTTCCAATCCAAAATCAATAACAGGGTGTCCCTAAATTAACAACAGCATCGTTATTCCGATCAGATAGGATTAATAACCGCGCTGCATAATTGATATTTGCCACCGTTTTCATAAATATTCAACAACGGAACAGAAACTTTCAGCGTTTCAATTTGGTTCCAGTGTTTTAAATTCTCCAATTCTGTTAGAATGACAATTTTTTACGATTTTTTGTTCTGAAAAGTTCTTAATTGACAGCTTGAAGTGTTACATAGTAATGCTGTTTTGATTGGCATCTGGGGAGGAAGACAGAATTTGAACATAAATACAAGAAGTGCTAACCGTAATCCCGATTCAGTGGGGGAAAATTGTTTATTTTTTTTTTTTTGTTTTGAAAAGCATAACAAAAACCAATATAAGATTACACCAAAACTCGACTAATCCATAAAGTTGGTTTCATTTCTACCAGAATCCCAATTATTCCTTTTCATTTTACAAAGAACACGACTGGCTTCATATTTCATACTTCTGAAAATGTTCGTGGCAAAAAACCTTTGATTACATTCTTATCTTTAGAGATATTCAAATTTATGTTGATCCACAGTCAAGATGAAGGTAATGCTGGCATCTTTCTCATTTAGGAATCTTATAATTTTATTCATAAGGTGTCCATTTGGATCGCGCTAAATGAACTATGTTTTACTTTGATGGAGTTATAGTTAGTAAATTAATTTTCTTGGAATATTATGTTTATTTACAAAATCTTGTACTTTTGCTTGATTAATGAAATAGCAAACGTGCTACGGTAATAATTATTATATATAAATAAAAGTAATGTCAGTCCAAGTCTTACTTACTTACAAGTTTTATTTACGTGCATTGCACAAAATCACGCAAAGGGGTATCTCAAGGCATATCTTTGGGCCACTTTTTATTTTTGCACCTCAAGGCACCAGCATTGGCCCACTTCTGTTATCATCAATATTTCTCCATACAAATTTCTTCTCCTAAAGATGATAATCTCATCGCATACTCACACATTGGCTTCAGCTGGCAGACGAGCTCGTCTTTCGTCCACTCCTTCTTATCTGCCCACAGGGCGAGACTGGGCCCTACCGTGGCCAGCTTGTTGTCATCAGGGTATGGCACGTTCAGGTAGTGGACTAGCACTATATCCGGGTTCTGGAATTTCAGTAAGACGAAATAAATACGACAGTATCTAGTGATATTTAACGATTTTATCTGATATTTCTGATTCGATTTTACCTGATATTTAACTGTAACAGCAAATAAACGAGATGTTATAGATGTTGCTTAAGTTTTTTTAAACATTGGTAATATTATGCGAGGTTTAAATTCAAGATTGTTTAGTAATCAGATTTTATGAAGACTGCAGGTTCTGATAAAAAAATATTAATTGGTTCAGTTTAAATCTTACTTCGTAACTAAAAAACTTCATACATGAATATAAATTATGTTTAAAAATACATACACAGCAGTTGGTTCAAAATTCACGTTATTATGCCCAAAAAATGTTCATCACCAATTAATATTTCAGTGCGACATTCATTTTTGTACCGAACTCATCAGTCATGAATGAAATGGGTTCAATTATATTTAGTTCAGTTCTATTATGTTCAGCAAAACGTAAAATAATGCTAATAGAGGCAGAATAAAATTATTCTATAGCTTTTGAAACTAAATGTTATCTACGTGCATAATTATTGTATTTAGTCATTAATATAAAACGCTTCATTAACTACAATAATTAAAACCATTTGAAATGATAAATGATTTTATTTCTTTAAGTAGGTTTGTACAAACACTTTTACACGTCAATGATATTTTTTAAACTACATAGATGAAGTCGGCGTTTCCTATCAGACTACTCTGAGAAAAAAGGCTGAAACAAACTCAGAGGTCACAGTCTCTTTTAAAGTCCAGACATAATCTTGGTCAGAACATGCGAAGACCATGTAGATTGGTATCTGAAATAGTCTTTTGAGTAAACAACCATACAGATTGAGTGGACGTGTCCAGTCAATGCACGCATTTGTCAGTAATCGTGCAGCTCAGTGCAGTAATGTTTTGTATTATTTAATTGCCATCCAGTCACGTATAGCTACGATATAGTTTATTAAAAAAAAAACTAAAAAATACTTCAGTTTTATGTTTCCTATCGTCTTTCTAACCAACCCATCCTTTTTAGGATAAAATAGCTTTGTTATTTCACAAGTTTCCTTTAGTACTATCAAATAAAGAAGTAGGAACTATCTTCACCTTCTTCTTTTCGAGTCCAATTTAAATACATATATTAGGTTTGTTAAATAACTTGGTTCCATTAGGTGGCCACGCCAATCACGACATCAGTGGCGTTTTTTAGGTCGTCAGAAGTGCAGGTGTTGGGACACTATAACATATGGGACACGGTTTGGTCAGGAGCGCCGCATTCACACTGTGTATCGGTGGGATTTATAATAATAGTAGGAACTATTGGACTTCGTAATTCTATTTTCACTTTACTGAGAAGAATAAAAGAAAAGGATGTGCTTTATCGGTGTTAGCTAAAGCTTATCAAGTGTATCTCCGTAAATTAAAGCAACCAGAGACAGCTCAGCACGCCTTTATTCTCAACCAGATAACAAACACCATTTAACAACACAAACTCCACTATTACTCAAGTTAGTTACAAACAAATAAATTTCAAAAGGCCCATAAAAACAAACGCATTTGTAAACGTTAAGTGATATGTGAAAATTTACAACGATATATAAAACACGTTACAAAGACAGCCTAACGAGGATGAAAAAAATATCTATTTATATTCGGAAAACAACGAACTGCACTCAGTAGGGCATAAACAAGGAGTAACATCCGAAACTGCCAGTAAATCGACTCCAGCGCAGTTAAACTTGGTATAAAAATAAGTAATACACAATATTTTAATTTTGCCGACCCGACTACCGAATGTAAAACCGAGTGCGCCGTAATAACTAACCATTTGTCTTCAAAATGGCGGCAATAAACATGGCGTCATTATTTATGTAATGGCCGACGCCGTAGGGTTGCCTCTCGACACGTGTGCACTTTATTATTGTTGTGGTTTTTCATTAACACGCCGTTAAAAGTGGATTTGTTGTAACAGTGCTTCAGTGTATCGTTTTATGTTGTAGTCATAAATTTTCGGTTGAGTGAAATTCTGATTGTTATTTGTACGTCATTATTTGTGGTGTTGCGGTTCTGAGTGAGAGGTTTTGTTTAATTAGCCTTGTGGGAATAACTGGGCACATCTGAATTGTTACGGTTTTTTTAATTTTATTTCTCTATTTAACTGTGTTCTGGTAAAACATAAACTGTATTTTTAACCTAAATCTTCAAAAAATAAGTCTTAAAAAGTAATACAGGACATATACTAGATAACTTGTAAAAAACGAATATTTTTATAGTAAAGATCACGCAAAGATCAAAAGCGAAAGTATTTATATAAACGTTAAATAAATCAGATGACTATTTTTGCAGTACCCACAAAACTTTTGCTTATGGATTTCATGCATGTAGTTTACATGCATGAAATCCCCGTGACGAAATCTGCTATTAAAGATAAGCCAATTATGGAGAACCTACGCCACACCTATGTACCCATTTAAAGTTTTGGTACCACTTTAAAAAACGCTACCCATACGAAATAAAGCGCAACTAGAAAAGGAAAATATTCCTAAATAATTACCTACTTCAAATCATACAGTAGACAGCCCTAGTTTTTCTATACTCTGAAGTCGAAAGTCAGTTGCAGTTCTATGAGCTTAGCACGATCTAACGGTCGAGTTGGCGACAGGAAATAAAAGGATAATGTACTGCTTAATACAATACACACTACAAAATATAATAAACAGTTGGTAGACGTACATTTTGAAAACTATTTAGATATAATCGCTCTAGGGGATAAAGTTTTACAACGCACAGAGGAAACATTAATGCTTTAAAGAGCAATAGAATTTAAATTAAGTATTGTTTGTCTGGGAATTAATGTAATTGGATGCTGGAGATTTGAACGAAAGTCATTGACGTGGTATAAAAATAAATAGATGTTATTTCTCGTCAGTAACGATTTCAAACGATAAGAGAACACGGGGGAATTAAAAACTACTCAAACCTCATAATGTTTACGAATTTATTTTTAACTTCTAGTTCTCAGGCTATTATACAATACATACATATTTAAGACGCACAATCAGTTAACACCATAATTGCTCAAAACCACAAACCAATTACCACTACACCAAGATTGCCACAAAGGGATCGAAAGCAAAGAATACAAATCCTTTCTATTGTCCCTTAATAGGCTATTACAATCTTTACTTAACTCCCTCGTTAGGCCTTTTATCCCTCAGAGGGCCTCGGTTTGATTCCACAATTACCTTACATCAAGATAATTGTCTCATTAAATATTAACTTTGTCTAATTGAAGTATCTGTGTAATGATAGTCTCTATAGTTGTGTAGATATTCCGTTTTACTGTAAGTTGTATTTAAGGATTTGAATGAAACTCTTGTCGTAGGTGATGTGTATATTGAAATAATAACACATTAGGATTTTACGGTGATAAGAAATCACCAAAATACTCATTCTTGTGATTAAGAGAAAAACATTTGGATAAACGTAACAATCTATTACCAATAGACAGTCAAATAAGAAAAATGGTGAAGGTAAACATCTTGCGCTTATTAGGACATATAATGGACTTTAATATCCAACACACAGCTAGCAAGCGAGGTGATCAATTCTCGTGCCATCTAGGTATGAAAAAGGAATATTAATAATAATTTAAAGAGACAATAATAGGCATTTCAATGACTGGCTACTACAAAATTCTAACTCAAACTCAAACTCAAAGCATTTATTTCAATTAAACCATTTACAGGCACTTTTGAATTGTCAAAGAGTCGGTCAGTTAGTCAGAAAGTTGAAGCTAGTTGCCCATTCCAAAACGTAGATCTCTATGGAGAAGAACGGGCAAGAAACTCCAAGGACACTCTTTTTAAATCAAGATATTACAAAATCCTGGGTACATTATTCTTGGTGCTTCTATATGCGAGAACAATGAAAAAATATATAAAGAAACAATTCAAAATATAATATTAATAATAAAAATAAGCCGTGGCAGTTAAGAGATGACCAGTCTCAACTGACGGCACCCGTTCACGAACATGACGCGTGGATCAGCACCATCCAGCTCAACCATTTTGTAGGGAACCGAAAAAAACAACCTTCAATTTATTGTGAAGAGAGAAAAATAAAGATATATTACTATATTATATTATAACACCGACCAACCAGAAAACAATAAACCAAAATTACCAAAACAATTTCAAGAACATTCCACATAAATAAACTCCAGCAATTTCGCCCCATTATTTACTCGCGTCGAATTCCAACGAAAACTAGACCGCCGTGCACCTAATACGTCAATAGAAATTGACACCTGTTACTCCACACAAACATTGCAACTACAACCAATCAGAAATTCAATTACCTTCGGCATTTTCCGATGCGGGTATGATGGCATTTTACGAAAATGTCAATTTGTAATCGTCAGTGCGAGGATTAGTTCTGTTCGGTCCGGTTTGGTCATTAGAACTTGTCACCTACCTTGGAACGGTAGACAAAGGGGCGGCAATTAATTTGAGAGACTTCGAGGCATTGTCTGAAGCTTTTATAGATTACGTTAATGATTTGGAGGTGGATAGTCTAATGGATGAAGTTGCTGATATTTGAAAAAGTATATTAAGGTAAATTTTTATGCTTGCCTATGGAGATTTGGAATCTAAAGACGAGATAAAATATGACGGGGTAGCAAAATAGATAAAGAATTCGTGTCAGTCTTGCTCTAACACTAAGATCTCAACAAGGTTTTAAAATAACAACAAATAAATAATCTGTTATCTGTCTGTTATTCTGTTGTCTATTGTTGTTTGAAACCTTAAAATCTAGGACAAAAAACTTACCTATTCGAATCAGGTAAAATCAAAACTTTGATCATCATGAAATATTCATAAAATCACAGTATAATTGAATTAATTAAAAACAATTAATACACGGTGTGAAACAGAACGTTTCTAACGATACCGTTTGAATATTCACTACAATATAGGATCGTGTAATGGAATTAAGATGATCAAATATTAAATTTTCATTTGGTGCCGACCACGAGACCAATCCTGATGAATGTACTGTTTGCACTGCATGCATAATGCTAATGAACAGTTATATGGGTTAGAAAAGTAAAATGATTATTCAAACCCTTTATTTTATTAGCGTTATAAGTTTTGTCTATAAAATATTTCAGTGTATACAAGCCGCGTGCGCAATGGGGTTTTCCATCGGCAAACATTCCATACAAATTTCCATCCTCTATTTATCCCTTAAACGAATGAATTTCCATAAATCCTTCCCCTTAGTGCTTGCTTACTTTCGATATAAAAGGAACTTTTGTAAAAAAAAACATGCCTCTAAACCCAGAGGTTTAGATTATGCGTTGGTGTGACATACTCGTAGCTGATGTATATTTGCAATGAAAATATTGATCTAAATTCAATCCCCAAAATCTTCGGCGTTTGCTATTTTATGCTAGCGCAATCATCGGCAACAGTCATTTGGGATGAATATTCCATTGAAATCTCGCCATATATTACAACTTAAATGATATTATAGCGGTTGTTGCTTTACTATTTTGCACGCCTTATAAGCGAAGCGCGTGAGGTAGTGCTCTACTCTCGCTTTACAAAGAACAAGTAATTCCTTGAGGTAAAAATGTCTCTATTTACTTCATATCGCACTTAATATTCACACACAAACGTCAAGAAAAAACACTAGTTTCAACACTCGTGTTATTTTCAAAAGACATTTTGCTGTTTAAAATAAAGATAAAACTTAAAAAAAAAATATTCTGTGGACATCCGTGTGTCTGTATTTATGGATCCTGGCGTGGTTACGATAACTCCCGAAAAACTTAACTAATCGAGTAAATTTTTTTTAACGCTTCCGTATTATCGTAAGCTAAGTCCTTTCGAAAATCACGGTCTAATTCAAAGTAGTTTTTTTGTAATGTTACTTTTCAACTTTTTCATAAGTAAACCCATAGAGTTTCATTCAGAAACATTTTGCTGTGTAACTGGATTTTACATCTCATCCTCTCTTTTAATCAATTAATTCTCTATTCTCTAAATTTATTGTTATTTTTTATAGAATTGAATGAGATTATGAGGCGTGCACTTTTGAACTTTCCAATTTTTTTCTATCGACTCATTCGTTATCTAACATGTTTTTGATAATATGTAACGTGAGTGCCATTTTCTCTCCTCTACTCATCTTAATAGTTGAACATAGTTTAGATAAGATGCCATAGATGTACGATCTATAACTTTTCTAGTTGGTATTTTAGTTTCAGCAACAAGCAAAAATGAATTACACAAAAGTTTTCACTTACAATTCAATATGAAAGCATATAAATTATATCAAATTGTTACAATATATCCATTGGGAACTGAAGTATAGAACATTAAAGTGAACAATAGTCTATAAATGGTGCTCCGAAGTTGTTTTGGTATTGCTAAAGTTATATACATATATAGCAATATATAGCAATGCACGTATTACGTTTGAATCGCATTGTGTGGACGTACTAGAAGTTGGTAACACAAACGTATGGAGCGCTTAAAGTTAGCACGTTTTAATGTATGCACATAATACAGTGGAACTATTGTTAATCGCTTTTTTGGTTTATTTGTCGTTAAGTACAGTTTAAAAAATTCTTGTAATGTTATAAATTGTAGACATGAATTATGTTTTCAAACACTTTTTATGTTTTTCATTCATTTTTTTCTTCGATCTCTAGCTCACCAAAATTTGAATCATCGTATTCTTACCCGTTAATGATATTTCTGTCCTTATTAAGAGCACTATTTCTTAGTAGCCTCAATTTAGTTATATAAATAAAACAATAATTTCATAAGGTGTAACTTCCATATATTTTTTAAATCTTGCATTTTTAAATGGATAAGGAGCCTGCTGTAATTAAATTGTTTGATAAAACATTCTCAGAAAAAGACCTCGTTTTACTAAATATAAAATAGTATCCTAGGGCTTAAATTGTTCCGATTAAAATAATAAGTAGGTAATGGTAGGTACCTTATTATTATCAAAACAACACCAATTTATTAACTACTCAAAGAGGTTATCCGGATCAATTTCCGATGTTTAATTAGAACTCGCTTGTCGTCAATATTTTAATCAATTGCTTTGCTGATAACCGTACTTAAATATTTTTACTAGCCAAAGTAAAAGCAAACTAACTTCTTTCAACTTGAAATTTCCTCAATACCCTCAAGGTTTTAGCCACATCCACAATCTAAAGAGAACCATTAATATAGCAGCGGCTAAAAATATTTCACAAATATTGAAAACGGTGCCTCCAATTCGCGGTTTCATCAATAGCGAGGGATATCAAAGAAGCGCATTTCAAAATCTCATATTTCAGAAGGCGGTGGATGCATTCCGAAGTCTGAAAAATGTTTTCAGCAACGAGAGATTACCGTATATAAATTTCTATCCGACTTGGAGGTGAAACTTGGTAAGAAATGTATAGAAAGCTCTGAGCCATTTTTCTCCTTAATTTTTTTGCATTTGTTTGCTGATATCTTCATCGTCCTCTTCAATTGTGTTTTCAACTAGAATTTTCTCTTTAGCCATAGACACTGATAGTTCTAGTAATTATATCGCTATACATGTAGCTACCTTTAATTAACCATATGTGGTTTCAGCTACAATTGGTCTATCCCAATTATCCCCAGGAGTGTCGTAAGTGACGATAGAGAGATTGTATCACGAGGATGGGTAGCAAAATCTACTTATTACGGTACCTAGTAACGTCATGCTGTAATCACCGAAGCAATTGGCAATACTAATAACTAAGCCAATGTAACTTTAGAATTGCTTATTGGTACTGATTCGGGAGCTATAGTTGTTGTATTTCACGAGCACACTTCAATAATTGTGGTTTAAACCTTATACATACACATACATAAACTCACGCCTTTTTTCCATGGGGTATACAGAATCTACAAGAACTTTAAACCTTATGTCAATGATAATATAAAAGTCACTAGACGCGCGCTGGTGAGTTGTAACTGCTATACCAGGGATTGCTTTAATTGCAGAAGGTGCTGTTATAAATAAGGAAGAACATGAAGAAGTAATAATGTTGATGCTTACCTGTAAAAGCCAGTAACACCTTCGATGGAATGTTGGCAAGATTGCAGAGTGTACGTAGCAGCCATAAATACACTGTGGACAAAAAAGATTTTGCTATGAATAAAGGTTAAATAGATCATCAGCACGAAATTCTGAAACCTATTATGAATAAAATACAAACAAAACAGACATACTCGTAGTCAAAGTAGTTACAAAGAGAAAACAATTTAATGCCAAAACTACTTTATGGATTAAAATAGTTTATTTCTTAACTACGAGTCCATTTCCATTTAATAATCTTTACATTTGGTTAACTTTTACGGTTTTCAAGACATAATAATCTTCTAATTCGATCTATTTTTCTTCTAGGCCCCCAGATCAGCGCGGAAGAAAATTACCCCCATAATGATATCCGTAATGTTCCAAAAATGTGTGTCTTGAGCCCTAAGCACCCATTATCAATAATATAAAAGTCTGCATGTTTTTGTACATAAATTTTAAGAGAGATTTAGGAAGCGCATTTACATATTAAATATTCTGTAAGCATACTTTAATTTTCATCAATTAGTCCATTTCATATCCGTCCTTAAAAATAAATACGACTTTTTTTATTATCTTCATTAATCTTTTTAATTTTGCCTTTTTTATTACGAAATTACATTTAAACATCTTTCTAAATTGAATTCTTCCTTAGAAATTCAAAGTAATTTAATTATACCTTCACAAATCCTATAAAATTTAATCTTTATGGAATCCATGCAATACACTTTATTAGCTTCGCTTTCATATTTCAAAATTTCGTTAGTGATCTCTGAAAAAGCATTGCACGACGTAGTAGAACAAGCCTAACCAAGCTCGACCTAGAATTGGCACCTGAACTAACTTCGTTTCCTAGAAAAGCCTCTCTGTGCACATGGATAGTGGAAGGCATAAGCGGAAGCGAGTAGGTAATTTTTTCCACTTAGTCATCAAGAATGTTTTGTAATTTTAACATTAACTATTGTTTTAAATCTATCTGTAAGCACAAGTTGGGAAAGTTAAGCTAAAGCAAAACAACAGCAATATCTCTTATTTTATAAAATTAAATAAATGGAATACGGCAGTTAGGTAAAAAATATGTTTACTAAGAAAAACTTGCAATAATAAATTCTCACTTATATCTAGCATAATATTCTCGTTGCCTTTTAAAACCAATGAAAATATATTTACATAATGATTTTTGTCTTCCTCGCCTACAACATTTAAAAAGCAGGTGGTAATGAAACCGCTCCCGCTACCGCTCATATATCAACCCCTAGATAGCCCCACTCAACGGTCACAGTTGTGCAAAATGTATTATTCAGCATTCCTTGCGCGCCGTACGTGGCGAGTCGCGCGGCGTAGCGATCACTTGCCGTCGTTGTACTAACGCCTTTGCTTGTTGCTACCATTTTTATTTACGGGATATAAAAACGAGTCCCTAGCCGGATTTTCTGAATATTCCAGTTTATATTTACTGCTTATATGTGGAATTTTTAGTAACATTTATGATGTAAGAAATCTTAAATTAACTGGGGTCGTGTGAAAGGAAAATGCTTCTACAGATTTCTAGCTAAAAAAACAGTATAGTACCAAAGTTTTACGTATAAGTCTTTTATAAGTGCGTACTTAACAAGCTCCATTAAGTAACTTAGTGCTCTCAAGTGACCTTAATGTGTTTCCTTAAGATAAGATAGAGGATTTTCTCTGAGACAGCGGTATAGTTGGTTATATCGCACAAAACAAGTCTTATAAATGTAAGGAGAATAAATACATCTGGACACTGTGAAAAACTTTATTGATAATAATGATTATGGTTTCTGTGGTTTAGCATAATCTCAGTTTTGGAAGGCAGATTATTTTTTTTTACATTTTGAAAATTGTCGTATCAACTTCAACCTTGTCAATCACTCAATTTATACATCATACAACAT
Source organism: Dryobotodes eremita (assembly GCA_917490735.1). NCBI lineage: Eukaryota > Metazoa > Arthropoda > Insecta > Lepidoptera > Noctuidae > Dryobotodes > Dryobotodes eremita. Next base: position 3,196,060 of record OU823254.1, on the reverse strand, counting down.
GAAAAATCCCATACACCCACTCTATAATATCTCAAGCATTTACCAAAATACTCTATGCCCATCAACCCAACAATAAGGCATCATGGCATCACCAATTCATCATTGGCTACTCGGCCTCAATGTGGCCTCAATCAAATATCCGGGCCGCGGCCGGGCCTACAGAATGGACATTCAGATCTAAATCGCTGGCCATATTGGCGAATCGTATTTTTGCGAGACCATTCGAGCCAATAACCGGCTCTGTAGTGGGTTTTTCGGAGGCGATATCCGGACTCAGGGTGTAGTGGTACTAGGCATGAATGACAAGAGATTTCTCATTTTTGTAATGTCAACTTTTATCGAAAAGAAGTCTGAAAATCAAACCATCATAGAGTTCATGTACGAGAAGTACATAAACTTATATCTACTAGAGCACAATCAAAAATGTTTAGGAGCATTCTGCTTGTGCAAATAAAACCATGTACCTATATTAAAAAAACCACAAGAGAAGCAAAACGTCAGAAAAAAAATACATTAAAGTAAATCCGTAAGCTCACTGTGAAAAGTAAAGCTCAAGAATCAAAAAAGAGATTTATAAAGGAAATAACGGAAATACAGACACTAAAGTGCATTTCATCATGAGCAGTAAACAGCTATATAACGATGTAGACGACAACCATTAAAAAGCTTATTCAACGGATACATTAACCACGCAATTTCCTGAACCCGCTACCGCTCATAACTCGCACCAACACATAATATCCGTACGAAGACTGCTCGTGAGTGAATTAGACTTTTACGACCGCCGCCGAATCCATGCCATATCGAAGGTATAGACGGGAACGGATACCTAATCTAAATCTTCAGACAAACGTCGAGACATAAATATCTATTGTTCGAAGTCTGTGAAGGTATTTTTTATTGTGTTAGACTTTCAGGATTTTTTATGACATGCTCCAGAAATTGTCGTGCTGATGTTGGTATAAAATATTGTTTTGGCTATTTCTTGTCACGTGTGTTGTAAAATTTTGCTATTCTTTGTGCATCTTTATCGCACAAACGTGTCATATAGGCAATACTTTTGAACTGCAAAAAATGTTCAAAATTTTTTGAACGATGTCTAGGACTACCCTTTTTGTATTTTCCAAGCCTAGGAAATTACAACAGCCCTCAGAAGTTGTGGGACGAAGTTCGCTAACGCACTTTGTAGTATGCATTTAATATTAGTAAAACAAAAAACATTTTAACCGTCACGACACTTTTGTTACGTCACAAAAGTGTTGTGTCCCACGACACCACTTGTTTTTTTAAAAGCTCGAGTGAAACCACAAGCAAATCAGTCGTTAATAAAATAAGATTCAGTAAAACAAGAAACGTATGTAGTTTTGAAATAAGTTTTAATAACATCGATGTAAATAAGATAGTATTTGGTCCACCTACTGTGGACTGTCTACTACAAGAAGAGTTATTTTATAGAACTGGATACTTTGCTCGAACGCTTTGATTCAGATTTCTAACATTTCATTAAAGACGGATTTGAAAAAGAAAACGGATGCTCCAATAAAATTTTATAGTCAGTAAAAAGTTTAAATAAGTTCAAACGCTAGAAGTGTAAAAATAACTGACGTTTTTACGTCGGTGCAGTTAAATTGAAAAAAATCATTTCAATTTATTAGAGCTACTAAAAGATGTATTTCAATACTTCCGCTTGCTTGTACAAAATTTAATTTAATTCCTAAACTCCAAACTTGAAATAAAATAAATCATGACAAATCCCTCCTTAAAATTTTACTGGCGAAAACTAGATGGATCTAGAACCGTCTGGCTTGAACCGGCGAAATCCAGTTTTGGACCAATCGAGGGGGATCGGTACGATTCAGTTTATCCAAGTGCATTTTCGGATGAATGCATACGTAGATTGGACGAATTAAAAAAGTTCAACATATTCATGTGACTTCGTCCGTCAAATGGGATTAACATAAAGCTGCTTTTAGAACTAATGAGAGGTTTTTTTTGTTTGGTCTAATTTTCTGCCTAGAAGTATTTTGCATAGCCTCGTTTCGCTGTTTTAAGACTAACTTCGTTTATGCTTAGAACTAGATGCATTCGCGCATTTTGCTCTCGCGAATGCAGTGGCAGTGTTATGAATTATTTTGTTTATGTGTGTAATTTGCGCTTGAGTACATCCACTTTTGCTGTAGCAGCGTAGAGTAGGAAATTCTGCACGAGAGAGGAGATAGCAGAAAAATACATAAATAGCTATGGTATCTCTAATGCTTTATACTGCTGAAACTTTTATGTTACTAAAATTGAATCATTGGCATTTTCGACAACGCAGTAATAAAGTAAAAGTGTTCTTTTCTCCCTTGTCCCGTGGTGCAGGAAACAATGGAAAATCACCTAAACCTGATCAAACGTTTACCAGTGCAAACTTAATGACCCCATTACCCACAAGCATTAAACACCTCTTCTGAACAACACAAAACAAACGGCTGTCATTCGCACCCCCCATTCAGAATCAACATAAAAATCCAATTCACTGAAACGCCTGCTACATTCACACTATTACCCGTAATAGGTGTGATCAAAATTTTACAGAAAGAAGCCGAGAATGCAAGACCATTCGTAATTGTAAGGTGGGCTGGCTGCATGCCAGTATACCCACTACTTGCGCAACCGAAACAAACGCTAGCCGGACAGTGGAGCGATTGATTTGTTTTTATATAGAACATCGTTTTTATGAGCTCGTAAAGTGGGATTGAAAAGGTCTTTTGAAAATAAGAGATATTTTTAGTGATTGAATGGAAAGTTGCTGTTTTGAATGATGTAAGAATGATCTAAGATGTTTTTTTTATGCAAAAGACATGAAGACACGCCTGCATATTTTGTGTTTAATTATACATTGATCTCAAGAGTTTCAACAAACATAGAAGATATAGAAGCAGAAATAAAGTTTCTCTCATAGCCCAGAATTCCTCTTATCTTTCAGCTAAAATAAGGATCCCTATTACACTACTACCCAGCTCTTTTAAAATTTTAAAACCAGAAAAATCTGCCACATAAAACGCACGACCGCATTCTTTGTCCCACGCGTTAACCATTTACAAAAATACTCCCCTTTATATAAAGTCTCGTGCACACAAGTGTAGCAGGAAATATTGGCCTATATACAGAGGCCAGTCCAGGCCAGATGGACCGTTTTGCATGTCTGTCCCCGGCCTTGTGGTCGAATAAACAATACGTAAAACGGCGCGCGTTGCATGCGGCCTTGCAACTTTACTTTTGCATTTAAAACATACAACTTTAAACCGTATTTTAAATTAGACAAGGCTTTAAGTGGCAGTATAAAGTTTGCTGCAATAAATAAATTTTGATAGTTAATTCGAAATTATGCAAAGGAGCTTGCCTTGTTAATCTAGCATATTAATGCTTTCACATCGAATCGTTAATATTTGGTATGTTAATTTCGGTTTTGAGAATGTTGACTTTTAAAATTTAAATTTTAATGTCACCTATTTTTCACGTAAGGGTGTTGTAAAATGTCGTGGTGGAATGACCAAAAATTTTACAAGCTAATTAATCGTGACACGAGAATGCGCAAAATTCAAGTACTTTTTACACCCTAAACGTAAATTCAAATACCGCAAAGAGGAATTTATGGGAACACTTGCCTTGTTTGACGTGGATTGCGAGCGCTTGGCTTGAAAGCTGACATCTTAAGGCGCCTTAAAATAATCGACTCAGCTGTTTTGTTTCAAAAACAATGTCGACAAAATGTCACCAGTTTGTTAAATTGGAGGGTACGGTAATTTGAGGCTCTGTTTATAGATGGTGGGGTGGTTTTCATTGGAATTGAAAATTTGGATTCAACAATTAATAAAAGTAAATGAATAAAATGAGAAGTATTAAGTGTAACTAGGTTTTTTTTTCCATTTTCAATTCTCAGTAGCAGCCCGTCGTCTAGATTTACAGGATTAGGATCTACCCTTTGAGACCTTTAACAAAACTGCCGAAATGTGGGTGTTTTAAACACCTGCCGGTCCTTAAAAGAATAATGAAGTGATGTAAATCAAGACATACAATAATGTTAGCCTCAAAAATAATAACCAATTCGTTAAACCAAATAAAATTCTAACAAATCACTCACATGAGTTCATCAATTGCAAAAATAAAACCAATCACGAAAACAATAATAAAGAATGAAAACAATTACAGATTGAAAACCTTTTTTTATTAAAGATAGCAAGAGGTTACCAAAAATAGCCCACAATACATACTTGGTACCGAAAATAGGCAGGGGTTTTTTGAAGAAAATTGGCCGAATCATCGTCTACAGATATCAGGTAACGAACCAGAATACAACGCGGTGAAAATTGTGGAAACATTATACAACAGACCAGATTTATTTTAATACAATATTGTCTTTTCACTCACTTTTTTATTTTCTGTCACTGCGCCGAAGTTTGGCAGACCAGTAATAAAAATAGTCGTTACATTTTCATTCGGATGCACAGATTGGCGTAAATTATTTGTGATTTTTTGAGTATTTTTTTTATTGTTGGGTCTCTTTCTAGTAAATGACACGAGAAGAATGCAACCAACAGATTTTCATTTTTAACCGCCGACGCAAAAGGAGGGGTGTTATAAGTTTGACGGCTGAGTGATGGGTATGTGTCTGTCTGTGGCACCGTAGCTCTTAAACGGGTGAACGAATTTGAATGCGGTTTATTTTTATTTTAAAGCATGTTTTCTAGCGGTGGTTCTTAGACATGTTTATCAAAATCGGTTTAGCCGTTTCAAGGTCATCAGCTCTTTTTTAAGTCGCGGGTTTTTAATTTTATCTAATACTAGCTTCTGCCGGCGGCTTCGCTCGCGTTAATTTACACTTTAACTATCAATTCCGGTTATAATTAAATCATGATTCGAAAGACACGTGGCGCCATCTATTATCATTAGGACGTTATTGTTGTTTTCCTCGGGAACAGTACTTTTTTGCGGGATGAAAGGTACCCTATGTCCGTTTCTGTACACCTGACAACGTATATGCAAAATTTCAGGATGATCGGTTCAGTGGTTTAGACGTGAAAGGATAACAAACAAACAAACAAACTTACTTTCGCATTTATAATATTAAAGTTAGGATTAAAGTTAGGATGTTGAATCATCTCTGTCTTAATATTTGGAGAACCTATCGGATATTCACTAACTTCTCTGAAAATCAACAATTTGTCATTAACAAGGCCTCAAAAACGACGAATAGCAGAATTCAAGTCCTGACATAATCGGAGATCATGAATGATCTAGCCAAAGAACTTTTCCAACTTGAATTCAACTCCTAAACTCTTGCTTCGAAACCTAAAATATCCCTACAAATCAGGTCATGAATGCATTCACCCATTAAACCATAGGCCTACTCATTTGCATACCAACTTCGGCGAATGCTTTTAAAAGCCAATAAACACTAATTCACGGGTAAACTGGACTTATTCTTGCAATGATATCTCGGGCCGTGGCACAGTGTTTTGTAGCCACCTCCATCTTGGACCCGTGCCAATGTGTAGCGGCACAAGTAATTAGCGAACAGCGGCCTTGTCAACTTACCTTGTTAAAATGTTTTCTTGGTGAAGTTTGAGAGATTTAAGTCGAGTTTGTGATGAAATAATTAGGTTGGTGGTTGTGATTTTAATTTTTGTGGCAGTGTTTTGTAATGTGCTAAAAAGTTTGTTGGTAAGTTTCTTTTTGCAATGTAAAATATGCAAGCCACAGTGGATGTTTTTGTTTTCCCTGTTTTCTGTACATTAATTGCAGTGCATTACTTGATTGCATAATTTTACATGGAAAAATTTAAAAAAATATTATTTAAAAATCATGACGTTTGGGATATGACGGTCATATTTTTTTATGCTTCACAATCATGATTTCTTTTTAACTGTGTAAATTACCATTCACTTTGCTTCGACTTTCCTGATCTTAATTTTTTTTTAATTACATTAGTGTTGAACCTAAATTACAACTTTCCACACTCTGCATTCCTAAACTTTCACTTCCTTGAAAAAATTCTACGACACAAAATCCTTGTCATTTCCTCCTCATCTCTCGATCGAACTTATTAAGTTCGGTAACAGAAAAATAATTGTGTTTCATTAGCGACAGTTGAGCTGACACTTCAATAATAATTTAGAAAATTTTAATTTATTTATTTATTTAAACTTTTCGCACACAATAACATACAAAGGCGGACTTAATGCCTAAGGCATTCTCTACCAGTCAACCAAGGCTGGTGTAGAGATAAGATGGCAGGTGCTCTGCTTAACAGGCGTTAATAATAATAAAAAATATTAAAAAGATAACATAATTAATTATAAATGAAATAAGTATACAAATACCTAAATAGGTTATAAACTTATAATACACATACATACATATTTACTATAATATATACCTACATTATATATAATATATATACACAAAAAGAGAAAGAGGTAATTGAGATCAATGAATTCAATGATTGATATCGTGAAACGTTCACATCTCTCTTAACCGATGACTTGCACCAAACAAAAAGCAGGCACGCAAGACTGTCACTAGTTTATGGGCAAAAAGCGCTGGCCTAGTGCTGTGTGTACCTGAGCCCGACGAGTTTAGTCTTTGAAGATTATCCTGTAACGCTAAACTAGATAAGTCAGCCGCCACACTATATTAGGACCTTTTGGCATGTTGTAGAACTCTACGTAGACTTTCAGACTTGGAAACAAATGAAAGTCGAGCTGTGGTTAAAAGTTGAAGATACACCTAGCAGTAAAATACTCTGCCTCTTCCTTTGCAACAGGGATTTAGGGTAATACCTAATACCCACCTATAAGAAGTGTTCTAGTGTAGAATGAAAGCTAGTTCTCATAAAATGTGATAATTTACAATTATTTTTAACCGACTTCAAAAAAAGGAGGAGGTTCTCAATTTTAATGATTCTTTTTTTATTTGAAAGCCGGTGCTTCTCATGTGGTCCCTACTAAATTTGCTCAAGATATGACCAGCAGTTTTTGAGTTATCCTTAATAATGCATTTTTTTTTCAATTTATTGATGATGTTTTAATAATTTCCTGTCACTGTTATTTACATATCAAGTAGTAGTATACGAATTTGTGTGGGGTAGGTACTACAACTTCAACGAAGCCTATCGCAGTCCACTGCTGGACATAGCCTCTACCATGCTGCGCCACAACACCCTGTCCTCCGCCTTCCGCATCCAGTCTGTCCCAGCCACATTTTTGAAGTCGTCGGTCCATCGTCCCACACTACGCTTGCCGATACGCGGTCGCCACTCTAAGACTCGTCTGCTCCACCGGACATCGTTCCTTCGACAAACATGGCCAGCCCACTGCCACTTCAGCTTGTTTACTCTGCAAGCTATGTCGGTGACTCCAGTTCTTTTCTGGATAACTTAGCTTCTGATTTTATCCTTAAAAGAAACACCGAGCATAAAAAATTTAATCTACACTTAACCTAACCCAATCAATTTCACGAAATCACAACCCCACTATTATCTCAAAATAAAAAAATCCTACCACCCACATTGTGGCCTTCCACCCACCACATTTATCGATGGCAATTAGCGTCCGTGCAGTGATACCGGTTTAATTGCAACGAAACCATTTACTTATTCATCAGGCCGCGTCGGATGAGGCTGGATGAGGCCAGTATTTGTGGATGGATGTTATGGATGATGGATGACACTTCCGTTCGTCTATTGGTTATTGTTGTGGTTGCTGATCCGTGTTTGGTTTGGTGGGTGATTCAAAATTTACGCATAGAATTGGCCACCATAGAGAAATTTGTGATATAACTAGACAACGTACTACAAAAAGAAAATTGACAATGCATCATCAGAAATGGTTATCAAAATGTTCAAAGAAAGTGGCAAATAACTCTTTGGTTAATTTACTGCCTAAAGAGTTATTTGATCTGCCGATCTGTTCTGCAAAAACCTTACCGTGAAAACTTAGGTGAAGTGAACTTGAAGTCAGATGGCAATTGTGGCAATCCCTAGCATTAGTTGGATTGACAGCTCACTTTAAGCTCACTTTTGGTGAGGTTTTAAAAAAAGATACCGGTTGTTACCCTAGTACAATTTCATGTGAAATGTAAAAAGACTTATTCAAAATCAAAAGTCATACAAACTACACCGGCGTGCAAAAAAATCGGCCCACGTGCTTTCAATTTGAGAGGCGATATCTCAAAAATCTTAGTAAATATAATTGGTTAATTTATATTGTGTGAAGGTAGGTAAGGTACAGTCTATTTGCACATACACTATATTTGGATAAAAGCAACATTCTTGACAAGATCGACCAAATTCTTCAGATGTCCTCATCGCTCACTTTTGCTCGGGTAAAGTGCGTGACTTTTTTTGCCAATGAAATTGACAAAAGAATAATTTTGTTAATTTCTGTTCGTTTAATGAAAATTTAACTTGATTTAATAACGGACTACAAAAAAAAGAGGTTTTTTATTCGAACCCCCATGTTTGTAACTTCGTGATTTTTTCATAAACTTATAAATCAGCTTTGATAATTCTTCAACTAACATAACCTACATACTTTCAGGAAGATTTTAGTATACAATATATTAAGTTATTGTTAGTAAACCTTGTTGAATTATATTGTTTCAAATCGAAGAGCACGGGGTGCGTGGGTTTATTGCACGCCAGTGTAGTTCAAAATCACCCCTTTTTTAACATCAAAATTACATGAGGCAGTCCCTCAAAACGCCCGACTTTCACCACTTCCTACTACATTATCTGGGAAGAGAAAATGGTGCAAGAAACTCCTCAGTAGCACAGCTGTCTGTTCAGTTAGAAGAACTGGATTCTATACAATAGTAAGTAATTAACATTACAAATCACAAAACATTAAATTAAATTATTTTCCATATATCAGCCATCCATATGTCTGCCATATTGAAAACTGCTAACTAAAGCAAGGCATAATTATACCATAAGTCTGTACTAATAAAATATTTACAGGCAATAAAATTACACCCTATATTTATCCACCACTATAAGCACCCTAAAAGAAAATCTAAAAACAACTTCATAACCTTAATTGAAGAAATGCTCAACTCACACACACACACACAAATACTCATGAAAACAAAATCCAACAAAAGTTGTTTAGTTGAAAACCGATTGGGGCCGAATCACGAAACGAAACCGGCGGTAATTACTTAACAATATTCATTTTTCACCTTCCAAGGTTTCTGTACAAAAGGAAAAGTAGGGTTGTGTAACATTCAGGTTTTGGTGAAAGTGAGTACGTAATTGCTGAAAAAATATTCGTGTTCTGGACTGTTTCAGACAGTAGGCAATTTGTAGTTTACCTACATTTCATTAGTAGGTAATCTACATTTTTTTGCGTCTGAAAAAAGTCTAAACAGTGTCAATCCGTTCCGAGTAAAATCAAAGTTATGAAAAACTAAACTTTATAAAGAAGCAAGGACCAAGGTGTAATTTTTATTAGAGAACATTGTTCTTTGGTGTTAGTCATTTTTTTTTTTTTACATAATAAAGATTATCAGCGGCATTATTTTGTATGCTAACAGGCTTCAATCACCAATAATTCAATTGCAAGACCTGCGGGGTAATTACGTAACACACTAACAGTAGGAATGGGTTTCATTTTGACAGTTCAACAACATTCATTGCGTTATTTACAATGTTTAGCAGACAAATTTTGCGAACATATGAAGCAATGAATTAGCTTGGCTTCAAAATGATTCAGATTGTGATAGATAGTGTGTTACGTAATTAGGGTGCTGGTGATTATGACAATTTCGCCTTGAAATATAATTGGGAAATCGGAACCAGAACCAACGTTCGAATGTTTTTTCAATGATAATCATTTGGTTAGAGTTTAACGACTTTAACTGAATCCTAGTTTAAATCCCTCTCGCCCTGCCTGCATTTGGCTAAAAAGGACAACAACGCACAATCAGGAAGAGTACACGCCTCATTGACCAAAAGTACCTCATTACAGACTTTAGCCTGTTTCAGTCGGTTGACTCTTACGATTGGCTCGGGACAAAGGTTTGCTGCACAGTCTCGACATTAGACAGCGACAAAAATCGTTCACTAAGTCGTATCGTTGTTAAATTCCTTTAATAGATTTTCAACTTTATTTCCAAAGAGTAAGGTTGAAAATCTATTAAAGAAATTTGACATCGATTAGACTTAACGACCGATTTTTGTCCTTATGTTTTTCGAGACTGCAGAGCCTGGAATATTTCTTTGGTTGTAGTCAGCAAGTACAATCAACCGAGCGTCAGTCACATTTCAGCTACGAAAAGCATACTTAAGAGAACTGCGAAGAAATAAAAGCGCAGTCAAATTGTTACCATACGTATACCAACAATCAAACTATGTTCGTCAACTGAAGGGCTATTTTTGTCTGCTCATTGCACGATTAGAGTCTGTTTTACCGATTCAGCAATAAGTATTGCGTCGTTATGTCAATATGCAGAGACATGCAGCCATCTTCTTTACATGTCTGAGCGAATTAAAAATGTGACTGATAGACTACAAATATGCCTGATTCCATGTTTTAGCAGAGAGCGAGAGCAGTGGTGGCCCAGTGGTAACAACGGTCGAGACTTACGAATTGTAGGTTCGATCCCAGACAGGCACTTTACTTTAAACTATTTCATCACCACTGCTCTCAAAACGGAGAAGGAAAACATCGTGAGGAAACTGGCATGTCCTAGACCCAAAAATCCGAAGATATGTCACACCCACCAACCCGCACTGGCCCCGCGTGGAGAGGAGGCCTGTGTCCCAGCAGTGGATTTATGCCACATCTTATTGGTGTTCACTGACTTAAATTAGGAGGCCCTCGTTTTCATATTCTTCTTGTCCTTCTTACATTGAACTAACTATCAAACTTTCTCATTATCACGTCTTTTCAAACCACCAAAAATCAATCTGCCTAGCCCTTTGCCAGTTGTTGGATTCGGCTTCCAGTCTAACCGGATGCAGCTGAATACCAGTATTTTACATAGAACGACTGCCTATCTGACTTCCACAACCCAGTTACTGGGTAACACGATACCCCTGGGTAAGACTGGGTGTCAGACTTTTAAGGCTTCTGACTAACCGTATCGACTGTTAAAGATCTACAAATGACAGCCGAGACCAACGGCTTAACGTTCTTTCCGAAGCACGGAGGGTCTCCGATATGTAATGGATGGTCACCCATCCACGAGCCGACCGCGGCAAGCGTAGCTTAACCTGGAATCGACCCGTGTGGCTGTTATTATTTAGCTACGATCCCCTCCGAGTCTTTCCTAACTACGATTGTTCAGAAATAATCCGTTGAACCACCAACCATGCTTCACTGATTAGACACCTCTTTGTCTAGGATTATTAAATTACTCAACCATTAATGGAGATTAACATCTTCATTGTTTCAAGATACAAGACTGATAACTAGATTAATAATAATATAATCAATGTGGCATCATATGCTATCATTAGGATATAAATAGATAAGATTATGTAGATTAGATAACGGGGTTGGGTTCTGGGGTCCTGGGTTCCATTTCCAGGTCGGGCAAAATGTAATTGGGTTTTTTCATAAGGAATTTCTCGGTAGCAGCCCGGAGTTTGGATTTGTGCCCGGTTGATGGCAATCAGCTCGCCCCCTATCACATGGGACTTACACATAACTGTAAAAATATGAGTGTACTATAGGTACCTACACCTCTGCCTAACTTCGAGGATCACAGGCGTCATGTTATGTAATTTCGTAGATGTAAAAAACCAGTTTTAGAAAAACACTTAAAGGAAACATCCCAGAAGTAACACACATCAGATAGAACTGTTATTTCCTTTTAAAAGTTTCCTTTATACAATTCCGGAACGCAAAGAAATGTTTTTCTTGGGTATAATCGAAATAATCAACACTGGATACTAAAGCGTCCCTTCGGGAGCCATTTCTGATACATAGTGTGTGTTACAGTATCAAAGGTAAACGGTGACCCCAACTTAAATGGTTGCCTCATGCCTTTATGTGAAAGGTAAAAAAATATCCAGCAGGAGAAAAATATGTGTTCACTAATAATATTATTGAATAACAATGCGTTTGTTCCGCGTCCCTAATACTATAGCTAAGTAGTTAATTTACGGTTAATTTAGCGGTTAGTTAATTTAACCCAACTTATCAATTGAACAGACTGACTTCAGTCTATTCAATTGATAAGTTGGGTTAAATTGTCGAAGAAATTATCGCTCATTTGGAGAAACATCGACGTAACTGCTGCTTTTAAAATTTTACAGGAGAGTGATTTAAAGTCGTTTTTTTTTTGTAAACTGTTACCGTCTCGTTCTGAAATGTTGATCAATCCCGTAACCATATTAAATATTTCACGCTAAATATTTCACGCCTCTGCTCCTCTGAAAATTCTTTCGAGCACAATATATATTGACAACTATTTTTTGGGAAAAATTACATTTACCTCGATTTTTCTCCAAATAAGCGTTATGGTTATTTGACAGTTTTGTACAGAAGGATATAAGTTTTTTGATGTTAAGTAGAACCCCAAAGATCCTACCTCTACCAACGTATAATTACTTTCACAATGTACACATTGCTTTATATGAACTGATGTACAACCACGGTTTCTGAAAGCTTATTGAATTTTAATCTGTTTTCAAATCTCTAGTCATGCGATTTGGTTGGCTGTTGTCCAGTGACAGTGAACATGATACTTGACAGCGTGTTAGGTAGTTTTTGTATTGGGCATCCAATCAGCAGTTATATCCACGGACATAAGAAGAAAAACATAAGAATAAATACGATCTTATAGTAAAAAGGAGTACTTAAAAACAATACCAATATTATTAATTTCTCCATTCTTTAACCCTCATCCACACTGAAAAAGGCAACCAAATCTCCTCCATTTAAAAACACTTTTATTAACCTACTTTTCAAAAGCGACGCTCCAAAACCGGTGTAGCCTGAAAGCCGTCAGAATCTAGACTTTTCCAAACACCGCTAGGTTTTGCACCGCAAATTTGCTTTCTTTAATTTCCCTAAATCCATCGCTCATGCTGTCTATCTGTTTTCGTGACCTCAAGCCTTCATATCCGACAAATGTTTATTAATAGCGTTTCGAATAGAGTTTTTTTGGCAAGGAATGGTCTAATGGGTTATGTAAGTTTCGATGTAATGTTTGATTACTTCCAGTGTAAACGTTGTAGGCCTAACTTATAGACTGTAGATTTGCAGACCATTTTCTATTTTGTTAAGTACCTGGTACTTTGACAGGCCTGCCCTGTCCTCCCATACCTATTAACAGTGTAATTTGAAAACATTGTAAATGTCAATTATTTAAAAAATAGTAACCGTGGAGTTTCTTGCCGGCTCTTCTCCATAGGAAACGACCAATTAGAACCGTGCACCTAGCTTTTGACGAAACAAACAAACAAAAACAAACAATGTTTTTATTTCACATAAACGTAGGTTTATGTGAAATAAAATATTTTGATTTTGAATATGATAACGCATATATTGCAAAGGTTAAATAATTGCTGAAAATTTGCATCGATGATTTTACATCTCCCCAAACGACAGCTTAGTAGACTTTAAAATAGGCATTCTCTTTTTTTCAAGGATCATTTCGAGGACAGAAATACGTACCTACATTACAAGCTAGTAATTTGTAACGAACGATCCGGAGGTAACGAAGAAAGCTGCCATCGTGACAGCTCCCATAATACAGAACTAAATGAATTATCATACAATTTTGTCTCCTAGACAGATTTCTCTTCTTAAGGATACTTCTACCTCGTTAACGCAACCATTATGTGTACCCAAGGATCACAAAGACAAAAATAAATATGAATCAACCACGGATATCGGTATCGGATATCTATGAAATCAACTGACCTCCGTTCCCTGGACCTTGAGTTTCATGTGGTCTTCTCTGGTGGTCTTCCCGTCTTTTCTCTTCTTCCAGCAGTAACCATCGCGTCGGTAGCGGACCTTCTTACGGCTATACAGCAGCATTGAACCGCTTTTTGGCCTGGAAACAATAAAAAACATAATTAAATACAGTGAAATAGATGCGAAAGGACACAGCAGAGAGATTGGTTTTGTTTCTGTCCACTTCGATTGAATGTGGTCATTGATTGATCACATAGTTTTAGTCACCTTATTAAAACACGCTTGTTTTGGTATTACAATATTGAATTAAGCAATTCAATCATGCTATTTTTTTTAATAACACAATCCTTTCAATGATTATGTCTCTAAATGATAGCACAAATTGTATTTAAAAGATCGTTCAAATAATTTAGAAGTTAGCTTTGCGACAACACCGACAAAGGACTTTGCTTCATAATAGCTAGCTTCATAATACATTTTGTTTTATTGCACGCTTCATAAGCGAAGCGCGTGAGGTAGTGCTCTACTCTCGCCTTACAAAGAACAAGTAATTCCTTGAGCTGAAAATGTCTCTATTTACTTTATATCGCATTTGTAGAATAATATTCGCACACAAACGTCAAGAAAAAACACTAGTTTCAACACTCATGTTATTTTCTAAAGACATTTTGCTATTTAAAATAATGAATAAACTGTTTAAAAAATTTATTGTGTGGACGTCCGTGTGTATGTATGTATGGATCCTGGCGTGGTCACGATAACTCCCGAAAAACTTAACTAATCGAGTAATTTTTTTTTGAAACGCTTCTGTATTATCGAAAACTAAGTCCTTTCGAAAAGCACGGTCTAATTCAATGTAATTTAATTGTAATTAGTAATATAAAAATACGACTGGACATTTCGTTAATTTTTTGTTATTTTTTATAGATTTGAATGAGATTATGAGGCGTGTACTTTTGGATTTTCCAAATTTATGTGTTAATTTCTGCGCCGAGCTTGTATGGGGCCGTTCCATCTCCTTTTTGACATTTCCTAATGTGAATCAGAAACCACACTCACAACTTATCTGTCATGCTATCTCTAATTAAACAATAACAAGTTCCCTAATCGTAATTGTTTAACTCATGAATTCTGGCAATTAATCATTTCAAACTAATTGGCAAATTGTAGTTCACATAAATGGTTAATCTTCATGATAGGAGTGTTACAAGCGGTCGTTAAACCTTTAGCAGAAGCGTTACTGCCAAAGTTGTAACTTATAGTTATGTAAGTTGTAATATAATGTAATATCTTATATCTAAGGGTGGTTTCACACGCAGAATAAAAACTTCCTGTTTCGTATTTATAAGATTAATTTAATGGATTCTTTGTGTTACGTATGGAAACAAATAATTTTCATAACATTTATTTTGTGTGCTTTTATAATAAATAAACATTGAGGCCCCGCCGCTGCGACTTTACACGTTATTTCCTTCAGTTACATTTTTAAGTACTTAGAGATCACGTCATCTTGCTTACCACCTCAAATCGTAGAGCACACATTTGCTTGGCAAAAAAAAATCGCCCGAGCTTTGAACGTGCGCTCTGACCGCGAGTTCAGTTCGTCTTCCGCCATCTGATCGTACAATGCGCATGTCATTGTGCACTCCCGCGATCTATGAGCCTTGTCGCCGACGCAGTGTCTCAGGCACTTTTAAATTTTTAAACTGTTTTTCATTATTACCCGAGTAATCGCGTACCTGCATGCTGTAAGCAACAATTTGTAATAATTATACTAAACGAGTAGAAAATAACCTAAAAACTACTGTCGGAGGATTTCCCAAGGGCTCATAAGGTCTTTACAAAAAACTGCGATTGGCATTGGTTAGCTAAACGATGTATCGTAGACATTGGAACCCAGCAGATATCTTTACCGCCCTTACAGTCTTTAAGATTAAGTTAGTGGTTTATATCAGCAAAAGCATGCAGCGGCTTCACTCAAAGGCACGTAAAACAAACACGATATATTGAAAACCATACAGCTTACACGTAGTTCTGGGTCTTATGTTTAAGAAAGCTACTAAAGGGTTAAAATAAGAAGATAAACAAAAGACTGTTACCCCCTGCTATTTCCGCGAACTAATCACAAAAGTTAACATGCAGTTGCTAATCGGGTAATATAATCCGAATTCCAATCAAAATTATGATTGCACAGCAAAATACTCAACTCAAAATATAACTAAATAAGCAACAATTTATATTCGTGGGACACCGTTATCTAATATATTAATAATTATCGTTTATAATAAGGCGTAGTCGACGGAGCCCCGCCTGGCGGGGCTCCTACTTCTGGGTGGTTTAAAAAAAATTACCGGGATGGCGGGGTCTTCCAGACTTCGCCATCCCCTTCTAACCTAACCTGTCCGAGTCGGGATGCCCCAAGTCCCGAGCTCGCTTAGCTCGCTCTTGCATCCTAAATTCTCCTAGTACAGTAATATTGCATTTTGTACCGATCCCGAGTGTGAATATTATGTATGTACCCTCTGGTTAATTTGCTGTGCAGCCAGTATTTAAATTATGGAAATAAATTAATAGGTGATTATTTATTTGATGTACAATTAATAATATCCCTTATTATTATTGCCATTCAGAAATAGGAGGCCTCGCCTAGGTATACAGCAGTGCGCCACGATTTTAAATTGTTGTTTATTTAGTTATATTTTAAGTTGAGTATTTTGCTGTGCAATTTTGATTGGAATTCGAATTATTTTTGGATACAAAAAGTTTTAAATACTACCCTTACTGATATGACTTGTTGATTAGTTATACTAATTTCCTTTTACATTTCCCAATGATTTCAACTCAATAAATCACCAAAATTATTTCTCTTTATTCCGTCAAAGCTCATGGAAGGCCCCTTACTCAGAATAATTTGAATGACTATAGCAATGGGATCCGGACCCCTGAAGATTTATTAGCTAGCAGTAAAACGCCCACGTCAAGACCAAAGGTATTATGGGCGAATAATCGCGCGTTATTGGTAAGGTGACACGCTCACTTGTCGAGAGAGAGAATGGTGAAGATCCTGGTTTGTTTAGGTTTATGATGCTTGAAAGGAGGGTATTGTTAGGTGATTTACTTATTGGTGGTGCTTGAAATGAGTGGTTAATTTAGAGCTGAAAAATGAGAAGACTATATTACAAGATGAAGACGTTTTGTTGTTTACTTATGGAACAAATCTGCGTATAAAATAAAAACCCTAAGCGCTGGATAATGTGAATTTTCAATGTCCTAATGATAATACTACTAAATGATTTAGATGGTGGGCCTATGGAGATGGAAATTATCGTACAGAACCAGAATTGGATAAAATTAATGCAAACCGTGTAATTGCGTAACACACTAACAGTAGGAAAGGCTTTCATTTGGATAGTTCAAAACAAAATTCATTGCGTTATTTACGTTGTTGAGCAGACATTTTTTTATAAACCAATGGATGAGCAATAGGCTTCAAAATTATTCACATTGTGATTGACAGTTTATTACGCAATTAGGATGTTTAACGAGAAAAAGAGTCAATAGTTCTTTTGTCTACGTAAAAATGTAATGAACTGCCTCTATTCCACTCTTGGCTTACTGTTTTAACAGGCAAGTTAAATGATATACCACAGTGTCCTACTGTTTGGATATACTGTGACCCATGCACCAAGTGTGACGATTATGATAAAATTAACTTTTACCGTTAAACAGAAGTGTTAAATTGTCTCGTCCGTACGACACAACATTGTAACAACATGCGCGCCGAACTTTATATTTTACAACCTTGGGTTCACCCGTAAAATATTAAATGAATGTATAAAACTGTATTAGAAAGCTTACGGGTACAGGGTAACTCAAATTACATACAGCTGGAACGCATATCAAAGGTTGTAATTTAGACATTGAGAAACTGAAATATTATAGTTTCATCGGGTAGTTCATGATAACTTTAGGTATATTAATTTATTACTATCCTTTATTTCATTTAAATACTTATAAAGTACATTTTTTTTTACATTTAAATATACATACAAAAAATAGTAGCCTACCGGTATCGGGAACAGGGTTCAAGCTACCGGTGGTCAGGGCTCCAGAGGAAGGAACCTCCAAACAAAGCGAGCCGTGTCTAGAAGTACCATTTTCTGAATCAACCCTTGATCCAGCTGCCTAAGGAAAACGTCCTCAGGTGTTGGTCGAACTTCTTAGCTATTAAATCATTGGCTACTAGCGGATACCCGGCGAGTGCTACTACGATAAAACGATTCATTAGGCACATTCGGTCCATTCATGAAGTTTTTTTCCATGGTTTTAGTGTTTATCTTCGCATTATAGCCTTTCTTATGAAACCGGTTTGCGGCACATCGGATGGATGGTTTCAAAATCTATAACAGACATAGGTAGAAACAAATTTTATGTTTTATATATATAGATAGATAAGTATAAGTATTTTGCCTAATTTCAAAGTTGTAGCTTGAGATGCGAGTTTGTCTAGAAAAATATGACTACCTACAACGCTGGGCAATTCACATGTGCCTGTAAGTAAATTTAATTTGAGAATTTTCCATGGTTGTAGCAGGTGGCAATAGGACTCACTAAATTAAATCATCGTCGCTCTGTCTACCACCATTTTTTTTTCACTTAACACTATGTATCAATGTAGAAAGTGCATCATGTTCGTGAACGGGCGCCGTCAGTAGGGACTGGTCATCTCTTAGCTGCCACGGCTTATTTTAATTTAATTTAATATTTGAATTGTTTTTGTCTTTTTATTACGGACGCTTTTAACGTTCTGCATCGTTCTCACATACATAATTTCAACATGAATGATGTTACCAATATTTTGTAACCATATTTTGATTTAAAAGAGTGTCCGTGGAGTTTCTTGCCCGTTCCTCTCCATAGATACCTACCTACTACGCTTTGGAATGGGCAACTATCTTCATCTTTCTAACTGAGCAACCCCTTGATAATTTAAAAGTGCCTATAATTGGCTTATTTGAAATAAATGCTTTGAGTTTGAGTAAGAAGTATCCTGCATTGAACACTTTTTTTTTTGTAATCTTTGAGAATATTATACTTAAGAGAAAAATATTATAATAAATGAAAGAGCAAGCAATAACTATAATTCAACCAAAAGTCTAATAAATTAACCAAGTCTGATAATTCCTAAGTAATAATATCAATGCATGGTTCGAACAAACTTCTAATATTTAAATGGCACGTGCAGGGGGCGTACTCTGTCGCGGATTGTTCGAAAGAGTTACCGTGGCCCTGGCGCACAGGCAACTGAAGGAACACGGGTGGGTTTTAGTCAGTAAGAGTCTGGCATGCCCTTCCGCTGCGCCCAGAGCCGGAGAGGTCATTTGATGATTTCCAACCCAAAAAAAAAAAAAAAGAGAGGGCGTACTCTGTAAACCCGTCAACGAAGATACGGGCCCGAAGTAGTCCGATAATTCAAAGTCTGAAGTCCGAAAGTAGTTCGATAATTCAGATTGAACACTACTCCTGATTAATAAACCTGGATGGGCAAAAACACTTCGGGAGTAAAGACAACTGTCAAATGGTGTTGTCGTTCATTCTTAGTTCTGGCCTCGAAGTAATCTTATGTCCGTAAATGATACGAGGTAACAGACGCCCATAACTACGGCCGAAAATGCAGTCTTCGTGGTTAGAGAGTAGATCCCAGTGTACGAATTTCCCAAAATAAAACTCGCGTGTTTTGAATTGTCATTACAAACCATGACGTATCGGTCGCCAAATATTTCGGCACATACAAATCGCAGTCCGAAAAAAGTACATAAACCACATCCATACCTAACCCGAGCCATCCATAACGGCGAAAACAGATTTCATTGATGCAATTTTATTTATTTAAAGCAATAAAAATCGCCGATGGAAGCGCGCGGCCGTATTTCGTATGACGTCACAACCGTACGATATTTCTGCGACAAAAACACGCTTCGTGTCAAATTCATGAGTACGCCGACTAATAAATCGCTATTGAACGCATAAATCTCGACGATCTATGTTAGTTGCGATTTTTTTCCGCGATTTCGTTTCGGTTATCCGTCAATAGAGCTATCGGATGCTAAACGTGAGATTGGAGGTCGCTCGTTTGAATAAAATTTGCGCACGTTTTTGTTTACCTTATCTTTTTTTTACATTGTTTTGATTTCTGTGTTATTTTGAATTCAGATTAAACAGGATCGTTCTAAATTACGGCAGCTAGATTGTTGAGCTGAAAATTTATAACAAGACAAATTGCGGAAAAACAGAATTAAGCAAAAATATCCACAAACATTAATGATTCAACCGCCATTTTTCCCGACCTTACTCAACAAAGCCCATCGTAACGATAAACAAGGAGTCGCCAAAAAGCCCAGATTTTACGCTCAAAAGTTACACCATTACTAATTTCTTGTTTGTTAACGTTGTTTCAGACAAAATTTTAAATAAAAATATGAATAATAAACTCTAGTAAAGTGTGGGACATAACACAAGTTAATTAATCGAGGATAAGACAGTGAAATTTATTTATACGGGATATGGGCCCGGAATTACGGGGCCCCCGGTTTTTAACCTACGTAAACCAGACAAATAGTCGGCTTTGTCACGAGTAGGGTTGTGAGAATCGGGACACTGCTGTGAAGTTGGTATCTAGGTATTCCGAATTTGGTAATGTTGTTTTTTTTGCACTTTCGCATTTGTTTTTCTTTAAAATTCAAACTCAAAGGATTATTTTCAATGAAAGGGGATGCGCCAGGGTAGCCCGTGAAATCATAGCCAATATGGGTTATAATGGCTACTATTAATTGATAAATAGTCATTCAATGGGGTTATATGAATTTAGAGAGTTATATTGATGATTTTAATGATTTTAATTCTGTAAATGCATACTTGTTACGGTCGCGAATTATATTTTCGTTCAACATACAACCTGACAGTGACCTGCAAATTGGAAAAAAATAAGAAAATTTGAATTTCGCGGGCTACCTTGGCGCTTCCCCATTAAACCATTTACAGGCACTTTTGAATTGTCAAAAAGTCGGTCGGTTAGTCAGAAAGTTGAAGCTAATTGCCATTCCAAAACGTACGAACGTACGTAAGATCTATGGAGAAGAACGGGCTAGAAACTCCCAGGACAAAACAATGACGTTAAGCACAAAAACAAAGTTTCAATGATATCAACATTATTATTGTGCCGCGTTGCTTAAAATCTGGTATGTTTTGCACACACTGTAAAGAACCTAACACAATAAATTATTGGATTTTTGAGTGTCGTAAAAACATTGTAGCAGCATCTACAACGCCACATGCGAGCTACGCGTCATACTGACGTCACGCAGAATCCTGCATCGCGCAAGCAGAGTTTACCACGCAACTAGCATATATACAACATCCCGACATCAATCGTCGGGCAGTTGCCCACCAGACACAACACCCGTCTGGTCGGAGGACCCCCCCTTTTCTATAGAGTATGAGTGAACTTTACACCCTGTTCCTCATACCTCTATAACATGATTAAAAGCGTAAGGATAACCCAAAAACTTAGTCTACCTTTAATACAGTACCACCACAACCCCTGCAAACAAGATTACAAATTCCCCATTCAATCAATATCGCATAAGATTTTCATATCCCAAATTCGGGACGGCAATGTCCCGAAATTCGGGATAGACTCCGGACAACCCTAGCCAGCCGCAAGCGATTTGTCAAGAGCGGACCCTGAGCCGTGATTTTCCAAATAATTTTTCGCTAACCCTTCACGAGCTTTTAACTTCTTCCACTGGTCCTGAATGTGCTTTCAAATTAAGCTTCTTTTTTTTTTTTTGTTCCATTTTGCTCCATCTATATTGGAATTGTTGATGTTTTATGAAACAATGGAATTTAGACTGGTAATTTTATTTTGATAAATTAATTAATGTATTTAGTGTTGGTTATTGTTTTTGATGAATATGTTAAAAGTATGATTGTTTTAAATAAAGTAAAGACTCATCTAGAATACTGCTATGCTATCAATAAGGCTTATGATTGAAAACAAAAAAAAACAAAAGGCGACTAACAAAAGGTATTTAAAGGCAGATGTGAGTGGAAACGGAACGGAAATGTATGAATGTAAACGACGCAAAAGGAGTATGTAAGGACCGTAGCAGGTGGCGTTTTGTAGTTTCTGTCTACCCTCATGAGAAGAAGGCGTGAGTTTATGTATGTATGTACGGTTGCAAATAAAGATAAAAATTATAAAGTATTACGACAGTAATAAATCCTACATTATAATAAAAGAACTTCACAATTAAAGAAAATACTGCAACTATGAATGTGCCAATCTGCCAATAAAAAACACTAACTTTGTTAACAGCTCTTCTACAAAGTTTCACAATTTCAGCCCTATCATGTCGACACAACTCAATACAGTGCTCACAGCAGGCACGATTTTAAAGCGTGACTGCAAACACGATCAAAAAGGAACGAGGCACAAAACTAACCCGGATTCCGGTCAAAACTGTGTAGCCTACTAATGAAGCCATAAAAATTCACGAAAATCATGAAAACTACGATAAATGCAACGCCGATCCGCATTCACATCGCATGATGGCACCACCGCCCGATCACTTTAATAAATCATCGCTTACGGATAATTTCCAACGTATTTTTGTCGATTAATTCGCCGATAATTTGAAAACCGTTGAAATTACTACTGGTTTACTATAAACTGGTCTTAAGTTGTAAATTAGCAAATAAATAACTCAATTGGAGGGTTTCGAGTTATGCGGGTGGCTCACGAAATGCAGCGAAGCCCGATTATTTTGTGGGTGGTGCAATTTTAATAGAATTAAATAGTTCATCTATTATTGTGTGCATTCTGAGGGTGTTTGCCGAGAGGCTGGAAGGGCCTACAATGGGGAGGTTTACCAAGCTACATTTTGACCACAAAGCTTGTTAAACCTTCCTGTGATTGATTTTCTTTTCCTTTCTTTTTAGTGTTCCTGCATGTTACTAATATAGTATTTAAGTAAGATGTAATACTAGCACCCAATAATGCAATAATGCCTATGGGCATTGATGCCTGACAATATTTTTATTTTTATTTTTTAATATATTCTAAATAATCGAAAGAGGTAAAATTTGTGAGTTCGTATGAAGGGGTAATATTCAGAACAACTGATCCGATTCCAAAAATTATTTCACTAATGGGAAGCTACGATATTGGCAAGTGTCATAGGGTATGTTTTATGTTAAAACGAGAAATTTCACGCCAACGAAGTCGCGAGCAGAAGCTTTAGGCAGAAGGCAGAAGTTCATAATAGGTATATTTAATTTAAATTCATTACGTGTAACCAGCGGGGTAGTTGCGTAACACACTAACAGTAGGAAAAGCTGTAATTTTGACAGTTCAACAACATTTATTGCGTTATTTACGTTGTTGAGCAGACAAAGTTTTCGAACGTATGAAGCACTGGATTAGCAATAGGCTTCAAAATTATTCAGATTGAGGTAGATAGCGTGTTACGCAATTAGCGTGCAGTATCTACCAGTACTACGAGATTTATTGTTACTCCTGGCCCTGCAGTCTCGACATTAGATAGCGACAAAAATCTGTCGCTAAGTCGTATCGATGTCAAATTTCTTTAATAGATTTTCAACCTTATACTTTGGAAATAAAGTTGAAAATCTATTAAAGGAATTTGACAACGATATAACTTAGCGACCGATTTTTGTCGCTGTCTAATGTCGAGACTGCAGGCCCTGTACAGAAACGCTGTCGGATATCACTTTGGTATTCCTACTACCCATTTGTTACTGTGTGTCTTTGTGCGTGACTGTGACTATCATTCAGTCTGCTTAAGCTCGATCAAGTCTATAGTCAGTAAACCTGCTACAGAGTAGGCTCAATGTTCAACTTGACAATTAATACGACTTCAATCATCATTCATCGTCATTCTCATGCCCTTGCCCCAATTTATTACAACTTAATTTATTACAACTTAATTTAATACAACTTAATTTAATACAACTTAATTTATTACAACTTAATTTAATACAACTTCAATACCCTACTAAATTAAATTTCTAAAACGTTTACCAACTGCCTTTAAATAAGTAGTAGAAAATTTTTTTTTTAAGAAAACTCCCATTTAATTAAATTCACCAACAAAACTTGTACCAGCCACCAAACAGAAAAAAAAAAGAACAAATGGCTCGAGCTGGAATCGGCACCGCTCGCCTGACACTACCAACTTAACAAAGATATTGAACATTAATTGCATTCTAACGTCATGCAATGTGGCCACACACACGGCGCGAATATTTCTGTTGATCGCTGATTGTGGTAGTGGTAATAAAGTCATTTTATTTGTAGAACTATGGTGTTTTCATTGGTAGGCTTAGTAAATTTATTTTTGTGGGAATGTGAATACAGGAAATTGTACTGGTATTTGTCAAATAAATAATATGGTTGTTAATAAATGGAATACGAGTATAGTAAAAGTAGACAAAGGCATTTCGTTAGACTAATATCAGACGTTTGACTCTAGTGAATGTAATTTTTTCTTTTAGTCCACTTCCAGACGACTCCTACTTATGTGCACTTGAATAATCGTTCATCGGCTCCTGTCATTTCTTTTATCAATCATTCGGTAGGTCAGTATATGATGCCAAGTGGCAAAATCCAACATTGCTTGATCGGTTCAGTAATCAATTCCTTTTTCAGTTTTGATTCTGTGTTCGAATGAAAGATGCCGAACGAGAGACGCAAATGATCAAAAAGTGAATCAAATCAAATCACTTTTATTTGTTAATACAGGTAAAGAGATACAGATCTTATATTTGATAAAAGAGCGCTATGTTATGCCAGGAGGCGTACCAATATGGTGTGCATCTAGCTCAGGATTACAAATTAAAGATTCTAAAAATATATTTGAAAATCATGCATAATTATGGCATTTAATTAGCAAAAGAAATTGAAAAATTACATAATATTATTTAACACTTTAAAAAAGTATCTAAGGAACGGCTGATATCTGCTTTAACATATTGTATAGCTACATCCTCATTTATGTTAATTAAACAAAACATCCTTTGGTGTGGCGAAAAATAATTTATAGCTCGACGAAAAGCAATGATGAAACTGGGCATCGTTTGACATTAAATGGGCCGTCATAAGCTTCGACGGACAATAAAATAAATACTGAGGGCTAAATTCCCTCATAACATTGTTCTGTTTCAGTAATAAATAACAATTCATAGCATGCCTGACCTTCCGACTTAAATTCTGCACTTCAATAATAATTATTTCTACCAACACCAGCACGGCATTTTCAGAAAACCAAATGAAAAACAAACTATCCGTCAGTCGGCTACAAAAAGAATCTCGACCGGAAAAAGACTGATTCGAAAAGTTCATTAGAAGTCGTTCTTTTTCTAAGGAAATCCGCTCGACGATTATGGAACGCGATGCAAGTTACGGGCAATTTTCTTGTTTGAAGCCTTTTCAATGTTTCTTTTCCGGTTCACTTAGATCATTTTGTTTTGTATGTTTTTCTTTTAGGATTTTTGTTGTTGTTGATTTTATGTAGCGAGTTATGAAGTGTTGGAAGTTGGATAAGTTCTATGCGACCTTGGTAATTTTAGGAGCATGAAAATAAATGTGGCGTTTTGGTATTAGTGGATCCATAAAAGTGTATGTTTTAAAAGATGTATAATATGATAAAACCCAATCATCTTTTGCATTACCCTCAAAAGATTGTGTTCTAATTGGCATATGCGATAAAAGTAATGTGAGACAGACATAAGAAGTATCTCTTTTGCTGTTGCCACGGATCCACAAAAATACCAATCTCTCACCACTATAATCTTTGTATATATATTATTTTTACAAACGCCACTAAGTACAGAAGGCCGCCTATCCATCACCACACTTATCCAAGTCAACCATCAAAACCACATACGAAATGCACTTCTTAATAACACCCTTCAACTCTTCAATCTTCAACAAAACGAGCAGTTGAAACCTATTTTAATAATCCCCCATCCCCTTTAATTATCACCCTCATTTACCCCATGACATTCCCATTTTCCCCCATAGACTGGACTGAAGCCATCGGTCATAATTCAAAGTAAGCACGTGCTTAAGCAATTACTTAGCAATGAAACTACGTCGTTACTGTAATATGTTATAACTTAATTATGACGTCAGAATGCAAGACTGAACTTAACTAGATTTTATGACTTTTTGTTTTGATGTGTGTAGTTTTGTTCGGATTTAGATGCAATTCCTGGGTTGCTAATTATGATGAGAACTGTTCGCGTTGGATCAAAACTAAAACCATTTTATGTTTTTATTATTTAATTAGAAATAACGGCATAGCAATTTCCACTCTAAGTTATTTTATAATTTATATAACACATAAAAAATCAACCTTTGTACGCCTTACTCTTGAAGCATACCTTTGAAAATTCACAATACATAATGAAAGATTAAAGACCTGCTGCTCTCTCATCTCTTCCTGGAGATTACATTTAGTTCACTTTTCGGTAGATTTTACTTATGCGGAAATTGAGGGACAAACCCTTGGGCTCTAAATACTTACTTTGAAAAAAACAAAATAGCATCAAGATGCATATTAAGTGACTCACTCAAAGAAAGAATCAAATCAACTCTATCCATTTATTTATTTAGGATCTCCAACAAAAGATATGTACATATGATACATGATCAATGACATATAAATCAAAATCAAAATATTTTATTTCACATAAGCCTACATGGGCACTTATGAAACGTCAGAAGCTAGGTGCACGGTTCCAAATGGTCGTTCCCTATGGAGAAGAGCGGGCAAGAAACTCCACGGTAACATTTTTTTAAATAAGTAATGGGCAACATCAGGTATTAAGTAGCTGTACTCCTGCGCTTATAAGAGACATGCACTATAAAGTTAACAATTATTATGATAACAAAGTTAAAATGGTAATAATACTTTTTTTTTAAATTATCCCATCTTCCTGTCTCGGCGTGCTGTGCTGGCGCCGCTGCTGCGGCTGCAGGAAACCTCAACCGGCGTAAGTATAACAACCTTATTGGTAATTATATTTTCGATCCGTTTGAGGTTGAAACCCTCGGGCCGTGGGGTCCGAGTGCCCTTGTTTTGTTCAAAGATATCTCCAAACGCCTGTTTGACACTTCCCGTGAGCCAAGGGCTGACTTTTACCTTGGCCAAAGGCTAAGCATTGCCATACAACGTGGCAATGCCGTCAGTCTCTTGGGTACATTACCAGTCGACAGCGATGCGGAGGAATTTTTGACGCCATTTTTCAGTTTGTTAATAGTTTTAGTTAGGTTAGGTTATTATATTTTAATTGTAAATTCTATTGTTATTTTGTAATCTCTTACGTACCAATAACTTTCAGTAATATTATAAAGATAAGTACTAATTCTAATACCAATTTTAATTCATGAAAAAAAAAACACGTGTGGCACTCGGGGACTGCCGCGGTAAAGCTATTGCATAGAATTTTTGATCAACTTATGCAATTATAATTTTTTTTTTATTTTTTATTTATGCAGTATTTTTTTTCTTTGATATTAATTCAAGTACAGTCGTACCATATACATACACGTTAAGCGAACACTCGGCTGAGCTACATGGTAGGCGGAGTGAGGGGTGTTAAGTTTTATTTTCGTTACGGAATTTCTTGATTCGGTCGCCGCGCTCAAAGCCCGCGATAAAAGCTATGCAATAGCTTAAAATGTTTAAAGAGAAATTGTTCTATTATTGTTCTACATATCGGAGGCGGTCATTAGTTTGGACACTAAACGAAGCGCAGCACGAGTTCCGGGAGGTAGCAGCACCGTCGCGATGATGTGCATACTCGGCTAACTTCATGCTATGACAGAGCCCGGCTGATGGAGGTGCGCTGGGACGAGTGGACACTTACCATTCTGCCTTCGAGAAGATCAGTATCTCCACCTTAGGAACTGTCGCGCATTCCGTATAGTTGGGTTATGTACCTACTTTGTTCGTAAATTATAATTTGATTTGAACTGCAAATGGTTTTTCTATTGCGCTATAACCAACACTTCCCAAAGTACTTCCACAGTAGTTAAAATATGACTGATGATAACGACGAGAGAGAAGTACCTTCTCCGTCATACATATTTTTTTCAGTGCTGATCAAAATGTTGTCTCAATTTTCCCTAAAAACTGGATAACCCCTCCGCTTCTCATCACATCACCTTAGTATCATAGATGGCCTCAAAATCCAGTTTTAAAATAAATACAACGTTACAGCTGCGTCATCCGCTAATGTACTTTATCAAGTGAAATAGGGGCAGGTACACACTTCTAGCTAGAACAACCTATGTAGCTTGTAAGTTTCATTAAAATAATAGTATGTTTTAATAATAGTTTACCATAATACAGGGTAAGGTATCGAGACCTAGTTTTTGATAAGTGTGTAGGTGTAATCTTGGTTCTAATTCTGCTGTAGGTAAGAGCGTCGTAATATATATATACCTATCAACACTGTAATTTGAAACATTGTAAAAGCCACCTATTTTTAAAAGAGTAACTGTGGATTTTCTTACCGGCTCTTAGCCATAAGAAACAACCAATTGGAACCGTGCACCTAGCTTCTGACGTTGCATAAGTGCCCACGTTGGTTTATGTGAAATAACATATTTTGATCTTGATTTTGAATAAACTAAATAACAAGTCTTTAAAACACAGAAGGGGCCAATCTTTCAATCGTGAGATAACTTTTGTCTAAAGAATAAATAAGAGTGTTTGAGAGCGTATAGAAAATAATGTCAAACCACCATATTAATATTAATTCTACAGATAAAAGTTGTCTGACGATTGAAAAATCTGCTCCAAATTACATTATAGTAGTAAAAATATTACATATTCACGTACATCTTTAGTATTCAACGTTTGAATACAAGCGTAGCACAAGTCTACGAAATGCCTACGGCGTCGCATGTTCGTAGCAGCGTAGCCAAGAAACCAACAGCGCGTAGCAACTATAACATTCAGTCCAGAAATTACAAGACTACGTTATTCAGCGTATAAAAAAAAAATACATCTTTACATTCATTCTTTCAGAAAATTACCGGTCAAGTCAAAAGGTAAAATTAACTTTCCAATTATTGCAGGACCTGTATTAAAAAAGTATAATCATTAGTCAAAGAAAGCCCATTAGCTGTAGCAGTCACTTTATTCAAGGTGTAATTACTCAACTTCCCAGTTCCGATTCCGATTTAATTATGAAAAATGTATTTCTACTTTTTACTGTTAAGTTTTTGTTGTAGTGACATCACGAGAAGACAAATTGTTCTATTTTAAAGTTTACTTAGAAGTTTTAATTTCAGGATCGTGCGGGATTTCATGAATGTTTCATTTTCATGCAAGATTTATCAGTCAAACTCAAATTCAAAGCATTTATTTCAAATAAACCATTTACAGGCACTTTTGAATTGTCAAGGGGTCGGTCGGTCAGAAAGATGAAGCTAGTTGCCCATTCCAAAGCGTAGTAGGTACTTATGGAGAAGAAAGGGCAAGAAACTCCATGGACACTCTTTTAAATCAAAATATGGTTATAAAATATTGGTTATGTCATTCATGTAAAAGTTATTTTAAAAGTTTATGTAAAAGTTTTTATACAAACCTACTTACAGAAGTAAAATCATTTATCATTTATCATGATGAAGTTATGCATGTGAGAACGATGCAGAAAACAAAAAAGTCCGTAATAAAAAACACGTGTGGCACTCGGGGACAGCCGCGGTAAAGCTATTGCATAGCATTTTTTATCAACTTATGCAATTATAATTATTTATTTATTTTTTATTTATGCAGTAGTTTTTTTCTTTGATATTAATTCAAGTACAGTCGTACCATATACAAACACGTTAAGCGAACGCTCGGCCGAGCTACATGGTAGGCGGAGTGGGGGGTGTCAGGTTTTATTTTCGTTACGGAATTTCTTGATTCGGTCGCCGTGCTCAAAGCCCGCGATGAAAGCTATGCAATAGCTTAAAAGACAAAAATAATTCAAATATTAAATTAGAACAGAAATTCAGTACTATTGATTGCACAAGGGAAAGATATGACTATGTTTAAAAGTGTGTGAAAATATATTATTACATTCTGCTAACATGGTTTTATGAGTTTACGAGTTTAATTAGTCTTATGATTTGTGTTAAAAAAAATCATTTGCACACAATAAAAAATAAAAAGATAATTGTAAAACTATGGGGAGACCTTCGTCCAGCAGTGGCTCAAAGCAGGTTTGTAAAAAAAAAATACACCAAACCATCTGAATAGGTACAGTCAAACGGATTGAATAGGGATGCAGGGGTGAATCGGGACGAAACTTTAAAAGGGATTTTAACATTGAAATAATATATTTTGTTCCCAACAGGGGCACTTAATCGTTAATTATAATACAGCAAACACATTAGAATACTTTTTGGCAACCAACTATATTATTTAAATGCTAAAATCCCTTTTAAAGTTTCGTCTCGATTCACCCCTGCATCCTTATTCACCCCGTTTGACGGTACTTTTACTTATTTTCAGAGAAGTACCAAAAAAGGTTACAAATAAATTGTAAATTTTTGATTTAGTAAGCCAACTTTTCAGACTTTTTTCTACCCAGTTTAGTAATTTAAAAATCTACCTAAGTAATTCTCAACCAAAAAGATTTATTCAACAAATAAAATAGCTGAACAAAAATTCATTCGAATCAAGCTCAGACAATTAGAAGGCCGACTAGCAGGAAATACCTACAAATGTAGACATATATATCTTCGGTGCGTTGCTAAATACCGGTCGAATGGCTGTATGTTGCTAAATTGTAATATATTGCAGAGAATTGGTAACTGGATATTGAAATCAATACGTTATAAGGATGAATCTTAATAATAAATTAGAAGAGTAAGTGTTTGTGTGTTTTTGTATTTTGAAACCGATTTTGATGAGAATCTTAGATAACTTAAACTTTGAGTAAAGACATAGGCATACGTAAAATGTAAAAAGATTTTTACAAAAAAGGAAACCGACTTCCAAAAATAACACTAAAAAACGTGAAAAATAACTTTAATTTCGGAAGTCGGTGTCTTTGGTTTTGTATTTTCGTTTTTGGCCACCGACTTCCGAAATTAAAGTTATTTTTCACGTTTTTTTTGTGTTTTTTTATGGAAGTTGGTTGTTTTTTTGTTAAAAAGTTTTTATTTTTCACTTTTTAGTTGTGGTGCCTACCCCACACACATTCATATATCACTACTTGATATGTAAATAACCGTGACAGGAAATTATTAAAACATATATATAACATATAAATAACATATAAACATAAACTAAGTGGAATAAAAATACGCAGTATTAAGGATAACTCAAAAACTTCTAGTCAGAACTTCATCAAATTTAAATGGGACCACATGTGAAGCACCAGTTTTCAAATAAAAAAATAACCATCCAAATCGGTTCACCCAGTAAAAAGGTCTGAGTTATAACACATTAAAAAAAAAACAAATACAGTCGAATTGAGAACCTCCTCCTTTTTTTTAAGTCGATTAAAAACAATGCTTTATGGGTAAAATAGGATGTTAAAGATTGATGGAATAACAGATGGCAAATTGCTGGTAACTTACAACAAATAGAAAAGAATATTCATTACATAAAACGTTGTATTATTGTACCAATTGTTATATAATTCTGGCAGATTGATCAATACCATTCGGGTGTCTATAATCACCCTACGGAAACAAACTAGACATTCCATAAATATATTGTAGGTACCGACCTTTCAATGACATTGCAAATGCGTACTACTGAAATCACTGTATTTTGCAATATCGAAAAAATAACAAGAAAATTTGCTCTTTATAAACATGCTTACATCTGCAAATATTTTGTTGTTTTTATAGCTACTGTTATAAAAGTTTATTGTACCCTCGAATAGACAAATTAATGTTAACATACACATTTTATGAATCATTATTCCTCTTTTATTAATCCTGAAGAGCATAGTGATACTTTTATGATATGTCTTTATTATAGCAACATTATTTTGATACTGTTACAGCTAATGCCTTGCTTATTTTTGGTTTGTTTCTTGATCGCACATTGTAACAGTAAAGTGTAACTCTCAAAAAGTTCTAATTGTATTTTTGTGTTTGTACTCTCAGCAAAAGAGATAAGTATGCAGGGTCGCCGGATATAGTTAAAGTTTAGTAAGAAACCGATGAATTTTTTCGAATAAAATAAAATAAAATTAATAAGAAACAAACAGGTAATTTATCAACTTATATTTAATTCGAAAATATTCATCGGTTTCTTACTAAACTTCAACTATATCCGGCGACCCTGGATAGGTATCTCTTTTGCTGACTGTACACAAAAAAAAAAACAATCACAACTTTTGAGAACTCTTTATTGATAAAGAGGTATTCTATTTACCTATCTATCTATCTATAGAGAAAATCAGATCTCTGAAAAACATTACCCTCCTTTTGGGCTATGGCGCAGTCGGGTACAAAGCGTGATTACGAATTTGTCATAATGAGAAAAATACTTCTGTTTTTAATATTTTTTAAGCGTCGATATAAAAAGTTTAGTGGCAGCATCCCGACCGCATCTCTTTACCACTTCCGCGTCTTAATCTACTTAATTATTCGAAATATTTTTTCCAATTATGAACTCCATAAATTATTTAAGTTTTTTTACTATTTCATCAAACGCGTAACTGTCTTTAAAGCTTAGGGTTCCCAAGTCGGGTTCCCAAGTTTCCCAAGTTAGGGGTCCCAACTTAACGTGTGTCAAGATTTTCATGACCCCCGTTATAATATGACGGAACAGCTTTCCTAAAAAATCAAATCATAAGTAACTAAAACATTATAAAATATCCTTAAATCCGACTCTGTAATCTACTTAACTCTTATCTAATTTCCTTTCTTAATAAATCCTTCTTTTTAAACCAGAATAAACTCCCCGCAATCTTGCTGGAGGGTGTACAAAAGTTCCCCAATCTTGAAAGACGGGGTACAAAAAAGCCCCAGTCGCAGTACAGTATCCCAAATCAATTAGCGGAGCCGCCTCGCAATTTAATTGCAACGAGCTAAGTGTAACGCGTGCCGCGAATTTCAATAGCCTAGAATTGAATTAGGTTTTATTGAAGTTGTGCTGGGCTTGGCGTAGGAATAGCAGACTGTGCTACATTATGTGGTGGTTTAGTGGTTATAATTTAGATGGTATGGTGTTTTTATAAAATAATCATAACGATGCTGTTGACAACAGAAAAATAAATTGTCGCTGTATTTGCTTAACTTAATTCAGCATAGTTTTATAAAGGTATGAGGAACAGGGTGTAAAGTTCACTCATACTCTATGGAAAAGGGAGGATCCTCCGACCAGACGGGTGTCTTGTCTGGTGGGCAACTGCCCGACGTTTTGATGTCGGGACGCGGTCGTTGTATATAAGCTAGTTGCGCGGTAAACTCTAACTGCGCGATGCAGGATCTTGCGTGACGTCAGTGTGACGTGTAGCTCGCATGTGGCGTTTTTAGATGCCGCTACAGTTTATTTGTCCATTTCTTGTATGTTAAAAGAAGAAGGTTCATTATAAAAAAAAAGTAAATCCATAGATTTCGGACCTTGCAGTTTATCTACTTAGGTTCATTCACGATATTTATTTCGGACCTTGACGTCTAAAGTTCGTTCATGATATATTATTTTTAAATAAAGTGCTGATTTTAGATTAGAGCAGTGCTAGCCCAGTGGTAACAGCCCCGACTTAGGAGTCGTAGGTCGTGGGTTCGAATCCAGGCAGGCGCTTTACTTTGTGTAAATTATTTCATCACCACTACTCTCAAAACGGTGAACGAAAACCTCGTGAGAAAACCGGCATGTCCTAGAACCAAAAATTCGAAGACATGTGCTATCTACCAACCTGCACTGGGCCCTCGTGGTAGATTATAGCCTCAGCTATGTCCTAGCAATGGGAACATTATAGGCTGATTATACTAAGGGCAGATTTTTCTAACGCCAGATACTCGTACCTATCTTCCACGCAGGAATATTTAAAATTCAAACGTCAATTTTACTCCTTAGAAAAAAAAACTGACTTGCAGAAAATTAGCACGAAGTCAGTAAAAATTCGAATATAAATAGTAACAATTAATTCAAGATTTATCCACAACGAACACAAAAGTTAAACTAGTACATTATTTTGCTTCGTTTACGTTCATACATCTGCTCATACACGCACACCGGATGCAAATACTACGCACCTGACCTTTCTAATGAATATCACCAATAAGGCGATTTGTTACCTAATATTATTACTAAGCAAATTGACGACAGACCCTCTAAAAAACCTCCATCAACGTTACCAATCTCCAGTCGAAACCCTTACCTCTTAGGACGCACTAGAACTAATTTATGGTCACCCGACATCGCAATCAGATCGCCATGAATTGCGGCGACGGACGAGACCTCTGTCCTGTGCCAAATATATCAGTATCCCTTCGAAATGGAACGTGAGACTACCATTAGAGAGACTGTGCTAATGTATTGAGGAGACTGATTTGTTTTTGATTGGATGTTTTAAATGTAATGAAACACACACACATTTTTGTGTGTGTTTGTGTGTGTTGTGATATGATGTGTGTGATGTGTTGGTGTATTTCTACCAAAAGTTCTTGTTATAATAACCCTAAGATAGGGATTTAGAGCTTCGTGGTAATTGCGTAACACACTTACAATGGCAATGCCTTTCATTTTGACAATTCAACAATATTCATTGCGTCATTTACGTTCTCGAGCAGACAATCTATTCAAACATGTTTATGAAAAATGTTTTATCAATTTCCTTCAATATCGTTCGGATTGTGATTGAAAGTGTGTTTTGTAATTCGGTTGCTGGTTTTTGTTTACAGTCATAAGGCATATACGAGGTAGAGAACGACGAGCAAAAGATCATAAGTACAAACCCCCCTGCCTATTACAATTAAATTGAATCCTGGTGCAACTCATATAATTTGGAATCATCGATACGACAAAGAAGAAGACAACTAAACTGCAGAGAAGTACATGACATTTTCAAAATTTTGTGTCCCATGATAACTCATAGCGATTTGTTATAAAAAATGTATATAATGTTTGATAATACCAATATGTACGTTACCCAACAGTATCTCCAAATCCCTTAAAATTTTAACCCCCAAACACAAACGCTGAGCGAATCAATTCTATACGGACTCAGCTCAAACACTATCGCTAATAGAAACCAATCTAGCGCTCGCTTAGCAAACGAATAGCTACATAAATCAAGCTAGTCAAATAAGCCGGGCGAATCTAGGGCTGTGATGTAGCCAAACAGCGCCAGTCAGCTCCTAGCCTCAATGACCCTACAAATTATAGGCTCGGGTAGTGTTGTTCCGTGTTTGCGGATATCCCGGGATCTGTGCAGCCCCGCAATACTTAATTGTAACATTATTTATTGGTAGTGGAGAAATAGAAACGCTATTTGTGTTTAGAGATAGTTAAAAGATGAAAAATTCTTTAACTTTAACGACAAAATATATGAACAGGTAAAAATATCCGTTCATCACAGAGAATAATTTTTATTTGCGTTAAATAAACATTACATTTCTGCTTAATTACGGTACAAAGCGTTCTGAAACACGTGTAAACAAAATATTCTGATGAGATCTACCGAATTGCCGGCTTTAATTTTCATGTTTTTATCGTCAATTGTGTTTACTTTCGTCTGAATACACAGAATTTTCGGTACAATAAAATAAAGCTTCATAAAATATATCCTAGATACTTTTACGTGAACAAATCTCCAACACAAATTATTCAAAAATACAGTTTCAAAACTACTTATAAATAAGTCTTGAAAAATACGTATCCAGTAACATAAATTCTATCAAAACGTCGGGTGGTATTAAAAATCGGTTTGATCTGGGATCCCGCGACTAATCCCGGGAAATATCCGCTTAGCCCGACCGTCGGGAATCGAGTGTTTGTCGAATACTGAACAGCGTCCCCGTGAACGACAATATTTTGTTTCAGTGTAGACTAGCTTTATTGACTGTGGAGTGCTGACTCCGCTTAATATGGACACGGACAAAGGGTATTTTCTAAGGGTAGAATGTTAACGTTCTATGTGAACATGATATTGACGTGGGGAGAACGAAATGAAGTCATGTTTGACGTCAGACGATATTATCGTGTCTG
Source organism: Dryobotodes eremita (assembly GCA_917490735.1). Lineage (NCBI taxonomy): Eukaryota > Metazoa > Arthropoda > Insecta > Lepidoptera > Noctuidae > Dryobotodes > Dryobotodes eremita. The sequence goes on along the minus strand of OU823254.1, from coordinate 3,159,888 downwards.
TTATTATTTTAGACATGTTATTCTTCGGAAAGAGATGAACTAGATCCGAACTTAATGTTTCTTTTCTGTTGAAAATAAAGATACCACCTACCCACCTATCTACCAATTTTCTATATAAAATACAATAACATGATTATATGTCCGCTGATGTGTGCTGTGTGATGTGTGTGTGTGTGTGTGTCAAGAAAAAAAATAGCAACATATGTGAGATGTCGATAACCTTAGCAAAAATCCTAAGTAATATTTAAATGCGAAAGTAAGTTTGTTTGTTGGTTTGTTACGCTTTCACTCTAAAATGGCTGAACGGATTTGGATGAAATTTGGCACAGGGGTAGATCATGACCTGGATTAGGACATAGAATACTTTTTATCCCTATATATCCTCGGAATCGGGGCTTATGCGGGTAAAACCGCGGGGCGCAGCTAGTATTTAAATAAACGACAACGTAGATGGATGGAGCCATGTTTTCATATTATTTTTGTTAACAATCACCAATCTATCTATCAAACATGGCGACCGTTATCACAATCTCTGACCGTCCATTTATTCATAACTAGCTGTTACCTGCGACTTCGTCTGTGATCTAGGATGAAAAGTAGCCTATGTCCTTACCCAGGTCATGGTCTATCTGTGTGCCAAATTTCATCCAAAAGCGTAACAAACAAACTTACTTTCGCATTTATAATATTAGTTACGAATAGCGACTCGCCCCTGTTTCGCACAGTGATTACGACTTGACAAAACATGAAGATTTATTTATTATATTTAAGTTTAATATTAATGTATTATATACATAAACCTTCCGGAATAAATTATCTAAATACCGGTGAAAACCGCATCAAAATCTGTTGCGTAATTTAGAAAAACAACGCGGCCACACAGACAGACACAAAAAACGACTACAATTTATTGGCCGAGCGAGCGAAGCGTCTCCGTTTCAGCTTGGGCAAAAATGCTTTCGTATGTCCGGATGTCCGGCTGTTCACTGCCGCCTCGCCTCACCTGCTGCTCCCTGTCGCCTGTTTGTTGCTGCCTGTTCCGGCTGTTGGCTGGCTACAGGTCACATTTCTCAACTGATTCTCATGAAATTTTGTGAGCAGGTTCGATGATTATATGATTTTTTTTGTCGATTCAGTTTTTCGAAATTTTTCAAAATGGCGGAGTATGGGGGTTGAATACGAAAGAAAAAACATATTTCAGCCAATTCGCGCTCTTGCGAGCGCTTTTTGTTTTAAAGTGCGCAGTGAACATTTATTTAGTTTTAAGCTATTCAAAGACAGACTCGCGAGGTCTACAGCTCACAGAATCACAAGTATAACAACAAGAACCAACAAGAAGGTATAAAACCTATTTTTATTTTTATTCTTCTTCATTTTAAATATTTTGTATCTTCTGCTTCTTCTTTGATTGTACTTCTATAATAATATGTCATGTCATTAAAGCACGAAACCAAATAAATCTAATATATAAAAATCTCGTGTCACAGGGTTTGTTATCGAACTCCTCCGAAACGGCTTGACCGATATTTATGAAATTTTTTGTGTATATTTGTTAGGTCTGAGAATAAGTCGTAAAGTATATTTCATACCGCTGCGGGTGAAACCGCGGGGCGCAGCTAGTATTTTATAATACTTTCATTATTTGTTTGCTTATGTCTAACAATATGTATTTACATATATATATATAAGATACTTAACTTCAACTATCACCATTTACAAGCTGACACGATCAATACAAACACAACTTACTGTAAATATATTCCTCTTAATTGACTTAAAACTTAAACGGAATGATGATCATCGAATCCGAATCCTCTCGACATGTAAATTGAAATTTTAATTGACAGATCCGATATCGTTCCGTGGATTGAAAGTGTGTCAAAATTATAAAAGCAAATGGTGTCGACGTTGCAGTCGGCAAGGAATCGATCCGGTCTCAATTAAAAAATGCCGACTGACTAATGCTACTGGGGGATTTATTCCGTGAGTGTATGTGCTTGCGTTGATAGATTCTTGAAAGGAATCCGTTTGTTGGGTTTTGTGAGGAGGATGAAGTTTATGGTCATATTCAGGTACTGTTCGAGGTGTTTTTTATTGTTGGAAACATTGCCAGTAGAATAAGCTCTATGGCCTTAGGCCTTTAGGCCTAACTTGTAAACTGTAGATTAGTAGACCTTTTTTTTTTCTTATTATGTTTTGTTGAGTGCCTGTTACTTGTTGTCAGGCCTACACTGTCCTCCCATTATCAACACTGTAATTTGAAACATTGTAAAAGCCCCTTATTTTTAAAAGAGTAACCGTGGAGTTTCTTGCCAACTCTTCTCCATAAGAAACAACCAATTGGAACCGTACACTTAGCTTCTGACGTTTCATAAGTGCCCATGTTGGTTTATGTGAAATAAAATATTTAGATTTTTTGATTTTATGCAGGGTGGCAGGGACATCGACGCTCAACCTGTTACCATTGATTCAGTACAAGATTCTAAACCCCGGTGTTGAAATTTTCCGTCGATTATTAAAAAAAAATTGCAGTTCCATACATTTTGACGGCGAAGGTATTGCACTTTTCTACGAAACAGGAGATTTTTTTTTTGTAACTGACGATAAATTTCTACGCTAGGGAGCCTTGAATCATGTGCTGAAATCATGGTTACAGTTTGCACGTCCATGTCCCCGCCGCCCTGTAAAGCGCTTATAGTTACTTAGTAGTTTAAGTTATATTAAAATTATTTATTAGCTAATAGGATTGATTGTAATTTGAATAAAGTATCGCAGTTGGAGATACATTACAAGGGAAAAAAAAATGAATTAGGTTTAGACTAATGATTGCTTTTTGTTTAGTTAAATTATTGTTCTTACCCTATCATATATCATGTATATGTCACCTATCATATATATGTCATGACCGTTACTTATTTTAATAACTTGTAGCGGTATCTACATCGCCACAAGCGAGCTACACGTCACACCGACGTCACGCAAAATCCTGCATCGTGCAAGCAGAGTTTACCGCGCAACTAGCAAATATACAACGTCCCGACATCAATCGTCGGGCAGTTGCCCACCAGACACGACACCCGTCTGGTCGGAGGATCCTCCCTTTTCTATAGAGTATGAGTGAACTTTACACCCTGTTCCTCATACTTCTATAAACTAATGATGGACATCTGATAAGCATGTTAAAATTAGTATTTTTGTTTAAGCACAGTGGTTTTTATTATTGTGACACTGTAGCACATTAAACTATTCATATTATTGCTGTGCCCTAGCAGGGTTCATGTATGAAACCTATATACTTGTAACAACTTGTTAACTACATGAATGTGGGATAAAAATATTGTAATAAATTAAGGTATGAACGCAGCTTATAATTGTTAAACGGAACGCAGCGGATGAAAGAGAGACAAGCATGTGTGTGAGTGAGAAAGGCGACTAATGGCGACAACTAGATGAACGGCGAACGTGCTCGGTGGAACTTTTGTGTGATAGTAATAAACAGTTTAAAAAATACTTAATTCATTCGTTTATTTTGCCATACAATCCCACATGAATGCAATAAATGATGATTATGATTATGATTAATGTTAGTTGAGATGATAAACTTGTTTTGTGTAACCTTTTTTTGCAAATAGAACCTTACGGCAATTCCTAACCAAGAAATACTTAATAAAAGCATAGCACGCCCGTTTACTGCACGAGTTCTTTAAGTTTTGTTAAGATTTCTAAAGTTTTGTGCTAACGAGCATTTAGGCATGTTAAGATATCTTATTTGTTAACATAAGATATTGGAAAGTGCAAAATAATTACCTGTCTCAACCGTTACTAAAATATCTCGATCTAAATTACACATTAAATTAGAAAATCTCTTACTCAAGTTCTAAACTTTTACTCACTCTTCATCACGTTCAAAACACCAAATAAGTTCCATCAACAAGTGTTGATGGAGCTTATTTAGTACCAAACCCAACCAAACGCTATATAAAGAAGCGCCACACAACAGCTACTAAAGGCTTCCGCAAACAGGCGCGACGCGACTCTAGTAGAACAATTTCTATGAAAACTGCATGGAAATTGTTCTACAAAAACCGCGTCGCGCCTGTCTACGGGAGACTTACTTCAAATGAATGGCGGCAAACCTTTAGATCCCTTAGTGCTAACGAGCATTTAGGCAGATAGAAATCTAAGTAGCCTGCATCATTTCACTGCTGGGCAATGAAATGATGCAGGACTTCCATTAAATATATGTTGTTAACATAGCGCAAAGTAATTAAGTCTACATGAAATTAGAAACCACTAAATCAAGTTAACATTCCTCATCAAATTTCCGGTCTCCAAATAAGCCACATGAACACTTAATTTACAGCCCTATTCCATCCAAAACCCGTACATAAAGGGGCGCCACACTACAACCACTAAAGCGCCAATTACTCAGTAAAATCGCCAGACTTACTTCAAATAAATGGCGGCAGACCTTTCAGAATCGCTAGAACTTCACACACTCGCCAATTGGATCGGCACTCATCCGTCAGCGCTAATTCAAGTCTTCTATCTCGATCAAACTAATCGCATCGATAAATACTGTGCCAGTATCGATTCGCGAATCGAGTGATTTAATCGAGAATTACACCGGTCATGTTAATTGGTGCTGGCTATTCGTTTGAATGTAATTTACGCGTGTTTCGGCTCGTGTTGGCTAATGATGTGGCACTAATTAGGGATAAAATGAGTTAGGTCGATTCGATTTCGGTATCGATTTGAGGTGTGAGAATTGGTTTTGATTTCGTGTTCAAGTTTATCGTTCGTTCTAATTGTAACTGTTTGCCTCAACGAGAGTTATTTTCCAGGAAATTATTAACTACGTAAGTACAGTCACGAGCATAAATATATTACTATGGGCAGTTAGGCAATATCTATTTTTATTATTATTAATATATAAAGGCAAATGTATATGTGATAATTTGTGGAAAGGCATATACAAGTGGTAGCACAAATATGTGACATCGATAGTACACCAAAACTATCGGGTGAGACAAGCGACGTCAAAATATAGGATGCTGGATCGGCTGCAAAAATATGTGTCAATGCAATATTGTCGGACATTTCTTGGATCTTAAATATCTGCTCAGTCAGTTAAATTCAGAAAAATGTAAGACTTCGTTGTGATTGAAAATATCTGACACTTCTTTGGCAGCATAAAGGCTCCTTCAAATAGACGCGACACGCAACGCGAATCGCACGCGAAAGAAAGGCACCGCCTGTCGTGCGGCGAGCGGTGCCTTTGAGTCGCGTGTGATTCGCGTCGCGAGTTGCGACTGTTTGAAGGAGCCTTAGGGCAGACTGGACCAGGCCTCGCCGCAATGCAATGCTTTACAAAAATCTTCCTTCAGCACTCTCGCACATTTACTATGAACCAACGCACACCATAGGCGGCCCGCAACGCACTTTTTTGTATGAAAATGCGTTGCGTTGCGGCTCGTTGCGGCTGTAATATGCAGTAGCAGGTTCATAACTTATCGAATGTGACCTTTTCAATGTGTGAGAGTAAATCTTCAAAACAATCGACTACCGTAATTGGAACTTAAAATGGTCTGAGCACACACACAGTGGGCCAACGGTGCTCAACACTCATTCTTGCTGTGTATGAAAACAACACTTTGTTGCTGTGGGACTTTCCCTAATAGGTCTATACTCTAGTAGACGAGATCCATCTATCTTGCTACTGTAAATGTCGCGCTTTCTAGTGAGTTGTTAGGCAATTAAGTTTAAGTCTATTTAAGTACTTTATGTGTTTCCTACGGCACTTGCTGCCGTGTGGTTAAGAATTTAGTTCTGTAACTGTTCCCATGGGTGGCGTAAGATAGGAAGTCAGGGACGTATTTAACAAAGAAAGCAACAATTATATAAAGAAAAATTACTTATTATTATTGTCCCACTGTGGAGCAAAGGCCTCTTCTCACACACAGAAGGCACGGACATTGATCACCACCTTTGCTCAAGACGAGTTGCACATTTTAGAGGTATATTAACTATAAGCCTGGTGAAGTAATTGCGTAACATACACAGTTTCATTTTGACAGTTCAACAACATTCATTGCCTTATTTACGTTGTTGCGCAGACGATTATTCGAACATATGAAGCAATGGATTAGCAATAGGCTTCAAAATGATTCAGATTGTGATTGATAGTGTTACGCAATTAGGGTGCAGGTTTCCTCGTGATGTTTTTTCTTCACCGACGTCCGTAATGTCCAAGATAATTTCAGAAAGACCTAAATAGTTCCAAAACCTACTTTACCAATTACCATTACGAGTATGCACATAAGCAAAATATGTAGATCAGCTTTTTTTTTTGTGTGGAATATCATCAAATGACCTCTTCCGCTCTGGGCGGAGCGGAAGAGCGTGTCAGACTCTTACTGACTAAAAACCCATCCGTGTTCCTTCAGTTGCCTGTGCGCCAGGGCCACGGTAACTCTTTCGAACAATCCGCGACCCCGGCAGGCATCGGCCCTTTCGGGACAAAACAAAATATTTTTTTGCGTGTGTGTGTGTATTGAAGAGAAATAATCAGTCTAAAGATAGTCTTTACTAAAGTCAGCGCGCGACCTTAGCCCTAAATAAATACAGGTATTTTGTACCAAACAAAAATATATTTCTTCTTCTAATGAAGCAAATATACTACAGGTACTTGTCATAGTTTCGTTTATCATGTTTAATAACAACTAGCTTCTGCCCACGGCTTTGCCCGCGTGGAGGTCGGAAATTATTCCATGGAGACGTGCTACCGGGACAAAAAGTAGCCTATGTCCTTCCCCAGGATGCCATCTATGTCCTTGCCAAATTTTATCGAAATCCGTTTAGTGGTTTAGGCGTGAACAGGTAACACACAGACAGAGTTACTTTCGAATTTATAATATTTGTATGGATTCTACCAAAAAGTTTTATTTTTTTGTAATTACAACTTTTACAAACTTACTTTTAGTTTTACTTTTTATAAATGTATTTTCTTTCTTTACCAAATTCAATAAATAAATAAACACCCAACTACTGATGGTCGGTAAATTCATTCATACTATAAAATGATACGGCCCCAGATTTACGACGAACATTCTTTACAAAGCCGTTTAGGTCACAAACTTAGCGAAAACTTTCTTTTTTTCAACCGCTAAAAATTCCCAAATGGCGCGAGTTTTTAATAAATCATCGTAACCGACGCCATCTTTGAATTTCTATAAAAAAGTTTTCGCCTCAGAAATGTAAAATTGCTCAAGTTTTTGTATAAGTACAACAACTTAACCGTTATGTATTATACAAATGTAAGTATTTTAAGTTGAACTTTGGGTTTTATTAGTGGTTATAATCGCGTGCGTTTAAAAATTTTGGCTAACTTTAAATGGGTTAACAGAATTCTTATTTTATTTTCGCGTTGCTTTAGTATATTGTTAACCTGTTTTTTATTTGGGCTAAATTAACTTTCCTACCTTTTCTAGTAAACTACCACTAGAAATATACGATAATCTACCTACTTACCTGCTTTAATATTAAATAATACAGTAATTGAATTTTTTAACGAGGACTTTTTAATGAAGTAATAAAATATATTTTTCATATAAACCTGCAGGTAATCAGGTACTTGCCGCTGTACATAAAAGCAATAATAAAATATACGTCTTTATTTACCAATCTGCCTTGAATATACTGAAGTCAAACACTTCCAGGCGAAAATTCGCGTTACTAAAGAATAAAAGTGTTTTGCTTACTTCAGATTGTTTTCAATTTTTATTTTAATCATGGTCTGGCAGTTTGAGTAATTTTTGTGGCCTACCCAAATGTCTTTTCTTTGGTATTGTTCGTCGAATCGTTGAGCACCTTAAGTGCTGAGTTGAGCTGCACGATTACTGACAAATGCGTGCACTGACTGGACGGGTCCACTCAATCTATGTGGTTTTTTCCCCAAAAGACCATTTCAGACACAAATCTACATGGTCTTCACATGATCTGACCAAGATTATGTCTGGACTTTAAAAGAGACTGTGACCTCTGAGTTTGTTTCGGCCTTTCTTCTCAGAGTAGTCAGATAGGAAACGCCGACCTCATCTAGTTTTTAAAATATGATTGACGTGTAAAAGTGATTGTTCAAACCTACTTACAGAAATAAAATCATTTATCATTCATTTCATTCATTCTGTCTCTCTTTGATTCTCAGTATAATAATTCCGTAATAAAAGAAAGTCTATTGCTTCATATTCTAATTTTTTGAATTGTCAAAATTATAGGGATTGTCATTTTGAGTGTGTTGCACAATTAGGATGCACGAAGACATAAGAGTCAAAATATTAAAAAAAACAAGACCAAGGAGCACTGCTTAGCGGGTTTTAATTAATTTTACATACCAAAAGCAAACCCGAGTTCTTTCCTTTAACCTTATACCGGAAACAATAAAATACTTTCCCTTCATCTCGAGCCACATTTCAAAAATATATATAGCATGGCCAAAAAATAATTATTCATACCCGGTATGACGGTAATACAAGAAATGGCAGTAGGCACACTTCACACAGCTTAGAGATAATCTTATAAACTTGTCAGTAAGTCACTCCTGCTTGTAAGAGCATCTAAGCCATGTTTGAGGGTTAAAAATGAATAGTAAAATGTAAAATTCCTACATTTATATCTGTAATTCATATGGTATATATAATAAAGAGTATTCTATTCTATAGTTAGTTACCTACTAGTAAGGTGCAACTCACATAGACAGATCGGTAGATGTTTTTAAATTAAAAAAAATATATACACAAAATGAAGAACAGTGGTGGCCTAGTGGAAAAGGCCGCGACTTACGATTTGTAGGTCGTAGGTTCGAACCCAGACAGGCGCATTACTTTGTGTTAATTATTTCATCACCACTGCTCTCAAAACCGTGAAGAAAAAACATCGTGAGGAAACCGGCATGTCCTAGAACTAAAATTTCGAAGACATGTGACATCTACCAACCCGCACTGGGCCCGCTTGGTAGATTACGGCCCACTCCCTCTCAAAAAGAGGAGGCCTGTGTCCCAACAGTGGGAACATTATAGGCTGATTATGCATGGTATGCATACACAAAATATTAGTCTAATGTTTAAAATGTAAGACAGCAAGATTGCCGAAGGCTGAAAAGATTGGAAATGTTGATGACAATAGGCTCGCCTCCTATTACATGGGACTTAAACATAACTGGCGAAATGTGGGTGAACTACAGGTACACCGCTGCCCAACCCTTCTGGGATTACCTACAGGCGTGATGTTATGTAAATATCAGTACCCATTTTGCGAAACGTAAGTAAAGTAATAACTAGATTTGAATACAAAAATCTAAAGTCACACGACAATATTGTTAAGTGAACACATTTTTGCACAGTTGGCTACAATCCACGCCCTATTTCTGTGTCAATGGCTCACCACGCAATATTGAACCTTCTGTCCATTACCCTACGAAGTTATTAATTCCCAAATAAAAACTATTAAGTATCGTGACGATGGCCGTTATTGGATGTTTCTCATGCCCAACTTTATTGCACTCGTAAAAGTCGTAACATTTATTTACGACAATACTTTACCGTTGTGTGTTCGTGGTACGGGGGCATAACTCTCCGCTTCGGAATAATCAGTGTAGTTTTTAGTTTCGATTGGTTGTTGAAGCAGTTTTCAATTTAATAATTCATTGGGTAGGTGTTGGTTTTTGACCTTGATTTCTGCTTGCTGAAATTTTGGTGGCATTTTTCTTTATTTTTGTTTAAAGGTAATATGGTAAGAAAAATGTCGGCCGTCTACAGACGCTTGTAAAGATAACGCGTTTCACCGACGCCTCGACTTCGTCTTAAGATTTGCCTTTTTTTTTGTTTACAGATACAAATCTCATATGCAAAACTAAACAGTTTCTACCGGAACAAATTCCCGTATTTCTTACAACATTCACATTCTAATCTCAGTCTCCGTCAAAAATACCTTTAAGTTAAGCTAGGATTCCCTAGGAAAGCGGTTCCGTCAAGAAAATCTGTCATTTTCACCAGTATTGGAAGCCTCTTGTCACAGTCATGACGTGCAGTTGTCGACTATTTCTGATTTGTGCTCCTGATTATAGAACAACCTTGTTTTTATTTTTCTTTATTATTAGAGTTAAATACATTTTGTATGAACGTGTTTCTTTGACTAATAAACATATCTTTCTTTCTTTCAATTTGACATTAAGTTGTCAAAAAACGCTAATGTATTTTGACAGCTGTTATTGTGTGAACGATACCCGCTTACTTAGGAAACCAAAAGCATGACCTTCATTTTTGACATTGATAATCACTGAAATGAGATTGCGACTCGATTTTGAACGTTTTAAATACAGGAATTGGTACTCAGAAGTCTATCGCTCAGACACTGCACCAAACAAACAGAAAACGTAAGAATCATAGAAGACACAACTACCAATAAACCAGGAAATATACAAAACAACAACATAACCAGCCTATAATGTTCCCACTGCTGGGACACAGGCCTCCTCTTTGTGTGGTGTGTGTGTGAAACAAAACAACTCCACACCTCAATCACTTCATTCAATGCCAACAGAGAGTGATTTAATTGTACTGCCTCATATTGACTCGATCCGGATTAATTCGAACTCAATATGTCGACAAACGCAGCGCCGCCATGGCAGATCATTTTGCAGCCATTACTCCGGATAATTTAATGCTCTTGATAGATTTATTGGAATGGGACGCTGGTTAATGGGCTAATCGGTTGGGTGATAATAAACAAATCATATAGTCTAGACGAAAGTTTGACAGTGCAGATGGTTATTGTAGAAAAAAACACGTGTGGCACTCGGGGACTGCCGCGGTAAGGCTATTGCATAGCATTTTTTATCAACTTATGCAATTATAATTATTTATTTATTTTTTATTTATGCAGTATTTTTTTTCTTTGATATTAATTCAAGTACAGTCGTACCATATACATACACGTTAAGCGAACGCTCGGCCGAGCTACATGGTAGGCGGAGTAGGGGGTGTTAGGTTTTATTTTCGTTAACGAATTTCTTGATTCGGTCGCCGCGTTCAAAGCCCGCGATAAAAGCTATGCAATAGCTTAATTATGATTGTAAAGAAGTATCACCCAATACAAATACATCCTTTAGTTTTTAATGGAATTTAACTTAATTATTTAATGTTAATTCCATCATAACATTCATTACCTAATGCGCCATTTTATTTATTACGTGTCAAAACGTCAAACCTATAGCCTAAGTTTTATGACAGCTGTGCGCACAGATTATTAACAGCCGGCGGCGCATGAGTCGTTACCTGCAATGTTACCATTTTATAAACATTGTGTTTATATAAACATTTAGAACTAGTTATTGTGTATTTATTTTATTTACTATTTTTTATTGTTATTTTTATATATCACGTCAACGCCGGCTGTCGCTAAAAACCAGCGCTGAGTCTTGGTTGGACCTCTGTCTCGCATAGGGTCGTAGCATTATGCTGAGCGATTGCCATTTTACGTGGATGTGACGCATATTTTCTCCCAACTTGTTCTTTTTTTTTGTGTTTTTGTGTTTCCCTGCCTCATGTTTAGGTACTGCAAATAAACGTATTTTTTCTTTCTTTTCTTTCTAAGTTATGAAGAAAAGTGGTACGGCAAGATGATCATCTAAAGTGCTACCAGATCGTGAATGAGATCTTGAAGATACGAAATAGACCAGAAGAGGTAAAAGACGAAGATATTATACATTACTAGCTGTTGGCCGCGACTTCGTCTGCGATCCAGGATGAAAAGAAGCCTTACCCAGGTCATGGTCTATCTGTGTGCCAAATTTCATCGAAATCCGTTCAGTAGTTTTTGCGTGAAAGAGTAACAAACATCCATCCATTCATCCTCACAAACTTTCCCATTTATAATATTAGTAGGATAAACCATTCTAAATGGCTGTAGCCTATTGCATAGTATTACAGTATCTAACTAGATAAATATTCTCGATTTGGACCAGTGAACATCTTTGTCTTATGACCTACCTAAACTTTCTTTTCTTTCTTTCTTTTGCTACATTACAACTGATATTTTGCTTATTTTTCGAAGAAGATGTTTTTTTATTATGTTAATTCTTGTAGTTAAGTAATGCAGGTAGTCGATACAAACAATTTAAATGCAAAATAGCAATAATCTGAACTACGCAAAGACGTTGTCCTGTCCAAACCATAATTCATACAAAAATACCATAGCAAAAAGGACGTGCAGATTTTCCCGAATTCGAAAATTTTCTGGAAAATGTTATGAACATATATGAACAAAGCAAAAAATGCGTGAGTGTCGTGGAACACTCGGTTGCAAAGAAATTCCTTTCGTAGTATATTTAGAACATCCATAGAACAAATTTGATTACCATAAAAAGGGTTATATTGAGTCAACCTTAACAGATAGACATAATTGCTGCCGCGGACTTTTTTTTTGAACTTTTAAATGGAAACAATCCGTCATACATGACTTTTGCGTAAGTTTAACCGTTTACGCTGCGTATGCAACAGAAGCTCTCAAAAGGAATATTTTTTTCCCGTTTTTGCGACATTTTTCATTTATGCTCCGCTCCTATTAGTCGTACCGTGATGTTATATAGCCTAAAGCCTTACTCGATAAATGGACTATCCAACACAAAAAGATTTTTCAATTTCAATCAGTAGTTCCTGCGATTAGCGCGTTCAACCAAACAAACAAATAAAGAAAGGGTCGTGACGGAAATTCGTGACGGAAAATCCTTTCACTTTTTTTTGCCTAGCCCCCATCCGCCAAGTCCGTACCGTGCGATAAGGAACTTCGTTCCAAAAATATTTTTCACTTTTTGTTTGTGGTACCTACCCCATAAAAATTCGTATACCACTACCTGCTATGTAAATAACAGTGAGAGGAAGTTCATCATCAATTCACATCATTCATTAATTTTTTCCATTTATAAAAGTGGAAAAATATACGTATTATTGAAGCTAACTGAAAAACTACCCAAGCAAAGTTAATTAATATGTACATGGGACCAGCACGCACTCTTCCTCTACCAAAATAATGAGAATTATTAAAATAGGTCCACAATTGAAAAAAATATCGATGTACGTATTTTATATTTAAATATATATACCTACAGACGAATTGAGAACCTCCTCCTTTTTTAAGAAGGCGGTAAATAAAAAAACAAATCGGTCCAGCTGTTCTCAAGTGACGCGCTTACCAACAAACAGCATTTAATTTGTATTATTTGTATAGACATATTATGAATCAAGACAATATTAACGACATATTTGCTAAGTTAATATTTGCGTAGTTAATAGAGCTAGAAACTAGAAACATTACGAAAGATGGCCCCGATAAGATAATACTCCAACTGATTCATGATTTATAACCACAGCGTATGTTTTCGACACCGAAATGGATCTACCTACAGAAGTTCTTGTGCATTGACAGTTGAAGATTTATAGGATAGAGAATAGAACAGGTATTGCTGAAGATATAGTTTGATATTAAAATTTTAGATCAGGCTTAGAAAGGGAGGGAGAGCAATATATTTTTTTTGGATTCCTTAATTTTTTAATCATTGTCTATCACTCCTTAAATCGCCAAGATCAGCTTTTAAGCTAAGTAGATGATGTCGGACTAAACCTACTGCATCGACTTAGATTATAATCTAAAGAAATAATAAATATATAGTTTGTTAATAGATTTAGTAAGATTAGGTTAATTAATTAGATGTAAGTTGTTATTTATGTACTTATAATTTCAATTTCTGAATATAGGCCAGTATGTCTAAAAAAAAAGAAAAGAAATAAAAAAGAAAAATACTAAGGAAAGAAAGAAAATTATTTTATTTGGGACACGCACAGGAAATTCAAACAAAAAAATAAATTAATAATAAATAAAAAGGAGCTTTTAAAACTAACAATAAAACATACAACAAAACAACAAAATTAAAAGTAATAGTAAAAGACCTGTGCGAGGCCAAAAAGGCTCCTGTCTCAGCATAATGCTGCAATATTTAAAAAATAAATAAATACCGCAATCTGATCTAAACATGCTGATAATTTTATTACGCTAAAATATGTAGATATGTCGATAAAATATTATAATCAAAAGATCTTAACTTAACCACAGGGCATTCTTCAGGATATTATTTACTGACATTTTTTTTTTTGCATTTGTTATTGTACTTATACGAAATTGTAGGTAACTAAATAATTTCTCTTTGTTTATGTGCTATCTTAATTTATTGACATATTATTAACTATTAGCCTTTTTGCCTTTTTGGCCTCGCACAGGTTTTTTACTTGTTTATTGTTGTTTTTTATTGTTAAGTTTGTTAGTTTTAAATGCTCCTTTTTTATTTTTACTCTTTGTATTTCCTGTACGTGTCCCAAATAAAATATTTTTCTTTCTTTCTTTCTTTCTTTAGTGTTTAGCATGAAATTGTGACATCTACGTAACTGTTGACTTTATTTTTGTTTCTATTTTGTTAATTGATATTCGTTTATCTAAGATATTTTGTATGCCCTTTGGCGGGTCATAGTATGAACCAACATTTTTTAATATAATATCTTTATTATTTACCCTATGTTCACAAAATGAATAAATGAATTTGAATTTGGCAATAAATATTTTGTTAAGGTCCGGGTATAACATACATCTAGGAATATTAGAGATTTCACTTATGAATTTAAGATTACTGTTCACACAATAATTCTTTTTTCGAACCTTGGTCTAACAATCAATCGTTTTGATGGCCGATAGCTTATTAGCCCTCAAAATGATTGATTACAATGTGCAAGGTAGTTGCGTACAACACTAACAGTAGGAATAGGTTTCATTTTGAAAGTTCAACAATATTCATTGCGCTATTTACGTTACTGAGCAGATTTTTTTTCGAACATATGAAACAATTAGCTTTTTCCCGCGGCTTCACCCGCGTGGAGGGCGGAAAACCCACGGGAAGGTAATATCGGGATAAAAAGTATCCTTCGTGTTAATCCAGATTATAAACTATGTGTGTTCCAAATTCCACCCAAATCCATTCAGTAGTTTTTATGTGAAAGAGTAACAAACATCCATCCATCCATCCATTCATCCATCCATCCTCACAAACTTTCACATTTGTTATATTAGTAGGATAGGATGGATTAGCAATAGGCTTCAAAATGATTCAGATTGTGATTGATAGTGTGTTACACAAGTATGATGCTGGATTATTTGTCTGCGTTTGAAATCTTTACCATTAATTAACCCACACATTACCCGCATAGCCTCCTGGTTATCGCACATACACTCTCACCACACCACACAGCACACGACATACTCGTAACTCACTAAAGCCAAGTTAAAACAACGCAGGCTTTGGTCTCATTAGTACTTGCAAAGTTCAAAGTTTAAGCCGGATAATATGGTGGATACAATTAGTAAAGTAATTAAATGCGGGGATGTTTATCACCGGTTACCCCTTTTCAGAGAATTTTTGGTCGTGATTAAGCTACGGTTGTAGAAAGGATAACTTAACGTGGTAATTATGAAGATTATGATAAATCAATGAGTATTGTAAAGAGAGAAGATAAAAAGGAATCATAATAATATTTGAGTTAAACTGAGTCTTCACAAACGAACTAATTTCTTTGGTATTGTTCGTCGAATCGTTGAGCTCCTTAAATTCTGAGTTGAGCTGCACGATTACTGACAAATGCGTGCACTGACTGGACAGATCCACTCAATCTGTGTGGTTTTTCCTCAAAAGACCATTTTAGACACAAATCTACATGGTATTCATCTACATGGACCAAGATTATGTCTGGACTTTAAAAGAAACTGTGCCCTCTGAGTTTGTTTTGGCCTTTCTTCTCAGAGTAGTCAGATAGGAAACGCCGACCTCATCTAGTTTTTAAAATATGATTGACGTGTATACTCGTAAGTGTTTGTTCAAACCTACTTACAGAAATAAAATAATTTATCATTTAATAACTAATTAATTATTATTATTAACTAATTATTATTAACTTATTATCCTAGAATAAGTAATAACCGATAATGTAATCTTTAATATGTTACAAAAGTGCAAGTTATGACAATGCAAACTTTTCGCTCTTAAAACTTGTCGAAAGACAAGTAGTTCAAGTACTTTCAAGTTCGTCTTTCACTCTCTGGAAGGCAGAAGATGTAACTTACTTACTTACTCAAAAAAAAAAACGATTAAGCCCGACTTTTAGTTAAAACACTTGCAAACTAGGGGAGATTATCTTACGTGTAAGAGGATGTAAGATCAATTTAATCAGTAGTGTAAAGTTGCCAAACTAGACCGCTTAGCGTTTATGTAAACTAATACATACACACATACATAGACTCACGAGTTCTTCAAACTCAAACTTAAAGCATTTATTTTAAACAAACCAAGGACAGGCACTTTTGAACTGTCAAGGGGTCGGTCAGTCAGAAAGATGAAGCTAGTTGCCTATTCCATAGCAAGAAGAAAGGGCAAAAAACTCCACGGACACTCTTTTAAATCAACATATAGTTACAAATAAATTGGTTACATCATTCATGTTGTAATTATACATGTGAGAACGATGTAGAAAAACTGGCACGCCAAAAGCGTCCGTAATAAAAACACATAAAAACAAAAAAAAAACAAATCAGAAATTTAAAAAGCCGTGGAAGCTAAAACATGACGTCAGTAGGGACTGACGGCGTCCGTTCACATGGGGTAGGCAGAAACTACAGAACGCCACCTGCTTCGATCTTTGCATACTCCTTTTGTAACGTTCATACATCTGGTCATACTTGTATGCCGGTTGCAAGTACTATGCAACTGTCTTTTCTGAAGAGCATCACCAATATGGTCACTATATGTCCTTCTAGGGCTTCCCCTACCTGCGTAAACTTAAAAATTAATACATTGATTACATTGTCTTTTGCTCTTGCCTGGAAACTTTTTGTATCGTTAAATGGGTCCACTCTTGACCTCGATGTGGCTTGTTGCAAAACGATGCATGGAGGAACCAAAGTGACCACCATCCATAAATTACACCAGTTGCTTCCTCAACCATAATTTTGCAGGTCATTTTAAACTACCATATTATGAAACGAACGGTTCCCCATTTCCCTAATCCCAGACTTGAAATAAAGCTCCATTCTGACTACGCTATAATGGCAATGTCCCGGATTTAGTACTGGCTCTGTGACAAACTTTAGCTAACTTCTGAATAAAAAAACATCAGAAATCTCAATGCAGCCTTAAATAACCAAACTAAACTTGATCACGTACAAAAACTTTGCAGTATCAAGACCATTATTAAATTTTTATGTAACGACACGGATCCACCGCAACTCCCGTTGTACACTGCGCTCCCATAAAGAGTTAATATTTCAACGGCGCACACAGAGCCAGCAGTAGTCACGGCCCAAGTTTTAATTTGCTTAAAGTTGTTACAAGTTAGAACGGGTCCCTCGTTGGGCGCCAAATTAGGTACCGTCACAGAGTACAGCATAAAAGTAACGGTCACGTTATTCTACTGATAGTTTAATTCGTTTCGTTTGCGAAGAGTTTTTTGCTGTGAGCTATTCTGCATTTCGATTGTAATTTAAGTTTTGAAAAAAGCAGGCTTGAAAAGGTTGTTTTTCTTGTAGCTTTCTTGAAAAGTTCATGGTCTTGTTGCGTTAGAATTTAATCGGAATTAAGCAAGGAACCACAGTTAAAATTAGCCTTCC
Organism: Dryobotodes eremita; assembly: GCA_917490735.1. NCBI lineage: Eukaryota > Metazoa > Arthropoda > Insecta > Lepidoptera > Noctuidae > Dryobotodes > Dryobotodes eremita. Next base: position 3,142,131 of record OU823254.1, on the reverse strand, counting down.
AAACTTTGCACCTAATTACACATTACCAAAACTATAGCTCACTACACACGGACAAATGTCCATTATGTGTTAATCACAAAGGCCAACACATATTTTATTTAATTCAAAAGCACTCGACGGGAACCGAATCAGTTTCTGCGCTGCAATGCATCAGGGAGCTCTTTAAAGCGCTGAATCGCGCATTATCGATGAGTTACGATGACCATTCAACATCAGGTGGATTTTATGGGCCCATTCAATAATAAAAAATGCTAGTCCCATGGACGTACTAATATTATAAAGAGGCAAGTTTTGTTTGTTTTAAAGCACCCCCAAAAGGGGAGGGGATGATTTAAGGTTTGTTTGTGTTTTAAACAAAGGAGGACGGAGGATTGATATGATTGTTTTATTTGCTTTGTTGAGTATTATTTGGATGAGTTAATAAAATGATAGCATAATGTAATGAAATCATACCTATTTAGTATTGAAATTACACAAAGGTAGTACAGTCAGCCTCAAAAAGATGTACACATCTACAATAATTCATTTAATTGTCTTCAATTTTTGTTCCATAATATTGTATCAATGTGAGCCACATAACATAAGACACATTGGGTACTTAATTGTAGCTATATATTGATACAGTATTATGGAACACAAATAGTAGACAATTGAAATGAATTATTGTCGATGTATACATCTTTTTGAGGCTGACCATAAACATTAAAAGCACAATCAAATTGATGCCTTGAAAATTCTACTGAAATATCCTCGTAATAAAACATCACATTTAATATCACGACTTGTGACCCGAAGGCCTATATCCTTGTATCGAGAAACCACTCCTAAATTAGTCCCTAATAACCTATTTATCTAATCAAAGAACAATATTTAACCAATAAATTATCTATTTAACAATACATAACTATCTCCTTAACCTCTACTCGAATCAATTTCCCCACCTGAACCACGATAATAATGGTTTCCTTGAAAACCTTTACGTGTTCCCCTCGGGCTGGCCGCACGTGAAAATTCATTTAATACTATTAGCACTTTTCAATTTTTTAAACTTTTCTTCGAATTGGCTCGTAAACACATATTTGTTGAGAACGTTTGTTAAATATTTGACAGGAAATAACTACTAAGGAATGATCGTAGCTACAAAACCAGAGGCATTGACAAGTCACGTCAGATTGCTTTTAAAATTAACTGGTGCCCCAATATTAGGTTATATTATGATGTGTCGCCTTAATTCCATGCCATGCCTTCCCGCTGGTGGACATCAGGCCTAAGACTTTCGCTCTAAAGAACTGCTTTTCGTCAAAGAAGTACCAAGATTCACCTACCGTATTTTGACCTCTTTTGACTGCCAATCGCTGTGTTTGTCGAAACTGATGAGTATTGCCGCGATTTCCTGTAAGAAAGAAAAACTACTATTAATATTATGAACCGAAATTCTGAATAAATTGCCTAATTGCCTAAAAATACAAAAGACAAACAAACAAACACAAGACAAACACAACAAACAAACTTAAGACTAGAGATGCCGGTGCATTCCACCAGTTTTTATGACAAGTCTTTTACAGTTCAAGCAGTACGGTTATGGAATGCCTTGCCCGAGTCGATAAGGCTTGCTCAATCTTTGTCCACTTTTAAAATTATGGTTAAAAACACTTCCTCTCTCCTTAAACATCATCATTACATTTAGTTTCTTTGCTCTTGTTTCATGTTTATTATTGTATATATTGTATGTAGATAAGTATATGTTTTATGTATGTATGTATTTGTTGTTAATGTAAATTGTACACCACTGACTACCTGCATTATTGTCTCTCCTTCTCCCTTGAATCCATCCAAAGGTTGTCTGTAAAAGATCGCTTTTAGCGATAAGACCGCCCATTGTGTCACCCTGTGTAAAATGTCTACATTTATATCTGTAATTTTTATGGTGTACATAATAAAGAGTAATCTATTCAATTCTATTCTAGACAATATTTGTTCGTTAATACTTTGTTATCGAGACAATATTTGAACATAATGTGGAGGAAAATGCAAGGCAGTTCCAAAAAAACAAGTTTATAATCTCCACCCGAAAGCATGTTTTCCTTTTTATTATCAACCCAAGTCGTAACCTAGTTAACGAATGCACAATCAGCTTGGAAGTTAACATAAATTTTACACTCGTAGAATGTTAAAACCTTAGTGCCTTTATTTATTCCCAATCACAGAACTTGATCAGCCCACATGCATATTAACAACACACATAAAAACAGGGCATCGAGTACGAACTGTCACAGCGAAGGCGGCCATTTTAAATTCGATCGCCATTTTGAATTGGTAATCAAACTAAAGATTCGGAACATGTTATTCTAATAAATAAATCAAATACTTTCGCGACGAGGTCGGAATAATAAGCTTTTGAGTGTAATCGTAAAGTTGGCTTCGCTCCCTAAAGGCGTAAACTGAACGGATGAGGAGATATTAAATTACTTAGCTTGTAGACCGCGACTTCGTTCGGTATTTTACCAAAAGAAAATATGAACGGTGTTTTCTTTTTTCATTATATTGATCTGATCGAGGCTGTAACGGACTATCTCCTTACAATATTCTGCGTGTTTTACAAATGTAAATAAAACTACATTTTAATGCTGTTATCCAAAATATTACCAAGAATCCGACAAAACTTGGAATTACTGAAAAAAGTGTGAGTTCAAAAATAAACCAACTATACTATAGTTTATAAATCTCTTTCGTCTTTACAGTAGCTTGGATGAATAACATAACGTTATAAGATATACTAAAATACTTTGAAACTACCCATTTACATATCCACAAAGATTTGAACGTAAAATCTCTTTCCGAAACGTGACAAAGATTGATCACAATCACCCGAACGTTCACGTATAAAGCCGGAAAGAATCGAACAAGTCGCTCATTTAAAAATAAATTCACAATTTTCCTCAACCGTACGTTAAACAGCTTCCTTTTCTCAACAAACTCAAAATTAATCTTATTCCTTTGTGAATTAATTTTCCAAGAAACACGAAACATTTTTCCTCTTTTGATGAGAGTTTTTTTATCCGCCATTATTATATTTAGCAAATTATTAAAGGTTTATAGCGGTATTCGGTAAAAAAAAACTTTTTTTTTCCATTTTCTATTTTGTTACATAGTTATGAGAAGTAAACACGTGACCATTGATGATAATAATATAAACGTTGCTGTTTACCTCAAACACGACTTAGGGAGTTCCAAAAATCGTCTGTCCCCAATTCATTTTCTGTTTACCCCAAATCTGTATGGGGGAACAAAATATATTCGGAGTAGGTCAGGGTTACGCTTGCCCTTTGAATGACATTCATTGCGAACAAACATTTTTATTTTGGAGTTAGACATTTCAGGATTTTTATGGTGTATGTCTGACGACATGGGTATTATATCCGCTATGAAAGGTCGATAATAATTTATTATACTTAGTACAAGTTCTTTGCCAGTTTAGAAATAAAACTACTACAGCCATTCTTTTATAATAAACTGCTTTATTAAGAACCCCAATCCATTTTGCTATAGATCACCCAAACCCCATACTTTGCACTCCAATTGCCAACGTAAACACCACTGATTTGCAACCGTGCCAATCAACCCCAAACCGCACCATTTCCCCCCTAAAATACGAATGCATTACCCCCCAAGTACCCCATTACCCCTTTATTTAACGACGAAACCCCAAAATAAGAACAAGCACTAAATATATAAACACATCGGGACCTTACGGATAAATTTATAGCTTCAAATATAATTCGTGCACGGTATGGCATACATAAGTAGTTGAATTAGTTAGGGAAGTACCCGTTTCCAGTGTATAAAGGAAATACCTGTCGTTGTCCGTTTTTGGGTACAATTGGGGGACTTGTTGTAGTTGATTTCTTTTGTAGTTTTCTTTACTGGGTTTTTGTTTTGTATTTGTATTGAAAGTTTGTTGTTGGAGGGTATGTAAAATGGTTGGGCTATGTGTAAAGTGGTGTTTGATACTAAAAGTGGGGTGTTGTGGCTCTAATGTTTGAGTAAACTGTTGTGTAATTTGTAGGTTGATTTTATTTTTATACCAAAATATGATTAAACGAAGCAATAGGAGTATGTAAAGGTTGCAGCAGGTGGCGTTCTGTATTTTCTGCCTACCGCCATGGGAAGAAGGCGTGAGTTTTTGGATGCGTAAAATATGTTTTTGTATCTCAATTATGGACGTAATATTGTTATCATTAAAATCAAATTGGTATCCACTAAAAGTTCAGAACAACAATGCAACATTTTATTCATGTGTATTAGGTAAATGATACAAAAAATTGGTCCCGTAAAAGGCACCTAGAAAAAAAGCAATAAAAGCTGAAAACATGCAACAAGAAAGATTCAATTTCGCCGTCAAGTATATAAAATTTCCACAACTCTCACAAAAATATATAATTTTAAGGCTAATTTGTGCCATAACATTAATTTATAGCTCAATAGTTACACACTTTTGAAGACACAACATGCGAAAAGGCAATAAAATGTTGATCAATGTTTTGGCAAGTTAATTCAGGCACTTATTGCCACACGAGAGTAACTCGCGTGCGATCAATTGAGGGAAAACAATTTAAAAGGTTGCATAGTAATTTAGAAACATTTTTTTATATAATATATAAGCTAACCGTCTTAAAATAGTAATATGTACATGTATATAAAAAAGGAAGGGAAAAAGCATAGGGCATAAAAAAATGAGCCGTCGCGGGACGCCTGGCAGATGTGAAACATCCAAACTATTTTGTATAGAAAACATAGCGTGGTGACGCGTCGCCACGCCATATATCGGTTTTACCCGCGGCTATAGATGTTCCACATCAAAAATTCGTCCGCATTGCTGTCAACAAGAAAAGTGCCCGAAAGGCTGGCAGCATCGCCATGTTTAATGGCAATCTAACTCACGTCACGTGAAGAGTCAATAAAACGCTTGGAGATGTCTCGAAAAACCAAGTTGGCACTCGATAACTAATAATATCAAAATTATTTTTAATATATATTTTTTTTATCTTTATTTTAATCTTATCTTATACATCAGAAGGTTAAAACAACATATCTTATGAAGCAAATCGATTTAGAGTGTCCTTTCTCTCGAAATGCTGCTTTCATTCCTAAAATCATAAACTCCAGAGTACGTAATACTTAGGTATCTTAAGGTGGCTCATAAAACTGCCTACTGCCGTACTAAAAGCAAAGACAAGTGCTTTGGTTTCATGTAAAGAAAGAAAGAAAGAAAGAAAGAGAGAGAGAAAGAAAGAAAAATATTTTATTTGGGACACGCACAGGAAATACAAAGAGTAAAAATAAAAAAGAAGCATTTAAAACTAACAAAATTAACAATCGTCTTCAAATATTCTTCTTAGCGTGTCGATGGAAAAAATAACACGAAATAATTCATATAGTTTTTTAAATTTGTTGGGCCCAAAATTCGGCAACACGAATACCGTTCGCTGATGCAGCCATTAGGTCCCCTCGTATGTAGGTTACAAGGCATGCGGCGCAAGATGGGAGCTGATCCATTGTCTGTGGAGAGACGATGCATACACACCAGAGGTCTGCGCCGTCCATGAACCCCCACTTGTGAAGGTTGTTCTTGCTGCGGCCTACTTGGGTACGAAGTCTATTTAAGGTTTTCCAAGTAGGACACGGTAACTTGTGCCCGGATGCGAGGCTCTCTGATGGTACAATAAAGAAATCAGGAGGTTTAAGCAGTTCTTGCCAAAGATCTTCCTGTGGAGGGGTTGCCATTGGCTGGACTCACGCACCAAAGAAAATACTTGCGGCTTTTAAGCCTCTGTGGCACCGGATTAAAGTTGTGCATTGGGTGGCGTGGGTCATCCTGTAGCTTTGCCCTCTCAATGCAGCTGGCTATAGTCCTGCGGATTTCTGAAGGTGTAATGCCAGTCAGTGAACTTTATGTATGTATAGATTTATGATGACTTAAGAGTTTGACAGTCAGTTACGATTACGATGCTGTATTATTTATAGAATATTTTTAATATTATCATAAACAAAAATCTACCTACTCTTTCCTCAACTATTTTGGGGTCGGCTTTCAGTCTAACTGGATGTAGCTGAATACCAGTATTTTACATGAAGCGACTGCCTATCTGACTTTCACAACCCAGTTACTGGGTAACATGATACGTCTTGGTAAGACTGGTTGTCTGACTTTTTGGTTTTTGACTACCCGTAACGACCGCCAAAGATCTACAAATGAAAGCCGAGACCAACGGCTTAACGTGCTTTTCGAGGCACGGAGGGGTCTTGATATGTAATAGATGGATACCCATCCACGAACCGACCGTGGCAAACGTAGCTTAACCATGGATTGACCCGTGCAGCTGTTATCATTTAACTACGAATTCCTAATAATATGATAAACAACAATCAATTAATAATGTATGCAGCCCTACCATTATTTTCTTTCATCAACATAACCATTTTTAGAAGGGCTGTCAACTAAATAATAATAAAAAGAATTTCCTTCTGGCAACATCTGCAGTTTCCCATCAAAGAAAATATACGCACAAAATTTTATAGAAAAGGAAATAATATAGGGAAACAGGTATCGACATGTACTTAAATGTTTTACCCCAAATACACTTTGAACCCCAATTTGCGGGGAACGACGATAATATACAAGTTTAAATTACTCACTCATACGCATGTTCCATATTTTATTTTTTGCATGAATTCGTTATGTTTCTGATTGGGGCACAATGTATTTGGTACGGGAAAGTTCTGATTTTATTGTTTTTGGGGTTCCGTAGAATACAACACCGTTTCTATATTTTACTCTTTGTCTATACCTAATACAATAGAAGTATCCAGTTATAGACCGCTATTAAGTGAGAGTGAGTGAGAGCTTTAATCGTGGACATCATATTGAACATCAACAAGCCCACTGCTGAGCAAAGGCCTTTTCTTTTATCGTGACATAATTATTTGAAATTGCCAATCCATCTTTGAAGCTGGGGCCAATCATTTAAATCTACATTCTTTCCATTACTATATTTAATACCCAACCCACATTTAACCTATACACCGGTCAGGGAAAATGATACGCTATCATCTCTAAACCCTTTATCCAAAATTAGGACATCATGGGGTTTAAAAAATGAGCGCATAGGACCATTTTCATTATGAAACATAGCACTCGTTTTTTCGGCGGTTTTTTCTTGATATTAATAATGGATATAAATGATAAATGATTTTATTTCTGTAAGTAGGTTTGTACAAACACTTTTACACGTCAATCATATTTTAAAACTAGATGAGGTCGGCGTTTCCTATCTGACTACTCTGAGAAGAAAGGCCGAAACAAACTCAGAGGTCACAGTCTCTTTTAAAGTCCAGACATAATCTTGGTCAGATCATGTGAAGACCATGTAGATTTGAGTCTGAAATGGTCGAATATATGATGGAATACATGCGTACGTCTCACTAATATAACAATAATGTATACTCTTAAGTAATGTAGTACCACAAACGGTCGATAACAATATAAAATTAGACGGCTCGGCATAAAAATGTTTCGTAGAATTTCATTAGTTACGTACAATTAATTTCTGCGTATGAGTTTTGCGATTAATTCAACTTTACATTTTCAAATGAAATGACGAGACTGTGTTGTTGGAGATAACAACAATTATTATAATAAAACGTGATAGTCTATGGATTTAGTTTAGGGTTCATAGTGCCTTTACGCCCTTTAGGTGCCCAAAGTGACCAAAATAGGGATTACAAACATTGTACGAAATGTCTGTTCTTATCACCAGATTAGACTAAAATTAATAATTGTTGAATTTATGATTAATTAGTTGCGATTAGAAAGACGCTACCGCCAACTGTGGCTGGCATGTTTACTTTCCATAAACAACTTTACCCATTAGTACTGTACTTAAATATCTCTCCATTAAACCGATTATAAAAATCTGTTACAAAAATAGTAGATTTTTCTACTTTTGTATCGATTTGATATTAAATTTTGAAACCAAATTTATAGTAATCGAGAGATATATAAATAAAGTCATGGGTAAGGTTGCTCATAAAGATGCCACAGTTGACTGTATCTATCTCTTTCTATTAATTTCTTTTACGGAGAAGTAATTATATTGTACCTTATGATATGATGCATTATTTCAATAAATTAATAATCAAATCTATACCTTTTATTACTTGACAAAATATCAAAAATCTAGGACCTGAACTTACCTTCAAAACTCAACAATGTTCTAATTTTACCACAAGGTCCAGGTCCAAGGTTTTACCATAGGTACAAAATAAACCAAAACGAATGTACATTAACGTTATCAAAGAACCCAAAAAAACAATCATTAACATTAGAGGGGTATTATAAAAACAAATTTTCAGACGAAAATTTTAATAATAAATGAAAATTAGGGTGCGGTCATTAGAATTCTACGGCCGAGGGATTCACTCTCTCTCGTCAATAACCAATAAGAGTCGTCGCTTAGTGCTTGAGAGAGCGGATCGAGTTTCATGGCGTTTACTATTTTATTTTCGATGGCTTATTTCTCGCAGGACTATTTTCTTGTAAATTTAGATTTTAATTTAGTATAAAATTAAGGATATGGAAGGTGAAATATAAGTATGAATCATTTAGTGTGGGCGTTACAAAAGTAAATAAGGTTAGCGTTTTTTACGGAGGCGTGATTTTATTAATGTTGTTGAATAAGATGTCGTGTATATGTAGGCATCTTTATATTATTAGTTGATATACGTGTCTTGCAGTACAAAACATGTAGCATAATTGTAATAAATACAGTATTTACACATCTTAAAAAAAAAGGATTTTTATTTTATTTTTCTCCCCCCCGGGGAGGTGTCGTGTGTATGTAGACACCTTTATATTATTAGTTGATATACGTGTCTTACAGTACAAAACATTTAACATAATTGTAATAAAGATAGTATTTACTCATATTTTGCCTTGGTATCATTTCGCTCCAATCCCCAACATCATAAAGGGTTTTACATAAAACACTGCTTAATGTTAAGAGACGTATAAACGCCAAAAATGTGTGGTTAAACAGTTGCTAATCACTACTTAATATTAAGCACCGTTTATAAATAATTGGATCAATAACTAGCAATTTTTTTATGATTGATAAAGAAAATACTTATAATATAATAATATCTTAAGAGATACAAAATAAATTTAAAAATATCGCGACTTCTTCACAAGGGGGTATTCAGAAATTACAGAACGCCACCTACTACGATCCTTACATACTCCTTTTGCTTCGTTTACGTTCATACTCGTACATCTGATCATAAACGCACGTTAGGAAAATAACCCAAATCCCAAAAACCTAGAAGAAGAAAACTTAATTGAAATGCAACAAAGTAAAAAACAGCACCCGCTTTGCACTTAGAAAGATCACGCCATAATACGAGTACACACACACACACATGACCTACGTAAAGAACCCAGACCAACTTCATAATATCAACTGAACTTGAATAACCCGCTCCCGCCTTCGCGTCCCACTTTACCCTTACCCGGTACGCCAACCCGGGTACCCAAAGAGTTCATTCGGTCTTTATTGTCACAGCTCTAAAAGCGCCCTGTCAGATGTAACTCTAACGACGTCGTAAAGTGCCGCCGACGTTGACGTCGACGTCGGCCCCACCCCCTCATAATTAGGGTTAATTGTGTAAACATTTATAGGACAACGCTTTTTGGAAGTTCGATGGGAGTTTTTTCAAGGATGTTTGTATTTATGTTAGATATTAAACAAGTTTCGAGGTTTGGGGTTTGCCAGAGAGCAGAGAGCAGCATACGGGGCGTAAAGCGAACTGACAGAATACAAAACACCACGCTGCGCTCCAAAACGGAAATTCTAGACCTAGGCAAAAAGGCTGCCAAGCTAAAATAAGATTGGACGGGTCACGTCAGCGCATGCTCAGTGACCGCTGGGCAACAGTCTCCACACGGTGGGTGTCTGCGGACGGACGGCGCCGCCGAGGCCGGCCCAGGAAGAGTTGACGAGACAACCTACACGCGTACGGCAAGGGTTGGGTCGAGGTGGCTCTGGAAAAAGATGCGTAGAAAGCAAAAGAAAGAAAAGAATAATATTTTATTTGGGACACGCACAGGAAATACAAAGAATAAAAAATAAATAAAAAAGGAGCTTTTAAAACTAACAAAATTAACAATAAACAATAAAAAATAAAAGACCTGCGCGAGGCCAAAAAGGCTCCTATCTCAGAATAATGCTGCGATATTGAAAAAATATAAGAAGGAAGAATTTGGGAATAGCCTTTGCTCAGTAGCGACAAAACGAAACAAGCTTCGATATAAGCTTTAAAAAACGATTTTTCATGTAGGTTTATTTAATAGTCTAATTTTCATGAATTTTCTAGGTATAATTTCAAAGATAGCCTCAAAGAGATGTCAGCACTAATTGACGGGGTCCGATAGGGCCGATGCCTGCCGGGGTCGCGGATTGTTCGAAAGAGTTACCGTGGCCCTGGCGCACAGGCAACTGAAGGAACACAGGTGGGTTTCAGTCAGTAAGAGCCTGACATGTCCTTCCGCTCCGCCCAGAGCGTTAGAAGTCATTTCATGATTGCCCAACAAAAAAAAAAAAGTTTCATTTTTAACTGAAGTAAAAACCGCATTAATACTTTCACAAGTTACAGACCAACAGTTGAGTACTTCACAACTCTTATGACCTATTACCCTAGTTGTTGTAATGAACTCAATAATATTCCACTATCCTAAATAAAACACATGGTTTATTTTTACAACAAATCATTTCATTCTCACCCCTCCTCAAATCATTGTTTCCACAAGCGAAAATGGGTTAATATAGAATACAAACACATTTACCAGAATAAATATATTGCATCATCGCCCTGTCAGGCCAGAGGAATGATCCAATAAAATATAAGGTAATTTTATGAGGGCAAATAAAATACTGTGTAACGAATGTAAAGGCAATGTAATGATGAAGTGTTTTTCATTTTGTTCGGGTATTTTCATATATGTAGCTTCACGGTGAGAGGGGCTCGTGGCTAAATAATAACTGCCACACGGGTTGATCGAAGGTTAAGCTACGCTTGCCACGGTCGGTTCGTGGATGGGTGACCATCCATTACATAATTATCGAGACCCCCCTTCGTGCCTCGGAGATCATGTTAAGCCGTTGGTCCCGGCTGTCATTCGTAGATCTTTCACAGTCGTTACGGGGTGTCGGAAGCCATAAGTCTGAGAACCAGTCTTACCAAGGGGTTATCGTGTTACCCAGTAACTCAAGAGACTAGTCAGATAGAAAACGCCGACCTCATCTAGTTTTAAAATATGATTGACGTGTAAAAGTGTTTGTACAAACCTACTTACAGAAATAAAATCATTTATCATTTATAACTGGGTTGTGGAGGTCAGTGAGGCAGTCGGTCCATGTAAAATACTGGTGCAATAGCTGTATCCGGTTAGACTGGAAGCTGACCCAATATAGTTGGGATAAGACTAGGCAGATTGACTGATGTTACTTCACGATAGATAATTTTACTTTTGTGTAAGATAGGATGTTACCTACTGAATGTAATTTCTCTTGCCTGGTTTTGGATATATTGTTCCTGTTTTATTTAAAAGAATCACTTTCACGTGCTCCGTTTATATTTTTAATTAAGTTTAAAGCCACTTTTTAATTTATAACACTATTTATGAAACTAAAATATACCCACCTAATATAGAGAAGGGTTTTTAATTATGAAATTTATAAAATTAAAGGTTCTTTTTTGTTAGCACTATTTAAAAGAGGCAAATGGCTCTGTTGGTTTTTATTTTAGTTTAGATCTATTTATGTCCAATGTACAACAAAACCAAATTAACCTCACACATTTTGCGAATACTACCTAATATGAAATTAACAATATTAAATCTACCATACCTAATATTATTTTCGTCTCTTACGCCACCTACGTAATCGACCCCCTCTAATAGTATATACATGTGCCCATCAAATTAAGACAAACAAACAATCACACACACACACACACACCCTCATGCTCACACACAACGTACACCCCTAATGAAATTCACAAAAACACACACATTCTCGAAACCCGCTTAATGGAAAAGGCACAATTTACTTAGTATCAACTAAAGGCAGTTAGCCTTTAAACCGCCAGATATTAATTACTACTTGATTATCCTAAGTTTACACACAGTTCTAAACTATTGAAAATGTAATTTGATGCAATTAATTGGTGTTCAAGTAGTTCGAGGGTGGTAGTTTGTTAAGCCTTCAAGGATTTCGTTTCTTCTGGCAACAATGGTTACTTAAATATGAGTAATTGATGAGTGCTTGGCTTTGCTTTTTCTTCATAATTTTTATTTTGTTGTTTTTCTGTAAATCCCGCCATTTTTCTTCAAGTTATAGCCAGCAACGTCCACAACACAACACACCGAAAATCTCATAAAGATTTGAAAACTTATCAAATAAAGAACGCTCCAAATTCGATAATTGAAACCATATTTTTATAAAACCTTCGATTTTCAAAATCAAAGCCATGACCGAGTCGATAAAGCTCACAGAACTATTTAAGAATTACTCGCACTTATATTTGTCGACAATCGGATATTACGGGATCGAGGCGGGAACGAGTAGCCGATTACATGAATATCGATTGTGCGACCCATTTACGAACCGCCAACATAATACGCGGCTGATCAAATCAGTGTCGAACCATTATTAATTCTATGTCCTACGCATTACAGGCGAGAATTCCTTGAGCTAACAGCAAAAAACCGTTGCGAAATCGAGTCGCAGAACATAAGTACCATTCGATTATTGACCGTATTAATCGATAGTGCTTAATGAAGGTTTTTTTAGTGACTCAAGACTTGAAGTATGTGGCTTGTATAATCGATTTTGTATTGATGTCAAACAGGGGTAGTTAAAAAGACATTATGTACTTAATTTTGTTTAAAAATTTGTTTAGTTTACGCTTTTTAGACGAAGTGTGGGAACTATTATGAGCTTTCTTTAGACAATTAGTTCAATAGGTACCTAATTCCACATTCATGTTTGACTATTTTTGAATGTAGCTTTTTAGATGGATAATATGGATTACTTACACAGTCGGTCGCTTTCTAGAGAAGTTTATTCTAATACCAGCACCTTAATTGCGTAACACACTATCTATCATAATCTGAATCATTTTGAAACCTTTTACAAATCCATTGCTTCATATGTTCGAAAATGTTGTCTGCTTAACAACATAAATAGCGCAATGAATGATGTAGAACTGTCAAAATAACAGCTACGTTCGTGTGTTACGTAATTACCCCGCTGATTATGTATGTATCCAGGTATACAGATAAGCTTTTTAGCATTATCTACGAATAAGTTACGAGTTACATTACTACGAATAGTAAAAATATAAAGCGTAAGCTGAAAGAACTTTACATCAACTCGATTATAATTTACGAAACTGTTAATAGCATGCTAAGACAGACCCCAGAGGTCTAATTGTGTGCTTTATTTAAATGTAAGGAAATTGTAATTGATAAAATAAATATATAAATAAAAAGTATACCTAGAGAAGTATGGATAAATGATAAACGATTTTATTTCTGTAAGCAGTTTTGTACAAACACTTTTACACGTTAATCATATTTTTTTAACTAGATGAGGTCGGCGTTTCCTATCTGACTACTCTGAGAAGAAAGGCCGAAACAAACTCAGAGGTCACAGTCTCTTTTAAAGTCCAGACATAATCTTAGTCAGATCATGTGAAGACCATGTAGATTGGTATCTGAAATAGTTTTTTGAAGAAAGACGTGGACCTTTCCAGTCAGTCCACGCATTTGTCAGTAATAGTGCAGCTCAACTCAGAACTTTAGGAGGTCAACGATTCGACGAACAATATCAAAGAAAGGACATTTGGGTAGGCCGCATAAATTACTCAAACTGCCAAACGGAATCACCAGGAAGAAAAAGACATGTTGCACCAACCCCAAATAAATCTGCATAAGAGAGAATGATGATAAAGTATACCTAGTCCAGAATATTTTGACTAGCGGCGCGAGATTTTTGTGCATTACAATTTTTGTGTCCTGTGCCTGAGATATTATTTTCAATTTAAAAAGTATTGGTACTTATGAACATTATTACATTTTACACGGCCATATTAGCCGTATAACCGATGATCGTAGGGGTAGACATGTTCTTGGGTGGAGACCGCGAATCGGCAAACGTAAGGAGGACGCCCTCAGGCTAGGTGGAGCGACGATCTTCGCAGGGTGGCTGGTAGCAGCTGAATGAGAGTTGGCGAGAATAGAGCTGAATAGCGTCCAATGGGGACTATCGTTTTTGTGCTCACCAGTTGGCGCCACTGTCGAGTAAGGTCCTGGTGCAGTACCTTTATTTGATGTTTTGGATATGTTGAAGTACCCTTATATTCGTGGTATGATTATTTTATAACATTTTAAAACTTCAAATGAATATTTAAATTATAATGTTTCTTAAATTGGCAAGCACGAAGCAGACAAATCTTATTCTTCCTTCAAGTGCTACCAAATTAGATCCTAACTTTTTACTTAAATTTTAAGCCATAATTAATCAAGAATGGCACAAACATTACAGCTATTATGAATCATTCGTTAAAATCAGTGATAAAAATACCCACAAACAGTGAACGTTCAGTACATACTTTGACATCTAGAGACCTTACTCTACACTAGCGCCTCTAGCGGCAAACTCAAGCGCGATAGCCCTCATTGGAGAGGCCTATGACCAGCAGTGGACTGCTGTAAGGTGATGATGCTGATTCTATTTTAAGATAATATTAATTACCGTTATTTGACGTTGCTGACTATAGGCGGCGGTCACAAATAAATGACCAGTTCACACAATACTTGTGTTCACACAATACTTGTAAATTATCGTGAACGTCCATTGCGCAAGATTGGGTCCACGTAGTTGGCTATAATAAACGATCCTGGACGCGTTGTGCCATAATTACAATGCTTTACAATCGCCTTTGTTAATACCAATATGGTTTCGCCTCTTACAATATGAGAACATCGTAAATATTGGCCTATATGCTGTTGTTCATGGACCTCCTTATACATAGCTGCAGTGATAGGTTGTGAGGAGTTTTTATCACCACACTTGGTCAACGTCATGTACGTGAACGGGCACCATCAGTAGGTACTGGTGATCTCCTAGTTGCCTCGGCTTATTTTAAATTAATTTAATATTTGAATTGTTTTTGTATTTTTATTACGGATGCTTTTAATGTTCTGCATCGTTCTCACATGCATAATTTCAACATGAATGATGTAACCAATATTTTGTAACCATATTTTGATTTAAAAGAGTGTCCATGGAGTTTCTTGCCTGTTCTTCTCCATAGGTACCTACTACGCTTTGGAATGGGCAACTAGTTTCATCTAATGTAAAAAGATTATTCATCTGATAATGCAAAAGTTCCTGTAATTGGTTTATTTGAAATAAATGGTTTGAGTTTGAGTTTGAACGATCTGGTGACTGCATCTTGATGAGTAAGTGGAGCAAAATTCAGTTTTACAACATGTTTTTCTTATCATTTTTAGTTTTGAACCTTAGACTATAAATTTTATAAGCAGTCAGATCCAAGTTATTGTACAATTAGAATTTCAATGAAAACGACATATTTGCAATAAGGAAGGAATAACAATTAGACTTAATACACAAAAATAACTAACAAAATAAGTAAAATTAACAAACAACAATCAAATAATATTGTGACAAAACAATAAAAAAATTAACTATCGTCCACCATCTCACAGAATCTCAAACATGCACGACATGTACTCGTACGTATATCCATCTCCCGGCAAACAAATCACACTCCTGTAATCTTTAACCTTCCTCCTGACAGCCTAGGAGATCACATAAGACAACTATAGTAAGAAAAACCGGCCAAGTGCGAGTCGGACTCGCGCATGAAGTGTTCTGTACCATTATCTACAAAAACGGCAAAAAAATCATGTCTGTTGTATATCAGCCCCCTTAAATATTTATTTTATTCTGTTTTTTAGTATTTGATGTTATAGCGGCAACAGAAATACATCATCTGTGAAAATTTCAACTGTTTAACTATCACGGTTTATGAGATACAGCCTGGTGACAGATGAACGGACAGCGGAGTCTTAGTAATAGGGTTCCGTTTTACCCTTTGGGTACGGAACCCTTAAAAAAGGTTATTTTCTTTTGAAGGTACCAGAGTTAATGTAAACACAAAGCAACATCTTCTGTTTTTAGTCCAAATTCTGTCAACACATAAACTAAACCCAACAAACTTCAAATGACATCCACCCAGAATTGAATTAAACTGAATCAACAAATTACGACTTACAATTACTATTCCGAATTCGGCCATTGGGCCTACGAATTCGGCCTTTGGGCCTATGAGTTCGGCCGTTGGTCCTCTGAGGGCCGAATTCAACTTGTTTCAAAGGGTCACACTTTAAGTGTCTATAGTGTAAGTTTGGGACATATAATTAAGTGTCAGTAAATGTTTCCTGTTCCATTTCTTAGACTGTTAGCACTGGAGGGTGATAAATCTTGAGGGCAGAATTTATTTTACGTCTTTGAGTTAAGTATTTGGAGTGTTGTGCGTCGATTTTGTATTTATAGGAACGGTTGTTCACTATTTATTTTGTTTGTTAAACAAAGTGTCCTTTAAAATTATATACACTGAATACATATAGAAGACTAGCTTTTGCCCGCGGGTTCGCCCGCGTGGATGTCGTAAATTATCCCACGGGAACATACTACCGGGATAAAAAGTATCATAAGTGTTAATCCAGATTATAATCTATCTGTGTTCCAAATTCCATCCAAATCCGTTTTGTAGTTTTTGCGTGAAAGAGTAACAAACATCCATCCATCCATCTATTCTCACAAAGTTTCACATTTATAACATTAGTAGGAATTAGGATGATGCAAGATTATTGCATTCTCATGCACATTAACATTTGATAAAAGTTAAGAGCTGTGCTATTTAAAATAAAATAAATTACTGATCTTTGAAGCAATTTAAAACGAAGAATTTAATTCCTTAATAATCATGTCGTGGTATAGGCTCATAAAGAAAGCTAGGCAGCTAGATATGCATCTGTTCTGAGAAAGCAATCAGAGATAAAATCAAAACATGCATAAAAACAATAATACTTATACCTAACACAGTTCTTTTACAAATTATTTTAGAAGCTTCATCTTCACAACATAAAAACAAGCACCTGGTTGCTTAAAAGAACCCCAACCTAACACAAAGGCGACCAAATTCAGGCACAATGGGGCACAAAGTTGGCCCAACTTTGGCCAACTAATTGCCAGGGTCAAGTGCCATTACAGACCACACTATGGTGCATATGACATTGATGTATTACACAGGAACGGTACTGAAAGTTTTGCATACTCCCAGATTGGAACTACTGTTGTAATGGGACTTTCAGTTCTGGATGGTGTAGATATTATTGTTGAAGGGTTAATTTACATGATGTGGGTACATAACTTCATAGTATATCAAGCTATGTATCGGGGATTTAAAGACAGAGTTCACTTAGGGCGAATTTCATCAATGAAACTGTTAGTGTCAGTATTCCATAGAAACGATCACCAGTATAGAGGTATAAGGAACAGGCTGTAAAGTTCACTCATGCCCCCATAGAAAAGGGAGGATCCTCCGACCAGACGGGTGTCGTGTCTGGAGGGCAACTGCCCGACGATTGATGTCAGAACGTTGCATATATGCTAGTTGCGCGGTAAACTCTGCTTGCGCGATGTAGGATTTTGCGTGACGTCAGTGTGATGCGTAGCTCTTGAACGCGGCTTTAATGTGCTGATTGCGTTCAGTTTCATTGATGTATACGCTTTTGGTCTAAGTTGCACACGATTTGATCTGGTCCTGATTTGCTATTGCAAATAGGCAAAGAAACGTTTGCATAATCAGTCTATAATATTCCCACTGCTGGGACACAGGCCTCCTCTCAGTGAGAGGGAGTGAGCCGTAGTCCACCATGCGGGCTCAGTGCGGGTTGATAGATGCCACCTTCTTTTTTTTTATTTTTTTTTTATTTTTTTTTTTTTTTTTGGCTGGGAAATCAAAAACCCACCCGTGTTCCTTCAGTTGCCTGTGCGCCAGGGCCACGGTAACTCTTTCGAACAATCCGCAGCCCCAGTAGGCATCGGTCCTCTCGGACCCCGTCAGATAGATGTCACCTGGCTTCGAATTTTTGGTTCTAGGACATGCCGGTTTCCTTCACGGTTTTGAGAACAGTGGTGATGAAATAAGTTACACAAAGTTAAGCGCCTGTCTGTACGTAATACGACACCCCATGGTTAGACTGGTTGTCAGACTTTCGGGCTTCTGACGACCCGTAACGACTGTCAAAGATCCATGAATGACAGCCGGGACCAACTTACGGCTTAACGTGCTTTCCGCGGCACGGAGGGTTCTCGGTATGTAAAGATGGACACCCATCAACGGACCAACCGCGGCAAGCGTAGCTGGACTAGATCGATCCACCCATGCGGCTATTATTACGTAGCCACGAACCCCACCTCCTATTGAACTTAACACTATTGTCAAAAATGTATTTGCAAGAAAGAGCAGAGTTCTTATTACTTGCAAAGATTCCAAAGAAGTCACCAAGAAGCATTGTTATGTTCTAGATTTAATGGTTAAAAAGGAGATCGTGCGCCGATGTATGGATTCCGCTCCAGAAACTGTATGTGTGTGTGGTCTTAAAAGATCGCTTTTAGCGATAACACCGCCCATTGTGTCACCATTTTTTTTGGTTGGGAAATCATCAAATGACCTCTCCCGCTCTGGGCGGAGCGGAAGGGCATGTCAGACTCGTACTGACTAAAACCCACCCGTGTTTCTTCAGTTGCCTGTGCACCAGGGCCACGGTAATTCTTTCGAACAATCCGCGACCCCGGCAAGCATCGGCCCTTTCGGACCCCGTCAATGAAGCTGACATCTCTTTAAGGCGCGCTAACATTTCTACATTTATATCTGTATTTATATGGTGTACGTAATAAAGACTTTTCTATTCTATTTTATTCCATTCTACAATACTCAAATCGATTATTCTTTACGATGTTTATAAAATACCGAAGCTCAAGGAAAACGCTTAATAAAAGTTACCTACATACATTATAGTTTCAATCAATATCATTCCGTGTTGTTAAGTACAAATGCTACGTATCCATCTCTATAATGCCATTACGCCGTCATCATCGACAAAATAAAGGTATCACGACGTAAAGCCTGAAAGGGGTATGCAGACATGGGCTGTAGTATACCGTAATTACACGTGTGTTAGAATGGCATCAATGCTTATCACTTTACTGATAGGGACACCCAAACTCGTTACAAAATTCTCGCAAAATTTGATTAATTAAGAAAACTCATTATATTTCCAACCGAAATTAAAATCACACATCCAATTCCATGAAAAATTCACAGAAAATTCTATCACGTCGTAATAAAAGTAATACTCAACGGATAGCGATTGCAATTAAATTGCTCGGAGCAAAAAAGCGGAAACGGCGCTATTGGAGCTGTTGCCATGGCAACCGAGCGGAAATTAAACCGAGTTGACTTGTTCGAACATGGCCACCTGTTTTGCTTGCAAAGTTTTTTTTTATTAATTTTTACGCTGAACAAATTATTGCGCACGGAAAAAATGAAATGTTAAAGTTTTTAGTGTCACTTCCGTGTTTATTTTATTGTGCAAAGTTGTTTTTTACTAACTAACTTGTGGTTCCGTCAAAAAATATACAGATACCAATTAAAGCGCGGGGTAATTGCATACCCCACAGCCACAATTGCAACGCTTTTAATTTTGACATTTCAACAATATTCATTAAGTTATTTACGTTATTGAGTAGACGAATTTTTCAAAAATATGAAGCAATGGATTAGCAATTTCCTTAAAAGTCTTTCGAGTTGTAATTGGAAATGTGCTACGCAATTAGGATGCTGGTTTGCTAATTCCTTTCGAAGTTTTGACGAATCGTAGGTAAATCTCAATTGGGCTTAAAAATTAAATTAATTTTGCCTTCTATTAATCACTGAACAATCGTTGTTAATCAAAAGGAATTATGACGAATGTAATCATGAAGTATGAACAGACCTTGAGTCATCCGAAATTTTCCCAAACTTATCTAGCCACACTATCTATGTTATCAATTGACCTAAAACGCTAGAACTTAGCGGAAATCCGGCGCAACCATAATCCGCAATAACTGGAATACATCGGCAACTTCGCGTGAGAGAGATGAGCTTAATCAATCACACGAATCTTCACTGTTTCTTAGATGAGTAAACATTTGCTAAAACTTAGCCTAGGATTTGAGAGGAAAATTGTTTTTGTTTTTCGGTACGTGAAGGCGAGACTTACGTAGATGATGCTAATAAAGAAATATATAAGAAAAATACATGTTGTGCCGAGCCCAAATAAATTGGAATAAAGATAGGAGAATGATGATGGCAAGACTTACTTACATTTGAGGTATATTCGATAAGAACACTCAACCATACAACATAACCGTTATATCAACCTAAATTCATCATGTTGAAAATCGTGCTAAAAACTTACGCATCCGAAATCAAATCTTGTCGCCGCAGGAGGAGACACGCTGGGCATCGGGAGTCGATTGCCGACTCCCGGCCACCGTAGGCGCGGGCTTCCGGACGGCGAGCAATGGGCAGCTCGCCGTCCGGTAAGGACCAGGCCCGGGTCGACGGCGCGTCGTGTTCCACGCGCGCCTCAAAGAGATGTCAGCACAATTGACGGGGTCCGATAAGGCCGATGCCTGCCGGGGCTGCGGATTGTTCGAAAGAGTTACCGTGGCCCTGGCGCACAGGCAACTGAAGGAACACGGGTGTGTTTTTTTTTATTATTTTTATTATGAATAACTTATACCGCGGACATGGTCGTCCGCGCCTTTGTTTACAGCTTTGATTGTTTATGTATTTTACTTATTTTTTACAATTATTGTGCTCCTACGTCGGACACATTACTCTATGTTATACTAAACTAACTTAAATCTACGCGAGTCCATCACAATTATATATATGTAATTTTTTTTTTTTCATTTAATTTTTTTTTTTTTTTTTTTATTTTTTATTATTACGTTAATTTATATATATGCATGCTCATGCAGTATGTGTTATTATGTTACATATAATTTTTTTTTTTTTTTTATGTAGTTTACACAGGCATTACAATTTTTACTTACTTTACTACTTTTTAATTTTATTACTTACTTTATTTACTTTTATTACTTTTACTTTATTACTTACTTATTACAAATATATTTTTACAGGAATTACGGTTATTATACTTCTTTTGGTTTATTTAATACATAATCTAATACAGGATTACTTTGTTATATTTACGACTATCTTAATTATTACAATTTATGGAGAGAGAGTAAACTGCATGGCAGTGCGAGCCGACCAGTCCCACTAGACGGCTTCCGTTCACGGACATGACGTGAACATCCGCGCCGTTCAGCTCAACCATTTTTTAGGGAACTCAACGACCGAATGCGCAGCGCCACCATCGGTAGGACATTTACGTGAGTATGACAGACTCGCTCTGCCATGCAGTTTACATATCTGTTTTTTTTTTGTTTTTATTACTATGCAGGGGGTTCAGACTGGTGGTGGTTTACTTTATTTGGTTATGGGGGGTGGGTTTTAGTCAGTAAGAGTCTGACACGCCCTTCCGCTCCGCCCAGAGCGGGAGAGGTCATTTGATGATTTACCACCCAAAAAAAATTAAAAAAAAAGCTATGAACGATGACCACATCATTTTTATACGTCCACTTACTGCGATAAAGTAACAATATCTAAAATAAAAAAACTTCATATTATCTAATAAGATTCCTAAAAAACATAATTAAAATAAAGCTTGGCCTAAAACTTAGCCCGTTCCGATGGTCAGAAACGAAGCCCAGCCGGGTAGTTGCGTAACACACTAACAGTAGGAATAGCTTTCATTTTGACAGTTCAACAACATTCATTGCATTATTTACGTTGTTGAGCAAACACATTTTTCGAACATATGAAGCAATAGATTAGCAATAGGCTTCAAAATGATTCACATTGTGATAGATAGTGTGTTGCGTAATTAGGGTACAGGTTTTATTTTCATTTATTAAATACGCCAACCATATCAACCCTTCATGCATTCTTCATACATAGTTTTAAACCAACAATATAACTAGGTAGTCCAACGTTCTCTATTATAACAAAAGAAACTCCAAAATGCCAGACTTCCACATCCAATAAAAATATCTACTGAACACCTTGACATTTCCCGTCATTTTCAGAACCATTAAAACTGAATGAAAATGTGAATGAGACACCTGTTTATGAATGAATGACTCGCTTACAATCCTTTCACTCTCAGTAGTCAGGTAGTATAAAATGTTGATTCATAATATTATTTGTAAACATTATGAGTGCTCATTCACGTACACCCCGATATTGCTGTCAGGTTTCGAGGTAATATCATTGTGGAATATTGTACTTTCTGGGAATTGTTTCAACGTTAACGAAATAGTTTCACTTTTTTGTTTTTGTGTTACGATGTTTAAGTTTGCCTGGCGTATCCTGGATAACTGGGCAGGATGGCTGGTACCTGCTGGATGAGAGTTGCCGAGAACCGAGCTTAATGGTGTGCAGTTGGAGCGGCCTATGTCCAGCAGTGGACTGCTGTAAGCTGGCGATGATGGTGATTCAATAGGTAAGTCCTCGATCAACAATAGGACTAGATTAAGGATTAGGGACAAAAACACATCGTTCAAGTGGCCACGATTGCATATAGCTTGATTATAAACCTTAACACTCAATCATAAAGTTTATTATCGTTTGCAATATATTTACAGCTTCGATTGAAAAGTAAATGTATTTTTAAAATAAGAATAAATATATTTATGGAAAAATAAAACATAATTTCTAAGCAATAAGGTTGAAAAAACTATATTGCAAAATAAGACCACAACATTATTAATTGCGGTCCTATTTTTCCGGGCGTTTTTGATGCACTGATCGGAAATTTAGAACTATTATTGATCGAAGAGGTAAGTTTTAATAAACTATCAGGTGAACATGATTTGGATATATTCAATATGCTGCATGTTCATGTACGTGAACGGGCACCGTCAGTTGAGACTGGTCATCTCTTAAATGCCACGGCTTATTTTTATTATTAATCTTATATTTTGAATTGTTTCTTAATATATTTTTTTCATTGTTCTCGCATATAGAAAGAAGCAACAAGAATAATGTACCCAGGATTTTGTAATATCTTTATTTAAAAAGAGTGTCCTTGGAGTTTCCTTCCCGTTCTTCTTGAACTTTCTGGCTAACTGACCAACTCTTTGAAAATTCAAAAGTGCCTGTAAATGGTTTAATTGAAATAAATGCTTTGAGTTTGAGAATACCAGTGTTTCTCGGCTTAAGCATTTGTTAGTGAAACGCTTCTTTACAGAAAAGTAATTGTTTGCATCTAAATGATTCTTAGTTTGTATTAGTCAATCGTTTAATCGTGTGTTTCCTAATTTATGTTATAAGTATTTTGTACCGACCTTTTTTACTCGTTTTTAGGACCCTATTACTAAGGCCGGAGTCTTAGTAATAGGGTCCCGTTTTACCTGTTTCTTTTTTACTGTCCGTCCGTCTGTCACCAGGCTGTATCTCATGAACCGAGATAGTTATACAGTTAAAATATTCACAGATGATGTATTTCAGTGGCCGCTAGAAAAACAAATACAAAGAAATAAAATAAAATAAATATTTAACGGGGCTCCCACACAACATATATGATTTTTTTGCCGTTTATATAGGTAATGGTACGGAACCCTTCGTGCGCGAGTCCGACTCACACTTGGCCGGTTTCTTATTTCTAGTGTTTATCAATGAAAACTTGTAAACGGCCCTCAATTACATATTGCTTAAGAATACTGTATAAGTTAGCTGTAATTTTCCCGAATAGAATACAATTAAATTAAATTCTGGATAGTCAATAACACGATCAATTTTACTGAATGGTTAATCTATCATTACGGTACAAACTATTGCCTTATCGAGAGAAGAAGACTGCAAGAAGCGATTTACGAACCGCAACTTAGTCAAAACATTTATTATAATTAGACCATTAGAAGGCACTTTTGAACTTAACTCAGGGTCCATTAAGGGTAATCTGAAACCTGCATTTCTACCGATATTTTAAGATGTTAAACCGGTCGTCAGACTTTAAACTCTTAGCAAACTGAACCAACAGCAGCCTTTAGTAACAAGTCTCTCTAAATCAAAATCACCATTATCATCTGCCTAGTCTCTTCACAATATTTAATACACTGTCGGGCCTTCGACACGACAGTGTATTAAATATTGTTGGCCCAAAACTTTGCCACTTCTACGGCATCGTCGGTGGTAGCGCAAAGGTCATTGCGGCTGCATTGTTTGGGAAACAGAGGATAGGCTAAAAGGTGGGACATCATTTGCGCCACATCCACATCCTGCTGCCGTACCATCGAGATAGCCCACACTTTGCGAGGGACAAAGGATATACTCTAAAATGGTCTGCCCGACTTTTGGATCGAACCGATGACCGTCACGCTCAGAAGCGATCCCTTTTGCGACCACTTTAACAAACATGTTTGTGTTCCAAATAAAATCAATCTGCCTAGCCTTTTTCCAACTATGTTAGGATCGGATCCCGGTCTTACCAGATGCAGCTGAATACCTATAATTCACATGGAGCGGCTGGCCACCTGACCTTCACAACCCAGTTACTGGGTATCACGATACCCGTTGGTAAGACTGGTTCTCAGAATTTTGGGCATCTGACTACCCTTAACGACAGTCAAATATCTACGAATGACAGCTGGAACCATCGGCTTAACGTGCTTTCCGAGGCATAGAAGGGTCTCAATGTATAATGGATGATCACCCATCCACGAACTGACCCGTGCGGCTGCTATAATTTAGCCACGAGCCCCACAAAATATGTAAAAAAAATAACACAAATCAGCCAAGTGTCTTCTATCTCCGCACATCACCAAAGCAAGCTTGGCACACTTCACGAAAACTTTCAATCCGTGCCGTGATTAATGTAAATTTAATGGCGCATTGTTACAAAGTACATAATCACTATTTTATTAACATTTTGGGAACACTCCCGGTGTTGGGTGATGACTTTCAAGTATGATGGGCACTTTATTATTCGGTGCTAAGGAGCAATTTTATAAGTGGTTCGGAAAGGTCAGATAGCTATTATCAACCTCTTGAAAACAAATAATTATGTTTAACAACCTTGAGAAGCGTAGAAGTATCTAATATAAAGGAGTAATTACTTTCTAAAGACTGAAAGATTTTTCAGTCTTTTTCCTCGCAAAGTATGTGCTACTTTACCATTTAAAAAGGATTCATTGAATAGATAGTCACGATTCGATCCCGATCGTGAATTCGATTCCCGGGTCGGGCAAAGTGTTATTTGGTTTTTCCATCTGGAATTTCTCAGTAGCAGCCTTTTTTTTTTTTTGGGTGGGAAATCATCAAATGACCTCTCCCGCTCTGGGCGAAGCGGAAGGGCGTGTCAGACTCTTACTGACTAAAACCCACCCGTGTTCCTTCAGTTGCCCGTGCGCCAGAGCCACGGTAACTCTTTCGAACAATCCGCGACCCCGGCAGGCATCGGTCCTATCGGACCCCGTCAATGGTGCTGACAACTCTTTGAGGCGCGCGTGGAACACGACGCGCCGTCGACCCGGGCCTGGTCCTTACCGGACGGCGAGCTGCCCATTGCTCGCCGTCCGCAAGCCCGCGCCTACGGTGGCCGGGAGTCGGCAATCGACTCCCGACGCCCAGGGTGTCTCCTCCTCCTGCGGCGGCTAGGGGCGCGAGGGCGTAGAGATTGCCTCTCCCTCTCGCGCTCCGCCTCCTCCTTCGCGAGCATTACTGCTTCGCAGAAGGAGGTGACGGCTTCCCATTCCCTCTCGCTCCGTACCATGGCCTGAACCAGGGCCGGACGCGAGAGGTCGCCGCCGCCGATCGCCGCCACGAGGACACGGCGGTGCTCCGCCCAAGCCGGGCAGACCTCCACCGTATGCTCCACCGTGTCCTCCGGTCAATCCACACAATGGTAGCACCCGGGCGTTTCCTCCCGCCTTATCCGAAACAGGAACCTCCCGAAACAGCCATGTTCGGTGAGGACCTGCGTCAGGCGGAAGGTGAGGACGCCGTGGCGCCTCTCAAGCCACTCCTCAAAGAGGGGTCTTACCGCCGCAATTGTGGCGTGCCCTGCGCTGGGTTGCGACAGTCGCACTCTCCATGCCGCCATGAGATCCCGCCGGAGCTCTGTCCGCTGTGCCGTGATTTCTCGCGGCAGCGGAGTTACGCCCCGGCGTTTTGCCTCCTCGCGCCACTCCCAAACGTGCGCGAGGACCTTTGCCTCCAGATCCCACGGCGGTAATCCGGCAAGGAGGCTCGCCGCCTCGCAGGAGACCGTGCGGTATCCCCGTACCATCCGGATGGCCATGACCCTTTGGGACGCGTTCAACCGGCGGGCTGGCCGGAGCCTCAAGGAACGCGCCCACACCGGTGCCCCGTAAAGGGCCATGGACCGCACGACCCCCGCGTAGAGCCTCCGGCAGGAGGCGTTTGGCCCCCCCAGATTGGGAAAGAGCCGCTTCAAAGCAGCCCCGGCCCGCTGCAGTCTGGGAGCCAAACGTCGGAAATGCTCCACGAAGTTCCACCGGCTGTCGAGGACGAGTCCCAGGTACTTCATCGTCGACTCGACGCCGATGTGAACCCCTCCTACCGTTATTTCGGAACCCGACAGTGGCGCGTTCCGAGGACCATGAAAACACATGGCCTCGGACTTGTGCAAGGCCCTCAGTAGCAGCCTGAAGTTTGAATTTGTGCGCGGTTGATGGCAATAGGCTCGCCCCCTATTACATGGGACTTAAACATAACCGGCGAAATGTGGGTGTACTATAGGTACACCTCTGCCTGACCCTTCGGGGAATACAGGCGTGATGTTATGTTATGTATGTGTTATAGTCACGAAGTATATAAGATAGCCAATAGGACACTTGACTATGTATCAAATGACGGCTAATAAGCACGTCAAAAATGGTCTTGAAAGTATTTTATAACAAGGACAGAATTTACCGCTTAAATCTGGCAACTGCATCAGCTTATTTATTTAAGCTCTTTAAAAGTCTTACAGCGAAACAAAACAGAATGAAATAGTACGTGAAACTGTCAGCCAACAAGTGTTCACTTTTAGATACAGAATAACAGAACAGTCAACAACACAGCACTGCCCACAAAACAGGTTATATTATAATTCTACTAGCTGTTGCCCGCGACTACGTCTGCGATCCAAAACGAAAAGTAGCCTATGTTCTTACCCAAGTCATGGTCTATCTGTGTGCTAAATTTTATCTAAATCAATTTAGTAGTTTTTGCGTTGTAGCGGCATCTACAACGCCACATGCAAGCTACGCGTCAGACGTCACGCAAAATCCTGCATCGCGCAAGCAAAGTCTACCGCGCAACTAGCATATATACAACGTCCCGACATCAACCGTTGGGCAGTTGCCCACCAGACACGACACCCGTCTGGTCGGAGGATCCTCCCTTTTCTATGGAGGTACGAGTGAACTTTACACCCTGTTCCTCATACCTCTATAGCGTGAAAGAGTAACAAACATCCATCCATCCTCACAAACTTTCACATTTATAATATTAGTAGGATTTCATGCCTGTTCTGTCCCACTGCTCCGTAAAAATCTCTGCCAGTAAAATCACAAATGTCGCCTTTCCGCCCTCGATATAACACTAGACAACAGGCCATCGGTCCAGAATGTTCCATGTAGTCACGCGAGGCACAATAAAAACGGTATTATTTCATTATATTCATGAAACTCACGTGCACCGCCCAGCCAACGCGAAACGCAAAACAAACGATGTTTAACTCCTATAGAATATATTATTATTATATTACGTTTTATTATTTTTGTAGACATGACTGCGGGGATTTGACGTTATTATTTGATATTACGGAGAGGAAAATTGCGTATTATTTTAGTTTTTCGTTGTGATAATATCGTTGGAAGAGTCAATTGTAAGAATGTGTCTCTACAATATTTCAGTTTCACGTCATCATTTTTGAGGCATGAATCGAATAAGGCTCTGGCATTTGCCCAGAATTAGACTGCAAATAAGTAATGTTTTTTTTGTTTATTTTTTTTTTCTATCTTTGTTTCCCCTCTAGTAAGGCATAGGCCACATACAGGGCTAGTAATAATAGCCACGTTTTCATTAAATTACAAGTTCGAATATTTTACATCTTTCGGTTTAGATAAAGGTAAAAAAATTAAAAATAAAATGTAATGAAAAAGCATACTCTGCTGATTAGAGAACCTTAGTAAAGTCAAACTAATACCTAATCAGCTAAAGATAGTATGATGAGGACTTTCAAAATTACTGGAAAATGGCGATAAAAATCCAACTTTACATTAAACAACTTTCGCGAGTTCTAAAACCACTACGAAACCAAATCCACGTGACAACACTAGAACTAAATTAAGTTTAAATATCTAAGTATCGGGAACATCTTCAGCCAAATTGGGTCATACAAAAGATTATCCAAAGTATCAAATCGGAGCAGATGAGAATAAATTGGTTTAACATTAAGCTAGTCATATATTCTTGTATTAGAGTTCAAGGTTATATCACAACTAATGCTGTACTATAGATAATATATGCTCTTCTTTTTCTGAAGCAGCTTAGAAGATAAAACAATAATGGAAAAGCTCACTTCGATATTTCGTTATGTTGATAATTAAATTCGCATTGGACTTCCACGAAATGGATATTTAGTAACAATTAATGACCATTAGCTTTCAGGAATAACTTGAAAAAGACGCTGAATTAAACTGAATTCACAAGTAAACTAATTAGTCATATTGAAAAAGAAAATTGGGCTACACGATGTATGAGCCGTTTAAATGCTCAACAAACTTTTCTGTGTGAGTTGACACGGAAAAGTTTAATGAGCATAAGTTAGTAACCTATGAGTAATTTTATAAATCACTCTTAAGGGGGATCCTTAGGTGTAGCCCGCCAAATTCAATTATCTTTGGTTTTTTGCAAATTGCAGCTCTGTTTTATGTCGTATGTTGATCAAAATGAGATTCGTGACAATAGGAAGAATATATTTATTGAATAATAACCATCAATTTCATAACAATCGTCAAACTTTGGAAATTTGTTTCACCTAAGATTTATTCAGAATATTTCATATGAAAATTTTGGTCAACATAGAACGGAAAACAGAGCTGCGATTTGCAAAAAACCAAAGAAAATTTGAATTTGACGAGCTACAACTGAGGATTCACCTTAACTCAATATGGGACGGCACAAAATAAATCTAATAGCCATACGCGTTTACTAAGTCTTTGCATCTCTATGTTGCTCACGAAATTCAGTAATCAGAATCATACTAGAAAATATATCCCAAAACAAACACTTAAGTACAAGTTAATATATACCAGAACAACAATTTCAAATTCACAACTTTAAAACATAGCGAGTAAGATAAATGGCGGTAACGATCGCGTCGCCTCAACTGTGGAACACCGGCTTTACGCAAATCCCTTCGCCGGGTGCAGTTAAAAAGGGATTACGGTAAGGTATTCACACCACTCGCTATATATAGTAAACTAGTATTAGTATTATATATCTTTAGCTTTTCGTTTGAGACGTACTTTAAGTTGTATCAAAGTTGTTTTAGAGAATTATATTCGGGGTCTGTTTAATATGTGGTATTTATGGGGGCTTATAGGAAGGAAGTTCTTAAGTAATTTAATATCTTGTAGGTTATCGTATTTGTTGATTAAATAATAACAATAATTCTTAAATTTGTTCATTCTAAATGTCAGATTTCAGTAAAGAGCAATTTTGTACTTTTTATAAATGATAAATGATTTTATTTCTGTAAGTAGGTTTGTACAAACACTTTTACACGTCAACCATATTTTAAAAACTGGATGAGGTTGGCGTTTCCTATCTGACTACTCTGAGAAGAAAGGCCGCAACAAACTTAAAGGTCACAGTCTCACAGACATAATCTTGGTCAGATCATGTGAAGACCGATTTTTTTAAAGCACTTTGGCATACTTAAGTAAATTTTCGATTTGTTGTCAGTTATGCCCTTGTCCTATCGAAGGTGCGAAGTTTTAGCATAATTTTGTATACGGTGTGAACGGATTTTCAAAATTAAACTTGGTTTTGCTAGTCATCAGAGAGCTGAAAAAAGTAAAGAAAATTAGTCTGGTTCGCTGTCACCGGGTGAAGAGGTCCTCCTTTAGTATTATTATACGGTATTATTATTATTATTTTAGTATTTTATTGATTATTATCCTTTAGTATTTACATAGTTGTAAGCAATATTTATTAACACAACTTTTAGATTTATTATGTATGAGTTTGTTATTTTGTAATTTGTGTATTTTATCTATGGGTCTCAGTTGCCTGACAATAAATTAATTATTATTATTATTATTTATTATTATTAAAGTAGCCTTGAAATACGTAAGTAGTAGCTGTGTTCCAGAAAAAAAGGTGGTTGAGCTCCTTAAGTTTTGACTTGAGCTGCACGATTACTGACAAATGCGTGCACTGACTGGACAGGTCCACTCATTCTGTGTGGTATTTTTTCCTCAAAAGACCATTTCAGACTCAAATCTACATGGTCTTCACATGATCTGACCAAGATTATGTCTGGACTTTAAAAGAGACTGTGACCTCTGAGTTTGTTTCGGCCTTTCTTCTCAGAGTAGTCAGATAGGAAACGCCGACCTCATCTAGTTTTAAAATATGATTGACGTGTAAAAGTGTTTGTACAAACCTACTTACAGAAATAAAATCATTTATCATTTATCATTTGAGGTTACTTAAAAATAGGGATTTTACAACTGCGGACTGTGCCAACCTATTGTTCGTGTTTACAGTCAGATTTACTTTTAGACAATTATTATATTCCAAACAAAGGAAAAATAGGGAAAAATCGT
This sequence comes from Dryobotodes eremita, assembly GCA_917490735.1. Taxonomy (NCBI): domain Eukaryota; kingdom Metazoa; phylum Arthropoda; class Insecta; order Lepidoptera; family Noctuidae; genus Dryobotodes; species Dryobotodes eremita. The sequence goes on along the minus strand of OU823254.1, from coordinate 3,110,962 downwards.
ATAGAAATAACAATAAGAACACATGTAATATGAAAAGTGTGAAAAATGGCTCCGTAGTTACCAAAGTCGGAGCAAAAAACCCTCAAAATTCAGGGGCCATAGCTAAAAACAAATGAACAAGAAAAATAAGGTTCTAAATCATAAAGTAATACGATACACATAGGTACCACAAGTAACAGATGTGTTCCGACGTTAGTAGAACTCGCGTAAATCAAGAACTTGCTTAGTATATACCTACTTAGTACAATAGTACCTACTCTTACAGGGCGACTGATTTTTTTGGCTGGACTTGTAAATGTTGTTTGGAATAAATGTTTTAAAGTTCATTGTTTCTGGTTATTAGGTTCAAAGAGAAAGAGAAAAAAAACAACTCATGAAACGCATAAACTTTTTTCTTTTTTGAAGTCTGTAAAAAAAAAAAATAGTGTACCTACACTCTTCTTTCTGATTGTACTACCCAAGGTCTTTACCTTGGGTTGTAATTACGTGGGTACGTAATTATTTTTCAATAAAATATTTGAATATAGTATCACTTTTGATACTATATTCAAATATTTTATAGAAAAATAATTACGTATTAATAAACAAACAGTATTGAACTGTAATTCTATAAAAACGCCCTATTTTCTGAAAACCATCTGCTATTGAAATAAATTTCTACAATAATATCAATCCACACACACACAAAAATAAATTTACTTTGACTGAAATTGGGGCTATCACCCACGCAGGTACAATTTCAGCAGCCAATTCTCAACCGAGATCTCAAAGAAAACCTACGACATCTATAAGAATAAATAGTATCAAGAATATCTTTCAGCACCGCGATCAATATTCAATCGAAACTACGCACACAACCGTACCTAGAAAAAAACACAACACTTAATATTGTATGACACTGCCGTTTTTCTAAGAAAAATCGCCTCGGAATGACCCATTGCAATTCAACCGTCATTCTTATGTACATGTCCGAGCATTCCCGAGCTCATTTAGACTGAATATTGAATCCCACCGGGAAAAACCGCGGGATTCAGCACGCAACTTCGACCACAGTTTTCGGACAATCTGTGCATAAATAAACAGGCTTATATACCCTATTCACTTTGCATACAATACCCATTTCCAATAGTTTTTGTAAGTCCCGGAGTAGTGAGTAAATAAGTAAGGATTCAATCAATATTTACAAGATTTAGTCGTTCTATCGTGTAGCGTATGTCAGGCGACGACGCTGGCATTAAGGAAATTGGATGATAGGGAGGAGGTATGTCGATAGGAATTTTATCGATGTTGGTTAGTTGTTTATGGGTGTGCTGTTAGGTTTGCTTGTTTTTAATCTAGGTTTTGGAATTTATGGCACGGCTTTAGTGCCGATTTGATTTTAGCACAGTCATCATTTATGTATTTTACACATTCTTTGACCCTTCTTGTAGTACTATTCTTGTTTAATATCTTGTACTAAGTTTTGCTCACGGCTTCGCCCGCGTGGAGCTCGGAAATTATGCCACGGGATCGTACTTCCGGTATAAAAAGTATCTTTTGTCGTTCTCCAGGTCCCAGATTACCAGTGTCAAATTTCATAACCACCGGTTCAGTGGTTTAGGCGTGAAAAGGTAACAGACTGACTGAATTACTTTCGAATTTATAATATTATAGTATTGAATTTTTTCACGTACACACACACACACATACATGAATAATCCAAATGTCAAATCAATAAATTGTATTTCTAGATACTGCAATCATGCTTTTATATTAACTTTAGTATAAAAAACACTTGTCCTACCTACAATTCTTTTTTTTAAACTGATGTATGATTGGCTTGTACCACTGCCCTTAACCCCCCTTATTTGATAACTTAGTAAGGGTGCTGGTTGCAACACCTACCTGTTTTGTTAACCAGCATTAAGTCAAGTGTGATGACACTATGATGCTATTTAATGTTAACATTATTATTTGATTAAATAAACAAAATTATTATTATTAAATTGTTAACTTCTACTATTTTTCTCGTTTCTAATCTTTACTGTAATAATCAAAACAGACTACCTAAATCATCGTCCTAATGCTACATAACAAACATTTATACAAATTATGCCACACGTAATACTAAATTTCAATCGCGTTGCACTACATTAATTCACGCCTACCGCCTATCAATGTCTTCAGCGCCATTAAACATTCCAAATATATTATCTAACCGTAGATTTTACTTCTTCATAATATTTCCCTTGCGGCATTTATGATGTAACATACATAATATTTTTAACAAAGATTGTTAAAAAAATTACACCACTTATGATTTGTGTTAAATAATTGAATATACAGTGCATTTGACACTATATACGTTAAATTATAAATGATTTCTATTTCTGATAATACTTAAATTTTACAAATGAATAAAAATATTATTTTCAACAAACATTTCAGTCTTTTCCCCTCTGATTAGTAACTCGACACACGATAGGCTTGTTTCATATTTCATTCATGATACTTCAATACCATTTCAGTTCATTTTTATTCGTCTTTATATTAAGGTGGTCTCATAATCAGAGGAAACAAAAATACTGTTTTATTTACGGGTTTTGCTATACTTTTTTGATAAGTGTTAATTTATTGTACGTAAGTTTCAGCGGAAAATATGTGAAAATTATGCGAAGGAATGTTTGAACAATATTAAACGCACGTTTGAAATAGCCACTTTTGTATGTTAAGACTACATGACGGTTGCCTGCAAGTTACTTCACAGACTAGGTCATAACTGTTTGCTTTATATTACGTTAGGAACATTTACTTGTTGACAATGGGTAACTAAAAACACTATTTAACATTATTTTTTGTACACTTGAGTAATTGTAGACGGACTTAAAACGAAACGCATTTTTTTTTTGTTGGCATAAAGTAGGTAGTGCGACTTTCAGTGCTGAACATGGACTTCCTAATGATTAGTACAGTAAACGGTGAAAACTGGAACTGAAGAAGACGACGTTTGACTGATGGATTGATGAGTGAAGTTTTATAATAATAGAGGACACTGCTGCTTTATTATCTTAAAAAAAACCATGGTGTAGAATGAGATTTTTTTGACGAAAACCCACTGACAACGGATAAAAAACACAAATGTGCTGCATACCACGTAATTATCTAGTAAGTGTGTACTCCGCTCAATATGTGACCGGTAGACGAATGAAAACGAGACACACAATATTAATACCTGTGTAGGTAAATAGCTTTTCCTTAGGTGGTAACAAGGACAGCCTGTTAAAACATTAATTGTTGTATAATCTCGCAGAAATTACTATTACTGTAGATCCACTATCAAACTTAAATTTTATTTGAGACCTGTTAATTGACACTATTTCTAGCATGGGTTTTCTGTATTGCACCAAACATCGATATTAAAACACACAACACTATGCAAAAACGAATTTATCAGTTATCCTTTGGCCCGCCGCGCGCCGCGTTGTCGTGAAAGGTCTCAAGCCGAACAAAACAAGTGCAAATCGATTGGCACATGAATTAACTATGGAATGCTGTTGTGAACTCTTTAAGTATACCAATGGGACATCAATGGACATTTTATAGGGGTTAGTTTAAAATGTAATCTGTGAACTAGTTTGGTCGGATACATTTCATTAGCTGTAAGTTATTTTGTATTGACATCAAGCTTTTTAACCGACTTCAAAAAAAGGAGGAGGTTCTCAATTCGACTGTCTTTTTTTTTATGTGTGTTAGCTCAGAACTTTTTTCTGGGTGAACCGATTTGGATGATTCTTTTTTTATTTGAAAGCTGGTGATTCACATGTGGTGCCATTTAAATTTGATTAAGTTCTGACAAGTAGTTTTTTAGTTATCCTTAATACTGCGTATTATTTCCACTTAGTTTATATTGATGATGTTTTAATAATTTCCTGTCACTGTTATTTACATATCAAGTAGTGGTATAAGAATTTGTGTGGGGTAGGTTCCACAACTAAAAAGTGAAAAATAACTTTAATTTCGGAAGTCGGTCTTTGGTTTTGTATTTTCGTTTTTGGCTACCGGCTTCCGAAACTAAAGTTATTTTTCACGTTTTTTCGTGTTGTTTTTTGGAAGTCTGTTGTTTTTTGTAAAAAAGTTTTTGAGAAATTAAGTCATGACGCGATGAAATGGCTTACGTTAGCGAGGTTGAGAATACAACGACTTTCAACAGGATCGACATCCGGTGTCGGAAAATTATGTCAATCCAAATACATTTTTCGCTTTTACAACATCCTTATCGCTGACAGAATGTCACTTTGTCTAGAAACTTACGGTATTATTACATTTCTTTAGACATGGTTTTAATCCATGGTCTAAAAAAACAAGGTCTGGCATTCCGGGAGTGACACATGCTTACGTCACTATCCAGTTGCCACTTTATTGCAACAAAACACGAATTATGGAAAAAAATCAGTCACCGTTCGGTTAAAAATTTATATAAAGCATTTAAATTGTCGTTCCGTTTTTCTAATCAAACGAAACAATTCAATTTAAACATTTACCTACGTAATTGTTAGTTAAAACCTCATTGTTTTATTGGATTCGCACAGGTAATAAATGCGGTTGGGGAGTTATTATTACACACTACTGGTAACACAGCGGTGATGACGTAGGCTTGTGTCTCCCACGTGACCACTGTGTCCCGGAACGCTATACCTGGCGAAGTTATATTATTATACCATAGTTTAATCAATCGAGCCTGTTTTTGAAATAAGAATCTAACACGAATCGAAACACAGTTCAAAAAGAACTGACCGGACTAAGTTGTCAGTTTTGTAAAATACAAAACTGACAACTTAGTCCGGTCTTGTTCGGCTGTTGGTTGTTAATTTTGTATTAAGAACTTTACTAAGTCGAGATAAAATTCGAAATACAAAAACTAGCTCGGGCTAAAGTTAGATCGTATTTTGTAATAAGACGGTGTGGGTATGCTAGTTGAACATACTTAATATCGTCACTTGTGGTTGGTTTATACTTAATTGTCCTTATTTATTTATTTTATTTAATAATTTATGTACACACATATAAACAGACAGGAAGTAAGGAACAGAAAAATACGTACAAAGGTGATGCTTATTTTTAAAGAAATCTCTTCCAGCATACCTGCGATAGGAGAGTATGATAAAGAGATATAGACAACGTGTGTAAGAGTAGAAGGGAAAACAAAATACACAAAATCAAAAACGATTTTCCAATTTAAATATAAACATACAATACCTAATAATTTATTTATTTTTTCAAATAGATATAATAATTACCTATAATTATTCTAATGAGGTTATGTCTAGTAACTTCCTTTTGTTGAAAGAATTAATGAACGTAGATGATACGCCTTGATGACGGCTGTAGATTACTCCAGTATTCGTCACGGTTTTGGTTTTTTCAGTTATGTCTATGACTACTTTACTAAAACATTAAATATGACGGTCACAAAGTTATATCGATAAAGGTTTTCAACGTCAAGCCTAAGAAAATAGTCAGCAAAACTAGAGCACTACTGTGGCATTTCTTTTCAAAGGATTTTAAAGGATTATTTTATCAGGAAATACTACTTTTCACCCTTACCTAAGTAATCTGGCTTACGACAGAAAGCAAAGCTTTTAGTTTTCAGATTATAGCTGATGAATGGAAAAGTAGTATTGGACGGATGTCCAGCTCATAGTACAGTAATTTAGTTTTTAATCATTTCAAGATCTTAGTTTTAAAGAATTTATGGAGCATATTTTTTTTATAGAACTGTAGCGGCATCTACAAACGCCACATGCGAGCTACACGTCACAGTGACGTCACGCAAAATCCTGCATCGCGCAAGCAGAGTTTACCGCGCAACTAGCATATATAGAACGTCCCGACATCAATCGTCGGGCAGTTGCCCACCAGACACAACACCCGTCTGGTCGGAGGATCCTCCCTTTTCCATAGAGTATGAGTGAGCTTTACACCCTGTTCCTCATACCTCTATAGAACTCTTATTCACAAAAAAAAACTTTATGTACTAAAATTCACATATTGTGTACATATAAGAAACCACAGTCTACGTGATAATACTGGATACAGTTAATAAACAATAACTTTACTTTCATACTGATAATATCGTGCTACGTAAAATGCTACGAGCGCGCTACGCTAGTCATTCTAAATCAGCTAAGTACGTGTAAGTGCTACGAAGTGCTACGCGTAAATCCGTGGTACGCTACTAAATAATACAACGGATTTATTCATATTTTAACACTATCGTGTTTAAAATACATGTTTTATATATTGCTCATTTGGAGAAACAACGACGTAACTACTGCTTTTAAAATTTTACAGGTGAGTGATTAAAAGACGTTTTCTTTTTTTTGGAATCTGTTACCGTCTCGTTCTGAAATGTTGATAAATCCGAAAACCATATCAAATATTTTACGCTAAATATTTCACGCATCTGCTCCTCTGAACATTTTTTCGAGCACAATATATATCGACAACTCAATTTGAAAAAATTACATTTACGTCGTTGTTTCTCCAAATGAGCGATATTTATTTACTAATGTTTGATACTGAGGTAGGCGGAAATCAAACTTGAGTTGTGATGAATGGTGTTTGTAGATGAAAAGAAAATCCTAATTCACAGACGGAAATTTAGCTAATATTTTTTTAGCTCGTTAATCATAATAAAGTTTAAAAAAACAGAGTTATTTTACTAAAGACACGCAAGTTACAGACGAAAATATTACTCGGCGAGCATTTATAATTCCTATTACTAACTATAATAAAAGAGTAACTATTAGATAAAATTTCTATCAGTCGACAGCAACATTTAACACAACAACAAACTCCATTAAAGCCTCCAACTTGATACAAACTCACAATAATAATATAAAATCAACTGAGCATCTGTTATCAGGAGCTTACGGCTATACAAAGTTGCGACTAGTTCCCGACTCGGGACTCGAACCGACTTCGAGAACAGTTAACAGGCTTTCAAAGGGACATTGTCGTGATATCTTCACGATACTGTTGTTGTTGTTGTTGTTCGTGGGTAGTTTTGATTTTAAATTCTTGTTCTACGGATTAGAATTGAATTGGAGTGTTTAGAATTGAATTGATGTCTGATGGTTAGATAAATAGTTTACGATGAGTTTTTTGATTTCAGAGCTATATGAATTTCTGGTTTTACATTGACTACGCAGGCATTAATTTCGTCTATGTAGATACCACTATTGTTTATGGAATTCAATTAAATAAATAGAAACCTTATCATGAATTATAAAAAAGGGGAATAGTTTTATTGTAACTTTATAATAAAGTTACAATAAAACTTTGATGCGTGCACTGACTGGGCAGGTCTACTTAATCTGTGTGGTTTTTTCCTCAAAAGACCATTTCAGACACCAATCTACATGGTCTTCAAAGATTATATCTGAATTTTTATATACACATTGCTATTGATGAATTTTATATACATACATGAGTATTTACTTTATAAAGTATTATTTTAATTATTGTGAATGTGAGGACTATGTAGGTCATTGCTTTTCTTTTTCTCAGTTTGTGTTAATCATGGTCTGGCAGTTTGAGTAAATTATGCGGCCTATCTAAATATCCTTTCTTTGGTATTGTTCGTCGAATCGATGAGCTCCTTAAGTTCTGAGTTGAACTACATAATGACTGACAAATGCGGGCACTGGCTGGACAGGTCCACTCAATCTGTGTGGTTCTTTCACCATTTCAGACACCAATCTACATAGTCTTCACATGATCTGTCCAAGATTATGTCTGGACTTTAAAAGAGACTGTGACCTCTGAGTTTATTTCGGTCTCTAAGAGTAGTCAGATAGGAAACGCTGACCTCTTCTAGTTAAAAAAAATATGGTTCAGGTGTAAAAGTGTTTGTACAAATCTACTTACAGAAATAAAATCATTTATCATTATTTAAGTACTTTAAAAAATTTAGTTAATTTGTGTGATTCGCTCATCATTGATGACCACTGATTAACCGTCTAATTTTACCTACATATTATACGTTTACCTTATTATAGGTAATATTATTAAACCAAAAACACAACAAAATTACCATCATAAAGAAATAAATTAAAATCAGGATGAAATAAAGCCATATTCACGCGTAAAAAACAGATCGATAACGAGCTGTTATCGGTTCGTGTGAACATTTTTTAAGCCAATCATCTCAACCCAAAACACACAATACACTCTCAAAAGGCGTCACAGACAGCCAAAATAAAAAACCCAAAGTAGATACAAGTACTCTTAAGTCAGTTTTGTCAGTTAAGGCGGGTAATATGTGAACGATAGCGGCGGCAGGGCCTTTGTCCGCGCGTGATCAAGGGGACGGCGAGGGCTTTGATGATACTTCTCGGCTGATCACAAGATTGGCGGCGTGGACCTTGAAGATTTGTGTTGTTGGGATGTGGGTGTGTCAGAGTTGTGTTGGTATAGGATTTAATTTCGTTCAGTTGACCGTTATGATAGAAGAATAAATTATTATGCAATGTGTTTTCTTGGCATAAATAACAATTTACAATTTAGTTCTAAAAGCTTTTATTGATATAGGAAGCAGTAGCTTGATGTATAAAAGTACAGTTGCCCAACATGTAGGTCAATATCTGTCTACTTTTAAAATTATAGTTAAAAAACACTTCCTCTCTCCTTAATAATCATCATTACATTTAGTTTCTTTGCTCTTGTTTCATGTTTATTATTGTATATATTATATGTAGATAAGCATATGTTTTATGTATGTATGTATTTGTTGTATATGTAAATGGTACACCACTGACTACCTGCATTATTGTCTCTCCTTCTCCCTTGAATCCATCCGCAGGTTGTCTGTAAAAGATCGCTTTCAGCGATAAGACCGCCCATTGTGTCACCCTGTGTAAAATATCTACATTTATATCTGTAATTTTTATGGTGTACATAATAAAGAGTATTCTATTCTATTCTACAGTAAGCTAATTTTTTACGTCTAGATTTTTTTGATCAATACGCTACCTCACTTTACACGTAAAACTTAAAAGCCTGCTATTACTATTAATATTATTTAATCCTTAACACAATAAGAAAATGTTTACATAAAATATATTTACATTTTGATTGTCGTCTAGCAAAAAAATTGCTACAATTAAACTGAACTAAAAACTAAAATTAACATAAAACCAATCTCAATTTCGAAATAAAACACAATTTCTGTCGTTAAATGTAAAACATTTGCACGAATTAAAACTTAGGCCCTTTAGTTAATTAGAAAAAGTCTCATATTACCAGAATTCGTTCTAAAACTACCATAAATTCGCTCATTTCGCAGACGTAGGCATTATTTAGTTTCTAGGACAATTCCCAGGACAATGGCTGTTGAACTTTAGCGGTAAACATAATGTTATCTCTAGCGTAGTAACTAAAACTTTGGTCAATATAACACGTGCTCGCGAAACGAAAATGTTAAATACTTTTCAAATACATACATTTCGTACGGACGGGTACATACGGGCATCACAGCGAGCCTATCGAAATATCAGCGCTGTGGTATTTTTTTAAAATATCGCAGCATTATGCTGAGAAAGGAGCCTTTTTAGCCTCGTACAGGTCTTTTATTTTTACTTGTTTATTTTTGTTTTTAATGTTATTTTTGTTACTTTTAAATGCTCCTGTATTATTTTTATTGTTGCTGTTCTTGTTGTTGTATGCCCTGTGCGTGTCCCAAATAAAATATTTTTCTTTCTTTCTTTTCTTACCACCTTTAAGAAACTTTCATTTTAATTCATAATATCGAGAGAATGACTTCCTCGTTGGCCTAGTGTTCGCAAGCGTTACTCCTGTATATGAGGTCTTGGGTTCGATTCCCAGGTCGGGCAAAGTGCTATTGTGTTTTTTCCATCAGGAATTTCTCAGTAGCAGCTCGGAGTCTGAATTAGTACCCAGATAATGGCAATAGGCTCGCCCCCTATTACATGGGACTTAAACATAACTGGCGAAATGTGGGTGTACTATAGGTACACCTCTGCCTAACCCTTCGAGGATTAGCGTGATGTTATGTTATGTATGTCGAGAGAACGTTATCTGTAAAATAGAAAAATCTCAAACAGATTCCTACATACATTTAATCTGAATTTAAAAGTGAATTTTTATTCATTTGTTTTGTCTCCTAGTCAATGCCGATTGTCGCATCTTGCATTGTTGTAATAAATACTTTTTATCCTAGTAGAAAGGAGAAAGAAAACTATATTAAATAAACTAGATTTTTATTTTTATCAAGAAATTAACGTGTTATTGACGAGCCTAGCGACTTCTCTACTACAAAAAAAAAAACTATTTTTAAACCATTCGAAAGCTTATTTCAAACTTGCTTGACTGTTAAGCAAAGATAATATTTATTTGCTTAAACATATGTCATACATACAAGAAAAGACATGCATATAAGGTGCTAACAACATTATTAAGTACAGACATGTTTGCCAAATGATATGACGTGCAAATGTCAAGAAATATTATTAATAAAAAAAATCTCTTAAAATAACAATAAAATAAGTAATTAAAGAATAATAATAATATTTTAATAAATTTAAAATGACAAAAAAAATCAAACAGAACATCAAAAACAAAAATAAGTTATTAGGACCTTTATACACTAATCTTGCTTGTGTGTTCGAATATAACTAGAATTAATTTACTACCAGCCTGCCCAATATAAGTTTGACATACGCAGACAACCTCTACAGTACTACACTAGTGTGAGCAACTTTATGCAAAAACTAGTCCTAACTAATATTATAAATGCGACACTAAGTTTGTTTGTTTATTTGTTACCTTTTCACGCCTAAACCACTGAACCGATCATCCTGAAATTTTGCATATATGTTGTTAGGTGTACTGAAACGGACATAGGGTACCTTTCATCCCGCAAAAAAGTACTGTTCCCGAGGAAAACAACAATAACGTTCTTATGATAATAGATGGCGCCACGAGTCTTTCGAATCATGATTGAATTAGAACCCGAATTTATAGTCAAAGTCTAAATTAAAGCGAGTGAAGCCGCGGGCAAAAACTAGTTCTCAATAAACAAAGCAACATTAAATCAAGGTGTGTTTGAAAACTCATCAACCTTGCATTAACATGAATGCCGCAATTAACCCTTCATTTAATTAGGCTAAACGCCTTTTGAGTAATACTCTGATTTATTAAACTGGCGTGAGGTTTAATGTTCAAATCTAACTTTGATAAAAGATTTTTATAAAATAATAACACAATAATTGTGTTATTATTTTATTTTTATGTTTTTGTACTATTGACATTTATAATTTACTAGCTTCTGCCCGTGGCTTCGCCCGCGTGGATTTCAGAAATTATCCCACGGAAACGTACTACCGGGATAAATAGTATCCTATCATCCAAATCCATTCGGTAGTTAAAGCGTAAAACGGTAACACAAGATACGGGTTCTGACTATATATCCAATTCCTTAAATCTCTTAAAAAAAGTTACACATTAATTTCAATAATCATGTGAATTTTAAAATCATCCCCTATTTTCCCCCTTGAGGGATGATTTTACAAAAACGCTTCTTCTTCTTCGTGTTGCTGGCACGACTTATCTCAAATTTTGTTGGCCCAAAAACGTTGAAACAATTTTTTTTTTATTTCTTACCAAAAGCGTAAATTTTAATTTTCATATCCCTAACTTAAGAAAAATGCTAATTTTTCCATACAAACTATCATCCCCTACATCACCCCTTTTAGGATTATTTTTGAGACAAAAAGTAACCCATGTCCTACCCCAGGATGCCATCTTTTTCAGTGCCAAATTTTATCGAAATCCGTTCAGTAGTTTAGGCGTGAAAAGTTAACATACAGTCAGACTGACAGCCAGATAGACTGAAAAACAGAGTTACTTTCGAATTTATAATGTTAGTATGGATTACTGTTTGCTAATTCACGTAACATTAATTATTTTGGCTTGAAATTAATAATTAAAAATCATTATTCTTCATAATATTTGCACGCCATACTATGTGGCAAACATGTCTGATGCTTTTTTTTTTTTTTATGTTATCCCGCATGCATTGTATTCTTGTATAAGTACACATGTTTAAGTAAATATATATGTCTTATCTTATATCAGCGTATCTACAACACCAGATGTTGGAACATAAACGAGGCAAAAGGAGTATGTAAGGATCGTAGCAGGTGGCGTTCTGTAGGTTCTGCCTACCCCCACAGGAAAAAGACGTGAGTAGTATATATATGTAGTATTATATGTGTCCACAACACATTAATATGGAAGAGTAAAAAAATAAAGTTACTTTTTATTTTAACGAAATCAGATTCGAGTTATTAATAAAAGTTACTATAATATTTCTTATTATTCTATGTATGTAGGTATTCGTATTAATATTAGCTTATAAAAACAGAATACAGCGAAATACGAATAGTTCTTATTATTATTTTTAGTAATTTTGGTCCTAAATAAATATTTTAGGTAATGAAAATATTAAGAAACACTAACAACGAAAATCTAATAAACTAAAATCCGTTCACGTTAAATAAAACACGTCAAAACAGACCCCGTCGCTGACACATTAAATATATACTGTTAAAATATTAGCACATCGTCAATTCATCCGTCAGTAACGCAAATATTGCCAGAACCTTGAACCTTCTGAAAAACAGACACCGGAGTAAGTAAAACATCATCGCTTTCTCTAAATTAGATTAGGCCTGGGATCTTATATTTTGCTCAAAATACTTTGGTAAGAAAAAAGTGACAAGTGTCTTTACCAAAAAAATACTGCCGTGACGGCTACCTATTCCAGAAAATCTTGGTCCGTTTGCCAGATTTGTAAATCACTAACAGTCTCTGTTGGACTTTAATCACTTTTATCATAAACATTTTCCTTGTTAATTTGAATATTTGTATTCACTGCCATCTATTAAATAATAATACTAAATTAATCAAACTATCCTGAAATAGCAACCCAATTGCGTATCACAGTCACAATATCCGAAGGATTTTGAAGGAAATTGCGAATCTATTGCAAACATATATTTGAAAAATTCGTCTGCTCGATAACGTAAATGAAGCAAAGTATGTTGTTGAATTTTCAAAATGATAGGTATTGCCATAGTAAGTGTGTTAGAAAGAAGCAAGAATATATAATGTAGGTATATATTACAGTAAATATGTATGTATGTGTATTATAAGTTTATAACCTATTTAGGTACTTGTATAGGTACCTATTTCATGTATAATTAATTATGTTATCTTTTTATTATTTTTTATTAATACATATTAACGCCAGTTAAGCCGAGCACCTGCCACCTTATCTCTAACCCACCCTTGGTTGACTGGTAGAGAATGCCTAAGGCATTAAGTCCGCCTTTGTATGTTATTGTGTGCGAGAAGTTTAAATAAATAAATAAAGAAGAAAGAAAAAAGAAAGAAAATACGTTTATTTTCGGTAAACATGACGCAAAGAAAAAACACACAAATACAAAAAAGAACGAGTTGGGGGAAAATATGCGTCACATCCATGCAAAACGGCAATCGCTCAGCATAATGCTACGACCCTATGCGAGACAAAGCCCCAGCGCTGGTTTTCAGCGATAGCCGGCGTTAACGTGATGACGTCAACCAGTGCAGCATATGAAAATTAAAAATAAACAAAAAAATAAGAAATAAAATAAATACACTATACCTAGTTCAAAATGTATATAAACATAATAACCAATAACCTCTCAGATTTTCTGATATTGATTACTATTATTGTATATGTCGCATCATGGGTGGCCGAGATGCGAAACATCGGGTCTTCTTCACGATCCGACATAGTTTAGGTAGGTGCGGGCACTTTAGTGGGTACTCGAACGAAAAGATAATTCCAATTTAAAATAACTTTAATAAACTAACAAACGAAATAAACACGTGCGTCGGAAACAAACACGTGCGTTGGTACGGAGCGTTTGCCAAGACTGTCCAAGCTCGACTGTCCACCATAGACTGTCGCCACACTCGGTCTCTCCGCCAGTCCTCGCTGCATCCCCTCCACCGACGATCGTGTCCAAGCGGTAGGGCTCGCTTGCGTTTCCGATCACATGATTATTCGTTTACGAATCCAATTGTTAGATGGCGCTGTCCGCTCTACTGTGGCGCCATCTATCCACGACACGGCCATCCCTGACTAGCACCCGTCCTCGGGTGTAGTACCTGTGGACAAAATATGCTCAGAGAGTAAACTAGCTCGGCTATCCTGCCAATACCTAATAACTAAGGTAGCTCGGCTATCTTGCCAATACCTAATAACTAAGGTAGCTCGGCTATCTTGCCAATACCTAATAACTAAGGTAGCTCGGCTATCCTGCCAATACCTAATAACTAAGGTAGCTCGGCTATCCTCCCAATACCTAATAACTAAGGTAGCTCGGCTATCCTGCCAATACCTAATAACTAAGGTAGCTCGGCTATCCTGCCAATACCTAATAACCAAGGTTGCTCGGCTATCCTGCCAATACCTAATAACTAAGGTAGCTCGGCTATCTTGCCAATACCTAATAACTAAGGTAGCTCGGCTATCCTGCCAATACCTAATAACTAAGGTAGCTGTATCTCATTGCTACTTTATTTCCTCTACATCTAGGTACAACAATTAACTCTCTTAATTTACAGTGCCTTGTCATTACGGTTTCGTACACAGTACATCCACAACTCATAATCACTAGAAAAGGTCCGATCAACAAGTTCAACCAAAGAAATTCAAAACAAATTGCATAAGCATTGTATACCCAACCCATGAAACTCCATTACTGTCTGTGCACCAACACAGGCTAGAATGGCACCAACGATTCTTTGTAGACCCATCGCCGCATGCGTAGCACACATGAGGTGCAGCCAAGACCCATCGCCACATGTTACTCATGAGGTGCGGTCAAGACCCATCGCCAAATGCACTACTACGCATGAGGTGCGGTCGAGACCCATCGCCACATGTGCTTACTGCACATGAGGTGCGGTCAAGAGAGACCCATCGCCACATGTGCTTACTGCACATGAGGTGCGGTCGAGAGAGACCCATCGCCACATGTGCCCACTGCACATGAGGTGCGGTCGAGGATTTTGAGTATGAGTAGACAAGCCATTCTTAATCAGAGGTGGTTTCACTACCACTGTCCTCAACTATAACATCGTATTCTCTAGGAACTTGGTGATCGGGGATCTTCCTGACACGATCATGGGGATATTTGTAGGTTCGCTTAGAGTCAAGCGCCTTTAGTAGGTATCTATCACCGTTTAACTCCTCATTAATCTTAAATAGACCCTTGAATTTAGGATCTAATTTTGTCTGATTCCTTTCCTCATTTTCTATTAAAACATAATCATTAAGTACAAACTTAGAGACTTGAGCTTTTCTTTGGTCAACTTGATTCTTATCGTAAATGGCATTTTTCTCAATATTCTGTGTCACGTGCTCTCTCATATCATTTAACTTAATGTCAGTCACATCATCATCAGCGGTCATTAAACTAAGCGGTCGTGCTACCCTTCCTATCATCAACTCGAGGGAGCTAGATTTTGTCACCCTATTAACAGTAGAGTTCATAGCCAACTGAACCTCCCCTAATGCGTCCTGCCAAAAGCGGTCACGACTGGTCTCTACTGCTGTTAACATACTCTTAAGAGTACTCATTACCCTTTCGACCTGCCCATTAGCACGACTGCCTCCAGTGGCTATCAAGTGCAACTCTATATTGTTAGTACTACAGAAAATAGAAACATCTTTGCTAGCGAAACAACGACCTTGATCTGCTACTTTACGTTTCGGTGCACCAAACAACGCTATACAGAACTTAATAGCACAAATACTACTGCTACTGTCGATATGAAGTGAATGACGAAGCATCACAAAATTTGTAAACGCATCGATGACAAATACGTACTCCTTGATGTCGTTTTTACCAAACAATTTTATTTGGGTTGGGTCTGATTTGGCCGTTCTCAACAACAAAGCCTAAGTATTCAACCCGTCGCTTAAAAAATGAACACTTATCAAAATTCAGGGAAAAACCAGCTTTTGTCAATTTATCGAGTACAGTGCGAAGACGGACTAAACTTTCCTCCACGGATGATCCTATTACTAAAATATCATCCATGTGAGAGACAGCATAACTATAAGCAAGGTCACCTAAAGCTTTCATTACTGCACGCTGATATACCGAGCTTGCATTCTTCAAACCGAATGGCATGGTCAAATACTCCCTTTGACCGTCAGGCGTGACGAATGCAGTGCGCTCTATTGATTCAGGATGCACTGGTATTTTATGGTAGCCTGATAACATCTCAAGGGCACGTGAACCATGTAGCATTACCTAACCTAGACACAAGATCCTTTATCAACTTCAGTAGAAACCTCTCCGACACAGTGTTATCGTTCAGTTCCCTGTAGTAGACACACATACGGTCTGAGCATACTTTTTCTTAACAAGCAACACTGGACCAGAAAAAGGCGAACAACTCGTCCTAATTACACCTGCTTCCTCTAATTCACGAACTTTTGCAGCAGGTAACAACTTCGCGTTCACTAGCACTAAGCCTATAAGGGCGATGATTAACAGTACGACTAGGATCTAAAAGCCGAATTTGCAACTGTCCTGTTATAATACGGGATCTAGTACACCATTAGAAAACGAAGATAAGGTTTCTGACAATAGATCAATTAGGCAAGATCAAAACTCTGCCGGAACGTTAGTATTCACTTTCTTGAAATCAATTTGAAAACAAGAATCGCTTTTGAGCTCCTTTGAAATATGACATAACCTGACAATCCTATGACGACACAAAACAACACTATCAGATGTCAGCTAACATTAAATCTCCGATCTAAAATCTCACGGCCAGTCAAAATATCATTTTTAAGAAAACTATCCGGTACAACATGAAATAAGATCTCTAAACGCAGATTGTTAATCATATCTCAGATAAAGCTTGTAGGGTACTTTGCGCACTATCATAACCGATCCCCGTTAAGTTTACAATTTTATTTGCACACTTGCCAATAAACTTCGACGCAACACAATATTTAATGATAGAGCATTCGACGCCAGAATCGTAATAAAATGGACATGACTCACCCAGTATTCATCAGTACACTGCTCGGATTGCTGAAATAGCAAAACTTCAACGCTTCGCTCGCTACTCGCCGCTACTGCAGGCGCTGGCTCGGACCGCCTGGGCCCTCTGCCGTACTGGCACCTCCATCATTGCTTCGTGGGCATCTCGAAGCAAAATGTCCGGAGTTGCCGCACCGAAAACAGATGATGTCTGAACGCTGCTTTGGTCCCGCAGGACTTGACGAATTGATAGCATTGGATGCCTTGCCCAAGGTTATGATCAGCGAACTTCCTTGAAGTGGAACTTTTCAATAAGCACCGGCCCTCTGTAGTATACTCGCATGTGCACGTGCTTATCCAGGTCAAATCCAGGCAAAGAAATATGCTCGGTACCTGCCGGACCTTTGATGGCTTCTATCAGAGACATCATATTCTGATGTTGAGCCGCCAGCAGCGTACGAAGTAAATTCTCGCCACATAGTGACGTCATCGCTCCATTCTCCATATTTTCTTCAGCTCGAGTGTATCCCAATTCTGATGTCGCATCATGGGTGGCCGAGATGCGAAACATCGGGTCTTCTTCACGATCCGACATAGTTTAGGTAGGTGCGGGCACTTTAGTGGGTACTCGAACGAAAAGATAATTCCAATTTAAAATAACTTTAATAAACTAACAAACGAAATAAACACGTGCGTCGGAAACAAACACGTGCGTTGGTACGGAGCGTTTGCCAAGACTGTCCAAGCTCGACTGTCCACCATAGACTGTCGCCACACTCGGTCTCTCCGCCAGTCCTCGCTGCATCCCCTCCACCGACGATCGTGTCCAAGCGGTAGGGCTCGCTTGCGTTTCCGATCACATGATTATTCGTTTACGAATCCAATTGTTAGATGGCGCTGTCCGCTCTACTGTGGCGCCATCTATCCACGACATATATATATTTTATTATTATTTTTATCGGGAGTATTCTTTTTCTCAGCTTTTAGGCTGGTTTTAGCTACATTTACGGACCAAAGCCAAGTAAATGCAGCGTGTGGTGAATTTTATGCTGAGAGTGTACTTTCGTCTAACTGCATGAACTTCCTAACGATTCTGCATGTGTTTAGGTTAGCTGCTTTCTGCAGATTGATATAAAGAGATTCTTCTAGATCTATTAATTTTAGGCTACGGAGGAGATGGTTAGGAATAACACACCTGTCGTAGAGAGACCGACAGGAAGAACATAAACTTTATCTTGTAAATTCTTATAACTTCTTCTTTAAGCTCAGCGTATTTGCTTATTTTTAACCGACTTCAAAAAAGGAGGAGGTTCTCATTTCGACTGTTTTTTTTTTGTGAGTGTGTGTTTGGTCAGAACTTTTTTTTGGGTGAACCGATTTGGATGATTCTTTTTTTATTTGAAAGCTGGTGCTTCACATGTGGTCCCATATAAATTTGATCAAGTTCTGACTCGTAGTTTTTGAGTTATCGTTAATACTGCGTATTTTTGCCACTTAATTTATATTGATGATGTTTTAATAATTCCCTGTCACGGTTATTTACATATCAAGTAGTGGTATACGAATGTTTGTGGGGTAGGTACCACAACTAAAAAGTGAAAAATGAAAACGTTTTTACAAATAAACAACCGACTTCCAAAAAAAACCCAAAAAAACCTGAAAAATAACTTTAATTTCGGAAGTCGGTGGCCAACAACGAAAATACACAACCAAAGATACCGACTTCCGAAATTAAAGTTATTTTTCAGGTTTTTTAGTGTTTTGTTTGGAAGTCGGTTGTTTTTTTTATTATTATTATTATTCAGAATATTGATTCTGACAAATAAATTAACTATTACTATTTTACCATTATCTACTTAGGTAAAACCGCTTCCTCCTCCCAGAATATATTCCCCAACCACACCACTACCACCCCTGCACCACTGCATCGCCGTATCACTGCTCAACTTTAACGACAGACGATTATTTCCACAATAACCAAAAAAGAATAGCCGACACAAGTACACCTCTAAATCGTAAAGCAAATAAGCAATTAAAAAGGAAAATAAAACACAATTAGAGTTGTGCAGGAACAGAGCCGGTTTCAGGCGGGCCATAATATCGTAAAACGTAGAAACAGTACGACGGGAATATTTCGGCTTGCCTCATTATATGCAAATTTCTGTATATTAATAATGAGTTAGGTCAATAATGGTGTGTTCAAACACGAATAGGGGAAATACTGGAAGCTAGTACTTAGTTTCAGAACTTTCGAGACAGTAAATAATACACAGGAAGTATTTAGTGGCATCTTTTCCTAAATTGTATCTTTCAGTTATTGCTGTTTCATGCAAAATAGATAATTACGGGAAACTCTGTTGATCCATATTCACTGAAAGTTTATACTGTTTAGGCCACCATGATTATACTAAATGAGATTTTAATGGTGTTGATGTCACATGGAGCTTCGCACATCTTTTAAAGGGGTGAGATGATCCGTTCAAACTCTCGAGAGAGAATATTAAAATAATTTCGCATCATTCGGTTAAGGGGCATTTCGTTCGAAGAGCGAATTTCACCAAACTTTTATACCTAGAATAAGTCTTACCCAAAGAACAAATTTAGATTTTTTGAGAGTTTTGATGTGAAACATCTATAGCCGCGGGTAAAACCGATTGTTGGCGTGGCGACGCGTCGCCACGCTGTAATTCAAACTCAAACTCAAAGCATTTATTTTAAATAAACCAATTACAGGCCCTTTGAATTATCAAGGGGTCGGTCAGTTATAAATATGAAGCTAGTTTTTGTACAAAATAGTTTCGATGTTTCACATCTGCCAGACGTCCTGCGACGGCTTAATTTTTTTCCATACTAGAACTGTCAGACTTCAACTTTATTCCACGGATAAAAGATATCTCTGGCTTTGGTAAAATCAGCCCTAAGTGGCCAAATTAAAAGTGAGTAAAAAGTTACATCAATAGCATCATCATTTATGTTTGTGAAAATGCGCACAAATACTACCTAAGTTCGATAGATAGAGCATGCTTTATTGTACTTCAAAATTAATGTAAAATATATTACTATAGACTGATACTGTCCCACTGCAGGGCAAAGGTTTCTTCTCGCACAGCGCACAGAGAAGGCACGAGCATAGATCAACGCGCTTGCTTAAGAAGAGTTGGTGATTTCAGACTTATATGCCTAAAAACCTATGCTAGATGTTTCTTTGGGGAAAAATCATCAGTTAAATGATCCCTTCTGAAGATGTTAAAGGGAAGGCTGATAGTAGGTTGAAATTAATAAGATTAATAATAATAATGGCCCGTTAATGTAGCTTAAACTAGCCAAAGAGCTAAGAAACAAAATTTGTTTACCAAAAATAATAATAATAATAATTTTATTTGGCAAAAGGAAGAAATGGAATGCATGTTACGTTATTAGGATATTACATTTTATGCTAATTTTTTGTGAATAATGACCCCGATGCTAGGAAAGTCCTGTAATCCTCCTGATTGAGGCAATAAAAAACCTAAATGCCTTATGGGTGATTCGTACCGTTATAGACCTCATAGCTTTGCATAGTAAATACTCCCACATGGAGGTAGCTATCACAGGTAAAATTTGCTTACGAATCTATTTATATGCCCAGTTTGGCAATAAATAAAAAATACTACGAATACCATTGGTAAGCAAAACGATTCGTTTTTGTTTATAGGAACCGAGCATTAGCCACTAGTAGCTACTCTACTGGTAGCTAACCTTCGTCAACTGTTCGCCTCTGTACCCGCCTTAGCACGGCATATGACGAGCTCAAACATACCTTGGTATGGGGCCTTGTTAATATAATAGCAATATTAAACACTGTTATTTCAAAATTCGCAATTCGTGGCCTGTTTAGTTTTCGGACATGCGATTTTTTGTAAAAAATTAATAGTACCCTGTCGGTAGGAAATAGGAGCGTTTATTATCATTCATTTTGTGCGGAATAGCGATAAATTATATATTTTATTTGGTATACGTTTTAGCCCTGTATTTCGGTTAGTCCTTGGGTTTGGCGAACTATTTGAACGAGCTTGATTGTTAGTTGGTTTTTAGTTTAATGAACATGAATTTTAAGTATGAACTTTTAAGTTTTTATTATTATTTTATACTTTCGAGCTCATATTGGCAGCAATTTACTTGTCAAACGGAATTCTACAATTCACAAGCTCAATGAAAATAGAGAGACGGTTAAGTATTTTTATAATATGAATTATTCCACAGTAATGAACATAACACCATTAAAAAAGGCAGAGAAAACCTTTTGCGAAAATTCTGAAAACTTATTTATGATACAAACGTCAAAAAACCACAATCAAACCCTAATCTACATTAAAATCCAAAGCATTTCTACACACATCAAAAGTGTCTAGGGATCAAGCAAGTTTTTTCTAGTAACTAAAAATCAGGTTTTTAAATTACATTCTTTGTAACTCCAATGGATACTTTACAGAAGGGACGAGAGGGAGCATTTGAAAAGGGAATTGGGAGTTTTTGAATTTCGGTCAAAAATAGAAAATCTTCTGTCAAGTCGTATTCCTATATACTCGTAATCCTGCAACGGGTTTGAGGCCCAATCAGTAAAATTTCTGCCATACTTCTGAGTCGAATCCGTCAAAAGAATCCATCCGAGTCAAGACGTCATTTGAGCCGAGAAGAAGTTATCAGAGCTGTGCGAATGTTGGAGGTTGGCTCTCGGCAACTGCTGTGCTATGCTGTGGAAATCGCTCTGGGCAGCACGCAGAGTGTTATAAGTCGACTTTGGATACGTTACCGCATCACTGGCAGCGTGACAGAGCGACATGGAGGACGAGTTCGCATCACCACACGCAGACAAGACCGTTACATACAAATTCCTGCTCGACGAAATCGTACAATGACCGCGATGATGTTGGTTATAGCCTTCAGAACTCTTCACGGATGTTAATAAGCGATCAAACCATAAGAAATTGCTTGCATGAAGTCAATCTACGTTCGCGAAGGCCGGTACGTGTACTACCTATTGAAGCCCGCAATCGCAAAGCCCGTTTACAATGGGCTCGTGTACACAGAAATAGGGCAGAAGAAGAGTGGCGTTTTGTGTGTTTTTCTGACGAATCTCGCTTTGTTATGAGGCCAAGTACTAGACGTAGTACACAGTATAGGTGAACCTTTGGATGCCAAGACCGTTTAAAATCATTACGAAAGTCCATCCATACAGTGGTGGAACAATCATAATATGGGCGGGTATTTGGTTCGGCGGAAGAACCGAACTGATTTGGAGCAGAGGCAATTCCAATACACAGATTTACGCTGAAACGACTGTCTCAAATGTTGTCATTCCTTTGCGGACCCAATTTGGTGCTTCATTTCTGCTTATGCATGATAATGCACATCCACACGGCCAGATCCGAGAGATAATGCACGGCCTGAATCGTTGCAAACACACTTCCCGTAGCTAATATCAACGTTCTATCACGGCCTGCTCAATCGTCAGACTTGAATCCCATTGAGCACGCATGGGATATGCTTTAAAGAAAAGCTCTGCCAAATATGGTGGGCGTACATACACCAGAAAATCTTTTTCACCTGTGACAATGGACGTGCGCGGCCATCTCGCAACGTGATTTGGATGAACTCATATTGAGTAGGTATGCTGAATCTCAACGATTGTGTTATACCCGTTAAAGGCGGAAATACAGACTACTAATAAAATTGTTTATTTTACGCAACAAAAAAAATTAATTACTTTTATTTTTATCTTTTTATAAGACTTCAATGCCAGGAAGGAAAAGTAAAAAATCCAGCATCGTCAAAAATCGCAAAGTCTTTATTATATGCAAAAGCAGAGAGTACTTCGTCGATCTACACATACGAAAACATTTTATTTAATCAATCTAAATAGACATTTTTATTTAATTTCAATAGGGCAATAAAATATATATTTTAAATACCTTAATTCCTACACATTTTTGATGTGTGTATTTAAGCTAACATTCAGCACAGTAAAACCGATTCCCAACAATATCTCCAACAAAATCAATACAACACACTTCAAATCAACTTTGCCAAAGTAAACATCCGTTTCGCCAAACTCGCAAATCCGGCCAAAGTATCGCAAGCAAAATAAAGCTAACGTTTGGAGCAACCGTTTCCTAAATCGCGGTACCGTCGCCATTGTACGGTACCGTTATTTATTTATACCACACAAACAGGTGTGTTTCATGAAAAAAGGCTTAGCTACCTGTAGCGAGGGGCTGCGATCAATGTGTCTGATTTAGATCCTATGTTATGTTGAATTTGTGGAAGTTATTCTTTTTTGGTTGTTTATTTTGGGAGAGAGGAATGATGGTGTTTGTTTAGCGGGATTAGGAGGGATGATAGACTTTTTTATGTTTTTCAGTGCCGGTATGGGTGTTGATTTTAGAAAATACTACCTTTTGCCTGCGGCTTCGGCTGCGTGGATGCCGGAAAATATCTCATTTATCCATTGCTTTCATATAAATCTATTGGTTTACGCGGCGCACGCCAGTAAAGTCGGCATGATTTTTTCCGACATCTTCAACAATTATCGTCATATTTCAGGCAATTTACAGAAAACCGTAATGAGTTATACCCTTAAACCTTCCTCATGAATCACTCCGTCCATTGGGGAAAACTGTATGAAAATCCGTTCGTTAGTTTTTGAGTTTATCGCGTACAGACAGACAGGTTATAATATGCAGTTATAACGGGTTTTTCTTACGATCACATTTCTAGAATCGCTCAAAGTTTTAGCACAGATACAGGGTACAGTTCTAAGTTTAACATTTTTAATTACATTCTTACCTACATAGTTTTAAGGAAAACAGTTTGTGTTACGTACAGTCAGGGAACTTGATTGTTGAGCAACACCACGTCAATTTGCCGTGTCATTGCCATTTCGTACGACTAGCAATGAAAGACAATTATTGTGACTTTCTTTTACGGATAATTTAAGTTTATAAATAATCAAGTTCACTCACATTTCAATAAGTACTAAGAACCCTAAATGACAGTTGAAAACTAATTCATTAATTAACTCGGTAAATCAAAAGAAAGAAAGACCCAGAATACCAATTACCAAAACCCAATTTCCATTAAAAAACGCAACAAAACCCCACAATATATTAAAAGGATTTCACTCTTCGTAAGCTATTCCACCAATTTCCAGGTCGCGTGTATCTAGGCGATAAATATGATGTAAATGCTTTAGTAAAATCTAGAAATAAGTCTTGTATTAATTAGCTGAGTTAAATATGGTTAATTTATGCATGTTTTCGAGGCAGGTATGCTAGAGCGGGCTAAAATATTGTTGGTTCCAAACTGTCCTGTATGCGAATGAGTGGAAATTCATGTTTATTTAGTTTAGGCAAGAATTTTTGTGTTTGTGTATGTAAATTGTGTGTTTTTGATACATATTAATAGGTCCCCCTCCCCCCGCCCCTATTACAAGGGACATTAACATAACTGGCGAAATGTAGGTGTACAATAGGTACACCTCTGCCTAACCCTTGGGGCAACAAGGCGTGATATTATGTTTTGTTATAAATAAGTTATTTTAATGACAAACAATTGGTGTAATTTTATGTAAGTAAGATTTTTTTTCCTATATAGATTCTTTTATATTTTGTGAATGTGAGAACGTTGTAGGCCTAACTTGTAGACTGTAGATTTGTTGACTTTTTTCTATTTTGTTTGTTTGTTTTGTCTTTGTTTTGTTTAGTTTGTTGTTTTGTTTGTTTTTGTTTTGTTTTTGTTTTTTTTGTTTTGTTACCTCGATATAGTGTCACAAACTGTTGGTGATACCTTATCCACATGCATGCATGCTTTTCTTTCCTTGTTCGTTCTAGCTTTTTAGCTAATAAGTATTTTAAATGTAACTTAAACAGCTAAGTAACTACAACATTAAGAAATCGTCCTATAACGTCTTTCTTATTCACTTTATTTTAAGGAAAAGGCATTTGATTTACGTATTCTTTATAATAGTAATGTTAGAAATAAATTTTAAAATCTCAATCGTTGACTAATGAAACACAAACTAAACTAAAATTGTATCTCTTGAAAAGATTAACTTTACAAAACTCTCCTACAATTTTATTTACATCGCAGCAGAATTCGTTTATATTTTACGATGCAACATAATTTTACAGCATGACTCAATGTCTCGTCATTGTCATAAACATGGGCTCCTTGAGTTTAAATATTGTTACGCATTCTCCATTATTATGCACAAGAGTAAAATCGTAAATATTTACGTGTGATCATTCAAATGATAAAGTCAGACACACACGCAATGTGCCTATTTATGCTCTCAGCAATAAGAATACATATTTGTCTATTTTTCCTGTTTTTTCATTCCGTTCAGATACAATAAAGAATTCTCTATCTACCGTCAAACGGGGTGAATAGGGATGCAGGAGTGAATAGAAACGAAACTTTAAAAGGGATTTTAACATTGAAATAATATAGTCTGTTGCCGAAAAAGACTCTAATGTGTTTACGGTATTATAATTAATGATTAAGTGCCCTTGTTGGCAACAAACTGTATTATTTCAATGTTAAAATCCCTTTTAAAGTTTCGTCCCGATTCACCCCTGCATATCTATTCACCCCGTTTGACGGTATCTATATATCCTTATGGATATCTTTATCTAGCGTGGCCATATTAAATTGTTCTTTTTAAATGCCTTAATTAAAAAATAAGTATGAGGCTACAAATAAAAAAAAACAGAATAAGCGTAAAAATATTTAATGTTATTTTTGAAACAGCTTAGGAAGTCGGTGCAATTTTTCTTAAATCAAATACATACATACATAAACTCAAGCCTTTTTCCTATGGGGGTAGTCAGAAACTAACAGAACGCCACCTACTACGATCCTTACATACTCCTTTTGCCTCGTTTACGTTCATACATCTGGTGATACACGCACGCCGGTTGCAAGTACTACGCACCTGACCTTACTGAAGAACATCACCAATAAGTCCCTCACTGGTCACTGTATGTGTGCATGTTTATTAAATCAGTCCTATAAAAAGTTTACCTATACATCCTGAACAATTCACACAAAACATAAAAGTATTATTTTGATAACCAGTTAAAAGCAAAAGAGTCAAATCCCCCTTCAGTACCGCGAACAGACCTCAGATTCTAATAGATGTCCTATTTTACCCTGGAATGTGTCCAATATGCCAGTGTGACCTCACCTCAAGGGTCACGGCCCTCCGCCCTTTATTTATATTCGCTGGAAGGGCTCGCTTTTATGGGATATCGGCGTTATGGCGATTTCCGCGCGCCTTTTTGAGTGGTTGGGCATTGAAGCTGAAAGAGGCGAATTTTCAATTGTGCCATTTTTTCGTTGCTGTAAAGGTAACTTTGTGCAAAGAGGCGGAAGCTGGATCAGAGAAGTTATTGACGTAAATCGTTGTTAGTATTATTTGTGTAAACGCTTGCGTTCTATTTAATCCCAAAAGCCTTGTATTTTTCTTCAAATTTACTCAGGCCTTACAAGCCGTTGTATGTATCCGGGATTATTGCGGGAGAGCAAAGGTAGGATTAGGTTTTTGTTAAAATTGACCCTTTTGAACAAGTTTTAGGACAAGAAAAATCTTCTAAAACTTGTTCAAAAGAGTAAATTTTTATATGAACTTGAAAACTTTCTTGATTCAACAATTTTTAAAGGCTTATCTCTCCATTAACTCGAGCAAACAGATAAAGCTCATAAGGTTTTGAATGACTATTTCAAAGTGGCGTTTTTTCTCTCTCATTATAATGAGAAGAAAAAAATATTTTTAAAGCAAGAATTCTTAATTTCATTTATTTTGTTTCCCTTCCACAAAAGGCAAAAATAAAATGGCTGTCTCGCTCAAAGACAATGAACAACTGTCTACATTTGTGTTTTATTTATTCCTTTTATCACTTTTCAATATAAATTCCATGCTGTAGCAACTGAAAGAGACTGTCACTCGTTTCGTGATATTTGGGTACAAAGTAGGTATTTTTAGTGGAAGACAATCACCCACCTACTTTACGAATACAAGACACCGGCACCGGTCTGAATTATCTTCAAAAATCTCAACAACAACTCTTTCACATCAATTGACGGCACGGTTGGCGCAGTGGTTAAGCGATTGACTGCTGCGCTGCGTGTCGCGGGTTCGATTCCCGCACGGAACAAATATTTGTATGACCTACAAGTAGTTGTTCCGGGTCTGGCTGTTTGTGTATGTGAGTTTGAATGTTTGTAATCGCACCCACAATAATGATAGGTGACATCTACATTAACTCAGTTCTTTAGTGAGACTCTCTCGAGTTAAGAGCATGGTATCTCATAATATATCGCAATGTCAGCGAAGATTAGCCTGGTACGCAGGAGATATTTTAGTGCCCAAGTGTCTGCGCAAACTCAGGTGCACTCTCTGTTACTTTAACTTTACTGTCATAGTCCAATGCGACGGCAATCTGACAATACCAGGGAGAGATCAGGTGCAGGACCAACAGGTTCACGTGCTTTCCAAGGCTCAAGGGTAACACATCACCAACTTCTAAACTCCGGACTGCTACTGAGGAATTCCTAATGGAAAAGCCAATAACACTTTGCCCGACCTGGGAATCGAACCTAAGGCCCTCAGCAGTCGCACTTTTAACCATGATACTAACGGGGCAGTCAGAGCCCAAGTTAAGACATCCGCCTCAGCCGCGGTACCAACCTGCCAACCGGCTCATCTTTTCATCACAACATGAGGCACAGGGTGTAAACTTCACTCATCCTCCAATGAAAAGGGAGGATCTTCCGACCAGACGGGTGTCGTGTCTCACCAGACACCGGCAACCGTCCGACGATTGAAGTCGGGACATTGTATATATGCTAGTTGCGCGGCAAACTCTACTTGCGCGATGCAGGATTTTGCGTGACGTCAGTGTAACGCGTAGTTCGCATGTGGGGTAATAGATGGTGCCATAAGCTGATTCAATATTTTCGTATCACTGTAAGTTCAACCTTACAATACTTTATTTCAACTACTAAAGACAATGCTACAATTATGTCTCGATCGCCTGTCCGAATCGCTTAGCACTCGCGTGTTCCTACTAACATTAACAATAATTACACATATTATTAATTCACTCATAAACATTATAAGAAATAAGTAACAACACGCGAATCTTAATAACTGTGTTAATGCCGTTTAAATTGTATATTATATACGACTTTTGATGATTCAAAGGCTACTTACGGCTACTCTCTTTATTTGACGTCGGTTTCCTTGGATGAAACCAAAAGATTATGATAAAATGTATGGGTTGCAAGAGTATGCTTAGGTATAGTCACCCTCATAATAAATTAAAATTCACTATTTTAAAACTTGAAATTATAAGTACATAAATAACAACTTACATCTAATTAATTAACCTAACCTAACTAAAACTATTAACAAACTAAAAAATGGCGTCAAAAAATTCCTCCGCATCGCTGTCGACTGGTAATGTACCCAAGAGACTGGCGGCATTGCCACGTTGTGTGGCAATGCTTAGCCTCTGGCCAAGGTAAATACCAGCCCTTGGGTCACGGGAAGTGTCAAACAGGCGTTTGGAGATTTTTTCTTTTTTAAAACTGTTTGACACTTTTTTTAAATTATATTGTTTTAAAACTGTTTTTGACATTGTAGTTTAAATTTGTTTGACATCATAATTCTACTATTTTTGAACTGTCTACTAATATTTAAAAACTGTTTCGACATTATATATGAAACTGTGAGGCACTATATTTTGAGTTTCTTGGGATGTTAATTAATAATTCATAGTTCTTATAATTTTATGTAAATTGCATGTATATTCAACACAATGTAAATTGTTCCCGAATAAATGAAATGAAATGAACCGGATAGTCGCAGGCAGGGCAGTCGCAGGAAATAACCAATTGGAACCGTGCACCTAGCTTCTGACGTTTCATAAGTGCCCATGTTGGTTTATGTGAAATAAAATATTTTGATTTTGATTTTGATTTCGTCAGCGGATAAATAATATAGGAGTCCACTGCTGGACCAAAGCTCCTCCCATCGCACGCCATTGTCCTCGTCTATTTACAACCTATGAGCCACCTTCAGAATATCCTCGTCCCACATAGCCTAAGGGTGCCCATTACAATTTTACCATTTGTTTTATTGTAAAAGTCTTCTCGCAAAAGCACACACACTGGCAGGGACGTCCGGCCCTGGTTCAGGCCATGGTACGGAGCGAGAGGGAATGGGAAGCCGTCACCTCCTTCTGCGAAGCAGTAATGCTCGCGAAGGAGGAGGCGGAGCGCGTGAGGCAGAGGCAATCGCTGCGCCCTCGCGCCCCTAGTCGCCGCAGGAAGAGACACCCTGGGCGCCGGGAGTCGACTGCCGACTCCCGGCCACCGTAGGCGCGGGCTTGCGGACGGCGAGCAATGGGCAGCTCGCCGTCCGGTAAGGACCAGGCCCGGGTCGACGGCGCGTCGTGTTGCACGCGCACCTCAAAGAGATGTCAGCACCATTGACGGGGTCCGACAGCGCCGATGCCTGCCAGGGTCGCGGATTGTTCGAAAGAGTTATCGTGGCCCTGGCGCACAGGCAACTGAAGGAACACGGGTGGGTTTTAGTTAGTAAGAGTCTGACACGCCCTTCCGCTCCGCCCAGAGCGGGAGAGGTCATTTGATTTTCCAACACAAAAAAAAAAGGTTGGCAGGGACATCGACACGCAAACTGTAACCATGAATTTAACACATGATTCTGGACCCACTAGAATTATTTCATCAGTTATCAAAAAAAAAATGCTTTTTCATAGAAAAGTGTGAAACCTATGCGGTCAAAATGTATGAAACAGCATTTTTTATTTTTAGTTAACCGCCTTAAAATTTAATTCAGAATCATGTACTTACTGAATCCATGGTAACAAGTTGTAAGTCGAAGTCCCTGCCAGGAATACCTACTACATACCTAAAAATATTATAACTAACTGTTATAATATCTTCCCGAGGCCAATAATAATAGGTAAAACCTAACTGAAGTCTCACAAAGAGAAATTAAAACTGAAACTACCATGAAAAGTCAAGGTGATAAACCTCATTACACCCAACACAGAAATGTTTAAGATCCTAATCTTTACGCAAACGACACAACTGTAACCCAGAGACAAGAAATAAATAAGTTAAAACAACTATCTTGTACGTAATCTAAGTTAGTGGTAAAACTGTAGGAAATAATTTCGCGAGGGCGGCGACCAAAGTTGTATTAGACTGGTTTCTTGGATATTAATATTTTTTATTTAATTTTAGATTGATAAACAGCACGACCATAAATGATGGGCTTTTTTTCCATCATTCGATGGGTCTTTTTGACGTTCTGAAAGTGCTGATTCGCAGCCTAATTTGAATAAATGATTTTTGATTTTGAACTCAGCCACTTGAAACATCAAAGCATTGCGGTGCCAACTTTAAGGGGACTACAGGACTTACACGCAAGTTTTATAATGCCTACAACTATATGATCCACTGCAGTAAACAAAATCAGAAAACTATAAGATATTCTTCAGGATATATGCTAGTTAGATAGTGTGTTGAAAACATAATACAACTAATTTAATTCGATAGAAATATATCAGGAAGATACCTCTAAAATTGTATTTTAACAATTAAAAAAATTGCAATCATTCTGATTTTTTTCTCAGATTATTCTAGAAGCGACATATTAACGTAACAGTGTTTTAATTTTTTAGACCAATCAATCGATTTTTTGTAAATAGGTAATTGCTACATGTTATGCAATAAATTACCAGCGTTGTGTAATCGCGCTTCTCTTTCTTTTCTATTCAGTCCGACAGTGACCGCGCTTTAGCTGTTGTAAGCCTCAGGAGACTTTTAGAAAGTTTAATTCATCAAAAATGTTAGTAATTTGAGGGTGAAACCAATATTATGAACAATCGTAAATTATTGCAAACCGTAAGGACTTCTTGGCATAGGTATTGTTATTACAACTGGGCTGGCAAAGGTTTAGAAGAATTTACGTAGAGACACAATGAAATGAAATGGTTTATTCTGTAAATACATACATGAAAACACACGCCTACTTACCATGGGGGTAGGCAGAAACTACAGAACGCCACCTGCTACGATCCTTACATACTCCTTTTGCCTCGTTTACGTTCATACATCTGGTGATACATGCACGCCGGTTGCAAGTACCTGACCTTTCTGAAGAACATCACCAATAAGGTCCCTATATGTCCTCCTAGGGCGACCCCTCCCGGCGTTTCCACTCACATCTGCCTTGTAAATACCTTTTGTTAGTCGCCTTTCATTCATCCTCTCAACATGACCATACCATCTAAGCATACCCTTTAAAATTTTTGTCACTACATCTTCTTTTAAACCGCACTGTTGCCTTATCACATCATGCCTTATCCTGTAAATAGTATATAGAAATCACTTTTACG
Organism: Dryobotodes eremita; assembly: GCA_917490735.1. Classification (NCBI taxonomy): domain Eukaryota; kingdom Metazoa; phylum Arthropoda; class Insecta; order Lepidoptera; family Noctuidae; genus Dryobotodes; species Dryobotodes eremita. Next base: position 3,079,380 of record OU823254.1, on the reverse strand, counting down.
CGTCATATAAAAAAAATAAGCTAGATGGACTCGACATTCCCTATCTGACCACCACTGAGAAAAAATGCCGTAACAAACTCAGGAATCAAAGTCTCTTTTATAAAGTCCAGACATAATCCTGGGCAGATCACGTAAGGACCATGTAGATTAGTGTTTGAATGGTCTGAAGAAAGAAACACACAGATTTGAGTGGACATTTCCAGTCAGTGCAAGCATTTGTCAGTTATTGTGTAGCTCATCTCAGAACTTCAAGAACAATCGTTATCAACCACCTAAAATGATACTTCGATTAAAATAATAGAGTAATAACTCCATACAAAAGAGTTCGTCATGACGATCATTAATTTCTTAAACACAGCCTACAACAGAATAGTATGAAAAGACGCTAACACAAGACAAAAAGCTCCATTTAATCCAATAGCCGTACTAAGTTGAGTCTCGCCTGAGCTCGGGACATTAACACGCTCATACATCTGGCCAAGCGATGCTAATCTGATGACCTACATGCTGAGCCTCCTAATTGGGCGACTTTGTACTGCCCGATTATGTATTAGTCGCGATTTATTTCTATTGCCTTTTGTGTGTACTGCCAAGAAAAATTTGGAGGCTAGACTGTGTTACGGTATTTGGTAAGCTTTTGACTTTTGTTCGCGTCGCGTCGGTCCACTGATCATTGTTTGTTAATTATTAGGTTTTCAACACTAAATAAATAAAAAATAGGTCCAAATAAGAATACATAAAAAGTTGAATTTATCATACCACTACTGGGACCCTACGAGGCAAAACCACAGCAAGGCTGATATACTTTTAAAAATCTCCACTCTTATAAACTTAGCTCAAGTAACAAGTTGTCGCGATACGTTGCCAGCTTTCTAAATACTTTTACAACAAGAACCATTTAGCTTGGTCGAGTTAAGAATTGTCCAAAATAATTACGTGCACAACCACTTTCGAAGTTTCGCATTTTCAAAAAGGATACTTAAGTTTTTGAAAACTTGAAACTTTTAGCATACAACGTATTTGTTGCACGTTCAATATATTACTTACTGTATCTACTTTCAGTTCACTTAAGATCTTAAACATCCAAAGTTTTTGATCTATACAATACCTAATGTTAGAGCTTCTTCTCCTCTATATACAGATTATAAAATGAAGTCGCTTTTCATCACCGCATTTCACCGCATTATTTTTCTAAACTACACAACGGTTTGCACCATCATTTAGAGAATTTACTCCGGAAGGTGTATGTGTATCTTCTGCTTCGCTTCGCTCTTGACAGCGGTCGTGGTCACGATGAACTGTGTCCAATCACAGGTGTAGTCGTTGCCCGCCTCATGATCTCTTGCCATCTGGCTCTGTTAGATGACAGGCTGGGGCATTCATTAACAGAGCCTCCAACCGCGGATTTTATTTGATCAGTCCACCTCATCGGTGATCTCCCGCGTGGTCTATTACCTTCGACTCTGCCTTGCACCACTAGACGCTCTATGGAGTAATTATTCCGCCTGGAGACATGACCAAAGAACTTCAATATTCGAGACAGTACTAGTGCTGATAGATGCTGTTTGATGCCGAGTTCTTGAAGTATGGAGACGTTTGTACGTGTATAGTATGTTAATATTAATCTTACATAATTATGTATAGTAAATAAATGTAAATTCTTTGTCATGTCGTAAAAACTGTACGAAGCGGGGGCGGCTCGCTAGTTTACAAGCTAATGCTCTAGAAAACCTTCAACCTCCAACATTCAAGCAAAGGCAAGTGCATAGCCATCCCATTTCTTCTATGATACGTAATTAGCGCCTATTATTATGTTAGTTTTGCTAAGTCCAGTGCGAACTTTCAATGCAAACTTTGCACTCTGAACCGTTTTCTTTTTGCTTTATGCAGTTTCCGCCTTCGTAGCCTTTATTGCTTTTATCTTTTATCTTATCTTTTGTAATGTGAAAACTTTCTTTTTTTTGGTGAATATTTAGATTAGCTTCAGAATATAGCGAGGTGTTTATGTTTTTGTGGGTAGTTAAATATTTTTGGTTGTTTTACTTGTTCTAGGTTGTTAAGTAACAGTAAAAGTGGTCGGAAATATGGTCGTAACTTCGCGTGTTATGTCGTTTTTCGACCAAGAAAATGATTATGCGGTTGGTTAAGTTTTTAGGGTGAAGAAAAATGGTAGAAAATATACTGTGTCTACTTGTATTGCACGACAAGTAAGTAGTAAAGGACAAATATGAAGTGCATAACATTCTTGCTTTTAAACTAGTTTCATGTTTAGTATTACAGTTTTTGTTGCATTATGTGCAACCACAGTCCGAAGAGAACTTGCAAACTGCAATGGAGAGACTGAAGCAGGAATCTTATACCAGACATCCATTAACTGCCGCAAAGCTACCAGCGCAATCGCGCTTCTTAAAATCGACAGTGTCTCTACCAGGAAACTCGGCCGACGCCCGTTGCAAACTGTGGCAGGATACTCTTTCTCCTCCTACTTACTATCTACCACCAAAGGAGCATCTTCCTGCAGGGTCCACTTGGAAGTCCCTGAATCGTCTCCGGATACAAGTGGGAAGATGTAACTCCAACCTGGTAAAGTGAGGTTACCTCGACGAAACGGCAGTAGGGTGTGGATGTGGAGCTATGTCGCAAACTATGCTCCACCTCCTATCCCTCTGCGTTCAAAAACATGCAGTCAAAGTGACCTCTGCTGCGCTGCCACCGATTACGCTGTAGAAGTGGCGAAGTTTTGGGCCAACAAGATCTGAAATACAATCGTGCCAATGACACGAAGAAGGAGATTAAGCTCTCTTTTGCTTGCACCATGCAAGAATCACTATTTTACCGATTACGTATTGCTGACATTAGGACATTGAAAGGTAACAGGTGCTTGCAATTCAAGAGGGAAACGTATTTGAAAAGTGCTTAACCTTTTCGTTCCGCAAGCATACATGTCAACGTGTGTTCCAAATATGTTTTCTGCTCAAAGGGACAGATCAATAAAATTCTCAAAATCGCCTGAAAATTGCAGATACATTTCTGCCATTGTAATTTGTGATTGCGACTCTGGACTAAACGTCACGAATTTCCGTCCAGTCCCACACACCCCACGCCTGGGCAAAAAAAAGCCTACCGTTTTAAACGCGATACGACAAACAAAATACTATTACACTTTACCGACGAAAATTCTCGCCCCAATTCGCGAGCACAGGGGTTACTGGGCTAATGAAAGAGGGAATACAACCTTATTGCCTTAAAATTAAGGTGGGATTTCCTTTGTATGCTGCTGTCCTTTGACAAAAAGGTTCTGAAGCCATCGTGTCTAATGAGGCATGTAGAAAAAAGCAGTAGTGTTTTTTTTTCATTTTCCCTTTTGGCCCTCCGGCTGTTTCTTTAAGAGGATAGCTTGATTCAATATTAGCAAGGTTAAGTGCCACCTTATTGATAGGAGACCGGTTTTTCGGCTTATTGTGGAACAAAGGGCCATCGAAAATGTTTTAGTTAGGTACTTGTAAACTTAAGTCGGACTCTTAAAGTTAGGAAGAAAGAAAGAAATATTGTTTATTCTGCACAAACAAAACGCACCTTACAAATGAATGACATTAATTTAATAGACACATACAAAATAGCCAAAAGCCTCGCATTCAAGCTATAAAAGTTTGTCAATTTTGTCTATTGCTTGATAAGTCCTTGTTGCTTTTTAAGTTTTTCCTTGTAACTATCAATGCCAATGACCTTTATAATAAAAATAAATTTTCCATCCTAATATATGCTACGTTGCCATTTGGTAAATGAATAAGTGATTAATGTTTTCTGTAATTCTTTATTCAAAAGGTTCCTTTTCCAAATTATTCGGAAACTTTAAAATTATTTTTGAATAATCATTCAAAATTGTCGTTAAGAAATCTAGATCACGCCCACCCATACGAAATCGAGCAGCGTTAATCGGATAACCATCGGAACATGCCAAAAATGTAAAATGCCAATACAGGCCACAAGCCTACCGACCTATTTCAACAACTATAAAACCATACCACACATAATATTTGCCTTCCATTCCCATTCCAAAAAACGTAATAAAATTAATCTGTTTTTGGCAAATACTCAAGATAATGCAACGGAAAACATCTAGCTCTACTGATTACAAAATAAAAGAAATATTGCCTCAACTGGTTATTGCCCTGGGGGGAGTTTTTGGTGAGAGCTATTTGAATGCTCGTAGGAAATGATATTGCTTTTCGCAGTATTTGACTTAGAGCGAGCTTGCGTTACAGACCAGGGGAGCATGGCACAAAAGAGAGAAGAGGAGGCATATACTCAGGAGTAGTCGGATCAAGGTTGCTGACAATGACGATGAAGCTTACTTCTATGTGGTTCTCTTCTCCATAGAGATCTACGTTTTGGAATGGGCAACTAGCTTCAACTTTCTGACTAACTGACCGACTCTTTGACAATTCAAAAGTGTCTGTAAATGGTTTAATTGAAATAAATGCTTTGGGTTTGAGTTTGAGTTTGAGTTCTGAATAATAAGTTAGTTAATAACTTGTAACCTTGATATACATACATACATACATACATACATATTCTAAATGCTATACATGGTGGCTCATTAATTTTAGTAAGTAACCAGCTTAAATTTAAAGAACGTAAGGATATTGTGAGCCTATCTGTTGAGCGAACAGTTGAAATAGCCTGTATAGAATTGGAGCAGTTTATTGTTTTAAGTGTGTACAGACCCCCTTCAGGATTGTATGACTGCTTTGAAAAGGTAATGGATGAAGTGTTAAACAAGATTTGTAACTCGAACAAGTCCATTATCATTTGCGGTGATTTTAATGTAAATTTATTGGAAAACTCAGGTTCTTGTAGTAAAATATTAAGTCTATTTCAGTCCTACAATCTTGTAAACCTATTTTCGGAGCCTACAAGAATAACCCCCACTAGTGCAACATGCATAGATAATATATATACAGACGTTATACCAAGCCACAAAGAAATTATAAATTTACTAGATTCTGATCATTGCGGGCAAAGGATTACTATCCAAAACCAAAACATCAAAGTGGCTAAAAAGGATATTACTGTTAACCCTAAAACTGCAAGTCGCTTGGAAGCTTTTAAAGTTAAAATCATTAATAAATTATCATTTTTGTCTATTCACGTTGATCCTAATCATCTATATAATGATTTCTTTAATTTTTACTGTAACCAATTTGATTCCACCTTTATTCCCAAGACTATTTCGATTAATAGTAACGTATCTTTCAGTGATTGGGCTACCATTGGCATTCATAAAAGTAGAACACGGCTTTATGAGCTGTACAATGAAAGGACTTCTGTAAACACTGCTGAATTTAATTTATATGTTAGAAATTATTCAAAATTATTTAAAAAAGTTTGTTGTATGGCCAAGTCGCGTTATTTGAGTTCGAAGATTAAAAACAGTAGTAATGTAATTAAAACGACTTGGAATATTATTAATAGTGAAACGGGAAGATCTAGGAGCCGAAATACTGACTTCAGCCTGTCCATTAATGACAATTTAATAAAATCAGACTCACAAGTCGCCGCGGCCTTTGAAAATTTCTTTTCGGATATTCCCATTTCAACTACTAAATCCCTAAACTCATCACCTTCTGTTGCTGAGTCTTTGCTTAAAGAAAATGTTAATGTTTGCGATTCGGAATTTCATTTTGAACATATTACTTGTAGAGATATAATTAAGACCTTTCACACTTTAAATGTAAAAAAGACTGCAGACCTGTGGGGTAATTCTGTAGAAGTTGCTAAGTCTGTTATTGACATTGTAGCACCTATTTTAGCTCTTATCTTTAATGATTGTATCGACTGTGGGGAGTTTCCTGACCTTATGAAAAAAAGTAAAATAATACCTTTGTTTAAATCAGGTAGTACTACAGACCCCACAAACTATAGACCTATTTCAGTACTACCTACCTTTAGTAAAATATTTGAAAAATTAATTTTAAACCAATTGCAAAGATTTTTTAATAAACATAAATTATTACATACCAAACAGTTTGGTTTTACAAGGGGTCGTTCGACTACTGATGCCGGCGTTGAACTTTTAGGACATATTTATAAAGTATGGGAAGATAAATGCGATGCCTTGGGCATCTTTTGTGACTTGTCCAAGGCATTCGATTGCGTTCTTCATGATACGTTAATCAGGAAACTCCGCCACTACGGGATCCGGAACACCGCTCTGGATCTTCTTATTTCATATTTGAGTAATAGGATTCAGAGCGTTGACGTAAATGGAGAAAGATCTCCCGGATCTATAGTAACAATGGGAGTCCCGCAAGGCTCAATTCTTGGTCCTTTCTTGTTTCTTATTTATATTAATGACTTGCCTTACCTCATAAAGGATAATCACGATATAGTGTTATTTGCGGATGACACTTCACTTTTGTTTAAACTTAAACGTCAGCAGCTGGTTACTGACGATGTAAATATCGCGATCTCAAAAGTAGTTAACTGGTTCAATGTCAATAATTTACTTCTTAACGAAAAAAAAACCAAATGCATTAAGTTTACGCTACCTCACGTTAGACGGGTGAAAACTAATGTATTGATGAAGGGCGAAGAATTGAATCTTGAAGATAGCACAGTATTCTTGGGCTTAACTTTGGATGCTAAGCTTCAGTGGGGCCCACATATAGATAAATTGTCAAAAAAGCTAAGCTCCGCAGCATACGCTGTTAGAAAAATTCGTAATTTAACCGACATAGAGACAGCCCGTTTAGTGTACTTTAGCTATTTTCATAGTGTTATGTCGTACGGTATTCTGTTGTGGGGAAATGCCGCCGACATTCAGACTATCTTTGTTTTGCAGAAAAGAGCTGTTCGATCAATTTATAAATTAAGTCCGAGACAATCTCTCAGAGACAAATTTAAGGAGATTAATGTAATGACTGTGCCTTCTCAATATATTTTTGAAAATCTTTTATATGCCCATAAAAATATAAAATTGTTTAAAAAATACAGTGATATCCATAGTATAAATACTAGGAACAAACACAAATTTGTTGTACCTACAACAAGGCTCAAGAAAATAGGTGGCTCATTCAGATGTCAATGTATACGCTTTTATAATAAACTTCCAAGCCACGCTCAAGATCTAAGCCTTAATAAATTCAAATCATTCATTAAACGTAAGTTGTGCCAGAAAGCCTTTTATACCGTTAAAGATTATATTGAGGACAAAAAGGCTTGGGATTGAGTTGCTCCAATTTTTTGCATACTGAATGTTTTTTTTGTTATTTTTATTTTTGCTATTTTTTTAATTTGTATTTTACATAAACTTTGACATTTGATAATTATTACATATAGAATGACATGACAATTTACTTTCTGAAGTATAACTTTATTATCAAATTATTGTGAATGTGAGGACTATGTGCGTCAGTATTTTTTTTTTTTTTTTTCACTTTCTCAGGTAGTTTCAATAATGATCTGGCAGTTTGAGTGCTTTATGCGGCCTACCCAAATGTCCTTTCTTTGGTATTGTTCGTCTAATGGTTGAGCTCCTTAAGTTCTGAGTTGAGCTTCCCGATTACTGACAAATGCGTGCACTGACTGGACAGGTCCACTCAAATCTGTATGGTTCTTTCCTTAAAAGACCATTTCAGACACCAATCTTACATGGTCCTCAAATGATCTGACCAAGATTATTTCAGGATTTTTTTATACCTGTTGACATTGATGAATTTTTATAAATATATTGACATGAATATTTACTTTGTAAAATAGTATATTATTTTAATTATTGTGAATGTGAAGACTATGTAGATCATTGTTTTTTTTTTTTTCTTTCTTGATTAGTTTTAATCAAAGTCCGGCAGTTTGAGTAATTAATGCGGCCTACCCAAATGTCCTTTCTTTGGTATTGTTCGTCGAATCGTTGAGCTCCTTAAGTTTTGAGTTGAGCTGCACGATTACTGACAAATGCGTGCACTGACTGGACAGGTCCACTCATTCTGTGTGGTATTTTTTCCTCAAAATTACCATTTCAGACTCAAATCTACACGGTCTTCACATGATCTGACCAAGATTATGTCTGGACTTTAAAAGAGACTGTGACCTCTGAGTTTGTTTCGGCCTTTCTTCTCAGAGTAGTCAGATAGGAAACGCCGCACTCATCTAGTTTTAAAATATGATTGACGTGTAAAAGTGTTTGTACAAACCTACTTACAGAAATAAAATCATTTATCATTTATCATTTATCATTTACAAAAAAAATTACCGTCAAACGGAGTGAATAGTTATGCAGGGGTGAATCGGGACGAAACTTTAAAAGGGATTTTAACATTTAAATAATATAATTTGTTGCCAACAAGGATACTTAATCGTTAATTATAATACAGTCAACATATTAGAGTCCTTTTTGGTAACAGACTATATTATTTCAATGATATAATCCCTTTTAAAGTTACATATCCATTCACCCATATTTTTATTTTTTTTTGCATCCCTATTCACCCCGTTTGACTTACCTAGTTTTCCAAAAGCTATTTAAAGATCAGAAAATCAAAATCTATTAACTATGTGAGATAATACGACTACGGAAGAACGAAGCCGTCAAAACACCCATCAAAAATCAATCAAACACGCACAATTCACCTCAAATGCACAATATATTCAACTTAGCTTTCCAGAAAACATTCTGAATTTACAAAGCGGTACCCTAAACCGTCCAAATGTAGGACAATAGACCATTGATCTATAAAGGTAGCGGAACAATACGGGCAAACGAACCGACAAGGCATTTTCTTCACAAAAACGATGTCGTAGTCGAAATTGTCCGGTGAATCAACTTGTATATGTCATTGGGAACTGTACTGAGTGTTGTGGTTGAAAGATGAATATTGCATTTGTATTGATATGTTTGTTTAACTGTGAAAACATTTTTAAGAATCCGTTGGTTGAGAAAAGTCCAGTGATTGGAAGTTTTATTAAAAAAAATACCTTAGTCGCCGTATTTTTTTCATCTTCTTTATTATCTTGAAACAATTTCTTTGCTATACCTACTATAAATTGTCAAGCGTCGACCAAAAACCTTCATTCAATGAGACCCTACTTTGAGGAAACTTTTAGAGAAACCATTAATACTGATGCCCGTCCATCTGAAATAATCCCGTAATCACGTCTTAGAGCAGTCACAAAAAAGACTTTATAAACATACGGCGAAAGAAATATACTCGGTTAATTCCATAATACTGAGAACAAGTCACACATTTCATATAAAATAATGAACGAAAATGCGAAAGTAACGCTGTCTGTCTGTAACCTTTTCACGCCTAAACCACTGAAAGAATCGGTATGGAAGACAATTAAGTAACGTGGGACCTATAGAATGGACATAGACTATTTTTTATCCCGAATATTTATATAAAAAAAATATAAAATACAAAATACAGGCAGAGGAAGTCCCGGGCAACAGCTAGTCTCATCCTAATCCTAATCCTAACTTCCTAACTAATATTATAAATGCGAAAGTAAGTTTGTTTGTTTGTTACCTTTTCACGCCTAAACCACTGAACCGATCATCCTGAAATTTTGCATATACGTTTTAAGGTGTACAGAAACGGACACAGGATACCTTTCATCCCGAAAAAAAGTACTGTTCCCGAGGAAAACAACAATAACGTTCTTATGATAATAGATGGCGCCACGTGTCTTCCGATCATGATTGATATATAACCCGAATTGATAGTCAACGTCCAAATTAAGGCGAGCGAAGCCGCGGGCAAAAGCTAGTATAAAATAATGAACGAAAATTATACTTCATGCAACGGTGTAAAAGGAAAGTAAAAATAAATAGCTTCTGTTTTCTCAGATATTGTAAAAGTTTTTGCAAATAGGGTTTCTCTGAGGCCGTAGGTGCTGCTTAGCAATTCAGTGTTAAACTTCAAGCATTAAAACAACGACTTTTTTTTTTGAAGTCGAATGTGTTACCTCTTGCGTTTGGGCTTATCTTAAAAAAATGGTAGTCTGACAATTTTGCCGTAGGCTCCGAGAAGGATGCCAAGAGTTTTTTGAACACGACTAAAGGAATTACCTCTAGTAATGCCTAAAGGCAGTATTCTTACAACCTTTTTTTTCTCAAATTGACTTATAGTTATAGCTAAGGTAAACTAATTTATCGATAGTAGGCAGTTCCTTTCAGAAAACCACTACTTCTGTCTTTTTAGATTCCATTAATAGTCTACAAAGGAGACCCATATTTAACAGGAAGCGGCTACCAGCCCTCTGATATTAACGTCGAAACTTCCATTCTCCCTTTCAGCAAAAACATTGAAAATGTGTAAAACATTCTAACAAAAAACTTGGTCAAATATTTTGACTGACAGCGCAAACTCAGTCTATTGTGTCTGGCGAACTATGACCGAAACCAAACAATGACATCGCACATCAATCTGGTTCTAACCGGTTGGCGTGACAGCGGCCATTAATATAGTGCCGGGACGTCGGAGGGGTAAAGCGGGGGGAGTGGAGGACACAAACATGGAGGATTTGTTTTGGCGCGCTCCGAAATACGATTAATTGATACGGAACACGCTAACGTGGTGTTATCCCGTTTTCGATATGCGAATTTGCGAACGATTACGTAAATGTTGTTGTATGATTGCTATTTGGGGTAATGGAGGGCCTGGTGGTGTCTATAAATCAGTTTAGTTTATTGTATGGCAACTTTAGATGTCAAAACAGCCTATGGAAGAAGCCAAAGCAAAATAATGTTCAAAAAAGATCTTTCGTTTTATGTTCCCTTTAAGCCCGCGACGCTTAAAATCAGTAGGGAAGTTATCAGGATGTTAATAAATAAAACCTAACCTCCTATTTTATAGATATCTGCACAAAACATACTCCAGTGACTACCATTTTCTCTGGGCCGACTAGAAAAGTATATTGTAAACACTTATAACTACACATAGATAACTTAAATCTTTTGTAACTCATTTCCAAACCACAAAACAGTTTTATAACTGTCAAAATTACTACATTAACTAAGGAACCCCTATTAACAACACGGAACCCTACTAAAAGTGTCACATTAACGTTCAAAACATATTATGTTTGAAAGTCATTTAACAAAAACTTGTTCCAATTCTTTTGCGTGACTTCGCTAAATGGAATGACACCTATTGAAAAAATCGTTAAGAATTTTATAAATAAGGAAACCGTCTTAAAGGTCACGCAGCCATCTTTGTAAAAGCTTTCATTTAATTCTTTTTTTTCAGCGATATCGGAGAATGTCACACGATGTAGGTTACCGTCAAACGGGGTGAATAAGGATGCAGGGGCGAATCGAGACGAAACTTTAAAAGGGATTTTAAAAACATTGAAATAATATTCATTTTTTATTTAAGCTCGAAGGACCGAAAGTGATGTTTTAGACAAAATAATACAATAAACACTTTAGAATCCTTTTTGGCAACAAACTATATTATTTCAATGTTAAAATCCCTTTTAAAGTTTCATCTCGATTCACCTCTGCATCCCTATTCACCCCGTTTGACGGTATATTTTTATTTATTTAAGCTCGAAGCACCGAGAGTAATTTTTTAGCCAAAATTATCTGTATAAGTTGCGCTTGCGACCACTGCACTGACGAGGCAGTCGTCAGTGCAGTGGTCGCAAGCGCAACTTCTGAGCATGACGTCCAGGGTTCTATTATCGGGTCGGGCAAAGCGTCATCTGGTATTTTCATCTGGAATTTCTCAGTAGCAGCCCGGAGTCTGGATTTGTGCCCGGTTGATGGCAATAGGCTCGCCCCCTATTACATGGGACTTAAACATAACTGGCGAAATGTGGGTGTACAGTCACGAGCACTAATATGTCAACACTTGGCAACTTTCAATAGTGATTTTTTTGTGAAATAACGAATGCAACGTTGAAATACGACATATTACATAAACCTATAGGTTCAAAAATACTATGTTCGTAACAACATAAAATTTCATTCAAAAATTAAGGAGAAAATCACTTTTGAATTTATGCTCGTGACTGTACACCTCTGCCAGACCCTTTGAGGAATACAGGAGTCATGTAATGTTATGTCATCTAGAACACCCCGTGGTTTTCAGTAAAAAACTATACTTTGGTAGTAAATTATATTATATTTGACAATAAGTAAGTTGAAGCGGAAAATATCAGATAAGAAAACTATTAACAGTAGGACCATTAACAGTTTTCTTATCTGACATTTTCCGCTTACGTTCAATATATCTATTTATAACTAAATCTGTAAGTTATACGCGTATAGTCACAAAGGCAACAATAATATTATGTAGGCTTTCCATATAATTAATTACCTTTTGCTTAGAATTTAGATATCAAATAAAATATCCTGTGGCAGCCTTAATTAGTGCGTGTAAATTAGGCATTCTTTTCATTATTTGTAATATCATAAATTAATAAATTATGCAAGAAGGAGAACGTGGGAAAAAATATCGGTTATATGCAGTAAATACATTAAATAATGTAACAAATATAGTGATTTAATAAACTCAAACTCAAAGCATTTATTTCAATTAAACCATTTACAGGCACTTTTGAACTGTCAAAGAGTCGGTCAGTTAGAAAGTTGAAGCTAGTTGCCCATTTCAAAACGTAGATCTCTATGGAAAAGAACGGGCAAGAAATTCCAAGGACACTCTTTTTAAAACAAGATACTACAAAATCCTGGGTACATTATTCTTGTTGCTTCTATTGATGTGAGAACAATGTTACAAAAATATATTAAGAAATAATTCAAAATATTTAATACCATGGCTGAAATCTGCACACTTAAGCCTGTACATGGGTTTGTAGTAGCAATGCATAAAACAAAAGTTAATATCATCCTTATAAAAATTTGATTTAGTTCTATTTCTGAGATAGGTACTTATTATAAATTTGTCCATATTTAATCCAGTAAATAAAAATACAGATATTGAAAAGTCAAAAACACTTTCATTGTAACCCTGATTCAACTGTTCACACCAAAATAAATAACTCCAACATGCCAAAATTGGCCAACCAAGTCACAGATTCTTCCGATAAGACTGAACTAAAAAGCCACGTCATTGAATCCTGAAACTTGACGCCTTAAAGAATTTTTTTGGGCATGAAACCAGCTATTCAAGCAAAGTGACGTTATCAGGCGTTTGCGACACAACTTTACGAAATTCATGAAAAATTCACGTTAGATATAGATTTCTTACCGGCGTAAATTTCAGCATATTTTGTATGTCACCTAATAGGTTGTTACACCTGATTTTCATGACAGGATTTGCTAACAATAATCTAATGCTAGGTACAAATTGGTGAAACGTTACATGAAATGTAACACGTTGAAAAAAGATCGCCCACTGTTGTGTTACAACACATGTTACATTGCATAAATTAGTACGGTTAATTTGTGTTACAGTTCATGTTACGTTGCACCAACTTGTATCTGACATTTGACGAAACGCCCATACAAACTCAAAGGTTATACATATCCAGGGTGTAAAAAGACCCATCACATAGCCGTCAACTACGCATTCTGTACATCAAACTAAGTAACAGCACAAAAATAATTTCCGGGAAACGAATTTCATTTTCGGTGTAAAAAGTCTCTGTTTACCGTAGTGCGCAACGTAACGCACGCCAAACATTGTGCTTATGCGCATGCAATGGTATAGGGGTCGTGGGGGTATTTAAAGTTGTGTTATAACATTAAAAACTTGTTTTCGTAAAAAAAACGTCAATAAAAGTTGTAAATTTTACCTTATATATCTCCGTAAGCAGAACGTGCCCAGGTATAGTTCAGTACACAAAAATGATACAATGACGGGGAGTACAAGTAACTCTTGGCTTCGCTATGTGTCATTTTACACCCGTTAGAAGAAGAAAGAAGAAGAATATCGGGTCATATTTGTAACATTATTTCTGATCTAAAGAATTGATAATTATATCTATTCCTTAGACCAGAAATAATGGCAGAAATATAAGCCGATATTCTTTCAATACAATGTTTTTATTGATTTTCGTTCCGCAAGCATTTTGTTATGCTCATCAGATTAAACTATTAAAAATAAAAATAACTGAATACAAATTCCACTTGGTATCAAAGATAAACTATCACAATATTATCATATTTTATTCACTAAAGATATTTACTTCTGTTACCGGCTTTTATTGAAACGAATTGTATTTTGTATATTTCCTTATGTTGTCAATTTGGTAATGTGTTTTAATTTTATCGTTTTAAGGATTATCGCTTCAATATATTTCTTAGCATTCTATTATTTTTAAAAAAATTGTATGGCTTTTAAAAAGATATTAGGCAGGCTAGATTGTGCATTTTTGAACCACTGCACTGCTGCAAGGTATCGGTTGGGCCTGTCACACTGCAGCAGTGATGTCACAAATGGTTTCTGTGAGTTTTTTTTACTAACATAGTTTGTAAGTATATTGTTATATAAAATGTATGTGTGGTACGTTGCTACTAGCGGAACCCTAAATTCTTATGACTAATATATTATTAGACTAATAGATTTTAAACTTTAAGAAATATGTTAGTTCAGTAACAAACAATACCTTTTCCTGTGCCCTAACAGGGCACAGGAAAAGGGTCTACAACGGCTTTTAGCTCTAAGCCTTATGTTAACATCTTTTTTTACCGTGTGGAACGCAAATAAATGAATATGAATAATACCTACCGCATTGACAATGGCCACCTACCGCATTGGCAATGTGCTCCTACCGCATTGGCAATGGCCTCCTACCGCATTGGCAACGGCCACCTACCACATTGGCAATGGCCACCTACCGCGTTACGCTCTGCACTGTGAGATTCCCCTTCTCAGCAATCCGATGGCGTGGGATCGAAGATTGTGCAATAACAGTAATTAATATTGATTTGGTGTATCGGTGGAGCACTCTTGATTCTCATACCGAACAATTGTTACGCATATTAGTTTTACCGATCTAATTGTAATAATTATTTTAATTAAATTCTTTAAGTAAATTATGAACGTAATTCGTGAACCTACTACTGAATAAATAAATAAATAATCCGCCTAGAATTTTCCCAAACATGTTGGGGTCAGCTTCCAGTCTAACCGGATGCAGCTGAATACCAGTAATTTACATGGAGTGACTGCCTACTAAACTCCTGAACCGATAATCCTGAAATTTTGCATATATGTTGTCAGGTGTACTGAAACGAACATAGGGTAACTTTCATCCCGCAAAAAAGTACTGTTCCAGAGGAAAACAACAATAACGTTCTTATGATAATAGATGGCGCCACGAGTCTTTAGAATCATGATTGAATTATAACCCGAATTTATAGTCAAATTCTAAATTAACGCGAGCGAAGCCGCGGGCAAAAGCTAATAACTAATAAATAATCTGCTATACTATAACAACAGAACAGAACAATAGAACATTTTCCTACAACATTAAATGAACAAATCTATGAGAGAATCTAATACTACCCTGTTGGTGGGCCCAATAAGTCTACTGCCTAGCTACAGGCCCTCAGATATAATGAACTACGCCCAATAATGGCCGATGTTACTATTAACGAAACAAAAGCAATTGTGTCAGTAATAAGTGGTGATTCGTTGTGTAGAAACATATATGCGATGCCGAACTTTATATAGAATGGGCAGAGAAATTTTATAACATTGGAAATGGGGACTATAGACAATAGTAATGGAAAAATAAAATTAAATATATAATAAATGTAAATAATAAAATAAATATAATAAATATTTTTATCTATTTTTAGTAATTACTAAAAATAGGTAAAAGTATTATTTCCAGTGTAAAGGCGTGAGTTTATGTATGTATGTATAAGTGTTGGACTCAAATAAAAAACGGAACCTTTAAAACATTACTCTTTTGTCCATTAGTCGCAGAGTTCTTCTCCATAGGTACTGTAGAGGTTATCCGCATGTGTCAACCTTATGTTGACTGGCTGGTAATTATATTATCGATGGTGACTCTCGAACAGTCAAGCAAGTTTGAAATAAGGTTTAGAAGGAAAAGTGATGGTAGTTTGTTTGGAAAGGAGATAGGCAGGGCTAGGGCCTGTCAATGTAATTAGGAAAATTCCTTGATAAAATATAATGATTTAGTTAAACATCAAATATAGTTTCCTTTCTCATACGCCCCCACTTTCATATATTGAGAAAGGTATAACAGTACCTACTACGCTTTGGAATGGGCAACTAGCTTCATTTTTCTGATCAACCGAGCCCTGACCATTCAAAAGTGCCTGTAATTGGATTATTTGAAATAAATGCTTTGAGTTTGAGTTTGAGAGGTTTTTCTATTCGAAATCTATGCCACGTGGGAATTTGAATTTTAGAGTAAGGTCTCGATGACGCGCAAATATATCGCCAAGCAAAAACTCAAAATATATTGTTTTCATTTTTTTATGACTATCTTTTGCCCGCAGCTTCGCCCGCGTGGATGTTGGAAAATATTCCATAGAAACGTACTTCAGGAATTAAAAGTACCCTATGTGTTCATCCACGTTATAAACTATCTGTGTGCCAAATTTCATCCAAATGAGTCTGTCGTTTTTGCGCCAATCCGGAACATCCAGACAAACGGACAAAAATTCTTCGTTACTATTTTATTATAAAGTATGTATAGAAGAAAATAGATTTGACTTACCAGTATTTGTCCAATAATGACCTGAAGAGTTCTTCGTGAAGTTACAAACTAATGGAAGGAACAAGCATTAACCTTGTATTGACAACATCAGTCGCTTTCTATTCCAGGAATATTGTAGACAGAATGACCGCTAAATCAAACATTTCATCTAAAAATATTTCTACAGAAATATCCTCTCAAGAGCGTTGGACAACCAGTCTAATAAAATACTCACAGAAAGAAAACATGTAATTATTTCTAAGAAATTTGTATCGTACTTCACAACAACCCGTAATGACGAGACCCAAGAAAACACGCTCCCTTATTATCCAAGAAAAACGGGAAAAATATAAATACATATTCCTTATGGTTCATTGAGTTTCACATCTGGACATCCTTTTGAGGGTCCAGAGAGGAAACCGTGAGTTATTTGGCAAATAGAAAATCGTTGACCGTAATTGCAGTTTTTGGCGCGCCGATTGAAAATTGCAACGGGAAAGTTTGTCAAGGGTTTTATTGATTTTATTGACCTGATGGTAAATGGTCAGCACCGCAAGGAGTAGTGATGGCCCAGTAGGAGCAGTTGTGGCCCGGTAGGAGCAGCGCTGGCCCAGTAGGAGCAGTGTAGGAGTGGTGGCTCAGTAGGAGCAGCGCTGGCTCAATAGAAACGGCCGTGCCTTTCAAGTTGTAGGTCGTAGGTTTGAACCCAAGCAGGCACTTTACTTTATGTAAATTATTTCATCACCATTGCTCTCAAAACGGTGAAGGAAAATATCTTGATTTAACCGGCATGTCCTAGAACCAAAAATCGAAGAGATGTGACAAAAGGTATTTACAGGGCAGATGTGAGTGGAAATGCCGGAAGGGGACGCCCTAGGAAGACATATAGTGACCTCGTTGGTGATGTTCTTCAGAAGGTCAGGTGCGTAGTACTCGCAACCGGCGTGCGTGTATGACTAGATGTATGAACGTAAACGAGGCAAAAGGAGCATATAAGGATCGTAGCAGGTGGCATTCTGTAGTTTCTGCCTACCCCCATGGGAAGACAGCGTGAATTTATGTATGTATGTGACATCTTCCAATCTCGCACTGGGCCCGCGTGGTGGATTACGGCCCACTCCCTCTCAGAGAGAAGAGGCCTGTGTCCCAGCAGTGGGAACATTATAGACTGATAACGCAAAAGTATATACACATCTGCAATACCAGGCACTGCAGGTATGTTGTCATACAAAAACACTATTTATAAAGTAGGTCATAATTCCATGACATACACATTATACATTTTTATTCAAAAACCACCTTTTCACATTATTTAACTCTCATAAAAAAACTATCCGGAACTAAAACATTTCTTACATCCTTCATACAAAAATAAAGTTTTTTAACTTAAGGGGGATGCGCTAAGGTAACCCGCGAAATTCAAAACTTAGGCTTTTTGCAATTTGCAGATCAGTGTCAGGTTGTATGTTGATTAAAATACGATTCGCGACCGTAATAAATATGGTTTTACAGAATTTTAATCATCAGAATTAGCAATACAACTCCTTAAGTTAGAATTGGCCTCAAATGTCATTATTTCATGAAATAGTCATTCGATAGGATAATATGAACTTAGAGATATATATTGATGATTTTTATGATTATAATTCTATAAATAAATATTTGTTACGGCCGCCAATCATATTTAAATCAACAAACAACCTGATACTGACCTGCAAATTGCAAAAAACATAATATGATTTGAATTTCGCGAGCTACCCCGACGCTTTCCCCTTAATCCAAAGACATTAACGAATCACCAAGCGTAAACTGTTGTCATAAAAAGCCTGTTTTACCGACACGTAATGTTAAACTGTCGGTAAGAAGTGCAGAAGGAAAAGGGACATTAAGATAACTAACGTTGACACATTACTTATGCAGTGAGTACATTTGACGGCCTGACATACACGCACTTCGATAACCTCTGTCCTATTTAACGTTTTAAGGTTTCCGCAGACAGGCGCGACGCGTCAGCGTGACACAAAGGCGCCACACGTCGCGCGACGAGCAATGCTATTATGTCGAGCGCGATTCGCGTCGCGTGTCGCGTCTGTTTGTAGGAACGTTTGCGGTGTGAATTTTTTTGAGGATGTTAAGTTGGGATATTAGACTTGTTAACTAGATGTATGTGGAGGTGAGAAAATAAGATAGAAAAAAAAAAAATCGTTTCTTGAATAATTGAAATTCACACCCATTTAAAGCATGCTACTCATTCAAGGAAGTGTAATAATAATTATGAAACCACAATTAAGGCTTCTTCAAACAGGCGCGACACGCACACGACACTAAGGCACCGCTCGTCGCGCGACATGCGGTGCCTGTGTGTCGCGCCCGTTTGAAGGAGTCTTTATGGTTTTCTACCGCCAAGCAACTTATAGTTTTCCGAATGCCAGTGAAATTACAGGCATTTGAGACAATAAAACTGTTTATATAAGGTTGACAATGCTTCAGAAAAGTAAGGTGGTCGAGTGTATTATTTCTCAAATGATAACAATATGGTCATAAAACGTAAAAAAACTATGTTAACGTTGCGTGATATTCAGTGCGTACATAAAGACTTTAGCTTCTATACTTAGACCTGATTGTCTGTTAAGTATTTTACTGCTTCATAAAATCGCTGTAAATGCTAATAATATCGACTCTACTTTGAAAGCAGCGTTCACTCTTTACAGTAAAGTATCAAGGCTCCATCAAACAGGCGCGACGCGACAGTACGACGCGGCTCTAGTACGTATTTGTGTAATGTCAATTATTTGTAATGTGCCTTTTGCTTGTGCAGAATAAACTATTTTACTTTCTTGCTTTACTTCTTTAGTAAAACAATTTCTATGAAAACTTCATGGAAATTGTTCTACAAGTCGCGTCGCGCTGTCGAGTCTCGCTGTTGTGTCGCGCCTGTCTGCTGGAGTCTTCACTCTTTTCTTTTTTTTTCCGTCACACTTTGTTATCATAATTAAAGACTTTCATTACCAAAAATACTTGGTCAAGAACACTTCAGTATACAAGCACCAAAAACAATGCGACCACTGTTCTTTATACCACCAAAAATATATATCCACATAACATTCGCAAAATCCTGTACAGATTCAAGAAAAAAACTTATATCCAAGCAAGTGATTTAAAGGCTCGTTCACACTGATACAGCCGCTGGCGCCAGCCACTGGCGGGTGCATTAGCAGCGCAGTTTGAAATCGCATAAATATTGTTTACACAAGCGAGATGCCAAATCGAGGGTAATGTTTTACACCTACTTGGGCATTTAAGAGTATAATTTGTCATGGACGACTTAAATAGTCAGGAACTTATTTTGATGAAATGTGATAACAGTTATTTCATTATTATAAAGTCCATTTGAGGGAGAAATAAAATGTACGGTTCTACTTTTGGTAGTTTATAAAACAAGTATACACGTGAAGATAAATTCTAGATAGGAAAAAGGACGGGGCCCAAATAACAGCGGGGTTAATGTAAAAACTGGGTAAACTAAAACTTCTGGACAAACGTAGGACTTCAAAAAATATTGAAAGCTCAATATAGAATCTCAGTTGTGATAGCATTATCACTAAAGATATTTGTAACCATTTCAACGAAATCAATAACATAACGGGCTCAGACCAACCACCCCACATCTCTCGCCAATCGAATATTCTAGCTACACCAATATTCTTAAATCTACTCGTCTCCCAAATCGACGATAAACCCATAAGACCCTTTCTACACGGCACGGTTTCTTTACGGAACGGCGTATAAACCGTGCCGTAGAAAAACCCTGTGTATCAACAAGCTTCCGTAGTGACCCATACAACACTGACGAACCGTGCCTACACAGACACACGGCTTATAAACCGTGCCATAGAAAAAACCTGTCTGTCAACAAGCTTCCGTAGTGACCCATACAACACTGACGAACCGTGCCTACACAGACACACGGCGTATAAACCGTGCCATAGAAAATCCTGTCTATCAACAAGCTTCCGTAGTGACCCATACAACACTGATGACCGTACCTACACACGGCGAATAAACCATAGTTTTTCACGTCAAGAAAAACGTGTGTGTACAAAATACCTAACACTTTACACTCCAAGTATGAACACACACTTACCCGTATCGACAGCCTTAAATATTCCCCCTAACATATTCTAATTTCCATTAAAACAATGGGGTAACAGAGCACGTTATAGTCAGGTTTTTTGGCCCACAACCCGGGTCACCTGTTCGGTGGATCGTTAAATTTCCATACGTAACCTAAAGGAGTGGATGCCGGTGTTAACGGAAGGTGTAAACAAGGGGGTTGGGGGTAGCCAGTACAGTCCATCCGTTTAAATAGTGGCCCCCTTTGAAATATACTGAGAGGCACGTTCTGCTGTACATCGAAGGAAGAAAGAAAGAGATCGCTTACCAGAAATATTGTCATTTCAAAATACCAGTCGATAGAGAAAGAAATGCTGATTCCAACGTGGTATTTGACTTTTTTTCTTTGACAAAATGTCGCTTACCCTACTTCATATTTACTTTCCGCTATCGATTTCTATCGGAGCATAATCTTTGAATCTAAACAAGGGTGGTGATTCCGATGACACTTCTACTAATGAAGAATAACGTTCTAAGTAGTTATTTAATGTAGTTAGCCACATTAAATTTATTCTTATCAATTAAAAATATTCTGCCATCACATTTTTTTCTGCCTTTTGTATTACATTAAATTCATGCAAGCCGCACTATTTGAGGGGATATACTGTACTTTGGGGTGAGAGTGACAGGATTCAAGTTGGAGCCCTTAAGGTTGAACTAGTCGCGGGCTCGAACTCACTAGTGGGCGTGGCCAAAAAGCACGCAGTCTCACCTGGCATCGTGTCCGACAGAAATAATATCAGTGATGAGCAGTTAGACGCTAGTCTACACGCACAACCTCTAGTTCGCACGCACACAAACACCGTTATTTTAATTCATAGCAAAACGAGCTCGTAAAAAGGTACGAAAAGTCCTTTGGAAAATCGAGTTTTATGAAAAAAAACACGGCATAAATCAATTACAAATAAAGTTTATTGAACTCTTCGATAATTGAGTTTTGTCCGTGCGGACTTTGTTTTAGAGATTTTATACTTCTTTTATTACTTATTTACGCCCAAATTTGCGTTAAAATTAGCAAGAAAAACGAATCTTTGTTGGCTCATAACTTTTTAATGGCTTTTGATTATACTATTCTGTTTCCGCACAGACATAATTAATTAGATAAAACGATATCATGTTTAATTTTGGGTGTACAATGTCAAACAGTGGTGTAATACCCTCCTGAAATTTGAATGGAAAAAATATCAACTAGTGCAACCTTAAAATTAAACTTCTTATCGTGGAGGGTGACATGAGAAAGTTCTAGGTTATTAGTGTTATTAGATTGGGTTTTCTGAAAAAGGCCTATATCTGGGGTAGTGATAGAATTACTGGGGTTTCTGAAATCCTAATCAATATTCAATTCCATTAAATTATAGGTTGTAGAATGGTGGAAGATTTTCGGAAAACCAAAGTGTCTTGTCGGTTGATACTCGTACACTCATTGTCTAAACTAATATTACAAAAAGAAAATATTAGATTTTTTGTTTGTTTTTTTTTGTTACGCTTTCTCGCTTAAACGGCTGAACGGATTTGGATGAAATTTGGCACATGGGTAGACCATGGATTAGGACATAGGATACTTTTTATCCTAATATTTACGCAGAAATGAGACTTATGCGGGTGAAACCGTGGGGCACAGGTAGTGTTATAACAAAAAAGCGAGTTAAAAAGAAAAAGTTTTCGAGTACTTATTTTGCGCTTGGAATCAAACTGTGTTTTTTTAATTTAATTAACATCTTATATAAAACCGGAAAACTTCTGTTCTTCAAAATTCTGATTTCAGTAAATAATAAAAGGGTCAATTAGATTCATTTGAACGATCTTGTATAAAATTATTTCATTCATTCGTTAATACATTTTTTTAAAAATGTGTGAAATTTGAATTATATGTAATTTTAATTAATGTGACTGTGTATGTTCTTGTTAGTCCTATTATGAGTTTATGTTACTTGAATTAAAATGTTTTGAATTTGAAAACCATGCTCCTTAAATTAAACCCAAAATGGTAACGCTATCAATAATAGTAACATAATAATTATTATAACCACCCGTACCTACTTCCAATAGCAATAATATTAGGTTCAGACTTATAATTAAGGTCTTACATAACTATTAAATTATTGCGAGCCTACTTCATTAAGTACCCGTTACCTTTCATTGAGTGTTATTACAAGTACTACATTGAGTCCTGTCGTTTTAGCACTAAACCATAGGGTGTGTTTGAGTGGTAAATAAATTTTAGTGCTGCATAAAAGTTTTGCGTCGAAGGCTTTACTGTAGTGTGAATACTGAATACTTCAAATATTACAACGTTGAAAGTTGGAACAGCGTTGAACCAGCACGCATCACTTTTAACACCATAATAATTATCTACGGTCAGAAATTAAAATGAGCTTCGAGCAGTATACATGAAGGTACATCTTACCGATGTTCTAAGTGCATTTCATGTGGAAAACCTCACTAGAAAGAAAGATAGAAAGAAAATCGTTTATTTACACAGTACCTTAAACAAGGATCACATTTGAACAAATTAAAAACTACCATAAAATTAAAATAATGGGTCATGTTTACACGCGGCTCCATATCAAGCTATACATTTCCAGTATAAGCTGACCTCTCATTGTATGGAAATCCTGTACAATGAGAGATCAGCTTATACTGGAAATGTATAGAAAGAAAAGAAAAGAAAGAAATAAATATATTTTATTTGGGAGACGCACAAGAAATACAAAGAGTAAAATTAATAATAAAAAGGAGCTAGAAGTCGCTTGATATGTATCCGTGTGTCCCTCACGGCCGAGCAAAATAGGTTAAAATTGCTGTATTGTTGGTTTGTGCTCTAAAATCCTTTAAACTCCTTAGTAACAAATCTATAACTTCTTAGTACTTTACAATAAAAACATACAGAACACTTTTCCTAAGAAACATTCCTCTAGGAAACCTTAATCCTTAATCGTAAACCCTCTGTCAAAAGCAAGTATCATAGAATAGAATACTACAATACAATACAAATTAATACAACAATACAATACAAATGAATACAAAAACAACAACAACAATACGCAACAACAACAATAAACAATAACAATATGATCCAACCGTAGAACATACTCTATTTCTCTCAAAGCAAACCAACAATTTATCACAAGGTGCGCTATCACTAATCCAACACAAGCACAGAAACCCTTTAATATCCGCCGGAGTGTTGTTATATTGAATAGAAACGCGGGTACAAGTGACCGGCGAGAATGACGGCCGTTACGAAACTTAAGGTACACACACACAGCTTATGATGGCGGCAATACCGAGCAATTAACGGCAATTGCTAGATTATAGCAATTATTGCTAGAGATAAGTCTGTAAAGTGAGGAAATTATTTTTTTACCAAATTGACTACTAACTTAAATTGACCGTATTTTCAAAAGACTACTGTTATTCATTGATTGTAGGAAATGGCTATAAAACGACGATAAACAATAAATTTTCATAACATTACCTCCATACTAAGAAGCGATGTGAAGCAATAGGTATTGCAGCGTAGAGCTGACTGCTAACACGCCGGGGACTCGAACCCCGGCGTGAGGTAGCTAAAAAATCAAACTCACGCAGCGAATACGCGTAAAATGTATTATTAATAAAACCATCCGAAATAAAGAAGAATAATAACAAGTCAAAAAAAATATTAAAATTCAGTCGTTGGAAATTGTAAAAGGCTACCAAAAAAAATATCATAACAAGATTTTCGGAGAAAAACTTATGAATGTTTCCAAATATTTAGGAATTTAAGTATTCTGACGAATTTAAATTCGATTGCAATCGTACGAAATTCGTGCCGCTCTATAAATTGTTTAACACAAATAAGCTCAAGATTAAGGTTTTTCTTTACGTAATTGGTTAAGATAAATTTTAAAGAGAACAAGATCTGATATTGAGAATTTAGGAAAGCACCTTAAAAATAAAATGTCACACGTCGGTATAACACAGAACACTTCTATTATATTGATGGTTGGGCGTTATTGCGCCACATAAATGACTTATTTAGCACCTGATGTCCAAGGTACTGGACCTGTGTCGTCGACCTTGCTCGGCAACGATCCTGCGCTTCTCTCCGCAAGCTCGCTCGGACTTCGGCAGCCGGCAGACGATGGAAGAAGACAGGCGAACAATAAATGGCAGGGTAAGGCCAAAAAATGTGGCCTTTCAAACAATCTAAGAAAAAGGAAATCTTCTTAGATTAAAGAAGAAGGCACAAGTAACAAGAATACGGAACCTATAAAGGGATTACTCACCAAAGAAAATAGTGACGAGAAATTCCAGGGAACGTACAGTCGATTGTATCCGCTGACTACTCACATATCGTGGTTAAACATTAAAAAACTGAAATTCACTTTCGAAGAAAGATTCAATATTATTGAAAAAATATCAATTCAGTAGGAATTCCAACGACAGAATGCCTTAAATTTTTTACTTCTTGACATTGTTCAGAAAAATTGTCATTTTTTGAATATTCAAAAAAATAACAGGAAAACCGAAATGACTCGTAAAAAGAATTTAATCGAAATGACAACAAAAAGTATCTAATTGCAGGAATTATACTGCAGTATGAAGCAACATAATAAACAGCGCAAATACATGAATATTACCATATTCATGGGGTTCCGCTGTTTACTCGTATTATATCCAACGAGGCAAACGGAGTATGTAAAGATCGTAGCAGGTGGCGTTCTGTAGTTTCTGCCTACCCCCATGGAAGAAAGCGTGAGTTTATGTATGTGTATGTATGTAAAAAAAAATGTTCCACCGCCCTCGGCAATAATTGCTAAAAATACTGTTCGTGTAAGGGAAGCTTTATGGAACTACCGATTTAGATTCCAAGGGACGTTTCGGGAGAAAATAGAATAGAATAGAATAGAATACTCTTTATTATGTACACCATAAAAAATAACAGATATAAATGTAGACATTTTACACAGGGTGACACAATGGGCGGTCTTATCGCTAAAAGCGATTTTTTACAGACAACCTTTGGATGGATTCAAGGGAGAAGGAGAGACAATAATGCAGGTAGTCAGTGGTGTACCATTTACATATACAACAAATACATACATACATAAAACATATACTTATCTACATATAATATATACAATAATAAACATGAAATAGTGTAATTAAGGGAGGATTTTTCTTTCTTTCATGTTATTGTAAGTTTTTTGTTAGGCAAATCCTTGAGATTTAGAGATCATCCGTGAAGATTACAGATCGTGGGCTGGCTTAAAATAGGTTGCCTCGTCCTTTGAGGATTTGTAAGAAGTACCTGTTTTTCTTCTACTATAAGTAAAAAAAATCTTAGAATAAATTTTCGTTACAATAAATACACATCATGCACTTGAAAGAAAAAATATAAAATCATAAAGTTGAAGTAAAAAGTTAACAACTCCTTCATAAATCTCTCTCACAGTAAATTCTGACAGCACCCTATTTGCGTAACACACTATCAGTCACAATCTGAATCATTTTGAAGGATATTACTGAACCATTGTTCCATATGTTCCAAAAGTTTGTCTACTCAACAACGTTAATAACGCAATGAATGTCGTTGAACTGTCAAAATGAAACCCATTCCTACTGTTGCTGTGTTACGCAAATACCCCGTAGTAACTATGAAGATATCAAATAAACTCAATCAAATGAAACCCAAAGTCTTGATTTTTACTACTATGTTTAAGATATTTTTAGTCTACCCAGATGTGACTGAAAATCAGTATTTTTGATACATTCTAGGTATCTTAATAAGACGAATTATCAAACCTTCAGACTTCAAATCCCATACAATCTGTCTAGCCTTTTCTCAACTATATTGGGGTCAGCTTTTAGTCTAACCGGATGCACCTTTATACTAATATTTTACATGGACCGACTGCCTATCTGACCTCCACACCCCAGTTAATTGATAACACGATAACCCTAGGTGAATGGTTGTCAGATTTTTGGGCTTCTGACGACCCGTAACGACTGTCAAAGATCTACGAATGACAGCTGGAACCAACGGCTTAAAGTGCTTTCCGAGGCACGGAAGAGTCCCGATCTGTAATGGATGATCATTAGAGATCGGATATTCGGATGCATATCTACCTACAGTTGAGATATTGGCTAATATGAAATGAGCTTTTATATCGAAAAAATCTCGCTAACGTCCGATTTCAGTGATCAAACCGGACCAAATCAAAGCGATCGAAATGTAGTGATTAAAGTTGTTGTAGCCGAGGTAATATTCCTAATCAGGATATAGTACTTAATTTTATTTTGTTTATGTTTTTTTTTTGTTTTAACAAACACACACCACCCCACTCCCCTCTTACACCCTACATACACATATTTGCATCGGAAGTTAAACATTAATTTTAAATCAGTATTCATCTGATTTTTTTACAAAAATATGTTTTAAGAAGCCGCTTCCACACTCTCATAGCAAAAATTTACTTTAGGTAAATATGCATACGAATATCCGATCTCTGTTGATCATACATCTCCTAACCAACCGCGATAAGCGGAGCTTAACCTTTGAATAGCCCCGTGGGGCTGATATTACGTAGCCTCAAAAGCCATAAACCAAGCAGAAATTCAACTCATCTTTATAAACGCAAACACTGTTAATTGCAATACGCTATATCCCCAAAATTGTTCCCCAACATAACATACACGAATTCGAAACGGAATTCATTAGAAACGGCCCTTAATTTAGTAGTTCCAGCGTTGACTTGATCACTTTGAAATTTCTCCCAAGGGATATAGGATATTAACCTAGTGGCATAAATATTCCTGTATTATGTACTATAATTATATTAGGGAGAGGCTTGTTTTATTTAGGGGCTAGTGAGAGTGTGACAAAAACGGTTGAGCTGTTAAATTCTGGACATTAATGCCAGTTGTCCATGTCATGAGTATTTTGTTTGTCATTAAAAATATTTGGTAATATCTTACGCAGTGTAAAACTAGGTAGGCTAGGTCAAAGTTAAAGTCAATGAAATATCTATATTTGTAAAACATAGGTGTAAGGTACGACTACGGGTATAATTTTCGCGAGTTTATTGGGAGTGGCCAAGGGTCTATCGCATAACCAGCCTATTACGTTTCCAATGCTGGGACACAGGCCTCGTCTCTGTAAGAGGGAGTGGGCTATTATCCACCACGCGGGTCCAGTGCGGGTTGGTAGATGTCACATGTCTTCGAATGCTTGGTTCTAGGACATGCCGGTTTCCTCACGATGTTTTCCTTCACCATTTTGAGAGCAGTGGTGATGAAATAATTCACTCAAAAAAGGGAAGATTTATTTTAGACCGGGCCATGCCCGGGGCGTACCGTGTACGTGGACCAGGCGGGACACGGATCATGCACTGTGTAACATAAACTGCTTCATACAAAATGTATGTAACGTGTCAAATCGGTGCCCCGTCCGGGCCACGCACACGGTACGCCACGGGCATGGCCCGGTCTAATATAAATCTTCCCGAAAGCGCCTGTCAGGGTTCGAACCTCCAAAATACAGGCAGAGACCTATGTCCAGATATAGACTGCCATTTATATTCCGATGATGAGATAGTAATATCCGACCGGTTCTTGGTAGAGTCAAACGGGAATATATAAACAGTCCGGGAGTACCAAGGATGAAAAGACCATAATTATTATGCTGTTTATACTTACATACCTACGTAAATATCTTTATACGAGAGTATTTGTTTTAGGTCTACTGCCGTTAAACAACAAGGGAGAAGGTGGGATGAGCCGCTCTGCAGAGTAGTACAGGCCCTGCAGTCTCGACATGAATAGCGACAAAAATCTTTCGCTAAGTCGTATCGATGTCAAATTTCTTTAATAGATTTTCAACCTTATGCTTTGGAAATAAAGTTGAAAGTCTATTAAAGGAATTTGACATCGATACGACTTAGCGACAGATTTTTGTCGCTATCTAATGTCGAGACTGCCGGCCCAGGCCCAGAACAGTTTACTTAACACGTCGGCTACTACTGCGGAGCGTGCGCGACTGTTGGCTGTGTGTAAGTGGGAGTCGGGTCTTTGGCTTCATGCACTACCGTCATCGAACATAGGCATTTTGTTCAACGACACAATTTTCCGCCTCGCCGCTTCCCTGCGATTAGGAAGGAGCTCCTTGTCATTCTCCTCATCGCAGTCGACAGCGATGCGGAGGAATTTTTCGACGGCATATTTTAGTTTTTTAATAGTTTTAGTCAGGTTATCATATTTTAATAGTTAGTTAGTTAAAAATAATATACAAATAGTCTCATCGTTATACCGTAATTCCACGATTATATCTAATAAGCACACTTCAAGGTCATAAAGTTGTTGCCATACCTACAGACGTAGGCGTCGAAAGCGTACAGTTTCTCATGAATATTTATAACCCCATGTAGGGCATAAACTGCTTATGACTAACGATGTTTTGTTGGTTTTAATAACAAGCTTGTTTTAGAAAATCATTAGAACAATATGCTTATCGAGCGTATCCAAAACAACAATGATTGTCAAAGTAATCTAATCATATTTTTTTTTCTCTTTATAATATTAATTACAGTATTTACAATTAAAATATAATAACATAACCTGATTAAAACTATTAACAAACTAAAATATGGCGTCCAAAAGTTCCACTGCAAAAAAAAGGAAAAATACGAAAAAAAACATATTTTTACGAATATTAAAAACATTACCCTCTTTTCAGTCTTCGTCGCAGACGGGTAAACTGGAACAGACCACCCTACTTAACTTTGCTGTTTAATCTATACTTACTATTAAAATATAATATTTTAAAGAGGTATTTGTTTGTTTGTAATTTAATATTATAATATAATTATATACATATAATTTTAAAGAGGTATTTGTTTGTTGGTAAGTTTGTTTGTATGTAGGGGTAATCTCTGGAACTACCGGTCTGATTTGAAAAATTATTTTTGCATTTGATAGCCTAATTCTTGAGGAAGGCTATAAGCTATTTAGCATCACGCTAGGACCCTTAGGAGCCGAGAAAAAAGAAAAAACGAAGTGATATCGCGGGCAGGAGGCGATGCGATGCGACGGGGTGGATGGGTCGGGGGAACAAGAAATTTCACGCGGACGAAGTCGCGGACAGAAGCTAGTCCTATATAAATAATTATAACTTGTTACAGTCCATGGCGAGACATGTAGATCATAATCCTATTATGAAGACCCTTATTGTAACATATTTTAATGCAAATAAAAATATTCTATTCCATTCTATTCTCTTTTCCTACCGACAATTCGTTTGTCAAGCTTACACCCTAATTGCGTAACACTCTATAAATCACAATCTGAATCATTTTGAAGGATATTGCTAATCCATTGCTTCATATGTTCGAAAAATTTGTCTGCTCAACAATTTATAAATAACGCAATGAATGTTGTTGAACTGTCAAAATGAAAGCCGGAACACACTAACACTAGGAATTTCCCCGCTGGTTTGGCCACTGATCAATTTCTAAACCTTGATTTCCGTCGCCTAACTCGGATCGGTACCAGCACCCTTATTACGTAATACACTGTCCATCACAATCTGAATCATTTTGCAGCCTATTGCTAATCCATTGCTTCTTATGTTCGGAAAATTTGTCTGCTCAACAACGTAAATAACGCAATGAATGTTGTTGAAATGTCAAAATGAAACCCATTCCTACTGTTAGTGTGTTACGTAATTACCCCGCAGGACACTATACCTCATTATGAGTATTAACATAATAACAGTGACACACGTTCCGAAGTGTAATTTACAGCTAACGTATTTCATTAGCCGTGCTAATCTAAACGATGCGCCGACTAGGAGATCACGAATCACTGAGAGTTATAGTGAACAGTACCCGCGCGTACAAATGACATTTCGAACGTTAGAAAGTGACTGATAGACCGGTATGAGTGACAGACGCGACGCTCTACTAAGCTGGAACTTAACTAAACCTCGATTTTCCACATCTACGTGTACATACTATTATAGTACAGTATATATAGTATACAGTTTATACTATGTAGTCTGTTGTAAAAGTATCCGACGAAAACGTAAACAAACTCTGTTCAAGTTAAATTCTTTCATAATCACTCACTAAAGGGACTTGTAACATATTCATCATAAATCAATACAAATTGTAATTGAGAAATCATCAACGCAAATTGAAGTTATAAAATTAACTTCAAAAAGTTGCCAAATGAAAAACATATTTAAGGTGATTTATAATTATAGCTTCGGGTTTTAGTATCTGCGAATGGCTTCTGATCCATTTGTTTACATTTTCATTAGATACTTTTTGAACAGACAATACATTTTGTAAGTTCTTTATAAGTACGGAGCTTGCAAACAAGCACCTTATTATGACGCCAAGACAATGAACCGCAACGTCTTCATGTATTCAACGTGTTCACTTTTAATTGCGTCCGTGTCTTTCTACTTTTCAGGCTCCCGCAGACAGGCGCGACGCGACATCGCGACGCAACTTTTGTAGAACAATTTCCATAAAGTTTTCATAGGAATTATACTAGTATAGTCGCGTCGCGCTGTCGCGTCGCGACTATTTGCGGGAGCCTCTATATGGAAGTAAAAGATAGCAATATTTTTTGTCTTGTTTTATTGATGCTCTATATTTGATCTCAGTATTTTTACAGCTGGAGTAATGAGAAATAAACAAAGTGGCTACTTTTATTGGAACAGAAAATTTCTACGTTTGTTATAAAAATAGAACGTTTTAAGGTAACATTAGTCACCCACTAGTAAAAATGCAAAAAATATTGCTAAAGGCAAATAAAATTGATAAATGGAAAAAAACTGGCCGAGTGCGTGTCGGGCCACGCACAATGAAGGGCGAAGGGGGAGTTGGGACGAATAAAAAAAAAATGGAAAATGAATAATTATCCCAAGAACAAACTTAACTTTGTAGTTGAAAAACATGTTCTCCCGTACGTCGATACGTCACGGTCAATTCTCCACTGCAAATGTAAGTTTGCAATCGCAAAAAAATCCTTTTTTTTATGTGATAAAACTACAAATTAATGATTTTCGGACTTTTCTTTTACCTTGCTTTGTGCCAAATTTCATGATTCTAGGTCAACAGGATTTAACAACTATAGGTTTTGATTTATTTGCGAGTGTCATAATATGTCGCATTAATGCCCGTATTTTTTATTGCGTTGACTTAGAAGCTTTATTTTTTTTAAGAGCTACAAGTTACCGTAGAAACACGTATTTGGTATTAATTTCAACTTGATACCTCCACGCGTTTCTGAGAAAAAGAGTCTTGCCAGACTGACAGACAGACAGACAGACGGACGGACAACAAAGTGATCCAATACAGTTACGGTCCTATAGTAGTCATTCGAGAGGTAGTTGCTGAAAATCAGCGCTGTTGACGATAAGTTCGTCCGAAGTCACAGTATTTTGCTGAGCACAGACCTGTTCTTGCACAGATGTGACGCACTGCTTAATTGTTCTTATTATTGTTGTTGGTTTGTTACAAAAGTACACATTACATTTTTCCACTCTGCAATCGGCATTTTGTTCTTATTTTGATCGTTTGTTTGCTGTCATCACAGAACATATATACTCTTAGGGAGGTTGTCATTTGCCAGTGTCGCAACACAGAGCAATTTGTATTGTCTTTTTTCCCTGGCCCTAATATCAAGCAATAGACAAAATTGTCAAACTTTTATAGCTTGAATACGAGGCTTTTGGCTATTTTGTATGTGTGTTTTCATGAATTGACACATACAAAATTCATGTTGAATTCATGTCATTTATTTGTAATGTGCGTTTTGTTTATGCAGAATAAACTATTTTTCTTTCTTTTTTCTAAGAGGGTTACGTTGTTTCCTTTTGAGGTACGGAACCCTTAAAACATTAAAAAAGCTCCTAAACTAGAGCGAACTATTTTACCAGTACTTTTCCTGGCACAGAGAGATGGCCTGAGTCCCTGTAGTGGAAACAAAAATTCCCGATTTTGCTTAGGACTTTTGCGAAATTAAAAAGAAAATAATGATACACAACTAGTAGGGAGTTGAAAAGCTAATCTAAGTAGACGCTACGCTAAGTAGACTAAATCATTGTCACACCGAGATATGAGACGTTCTGTCTGTTTGCATAATACATGCATTACCGCGATTTATAACGCGCGTTCCCGCGATGTGGCGCGATGTGCCGCGATACCGCGTCAACGCTATTGTGACTATATATAATAAGATAATGTTAATATGTACGGATTTTCCTTTTGAATTTTATATTAGATTTAATTGTTACTTTTAATGGTTTTTTAATTAAAATATTTAAGTACTAAAATTTTGTAGGTCTATTTATCAGCTTATATCACCATCATAATCCGCCTAGCCTTTCCCCAAACATGTTGGGGTTGGTTTCCAGTCTTACCGGATGCAGCGAAGTACTGTCACTACCCGTAACAATTAATAATATAATTGTCAAAGATCTGTACATGACAGCCGAAACCAACGCCTTAGGCTATTTATAAACTAACATGACGAAATATTACTATAGAAATAGATCCGAAACTTCTAGGTATTGTTTCGGTTATCTATTTTTGGCCTGTGTTTCTTCCCACATGGACGTCGTGTGACGTCTATAGACGTCAAACAACAGTTTGGTTCCAAATACCACCTCCGTTTAGCCGACTTTCTGACGCTTACTGGCAATTTTTTATTTTAGGATATAATTTTATTGTAATTGACATAAGTTAAATACCTTTAATATTTGCATGACCGACAACCGATAAAAAAGGACCCGAGAATTGTGTTAAGTTAAATAAATTCCCACCATTTATGTACCTAATAATCTATATATAGCAAATACAGACATCATTCATTCATTTTTTCTTGGTGTGTTTTTTTGTGCTGGCATAAGAACATCTCTCAAGTCACCTATGATCAGAAGTGGACCTTTGAGCTTCTTAGTATTTATAAAAATGGTACAGTACAATAATTATCTTAATGTCCCTCGAGAATCATCGCATTTCCGAATACAAACGAATGCTAATTTCCATATCCATCAATTATTAGATTTATTATTATTATTTATTATTTATTTCTTTTTCCTGTCGACAGCGATGCGGGTGAATTTTTCGATGCCCTATGATTCTTTTCCTTCTTTCTTTTATTATTTTTATTTATTGTTATTTAGTTGTACATACTATTAATATTATTTGTAGATTATTTAAGATATATTATTATTTTCGTAACTTTATAATCTAAATATTCATTTAAAGTTTTAAAATGTATTATAAGTTTACCACCTAAGAATACCTATATGTGGAATGCAATAAAAGTAATTAGAATTATCGTGTATAACAGTTTGAATTCAGAACTAATAATTTTATTGTTGTTACGCGTCAAAACATATATTTTCAACTCATAGGTACTTCAAGTAACAATAATACCATCTGTCGTTGACCTCAAAAAAAAACATCAAATCTTATTTATTTTGATTTCATCGGGTTTAGATATCGGTACTCATCACGTCTGCAGAGTTATGCTAGCTAATTTAATTTGACCCTGTATACAACCCATAATTAGAGTGATAGGTATATGTATAAATATAAATAATATATGGTTTACTTGTGTTGTTTGTGGTACACTATAACAAAAAAATATCTGTTCCGTGTATTCAAATGGTACTTTCATTAAAACACATCGGACTATAAATGATAAGATTTTAATAGCAGTTGTTAACGTGACTGATAAGATAAGAGTGTCGAGATTTCTTATAGTTTATATGCCAAGGTCGGACGCCTGAAGTGATGAACAAATTTTTGTTGATACCTAACTTAAATTAAGCAATGTTGTAACTAAAACAAAATATGTATATATTTACTCAAACTAACAAATTTACTTTTAAATTTGCTGAAATAATACAGGAAAACACTCAAATGTTTGTTGAATTCGTCTGTCCTCGTAATTTTTTTTATCTATAATCAATTAAATACCTATACGCAAAACAGTCATCTTTTCACATCAGCCCTATATTTGTTTTCAATAGTTCTCTACTTAATTTCGTCACTTGAGATACAAGTATTTTATTGCATTTAACTAAAGTGCACAATAAAATTTTATTGCAAAATCAATCAACCGTTACTTCATGGCCCAGTTTCTGAATTGAGAATTTGATGTTGAGAACATGTTAAACTCTACTTTGGCATTCAATCAATCAATCAACAACAACAACACATCACAATCACACACACATACACAACACACACACACACACAACAATACACACACACACACAACAATACACACACACACAACAATACACACACACAACAACACATCAATTCACACACACACACACACGCATACTACCACAACAAACACACACACACACACACACATACTACCACAACAAACACACACACACACAACACATTAATTTCAGACAGTATTTACAGTCCTTATTAGTCTGCTTAAAGTGATGCTCGCAAATTCACAACTTCTTTGCGGAAAACGTAGGAAAATTAGATTTTCGCGGACTTCGTTATAGTAATCACCTTAAGTAAAGCTACAATAGAGTGTGACATGCGTCAACTTCAAATTCATACATCAGAAACCGGCTGCTTATCAGCAAGACTTACAAAACACTCACTACTCATTCCTCTGGTTCTTGCAAAAATATACGCCGTAAGTTTTCTTAAGAATAAAAAGTTACATACAGTTGTTATGGTATTTCTAAAGATAGACACTGACCTCATTGGTGTTCCACCGGTGCCTCTGTGCTGCGAAGTGTTCAGCTCTGGGTAGGCTTTCCAAATTCTCTGGCAATTTGATAGGCTCGCCATCTGTAACAAAGATTTTAGACCTAAATAACTTGGTATACCAAAAGATACATCATAATTTTCAGGCACTACAGAATAGTTTATTGGACTTTCTTAGTTTATCTTGAATATTTACCAACATTGGTGAAGGAAAAATTCCGTAACACACCTTTAATAACAATCCGACGGATTTTGAAGGAGGCTAATCCATTGCTTTTATGTTTGAAAAATGTGTCCGGTCGACAACGTAAATCACGCAATGAATGTTTTTGAATTGTCAAAATTAAAGACATTGTCATTGTTAGTGTGTTACGTAATTACCTCGCAGGATTTATAGTTAATACGTCTAAAATCGCCAACCGGTCTTGAGCAAGCGTGGCGATCAATAATCAACCTATAATGTTCACACTGCTGGGACACAGGCCTCCTCTCTTCGAGAGGGAGTGGGCTATAATCCACCACGCGGGCCCAATGCGGGTTGGTAGATATCACATGTCTTCGAATTTTTGGTTCTCGGAGATGCCGGTTTCCTCACAATGTTTTGCTTCACCGTTTTGTGAGCAGTGGTGATGAAATTGTTTACACAAAGTAAAGTGCCTGCCTGAGTTCGAACCCATGACCTTACAACTCGTAAGTCGGGGCCGTTACCACTGGACTTACACTGCTTCCTGGTGGCGATCAATGCTCGCGCGTTTTCTGTATGATAAGAGGCCTTTGCCCTGCGGTGGGACAGTAATAGACTGGTATTTTTATTATTTATAGAATAGTTTAGTTAGTTGTAGCTGCTGCCCGCGACTTCGCCCACATGGATGTTGGAAATTGTCCCCCGGGAACGGGCTACCGGGACAAAAAGTAGACTATGTTACTCCTTATAACACTAGTGGCTCTGTGAGCTGTAGACCTCGCGAGTCTGTCTTTGCATAGCTTAAAACTGAATAAATGTTCACCGCGCACCTTAAAACAAAAAGCGCGAAATGGCTGAATATTTTTTTTACGTTTTCAACCCGCAATATCTCCGCCGTTTTGAATAATTTCGAAAAACTGAATTGACAAAAAGAAAACATATAATTATCGAACAAAAACAAAACAAAAACAAGTAACAAAATTTCACGAGAATTGGTTGAGAAATGCGAACTTTAGAGGAGAACAGCCATCCGGACATACGAAAGCATTTTTGTCCAAGCTGAAACGGAGACGCTTCGTGCTTGCTCGGTCAATTAGCTATCTGCCAGTGAAAGTCCCGTCAAAATCGGTCCAGCCGTTTTGGAGATTAGCCGGAACAAACAGACCGACAGAAAAACTCACAAAAAAATAAACATTGCTATTTTGTTGTAAGTACCTACCGTATATACTTCCCTGCGCATTTAATAAAAAGCTGTTATTTTGACTTTACAAACAGACCCTTCAATTTTATTTATTTGTATAGAAGATAAATACAAACTACCACAAATAAAGTTAAGGTTGAGAATCCCCTCTCCTATGTTTAACTATTACATCTGACACCAAAGTATTGAGTTAAACTATTCAAACTGACAGAGACAGCTGTGAATGGCTAACTACGAGTAGGTATCTATCTTAGCTCAACATTTGTGATCTAGAGCAACTATGTTCGACACAACAAGTGCAACAAGAGACGCAGAACTTGTTACTATAAGGTGCAGCGCAGACGGCACACTTCTTGTGCGATCGAATCTGCGGCGCACACAAAGTCTGCATGGCGCGCAAAAAGTCGGTCGCGGATTTTTCACAGACTCAACGCACACGACGCACATCTTCGATCATTCTGTCGGCAGAGCTGTAGGGACGTAGACGCTATGGAAATCGTGCAGAGATCGAAAGTATTATTTTGTACATGAAGTACAGAAAGCGGAATAAACATTACAGCACACTTCTTCCCACATTTTTCTATTTAAATGTCTATCATGATATTCTGCCTTAGAAGTATCATAAATTGCTGGTCTGTTTTGTATTTCTTGAATTAACATCGTTACATCGACCTCTGGCGCCATGATAATAGATCGCGTGCGTTACGTCCACCCCTAGCAAATGCAGATTGCCGACTAAAGTGTGCGCTGTCGCCTGTCTGCGTTAGCGCGCGTTGAAGCAAACGTTCAATTTTTTTCACAGACTTTTTGTGCCGAGCGGCGCGGCGCGGCGCGGTGCGGTCTGCCCGAATTACACGGATTTTTTGTGCGCCGGACTTTTTGCGCGTCGTGTGCGTTACTGCATATAATTGCATAGGTTCTATTTTCACAGACTAAAAAGTGCGTCACGGATAGTCTGTCGTCTGCGCTGCACCAAATCGTACCGTTTTAACTGAGCTAACTGACCACCGGGGTAGTTACGTAACACACTAACAGTAGGAATGGCTTTCATTTTGACAGTTCAACAAAATTCATTGCGTTATTTACGTTGTTGAGCAGACAGATTTTTCGAA
Organism: Dryobotodes eremita; assembly: GCA_917490735.1. Taxonomy (NCBI): domain Eukaryota; kingdom Metazoa; phylum Arthropoda; class Insecta; order Lepidoptera; family Noctuidae; genus Dryobotodes; species Dryobotodes eremita. The sequence continues at coordinate 3,041,319 of OU823254.1, read as the reverse complement.
CATATGAAGCAATGGATTAGCAATATCCTTCAAAATTATTCAGATTCTGAATAAGTGTGTTACGCAATTAGGGTGCCGGTGTGATTTTATTGAGGGGATATGAGATATAGATAAATGAATATTCAGATTGTGTAGGTTTAAGGAGTGTTCGTTTTTGTCTGTGCTTATAAATGTCTGTTTTCTTTTATGTACCTGTTTGTATATGAGTCTTGTTGCTTGAAATAAACATTTTTTTTTTAAATATTTTTCGTTTTTATTATCATTTCAAAATCAAAATATTTTAATTTCACATAAACCTACATGCGCACTTATGAAACGACAGAAGCTAGGTGCACGGTTCCAATTGGTCGTTTCCTATGGAGAAGATCCGGCAAGAAACTCCACGGTTACTCTTTTAAAAATAATTGGCTTTTACAATGTTTTCAAGTTAAAGTGTTAATAGGTATGGGAGGACTGTGTAGGCCTGTCAACAAGTAACAGGTACTCCACAAAATATAAAAAGGTCTACAAATCTACAGTCTACAAATTAGGCTTACAATTACATTACATTATAATTATCAACCCAAAAATATATTCTCAAAGAATCGAATACTCATGTATTGTTTTTTTTTTAAACCGACCAAGAGCATTTCAATCCACGCACAATACAGGATTCCGTAGTTGGGATGAATTTATCCCAATAACAAACTTAACACTGTAGTTGAAAAACATGTCCTCCCATCCATCGATATGCGTCACGGTCAATTCTCCAATTGCAAATGTAAGTTTGTTATCGCAAAAATATATTTTATTATGTGATAAAACTACAAATTAACGATTTTCGGAGATTTTCCTTTACTTGTGCTGTGAGACCTTGTTTCTTGCCAAATTTCATGATTCTAAATCAACGGAAAGTACTGTGTAGGTTTTGATTTATTTGCGAGTATCAAAATATGTCGCATAAATGGCCTTATTTTTTATTGCGTTAACATAGAAGCTTGATTTTTTAGAGCTCCAAGGAACTGTAGACCTACGTATTTGATATTAACTTCAACTTGATACTTCCACGCGTTCCTGAGAAAAAGGGTCTTGACCAACTGACAGACAGACGGACGGACAACGAAGTGATCCTACAAGGTTTCCGTTTTCCTTTTGAGGCACGGGACCCCCTAAAATTTTAGTTCGTATGAAACATCGCAGCAAAGGTTCCAAATTGTAGAGAAATGTCGACAAAAATTCCATTGAATTCATCATAACTGACAAATAGACTTCATAAACAGACCGAAAAGTAATTGCTTATCATTATCTCTTATCATTATCCAGTTGCGTTTTACAACAGCCACAGACAGACTTGAGCCAGAGACATGAACAGCTTGTCCACTTTCTCGGAAACCACAGAAACAATTAAGTATCATGCAAATTCAAACTTCCAGTACTAAGTCCTCCAAGAACTGGGCTAGGGAAGTAAATACCTCAGTCCGAATAACAATACATGCATGGTGCAAATATGCCAGGTATGCTGAGTAGAGGTATAGAATAGAACAGAAGGTTGGCTCCGTAGAGCGAACCAAAACAGGCGCACGCACACATAGACACGCTTCACGTACAGCGAGTGCAAGCGCACTGGCGACTATAGTCTGTAACAAAGGTATCTGATTAAAATGTAAACAAAGGAATCAGAAAACATATTTTACCTATAGATGCCAATTCGTAGTGCCATTTACAAACGGAGTTGATTTGGTTATTTGAATACTTAAACCCGATTTTTTTATTTTATATCACCTTTAATTTTTTTTTTCATTTGGAAATTGAGGTGAATTTTATGACGTCGATTTTCGTCGGTGATATTTTAATTACAATTTAATCATGTTATCCAAATAATATACCTTTTCCCAATCCAATTAAATCCAAAAATCCAAAATCCAATGTGCCTGTGTGAAATGTTTTGGTATTGCATATATAGGTATTTTGTGTCAATAAACTTACTTTTTTTGTCTTTTTTTATCATAATTTTTGAGAAAAGTGGTAAAATATAAAGTAGAAACCTTCAGAACACTGATGAATGTGTCACTAATTCCCTGTAATGAGTGATTACGTAAGAATTTTACCTCAACAGGGATTATTTACCCTTTCATCAGACACTTTGGGAACAGATAGTATGCGTCTATGTGTGAGAGCGCCCGTTTTCGCTTATTGTACGGACCGGACCTTCTGACCTATTCTGTGGTGCAAGAATGCTGGCTATGCTGAGTAAAGGTGAGGAATTCTCAGCAGACGCACATAAATTGTATCCGCGGCCGGCTAGCCAAATTTATTGATGTCTAAATCTTGTTGTGGGACTATCAGTCCACAGAGTGGGACATTAGTTTAGTGATGGATGAAGTGGAAGGGAGTGTGTTTATTGAGTTCCAGAAGAGAATGATTGTTTTTTGGACTTGTATTTCTAGATGGAATCTGTGTAAAGGAAGTTTGAACTGCGGGGTAGTTGCGTAACACACTAACAGTAGGAATAGCTTTAATTCTGACAGTTCAACGACATTCATTGCGTTATTTACGTTGCTGAGCAAACACATTTTTCGAACATATGAAGCAATGGATTAGCAATAGGCTTCAAAATGATTCGGATTGTGATAGATATCGTGTTACGCAATTACGGTGCTGGAGGTAAGTTTGAAAATTAGATTTTCGGTTAGGATTAAATCGATGGACGAATAAACGATATTAGCCTGTATTTCGTAACACGTTTGGACACACACTTAGTAATTATAAATAGCTGCTCACCCTAAAGCTATTGTAACTTAATAAAAATCTCAAATTCACTGACAGACAACGAACAGACTAAACCACTGGATCTAGAAACATGAAATTTTGCGCACGAGTCGCTAAGGAAGGATTTTTTAAAGTTTGAAAGTAAGTATGTTGGTAGGTAAGGGAATTCGTAATTTTTACCAATGAGAATTCCATCGGCCGGGCGGGCTTGTTAATCATAAAAAAAAACATTTAAATATCTTTCCAGTTCAAAGTCGCGCCTGTTTGAAGGAGCCTTTATGTAATTTGGAAATAATACTTGTAACATACTCTTTATATCAATAGTGTCAATAATCTTCGAGAAAGTATTCAGATAGCAGTATGGCCCAGTGGTATCGGCCCCGACTTACGAGTAGTAGGTCATGAGTTCGAACCCAGGCAGGCACTTTACTTAGTGTATTTAATTTCATCACCACTGCTCTCAAAACGGTGAAGGAAAACATCGTGAGGAAACCGGCATGGTCTAGAACTAAAAATTCGAAGACATGTGACATCTACCAACCCGCACTTGGTCCGCATGGTAGATTATAGCCCATTCCGTCTCAAAGAGAGGAGGCCTGTGTCCCAGCAGCGGGAACATTATAGGCTTATTATGCCAGCTCAAAAGAAACGACAATGAGAAATAAATCTAACCAATGCCAGCAAAAATTCCCACAATAAAAGCTTGTTGCCATCCCAAAAGTACATACTGACTGATCCAAAAAAACACGTCCTCTTTATTTTTCACAATTTCCCGAAACTAACTCGCCCAAAAATCCAGTAGAGAAGTAAAGCGCAAATAAAACAGTAAACTGTGCCCGAACGAGGTGAGAACTGCCCGGTTTTTGGCAGCATTCGTCAAGAATGTCTGCACTGCTACCGGGGCCACTGCCTTCCAAACAACCGCATTATACCACCCCCCGGACGATCCAAATCCGACCTTATCTCACGAGCCATAAAGACCCGAATGAGCGCATTCATAATCATGTATTTCGAAGCAATCGTCCAACTTGTTGAAATTCCGCCGCCGTCCGCTTTAGCGACTGCAAAATTAACTTTAACATCCCTGGCTTTCACTTGATCTTTATATCTAAGAGATAAGATTCGTTTTGGCTTGGTTTTTAGTTGTAGTAGTGAGGGTTCTAAGTTGGTAGGGCGTATAGGATGTAGGAAATTCGCTAGCCAAGCTTTTGGTCTAGTGCTCGCTAATTTCGCACCCAATCGTGGCTAACGGATAACGTGGGCGACATTCTTTGCTTTTATTTAGTCAGAATATTTTTTTTGGGGGTCAGAGGTAGGTATTTGAGATGCGGTTAACGTCTCTAAATAATTTCGGTGAGATCCCAGTTGGGACAGTCGGCGCTTACTGTGCAAAAACTAGTGTAGGCTCTACATACTGCTGATGAAGCAACACTCAACAGTAATATAAAGCCTTTTTCCTTAAATTCTTTAGTCCAGGTTTCTTCCCGATGGTGTGTGTAAGCGTTTAACTTGAAAAGTATGAAAATATGTAAAAAATTATAAGTTAATTAAAAATTTTACTCAAACTCAAAGCATTTATTTCAAATAAACCAATTACAAACACTTTTGAATTATCAAGAGGCCGGTCGGTCAGAAATATGAAGCTAGTTCATTTAAAAAATATTAAGTTTTCAACCCCTAAGTTGAAAATCAAGGACAAATTTTAATCCTGCACTTTATTTTTTACTTCTGGGCCACCACGACATTACGTAAAACACAGTCAAATCATTTATTTCAAAGAGGCACATATAACTAAGGCACTTTTGAACGTCAATATTTACAAAAAAATTGAATTGATTGCAGTCACCCCTTACAAAAGGTAGTTTCGTATGGAGAAGAATGCGCAAGAAACTCCACCTCAATATTTTGTATACCTACATTTATTATATAATTATATGTGAATACGATGCACCTAGAATAAAATTACTATACTACAATAGGTAAAAAGAATTAAAACTGAAGCAGTGACAGACAAATTAATTATCTGATTGATACATAGTGCTCCCATATTACATTTACAAACATTGTAAAAGTATACGACTTTCCTAAACTTATTTGAACAAATAATAAGTCACTATGATATTTAAAGTAATCACAGATGTGTAAATCAATGTCATAAATAAATTAAATTAGCAACAGTTTGATTCTTTCTAGATCAAAGAGAATCAAATTATCAATGAGCTAGATCGTCATCATCTACAATTGTAGTTCAGTACCCAATTTCATATTCGTTAGCTACCTCTTTTGTCAAACTGGTTACATAAATAATCAAACTATAAATAAGTTCATCAACAATACAATACAATTAGATAGTGTGTTACTTAATTAGGGTGCTGTTTAGTAAAATGTTACGCCCGGTTACTATGTCCAGCACCCTAATTGCGCAACATGGTGTGTTGTGCAATCACAATCTGAATCATTTTGAAGCCTATTGCTAATCTATTGCTTCATATGTTCGAAAAATTTGTCTGCTAAACAACGTAAATAACGCAATGAAAGTTGTAGAACTGTCAAAATGAAAGCCATTCCTACTGTTAGTGTTTTACGTAATTACCCTATAGTTTGCACTCGCGAATTGTATTGTTCACAGTGGCACAGGTCGATACCCGTGCGACTGTTATCATTTACCCACGAGCCCCCTGTTCGTGTTCAAAACATGATCAGCAAAATGATAAATACATTTCTCTGTTGTATTCGTGGATTCGTGATTGATTACAAATGTGGTGTTTATCTAAATTACTTTGAACAGCAACTGTCACTGCTGTTTGTTGGTTTCAGATTGGGGTTAGATTAGGAGCTACCAATGCAGACTCATTGTGATGTCAGAGGCTCTTTTGCTAGATATGGTCTGTTCATGGAAACTGAAAGTACTTAATAGCAATTTACATTTTGATATTAAAGAAAGAAAAACATCTATTTATAGTATAAATAAAAAAATACTTATGCCAAAACACGATAAATGACACAGTTCCGATCAATCCTAAGTTATCGTCAAGTCTATAAGAAGTTCTTTGTTTTCTAAATTGATCACGATGTCAGTCAACTCTCTAAAAGATTAATAATATAACATAACTTAACTTCACGCCTAAATTCCCCGAAGGATTAGGCAGAGGTGTACCTATAGTAAACCCACATTTCGCCAATTATGATTAAGTCCTAAGTGTATCGCAAAGACATTTGTCGCCGAGTATGCTATAAATTACTGAAAAAACAAAAAAAAAATTACGAAAGAATCATTATCGACGATAGATATAAATTATAGGAAAACCTCATTGTAATCACTAACTGATAATAGTTTTATAATTCAAAAGCAATTCAGGTTTACTTGTCATTTAAAGAAGACGAATTTTGTTAATAATATCTTATCAGATCTTGTTTTAATCGATATCGAATAAGTTAGACATGTATTCGACCCAGCCTCTATAATCTAATTATGATTATAGTTAGTATCAACTAGATCCCTTCCTCTTCTTAAAGAAAAATTACTTTTAAAAACCATTGTTTATGTGTTAAGCAAAAATCGACCAGCAAATATAGGGTAGGATGGCCGTGGGCTAGGTGGAGCGATGATCTGGACATGGTGGTTGGTAGCAGCTGGGTGAGAGTAGCCGAGGATCGAGTTACATGGCATGGGATTGGAGAGGTCTATGTCCAGCAGTGGACTGCTGTAGAATAATATGATGATGGTGATAATGAAAAATAGTAGCATTTTGATTCCTCCAGACTGTTTCTTTTAACTATGAAAAACTAGCTGTTGTCCGCGGTTTCGTCTGAGTGGAGGTCGGATAAATAGTATTGAAAAAAGTATCATATGTCATCCAGCACCCAAATTACGTAACACACTATCTATCACAATCTGAATAATTTTGAAGCCTATTGCTAATCCATTGCTTCATATTTTCGAAAAAAAAATCTGCTCTACAACGTAAATAACGCATTGAATGTTGTTGAACTGTCAAAATGAAAGCTATTCTTACTGTTATTGTGTTACGCAACTACCCCGTTGGTCATGGTCTATTCGTGACCAGACAGACGGCCCGACAGACAGACAATTACTTTCGCGTTTATAATATTATGTATAGAAGTTAGATATGGATACTTACTATGGATAAGCATTGAGATAATCTAGTATGATATTACCCAAAAAAGAAACATATTATATACAAATACAAGCAAATAAATCATCTCGGCGTATGCATTAATAAAAACCTCAGTATCAAAGATCTTCGCTATAAAACAAGGTCACTTAGAGGGCGTAATATAATCTGTTATCAAAACGATTACTCAGCAATTTCGGCCTAGATATGAACGTTAGATAAAACGAAATATATAGAATTAGTCCAAAGTAATAAATATTGTGCAAAGTTCTGCGATATGCACATGAGTATGTAACTGAATTATAATTATATGCCGTTAGTTAGTCTGTGGTTTTGGGTATAAGATTAAAACGGTTAAAATTCAGCGAGTGCTTATCTGACCTCCACAACCCACTTACTGGTAACACGATACCCGTTGGTAAGATTGATCGTCAGACTTTCGGGTTCTGACTACCCGTAACGACTGTCTACAAATGACAAATGACAAATCAAATCAAAATATTTTATTTCACATAAACCTACATAGACACTTATGAAACGTCAGAAGCTCGGTGCACGGTGATAATTGGTTGTTTCCTATGGAGAAGAGCTGGCAAGAAACTCCACGGTTACTCTTTTAAAAATAAGGGGTTTTTACAATGTTTTCAAATTACAGTGTTAACAGCCAGGACCAACGACTTAACCTGCTTTCCGTGGCACGGAGGGGTCTTGGTATCTAATGAATGGTCACTCATCCACGGACTGACCTCGGCAAGCGTTGCTCAACCTTGAAGATAAACCCTTGCGACTGTTATTATTTACCCACGAGCCCCTCCTACGTAAACCAGCACCCTAGTTACGTAACACTATCTATCACAATCTGAATAATTTTGAAGCCTATTGCTAATCCAATGCTTCATATGTTCGAAAAAATTGTCCGCTCAACAACGGAACGCAATGAATGTTGTTGGACTGTCAAAATTAAACCCATTCCTACTGTTAGTGTGTTACGTAATTACCCCGCTGGGCTAATTTTACATAAATTCATAGGAAAGTTAATAAAGATGATAGGTAGCTTCTGAATCATTTTCAGGCTTCTCTCATCCCATAAGGAACTAACTTTCGCCCGCGTGGAGGTCGAAAATTATCACACGAGAACCTACCACCATGCAGGATAAAAAGTATCCTATGTCCTAATCTAAGTCACGGTCTACCTGTGTGCCAAATTTCATCAAAATTTGTTCAGCCGCTAAGGCGTAAACGGTAACAGATATACAGACAGGCAGAGTTACTTTCACGTTTATAATGTTAGAAAGAATTAAAAATATGGGTTATTATGTTAATTTTAGTACACAAACTCACAAAGTGTATCGTCTTTTTGATTATTCTTAGATTGTTCATAATTTTATTATGACGGCTTTATTAATACTAGAGGTTGCCCATTGGTCTAAATTCAACCTTAATTCATTATAAATAAAGCACAAATATCTATTAGGCAAATTGTAGGTTAAACAAAATAGGTTTCATTCTACTCTTTATTTTTTATAAACCTTTACTTTGGTCATCTGAATCCAAAGCAACCGTTTGTTTACATGGCATTACATGCGTGTGTGTCAAATACATGGTAGTGTGTGTAATGTTTTTTTTTTTATTGATTTAATGTATTTTTTTAGCAAAATTTAAAAAAGATATTAGCATTCTACACTCCTTCTCTATATAAACTATAAGTGTGCGAAATTTCATACTCCTCCGTCCGCGCAATTTTCATAAAAAGGGGTACAAGGTTTTTGCTTCACGTATTAATATAATATAATATATAATAATAATTATCGCGAGATTGTGCCTACATACACAATCACTTAATCAGCCTATAATGTTGATGTTTTTTTTTTCATGATTAATTTGTTATTGGAATAAATTCATCCCAACTACGGTATCCTTCATTATGCGTGGTCCGACGCTCACATAGCCGGTTTTTAGTTATAAAATCACACATACACCCCGCAAATCGTTGAGCTCCTTAAGTCCTGACTTCCTGAGTCGAGCTGCTCGGTTACTGACAAATGCGTGCACTGACTGGACAGGTCCACTCAATCTGTGTGGTGCTTTCCTCAAAAGAACATTTCCGATACCAATCTACATGGTCTTCACATGATCTGACCAAGATTATGTCTGCACCCTAATTACGTAACACACTATCTATCACAATCTGAATCATTTTGAAGCCTATTGCTAATCCATTGCTTCGTATGTTCGAAAAATTTGTCTGCTCAACAACGTAAATAGCGCAATAAATGTTGTTGAACTGTCAAAATGAAACCCATTCCTACTGTTAGTGTGTTACGTAATTACCCCGCTGGACTTTAAGACTGTAACCTCTGAGTTTGTTTCGGCCTTTCTTCTCAGATTAGTCAGATAGGAAACGCCGACCTCATCTAGTTTAAAAAATATGATTGACGTGTAAAAGTGTTTGTACAAACCTACTTACTGAAATAAAATCATTTATCATTTATCAAAAGTCAAAATAGGCCACTCCATTCCATCTCACAAAGAGGAGGCCTGTATCCCAGCAGTGGAAATATTATAGGCTGATTATAATTATGCTTATTATGCAAAAAATCAATAAAGCATCTTCAACAGTATTCAAAGTCCTTTTAAATCACAGAGGGAAGTCGCAACCTTATAAGAGGACGAGTCATTGACCGTGTTACATTTACGAGTATATATCTCCTCTCCCCAACACTTCAAGGAAATCCGGTGTGATTGTATAGTGGATGAAATAATTTAGTCTCCGGACTTTGTCTGGCCGCGAATGTAATGCGTGATGACCAGAAATCGTATATTCGGATGCTTATTCACCTAAAGTTGAGATGTTGGCTAATAAAGAACGCACTTCTGAATCGACAGTATTCTGAATTTATCGAATTTTTGGAGTATAATAATTTTGTAATGTTATTTTATTAATTATTTGACTAGTTCTGACAATAATATAAATATTTGCACACCTTATTAGGTAATGATACAGAGTACTTTTATTTATTTGTAACATCTGTTTATGCCTACCTGTATTAAGCAAATAAATAATTTGATTGATATTTTTTTTGTTTTATCTAACACCCCTCCTCTTACACCCGATATACACATATTTGCATCGGGGGTTAAACATTAATTTTAAATAAATATGCATCTGAATAGTTATGCAATCCAAAAATCCCGGGTTATTTATGATAAATAATTTTCAAAAAATTCGCTTCCATACTATACACCCGACTAGTTATGCATTCCCGGTGTTCCTGACTTTCTAGGATTTTTTTACAAAAAAAATATTTAAAGAAACCGCTTCCATACTTTCATAGCAAAAATAACTTTCATCACTAACATCCGAATATTCAATCTATGGTGATGACCTGAAAATGGTGGACTGGGGCAGACTAAAACCATTAAGATGACAACCAGCACATTACGTAACACACTATCTATTACAATCTGAATCATTTTGAAGTTCACTAATCCATTGCTTCATATGTTCGAAAAATGTGTATGCTCAACGAAGTATAAACGCAATGAATGTTGTTGAACTGTCAAAATGAAATCCATTCCTACTGCTAGTGTGTTACGTAATTACCCCGCGGGTCTTGCAGGACAACTTTCATGGGACTTTTGTCAAGTAGTCAATGCCATGTCATTCTTTCTTAGCATAACCAGCCTATAATGTTCCCACTGTTGGGTCACAGGTGTCCTCTCTGTGAGAGGGAGTGGGCCGTAATCCACCACGCGGGCCCAGTGCGGGTTGGTAGATGTCACATGTCTTCGAATTTTTGGTTCTAGGACCAGCCAGTTTCCTCACGATGTTTTCCTTCACCGTTTTGAGAGCAGTGGTGATGAAATTAAATACACTAAGTAAAGTGCCTGCCTGGGTTCGAACTCACGACCTACAACTCGTAAGTCGGGGCCGATACCACTGGGCCACCACTGCTATCTGTATGCTTTCTCGCAGATTACTGACACTTATGATATAAAGAGTATGTTTACAAGTATTATTTTCAAATTACATAAAGGCCCCCTCAAACAGGCGCCACACGCGACGTGAATCAAACGCGACGCAAAGGTACCACTCGTCGCGCGACAAGCGGTGCTTTTGTGTCGCGCCTGTTTGAAGGAACCTAAAGGATGATTTCCACCAAACGGCTCGCATCGCATCGGATCGGAAAGGATACAAACGGATGCGGCGACAGCCGATCGCGTCCGGCAAGATGTCGACGCATACGATCGGCTCCGTACCGTCGCTTGTGAACGTATCCGTTTCTGCGCCTAGTCGAATAGTTTCATCCCTATCATGTTGACGTGTTCTAATTTAAAAAAAATGGTTGAAGTAGTATTGTTATCTACTGCATTAAAAGAAGAAGAAAATAATCATAAAATACAGAAGAGGAAAAGAAAGAAACGATGACAGGCGAACGGAGCCGATCGCGCGTCGCAGCATACTTTCAGCTACGATCGCGTGTCGCGGACTCGCGGAAGACGCCCGCAGTCAAGCTACTGTGCGCGGCTTGGTATTATAGACTTTAAGTACTGTATACACGATTTAATATCGTTTAAAGATTGTAAAATCCGTTCCGATCCGATGCGATGCGAGCCGTTTGGTAAAAATCATCCTTTAAAGGGCAACTACAAAGAAACATAAAGTTGACGTCAGCTGATATTCAGTGCAGACGGTTTTTACGTTAGATAGCTATGTAAATATAACATTATGTGTGTCGTGTGTCAAACAACAATGACCTTTATCATTTAAAGTGACCTCAGATCAGTTGCAATGGGGGCTATCGTTTTTGTGCTCACCAGTTGGCGCCACTATCGAGTAAGGTCCTGTTGCAGTACTTTTATTTTATGTTTTGGATATGTTTAAGTACCCTTATATTCATATTATGTTTATTTTATTACATTTCAAAACTTCAAATGAATATTAAGATTATAATGTTCCTAAAATTGGCAAGCATGAAGCAGACAAATCTTATTCTTCTTTCAAGTGCTACCAAATTAGATCCTAACTTTTTACTTAAAATCTTAAGCCATAATTAGTCAAGAATGGCACAACCATTACAGTTATTATGAATCATTCGTTAATATTCGTGATAAAAAATCTCGTAAACAGTGAACATTCAGTACATATTTTGACGTCTAGAGACCTTACTCTACACTAGCGCCTCTAGCGGCGAACTCAAGCGCGATAGCCCTCATTGGTATAGTAACAAATTAAATTAAGCTGTGCATTTTATTACTAATTATTTTTCGTTTACATACCTATAGAAAAATACCCCTCCGCGTTTGTCTGTCTGTGTGAACGCGATAAACTCAAAAATGGAACGGATTTTTATACTACTTTTACCCATGGACGGTGTGATTCATGAGAAAGGTTACTAAAATCACACTAAGAGCCTTAGGAGCTGATCAAAAAGACAAAAGTAAGCGCGGGCGGGCGATGTGAATCGGCTGGTCGAGGGCCGAGGAGTTTTATAAAAATGTGACTGTTATTTTAGTATATTGACGAAGTCATGAGCAGAAGCTAGTCCTAATCCTAATCCTAATCCTAACTTCCTAACTAATATTATAAATGCGAAAGTAAGTATGTTTGTTTGTTTGTTACCTTTTCACGCCTAAATCAGTGAACTGATCGTCCTCAAATTTTGCATATACGTTGTCAGGGGTACAGAAACGGACATAGGGTACCTTTCATACCGAAAAAAGTACTGTTCCCGAGAAAAACAACAATAACATTCTTATGATAATAGATGGCGCCACGTGTCTTACGAATAATGATTGAAATTATGTTATTATAAGAAACTTTAGTAGTGTGTTAAGAGATTTTTATTTTTTATTTAAGTACCTATTCCATTTTGTGAGTCTAGAGTGTCGATAGATCGGTTTTTCATCCTCCTAACTATAATTCCCCGAACAACCTGAATTGATTGTCATATTCTAAATTAACGGGACCTATACTTAAAGCAAATAATATCAATATTTCTAAATATCTAAATCTTTATTATTAGACTGCCTCGTTGATCCAGTGGTCGTGCTACTGCTCGGCATGAGGTCCTGGGCCGGATTTCGAGGTCGATCAAAGGGATATCGGGTTTTTTCATCAAGAATTTCTCAGTTACACCCCGTGCCCGGTAGATGGCAATAGGCTCGCCCCCTATTACATGTGACTTAAACATAACTGGCGAAATGTGGGTTTACTGTAGGTACACACGGCTACATATCAAGCTATACATTTCCAGTATAAGTTGATCGTGCATTGTATAGGATTTCAGTACAATGAGAGGTCAGCTTATACTGGGACCGTATAGCTTGATATGTAGCCGTGCGTACACCTCTGCCTAACCCTTCGGGGAATGGAGGCGTAATTTTATATTAATTTATTATTTATTATCAGCCATTTGTATCCCACTGCAGGGCAAAGGCATTCGCACTGTAGCTCGCCAAATTCAATTTTTTTTGGTTTTTTGCAAATTGCAGTTCTGTTTTACGTCGTATGTTGATCAAAATGCGATTCGCGACTGAAGGAATTATATATTTAATGATTAATAACCATCTCAAATCTCATCTTTAGAAATTTGTTCAATCTAAGAATTTTTCAGAATTTATTTCATATGAAAATTCTTAGGTGGAACAAATTTCCAAATTTTGACGATTGATATGAAATTGATGATTTTTATTCAGTAAAAATATCATTCCTACAGTCGCGAATCGCATTTTGATCAACATGTGACGTAAAACAGAGTTGCAATTTGCAAAAAAAACAGAAATAAAATGAATTTGGCGGGCTACAGCTGAGGATTCTTTAATCTCGTCCGGAATGTCGGCCTTGATCAACGGGCAAAGGTAAGTGAATAAAAAAGAAAATTGTTCTAAAAAACCTGTTAATTTATTTTACAACAAATAGATCTTATAACTAATCATAATATATTAAATGATTTATGCTAACATCACATTCGCTAAACCATACATAGACTGCACTTAGGTACACGCATAATGAAAATTTTGAATTCCCCTTAAAGAGTGAATTCCATTCCCGTTGAGCACATCAAACACAAAATCGTGATATTTTCATATTTAACGATTACTTATCAATATTTTTATACATAATAAATATTATATATATAGATTTAAATAACAAAACAATAAAAAAACAACAATTATTCTTCTTTTTAACACTTCACACCAATCTTGTAAAATGTATTATTAAACCATGTTTTTTTTCAAGTGCAATTATCACCCAGCTGTCGCATGCACTGTCATAATTGATTTATTTATGATATAATGCCTTAGTTATTTAGTTAAATGGCACTGATTTAACCTTATCTTATTCAGGAACAAGTCATTGAAATTACACTAAAGAAATGTTTTAATTCAGCATGTAGTTAATCTAACCCCAAATAATTCCCATTTTGATTTCCTAAAAATATTAATGGACACTCTAATATAAGAAAACGTGTCTCTTTTTGTGAGAAAAAGCTTACTTACATCATTAAATGGTTAATTCGTTTTAGGGGGATCAATTAAATATTTCATTTTTATTTCATCTTGTTGCTATGGAAATATTATATAAAAAAATATAAAAATGAATGGGCGCCCCTACATAGGTACCGTCAAACGGGATGAATCGGGACAAAACTTTAAAAGGGATTTTAACTTTGAAATAATATAGTTTGTTGCCAACACTTAATCGTTAATTATAATACAGTAAACACATTAGACGACTTTTTGGCAACGAACTAGATTATTTCAATATTAAAATCACTTTTAAAGTTTCGTCTCGATTCACCCCTATTCACCCCGTTTGCCGGTATTTAGTAGACAATAGGTACATACTAAGAAAACAACAAATTACTATAAAATCAACAACGTATGATTGACTCAAACTAACAACTGTCTGTTAGATATACAAAATGATTGCCAACGACCTTGCGCACGATTCGAATTGGAGACCGAATACAAAAAAAAACTCTAGAAACTAATACATTTGGTAAATATTTAGATATTTATAGGCACCACGGTTGTAATTTTGTGTTTCAAACTAAGAAAACAAAAGGAGTATGAAGTAGATACGTTTTGTAGTTTCTGCCTACCCCCTTGAATGGAAGGCGTGTACATATGCCTAAGTATTAAAGAAACAAAACCAGTACCCTAATTACGTAACACACTATCACAATCTGAATCATTTTGAAGCCTATTGCTAATCCATTGCTTCATATGTTCGAAAAATGTGTCTGCTCAACAACGTAAATAATGCAATGAATGTTATTGAACTGCCAAAATAAAACCCATTCCTACTGTTAGTGTGTTACGTAATTACCCCACAATAATAGAAAGGAAAAAAAGGACGTAAGTATTCGTTTTCAATCAAATATGATTGTCGTGTAAAGGTATTTGTACAAACCTACTTACAGAAATAAAATCATTTATGAATCATCAATAGGTAATTAAAATACCTCTAAAAATTCTGAATTATATTGGTATAATTAAAGTAGGTATCTCATACAGGTTCTAAATATTGTATAATCATGTTAAATGATGACACGTAATGCTTAAATCATCTGTTACGATTTGTTAGACGCAGAATGACGAGGCAGAACAGAAGAAACTCAAATGATTATTTTATCATTCAATGACTTGCATCTGATTCTATCATTTCTATCATCATGATTATAAGGACATGCTTAAATTGATACTGTTGCTCATGAAGTCATGATCATGACACACGACAGACTTTTAGAGCGACAAAATGAGCAACATATTTTTGCAAATCATGTGCGTTGCTCTTCACCTCGAAATTGTCTGTCGTGTGCTTCGAGCCTTAGAAAGTTAAAACCAGCGGGGTAATTACGTAACACACTAACAGTAGGAATGGGTTTCATTTTGACAGTTCAACAACATTCATTGTGTTATTTACGTTGCTGAGCAGACAAATTTTTCGAACATATGAAGCAGTGGATTAGCAATAGGCTTCAAAATGATTCAGATTGTGATAGATAGTGTGTTACGTAATTAGGGTGCTGTTTAGATAAAGCGAATTTGGAAATAACAAAAAATAGGTTTTGTTACATATTATTGCAACTTTTGGAATATTATAATTATGCTTGTTCCCTTTTCATTTGGACTTGTATGTGAAGAAAACTGGACTAATGTTATTTACGACTAGTGTTTATAAAATAATTGCATTATTAATTAACTGTAACGATGTTTAATTGCAGTAGGTTTATAAGTTAAGAGAGTTCATTGAGAATTTATTACGGTCCTGCTTTCTCGTAAGAAATTAGTGCCTTTTCTACGGTTGCTAGGTAACATGCGATACTGATTGATACAATTGATTGCGCGTATCCGTATCAATTGATAACAATCATGAAAGGCTATAACTGCTAATTCATGTGACTGTTTAAAACGGTTTTAATATTTCCAGAATATTTTAAATGCTTGTAAAATGGCGGAAAATTCAACAATAAGAAATAACTAGCACGAGGCTTAACTTTTTTATGTGTGTTTTATTTCTACTTATTTTATATGCAATATATATTTACAACCGTGATATGGCATACACTTATTATGACCAATTATTGAATAACGATTGAAGAATAATATGAATAGTGTTTGCTAAGTAAATCCTCAATCACACAAATTTTCACTACTTCTGCATTTGATCAATGACCTAAAGGCTGAAACAGTTGCAACGCGACAGCGCGACGCGACTCTAGTAGTACAAGTCGTATGAAAAGAACTGCGTCGTGCTGTCGCGTCGCGCCTGTCCGCGGGAGCCTTAGCATGTTTAACGCAACATCTATATCTTCTTTTTCTTATCTGGTTTGGCTGGCAAGAACACTGCGATAGTCTTCTGTAAAATCTCTGTGAATATCATGGTACCGATAAACACGAGAAGAGTTCCAATCCAATGGCCGAAAGTGAATGGATTCCTGAAGTATACGATGGAGAAGAGAAGCGACACGAATTTTCTCAAAGTGACAGTTAAAGTGACGATCAACGAAGCGCATTCGGTTGTCAACACATATACAGCACTGATACACAGTCCTTGAGTTAGTACATAAAGAATCAGCCAAAGTACTTGTCTTGGAAAAGCAATACCAAGGAATTCGACAATAGGTGTCTCTGTAGCGAGCTTAACGTGTCCGATTAAATTAGGGGCAGTTGGTAGCCAGAATACTAGAGGTAGTAAATGCGTGTAGTACAGTGCTTCCCAAGGATGCTTCCCGTGCTTTGAGTACAATGATTCCTGGAAGATTCCCATCCTTGCAGAGACGAAGAGTGCGAAGGTTAGGATGGCTATGCCGAGGCACCACCACAGCCAGTCAATGAACTTTAGTTTTTCTTCCTCAGCGGCATCTTCATGTGTTTCTCTTGGCGCTTTCACGTCTCCACTGGATACGATGGTGCACAGTGCAATACCAGCTGATATCATGAAGACAGCTAGGTACTTCAGTGGTGGGTAACTCTTCTTCAATATCCAAACACCCATGGCCATGTTTGCCATCAGAGAACCAGCTCTGAAGATCATGTGTAAAGGCATCGGTATGTTGAAGTCGAATGCATAGTTATTAGCAACGCTGCTGGTCCAGAAAAATCCAACTAAAACCAAGTATTGCTTGAAGGGAATATTCCTCTTAGCTGTACCGAATTTTCCAACAGTCACAAACCCAATTGATGAGATGAATAAAAATTGTAGGAATGTTGCTAAGTTTCCCGCACCCGGGTCTTCTTTCACAACCATTTCTAGGAACACTACGTTTAAACAACATCCTGCGAAGACCATCGTAATGGCCGCAGCCGCCTTCACGGAAACCATTATGGATCTGAAAAAAATAAAATAAAAACATTAAAAAAGTATTTCCGATACCGGGAATCGAACCCGAGCCTCCTGGGTGAGAGCCAGGTATCCTAGCCACTAGACCATATCGGATATTGAAGTTGTGGCTAAAATATTGATTCTAATGCCACTTAGTTACAAAATTCGAAACTCAACAAAATACAAATTATTTATAAAAACCTAATCATAAAAAAACTATAAAACAAAGTCCATAAAATGTCTGCCTCAGTTTAGTTTTAAGTGATAACACCATTAAATAATTAACCTGACATGCGCACTGCAGCTGAAATCGGTAAGGTTATTTCAACTGCAGTTTTATGTGATAAATCAACATCATACGAACTGGAACTGATACAAATCTATTATAATATGAAGTAATACTTACATTTGTTTCTTTTCACTATCACAAACACAAATAATCACGTAAATATTAGCATTATTTACTTTAAAACGTCAGACACGTTTGACAACGGAGCTAGCCGGGGCGCCAATGTGTGCGTAATCAACCAGTCATTGTAGACATTGTAGTTGTGACCGTGGCCTCGAATACGTCTACGCATGCGCCGAGCGGCGCCGTCGGTAAAACTGCACGCGTTCATTAACCAATATTATGAGTAATAGATGGCGCTGTTATCAATTATGAAGCCGATGTATCAATGTGTAGAGATTATATTTTAGAGGACTGTGTGGGTTCGATCGAAGGCTTCGCTACATTATTTACATAGTAAGGATCACTGTCTGGAGTAAAACAATCATGGCGGGCGGCGACTGAAACATTTTCACTTTGCTCATGCAAAGTTGAGTTTGTTTCAACAGGTACCTAAGTATTATTCATTCCTTTTTATACTTTAGGTACTTTAGTTTTGTAGTCTCTTCTTATAAATAGTTCGGGTTTTATACCTACATGGAGAAACCCCAGAAACATGTTTAGAATAACGTGAGGAAGGGAAGTAATTTTATTAGGAATAATCGATAAAGCAAATCAAATAAGTATGTAGGTACCTATGTTTATTTTGTGCTTACACTTACCTATGTTTACACTGGTTATAAGTCAAAGTCTAATCATTTATTTCAAATAGGCACATAAAGGGCACTTATGAACGTCAAAATTTACAAAAAGATAGAATTGAATATAGTTGCCCATTCCAAAGGTTGTTTCGTATGGAGAAGAATGGGCAAGAAACTCCACCGTTACTCTTTTAAAATGTTTTACAATATTTTAGACACATCAGTAATATAATTATATGTGAAGACGATGCACTTAGAATAAAATTACTATACCACAATAGGTAAAAATAATTAAATAAAAAACAATGACAGGTAATAATAGATACATGGTGCTCGCATATTTACAAATATTGTAAAAGCAGATGACTTTTCTAAAATTTTAAAAAGTAATAATTTAGTGTGTGAGTTAAAGTAATTACAGAATGTAAAATCAACGTCATAAAAAATATAAATTATACAATTAAATTAGCAACCATTTTGATTTTGTCTAGACTAGATAGTCGTATAGAGCAGGACCAGCATGTTTCCAAGCATTCTTATCTGAGATATAATCCTCTAATTTGTAATATGCTTGTTTACAAAGTGTAGGTACAAAAGTACACTTAAAACAACAACAACAATTTAAAACTCTCACTAAAAAGTGAGAGTTTTTAATTTTCTTTCATTTAATTGCAATCTATCAAAGTATTTTGTTGTAACATTTAACACAGTACCCCTTAAAAAAATGTATGTACTTTAGATAATCTAAAAAATGGTTGAACTATTTTTTTTTTCAAGTATTTCAAATATGTCACATAAGATAATTTCACGCCTGTAATTCCCGAAGGATTAGGCAGAGGTGTACCTATAGTACACCTACATAAAATTATGTCTATCACTTATTTTATTAAAAAGATGTAGTTTTTTTCTTACATACATAATATTTTCATAAATTAATTGGCAAGGTACCGTCATAATATTTAACTTGTTAAATAGTTCCCTAAGAAATTCGCGGCGACGTAGATTGTAAATGGCTCTGACAGCTCTCTTTTGCAAAATAAAAATGGATTCAATGTCAGCAGCCCGAGCCCACAGTAAAATGCCATAAGACATAATGCTGTGGAAGTAACTAAAGTAGACCAAACGCACGGTTTCTACATCTGTTAACTGTCTTATCTTTCTAACAGCATAAGTGGCCGAGCTTAGCCGACCCGCAAGAGATGTTATATAAGGTCCCCATTGTAATTTCTAGTCTAGCGTGATTCCTAGGAAAACCGTCTGTTTAATAAATTCTAGTTTTTCTCCATCCAATATGAAGTCACATTCGCAACTTCTAACATTACGTACCTAATTTAAATAGAATGCATTTGGTTTTCATTTAGTACCAAGGCCATTTGTGCAGTCTCTAAATTAAATTAATTATTACTCTGTTTTTCCTACCTGTTTCACTATTCATTATTTGCCAGATAGTTTTAATTTTATTATCGGCTGATTTAATTTGAATGCTTATATATTTAGCTTTAGCTATTTTGCACATACTTTTAAAAGTTTCTGAATATTTTGTAAAATACTGATGATAGCTTTTATTGTTCATATGTTGCTTTAGGCCATAAAGTTCAAATAGATTTTTCCTGTTTTTACGAATAGGTACCTGCAGTCGCCTAATCACTAAACAAAAACTTTGTCTAAATACAGTCTTTGGTAGAAATGTGTCATTAAATTGCGTGTTTAATAGTGAAAAGAACTCGGCGTAAAACTCATTTGGGTCACCTATACTGGACAAAAAAATATTTAGTTTCTCCAAATTTTTACATGTCATTGGCCTAAACCTTATTTGATATTTTTGTAAAGGCATTTAGGAGCAAAATGTTATTGTTTGTCCACTGAGATCAGATAGCAACTTATTTACAATTTTTTTGTGTAAATAATCATAACTATAAAAAATATTATCAATACAAGTGGCAGAAGAAGCTGTGCAAGAACATACATACTCTTAGAAGCTGTCACTAGGGTTGATTCAATAAAAACATTTGACAAATCAAATGACCCAAAAAGACTTAATAATCTGACAGTATTCGAGTTATTTTTATTAAATTAAAATTAAAAGCCCCACATATTATGATTATTGACTTACTACTATACTCCATTTGAAATAAGAAAATAAATTGAAACAAACCTTTTTTACAGTCCGTTCAACCGATTTTGAATTCTATTGCGTTGGTGTCATGACAAATGGCAACTGCAGTGACAAGTTGGTATTGTGACCACGTTTTTGCTTTTAATACCATCCTTATGCCTACGGAATAGAAGTCAAAATCGGTTGAACGGATTGTAAAAAAGGTTTATTTAAATTTCTTTTCTTGTTTCAAATGGAGTATACTAAGTTTCTATAACACATCTTCCATTATAGAATCAAACACAGATAGATTCTGGTAACTTGGAGGTCTGTAACTGCAGTGAACAGTTGGTAATGTGACCACGATTTTGCTTTTAACACCATCCTTATGCCTACGGAATAGAAGTCAAAATCGGTTGAACGGACTGTAAAAAAAGTTTTTTTTTAAGCTATTGCTTAGCTTTTATCGCGGGCTTTGAGCGCGGCGACCGAATCAAGAAATTCCGTAACGAAAATAAAACCTAACACCCCCCACTCCGCCTACCATGTAGCTCGGCCGAGCGTTCGCTTAACGTGTATGTATATGGTACGACTGTACTTGAATTAATATCAAAGAAAAAAAAATACTGCATTTAAAAAATAAATAAATAATAATTAAATAATTATAATTGCATACGTTGATAAAAAATACTATGCAATAGCTTTACCGCGGCAGTCCCCGAGTGCCACACGTGTTTTTTTTTCTTATTTCAAATGGAGTACACTAAGTTTCTATTACACATCTTCCATTATAGAATCAAACACAGATAGATTCTGGTAACATGGAGGTGTGTATACGCATACTATAACATGCTTATCAAGCTCAAAATAGGACAATTCAATGGTGTGTTCAACAGACAGTCCGATGATGTATTTACGTTCTTTCGATTTAATTGATTTTGAACTAAAATTAATGACCCACAATGTATTACGTTTTGGGCTAAAATGGCTAGTTACACAATAGGTGTTACAAAATTATTATGTGTCACTATATTCACTGTGTCCTACCACAATAAGTGGCATACAATTATTTAAAAAAAAATGGAACAAAACAAACGTTCAACCCTTTTCAGATTATTAAAAAAAAATACTTATGCTAGGTACTTAAGTTATGCTAAGGAAAATAAAGAAAAAATTAAATCTTAATAAACAGTCAAGATTCTTTTCTCTCATTTACTCTGCGTCAGAGACAAACATATTTTTTTAGTAATATACCGATTACTAAAAAAAAAAAAAAAGTAGTGTTAAGAGCGGTAATTTTAACTTAGGTAACGTTTTTTTTAATGTAAACGCAGGTGAACCTTTAACGTTTTAAATTATTCAGGTTTGACAAACTCAAATTCAAAGCATTTATTTAAATAAAACCCTATACAGGCACTTCTGAATTGTCAAAGGAGTCGGTCAGTCAGAAAGTTGAAGTTGCTCATTCCAAAGATGAAGCTAGTTGCTCATTCCAAAGGTTAAGCTAGTTGCTCATTCCAAAGGTGAAGCTAGTTGCTCATTCCAAAGGTGAAGCTAGTTGCTTGCTTATTCCAAAGCATAGTATAGGTTCGTATGCAATGGCACTCTTTTAAATTATAATAATACCAACGTTAATTCATAAGAACTTCGCATTCTCTAGGATTACTTATAGACACAGGGTAGGTAATTATCTAATTGCGTCCTAATTGAAACGGGTCAGTACCTATGAAACTATTAAAGGTAGAAACTTGTTCTGAGGAACCAAATGAATCTGCTTGCCTTTCCCAACCATTTTAGAGTCGGTTTCCAGTCTCACTGGATACAGTTGAATACCAGTATTTTACATGGAGCGACTGCCTATCTGACCTCCACAACCCAGTTACTGGGTACACGATACACGTTGGTAAGACTGGGTGTCAGACTTTTGGGCTTCTGACTACCCGTAACGACTGTCAAAGATCTACGAATGACAGCCGGGACAAACGGCTTAAAGTGCTTTACCGAGGCACGGAGGGGTCTCGGTATGTAATGGATGGTCAAACATCCACAAACCGACCGCAGCTAGAGAAGCTTAACCTTCGATCACCCGTGCGGCTGTTATTATTAAGCCACGAATCCCCTGACTACAGTACTCGAACAAAAACCTGAAACTAAGCTCCGTAAGGCCACTGGTCCATACATAAATCGCTTAGGTCAGTACATAGATCACCAGGTCACCATACATAACACCAATTGGCAAATAGCCAGTAAGATTAACATAAGATTTGTAGCCATAAAGACCATTTAAACCTAGCATTACGAACGCCTATTGAAAATGTGCATTGATCTGTCAATAATATCTCAGAAAAAACTATGATACTTTTAGAGAAAGAGCTCTTTGTCAAGGAGGTCGCCCCGGGAAGTATAACCACTAATCAATCTGCCTAGGCTTTCTCTATGTTGGGGTCAGCTTCCAGACTAACCAGGTTCGGTTAATTACCAGTATTTTACATGGAGCGACTGCCTATCTGACCTCCACAATCCAGTTATTGGGTAACATGATACCCCTCGGTAAAACTGGTTGTCAGAATTTTGGGCTTCTGACTACCCGTAACGACTGTCAAAGATCAACGAATGACAGCCGGGACCAACCAAAGATCTACGAATGACAGCCGGGACCAACGGCTTAACGTGTTTTCCGAGGCACGGAGGGCTCTCGATATGTAATGTATCATCCATCCAGGAACCGACCGCGGCAAGTGTAGCTTGACTCGAATATCTATGAGCTTGACCTTCGATCTTCCCGTTCAGCTGTAATCATTTACCCACGAGCCCCATTACAACACAACCACCAAGTAGGAAAAGAACAACCACCATAGGTAACTAAGTATTTTTGTCGCCTACCAACATTGCTTTGTTCCGGTTCTATGGGTACCTAGAGGTGCCAGTGTAATAACAGGTACATAAAACCTATACTATTAAGTATATCTATCTATATATATATAAATGAATTGCTGTTCGTTACTCTCGCTAAAACTCAGAAACGGCTTGACCGATTTGAATATTTTTTTTTTGTTTAATTCACATCTTTACATGAGCGGTTTGAAAGAAAAAGAAATTAGAAAATCCCAAAGGAGTTTTTTTTACGGGACAACGGCTGACGGATCAGCTAGGTAGGTAGGGTAGGTAGGATATGTGTTACTGGGCGAAGCCGGGCTGGGTAAAGCTAGTTATTAAATAAAAGGCTTCCAAGCTTCTTGCCAGTCAAACCAGTAATACTATAGCGTAACAGAATTCTGGAGTGAAAAAATAATTAAAACTTGGACTGTTTCTGCCGGGTCGCGGATTGTTTGGAAGAGTTACCGTGGCCCTGGCGCACAGGCAACTGAAGGAACACGGGTGGGTTGTAGTCAGTAAAAGTCTGACACGCCCTCCCGCTCCGCCCAGAGCGGGAGAAGTTATTTGATGATTTCCCACCTAAAAAATTTAAAACACATATGTTATGTTATGTTTAATTTTTGTGTTGCTTTTTGTTCTGTTTGTTAAAGTTATTAGATTAGTTTATTGCATTAGTAATTTTGTAACTTTTGCGAGCCTACTGGTAAAATATGGCTGAACCTATTCCCTTGAACACCATATACTCTACCCATATTTGCAAAAAAAAAACATCTTTATTCAAAGAAAAAAAAATCTTCTTTATCTTTATAAGACAGTTTGTTCTTAGGATGCCAAAGCACCTTTTTTTTTTTTTTGTTGGGATATCACCCAATGACTTCTCTTGTTCAGGACGGAGTGGGAGGGCGTGTCAGACCTTTACTGACTAAAACCCACCCGCGTTCCTTCAGTTGCCTGTGCGCCAGGGCCACGGTCACTCTTTCGAACAATCCGCGACCCCGGCAGGTATCGGCCCTATCGGACCCCATCAATTATGCCGACATCTCTTTGAGGCGCGTGTGGAACATGACGCGACGTCGACCCCGGCTTGGTCCTTACCGGACGACGATGAAATTGAACGCGATTTTCATAGTTGTGGGATATTAACGCTGACAGCTCTTGAACGCGGTTTAGATGAGTTGGTCGCGTTCAGGTTAATTGCTGGAATTCATTCCAAGAATGCGTCTGTGGAAGGTTTAAAGACGGCACGTATGAAACTATATGTTGGTATGTATAAAATAAATAGTCCTTATCGACAAGATAAAAGTGATACCGTACCCTTTTAAGGGTATTGAGTTATACCGCAAGTATTGGTTTCAGGATATTCCTTACCTTAAAGGTAAAAAACGTTTGTGGAGGAAATTGTGTTCTTTTTACCTCCGGTAACTTTTCAAAATGCAAAAAATAGTCCTAGGTCATATACCTAATCATGTTGTTGGGACATACTAATAACTACAATATCTTTTCATTTCTGCTTTGGCAAGGAACAAATTCCTCAAGAAATAAGTAGTAGGTACTTTTGTACTTAAAAGTCTACTATAAAAGTACACTATTATGTCGGTTTCAAAATGTGATTTATTGTGAACACACAAACAAAGGCGCCTTCAAACATACGCGACACAAAAGCACCGCGTGTCGCGCTACGAGTGGTATCTATATGTCGCGTGCGATTCGCGTCGCGTGTCGCGCCTGTTAGTAGGAACCTTAATAAAGCAATTAAATAAGTATAAGCAGGAAGGGACTTATTAAATAAGTTTTGTTAATTCATGCTAAAAGTTTTTCAAATCCGCCTAATCTATACTAACGAGTATCCCAACCCCACATGACACGTCACTAGATTGAAGGCAGAACTCCCCCCGCCCCAGAACCTTGACAGCCTCCCCCTCCCCCCACAGCTCCAACGAGTGATCGAGCAAACTCTCTTGACAAACATTCCCAAGTTATCTCGTAGAATCTCTCATACCTCACATCGTATGATATTTTGCTTGCAAATGCTTGGACTGCATGCACGTCATAAGATCTACATTTGTTTTGTTTTGATCTGTTTTTCTTTGCCTATATATCATTTGGCTGAAGTGGTGATGGATGTTACTGAGTCACAGAAACGGAAGACAATGCGAATCCGGGCGGATTGGTCTGGTTCAGCCCTAAAATGGTAATATATTTATAGAATAGAATAGAATAGAATAGAATAGAATACTCTTTATTATGTACACCATAAAAATTACAGATATAAATGTAGACATTTTACACAGGGTGACACAAGTGGCGGTCTTATCGCTAAAAGCGATCTTTTACAGACAACCTTTGGATGGATTCAAGGGAGAAGGAGAGACAATAATGCAGGTAGTCAGTGGTGTACCATTTACATATACAACTAATACATACATACATAAAACATATACTTATCTACATATAATATATACAATAATAAACATGAAACAAGAGAAAGGAAACTAAATGGAAGTGTTTTTAACAATAATTTTAAAAGTGGACAAAGATTGAGCACGCCTTATCGACTCGGGCAAGGCATTCCATAACCGTACTGCTTGAACTGTAAAAGAGTTGTCATCAAAACTGGTGGAATGCATCGGCATCTCTAGTCCTAAGTTTTCCGATGACCTCAGATATCTATTATGTGTGTCATGAAGGAACTTGAAACGTTCTTTAAGATAAGAGGGGGTTTTAGTGTTGAACAGAATACTGTAGAACTGAAATAAGATATGAGAATTCCTGCGAAGACGTACGACTCCAAAAAATAAATAAATCGTGAATCAATGAATGTCTCTAAAAAAACTGCAAGTCTTATTGCACCTCGTTATTTTTTCCAAATACAACTTAAAAGGTTTCTTTTATTATGAAAAATCCTGATGACGAGTTGTATCGTTGTTAAAGTAGAAAATTACACGCTCAAGTTAATCGCCTCCTGGGCCGGCAGTCTCGACATAGATACCGACAAAAATCTGTTGCTAATTCGTATCGATGTCAAATTCCTTTAATAGATTTTCAACCTTATGCTTTGGAAATAAAGTTGAAAATCTATTAAAGGAATTTGACATCGATACGACTTAGCGACAGATTTTTGTCGCTATTCATGTCGAGACTGCAGGGCCTGATCGCCCAATGTTAGGCTGTACACGGTCAAATCAATCAAACCTTTACATGAACTGGCCAGTTCTCTATTTTATGTACAGAGATCTGATTGATATTCGGAGACATATTTATTTAAAGTTATTTTTAAGCTATGAAAGTACGGAAGCGGCTTCTTAAAATATATTTTTTGTAATATAAAATCCGGGATGCCAAGAACACTGGGAATGCATAAATAGTCGGGTGTATAGTATAGAAGCAACTTCTAAAAAAATATTTATTAAAAGAAAACCCCGGGATTCTTGGATTGCATAACTATTCAGATGCATATTTATTTAAAACTAGCTGCGCCCAGCGGTTTCACCCGCATAAATGTCGCAACTTTCTTTATTTTTTTTCCGTAAAAACCTTCGTATAAAGTATTAGAAAACTTTTAAAAAAATATGGAAGAAATCGGTAAAGTCGTTCTCAAATTATGGCGTGACCAAGGGAAATAGGAATTCGTTTTTATATATATAGATTTATGTTAAACCCCCGACGCAAATATGTATATATAGGGTGTAAGAGGAGTGGTGGTATGTGTTAGTTATAGTTAAGATTTTTTCGATACAAAAGCGCATTCCATTTTAGCCAACATCTCAACTTTAAGTGAATATGAATCCGAATATCCGATATCATAAGGGTTCAAGTAGTACTACATCTACTACATAAAGAATAAAACCATAAACGGAAGAATTTCCATTATAAAGGAAGCGGATGAAAATATAACACAGCTGACCATTGGCACTCGAGAAAACACGTATCCAAAACTTGACACGCGAAATAATACAATTTGCTAAACACATAAAATCTATATTCGCTTGGCACAAAGTTAGTTGCATAACCGTGACTGTAATTCAATTATTACGGCCCGACGCGTCCAACTAACGACCTTATAGATATAAACGTAGTCCGACCCAATGATATGTGAAATTTTGTTTGATTATCAGGAGATTAACCCCGGAACTAATTTCCTGTGAATATTGGACACGAGGTTTAGTTTATTTTAGGAGTTATTTTTGATACCTGCTTCTTAATGGAAAAACCTACAATTTTATTGTAATGGATGTCAAGCAAGTCGACTATCTAGGTACATAAAGATATGTAGTGCACTGATGGCCCAGTGGTATTGGCTCCGGCTTACGAGTTGTAGGCCGCGAGTTCGAACCCAGGCAGGCACTTTACTTTGTGTATTTAATTTCATCACCACTGCTCTCAAAACGGTGAAGGAAAACATCGTAAGGAAACCGACATGTCCTGGAACCAAAAAATTCGAAGACGTGTGATATCTACCAAACCGTACTGGGCCCGCGTGGTGGATTACGGGCCACTCCCTCTCACAGAGAGGAGGCCTGTGTCCCAACAGTGGGAACGTTATAGGCTGATTATGTATATGTATAAGGCAATATAATGATATCCCACACACAGACATAATAGATATCTGAGGTCATCGGAAAACTTAGGACTAGAGATGCCGATGCATTCCACCAGTTTTTATGACAAGTCTTTTACAGTTCAAGCAGTACGGTTATGGAATGCCTTGCCCGAGTCGATAAGGCGTGCTCAATCTTTGTCCACTTTTAAAATTATGATTAAAAAACACTTCCTCTCTCCTTAAACATCATCATTACATTTAGCTTCCTTGCTCTTGTTTCATGTTTATTATTGTATATATTATATGTAGATAAGTATATGTTTTATGTATGTATGTATTTGTTGTATATGTAAATGGTACACCACTGACTACCTGCATTATTGTTTCTCCTTCTCCCTTGAATTCATCCAAAGGTTGTCTGTAAAAGATCGCTTTTAGCGATAAGACCGCCCATTGTGTCACCCTGTGTAAAATGTCTACATTTATATCTGTAATTTTTATGGTGTACATAATAAAGAGTATTCTATTCTATTCTATTCTATACTATTGATATTTTCTCCATGAGTTTCGCTTCATATAGACGTTCCCTATTTGGACAGTGCGAACCGTGCACATCTATGTAGCTCAAACTGGTTAGTTTTGTAGTGTTCTAGATATAAGTCTTCTAGACACACTTTATTTTTGTTTCCTTTGTTTCTAATATTTATATGTCAATGTCATGCATACCTGTTATTTGCATGGAGTTGGATCAGGAGTTGGTTCACTTGATTGGAGGTTATGCGCCTGAGAACCAAGGTAACCGGCATAGCCCAAAGACTAAGCAAGCTGAAGTGGCAATGGGCTGGTCACATCTCTCGCAGAACCGACAATCGTTGAGGAAAACGAGTTCTAGAGTGGAGACCGTGCTTAGGCAAACGTAGTGTGGGACGCGCACCGGCCAGGCAGAGTGATGCCTTGCGAAAGGCGGCTGGCAAAGACTGGATGAGGAGAGCCGAAGATCGGGCTCATTGGCGTTCACTAGGAGACGCCTACGTCCAGCAGTGGACGAATATAGGCTGATGATGATGAACCACTTGGTCATCGCCACTTATTTACACCGGACAATTTGCAATACTAAGGGTATCCTAAGGGTAAAAATCTGAAGTACCTCACGTGCCTTTAATTACACCGGCATCCCATACCCTTCAAACTGCAACCTATCAAACCTTCCTTTGCGGAAAAAATACACCTAATTCCATCTTTGGTACAAGGTACAGTCAAACACATGTCAGTGATATCACTTTCACTACGAAAATTACCCTTACTGCTACGGCATACAGGCGCTGTCAAAATCTAATTGTTACTATTTACGACGTGAGGTTGACTGTACCAAAATCAGTTCTATTGGATAACGTAAAACAATGGTAGCGGTTCTGTCTACCCCAAAAGGGACTGCGCATGACAGCTATGTATTATTTATGATAACAGTTTTATATTTTCAAGGTTTTTCAAAGCCCATGCAACTGCTTTCGACGTAAGTACGCAAATCAACAAAGACTATGACGAAATAACAATTGTAGTATCCTAAATACTTGATAATACTTTTTTACGTTTACGTTTTTGCTACACTTACTCATTTTCTGTGTCATTCAAAAAAAGTTTGAGAGAAAGAACAAAACGTTAAACACAAACACACACACACGCAATCATTAAGTAAACACTATCATTTGTTTTTAATCTCATAAGGGTGATTTCCACCAAACGGCTCGCATCACATCGGATCGGAAAGGATACGAACGGATGCGGCGACAGCCGATCGCGTCCAGCAGAATGTCGACTCATACGATCGGCTCCGTACCGTCACTTGCAAACGTATCCTAGTACTCGTATCTGCGCCTAGTCAAATAATTTAATTCCTACCGTGAACGTGTTCTAATTTTTGAAATTGGTTGAAGTTGAAGTAATATTGTTGGCTATTGCATTAGAAGAAGAAGAAAATAATCATAAAACACAGAAGAGGAAAAGAAAGATACGACGACAGGCGAAGGGAGCCGATCGCGCATCGCAGCATACTTTCGGCTACGATCGCGTGTCGCGGAAGACACCCGCGGTCAAGCTGCTGAGCGCGACTTGGTAATATAGACTTTAAGTACTGTGTACACGATTTAATATCGTTTAAAGATTGTAAAATCCGTTCCGATTCGATGCGATGCAAGCTGTTTCGTGGAAATCATCTGTTAGGCGGCCGCTACACCTACAATAAGTTTGCACAATATTTATATTGCGCAATAAGATCGAATCAGCCCTTGCGTAAGCTCAAACGATCTATTGTGTTCACGCAATAACATTGTCGGCCCATAAGCTTCAATGTTTTCGCGAGAGCAAGACCTGCTTATCCTACACGGAGCAATTAGAATATGATGCAATAAAAATTTAACTCACTCAAACTTTTGTTCGATCATGGCGCAAGCTCAAAAACATTGCACAATTCGTGATATTGTGCAATATAATTGATCGTTTAGGGCCCCCTAAAACAGCTTGCCAATTATTGAATCTACCACCCTTATCAATACTAGGGAGTATTTATAGACAGACAACTAGTATAGAGTGCAGGCCACACAGCCAGCTAGTGAGCGAGCGAGCGAGCTGGCGGGCGAAGCAAGGCGAGGGAAGCTATATAAACTAAGCGAAGCTTTAGCGAGCTAAACTATGTGAGTTCACACCGAAAACTACGGAAGGACGAACGAGCGACCGGGCGAGCGGGAGAGCGAGGGGAGCGTTCCGTTTCAAGCGCAGGCCACACCGCCAGCTAGCGAGCGAGCGAGCGAGCATTGTTTCGCCTCTTTTCATACTTCGGTTCACACAGCGAACTACAGAGCTAAGCTACGCTAACGAGGTGAACGAATAACATCGCTGGCATCGTCGGATATTTCGTTCGCATCGTTTGTATCGCTGACGTAGGTTATCTGTGTAGTTCGGGATGTGAACCGAAGTATAAAAAGAGGAGATACGATGGTCGCCCCGCTCGCTCGTTCGCTCACTCGCTAGCTGGCGGTATGGCCTGTATGTATCTCTCAGTACTTAGTTAGCGGAAGTAGGTAATGTAGCAGTTACTAGGCGTAATTAACTGAAATTCAATCGCCTCCAGTAAGAGTCGTTACTCTAAAAAGTCGTAGACTTGGCAAAAGGCTTGACTCGTCAGATTGTTTCTCCTTCTCCCTTGAATCCATTCAAAGGTTGTCTGTAAAAGATCGCTTTTAGCGATAACACCGCCCATTGTGTCATCCTGTGTAAAATGTCTACACTTATATCTGTAATTTTTATGGTGTACATAATAAAGAGTATTCTATTCTATTCTATTGTCCTTAATATCATCATTCTCTTGCTCTCTGTACCAATTTATTTGAGTTCGGTGCAATGTCTTTTTCTTCAATACTTCTCTATCAATCAGTCGTTAACTCGGTAGTCAACCCCTTTCTAGACATATCATCTTTCATACAGTCCATCTATCGGTTTTTTGGTCTTCTCCTACTCTTGATAAACTCTTTCAATCATGATAATCACAACCCGCTTGACCCACATTAAGGTCCCATCACATGAAAAGACGGTAAAGCTTCATTTGTATTGAAAGCCTAAGCGGGTGCTACCAGTTGCTTAAGCCATTGAAATAAACAGAATCCCGTCTCATTCCATTTTTAAATCACCATTTCTTCCACCATTGCCTTCCAAATTATTATAAATAAAAATCATTCAGCGCTTGTTTCCACTAAATAAAACTTGAACGTCGAATGAAAAACACGTCCCATTTTTCTGAACAAAAACTCCTAAAGAAAAATATTTGGTCACTCAAACATGAGAGCATGAAAATACCAATCCATTGACGATATAATCCTCGACTCTATTCTGCAAACTTAAGGTACATTTTTGAATGATGTCGTGACTTGTTTTTACGGTGGAGGTTTTAGTAATAAGTAGGTTTTGAATCGTTACTTTGGTCGCGTGGTACACCGTAACCGATAGCCTGTTATTGGTCGCACTGATCAACGTCCTCGAACTAATCGCGGTCTGCTTAATATGTGTGAGTTGGACATTGAAATGGGCTTTTTAAAACAATTATGGTAGTTAATTCGACTCCGGTAGAACGATAGATTAATTGATTTTATCGAGCTTGATACTGGTATACATAGATATTAAGCTAAATACATAGCAGCAGAGAGATGTACATTTTTGTTAGTGAGAAGCCGAAGCGAAGCCGGTTTTAATTGAATGACTCATCAATAAAGTAAAAAAAATATATCCTACTATCCTACTTCCTACTAATATTATAAATGTGAAAGTGTGGATGTTTGTTACTCAATCACGCTAAAACGGCTGAACGGATCTGGATAAAATTTGGCACATGGGTAGACTATGACCTGGATTAGGACATAGGATACTTTTTATCCCGATATTCCCGCGGGATCGAGATTTCTGCGGGTGAAACCGCGAGGCGCAGCTAGTTATCTTATAAATAAAAGTATTTCGCTATCGCTATTGAATTAATTTTTAGTTCTCGATTATGACGTTTTGGCGCCGGGTTATTTTAGAACATTTTTTGTTATTGTTGTTGTAATTCAAAGCTAAAAATATACATTTTTGTTGTGTGAATGTAGTGCAGCTATATTTTTTGGAAATAGTAGACACTATTGACTGCCATTTTTAATGCCAATAGCGGTAGAGTTGCTGATACGAACCTCCGAAGGGAAGCCGGTAGGAATCATGTTATATGGTGCTTTCGCCACTGATACATAGCCCACCTGATACATAGGCCTTTCTACCCGTAGTCACGTTGGGCATTGCCAAAAGACAACTAAAGGATGCAGTGGCATCCTGCTGCCTGGTGATAACAAATTAACAAAAAATACAATCACTAGCAAGAAGATTCCTCTGCGTAGTATGCTCAGACTCAAAGCGTTTATTTCAAATAAACACACACACACATACCCACACACACACACACAGACACACACACACACACACACACACAAACACACACCCACACCCACACACACACACACACATACACACACTTCTCTTACACACGTTGTCTACATCTCTTTAATATACTTTCCTATCGCAGGTATGCTGGAAGAGATTTCTTTAGAAAGAAGCATCACCTTTGTATGTATTTTTCTGTTCCTTTCTTCTTGTCTGTTTATATATGTGTGTACATAAATGGTTAAATAAATAAACCAATTACAGGCACTTTGAATTGTCAAGGGGTCGGTCAGTCAGAAAGATGAAGCTAGTTGACCATTCCAAAGCGTAGTATGTACCTCCGGAGACGAACGGGCAAGAAACTCCACGGACACTCTTTTAAATCAAAATTGCTAATTCTAAATCAAAACCCAGAGGCGATGTAGAGCAATGAAAGTTTGGCTGATAGTTCAGTGTGAACTTTAACTGATATTCAACATAATATTTAAAGCAAATAAACGGGAAATGTTAGAAGGTAAACATATCCAGAAATCGACAAAATTCAAGGCGACACGACGGAGGATTATACACTCAAGTATGTATACTAAAGTAAGCTAACATGCGCGTTCGTTCAATCTCGAAATGTGTTCAAGATTTGTAGTAATCCGTTGCCGTCAACTTCAACTTTAAATTCTCACATTCGTGGATATGCATTAGAGGGTCGACATATCTACGTTACCATTTTACATCTGGCTACAGAACTTATTTAGTGAGGTCAACAAGTATAATTGTTTGAAGATTTTGGATCGTATTAATAAATTACTACCCAATTAATCACAGTCTGCCAGTCAATCTAAATGCTGAGCTTAGGGATTTCCAAGAAACAAGACAGACTACCAGAGAACTGGACAGATTAGTACCTTATTTACAAATTCCATTAACCTGGGTACTGAGGGAGATAAGTCTGAATGTCTGATCCAGTAAACAATAGTTGGCAAAAAAGGTTAGTTATCAAATTCTAAGTCTGGTTTCTTCCAAAGTAGATGCTAAGATAAGAAAAAGGAAACATATTAACAGCATATTACATTTCATAACATATTATCACGCCTTGTTTTCCCAAAGGGTTGGGCAGAGGGGTACCTATAGTACACCCACATTTCATATTCCATTTGAATAAGTTAGTTTCACTGTTTTTCCACCAACATTATCAAGATTAATTCTTTGAACATACAATTTGCACTCGTAATATTACCTCTATTTACGTGTCTATTGTTAAAGACCTGTGCAAATCCCCTGACAATGCCACTGACATGGTCAAACAATTAAACGCCAAACAATGATAATATATTCCAAAACAATCCTGGACTTTTAAAATCCAGGGGTTTACAATAGAGTACACCCCATAACAAAAATCAGCAACAATACGCGTATTAGTTTGATTTACGATCCCCAGTATCAATGCTTGCGTCCTATCCCGGAATATCGTATTTTTTGTGGCCACACAGGAGAATGATTGATGGGCCATAAGATTAGCGAGCTTATTAGGATTATGGCGGGCGGAAAGTGTATTAGATGATTATCGCCATCGGTGGAAAGAGGGAGGCTTTGATGTTGAACGTTGCTGTCTGCTTGGTTTAGAAAAAATAGACTAGGTTTCTTTGGTAATTAATAAAGGGACGTTAGTCACCAATAATATAAGCCTGGTTATCTGAAATACAGGTTTTACGTACAACAGACACCATTCTCTATTAAGTGTTACCTAGACTTTGTACTGTGTTTGTGATTATGAGAAAATAATAAAGAATATTATCATTTTTATTGTGTCTTTGACATATCTCGGGACCCCGGGGCACCGGATCTTTGGCAGGCGTACGAGGGGCCGAAGCCAACACGCAGAGGCCCGAGACGCTTTCAATGAATTGAGGCACCAACCGACGATTATCCCTGAACGCACTATGCAAGTGCACCCAAGGACAACTCCCGGTTGGTGCAGGACTAATGCAGGATATGGAAATATAGATTTTGGACTATGGATTTATTATTATATAAAGTGGGTTAAGTTAAACGAACTATATATATACGTAGTTTAAAGCTATGTAGTACTCATAAAAGTCATTTTTACTAAGTCACCAACCCTGAAGAATGAAACGAAAAATCTGCTGTTCCCTACATTTTTATTCCGTAGCCCCGTTTGGCCCTGTTTTACCTAATACCCTGTAAGCAGCTGGCGTGCGTAAAACATTGACGTTTTCGAAGTCTATCAATAGAAAATAATAGCATAAGCATAATCAGCCTATAATGTTCCCACTGCTGGGACACAGGCCTCCTCTCGGTGAGAGGGAGTGGGCCATAATCCACCACGCGGTCTCAGTGCGGGTTGGTGGATGTCACAGTCATGTCTTGAATTCTTGGTTCTGAATTTTTGGTTCCAAGACATGCCGGTTTCCTCACGATGTTTTCCTTCACCGTTTTGAGAGCAGTGCTGATGAAATTAAATACATAAAGTAGTTCCTGCCTGAGTTCGAACTCACGACCTACAACTGTAAGTTGGGGCCGGTACCACTGGGCCACCACTGCTCTCAATAGAAAATATCACTTTAAATCCAGCTAGATATGCCTCAACGGTAGCTGCATAGAGGCAGGATGATAAAGACAATTAGACATACACCATACTTTTTTTTTGGGTGGGAAATGTTCAAATAACCTCTACCGCTCTGGGCGGACCGGGAGGGCGTGTCAGACTTTTACTGACTAAAACCCACCCTCCTCCTTCAGTTGCCTATGTACCAGGGCTACGGTAACCCTTTCGGACAAACCCGCAACCCTGGCAGGCATCGGCCCTAACGGACCCCGTCAATGTGTGCATCTCTTTGATGCGCTCGTGGAACTCAACGCGCCGTCGACCCGAGCCTGGTCCTTACCGGACGGCGAGCTACCCATTGCTCGTCGTCCGCAAGTCCGCGCCTACCGTAGCCGGGAATCGGCTATTGAATCCATCATGACATATCTATTCATTAAATTTACATATAGAATCTGTAACTTCAATCAGTTCGACACCGTGTCAATGTGGTATCGCGTCAATCCTTTCAAGTACCCAAAGGGGTAGGTCATTGACCCGACACCCGTTAGTCTTAATTATAAATTCAAATGTATTTGCTCAGTGGCTGGTTATGTCTGTCTCGGGGACCACTTTGGGGTTAGACCGTAAGTACCAAGTTACTATATATACCTAAATAGTATATATGACGGAGAACTTATTACACATATATATATATTATAAGATTGTATATGGCCATGAAGAAGAGATTTGAACGGTTAAATAACCATTAAAGTGAAGATTTTCTTATCAAAATCTGGCAGGTTTAGAGTCAGTGACTTTTGGGTAATTAAAACTTTGAAGATTCTCCTTTTCTGTATGGTTGCTTAAAATGGCGTTGATCAATTACTGCGAATGAATCCATGAGATTCCAAAGACCATAATAATGGAAGATTTAAATGATAATAAAATAAAATATAACGATCAGAAAAATAAAACGGGCAAGTGCAATAACAGCAGGTACAAGAGGGAAGGACCCCTTTGAAATACGTCTCAAAAATAAAAGTTCCTCATTAAAATACTGGTCCTTAGTAACATTAGACAGATAAAAAGGGGAAACCTTTTTGCCCGGTAATAAGACACATCGAAGTTTTATCAACAAGATTGATATCGATATCAGGATACCGCCGTCTCCGAAAGTGTAGGCAGAGGAATATCGTACGCCCATATTTTTCCAGTGACGTTTAAGCCCAGTTAATATTAAGGGCAAAATACAGACTCTAAGGCCCGTATAATAGACCCTCTCTCAAAACTCAAGCATTACTTGAAGTTAAGTTAAAGCCATTTGATTGTTGGAAGAAACTAGTCTTAAGTAACGCTTGAGTATTGAGTAAGCTTCTGTAATACAGACCTAAGCCAGTGCTGACGCATCGAACCCAGGCTCCCACGCTCAGCACCACTACACCATCGAGACAGTCAAACGAGGAAAAATATCCCACACAAATTCACATACTCTAAACCATAATTTAGTTAGCTAATGCAATTTTACGTCCACAAGACGTCCAGCAGGTTAGTCCGACGTTGTCCGGTAACTAAACCAGGTGCTGCATATTAATTCCTCGCTGACTTGTCCAGCTTAATCACAAAATATTTACTGGACGGTACAGGTTCGATGCAAATTTATGCTAAAATGTAACTAGCTAAACGGTTTCCTTAGCGATATTAGAGAACTGGGGAATATGGAGAATGATGGAGAAGATTTTGGTGATGGTTTTTGTAATTATAAAGCTTTTTGATATCATAGTGTGACTTGACTACAGGGGCTCGTGGCTAAATAATAACAGACGCACGGATCGATAGAAGGTTAACCTACGCTTGCCGAGGTCGAGGCGTGGATGGGTGACCATCCATTACAATTATTGAGTTCCCTTCGTGGATCGAAAAGCACGTTAAGGCGTTAGTCCCGGCTGTCATTTGTAGATCTTTGACAGTTGTTACGGGTAGTCAGAAGCCCGAAAGTCTGACAACCAGTCTTACCAAGGGGTAACGTATTACCCAATAACTGTGTTGTGACGGTCAGATAGGCAGTTGCTCCATGTAAAATGCTGGTATTCAGCTGCATCCGGGTAGACTGGGACGGCAGTCTCGACATAGATAGCGACAAAAATTGGTCGTTAAGTCTAATCGACGTCAACTTTCTTTAATAGATTTTCAACCTTATGCTTTAGAAATAAAGTTGAAAATCTAGTAAAAAGAAAAATAAATAAAATTTAATAAAGAAGTAGAAAATTTAATAAAGGTAGAAGTAGAAAATTTAATAAAGGAATTTGACAACGATACGACTTAACGACCGATTTTTGTCGCTATCTATGTCGAGACTGCCGGCCCTGGAAGCCGACCCCAACATAGCTAGGAAAAGGCTAGACAGATTAATTTAGTGTGACTCGGCTAAATAAAGTACAGAAGACCATTTCAGCTTGGGCAAAAATGCTTTCGTATGTCCGGATGTCCGGCGGATGGCTGTTCTACTCTACAGGTCGCATTTCTCAACCGATTCTCGTGAAATTTTGTGAGCAGTTGCGATAAATATGGCACATCGAATTTTAGAAAAAGATTCATCATACAGGTATGATGGACAAAAAAGACGCTCTAGAAATCCGAACTTTTTCTAAAACTTCATTCATACTAATAATTATGCGAAAGTTACTCTGTCTGTTTGTCTGTTATCTTTTCAGGCCTAGAGGCTAAACAGATTTAGATGTAATTTGTCACACAGGTAGACCATGACCTGAGACATTGGTAAGTTTTTTTACTCCGGTAGTACGTTCAAGTGGGATAATTTCCGAAGTCCACGCGGACGAAACCGCGGGCAAAAGCTAGTACACCATATTTACGACCGAGTGATATAATTACAAACAAAGAGATTTAAGATACTATAGAGAGTCTATGCGAAGAAATGTCATAGAAAAATTGTAAGACCATCTAGCATAACATAGCAGAATTAGAGCGGCCTGCAAGCGTAGCATACTAGACTGAGCGACTTTTGCCCACAAAGACAAATGTATCAGATCACGATTTTGTTCGCTATGTCCCGTCTATTGTTAACACGTTCCGGGACACTTGACTATTTGCAAATGTAATGATATGACACTTCAAAATCCCATACATTTTGTCACACCGTCTACAGCCGTACTACCTCATTACATATATTTTTAATTTTTTGATATGACAAATACGGCCACAGACGTTGACGCCTATGGGCGGAACGTCATACCATTACTAATAATGAACAATGTAATAAGACAGTGCGGCTACAGGCGGTACCGTCTATAGGCGGTCTGCCATATAACATACATTTGAAAAGGTGTATTTTGACGGAACGCCATAAGGCGCTAGCGCCTAAGGGCGGTCTGTCATAATATTTTAATCTTTAATGTATTATATGGCAATATCGGCGTTGGGCGGGACCGCCTTTAAACGTTTTGTCCTTCCGTGTAGACCGGTTGATAAGCTTATTGACAATACTGAAATAGCCGTGCCGCCTAGAGGAGGTCTGTCATGAAACAGTTATTTCTTAAATTGTTTTTTGACGGTTACGGCCCCTGACGTTATTGCCTTTCGATCTACTGAGGATCTTTTATAAAGTTATCTACACTAAACAGGTATGAAAATAATAATCACAGCTAAATCAAACTTGTACTTTAATTGTCTTTGACAGTAATCAGTCTTTCTTATTCCTTTAATTGAGATCCTATAATATTAAAGTAAGTAAAGTAACTTAAGCAGCTAAGTATAAAATAAACATTAAAAATTACAAAAATAATTTGTAGAAAACAAATAAATAATTCAGTCATAATTGTACTTCAGTATTAGAAATATTGTGCCAGGTTTCAAAGCACTCTGGACATAGTGGAGGAGATTTGGGGCACCCGCTGCATCGGTAACTTGTCTCCCTACGTTTTTTTGGCTCCTGATTTAGGCAAACTCTGCAGTTTAGAAAAGAATACTTCTTTTTCGAATTCTCACGCGCAGCAATGCGAATCGGCCAATGACCAACGCCTATTCCCGGCGTCGAGGTGCTTGGTTCAGGAGCTTTTGGTGGATATCTCCTCCATGCGTCAAATGAGACAAGGTCTTTCCCAACCACATCATCACCAAGTTTCGTAAGACTTCTTATCAACTTATCTCTGTATTCAACATATCCGTATTTCTTGACATTGTCCTTTTTAACATATTTTTTGAACAAGAAGAACGCGTTCCAGGCGGCGACATCCAACATGTGAAAAATTACTTTTTTGTACCATCTTATCGTCTTACGAGGACAAGAATAGTAACTGATCATTTGATCAGCACGATCAATACCTGACATGAAGCTGTTGTACCGTGCTATTTCTTTAGGTTTGTTGCGCTTTTGCCCACGTCTGTTGGTAACTTCAATCATCTCAGGTTGATCCAAAGTTGTCAACATCAAAACTTGCCGTTTATCTCTCCAATGACTCACGTAAACCTTGCCTTTTCGTAGCCAAAAATATTCACCTTTCTTCAGCTTTTTTTTGCTAGAAGTGTTGGGTTGCCCTTTCGATTACTTCTCAAGGTGCCACACGTATGGGTTTTCAGGTCAAGAAGTTTCTCAGAGAGAGTCACGGAGTTATAAAAATTATCCATGTACAATTCATGACCTTTAAGCAGGTAAGGTCTCATTAAACGTAAGACAAGTTTTTCAATGGTCTTTCCACCCGTATTGTATTCATCAACGTCTGCTTTACCAGAATACATTTTTTGGTTCAAAACATATCCGTCATGAGAAGTTAATACGTAAAACTTAATTCCGTACTTGGTCTTCTTGTTCTTCATATATGTGCGAAAAATTAATCGACCTCTAAAGAGCATCATAGATTCATCAAGCGATAACTCTTTATCAGGATAATAGACTTGACGGAAATTGCGAGTCAGTAGATCTATGAATCCATTTATTTTATCTGGCCCTTTCGCGTTGAGTTCAGATGCGCATAGGCATCGTAAAATTTGCTCGTACCTTCGACCCGACATCACGAAATTGAAAATAGGATGGTAATATAATGGGTCGGCATGAGTAAATAGCTTTCGATTTTCAGGCATATGAATTTGTCCGGAAAGCAGAGAAAGACCAAGAAATTTATACATCTCCTCTACATTTGTCTCATGAAAAACTCTGTGTCTTGAGTGTCTAGTGTGCGGCCGGTTTTGGTTTACTAATGAGTTGCCGTATGCATTCGTGCAATTCACTAAATACTCAACGAGGTCTGGCGTTAACAGTAAATCGAAAACATCTTTTTCAGTCGCGGGTTGATTAATGTGCACGCGTGGGCCGGGTAATGTTTGATCGAAGCTAAAATCAGGAATATCGGCAACAATATCTACCCATTCTGCGTCATCCGGAGCTGGGGTAGTTGGCAAAGGCTCATTGATAGTCTCTAGTGTTTGATTTGGTAATATATCGGTGAGATTTGGATCTATTTGTGCAATTTGATGGTAATGACTAGATGACTCAGGTTCCTGAGAGCCCATTACTCCATCTTCTACGCTATTTTCTATGACAGAATGGTCACTGCAAGACCTTTCATCTAATTCCTGGTCCGATATCGAACTTGAACTCGAATTCCTGGATTGAAGTGGGCT
This sequence comes from Dryobotodes eremita, assembly GCA_917490735.1. Classification (NCBI taxonomy): domain Eukaryota; kingdom Metazoa; phylum Arthropoda; class Insecta; order Lepidoptera; family Noctuidae; genus Dryobotodes; species Dryobotodes eremita. The sequence continues at coordinate 2,999,931 of OU823254.1, read as the reverse complement.
TTCACTAATCCTAGTGGAATGCACAAGTCTAACGTTTCTCGTACTGAAAATCTCATAATCTGATTCACTAGTTTCGCCTTCCTGAGCACCATCAGGGTCATAATTTGTATCAGAGCCGAACTCACCATCTACGTCACTGTAAGGGTCGTGGTGGCTTTCTTCCGCATCGTCTTCAGCAGCAAACAGACTTGGACGGTTACTTGATGCCAGTTTCTTCCGTTTAGACGCCATCTGCGAAACAATATAGGTAAATACTCACAATAAAAACTAAGAAGGTAAGAAGCTAAAATAGCAGGTAAATAGCATTAGAACACTACGTTTATGTTTAGTAATTTCTTACTATTGCATCATGTTTTTATCCCTACTAGTAAAAAAACTGCACTACTGTATAACGCAACACACATAATAATCAAACTTAATTAGAATATATGTATAAATAAGCTTTATTTACCTTGCTTTTGCTGTCAAAAATCAAAAACCACACCCAGCGATTCGACGACACGCCGGCGCCGCGTACGCCGTGACACTAAATATCAACATCATTGTACTTGTATGGCTCAGTCTACGCCTGTCGGCGGTGTGCATGTGTTGTTTTGGTGCATAAGCACTGCGTATGTGTGTGTTGAAAAATGACTCGAAAAGAGTTTGCCGTGACACCCACGAACAAATGAAGTCGCGTGATGTGACACTAGATCATGTGCTTCTTAGGAATACTATGGGCAAGCAACGGCTATCGACGGTTTGCCAAATTACATGAAATAAAGTTCACCGCCCTTAGCCGTACTGTCACGTAACGATATACCGACATAACGTCAAGAGGCGGTCTGTCCCGGAAAGTGTTAAGTAAATAATTTAATGTCTTTGCTTACAAACATTTAGAAAGCAGTTCTTGGTACTTGATTTGCAAGAGTCATGTTCAAAGAGGTTTATTAATAACGACCAAACAGCAAACTGTGACTCTCACAACCACATAAACTAATCCTAACAAAACAAACAAACATTAGTAATAACAGGATGAATAGCTCCCACAGAACGAGCCATACATCACGCCGATAATTTGAAATGCCGCAAAAGCCCCCACACAATACCATACATTCCCGGCACAATACGACAATGAGCGACCTTCTCGCGTACTAAATACGCAATGCATTGTGAAATGTACGACACGATGCGTTCCACAATCGCAATTGATACGTGGTAATTAGGTGGGAGGTTTTGTGTTGCCATTTCGTAATTAGAATGTTGATATTTGCTTGTGTTTTTTGAAGATTTTGTTATAAGAACTTTTGTTTCTAACATGAGCTACATTTCAGGCCTAGTTTTGGTTTTTCGGACTTATCCGGTTTCTTTCGAACTAAGTTTTTCGGACTTATCCGGTTTCTTTCGAACTAATACAGCACCCTAATTACGTAACACACTATCTATCACAATCTGAATCATTTTGAAGCCTATGGCTAATCCATTGCTTCTTAAGTTCGTAAAATTTGTCTGGTTCAACAACGTAAATAACGCAATGAATGTCGTTGAACTGTCAAAATGAAACCCTTTCCTACTGTTAGTTTGTCACGTAATTACCCCGCACCCGCAGGTCTAACTTGTGGGCAACTGTGTGTAATCAAGGCCACAAGCTTATTTATGATAACAAACAAAAACTAGTAATTATACTTACGTACCTAAAACAAATTTGAAATCGCAAACATGCAATGAGCAAGAGTGTAATTAATGCAATTAATTAATAAATTTTTTGTTTTTTGAGAAGGGACTTTTGCTTTGTATAACAACAATTTCATACTATTTATCGTACTTAGGTTAAACGATTGCATCTGGGCGTTAATATATCACATCGAGTTTTATACACCGTTACATTTTGATCGTTTTAATCCTTAAAAGGGGTTATTGTACTGATAATTATAAACAAGTTGTACTATGGAAACAACCCTAAAATTGTGAAAAAAAAACCAACTGATCCATACATTTATTTTCGCATAACTCGACACAATGTATGAATCAGCAAATTATTCTTCACGATTTCAGGGTTGGTCCCATAGTAAAAGTTGTTCAAAATGATGAGTACAATAACCCCTTTTAAGGTTTAAAACTATCAAAATGTAACGGTGTATGTAAAGTCCCGTATCCGGCGACAGCGACCCAGATTAATTTTCTTTCCTTTCGTGAGCTCTCAGATGACTAGCAAAACCTAATCGACATTAAGTTTTAAAAATAAACTGTCATTCAAAGTATAATTAACAAAGACAACGCTCTACAAAGTCGAACTTTTCACAAAAACTCGATGAAGTACCGCCTGTATGAAAATCGACGTGCTACACAAATAACCCGGTCAAACAAACAACTACATTAAGTAACGTCCTAGTTGTCACACAACTCACTTTATAATCACCCTAATTACGAACACCCAATCATTTTAGCCGTAATTATTAGCCGGTGAAGGTTCGTCATGCCTCAACCGGGTCGCCGGTCACGAGCCGGTCACGATCCGTATTGTACCTGTCGTGCCGTGACAGCGTATGCCACAAGTATCGTGATGTATGCTAACTGTGAGGGTGGGATTGGAGAATGGCGGAGCGGGTAGCGGATAAATGGAACTGACTAGGAGTAGCGTTTTCGGCGTGTATTCGAGCTCACGTGCACTGGGCGACCATGACGACAACCGCATAACGTAAGAAGTTGAATTTTTAGACATTTTAATATTTGAATTGTTTTTGTCTTTTTACTACGGACGGTTTTAACGTTCTGCATCGTTCTCACATGCGTAATTTCAACATGAATGATGTAACCAATATGTTGTAACCATATTTTAATTTAAAAGAGTGTCCGTGGAGTTTCTTGCCCGTTCGTCTCCATAGGTACCTACTACACTTTGGAATGGGCAACTAGCTTCATCTTCCTGACTGACCGACCCCTTGACAATTGAAAAGTGCTTGTAATTGGTTTATTTGAAATAAATTCTTTGAGTTGAGTTTGAGTTGGTCACTGCGACCATTGTCACGGTCGTGGTCGCCCCGTGCGGGAGCCCTTTAAGACCTTGGAAAGATCAATTTGAACAGACGAATCTGATCTGATCTGAACCGGATGCGTACATATACGCGAAACGATCAGACTGTTTCGATTCCACGATTAGCTTCTAAATCGGCCCGACCATCGCAGAATTTTGAATAAGAGAGAACTGATCAAGTATGGTAGCTTTTAGCACTGGGTTCCGAGAGGAATGGCAAAATAAAATAAAAAGTCATTTCAAATTAGGCTGAGAATCTGTAGTTTTCGAACGTCAAAATTACGTAAGACAGTCCCCCAAAACGCCTGCCCTTCACCACTTCCTAGTGCTTTAGCTGGGAGGAAAAGGTGGCGCAACAAATTCCCTGCAGCACCCCTAACACATATTTGCATGTAGCGCTCTATTAACAAAGTTCGTACAACGCTACTCCATGAACGCAGCTTTATATCACTTTTTTGATTCACATTCTATTTGTTGCAAGTTCTGACTTTTGAATTCGTGAAATAGAATTTCCATATTGATATGAATGGAGGTAAAATATTGTGTGCCGGTTATGCTTCCGTACTTTCAGTAGTCGTTGAAATAGGTTGGATGTCAGTGCAATCAGCTCATGTAGGTATGTAGAATATATAATAGATGGGTATTTTTTTAACTCCCGGCGCATAAAGAGGGGTGTTATAAGTTTGATCGTTATGTGTGTGTGTCTGTCTGTGGCACCGTAGCTCTTAAACGGGTGAACCGATTTGGATGCGGTATTTTTATTTGAAAGCGGGTTTTCCAGCGGTGGTTTTTAGACATGTTTTGTCAAAATTAGTTCAGCCGTTTCAAGGTCATCAGCTCTTTTTTGTGTCGGAGGTTTTTTAATTTACCTATTATTGTATATACGACTTCAGAGATCTAATGTGACAGGATGGACTAGATTGTCATCTCTGAAGAGTTGTACGACTAGGTTGAATGCGAAAGACGGGAAACCAACTTTTACTGCAGCTTTGGGTTTAGCATTGTGTGAACTGGGTTTACATTTGTCTCCCACACATGTTAATATTTGCATGTACACTTTGATAGTAAATGCAAAACTGTGCAGGAGTAACCTGGCCGCCTATGTATCTACATAATAATTAAAAAAGATATATATATATACATATTCACTGACAGACACACGACGCACAGCTTTAACCATTGGGTTTAGAAGCATGAAATTTTGCACCATATCGATGGTGAGAACTAAGGAATGATTGTTGAAAATTCACCCCCTAAGGGGGTTACATTTGTAGGGGATTAAAGTTTCTATGGAAGTTCGTCACTTTTGCCGATGGGGCATGGGAACACGGCTTGTAGCTATAATACACATAAATACATAAACTCACGCCTTCTTCCCATAGGGGTAGGCAGAAACCACAGAACGCCACCTGCTACTACTTTACTTTTTAAGTTTCGGAGGTTTTTATACTCGTAACTTAATAACTTTTTCAGTAAAAACCTTTTATTTCTACTTAAATAAAGAGGTATACTCACTGGCATTGAGCGGCACGGCGGGCGCCCGCGCATGGTACGCCCCCGTGCCGCCCGCGTACCGCCCGTACCCCGCCACGCTGCCTACCCGCTGCCCACGCGCATGTCGCTGAATCTCGTGCACCGACACAACTCGCGCACTAAGGTAGGAAGCTGGAAAGAGAGAGAAGATCACGTTATAAACAGTATTCAAAAACATACATGGTATTTATTTATATAAATTGATTAAATACACACTTTTAAACGTCAACAATATATTATGTTTAAACCTAGATGAATTCGGTGGTTCATACTACATATGTACTACTTCTTCCAAGATCACTCAGCCTGTCTGGTCTAAGCAAAATTCTCCTCAAAATCATCTGCTGTATCTTGTTCTACTCTAATAATATCAATGTTTTTACTATCTGCATCCTAGCTGTAAGTTTTCTGGAGAAAAAAAGTTAACCTTCTTTGAATTCGGGTAAAACTAGGGCCAGAGGACTACATCAGTTGTTGTGGGTAAAACAAATAAATACAAAGTCAACTCAAGTTACAACATTAACATGTGAGATTTCTAGAGCTCATACTCACTTACTATTTATATCACTCTACGTGAAACGACATACTAAAACAATTGATAATCGACAAAAAATATATTTTGATTTCATACATTTAGTCGAGTTATCTGAACTAAATGATAAATGATAAATGATTTTATTTCTGTAAGTACCTAGGTTTGTACAAACACTTTTACACGTCAATCTTATTTTAAAACTAGATGAGGTCAGCGGTTCCTATCTGACTACTCTGAGAAGAAAGGCCGAAACAAACTCAGAGGTCACAGTGTCTTTTAAAGTCCAGACATAATCTTGGTCAGATCATGTGAAGACCATGTAGATTTGTGTCTGAAATGGTCTTTTGAGGAAAAATCACACAGAATGAGTGGACCTGTCCAGTCAGTGCACGCATTTGTCAGTAATCGTGCAGCTCAACTCAAAACTTAGGAGCTCAACGATTCGACGAACAATACCAAAGAAAGGACATTTAGGTAGGCCGCATAAATTACTCAAACTGCCAGACCATGATTAAAACAAATTAAGAAAGAAAAAAGAAAGCCATTATCCACATAGTCTTCACATTCATAATAATTAAAATAATATACTATTTTACAAAGTGAATATTAATGTCAATGTATTTATAAAAATTCATCAATGTCAATAGGTATATTAATAGGAACTTACTAAAGAAACATGTATGTACCCTGTAACGTCGCCAACACCCCAGAGACAATTAAAATATTATTATTCATATGTAAGCACTTTGTATCTCATTTTAAGTGAAAAATGTAACGAACTATTGTTTTTAAGCTATTGCATAGCTTTTATCGCGGGCTTTAAGCGCGGCGACCGAATCAAGAAATTCCGTAACGAAAATAAAACCTTACACCCCCCACTCCGCCTACCATGTAGCTCGGCCGAGCGTTCGCTTAACGTGTATTTATATGGTACGACTGTACTTGAATTAATATCAAAGAAAAAAAATGCATAAATAAAAAATAAATTAATAATTATAATTGCATAAGTTGGTAAAAAATGCTATGCAATAGCTTTACCACGGCAGTCCCCTAGTGCCACACGTGTTTTTTTTGTGTTTGTCCCATTGTAAAATTGGTTCAAAAAGATGAGTTCAATTACCCTTTTTCGGCTTTGGAATTATTTGAATTATACCACGCAGTAACTTAAAGTGATATTTCCAAAATTAACTGCAAGCTGTTGACAATTCATTTTAAGAAATGTTACTATGTATACGTCACCCATACGATGTAAGTAAAGCTCTCATTCCAAAGCTTCACCTTGAGTGGAGCTGACGTAATAAAAAAAAATGTCGTCCACAAAAATAATAAAAATTCATTGTATGTAGATCTAAGTCGCCAAAACCCACGTGTAGTTTTAAAACATTTTTTTTTATTCCTACATCGTTACATCACACAATAATAATTTCTTACAATGTTAGGTACAGTTAAACTAGTTATATTTATGAGCTACCTAATAAAGTATACGACCTTCCCAACATAGTTAGGTACCAAGTTCTAGCTCTTTGGAGCAACCTTATTTAAAGAGCTGTAACCTTAAACGTTTCCCTAATTGTACCTCCGAAACCATACTTCAACTGATAAAAACGTATCCTATGACTGACTTTGTATATGAAATCAATTAAGTAGCGCCACCGTGAAAGTGGGACTAGCATTTTCGTTTATAGATGTTTTATAATCTTGCTCAAAGACTTTGGATGACCTTCGGCTGGGAATAATGTCCTCTCTATTGGACCTTTTCCGGAAAATCTTTAACATACACACATTACAGATTTATTCCACTAAGTGCCGAATTTTCCGGAAATCTTTCTTTTTTTAAAGCTCTTTTGATAACTCGGCACTCGTCTGAAATCAAATTGAAGACAAATAACATAGTACAACATACCTCGACCTTAGTTAACTAAGCCTACGCCAAAAAAACCTTTAGCCAAGCCCTAAGTTAAGCCTGTAAAACTAACGCGTTAAAACTCGTTAGTTTTACAGGCTTAACTTCAAAGAATAGGAAAATTATCCTCAAAGACTTCCAGTAAATAGTGAAGATGAAAGAGTCTTTAATACTCTCGTCACGTCAGAATCCTACCCGGACCACTAATCCGAAACTGAAATAATATATTGAAATGGGCAGAAAGATATATGAAATTAATAGTTAACCAACTTAAATTGCTCCTAGGCCTATATTCAAATCACAAATATAATCCTTTGACAGTTGCATCAAATGGCTAAACACGGCAAATTGCCGCAATGTGTCAATTTTTGAACACACGTTAAGTAAACCATTTCACATCGAGTTTTAAAAAGAGGCTGTCAGACAGATATTATTGGCAGAGACGATGCCCCACTAATCACTAAATACGTTTAGCACTAACTATATTTAAAATATCGATCTGTTTCTTTCAATTATTTGAAGTTATCAAAGACATAATGATGTTTAGCGCTAAACGCATTTATGGTCTGTTCAAAAAGTATGTGATGAAAATGTAAACAAATGAATCAAACAACGTTCCTGTGTATGCCAATTTGTAGTGCCACTTACAAATTGATAACTTTGGTCTGATTATTTGAATACTTAAACGCGAATTCTAATTAAAAATCAACTAGATGTTTTTCATTCGACAATTTAGGTTAATTTTATAAGCTAATTTTTCGTCGATGATTTTTCAAATATAATTTATTTAACAATTTTATTCAAACAATAATTGTTAGAAAAAATGGTGAGATATAAAGTTGAAACCTTCTTACTGCAGATGAATATGTAACTAATTCCCTTTAGTGATTGATTGCGTAAGAATTTAACATAAAAGGATTTGTTTACGAGTACACTTTCATCAGACACTTTTGGCATAGACTGTAGTGTTTTTTGATGCAAGCGGGACCTTAACGCTCCGGGTACAGTGAATAATTTTAATGATGAAAGAAAATAATTATTACTTAGTTAAGTTGTTAGAATATTCTATATTTCATGACGTTATAACGTTTTGAATTACCCGATCGTCCTCAGAATTCTAATTTATACGTAGTTTTCTTGTAAGTCTCGCATTTCTTAGAAGCCCTTTGTAAGTAAATAAGTTATTCACCGAAGACGTTAGAAGATTTATTTATCAAAGAAATTTCTAAGTTTTAAATAAGCTGAGAAGATCGTATAAAGTTAATTAAAGATATATCATTTCTTGGTAAATAATGTTCTGTGTTTTCATTTTCTATTCAGAATATACCAACTTAGCTTATACAATAAATAAAACACCAAATAAACCAACTTATTGATTATGCTACGCTATGTAAAAGTAATTATCAAACTTCAACTTAATTACTAACTAACCTAAATTACGACCTAAAACTGATCATGGCCTAATTTAAGTCTAAACTTTTCTTCACAGAAATGACCTATCTAGCCACAAAGCTTCCTCAACACAGCCAAATACAGACCTTCATAACGAACTCTCGTCTTCTATACATCTGACCGTCTTTGTGACAATATTCTTGACACAAGAGCGAAACTGCGCTAAGTACAAAGCGGCTAAGTTGAAAGAACAAATAAGCCAGACTGGGTGGCATGTGGCCCCTACGACTCTCATCAAAGTTGCACGCCGTAGCCTCGTAGCCTCGTAGGCCTCTACGCGGCTACGCGACTTGTGGTCTACGCCCGCTACGCCACTTGTTGTGTACCGTTTGCATACAAAGCTGGTATTTTAAGATGACGTTATTTACGTTTGAGGCGTTTTGTTTTTGGTTCGGAATGTTTTATACAAATCATGTCGGAAACTACTCAGTCAAAAATGATTTCATAACTATGATTTAAACCTTTATTTTAATGATCTTAGTTGAAACAAAGAACACACAAACGTCCACAAAATAATATTTTATGTTAAATTATTTATTTCCAATTAATTCAAACGGTACAATACAAATTACATGAATTAACATGGAAATGGAAACAAAATACGCATCTTTACTCGGTCGACCCAAAAATACCCGAAACCCAGAAACAACAAATACATAGCCGACAATAGCACTACACAAATAAACATGTGTGTGTGTAAGTCCGAGGCTATTGTTACATATTACTTAAAATATATTATATACAGAAGCTGTTTTTGTACCCTTATAAAAAAAGTTGTGAGGTTTCCTGGGACACCCGGTTGGAACGAAGTTCCTTTCGCTGTATATAATGTATTAAATAACAGGCATAATTAAATAAATTAACAACGTTTGAGAGTAAATAAATGAAGAAACAAAACTGGCCAAGTGCGAATCGGACTCGCGCACGAAGGGTTCCGTACCACTATCTATAAAAACGGCAATAAAATCATGTCTGTTGTATGGGAGCCCCCTTAAATATTTATTTTATTCTGTTTTTTAGTATTTGTGTTACAGCGGCAACAGAAATACATCATCTGCGAAAATTTCAACTGTCTAACTATCACGGTTCATGAGATACAGCCTGGTGACAGACGGACAGACAGACGGATGGACAGCGGAGTCTTTGTAATAGAGTCCCGTTTCACCCTTTGGGTACGGAACCCTAAAAAATTAAGGAATGGTAATACAATTGTATTTTTTCTACACACCTCTTTTCTACAGTAATATATCATATAGACAGACATACGCTTGTAAACACACAATCACACATTAGCAAGTGTCGTTACGGGCAAAATGTTAAATACACTTTTTTACGGTCCAGGCCCTGCAGTCTCGATATTAGATAGCGACTCGTATCGATGTCAAATTCGTTTAATAGATTTTCAACCTTATGCTTTTGAAATAAAGTTGAAAATTTATTAAAAGAATTTGACAACGATACGACTTAGCGACGGATTTTTGTCGCTATCTAATGTCGAGACTGCAGGGCCTGGCCCTGCAGTCTCGACATTAGATAGCGACAAAAATCCGTCGCTAAGTCGTATCGATGTCAAATTTCTTTAATAGATTTTCAACCTTATATGTTGGAAATAAAGTTGAAAATCTATTAAACGAATTTGACATCGATACGACTTAGCGTGAGATTTTTGTCGCTATCTAATGTCGAGACTGCCGGCCCAGCTCTCATTCGCCAAGTGAGTAAATATATCGTGCGATAAGAAACTTCGTTCCAATAAAAAATAATAAACCTTAACAAATTATTCTGCTAACACTACCAAAGAAAATTTCATACCGCTACAGTTTTCGTCGCGCGCCTTGTACAGTCGACAATAAAATGCATATTAGATAACCGTGTTTTGTTGGCGGCACGTGATTGGCTGGTCGTACGTGAGCGGGCGGCGCACGAGTATTACTTTGGGGTACTTTATGCGGCCTATCATGGACGGAATTATCCTTATGATCATTTATTATTACACCTATTTTAGAACCGTTTTTTCTGAGATAGAATTTTTTGGGTGGTATGGATTTTAACGTATTACACATACATACATAAACTCTCGCCTTTTTCCCTTAGGGGTAGGCAGAAACTACAGAACGCCACCTGCTACGTTCTTTACATACTCCTTTTGCTTCGTTTACTTTCAAACATCAGCACCCTAATTGCGTAACACACGATCAATAACAATCAGAATGATTTTGAAGGATATTGCTAATCCATAGCTTCATATGTTCGAAAAACGTGTCTGCTCAACAACGTAAATAACGCAATGAACTTTGTTGAACTGTCAATTAAAGCCATTGCTACTGTTAGTGTGTTACGCAATTACCCCGCCGGTCAGACACGGATGCCGCTTGCGAGTACTACACATCTGTACACCAGTGGGGTAATTACGTAACATACTAACAGTAGGAATGGGTTTCATTTTGACAGTTCAACAACATTCATTGCGTTATTTACGTTGTTGAGCAGACAATTTTTTCGAACATATGAAGCAATGGATTAGCAATACGCTTCAAAATGTTTCAGATTGTAATAGATAGTGTGTTACGTAATTAGGGTGCTGTTTTAGTTTTACAATAATAGGAAAAATATCAGAAAATAAATACTTCAGTCAGTCAGCCTGTTTAGTAGAGCGGCTACTGTACCTATTATATCAAATGTCTTTTAAATGATTTGCACTTTTTTCTACACATTAAGAAAGACATTATTTTTACTTAATCATAGCCATGAGAAATCTCACCAATTAAGATTTATAATAAAATATATTGTGTATTTTTTAAGCTATTGCATAGCTTTTATCGCGGGCTTTGAGCGCGGCGACCGAATCAAGAAATTCCGTAACGAAAATAAAACCTAACACCCCCCACTCCGCCTACCATGTAGCTCGGCCGAGCGTTCGCTTAACGTGTATGTATATGGTACGACTGTACTTGAATTAATATCAAAGAAAAAAAAAATGCATAAATAAAAAATAAATAAATAATTATAATTGCATAAGTTGATAAAAAATGCTATGCAATAGCTTTACCGCGGCAGTCCCCGAGTGCCACACGTGTTTTTTTTTTGTACTAATCATTTGTCACAACAAAAAAGTACCACATAACATAGGACTGTTTTAACAATACATTATCATAAAAAAGAAAGTCTTAAGTTATGTGATACTTTTTTCACTTAGTCTAGTAAAGTAATCTATGCTGTATGTATGTATATTAGCTATATCTATGTATCTAGGACAGGAATGATTAAGATAACACGTCCGACCTATATGGAAAGGCTCAAGGGGCAAGAGGCAAGTGTCAGGGCATAATCCAACGCGTACTGGACAATCATAAAGTAGCATTATGTATTCTTGTTCTAATTATATCTTGTAAAGTGTATTCTTTTTTATTTGTGCCATTTTGTAAACAAACATAACAGACTGCGATTGAGGTTTTGTCAAAATTCGTGTGTTTATATTGTAAATTGTTCAGTTAAAGGAGTTTTAGATGTTATGGTTACGATTTACAAACACCCAAGACGTTTATAAAAAACTTAAATTGTGTGATTGTTTCGAAAACACGCAATTTTTGTACCGTGTTTGTATACTAAAAAATAAATATAAGAAATAAAATACACTATTCCTAGGTTTTATTTTTGTCACCTAGGATAATGTTTTAATATCCTTAATTTAACACTATATAATGAATACTCGTAGGAGTAGATAACTTTATCATTATAATTATTGTCAGGGTGATAATAATTATGATGGTTAATTTCAAATTGTCCCTCCGTGGTCAAAGGGGAAATTACCCTAATTACCACGTTATGTTAAGTATAGTTACAGCTAGTCACTTCTGACTTTTTTAAACTAGCTCTAAGGCTCATTTTATGATATTTTTTGTGACAAAGGGGCAATAATCTTTGGCATGGACGCGGCTTAATATACCGATCGAAAAGCCGACAAGTCACAATAAACATAGAAAATAAAATACGGGATACAATTATTAAACAGAACGAAAAACACTTTCATTAATAAAATAACACGTGACACAAACCAATAACAAGTAAACATTAACACTTCAAAAAATAATCTACATTAACCAAACAGTCAGATATCAATAGAATCGATCGATTACCCATTTAATTATCGCTTGTCAAAAGGGCAACACTACGTAATAATCAATTTGTTTAATGGCAACACTATTCACGCTCCCCTTTGAACTGTGACGTCACACACTAATGAGAATTAGGTTATGGTATAATTGAAAATGGTTCGGTTCAAGATGGCGGACGCTTCCACAAACAAACCTAATGTTTGTGCATGCTTGTGTGTCATAAGTTCATAACTTTTTGATCAAAGCGAAAAGCAAGTACTACTACTAATTATGCGCGACTTTGATCGAAAAACAAACTTCACACTTTCACTATTCGCGAAGCAGACACAATAGTTACCTAAACAATCGGATTTTTTTTCTTATTCGACAAAACAAACAATTTCAGAAATATCTTAATAAACTGAGAACAAAAAGAGATAACATAATAGGTTCGTGTTACTCACGACGTTATTCACATCTTAAATACAACAAAATTATTAAGGAACACGAAAGAAATAAAAGGGGAAAAAGAAAAATCTTAAGTGAAAAGAAAAATCATTTTTTTGTAACTACAATACAGAAAAAAAAAACTACAAATCTGAGTCAGTAAATCATTTTATCAAATTCAAATTCAAATTCAAATTAATTTATTTCGTGAACACAGGGTACATACAGAAGATGTTGTAATAAAATAGATTAGATCCGAGCTGTGTCCCGCCAAAAGGCATACAAAATATCAAAGGTCCTTTTTCTCTTTTTTTCATCAATGAGCTTCTAAACTCATTAACAGACAATGTGAACAAATCCAAATTTTACTTGTTCATTTTTACTTGGGAAGAGCCTTCCATTCCAATCCAAACGACCTGCATCACTTGAAAGCCGGAATCAACAATGGTGACAACCAGAAAAGCAGCGCGACAGTGAAGGCCGACGAGTCCGGGAGAAGTGATTCAACTATCTCGGAACTCGCAACAAAATTAATCAAACAATGGCGGATGAGTTAAAAACCAATAGTTTCCACTACCCGAGAACAATATGTTGATTCCTGGACCGGAAAAGAATCCGCTTTGGCTCACTCGCTCAGGAGTGAAGTTTCGAAAATCCTTCTTTAGCCAAAGGTATATAATACCAGCCTATATGGTCCAATGCAGGACAAAAGCCTCTTCTCATGCAGAGAAGGCACGAGCATTGATCACCACACTTGCTCAAGACGGATTGGCGATTTCAGAATAATATTAATTAGAGGGTGTAAAAAGACACGTCACAAAGCCATCAACTACGCCTTCTGTACATCAAACTAAGTAGCATAACACAAAACTAATTGCTGGGAAACGAATTTGATTTTTGTGGTGTGAAAAATCGCTTTTACGGTAGTGCCCAACGGTACGCACGCAAAACATTGTACTTATGAGTGCATGCAACGGTACAGGGGTCGTGAGGGTATTTAAAGTTGTGTTATAACATTAAAAACTTGTTTTCGTAAAAAAAAGTCAGTAAAATTTGGAATTTTGTCCTTCAATATCTCCGTAACCAGAAGGTTCCCAGGTATGGTCCAGTACCAAAAAGCGATTACAATGACGCGGTTACGGGGGGTTATGTGTCTCTTACACCCGTTACACGTTCAGATTTCCTCACGATATTTTCCTTCACCGATGTCAGTGATGTCCAAGATGAGCTTAGAAAGTAGGTACTCGTACATATGAAATGAAAAAGTCACATTGGTACTTGCCCCGATTTGAACCCACAACTTCGTGCTTGAGAGGCGGGGCCTTAATCACTGGGCCATCACGACCGAGGGAAGGCATGAAGTAGTAGTAAAACGGGCTGGTGTCCGCAACTACACTTCCAAGCTCGTATTTTGCGTACGGGTGGGAAAATCGATCATCCGATCCACCGTAGAAGGCAAGTATCTTCCAAATTCCATGTTTTTTACTGATAATGGTTTAGGATGTATTTTGCCTGTCAATCACATAACTGTCTTCTGCATACATACATACGTATAGATCGAGTTTCTAGAGTTTCTATATCTCTATATATATTATCTATTACCGAATCTCATATCTAGTGATATGATTGGTTGTTGATGTTTTAGCCAGCCAATCAGAAGCTTGAGGATTTTCAGCCAAATTACTAATCAGAGCGGCATTCATAAATCGGGCGTTTGTGTTTTTTTTTGTTTCAACGGAGATAACGATGATAGTAATGACGTACTACAAGTAGGAAGGTATTTTATTTACCACATTATCTGTAAGTAGGTATTACTTAAATAAATCGGTAATTCAGTAGTTAATGTCATACTGTAAGTAAAGAGAAGTAATTAATAGTCAGTTTGTCACTGAGTCACTTACAATAAATGTATGTTGAATGAATCACTATTTATAATATTAAAATCATCAAATCTTCACATTTTCTAAATTACGATCCAAAGTAAGAAACCTTTTTTCTTTATTTAACAAGACACTACACACAAAGAATCATTAACATTTAGGTATAAATTGTATCCAAAAAAAAAAAGAAGAAAACCGCGCGTGTTTTCAAATTTCGAAACGTCCAAGATGGCACCGACGCGTTCGCGCGGTTTCTGTCATAAAATTGTAGTGGGTCACTGTTATCTCCAGAGATAAATGATAATGTAAGTAAACAGTTTTAGTTATGACGAATGTTTCAAAATATACTAGTGATAAGAAGATTTGGAAAAGTAAATACCTAAGTACATTTTAAATGTGTGTAGCTGCTTACTAATTTAAATTAAATACATGAGTCTTACAGGTGGCCTTGTCCATATGTTAAATACACGTGTATCTGCCGTATGTATGTACCCTTATTCGTTGACGATGATTTACGGGACGAACAAACGGTCCGTAAAAAAAAACTCAAGCAGCTAACTTAAAACATTAACATATTAGTAATAGAAAGTGTGCGTAAATTATTCCATAAGTAAAGATGTTTTCTCAAAAGGCTGAACCCAAAAAATAAAAGAATTATGACAAAAACTCCATTTATTTTCCAAACCTACCTTTCTACCTTGCGCGATTCCGATCATGTTAACAATTCAATATCGCCTACAACCACAAAAAAAAAACTTCCAACACACAACGATTTTCTACAACAAGTCTTCATAACTACCCTCACAAACAATACCTTTATTGACGTTGTTAACAACACAATATGATTACTAAATACTGCACCAACGAGGTGGGCTAATGCCCCTCATAACAACAACAAATTACCCTTTGAACACAATATTATACCAAAAACTTGTAACAGGACCAATTGACCCGGAATATTATACTATGCGATGCTATTTCATCAATTCACATCAGCAGGTAAGCGTCCTGAAATACACATGGGTTTCGTTATTGAAAGAATGTATCTTTCTTTTTTAATAATAAAAAAAATGGTACAATAAACACACAAATAGGTACAAAAAGTAAACGATGATAGCTGCAAAAGTATAAACTGTAGCGCAGCTAACAACGTCTTTCTCCAGATACAGAAAGGAATGATGGTCCATGCAAAACTGCTTAATAGGTAAAGTTAATATAGTTAATTTAGAATACGTTAGTTAATAATAAAAAATAAAAATAAAAAACAAATAATAAGACAAAAATTACAATACATGTGAATTGGGATGTTGAGTTAATATGGTGAGTGTAGGGTGACTGGTGAAAATAACAAGATTACTACTGCAAATAATTATGATACTTAGAGGGGCCCGTGGTTAAGTAATAACAGCCGCACGGGTGGATCGATCAGGTTAAGCTACGCTTGCCGCGGTTGATCCGTGGATGGGTGACTATCTTTACATACCGAGACCCCTCCGTACCTAGGAAAGCACGTTAAGCCGTTGGTGCCTGCCGTCATTTGTGGGTCCTTACGAGTAGTCAGAAGCCCAAAAGTCTGGCCACCGGTCTTACCATGGGGTATCATATTACCCAGTAACTGGGTGGTGGAGGTTAGGTAGACAGTCGCTCCATGTAAAATACTGATATTCAACTGCTCAAACTCAAACTCAAAGCATTTATTTCAAATAAACCAATTACAGGCACTTTTGAATTGTCAAGGGGTCGGTCAGTCAGAAAGATGAAGCTAGTTGCCCATTCCAAAGCGTAGTAGGTACCTATGGAAAAGAACGGGCGAGAAACTCCATGGACACCCTTTTAAATCAAAATATGGTAACAAAATCTGGTTAGACTGGAAGCTGACCCCTACATAGTTGGAATAAGGCAGGCAAGACATAGCACATTAGAAACAGATACCGGTAAAATTTACAGAGGCGACGCTCTACCAAACCGAGCTTCGTCTACAACCCTTGCTGCGTGCTTTTCAAATTCAAGATGAAATTTTGGGCTACAAAGACAAAGCTTAAAGAAACCTATAAATATATATGGATCCAGGATACCAAAGTATTAATAAAGAAAATTGATAATTCAAAAAAGATATATCACATTCGCCATAAAGGTGCCATCAATCTCATTGTGTCCATAGCTATGTTTGTAACAAACCAAAAGTTTGCGTAAATGCCTTTTTGTAAAATGTGAGATTTTTTTGTCTCGACTGTAGTTAAGTATATTATTTTATAGTTTACTTAGCATAATTAAGTTTTCGCACATTAATTTTCACAAAGTGTAATCCATTGCCAGACGAGAACAGCTGCCGACAAATTGTTATGCAGTTGGGCAGACTTTATATATGTAATTGTGAATACAGTTTCTTTTTTTTTCCTGTTTATTACTATCACCCAGAGTTCTACATCTGAACACTGGCCTACCAAAGAACTAACGATACAGTGAATGATCAGAGAGAAAATTGCCTCAACGAATACCTACTCTTGTCACATTTCATTTTTTATCGCAAATTGTCGCTGTTAACCGTCAGAAAGACGCTAGTTACTAGCAGTCTTCTGGCAAAATTCCTTTATCGGCTTCCACGAAACCCACAGAAAGAAGAGCGGAAGTCCACTCGATCCCAGCTTTAACGTGGTACAACCTACGTATCGATCTCTTTGATCCGATGTTTACACGATATAAGTAATTTGGCTAACAAAATTGAATCATGCATGGAGCAATTAATTAAATTAATTTAAAGAGCAATGTCGTTAAATTAATTTCTGTACATCACAGGCCGGCTGGCCGTTTCAATTTTTGCCAACATCATGTATGAAGGTAGATAGTCCAGTTATTTGATATGGTGACCATGAATTGGTACAAAATATAAATATGCGAAGTGGTTTGTTGAGTGTCTTTGGTTTTTTTTATGTCTTTTGTTGACAAGCAATCAGGCGATCCACCAGATGGTAAAATGCTCAACACCATTTTTAATTAAACAATTGAATGAGAACCGTTTTCGGCCAAAGGGTCAGCATTGCCATTTCGATCTGCCCTGACACCAAGCAATGGACAACATTGTCAAATTTTTAATGTTTTGAATACGAGGCTTTTGGCTTCTTTTAATAGTGTATGTATTTTGTCTATTTTTTTTTTGTAATGTGCGTCTTATTTGTGCAGAATAAACATTTTTTCTTTATTTTTCTTTCTTCTTTCATTCAACATTCCCATGATGCCAACCTTTTGGGTACTTCGTCGATTCGCTACGATGCGGTCAAATTTGTACATGCTCTGTAACAAGCATGCTATGTAAACAAAAGTTTGCTTTTAAAACCGGTAAGTATACTTAGCTCTGTTTTGTATTTACTAAAATGGCAGAATATATCGAAAATCGATTAAGATAGACGAGGCACTAGGAAGTCGATCGCTTCACTAATTTAATAGAAAAACAACGTAGCTAATTAACACTGGACGCTGATGTGTTTCCAATATGGGTAAGCCATTTACAAAGAATTACACACTTGACAATTCAAAAGTGCATGTAAATGGTTTAATTGAAATAAATGCTTTGAGTTTGAGTTTGATTAATTAGGAATCTGTTATGCAATTTGCAAAATCTCTTTAAATTATAATGAACCTATTTAAAGTCGATGTAATTCGCTAAAAGAAGGTATACTGCTCTGTATTGTCAATATTTTACCGTTATTATCAACATATTCTGCACATTACGTATGAAACTCTTGTTTTGAGCAAAATATGATTTTGCTGCGAATGGGTACAAGTCAATAGTAGTGAGGATTGAAATATCTCATTCGTCAGTCAGAGCCCGAACCATTTGGTTATAGCGCATTCTGTATCAAAGCTTCAACCCTGAAAAGCAATCGTTCGTAACTCACATACCGTCAGTCAGCACCGCCCATTCAAAACACATAACGAGCATTTTCCTACACAGTGTACGGCACCAGTCACTTTCCTTTGTCTGTGACAAACGCCATATAGACCAATAAAACGCGCTTGCGACGCTAACTCCAACAAATTCCTTCTTCAGTACCGAAATTGCTTGGATTCCTGAAACTTCCGGACTTTTATGGTGTCCCGAATTCCAGAGAGCACCGTGTGGTTGCCTCGCAAGCGTGCACCACTTTATAAAAACATACGAACCGTTTTTATGGGCCGAGACGTCGCTTTTACTGCGCGTTATTTTTACGTATAATATCTAGCGAACAAAATAAGAGAGGTTTTTTAAGATGTTCATATTATTTTTATATTTGTTTTGCGGTTGGCCTCGTACGGATGGTATTATTCTGTAATAGAAGAAAATTCAACTAAGGTTTTTAAACCCCGTAAAGTTGCGTTCTTGAATTGTTTTAAGCTTACTTTTCTTTATTTTAGTTTTATTAAAATATAACATGTTTCGTATTATCGTACTAAAACTAACATAAAACTTGTTTGGTGTTATCATGTACATTATTTCATTTTAGAAACACACATGCACGTGGTAAAGTATTTGCGGTTTCTAATGAACGAATATAAATTCTTGTCTCGCAGTACTACTTCTAAATATTTTAAACAAATTTTATTACTTTAAATAATCAGCCTTTCTATATATTTGGGTTTGAGTAGGTATTGAAGTTTTGTATAGAACAGTTATTATTTTTTTCGCGATTATGACGTTGGTCTCATGGAGGAAGTTGTGCAGTTTGATGTTCAAAGTCAAAGTCAAAGATTTATTTGCAAGTCTATTACACCCTTGAATATGACCACACCTTTCTGATGAATGCTGTATAGAATTAAAATTATCTTTATTCAAGAACCATATGACTCAAAACTGATTAGTAAGTCTTACAACTATATTAGTAAGAACTGACATTTGACAAAAACAAACAAATGGTAGTGGGTCACCGCTGTGTGTGTGTATAAGGCCCCACGCCCACGGCTACTTTTTGTAGCGATGCAGCGAAACGCACGACCGTTTCTGACGACATCGGGGGAACGAAGGGTGAAGAACGGAGCGAGGGGTGCTAAGGAATGTGTGAAAGTGTGAAAGTCGCCATGGGCGACATTTTGTATCGATGCTGAATCGTGTTTGCATTGCGACTGAAGCGCGATAGCATCGCGATAGTAGCGATACAGAATCTGGGCGAAGGTACACAGCCAGCGACAGCATCACGGTTGTATCGATACACATGCGCGACAGCATCGCTACAAAAGTCGCCGTGGGCGAGGCCTCTTAAACAAACAAAAACAAAAATTGGCCACCCAATCAAAGGGTACTGCAGATTTAAGCCACAAGAATCTAGTATCAAGAAAGGGAACCTTACAATCTATTACCATATCAAAATGCAGCGAACTTAACCTTAAATCTCCATGGTATACTTTCGCACGTAGGCACATGACCGATCCGCTCCATAGCGCAGCGAGTTAAATACACCGTAGAATGTAAAGTATCTCTTATATTTTAGTCGACGGCCCCGACCCCCCGACGAGATCGTATTTCCCATAGGAACTACAAT
Organism: Dryobotodes eremita; assembly: GCA_917490735.1. Lineage (NCBI taxonomy): Eukaryota > Metazoa > Arthropoda > Insecta > Lepidoptera > Noctuidae > Dryobotodes > Dryobotodes eremita. Next base: position 2,979,561 of record OU823254.1, on the reverse strand, counting down.
ACTGGTGTTACAAGGGAACTGCAGAAGGGCAATACAGCTTTTTAGCAACTCGAAAGTGGAGGGTCACACCATGTAGACGAAATTATGCGACGGAAATTCGGCCTGCAATGCTTTTTAAGTTATGATGATGACTTAATAAGCATTGTAGGCATACGCAGGCCGAATTTCACATCACACATCAGACCAACATTACGAGATTCACCCTCAAGACCGACCAACACTACGAATTTCACGCTTAGCATTTTTACACGAATAACACGAGGCATAATTTTCGACATGGTGTGTCATAGTAACCAAATAAATCAGCGTATACATTTCTGCGCTGAATTACTTGATGAAATTTTCGGTACGTGTGTTGCCCTACTAACAGTTATGAGAAACCTGCCGAAATTACGCAACAAAAAGTAAGCGTATATGCACCTGCAATGCTTTTTATTAAATTATTAAAAGCAACACATCAAAGCAGAAATTACGTCGAATCACTGCTGTGAAATTATGGAATTTTACAGCAGTGATACGAACAAAGTACACAGATACAAAGACATAGTACAGTGTGACTAAAAGTAAAGGAATCAAGGCTATGGAGCCTTGATTCCTCTACTTTTTGTCACTTCAGGGACTTTACCGAGAACACTTCTCAAATATTTTGCGGACTACACCTTTTGCATCTCTCTGTATAGCGCGAATATATTTTATATCTTGAGTGAAATTGTTTTCTGTCAGACTTCATAGATAACTCGTTAGTTTTGGGTTCTAGTTGTGTTACGAGTCTCAGGCGACTCTCTGTTAATGTGCTGAAATGTTTTGCCAAATTGTTTTATTATATGTTCGGTTGTGGCTTTGAATGATTAGTTTTTGGTGTTAAAGTTAGAAGTTAGATGGTTAGTTATATTTCTGAAGTATAAGAGGAACTGAAAATGTAACTAATTAATTTCCGGTTCCCAAGACTGGAAACAGATCACTTTTCATACCCATCGTGAATTTAATAGCTTATTAATCGATTCGCACGAATTCACTCGCCCGAAACGGGCGAATCGACACTTTTAAATAATAAGTTACTTTCCGTAGGCGATTCGCACGAAGTTAATTTATTTGTGGGCAAATCGAAAAGTCCAGAAACACGTAGTATGCAATTAACACATTGAGAATTTTATGCAATAAAATTAAGAAAAAGGTACACTAGCGCACAGAAGTGATAAAAGTAAAAAAAAGTGCCAATTGCCTAATACGTATTTCTGAAGTTGTCGATTGGCCAACAAATAAATTAACTTCGTGCGAATCGCCTACAGAAAATAATAAATTATTTAAAACTGTCGATTTGCCCGTTTCGGGCGAATAAATTCATGCGAATCAACCAATCAAATGCGAATAAGCCAATTTAATACCTAACTGGCCCTTTAAATTTCTAGAAGCAATTTATCCTGTAACTGCTTCCAAACAATGAACGGGTCTCCCATGTCAAGTAATTAAAACTAAAGTATAAATTCTAACATTCTAAGCAATATAATAATACCAGCCTATTAATATAACACTGCAGGGCAAAGCCCTCTTCTCATACAAAAGGCATGAGCATTGATTAAAGCAATAACAGACAGAACTTTATTATGGATCAACATGATCTTAAAACGAGCAAAATCTTCGAAAATCAGATATTTAACCCAACATTTAACCCGATCACTTTCTCAAACTCGACTCAGTGTAACCGAACCAGTCAATAGGATTCCCTCACGCAAGCATAGCCCTGTACTCCAGCCAAAAGCCTCAACTTCCGTCTTCTACTACAATTACAGTCCTTGCAACTCACAAGCCTACCTCAATCATTCCATTTTATACCCTGTTGCATTGAGATAAGAGTCACATGATGCGCGTTTGTGAGTTGCTTTATCTATACCAAGGCGTTGCTACGTCACGCCGAGTTTACGCTGAATCCCTTTAGCCTTTGAACGTTTTTTACTCGACGGCGCGATTTAAACGCCAACAATTTTAAAATACCAAGTTCGTTGACATCACTGTGCACATTCCGCCACGGCGCACAATTAAATGGCGCTTGTGCAAATATTTTGTGTGTGGGAATACAAAATTGCTGTGTAGTAAATATTTTATATCTTAGCGAATCTTCCCTTAAGTAATTTAGATATCTGACTTGCATACACGACGTTCTTTAAAACTTTTTTTTTGAGTAATTCTTTCAACGAAAGGAAAATCTTCTACACACCAAAAGTAGATCTACATTTTGGGCATGTAACATATTTTTGGCAGTCAAAACATACACACACACATAAACTCACGCCTTCTTCACATGGCGGTAGGCAGAAACTACAGAACGCCACCTGCTACGATCCTTACATACTCCTTTCAGTCAAAAGTACCCAATAAATGATCGAATTAAAATAAATGGCCAGAATGCACATGATAGATACAAGCCTTATGTGTGCTTAGTTCATATTTTGTATTAAAAGCAGAATAAAACTTATTTACAGTTTCATCAATCCAAAACTGTTTCGAAATCAATACAACTAAAAATACATAACTGAAGCGACTTACATTGTACGAAAATAAGCTTCTATAATTACTTACAACGTTAATTCTTAATCAAATCGTTCGAACTCATCGGCAGTATTTCATCGTTTGGCACTAGAAAGATTAATATCGGCATGAAGACAGTAAAATATTCCATCTTCGTCTCACTAATCAATAATCGTTTTCTTTCTTTCTTTCTTTGGGGTGTTGTAAGGGACGTGAGAAGAGTTACAAGAGGACTAACAGCTGTTGGCGATTATTGAGTTAGAGCAAGCCTAATAAAGTTAACATTTCACGGAAAATATCTAGGGTAATATTATGATTTCAAAAGTGAGAATGGCCGTCTGTTTTCGACGTTTTACTGCTCAAGTATTTCAGGAGACTCGAATGGTTTTCGCCAGGGAGATAATATTATGGTGTCATTAGAAGGACATAATTTAGACTTTAGACAATATTAAAACCTTAAAATAATGTACACAGATCTAAGCCATCGTAACGCAAACTGAAGTAAGAACGCTATTAATTGTTACAACGATCTAAAACGTGTTTACGTAGCGTTTAACTAAGTTTCCTCTAAGCTAAACGAATCCTGTCAATGACCCATGGATTAGCCAGGATGAAGAAATAAGACAACGTTTGACAGAATCCGATAAACCGGCACGGCCATCCACCCCCATCAAAATTAATACGCGCAATAAAGATAAACTTCTCAAGGTTCCTATTGGTTCTTCAACGAATAAATATCGTCTTGAATAATGGCGGCCAGTGACGTCATCCTCTGTCTCGGCTCAGTCACGCACACTGTGCTTCTCCACAACTCCCGACACAGCGTTGCTCCCGACACAGCGTTGCTCTCGACACGCGTTTCTTGCCGACAACGTCGACACGTCGCGCGCAATGCGAGATCATTAGTATCTTCTTACGCGATCGCCTGTTTAGATACTGGGATTTTCGCTACCTCCCTTTTTATAAGACCTGAAGAAAGATATGATTTACGATCGTCTTGACGTTGTTGAGAAGTTAAATTGTTCTTGGTAATGCTCGGATTGTTATTGTTGGAAGACAAAAGTTGTTGAGTTGAGATCTACTTTTCTTTTAGTAACGAATGGTTGGAATGAATGGAGTCTGTTTCTTGTACGTTTTAGCCGAAATATAGGTCACATTTTAGGGAATAAATTGCAGATAACTACTATTTTAGAGAACCCATTTAAACATTTAGATATTACAGCAATTTCAAACGTTCCACACCATTAAAATAAAAATTGAAACAAAATTCTACAATAGACTCGCTCGGCGACCGCTGACCCGTTTCGAATTTATCGTAGTCCAATTTTAGTAGAATAAAACTTACTCGTATGAGTTTAATGTCGGCAGCACTGGAGAGCACGTGACGCATCCAGCCAAGTGCCTATTTGTCAAGTCTAAGAATATAAAGCGGGTTACACACGGCGCAGTTGCATTCAACACTCGCCAGGGATTTAAACAATAGTTTTAGTAAGTTGCTATAAAAGTGAGGTAAACACACATTTGGTGCGCAATAGTTGTGGTTTAAGAAACTTTACGAGATACTTGGAAGTTTAATAAGACATATCGTGCCACAATAACTTAAATACATAACATCACGCCTGTAACTCCTCGAAGGGTAAGGCAGAGGTGTACCTCAGTATGTACACCCACATTTCGCCAGATATATTCAAGTCCCATGTAATAGGGGGCGAGCCTATTGCCATCAACCGGGTACAAATCCAGACTCTGGGCCGCTACAGAAGTTCCTCATAGAAAAACCCAAAAATACTTTGTCCGACATAGCAATCGAACCAGCGAGGCAGTCAAACCTAACTACATTTAACGGTAAATTTTTTCTGTTTCTGTCAATTGGTTGAAGATGATAGAGACAGAATGATGATTTAAATCTGTTAAGCGTCAAATGCATTTAGCAATTTGTGGTGACAAAGTAACATTCGATTAGCGATGACGCTAGTAGAAAAGCCAAAAAATGTATGGGATTGACTTAAGCTATCGAAATGTCACGTGATTATAGGTCAACGAATACAAATTAGCTAGACAATGTTAACATCATTCGATTCTATGAAACGAATCGACAGCGTCGAACGATTGCTTCCATAGAGATGCGTAGCCAAGTGGTACTTTTTGACAAGCGTTATCGCTAGTTTTCGATCCGTATGATGAAAACATTAGCGAAAGCGATAGCGATTGTAGAAATAGAATCGCTCCGAAGCGAATGCCATTTATCTAAACCCTCAGTATCGTTTCAGAAAGGAATTCCTCACATTTTTTCTAGTGGAATTTTATCCATCATCCAATAAATCTAATAAGTAAATCTACATACGCAATAGGTGCAATTTATCTCTTCTTTTAAGGACTGCAATACTCACAAATTACGTCTTCTCATAGCAGTTCTTCCTCAAACACGACTCAAGTGATCAGTTTCTGAGCCTGCCCCGGCGCCCTGGGTGGTGTCAAACATACACATGCGCCCCGGAGAGATCGGCGCCTTTTGTTAAAGAGAGTGCCAAATATTGTAGCCCCAAGTCTATGAATTATACTTAAGGGCATTCATCCAACATGCTTCATAATTTCATCAAATTAAATAACAAAATGCACTGTAGACATAAGTTAACTAGAATGTCACTTAAATTGGCACTTGCGGGCTATCTTTCGTAATTTATAAAACGTGAAAACAGTGTTTAAAATGTCGATGTCAAAAACAAAGCACCATTGTATAAAAAATACGCTCGATTTTTTCACCAGAGAAACAACCAGAATTATAGTTAAATTATTTCTACCAAAAAAATACGATGCATTGTAACGAAATTCTATCGACAAAACACTAAAACAGAAGAGGTTTTTTTTTCAAAATCTGTTAAAACTTCAACAAAAAGAATAAAATGTAACAAAATAATTCAACGATAGAAGAATCTACAAGGAAACTCCTCTAATTCAACCAGCTAAATTCGTTTGACAAACAAGAGAGTACTCCGGCAAGTGAACTAGTATCGTTTGTTACTATCCTTATCAGTTGCCTAGGTTTTGTAACATTATTCAATTTTGTTGCACAACTTGAATATTTACCATTTTTATGTTGTAAATACGATCGTAATAAAACCTTGTATTTATTTATTTGCCTATTCTGTTCTACTGCTGAGCAAATAACTCCCCCAAGTTCTTGGAGGAACTCTTTTCAGAAAGAGATGGCGAGACAACTGAGAAGAATTATAGGTAATTGACAAATAAGCCTTAATAAGGCTAATATAATATAATAGCCTTTCTTCTCAGAGTAGTCAGATACTCGTAGGAAACGCTGACCTCATCTAGTTTAAAAAATATGATTGACGTGTAAAAGTGTTTGTACAAACCTACTTACAGAAATAAAATCATTTATCATTTATTTATCATTTAAGTATATTTTGAATTGCAACCAAAACTAGGTGCTTTCTCTTAACTATGATATCTCTACTTAAGTTACGGTATTTCATATAAGTGCAAGTCAGTATGAGCATTTCCTTTCTAATTACTGTCCTTCACAGATTATCCATTAATTTTAAGAATAACAACCTTAGTAGCATCAAAACCGTAACCCCTTTCCACAACATTCTTCAACCAATAAAAAGTCCCACATCTCTTAATTCATTTACCTCGCCAGTAATCCGGCGAGTACACTCTCCTCGCTCACTCGCCTCGTTTGTAACGTGCGCCGCCTCCCGTACTAAGGCTTATCTCAGGGCCCGGATAATAGAGCAAAACAGACAGACGTTTTGAGAAGATGTTCTCGAGAATAATTCGTCCTCCGTAATTTGTTGGCAGTTCTCATCTTATAGTTGCTGATAATGTTGGTGGATCTTCCTTAATTCATTTATTTTATGTTGCCTGATAAGTTTTGTTGGGGAAAAATTGTGTTGAATCTTAGGAATGTTCGTATTGTTTTTTAACCGACCTCAAAAAAAGGAGGAGGTTCTCAATTCGACTGTATTTTTTTTTTATGTGTGTTAGCTTAGAACTTTTTCTAGGTGAACCGATTTTGATGATTCTTTTTTTTTTGAAAGCTGGTGCTTCTCATGTGGTCCCATATAAATTTTATCAAGATCTTACCAGTACTTTTTGAGTTATCCTTAATAATGCGTATTTTTTCCACTAAGCTTATATAGATAATGTGGTAATAACTTCCTGTCACTGTTATTTAAATATCAAGTAGTGGTATAAGAATTTGTGTGGGGTAGGTACCACAACAAAAAAGTGAAAAATAAAAACTCTTTTTGCAAAAAAAATAACCGACTTCCAAAATAAACACAAAAACAAGTGAAAAATAACTTTAATTTCGGAAGTCGGTGGCAAAAAACGAAAATACAGAAACCAAAGACACCGTCTTCCGAAATTAAAGTTATTTTTCACTTTGTTTAGTGTTTATTTTGGAAGTCGGTTGCTTTTTTTTAATTGAAACGGAAAATGTTTGCAAGTGAACTGTCAGCCAAATGCATAGTTATTCGTGGTTGTGGAAGTCAGTCAGTCGCTCGATGTAGAATACTAGTACCTATTCACCTGCATCAGGGTTAGATTGGAAGCTGACCCCACCTTAGTGGGGAAAAAGCAAATGTTGAGTACGCGCGTCTGAACTCAACTTAGTTGAATTAAGGCCAGGCTGGTAATGTGTCTAGACTCGCTAAAATTGCGATCCTTAATACAGTCCGTTTTAAAAATTACTCAAGGGCTTCAATACTTTACTCTACCTAAAAAAATACTCCGTCATTATCCTCGTAACAGCTTACTTTAATAAGCAAACTCACTACTATAGTATTCTCCAAGGAAAATCACAATCCCTTTTTCAATTCTCCTTAAAAACATGAAAGCATTTATGAAATACATAACATGACAACCTCTTAGTGAAGTTTAGCAGAAACTTTAAGACCACTACCGCGGGTACCTACTTTACCAACAAACCATAAACAACCCATGAAGTGGGAGGCAGGGAAGTACAGTCTACCACTTGCCTAGAGGTAACGAATTGCCATTGACAGCGCCTTGATTTCGTAGCAGCAAGGGCGGTTTTCGTACCATGGATACGAGGTTGGCTGTACGTATATTAGTAGAAATACAAGTGGTTACCGACCCTTTTATCATACGAGTTTATAATAGGTTCAAGTATTTATAGTTGTAGCCGATACGTTTGTGAAGCAAGGTGAATTTATGCTTTGAGTTTATAGTTTTGCGAGTTATTATTTCGGTATAGCCTGGAGAATCCTTGTTAAAGGCAGTTTGAAGAGATATTAAATATTTTAAGGTTACGAAAACTCGTTCTTTACCTGTACATTGACACTGTCTCCAAAAAAACCTGCGTTTTTAAAGATTAGAGACTAACCGTCCTAGAACCGAAAATAAGAAGACATGTGACATCCCCTAACCCGCACTGGGCCCGCGTGGTGGTTAAAGCCCACTCCCTCTCACAGAGAGGAGGCCTGTGTCCCAGCAGTGGGAACATTATAAGCTGATTATGTATGTGTGGTGGATTAGCTTCACCTCACTGACAAAAGACCTTAATATTATATAACAACGTCCACGGCCTTATAAATTCAATACTCATAAAAACTATTTTGCAGAGTGTCCTTAACATATATCACGGAACCCTAATTAGAACTTTACACCGCCACGGAACCAGCCCTCTAGGGAACCAGTACCAACGTGCGAATTACATAAAACAATGAACTAGACAAATTTATGGCTTATAGGCGCTATAAAGCGTCTCTTATAATAATGTGTCGGCAGGTACCTGATATATTTGTTTGTATTTTGATCCCACGTCGGAAACTGGAGGGTGGCTAATATCGCTTTATGAATCACCCCTTTTGTGCGATTCAACCATTTCATGTGTTTAATGTATGTGTTTTTGTGAATAATGTTTAATATTATTATTAATGGCGCGTTTGTTTGTGAAAATCGGTCTAAAATTACAAGCTGCATTTACAAAATTCTTTGTAAAATAACAGAATTTTAATTATTTTATTCAGTCTAGTGGTAATTTTATCACAATAATCAACGATAAAGAATAAACAAAAAATGCTATGTTTGTGGATCCACGTTAATATGCGTCAATTGTGCCGCTTTGATGACGTCATTCACAATACATGACGCCAGTAAAATCAGCCAGCTAGATAAAAACATAATTTATTACTGAACGCGTATAATCCATTTTTTTTTTTACACTTTTGACTCCGACTCTTCTCGGGTAGTTATACCCGTAATGAATACGTGATTAAAAGCGCATCAGAATTCCAACTTAGAACTCAATCTAGACAAAATACAAAAACAATAATTTTAATGACATTGATTTTACATTCTGTAACTATTTTAAGTCACACACTAAATGATTATTTGTTAAAATTTTAGAAAAATCATCTCCAGTTTCAATCAATCAATCTTCAGTTTATCTTTATGATTAACGACTCGCCTGATGTGGTCAGGGAGGCCGCTTGTCTGCTATTCGCGGACGATCTTAAACTGTATTTGGCCTAAAAGATGAAAGGGACTGTGTTCGTTGACGTGAACAGAGTAGTCGAGTGGAGTAGAAAAAATAAGCTACATTTCAATAAGTCGAAATACTCGATCATGACGTCCAGCCGCATGAGAGTTCTTCTCCACCGCGACTATGAGCTAGACAACGCGACGATGAAAAAGGTGGAAACAGTACGTGATCTAGGAGTACACCTTAACAAGGAGTTGTCATTTCGCGATCACATAGTCAAAGTTTGCAAAAGAGCGTATAGGAGCCTAGTTTTCGTATTTCGTCGTGCTCAAGAGTTCAGACACATTAAAGCAACCGTACAACCTTGTACATAATCATCATAATCAGCCTATATGTTCCCACTGCTGGGACACAGGCCCCCTCTCTTTGAGAGGGAATGGGCTGTAATCTACCAAGCGGGCCCAGTGCGGGTTGGTAGATGTCACATGTCTTCGAATTTTTGGTTCTAGGACATGCCGGTTTCCTCACGATGTTTTCCTTCACCGTTTTGAGAGCAGTGGTGATGAAATTATTTACACAAAGTAAAGCGCCTGCCTGGGTTCGAACCCACGACCTAGAACTCGTAAGTCGGGGCCGATACCACTAGGCCACCACTGCTCCTTCCAACCTTGTACAATGCGCTGATAAGGAGTCAGTTGGAGTGTAATGCAATCATTTGGGCACTACATGAAACTAAATACAGTCTCATGTTGGAACGCATACAAAATAAATTCATAATGTATCTGTGCAGGAGACTGCATGGAGTATATGGTTATTATCCATTGATGTACCCGACCTTGTTTGTTCTAGGCATGGTTGGGTACAAAAAGTTACAATTAAGACGGGATATGACTCTCACCATTCATATTTTTAAATTAATTAATTGTAAAATAAAAATCAGGGGGTAATAAGGAGGTGACAACTACGTGCTGAGGCGGAGACGGCCGCAACTGCTGGCAATGCCGACCGGCAGGACTAACTTGCTTCTAAAAGCGCCAATTACTCGCGCCTTACGGAATCTCAATGAAGTCGCAAAAAGGATTGATATTTTTTGCTGTTCATTGAATGAATTTGCAAGAATAATACAAAATTGTAACACAAATGTGTTACAATTTGTAAAATAAGCATAAGCTAAGTACCACCCTATCGCTTTGGAATATCTTTTAATGATAAAAGCGTTGTGTAAATAAATGAATAAATCTATTTTTCATTATTTGTAAATATGTGAGCACCGTGTATCTATCACATAATTGATTTACCCGTTATTGATTTATATTTAATCCTTTTTACCTAATCTGATATAGTATTTTTTTTTCTAGGTGCATCGTCTTCACATAAGTACTTATATAATTAACGTATACAAAATATTGTAAGAAAAATATAAGAGTGATGGTTGAGATCCTTGCCAATTCTTTTCCATACGAAACTACCTTTTGGAAGGGGCAACTAGAAACAATTATATTTTCTTGAAAAAAAAAGGTGTCTTTTATGTGCCTATTTGAAATAAATGATTTGACTTTGACTTTTGACTATGTATTAAAGTGATCTAATGCTACAACCCAAACAGTATTAATTACAGCGTCAATACAAAAAAGCCCATAGAGTAACCTTAATTAAAAAAAGATTCAAACAGCCAAGGTTATTCACAACAAAATACTAAATACTCATTTTTTTTTTACCAAAACTTAGCCTACACAAGTCTTATACCTATAAACTACGTCTACATACCCTATCTTTACACTTCAGAGTAAGTAAGTAATCGTGTAATGTTGTAGAAAAAGTGATACAAGCAAATATTCGTCGACACTAAGCTAAGGATAAAAACAAAATGGTGTTACAACACGATGTTATTTATAAGTGCTGATAAAACTGTCATAGTCATAATTTATCATCTAATATTAACATGGGAAGTATCCCACTACTAAGTTTGCAAACTAATGATTTTACAACGGCATGAAAAATACAATAAAACAGTAATCGAAAAACTCCTCAGTTTTGGAAAACAGTCATTTAATATAAATATAAATATATGTATTTCCCAGATAATACAGTTAGAAAGGCAAACAGGTATATGGGTGAATAAAATTAATTAACACATTACAGAAAAAGTATTACCTACAACAATTTTACACAATTAATATTGCCAGGGAGCCCCAAATTAGTTATTACACGAAAAATCGACCCATTTTTATAAAATCAACAGGATTTTTTTCTGAACAGCATAGAACTACATCAATATCTCCATAGTTTTTAATTTTTTTCCTATTCCAAGTCATATCCAAAAACGTGCAAGATTTAAACTCTTAAAGGATTGACATAAGAAGGTGTGGCGCCATCTTGATATTACCGGTACACGTCAAAATGGCGGATGTGCAAGATTTCCCGCTGAGCACCGAGCTTCCGACTACATGGCTGTGCTTGTATCGTGAGCAATGTATTTTAGATTCATGTTTATCTCTTGTGTTTTTCTTCGCACAGATTCAAGTTAACTGGAGTTTAGTAAGGATTAAATGTTTTTGATAAGAGCGTAATAGTGAAATGCAAAATTATACATTGCCTTAATTTTAATTATCGGCCGTTGAAGACGAAAAAGACAGAAAATAACTCTGTTTTGTCACATTTACAAAATGTTATCAAAAATAATAATGTTTATAAGACTGTGATATGATAACCCTTTTTCCAAGACTCAGAAAACCTATCTCAGAAGAAAAAATTCTATACCTACCATCCTTGATTGCACCCTTGGCGTGCAGAATAATATTTATTCACATTGTTTAGCAATTAGTACAAATAATTCACATTTACTTGCACCTAAAAACTCATTAAAGGTACCTAAACCAATATTCCACGAGTCCCTACAACCCTCAAGAGAATACTGCTCTAGTCTTTCCGGCCACGCATTGAAAACCTATTTTACCGTTGCGCAATTTAAAGTTTACGATGTAAAGACTGTCCCTTGCGGTCTCCAGCCACGTGTAGCTAAGAATAATATAGTGGATGTTGAGATTGCAATAGTGCATATACAGGTGGTGTTTTTATTTCCATGAAGTAAAGCAAAAAAAATTGTGTCTTTTATTACGGGAGGACACTGGCTCCTGCAACACAGTTATAACTAGCGCAAGAGTCCGAGAATTCTATCATTTGTATTAAAATATGTTTTATGTCAATATATATTTTTTAAGCTTTATCGAATATATAATTAGAAAATCTGGTGTAAAATGACGACTATGCTATTGTGATTGGGTGACCAACATATCAAAAATCAAATAAACAAAAGGTCGAAATATCGTGCAACAGACGAAATGAAATGGGCTTTTAGAAAACAGGACCAAGTTTGACATAGGTTCACTCAAAAGAAAGAATTTAAGTAAATAGTTCCATCGCTTCGTTATAAGTACAGACGCCTGAAAAATTTGATGATAAGATCCTTTTTTAACCGACTTCAAAAAAAGGAGGAGGTTCTCAATTCGACGGTTTTTTTTTATGTGTGATACCTCAGAACTTTTTCTGGGTGAACCGATTTGGATGATTCTTTTTTTATTTGAAAGCTGGTGCTTCACATGTGGTCCTATTTAAATTTGATCAAGTTCTAACCAGTAGTTTTCAAGTTATCTTTAATAATGCGTATTTTTTCCACTTAGTTTATATTGATGATGTTATAATAATTTCCTATCACTGTTATTTACATATCAAGTAGTGGTATACGAATGTTAGGTACCACAACTAAAAAGTGAAAAATAATTTTTTTTTTACAAAAAAACCATCGACTTCGAAATAAAACACTAAACAACGTGAAAAATAACTTTAATTTCGGAAGTCGGTGGCCAAAAACGAAAATACACAACCAAAGACACCGACTTCCGAAATTAAAGTTATTTTTCACGTTTTTTAGTGTTTTATTTGGAAGTCGGTTGTTTTTTTGTAAAAATGTTTTTATTTATAAAGCATTCTAATGTTTTATGGATACCCATTAAATTAAAACGTTTGTACATTTATGTTGTGTTACATAAATTTTTCTTCCTTTCAATTCCTTTGTTTGCTCCACTAAGTGCCACACGATCGAGGCACACTTCATTAGCCAGAGAACCCATTACGTGTGTGACAGTAATGAATGCATTCCGGATTTTACCAGACATTTTACAACACTATTTAGATTTCAGATCTTAACTCGAGTCCTCAAAGAAAGTATAGTGTAGGCAATTCATTTATCAAAGAAACAACTTCGGAGAATAATAGTTTTTTAGTCCACATACATACATAAACTCACGCCTCCTTTCCAAGGATACGGGTGGGCAGAAATTACAGAACGCTACCTGCTGCGATCCTTACATACGCCATTTGCTTTGTTTCCGTTCATACATCTGTTCATACACCCCGTCGGTTGCGAATGACCTGATCTTTCTGAAGAACATTACCAATAAAGTCACTGATTATGTCCTTCTAGGGCGTCACCTCCGCATTTCCACTCACATCTGTCTTGTAAATACCTTTCCAGTGTTAATAATATGGCGAGCAATGGGCAGCTCGCCGTCCGGTAAGGACCAGGCCCGGGTCGACGGCGTGTCGTGTTGCACGCGCGCCTCAAAGAGATGTCAGCACCATTGACGGGGTCCAATAGGGCCGATGCCTGCCGGGGTCGCGGATTGTTCGAAAGAGTTACCGTGGCCCTGGCGCACAGGCAACTGAAGGAACACGGGTGGGTTTTACGAGTAGTCAGTAACAGTCTGACACGCCCTTCCGCTCCGCCCAGAGCGGGAGAGGTCATTTGATGATTTACAAACAAAAAAAAAAAAAAAATTGTTCATAATATGGTTGGCAAATAATTATTACCGAGGTGCATTAAGAGTCGTCACACACATAAGAAGTACCTAAGCAGCGTTGCTGTCTCTCCGCTTGTAAGGTACGGGTGCCTTTGTAATAACAAGGGCATGAGACATTTTTGCTTTGTCTCCGGGATGGTAACGCACCTGTGATGCCTCTGGTATATCACATGTCACGAGCGTCGCAAGAATAGGTGATGCTTGAACATAAAATTGCTAGTGTAATACCACCACTTTACCTATTACCAGTCAGCAAAGTTGATTGTTGTGCGGACCACCCAGACTGTCAAAAAATCCCTATTTTTGTCGTAATAACAAGCGAATGTCTCTTGTGCCTGTTATTACACCCGCACACTACAGTGAGAGAGACAGCTACGCTACTTGGCGGCAATAAACGGTGGAGATAGCATAGAATGGTTTATTAACCCAGAGGTTCAAAAATCGACGTAGCAAGATATAAAGGGCGTGAAAAGATGCTCAACGGAACCGACCATCACTTATTTTTCCCGTAATTGTGATATTTTTTCATACTAGACCATACCTGGGAACGTTCTAGTTACGGAGATATTAAAGGTTTCAACTTTTGCCTTAAATGTTATTACTTGGGTTTAAAGATTCTTTATTTATTCAAAAGAACATAGATTGTTCACTTAGCGAATAAATACATAACTAAGGTAAGTTAACTTTAAATACTCTCGCAATCCCGGTACCGTTGCATGCACCCATAAGCACTATGTTTTGCGTGGGTTACATTGAGTAAACAGCGATTTTTCTCACCAAAACTAAAAGTTGTTTCTCAGCAAAAATTTGCACTTAACTATACTTAGACTGATGTACAAGAAGGCTTCATGGTGGGTCTTTTTGCACCCTATGTATACTTACTTCTTCTAGTAAAGAAACTATAATTTCATACTGATATTTGGCCAGACAAGCGAATCGCGACATCCCCACTTTATGACTAATCTAACCTCAAACTATGTCAGTTATAAAAAGGGCATTAAGAACTATTACGAGCCTTCATAGTTAATAATTCAAAAGTTTGGCCTGAATAACTGGGCCGTATTAGTTGCGAATTATGTTGCGAATGAGAAAACATTCGCTTGTACCTAAGAATGGATGTAAATCATAGAAACGTGGTTAGATGAAGTGGTTAGTTAGTGAAATGTTTTTTTGTTAATCAAAAAAATCAAATCTTTTTATTTCAGGAATACACCCATATTGAAATTAAACCAGATTACAATATAATTATTACATTGTTACAAATTAAATATTACATTACATTACAACAAAGCATTAGATAAATATTATTTTAGCTGGAATTTGAATTGCCATATACGAAGAAATAGTTTACGTCGTATATGGCCCTCAATATTCCATTGTCAGATTTATGAATTCGGTTCATAAAGGAGGCCTGCGCCTAACGGTGATGATAATCATGATGATTACTAACTTACTTAACTACTTAATATGATGATTATTTTAAGAAGGTATGTACTTACATCACGTAAAACAAAAAATTCTGATAGACTGCTAAACACGTGTCAAATTAATTGATGGTTTGACAATCCGTTAGCTATGTAATACTCGTATTGTATAGATTACATCATAAAAGCTTTGTTGTGCCTATCACGTTTTCTTCTGTAATCTTTCATGCAAAATTGAAAATAATTTTCGTTTAGACTTCTGAAAGCTATAAACAAAAGACAGTCGCCTAAATTCCTCCGCATTTTACAAAACAGCTTTTCACTAAAATTCAAAATTGTTATTCACCAGTACTCAGATATTCGCTTCGCTTGCCTCCTAGTACGATCCACTAAACAAAACGTCAGCATTCTAAACCCAAATATTATTTAAAAGCGACACAAAGACATCGAAGTTCAAGATAAAAACGAAGGAGAACAAAACAAAAATGACATAAACCCGGAACGTTATCCGTACAAGTAAGCTGTGCCACAGAGTATGGAAATACAGAAGGACAAGGCTTACAGAAGGCATTACGGTAACGTTGTTTAAGGCGTGTTGTCAAAGCTTTTATACGGGAAATCTGTGGGTCAGTCACACCAAAAGATCGTTGGATGTCCTGCGCGTCCAGTATAATAACATCTTCAGGATGATGTTGGGGCTGCCTCGCTTCTGTAGTGCGTTGGGGATGTTTGCGCTGTATCGCACTGATGGCTTTCATGCCGTCATCCGCAAGAAAACTGTATCCCTGATCTGCAGAATGCGTGGCAGCTGCAACGGAATTCTGAAGACTGTAGCTGATAGGATCTCTTCTTCGCTATGGAGATCCTTCGTAAAGCACGGGTAACTTGAATCTGTTTTAATAATATTTTAATTTAATTTAATTGTGTAATGTATGGATGAAGTCGTCTGAATTAAATTAATTTTATTTATTTAAAACTCACACTTAAGTAAAAAGAAAAATAAACTTAGATAAAATGAAAACTCGTCTTGACCAAGTGAATCAGTATCGGAAGTCGCCGAGTTTGATTTGATAGTATTTAGTTAATTAGGTACTAATTTCATTCGCAACTAAGAACTTGAAAAAAGCCACGTAACCTAAAGGAAATTACTCATGAAAAACAATTATTGATTAATTGGAGAACCGCTTCTATTTTGAAGTCGGTAAAAAATGAATGCCTGTATGCATGTATGTGTGATAAAAAATACACTAGAAAATTACTACAGTTTTTTTTTATTTCTATGTTTGCCCTTCTGCCCGTACCGTGGCCGCTCGCAATCTTCGCTCGGCGAAATCCCCCGGGAAATCGCGATAACTAGTGAAAGTGGGGTGTTACATCGAAATCTCGGGCGTGGGATCTCACAACCATTACAGACAGGTGCGCTCCCTGGCCGAATTAATGACTCGAGTTCCGGCTGAGGTATAAAAAATGTTTCCTCACAAACAAACGGGAAGAACAGTTTATTTTGTGAGTTACGAGTTTTTAAAGACATGCGGATTAGTTGGTTTGGAGTTTTATTGGTTTTGTTGACGACTGAAGTTTTTGTGTTATAAAGTGTTATCGCTGAATGATGGTCGGACTGTCTTTCGAGGATAATAAACGAGTTTAACCCGGTTTAAGATCTGTGAGAAAACGGACTACGAGCAGCTACGACGTAGCTGTCTTCACTGCTACGGGCGCTACGCTTTCGTAGCAGATTAGCTACGGTCATAGTTTCACTTAATACTGAAATGTTTCGACTTTATACGTGTTTGGATGAATAACAATTAGCCGACACGCTCATTAATATTATAATTTCATATATTATGAATAACATGACCAAAAAAAGTCTCTGTTTACAAATAATTACTCTCTATGTCACACCATTCCATAAAATATTAAAGGTTAAAAGTTGAGTACTAAATAGACATAAAATGAAGAAACCTTTCATATTTCTTGCGATACTAAACACCAGAAAGTATAAAAGAAGGCTGTATATCAAAAAGTTAAGCCTACTGGCTCTGGAACATCGTAACTTCGGCCTGTCATTGTACAAGTTTTGGGCCTAGATATTTTGTACAGACCAACTTGGAGATCTCTTCGCAACAAAAAAAATTGAGAACATTAAAAAGGTTTTTATTTTGGTAGGAAATAAACGTGAAAGCTCTCACAGTTGCTTTGCTACTGTTTATAATGTAATAATTAGCTTGTGAGCGGGTAAAGTCATAATCAGCCTACAATGTTCCCACTGCTGGGACACAGGCCTACTCTCTGTGAGAGGGAGTGGGCCGTAATCCACCACGCGGGTCCAGTGCGGGTTGATAGATGGCACATGTCTTCGAATTTTTAGTTCTAGGACATGCCGGTTTCCTCACGATGTTTTCCTTCACCGTTTTGAGAGCAGTTGAGATGAAATAATTTAAACAAAGTAAGGTGCCTATCTGGGGTCGAAGCTACGACCTACAACTGGTAAGTCGCGGCCGTTACCACTGCACTGCGTTGTAATTTAATTGATAATTTAACAAATAATGTTCAACTAAAACATCAAAGTATGTAAAGCTAAAACCTATACAATAAGTTGGTGTGTCTTAAATCCTTGGGTAGATAAAGAAAGAAAGAAAAATATGAAGCATCATTTTTAGGACTAATTGTTTACCTACTACAAATCGGCATGAATTCAACTTGCAAAAATATCTATAACCCTCGTTGGATATCACAGGCAATTCAGTTATTTAATTCAATAAAAATATGCAACGATTAGATTTTTCTTACGGATTGTAGATTACTAAAAAATATGGATATTCTCATATTGTAAGTTTATATTTAAATTTGAAAATTATTTTTCGATTTTATGTATTTTGTTTTCCCTTCTACTCTTACACACGTTGTCTACATCTCTTTAATATACTCTCCTATCGCAGGTATGCTGGAAGACATTTCTTTAGAAATAAGCATCACCTTTGTACGTATTTTTGTGTTCCTTTCTACCTGTCTGTTTAAATATGTGTACATAAATAGTTAAATAAAAATAAATAAATGGATAACCTAGGTTAACACAATTCAGAAACTTTTTATCAACCTAAAATACTCGTACCTAACATACAGAATTCAAAACATTTATATCATTTACAGGTAAAACCAGATAAAAAGTGACCAAGCCCAAAATACTGAACGCGTAATCTTTAAAAACGGTTTTCGTTTCTTTACATAAACGAGCTAAACAAATGGGAGGCAAAGCTGAGGGCTTTAGACCCTAAAGACCCTAAGGGTCTGGACACAGTTTGGGGCCAACGTGGACGAACGTTTGGTCTTTGATAAATTACTGGTTACTGAAGCTATAAAAGTAAAAAAATGTATCGAAAATAGAATGATATGCAACGGCTAATTGATGTACGGTACTTTTTGTATCATTAAAAATTGTAAAATAAATATTTTTGTGAATAAACAAATAAGTATGTAACTGTTATAGGATAAGTCTTTGTTGTTTTATTTATTTTTAAACCGTTTTCAAAAAGAAGGTGGTTCTTAATTCGTTGGTATTTCTATTTTTATTTACTATTATAACTTCGAAAAATACTCATATTTTAATTTAATTATTTTATTAACTTTATTTAGACTAAGTTAGTATTAAATCAAAGTGTACACACCCTTACGGGCTGTTTCAATTCCCGGTATTTTTTTTACAAACAAACAGATAATTAATTGTTACGCTCATTTGCATATTAACCTTATTTGTTCGCGAGATGCTGTGAAAATAAGATTTCGTGTAATAAATCCGGTAAGTGCCTCTCTTAAATAGCGGCTAAATATTTCTAGATTTTTATTTAGTTTAATCTTGGTCGACTTTAGATAATTATTTACTGGAAAGATAAGGATTTTTTGCAGATGTATACCCGGGATAGTAGTGTGGTTTTCAGGAATGAATATATGAAGAGGATGTAACTTGTTTCTAAAAAAATTACTTTTATTATAGACTGTTACCAGTATTTTTTTTTCGGCTGGGATATCATCGAATGACTTCTCCCGCTCTGGGCGGAGCGGGAGGACGTGTCAGACTCTTACTGAGTAAAATCCACCCGTGTTCCTTCAGTTGCCTGTGCGCCAGAGGCACGGTAACTCTTTCGAACAATTTGCGACCCCGGCAGGCATCGGCCGTACCGGACTCCGTCAATAGTGCAGACACCTCTTTGAGGCGCGCGTGGAACACAACACAAACCACACAATTTCTTTTTTAGACTGTTCCCACTTTTGTTTGTGTTTTTGTGTTTTTTAGACTGTTGTAAAACATTTTAAAAGAGTAACGGTGGA
Source organism: Dryobotodes eremita (assembly GCA_917490735.1). Lineage (NCBI taxonomy): Eukaryota > Metazoa > Arthropoda > Insecta > Lepidoptera > Noctuidae > Dryobotodes > Dryobotodes eremita. The sequence continues at coordinate 2,959,957 of OU823254.1, read as the reverse complement.
GTTTCTTGCCCATTCTTCTCCATACGAAACTACCTTTTGGAAGGGGCAACTAGAATCAATTCTATTTTTTTGTAAATTTTGACGTTCAAAAGTGCCTTTTATGTGCCTATTTGAAATAAATGATTTGACTTTGACTTTGACTTTGACCCACTGAAAGGATAAAATATGAAATTCTGATTAAAATGTTTGAAATTCCGTGAAATTAATAAAGCCAAGCTATCGACTCCATACCTACTTTATGTAAATTGCTTATCTATATACATTTAACCTATAAATAAATCGTAGCGAAGTTAAAACCGTACATTGAATATTTTTGAAAAAAGTGATTGCTACGAGTTGTGGCCTGTGGCAACGAGATTGATGCCAAAAATCTGTTTTTTTTACAATTTTCGTCCGTTTGTGTTTGTCCGTTGATGTATGTTCAGGATTGGCACAGAACCGGCTAAACGGATTTGGATGAAATTTGGCACACAGTCAGCTGTGTCTGTATACCCAGCAGGACCCTGCGTTAAATCCGATTGAAAGTTAAATGTTAACGTGCGTAGTATTTAGTACCTTCCGAATCGTTTAAGTAAAATAATAGTACCTTAATTGTTACAGCGAAATCTTAAATTATTTTCCAGCAGGACCCTCCGCTGTTTGAAGGTCTATAGACAAATCTTATATGGTCCCGTTTAGTGGTGTATTAGTACCTTAAAAATACCTTAGTTTAATTTTAAAATAATTATTATTTAATGAGGAATGCACCTGCAAAACTTTTATCAAGCCAGCAGGACCCTACTTTGTTTTGAGGATTTCAGTCCAGACAGTCATATTTCTTATAAGCATTTTATTAGTACTTTTCAAATAACCTTACGTTTAATTGAAAAAGTTTGTATTATAGCTGAAAATTTGTTTTAATACTTTTAGTACTTTTTCAGCGAACAAACATTTCGTTTGGTCCAAGTATGAGCTTTCACAGCTTTTAGTAGGTATGGTGGTGTTAATCAAAGAAAGAAAGAAAGTATAAAGAAACAAAGTGTATCTACCTACATCATTTAATAATAAACTGTTATGATATGATCTGTGTATTTAACATCGGTAAACAATTAGAAATAATAATAAACCAAATCAAATCAAAATCATTTATTTCAATATTTAAAATGCATAATTTAATCTGGAATCTCCTTCTAAGCAGTGGTCTATTTGTGTTAGGTTAGCCAGGTATTTTTAGCATCTACCCACAATTTCAATATTATTTATGAACCACAATAATAATAGTATCAATGATTTCTTTTTATGTGGGTACTTGTCTCTATGCTATACTAACCGGATAATATGGAAATTTGATGATTATGGTTAAATTATAATGATTAAATACTTACCAAATTTATTATTTTACATACTTACCAAACATATTAAATCACATAGGTATACATCCACACACACTTTACTTGCTAACACATACCTACACATCCCTCAACACCATTAGTTTCCTCAAAACTCACCCATTCCAAAACTAACAAAGCGCTTTACTTGCTAACGTACGATACACTCTACCCACTTCCAAAATTATCATATTTTTTTTTAATGTTACTAGTGATTGGTTGTTTTGAAATTATCATAATTACTGTATTATGCTAGATTCTTATATTTGAATAACCAAAAAATCACTGAAAGTTACAATGTTACTTATTACAGTTTTGTTTAAGAGCGAATGAAAAGAGTGGAATCCTCCTAACACAAGTAGACCTCTGCTTAAAACGAGATTCCAGATTAAATTATGTAATTCTTAATAAGTATTGAAATAAATGATTTTGATTTGATTTGGTTTATTATTATTTCTAATTGTTTACCGATGTTAAATACACAGATCATATCATAACAGTTTATTATTAAATGATGTAGGTAGATACACTTTGTTTCTTTATACTTTCTTTCTTTCTTTGATTAACACCACCATACCTACTAAAAGCTGTGAAAGCTCATACTTGGACCAAACGAAATGTTTGTTCGCTGAAAAAGTACTAAAAGTATTAAAACAAATTTTCAGCTAAAATACAAACTTTTTCAATTAAACGTAAGGTTATTTGAAAAGTACTAATAAAATGCTTATAAGAAATATGACTGTCTGGACTGAAATCCTCAAAACAAAGTAGGGTCCTGCTGGCTTGATAAAAGTTTTGCAGGTGCATTCCTCATTAAATAATAATTATTTTAAAATTAAACTAAGGTATTTTTAAGGTACTAATACACCACTAAACGGGACCATATAAGATTTGTCTATAGACCTTCAAACAGCGGAGGGTCCTGCTGGAAAATAATTTAAGATTTCGCTGTAACAATTAAGGTACTATTATTTTACTTATACGATTCGGAAGGTACTAAATACTACGCACGTTATCATTTAACTTTCAATCGGATTTAACGCAGGGTCCTGCTGGGTATACAGACACCAGTCAGCTTATAACCTGGATTAACACAAAGGGTACTTTTAATCCCGGTAGGACGTTCCCGTGGGATATTTTCCGACATCCACACGGGGGAAGCAAAAGTTAGTAAAATATAAATCAATAAAAACAAAAAACGTTTAAATACTAGGCATGTAAATGTGCATTCCCACCGAATGCTAAATAAACAAAATAAAAAGAATGCGATACCATACCTACAGAAATATCAGACTGTTTCTGTCATTTCTTACAAGTACCTACGATGGTCGTGAAACAAGATGCCAATTTATTTTCTATGCCAACTGCCTTTGTATTATTGAATATCATGATACTTACTATGTTATAAAGTCTCTTCCACACAGGCTAGAGTTGACGCGCGTTACACCAACAATTTCTTCGTGACTTTTATTGAAAGAAAAAGAAAAAAAAGAAAGAAAAATAGTTTATTCTGCACAAACAAAACGCACCTAACAAATGAACGACATTAATTTAGAGACATACAAAATAGCCAAAAGCCTCGTATTCATGTTACAAAAGTTTCATAATTTTGTCTATTGCTTGATGCCAGGGACCAAAGACAATACACATTGCTCTGTGTTGCGACACTGGTATTGCGTGAACAGTCGCGCACAACTGCACAGAAAGTGTACGTACAGTCCTTTCACAGTTATTTTGCATCACTCTCAAAATCACAGTGAACTTTATTCTCGTTACTATAAGGTTGCTGTTGGGTTGTTACCGGCATAGGTAATCGTGAAGGGACCGTATGTTTATATGACACATCAAGAATGAGACCATCGGGCAGGTATGACTGACAGAAGCGACGCCCTTCAAAGCTGTTCCAAAAGTTTTTCCAACTTTCGATGTGGCACATTCACGGTAGCATACTGTACTAGGATATATATCTATCTACTATAGATATCGCAAAGACATCGCAGCATCGCGTCGCACCTGTATAGAGGTGCCTTTAAATCGTATTATATCGTGTTTATCACTAACCTAGAACGCAAGGCTCAGTGAAACACGAAGAAACAACATTGCTGGCAGCAATTATGTCGGTACGACGAAAATCACTTTAATTACTCAATTTGACGGAAGAATGGATGCATTTAACCAACAATTAGTACTGTAAACGGTTTAGTGTTGCAATAATAAAATATTATAAGCCAATAGAAAAGGTTTTTCCTGTAGCACTAGTGCCAGTTTTACACGTTTGTTAATTTAGCTAGTCTGGTCTAAATACTAATTACAAAAAGTACGTATGAAAGGGGTATGTTTATTTTATTCTGACTCTGTTTCGATCGTACAGTGCTTCAAAGATCTTTTGGCGCTCGAATGACGTTAACAGAGAGGCGCTGTTGATAAACATTTTGTGAAATAGTTGTGTCAATTGTATTGAAAAAACAAGATGGCGACGTTAGTTCCGATGTTAGCCACGCGCCAAAAGATCCTAGTATATAAATTGAAGTGCTTCACACTCGAATTTCGAGTTTTAATTCGACATTAGATGTCTAAACTCAAGAGGATAGAAATGCATGTGTTATTATGAGAATTAATCCTATCGACTGCTCAATGTAGTATTTTGCTAGGTGTCCTAGGAAACCTATTTCTGTTCAAGCACAATTACAGACTTATAATAAGGATAACGGACACACTATAAAACTGTGTGTACAATGCTGAACACATCCTTTACTCGTACTCTCGCCAACAACAGTAATAAAAACAAATTGTGGGATTAACGATCACAAAAAAATAACGGCCCAGTGTATGAACGACCTGTTAGAAAAAAAAACTGGTCGAATGCGTGTTGGACGTGGTTTAGGGTTCCGTAGTAAATTCAATTCATGGGTTTCCATGTCCTTCATTTTTTACAACAGTTGATCAAAAATGTTTTGGTACGACATTCTATTCAAGTTACCTAACATAATATGATACCTGTGAGATATAATCTAATAAACTAATATAATATATTTTATATTGTTATTGTGCCTAATTAATATTAACGAAGCAAGACTGTACATTTTATTATGATTATGATTTGTACGACTAATGACATTGATATAATTTCATGATATCGCACACCTAGACAAAGAGTAGTACAACTCAAAATACCTCTTTTTTCAGGAACAGCAAAAAACGTTTTACTCTTTTTCTATTTGACCGAATCAAAATTATTGTTGTATGATGTTGTATATTATTTTGCTAAGATATTAATTTGCTCAATTAATATATTAGTAAAATAATACAACATCATACAGATTCCGATAATCGCAATAACTCCATTTTGGATTATTTTGAGTTATGCCATCCTTTACCTAGGTATGCGGTATTTTTATGCATGTACTAAAAATATTTGCACGACTGATAAGTCGAATATAGTGAGACTATAGTTATTTGTGCAACAAGAGAGCAAAGTCGTTTTTTGCTGCGAGTGCTGATTTTGAATCCTGAGCAAGCGAAGGATTCAACGATTGAATCACGAGCGTAGCGAGTGATTCTAAAGTTGAATCCTGAGTGTGGCGAGGGATTCAAAGGCACGAGATGCAAAAAACTTTGCTCTCGTGTAACACACATAACTTTTCACTTCAGCAGCGAGAACACTTTAGGAGATAAAATAATAAAGCGGAATAGATTGAAATAACTATTTATTGTGAATCAAAATAATTAAGATTGTAGGTAGAGGTACCAATTCAATAAAATGGAACATTTTAAAAGTTAAAAGTAAAATTACTGCAATTCTGCAAATTAAACGTAACCCGCTCTTTTATTTAAATTGAGGCGTGTTCGGAAATAGCACCCATGATATTTTATTATTCAAAATATATTACGTAACATTATTGAAACTAGAAATAAATATGTACATGTTAAATATCAGTTTTATTTGCAGTAAATACTTATTTTCGTTTAAATACAACAATAAGTTAAAAATTCAATAAATTACATTAAAAGACATAATTATCTTTTTGAAAAATTTCTTTAGTTAGTACGAAATTCCGAACGTGTTTGTCTTTGAGGTCGAATTCAAAATCAGAACTTCGAAAGGGCTGGTCTTTGTCTCTCTCTCTTTCTAATAGCGGGAAAGAGATAGAGTGTGAATGTTTCGAATTTTATGATTAACCCAGGATGAATAAGATATTCGCGGCTTTCTGAAAAAAAATAATTAAAAAGTTACTTGGTCTCACTCAGTGAGCAAAATCGCATTTTGCTCACTGATTTCAGGCAGCAAAACCTACATGTTTGAGCTACTGAAGTGAAAAAATTATTTTACCACGGTATTATGTAAGTACCTATATTCTGGCAAATAAATACAATTTCATTTCATTTCAAGTCATTGCCTGTGGTCCCCGAAGTGGTAAGCAGAGGGTGGTGGTGGGGGGGGAGTGCATCACAGCCATCATTTAACCAGTTATTTTTTAGCTCCATGTGATTAGCGAGCCTGCATGTTGCCATCAACAGGGCGATTATAAGTATTTAATGGCCTACCCAAATGTCCTTTCTTTGGTATTGTTCGTCGAATCGTTGAGCTCCTTAAGTTCCGAGTTGAGCTGCACGATTACTGACAAATGCGTGCACTGACTAGACAGGTCCACTCAATCTGTATGGTTCTTTCTTCAAAAGACCATTTCAGACACTAATCTACATGGTCTTCACATGATCTTACCAAGATTATTTCTGGACTTTAAAAGAGATTGTGACCTCTGAGTTTGTTTCGGCCTTTCTTCTCAGAGTAGTCATATAGGAAACGCCAACCTCAACTAGTTTAAAAAATATGATTGACATGTGTTTGTAAAAACCTACTTACAGAAATAAAATCATTTATCATTTAATACCAGGGTTAATTTGATTTTAGCTAAACAATTAGAACAAACTATACACTACATTGCAGCCTAAAACAGACAAACAAACAGTCAAGAAGATACAAACAAGGTAATGCAATTCTGTTACAGAATCCTGAAAAAGGCGTGTAAAGCTTTCTACACGAAATTATAGATCTATTTGTATCGCTTATGCCCTTATCCCTAACGGTACAAGATAAAGTGGGGTTTCCGCGGTCCATGGGAATCTTCAAACCCATAACAGTGACGTATTAGTATCTTTGAAGATAGCCAGTGAATAAATTATTATAAGTTATTATTCTGTAACAATGTTCAATCATGTATCTCGATTTAAAACTGATAGATATTTTTAAAGTAATATCTAACTGATTTTAAAGTAATATCTAACTGATTTTAAAGTAATATCTAACTGATTTTAAAGTAATATCTAACTGATTTTGAAGTAATATCTAACTGATTTTAAAGTAATATCTAACTGATTTTAAAGAATCTTTCAAAAACAAAATTTTGGAATTCTGTAGTAAGTTACTTTAGATAAATATAAAGATATTATGTTTATTGCATAACTGTGTTTAGTTCTTATTTTAAACATAACATTTTTAGGGTCGACTGTATACCCATGTCGGATGAGCAATAGTATTAATTGGAATTGCACATAAATTACATTCAAACATTATTTTTCTCAAAAATAACTCATGCAGATTACATAATACTAATACTTTTAAATGCTGATGATCTATCTGCTGACCACCGATGTATTCAAGCAAGTTGGTGATGCCTCACCGATCGAAGAGACGAGAAGGCACCTTGTAAAGTGATGGCTCAAGTAAGAAAAAAGGTGCTTGTTCTGGCAGTTGCCCAAGTTCTAAACACGAATAAAATCAGGTGAACCTCTTTTAATTAGCAACAAACTTTTACAGCTTTTGTAAACTCTCAGGTAAGCATCCTGTGGAGTAATTTTAACCTACATAATATTTAACTGATTTTTTATCAACAAGTGGCTTGTAAGCTTATGAAACTAAGATAATTTCATACCCTTTGAAAGGAAAATTAGCACTTATAGAAAACATCGAGAAACAAAAATGTTATGCAACTTCTATCGTTTATAACAAAAATATAACAAAACCTGCTTAGCCATGTGTGCACGGATTCATGTGTGACTGGACAGGTCCACTCATTCTGTGTGGTTTTGCCTCAAAAGACCATTTCAGACTCAAATCTACATGGTCTTCACATGATCTGACCAAGATTATGTCTGCACTTTAAAAGAGACTGTGACCTCTGAGTTTGTTTCGGCCTTTCTTCTCAGAGTAGTCAGATAGGAAACGCCGACCTCATGTAGTTTTAAAATATGATTGACGTGTAAAAATGTTTGTACAAACCTACTTACAGAAAGAAAATCATTTATCATTTATAATAAATTGCCTGGTGACTTTAAATTGTTAAATACGAGATACTGTTTTAAGCGGAAATTAAGTGCATGGCTAAGACAAAATAACTTTTATAGTCTGAAACAATTCTTTGACACAAAATGTTAGTTAAGTACTTTTTTATTTTCGAATTTGCATGCTGAGGCTAAGCCCGGCAAAACATGTTTGTACTATTTTTAACTGTAAGACCAAATAAATATATTATTGTTATTATTATTTATAAAATATCAAAAGTATTTGTTTTCACATCTATTTCTATTTTTAGGTTTTTCATAACAGCTTACTGAGAGACAATTTTAAACCTTTCAACGTGCTCTATACAGTAGTTTCCATGAAAGTATAACTATATTAAATTCTGCCCGTTAAAGAGTGAGGTCACACATAAAGTTAAACTACGTCCTCGTGATGAAGTGCACAAATACGGATATCATACTAACTTTAGTGCCCTTAGTTTAGAACCTCTGGCTTATTAAAAGGTTAAATAAATAAAAATCCTTTTCTTTCTCATAAACCTGCAGTCACTTCACAGGATATATCTTAAATTTTCGCGAAAGGGGATTGACCAAATGGTGTTAACTTCAATTAAAATATAATAAGATTTTTTCTTTTTCTTTTACTTGTATACCTATGTTGTGTTGTGTGATTTGTAGTTTGTGCTAAATAAATGTATTTTCTTTCCTTTTTTTTCTTTCTTTATAAAAAACATGTTTTTTATAGAAGTAGAAACTGACTGTCTTGTCTTGCTACGCTAGCCGAGCTACGAGCGCTACGCCGTAGCTCTTGGGCTACGAACGCGTAATTGCTTTCAGTAAGTTTTGGGCAGGTCTTTACAAATACGAAGTATTCTCAGTGCGATATTTTTTCAAGTAACACTGTTTCATTTTCCCTAAATCAATTTTGATTAACAAAAACCTAGAAATACGAGTATGTAGAAAGACCACGCACTTCGGTAGAAAATCACAAGCATTGTATATTTAGTAATTCCTAAGAAATTCGGGGAAATAATGTATGAATATGTTATAATAATATGCCGTGGGACCCGAAAAATCCTTATTTGAAGTCCAATAAAAAATATACCCACATGAAAAAGGGACTATTTTTATGGGCATAAAATTCAAATGATACGAAACACGAGCAAACATAATCACGTCACGGCGAACCAATATTGTTGAAAATGTAATTGTACGCCGTTTGGCCGGATAATCGGTGGGTCGGGTGACTTCGACATACAATAGTATAGAAGGTCAACTCCACACAACGAGCGAAAATAGGTGCACACACACATACACGTACGTACGACGATCTCAAACAAATGCCAGTCGCGAGTGCGCTTGCACTCGCCGTACGTAAAGCGCGTCAAAGGGCAAGATTCACAGAATAGAATACTCTTTTATTACACCATATGAATTACAGATATCAAATCAAATCAAATCGGTTGTTTCCTATGGAGAAGAGCCGGCAAGAAACTCCACGGTTACTCTTTTAAACATAAGAGGCTTTTACAATGTTTCAAATTACAGTGTTCATAGGTATAGGAGGACAGTGTAGGTCTGTCAACAAGTAACAGGCACTCAACAAAATATAAAAAGGTCTACAAATCTACAGTCTACAAGTTATGCCTACAACGTTCTCACATTCACAAAATATAGAAGAATCTATATAAAAATTTGAAACTTCTTCTTATGCATATAATGTTCACATTCATATAAGCGAATTTGAGCAAGCTTATTATACGAATATTAACATTAATTTCATACAAACACCCCCCCCCCCCCTCCCCACACACACACACAAAGAAAACTAAGTAAGTAGTAGTAGTAATAGCAAAAACAAGCGTCACATTCGTAAGAGATGCTTACTTTACTTACCAAATGTTTCTTGCCATATGTGTGGGTACGTTTTCACTTGCTTTTAAGAGCTAACCTTCTGTGCCTATCCTATTTTGTAACCCCGGTTAACTTTGGGTACATTACGTGAACTGTATACTTGGGAGCACCATCTGCTTAGATAAGGTTCCTTGACACATCTTGGTAAGAGTGGTGGAAGGAATATTGTTTTAATGATAATAACATATCCCTGTAACTGTCCCACTCCGGAGCTAATGCATTTGTCGAAGATTCCGAAAACACACACGACATATGCAGGTACAGGAGTCTTGAGTATGAATGTGGATGAGTAAAAGTGTAGGAGAAGACCAAAGAAGTGATTGTGATAGATGGATTGTGTCATGGTCTAAAAAAACAAGGTCTGGCACTCCGAGAGTGACACAAGCTTACGTCACTATCCAGTTGCCACTTTATTGCAACAAAACAAGAAGTATGGAAACATTTTCAGTCACCATTCTGTTAAAAAAATATATCAAGCATTTAAATTGTCGTTTTGTTTTTCTAATCAAACGAAACAATTCAATTTAAACTTATACCGACGATTTTTAGTTAAAACCTCATTGATTTATCGGATTCGCACAGGTAATGAAGGCGGTTGGGGAGTTATTATGACACACTACTGGTAACACAGTGGTGATGACGTAGGCTTGTGTCACCCACGTGACCACTGTGTCTCGGAATGCTATAGGTAATAATAATAATAATAATAATAATAATAATTTATTTCCAAGTATATGGTACATTGAGATCTTACATTAAACATGGATTCACATATACTACCATTGCTGGTGTAGAAAAATTAAATAAGCTACGTGCATGCAAATACAATAAGAATTAATAAATTAATGAAATTGTTTATGAATAAATATTTTTAGTTTGATACTATTGATTTAGATAAATTGAATATGATTATTTGTAATGTCAAAATATTAATTATTATGCCAAATAAAAAAAAAAAAAAATACAATTAACATGCCAAAAAAAAAAAAACCCTATAAACCAAAAAGAATAAGTCAAAAATATAAGTTCTAGTGTCAAAATATTTAATTATAATGTCAAAATACTAATAGCATAGAATATTAATTACAATGTCAAAAAGTATGATTTAAAAATTCATTAACGGAATAAAAACACATGTCTAGAAGCCAAGTAAACATTTTACATTTGAATTTATTCATTGGTATTGGTACCTGGCGAAGTATATTATTATACCATGGATTGTGTGAAACATGATAATGGCTAGAAAAGACTACTGAGATGATGATTAGAGATGATTTGGAGAAGAAGACATGCTGCACTGCCCCCAAATAAATTGGGGTAATAGTGGGCCCCTGTACTACAAAAGTGTTGCTCTAAATGGGTTCGCAGCAGACCACCAAAGAGATGGTGGGGTGAAATGGATCGGCGGGATGGTCTTTTAGAAAAGTGGTAAAATCAAATCAAATCAAAATATTTTATTTCACATAAACCTACATGAGCACTTATAAAACGTCAGAAGCTCCAAAGTTCCAATTGGTTGTTTCCTATGGAGAATAGCCGGCAAGAAACTGCACGGTTACTCTTTTAAAAATAAGAGGATTTTACAATGTTTCAAATCACAGTGGTGGTAAAAAGTTACAAGGAATTGAGATAAAAAGAGAATATGGAAATAAGCCTACTTAGTAGCCGACATTTGCCCAGAACTTTCACCTGAAAACTTCCATCTTCAATAACTAAAACATAACATTTTCTAAAACTATAAAACCGTTTTAAGTATAAAACAAAGCAGAATTCGAATACAAATTCAAATTTTAAAAAATACACACGAAAATAATACTTAAAGGGCCATTCCACGAAAATATTCACATCAAAGGTTCGCGTTCTGATTACAAAGATGTGTGTAATTAATTTTATTTTCGACGCAACCCTCCCTTCGTTGGTTCATAGCGCAAATGAAAACAATTTGCTGTAAAGTAAATATAATAATGTATTTGAAGGCAATCTTGTGTGATCTATTTTTGGTAATTATTAAAGGTCTTTATAATTTCGATGATTATGTAAAGGGGTTGATTTAAATTGAGAGGTTTAATTTAATATTATTAAGACAAACAGATTGTTGGTATAACATAACATCACGCCTGCGTTCCCTGTAGGGTTATGCAGAGGTGTACCTATAGTACACCCACATTTTACTAGTTATTATTGGTATCTGGGCGCGCTAAAGTAATTATTTTTAATCATTCAGGTTTTGTTAATAAACGTCATGACGCCAAATGCATAATCGATGATCTTACAAAATATAGAGTAATCTACATGAAGATAAAAAACCAGCCCATTAACCTTTGAAAAAGCTAACGGCCAACTTTACTTTCAAGACCCAACTCCCAATTTAAAATCGAACCTCTAAAAAACCTGACTTAACCCTCTACCTACAAATGCCAATTTAAACACCTTCAAATCGCACATAATCCCGATAAAACAGGAGAAATAAAAACAACGTTTTGTACGGAAAAGGTCAAAGCGAGATTAGTTAAAACTAGGCTAACAAAAATACATAAACAACCTGATTTCCATGCTCCAACGTACTCATTAGAACTTCTGAACCAACATAAAATAAATTAGAAAAACTTTTTGTTGTGAACACTCACATTAGTAAGTTTTGTAAAAAACCTACAAAGGTTGTGCTTTTTGTGGAATTATCAAAACATGATTAAGTTACAAGTAAGTAAAAACAGAATGACTTGCATTAACATTTTTAAATGAGTCTATTACTGCTTATTCTAGAAAATAACTGTATTTTCTATTGTACGTAATTTCGACCAAAATTTATGAAAATACTCCATCCATTAGTAGTGACGGGCTAAAGAATGATTTCTGTCGGTTTAAACGTGGGAATTAACATGCGTAATATATCTAAGTTATCCTTATCAGATACCGCTTGTAATAAAAAGAGACCGTGGCCACTGAGTTTGTTTCGGCATTTCTTCTAAGGGATCAGTTATTGATTAAAAAATTGACGTGTAAAAGTGTCCTAAAAGATAAATAAACCTATCTTCATCATCATTTTATTTCATTATTTACTTTAATTTCGTTCATTGGTCAGAAAGTTGCTTAAACAAACCCATAAATATGTTGCTTTAATATCTAAATCACATAAACCCCACAAGTAACCCCACACCGCCGACAATGCACGTCTTACCCGCGACATGAACGTTCCACATCACCAGTTTTTCAATTCGGATGTTTAGAGCTATTTGATTCGCGCTCTATCTAGGTCATCAGTCAGACGTGCTTTGTGTTCGCAGATAAATAACGTTTATCTGAAAACAAAGTTACGAATGCTTTAGCAACTGTAACAAAGCGGGACTGTTAAGCGGGTGATGGTGGGGTTTGATGTCCAAGTTAAGCAATGTGAGTAGAATTATGCATAGAAAATGTAATCTTACTATATACTGGGAAAGCAGTAACAGATTTGCGTTCGTGACTCTATTTCTGTAAGTAGGTTTGTACAAACACTTTTACACGTCAATCATATTTTTTAAACTAGATGAGGACGGCGTTTCCTATCTGACTGCTCTGAGAAGAAAGGCCGAAACAAACTCAGACGTCACAGTCTCTTTTAAAGTCCAGACATAATCTTGGTCAGGTCATGTGAAGACCATGTAGATTTGTGTCTGAAATAGTCTTTCGAGGAAAAACCACACAAAATGAGTGGACCTGTCCAGTCAGTGCACACATTTGTCAGTAATCGTGCAGCTCGACTCAGAACTTAAGGAGCTCAACGAATCAGTTACTGCTTTCTCAGCATATGATAAGATTACATTTTTCTATGCAAAATTCCACCAACCATCCATCCACGTGGACAAACAATGTGTCCGAAAGTTTATCACCCCGGACTGTGGCGGTCATCAACTTCTGGATCGTATCGTACCGCAAAAGATAGATGACTAGCCCTTGGTGATAAAGGGATGGACAACATCGTACTTCTGACTGTGATCGAAATATACTTCGAATACTTACGTTAAGTTATCGCTCTCCTTGATGCGCTATTGTAGCAATCAAGGAAACTGATAGTTGTAGACATGCATGCGTTGATGTGACGCAATTCACGACTTCACTCTTTTTTAGGGTTCCGTACCCAAAGGGTAAACCGGGACCCTATTACTAAGACTCCACTGTCCGTCCGTCTGTCATCAGGCTGTATCTCATTAACCGTGATAATTAGACAGTTGACATTTTCACAGGTAATGTATTTCTGTTGCCGCTATAAGAACAAATACTAAAAAACAGAATAAAATAAATATTTAACGGGGCTCCCACACAACAGACATGATATTTTTTGCCGTTTTTTATAGATAATGGTACCGAATCCTTCGTGCGCGAGTCCGACTCGCACTCGGCCTGTTTTTTTATTAACCTAAATCAAAACTCTTTTCTATGATCGATCGAATTTTAATGCAAGCTTTATTTGTTCATTAAAACTTCTTAGTAACAGATATGATGCAATATAAAAACAGATATGTAGGTGTGCATAACTCACAAGATAAACTGAAATAGTTGATTTATCTAAGTTTCCTGACCTGACCCGAAAACCTTGGCATAGTAAGGTGCCAACGAAGCCAAATAGCTGGAATAAGGACAAAGTTTCCATTACCGACCTGGCTCGAATTAGTCCACCTGGCAAAAAGGCTTTTTGGACTAAAAATAACCACTACACGGAAGGTTTTCACGCGGATTTCTGGAACGCTAAATGAGAGTGTAATATGAAGCTGTTGGTCTAGAGATTTTAAAAAGAGTTTTGCTTACAAATATAGGAAGACTTGGAAGTAATTTTGCGTTTATAAGTTTTTGTTATTAAGCTGGCTTGCGGCCGATTTGTATATTTATATTGCTTAAAGTTAATACTCGTATCCAAGGCTCGTAAAACCATATTCTACTTGTGCTTTTTATTTGTCAGAAATATTTACGTAGGTACAGGCACGTGTCAAACTCAAACTCAAAGCATTTATTTCAATTAAACCATTTACAGGCACTTTTGAATTGTCAAGGAGTCGGTCAGTTAGTCAGAAAGTTGAAGCTAGTTGCCCATTCCAAACCGTAGATCTCTATGGAGAAGAACGGGCAAGAAACTCCAAGGACACTCTTTTTAAATAAAGATATTACAAAATCAATATATTGATACAATGTATTGTTGTCAGTATTTTCAAAGGGCCTTAGGCTAATGACTAAATGATACAATTAGTAAGCATAATGATCCGTCATTTGACAAAACAAACAGGCATCTACCTATATATAAATTAAAATGAAATGCTATTCATTGGTAAGCACATTACTTGAGAATGGCTGGACGGAATTGGCAATTTTTTATTTTAAAATATTCTTAATAGTCCGAATTAGGGTTTTGTTGAAAGAAAAAATATTAAAGTTGCCCTAAAAATTTTCAAATTCAGGAAACTGGCCGTACTTTTTCATAGGAAATTAGTATGAATTACTGAAATTTGGACAGGACCACGTCTGTCGGGTCAGCTAGTTATTAACAAACATCTTTAAAAAAAACAAGTACCGTTTTAACCTTGAAGCTGTCTACTCAAAGATCTACCAGTTCACCGAAAATTATGCTACACCCCACAAAATAAAGGGCGTGCCTATAGCCATTCCCGCCAGCAATATTTCACGTCCAAAATATATAGACTTTATCACACATAACATTTGTCTTAAATAAATTTGAAAGCGAAAATACTACGCCAGAAAGCTGACGGATATGCAACGTCGTTATCATGAAAAGACTGTAAGGAATGCTTGCCAAAACTAGGGGCAGTCACATCTATAGATAGGTTTCAGAGCTGAAAAACACCTTGTTTGCTCAAAGGCACTTCGGGACGCATTACTTCGAAAATAATCTAATTTGTGTCGTAGATTTTCTATGTGTATTAAGAGATTGTTTTCAGTTTTTAACGGGACTAGATTATCTATTATTACTATTTCATTGTGTTTTTGACATTTCTCGGGACCCTGGGGTCCCGGACCATTGGAAGGCGTAAGAGGGGCCGAAACCAACTCGTAGAAGGCCATGTATTTTTAATTAAATCAGGCACCAACTAACGAGTATCCTTGTTCCCACTATGCAAGTACAAACACGGACAAACCCCGATTGGTGTGGGACAGGATATGGAGACAAAGATATTGGACTATAGGTTTGGGTGGCTAAAGTGAACTGGTTATGGACTATGAAAAGACAATAGCCCCTGCCTGAAAATGTTTTATATAAATTACACAAATAAAATTGCAGGGGGTGATTTGCACACTCAATAATGGGCCCCCGAAAACAGTAGCTAGCACATAGTGTAATAGCGACAAGAGGGCAACATGTCCTGAGGTGCTTATGAGGAGTTGAAAGATATTCCATAGCTATCAGGACAATCCCAGAAGTACTGTCAAGATCCCTACCAGCATCTTACTGGAACACTTCGCTCCTCCAAGTTTGTTTGCTCATGTGAATCTCGACTCAAGCCAGCCAATAAAAGCAAGAAAGAGGTGGGAGCTCTGTTCCTCGTCATTGTTCACTCCAGCCGGCCAATATAGGCAAGCCAGAAGTGAGGATCAAGACTTTTCCGGGAGATAGGGTACGTGGGGTCGCTACAGCCCAACTGCTCGCCATATGCCGCTCTGTGGGTTTCTGTATCTCTCTTAGTCTGGCTCCTTACCCTGACCTGACCTGTTCCACAAAAGTGAGCTCTACCGGTACAGAGGTAGAGTCCAGGAGCGTGCAAGCCCCACCATGACGTCAATGTAGAGATACGACGGTCGGGTATTATTATTATCAACCGTTTTGTCTGCTGTCTCCTTCCAGATTACCTATAATAGGTACCTCCGGTCGATCCACACAATGGTAACACCCGGGCGTTTCCTCCCGCCTTATCCGAAACAGGAACCTCCCGAAACAGCCATGTCCGGTAAGGACCTGCGTCAGGCAGAAGATGAGGACGCCGTGGCGCCTCTCAAGCCACTCCTCAAAGAGGGGACTTACCGCCGCAATTGTGGCATGCGCAGCACTGGGTTGGGACAGTCGCACTCTCCATGCCGCCATGAGATCTCGCCGGAGCTCTGTCCGCTGTGCCGCTATTTCCCGCGGCAGCGGAGTTACGCCCCGGCGTTTTACCTCGCGTCACTCCCAGATGTGCGCGAGGACTTTGCCTCCAGATCCCATGACGGCAATCCGGCAAGGAGGCTCGCCGCCTCGCAGGAGACCGTGCGATATCCACCATGACGTCAATATAGAGATACGATGGCGGGGTATTATTATTATTATTATCAACCGTTTGTGTCCCATTGCAGGGCAATTGCCCCTTACCTCCTTCCAGATTACCTATAATAGATGTAGGTATATAAGATTCTTTACTAGCAAAAACTACTTGTTAGATATTTTTATGTCAACGGAGAGGTCCATATTCCATGGTAAATACAGTACAACAAGAATTTTCTGAACCATAACGGACGGAAAATCGATACAATAATCGAATTTTCATTTTCACGTATAATTTTCGGCGTTATCCATAACCGTTTTTCGTTTGTTTCGAAAATAGTAAAACTTAAGTATCGTAGAAAATATTCTAGAGATGCATCAAGAATTTATGGACGTTCCCGCAAAATTAGAGAAGACCGACGCTTGCCAAAACCTACTTCCACGATATTTATTGTATTATTAATCTTTGAACTCAGCATGTTTCTTTTATGTACGTCGCCTTGGTAGTGGTATGATGGTTCAGAAGGCTTCACACAGTGAACCTAGTTGGCCGCGATTTGAAGTCTGATCTTTCACGAACTTTGTACAAGTTTATGATGTTGAAAATAGTTGTTGCACAAATATCTTAAACGCTACAAAGCTTCTTACTCATAGTGCTTAGAATTTTATGTAAATAATTTTGTTTAAAATTTAATTTTAACCTCGAATATTTAGTAAATGCAAACTTGAATAATTTTAATAGCTTCTACATTGTGACCTTTCACATTTTAAACACCTGGCTAGAGGTGAAAAAATGTTACAACTAGTGTACCAAAACCCGTTTACTTAAGTACGCCATAGGATTGCTTAGCCCACTTTTAGTCAACTAAAACGGCATTTTTGGGTAGTTCAATAATTATTAAGTACAACACCGTTTTAATAATTCTAAGACAGATTTAAATACCTAAATAAATCATCGCTGGTCAATAAGACATCCGAATATCCGAGAGAAATCTAAATTTCCCCCACTAGGGGGCGTCTAGATGGCGCTAGCTTTGTTGAACATTCTATATAAAGAGTTTCAACCAACGGACGCGGCTACTCTCGAGCTATCCCCGCTTGTCAAACTTTTGAGAAAGGTATCGACAACTTGTGAACATCACTTTGCATATTTTGAGATGCTTGTTACGTCACCTAGTTTAAAATTGTTGATAAAGTGGTATTTAAAACTAAATAGCGCAGTCTTATTGTAACAAAAGAAGAAAATTAGTTTCATCGGGCCTAATGTGACTAAAGTGTCTATGAAAAAAGCACAAAAATAAAAATAAACGTGGACAAAATATCCGTCACATCTGCGCAAAATGGCGCGGCAGATTTAATTTACTCATCTTCTTTTCATGTATTGGCCCAAACTATAGGAGAAAAAATCACGCTGTGATTTATCGTCGGGTCTTGCTGCCCAAGGATACGCCGAAATTACCTTGTAATTCACCCTCTATCTTTGTATACTAAAGGTAACCCAAATTCAAAGACCATGTATTTTATTAGATATCGCTCACTTACATTGAAATATCCGAGACAACTCGAAGATTCAACCCACAAGGGGCGACTACATGGCGCGCGCTTTGTTGAACTTCCTCTATTTAGAGAGATTCTATCCGCGTCCAACTCTTAAGGCGCGTTTACGTTTGATACATCAGACTAGTACGTATCGTAAAGTACTCGAAATACTAGCTCAATGTAACGGCTTTGTGATAAAGACAGAAACGGTCTTTGAAGAAGTTCAAGACCAAACACTTCTAATGAGTGCATTAAAAGAAAAAGAAAAGAAAGAAAATACATTTATTTGCGGTAAACATGACGCAAAGAAAAACACACAAACACAAAAAATAATGAGTTGGGGGAAAATATGCGTCATATTCACGCAAAACGGCAATC
Organism: Dryobotodes eremita; assembly: GCA_917490735.1. NCBI lineage: Eukaryota > Metazoa > Arthropoda > Insecta > Lepidoptera > Noctuidae > Dryobotodes > Dryobotodes eremita. The sequence goes on along the minus strand of OU823254.1, from coordinate 2,941,237 downwards.
GCTCAGCATAATGCTACGACCCTATGCGAGACAGAGCCCCAGCGCTGGTAAAAGAGCCTCTCTAAGTTTCAATACCGAAGTAGTACGTCCAGCGCACCCTGAACACGAGACATTCCGCTCTACTATCAACCTTGCTTACTGGCTAATATGTTTAGTTTTGCATGAACTTTACTCATACAGCGAGCGTGCTAATACAATAGATGAAAAATGTAAAATATACTTATTTGTTTTCAATTATTGTAATTAATTAATCCTCAATGGTATTTCGAAACAAAGTACAGAGTGTTTAAATCTCTCAATAAGTGCTGGTTTCAAGTTCTCTGCCACCTGAACTAGTCTGCTTACTGTCTCAATGTCAACGCGTCCTTAATCTATTCGTACTTGTCAAAGTTTGAGCGAGCATCGACTTTGAATGTCGTTCCACTTGAGTGGTTAAAGTCGTGTTTTAGACACTTTTGCGTTCAACGTCGCTTTTGTATTTTTTTTTTTACCTATAAATACGTGTGGTGTTGATTTTTTTTTTGTGCCTAACCCAAAACTATTGTCAATTTTTTTACATGAAACTGTACTTGCAACATATTTTTTCTACCGTTACGTTTAAATTTTGAAATTGTTATTTAAGGTTTCGATACAGTCCTTAAAAAAATAGTAGCTATTTTACTAAATCAAATAATTTCTATTCATATCTAAAATCAACATATCCCACATCTATTCAACGTTAACATGTACATTATATTTCGTCAATAAAAACGACTAAAAAACCGTTTACAAACGTTATAAAAATATAATAAAACCCGTTTATTAGCACTCTGTGGGATCAGCGGCCTGGTCTCGGCTGCCGGCGTCGGCGGCCGAGCGATCTTATTAAGCTATACACATATCTGCTCCATTCAACCGTGGATAGCTTGTAATTTGTCGGGAGCGTTACCGAACACCACTACCTCTATCCCACTCACTCTATTATCACTTGAGTGAAATTGTTTCGACGTGATACCACATTTTTCTACGCGAATAGTCCCGAAATATAAAATTATACTCTTCTCACACAGAGAAGGCAAAAATATACTTAAAACAAAATATGTATTACTAGAAATATTTTTCTTGTTGATAAAGCAAAAAAAATGGGTTATTAAGTCAAACTGTACCTTCCAGAAAAGTTAAAATAATAATTCAAAAGCAGCACCCTAATTACGTAACACACTATCTATCACAATCTGAATCATTTTGAAGCCTATTGCTAATCCATTGCTTCATATGTTCGAAAAATTTGTCGGCTCAACAACGTAAATAACGCAATGAATGTTGTTGAACTGTCAAAATGAAACCCATTCCTACTGTTAGTGTGTTATGTAATTACCCCGCAGGTTCAAATAATGATAGTAGATACACAAATAATTAAAACAACAATGACATATTGTAGTTGTTACAAAACTCTTTTTAAAAAGAAAAGATAACACGATTGATGCAAAAATAACCACATAAATTACCCATTCCGGAAAGGGCACAATAAGACATTATAAAATACGTAACGCACTCCAAATTTTTTTCAAAAAGAAATAATAAAATTAAAACACACACGAGTCGCCATTTTGAATCAGACGGAAAAGCACAGAGTAATGAAAAAGATGAGAAGCCCACCTCGTTTGTTTCACGCTACCGGCATAAAAGTACTTTTTATTTTCTAAATGGCCGGCTAAATGTTCCTTCCTTTACGTCCAGGATTTTTTGGAAACATATCTTCAACGTTTTTACTGTGAAGTTCGAACATGTTTTCTATTGAAACCCGCTCTGATGTTTTTAATACGTTTACGTTATTATGTTTTTAGAATTTTTGGAGTTTGATATTGGAAAAGGGATGTGCGTATGTTGATAGAGGATGTTGTTGATTTGTATATGTGTATAGCGGGTGTTGGTTATGTGTGTGGCTTATTGCCAAGATTTGCTATGCTTAAAAGAAACTTGTTAACAAGGCCAGTTATTTACTACCTAGTCCGTTCTAGTTCTTATTTAATACTTCTACACATTATAACGTCCAGCGATGCTGGTAATCCTGTAACTGGGTTTGATATGCTTGTGATAGGATTTGTTTTACGTCAATATAGGTAGTATATCAGATGGACATTGTCGATCGGCAGCCCGATGCCTCGAAACAATTGCGGCTTTTGCTCGAAGCTTACACTGGCAAGGCTCTAATGCTGTGGCTACACCAACGGTCAACGTCAATACCCATCATCGCCATAAACCACGCGCTAATTATTCCGATAATTAACGCGATAAATTGTGTGGGCACACTTGGAACGGTCGACGTCAATGCTCATTTAATTGGCGATAAAATTGGCGCTAATGTTCCTTCCTTAAACTTCTTTGATCCCGTCGCGCTCACGGTGCACAATGACAAACGTAGTGTGGCCGCTTCAACTGAATAATTCTCGCGTTAAATTTCTTTGATGTGCCAAAAAATTACGCCACCCAAGTTATCGCCTAACGTCAAACGGCAATGTGAATGCCCTTGTCAAATTATCGCGATAAGTCCTGGCTACACCTATGGTTAGCGTCCATCATCGCGATAATCAACGGCGTTTCCCGTTGGTATGGCCCCAGCATAACTGTTCATGATAATTAAGAATCATTTGTTAATAACTAGCGACCCGCCCCTACTTCGGCTAGGCACGATTTTTAGGACTTGAAAAACATCGAGGTTTCTTTATTATGTAAGTTTAATATTAATTTATTCTGCACATAAATGTTCCTGAATTCATTCCCTAAATGAGCATGAAAATTGCATCAAAATCTGTTGCGTAGTTTGAAAAAGTAACGCGGTCACACAGACCCGAAAAGTGACTTTAATATTTCGTTATTTATTGTATTTAAAAATATAATTTGCATTTTTACATTAGATTGTGAATTTGTGATTATCTTCACTTTGGAACTGCACACTAATTGCATAACAAACTATCAAACACAATCATTAATCAATTAATTATCAATCAATCATCAACCATTGCCTCATATGTTCGAAAAATTTGTCTGCTCTACAACGTAAATAACGCAATGAATGTTGTTGAACTGTCAAAATGAAACCCATTCCAAAGTGTGTTACGTAATTACCCCGCTGTTTCAGTATTTGGGTAGATAGGTACTATTCAATACTCACAATGTGTATGGTAAAATTTATCAAAATAAATTTAATGGAAAATCAATTTTACTTTTTTGATAATTTTTACCGGGGATGATTAAATAGATCTTTACTATCTGCTGGGTTCAGGAAACCCCATACTGTCACTTATTGGAAGTTACCACATTGCACGTACAAGATGAAAAGCATTAATTCAAATTAGGCTGAGAATCTGTGCTTTTTCACGTTAAAGTTACAAAAGCCAGACCCCAAAACGCTCAAACCTCAGTATGGGCGAGTAAAGTACAAAAAAATTTTAGTCAACTTTAACAAATACGTTTTGAAAGGGTTATCTATATTTACTAACAAAAATCACTTCTATTAAAACTAACTCACCAAACAAATGCTTTAATCAGAATTTCAAAACAGCGATTAGTCTCTCCGCAAAGATAGATGAATATATGAAGGAATGTACCATTTCAGTCTGTCTGCGCTAAATAAAACTGTATACGTCTCTCTTTCATCGCACAGAGTAGTGTCATAAATCAGAGATATTCCCAGGTAGCTGGCGAAACTACTCGGTAAGAGACGTATTTATTATTTTTTTGGTAAATGGAATGTTGTGTGCTGTGTTGTGGACAGTGTTAGCGTCTGTTTTCTTTTGTAACTAAGTAATGTTGTTTGGTGTATTAGTAAATTAGCTTGAACTTGAAAATACTTCAATTGGAGACTATTGATTCTGTTACTAAAGTGTAATAATACCTACTTAATTAATATTTTCACGCCGTGAAGGGCAAAATATAATGATCTGTATACCTATTTTATTTACAACACCTTTTACACATATGTTTTACAAATAAAGTTTTTTTTCTTCTCGTGTTAAGGGAATATAAATGAATATGAATTGAATTATCAAATTGTGAGCAAATTATAATAAAGATTTTACTTTGACTCTGATTTAAATGATAAGTACCATAGATTACTTTAGGAATAAATGTTCAAATTACTAGTTATTATATTATTTGTTATCACCCTACATTTAACGAAAAATTCCAGTTCAGAATAGCATAAACATTTATCAGCCTGATTCAATAAAATATCTACGATCATAATACCATATTATTGACGCTAAAAGAACCGAATTCCGTTGATACCTAACTCACACGAAGCGTGTATATTAAATTCATAAGCTGCTACTAAAAGCTCCAAGTTTTCACGTTTCACGAAAACTCGCCCCATTATGTCTACATCGCGTTTTTCACAGCTAAATAAACGTAAACAAAAAAATTGGTGTTTGAATAACGCATTTTTCGCGTCAATTTTACATAATTTATTAAGCAAACATGACTCTACGCAGCCATGATGCAAAAAATACTAAAAAGTTATTCTACCTAATACTATTTATTGCATCCTATTTTAGATCAGGAAGCTTAAAAAAAGAACAGCACTTAATTTCGCGTAACGTATTTCTAAACAAAGGGATTCCAGATTCAAATGCGTGGGGCGACTGCGCGGCCCCCACTAGGAGTTATATAAACTTCAAAAATAGAATTTCGCCGTCGCAACCCGGTTTACGACTTGGCTCATAAAAGGGGGTGGAGCGGGCGGCCGTAAGGGGAACGCAGCATATTTTCACCTTTATTTATAAAGGAAATTCGGTCAAGTTTGAGTGATGTTAATTTAAATAATATTTCTTGGATACCAAGTCATCGACGGGCGCATAAATAAGCCATCAACATTTTTGACAACGCACAACGGATGAATTTTAGTGTTAATGATTATAGACGATTAATGACATATAAAAAAGAAACGATCTTATAGTGCCCCTTAATTGTTTGTACATAACCAATTATTTCATACAGAAGATAAAAGAGATTTGTAAAAATAAAGACATCGAGTTCCTAATCGGCAGTCGTCACGTTCAAAGGTTTGTCTGTTAGTTACGTAATAACTGTCTCATTGACCCAGAATTAACTTGTTGAGTAAAATAAGTAACGCTCCTGAAGGCGAGAGCAAAAGGGACATCGATATAATAGGAAGGTACTGTTAACGGATTGAACGTAGGCAACTTTATAACTGAATTAATTAAAATTTAGGCTAACTATGATAAAGTTTTTTTTAAGAGATTTTTAATCAAAACTTAAACCGGCAAAAGGCAGTTTACCATAATTTTGTGTTGTTTTAAAACAAGTTCTACCAAGTAGTGTCCCTAGTCTGTTAACCAACGAGTTTAGATCGCCGAGTCTCGGAAAATCTCGACACAAAAGGCACTACTTTGAAGATATATCGCGGTCTTTCGTATATTGTCTTGTACTTAAATTACGAAATTATAGATTACACCTCTGCGAATCCCTACGGGGAAGAGAGGCGTGCTGTAACATTATGGTTTTTTCAAGGATCTTAACGATTTTCTTTGATCTCTCAAAAGTCCGTCATTAAAAAGGTTGAATAAGGCTGAGTTTACTTCATGAACAAAAAGAGAAAACATACCTTAAAAGCCATTTGTTGCCGAGTTAGTTATACTGTTCTCTGCTCTGATCAATAAATCGTCTAGTCTATTTTGAACTAAACCAATGATGCAAGGGAGTTTCTTAAAAACAATACCTACCGTTTACCTAATATAAACTATAAAGAAAAGCTACAAACAAAAACGACTAAATACTTCTTTCTACCATTCAGTTTTTCCCGCTCATTTGGTACACGGGACTTAAAGAGCTACTTTTAATTACTCTATTAAAGCGCCCAGCTCTTTGCATTTCCACTATTCCATACCCCTCCCCCGTGCCCCTCCTTCTTCTAGAACTCAATAGCTTAGTTTCGAAAGCTATAAATCTAAAGGAGCTAAAGAGTTTTCTCAAAATTTTACTGCAACAAAATTCATGAAGTCGAAAATGATAAACAATATTTTATGGGCTGCAATTTTGCACAAGTTTAAAATATTTGAAGATGTGACAAATTTTCCTTGAATTTGGGGTGAGGTATTATAATTTGACTAGGATTTGAATCCAGAAGGGTGAGCTTAAGCCAGCTTTCTGTCTAAAGAAGACAGCGAACCCGCATCAAGAGTTTTAGACCATGTCCTTTGAATAAAAAACTGCAATCAACTATTTACCAAGCATTGTGATTTTGGCGATATACATTTTTACCGTTCACTGTTGCGGTCATTGAGAGTACCATCACATCATCAGATTATTATACTATGTCGATAGGAAACTTGTTAATTGCACAGTATTGATAAAACGTGGCTTCTATAAAGGTCACAAAAATGTGAATTGGTAGAATAGAATAGAATAGAATAATTTTATTATTGCAAATATGGGTAGACGATACATCAATAGGTGTTAGTATAGTACAAAGATCAGCCATATTTTGCCATTTATTTTTTATTTTTTTATTATCATATATTATACACTAGACTACACTTACATACACTACACACACACACACACTACACACACACACTACACACACACACTACACACACACACACTACACTTATTAGCCACTACTTTCAATTCAAAATGCCAATCATTTTGCCAAGAAACTTTTTGTTCTTAATTTCAAATGCACAACATTTAAACAAATGATTAAGCATTGCAATATTCGACTAAACTAACTATACAATAACCCAAGCATCACATATGAACCTTACTATCAAACACAATGTTTTTGTTCAAAGAAAATTATTTGTTTTTGTTGTCTGCAGTTTTTTATTTATTAAAACAACATGCGATCCCCTGTCGAATACCTCTTACTAACGAGACATGGCTTGTACAAAGGGTTATAAATATATACATACACATGTATATGTACAGTCAGCAAGAGATACGTATCCAGGGTCACCGGATATAGTTGAAGTTCAGTAAGAAACCGATGAATGTTTTCGAATGCAATTTAATTTGATAAATGACCTGTTTGTTTTCTATTAATTTCATTTTATTTTATTCGAAAACATTCATCGGTCTTACTAAACTTCAATTATATGCGGCGACCCTGGATACTCTATTTTGCTGACTGTACATATACATTGTATACGATAGTTACCCGCCGGAGGATATACATGGCGAGAACTATCTTATAAGATCTTATTAAATCTCTTGCTCTTTACACAAAATGCTGGGAAAATGAGTTAATGAATGAGTTCGTTTCTTCAAATATAAGGACGAGAATATAGCTGATATTAGTGTGTCTGTGGTGGTATTTTATTTTGTGATACTAATTACTTTTCTTTTTCATTTATCCATCCATTATGAATTATACCTACATTATGTATATAGGAATAGATCATGCTGGGTGGTATGTTGGCCTGGGCCATTCTCGACATTAGACAGCGACAAAAATCGGTCGCTAATCGTATCGTTGTCAAATTCCTTTAATAGATTTTCAACTTTATTTTAAAGCATAAGGTTGAAAATCTATTAAAGAAATTTGACATCGATTAGACTTAACGACCGATTTTTGCCGTTATATTTGTCGAGACTGCAGGGCCTGGGCTGTCCAAGATACGCCAGACATAGAAACATTGTAATAACGCCACTATTTTAATGCACCCTATTATTAAATGTTATTAAAATATAAAAGTACGAGTATGAAAGAAACTGTTGACGAATATTCAAACAAAGATTTTAATTTCATTTAATTTAGTTAGTTGTGATATATATTGTATATAAGCATTTTAATTCCTATAAAATATATTCGTATTTAGATAAAAACAAAAATAACAAACATACAATTTCCAAAAACGAATAAATCCCGAACTTATCCGAATCAATTCTTACCAATCAATTCAAACATTTCCATACCAATCCCACACAAAACTAAGCCCCTAATCACACATCCGAAATAGGGTAACACCAATATAATACGCGAACAAATTGCTACAGCAACTTAGATTGCGTACGCATAACTTACAACTCGTCTGCCTAATATAATGGATGATTCCCGCCCTTCCCGCGGGCTACGGTGGGCTGTCGAAAATATCAGAACATTAGCAGCAAGGGTGATAAATGATATGAGAATGTATTTGATACATTGTCAGGAGATAGGAGATCTAGGTTAAATATTAAGACCATGGGAAGTATAGGTGAGATGATTAAGCTTATTTTGGATATGGTGTGAAGCAGGTTTAAAGTATTATTGATGTTAAATAGGCAGGTTTTTGACCCAATATCTCACTTCATCTTTAATTATAGTGTGTACGACGATGAAGCAAGCTGGTCTTTTTATGACAATTGAAATTAACATACAAGACATGTCATACAATAACTTTTTTTTAATTATGACTTGTAAACTAAGCCCCACAAAACTGTAGTCGTGGTTTGACTGTGGGATCGGTGAGTCTCTATACACTCAATAAACTTAGTACTTAAAGTTAATTATTATTTAGAGGTAGCACTTTAACATATTTCTAAATAATATATTTTTAAAACTATTTTTGTTAATTTCACTCCTTATGTCAGATGGCAAACCGTTCAATAGAAAATATATAAGGAAAGAGTCAGACCGAAGAAAAAACTAAAGCATTATGTGAAAGATGATATGGCTTAGATAAGAAGTATACAAACACTAAAATGACTGCTTATAGAGATTAATGTAAAAGAAAACTATATTTGCATTATACAGGATGTCAGGAACATCGACATGCAAACTGTAACCATGAATTCAGCACATGAATCCTGAACTCCCCAGCGTAGAAAAATTTCGTCGGTTATCAAAACAAAAATCAGCTGTTTCATAGAAAAGTGTAATACCCACGTGGTCAAAATGTATGGAACTACTATTTTTCAAAAAAAATAACGTACATAAAATTTCAACGCAGGGGCCGCATCATTGATGGGGTCCGATAGGGCCAACTCCTACCGAGGTCGCGGATTGTTCGAAAGAGTTACCGTGGCCCTGCGCACAGGCAACTGAAGGAACACGGGTGGGTTTTAGTTAGTAAGAGTCTGACACGCCCTTCCGCTCCGCCCAAAGCGGGAGAGGTCATTTGATGATTTCCCACCCAAAAAAAAAAAAAAAAAAGGGGCCGCTTTTAGAATCATGTACTGAATCCATGATTACAGTTTACGCGTCGATATCCCTGCCAGCCTGTATAAATTCAATGTTTTAGTATTGTATAATTGCATAGCGCATGACTGTTTGAATACTATGTACCTAACATAAAGCTACCATTTACTAGGTACATTTTTCATTGAATTATATGTGCCCTGGCGTGCCCTGAGAGTATGTCATGCTCACTCAAATGTCTCACTGATGATTGCACGTGTGTTGGATCATAAAGTTCTGCGCTAAATGGTGCTGATCCATGCGTTTGTTCATGAACAGACGCCGTCAGAAGGGACTGGTTATCTCTTAGCTGCCACGGGTAATTTTAATTTATGAATTGTTTTTTTTTTTCTTTTTAATTCGGACGTTTTTACATCCTTCTCTCATGCTCAATGCTCAAAGGCAACATGAATAATGTTACCAATATTTTTGTAACAATATTTTGATTGAAAAGAGTGTCCGTAGGTGGAGTTTCTTGCCCATTCTCCATAGGAACCTACTACGCTTTGGAATGAGCAACTAGCTTCAGCTGTCTGACTGACCGATCCCTTGACAATTCAAAAGTGCTTGCAATTGAAAGAAATGCTTCGATTTTGAGTTTGAAAAGAACATACTTCTCCGACTTCAAATAAATTGGTGTGCAATAAAGAATATTGTTACATCTATACCTATTCTCTCACAACGGAAAAAAATGAAATTCAAATTCTTTATTGCATTCATGTGTACATTTAGTTGTTACAATATAAGTAAGTTCCAACATGAAACCCGGTTAGGGCACGGCAACATAATAATAATAATAATTTAAACATAATAATAATAATAATAAGAGTATGTATGTGTGCGTTTAGGACTATAATATATATTTTTTTTTATCTAGCTATCATATTTACTAAATATGTTGTTGTTTTATTTGAAATGATATTTAAAACTCAGATAAGCCAGGCCTAGTAGCTCTTGTGTTGACATGTCAGAACAAAGTAAAGAGCTGCCGCCAACAAGATGAAATACAGAGCCGAGGAGATTTTGACGCCGATTCAACTTGATATTGGACTCAAAAGATTTTGAGAGATTTGAACTTCTATTCCGGCTTTAACATTTGAATTTCTGAGATAAGGAAGAAAATGAGTGTACTTATCGTACCCATATGAGCCCAAAAACAAGCTGGTTATCGTTTTAAATCTTCTATACAAGGGTATAAATTCTGGGACAGAAAATATAGATATTTAGTATCTAGTATCTTATCTCATAATATTTTTGCTCGTGACTCCGTTATTAAACTTTCAAGCGACAGTTTTATTAAAAATCTACTGAAAAAATATATACTTACTCGTACTATAATTTCTATTTCGTTATTAAACTGAAAAACATATTCCCTCTACATTTTAACTCATTCAAAGAAAACGAATATTTCAACTGAGCTAAAGTACTAATCATGTTTATTTCTAAAGGATTTGTTTACACAAATATGAAAGTTAATAGGTTATTTATCTTCACACTTGTAATCCCCAAAGGGGGTAGCAGAGCTGAACTTTAGCCGTGTCTTAATCTTTGCTTGTTTCCAACTTCTCGGCAGGACCACCGCCGCGAAATACGGTTGCGTTTATTATAACTAAAGCATTATATTACATACTCTGTATGACAGCCTTAGAAAATTATCAGATTTTGAAAAGTAGACTAAACCAGCCTTGAGGTTAATTAGAAGATTAATAGACTTGTATTAATTAATTAAACTATTGTTAGTAGTCCCTCACTCTAGTTAAAGTTATAGAGATATGAGGAATAGGGTGTAAAGTTCACTCATACTCTATTGAAAAGGGAGGATCCTCCGACCAGACGGGTGTCGTGTCTGGTGGGCAACTGCCCGACGATTGATGTCGGGATGTTGGATGTTGTATATATGCTAGTTGCGCGGTAAACTCTGATTGCGCGATGCAGGATTTTGCGTGACGTCTGTCTGACGCGTAGCTCGCATGTGGCGTTGTAGATGCCGCTACAAAGTAACTTATGTTACCTACCCCTGCTAAATCAGGTCTTAATAAACCCTGTTTTCTAATAAGCCACCTAAGGAAGAGTGGAACAAACCCACATAAATCCTTATTAAGCCAAAAACAATCAACCATAAACAAAAATAACGAGTCTAAATAGCTTCATAAAACACTTTTAGCATAGACGTGTACAATCGGCACAAAAAACACATTCACGAAATATGTAGACTACATACAGTGCGCAAAACGGTCGGTTCGTAACCTCAACATACAGTTTCTCTCATTTTAAAAGGGGAAACTAAAAAAATCTCAATTACATTAGCTTGCGCGTTCCATTACACGAAATACGAAAGGCTGTAGTACTGGCTGAATAGCGGAGCGGCCTGAGGTTATGCTCTGCAAAAGTGATTTTATTTACAAGTTAATTATTTTTAAAAGAATAACGTTCTAGAATGATATTTGAAATTCATATGGTATGTTTTTTTTTTGTATATGTCTATATATGGCCATACTAAAGAGTATATTGCACCGTGAAGGTATATCTACTTCGTGATACACACAGCCTAGAGTCTGACTGCAGAATCTATATATATAAACATAAATAGTATTAAACAAAGTCGTTTTGTCTGTCAATGTGACCTCTTTCTTAGTTTTTCTAAACTACGGAATGGATTTGCCGCGGTTGAGATAACTTATTCCGGAAGATTGATGCTTACATTTTATATTAATCTTAAATGTAATAAAGAAATATCGATGTTTTGTCAAGTTGGAAAAACCTTGCGAAGCAGAGGCGGGCACTAGTCTTTTATAAAACCTCATTTGTCATAAGTCTGTCATAACCCCAGATTTTAGTATTTTAGGTGCGAAAGTTAAAACTGTTTTAAACAAGCTTTTAAAATTTTAAAGGCTGTTTGAATATTATGTGTTCACACGTGCTTCAGCGAGACGGAACAAATGACAGTAACAACGGTTTAAATAAAACAGATGCTGCACATAAATTTATATGAGTGTTTTACTGTTTCAGAGCTCACTTGCAACAACTATTGAAGGATTGTTGGGTATTTTGATAAACGAATTTCTTACTAAAGGGGTAATGGGAACTACTACTACTACTACAAAGATAAAAAAGATAAGATAAAATATATTTATTTGCTTAAAAATGTGTACACATACAAGAATTAAAAAAACCGGCCAAGTGTGAGTCGGACTCGCGCACGAAGGGTTCCGTACCATTATCTATAAAAACGCCAAAAAAGTCATGTCTGTTGTATGGGAGCCCCCTTAAATATTGATTTTATTCTATTTTTTTTTATTTGTTGTTATAGCGGCAACAGAAATACATCATCTGTGAAAATTTCAACTGTCTAACTATCACGGTTCATGAGATACAGCCTGGTGACAAACGGACAGATAGACGGACCGTTTTACCCTTTGGATACGGAACCCTAACAACGTGCATGCAAGATAACATAAAGAATAAAATACAGGTTCAGACATGTTTGCCACATACTATGGCGTGTAAATATGAATAGTTATGATTTTTAATCATTAATTTCAAGTCAAGATCATTAATTAAAAAACAATATTAAATTAAAATGTCAACAGTAAGTAAAAAATAATATATGTCAAAACAAATGCATCAGTCCGAATTTCGTTAATATTATAGTAAAATTATTATAGACTCAAACTCAAAACTCAAACTCAAAGCATTTATTTCAATTAAACCATTTACAGGCACTTTTGAATTGTCAAAGAGTTAGTCAGTTAGTCAGAAAGTTGAAGCTAGTTGCCCATTCCAAAACGTAGATCTCGATCTCGATAGAATATATAGATAAACAAAATAACGTAATATCACGCTTGTTTGTCCCGAAGGTATAGGCAGGGGTGTAGGTATAGTACACCCACATCTCGCCAGATATGTTTAAGTCCCATGTAATAGGGGGCGAGCCTATTGCCATCAGACGTAGGGTTACCATATCTCAAGATTTTTAGGCTCCCAATAGGGTTGCGGCCAGATTTAGGAAAATCTCGGGAATCCCAGGATTTTGCAATTTTTTAAATAAAATAAAGTACCTATATATCTCACTCTAGATTTTTCAGTTATTTTTTTTTTATTGGTAAGTCAATCATCATAAACAAAAATATAATCTTCTTTGGATAGTATCATATCACAAATCAAAGTAATTAACGTCAACTTAGTACATAAGAAAAAAAAACAAAAAAAAAAATCGTGTGAAAAAAATATCGTTAGAATTCACTTTTCCATAGAATTCAGGCTTTTGTCAAGACTTCATTTTCCATATGGTAACCCTAATTAGACGGGCAAAATATTGTTATACAAATGGGTATTAAATCATAAATCATCCAGGTTTCTAAGCTTATATTAGATGGCCGGCTCATCTAACTAATATTAAAATCTTAACAAAGGAATATTTAGCTGAAAGTTATAGTGTCTAGTCTAGATAATAAGAAAGGCGAAGATGAGTTGTGTAGACCTGAACCTTGATATTTACAGCTGGATTCTGCTGGTCTAAAATCACCTTTAATGCTACTTAGAAAAAACTTAAATTGGATACATCGTTCGGCGTCCCTACCCTGGACAATCAGCCTTGTTGATCCTTACTTACGGGCTATTGGAACGAAGTTCCTACGCGGCTAACGGTAGAAGTTCACTGGTAGAAATCGTCATGTAAGACTAAACCGTTATGCCCCCTCCATGCGACTTTCCCTCTCTCTCTGTCTCTTTCTATTATATACGAGTGTATGCGTGCGAGTATCGCGTAAGGTTCTTCGTTTCTGACTGGGGTCGTCGACCACACACGTTTTGGAACAAAGTTCCTACGCGGCATGCGGTCGGAGTTGACTGGTAGAAATCGGCACATAAGGATTAACCGTTATAGCCATGCGACTTTCTCTCTCACTCACTCTTCTCTTTGTCTCTTTCTATTATATGCGAGTGTGTTTGTGCGAGCGAGTATCAACATTGGAGCAGACAAGCATTGTGCGCGGTTCATTAAAGTTACTCCCAAACATTGTTAATTTATTTCATTGTGCCTGTTATTTAGTCTAAACTAATCCTAATCCTAACTAATATTATACATGTGAAAGTAAATTTGTTTGTTACGTTTTCACGCCAAAACGGCTAAACGGATTTGGATGAAATTTGTTATACAGATAGACCATGACCTGGGTAAGAACATGGTTACTTTTCATCCTAGATTGCAGAAGTCGCTGGCAACAGCTAGTATTATAATAAAGAGAAAAGATTTGATTTTTTGTATGTTTGTTTGTAACGCTTTCACGGTAAAATGGCTGAACGGATTTTGATAAAATTTGGCACATGGGTAGACCAGTGGCGTAACTACAGGGTGGCAGGGCTGGCAAAATGCCACGGGCCCTCGACCCTATGGGGCCCCAACCTGAGAGGCCGCGAGCTCAGAAGTAACCTAACATTATTAACAACTATTACCAAAAATTATAAATTTGATATAGGTAAGTACTTCAAATCAATTAAGGAACTCTATGGGACAATACAGGCTACGTAACTTAGCTATTTTGTCTATTGAAAATTATATGACCCGATCTTTAAACTTAGATGATGTTATTGATACTTTTGCAGAGCAGACAGCTCGGAGTCAATAATATTATTAATAAATATATTATAAAGATTAAATTGTTATTTTATTATAAATATGTAATACGTATGCTTTCGAAAATGTAATTTATTACATATTTAACTAAAATGCACACAATAATACTGTTGGGTAACTACATCAGTGATTTATTAAAATTAAATTACAAAGTGACGATTTTTACTGGGCCCCATCCAATGAATTTGCCACGGACCTTAGATGGTATGGCCTCTGGAGTAGACCATGGCCTAGATTAGGACATAAGATACTTTATATAGGTACCGATATTACCACGGGATCGAGACTTATGTGGGTGAAACCGCGGAACGCAGCTAGTACATAATATACATCGAAAGGAACTTCGTTCCAACCGGGTTTCCCACAACACCTCTCATTTGTTTTAATTTTTTTATTATTATATTTAAGTTTTTGATTTCTTTGTCTCAGACTCTTACTAACCCAACAAGATCTCCATTGTGTTCAACTGTATCAATCCAAGAATTTTGTGTCTCCAGTTATTGCTTTTTATTTAATTTTATGCTCACTTGCTTTTCCAACTAACTTTGGATACTAGCAGAATGGTCGACATCGGCTTTGTTTGACATATACAAGAATAGAATAGAAAAACACACAAATCTTAATTTAACTCTTAAAAGAAGCCTAAATAATACCCAAAATTCTGTGCACGTTAAGATTCACTAAAACCCACAGATCCACAGCGTGTGCAAGGCTGCAAGCAAGATAAAATCTAGCTCGGGGTGCAATGTGCACGGGGTGGCAAATTATTTATTTTTACTGTTTTTTTACCTGCATTACGCAGCACACTGCGCTTTGTTTTAGAACCAACTGTTAAGCTGTATTTGGGCAAATTCGAGTGGTTTCATTGGTGAATGTGAAGAGCTTAGGGTGATAATCTTGAAAAGGCTCTCACTCGCTTTTGGTCTAATCTGAAAGATTTAGATTCATAATACAAGAATCCATGTGCCCGATAGGATTTCTCATCAGGCAAAATTACGAATTTCCATACAAACTTTCATCTCCTATTTAACACCTTTAGCGGATGATTTTCAAAAATCCTTCCTTAGTGGTCACCTTCATTATATAAGGAACTGTTGTGCAGGGTTTCATGCTGCTAGACACAGCGGTTTAGGCTGTGTTGTCTGTCAATAAATTTAAGATATTTGTTAAATAGAAGATTCTCACTGTCGAGCACCCTAATTGTGTAACACACTGTATATTACAATCTGAATCATTTTGATGCCTATTGTTAATCCTTTGCTTCATATGTTCCGAAAATTTGTCTGCTCAACAACGTAAATAACGCAATGAATGTTGTTGAACTGTCAAAATGAAAGCCATTCCTACTGTTAGTGCGTTACGCAATAAGCCCGCTGTTCCGAGTTTCAGATTTTGAGTGTAGAAAAGTTTTCTGAACCTGTCAATGTCTGTATATTTTAAAAGGTGCCGTATCATAATAGTAATACTCATTAATGACGATCAACAAGTAGCAACATCGAAATAAAATGAAACCTTTGTGATGTCTGTGAAAATGTCAACTGTTAAACGATAAATGATTTTATTTCTGTAAGTAGGTTTGTACAAACACTTTTACATGTCAATCATATTTTTTCAACTAGATTGGGTCGGCGTTTCCTATCTGACTACTCTGAGAAGAAAGGCCGAAACATACTCAGAGGTCACAGTCTCTTTTAAAGTCCACACATAATCTTGGTCCGATCATGTGAAGACCATGTAGATTAGAGTCTGAAATGGTGTTGACCTAGGCCTTCCGGTAATCGAAAGAAAAGAAAGAAAATACGTTTATTTGCGGTAAACATGTCGCGGAGAAAAACACATAAATACAAAAAAGAACGAATTGCTTTGTTTTGAACGGATATTTAATCAAAAATACTGGGATTGATACTAAACAAATCTTCATTTATTTCAATTAGTCTGACATCTTATAAATAATAGCGACCCGCCCCGGCTTCGCCCGGGTAGCAAAGCATAATATAATATAGCCTATGTCACCCGGAGATAGTGTAGCTTCCCAACAGTGAACGAATTTATGAAATCGGTTCAGTAGTTTCGGAGCCTATTCAATACAAACAAACAATCATAACTTTTCACTTTATAATATTATTTCACTGTATTTCGTTTATTACAAAATAAATTTAGGTTATACCTTAGCCTCAGCAACACGTGGTGGTTATGCTATTAAATAGTAGCTTAAATGAAACATTTACATTTTTAACATAGCGCAATCTATTGAATACTAATACTCAATCCAGTCAACAGATATCGCCATCTGTTAGAATCGTTTGGAGCTAACAGATAATTGTGACTGTCAAATAATAGACAAATAATTTGCAATAAAATAATATTGCGACTATAAATTGAGATGTAAGCTATCCTATCTTTCAAGTTGGATCAAATTGCACACGGTGTGCAATTCAAATTTAGAATCGGTTCAGTAGTTTAGGAGTCCATCGCGGACAAACAACATGACAAGTAATTTTTATATATATAAAGATTTGGAATTACCAATGCATAATACCGATACCATTACCAAGCCCACGCGACTGGTCGTTCCTATAATAAACTACATAATTATATAAAAACTGGCATCTCAGTTAAACGAACCACTATAACTATTAAATACACACGCAAATTACCTATTTCGGCGGTCAGGGTTGGGTCAATAGGAACCAACATAAATTGAACCCTGACTACGGGTAACTTGTTGGTGCAAAAAGGTCTTCTTATACTGGTCATTTAAAGTTGAGTGAAATAAAAATAATTTTAATTCGTCGGAAATTGAACTTTATTATAATAGTGTTAGACGTTATTGTGAAATGGTTTTGGTATTTATGATGTGAGCAACGTTTGAAATTATCGAGCTTCCCTTCGTGTGAGATGGTTTATTGATATGTTAAAAGGAAGCCGTACGTTTTAACAAAGAATAGAATTGAATTGAAGAATAGACTATGGAAGCAATCAAGAAGAGGTTTTCATAAATAAGTTGTCGTGGAAACTGGTACAATGATAGAAGGCTGTTTAATGTCAATCATTGTCAAATCAAATAATGGCATAGTGACAAAAAGAAACGAAATTTATAAAGACCTAAGACGGTGTTAGACGAGGCGAAAAGCCTTTGTTAAAATTGTGATTTGTGTGTTGCGAAGTGTGATGGAAAAATAGCAAGTAGTTCTCCGAGGTAATTTCGTAATACACTAATAGTAGAAATGGCTTTCATTTTGACAGTACAACAACATTGCCTGCCGGGGTCGCGGGTTGTTCGAAAGAGTTACCGTGGCCCTGGCGCACAGGCAACTGAAGGAACACGGGTGGGTTTTAGTCAGTAAGAATCTGACACGCCCTTCCGCTCCACCCAGAGCGGGAGAAGGCATTTGATGATTTCCACCCAAAAAAATAATATAAAAAGTACAACAACATTCATTGCGTTATTTACGTTGTTGAGCAGGTAAATTTTTTTAACATAATTATGAAGCAATGGATTAGCAATATCCTTCAAGATGATTCAGATTCTGATTGATAGTGTGTTACGCAATTAGGGTGCTTGTTTATTTAAAAATAGCAAGAAGTTCTGGTTTATTTAAAACGATTTGGTCCTATCTACTTTTCAATATTTGTAAATATGTGAGCACCGTGTATCTATCACATAATTAATTTACCTGCCTTTGCATTATATTTAATTCTTTTTACCTATTGTGCTATAGTAATTTTATTCTAGGTGCATCGTCTTCACATATGATTACATAATTAATGTGAACTTACATAATATTGTAAAATATTTTAAAAGAGTAACGGTGGAGTTTCTTGCCCATTCTTCTCCATACGAAACTACCTTTTGGAAGGGGCAACTAGAATCAATTCTATTTTTTTGTAAATTTTGACGTTCAAAAGTGCCTTTTATGTGCCTATTTGAAATAAATGATTTGACTTTGACTTTGACTTTGTCCTAAAGTATCATATATAGTACGTATTTGTGACCACTAACGTACTCGCGATTTGAGTTTTTAAGTATATCATAATCAATTGAATCGCTTTGTATAACATAAATGTAATAATCAGTGATCGGAATAGGTAGAGCTAATATACCTAAAGTTCAAAGAACAGAGACAACCAAAGTGGAGACTTCCTTAATTTTGTAATATTTATTGTTATTCAGCATGGTATTTTGATAGTAGATTGTTAATTTACGTGTAAAATTTTGCATGCCCAAGTGACGGCAAAGCATGGAGAACATTATCAAAACATGTATAACATCTACCCCTACCCATGTTGGCAAAAAAATAAATGATTTGATTTACGACAATTTTTTTTTTCGAAATATTTGGTACGGGTTTCGGGACCATACTTAAGTACATTTAATATTAATGTTAGTAATACAGTAAACTAATTGAATTCATTTTCCTTTTTAACCGACTTCAAAAACAAGGAGAACGGTTACTTACATCGTTCAAATGAAGATAAGGAGATTATGAAAAAATCGTGCATATTCTTTTTTTTTAAACGGAAACAGAAAATGAATTCAATAGTTGTTTTACTTTATTAATTTTAGTTGTACTTAAGTAATGTTCTGAAAAATATTTTGTCGTAAGGCGTCTCCACTTTGTCAGTTCTTTTTCGAACTTTAGGTATTTTAGCTCACCTTTTTCCGATCACTAGTAATAATATATATTTTAACGATGTAATGAATTGGATGAATTGTATGTACTGGGACTTGGAGCCTTAATAAATAAATAAATAAATAAATATAGGATACTGTTATTCTTCTGCAACCGGTTAGACTTGAAGCCGTCTTCAACATAATTGAGAAAAGGCTAGGCAGATTGATTGAACTGAGACTTCTAAACTTAATTATTGGTCTTAAATATTATAAATTTCAGTTCAAACAATCACCAACAAGCCATAAAAGAAACAAAATTAAATGAACAATGTCACTTCACTATCAAAGGACCGACAAAAACTCGTCAAGTACCAGCCTACCTGCAAAAAAAAGTCAAACTCAGTACAGTTTAAATCAAGGCTAGTCTATTTTTAATCTAGATTTCTAGCCCCAAACTAGGTATTGCCGACTTCCGCGAACAGCGCCCCCTAGTGAGTGTCTGCTGTCACGCGAATGACCCATCACTGATAAGTACTGATAACACATGCTTGAGCGCTGTGGTTTATCTGTGCATTTGAATGTTTTAAGGGCGTAAAGGAATTTGTGAATAATGCCTTGTAGAGGAGGTAAAGGAAATGAGGTGATAACTTATTGAGGTTTTGATTTGAAATAGAAAATTGTTTATTATCCAGGTAATACTAAAGAAGGTTAAAAATAAATTTTAATGTCCTTAGTGGCATAAAATATTACCAACGGCTAGGTTACATTAGTGTTAGTTGCCAAAGAGCCCCAAACCAGACAGTTAGTCTGTATATTGTTAATTCGCTAACAAATATGCTTCATTTTAAAATATATTAGTAAATTTTATACAATTACTTCCCAGAACATCATTTATTCTCAGTGATTTTCGTGGTTCATTCTTTCAATATAAAATTACTATGACCGGAAAAAAATTGATATAATATTTTGTTAAAAAAACGTAATATATCCGAAAATTTAAAATATTTGTTTCTCCGTGTTGTCTACATATTACTATAAACATGCCACTTCACGTGACCAGAGGGCTGGCCTATTTTTTGGCCAAAGAATCAGCATTGCCATACAACGTGGCAATGCCGCCTTTTTGGCATTTTTCCTGTTGCCAACTATGCGGACAAATTTTTGATGCCCTATGATTCTTTCCCCTCCCCTCTTTATATACTTGCACATATTATTATTAATATTTGAAGACTGTTAGCTTTTAAATTATGTAAATAAAATATAATATTATCAATAAACATGATTTATTACTACTTTTGGCTTTACAATTTTAAAACTAACTTCAAAAATATTTAACTAGGTACCTACTATCAATCAATTTACCGTTTATAAGTAGTTGCTTACCAACTTTAGACATGAAACTACACACATACACACATAGATTCAATAACCATAATTAAAAAATGTAATGAACTTTAATGCTTAATGGTAATTACCGCTACGCTTCTCGTAGTTTGCGTAGCGCTACGCCGTAGCATCGTAGCACCGTAGCATAGGGAATGCGTGGAGTAGAAGGGTATTATTACTGTTGTTTACGGATAGAAGGCTTGCTTACTAAAGTGTGTTTGTGTGTTGATGGTTTTGTGTTGTAGAATAAAATTTAATAATTTTAGGATGTTTTTATTGTTGAATTTAAATTAAAACACGTTTTTTGTTTTATGTGATTAAATTATAAGTTGAATTTGTGTGAGATAGTAAACCAACTAAATTCTGGTAAACCAATTCAATCTAGCTAGAAATAAGTAAATAAATACAAAAAGGTTTTTGACACTTATGATATTTAATTCTTAGTATTTCGGTCATGCTTTCACATCATTCGTCGAATAACTGATTGACTTATATGAAAACAGAACTTTAGCATCTGTTAACGAAATTCACAAACACAATATTAACAATCACTTAGTTTTTAAAATATTTTTGTATAAATATATTATTTTATTTTTAAGTTGTGTTGGCCCAGTGGTTCACGCCTCGCCGCTCATGCATGAGGATGTGGGTTCAGATCCGAGCAATAAATACTAATGTGACTTTTTTAATTCACACGTACTTTTTAAGTTTATCTTGGACATCGATGAAGGAAAACATCGTGAAGAAACGTAAATATGTTAGTTTTGTTAGTTTTAAATGCCCCTGTTTTTTACTTTTTGTTTTTCCTGTGCGTTCCTAATAATAATATATTTTCTTTCTTTTTAAATATAAATCGCCAACCCGTGGTGATCAATGTTCGTGCCTTCTCTGTATGAGAAGAGGCCTTTTCCCAGCAGTGGGACAGTAATAGGTTGGTATTATTATTACATTTTATGATGCTCCTTTCAATCAGTTTTAATAATCCGCTATTAACTCGAAACCCAATCTCTCTTACCTTGAATAACAAAAAGCCATCGCGAATGATTTCCCATCGCGTTTTGTTAGCGTTACTCTTCAAAAGAAACCCGATATCATTGTACTGTCGAGTCGTTTCCTATCGTTACTGAGTATCCTGATTACTTCCAACTCTTTCACGTTTAGCCTTTTAAAATTAAAAGTAAGTCATCTGGTTTTAGAATGATTATACTATTGTCTACATAAGATCTGATCTGATTATCTTTTAACCAAAGTCAATGTAGGTATACTATCTGGAATAATCGGGGTAAATATCATAGAAATCTCGGTTTAAAAACTCATTCTTTACTGTACTTATTTCAGAAAGTAATTATTTAATCTGCAAGAACCAGACAAATGGATGACGGTTTGAGTTCGATAGTATAGAATAGAATAATATTTATTTGCTTAAAAATATGGCAACATACAAAAAAAAGAGCATACATGTTTTTGCTTAACAGTCATAAGCGTACAAATTTTCACAAGCATATTTAACATTTATTTTCAAAGAAGTCTTTGACACTATAAAAACTATGACTACACAACTCATTCATGCACTTTGTTTTTGAATAATCTCATATTTAGTACCCCTTTAATCCCTTACCGTTGCACTTTTGTTTGGTACTTCCTAACAAAAATATATGGAAAGGTTATCCGATGCTACTTATCTGATAGGTAATAGTATTATTTTTATAATGAATATAATATGTATTTTACCAACACGAAAGAAGAACTTGGGTACCAAATGAAAATTCATCATGATCAACTCGCAATTTTAACTCCTTTCAGATTTTAAAGGACCGCGAGTTGATCATTTTAATTATTTAATTTAAAAACTTTAAGTATTCGTTACAAAAGTTAAGTTGCCAAAATGATCACTACTACCTATCAGATTTACTTTCTAATTATTTTTCCTAAACAATACACATAGACAATTTCCCGTTCATCTTGTCTATATTACACATCAAGGACTACATCACAATCTTAGCAGGCCGATCCCAAGCTCTATGTACCCACCTCTGATCGCTCTGGGACATGCGATTCTGCGATCTTTCGGCTCAGATATACACTATCATGACTGAAACTGTAAATATTAGTACACAAAGATACATTGTAAACTAGACTGTAATATCAACGCTGACGCGTGTCAGTTTCAGGCCAAGTTTGTCATAAAATTATGTGGCCTTTAGTTGTTTTTTTTTTTCAATTCTAATTTGGTTGATAGTGACGGTATATTAACAGCTTATGGTCTCGGGATAGTTGAGTGGTCCAACTATGTTACCGAAATTATTAAAATGTTAATTAACAGTTCGTTGAACTGAGCCTAAAATAGGTAACGAAGAGTAAGTGCGGTGTCATACGGGGTTTAAAAAAACACTCTAGGCAATCAAAATTGCCAACCAGCAAAATATTTAAAAGATGAATAACGAAGAGGCAAAAATACTAAGTAGATATCGTAAATGAATGAATAACATTGACTTAGCGGGAGAGTTACACATAATTACATTCCAATTGCAAGTTTTCGTGAAACCCAGTTTCGAATTCTGTTATATCAGAATTCGAACTACTTACCAAGTAAGTGACATAGCTGGTTGCATTTTACGAAAATGTTTCGCATTTAATACTCAGTAATAAAACAAATTACAGTTTTATCTTTACGTAATGTTAAACACAGACCGACAATAATACAGATGACTTAGTTTCTAGACATCGTATAACAGAACAAAACTCTCCAGATTTATATAACCCATAAAAACTGTGAACATATAAAACTACTAGACTAGTTTTGTCATTCAACACTGCCTATATAAAATTAAGGTCAACAACAAAATCCTTAGGGAAAGTAGTTACGTGTTTCCTAAAACATTTTCACTACATACTTAACTATTTCTATGTAATGTTAATTTGTTAATACGTTTGGTGGTGTTTACGTTTTACCATAGGAAATATATAACTGGGTAGGTAGTCGAATCTCGGACTTGTATCTTTCTTTACAAATATCAATTCTTTATAACTGAATACTCTTCTGAGTATATACTGGATAAGACATTAAAAAATAAACCAGAAAAAAACATTTTCATAATTTTACACAATTGGATTGAATGCCTTTTGACGAGTTTCATCTCCAGGTAAGTAAATCGAGCAGATAATTCCAGGCTTATTTCGTTTCTTTTTTATTCTATTTAGTATCTACTACCTATTTAAACACTATGCTATAGAACCGGACCTAAATCTGTTGTCCAAACTGACTCATAAAAAAAACTATCTCAAAAAGTCACTTTTCATTAAAAAAATATTTTCAACTACAAAATGTCTTATCAGGCGAGAATTACTTCACTCCGCTATATCAACAAACATATTTATACCTGCATACGTATTTACACACAACACTTATGAGTGAGCGTTATCAAATACACAAGTCAATAAGATAAAAAGAACGATTAACTCCATATTTGAGATAAAACTATATTATACATTCATTGTGATAACAACCATGTGGTTTACAGAAGTAATGTTACTGGAATATTTTTTGCTAGTCAATGCCCAGGTCAGGCAAAGTGTTGTTGGGTTTTTCCATCAGGAATCTCTCAGTAGCAGCCCGTAGTCTGCATTTGTGCCCGGTTGATGGCAATAGGTTCGCACCCTATCACATGGGACTTAAAAACATAACTAAAGGCCAAGGGTTAGGCTTCCAGGCCATGGTACGGAGCGAGAGGGCATGGGAAGCCGTCACCTACTTCTGCGAAGCAGTAATGCTCGTGAAGGAGGAGGCGGAGCGCGTGAGGAATAGGCAATCGTTGCGCCCTCACGCCCCTAGTCACCGCAGGAGAAGCCCTGGGCTTCGGAAATCCCAAGCCGATTCCCGGCCGCCGTACAAGCCAGGCCCGGGTTGACGACCCGTTGTGTTCCACGCGCGCGTCAAAGAAATGTCAGCACTAATTGACGGGGTCCGCCAGGGCCGTTGCCTGCCAGAGTCGCGGATTGTTCGAAAGAGTTACCGTGGCCCTGGCACACAGGCAAATGAAGGAAAACGGGTGGGTTTTAGCCAGTAAAAAACACGCCCTCCCGCTCAGCCCAGAGCGGGAGAAGTTATTTGATGATTTCCCACCCAAAAAATAGGTTAGGCTTGGATAAAATCAGAAACGAGGTGATCCGCCAGAGAAACAAGGTAACCGACATTGCTCAAAGATTAAGCAAGCTGAAGTGGCAATGGGCTGGTCACATCTCTCGCAGAACCGACAATCGTTGAGAAAAACGAGTTCTAGAGTGGAGACCGCGTTTAGGCAAACGTAGTGTATGACGCCCGCTGGCCAGGTGGAGTGACGATTTGCGAAAGGCGGATGGCATAGACTGGATGAGGAGAGCCGAAGATCGGGCTCAGTCACGTTAACTAGGAGAGGCCTTCGTCCAGCAGTGCACGAATATAGGCTGATGATAATGATGTAGGATTAGGCGGTGTAAGTACTCCTCTGCTTAACCCTTCGAGGAAAAACTGGCGTGATATTATGAGTTATGTGTTTTTATTAGTCAATTTGCGACGGTGTGATTGTGTTTACCGACAGGAACTTGAGACTAATCTACTCAATAAGAGAAGCTGCGGAAAATAAAAAAAAAAACCTTACATTTTTCAACTAAATGTAGTTTAGATAAATATATTTTTTATTAATTTTAGTGTTTCAATTGGATGTAATCAAATATTTTTAATGTGAAAATTGTCTTTTTGTTCTAGTTTATTTGCTTTATACAAAATGCCACCGGTTCTTTTGTGACACAAACTTTTGTGTTCTTTGTGGTTTTCTGTGACAGTCTCTATAGATAGTAAGAAAAGGCATTTTCTCATCCAGAAAGGAACGTGAACGCTTACTTAATGCGCTTGTCAATAGGAAATGATCTTCCCCTAAACTCTTGCAAAGTTTTGATGACGTGTTGTCCTACTGCTGGGCAAAGATCTACCCCATACTTATTTTATGTTTTACTTTCTCCAGCCAAAATGGCAAGAACTAGTCACGATCGTCATTAGTCGTCGTATTTAGCTACATTTAAATCTCATACTCATGATACATGATCAATCAACAATTGACATGAATGCACATAAGTTCTTGCAAAGTGAACCGTAACAAAACGCTTGAATGAAGAATAGAAAAGTAGGAAACATATAACCAAATATATAGGGAAAACATAGGAACGATATGCATATATTTGTATTGTGAATTACTTGTAGTAATGTGTCCTATATTAAATTCTCGAGTGTTCTCTTCGACACAGGAAGAAATGTGTCGTTGCTGTATCAACCAGTGTCGATTTAAGTGTATAAATAATAACAACACCCGCCTATTACTGTCCCACTGCAGGGAAAAGGCCTCTTCTTATACAAATAAGGCACGAGCATTGATCACCACGCTTGCTCAAGGCGGGTTGGCGATTTCAGACTTATATTGACTAAAGTCCAAGTTTCTTCACGATGATTCCCTACACTAATTTCAGTAATATCCAAGATAACCACAGAAAATACATATGAATTGAAAAGTCACGTTGGTACTTGCCCAGATTTGGTGAGAGTAAGGCCTAAACCACTGGGCAATCACGATTTAAGTGTAGCCAATTCAAAATATTAACTAACGGACAAACAATCTATTGTTCATATTAGATGGGTTAACAGAGTTGGCGTTGACATAGGTCAGCACCTAATAAAATGCCTTATCTAGCAGTTTTATCGATAGACTAAGATCACGCTAGGAAGAACTAATTACATTAGTATTTATATGATTTCCAATTGGCACTATCTTTTTCTTGTAAGCCGCTCAATCACTTGAACAGTTTATAATGAATTTAGGTCAAGTAGATGTTACAATAGCAATAATTTCAACGTTAAGTTCTGCTACATCACACATAACATCACGCCTGTAAACCATGAAGGCTCAGGCAGAGGTGTAACTGTAGTACACCTACATTTCGCCAGTAATTTTTAAGGCCAGCCAGCCAGCCAGGACCAGTTCAGCTACAAACCGATGCAAAATTAATTAACTTCGATAGATTTACACACTTTTTGCACGGATAGTTATTTATGTGAGATTATATAAAAAAACCGTTTATTTAAAACTATGTTCTAACGAGAACAGTTATTTAATTTCAACGATGCATTGAAGGATCATCGAATATTGTATGGAGAAATCCCTGACAGTGATTCTTCTGAAAGTCATAGATGCAAACTAGTTGATAAAAAAAAATTGTTGCAACCCAATTTTAGCAGAAATTCCTTAAGACAAGATTTATTTTTAAAAACATTGTGGTTCAGCCTTTATTCAAGATCGGGTATGATAGTAAAAAGTAACGACACAAGAATTTGGAAGCCCGTACTAGTAAAATGTACTAGATTTGGCCCTAGTCGCGGACATGCTATGTCCCCGATAAAGTTATGACGGACACGGTCTACTTACATATAGTACTTGTGGCTTTACAATTTTTTTTTAACTACTAGCTATGATAATCGCAGAAAACTAAATAACCTACCATAAGATTCAGATAATCGGAAAACTAATTTCCTATGGCCTTTTTTATCATCAGATGAAGAATAAAGGAAGGGGCAACTAAAATCAATTATATTTTCTTGTAAATTTTCACGTTCAAAAGTGCCTTATATGTGCCTGTTTGAAGTAAATGGTTTTGACTTTGACTTTGACTTTAAATAGGGTAAGTATGATACGGTTTGACATATTTGCTTTACAAAAGCTGTCAAACCGCAATTTTATTCCTTACATAAAACTTAACTAAAAAGCGACACCTAGAGTTAAAAAATTTGAAATTGCGCAACGATTTTCAAGTATGGAAATTATTAGATCTTCTCCAATTTCGATATTTAGGTACCGATGTGATTATATACAAAGCCGATATGTGGATTTTGCTTTTCTCTTTCATGTAAATATTTTCATTCAAATCTGTAGCTGACTGACTGATAGTCAATTCACAGTCTAGTCCACTAAGCATAAAATATGTCATTTAGAAGGAGTTCTTTACAGGACACTTAAAGTTCAGTAAAGATAAAAGTTATCCGCCCATTGAAAAATCAGTCCTTAGTTAACTAAAGTAGATCGTTAATGTCGGATTATTACTTATAACATGTTTAAAGGTAAGCGAAATATATACAAAAACAGCAAAAATATCTGACTTTGAATGAAAAAGAAAACACACTTTCCCAGATTGAGAATCTTTCCGGTTTCATTCTCAATATCACAGAATTTAAATATTATTTTCATGAAAGTCATTCTGGCTTTCATAAAAACTAAAGGCAAAGATTTTTCTGTTGACCATATTATTAAAGTGTCCTTTGAAGCGATCGTGATCGGAAAGTTAGATTTTATATGCATTTCCCAGTGTGACCAAATTTCATCGAAACCATGTTTACACTTTAAATGTTGCATTACATTTGAATTTCACGAGAGTTCGTTGTATTTACTATTTACATTATGTTTATATCTTGGCTTCAGTTATAACACTAGCCTATAATTGTCCCCCTACAGGGAAAAGGCCTCTTCTTATATTGAGAAGGCACGAGCATTGATGATCACGCTTGCTCAAGACGGGTTGGCGATTTCAGACTTATATTAAGTATATAAATCCAGATTTCCTCGCGACATTTCTTCACCGATGTCAGTAATATCCAGGATAAACTCAGAAAGGACATATGCAATGAAAAAGTCACATTGGTACTTGCCCGGCTTCAGTAATATACTCAACAGGAAAATATAAACAGTTTTCCGTCCGTGTATCTCTGTGTGACAGACAGTTTTCTCGAAAAGACGAAAATTGGGAAATGTATTGACGAAGCGACCCTATTTCAGTTACATATTTTTACAGTTTTTTTTTATAACTTTCATGAAAAACTATTAAAGATCTCTGTAAGAGTTTGAAACTTTACAGGAAAAATCCGAAAAAACATGTTAAGAAAAATCTAGAAAAGGTTTTTTTTTAAGTTTACATATTTTTAGTGCACTTTTGTTTGCCCACGTTTTCAAATCGCGTGATACCAAGTTATCACAACTTTATCTAATTCCAGCAATTTTGATTTCACTTATCAAATGATGCGTCCGATAATTGATTAGATAACAAAGTACTGAACAATTTAAGGATTACTGTTTCTTCAACATCATATTTATTTTTAGTAGTCCTTATGTTCTTATTTAATCCAAACAGGTCTTTACTAAAACTTAGTCTTAAAATAGATTAAATTATTGAAGGTTTTTCAGACGTCGGAAAAATCGGAATCCGCCCTTAATCCGTTCCGTTACCATGACTGAAGCTAAAAAAGAATCGTATGTGATGTTTTAAATGAGTTATAACTGAAACATGTGAAATTTTCACTGAAAAACGGAAACGAGTAACAATTAGTCAGTTTTGACATTAAATTATTGATTTTATACGCACTTATTTGGTAAAAGCGCTGAAAATACTAAGAGAAACAATGAAATTCAGTTAAAATTAAACATTTTTATGGAATCCATCATACATGAACTCAGAATTTTCGTAGTTTTCAGTCCTATCAACATTTTCATTAACAAACTCAATATTTTTCAGCGGTTCACTAAAGTGAGACTCTAACCTTATAACACCTTCACCTAAAGGCGAAACTCAACCATTTTCATAAAAGTTTCATGGATCTAGTCCTACATCGAGTACATTTTCATAATTTGTAAGGTTATTTGTACAGTTTGTACAGGTTAACGTTTTCCAGTTCGTTCTCGTCGCACGATTCCGTCCACTCTGACGTTTATTCTTTGTGGCACGTGGAAAGGCAATGACATTAGCTATAGTATCTATCTAATGTCCTCATATTACTCAATTAAGGCAGTTTTTCACACAGACAGCGGCTCCACCACCCATATCTGCTCATCGCAAATAAGAAACCACTAAAGTACATACAACGTGAAAATACGCACCAAAAACGTAGTTGTTCCTCTCGCTGGGCTGTTGTTGTGTGTCAATACGGGTTGTTCACGTAACCCTACCGCCGGCCATCAGATCCGGGGGCACGTGTTAATGTGATATTGTAAACAGAACGCATTAGCGGTGTATTGTGTGTGTTTGACGTGACGGTGTAGCCGCGGAGTCGCGAGAGGCCGAGGGAGCGCGCGATCGGAGCGCGGCGCGACTGCTCACTGGCGACGAGCGGCGAGCGCGAGCCGGGCGGCGCGCGCAGGCGCCGGTCGATCGCCGACACTCGGTCACTGGGCCGGCATTGTCTTGTTTCGCGTTCGAAAACAAACCTTTGTCTAGGTGGGGGAGACCGCGAGGCGCCTCGGACCGCCCCAGTCGGTAAAATTAGTTGTGTGTTTCACACCTGTTGGTTTGTTAATCACGTACTTTAGTATTCTATTACTAAATCATTAGTATCCGCCGAGATGCAAGCGGATTACAAAGCGGCGCCTGTAAACTATTGAGTACAACTTTAACGAGATTAACAAGTAGGAGCGGAGGAAATAAATTTACTTTTTAAACGCCCTTTACGAGAACACATATAAAAGAAGGTAGCGAGCTCGTTCTGTAGAAAGTTTTATAGCCGGGAAGGTTCAATTGCCCGCGTTTGCCTCTTTACCATCCGCCGCGGTATTGGTTATTACACGGCATATTGTATGGCGGCGGTATTCCTTGATTTTGTACTCGGTATTTTACACATCAACAAAGCCGGATCGATCTTAGCAATTTGCGAATACGAGTATAAAACTAGTAGGCATGCCCATCGAACTTTATTAGCACAAGCTGAGACCAAATAAAAAATCAAGACAGTGCTGTCAACAGTGACGAGAGGCCGGTTTCGTAAACATGTGTGCACTTAGTGAGGTGTAGTTTGGTTGTAAATGTTTGCGTGCGAGCGTGTATGCACAGAGGAAGGTGTAGTTTTGCATGTTTCCTTGTATTGTTTGCAGCGCTGTCTTGATATTTTCTTTAGTCTGAGAGCACAAGGAACAATTTCACTATTTTTTTATTTCACTATTTCGATATTAGCTACACAACGAACTTAGTAGGTAGTTTCAATGGGTTTCAGGTTTCAGCTACATTTGATATAACGTGTTGAATCAACAGCTGAGAGCATGAAAGCCGTTAGAGATTAATGGAGCCTACTTAAGTCCTTTTGATGTGCTTTCAGGGACCACACAGTCATTTACCTACATAACTATACTGAACTCCTATTACACATCAGTGAAAATGGCATTATATGCATGTTCAAATAAACCCACAATCACCTTTTATTGAGAAATCCACAATCAGCCACTGAATTCCTAGATTCACATTTAACTTTGCAATTAATTACCTTCTGACATCATTATTTCTCTTTCTCTTTTTTTTAGGGTTCCGTACCCAAAGGGTAAAAACGGGACCCTATTACTAAGACTTCGCTGTCTGTCCGTCCGTCTGTCTGTCACCAGACTGTATCTCAAGAACCGCGATAGCTAGACAGTTGAAATTTTCACAAATTACGTATTTTTGTTGCAGCTATAACAACAAATACTAAAAACAAAATAAAATATTTTTTTAAGGGGAGCTCCCATACAACACGCGATTTTTTGCCCTTTTTTGCTCGATATCAATAAATGGTAACAGGTAGGCACCCAATTTGTGTACCTACTGTTGTTTACCTAGGCAATGGTACGGAACCCTTCGTGCGCGATTCCGCCTTGCACTTGGCCGGTTTTTTTAAATTATTTTACTGTCGAATACGAGACTTTTTGCTATTTTGTACTATTTTATGTTTATTTTAAAATGTGCGTAGGATTGCCAACCCTACCATATAATATAGTATCCTACTATATTAAAGGCCTAAAGACAAAAAAAAGGTGTGCCTAGGCGAAACTACTATATTTTCATTTCAATACAAAATGGCGAAATAAGCGCAATAGGGCCAGAAAAATCTCAAAAAATCTGAATAAAAAAAAGGTATTTAGTTACAAACCATTATAAAAAAACCTGTTAATAAAAGCTCTAAGAAGCAAAAAATATCCATTTACAAACATACCTATTATTGCTTTTTTTTTCGCCGTCTACTATATTTTTACAGGTAATGACTTCGAAAATACTATATTTGATATACTATAAGTTGGCAACCCTAAATGTGCGTCTTATTTGTGCAGAATAAATATTTGCTTACTTCTTTTTCTTCTTTTTAGGTATGATCTTCTTCTCTAATAGCGGTGCGAACTAGAACAACTCCATGTCGTAGTAATATATTAGCTAGTCAGGAGGGTATTAGCGAAGTACCCGCACCCTAATAGGGAATATACAGACATCAATTTTTTTATACAGGGTTAAATTAAATTAGCTAGAAAAACTCTGCAGACGTGATGGGCATCGATATCTAAACGTAATAAAAGAAAATTTAAAAAATATTGGTTGTTTTTTTGGGATCAACGACCGTTGGTACTGTTGTTACTTGAAGTATGAGTTGAGAAAATATGTTTGCTTTTGTTTTATCGTGCTGAGATATCAATACGCATCACGTCTGCGGAGTTTCACTAACTAATTTAATTTGACCTTTTATTTTTATTCGATAGTTCACATCGCCATATAATAGTAAAAAAATATTCAATGCCAAAAAAGCAATTGAAAGTACTTAAAAAAAATGTAAAAAGTGCCAATCGTCTATGGCATTGACAACGGACTGAATCGCACACACACCTACAAAATACATTAATTGTCGTCTATTGTTGCCATAGACTTTTACGTCACATTCCCTCTGACCAATGGCATCGCTTTTCAAATATTTTGAATTTCCCACAGTTTTATTGCACTTTCTAAAAATGAAGTAATACAGTTTATTTTAAAAAAATTACCCTTATTTGAATTACATGCATATTCCCTATTGGGTAACATACTTGCAATCACAATCTGATTCATTTTGAAGTCTATTGCTAATCCATTGCTTCATATGCTCGAAAAATGTGTCTGCTCAACAACGTAAATAACGCAATGAATGTTGTTGAACTGTCAAAATAAAAGCCATTGCTACTGTTAGTGTGTTACGTAATTATCCCGCAGGTACTCCAGGTTTATACGGCGGCGCCGTCGCCGCGCCACTGAGGCCGGCCCAGGACGACAACGTGGCAAGACGACCTAGACGCGTTAGGGGATTGGATCGCGGTGGCGCTGGAAAAGGATGCTTGGAAAGATTTGGGTGAGGCCTTTTCTCAGCAGTGAGACAGTGTAGGCTAACATATTATTTATTTATTTATAAAAAGTTTAGACTTAAAATCAGCCTAATATTTTTGTGATTAGCAGTCATGATTGACAGGTCTAATAAGGACAGGAGGATCCGTATGCCACCAAAGAGCAACTTCTCTAGGGACATGCAGCGCCCACAGAATGTGCAGAACAAGTGATGTGAAGTGGTGGTGATCCGGAGGTACCTATACCAATCTTAACACTCTCAGTACCTTGAGGTGTATGTGACAGTGTCTTATTATTTAAACTAGCTTTTGCCCGCGGCTTCGCTCACGTTAATATAGAATTTGACAATCAATTCGGGTTGTTCAGGGAATTATAGTTAGGAGGATGAAAAACCGGTCTATCAACACTCTAGACTCACAAAATGTATTTAGTACTTAAATAAAAAATAAAAATAACTCTTAACACATTACTAAAGTTTCTACAATAATACAATTCAATCATGATTCGAAAGACACGTGGCGCCATCTATTATCATAAGAACGTTATTGTTGTTTTCCTCGGAAACAGTACTTTTTTTCGGGATGAAAGGTACTCTATATCCGTTTCTGTACACCTGACAACGTATGAGCCAAATTTTAGGATGATTGGTTCAGTGGTTTAGCCGTGAAAAGGTAACAAACAAACTTTCGCATTTATAATGTTATAGTTAGGAAGGAAGTTAGGATTGGGATGTCATGCTGAAAGTAAAACTTACCAAGATATCCCTATTAAAAGCACCAGGTGGTGGTGCGTGCCGTGTGTTCTTCAGGAGTCACTGCACGTGCTTCAAACATAGGTCCGCGAATCAATAATAACGTCACGCCCTCGTTCCCCAAAAGGTTAATTAACACAACTCAATTTTAAAATTAAATGTGGGTAAACTTGTAGGTAAACATGAATTTTCACACCACACGCACATAAAACTTCATATATCCGCAAATTTTCCTGTGTATCTGGTTTGCTCTAGGTCCATTATTGCAGGAATACAACAGAATAGCAGCATCAGGTATACCGAATAGCAGGCATATGCAGAGATGGAGACACATTGCAATGCAATCATGACACACACACACCGCATGATGATCGTTTTAAAACTGATTGTTTTCATCTGTCAAATTCTAATTTTAAAGCTTTTTCCCCTAAGGTTAGGGTTGGCACTGTACGGCAGGAAATCGTGTTTTGTTTTTCTTAAATTCTAATTTTGAATTAATTATATTTTTGAATTTTTCGTCTGATTTGTGATAAATGATAAATGATTTTATTTCTGTAAGTAGGTTTGTACAAACACTATTACACGTCAATCATGTTTTTTTTAAACTAGATGAGGTCGGCGTTTCCTATCTGACTACTCTGAGAAGAAAGGCCGAAACAAACTCAGAGGTCACAGTCTCTTTTAAAGTCCAGACATAATCTTGGTCAGGTCATGCGAAGACCATGCAGATTGGTATCTGAAATGGTATTTTGAGGAAAGAACCACACAGATTGAGTGGACCTGTCAAGTCAGGGCACGCATTTGTCAGTAATCGTGCAGCTCGACTCAGGAAGTCAGGACTTAAGGAGCTCAACGATTCGACGAACAATACCAAAGAAAGGACATTTGGGTAGGCCGCATAAATTACTCAAACTGCCAGATCATAATTAAAATTAAATTAGAAAAAATAAAAAAGCAGTTACCTACATAGTCCTCACATTCACAAAATTTAAAAAAAATATATATATAATACTTTACAAGTAAATACTCATGTCATTGTATATATAAAATTTATCAATGTCAATGTGTATATATAAATTCGGTAATAATGTTTGAAGACCATGTAGATCAGTGTCTGAAATGGTCTTTTGAGGAAAGAACCACACAGATTAAGTGGACCTGTCCAGTCAGTGCACGCATTTGTCAGTAACCGTGCAGCTCAACTCAGAACCTAAGGAGCTCAACGATTCGACGAACAATACCAAAGACAGAACATTTGGGTAGGCCGCATAAACTACTTAAACTGCCAGACCAAGAATAAAACTGAAACAATGACCCACATAGTCCCTTGCTGTGTGCCATAGCGCCTTGTGCCTTGCTGTCATATAAATAAGCCTTCCAACTTAACATGGGTAACCTAAAATTTTACCTAAATGAAATCAGCAAATCGTAGCTAGGAAGCATGATGATTAATACTTATTTCTTGTCATTAAAAACAGGCATTTTGTTTGTCTTTCTAGAAATGCCTGAAATTAGACCAGCACCCTAATTAACCCACTATCTATCACAATCTAAATAATTTTGAAGCCTATAGCTAAAACGCAATGAATGTTGTTGAACTGTCAAAATTAAAAGCATTCCTACTGTTAGTTTGTTACGTAATTACCCCGCAAGATACTTTTATAACATGTTGCCCAGCAGTGACACATTACAGGCTAGATTGATATATGTTAAGGATGTATATTTTGTATTACGAAGTTTATTGCCCCCAGCCCAATTTCAAAAGATATACCAAACCTATAAGCTTACTTCGACAAAGTTGCTTGTAGTAACCGGTGGTCCAAGTTCGCGGTCACGTCGAAATCGTAACAGAGAACTTTGTCCAACCAACACGTGTAGCTGAAAACTTTCATTATGACGGGACACTGTTGACGTACAATATACGAAGACTTTAGTGTTTTCGTATAAAACTTGTACTAACATCGACTACAATGTGTGTGGGACGAATGAGGACGAAGATTGTAGAAGATAAGGATGGAGATTCGCTTAAAGCAAACTGCTTTTATTGATACTTATTTAATTTATAGCACATTGACAGTCTGCTTCGGTATCGTGTTACTTAGTAACTTGGTTGTGGAGGTCAGATAGGCAGTCACTCCATGTAAAGTACTGCCGATCTATTCTGTAAGGATCTCCCGGCGAAAATTTTTTTTCTTCGTTGGCAACTGAGCGGATGTCGACTATTCTGCCAGCGTCAAGTGAAGTGAGCTGTCATTAAAGTGTCAATCCCTAGCATCAGGTAAAATGACAACTCACTTCAAGCTCACTTTACATAAGTTGGTAATCAGTTGCATCCGGTTAGACTGGAAGCCAACCGTAACGTAGTTTGGAAAAAGCAGAAGATAATGACACCTGCCTTTATTTAAATACAGCCTGCTAATGTCCCTCAGTAGGTTAAGGGGGGTGCGCTAAGGTAGCCCGCGAAATTCAAATTTACTTATTTTTTTTGCAATTTGCAGGTCAGTGTCAGGTTGTATGTTGATTAACATACTCGTATGATTCGCGACCGTAAGAAATATAGTTTTACAGAATTATAATCATTAGAATCAGCAACACAACTCCTTAACTTAGAATTGACCTCAAAGGTCATTATTTCATGAAATAGTCATTGAATAGGGTAATATGAACTTAGAGAGATGTATTGATAAATGATAAATGATTTTATTTCTGTAAGTAGGTTTGTACAAACACTTTTACACGTCATTCATATTTTTTAAATTAGATGAGGTCGGGGTTTCCTATCTGACTACTCTGAGAAGAAAGGCAGAAACAAACTCAGAGGTCACAGTCTCTTTTAAAGTCCAGACTTAATCTTGGTCAGGCTGACGATTTTTATGATAATAATTCTATAAATAAATATTTGTTACGGCCGCGAATCATATTTAGATCAACATACAACCTGATACTGACCTGCAAATTGAAAAAACATAAGAACATTTGAATTTCGCGGGCTACCTTGACGCTTTCGCCTTAAAGGCCAGTTCTCGTCCATATTGAGTAGGTACCATCTCAGAAATGTTCACTTTAAACTTTGATAACCATTGCTAAGATGACACTCTGACCGAAGCGACTGCCACGCGTTGTGGTCATTTCTATTATGACTATTTTGCTGTGAATTTGCCACAGTGATACGATGCGATGATAGTATTCGCTTCTTTTTAGTTTTTTTTTCGCAGTGATTGCCTATGTAGGGGGTATGACACCAACGCTGAAAATGTCACGATGTTTGGTACTATTTCACTTATGTAATAGGTCACTTTGCAACACGACGCTTATAGCGGTCGGTTCGTAGATGGGTGACCATTTATAACATATCCTCCACCTCCGTGCTCGGAAAGCACGTTAAGCCGTTGGTTCCGGCTGTCTTACTTTACTTTTACTGACAAATGCGTGCACTGACTGGACAGGTCTACTCAATCTGTGTGGTTTTTCCTCAAAAGACCATTTCAGACACAAATCTACATGGTCTTCATATGATCTGAACAAGATTATGTCTGGACTTTAAAAGAGACTGTGACCTCTGAGTTTGTTTCGGCCTTTCTACTCAGAGTAGTCACATAGGAAACGCCGACCTCATCTAGCTTTTCAGATATGATTAACGTGTAAAAGTCTTTGTACAAACCTAATTACACAAAGAAAGAAAAATATTTTATTTGGGACACGCACAGGAAATACGAAGAGTAAAAAATAAAAAAATTAAAAATAATAATAAAAAAGGAGCATTTAAAACCAGAAATAAAATCATTTATCATTTGTCATTCGTAGATCTTTGACAGCCGTTACTGGTAGTTAGAAGCCCAAGTCTGACAACCAGTCCTACCAAGGGGTATCGTGTTACCCAGTAACTGGTTTATGGAGATCAGATAGGCAGTCGCTCCATGTGAAATACTGGTTCACAGTTGCATCCGGTTAGACTGAAAGCCGACCTTAACATATATAAGAAAAGGCTATGCGGATTAGTTGATTTTAGGTCACTTTCCAACACAAATTTAGTAATATTAATCTATCCACAAATAGACAAACATTTCACCCATTAACTAACTATAATCATCTAGGCACATACTCAAACCTAACCAACCACTAATTTTAATTACCTGGGTGTTACACTCAAGGCCGACCTTCAACTTCAGAAGCCGGGTAACGCCTCAAGTGACATTCCAACCAGTGATTAATGATCTGTCATCCAAAACCTAGCTTATGCCTAGATTACTAACTAGGTAATTGGCATTCACTCCGCATTTTACCTTTATGACTTGAATAATTACTTGATGCTTTAATCTATACAATAAAATAAAATTGATGTGTCTGTTTGTAATGTCAAAATATCAGCTATTTACAAAATTCATATGAAAGTTTATATGATACTTATAACAAAATACAATTTTTTTTATTTTTGTGTTTCTGTCTTTCGGTTTGTTCCGGCTAATCTCCGAAACGGCTGGACCGATTTTGACAAGACTTTCACTGGCAGATAGCTGATGTTATAAAGAGTAACAAAGGCTACTTTTTGCCCCGGTTGCACGTTCCCGTGGGATAATTTCCGACATCCACGCGGACGAAGCCGCGGGTAGCAGGTAGTCTACAATATGTTTGAAATCTTATGTATGAAATTGGATATCTTCTATTACGTGTAGGCATGTTGAGTGTGTTGATATGTATTTCGTGCAATAATAAACCATTTTCTTTTGTCTTTTTGTGTTCTATGTATAACTAGAATGAGTAGGCTGTTGTTTGATGATGATCGATTACTATGGACATGTAAAATAAAAACCTTTTTGCGGATTATTCGTACAATATTTATATTTTTATAATATGTTACTCATATACATCTAATTTTTGTTTTATTTATTTCTGTCCGTGACATCATAGCAGCGGGCCCTATCAGAATACCAACGCTGCGACACTTATTTTTAAATGTCCTAGCATCATGCTGAGATAGGGGTCTTTTCGCCTCGTACAGGACTTTGTTTTATTTTTGTTTTTAAGATTGTGTTTAGTTCAGTTTGTTATAATCCTGTGCGAGTCTCAATAAATAGGTACTTTTTCGGTCTTTCTTTATTTTTCTTTTATGCTTTAGGACCTTACCTTTTTTTTTTCTTTTTTGGGTGGGAAATCATCAAATGACGTCTCCCGCTCTGGGCGGAGCGGAAGGGCGTGTCAGACTCTTACTGACTAAAACCCACCCGTGTTCCTTCAGTTGCCTGTGCGCCAGGGCCACGGTAACTCTTTCGAACAATCCGCAGCCCCGGCAGTTAGGACCTTACCTAATATGTAATAGTTCTCATTAAGTACCTAGAGAAAACAAAAGCGAGAAACGGAAAACGAGTTATGAAACTCGACGGAGTTGGGCAGCACACCTGGCAAGGCGCAATGATGGCAGGTGGAGTAAAGCAGTGACCGATTGGCGTCCAAGGACTGGAAGACGAAGTGTCGGTCCCCCGGCGGCGAGATGGGCGGACGATATTGTTGCCTTCGAGGGTAGAACCTGGATGGGGCTGGCACAGGAGCGTGGAGATTGGCACAAGAAAAGAGAGGCCTATGCTGAGCAGTGGGTGAAGTGGGGCTGTGGGGGGTGGTGATGATGACCTATAGGTACAATATTTTTATCTCACGAAGCGACACGCGCTTTACTTGTGATAACTAAGTATACACATACGATGTGAATGTGTGCATGAAGATGAGTAGCGTTAGCGCATAACTCACACACGCACACATGTGGGTGTGTGCGTGTGTTACATCTCCAACTTCGCCATTCGCGCGTCGCTTCGTGAGTTAAAAAATACTATAGGCGACTTTCAATTTACGACATCAAAACATGGCCATGGCTCTAAAATTCGGTATTTTGTTGCATCATAGCAAAGCATTTCATAAAAGAAATTGGTACCTAATTAGATATAGCTACGATGTTCTGAAAATCGAGTTACCTAATTAAAAACTTAACAATTACCCACGATGAATTGAAGGTTGAATGAATGCTTCAATTATTGAAGCTTTATGGAGCCAGCTATATGCAATACATCCTCGGCCCGAATCGTTCAAATTCACCACTATCCCATCCAATTCAATTAAAATCGATTCCCAACCACATTTCGTCGATTCATCAATCATAGAAAAGTGTCTTAGCTAGCGTTTCCTACCGGTAGCGTCTTCAATAAAAGCTGTGTAGAAATGCAGCCGACGTGCGGGGGCCACTCGAGTGCAAATAAGTCAATGAGAGCGCAGGAGGGCCCTTAACAGGTGTTCGATCATCGATTTCAGTTTGGTTAGACGATTTTAGTGTTGTGCTGGTGACAAGAAGTCTGGATTGAAGATGACACAGTCGGCACACTGGTTTCTAAGCTGCGTGTGCAATTCTTTCTTCCAGGGACACTTAGATCCTGCCGGGGTCGCGGATTGTTCGAAAGAATTACCGTGGCCCTGGCGCACAGGCAACTGAAAGAACATGGCTGGGTTTTAGTCAGTAAGAATCTGACACGCCCTTCCGCTCCGCCCAGAGCGAGAGAGGTCATTTGACGAATACCCACCCAAAAAAAAAAAATGTGACACTTAGAGATCGTCTAATTTAAAATTGCACGCCCCTCCACTGCTTGTTGCATACACATTTCAAATATTGAAAAAAAAAACACCTATAGAAATTTTTGTGGAGGGACAGGGAACAAGACGATCGCTACCTATTTGTGTAGGCTACAATTAGTTATTTCGGGTCTGGGTGTTAATTCAAGAGATATATTTTATCTTTGTAAACGCGATATTGTAAACGTGATCCATGATACTGAAGAAATTACCTACTAAAGAAACAAAAAGACAAAAAACTGTGGCCGGGCCTAAACATGGCACAAAGCATTTATTTTAATTAAGAAAACAATTAAGTACAAGCACTTTTGAATTGTCAAGGAGTCGGTCAGTCAGAAAGATGAAGCAAATTGGCCATTGCAAGGCGTAGTAGGTTCCCATGGAGAAGAACGGGCAAGTAAGTCCATGGACACTCTTTTAAATCAAAATATTGTTACAAAATATTGGTTACATCATTCATGTTGAAACTACAAGTAAGTACATGTGAGACCGATCAATAATTTAAATAAGTCGTGGTAGCTAAGATATGACCAGTCCCTACTGACGGCGGCGCCTGTTTATGAACATGACGTATGAATCAGCACCATTCAGCTGCCAGATCCACCATCAGCGAGGCATTGTCCACTAACTGTGTCCAGGGCTCCTACAAGTAAACCACTTTCTAGGTTCACTGAGTTCAGACATTAGGTTATAACCATTTTGATGATATCCCAAACAGTAAACCATAAGAGAAAAGTCCTTTTTTTAAGTTAAAAAGAGGAGGTAAACTTTCATATTATCTTTTCGCTTGCCTACTTGCAATCTTGGGAAACTTGTGATCTGTAAAGATAATAAGATTTTTACTTTTATGATGACGGTACTAATTTATCTTGCGTGATGGTAAAATATAAAACTTTCACTTGAATCATTTTGATTTAAATTAAATTTGTTACTTTAAATGAAAAAAAAACGAGTCCCCTCTCCTTTGCAATTTTTTCTCTATGACATCAACAAAGTAAGAACATAAATATGTAGGTATCTCTACCTTTAATTTCATCGATAAAATGCATATGTGTCGCATCCCTAGCACTCGAAGCGAAGACGCCACCGTCAGCCTCCCGATGTCGATGGACTCGTACCGAAGATTAAAACAGATCCTATTATTGTGGAGATTGCAACATCATGCTACATTGAATTGCATATTATTTTTAGGGGTCCCGAGTCGACGTTTTTATGATTTTTTCTGAAGTTAGTTTTTTGAGTTTTGAGAATACTTAAGGGATGATTTACCTATGTTTTTTGCTCGTTAATGAAATAATGGCGAAAGGCCAATCGTTGCCCAATCTTGGTGATCTTATATCCGCTATCTTTCAATCTGGAAAAGGGCCTGAGGTCTAAGTTTAGATTCAGAATGTTTAGGGTCCAAAACGTTTGATGAAAGAATTAATGATATTATTCTGCAGTGTGAAGGCTGCTGAAGTGTTGACCAGCCACTCTGCTATATCTCATGAAATAAACCTATATTCACTTCAAA
Organism: Dryobotodes eremita; assembly: GCA_917490735.1. NCBI lineage: Eukaryota > Metazoa > Arthropoda > Insecta > Lepidoptera > Noctuidae > Dryobotodes > Dryobotodes eremita. The sequence goes on along the minus strand of OU823254.1, from coordinate 2,899,394 downwards.
TACCACAATATCTGTGTACCAAATTCTCCCACTTCTTTCAGTATGAAGGTTCATTTTAGAAACCGTTACAAAATACGGCTAGGTAGGTACTTCAAACCACATGTTACTAAAATATGAAACGTTATCCACAATCTTGTAGTATACCAATGCCATAACTTCACAAAATATAGGCAGAAATAATCTCTCACATCTTAGAATACCCACTTGTTATTAAACAAGCAGCCTTGTTGACGAGGCGTTCTTAACATTTCAGATATTTTTTATTTCTACTTACTTATTTAATTGTCTTGTATAATATTAACACGATGTTTAGATTTAAGAACTGGTAACAATCATTTTATGAGTAAAAGTAAAGATTTGTTAATCTGTGATATGTGAGAATACCATGTCATAAGGTTTGACAGCTGACAACTCAGTTTTTTTTCATTTCTAGTTAAAAAATCCGCCATCGGCTATACACGAACTTCGCGCGCCATCTTTTTGTAAAAATTAGTATCACAAAAATTAAACCTGCATGTCTACCTGAAAATTTGTGATTTCAATCCATCCTGTGCTCCCATCAGTTACAAGCCAACTTAAAGAAAAATCCTTTCAATCTCCAGACGGTTGCTGAATACTCTCAGTCTGTTTTTATTCCCGCGTTGAATATAAACAAAATCATACAACAATATTCACCATACGTTATCCAGGATTTACATAAAATACACGTACAGAACCCACTTCTGTATTTACAATTCAGTAGAGTCGCAAATCTTAAGATTTCCTCCGGCTTTTTTGTCTATATTCATCTCGAATCTTCCGTTGCATTGGCGAGCGATTCCAGATTTGTTTGCAAAAACGAAAATGATTTTATATTTTCATTTTCCCACTTGATTACTTTGATTTGGAATTGCTAGTGGAATATTCGAACGGTTTATAGAATTTTCTTTTATATTTAAATAGCTAGATGGTACGCTTTTCATTTGATAGAGGTACGGGTTAGCTCTTTTTGTAACGTTGGTACATTTATTATAATAATAATAATACCAGCCTATTATTGTCCCACTGCAGGAAAAAGGCCTCTTCTCATACAAAGAAGACTTGAGCATTGTTCGCCACGCATGCTCAAGATGGGTTGGTGATTTCAGACTTAGGTATATTAACTACAAGCTGTTCGTGCCCGGCGTAGCCCGGGGTAAACTTCATACAAAAAATCGTACACACTTTGTCCTGACAATTACAAACACAACAAAACAAATTGGACGGGGCATCGCCGTGTCCTCGCGGAGGCGATCGGCGGCGGCGGTCTCTCGTGTCCAGCTCTGGTCCAGGCCATGGCACGGAGCGAGAGAGCATGGGAAGCCATCACCTCCTTCTGCAAAGCAGTAATGCTCGCGAAGGAAGAGGCGCAGCGCGTGAGAGTGAGGCATTCATTGCGCCCTCACGCCCCAAGTCGCCGCAGGAGGAGACACCCTGGGCGTCGGGAGTCGATAGCCGATTCCCGGCCAGCGTAGGCGCGGCCTTACGGACGGCGAGCAATGGGTAGCACGCCATCCGGTAAGGACCAGGCGCGGGTCGACGGCGCGTTGTGTTCCAGGCGCGCCTTAAAGAGATGTCTGCACTAATTAACGGGGTCCGATAAGGCCGATGCCTGCCAGGGTCGCAGATTGTTTGAAAAAGTTACCGTAGCCCTGGCGCAAAAGCAACTGAAAGAACACGGGTGGGTTTTAGTCGGTAAAAGGCTAACCCGCTCCGCCCAGAGCGGGAGAAGTTTTTTGATGATGTCTCACCCAAAAAAAAGAAAACAAAAAGGTGCAGCAACTTAGAAGTGATGCGCGGGCAAACATTTTTGGCAATTGATATTTATTTATATAGATAAGTTGATGTTTTCCTTCACTGATGTCAGTAACTATGATGGGTTTTAGCACATAAATAAGTCCATTTTCAATTACTTACCTATCTATGTACCTTAGTTAGGTAGGTACCTACTACAGTTTTCATTTTATTTATTTATTAAAACTTTATGCACAAGTAAAAAACTATTGTACAAAGGCTGACTTAATACCTGAGGTATTTTCTATCAGTCAACCTTAGGGTGATGCAGAGACAAAACATGGCAGGTGCCATATACGGGATAGTCAGCTCGGAAATAACTATAAAATAGACGAATAAATACTAATACATAAACAAAACAAAATAAACTTTGTCAGGACAAATAACGATCGGTAGAGGAAAAACGAATCCAGCAAATCGACGCTGGGATACATCTAAACCCATTTTAGCACCTAAACCCGTTTCAGTTAGGTACATTTCCAACAAGTAAATGTAGATATGGAGAACTCTCTGAGACAGATACAATAATCTCTGATACAATAGGTATTGTGCATCGCCGCGCGCCGTTCACACATCTGATTTTCTACGGCCATCAGCGGATATTATGTTCCCTCAGGTAACAAGAATAGGTTTTAGCTTAGCGTCTAGGGAGCAATCTGGACCTATGCCGCAAATCGCCACGTCTCGCAAATGGATTGTAATTAATCGCAGTACCTACCTGCATTTAGGTAGGTACCAGTCAGCCTCCAAAAGATCATCAAGAATCATTCATTTTCACACCATCTGCCCGCTAACGTCAAATTAAAGTCATGCAAACAAAGTCAAATCATTTATTTCAAACTAGCTGACCGTCGTGTCGTTGTCCTGTCTTAACTATGAAACGTTAAGTTTTCTTAAATTTTCTAATTTTCTTCGCAACTTTCTTTTTTTTTCCGTAAGAACCTTCTACAAAGTATTAGATAACTTTAAAAAAAAAGATGGATGAAATCGGTAAAGTCATTCTCAAGTGATGGCGTGACCAAGGGAAATAGGGATTATTTTTTTTATATATATATAGATAGGCACATACTCGTAAAAGGCACTTTTAATAATAACAATAAAATCCCTGGAATGCGAATCACATCGCAAGAAACATAATAAAGAGACATAAACTAGATACTAATAACCGTACTCAGACGCCAAATAAAGTAAAACAGGTATCTATTTCTAAAGAGTAGACTTCAAACATAGTATCGAATCCTAAACAAAAGAATAAGCCGTGTATTCTGAGTTGTAGCACAATAAAGGGATCCTTGTCAACAATTAAAGAAGTTTTCTCAGATTACTTCGACTACTGTCACTACTCATTGCCAGCACCACAAAACGACTCGTAAGTAATATCGAACAAAAATTAAAAGACTTCACGTTAAATGACTATTGCTTGCTTTTCATTGGAGGAAATGTTATAAAAAAAGAGAGCAACAATATAAATGAAATAAAGACAACAAACGAATGTCTCCGAATTCACAGACATACCAACATAATTATCTGTCTCCCCAGATATATAACAGGGGCACCAATATACAACTTTAAAATTGACATGTTTAACAACCTCCTTTACGAGTATCTAGACATACAAAATCATGAGTAGGTACGCATACATATTCGACAGCAATCGTAACTTATCACACGAAATGTTTTCTTACTCTACAGGTAAAATCAATAAATACGGAATGATATTTATACATGTCTGAAATACGTTAAATCAATCGTTTGATTTTGACTAATCGGGACGCCAGCGCCACCAGGTGGCGCTCGACAGGGTTGTAACATAACGCTCGGCAGAGTTTGTTATTGGCGACTAAGCAGTGAACACGTTTAGAAACTGTCGCGCGTTCTGTATAGTTGTGTCGTGTACCTACAGTGTGTTCGCTAGTGTGATTAATTTGATTGTAAATTTTATTATAATTTAATTTGAACTGCAAACGGTTTTTCTATTGTGCAATGGCAAATAGTACGACCACAATAGTTAAAATATGGTTGATAATAACTAGAGAGACGTACCTTCTCCGTCATATATGACAACTAGGGACCCGCCCCGGCTTCGCCCGGGTAGCAAGCTATATAATATAGGCTATATATAATGTAGCCTATGTCACCCGAAGATAGTGTAGCTTCCCAACAGTGAAAGAATTTTTGAAATCGGTTTAGTAGTTTCGGAGCCTATTCAATACAAACAAACAATCACATCTTTTCTCTTTATAATATTATTTCACTGTATTTCGTTTATTACAAAATAAATTTAGATTATACCTTAGCCTCAACAACACGTGGTGGTTATGCTATTAAATTGTAGCGTATATGAAACGTTTGTATTTTTAACATAGTGCCGTCTATTGAATACTTACTCAATCCAGTCAACAGATATCGCCATCTGTTAGAATTGTTTGTAGCTAACAGATAATTGTGACTGTCAAATAATAGACAAATAATTTGCAATAAAATAATATTGCGACTATAAATTGAGATGTAAGCTATCCTATCTTTCAAGTTGGATCAAATTGCACACGGTACATGTGCAAATCAAATTTCAAATCGGTTCAGTAGTTTAGGAGTCCATCGCGGACAAACAACGTGACACGTAATTTTTATATATATAAAGATATTATGAGTAACATACTAGTCAATTTACATCTACGATCACCGAAATGTTGTTTCATTATGTACCCACCTCGCGACCCAAGTAGATGAACTGTAATAGGTATATATAGTTAGCGATAGTAATGATGGTATTTTACTTAAAAATTATTAACAATTATTATTTATTTAAAAAACGTGTGCTATTTAAAATTGCCCTAATAGTTCCTTTCTGTTATGTTTCTGTTACAATCAAATAATATTCATATCCGTTTCCAATCCGTAACTTACAATTATTTTGAATATGACCCACCTAAGCTTGTTGGGTAAAGTCCGAATAAAAATTCAAATACATTTTAATTCAGCATTTACCCGTACACAATCAGTTCTACCCAGCACTGGCTGGGTAATGTTAGGTATTGCGTCATTGTTGAGCACGTGTCACAAAGCGCGTGGGGCCTGCCCGCGTTCCCACGCTGAATGAACTACAAAGAAGTATACATGCAAGGCTGCAGGAAAATTCTGCAATTCAAAGTGTCACAGCAGTTTGTCTTGCTTAAATAAATAATATCTATTTTTATGACATCATTAGTAATTTATGAAATTTTATTTTTGGCATGTCTATTGTGAACTACTGTCATAAAAAAAACAATATTCATTACTTACATAATTACACGAATTATATCTGATTATATATAATTATTATCATTATATTATTATTATTAAACCCTCGGGCCGTGGGGTCCGAACGCCCATTTCAATGAAATCTCCAAACGCCTGTTTGACACTTCCCGTGACCCAAGGGCTGGCTTTTACCTTTGCCAGAGGCTAAGCATTGCCATACAACGTGGCAATGCCGCCAGTCTCTTGGGTACATTACCAGTCGACAGCGATGCGGAGGAATTTTTTGACGCCATTTTATAATATGTTAATAGTTTTAGTTAGGTTAAGTTAATTAATTATATCTGCCAATAATACTTTAAGTAATTGTGGTACCTATGCTTAGGAAAGCTATCATGATTTTTTATTAAACAAAAGCTATCAATGCACTTGTTTTTAATTTCACTAATTATTTTAACATTACCCAGCCAGCATTGGGTGGGTCTAGGTGAGTATAGGTAAATCACGAATTAAAATTTACTTTTTTTAAGCTATTGCATAGCTTTTATCGCGGGCTTTGAGCGGGCGACCGAATCAAGGAATTCCGTAACGAAAATAAAACCTAACACCCCCCACTCCGCCTACCATGTAGCTCGGCCGAGCGTTCGTTTAACGTGTATGTATATGGTACGACTGTACTTGAATTAATATCAAAGAAAAAAAAACACTGCATAAATAAAAAATAAATAAATAATTATAATTGCATAAGTTGATAAAAAATGCTATGCAATAGCTTTACCGCGGCAGTCCCCGAGTGCCACACGTGTTTTTTTTTTATGCTTAGATTACCCAAACTCCTTGGTCGGTTTTATTTCGAGTTCTTTCTTATTGAAGTCTAAAATCCGCCATTATGATTTTATAGAAACAAAATCTAGCCTATAACCTTCAAGCAACCCAGACGAGTCGATAGACACCTCATGTATTCAAATCTATCCGCCGTTACGATGCTTCGAGGGTATAAAGAATTCCACATACAAAGATATATAGATACATACGCATGAAAAACATAACCCTGTCTTTTCTATCACGTAGTCGGGTACATAATGTATGAAACTGCACATAGCTAGGTATTCCCCGGTTATGTAACAGTTTCATAAACTACTAAATCGATAATCAAATTGCCTTTTATTACCTCGCAGTAGGTGCGAAAAGTAAAATATTCTCCTTGGGAATAAAGGTGTCTTCGTGTTGGGCGAACTTGAATCCCTCGCTGTACTCAGGAGTCTAGTCTTAACTTCCTCGTTCCGCTCAGGAGGTTAGAGGAGGTTAGAATCCTTCGTTGCTTTCAGGATTCAAAATAAGAGTTGCACCCGCGACATTAAGACATTGCTTTATCCCCTTAGTGCATAATCCAGTATTAATTGTCCATAATTATTGTTCCATAATTTTGTATGTGTAGCCACAAAATATATAACACATTGGGTACAGCTACTTAATTGTTGACTACACATTGATACAATATTATGGAACACCAATTGTAGGCAATCAAATGAATTATTGTCAATGTATTTTTAGTCACAAGATATTTCTGATACGAACTCCTAATACAAACCCTTGCATACCATAAGTCCCGTTAGGTACTCTTTGCCCTGCCGGGGTCGCGGGTCTGACGGAAAGGGTTTCCGTAGCCCTAGCACGCAGGCAACTGAAGGAACACGGGTGGATTTTAGTCAGTAAACGTCTGATACGCCCTTCCGCTCCGCCCAGAGCGGGAAAAGTTATTTGATGACATCCCACCCAAAAAAAAAAAGGTACTCTTTGCCGAAAACAGTGACTGAAAGAAATATTTAACGAGTAACATTCCAGTAGGTTTGATTACCGTCCTGGGCCTTTGTCTCAGTCAAGTCCTATGACGAAATCAACAAGAAACGAAGAAAGTTAGCATCCTATGCCCTGGATGGTGCGACTTGCGAGCTAGAATAAATACAGACGCCGCTACACAGCCTCGTAATTAATTCATATCAAACTTGAACCAAGTCGCGGCCCAGGAGACTGAAAACTCTTAATTGTACTTCACAAACAAACGTTTATTCTTGCTTCGTTAAATTATTATGCAGATATGCCTAAATACTTGTATTATTTGCGTAATTTTGAGAGATTTGAATTTTAGTCTCTTACTGTTGGTGATGCATAGGTACGTCCTTAGATGATTGTCAATGGTCAGGAGTCTGTTTAAAACTGTAGTGTGATATAACGTTTAAAAATGTAAGTTAGGGTAATTACATTCCATATATAAATGCATTTTGTGTGCATATAACAATATTAATCTTTTTTTTTTAAATACAGTGATATCCATAAAATAAATACTAGAGGAACAAACAAAAATTTGGTATTCCTACAACCAGGCTCAAGAAAATAGGTGGCTCGTGTAGATGTCAATGTATTCGATTTTATTTTATTGTTTTTATTATTTATGTACACACAGTAAAATAGATACAGCATATAAGTATTGAGTACAAATGTATTTATTATTTTTTAGTAATGATCCTAGCCAGATTCAAGATCTAATCCTTAATAAATTCACATCTTTTATAAAGCAGAAATTATGCCAGAAAGCCTATTATAATGTGAAAGCCTATATTGAGGACAAGGCTTGGAATTAAGCTGCTCCAATAAATTTACACAGTGAATGTTGATTTTATTTTGTTTCTCCTAACTATTTTAGACATGAATATTTACTGTAGATAAAAAGTGTTACATTATGTTAATTATTGTGAATGTGAGGACAATGTGGGTAATTGCTTTTTTGTTTTTTTTTTTTTCTCAGTTTTAATCATGATCTGGCAGTTTGAGTCCTTTATACCAAATGTCCTTTCTTTGGTATTGTTCGTCGAATCGCTGAGCTACTTAAGAGGGCGCAGTAAGACAGAAAAAAATCAAGTTTCACCCGCGCCTCTTTGCCTACCCCTCTCATCAAATACGACAAAAACAAAACACAATCCCTTCCCGCCAGCAGAAACTTTTCGCCCGGCGTATATTTAGGCATTTGAATTTGAATCTTGTGTGTAGTGTGTATACTCAAAATAATCAGATGACACTGTTTTATTCAATTTACCTATGTGTACAAGTAGGTATATTATTAAATATTATTGTATGTCCGTGAATCTGTTACCGATGCTGGTGGGATGTTAGATTGGAGATTAGACTGACTTAAATGAAATTAAGACTAAATGTTACTTCAAGATACGGCCTATACATTTTCGATTCCGAATTGAAAGACAAACCTAACGTTGTAGTTGAAAAATATTGTTCCATACATTATGTAACATAACTACAATTGAACAATTTTCAGATACTTTCCTGTACCTATTCCTGTACCTTGCTTCTTGTCAAATTTCATGATTCTAGGTCAACGACATGTATCTTATGGGTTTTAATTTATTTGCGAGTGTCAAGATATGCGAAATGAATGGCAATTTATGCCAAGATACTAAATCAACGTCTTAGAAGCTCGTTTTTTTTTACAGCTCCAAAGGACCGTTTATCTAAGTATTTGATATCAATTTCAACTTGATACCCCCACGCATTTCTGAGATAAGCGGTCAGATAGATGGATAACAAAGTGATCCCATAAGGGTTTCGATTTTTTCTTTTGAGGTACCGAACTCTAAAAAGCAAAGCACTTCCATCAAAGTACTATAATACTACATACTCATGATACTACCTACATGATGGTGAAAACAATTTCGATAAAATAGCTTTTTGGATGATATAAAAGCGTATAATTATAATCGCATCACTTACCTTCCGCTTTTTTACTTTGAGAAAATGAAATCAATTGAACAAAATGTCAATAAAATAAGAAAATAAACATTCGCAAATAAATTAAAATCCATATGATACATCCCGTTGACCTAGAATCATGATTTTTTGGCAAGAAGCAAGGTCTCACAGTATTAAATACGTACCTCGAATGATTTTTCAAATAAAATATTTAAACGAAGTATGACCATTGTCCACTCCCTTTATTTTCAATGAATTTCTTCAGTAGGTAAAACATCTGTTTATTTTGCCTATACTATACGCTAAGCTTGAATTCATAATCTTAGATCATAGTCATGTTTTGGAACTAGAAACTCAATGCTGGCGTGACAAAGTTCAAATTCCAATGTAACCAAATTTTATTTAGGGCCTTGTACAAGTTGGAGGTCACGACGTCTTCGTGGAAACCAGTGTTAACCAAGTAAAAAAATATAATGGTATATCGTGGATATTGCATTGCAGGATCGTGCAAATTCAATTAGCAACAGTGTTATCAAATAAAAAAATATATTGGTATGGTGGATTTTGCACTGTATTGTGCAAAGTCAAATGGCATGTGTCATGAAAACCTATCCTGCGCGGAGCGCGAGTAGAAAAAAGTCCTCGCCGAAAACATTTGTGAAAAACAGGCCAATTTCGGAACAAATAACTACATAGTACATTAGTCGGCTTTACCGACAAAATAATTGGCATCTATTTATATGGGTGCCAAAGAAATTCGAAAGTTTATTAGGTTCCTCTTTTGTAACTGTTGAAACTTTAGCTTTGAAAAGCAAGCCGACAGTCCCAAACATTGTGATCCGTCACAATCTTTACTCATCCCCACCATAAGAAGGTCACGAGAACACTATCCGTATGAAAACTGTCATGTCCCGTGCACTCCGTTTCGTACTTGTGTCCGCAATAAACCCTATTTTAGTTTTCCGATTTATTTATTTTGTAAACTCCAATAATATTATTATACCAATAACCTACCCATATGTTAAATTTTGAGTTTCAACTTGATTCGGGGGTTTTGGTCAAAAGTCGCTCGAAATGGGTCGTCTAAGGTTACCCTTACACGAAGTTTGTCAATGAAAGTGGGAGTAAACGAATTTGGTTCTTTATTTAATAGTAATAAGATCTAAAATCTCCAGCACGAACTCTATGTTGTAAATTTTCTCCGCAAGAAAATTGACTGAAGTGGAGAACAATGGCGCTAGTTGTACTATACCAGTCAAAAATCTGTCAAATAATTGTATGTCATCTTGAGTTTTCAAATATCAACATTGAATTATTATAATATTTTTATTTTATAGTTTAGCCGCGGTATTTATTTAGTTTATCAATTCTTAACGATTTTAGTAATCGTTTCGGAAGTGGTTTTAGTGATTTTTTCATGTTTTGTATTTCACAGTTTCATTCCAACAATGTGATAAATTACGAAAATATTATTTACGCAAATAAATTAAATCGCAGAGCAGCAGAAAATTCAAGCGCAGTCCTCTCGTCTCAACAGAGCGACGGCGACTGATTTGTGAAACAAAAATATGCTTGAAGTTCCCGCAACGTGCGACGGAAGATGACTTCTTCCACGAACTAAAAACGTCGTAAGTGCTTAAAGCTTGTAGTCGTAATAATACCAAAAATAAAAGGAATTTCAAAAAATGCCTGCACAATTTTTTTCGCCTTGTCTTGACACAGATAATCATTAAAAAAATATCCTATTAGTCATTAGCATATTAAGTACAAATTGAAAAAACGTGAAAATTAGGGGTAACTTCGTGATGTTATTTTATCGAGAAAATTTTAACGTACCTATTGTGTTTCTGTTCCACAAAAAGTTTCAAAATATTATGTAGTTACTCATATTATTTTTATTTTATACCTAAGTCTTATGAATTTCATGAAAAATTAAATTGATAATAGGCAATATTGGTTACTACCCGCTCTTTGACAAATGCGTGCACTGACTGGACAGGTCCACTCAATGTTTGGTTCTTTCCTCAAAAGACCTTTGCAGACACCGATCTACCTACATGGTCTTCACATGATCTGACCAAGATTATGTCTGGACTTTAAAAGAGACAGTAAACTCTGTGTTTGTTTCTGCCTTTTCACTCAGAGTAGTCAGATAAAAAACGCGACCACATTGTCACCACAACTATCCACACCAAAACACTATTCATCTAGCCCGCTGCCTCAAGCACCACCTTCACCAACTTTAACGATCCAAAAGGATCCTCAGCAGACCCAAGTTACAAAAATTTTACTCAACAACAATACGCTAATAAACTCTACCTCCGCTTCAATAAATGTACCGAATAAAAACATAACTTTGTCTTTATGTAACAAACATTACCTTTAACTTTTAATTGTTTTAAATAGGTGGTCTACTAACTGTTATTGTAATTTTAATAAATACTTCGATTCTAGTACCTATTGTCTCGTAGATGGTGTGAAAAGTAGAGTACCTATCCTCCTCGGGGATAAACGTGCCTTCGTCTTAGGCGAGCTTGAATCCCTCGCTGCACTCAGAATTCTTGTCTTAACTCCCTCGCTTTGTAACCTCTCTCTCTCTTTGCTCGGTGTTAAGTCAAGACTCCCTCACTCCGCTCGGAAGTTATCACTAGCATCCTTCGTTACGCTTGGGATTCAATACGGCGCCCGCGTCATATGACACTGCTTTATCCCCTTGGTACATAATTTATTGCCCTATTGAAATTTAATAAAAAATCTATTTAAATTGATTTCATTTGGCATTTTGTCATTTTCAGTTTGGCTATCCACCCCATTATACAACAACTAAATTCAAAATTTAATGTGTGGTATTTAGATGATGGAACACTAGGAGGTGATGTAGACACCGTTCTAAAAGATCTTCAATTCCTAAAGCAGCAGTTCCAATCAATCGGTCTTGAACTAAACTACTCAAAATGCGAAATTTACCTATGTGACAATACCGACAGACAATCGACTATACAGAAATTCAATTCAATAGCCCCAGACATCAAAGTTTTGGAAAAAAGTTCACTGCACCTCCTAGGTTCTCCAATTTTAGAAGACAGTTTTTCACCATTCGTCGACGAAAAAATTAAACATTTTAACGATATTTCGGATAGACTTTCTAAAATTAATTTACATTCGGCATTCACCCTTATAAGATATTGCTGTTTCGGCCCGAATTTTATGTATTGTCTCCGCTCTTTCTCTTTATGGAAGCAGCCACAGCTATTAGACAAAATTTATCATATTATTCGAAGTACTCTTACATCCATTTTAAATGTGGAATTGGACGACCGCGCGTGGCTGCAAGCCACACTACCAATTCGTTTTGGTGGGCTCGGCGTCCGCAAATTTTCTAGTGTAAGCCTACCGGCGTTCCTGTCCTCGGTCCACAGCACCGAAAAGTTAACCACAAGAATCTTAGCCCCTTCCCAGGGTGACTCTGAAGTGCCGTGTTTGACCGATGCGGTGAACGCCTGGAAAGTAGCTTGCCCGGACGCGGTTCAGCCCGAAAACCCGTCTTCCCAGAGACAGTGGGATGAGCCGCTCTGCAGGTTGGTACGGAATAAACTTATTAATACGTCCACCAATACTGCCGAGCGTGCCCGCCTGCTGGCTGTGGGGGAATGGGAGTCGGGCCTCTGGCTTCGGGCGCTACCGTCACCCAACACAGGCACTTTACTGGGTGATACCACATTCCGGCTCGCTACATGTTTACGTCTAGGCGCTCCTTGCGGGGCTCCACATCGCTGTCAATGCGGTGAAGCAGTCGACCGCCTCGGACACCATGGCCTATCCTGCAGCAAGAGCGCTGGTCGGATGGCACGTCACGCCAGCATTAATGACATCATCCGTCGAGCTCTTGTCACCGCCGGGGTGCCAGCTGTTTTAGAACCCAATGGCTTGGCACGTGACGATGGGAAGAGGCCAGATGGAATGACCATAATGCCTTGGAAGTTGGGTAAGCCTTTGGTGTGGGATGCAACTTGTGTCGACACCCTCGCGCCATCTCATCTTCCTAGCACGGCGGGCTGTGCTGGGGCGGCTGCTGCAGGAGCAGAAAACCTCAAACGGCGAAAGTATATCAACCTTATTGGGAGCTATATGTTTGAGCCGTTTGGGGTTGAAACACTAGGGCCTTGGGGTCACAGTGCTCATCAATTATTTCGGGACATCGCCAAGCGGTTGGTCGACTCTTCACGCGACCAGAGGGCCGGCCTATTTTTAGCCCAAAGAATCAGCATTGCCATCCAACGTGGCAATGCTGCCAGTCTTTTGGGCACTTATCCCATTGACAGCGATGCGGACGAATTTTTTGACGCCCTATGAGCTCTTCACTTTATTTTTTTTTTATTTTTTTTTTTTTATTGTACTGTTGTAAATAGTAGGTATATATATTTTAGTTTTAGTTTGTATATTGTAATCTATATTAAACATAGTTGCCAAGATTAAAAATGGTTGATCTAAAAAATATATACAAAATATTATTTAAATTGATTAAATAAAATGTTGTCTTATGTATAGATGGACGAAATACTCTCTAGTTTTTCATTAATAAAGACATTTCGGGATTTGTGCTTATGCTGGATTTTCATTTTAGTTAATCCTGACATTAAAATGTGATAAAAAGATAAAAATAAAAGCTTTTTATTTTTGTGGTATATTTTAGGTTATATTTTAAAGGCCAAAAAGACTTTCTGGTGTATGTATGGCATCCATATTTGGCAGAGCTCATCTTTGAAGCATATCCCATGCGTGCTCTATGGGATTCAAGTCTAGCGATTGAGCAGGCCATGGTAGACCGAATCTGGCAGTGTGTGGACGTGCAATATCATACATAAGCAGAAATGAAGCACCAAATTGGGTCCACAAAGGAATGACAACATCTGAAACAATTATTTCAGCGTAAATCTGTGGCATTGCGATTGCCTCTGATCCAAATCAGTTCGGTTCTTCCGCCGATCCAAATACCCGCCAATATCATGATTGTTCCACCACTGTATGCATGTACATGTTCCTAGCATGGTTTTAAATGTTCTTGGCGTCCAGGGATCCTCCAATACCGTGTAGGTCTAATATCTGGCGTCATACCAAAGCGAGATTCGTCAGAAACACACAAAACGCCACTCTTCTTCTGCCCAATTTCTGTGTTCACGAGCCCATTGTAAACGGGTTCGGCGATTGCGGGGCTCAATAGTTGGTACACGTAGCGGCCTACGGGAACGGAGATTGACTTCATGCAAACGATTTGTTATGGTTTGATCGCTTATTAACATCCCTGTAGAGCTATGAAGCCTCGTAACCAACATCATCGCGGTCATTGTACGATTTCGTCGAGCAGTCATTTGTATGTAACGATCTTGTCTGCGTGTGGTAATGCAAGCTCGTCCCCCATGTCGCTCTGCCTCGCTGCCAGTGATGCGGTAACGTGTCCAAAGTCGACTTAACACTCTGCGTAGTGGCTAGAGCGATTTCCACAGCACGTTGCCGAGAACCAGCAACAACCAACAACCAACATTCCCACGGCCCTGATCATTTCTTCTCGACTCAAATGACGTATTCTCTCCATAACGTTAATTTATATTGATTCCACTTAGAAGTATGGCAGAAATTTTACTGATTTGATCTCAAACCCGTTGCAAAATTATATAGGAATACGACTTCACAGAAGATTTTCATCTTTTGACCATAGCATAACCAGCCTACAATGTTCCCACTGCAGGGACTCAGGCCTCCACTCTATGAGAGGGAACTTCATCTTTTGACCGAAATTCAAAAACTATTTCTTTTTCAAGTGACGAAATTTACTAAAAACTATCAATAAGTGTAACAAAATATATAATTATAAACCGGATTTTTTGTAACTAGCAAAAACGTGTTTGATCCCTAGTTACTTTCGATGTGTGCATTACATAAGACTTTCCATCTTGGGAAACGAATTTAACCTATTGCCCACCCCAGTCGGATTAATACGACAAATGTTTTCGTGCCCGTACTGCCTCAGTCGTTTGTATATTGTTTGTATGTCATTGCACGACCCTATTAGTCGTAGGTATATTAATTATTTGTCGATTTATGGGCTGGGCGCTGGGGGCACGGCAATTGATATAAAACGAAGCGATCAATAGGCTTGAGACTACTAAGTTGGTCTACCTAGTTCTCACAAGTGCGACTGGTCCAACAGTGTTCATTGGGTCTCAGAAGCAGCCAGTCTAGATTTGTGGTCGGTTGATGGAAATAGGCTCGCCCCCTATCAGGTACATGGAACTTTAATTACCCGAAATGTAGGTACTTAATTGGTAATTCACCTCTGTTGAGGCCTGGGGGAACAGATGCTTGATGTTTTTTTGTCTCATGAATACAGAGACCGGCACCCTAATTGCGTAACACACTATCAGTTTCAATCTAAATCATTTTGAAGGTTATTGCTAATCCATTGCTTGATATGTTCGAAAAATTTGTCTGTTCAACAACGTAAATAACGCAATGAATGTTGTTGAACTGTCAAAATGAAAGCCATTCCTACTGTTAGTGTGTTACGCAATTACCCCGCAGTAACATGCTATTACGCGTCTGGGAATTGAATCGAATAGTCTTCGTCGTCGAATGTATTCTTACATAAATATTGTACAACATGATAAATGAGTATGGAGTGTATTCCCCATTCTTCTCCATATGGAACTACCTTTTGGAAGGGACAACTAGAATCAATTCTATTTTCTTGTAAACGTTGCCTTTTAATGCCCTAAGCTTGAAATAAATTATTTGACTTTCGACTTTGAAACCCGTGATCCGTAAACCAGAAGCCAATGGCTTTGTCTGCCTTTCATTTAAGCTCGACCACACCCGTTCAATACCATCAACTTTGGGTACCTTGTATACCTTGTATAGGGCTTCTAACAAACCGTTTCGAGCGCACTGCATTCCAACCTTCTTAGCGTGTCGATGGGAATCTAAATTGAGTCGGCCATTTGGTACTACTTTAGCGCCTTCGGTAGCATCCATCAGTTCCTGTAACATGCAGACAGGACACGCAGGACACGCTATCAAGTGTCCCATCGTTTGTGAACAGCAACACATTTACACTTCAGGACGGAATCATCTATGAACCTCTACATGAGCAGGTTTTCCTTGCTTCGGATAACTTTGGTCCGGAATCTGTTTAGTATTCCGGGTTAGCCAAGCCAAATCATGTTCAGGTGGGAGATTTTCAGCAGGTTTTATTGCTGTATAGATAGAAATAGTACCTACGTACAAATAATACAAATTTATTTTTTTACCTTTTATTGTACATTGTTTTTGTAACACGATACATAATAAGCATTCCCTATAACAGCACGCATAGACACTTGCGTGCAAAGAAACTGACACATCTATTTACAAAAATAAAATGTCGACAATATTGATGAATCTGAATATAATACAATAAATGTAAAATAAAATAATTCTGTTCATTTAAATCATCGTTTTAGATGATAAAATTATATTTTATTAGAAAAAAAAACTCGCTATGATCGTCTCTCGAAATAGTGACCACAGCAATTTTTGTGTTATCATTTGGATTATGAGATAAAATTATAACTTAATGCTAATAGCGTTATAGCATAATCAAACTATAATGTTCCCACTGCTGGGACACAGGCCTCCTCTCTGTGAGAGGGAGTGGGCCATAATCCACCACGCGGGCCCAGTGCGGGTTGGTAAATGTCACATGACTTCGAATTTTTGGTCCTAGGACATGCCGGTTTCCTCACGATGTTTTCCTTCACCTTTTTGAGAGCAGTGGTGATGAAATAATTTACACAAAGTAAAGCTCCTGCCTGGGTTCGAACCTACGACCTCCAACTCGTAAGTCGCGAACGTTACTACTGGGCCACCAAGGCTAATATAAAAAAAAACTAATGTTAAAAAGTCTAGTTTCTTTGCACACCAGCTTACATGAACAATTTCGAACATTGTATCAGCTTAAGAAATATTATCTACGAATTCAAATTTTTGCCTTTCATTCGTAAATTCTAATGTTAGGGATCAAACACAATATACGTGTGGATATTTTATTGGTCAATAGGTTCAATATCTCAAAAAAGGAGTTTAAACTCATAGGTACCCAAAAGAGCTATGTATAACTAGCATTCATTGAAAGTTGGTGAAATAAGAAGGGTCATGAAAATGGGGGAGGTAGTCAAAAAGCAGGTTGTTTGTAATGTCATAACGTATTTATGAATATTATTTTAACTTTATATGACAGTTTAAATTTTCTTTTTACGCAAGCGTGGTGAGGAATGCTCGAATATTATTTTAGCTTTATATGACAGTTTAAATTTTCTTTTTACGCAAGCGTGGTGAGGAATGCTCATACCTGCTCTGTATGAGATGAAGCGTGTGCCCTGATGTAGCACAATTAAAGGTCGATATTATCACCAACATTTACTTATGAATGGGGAAGTTGTTTTCAGTGTTTCTTGACTATCTCGATACTTTAGAAGAGCCGCCTACGTGATATAATTTTTAGATGATCCCTTTATCTAATTCTAATATTTAATACTATTAATTACCTAATATAACATAACTTCATATTATAGTGATATTCTAAATGTAGAATATATATTATTATTATTATTATATTATTTACTAAATATACATATATGTTGGAACAAAGCATTTAATGTCGAGGAATGGTTAAGTTAATCTTTTGCGTGCTGATTTTTTAAAATAAATCATTGTAAAAGTTAATTTAAATTTGCCATATTCTAAATAGGTAGTTTCTGCTACCATTTTATATAAAAAAAAATAACAGTAAGTAAATAGACAATAATATGATCTTTGAAAAAAAAACTGATTTCATTATGGACTTGTGAATTATTTTCAACAAAATTTTATTAATCACTATTTTAATACGGACATAATTTCTTTTATTATCATGTTGTGTGCCCGATGGCATTCGCCATCGACAAAAATGACGAACTTCTATACAAACTTTCATACCCTATTTGACACCTATAGGGGATGCATTTTTTAAATATCTTTACTTAGTGCTCACCTTCGCTACATAAGGAACTTTTGTGTAAAATTTCATGCTCCTAGACCCAGCAGTTTAAGCTGTGCATTGTATGTCAGTGAATAAATTTAAAATTGTTATTATGTATCAAAAGACTATGCTTAGATGGTTTGTTCATGTTGAGAGGATGAATGAAAGGCCACTAACAAAAGGTATTTACACGGCAGATGTGAGTGGAAACGCCGGGAGGGGCCGCCCTAGGAGGACATATAGTGACCTTGTTGGTGATGTTCTTCAGAAAGGGCAGGTGCGTAGTACTCGCAACCGGCGTGCGTGTATGGATGTATGAACGTAAACGAGACAAAAAGAGTATGTAAGGATCGTAGTAGGTAGCGTTCTGTAGTTTCTGCCTACCCCCATGGGAAGAAGGCGTGAGTTTATGTATGTATGTGTAGATTCCATTATTTTAGCGTCAGCACGCAAAAGTTTAGTTGGAAGGGGCGAATATTACAAGCGAAACGGTATTATAGTAATACACCAATGAGATTCGATAATTATATTGTACAAACATAAAAATATTTTTAAAAAATGCAGCCTAATTGAGACTTAACAGTTTAATAATGTCATATAGTTCAATTATAAATTTTATTTGTGTTATAAGTTTAAGAAATATTAGACAAAAGGAATTAAATAATTCATCAAAACTTAGTAAACAATAGAGGTGATTATTGCTTGTTTTTCTCTGGAACAGAATTACCTTAGTTTTTAAATACATTTTGCACGTAGTTTATAAATCTTAGTATGAATTCGTTCCTTGTGCATTTCTATAAAATAACCAGAAAATGATTTTTTAATGACGTGATAAAATTATCTTTTCCATAATTTATAGTTCTCATATTTTTATATAAAATATTGCAATGACTTAAAACCTCGTATCGTACGTATCGTATATTATGTAAGCATACATAACTGAGCGTAAAATATTCTATACTTAGTTGAAAAATAAAAAAATAGAACTCATTGAAGGAACCTCAGGAGTGATGTGAAATTATATACAAAATATATTATGTAACACGCCATTACTATGTCCGTTGAACAACTTAGCTCGTGCATTTCCTGAAAACATGAAATTCACATCTATTATTTGTAAAATCAGGCGAAAGAACGAAAAGACTAGAAATTAATTCAAAGCTGGTTGTCTCTTTAATAATTTATGTTGTTTTATAATATAACAGACATAAAAATCCAAGTATGATAATAAAAATGCAATTTTAGTTTATGTAAATGTCTGACAAACAATTTGACTCCTGAAGCGGTCCGTAGATGGTACAGAAGTGCAATAAGAATATTCATATGTTCAAATGTTCAATATCCACTCTGCCCATTAGTGTAGTATACGGTCACCAAAACTGACAAGTAACCAGGGTCGTCTGATATAGTTGAAGTTTAGTAAGAAACCAATGAATGTTCCTAATGAAATTTAATTTGATAAATGACCTGTTTGTTTTCTATTAATTAAATTAAACTTTATTCGAAAACATCCATCGGTTTCTTACTAAAATTTCAATTATATCGACGACCCTGGTTACTTATCACATTTGGTGACCGTACGTTACACTGATAGGCGGAGTGGATATTGAACATTTAAATATTCTTAGTGCAAGTCTGTATGTAAAAAGGCTGGCAAGTTTATATTGTAAACGCGCGTAAAAGAAGTCCAGAGCAAAGGTATGTCACCTTTAAATAATTTCACAATAAGGTAGATAATTTGTAGACACAGTGTACTTACATTGTGACCGGTATTCGTTTAGCATCTCGTCTCGTAGAGGCCTGAGCGTCCGATGTAGCGCACCCATTTAATAACATCGTGGTCCGAGTAGTTCAGCTTAGGCTCGAACACTTTCAGGTAGCGAACCTAGAAGAGACACATGGTTTAAAATACAAAACATCCACATTTCGTCAGTTACGTAATCTGATAGACGTCGAGAGTATTCACGTCAAAGAGCTACTATTAAGAATTTCCTAATGTAAAAATAACCTATAACAGGTTACCCGACCCGGAGATTGAACCGAGGTTCCTAATCTCTATCCTCATTCAGCCACTACTGGTCAAAGGCCTCCTACACGCAACACTACAAGGACAAGTTCTGTACTTTTTGCATTCAGCGAATTTCTAACTTCACCAGTTCGTCAATCCACCTTGTATGCAACTCTAAATCGTCACCGTAACTGTACGGTGACGATTATTAAACAAATATTATTATCACATAAATATCTTGATATTATTATTAAACAATTAATTTTTTATTTACGAGATTTTCACTGGAAAATCTCGAAAAAAAAAAAATTCTTTTCTTTTTCATTTGTATGTTGTGTAGAAAACCTCGTAAAGCACATTTGAACGAACGTGTTCAGTTCTAAGATGCTTCTAAGGCCTCCTATTGATGATAGTGAGAACGTCGGAGAAGTCAATGACGGCCATTCTTCAGACAGGTTTTCACTGCACGGCGACGAAATGGAACTTCAACTTTGCAGCCTATTCTTATTTTTCTTAAACAAATTTGGAATTTCTGTTCGGGAGGGATTAGAATCATTACTACTGGCACTGAATCCATTGTGAAATTATCGAAATCAAGTCATTTATTCGCACTAGGCTGAGAATCAGCACCTTTTGAACGTCAAAATTACATTATGATTTTACGGTCTCATCGCCATACATTTTTCTGCTGACTCTGTAACCTAGTTTAGGCCGACGATGAGCGTCATAATTTAGCATAATAAACTACCATGACTAACGAATTAAAATGTAGTGAACTTATAACTGTGTAGCTATCAAAAACTGAGAGAAATAATCGCCTTCGACTCTAGTACTGTCACTTACTCTTAACTTAAATAAACTTAACTAATTAGTGAAACGTGTTTCTCTATACGAACTGGGCCGGCAGTCTCGACATATCTAGCGACAAAAATCGGTCGTTAAGTCCAATCGATGTCAAATTTCTTTAATAGATATTCAACCTTATACTTTGGAAATAAAGTTGAAAATCTATTAAAGGAATTTGACATCGATACGACTTAGCGACAGATTTTTGTCGCTATCTAATGTCGAGACTGCTGGCCCTGGCCCTGCAGTCTCGACATTAGATAGCGACAAAAATCTGTCGCTAACTCGTATCGATGTCAAATTCCTTTAATAGATTTTTAACTTTATTTCCGAGGCATAAGGTTGAAAATCTATTAAAGAAATTTGACATCGATTGGACTTAACGACCGATTTTTGTCGGTATCTATGTCGAGACTGCCGGCCCTGAACTTACAAACCTTATCGATAAATCAGTGTATGGAGGTAACTACTACAACCCGTACAATGACTTTGACAGTCCCCCAAAACGCACGCGAAATGTTTTCGTTACGATGCCCCCTCCGCCTTGACTTACCTTGAAGCCTGATGGTGCGAAAGGCACCTCGAATCCCATGGAGATGGGCGGCCTGGTCCACTTCTTCTTGGTGTCTGTCTCCAACAGCTCGATCTCAGCAGACAGCTGCGTTTCCTTCATGCCTGCCATACGCTTTATCCTGGCAAAAATCGCGTCATCAGGGTGAATAAGTAAGTTACCGTGGCCCTGGCGCACAGGCAACTGAAGGAACACAGAACTAAAGACTTGGCTAAAAGGTCTTAGCAACCAGGCCATAAAAAATACTTATTACAAAAATGAAGGAACACGGGTGGGTTTTAGTCAGTAAGAGTCTGACACACCCTTCCGCTCCGCCCAGAGCGGGAGAGGTCATTTGACGATGTCCCACGCAAAAAAAAGGGAGGGTGAATAAGTAATGTAGAGTCTTACAAGTCTTAAAGTAGATATTTTAAAATGTCAAAGTTTCTGCCTACCTACGGGGGTACGCAGAAACCTGAGAGAAAAACGCGAGAGATCGTTTTAGTAATTGAGTCTTCAAAAGCATTTCGGACTGAATGTTTTTTAAAGTCTGTTCCAAAAGTATCTTATGAAAATATAAACAATTGGATCAGAAAACGTACCTGTGGATGACAATTTGTAGAGCCACTTACAAATTGAGTGCTTTCATTTGATTATTTGAATATGAAAACCCGAAATTCTAATTTTAAATCAACTAACATGATGTGACAACTGACATGTTTTTCATTTGAAAATATACTGAGTTAATTCTTAATAACTTCAATTTTCTTTGATGATTTTTTAATTACAATTTAATACAATAATTGTTGGAAAAAGTGATAACATAGAAAGTTGAAACCTTTTAATACCGATGAATGAGTAATCCAGCACCCTAATTGCGTAACACACTATCTACCACGATCTGAATTATTTTGAAGTCTATTGCTAATCCATTGCTTCTTAAGTTCGAAAAATTTGTTTGTTCAACAACGTAAATAACGCAATGAATTTTATTGAACTGTCAAAATTAAAGCTATTCCTACTGTTAGTGTGTTATGCAATTACCCCGCTGTATGAGTCCCAATAAATACTTTTTCTTTCTTTCTTGATTGAGTAATAATTTAACCGGGTTTGTTTACACTTTCATCAAATACATTTGGAACAGACTATAGTTCAAGAATAATAACTTACTTCCAAACAATAGCATTTTCCGAAGCCTTATACTTGGCCTTCCCCTTCAAACAGATAAGCTGCACTCCGCTGGTGTTCAGCGGTGTTGGAATCTTTACTTCGATCTTCTGTCCGAGCAGGGATGGCTTGAAGTTACTCTTCAGCACTACTTTGACCTCCATCTTGGTGCGGCCCACTTCACGAACTAGGGGGATCACGCGGAATGGTAGAGATATGTCCTTAGTGGTGCGGTATCTGTTATTAAAACAAAGAAGTATTATGACTGACTGACAAAGCATAGCTTAAGCCTTTGAAGAGAGAAACATCAGTGGGTAGTTGAAAAAGATGTTCTTTAAATGATGTAGAGTAACTAAACGTTGAATTTTTGACACCTGAATGTAGACCAATGTGGTGCTAAAGCATGTTTGTTATCAAAGTCTCTGGCCACAGGGAGATTTCTCCATAAATAATCTGATCAGTTTGCAAATATAGTTTTCTTATGGTTTTATTCTTTTAATGAAGTGTGAATGTGTAATTCAAAGGAGTACTTCTTCTTTCTTCTTTGAATATTTGGCATGGTTTCCACTTTTCGCCTGATTTAAAATCGCACCCTGTGAACGGGCGCCGTCAGTAGGGACTGGTCATCTCTTAGCTCCCACGACTTATTTTAATTTAATTTAATATTTGAATTGTTTTATATTTTTATTACGGACGCTTTAAGCGTTCTGCAATGTTCTCACATGCATAATTTCAACATGAATGATGTAACCAATATGTTGTAACCATATTTTGATTTAAAAGAGTGTCCGTGGAGTTTCTTGCCCATTCTTCTCCATAGGTACCTACTATGCTTTGGAATGGGCAACTAGCTTCATCTTCCTGACCGACCGACCCCTTGACAATTCAAAAGTGCCTGTAATTGGTTTATTTGAAATAAATGCTTTGAGTTTGAGTTACGATTTATTCTTTCAATTAACTTTTAAATTGTGACGAGAAACATACAAATAACTACATATTTCTTTTAAGTTTTAGGTACTAACCTCATAAGTTCGAACTCTCCATCAGGCGGTATGAAGGAGATGGAGTGCTCCGTCTCGAACTTGCTGAGTTTGACACACTGGTGGAACTGGCAGTCGTCGATCACGACCACAGGCTTGCCAGAGCGCGCCGGGTCGCTGTCCGTATTGCCAGAAATACCCCCTGCTCAATAATAATATTATACAATTAATTACATCATTTGATAGATAATACATTCTAAGGTCGGCATGAAAATGTTATTTTATAAAAAAAAAAACACTACAAAGTCAAAATTTACTGTTATTTCGGAAATCGACGGCCAAAAAATGCCAAAGACACCGTAATTTTTGTAAAAAAGTGTTTTATTTTTCACTTTTTAGTTGTGTTACCCACCCCACACAAATTCTTATACAACTACTTGCTATGTGAATAACAGTGACAGAAAGTTATAACACCACAAAGTGGATTAAATATGTTTTATTGAAGCTAACTCAAAAACTGCTCAAGCAAAGTGAATAAAATTTATATAGGGCCACCGCGCGGGCTTTTCGCTACCAAATGAAAAAAAAATCGACCCAGTAATCACGAGGAAACCAGTGTAAATAAATAAAAGAAAAAAAAAATACTTGCCGAATGAATAACCTCCTCCTTTTTCTGAAGTTGGTTAAAAAACACAAATTTCTTTAATTTTATTTTATTAATAGTTAATGATGAGAACATTTTGTAAGGATGGACCATGGATCCATTTAATAGCTTATTCTAACGCATTGGTGATTGACTTTATTTTCGTAAAAATACAGAAAAGTTAAATAAATTCTGACGGCGAATGATCCGAGATTTACATAAGCTTCTGGAAGAGAGATATGGGGGAACAAATTTAATAGAAAAGCACGTAGGTTCTCAAATGCTATATACAGCGTGTATCAGAAGGGTGTGGTCGTAAGGGTGGTGCAAAAAATCAAACTGAAACACTTTTTTCATTGGACGAATATTAACACCATTAAATTCCATAAAAATTAAGACACCATTAAATATGCCCATACAATTCTGATAAATGCTATATTGTTTAGAACTTCGGTTAATCTGTGATAATTTTTCTTTATTTACTGTTCCAATAAAGGCTTGGAAGAGAAAATTATAATCAATTTGTAAAAACAAAGAGACTTACCATTGCCTTTTCCCTTAGCTTCCATAACAATCTTGTCATTGATACCAAACTTGCATTCTGGCATGCCAGAGAGGTAAGACTTCATCACCACCTTGCCTGCAACGTGGGCTGACAAAACTTGACCTGGATAGTAATAGACAGGAATTTTTGTTAACTGTAGTTTAAACATATTTTTAATATGACTGACAGATATGTTGCTGGGCAGTCTGAAGCGTTGTTTCTTTCTCAGCATTAACACTATAGGTTTTTAAGGTCCAACTTCAAATGCTATATTTACATCAATTAATTAACAGTATTGATTGCAATTTGCTTATATTATTGTTATAATAAAGCCAATATAGGTTATTAATAAAAATATTCTTCCTTTAATCATTTGCACTCTTATTGAATACATACATGGCTTACGTATCAGGTGGTATCTTTTAGTACAAAACAATATCAAATCAAAATATTTTATTTCACATAAACCTACATGGGCCCTTATGAAATGTCAGAAGCTAGGTGCACGGTGACAATTGGTTGTTTTCTATGGAGAAGAGCCGACAAGGAACTCCACGGTTACTCTTTTAAAAATAAGGGGCTTTTGCAATGTTTCAAATTACAGTGTTGATAGGTATGGGAGGACAGTGTAGGCCTGTCAACAAGTACCAAGTTACATTGTATAAGGTAACTTACCTTGTGGTGACATTAACAGGTTGACATACTCCAGTACATCTAGGAACAGCTCATTGCGCCTGTATTTGATGCCTTCCCGACGCCACCCAATCTGGCCTGTCACCTGCACAAAAATAAAACGATTGAAAAAATTCTAACTACATTTTGTAACTGAATGGTTCCATTGTACTAGAATGTCTTCTGTAGCGATAGGTACTTGATACAACAACTGCCATAATCACCGTTTAATGTTTAAACCTTGGTTAAAGCAATAAGCAAGCATAAGGGCGAATTTCTCCAAATTTTATAACTAGATTAAGGGGGCTCATTGTTTGATCAGTAGTCAAACATACTAATAGTTAAAATGTGTTAGTTAAACTAACAATTTCTTAAAAATTACATAAGTATGTTGTTTGACAAATGGTTAAGCTAACTATAGTTAAAAAAATTGTCAAATTGCTATAAACCAAAGCCAAGCATGGTTAACTATTTGTAAGTTAACCATGCGTAGACAGAGTAGTTAAACACTTGACTTTAACTATGGTCAAGTGACTAATTGTTAAATTGACTAATGGTCATTTGTAACTATGTATCAAACAACGAGCCCTAAGTCTTGTCCTGACAATAAATTTTGAATTTATGACAGTTTTTCCGTACTGGAACTGTCAGACGTCAATTTTATTCTATGGATAAAAGATATGTACCTGACTTTGGTAAAATCAGCCCTAAGAATACTAACCTGTGAAGTGATTTGAGCTTGTTCCTCTTTGGAAGCAGACTTGATGCCTTGCTGGGTAATGAAAGTCTTCAGAACACCAGTGTCTGAGTTCTGAGGGTAGCCAAAGTCCAGGATTTCTGTAAATTAATGAAGTAATTAGTTCATACTTTCTTTTATATTCATATAATATTATATTTTTTACAGAGTAACCATGGAATTTCTTGCTGGCTCTTCTCCATAGGAAACTACCAATTGGAACCATGCACCTTGCTTCTGACATTTCATAAGAGCCCATGTAGGTTTATGGGAAACAAAATATTTTTTTTATGAAACCATGCCAATGGTATTCAGAAATACAAAAATTACTATCAACAACTATAAAAACTGCCTTGTTCATTGTGATTCCTATGTCTTAATAAGTTAGCCTTAAAATGTGTTATCTTATCATGCACGGGCGAGCATTACTAACTGCTTTTGAATACAGGAAATGGGTCCATGTCATGTAAAAGCATTTTGTAGAGTATTAGGTACGTGTCAAAATCGAATCGTTTATTTCAAGTAGGTCATTTAAATGCACCTTTGAACATCAAATTTTACAAGAAAATAGAATTGATTCTTGATGCCCCTTCCAACAGGTAGTTTTATATGGAGAAGACTTTTCTTCTAATAAGAAGCGGTAGTCAATTAACACATTAATTGGTTATTTCTTTTCTAAGGTACTTGTAGGTATGCATGAGGGTGACTGAATTAAGTAAATTATCATACACAATAAAAAAGAACACTTAGGCTCTTTCAGAACACTCACCGTCAAGCAGCTCATAGATGAGTACAAAGTTGTTCTTGATGTTCTCCTCTGAGATCTTGCCGAAGTAAGACTGCATCACATCGATGATCTTGAGCAGAAACTCAAACACCATAGCTGCATTCACATTCTGCTTGGTCACAGCTGCCAGCCAGATGTTGGCTCGCTGTAGAATAAAGTATTGAGCATAGCATAATCAGCCTATAACGTTCCCACTGCTAGGACACAGGCCTCCTCTCTGTGAGAGGGAGTGGAACGTAATCCACCATGCAGGCCCAGTGCCAGATGGTAGATGTCACATGTCTTTGAATTTTTGGTTCTAGGACATTTTTCCTCATGATGTTTTCCTTCACCGTTTTGAGAGCAGTAGTGATGAAATAATTACCTGGGTTCGAAACCAGGACCTATAACTCTTAAGTCAGAGCCGTTACCAGTGGGCCACCACTGCTCTGCAAGTATTGCGTGAATTGAGATAAGAGCTAGGCTGTGGCACCTGATAGATCATTAGAATTCTCTGAACAGGACAAAATAGAATGGGACAAACCATTTTTATTGTGGTAACCATGTTTCTTTTATATTAGGTTTAGAGATAATGTGTAAAAATACATAAATTAAATTAAAAACGCCCCCTTTTCTTAGTATTTATTATTGTAAGCTATGAAATCTTTAATATTTATTTCCAGCCATTTCTTGTCATAGTTAGGTACCTACATGATTTTTATGTAATTGTAGTACTTTTTTACAAATCAATATTCTGACTAACTTGCATCACTTACCTTGATGTGAAAGAAGGAAGTTCTGGCGATGTTGGTGACGGGCGAACGCACTTGCTGCCTCGCATGGATAACATTCACTCGAAACGCGTCCACGGCATTCCGCCCTATATCGTCGCGGTACACCCGTGAGATCAGGACTTCGCCCTTGTGGTTGTACACGAACAGGCCCCCAATCATCTTGATTTAGACCTGAAAACATGCGCAGCCCCTTTTAAGTTCTAGTTACACTTCTCCACTTCAATTCATATCACTCGCCGAAAGCAACGTAATGATTTTTCGGTCTGGTGATCTGCCAAAATCTACCCGCAAATTATCGTTCATATTATACGTCAAATCTCAACCGCGTAAACGCTGAGATAGTACTCGAAGAAATTGGGCTGATTATGAATCAATAGGGCAGGATACGGCCAATAAAACACCAGATTTGATACCGACTACAGAGAAATGCAAACGTCAATTGAACTCACCTACGATACTGCAGATAGTAACATTAGTTTTGTAAATTATTTTAATATACTCAAACTAACGTAAAATACAAAATTATCTCATTTTGATTAAAATTCTCTGCAATAGTAAAGTGACGATACCCGCCCCCAAAAATGAAACGTCAATAGAATAGAATTCTCCAAATCTACACAGATAACTTATATATTTTTTTCCACAGCAACACAAGCGGCAGCGATAGTGATGTAAATGGATGTAACAGTTTAGTATTTTAAAACCGGTATTCTTAAAAATGTACAACGAAAGCACTCAGTATAATACAGGTAATTATTTAAGGTGCTTTTCCAAGCTTGGTGACCATGGCAAAAATCACGAATGTTTTTGCGGACGGAAAGTTCTGTTTTGAATTATTAATTTCGGACTTAGACCATTTTAATCTACCTAAACTTTTGGATCATCTGTAACACTCGTCTGATAATAAGTGCGGATATTTTTTTTAGTTAACTTTTTTTCAATTCAACTGCTCTCAGCTATTCGTTGAAGTTTGACATCCAGTTGTTATTGTCTGATGCTACGGCTACACTGTCGCGATAACGCGAACTACACTTCGCGCGCTCTCTGTTATACAGCGAGACGCCGAGCGGGGTACGAAAGAGAGCGCGCGAAACGTAGTTCGCGTGATCGCGACAATGTAAGCGTAGCATTATCAGACATCACGCCCGTATTCGGCGTAGGGTTAGGCAGAAGTGTATTAAACTACACCCACAATTCGCCAGTCATGTTATAATACAATACAATATCTTTTAGACAAAACACATAAATACTTTAAAGTTTAATGGAGATGCCCCAGTAATCACCAGTGTTTTTATACTTAAGTGTGTTTAAAACGTTAACTACATCACGAGGGATTACATATTAGAAGCTAAATAAGCGAGTACATTTTCTAACTCATCCTACATCCTAACCTAGGTCATGGTCTACCTGTGTGCCAAATTTCATCAAACACTATTTAGTCGTTAAGGCGGGAAAAGTTAACAGACAGACGGGCGGTCAAAGTAACTTTCGCTTTTAAAATATTACTAGCTTCTGCCCGCGGCTTCGCCTGGCTGGATGTCGGAAATTATCCCACGGGAGCGTCCTACCGGTATAAAAGTATCCTAACATCCAAATCCATTTTGCTGTTAAAGCATGAAAAGGTAACAGACAGACATATTTATTAATTAAAAATCCCCTAGTGAGATATAAAGATGTCCGTAGGTATGTCCGTGGCATCACAGCGGGCCCTATCAGAATATCAGCGCTGCGGTTCTTATTTTTTTTAATATCGCAGCATTATGCTGAGATAGGAGCCTTTTTGGCCTCGCACAGGTCTCTCATTTTTTACTTGTTTATTGTTGTTTTTACTGTTAATGTTGTTAGTTTTAAATGCCCCTTTTTATTATACTTATTTTTACTCTTATGTATTTCCTGTACGTATCCCAAATAAAATGTTTCTTTCTTTCTTTACATACAGATAATAAATGCAAATAATCATTTTTTTTATTAATCTGGTTTTTATGATTCTAAATGTCTGACTTAAAAATAATAATAATAATTCATTTTAATATTATCACCATTAATTTGAAATACTCTAGCACCGCCATTGCCCACGTAATACCTACATATTAACTAATTTATTATTATTTTGCTAGCATTAATGACATCCTCCGTCGTGCTCTTGTCACCGCCCGGCTGCCAGCTGTTCTAGAACCCAATGGCTTGGCACGCGACAGTGGTAAGAGACCAAACGGAATGACCATAATGCCTTAGAAGTTAAGTCGGCCTTTGGTGAGGGATGCAACATGTGTCGACACCCTTACGCCATCCCATCTTCCAAGCACGGCGGGCTGTGCTGGGGCGGCTGCTGCAGGTGCGGAAAACCTCAAACGGCGTAAATATTCCAATCTTATTGGGAGTTATATGTTCGAGCCGTTTGGGGTTGAAACACTAGGGCCGTGGGGTCCGAGTGCCCACTTAGTTTTTCGAGACATTGCCAAGCGCAAGCGGTAGGTCGACTCTTCGCGTGACCAGACGGCTGGCCTATTTTTTGCCTAAGAAATCGGCATTGCCATACAACGTGGCAATGCAGCCAGCCTTTTTGGGCACTTTTCCTGTGGACAACGATGCGGACGAATGTTTGATGCTCTATTATTTTTTTATCTCCCTTAGTTATTTTATAATTTTAAATTGTAATAGCTTTTAAGCGGGAAGACCGATTTTAATGAAAAAAAAAAATACTAAAAAAAATATTACCTCAAGATACGAACTCTGACTATAATATTTCAAATTCCTTAAATCTCTTATAAAGAGGTACACAAAAATTACAATTAACAATGATAATTGAAATTCACATGAGTGTAAGTATATTAAAATCATCCCCTATTTTACACCCTTCGGGGATGATTTTACAAAAACACTGAAACATGTATTGTTTTATTTCTTACCAAAAGTATTAATGTATATTTTCGTATCCTTAACTTTAGAAATGCTAAGTTTCCCATATAAATTTTACACCCCTTACGGTATATCACCCCTTTAGATTATTTTTGAGACAAAAAGTAGACTATTATGTTATTCCCCAGAATGCCATCTATCTCCTTGCCAAATTTTATCGAAATCCGTTCAGTGGTTTAGGCGTGAAAACGTAACATACAGACAGACAGAGTTACTTTCAAATTTATAATTATAGATAGTATAGTATGGATAGTCAATATCATTAAGACATTAATTACTTGTTACTTGTTAATGAGTTTTTAATGACCCAAGTTTCACAGACGTTCAGGTTATGCACAT
This sequence comes from Dryobotodes eremita, assembly GCA_917490735.1. Lineage (NCBI taxonomy): Eukaryota > Metazoa > Arthropoda > Insecta > Lepidoptera > Noctuidae > Dryobotodes > Dryobotodes eremita. The sequence goes on along the minus strand of OU823254.1, from coordinate 2,868,567 downwards.
AGGTAATAATTAGTGCATTAGTGAGCTGATAAAATATTTTATGATTGTACTATGGATCCAAAGTAAGTAAATATGTTAGGACCTGTGTGCTGTATGCAAATGGGATTCCTCAAGAATGACCATTGTTTTGAGCGGAAGTAAAATATGATTACATCGCATTATTTTCGAGGAGCGAGCTAACTATACCTACTCCTGAAATAGCGAACTGTGTAAAGTCCTACTTCGAGCTTCCATGGTAAAGCCACAATATTACGATGCACAATAAGAGTAGGTAAGGTAGGTAGGTAGGTAGGTAGGTAGGTAGGTAGGAGATAAGAGTTATAAGAAACTATATCATTAGGTATGATATAGTTTCTTATAACTCTTATCTCTTTGTCGATAACTTATTAGATCAATCATTGGTTTACCTAAAGCAGAGATGTTACGGAAGTCGTTTTACCGGAACCGAAACCGGAATCGGAGGTTTTAAATTTGATTGATCTGAATCGGAATCGTAACCGGAACAGGGGGTGGAACTAGAAGAAAGATGTGTTAAGGGAAGGCTTAATGAAACAATAGAAATCTATATCTATATCTATATCTATACATATAATAAAATTGTAGAAAAGTGGTGTCTGTACAATCGAAATATATAAAAAAAAAGTAGCAGGGGTTGTTATTATATCGATGCCGAACCCGAGATTGTAATAAAATTTTTTTTTGTCTGTTTGTCTGTTTGTCGGTTTGTATGTTTGTCTGTGAGTTTGTGCACGCTAATATCAGAAACGGCTTATTCGATTTAGATGCGGTTTTCACTAATATATTGTAGTAAGCTTCACTTAACATTTAGTGTTTATTTCATGTCAATCGGTTCATAAATAAAAAAGTTATGTCAGTTTAAAGAATCACGGCGAACATTTGTTAAGGTATTCTATCAGAGTACGTACACGCCTCGCGCCTGCGCGTCCGTGGCTATATAAAGCGCGTTGAGAGCCGCGCCGCTGCCCTCCATCCTGAATGCACGCAGCAAATTGTCACTTAGGTGCAAATTGCGCATTTACACAGCGTGCATTCGCCCCATCATGACCTATGCGAGCGTAGTATTTGCACAAGCGAAGCCCCATCACATCCATAGGATGCAGACCCTCCAAAACCGGTTCCTCCGCAGGGCAACCGGTGCCCCTTGGTTCGTTCGGAATGAAAGTCTCCATCTCGACCTTAAAATCCCGACCATCAGTCAGTTCATGAAACGCCTATCCAAGCGTTTCTTCGACTCCGCCGCCACTCACCGCAACCCTCTGGTTGTCGCGGCCGCCAGTTATGTCCCCTCCCGAATCAGTCGTACCCGCCGTCCCCGGCATGTCATAGTCGACCCCGATGACCCCATAACCCTCCTCCAGGAGAGCAGTAGGGCCACCAGTACAGTGCACAAACACAGACCGCCATCGTTCCGACCTCGCCGACGAGGTCCCACGCGACGACCCCCCCGCATCCGTTCCCCCCGTCCCTAGTCCGATGAGGCCTCAGCCCGCGCCGTAGCTGAGCCTGTAGCTTTAAATTCCCCGATTAATAATCATGATATTATAAACCCTTTGATCCAGCCCGTCCCCAATTTCGCGCTGCCCTCTCCCGATGACGCCCTAAGCCGAGGTCCGTACCCCACAGGGGGTGCCCTTAGCGTGCGGTCATCTAGCTTGTAAGTTTAGTTTAAATTTTTCCGCTCCTGGCTGGAGGCCCTTTACAGTAAAATCCAAAAGGCAACCACAGGACAGTCCGGTTAAGCAGCCACGACCCCCAGTGGTCAAAACTGCGAGTTGCCCTACTTAAAAAAAAAAAAAAAACGCGCCGCTGCACAGTATTGCTTTTGCTTCAAAAAACGGACATCCCCATTTTATTAGCTTATTCGATAAAACAGGTCATTTTAAAAGCAAGACTAGAACACCCGAGTGACAATTTTGCCCCAATCTGGAGATATAATTTTTTTAATTTTTTTTCTATGGTTTCCATAAAAACCATAGAAATCGCTATAACTTTAGATCCAATCGGTTTTTGTTATATCTTTGATTGCAATTACTTGATGCTTTATATTAAGTAAATTATCAAGCAAACTCTAAATTTTTATCGTTAACCGGAAGTGAGTAACATCAAATTTTACATATTATCGATTTTATTTTTTTATGGGCTTATTTCATGGAATTTGGATTCAATATCAAGACAAGCTGTTGCTTTGGCACTAAGAAGTACCTATTTAAAATATCATATCCAAATCTTATGGTATCTAGAATTTACAGGATTCTGAAATTTTGGCGCTAGGGTTGACACAAGTCGTATTTAAAAACATGTTTTATTATTGAAAAAAAAAACAACATGATAATGGGGCCCTGTTCCCGATACCGATGGGCTACTATTTTTTTATATTTTTAAATTGTTTATATGTATTTATTTTTAAGAAATGTTTAAAAATGTAAAATAATATGTTTAAAAATAAATAAAGGACATAATAACATGTTTATCTGAAAGATGTTACAATATCATTGATTTTCACATTGTTAATGATAAATCCAACTATTTTTATATTATTTTATAAATAATTAAAAACAAATTAAATTAAAATGAATAAACAGAATTATAATGCTAGTAATCCTACTAGTTTTATAAATGTACAATTTTTTAGCCTTTTAGATATTTGTTTGGATATTTATTAGTTTACTAATGGTGCCGATTCTCTTGTCACAAAATTCTCTAAACTAGACTAAAAATCACAAAAATTTTGTTTATTCCTGTCAAACGACGATTTCCCATTCTGAAGTAGACTAAAGTGACACAACTTAACTACAAGTTTGACATCACTAAGATGGCACTGAGTTAGTAATTTAGTGAAAGTGGCAATTTTGCTATTCTGAATTTGACATTTTTCACCTATAATTTTGGTTACCTAACTATATCTGACTATTTTTAATCGCGAATAAAAAGGTGTGGAATAAAATTAGTTGTCATGAACTAAAATTCACCACAACACCTCGACTTCAGGACGCGTAGCATGACCATTATAGAAACGGGTTTTGTCGACGGAAGAATAGACAAAAATGACGATCCGTGAAGACAGTACGACGGCAGCAAAGTAGAAAGAGTCAACTGCATTTTTTACGAAATTCAGTAGTTTATTCACGTTTTTCTTTTATTTTGCTTATATCTCGAAAATGGTGTGTCCGATCGCAAAAATAATGAAAATTTCGACCCCCTTTATGAAACCCTTAGACCCCTAAATCTAAACATGTAGGTAATACTTTTTCACATTTTCCATACAAAAAGTGAAAAATTCCATTTTTCCATTCCATTTTTATACTTTGCGACCGTCGAGTAAACAGTTTTCTACTGTCTTTAGCATGGCGATTACAATATCAAATTGTCTTCACTACCTTAGACAACTGACAGTTGTCAGTGTGATTTTGACGTTTGGGATAGAAAACTTTCTTCTGAAATAGTCTACATATAAAAAGATCTAGACAACGATCGGTAAAACAAGAGACAAAATTACGGATTTTAGAAGGATTTTATCGGTGCGATGTCAAAAATAGAGAAACGAAATGTCACTTTGTATGGAAATAGCTATGTCTTGTCTTCCAAGAAATAGAAAGCGTCATGACGCGTTAAAAAAAAGGCGTAGCATGCTACGCCTTTTTTTTAACGCCTGCAGGTGCAAAAACAGTAATGTATCTCTTTTTTCTTATATTTTGCTTATATCTCGAAAATAGTGTGTCCTATCGCAAAACTGATGAAAATTTCGAACCCCTCTACGAAACAAATACACGCCTAAAACTTTACATGTAGGTTATTATTTTTCATATTTTCCATACAAAAAGTGGAAAATTCCATATAAAACACGTCGAGGCTGCCCCAATGCGCGCCTCCGGCATTAAAAAAAAAATCACGGGCTAGGGCAAACAAGTACCACGTGGAGTCGCGATTGTCAAATTAAATTTTAATTGCGTCAAAATTATTTTTAAATTTAGAGATATTTTCGTAGGTCTAATAGATTTAGGTGGTGGAAAGTAGCTCGAAATAGTTCGTGTAAGGTGTGCTTCACCCTGTTCATCTCTGAACTTGGCTTGACATGCAAAAAAAGCATGAAAAAACATTAGTATAAATAATTACTTTACTTTAGTTGTATGTTTAGTTCGATGTAAAAATAATAAAAATATATAGGAACATTATTTGTAAAATTTATGAGAGTGGGTGGTAATATGTATACGTAGATAAGTATTATTCTATGTTAAATTGAATCCAACATAAAATTTAAACCGATAAACAAAAATTATTATTTTTTGTGAAGTGATGACCCTAAAATCAAAATTATCAGAAAAACTTTAGAAATGAATTACTCCTAGATACCGCGAGATATGGATGTGTTTTTTTTTTTTAGTGATTGGTTGGGATCTGAGTATGATTTACAATAAATATTGAATCCAACTAAGCAAAGATACAACCATGAAAAATCAAAATCTAAAAACACAAAAAAAGCATATTTCTTTACATCTGTACTAGTTAGTACTCTTTTGTATTTTTTTTTTAAATAGCTTTTATATAGTTTTATTACACATAATAAAGAAAAGGGTAAAATAATGCGTCATGTTTTTGTAATTAATTAATTTAGAAAAGTTTAAAAATAAATTAAACATTTTTTTACTCGTGTTTGGTGTAAAATTGGCACACGGGTATTTTACTCTTACTCTTAAAATAACCTGCTCTATCGGATAAGTTGATAAAAAGAGGATGTCCGTTTTTCGAGGCAAAAACAACACTGTGCGCTGCCATAAGGATTCAGTTATTCGTAGCGAACGCACGTATCCTGGAGAGTATAAGCGAATAGTTTCATTCGATTATTGCGATTCACTTGAATACTGACTGTTTGCATATTTCATTTATTTATATTTTAGGGTTTTTAGGTTAGGTTATTTTTCTTAATTTTCTTTAAAATTTTGTAAATAAATATTGTAAGTATTTTTAGGCGGTTCTTTCCTTGATTTTTGGGTATTTACTTATCTTAATTTTTATTTAGGGTTTGTAAATAAATATTGTAAGCATTTGTTATAGGTTAGGCATTTCTTTCCTGGATTTTCGGTATACTTATCTTAATTTGTATTTAGGGTTTGTATATAAATATTATAAGTATTTGGTATAGGTTAGGCATTTCTTTTCTTGATTTTCTTTATTAAGTATAAGTTTATTAGGTAGTAAGTACTATTTTATTGTAAGAATGCCTCGAAGAAGATCCAACCTCTCCCAATGTAGCAGAAATGCTAAAAGGATGAGATTAGTTCGATCACAGGAATCTGAGGAAGGTCATGAGGCAAGGCTCTCTGCAACTCGGGAACATCAGGCTAGGTTTCGTGCTGCAGAGACTTCGAGTCAGCGGGAATCTCGACTGAGTTCAAATCGTTCTCGAATGATGACAACTCGAAATAGGGAAAACGGGGACTCGAGGCTAACTGATGAACAGTGTTTGATATTTGATCGGGTGTGCCGCAGCGTTGATAGTACTTTGGGAGAAATGCTATTTGTAGATGCACCCGGTGGAACGGGTAAAACATTTCTTACTAAAGTTATTTTGGCGAAGGTACGAAGCCAAGGTAAAATCGCGCTTGCTGTCGCTTCATCAGGCATAGCAGCCACATTGTTGCCAGGTGGGAAAACTGCTCATACAATGTTCAAAATTCCGATCGATTTAGACCGCACAGAAAGCCCTGTTTGTAATATTTCAAGAAACAGCGATAAAGCGAAGGTTCTTCGTGATTGTAGCCTTATTATATGGGATGAGTCCACAATGGCCCATCGAAAAGCAGTAGAAGCAGTAGACAGAACGTTGCGTGATGTCAAGCAAAATGATCAACCCATGGGTGGCATTACTATGCTCTTTTGTGGCGATTTTCGTCAGACTCTCCCTGTAATACCACGTGGAACAAGGGCTGATGAAGTTAGAGCCTGCCTAAAGAGTTCTCGACTGTGGCATTACATTATCCCTTTGCATTTGACAATAAATATGCGTGCGCAAATTGGAGACAACGAAAATGCTCAAGAATTTTCAGATTTGCTACTTGAGATTGGTAACGGTGTGTATCCGCAGGAACAAGGAAAAGTTGTTCTTAATGAAAACCTATGCAACATAGTTTCATCAATGCGTGACCTCATATCATCTGTGTATGGAAACACAACGCAAATACCAACTTGCGAAAATTTCTGGCTTTGCGAAAGAGCTATTTTGACGCCACGCAACGACCAAGCAGCAACAATAAACGCTGAAATTTTGAGCTATGTTCTGGGGCATTATGTTGAGTATATCTCCATTAACAGAGTCATGGAAGAAGGAGAATCTACAAGCTACCCAGTAGAATTTTTAGAATCCCTCAATGCTCCTGGACTACCAGCACATAAAATAAAATTAAAAGTAGGCGTACCCATAATGCTTCTTAGAAATTTAAGCCCCCCAAAACTTTGCAATGGCACCAGGTTAAAAGTGACCAATTTACAACGAAATCTGATAGAAGCAGAGATTTTAACAGGGTGTGGAAAAGGTGAAAGTGTTTTCATTCCTCGGATTCCTCTCATTCCAAACAATTTTCCATTTAGTTTTAAACGAGTCCAGTTTCCAGTCAGCCTATGTTTTGCGATGACAATTAATAAAGCCCAAGGTCAGACGCTGAAAGTTGTGGGTGTAGATCTGAGTATCAGCTGTTTCTCGCACGGTCAGTTGTATGTGGCTCTGTCACGGGTTAGCAATCCTAGGAGCCTGTATGCTTTCATCCCCGATGGCCATACGTCAAATATCGTATACAGAGAAGCATTACTGTAAAGTAAATTTTTTGCTACCCAAACGACGGTATATTATTATGTAATTCAAAATATGCTGCCCAAAAAGTCACTATTCCACGCGGACGAAGTCGCGGGCACAGCTAGTAACTAAATAAAAATTAAAAATAGGTTAATTTAGCAAACTAACTTGACGCGTCTACCTAACATCCACAAACAAAACAATAAACTGACACTTCCGGACACTTCGAGCGCGAGCGTGTATAAAATAAACAAACATTACCCTGGCAACAAGTTAAAACATGTTTGTACACATGGCTACACATCAAGCTATACATTTCCAGTTTACGCTGATCTCGCACTGAACTGAAATCCTATACAATGCGAGATCAGCTTATACTGGAAATGTATAGCTTGATGTGTAGCCGTGTGTACACGTGTATCACTGCGTTTCGAACTCTGATTCAAAATTATCGGAACCGAAATCGGAATCGGAGGTGTAAAATTAATCGGAAGTTCCGACTTTTCGGAATCGGAACCGAAGCTCCGTAACATCCCTAGTTTACGATTTACGACTTTCGGTCCCATTGCAGGGGCCGAATGTATGGGTGTGTTTTTCTGATTTCCTATGTTGATGCACCTATATATGTATACGAAAATTGGAAACTATTTTTGCAAACCAGATTTTATTTACAAGTTTATTAAAAAAAGAATACTAGACAACGATATGTAAGTAATGAGCTTCATATTTCAAATCTTGCAATAAAAGACATAAGTACAAGACTATTAGTGATTCTGTGGGGTAATTGCGTAACACACTAACAGTAGGAATGGGTTTCATTTTGACAGTTCAACGACATTCATTGCGTTATTTACGTTGTTGAACAGACAAATTTTTCGAACATATGAAGCAATGGATTAGCAATAGGCTTCAAAATGATTCAGATTGTGATAGATAGTGTGTTACGTAATTAGGGTGCTGGTTTCATTCATGCAATGCAAAATCCTGGTCCATTCGGAGGCTGAGCATGTATCGCGCGACGATTCATGCGACAGACATGTTCTTCGAGTCGGCAGCTAGCTTCGTGTTTTCGGTCGGTATAGGACTGATACGTCTGCATTTGCCGGTCCAATCTCATATTATCAGTGTAGCCGCTCCAAAGTGCTTCAGCTACTGCGCTTGCGCGAGGCCATACCCTGGTAATATTAAAATATTGTTGAAATTTACATTATAGCACTTATAATCTATACCGAAGTTATGACGGTACCACCATTGTATAATAATATACTTCGCCAGGTATAGCATTCCGAGACACAGGGTAACACAAGCCTACGTCATCACCGCTGTGTTACCAGTAGTGTGTAATAATAACTCCCCAACCGGCTGTACTACCTGTGCGAATCCGATATAACAATGAGGTTTTAACTTACAATTACGTTGGTATATGTTTAAATTGAATTGTTTCATTTGATTAGAAAAACGAAACGACAATTTAAATGCTATAAATATATTTTTTATGGCTACTGAAAGTTTCCATAATTCGTGTTTTGTTGCAATAAAGTGATAACTGGATAGCAGTGTTGGGCACAATTGAATTATTTTTTTAATTGTAGAGGCAAACAATAACAATTTTTATTTCAACTAAATTAATTGCAATTAAATTAATTCAATTATTTTTTAATTGTGGATTGCAATTAAAATCAATTGCAATTAAATCTGTTAATTGTGGTTTACAATTAATTCAATTGCAATTAAAATTTTATTTGCAATTAAATGAATTGTTTTAAACAATCAATATTTAATTTAACTATGTAAGTATTTGACGAATGTAAATATGGCACCTGTGCTACACTTTTACGTAGTAATGTTCTGGCTTAAATCCAGGCTTTACATACCTTTGAGAATATTAAGGAGAATGCTCTTGTATTGTTTGCATTATTTTTTCAGTTACTGACATTTATTAATTGTTAACTGTAATTGTAAACGTGTATCAAACAATTAACAATTAATCAATTGTAATTGCAAATTTTTACAAGCACAAAATTAATTTAATTGTAATTGCAAAGTTTTACAAGCACAATTAATTAATTGTTCATTGCGATACGTTACAATTACAATTAATTATTTTAGTTGTTAGTTGCAACTAAATTTGGCAATTTAATTGTTAGTTGTTAATTGTTTTCACAATTCGTTTTTGCCCCACTCTGCTGGATAGTGACGTAAGCATGTGTCACTCCCGGAATGCCAGACCTTGCTTTTTAGACCATGGGTACCACCATCTATGCACGAACAACCTACCTGCTTATCATGTTATTGTCGTCGACGACTTCGCCCCACATGCAAGCTTCACCTCCCAGAATATCGCTCTCCTTTGATTCAGGGACAAATCCAGTGACTATTCCTCGCGGATCAACATCGTAGTATTTATACCAGTCTCCACCTCCACCGATATGATCTAAATACCACGAAGAAGAGTAAATGACTTTGTGACCGGCGACCAGGATCTGTAAAGTGATTTTCAAAACTGTAGGTAAAGTCAGTATATATCACGAAGACTATAATCTATTTACTAATATTTGAATTGGATTGGAATTTATGACAGTTAATTAAACTCACATCCCGCATTTCCCTGGGGTCTATATTTTTCCACACTTGCACGATAGTGCCGTTTGGCAGAGATACACCCTCATCAAAGACTTCCTGCAATAAAATATAATTGTTAGAACAAAAAGCATGCAAATACGGCACGGTTGGCGCAGTGGTTAAGCGATTGACTGGTGCGCCACGTGTCGCGGGTTCGATTCCCGCACGCAACAAATATTTGTATAACCTATAAGTAGTTGTTCCGGGTCTGGCTGTTTGTGTATGTGAGTTTAAATGTTTGTAAACGCACCCACAATACAGGAGAAATTCCTAGTGTGGGGCAAAGTATAAAAAAAGAAAAAAATATAGAAGCCAAAATAAAAAACAAACATTAGAAATATATTTTTCGTTCTATTGTAAGTAGGTAGTATTTTTTCTCCTGGTAGAATCTTAGATAGATTTAGTGATTGTCCAAGAAATCCCAACAACACCAACCACTTTACAGTCTCGATTTGTCGAAATTCAAGTGTATCCTAGGCGTTATGATAGGCAGTGATTAAGTACACAATAGTAAGTTAAGCAACACTTACTTGCCACACGATAGGTTTCGACCTGTCACCCAGCAGTGGTATAACTTTGGTCATAAACAGTGAATGTAGCTCGCTAGTATGGGTCATATTATGCTCCGCCATAAATTTTGTAATTATCTCATTTGAACTCCTGAAAAGATTACACAATTTATAAGTAGCTACTTACGCCAGTACGAACTCCTATTACAGTATTTTTAACCGACTTCAAAAAGGTGGAGGTTCACAATTCGACTGCATGCTTTTTTTTTGTGTGTATTATCTCAGAACTTTTTTCTGGGTGAACTGATTTGGATGATTCTTTTTTTATTTGAAAGCTGGTGCTTCACGTGTGGTCCCATTTAAATTTTATCAAGTACTGTACCAGTAGTTTTTGAGTTATCCTTAATAATGCGTATTTTTCCACTTAGTTTATATTGATGATGTTATAATAATTTCCTGTCACTGTTATTTACACATCAAGTAGTGGTATAAGAATTTGTTTGGGGTTAGGTACCACAACTAAAAAGTGAAAAATAAAAACTTTTTTACAAAAAGCAACCGACTTCCAAAAAAAAAACACAAAGCATCGTGAAAAATAACTTTCAAAAACGAAAATACAAAACTAAAGTCACCGACTTCCGAAATTAAAGTTATTTTTCACGTTTAGTAGTGTTTTTTTTTTGGAAGTTGGTTGTTTTTTGTAAAAAAGTTTTTATTATCTCACGAAACGACACGCGCTTTACTTGTAGTTACCAACTGTACACACACGCGCGTCTTCACACACACATTCACAGCATGTTCGTGACATAAAAATACTGGGGGCCCACCATAAACTCTTATAGCAGGTCAATTTTAGACGAATAATAACCTGTCGTGTTAATTTGTACCATGAGCACGCCAACTAGCAGTGGAGCCAACGATCACGTGACCTTAACCGTTGAGTGACTACGTCACAGCATTTCAGCAGGCTGACCTGATCAAGTCTTTTTTGACATTTAAACATTCAACAATTGAACTGCCCTGCCGTCATAATTTGCAGCCTTGTGAAACTAACTTTAATTGACCTGTTTTAATAAAATTTAAATAGTTATTGTAAAAATTTACATAAAATATTATAATTCTGACGTTATTTCAAAGTATCGTAAAACATAGAAAGGTAGGTATGGTAGGTAACATATGGCAGACCCCCTGTTCTAGATTAATACTGCAATACAATTATTTTTAAAGCAAAGTGGCACTTACCAGCAGTCCAGTTCGACCTCATCACCTCCAACATGAAGATACTTATCGGGGAATCGTCCCTGCACCTCACGGAACAAGTCATTAATAACTTTGTATGTCATATCATTTGTTGGGTCCATCGGCCCCAAGCCTATACTTTGGCCAAACCTGTAGCATGTTGTCAGGATACTCGGGTACGCAATTCCCCAGGAACTGGTGTGCCCTTAAAGAATTAAGTTTTTATTGTTAGTGTTGTAGGATACTTCAACCATCTCATCTTTCAATTATGTACACAAATCTGTGAACTTAAAAAACGGACACATTTTTTAGTTTATTATTACCCAACAATTTATAAATTGATAGAATAGAATAGAATACTCTTTATAATGTACGCCATAAAAATTACAGATATAAATGTAGAAATTTTACATAGGGTAACACAATGGGCGGTCTTATCGCTAAAACTGATACTGATACTGTGGGCACTGTGCGGTAATACGGGCAGTAAGGGTAATGAGGCCCACATAAATCACAAAAAGTATTTGCCTCAATTGTGATTTATGAGGCCCTTATTACAAATAACTGAAACACTTATTACATGAAAAATACGTCAATATTAAATGTACCTGGCACGTCAAATTCAGGTAGTACGCGTATGCCCCTATCCCTCGCGTAGTTTACAATCTGGTTAATGTCTGTAGCAGTGTATATCATTGTAGGATCGTATGCAGCTTGACTGTGAATAAAATTAGGTGGAATAAGAATTTTGTAGCCAGTGATGGAAATAAAAATGAGCAGCGGGGTAATTACGTAACACACTAACAGTAGGAATGGGTTTCATTTTGACAGTTCAACAACATTCATTGCGATATTTACGTTGTTGAGCAGACAAGTTTTTCGAACATATGAAGCAATGGATTAGCAATAGGCTTCAAAATGATTCAGATTGTGATAGATAGTGTGTTACGTAATTAGGGTGCTGGTATTCAAGCTGTTACTGAACACCATACTATGGTCTTATTTTCTTCCTGAGATAATTGTTAAAGGCGAACTGTGAGTGATTGTACCAAAACAGTATGATATAATTATGAGTTATTGATATCAGGTATGATAATGGTGAAACAATATTATTACCTCAACTGAGGAAAGACCTCGCTCTGATAAGGGAAACTCTGGTCATCGACAATGTGCCAGTGTAATACATTCATCTTGTTCATTTCCAAGGCTTCCAACGTTTTGAGTATAATTGATACTGACAGGTAATGTCTTGAGGTGTCAATAAGAAGTCCTCGGTGGTTGTATTTAGGGTAATCAACGATTTGTGTTGTGTTAATGAACACGCTCTGTAAGTCAGGTTTATATAATTAATGTTTGCTTTGGACAACTAAACTAATGCTTTAATTTTGTCCGCGATTGTAAGTCAATGCACTTAAGAAGAATCTACTTAAGCCTTATTGACTATTTATAAGATAGATCCGGCTCCCAATCCTACCCCGCATCCTAACCAAAAGCGACCGTAAAGTTTGTACGCGATCGCCGCGATTGTCTAGGATGAATTATGCGACAAGATTGATCGCGCGATTACGTCATATTCATACAAAAGAACGAGAGGATCGTCTATTCGCTTGACTACGATTTCGGTTAGAACTCGGCCTTACTTTATGTCCAACGGAGATATAGAACAATTGAGCGAAACTCTCCAGTCCTCTCAAAACACCCCATACGGACTCACTGTTGAGTGTCGACACCGTCGCGACATCAAGGCTGTCTGAAATCAAAAACTTATTATTTATATAATACAAACTATTGACCTTTTATGTTGATGTAACCTTAGACAAGGTCGATTTTTATGTAAGTAAAGCTGTTTGAAATATGTAGAGATGATGCTGACTGCAGTTTGATACCTATCTATGTGATCTGTTGCTCCGGAAAAACAATCAAATTATATCATTGAATTCAGTTGATGTTTTAGATTCTAAGTACCGATTTGTTTACATTGGCTTTCAATTCATATTATGAATTGAAAGCATATTGTTGTAAAGTTTATCTCTTTGGGTCACGATGCCATTTCTTATCAGTGGCCACCAACAATGTCATTGCTCGTGTGTAAACAGATTTTTGGATACATTATGGTTACCTACGTGGATGATGCGTTTACGTCAATCAACATATTATTATGTATTTGATTGCAGATGGCCTTAAGGCTCGTACACAGTGGCGCGACGCGACGCCCGACACAAAAGCACCGCGTGTCGCGCGACGAGTGGCGCCTTTGTGTAGCGCTATCGCGTCGCGCCTGTCTGTGGGAGCCTTTAAACAAGAATTAGCTCAGGTCGTCGTAAAAGCTTAAGGCAGTCGGAAACTTTAATACCTACTGCCTTTTTTTTGGTGGGTTATCATCAAGTGACCTCTCCCGCTCTGGGCGGAGCGGGAGAGGTTCCTTCAGTTAAACGGGAGAAGTTCAGTTGCCTGTGCGCCAGGGCCACGGTAACTCTTTCGAACAATCTGCGACAACGGCAGGTAATACCTACTGCCTGACTACCTAAACTAGATCCGCTTTATAAACATAATAATACCTATATGATTAGAAAGCTACATACAGGACTACAGGAGGTTAGGAACCGACCAAAAGAAAAAGACATGAGCTGGGTCATGGATGAAGTGTCCACCGACTTTGTTTTACTAAACGTATCATTGCACATGCGGTAGACTCAGAATGTACGGGCAAAGTATCATTACAAAAAAAACTTTTTTCTTAAAACTCACATTTCTCATCCATATCCAAGTGCGGGTAACTTTCGCATGGTGCACTCAGGTTAATTTGTAGTTCTTGCAACGTTCCCTTGTAGTTGACATCAGTATCGGTATCCGCAAGATGATTCGTAAGCTTCTTTGAATGTCTTTCTGCTATAAGGTACGTGTTCTTCAATGCATTAGTATAACGTTCTATTGCCTTTTTTAATATATCACATGTTTGTCCTTTTTCCTGTTAGAAATAGATTTTTTATACCTTATTGAATACAAGTGGTAAGTCCCTGTTTTTTAAGAAAGCATATATTTATTCAAATAAAACAAACACTTCTCGTAACTTTTTGCCACCAGGACGGACCATCTAAAGGTCATGAAAAAAGGCCCTCGATCTGTGCAACAATTCATTAGACAAAAACACTTTTTTTTTCGTGAACTGAACATAAACTAGGTAGCGTCAAAGTCATGTCAGGATGAAGGTAACGGTAATTTCCTGTGACACATACCTGCCTACCTATACTTATCTCAGTATTGGTAGGTAAAAAACAAACAAAACTTCTGCAAGCAAAGCTGAAGAGTTTGTTTGTTTGAACGCGCTAATTTCTGGAACTTCCAGTCGGATATGTTTTTTTGGAATTTTTGAAGAAGGTTGTAGGCTACTTAACATCACGCTACGGCCCTTAAGAGTCGAGCAAAAAGATAAAATGTCAGAAAGAACGCTAAGCGAAAATGAAGTATTAGCGAGGGCGGGCGAAGGAAGGAACTAGTAAAATAAGAGTTAAATCGATCGACAATTTTATTATTATTCAGTTCAAAAATCAAAAATAAAACTAATATTTTTGAGACTTACCGTAATAGTAAAAGTTTCTGGTATGAATTTAAAATAACTATCCGATTTTGTTTGTTCATGGGGTCGTGGCCATATTGCCCCCTTCGTGGGCGGATATTTCGGCCCAGGAATAACAATATTTAAACTTGCCGCGAAAATAACGCAAAAGGCACTTAAAAATAAAATGTGCCGCAACATTCTTCAGGCAAAATAGAAACGATAGTGCCTCGCCAACGATGCCACGCGAACTGTATTCCGACTTATGTTTTTATCATGATATATAATAATATGTGGTAATGTCAATATCGATAAGACAATATTATTATAATGTGAAATTTATTCATTTTTAATGATTCAAGTTAGACAAACTGCGACTTTTAGGTTACGCATGGCACGCACAGCTATAAATATTAAATAGTGCACTAATTACAACACACAACAAGTTTTTTTGTGATATTTTACTTAATCTCAAATTGTAATATTCAGGGCCGTTGTTAACCTATTGATAGCTCTAGGCACTTTAGGATACTGCGGCCCCTATGGAGAATCTAGGATGTAAGAGCGAGGGAAGTGAGCTCGAAATTTGTAGCACCTTGCCTCTGATAGCCCCTAGCTCCGACGCTGGCAGGAAATGGGGCCCCATGAAACGAGGAGCCCTGGGCACATCCCCAGAGTGGTCAAAGGAAAAGAAGGCCCTGGTAATATTACCTACAAAATCGCAGATGAATGAAAATAGGGTTCCTTGAGAACCGTTGTGAAGTATTCCCGGGCTGACCAAAACTACCAAGTTCCAAGCACCCTATATCCTCCTGAAATAGTGAAAAGCTTTTACAAAGTCATAAATGTTCCATCGCGAAATACAGGTAGTGATATTTGTTCTGACATAACTCCGTGACTAAATAATAACAGCCGCACAGTTCGATCTTCAAGGTTAAGCAACGCTTGCCGAGGTCTGTCCGTGGATGGGTGACCACCCATTACATACCGAGCCTCGGAATGTAGTGGGTGCCTCCGAGCCTCGGAAAGCACGTTAAGCCGTTGGTCCCGACTGTAATTTGTAAATCTTTGATAGTAATTACGGGTAGTCCCAAGCCCGACATTCTGACAACCATTCTTACCGAGGAGTATCGTATTACCCGGTAACTGGGTTGTGGAGGTCAGATAGGCAGTCGCTCCATGTAAAATTCTGGTATTCAGCTGCATTGGGCGGAGCACCGTCGTGTCCTCGTGGCGGGGATTGGCGGCGGTGATCTCTCACGTCCAGCCCTGGTCCAGGCCATGGTACGGAGCGAGAGGGCATGGGAAGCCGTCACCTCCTTCTGCGAAGTACTAATGCTCGCGAAGGATGAAGCGAAGCGCGTGAGGGTGAGACAATCGTTGCGCCCTCACGCCCCTAGTCGCCGCAGGAGGAGACACCCTGGGCGTCGGGAGTCGATAGCCGATTCCCGGTCACCGTAGACGCGGGCTTGCGGACGGCGAGCAATGGGTAACTCTCCGTCCGGTAAGGAACAGGCCCGAGTCGACAGCGTGTTGTGTTCCACGCGCGCCTCAAAGAGATGTCAGCAATAATTGACGGGGTCCACTAGGGCCGATGCCTGCCGGGGTCGCGGATTATCCGAAAGAGTTACCGTGGCCCTGGCGCACAGGCAACTGAAGGAACACGGGTGGGTTTTAGTCAGTAAAAGTCTGATACGCCCTCGGGAGAAGTTATTTGATGATTTTAAACCGCAAAATGTTACATACACACATGAACTCACGCCTTCTTCCCATGGGGGTAGGCAGAAACTACAGAACGCTACCTGCTACGATCCTTACATACTCCTTTTGCCTTGTGTATGTTCATACATCTGGTCATATTCGCTACCGGTTGCGATTACTACGCACTTGATCTTTCTGAAGAACATCACCAATAAGGGCAAAATGTTGATGGTGAAGTTCAAAACCAATGAGAAAATCTGACAGTTTGTGTTGTCGTAAATGGATGTGCTGGCGCCTGTACAATAATCAGATTTATATTTCACTAGCTTCTGCCCGCGACTTCTCTCTCGTGAAATTTCGGCCCCCACCCACCGCGTCGCGTAGCATCGCCCGCGCTATTACTTCATTCCCGCTTAGCGTTCTTTCTGACTTTTTATTATTTTTGATCGGGTCCTAAGGGTCACAGCATGATGTTTAATAGCCTATAACCTTACTCAAGAAGTGGGCTATCGAATGCAAAAATATTTTTTCAATTCCGACTGGCAGATCCAGAGATTTGCGCATTCAAACAAACAGACAAACAAACTCTTCAGCTTAATTATTTTGTTATACTCGTATTAGTATAGATATAGATTTATTATTAGTACTGATATATTGCAATGAAAGACATAACTGTCAGTAATTCTAGTTTCATTTATACGATGCAAAATCCAGCACCTTAATTGCGTAACACACTATCTATCACAATCTGAATAATTTTGAAGCCTATTGCTAATCCACTGCTTCATATGTTCGAAAAATTTGTCTGCTCAGCAACTTAAATAACGCAATGAATGTCACAAAAAAACCATTCCTACTGCTAGTGTGTTAAGGCTCCTACAAACAGGCACGACACGCGACGCGATGCAAAGGCACCTTC
Organism: Dryobotodes eremita; assembly: GCA_917490735.1. Lineage (NCBI taxonomy): Eukaryota > Metazoa > Arthropoda > Insecta > Lepidoptera > Noctuidae > Dryobotodes > Dryobotodes eremita. The sequence continues at coordinate 2,851,213 of OU823254.1, read as the reverse complement.
TGTCGCGCGACGAGCGGTACTTTTGTGTCGCATGCGATTCGCATCGCGTGTCGCGCCTGTTTATAGGAGCCTTTAGGCAATTACCCCGCAGGTATGTTTGGAGAATCTTCTGATACCAAATGGGTGTTATAGCCACTCTATAATGCGTCAACCACTGCACTAGCACGAGGCCGTACCCTGATAACATAAAATATTTTAGATGTTTTTATTATTAAGTATGGCATTCTTGATTTAATTCCGTTCGTCGTCACGGCTATGAAACCGCCATGTTTGCATGAACATCATACTTGCTAATAATATTATAGACATCGACGAGCCCGCCCCACATGCAAGCGTCGCTCTATCTTCCTTGATTTTGGGACTAATCCAGTGACTGTTTCTCGCGGTATTTTTTTTGTGTTTGGCGTCTCGCAGGACAACCTAGGAGGTTGTCAGCTGCTTAACCGGATATGCCTGTGGTGGACCCCAGCCAGGGCTTAAAAAACTTACAAACTAGGCGACAACACGCTGAGGGCACCCCCTGCGGGGTACGAGCCTCGGCTTAGGGCGTCGCTGGGAGAGGGCAGCAAGGGACAAGCTGGATCGGAATTATTTTTATTATAGGACGAATTTAAAGCTACAGGCTCAGCGGCGCCGGCTGGCTCGAGCAAGGATCGGGGTGTTTCTCGTGGATCCACACTGTAGATTTTATACCAGTCTCCACCTCCACTGACTCGATCTAAATACCACAAATAATAGTAAATGAAATCGTTACCGGCGCGGCGACGACCAGAAATTATAAATTAATAGAAAAAATAAAAATAAATAAACATTTTAAATAGATCACAAAAATTTAAAAATTATCAGATTTTTTAAATTCACTTCAGGTTCACCGTATCTTTCAGTTCCACTTTATCACCACCAATATGAACATACTTATCAGGGAATCGATCTTGCACCTCAAGGAACAAATGACTGAATAACTTTGTAACTCTTATCATTTGTTGTGTCCATCGATCCCATAGATATCCGAATCGATCCCAACATGTATAAGCTTAGAGCAAACCTGTACCATGTTGAAAGGATACTCAGGTCCGCAATTCCTCAGTAACTAGTGTCCCACGAAAGATTGTAATCACCACAATAATACTGACTAAGGTTGACTGGTTGAAAATGCCTATGGCATTATATGTCCGCCTCTGTACATTTGTGTGCTTAAAATATTAATAAATACTGATGTTAAATACAAAGGAACGTTGCAAGAACTACAAATTAACCTACCATGCGAAAGTTACCCGTATTTGGATAAGGATGAGAAATGTGAGTTTAAAGAAAAAAGTGATTACGTTGCCCAAAAATTCAGAATGTCTCCTGTGTCATGGTTCACGGTACGTTTGTAAAACAAAGGAGGTAAGCAGGACGGGTAAACGTTCCACTTATGATCCAGCGGGGTGATTACATAACACACTAACAGTAGGAATGGGTTCCATTTTGACAGTTCAACAACTTTCATTGCGTTATTTACGTTGTTGAGCAGACAAATTTTTCGAACATATGAAGCAATGGATTAGCAATAGGCTTCAAAATGATTCAGATTGTGATAGATAGTGTGTTACGTAATTAGGGTGCTGTTGTCTAATGATCTCGGTCGGCTCGTAAACCCCTATGTAACTGCTGAATCATGGTTTTGTTTGTAATTAATAACATTACATAATTTCACGCCTGTTTTCCCGAAGCGTAAGGCAGAGGTGTACCAATAGTACACCCACATTTCTCCAGAGATGTCAGCATCATTGACGGGGTCCGAAAGGGCCGATGCCTGCCGGGGTCGCGGATTGTTCGAAAGAGTTACCGTGACCCTGGCACACAGGCAACTGAAAGAACACGGGTGGGTTTTTAGTCAGCAAGAGTCTAACACACCCTTCCGCTCCGCCCAGAGCGGGAGAGGTCATTTGATGATTTCCCACCCAAAAAAAGGTATGTTTAAGTCCTATGTTATAGGGGGCAAGCCTTTTGCTATCAACTGGGGCTACTACTGAGAAATTCCTGATGAAAAATCCCCATAAAACGTTGCCCGACTTGGGAATCGAACCCAAGATCTCACGCTCAGCATTGCGCCCTCCGAAGTCTCCAAACCATTGACGATGCAGTAAAATGTAAGTAAGAAATATTGTATACATATAAAGAAGAAATTGTATCTATCTGCGTCCAATCCACTATGTACTTGTTCTTGAACTTTACGACGGCATGAGCTAATCTAATCATGTCATTGACATTCAAGCATCATTTCATAATTATATAATCGCACATACGTGCACCTAAAAAAGCTATTTTCACTCCTCTTGCTCAAAAAATCCGTCATTGTAGCGTACCCTGAGCGGGGATAAAATAGCATATTTTCATCTAGGGGAAAAATTTATTTTTATTTTATTTTTGTCTGTTACCAACGAGCCTACAAAAACGAAAAAGTATTTATTCATAAGTAGAATAATCATGAATAAATACTACATAATACTGTTTCATAAAAAAAGGTTTTTTTTAATTAACCCCTTCGGTAGAATGGGTTACTCCCTGAGTACCCCGATCCCCGAGGCCCCCCGCCCAGAGGAGTGATGCCCGATCGCCACAAGTTCCAAGTTCCCCAAAATGATTTTTCATACATTCATTCCCAACGTCCCCAAAATGTAAAATTAATTTATTTCTAAAGTTCACACTTGACCATTCCTCGTACTGATGTCTCCAAAAGTGTTAGAATAAAATAAAATCAATACCTAGCTAAAATTAACCTTATTTTGGAAGATATATTTTCTCTATGTATAATTTGCACTATGTGTTTTGAAATTGTTTTGAGATATATCGAGGGTGTGTTAGGGATGTATCGAGGAGCTGAGTTAGGGATGTATCCAGGTTGTTCTGGGGAAAAATGTTATGTGAGGGAAGAATTTAGGTTGCGTTGGAGGCATCCAGCAAGCAATTCTTTAGCACAGGAAAATAGTAAGTAAACACATCATGTAGACCATAGGTTCTCATCGGAGGCGGTACCGCCCCCTAGTGGGTACTGAAGCTTTTCGTGGGGGCGGTAGGTAGAGAGACAGAGAGAGCTTTTTATTTTTTATTTGTGATTCTTAATAGATACTCGTAATAGACAGACATATAAAATTGGTATAATGAACTGTTATGTAAAGGGGGCGTTGATTTTTTTTTTTGTTTAAAGGGGGCGGTAGTCCATTGTGATGACGGTAGACCATTGTGAATTGTGATGTGTTTTGATACTTCCCTCTCATACGCACAAGTGTAAAAATAATGTTTGATATTTCCCTCTAATTCGCACTCACTAACACCACTATTGATGAGCGCCTATTTGTTACTGAAATACAGAACAACGTCGTTTATCTATCACTTATCAATATTGCATAATTTTAGTAATACTTAATGAATTAAGTGTAAATTGCAATGAAAATACATACTACATTTTTACCCCATTAATTCTTTAAAGTAATAACAAATAACATTAAACAATACGTATGTAAGCATTGATTCGGCGACTGTACCATTCTAGATTTCGGTCAAGACAGAGTCGTACATTTTTATTTAATAAAATAAGCTTTGGGGAACTTGGAACTTGGGGAGATCGGGCATCACCCTCCCAGAGGACCCCGATTTATTTTTATCTTGACAATTTTCTTTTTCTATTGTTTTCAACTTGTACGGTTGACATAAAAAGGGCTTAAATGTATGTGTTTGAAATATATAAGAAAAAAGTAGTTTATTTGAAATTTTGTACAATGTCGAATCGTAGTTTTAATAGAGTAATTACAGTTTGAATAAACAAAGAAGCGCAGAACTATTCTCAACGAAAAAGCTTTCGCCTTATAGCCATCTACATTCATACTCAAAACATCCTCTACGACATTTTATTATGTTTTCCTTATTTCTCCGCAACACATGACAGCCGATTTCCGAGTAATCATTGGTAAGAAATGGCATCATGACCCCAAGAGATAAACTCTACAAAAGTGGGACTAAATATAATAAAAAACGTAGGTATACGAAAAATAACGATATAAGGAAAACATTTGGCAGCACTTATTATAGGTTTCCACTTTTTAATAAGTCGTAGTCAGCTTCATATCTACATACAGTTACAGAAAAATGGGCGTGTCTAAGGGTATATCAAAAAAGGAAAAGCCAACAGTTTATTACATAAATACCTATTATCTATTTTATTTCAGACAGCTTTGATGTCGCAGTGGAGCCAACTCTCAACAGTGACTCCGTATGAGGCGTTCTATATTTCTGATGCTGGGGCCCACCAACGGTCAACGTCAATGCCCATCATCGCCATAAACCACGCGCTAATTATTCCGATAATTAACGTGATAAATTGACTAGCCACACTTGGAACGGTCAACGTCAAGGCTCATTTAATTGGCGATAAAATTGACGCTAATGTTCCTTCTTTAAATTTCCTTGATCTCGTCGCGCTCACGGTGCACAATGACGAACGAAGTGTGGCCGCTTCAACGCAATAATTCTCTCGTTAAATCTCTTTGATGTGCCAAAAAATACGGCCACTTGAGTTATCGCCTAACGACAAACGGCTAGGTGAATGCCCTTGCCAAATTATCGCGATAAGTGCTGGCTACACCTACGGTTAACGTCCATCATCGCGATAAAAAACTGCATTTCCCGGTAGTGTGGCCCCAGCATGATGGATACAAAATCAGAGCGAAATTTTTCCTCAGTCGAGTTACTAAGACCGATAAGACCGCCCATTGTGTCACCCTGTGTAAAATGTCTACATTTATATCTGTTATTTTTTATGGTGTACATAATAAAGAGTATTCTATTCTATTCTATTCTAAAATATTGTTTCCCACTATCGTACTTGACAACGCTATAATCATCCCATTTAGTAGGTAGGTACTACCACTCACAGTTCGCCTACCACAGGAAGAAAGTGTTTCAATACATAACATAAAACTGACATACAAAAAAATCGGTAACAATATTCTTAGTCCACCTCATTTTGTTTACAGTCAACCTGCGTAAGATCCTACAATGACTCACTGATACACTGCAACCTACATCTACCAGCTTGTAAACTACGCGAGAGATAGAGGCATACGGTTCTACATGAATTAGACGGGCCGGTACCCTAATTGCATAACACACTTCTCACACTAATCACAATCCGAATCATTTTGAAGGATATTTCTAATCCATTGCTTCATATGTTCTAAAAACTTGTCTGTTCAACAACGTAAATAACGCAATGAATGTTGTTGAACTGTCAATGTGAAAGCCATTGCTACTGTCAGCGTGTTACGCCATTACCCCGCTGGTACTTTTAATATCTACGTATTATTCTTGTATTAAGTGTTTTATTTGTAATGTCATAATACCCTTGGTAATAAATAAACAGCCTCCAGAGAATACTACGAATACGTGGGTAGTGGGTAGTACGTTCCCGTGGGATAATTTCAGACATCCAAGCGGGCGAAGCCGCGGGCAAAAGCTCGTAATATTATAAATGCGAAAGTAAGTTTGTTTTTTTGTTACGCTTTCACGCCAAAATGGTTGAACGGATTTGGATGAAATTTGGTACACATATAGGCCATGACCTGGGTAAGGATATAGGCTACTTTTCATCCTGGATCGCAGACGAAATCGCGGGCAACAGCTAGTATGAATATATTTTCTTTTAGGGCACACTAGTTCCCGGGGAAATGCGTACCCGAGTATCCTGACAACATGCTACATGTTTGGCCTAAGTATTGGGGCCGATGCATCCAAACAAATATGTATATGCACTGCCTCTCTAACTCCATCTTAAGGGGGACGCGCTCAGGTAGCCCGCGAAATTAAAAAATACTTAAGTACGTTTTTTGCAATTTACAGATCGGTGTGAGGTTGTATTGTAAGTTGATTAAAATATGATTGGCGGCCATATCAAATAATTATTTGTAGAATTATAATCATAAAAATCACCGATACATCTCTCTAAGTTCATATTACCCTATTGAATGACTATTTTATGAAATCATGACATTTGAGGGCAATTCTAACTTATGGAGTTGTGTTGCTGATTCTAATGATTATGATTATGTAAAGCCATATTTGTTACGGTCGCGAATCATATTTTAATCAACATACTGACCTGCAAATTGCAAAAAACGTAAGAAAATTTTAATTTCGCGGGCTACCTTGGTGCATCCCCCATAACTCAACATTAGTCATCCATCATGTTATCATTTAGTGTTAATATACAACTTAATTCTAGTGTAAGAAACAAAATATGTTGCTAGTAAAAAAAAATTAACCACTAGCTGAGTACCGTCAAACGGGGTGAATAGGGATGCAAGGGTGAATCGAGACGAAACTTTAAAAGGAATTTTAACATTGAAATAATATAGTTTGTTGGCAACAAGGACTCTAATGTGTTTACTGTATTATATATAATTAACGATTAAGTGCTCTTGTTGACAACAAACTATATTATTTCAATGTTAAAATCCCTTTTAAAGTTTCGTCGCGATTCACCCCTGCATCCCTGTTCACCTTGTTTGACGGTATATGTACGTACCACTTGACACAAGGCGCAGCATGCATCATGCAGCAGTCAGCCTCTTTTAACCTTGATGAAATATCGTCAAATCGAGATAACACCTGTAAAATTGTTGGTATGGTTGGGATTTCTCGGACAATCACCGAATTAGATACACGCTACATGGACAAAACACTCGTGCACTTTACGATTGAATGAAATTGATTTGTAACGGTTATTTTAATTTTCACTTCTATTTGCATCTGCATGCCATTTATTTGAAATGTTTCGTTGTGTTTCAGGAAGTCTTTGATGAGAGTGTATCTCTGCCAAACGGCACTATCATGCAAGTGTGGAAAAAAATAGAAGCCAGAGAAATGTAGGATGCAAATTAAATTAATTGATAAATATTCAAAAATCCAATTCATAACTAGTTCTGCATCAAAGGAAACTTTAGGTTTAGTTAACTAGATATAGAATAGTCCTTAAAAATAAAGATTGAAATCCCTGATACCATTATATAAATAAAGCTGATAACTACCGGTGTATACTTTTCTTTTTTATATGTAGCGTATTTTATTCCTACCTAATATTTGCAGAGGTACATAAAAAAAAACAAGCTGCACTGTCTTACTGTTTAAACAGCTCCCCTATTCTGTTCTATTCTCTTCCTTAGTATAGCAAGCAAAGCATAAGTGAGACGAGTTTGAGGCTGTCTTATGTCGCGGTATTGTCGGGCAGTGTGTGTGTATGTGTTGTTGTTATTGGCAGGTCGAACTCTGTAGTTTCTGCCTATACTCATGGGAAAATAGCGTTAATTTGTGTCAAATAAGGAGGCCATTACACGATCAATCAGATATCAGTTAATACCGGGTCAATCTACTGTTAAATCTGATTGATACGGATAAAAATATACGAATATTTTGCGTCAATCTAGCACTACACGATCAATCTGGATCACGATCATGGATTGACCTAATGCCAGATTGAAATTCTAAGGTCCCCCTTACGGACGCATTATCTAAAAACCGGTAAGTTCCAACGGACGCGTTGGAACTTCACTAGTAGCATAGACAAATATGAAAGGAAAAGTCTGTTTAGTTTATGGCACGCGAATTGGGTCGATTATGTCATGGCGGGTTAGATGTTTTCGGCAGTTGATTTTTATTGAATTTGTTTTGAATTACGCCGTCAATGATCTCGTTTGAAACGCTGTCGTTTAAAAATAAGCTTATTTGTATATTAGTGATCTTTTTATAAACAATTCAAATGCTGAAACGGTTGCAAATGGGCCTTCGCGCGTTCATGCTGCTCGCATCTAAAGTATGGAGTTGTTTTTGTTATATGTTTAAGAAGCAATATCGAGCGGTAAATATAAATAAAAATGTGTGCCTTGTTATATATTATTATAATTTTACGCAGGTCTATGAAACTCTCACGTGGCATTTAATTTTCAGTTGGCTCAATATCAATCCGTCAAATATGAGATGTATCCACTTTCGCCCGTATCTAGACACAGGCTGAGTGAGTATTTATTATCTTTTTTTTATCGCTAATAATATAACGATATACCTTATGATTTGTGACTGTCGTATTTATCATAAATATGTAAATATTAATAAGTGTTCTTCGCATCTCTGAGATAAATTTTCTAATATTAAAATGTAAACAAGTCTTCTTTAGTATTTTAAGTAAAGATATTAAATCAATAATCACTCTCAAGATAATACACAGTTGATTTGAGGTGTTTATCAAGATAATTATTAGAAAATAAAATATGCATCATCCTTATTTCAATATTCATTATTTTATAGCTGTTTCAGCACTAACACTCAGTTTACTGAAAAAGTAAATACACAAGTGTGGAAAATTTAGCACAAAAAATAAATCAAAATTGATAGCAGTTTCATTCCCGTTTTTGGGTAGTTCCATTGCATTGATCACTAAAAAGCAAGGAATAATATTTCATTATATTTATTTTCTAGAAATGGAGTTGAATTATTGTTAGAAGTCTAATGTATAATACAGGTCTCTCATAACTTGTGTACCTGAAAAATTATACCTTTAATACCATCATCAAACTATTTTGAATAGGTTATTTACATGATTGTAGGTTATAATTGCACAATAGGGTTCTGGAACCCACTGTTTCTGGAGCTGTCATTAATGACTTTGAATTAAAGAGATAGTCTTGAGTTGATGAACCTTTCAACTAAAGATAACTACTTATATCATGTCTCCTTACTAATTAACAAATTTTAAGGTTACTTACGTATTTAAATCAGTAAACATCTACACTGACCCTCAGATACATTGACCATATTAAAAGTAACCGATTGCTGAACAACTGTCGATGTACAGCATACAAGTGCATTAGTATCAGGACGAACAATGAAAAAGGAATTTATAATTATATTATAATAATAGTTTATCCCCGCGACTTCGTCCGCATGAAATTTCTTGTTCCCCTGACCCACTGCGTCGCATCGCATCGCCCGCCCGCACTATTACTTCGTTTTTACTTAACGTTCTTTCTGACTTTTGTTCGGTTCCTAAGAGTTGTAGTGTGATGTTAAATAGCCTATTAACCTTCCTCAAGAATTGGGCTATGAAAGGCAATTTTTTTTTCAAATCTGATTGGCAGTTCCAGAGATTCGCGCGTTCAAACAAACTCTTCAGCTTTATTATATCAGTTTAGATTTTCAAAATATTATCTTTTTAATTATTAGATTTATTGTACTGATTGGGACCGCTACTGACAAATGTACCACATTCCACACAGTACCATATTTCATCTATTCTATAAAGATAAAAACAAAAGAAAATGTTTGCTGAATAAGCTATTCAGTGTCAGTATTAATATTATGGCTCTGACTTATTTTTTTATGTCTACCAAAGTTTAACATGCATCGTCTGCCAAATAATAATAAGATTTTCAATTCCTTTACACACAGTACACATGAATCCTCGAGTATACTATGCTTTACACCGAAACTCCCAAAACAGATTCATAGCGTCAACCTTAACGCATGAGGTAGGTTATGTTTTCAGATCGGTCTTAGCTTATCAGTTAAAAATATTTGTCATCATTACTTGCAGGATTTTAATCATCAACATTATATTAGTTCATCACAATAATATCTACTTCATTAAAATTTTAGAGGTTATTCTATTACAATGTTGTAGAAATGGCTTGGTTGACGCTGAGTAAATAATGTATTGCAGTAAAACCCTATGACAAATCTGTTTGTATACATTTTTTGTTTGTTGATCACATATAGTCTTTTCCTAGGTTTTCATAATAATTTTTATGTAATTATTGAGTCTATTGTCTGATAGCCAGTCTTACCAAGAGTATTACCCAGTAATGAGGTTCTGGAGGTCAGATTGGCAGTAGTAAAATACTGGTATTCAGCCGCCTCAGGTTAGACTGGAAGCCGATCCCAAAATGGTTTGGAAAATGATATGCAGATGATGATTTTAATGAGTCTATTGCAGTTGATTGCCCTCCGCTAACTCAAAGCTTCTCTCAAAGATGTATTACCAGATTGTACACTGATTGCATAACAAAATACTTATCAGTTTCTACATCACATTTATTTTGTGTGTAAACAAACCGTTACCATACCGTACCTCCAGTTGTTTTGGAACCTGTCAACGATACATACCTACTGCACATTGTTATCATATTGATCAATCAAATGCGCTTATCAGTCCAAAGTTACGGAGTACCTCTACCATGGAATCTGATAAATAATGATAAAAGATTCTGTATAACAAACAAAAGAAACTTGTTGTATTTCGAGATGAGGAAACTGTTTGCCAAATGATAAGATTATCACATCCAGATTGGGGCTTTGTTATCATATCATATTTTCACATGTGAATGTTATTTTGTATCATTCTATGATTATTTGATTGGCGTAAAACTAGGTATACCAATCTGTCGTGTGATTTTACAGCATTAATTATATTTAACAACAAAAAGAATGAAACAAAGAATTGAAATAGCTCCCTTATTTATTTCTAATAAGTACATGAATATTACCTACACATTATCAATCAATATTATAAAACACAAAATGTTTCTACCTATGTCCGTTAAAGACTTTGAAACCATCCAACCGATATGACCCAATCCGGTTTAATTAAAAAGGCAATAATGCGAAGATGGTTTTAGACCACAAAAAAATGGAAAAAGAAATTAAAACTTCATGAATGGACAGAATGTGCCTAATGCATTGTTTTATCGTAGTAGCACACGCCGCTAGTTTTCCATATTAAATTACCCACAAAGAAGGTAGTTAGGGGCTGAAAATAACTCCTGTCATTAGGCGATTATCATCACGCTATACCAACGTATAAGCGCTCGTCAAAATTTAGGCGGGTTGCACATTGGTTACTATCGCCAGAGCTATAGTAAATCACGCTATAATTTGCAGATTGTTCAAGCAATTACCCACCGCCCGCTTAATTTTTTGTTGCTTTAAGGCGATCTTGTTAGCTGTAGCTCGGACGACCAAACAGCGACGCTACTATTCTGTTACTCGGGTAATCGGATCTACAACCCTGATTGATTTCCCTGCGGAAAATCAGCTATTAAAACAACAATATCGCACAGGCTACCGCAAATTTACGCGGAAGCTAATTCGATTTAGTGCCAACGCTAAATCGGGTAAAACAACTAAGTCCCGTATTACAGAACGTCACTCAATAATCAAGCATTACTTAAAACTAGTTTCAACCAATCAAATGGCTTGAATCTAGTTTTAAGTAATGCTTGAGTATTGAGTGACGTTCTGTAATACGGGCCTAAGTTACTCAAGCGATTAGTTGCCAAAGTGCGGCCAATCTTACTGCAATAAAAACAATGTTTGTTTACATACTTCGATCGCGTCGTTTTATCCGATAAATTATTTAAAATTTCATTTCTTAACTCCACCATATTATTATCTTTATAAAGGGTCAAATTATATTAGCTAGCGAAACTCTTCAGACGTAATGGGTATCGATAACTAAACACGATAAAATAAAAATAATTTAACGTTTCTATCAGGTGTCAACGACTGCTGGTAGTGTTGTTACTTAAAGTATGAGTTGAGAAAATATGTTTTATCGTTTTTCGATATCGATATCAATCACGTCTGTGAAGATACACAAAAAAAAACAGATTTTTAAACTGATATTTCAAGTGAATCATACACTAATTGCGGGAGACGACCCCACAAGAAAAAAACTTTTAAGTAGTTAACTTATTTTTTGTTTTATCATGTTTAGATATCGATACCCATCACGTGTGCGGAATTTCGCTAGCTAATTTAATTTGATCCTGTATATATGTATTTTTTTATTTTATTAACCCATATTGATCTACTGTGAGACTGTGTCCCTTGTCTATGTGTATTTGGGAGAGACATGTCTCCCTCATAGTTTTCCAGTTCTCTTTATGTTTGGTCTTTTCCGGCCAATCTGACAAGAACAATACCAGGTCGTCACGCCAGCTTTTCCCAGGCTAACAATAAATAACACAACTTTTTAATTTTACAGGTCTAGTAAAAAGAAAAATGCTTGTCCTTGATCTAGACGAGACGTTGATACACTCGCACCACGACGCGATGCTGCGGCCGACCGTGAAGCCGGGCACGCCGCCAGACTTTGTACTCAAAGTTACTATAGACAAACATCCTGTGCGATTCTTCGTACATAAAAGGCCGCATGTTGATTACTTTTTGGATATAGTAAGTACATTTTGACCATTTGATCAGAATCTGAATTGCTTCTCTTTTCGTGACGGCACGAATTTTCAAGGAATATTAGCTAGTCATTAGGGTTGCGGCTGACTGACTAGTCACGCCCCGGATGTGTCCTTCGTACCCGTCATTCTTGGAATCTCTGTTATGGCAACTCATTCTTATATATTAGGGACCACTCACGTATAAAAATACCTTTTAAAAGGGGGTTACCAACTAACGCCAGTGTGTTCCATGTAGTTGTAGCCAACTTAGAAGCTACCTTTCCAAGGTCTCTTCATAACTAACATTAAGCAGATGCAATCCATGTAGGTATAGTTTTGAAATCCTGGATGAATGTCAGCCAATCAAAACCTTAAATGCAATAAAATTAATTGCAAACATAAACATGTATTATTTTTTTCATGAGGGTATGCAGCAAGTACAGAACGCCAAGTTTAGTGCACGATCCTTACATACTCAAAAGCATAAACGTTAATTTTATATACATACTACCTTCTGCCCGCGGCTTTGCCCACGTGGATGTCGGAAATAATCCCACGGGAACGTGTCTATGTCCTTCCCCAGGATGCCATGTAACTCCTTGATAAATTTTATCGAACTCCGTTCAGTAGATTAAACGTGAAAAGGGAACATACAGATAGAGTTACTTTCGAATATTAGTACTGAAGCATTGGTATTTAATCATGGTCTACATAATTCCTCATAATAATTGAAGGATACCAAGGTTGATTGGGCTTTGAAAGTTAACTTAATTAACAAGGAACACAGATCCCTGCGTCATCCATGCATTTAGTACCACATCATAATTATGCAGGTCGTAATAGGTCGGTAATCCAATTTCCCTTATGTTGAGGATAAAATAAGGTAAATATATGCGGTGGAAGTAATAATATAGATAAATACAATCCTGACCACATGTGACGCATGGAAACCACATGTTTACAACTTAACGTGGTTCTGTGACTATACCCGTGTTGGAATTCGCAGGGATCAATGTTTTCGTCATCAGTTATTATCGATACCTAATCAAATTGATCTAAGTATCTTTCTATGTTTTTAATAAGCATAATAGTTGATATATCTGTACATTAATGATACAATTTACATAAACTTTATCTATTATTTATTTCAATGATAACTCTTTGCCTGTTTCAAATCTAATCAACTTCCGCAGGGTTTAAGACCGTTTACTGTGTAAGAACGTGCTAGCCAGTACAATATAGCAGAGCGATTTTTTAACAACGCAGAAATTAAACTATTCGGGAAAAGCTATGGGAAAACAATTTTATGGTCTCACCCCCGTGTTTAGTTCTATAAATGATTTTGTTTCTGTAAGTAGGTTTGTATAAACACTTTTACACGTCGATCATATTTTAAAACTAGATGAGGTCGGCGTTTCCTATCTGACTACTCTGAGAAGAAAGGCCGAAACAAACTCAGAGGTCACAGTCTCTTTTAAAGTCCAGATATAATCTTGGTCAGATCATGCGAAGACCATGTAGATTTGGTTCTGAAATGGTATTTTGAGGAAAAACCACACATATTGAGTGGAGTTTTGCTTTGTTCAAGTAAAATTGTATATTGTTATATTAAAACGCTTAAATAAATACATACAGACACACACACATATTTCATTCACCGCATAAAGATAAAGTGTGCCACTGTGCGAATGTTTCCTAGCGACTTATCTTCATTGCTAACTTCCTGATTATTTTCATCAGATAATTATGGCATTAACTTGATACGCGAAACTGGACTGTGCACGTGGTTTCATGAATAAATATCCATGTTGCACGTATTACTGGAACTTGTGAATTAAATGAATATGAAGATTTTTGATGAGTCATTGGTATAAATGAGCGTAAACGTGTTTGTGCCACTCCTTATAAATAAAAGCTGAATTTTATAAACTTGACATACTACTTATAAAAATATATCCGTGACTTTCGACAGCCAATGAAATTAATCAACTCAGTCTATCGCAATCCACAGCTGGTAGGCCTCTTCCGAGTTATGACATCACCTGATTTTCTTGGTCCCAACTGCCCTTTTACGGTCGAGTGTCAGAAAAAACACAGCAAAAACTACTAAGAAAAGATAAAACATGAAGAACATGAGTAAACTGATATACGGAGGGACGAGGTGGCTCGAAAAAGAAACTGTACTTATTAAATTTGACGTTCTTGGTGTTAGACAAGGTTAATTAAGGCTAGATTTTAAAACCCAAATGTTTCATAATACTATAGTGCTGTAAATATAATGACCTTAATCTTTTCTGCATAAGTCGACAATATAAGTTTTTCAATTGGTGCTGTATAAATGGTAAAACTAAAAATCTAACCCATGAAAATACCGAAATGGCAATGGCGTGCATTATGCGTTCTCATAATTGATCGAGCATTTCAGCACAACTTAACAAAGTCACTCGGGGGTCGTAGTTATTTTAAAATAAAGTTATGGTGGGCGCGTAAGTTAAATGGTTCGGAACCCCTTATGTACAGGTAAAAAACCCAGAGGCTTACCTTTCAACTGAGAAGGTGGCCGAGGTAGCTAGCAACGCGGTGCGGGAGGGGTGTGGATAAGACATGTTCTCAGATAAGACAAGACAGGTGGTAGGCTTGTAACAAAAAATGTACTGCGTTTGACATCTTCCGTTAGTAAAAAAAATGGTTGTTTTTGTAGGTATCACAGTGGTACGAGCTGGTGGTGTTCACGGCGTCGATGGAGATTTACGGAGCCGCGGTCGCCGACAAGCTCGACAATGGCAGAGGCATACTGCGGCGGCGGTTCTATAGGTAGGACTTATTCACCTTTATCATTTACATAACTGACTTATTGAGTTTGTGGTCTGCTGCACGGGACCTGGATTTGATTTCCAGGTCGGACAAAGTGTGATTGAGTTTTTCCATCAAGAATTTTTCAATAACAGCCCGAAATCTGGGTACGGGCTTGCCATTAACTGGGCACAAATGGACCTTAAAACATAATTGGCTAAAAGAAGATGAACTCATCTCTGCCTAACGCTTCCAGGAAGACATGCGTGAAGTTATATTTTACAGCTAAAACGTCAGTTTGCGAAAAGGTCAATCCTTCACATATCTTCATAATTATAACAACTTTACTCCACACAGCGAACGTGGGGAATATTATTTGTGGTAATTACTAGCTCATGTGAGTTGTTAACGGCTTCCACTTACCGACACGGTACGCTAATATCACGAGCGAGATCGTATGTAAATACGGTACTGCTAGTAAATCACAGAGTTGGAAAGAAATGCGAGTGTTCATAAGCGTGGGAATGGATGCCCTAGAAATCTGCAAAAACTCCGCAAAATTTACGTGATTCTTAAGTGACTGACTATCCAACGTTGTAAGACAATGCAAATTTGCAACGTTCTATAAAAACATCCAGCTAAGAGTAGATTAGTAAGCACTTTCTTGGACAAAAGACAAAATTATTGTTGATCAAACTGTCTTAAAGAAATATTATAAAGCCAATTCATGTGTAAATAATTCGTTAGGTATAATGTTGTTAATTTGTGTATTGACAGACAACACTGCACAGCAGAGAACGGTTCCTACACAAAGAATTTGTCGTCCATATGTGACGACCTCAACAGAGTGTTCATATTGGACAACTCGCCCGGAGCCTACCGGGACTTTCCAGGTGAGATACAGACACTTATTAGAAATTAATAAAAATGTACACCCATACTTATATTATTTTTCTAACTGAACAGACAGCTGTGTTGCTGGGGAGTTTGTTGCGCCACTTCTTCCTCACTAAAGCACTAGAAAGTGGTGAAGGGCGGGCGTTTTGGGGGACTGTCTTATGTAATTTTTATGTTCGAAAAGTGATTCTGAATCGATTCTCAGCTTAATTCGAATAAATGACTTTTGATTTTATGAGTTTATAAGTGGTTTCGATAACATTAAAAACCTTGTTGGTCCAAATCGGCTTGGAGTCTAGAAGATTATTTTAAATATTTCTTCAAATAAGAATTATGTTGACTAGCTAAGTGGGGATACGATTTGGACGAACTGTTGCAAATAATCTTCATCGTATGTCGAGTCAAAATCAAACTAGTTAATAATTTAATTCTATATTTATATTTTTTATGACATTGATTTTACATTCTGTAACTACTTTGACTCACACACGAAACTGTTACTTGTTCAAAATTTTGAAAAATCATTTACTTTTCAATATTTGTACATATGTGAGCACCATATATCATATAGTTAATTTACCTGTCATTGCTTTATATATATATTTTTTGACCTATTGTGGTATAGTAATTTTATTCTAGGTGAATTGTCTTCACATATAATTATATAATTAATGTATACAAAATATTGTAAAACATTTTAAAAGAGTAACGGTGGAGTTTCTTGTCCATTCTTCTCCATACGAAACTATCTTTTGGAAGGGGCAACTAGAATCTATTCTACTTTCTTGTAAATTTTGACGTTCCAAAGTGCCTTTTATGTGCCTATTTGAAATAAATGATTTTACTTTAAGTCATGCCTGCGCAAGTTTAGTGCTAATATTCCATTGGATACCTTATCTGTGGCCCAGTATAATCGCGATTGGTCTTCTTATATGACAGTTTTAAATGGTTTATTCCGCTATATATTTTAATAAGTACCGTATACGTCCCCAGATAACGCGATACCAATAAAGTCGTGGTTCTCGGAGCCGCTGGACGTGGCGCTACTGAACCTGCTGCCGGTGCTGGACGCGCTGCGCTTCACGCACGACGTGCGCTCCGTGCTGTCGCGCAACCTGCACCTGCACCGTCTGTGGTAGTACACAACACGTGAGTATACATATACGTTCTTTTTTTTTTTGGGTGGGAAATCATCAAATGACCTCTGCCGCTCTGAGCGGAGCGGAAGGGCGTGTCAGACTCTTACTGACTAAAACCCACCCGTGTTCCTTCAGTTGCCTGTGCGCCAGGGTCACGGTAACTCTTTCGAACAATCCGCGACCCCGGCAGGCATCGGCCCTTTCGGACCCCGTCAATGATGCTGACGAACCTCACCATAAAAACAGGTGAAGTGAGTTTGAAAAGAGCTGGTATTCCACCTAATGCTAGGGATTGACAGTATCGAGAGCTCTCTTCACCTGTTTTCACGGTGAACGGCAGGAGGTACTTCTAAAAGAGGTCAATAAGGGAATTCCCTTGTTGGGCTCTTTTACAAGTAACTTTTGTTTAAGGCGGAACCTTTGGGGTAGCCCGCGAAATTCAAATTTACTTACGGTTTTTGCAATTTGCAGGTCACTGTCAGGTTGTATTTTGATTAAAATATGATTCGCGGTCGTAACAAAAATGGCGTTACGGAATTATAATCAGTAGCACCTTCAAATTGCAACAAACGTAAGAAAATTTGAATTTCGCGGGCTACCCTTGCGCTTTACCCTTAAGTAGTAAAGTATCTTAGTAATTACTATGATGGTTCTGCCATAATTATTTCGCTTGCTAAGCTACATTGCTGTTTTCTAGTTTGAAGCTAGAGGGCCTACTCCCTAAGCACGAAGTCCGTAGTTCCGACCGAAGTTACGGGCAGTTCCTACACCGTATCACTTACGGATATAAGATTAGTCCGGGGCCTGAACTAAAAATTAATGACAAGACGATTTGACAGTTGTTTTTACTCCCGATGTGTTTTTGCACGTCCGAAAAGTAAATTAATCGGGAGTAGGGTTCATTTCTAAGTATCGAACTGCTTCCGGACGGGCCCGTGTCATTGTTGACAGACTTAAAGAGTAGGTCTCCTAACGCCACCAAGGATAGCAGATTATAGGTACACAAATCCGTACTTTACAAAAATCTGAATAAAAAAATGATTTCTAGGACAGTTATGGCTTTGTTCTTACAATGATTTGAGGCTAACTGGGTATTTATTATGTCTTTCCTGTGATATAAATCTGTTAGTATTTGGTTCTAAGGGTCATTTTGTTCCAACCGACTTTCTTCTTGTAACTTCTGACGGATGTTTACCTTTTTGTCTAAACTACTAAAACCTTTATTTTTCTATTATTTCCAGATAAAATACCGGCTTTTGTACAAATGATGGACGCCACAGGCCTCCTGAACTTATTTATTATTTTGTCACTCGTTAGGGCGGTTCAGCTTCTATTCATATAGATTTAATATAGTTGAATATTTTTTTTAAGTTTTGTTTTTACGTAAATAAAAGTGATTATCCGGTGTAATGTACACACACACTGTGTATGTTAGTAAGTAACCTACGTATGTAGGGCGGAAGCGTTTCTAAAACGCTTATTTTGTTTTTGAACTTAAACGTAAGTGCAAGAATGAGGGTGCGGTCTCACTGCTAGCGGTAGGAAATACGTTTTAGATGTTCCTAAATTGAGCTTCAGTGTCGTCATGCTTTACCCCTTTAACACTTAAACAAAAAAATATTCTCGATCATTCTTCAGTCAGTTATTTAGCTGCTGAAATATCTAATAATATGTTAGTAAAATATATGAATTCAATAATCTAGTTATGATATATTTACGAGTCCGGTTGAGTTTTTCCATGACATTTATTTAATCTGAACCTCGCATTAACTCGAGTCTCTCTTAGGTCCGTATTAGCTATTAAAACATGCTAGTTACCTAATCTATGAAGTGTTCATTATATCCGCCTTAGATGACACGAATTAAAAATTATATATTACTGATGCCCTAGATCGATTTGTGTAGCTTGAAACTTGCAATTTTTTTACCCAAAATATGTATTTTATAAGTTTTATTACTTGCCTTATGCATTTAAAGTTGTCAACGAAAATCAGGGATAGTTAGAATTAAATTTACAATTTCCTTGCTAACAGTGGTGGGGCCACATCTCTTTCTGACGTAGTGCTGTCTCTTGCGCTAGCATAGCAAAATGTGAGACAGAAACTATCGTCAAAGGGCGTCATTGTTGCACTATTAAGGGCTGTCTCGAAATCTTGAATTTTTTTTTTGTTTCGCAAAAATTAATTATAATTATAAAAGCATTGGTTGTTTATTTTGTATGGTGTACTGATTATTACGCTGTGTTAAAAAAGCGAATTTTTTGTAGGTCTTTTTGTACGGTATACTTACTGACTACTATTCTTAAAATGCATGACTGCTATTGTAATAAGAATTGTGTTGTGAGTTTTGATATCAATAAAATTTTGAGTTTATTTTATAAAAAGTTTTCGAAGACACATTCACTGAAATTGACGCTTTTGTGTTTTTAATCAATTGTCTATGGTCATGGACGAACAAAAAAGGTCCGACGGAACTCCGCTAAGGTAAAAGGTGAGTCCCGTTTATGTGTGTGTTGCCGTTTGCGCGCGGAATGGCCGACCGACTAATGTGTGAATGTGTGCGTGCGGCGCCTGTACGTACGTACTTGAGTGACACAGTTTTTTTGTTAGCGAGATTACGTCCGATTTTTTTGTTCGTCCATGTTTATGATCTAAAAGTCTTTAGCAGTGAATGTGTTGCCAATAACAGCAGTTAAAATCAAAGAATTTATTCAAATAAACAGTACTAAATAAAAAAATATCTTTAAAAAAATATGTATCATCCGATTTAATGATGTTTTATTTTCTAAATTTCCAGACAGCCCTGAAATCAAATCATATCTTTTTTTAGACTTATTTGAAAGGTTTAAAAGATACGGCCTTAATTTTTATTATTGCCCTTTGTACATAGAACTTTGAAACCATTGTGGTTCCTGCAATTTAATTTACTTTAAAATTAACTCTTGTTTTAAAATGTACATATTTTTAACAAAGATGTTATCATCATAACTTAATCCAATCAAGTTATATTAGAAAAGTTAATTACGGCCATATCTATTAAATCTGAAAAACTTACTGCCCACCAAAATCTAAGCTTGCAAATTAAGAACCACTTTTGTTTATGTCGCCTCACTATTGAGAAATCAAATAAAAAAAAAAAACTGACAACTTAACGTCACTGACAAAAACAATCCGATGTTGCCAGGTTAAAAAAATGTGTTACAAATAAAACCTTTTTATTTTGGTTATCAAAAGTGAGGTGGTTTGCTCAACAGTAATTTTCAAATTATTTGTACCAATTTTTTATTCTTTAGTTTATGAATTATTGTGACTTCTTCAATTCAATCTTTACATGGAACATGAATACGTATGAAGTGTTAAAAGGATTCTTTTAATAACAATCTACTAATACTATAATGTGATGTGTATTATGATTTTGATTTATGACTTGTTTCATTTAAATTATTGATTTAAATTATAATCACTGTAAAATAGAATTATTCTTCCTGGCAACACCTGATTATCCGCCCCCCGTGTCTTCACCCAATTAAAACCATTTGATTCTCATTATAATGAAGTTGGTACAAATAATCGTATAATTTCTTTCAGTGGAATACGTCCACGTTCGCACGGACGTAAAAATATTGAGGCGTGAATTTTTTCGCTCACGGGATATTCAACGCACTGCTTAGCGCCGAGAGTTGAAAATACAACAGTGTTTTTTCGACGCGTTGGGATGCACTCTGTTGTATTTTCAATGCTCGGTTCAACACCGAGAGTTCAAAATCCATAGCGCGATAAAAAAAAATACGTCCGTGCGGACGTGGTCTAACTAATGTATATAAATATAATTGTTTAATGGACAGTCTTGCGTGATTTGCCTATTTTTGAACGCGCAACGTTGATCTCTTAGGTATAGTTTTCGTTTTATTTTGCTTCTTTGAAGCCCCTTTTTCAAATACCGAATTATTTTTAAACTACCGTCATTACTTTGTTAAAAGTAACAGTTATTATTTTTCATCATTGACTTGGGATAATTAAAGGACATATAAATGTATGGTTTAATTGAAAAATATTAAGTAATTAGCAGTTTAGTTTTGATTTAAAATAAACGTTTTATTCCGTGTGAAATCTTCGAAGAAAATTTTTTCTAACAATAATTTAAAAATCGGCAAATCACTAAGGGTGCGTTTACACCGACTGTATCTATATACACTATGCAGTGTAACGCATCCTAACTATTTTGTACGT
Organism: Dryobotodes eremita; assembly: GCA_917490735.1. Classification (NCBI taxonomy): domain Eukaryota; kingdom Metazoa; phylum Arthropoda; class Insecta; order Lepidoptera; family Noctuidae; genus Dryobotodes; species Dryobotodes eremita. Next base: position 2,829,895 of record OU823254.1, on the reverse strand, counting down.
CACACACGCTGTGGACCCCTTAATGACAATAGAATAGTGTACGTTACATAAAATATCTGGTACAAATGTATGCCCAATCAATTACGATTACATTTTTGTTTTTGTAAGCGCTTCATGAAGTTTACAAAATCCTAAATCACTGATTTGATATGGACAGTCGTTCACACGGCATTACAGCTCACGTTTTTAAAGTATTCGACGTCAACCGTATTAACGTCGGGGTTTTGACGCAAGATCCCAGCATTATGCTGCAAAAAAACGTGCACCCATGTGATCATATACTGACATTAGAATATATAAAATATATATTTTATATTATAAACAAAAATGATTTAGCTGATGACTTTTTCACCTTCAAATTCAAGTGTCCGTATTTAATGTTTTTTTTTTCAGTAGTTTTTATTTTTTGAAGCGAATATAGAAATCAAAAGTTAAAAGTTTTAACACATGTTATAATTGTACGTCGAGACTCGGCAAGTCTTCGTAGTTTAATCCCATTAAATCGTGTTAATTATTAGTTTATATTGAATTGTTTCTACATAGAAATAAAACTTCTTTTTAAAACCAAATAGTTGAGATAAATAGTTTTTAGTAATAAAAAAATGATAATCTGTTAGGAATCATTTACAGGTGGTGTGTTTTTGCAAAAACTTGGTAAGTATGTATTAGCGAAATTTATTAAAAACTATTTTTCACTTTTATTAAAAAATACATAAAATATTTAAATTACGCGCCTATCTATAAACAATAGAGAAAAAAACTATTCAGATGAGACAGAAACTAATGAAAAATAAAAATTAAATAATAATAATATCTTGTGATTCCTTTTTGTTTGTTTTTGCAAAAATCACATATCTGCCTTGAAACCGGGCTGTTTACTAAATTGTCATACTTTATTAATTAAATCGTAATGCGTTCGAACGCAGCAAGGTTGCAAGATCTTCAGCTATACCTTACTTTAGTTTATAAGGTTGATTTTTCCATTGATTGTGTAATTTTAGAACGGGTGTAATGAAGTTTTGAAGGGTCTCGCCACGTCGGCAAATAATGTATGGGGTAAACATGTTACAAAGTCCTGTAGCCGATTGAGAATAACATCAATGCACAATATTTGAAGGCTGTTCACAGATACCTAAGAAGTGACGTAATAACAGCACCCGAAAATTAACCTGCACTCTGTCTTCAGAATATTATGCATTATCTCGTCTGCCTACGCATAGACAACTCGACTGGGCATTAAGCCAATGTTTGTTGCCAAAGTTTGACCAAGTAAAAACGATCAAGTCAGTACATTCGTTGTGCTCGAGTCCCCATACATTTGCCCTCGACAAGCAACTTAACTGTTATCAGGATATATGTTAAATTAAGTTTCTAAAAACTAGTGTGCCCAAATACAGGGGCAATGTAATGCAATTTAGTTTTCATGTACATATTATACTTTATCTGTAGCATATCATAGATCCATTTTGAAATTCACAGGGTCATTCATTTTACAGTGAGATTAAAAGTAATTTTCTGTTTGGCAACCCAGTAAGACTTGTTTCAAATGTTTTGGGTGAAAAGAGCTAATGAATAGTGAAGCACTTGCACTTACAATAATAATAGATCCACGGCGAATGAAAACTACTGCATGTACTTACTTAGTAACTTACTTAGAAACTTACTTAATTCCAGTATTTGCCCAAACCAGAAAAAGTATAATCTGACCAAAAATACATACATATAAAAAATAAACTATTCTCAAAACGTTTGAAACATTGAGCTATCGTATAAAATTGTATTCACGAACCGCATAGGCACAATTTACAACTGTATCGAATACAATACAAAATTAGCTGTTATTTTTTCTAAAAATATTCCCGAAGCATCCTTTATTTGTAAATACCGGAATGGCGAAGGCGCAAGGACACGAATACAACCAATCATAGAGGTTTGCATGTAAAATTGTAATGTATGAATCTAAAGTCATTTTTTTTAAATGTTTTGACTACGGTGGCATCATAACTAACAGTATTCTCTAAGTATTTTTCATCATTTAGAATTAAATGTGAAATCAATTTATGTGACACAAAATCATTTTGATATGCACGTATTTTGAAAAAAATACTATTTAGAATTCTCTTAAATGACCATCAAAGAACAAATTATTATTTCAATTTTATTATCATTCATTGGTTTAATAAGTACTTTCATGTTTGTACTTACTGAGTGTCACTGTAGTTAAAATATGATAATACCGCTGTAAAGTTTGATAAATGTTTACTGTTTAAATAGAAAACATGGACACGCCAAAGTTGGCGATTTAAAAATATTGAAAACTGTAATATTGCGGTCTCAACTGGTTGTTCAAAGTTCAAAAGCGATTTGTAATATAGCAATATTAAATCGATTTCAACAAAGTTATTTGTTTTACTTATGATCCTGTTTCATCCCGCTCTAGCAGCCACATTTGTGCGCACTTCAATATTCAACAAAAGGGTTGATTCAAACAAAAAAACAGAAAGTAACACTCAAAAGGTTTGTAGATACGTGTAGCGCCATTCATTGAATAAAGTTACTACAAGACACTGCTGTCAACCCCCAGGTAGTACACAAATTATGGTATTTAGTAAGGAAGCCTGATGCACTTCTGTAATCTGTTGCAGTAAACAAAAGTTTTATGTAATCTTTTGCCAACGGAATCGAACCCAGAACTCGCGAAGAACGGCAGAGCTTCGCCACTGAGTCATGAAACGAACTTCTCCAACCTAATAAAATTATACTATATATATTGCTTCTGACGTAGATTTAGTCTTTGGTCTGAGACTAATCCCATTTACTCTTTGGTTACATAAACTAGCTTGGCCTAAAGATGCTAAAATTACCTATCGAACAGGCAGAGTACATATAATAACGATAAACCAACAGGTACTTAAACATACCTACATAAAAATTCCGACTTTTCTCTTATGGGGTAGGCAGAAGCACTAGATGGCAGATATTGCCAATGTAGGTTTGCTAATTTGCCTCATATCATGTGTTTGCTCCATCTTGAAATGCAGTATGAGAAAAAAGGTCGTCAAATAAAAGAAAGCTTTTACTTCGATGAACCCTTTAATTTGAGACTATTTATTTTATGATAACATTCTAACTGAAAATAATTGTCAAAAACTATTATCGCCTGAACTAAGTTTACAAAATATTTGACAGGATTGTGGGAGCATTTCAAAAGTAACACGGTTTCATAATCAAACTTATATATGTACAGGATCAATGTTATGTAGGCCAAAATTAGTTTTTGTCAAAACATTCTGCTCCCCTATATGTAATGAGACGTAACAAAAATATCTCCACACAACATTAATAGCTGTCCAAATTTATAATTTTCTTAAAGATAACAGTTATAACATCATCATTTAGCATAGCTTGTGAGATGTAAAAGCACTTAGATGGTTTAAAATTTTATAGACGTTTTCTAAAGTGTTAACATTTTTTTTGTCTTATTCATGTTTTATGATTTACAATAAACACAATGGTCGTCGATTTAATTAGACCATATTGAAAGGTGATTTTCAATAGTTTGGCAAAGTACATAATCCATTTCAGATTTGAAATGGTGACTTTTAAAGGGGGTGTATATGGTAGATCCCCTTGGAAGTTTCATGAAAACTTCCTAGTAATTGAAATTATATAGGTATTTGTCAGTGTGCCTAGCACAGTAGCACAACACACCATCCTTAGAAAGTTGATTCTTAGGAGAAATATAACTTACGAAATTATTTACTCTCCCTAAACAAGTGACTAAATTTTACATTTTTAAAGAAATATATTTTTAACCAATATTATCATTTGATTTCCCCTGTATCTAATGTATATTAAAGTCTTGTTTTGTATAACATTAAATACACATACTAAAATTTTACTGACAAATGAGATATAAAAAGAAAATAGGGACAAATCCTACTAGTAGCTACTGACAAAATTTTACATGAAATAAAAAACATTTAACATACAATAAAACCTAAAAAATCTGATGCCTATGCTGTAACTGGTAAGAATAATTCTTGTAAAGATATATAGCAAATTTTTGCAGTCCTTATAATATTAAAAGAGGTTTTTTCCTCTCAAAATTATGAAAGTTTTAATGCAGCACATCATGTCAATAAAAATATCTCTTAGAAAAGCGTATTTGTCAAAGTAGTCATAGTATTGTCTTTTAAAATGTACATATTATAATATTGCAAAGAACTCATAGTTAACCTAAATTGAAGGTACTTATCGTTCAAATATATTGGATTTTGAATGCAACCTTAAGCTGGAGCCAATATAAATATCACAAGTAGCGGCTTAAGGGACCTTCTCAACGTCTGTCCAAACTAAAAGAAGATTAGTCACTAAAATTCATTCTCTATACAGGTTACAGTCAAAGGTTTAAAACTTATTTAAAAATACTCCAAACAATGAGTCACTACAAAACTAGAGGGTCTACACAACATTTTTAAGAAGATTCAGGTTATACTGTTTCAGTTTACATTCAAATTACGGCTGTACATTTTATACTTTATATGACTGCAACTGTTTACAGCAGCCACTTATTAAAGAATCAATTTTATGACACAGAGAAAGCCTTTTCTGAAAAGGATTTAACATAAGCCTCATGCAATTTGTTCACAAAGTCAGCATCATGTTTCAGCAGATAATTGAAAGCTTGAAGCAGCTGGTTCCTAGTGAGAGGCTCCGGGGAAGGCTGGACGTCTCCACCTGTGCTAGCAGTGAACATTGTGGGCGGCATCAGTGCTGGCTTCTGCTGAGTTGACACAGAGTCAATCAAAGGGTATATTCCAATCTCTTCCAATTTGCTACCATTAAAAGAGCTTACCGTATGGTTGATGTCCTGTGACTGATTCAAGTATGTGGCCAGGGGGGACGTTGGCTTTGGTGATGATATATGCATCAGATTCAACTCATTCTCCAGTGGTATAATGCCATTGGTGTCATTTGAATCCAACTGTCCCTTCTTCAGACTAGATATCCTCTGCTGATTGGGTTTGTCAATAGGAGTTGACTTTAACGGGAACCCGCAGTTTTGTCTCATTCCTGAATCCATGCTCATATTGCCATTTGAACTTTGAGCCTCTTGAGGTGTCACAGAGCGTTGTTGTTTCTCTATATGTTCGACAGAATGTGCTGGATTGCTCATGAGCCGCTGCAGCAGCTGCGGCACCTCCCGGGCGTCTGTCGAACGCGGCCCGAAAATACCCGGTGATGGTAGCGAGGACACCGCCGGCATCTGCGCAGCAGCACCGCTCCCAGCTTTCGCGAAGAAGTCCATCACGCTTTGCGAAGTCATGTCGGGCGCACGCGACGGTGTCGAGTCACACTTGTTAGGGACGAAGCCCTTATTGGAATTGAAGTCATCCTGGGCCTTGCTCAACATGCTGAATATATCGACGGGCGCACTAGACGGTGTAGATGTACTATATACAGCGTTCTGCGGCATGTTCTCGCCGCCTGGAACTTGCTTGATCGGGTCTTTAATGAGAGAATTTAACTTTGTCGCAACTCTAACGCACTCGTCTTTATCATAGAACCATATGCCGTAAATGCGACACTTGGCGTTCCGATACAAAAGGAAAGGTTCCTTCAATTGCAATTCTATTCCTTTCGATACTGGTTCGATTAGGTTATTCGTATTCAATCTGTTCATAATCACTAAACTATGGTATGGTTCACCATTTCTACTGTACACAAACAAAGCACCCTCGATGTTAGTTTTCTCCCATTCGTTCTCTTCGAATGTATAAAGCGCAACGTGGGTAGCACTGTCGATTATTTCTCTAGCGTATGGATCTGCCCTCTTTAGGGCAGCGAAATTCATACGTAGTCCGGTGTCAGCCATTTTATAGCAACAAAATACAAGTTTTTATACAGCGAGCAAGCATCACAGCAAAATGACAAGAACGAATAAATTCGCCATTTTAGAACCGTTTCATATTTCCATACACTCATTCGTAAAATATTTGAGACTACCTCCGAACATGAGTTAAGATAATAAAAAAAGATTGTTAGGATTTCTTGAATTTAACATTGAATTTACCCGAATCTCAGTTAATTTGTAAAGCTACAATACATCAGTTAAAATATAAATACTTGATTTTTTTATTGTTCCAACGTTACGGGTTCTGAATACAAAGGAACGTTCTATCATTGAATGAAGTGTGCGATGGTGGAAGGGCGGCGGCAGTTTAAAAAAATAATATCAACATTAAAATATTATAATTTTGCTTTAATTTCCTTTACACTTATGTTTTAAAACTTTAAAATATATTTTGGTTATAAATAAAGCTGATAGTTCTCACTTCTATGTAACTAGAGCGAAGCTTCCACAAAGTTGAAACAAAAATGGGTTTAGGAAACAATAATTCAACTTTGTTTGATTGGATTAAAGCATCGATTTCGATTGGAGTCTTAGACCATTTAACCTAGAAATGGTTTGAGATAGGAGAGTGTGTTCTGCTAGAATGGTTAGTTACTGGTAGGTATCGCCGACTAGCCAACGGACAGGTAGGAGTGACCCTGACACCTGACCCCTGACCACCGCATTGACCGCATGATTTTCTTGTACATTTACAAATTGACATTATTTCAATGTGCTAGGGTTTAGGGCCAATGGTTAGGGCTAACAATATGCTGTTACTTACAAACAGGGTACTAAAAACTAAAAAAAATATCGTTAAGTACTTCAAAATCCGGCCTCCCTCTGGCAACTGGGCCATGGTTCAGAAAGCACTAGGTAAAAGACCTTTACGGATCATGATTTTCGAGGGGCATGGCCTTCGTGGGACACTCATGCCTGATACTCCCACAAATTTTCGGGCCTGAGGCCTGATTGATCTTGAGAACTATGAATAAATTAATACATGAAATGCAAAGATGAAAAATTATCTTTAATATTTGACGAATTAGTTCTTCTAAAAATCCTAGCAATGAATTTTATTATTTAATTCAACAAAATGATGTAATTTTATCACACTGTACAGAAAAGTTTGACCTCTGTTGTTTTGCACTTGTAGGAATTGAGTAAGATAATGATAAAATAAATATACCGAATGCGACAATTCCATAGCAAAAGTACTTCATCCTAGCGATGTACCTGCATTGGAATTAATTTATCGATAGCGCTAAAGTCATTAATGGCAACTTAGGCTTGATTGGCTACTACCATCGTGATTGTTAAAGAAAAAAAATATTGTTTACCTAGAAATCCACGTAAAACTAATATCAGCATACTTTTAGAAGTGAAACTTCTTTAGCCCCATTGATGTTTGTGATTTGAAACTCGATGAAACGGAAAAGCAATATTAAAAAGAGATAAACACATACATCCTTAGGATTTAACGTGCGAGAGAATGAGATAATACTTTTGAAGTTCTCACTTCTATCGCGTGTAAACCGCACACATGTTTTTTTTAAATCTTTTGTACTCATCATCTGCCTCGTTACTTTTCCCAACTACAAATGTTGGGGAAAAGAGCGAGGCAGAAAAGTGAGCTGGTTTTTCATCTTTTTAACTAAAAGTCGGTTATGCACGTTGCGAACATAATTAATTGTTTTTGTTACAAATAAGCCATCGATGTGTTTTCAATGATAGGATCGTGCCTCAGTTTTTAGATCAAAAATTCAACCATGAGCTTATATGTTTACACCTATTGTATATTGCATATTGCAATTTATTGTTTTATTGTGCTAAAAAACCACAAGCTTGCAAGTAAACTTATATTTGTGAAACAATACTAGCTTACCAAACAATATTTGTTGGTACAGTAGGTTTTTATTCCATCGACATTTAATTAAGCTCATCACTAGTTTCCGCATCACAAATTCACAACTAAATCACAGATTCTGGCGGGAATTTAAACTGAAAAGGCGCAAAATTTTTCAAACTTAAAATTTTTCTGTAGAAAAGTTCAATTTATTGTTTAATTCTTTTTTAAAGTGTGAATATTAATTATAAGTAGCTGTAAAATGTTGGAAGAAGGGGCCGGGGGTGAAAATCCCCCGGCCACTAAAGGCCTGGGTACTTCGGGTAAACGGGCTAGGAAAAGGGAGCCTCAGGACCAAAATAATGACCAAGTATTAGTCAGCGGCGGTGAGGATAACTTCTTACCATACTTTAAACCAAATTATAAAAGACTATATCCAGAAAATTCAACCAGCACGGACTTTAAGGTATTCGTACAAAGTATCAATAATAGTGATCGTCTGGGCAATAAGAGCCCTATCTATTTAAACCACATTTTCACCACGGATGTCAAAGGTGTTGTCTCAATACAGCGAGTAAATGCTAGTAAAATTGCAGTGATATTTAAGCAGTACAATAACGCCAATAACTTTTTAATGAACACTGCTTTCCTGGACAAATATAATATGAAGGCATTTATTCCGGCCGCTCAGATAGAGAAAACAGGCATAATTAGATTTGTTCCAGCAAATATCTCGAATAAAGAACTTTATTCAAAGCTTTCGTCTACCTATGAAATTATAACTATTCGTAGATTCACAAAAAAAGTGGGTCTGGAGAGGGTGCCTCTCCAAACAGTCAGTATAACGTTTTTGTCGAGTTCTCTCCCTGATAATGTACAATATGACCTTTTTTCATATAGAGTTTTCGAATATGTCCCACCTCTGCAACAGTGTTATAAATGTTTTAAATTTAATCACTCAGCAAAAATATGCAATGGGAAACAGCGATGTAGTATTTGCTCTGGAGACCATTACTTTAAAGAATGTGACAAGCCCAATGATCTTTGCTGCGTGAATTGCAGTGGACCTCATTTGGCAATTTCTAACATGTGTCCTATTAAAATGAGGAAGATACAAGAGAAAAAAAGCAAAATAACCTATGCCGCTGTTGCCCTATCTAAGGAGAGAACTTTAAATACAGGATTCCCTCCTCTAGTAGTTAAGAAACCTGAAAATAATGTAAATAAAAAGACAAATAACAAGCCCAATGAAAATGTTTACAATAAGACAAATGAACAAAACCTGATTTCCACTGATGAGTTGAAGACTCACTTAATAAATAATAATGACATTACAAATGCCATGGTACGCACATTAATTGCTATAGCAAATAAGGGGGATGACAGTCCAATTACAACAATGTTTATCAAAGAAATGTTACTTAAAAATCTAACTTAATTATGGATAGTAATAATACTTCTGTTTTAAGAATTGCACAGTACAATATTCAAAGTATTTACAGTAAAAAACCTCTTTTAATTAACTTTTTGCAAGAAAACAACATAGATGTTTGTCTTGTTAATGAAACCTGGATGAACGATAACAAACCTTGTCATGTACCTGGTTATAATATTTATTTCAAAAATACTTCAAATGGGTATGGAGGTGTTGCAATTTTGATAAAACCATTTTTTAAATATAAACTGTTGCAAACATCGTTTAATGAAAATGTGCAAACCATAGCTATGTCGCTATTTACTTCCTGTGGCCAATTATCTATTATCTGTGTGTACTGCCCTCCCTCGGGGCTTTTGGGAACTGACATTTTAAATAACATAATTAAAAATCTACCAAAACCTATTTTTGTGGCTGGAGACTTCAATGCCCATCACATTGCTTTTGGCTGTTTGTCAACCAAAAGCCGGGGACAACAATTATATAACATTATAGACAATTTAGATCTATGTATACTAAATGAAGGAGATTTCACTACTATACATTATCCAAATCGAAATCCGTCAGCTATAGACGTGAGTCTGGCTAGTCCTTGTATTACGCCTTTATGTAAATGGTCTGTTCATGATGATAATATGGGAAGCTATCATTTTCCAACTATCACAGAAATCACAATTTTAGCCAACCATTATAAGGTTAATCCTCCTGTAGATAAATTTCTATATAATAAAGCTGACTGGAACAAGTATAATGACCTCTCTAAAACAATTTTTAATAACATTAAGATTGACCTTAGTAATCCTCTAATAGCATATGATCGCTTTTGTAAGGCACTTGATGCACTCAAATTAGAGTGTATTCCAAAATTTACCAAAACTTCAGAGTATAGATATAAACTGCCAGCACCCTGGTGGAATGATAAAATTAAAGAGAGTGTTACTAAGTCCCAAGAGGCCTTAAAATATTATAGAAATAATCCTGATATTAGTAACTTCATATCATACAAAAAAATGGATGCAATTAAGAAAAGAACAATAGCAGAAGAGAGGAATAATGGTTGGAGAAAATTATGTGAAAGTTTTAACAGAACAACTCCTATTACAATAATTTGGAACAATATTAAAAAGTTTAAAAGAATAAAGACTAGTAACAAATCTTACTGTGATGAATTTATTGAACCATTTTTAAACAAATTATCAGGAAATTCTTGTGAAAGTGTTGAAAATTTAAATGTTTTTTACAATCTTCATAATAATGATGATGGCTCCAAATACTTGTTAGAACCTTTTTCATGGACAGAATTCTTAATTAGTCTGCAATCTAGAAAGAATACTACTCCAGGCTTGGATGATTTTCCTTACATTTTAATTAAGAAATTGAATATTGAATCACAAAATTTATTTTTAAAGATACTCAATGCACTTTGGCTTAAACAAACAATACCTCAGTCTTGGAAAACACAGTGTGTCATTCCCGTCCTAAAATTAGATAAGCCTCCGGATAGTCCAGACTCTTACAGACCTATTTCATTATCATCCTGTTTAGGGAAATTTTTTGAAAATATGATTAAACTGCGATTAGATCATTATGTTGAGTCAAATAATATTATTCCTAATATTCAGAATGGCTTCAGACGTGGTCGAAGTTGTTCAGACAGCTTCACTTCACTTATTTCAGACCTGAAAAATGCAAAACAATATAAGAGTGTAGCATGTGTCTTTTTAGATGTTCAAGGTGCATTTGACAATGTTCAACCAGACATTCTTGTACAAATAATGTCCAGTTTTGGTATTCCTGGTTTGATGTGTAAATGGATTCATGAATTTTTAACTAATAGAACTCTTTATGTTAAATACAATAATATTTTACATGGACCTAGAACTACATCACTAGGTACAATGCAGGGGGCAACTTTGTCTCCACTACTTTATAATTTGTACACATCTGAAATTTGTAAATATGTAAATAATAGTAATGTAAATATTCTACAATTTGCCGATGACCTGGTGTTGTACAGTATAAATTACAATGTTGATTTTGCTATTCAAAGTGTTAATTTGGCTTTAAATGATTTGCAAATGTATTACAATAATAAACTTAAACTAAAAATTAACCCAAGTAAAAGCAGTGTAATGATATTTAGCAAAGACTTTCCTAATTCTGAAATAGTGTTTAATAATCAAACAATTCCTGTGGTTAATCAACATAAATTTTTAGGAGTTATTATTGATAAAAAATTATCATTTGAACCACATATAAATTTCATATTAAAGAATGCCATGAAAGGATTAAATATTATTAAATGTTTAGCTGGAGTGTCATGGGGTGCAGATCCTCTGACTCTCTCTATTCTGTACAAAGCCATTGTAAGAAGCCACTTTGATTATAGTTGTATAGCATATTTTGACAGTAAACATGTAAATAAGTTAGATATAGTGCAGAACAAGGCTTTGAGAATTATATCTGGAGCTATATGTTCTACCCCTATAAGAGCCATGGAAGTTGAAACAGTAATAATGCCTCTTACACTTAGGCGACTGTTACTAATAGAAAGATACTGTATTAAACTACTATCTTCCAACAATCAGCAGATAATAAAGAAAATCATACCTTGTCCTATAACTCTGCAATCTCCACTGACATCAGGCAGTGACTTGTTAAGTCATCATTTTCCCAAATTACCACATATTCTTCTACACCTGCAAAATAAATTCCGTAATGTTCAACAAAATCATCTCTGGCCTTTTTATTTAAAACCTTTTAAGGTTTTGATAAATCCAGTTAATATTATCAAAATTAAAATATCTAACAATCAAGAATTACAAGCATATTTAGATGATAATAAGGGTTACTATAAACTTTACACTGATGGTAGTAAAGGAGAGTCACATGTTAGAAGTGCAGTTTATGACCCCCAGATAAGATTTGCTCAAAGCTTTGTTCTTAATAAAACTTGTAGCATATTCACAGCAGAGGCATATGCAGTCTTTGAAGCTCTTAGGCGTATTGCTATTGTAAATAACTATAAATATTTTTTGATTTTGACAGATTCACTTAGCTTAATTCAAAGTCTTGAAAGTTATGACATTCATTTTAAAAGTAACTATATTTTATATAATATTAAACAATTAATATACAATTACCTTCAAAAAGGCGTTGAAGTTTTCTTTTTATGGGTTCCTTCACATAAGGATATAACTGGAAATGAAATAGCTGATAAGACTGCTTATGAAGGGATCAATTCATTAGATGTGTGCCTAACTTCTGCAATTCCATTCACTGACTGTTATACTGAAATAGGAATAAATATATATGCTTTTTGGGATAGTTTTTGGAAAAAAGATCAAGAAACAAAAGGTAGATGGTACGGAAATATTCAAGAGGAGATACCTTCTAAGCCGTGGTATTATAAACTGAGAACAGCTAGTCGACCCTTCATAACTACGATGAATAGACTCCGCTTTGGCCATTCCAAAATACCTGCTCATTTAGCGAGACTGGGTATTGTTCAAGACAATAAATGTTCAAGTTGCGGTTTAAATATTGGAAACGTTGATCATATGCTTTTTGACTGTCAAAATCATATGTTAGACAGATTAATTTTAGCGAGTGAATTAAGTGAATTGTGTAGTGAAAGTGTTGTGCTAAATAATACCTCCCGCCGCTTGACAGAATTATTAAAAAATAAGACTTGTTATCGAGCAATATATAAATATATTAAAAACACTTTCGAAGAAATTTAGAAATTTTGTGAAGGAAATTAAATAAAGACTTGGCTAAAAGGTCTTAGCAACCAGGCCATAAAAATACTTATAAAAAAAAAAAAATCACAACTAAACGAAACGTCAACAACGTCATTCATTTAAAAGTTTGCGCGTGTCAGAGACGGCAGTTTACAAATAAAATAAATATTTTTTGTTAATTAAAAATAACTGCGTCTTGTTAAAATACAGTTAACTGCAATCAGCTCTAGTTTAAACTAGTAAATGTTAGCTAGAAGTTGTTTTGATTGTTTGTAATTTGGACACGTGACGTATAGGCTAAGTTTTAGTAAACAACAAGGTAAAATAATGTCTGATGGTAAAGTTCTGGTGATTGGAGGCGGCGGGCGGGAGCATGCTCTCTGCTGGAAGCTGGCTGACTCTCCCTTTGTGCGCCAAGTATACTGTGCACCCGGGAGTGTCGGCATCGCGACCACCAACAAAGTTGAGTGCGTCGAACTCGACATCAACGATTACCCCGTAAGTTTCTTATTAGAAAAGTATGTTCTATTACTTCTATTATTTTACGAATATTATATCTCAGGAAGTCTGAGGGCTACGCCTCATCTTATAGAAATTATTGATTGGGGTCAGATAGTTATTATTTTTTTTTAGTACATATTAAAATTGATTATTATTTTTATACGTAAAACTTAAGTATAAAATTGGGGGCTATGAGTATCTTATTATCCTGATAAACTGTCTCATACAAGAGTAAACTGTAAACTTAATATTTTATGTAGCACAAAAACATTAAGTAACAAATTATGTATTTCGTTTTCGCATACATTACATACAACAAAATTTTACTAAACATAAAATACAATTAACTACTTAAAGCTAAACTATTTAATTATTATTATTTATTTATTTCCAAAATACGTAGCCTTTTATTTCAATTGGTTTTAACCACAACTAAAACCTCTCAGGGTTTTAATTGCTTAAGAAAAAAATTATTACATTCTTGACAAAATTAACTTCCTACTACTAATGTGAAAGTTTGTGAGGATGGATGGATTGATGTATGCTTGTTACTCTTTTGGATTTGGAACAGAGATAGTTTATAACCTGGATTAACACGTAGGATACTTTTTATCCCAGTACGACATCCACGCGGGCGCAGCCGCAGCCAAAAGCTAGTACAAACATAATTATTATGTTATAAGACATTGCTATATAGATACTTACATTTATTCAAAAACTGTTAAAGTAATTATAAAAGTAATGAATTTAAAAGACAAAAGCATTTTTTTATTTTATCAGTCTAATCAAGTTCATCGTCAATTAGAGCATGCATTAATTGATTTAGTTTAAACAAATTATGAGATTATTGTTAGCGTGTCTATCAGTATGTTACGTAACTATTAATAACTATATCGTTGTATAAAATAATAATATAGTTGTTATTGGATAATCAAGGGATTAGTTTGTTCTTGCTGTTCTAGATCAGGCACATGACAGTTTTTCTGATTATAAGTACTTAATGAACGTAGGTTCATTAAGTACTTATAATCAGAAAAACTGAGAATTCATATTTATGAAAGTGAGCCTACACTCACTTTCATAAATATGAATTTCTAATCCTGCATAGTAAATTTGTATTTGGTGTCCAAGCTACAGGCTTGCCTAGTTTATGACCAATGTAAAAACTTCGTAATCTTTATACCAATACAGTTTATTATTAAATCAAAGTAAAGTCGATAAATGGTTTAATGACTTCATTTCTGTAAGTGGATTTGTACAAACACTTTTAAATGTGAATCATCTTTTTTAAACTAGATGAGTTTGGCGTTTCCTATCTAACTACTCTGAGAAGAAAGGCCGAAACAAACTCAGAGGTCACAGTCTCTTTTAAAGTTCCATGTAATCATGCATTGTGTAGAAAAAGGGACCATGTTTATGAATGTCTTTGTTAAGATTCATCATAGCTTCATCATAATTTAATTATCTTTTTATGAATTCTATTTAGTTTTTATATTTTTACCAAATTGTCTGACTAGCTAAAAAATCATTAACATATTATTAAGACAAGCCTTTCCTGTCAAGCTAAATTATACCCTGGTCTCAAAGCCCAAAGCTGTCATTGTGTTTGTATTAAGTTGTGGACATGTGATAATTTTACTTGTTATAAGTACTATGGCGCTTTCACTTCCATTCTCAAAGCGCATGGTGCTCTAACAAGTACATTTAAAAAACAATATTGTTGCACTATGGCCTTTCACTCCCATTCTCAAAGCGTATGGTGCTCTAACAAGTACATTTTATCTTATCAATAACCCACTAAGGAATGCTCCTTCCTAACCTAACCAATTTGTTCTGAATAGATATGACTCTTTAAAAAAAAAATGTTTTTGGAAAAATTTAAAACAAAATTCTAGAAGCCATTTGAAACCCAAAAAAAAATATTAACAATGTTGTATGAAAAAATATTTTTATAAAGGCACATAAAATACTGTTCTAAGTTTAAAAATAAAGAGTTACTATGAATATTGGTCCTTGGAGTCTACATGCTTTCTGAAGCCATGGGTATAATTATTTTTTCTTTATTTTAATCTTTCTATTGCAATAATTGGTGTAAAAGGGTTTTCAGTTTGCATACACTCTAAATAATAAAACTTCTATGGTATTGCGAAAACCATCAAAGAAAGCCACCTCCAGAAAAAGCTTTTCTGGTTGAGGACATTAAAATAATTAAATAAATACTCTTTTCTAAACTACTTCTTAAGATTCATAGGATGAATGCCCTTTCTCTTATACAGGATTGATACATATACATCCTTGCATGTCTTTTGCCTGTAATAGAAGTTTAGCTAATATTGTACATTTCAGTACCTACTACAAAAGTGCCAAAGCCACTTGAAAGAAAGTAAACAATTTTAATATGAGTGCGTATAGATAGATATAAAGTCGATGACCCTAAGATTACTTCACATGTACGAAATGTGCTTATAATGACCATTATCAGCTAGTTGCTATTCCGTTCGGTAAGTAACAGGGAAGTACCTACTGTGATAAAAATGTCGGGAGATGTTGTTTAAGAAATTAGGAGAGAGATAAATAATAATAAATAAATAAACAGTATCTATTAAACACTTGCTCATAGTTATAAATAGTTGTTACTATGCTGACCAGTGCCCAGCACTTAAATAGTAGGTTTTGGATGGCCAAAAGAGTACCTACCTGATAGTCAGTTATTTCCTATGTATTTGTGAATCTAAGTCTACCTCTAACTCTTGTCTACCAAAATTTTCTTAATGTGAATTTTGTATTCCCAAATCGAACTGCTTCTGTGTTTATTTCGTAAAATTATGGGATGCAGGAATCAATCGACAATTTATAATCGGATAATAGCAATACAATTGCATAGGTGGGGCGTGCGTGTCTATCTGGACGTATTTGCTGGATAGACCTGCCCCTGCAGTCTGGACATTAGACAGCGACAAAAATCGGTCGCTAAGTCGTATCGTTGTCAAATTCCTTTAATAGATTTTCAACTTTATTTCGGAAGCATAAGGTTGAAATTCTATTAAAGAAATTTGACATCGATTAGACTTAACGACCGATTTTTATCGTTATATTTTTACGAGGAAGAGAAGGTCTTTCCCAATAAACAGTAGGGCAATTTCTAACTAGACCTCTATCAATAACAAATATGCTTTACTTCAATAACCCGTAGTATATCTTTATTTAAAAACAGTTGTCTTGTTCATCTTTCGTACCCTCGCAAACTGGGACTTTGTATTTCAAACTCACGAGCCGGGTCTGGTCAATTTCGGTCCATTATATCATTTGTCGGAGTCTCGCTTACAGAATCAGGTCAATGACGCGGGCGATGCCCTTCTCAATGTTTAGTAATCAAAGTTTTCGGTTTGTGGTCCTTTGTTTTTACTTTCCTCATGAAACAAATATGGCGATGTACAACTAAGGATGGTAGTTCAATCATTATTCCCATTGGCCATTCCCACTTGCATAAAACCCCAGTATGTTGGGCCAAAAAATCAGATCCCCAACTGTCGCTGTTTACACATTGGCGTAGCGTTGACGTAGCATTGGCGTATTGATCATTCTGCATTGGCGCTTTGAATTGTCCTGACGAATAACAACGTACTGAATAAGACGCCAACGTGTGAACACTGCGGATCACGCCAAGATCCTTGATGTGCGCACGAAAAACCGACACTATTTGGTTGGCCGGCCAGTGTTGGTCGCCAAATACCAACATACTCCAAGTAGATCTCTACACGTTGGCCCAAAATGCTGGGCCAGCACCTTGAACCAATGTGTACAGCGGTCATATGGTTTGCCCCATAGACCTCTACATCTCCCTATCTGGGTTGCCTTTTCTGGCCAATCTATCATCGCTTGGGTCATCATGCCAGTGATTTCCAAAGGCAAGGCACACAGTATTCATCCTGGCCCTGTGACTAAGCTTTAACAAAACACACCTAATAGGAACAATACATTGGAATGTGCATTGTAATATCTACGGTATTTTTGCAATTGAATTAAGACCACGGTTCGCAATACAACGCTGGTTTTGACCCGAGTACCCTGATTTTGCGCTGCAAGAGGAGGGTAATGTAAAGGCATTCCAGGCACAGGGCAGTGCGATAGCTTCGATTATCATATTACACGACAAAGTGTTTGCAGACTTCTGGGTCAATGATGCAAACGGTCTGTAAACGGCACGAAGTTTACGTAAAATCTGTACTTAACATTATCACTTATTATGATTATTTTAATTGGATGGACAAACATGCAATATCGCCTATAAGTTAAATACAATAGTACTCTATAGTGACAGAGGGGCCTTACGAATTGCGCGAGCCGATAAGAACCTACGTTATGTTTTTCATTATATATTAGTTATCAACGTCGTTTAGAAAAATAAGATGTTTTAACGTCGATCTTGGGTATGTAATTCTTGATTACCTACCATGTTGTGACTAGTCGAACAACTTTTTGACCTTGGAATTCTTGCACCACAACTCATTGACAGAATGTTTCACAAACAAAACCTTTTAGCGTTGAACTTCTAACAGAAACGAATTAATTCAAAAAACTACTAGACTAGACTACTCTTCCATATTCAATTCCTGTTAGCAGACCCATGGGACCAGAATTTTCTTCATACAACAATATTAACACCAGATACACAATGACCAGCCAAATCAAATGATTACGCAGGACACATACCTACCTTGCCATCAAAAACAACTGCTTATAGATTTTAATAGACGCTCGTGTATGTGCGATAACCTCGTTCCTTTCATATCGTGAAGTTCAGTGAGTTCAGTACTTCTCGGGGCAAGTTCACTTGTCACTCGAAATGCTGCGTTCAGAATACGTGGCATAAGATTTGTCACAGGTTCGAGGGTAAGCAGAGGTCTACGTACATTTTTAGAAGATGGAAGTTTGAAGAGTGTTTGAACATTTTGACCTATCGATTTCAATTACCAATATGTCTAGAAATGTTCATGAAAAGACTGAGGTTGACCCTACTAATAGGTTCCTTCCGACCTTGATTCGATATCAGGTGCCCGATCTTGAGCCCACCACGTCTACGTAAAGTGCAGCAGCATGCAGCTCCGTGTTTAACAAATACTGAGGTATTGAGCCAGCCTAAAACCTTACAGTTGTCGTTGAACAAAGCAACTCACACATTTCCCACTTAACAGTACACTTCGAAAACATCCGTAGAATTAGCTATCCTGGATGAGACTCCCACAGACCTGCACCCCAACTGCGTAACACACTATCTATCACAATCTGAATCATTTTGAAGCCTATTGCTAATCCATTGGTTCATATGTTCGAAGAATTTGTCAGCTCAACAACGTAAATAACGCAATGAATGTTGTTGAACTGTCAAAATGAAAGCTATTCCTACGCTTAGTGTGTTATGCATGTACCCCATGGGAAGCAGGGCACAAAAGGGAGGAGGCCTATTATCAGTAGTGTGTGGAACAAGGCTGCCAATAATGATCATCGTGATTAGCTATCCCAACTTGAAAACTCACTTTAATCACCATCTCTTTTACAGGCAACGGCAAAATGGTGCAAAGACCACGACATAGACATCGTGGTAGTCGGGCCAGAAGATCCTCTTGCCAACGGCATCGTGGACAACCTCACCTCCCTGGGCGTCAAGTGCTTCGGACCCACCAAGGCTGGGGCACGCATCGAGGCTGATAAAGACTGGTCGAAGACTTTTATGAACAAGTACCAGATTCCTACAGCGAGGCACAAGTCCTTTACTGATGCTGGAGCTGCTAAGGACTTTATAAATACGTGAGTTTCTTTGGAGTTGACTATGTATTTGTGTCTGAAGTCCGAAATCTAGAACAATAATAATAATAACCATTTATTTGTCCAGACTACAAATAAGGTCCATTGTGTTAGTAACAATCTTACTTAGCCTATGTTAGTACTTAATAACTAAAACAGATTTTGTTCGATCGGCTAACGCCCACACAAGCGGACTATCTGCCCGGGCAGCTATCGAGTGCAGAATCATGTTGGGACTGTCACGCAACATGCGAAGTAACGAGGCAGATTTCTTGCGCAATACTGCGTCAAAGATGTCAGCGCGCGCGTCGGCAAACATCGCCGACGCACTGCAGAAGCATGGCAGTCGCAAGCGCAACAGCAACCTGAACGCATTGTACTACTGGAATGCTAAAGCATGAATTTATTCAAAACTTGAGTAAGGTAGATCAGTATAAAATGTGTCTGTTTTGAACTAAGGTGCATACGTCTCTCGGCCTCGATCGGAGATTTCGTCTTTTGGTACAATAAGACATCACTTTCCAAAAGATAGGAAAAAAAAAAAAAACTGTACTTTCATGTATAAAAGAAAACTATCATAATTTGCCATTAAAATATTCGCCGTCTTTCGCGAACATTTCACTATATCAGATCTTATATTTTTGACCATACATAACTAGGATACGCGTGATACGTACATAATTAATAATTATGTATACATAAATCTAGAAAAGTGTAGACTGGTCCTTCCTGGACTCATTGAGTACTTAAATTGCCCTTTGTTGAACTTAAATGCACTTTGGAACTGCAAGCAATATGTCACAGATAAAATGAATAATGTTATACCTATTAATCATTTTTAACAAGGAGCACAATATTTATGATCTATGATTGTTCGGTGAATTGATCGCTAAAGTCACTCCGTATCGCCTTTTCTCAAGTGTCTGACTCATTAAGCTCCCAAAGCAAGACATATTTTAGTTTTACGAATATGCCTGCTTCAACAATAACACAACAAAACTCGACGGCTGTAATGAGGGCTACCGCGCCTGAGTTCGCCGCTAGAGGCGCTAGTGTAGAGTAAGGTCTCTAGATGTCAAAATATATACTGAACGTTCACTGTTTGCGTGATTTTTATCACGGATTTTAACGAATGATTCATAATTGTTGTAATGGTTGTGCCATTTCTGATTAATTGTGACTTAAGATTTTAAGTAAAAGTTAGGATCTAATTTCGCAGCACTTGAAGGAAGAATAAGATTTGTCTGCTTCAAGCTTGCCAATTTTAGGAACATTGTAATCTAAATATTCATTTGTAGTTTTAAAATGTAATAAAATAAACATACTATGAATATCAGCGTACTTAAACATATCCAAAACATCAAATAAAAGTACTGCAACAGGACATTACTCGACAGTGGCGCCAACTGGTGAGCACAAAAACGATAGGTAGCGGTGTAGGTATCTAATAGTACAGTGCACCCACATTTCGCCAGATATTTAAATCCCACAATAAAGGTGGCGAGCCTATTGCCATTAAAACAGGCACAAATCTACATAGACTATGCTACTGAGAAATTCTTGAAAGAATGAACTTGCTTCAAATATCTGTTATTCTAAGTGGACTAGTGAACCCAATGCCCGTTTTCACTAACATTAGGCTATACCTAAAAGTAATCTTTAAAAAAGAATTGAAATGTCTGTTTGTAATGTCAAAATAACAGCTTTTTACTAAATGCATATGAAAGTATAACGATACCTACCTATAACAAAAACAAAAAAAAAAATTACAAAAAAAACAGTCTGTCTGATTGTTTCGGCTGATCTCCGAAACGGTTGGACCGATTTTGAAGGGACTTTCACTGGCAGATAGCTGATGTTATAAGGAGTAAAATTAATTGTAACAATAATTGTTAATTACATTTTTAATGTAACTATTGTATGCCCTAAGGGCGGGACGTAGCCGATCATAATTTAGCAATTTAAGACCTGTATTATGTACCTACCTATGATCCTCATTAAAGTTATTGAATTGTATTGAATATAGGATACTTTTTGTCTCGGTAGCACGTTCCCGTGAGATAATCTCCGACATCCACTCGGGCGAAGCCTCGGGCAGCAGACATGCCTAATACAAAGTGGGGAATCTAACAGAGCGCTTAAATTAGGCAATACATTTAGGAATCGCGTAATGTCATTGAAACCGGACATAATAAACCCTTTGCACTAATTAGGCATTGAATAAATTGGCACCAAAAGTTCCCATAGTATATACTATGACGACAAATGTTTGTGTTGAACCAACTTTATAAAAATTATACCTCGTACAAATAACATTGATACTTCTTTAAGGGCGAATTTCACCAAAGTTTTATACCTAGAATAAGTCTTATCCTGAGAAGAAATTTTTGAATTTTTGACAGTTTTTCCATACTAGAACTGTCAGAAGCATAGGCTACGTATATTATAAATGAGAGTCCGAAGTCAGTTTTATTCCATAGATAAAAGATGTCTGACTTTGGTGAAATCAGCCCTTAGTATTTATCAATCTTATTTGCACGAGGTATAAATTTAGTTTACATACAACTATTTGTATGTTGCCTTATTAAATCATTTATTAATTTATTGCCTCAGCCTTTACTACCTTCGACATAATTGCAATCAGTCATAAGTCTACATAGTTTTCTGTCACTACACGGAAAATGTCGATCACTGCACTCTGCACGAGCCCCTCTTATAAACAGTAGATTATACTTATTAAACCCTACATGATTATGTTATAATAATTACCTACTTTCGATATAATAACCTTACATAATGAAGATCACGGTTAGTTAACCTGTGACTATCGGCTATGAAGCGTTGTTCAGTCCTACAGTCGGCGACAAAAATATCGGGACGTACGGGGGTTCAAAAATATCTGAACAACTAAGGAAAATAAACTATCTATACATACAGGGTGGCAGGGACATCGACGCGCAACCTGTTATCATGGATTCAGTACATGATTCTAAAATACCCTGCGTTGAAATTTATCGTAGGAGGTTAAAAAAAAATTGCCTTTCAATACATTTTGACCGCGTAGGTATTGCACTTTTCTATGAAACAGCAGATTTTCTTTTTTGATAACCGATGATAAGTTTCTACGCTAGGGGGTCTAGTATCATGTGCTGAATTAATGGTTCCAGTTCGCGCGTCGATGCCCTTGCCACCTTACATAATAAATAAAATAGTAACGAAGTCAAAACTGTACACTGATAGTTTTCGAAAAAGTAATTGCTAGGACATGTGGGAACGAGTCTGATGCCGAAAATATAGTTTTTATAATTTTAGTCCGATTGTCGGAAAACGGCTGAACGGATTTGGATGAAGTTTGGCACACGTGTAGTTTATAACCTGGTTAAACGCATAGGGTACTTTAAATCCCGATAGTACGTTCCCGTGGGATATTTTCCGACATCCACACGGGCGAAGTCGCGGGCAAAAGCTAGTAGTATCTGAATGAATCAGGAAAACTGCCATTCTGGCAATAATTTTATCCAATTGAAAAAAGTTTAATTTTCTATTAGTTGTCCTGGCTATTTTAAACAGTCTGTTCGACTAGATATTCTTGACGTTGACTGTACAAAGAGCTTGATGCCCGATATCTATATTTATAATGCGGAGCACATTGAGAACGATAAGGTGATAGGGGACAATGTGGATTCATCTAGTTCATTCTAGTCATCGTATCCGTATTTATATGAAAGTCTTTCTGTGCCCACGGCTTCGCTTGCGCAGTATTTTACAAGGAGCTACTGCCTATTTGACCTTCACAGACCAATTACTTGGGTAACACGATACCCCTTGGCAACGCTGGTTGTCAGAAAGAACATAAATAACTGCGGATTGAATAAAAAATCAGGGAAATCAGATAACTGGTTCTTACAGGACCGAAATGTACGAGGATTTGAAGAGGCCTTGGCGTCAGTAGGGATACCAACTGTGCCTTTGTTGTTCAGAAAATTCTAGGTGCAAACTACCTAGTCATGACTTCAAGTCGTGTCCATGCCGTGAGGTGATGAACAGTTTCCGATAATCTCACAATGAAGATACAACTTAATTAAGTCCAAGGACACTATCACAAGGATGTCTACAGCATATTATTTATGTTTGTAAACAATATAAAAATATCGTCTCGTCACCAGCATTGGCCTACTTAATGCAATTATAGCGACAGAGAAAGATAATAATAATAACTCGTTATAATTAAGATTTACTGTAAAAACAGATGAAGTCATATTCAGGGAGTTCAGGGATGTTCTTATTTGATACAGGTCGAACAGTCTAGTGATTACCGATGCCTTTGCTGATGAGTTCCCCTGCGATTGTGGGGTTCAAACGGTGTTACACGTAGCGGCCTTCGGGAACGGAAATTGACTTCATGCAAGCGATTTCTTATGGTTTGATCGCTTATTAACATCTCTGAAGAGCTATGAAGCCTCGTAACCAACATAATCGCGGTCATTGCACGATTTCGTCGAGCAGTAATTTGTATGTAACGATCTTGTCTGCGTGTGGTGATGCGAGCTCTTTCTCCATGTCGCTCTGCCACGCAGCCAGTGATGCGGTAACGTGTCCAAAGTCGACTTATAACACTCTGCGTAGTGGCCACAGCATGTGGCCGAAAACCAGCTTCCAACATTCCCACGGCTCTGATAATTTCTTCTCGGCTCAAATGACGTCTTCTCTTCATAATAAATAACGTTATTTTGTATTGATTCCACTCAGAAGTATGGCAGATATTTTATTGATTTGGCGTCAAACCCATTGCAGGATTATATAGGAATACGACTTGATAGAAGATTTTTCATCTTTTGTCCGGAATTTAAAAACTATCTCTTTTCAAATGATGAAGTTTACTAAAAAGTATCCATAGGAGTTACAAAAAATAGAATTAAAAAACCCGATTTTCGTGCTTGATTTGATCCCTATGCACTTTTGATGTGTGTATAGATGTGTTCCTTTATAAATATCATAATCATCAACATTTCTGCCAAAGGACACTCACTGCTCCACATAGCATCTTTACTTATATTCAGTTTCTTTCTTTCTAGCGCTACATACCCTGCCCTAGTAGTGAAGGCTTCAGGTCTGGCCGCCGGCAAGGGTGTGGTTGTCGCAGCCACCAAGGAGGAGGCTTGCCAAGCAGTTGACGAGATCCTAACAGATGCCAAGTATGGGTCAGCTGGAGAGACTGTCGTCATTGAAGAGCTGCTTGAGGGAGATGAAGTTTCAGTGAGTATAAGATATTTTTTAGGGGTTCAGGAATTTGAATGTAGTTTGGTGTTTTTTTCTTTGAAGTTCTTCAACAGATCACAAGTCGTTCAAAATCGAGCTATCCACTAATCAATCTATCTTTAGGTCAGTGTCATATTCGAAAATAAGCTAATTAATCAAAAAATAAATGTAAAAAGGAAGTTTAAAGTTAAATTACCGAGAGACTGAAGATCTTTTCAAAACGATCAAATATAAGTATTTGAAAAAACCCAGACGCATACATGCACTCACACATACACAATCACTCACCCGTGCACTCTCGTGCACGCACTCACATAAATGTTTCAGTACAAGTAAATAGTAGTAGTTTATAAAATTTATTTTATTATTTTTAAATGACTTCTACTGTTTATTTTACACATGTATTTTCGTACGATTTTTTTTGTTTTTAAAGTAAACTAGTCTGGACGGCGCTGCACGCTGGTATCTGTGATACAATGATTTTTGAATTAGTACAGACATCAACAATATACTTTTTTCAGAAATGATTTATTTTCACTTGAAAAATTGTTTTTGCGAACCGTAAATGTGTTTTAAAAAATATTTTTTAATTATTATTAATAAGATACACTTGCATGTTTGTGAAAAATATCATTGTGTGAATAAGTGCACGGTTTTCCAATAGCCATCGGCGATCGTAAGCTTTACACGATGCAAATGAATACACATGCCACGATGTACTGAGTATGAGTATGTCCTTATAAACAATAGGGAATTACATTGGCCAAATATATTTTGTCGCTTGGCAACACAGGCTAAAAATAATACATAATCTCATCGCTCTAAGTACAATTAAGACAAAATTAACTGTAGTCTATTTCGATACGGACAAATTTTACCCATACCTTGTCACAAACACCCAGAAATGTTTTTGCTTATTATTTATCGAGAAACATTTAAAGTATCTTGACACACCAACACAAGATAACGGGGGTCAATTCTTCACATATTTTATAAGCAGCCATTGGGGTTCTGATAACGAATAAGTATCAATTGTAATTAGTCAGTATTTTTATTGATAAACCTTTTAGAGAGAAAAAACAGACTTGTTTGTCATTCAATATTTTAGAGGTCACAGAATTAAGTTAAGAACATATGACTTAGGTTCACGAGGTTTTTGCACGTGAATTATGGACTGAACATTTCTGCAGAGGAACCTTTCAATTGTCTTTTGTATTTTTCTTACTTGATCATTTAGTTATTAATTGCAGTGTAAATTCTGGAGGAAATACCTAGAAACCACTAAACATTGATTTTGATGTGAAACATCTAATGCGGCCGGGTCAGCTGTTGACGTGGCGACGCGAATAGCCAATAGCGTTGCCACGCGCTCCTAACTCTGCGACTCTCGCAGGGTTACGAAAGGAAATTTTATTTAAAAAAAAAGGATTAAAAAAAAATTTAAACTAATATGTATTTTTGATGTGAAACATCTATAGCCGCGGGTAAAACCGATTGTTGTTGTGGCGACGCATGCCGTGGCGACGTGTCGCCACGCTATATTTTCTATACAATATAGTTTCGATGTTTCACATCTGCCAGGCGTCCCGCGACAGCGCAATTTTTTTTTTTTTACAAAAAACCCTGTTTAAAAAGAAATCTGATTATTTTGTTATTGATTATGCCATATTTATTCCTTTCTTGCATACTTTCTATACAAATAGTTGCGGGACGCCCAGGCGTCCTGCGACGGCTCAATTTTTTTATTTACTTCCTCTCCATTATACTTGACAGTCAAAGCATTGACCGCAGCATTAAAAAGGATGCTGTTGCACATCCTTCTGAAGCGAAATGATCCTGGAGTCATGATTTACAGTACCGACGATCGTAAATAAGATGATCTTTTCTTTGTCATCAAAAACAATACATTACCTTCAGTCCTGCCTAAAACATCACAATTAGCCTACAATGTTCCCACTGCTTGGACACAGGCCTCCACTCAGTGAGAGGGAACAGGCCATAATTCACCACGTGCGGATTGGTGGAGGTCATATGTCTCTCACCATACCAACATTTATTCAAATCCTTTCTCCCTTCCAGGTCCTAGCCTTCACCGATGGCGAGACGGTCTCAATGATGCCGCCAGCCCAGGACCACAAACGCGTGGGTGACGGCGACACAGGCCCCAATACCGGGGGCATGGGCGCCTACAGTCCTTGCCCACTGATCACCCCTGACCAGCTGTTGGATGTCAAGGAACAGGTGCTGCAGAGAGCTGTCGATGGGCTGAAGGCTGAGGGGATTAAGTATGTTGGTGAGTGTCAGTTTGAACTTATTTCATCTAGTTTAGAACCCTTTTTAGTTAAGTGATGGATAGATTACTTGAGGCTGAAAAATTAGGGGTAAAAAAGATTTCTGATGTCACAAACAATAGCAGGCGTTTTAGTTTGACTTGCCCTATTGTGGGAGAAACTAGTTTGCCCTTGGTCAAAATAGTTTGTCTAAAGCGGAAGAAAAATGCTTAGTCTAGAAAAACTAGTAAACTGGAGAAGTGCAACGTCTTAAGACCTTAACAACTTGGCTAGAACCCTTTCATTAGATTAGCATAGTACTGTGACAACCTTGCACATTACCGAGCAAATGCAGCGAGTGTTTTGCATCAACGGTCTGCGAAGTTCCAGAACCGACTTCTGATAGTTGATTGTAGCGTAAGGAACCCTTTGTGCAGTTAAAACCCGGTTAAGGCTCAAATTGTCCTGTCAGTTTGTGCTTTGGACAAACCGGTGTGATCTAGGCTAAACCGCTTAGTATTTTCGGCCTTGCTTTCCCTCTTAATACAAAGTTCCCTTGTTCTATTCGAAGAACAACTATTACCGTATCAGCTACATACTCGTATCCACTTGTATTATTTAAATGAACCGATAATAACTGGTTCTCACTGCTTTGATGCACCTCTTGATGCACTCTCCCATCTTTGAATCATTATCTATGTTTAATAAACTATACCGATGCATCGCGTGTTATTAAGTATCGCTTTTCTTTCGAGTTATGTGTTAACTATGAGCTAACTACATAATAATTAATTTTTATACTACTTTAGCGCGATCGATCTTGTGTATCTGGCTAAAAAGGTGGACTTTGTGATGACGGCGAATAGATTCATGGAAGAAACAGATGTACTGCGCCGATCTTAAATATTTATATAGGAATTAGGTCAGGAGAATGATAATGGGATATTTTGCTATGTCTGTTGATCATGGGGGTCCTGCCTTTTTTTTTTGGGTCTGGAAATCATCAAATAACTTCTCCTGCTCTGGGCGGAGCGGGAAGGCGTGTCAGACTTTTACTGACTGAAACTCACTGTTCCTTCAGTTGCCTGTGTGCCAGGGCCACGGTATCACTTTCGAATACTCCGCGACCCTGGCAGGCATCGGCCCTAGCGAACCCCGATCCTGCCTAACGATATGAATGGCTATATTTCTTTGGTATAAGACCTCGATCCCGAACAAATTTGTGGTCTGCTAAATGGCCAATGTGAAGGAGTGGATCGGATATGTTATTCGCAAGCGCAAGGAATGCTTGTCTTGTAACACTAACATGATCGACTATAAGGTATAAAATCAGATGTTCCTTCTAAAAGAGACTGAGGAGGTCTAGATATAAGGCGTAGGGATCTTGTATGCGCCCATATTTAAAAATATTGCACACATCAATTAATAATTGTAGATAGCATCACAATGGCCGTCTTATCGCAAATCGAATGAAAAATTATTTTACACACGAATTTCTATATTATTAGCATTATCGACTGTATGAATAACAAACTTATTGTTGGAAAATTCCTGTTTTAAACATAAGTCATAGGTTATCCGTAAGGGCGATAGCAGACAATTTTGGAACTTAATCCTTGTAAATAGGGTTTTTATTTGCAGTGCTAAGGATAAGTTATAGATTGAGTTAGTCTTTTAAACTAGACGAAGACAGCTTAAATAATTTCACCTTGTTGAGACAATTATTGATAACATAAGCATACATACATAACTAGCGTATAACGTTCCCACTGCTGGGACACAGGCCTCCTCTCTGTGAGAGGGAGTGGGTCGTAATCCACCACGCGGGCCCAGTGCGGGTTGATATATGTCACATGTCTTCGAATTTTTGGTTCTAGAACATGCCGGTTTCCTCACGATGTTTTTCTTCACCGTTTTGAGAGCAGCGGTAATGAAATAAATTAGACAAAGTAAAGTGTCAGTCTAGGTTCGAACCTACGACCTACAACTCGTAAGTCGCGGCCGTTACCCACCATTTTTTGGTATTCCACCACTGCTCATAATTGATAAAAAGTGGTAAAAAAACAGTGTTTAAAAATAATAGATTTCGATAGAAGATGGACACTAATACTAGCATGTTATTAAAGGCTGTAGCCGTAGTCTAGACCTCCTGGCTCGTCGGTATTGTTAAATTAAAACAATAGGCTTAACAAAGGAGGGTGTGCAGCAGCAGTGCTGCGTAATTTTGTCGTCATTTTTAACCCCCGACGCAAAAATAGGGGTGTTATAAGTTTGACCGCTATGTGTGTGTCTGTCTGTGGCACCGTAGCTCTTAAACGGATGAACCGATTTGGATGCGGTTTTTATTTTATTTGAAAGCAGGTTTTCTAGCGGTGGTTCTTAGAAATGTTTTATTAAAATCGGTCCAGCCGTTTCAAGGTCACCAGCTCTTTTTTGTGTCGGGGTTTTTTTAATTTTACCTTTTTTATTAGTAGGCCTTGAGGTACGTAAGTGCCTGAATTAAATAAACGTCTGAATCTGGTAAAGTGACCTACCCTGAGTGAATGGGTTCTACCCTGAATTAGGTGAAGAGACCTATAATAAATTAGGTAAAGGGATCTACACTGAATTAGGTAGAGGGACCTTCTCTGAATTAGATAAACGGATCTACACTGAATTAGGTAGAAGGACCTACTCCGAATTAGGTAAATGGTCCTACTCAGAATTAGGTAAAGGGATCGACTATGAATTAGGTCTTGGTCTTGAATGTCTACATTTATATCTGTAATTTTTATAGTGTACATAATAAAGAGTATTCTATTCTTGTCTATTATTTACCTAATTCATAGTGGATCTCTTTACCTTATTCTAATTCAGATACCTTTGTATCTGCTCTGAATATTCGATAAAGGGACCCACCCTGAATTAGGTAAAGGGATTTACTCTGAATTAGGTACACAGGCATGTTTATTTGAGGTAGTCTTAAAGTTACAAAAGATAAAGATTCAGGAAACTAATCGATACTTGATTACTTGCATCATTATGGATGGGGGACTTCACTAATAATTATCAGGTCAAAGTAGATAATGTTGTTATAATAATAGACTAACCATACAATGGCTTATTCAACTTTCTTGTATCTATGTTTATACTAGCTTTTACCCGCGGCTTCGCTCGCGTTAATTTAGACTGACTATCAATTTGGGTTATAATTCAATCATGATCGGAAAATTCGGGTTAAAATTCAATCATGATCGGAAGACACGTGACGCCATCTATTATCATAAGAACGTTATTGTTGTTTTCCTCAGGAATAGTACTTTTTTTCGGTATGAAAGGTACCCTATGTCCGTTTCTGTACACCAGACAATATATATGCAAAATTTCAGGATGATCGGTTCAGTGGTTTAGGCGTGAAAAGGTAACAAACAAACAAACAAATTTGCTTTCGCATTTATAATATTAGTTAGGAAGTTAGGACTAGTTAGGATTAGGATGTTTATTATACCATACTGTCTGCATGTCATTATGATTGACTAGTCTATGAATATTGTTCATAAAAAAATGTTTCTGATATTTTGTGGCACTAAGTCTTCAGGACTTCAAAAAATTAGAATGATTACATGTTTATTAGTATGGTTTATAATCGTTAAAATATTTTTTTAGAGATATCTTCGTGATTTTGTTTTATGGTATCAAATTAGTTGTATTATGTTTTCAACACACTCTAACTAGCATATATCCTGAAGAATATCATATATTTTTCTGATTTATTTACTGCAGTGGATCATATACTTTTAGTCATTATAAGACTTGCATTAAGGTCCTGTAGTCCCCTTAAGTAGCATAATCAGCCTATAACGTTCCCACTGCTGGGACACAGGTCTCCTAAATAAGGCGATTTATTTTTAACGTTGCGCGTTGCTTCAGGTTAAGTAAAGATAAACGTCTACTTAACCACACATTTTTTGATATTTAAAAGTCTCGTAACTTTAAGTAACGTTTTAAATAAAATAAAGAAAAATAGTTTATTCTGCACAAACAAAACGCACCTTACAAATTGACGACTTTAATTTAATAGACACATACAAAATAGCCAAAAGCCTCGCATTCAAGCCACATAATCACCAATAAGCCACTTAGCAATGTATCGAGTAAGGACCTTATTGGGGACAACAGCACAGTTAAGTTAGAGAGAAATACTGAAATATTTCTCAAACAATATTGACATAATTATGTTTCAGACCATAAAAAACGCGCGTCATTAATATTGGCAATAACACAATTTATCCATAACAAAAAATAGCAGTTTATAACATCTCTAGTTTATGCCCGCGTGGATGTCGGCGATTATCCCACGGGTACGTGCTCCCGAGCCAAAAAGCAGGCATGTCCTTCCCTAGGATGCCATCGATCTCCTTGCCAAATTTTATCGAAATCCGTTCAGTGGTTTAGGCGTGAAAAAGTCCGAAAGGGTTACCGTGGCCCTGGGACACAGGCAACTGAAAGAACGCGGGTGGGTTTTAGTCAGTTAAAGTCTGACACGCCCTCCCACTCCGCCCAGAGCGGGAGAAGTTATTTGATGATTTCTCAACTAGAAATAAAAAGGTTTGAAAATGTAACCTACAGACTGTTACTTTCGAATTTATAATATTAGTATGGATAAAAAAAAACAAATCTTATCACAAAATACATCAGACAAAACACTTTTGCTTTAAAACTTTTTACGTTATACAAACCTTATGACGTATGTCAATGGCATTTGACCCATCATTGTTTACACCAACCACGGACGCACAATTACCGCTAGATAAATACTCAACAAACAAGATTTCATCTAAATTAACTACTACATAAAACGATAATACACCCTGTTGTTGTATAGATAAGGTTGCTTTTTAATTGGGCGAACGGGATAGCAATTGTTTTTTAGTATTGCGTTTGTTTATTTGCCAGTTTTCCAGTTGCCAAGGCGTAACGTAATAGATAAATGTATTGAAGAGGTTTTTTTAATTGTTTCGATGAATGAAATTCAGTCTTGAGTTTCATACGGCGTTACATCATGAAATGCTTGTTTCTCAAGTTATAGGTCAAACAGAAATTGCAGATAAAATAAATTATTTCGTATTTTCGTAAAAACATGATTGTAGCAAATATTTAAATTAGTAGTAATGCTCGATTGAAATCCATTTTATATGACTCGGGATATACCTAAAGATGCCAATTTTTATCTGCGTGATCATCTAGCTGATCACGGAGATTAAAATGGCGCTAGATGATGATTGTGGAGAGTGTAAATGATAAATGATTTTATTTCTGTAAGTAGGTTTGTACAAACACTTTTACACGTCAATCATATTTTAAAACTAGAAGAGGTCGGCGTTTCCTATCTGACTACTCTGAGAAGAAAGGCCGAAACAAACTCAGAGGTCACAGACAGTGTAAGAGTGCATTATTTTGTGAAATATGTCGCAAGTGAGGCGCAAAATTAGAAAAAGAACTGTTTCGGGCTCTCCAGTCCTCACTAAGTGCTAAACGTATTTTTAAGTAAGCAAAGTCTTAAGAGGACCAGCAGAATAAATCGAAAATAATATCTTCCTGAACCTAGGAAAAATAAGAACAACCTGCTTTGTTTTTGTGGTGATTAATTAAGATTTTGGAGGTTTTACATTATGTTCACCATTTAATCAGAGATCACCTTATGAAACCTCACTTGACCACCCATTTCTCATTGTTTCTAGGTATCTTATACGCTGGCTTGATGGTGACTAAGGCAGGTCCAGTGACGTTGGAGTTCAACTGTCGGTTCGGCGACCCGGAGACACAGGTGCTCATGACTTTGTTGGAGACTGACCTGTACAAGGTTATGAAGGTGAGTTCAAATATAAAACCTTACTAGCCTTTTGCCAACTATGTTGGGGTCGGCTTCCAGTCCAACCGGATACAGCTGAATACCAGTATTTTGCATGGAGCGACTGCCTATCTGACCTCCACAAGCCAGTTACTGGGTAACACGGCACCCCTTGGTAAGACTCGTTGTCAGACTTTCGGGCTTTTTACGACCTGTAACGACTGTCAAAGATTCATGAATGATAGCCAGGACCAACGGGCTTATCGTGCTTTCCGAGGCACGGTGGGTTCTTGGTATGTAAAGATGGTCACCCATCCACGGACCAACCGCGGCAAGCGTAGCTTAACCTGATCGATCGACCCGTGCGGGTGTTATTATTTAGCCACGAGCCCCTCACTATGTTATCTTACATAACCAAATATACAGAGTCAAATTAAATTAGCTAGCGAGACTCCGCAGACGTGATGGGTATCGATATCTAAACAAAATAACACAAAAAAAAAAAAAACTGTTGTTCCATCGGCCGCAGTTAGTCTATTCACTTAAAATATCAGTTTTGTGTGTGTAAACTTCACAGACGTGATTGGTATTGATATATAAAGTATAAACACTATGAAACATATTTTTTCAACTCATACTTCATGTAACAACATTATCAGCGATCATTGACCCAAAAAATACATCGAATCTTTTTAATTTTATCGTGTTTAGATATCGATACTCATCACGTTTGCGGAGTTTCGCTAGCTAATTTAGTATGA
Organism: Dryobotodes eremita; assembly: GCA_917490735.1. Taxonomy (NCBI): domain Eukaryota; kingdom Metazoa; phylum Arthropoda; class Insecta; order Lepidoptera; family Noctuidae; genus Dryobotodes; species Dryobotodes eremita. Next base: position 2,796,549 of record OU823254.1, on the reverse strand, counting down.
CCCTGTATACTTAAACCTAGTAATATAAAAGCACGCTAACGTCCAGATATAAAGAGAAAAATTGCTTTCTGTCTGTTTGGTAAGGTTACAACTTAAAACCCCGGAATCGATAATGAATTAGTAAAGTCGTTAGGGAGGTAACTAATTAACATTTAAAGATGGATATAGCTTTGAAGACTGTTTCAGTCGCAAAAGTAATTTTCAAGACATTGGAATCAGATAGACATGTGTTTATATTATGTACTTTTTCTAGGCGTGTGTGGAGGGCACTTTGAAGCAGATCCAAGTAACGTGGAACACCAAGCTGTCGGCTGTTGGCGTGGTCATCGCATCCAAGGGATACCCTGAAACATCCACTAAGGGCTGTGTTATTAGCGGTACGTAATTTAGACAAGAGTAGATGAGTGATGAGTTTTGATCTAAAAGAGTGTCCGTGGAGTTTCTTGCGCGTTCTTCTCCATAGGTACCTACTATACTTTGGAATGGGCAGCTAACTTCATCTTTCTGACTGACCGACCCATTGACAATTCAAAAGTGCCTGTAATTGGTTTATTTGAAATAAATGCTTTGAGTTTGAGTTGAGTTTGATGGTTCTTATGAGGATATTCTAAATGTTATTCATCTGTTAAATTAATAGAAGTCCCATAAAATTAATTGACGAATATATTCAAGAATTATGCTCTGCTCTAAGATAGCGTTCACTGTGAATAATATACGTTGTGCCTTTCCCCGCCTATTGCACGCCTCATAAGCGAAGCGCGTGAGGTAGTGCTCTACTCTCGCCTTATAAAGAACAAGTAATTCCTTAAGCTAAAAATGTCTCTATACTTGTAGAATAATATTCACACACAAACGTGAAGAAAAAACACAATTTTCAACACTTATGTTATTTTCAAAAGACATTTTGCTATTTAAAATAATGAAAAAACTGTTTAAAAAATTATTCTGTGGACGTCCGTGTGTCTGTATGTATGGATCCTGGCTTAGTCACGATAACTTCCGAAAAACTTAACTAATCGAGTCCATTTTTCTTTTTTAAACGCTCCAGTATTATCGAAAACTAAGTCCTTTCGTAAATCACGGTCTAATACAATGTAGTTTAATTGGAATTAGTAATATAAAAATACGACTGGACATTTCGTCCGTTTTTTGCAATTTTTTATAGGATTGAATGAGATTATGAGGCATGCACTTTTGGATTATCCAATTTTTTTATTATTATTATCAGCTTGTATATTCCCGTTGTTGGGCAAAAGCCCTAGCTCCTTTCCTTCCAACTATCGCGAGCTTGTTTCCGCTTGCAAATTCTTATAAGAAAAAAACCCAAGTTATCCGGGGCTTCCGTTGCAATTTGGCGCGAACTTTACTCGCTTTCTCAGGGCTCCAGTTTTATTAATTTGATCTGTGTTTTTCACATAATATTTTTTATTTTATTTCTGATCTCTCCTCCAGGTCTGACGCAAGTCCAGTCCACCCCAGGCATGGTAGTATTCCACAGCGGCGTCGCTCGTGGCGCTAATGGTTCCCTCGTGACATGGGGAGGCCGCGTCTTATTGGTGTGCGCCCGCGCAGCTTCTTTGAGGGCTGCGGCGGCGGCGGCGACTTCTGCGGCAGCCTTGGTAGACTTCCCCGGAGCGCATTATAGAAAGGATATCGCGCATAGAGCTTTTACCAAGTATGTGTAATGTTTTCTTTTTTAATACATTTAGCAAAATAGGAATCAATGTTGCTGTTTACTGACATTTTTAAACAAAAAAATCTGGCGCTTTTTCACAATTCTCCACATTATTTCCAAGTTACAATATTAAAATGCTCAGTGGTCTTCTTCAAAACTTGAAAATCTCATTTTAATATTTCGACTTAAATGAAAAGAGCACGTAAGTAACCGTATAACTGACATTATATTATTAAATATACATTTACCCAAATATCTTTGCACCAAACACATATTTTCCATATCTTCCTAGAAGCGCATAAAAATGAAATGTATTTTGTTTCAGCATGTATGCCTCCGACAAAGAGCGCGTCATATAAATACATTCCTGATTAAATTGATTAATTATCAAACATTCCTAATTAACGTTTGCATTTATCTTAGCTCGCATTTATAATGGGATAAAGTGGGTAAGAATCATTTAAGTAAAACTTCATTTTGTATTTTTGTTTGAGAAACATTTTTGTACTTTTTTATTTTGTAATAAATTTGTGGTTTTTATTTTGCTTGTTTGTTTTCTCATCCTGGTTTTTCACTTGCTTCGCATGCTTAGAGTTTATTAGTCTTGCATAAGGAGGTTTAATTTGGACTACCACGGGCAAAATTTCAAGAATGATGATGAATGAATGAGACAGTTCTCCTATACAATCCACTTCACAACATTGTAACACGGGGTCAGGCATGAAAGACATGAACAGTTTCTTTTTTTGGATATTTATTCTGGACCTCTAAGTAGTACAGAGAAAACTAGGCATAAGATTATAATAATAATAATATCATTTGTTTGTCAGATCAGTACAATCCATATTGTTATTAAGGACATAAACAACAACGAATAATAATAGTTGGAAAAATATACAATGTGTTACTGAATTAATGCACATTATGAAAAAAGTTTGTTCAGAATTGTTTACGGAATCGATTTCTGTCATTTTTAATATAGGTATTTTATATACCAAAAATAATTAAAACTACGTAAATCATAGTCACACTTCGACCGTACAGTCAAAACAAACGAAAATGGACGAAGTACCTACTACGCTGGACGCACGTGTGCGACTGTGTGTGTGCGTAGATTTGTAATGTGACCACAATTTGCTCCCACAATCAGCTTAACTAATATATTAAATAAACAATGTTTTACACATAATAGTAAAAATTCAGCGTGTGTATTATGATTATAACATAATATTCTAATTGGGTCTTTGGTGGTGTGCGTTAATTCTGGGACATTTTGTATATAAATATAATATATTATATTATAATTTCTGCTTGTGGTCGCAGACAACTTTCAGCTCGAAGCAGTGACGTAGTGACCTCGTCCTATAATGGAAAGAACGATTTTCCCGAAAATCTAGTATTACATTGTTTTCTTTAACATGAGATTAAACAAAGATTACATTAAGATTAAACAAACACATCATAATTAAACAAAGCATGCGCTAAACTAGTACGATACGAAACTAACTAATACGATAACTTTGGCTTTGGCCAATCTGGCATTCCGCTGAGGGGGTAGTTTAAGCGGTTCACCTAGTAGCAAGGAGAACAGAAATGAGCCATGAGTCATGCATGACTGTAGGCGTTCAGTCGGATGGCCATAATTATCTGCAGGACTAAAGGAATTCTTCCTTGATAATAATTTTAAGACGTTGATTACATTCAAGGGTGATATTGCAATTTCCTTCGCATCACACAATACAGGGTCAAAATAAATTAGCTAGCGAAACTCCAAAGACGTGATGGGAACAGGATAAAATAAAAATCATAAAAAAAGATTTGAAGTTTTTCTGTAGGTGTCAACGATCGCTGGTAGTTTTGTTACATGAAGTATGAGTTGAAAAGTATTTTTTTTTGTGTCTAAATATCGATACCAATCACGTCTGTGAAGTTTACACAAAAAAAAACTGATTTTTAAATCGATATTACAAGTGAATATACTAACTGCGGTCGATGACCCCACAAAAAAATCATCAAATTAAATTCTTTTTTTTTATCATGTTTAGTTATCGATACCCATCTCGTCTGCGGAGTTTCACTAGCTAATTTAATTTGACCTATATACTTAAAAATAAACACAAATCTAACAATATTAATACTCAATACTCAATATCTTTATTGCTTTACCATAATGTGTACTTAGGTGGTAACTATATAATTAAGATCATTATGGATCCCGTAGGGCACGGAAAAAGGCTAGGAGAGAGGAGGCAGTGTTTTAGGAGATCATTAAGTTGTTATTGTGGGAACAAGTTTTAACTTCCATATAATCAAAGTCAGGACATCGCGAATAAGATACTAACATTTTGCTTATCTATTATTTATATATTATTTTATCTGCAAATGTACTTAAATATATTTTAAATTATTTTTATATAACTGTATATAATGTATTATAATTCTGTTTATTCATCCCTCAACTCCTCCAGAATCAACGGGCTTTCATACCTGCAAAGCGGTGTGGACATTGACGCGGCCGCGACCCTAGTCCGGCAAATAGAACCTATTGCCACTGCCACGCATAGAAGAGGAGTATTGGGCAGACTGGGCTGCTACAGTGGGCTGTTCCAATTGTCGGCCATGGACCCTAGTCTGAAGGATCCGGTGTTGGTACAGGGGACTGACGGCGTTGGCACTAAGCTCAAGGTGAGGTGGTAGAATAAATATACAGATAATAATATAGTCTGTTCCAAAAATATCTGCTGAAAGTGTAAACAAACCCTGTTCAGGTTAAATTCTTACGCAATTACTTACTAAAGGTAATTAGTTAAATGATAATTGATTTTATTTCTGTATGTAGGTTTGTACAAACACATAACCGTCAATCATATTTTAAAAACTACATGAGGTCTGCGTTTCCTATTTCACTACTCTAAGAAAGGCAGAAACAAACTCAGAGGTCATAGTCTCTTTTGAAATTCAGACATAATCTTGGTCAGATCATGTGACAAAGTTACACATTCATCTATATTAACAAGTTTTCAACTTTTAAATCTCACCACTTTACCATAAATTATTGTTTGAATGGTTGCTAATAAAATCACTACTCTAGAATTACTTTAGACATACTTACATGCATGAACTCACGCCTTATTCCCATGGGGGTAGGCAGATAACTTTAGATAATAAATAATTACTTTAGGAGTCCAGAGTAAAATGTGATTTTATTAATAAATAATACTTAATCAAGTCAGGTCGAAGCTGCCCTTATTGAAGTACCTAACAAATGAACGAGTCATGAGTTGTATGATCTTATCCACTTATCAATCTAATCTACATTTTTACCTTTCCACACAAACCGATTCCATTCCAGATAGCAGAACTAATGCAGAAATACGACACGCTAGGCCAGGATCTAGTCGCAATGTGCGTGAACGACATCCTATGCGCAGGCGCCGAACCTTTCGCGTTCCTCGACTACATGGCGTGCGGCCGGCTGCAGGTCGACGTGGCCACTACTATAGTGAAGGGCATCGCCGATGCTTGTCTACTGTCGGGCTGTGCTCTGCTGGGTAAGTAGATTTAAAGAATTATGAATTACTAGCTTCTGCCCGCGACTTCGTCCGCGTGGAATAGTCACTTTGGGCTAACGCTAACTTTAACCCGCGACTTCGTTTATGTAGAGGGTGAAAATATTTTTAAATAACACGTACGTTAAGGAGCTGTTTTCGGTACCTACATATGCTTTTATCAGTACACGGAGAAAAGATTTCTTAAAATATTCCTGGGGAGTTTATGAGTTTTTACTGGGGTTCTGCAGTAACGCGGAAGCATATGCTCAAACCCAAGAAAATTTACCGGGTAACCCAGTACAAATTCTAGAACAAAAAAACATTTAAGGTCTTAGAAATTGTACTGGGTTACCGATTCAATTTTTACTGGGGTACTGAACGTCATTTTTGGTATCTCGCAGAGATAACTGGGGCCACCCCCCTTCCCCGTCATGACCACCCGCCGCCGGCCTTGCACCATTATTTTGCTGCAATGTTATTTTAAAACTGCGATATCTCCTAAGATATTCATTGAAATCAAATGATGTAAAGCGCAATTTTGTTTTAAATTAAATACTTGTGATGAATAACGTATTTATTTGGATAAGGATTAGTACCATGTTTATAAAAACACCTTCGCAAATAATGCATTATTTTAGAACAAATTTGGTTAGCATAAAAAAGTTTATAGTGAGCCAACCTTAAAAGATAGACAGAAGCTGTCGCAGACTTTTATGCATGATACATGATTTTTGTGAAACTTTAACCGTTTACGCAGCGCACGCAGCGGAAGCTCTCAAAAGGAAAAATAACCCACGATTTTGAAACATTGCTCATTGGTGCTCCGTCCCTGTTGGTCTTAGCGTGATGATATATAGCCTATAACCTTCCTCGATAAATGAGCGTTCAAGCAAGTAAACAAACAAACAAACAAACTCTTCAGCTTTATTATTAGTATAGATTTGGCTGGGAACTTTTTTCAAAATCAAAAGGTATAAAAGAGTCGATTTGCAAGTAAACAACGCGTGCAATGACAATAGAAGAACTGAATTTATTCAAATATAGTACAGACAAAAGTGAAATGTAGTTAACATTCCTACCACTAGATGGCGACATATGTAAACAATTTGATACAACAAAACACCATCAGCAATAGTCTTACTGGTAGAATAGTGATTGTGGAAAAAAACAAATTTATTTGCCAAGAACAGGGTAAAATATTATGTCGACAGCTGCTGCCCGCGGCTTCGCCCGCGTGTACGTCGGAAATTATTCCACGGAAACGTGCTACCCGGACAAATAGTCTATGTTAGTCCTTATAACATCAGCTATCTGCCAGCGAAAATCCCGTCGAGATCGGTTCAGCCGTTTCGGAGATTAGGCGGAACAAACAGACAGACAGACAAAAAATAGAAAATTGATTTTTTGTTATAAGTACCGTATATACTTTCATATCCATTCAGTAAACAATTTTTATTTTGACATTACAAACAGACACTTCAATTTTATTTATTTGTATAGATGTATAGATATGTTGAAATAATAAAATATTTTCAGGACACTCCTGAGAAAGATATACCAATTTTTTTTTTATAGGAACCCCTTCGGTATCAATTGATACATTTGTATTCTCATAAAAGCTGAAAGATCAAATACATTACAATTAACTTATACATTCTTTTCACCATCCTAGGAGGCGAAACAGCGGAAATGCCTTCAATGTACGAGATTGGTAAATACGACCTTGCCGGGTTTGCGGTCGGGGTGGTGGACAACTTGAAGCAGCTGCCGCGCTCGCGGGAGATCCGCGCCGCCGACGTCGTGCTGGCGCTGCCGTCCACGGGCGTGCACAGCAACGGGTACAGCCTCGTGCAGAAGATTATGGCGGAGACGGGCCACAGGTACGAGACATTATTTTTTATTATGCGCATAGTCTTTTTTCCTAATTATCTTGGGTTCAGCTTCTAATCTATAGGTTCTCAACCTTTTTTTGCCCATCGCCCACTTTGAGAATATGGTTTTTTCTAGAGCCTCCTAATTTTACTTACCATCTTTCGCGAATATGAAACAGCTACTGCCACGATTATATTCAAACGTGTAATATTATATAGTCTTTAGATCCCATCTCAACGTCCCCTAATTTTCTCTGGGTCATCTACTGCCCCCCGGAAAGTCTCCAACGCCCACGAGGAGTCGTTATCGCCCACGTTGTGAACCTATGTTCTAACAATGCTGAAAAATTTCTTACTCGGAGCGACTGTCATCTGATCGGTAAGAACAGGAGTCTCGAAATGTAAAGAATAATCACCAGTGAATGGACAGACCGCGACAAGGGCAGCATCTTTTTTCGCCGGAGTAATTTTTTGACAAATGACCATTGTGCCCGTGTCCTTAAAAAGCTTATGAAAACTAAGTTTTAACAAATACATTCTACTACTTTGGTTACTAGTGGAATTAATTTTTTTATGGTGTAGTGTTCATAAGCTTTAATTTAGCTTAAAACTCTTATTTCGACGGCACGGCTCGACGGCACGGTTAGCGCAGTGGTTAAGCCATTGAATGCTGCGCTGCAGGTCGCGGGTTCCATTCCCGCACGGAACAAATATTTGTATGACCTACAAGTAGTTGTTCCGGGTCTGGCTGTTTGTGTATGTAAGTTTGAATGTTTGTAAACGCAGTCACAAGACAGGAGAAAATCCTAGTGTGGGGAAACGTACAAAAAAAAAAAACTACGATCAATTCACACAGAAATAATTCCACGTCTAGGAATCATTGGAAAACGTTTTCTCGATCCCCAACCTCAATCTTCAACCACCTTTCAGATACAACGAACCAGCAGCCTTCAGCACCACAAACAAAACCTACGGGGAGGAGTTCCTGGAACCCACAGGCATTTACGTGCGCGCCCTATTACCGGCCATCAAGAAGCAGCTGCTCAAAGGGCTGGCCCATATCACCGGAGGAGGCCTGTTGGAGAATATTCCTAGGATACTGCCGCCAGGAATCAAAGTGAAGTTGGATGCTACTAAGTTTAATATTAAGCCGGTATTTGGATGGCTGCAGGCTAAAGGTGAGATTTTCATATTTAGAAGCAGTAACTGCTAGATTTTAGTACCACAATTTTAAGGGAGTTATTGATTCTTTAGAAAATAATGGTATATTAGTAGAAACTGGTTGAATTTTGGATAGCATTGGATTATCATTTCTTTTTTAAATAATAAAGTCAAAGTCAAATTATTTATTTCAAATAGGCACCTAGAAGGCACTTTTGAACATCAAAATTTACAAAAAATAAAATTGATTCTAGTTGCCGCTTCCAACTTCGTTTTGTGTGGAGAAGAATGGGCAAGAAACTCCACCGTTACTCTTTTAAAATGTTTTACAATATTATGTAGTCACTTATTAGTAAATCTGTCAAATCAGCTGTTGTGATTGTTTAGTCAAAAAGCAAATGAGCTTTGAGAAACTGCTGAAACCTAATACAATCCAATATTCCAATTAACCTGGAACGCTTTCTAAGTATATGCAAACCTGCAATTTAAAATGCTCTCTATCTCTACGTCATAGACATAAATTTCAATATAGGTTGTATCGTACTTCTAAAACATATCCATCAACAATATCTGAAAAAAGTCGTGCCAGCGACACGTTTAAGAAGAACATATCCATCCAATCAAAATTGCACCCTAAACTTACTAACATAGGGTCCATTCTTCCCAGGTATGGTATCTGACTTCGAGATGCTCCGCACGTTCAACTGCGGGGTGGGCATGCTGGTCATCGTGGACCCCGTTTGTGTGACCGAGCTATTGGCGCTGGTCGACGGAGAGATCGCTATCGTCGGCGTTGTGGAGCAGATGGGGAAGGAGGGTATGTGGAGAATTGCAATAAATATTTGCAAGATGTTTTCCTGGTCAATCATTATGGTTATTACTCCTTAAACGGCTAACAATTTTTTATGTCTAATTGTCAGGGGCCTAATTAATTACGCTTTGAATTTATGTGCCCAGGCTGCGGTAAAAATAAAAATAAATTTGGTGTCGAAAAGAAAAATGCATGCCATGCGTATGACGTCCGTATTTGGATGAACTCTTTTTGACATTTTGCACTCGGTAGAGATTACTTTCTCATTGCGGATCGTGCGACCGTCAAAAAAATGAGCGAGACGGAAGTCTGGCATACTCGGAAGTCTTGTCACTCCAATCTAGTTTAAAATAGAGGGTCTGTTTCGAAAATCGTTCTCGAATACAAGCCAACTCCAGAAATAAGTTTTTATTTAACTGAGATATCAATATTTTCCACCAGGAGGCCACCAAGTCGTAGTAGAGAACTTCAAAGAAGCGATGCATCCTCTGACATCTCCGTACATGAGCGCGCACGCGTCTCCTCAGAAGTCTCTCTCTTACAAGGACAGCGGAGTGGACATCGAGGCGGGAGACTCTCTCGTGTCCATGATCAAGCCTTTGGCAAGGTATGTGTCAATAACACTCAAATATTCCAATACAAAATAACGATGATGTGAAACGGTCTATAAGCGAAGTCGCTCAATACCACACAACGCTACAGTTAAAATGCTGTTTTATTTACAGGTCTACATCACGGTCAGGCGTTCTCGGTAGTTTGGGCGGATTCGGCGGCTGCTTCCAGCTGAAAGCCGTTGAAGAAGAATATAAGGTACTTGTGATGTTCATCTAAATTAAATTACCTTTAAAGCTTATATTTTTGTCATTCAGGCCAAAAAAAAAATATCCTTTTTAGTCTTTTTCGATTGAAATAATCTCAGTCTTTCACCCAAACTTTCTTATTCAAGAAGGTATTACCTTCTATTAAAATTACATTATTACTCAAAATCTGAATATCTTCAAAAATAACCAAAAATCTATGTGACGCCAGCTTTGAAAACTCGATAACTGTCGTAGTACTTAAAACAATGATTTCCCTCTTCTGCAGGACCCCGTCCTCGTCCTAGCCGCAGACGGTGTTGGCACAAAGCTCAAAATCGCCCAAAAAATCAACCAGCACAGCACCATTGGCATAGACCTAGTAGCCATGTGTGTGAACGACATCCTGTGCAATGGAGCCGCGCCTCTGACGTTCCTGGATTACTTCGCGTGCGGCTCCTTGGACGTGCACGTGGCGAGGAATGTTGTGTCCGGCGTCGCTGAGGGGTGCAGGCAGTCTTCTGCGGCTTTGATTGGTGAGTTGAACTGTTGAAGGTTTAGTGTATGCGTGTAATGATCTTAGGAGACAGACCTGCCGGGGTCGCGGATTGTTCGAAAGAGTTACCGTGGTCCTGAGGCACAGGCAACTGAAGGAACACGGGTGGGTTTTAGTCAGTAAGAGTCTGACACGCCTTTCCGCTCCGCCCAGAGCGGGAGAGGTCATTTGGTGACTTCCCAACCAAAATAAAAAAATATTGGAGTGTGTACAGAGAAAATTAAAACGTTGAACTTCCTTTTATATAGGATGACTGTTAATTAGTGACCAATACTTAAACACATGATTGTACTCATCATAATCAAACAACTTTCCCAACGAAACGATATTTTTTAATTTATGAAGCGCTTGACCCCAAGCATCCCAATAGAATATTGATTACCTAAAAAGAATAAAACACCATCAGCTGTGATTTAATTTAGTTACTAATCCCTTGTTATAAACAAAATTATTCCAGTTTTACCATGCATTATTCTTGTTTCATTCATTTAACAACCGGACGGACCGCGCGCGTGCTGTCAGCTGTTAGTCGCTTGACCCCGTTCTGTCTCATGCTATATGAATGAAAAAAGAATAATACTCCCATATTATTATTATTAAGCTATTGCATAGCTTTTATCGCGGGCTTTGAGCGCGGCGACGGAATCAAGAAATTCCGTAACGAAAATAAAACCTAACATCCCCCACTCCGCCTACCATGTAGCTCGGCCGAGCGTTCGCTTAACGTGTATGTATATGGTACGACTGTACTTGAATTAATATCAAAGTAAAAAAAAATACTGCATAAATAAATAATTATAATTGCATAAGTTGATAAAAAATGCTATGCAATAGCTTTACCGCGGCAGTCCCCGAGTGCCACATGTGTTTTTTATTCTTTAACTTTTACTTTATTCGTGGAAATTACCACCCCTACATCCCCTTCATGGATTGCCGACATAATTATTACCAATGAAAAAATGAAAAAAATTAAAATGAAAATGTTTATTAGTTAATTATACAAGTAAAATTTAACAACTAGTGATTGGAGTCTCCTTTTAAGCAAAAAAGCCTGTGTTAGGAGACTACGCTCTTCCAAAACTTAAAATATTAACATAAAATTACTTGTTTTAAGTGTTATAAAAACAGGCGATTTCAAATAAAAAGAGAAAATTAAAACTAGACAAGAAGCATGCAAATGTGTGAGTGAGAGTAGGGGTGTGTGAATGTGAGTATGAGGGTGTGTGAATGTGACTATGACTATGAAGGTGTGTGAATGTGACTATGACTATGAAGGTGTGTAAATGTGAAAATGGGGGTGTGTGAGTGTGAATACTAAGGAGTGTTACTGTGAGTATAAAGGTGTGTAAATGTGAATTTGAATGTTGAATGTGAGCATCGGTGTGTATGAAAGTTAAGTGATAGTGTGAGGGTTTGTTAAATTTAATGTAAAATACAGAGTGAGTGTAAGTGGCAATGAATGAATCAGACTGTATACGACAAGTACGAAAGATGAGGGCATTAAGTGTAAGGTTTTGTTTTATTCCAGTAGCTTCTCCGTGTCCTCATAAGTAAGTGGTTTTATCCAGTTAGTTACTATTTTTTTACTGTCAGTTAATTGTTTATTGTATATGTAGATCTCTTTGTTAACTCGATTGTAAAGCTGAGCTGAGCGTTTGTCGTATTGAATACGGGCGAGCTTGGTTTTAGTTTTAGGAACTTCAACTATTATATCCTTTCTTCTTTTCAAGGTTAAGCTGGGATCAAATTTAAGAGTTTTATGTTTCCTGAGAATAGTTTTAATTATATATAGTTTGCGAACAGAGTGTAAATTACTTATTTGATAAAGACTTTGTGTAGGGTACCTTAGGTTTTTGAAGTACACTAATTTTATTAGAGCCCGTTGACCCCGCTCCAGGTCTATGAATTTAGTCTTAGCCGCCCCACCCCAAATGGGGACAAACTTGTATATAAAAAAAAAAAAACAGGGTAGCAGGGACATCGACGCGCAATCTGTTACCATGGATACAGTACATGATTCTGGAACCCCTGCGTTGAAATTTTACGTCAACAAAATTAGCTGTTCCATACAATTTGACCGCATAGATATTGCACTTTTTTTATAATTGCCGAAAGAATGTCTACGCTAGGGAGTCTAGAATTATGTGCTGAATTCATGGTTATAGTTTGTTCTTCGATGTCCCTGCCACCCTGTTAAAGAGACAACGGCAAAAGCGCTTTCTAAGCTGAGAATTCCATTTTGCAATCGTCGACAAAAGTCATTCGTTACACAGACCAGACAAAATGTTGACAGATACAATTAAGGCAGTTTTGACGGCACGGTTGGCGCAGTGGTTAAGCGATTGACAGCTGCGCTGCGTGTCGCAGGTTCGATTCCCGCACGGAACAAATATTTGTATGACCTACAAGTAGTTGTTCCGGGTCTGGCTGTTTGTGTATGTGAGTTTTGAATGTTTGTAAACGCACCCACAATACAGGAGAAATTCCTAGTGTGGGGCAACGTTTAAAAAAAAAGTATATATATACTCGTATATATAAACGCTTTCTGTCAAAGCTGTGTTCATTATGTTACTATTATTTTGTCCTATAAAGGTGGTGAGACAGCTGAAATGCCGGGCATGTACGAGCCGGGAGTGTACGATGTTGCGGGCTTCGCGCTCGGAGTCGTCGAGAGGTCGCATATACTGCCCAAGATCAATGATATTGCGGTAAGTTTAGCAGTATTACCGCGACTTCGCCCGCGTTGATGTCAGACATTATCAGACGGGAACGGGCTACCGAGACAAAGAGTAGCCTACGATACTCCTTATAACATGCCAGTGAGAGTCCCGTCAAAATCGGTCCAGCCGTTTCGGAGATTAGCCGAAACTAACAGACAGGCAGACAGACAAAAAATAAAAAAAATGTTTTTGTATCATTACCGTATATACAGGGTGTTTGGTAGTTGGGTGCAAAGCCTTAAGGGGGTGATAGTTGACACCATTTAGAGAATTTTAGATATAGAGAGAGATACCTTTACCTAAAAAAACCTAGAAATAGCAGCCAAATTATAAAAAATAAAATCGACTTCGTCTAAGAAATGTATGGCTCAAAATGCTTTAAATGGTGTCAACTTTCACCCCCTTAAGGCTTTGCACCCAGCTACCAAACACCCTATATACTTTCATGCATTTAGTAAAACGCTGTTATTTTTACATTACAAACAGAAACATACAGGAGATATTTGATTTTGGGCTACCACTATGTTTACACCATATTTATGTTGTGTTACTCTCCTCGACCAAGTTAATTTGAATTTACATTGAAACGAAATAAAATTATAGAAAATTAACATTAAAAAACGGTTACTATATTATATAGCAATATTTACATATAGTGTACATAGTGCTAGCCCAGGCTCCATACATTTCTAGAACATCTCCTTTTATTCATTTGTATAGATTTCATTCCCAAAAGCAGACTGTTGAATGTTAACTCATTGATACAGGATTTCGTGTCAATCTTTTAAACCACATTATCAGGTGCAAATTCGGATAAACCCTGGGTAGTAATACTTATATTTTCCCTAAATGTAACAAATGTAATTTTCAACAGGTGGGTGACATAATCATTGGTCTCCCATCCAACGGCGTGCACAGCAACGGTTTCAGTTTGATCCACAAACTGATGAAGAAGACTGGACTCACGCTCAATGATAGAGCTCCCTTCAGCAAAGAGGGATTGACACTGGGTAAGTTTATTAACAAAGAGAGAAAGAAAGAAAATACGTTTATTTGCGGTAAACATGATGCAGAGCAAAACACATAAATACAAAAAAGAACGAGTTGGGGGGAAATATGCGTGACATCCACGCAAAACGGCAATCGTTCAGCATAATGCTACGACCCTATGCAAGACTGAGCCCCAGCGCTGGTTTTCAGCGATAGCCGGCGTTGACTTGATGACGTCAACCAGCTCAGCATACGAAAATCAAAAATAACTTATAAAGTGGTAACATTCCGGGCAACGACTCATGCGCCGCCGGCCTTTAATAATCTGTGCGCGCAGCTGACATAAAACTATAGGTTTGACATACTGATTACGTATTATATTATATAACATAATTTAAATAAATAATAATATTTTTTTCCTTACATAAGACGATAGGATTGGTCCACACTCGCTCAATACAGAGAGGAGTGGAAAGGAGAAAGGGAGGCATTTGCCCTGCAGGGGGACAACATAGGCTAAAATAAAATATAATAAGATACATATCAAAATAATAATAATACCAGCCTATATTGTCCCACTGCGGGGCAAATACCTTTCTCATACAGAGAAGGCACGAGCATTGATCAAAATCAAAATATGTTATTACACATTAACCAACATGGGCACTTATGAAACGTCAGAAGCTAGCTGCACGGTTCCAATTGGTCGTATCCCATGGAGAAAAGCCAGCAAGAAACTCCACGGTTACTCTTTTAAAAATAGGGATTTTTACAATGTTTTCAAATTACCGTGTTAATAGGTATGGGAGGACTGTGTAAGCCTGTCAACAAGTAACAGGTACTCAATAAAATAGAAAATGGTCTACAAATCTATAGTCTACAAGTTAGGCCTACAACATTCTTACATTCACAAATTATAGAAAAATCTATATAAAAGATAAATAAAATAATAAAAATAAAAGCTTATTTGAACCAAATGACATGATTGGCATTACAACTGTAACAAATCTGAATTAAAATCCTGTCTAGAAATGCCATTGGTAAAGAGTTGAAATAAGAATTGGAGGTATAATGTCAAATAATGAGTAGATTAAGTATGTCAAAGAAGAATACAAAAAACAAAAAAATAAATTGTAATCTTTGTAATTTGGGAGCAGTTAATAGACATTTAAATAGTGAGATTTAGACCTTTAATGAGGTACCATGGAAGCCACATGTGCAGAAGGAATTATTGCCAAACTTCCTTGTCTTCAACATAGTCTTTAATCTTATAATATCCATTTTTTGATAAGGATATGTTTGATGTGGGTTTTGAACTTTCCATCGCTAAGTTCTGTAACTGACTTTGGCAACTTGTTATAAAAGCGGATACTGTTTATAAGAAGTTACTTGCGTGTTTTATTTAATTTTAATTTGGGTATCACCTCGTTTGCTCTAGATTACTCTAGAGGGATTGGCGGTTTTAGGATTTATATGAATTATAAGTAGAGATCGGATATTCGGATGCATATTCACCTAAAGTTGAGATGTTGGCTAAAATGGAATACGCTTTTGTATCAAAAATATCTTAACTTTAACTAACACACACCACCCCTCCTCTTGCACCCTACACACACATATTTGCATCGGGGGTTATACATTAATTTTAAATAAATATGCATCTAAATAGTTATGCAATACAAGAATCCCGGGGTTTTCTTTTTATAAATATTTTTTTTAGAAGTCGATTTTATACTATACACCCGACTAGTTATGCATTCCCGGTGGTCCTGGCATCTAGGTTTTTTTTAACAAAATAAATATTTTAAGAAGCCACTTCCATACTTTCATGGTAAAAATTTACTTTAGGTAAATATGCATCCGAATATCCAATCTCTGAGTATAAGTCCAGGATTCCTCATGATGTTTTTCTTCACTGAAATCAGTGATGTCCAAGATAAACTTAGAAAGTACATATTAATTGAATAACTCACATTGGTACTTGTCCGTTTTTAAATCTTCAACCTCGTGCATGAGACGAGGCATTAATCACCACGGGCCTCCACGATAATTTTTCAATCAAGTCATGATAAAGCAAAAAAATGTAGCAACATAGTCTGCGAAGTTGGTTTCGCCAGTTAATTAAATGTAACCCAGTATGACAAATGCTCACGCGGTTAGGCTTCTAGCCGCGATATCAACGCAAACTCGCACGGTATTTCAACACCGTAGCTAAGAGAATGCTGAGTGAAGCAGCTTTTTTACATATTCTATTTATTTTCAGGCGAAGAACTAATAAAGCCAACCCGCATATACGTGCGCAGCGTGCTGCCGGCGCTGCGCAGTAACCGCGTGAAGGCGGTGGCGCACATCACGGGCGGCGGGCTGCTGGAGAACATCCCGCGCGTCATCCCGGGCGCCGTGCGCGCGCGCCTCAACGCGCACTGGTGGCACGTGCACCCCGTACGTACACTGGAACCACTACTGAACTTTTGCTACAACATCATTTTTTTTAATAACTGGCTAATGCCTGCATGCGTTGCAATGCCTTTTTCATTCATATATTTTATTTTTATTTTTCGGCTAGTCTTCTTTGTAACGGTCAGACTATCGATGATAAAAAAATAAGTAGGAGTCTTATGTCCAACGAATTATAGAGGAAAAGTTTTTTTTGCGATTTCCGACTTTTCTAGTACTCAAACCTTAGTTGCTCCAATAGAGTTTTTTATCCTTATCAGAAACAGGATCGAATGACATCAAAAAAGGTTTTATGAAAACTGCCCATTTTTTTTCTAGCTGACCGTACATTTTTTCAAAATCATTATCATGAGATGCAGTTTAATTTTTCTCTAAAACTTAAGAACAGTCTCCTAAGACCGTTTCCTGTAGGTGGAACAGTTAAGGTACCCCTTACTGGCCCATCTCAAAAATCCACCCTGTATATAAGGTCTATCTTTTCGTACACTACATATTTTAAGAAAAATATCTGCAGGTGCTAAAGAAGCCATAGCAACAAGTTATTTTTTAGCTTGTTAATTTTTTCTATACGTAATTATCAGAGATCGGATATTTGGATGCATATTCACCTAAAGTTGAGAAGTTGGCTAATATGGAATGCACTTTTGTCTCGAAAAAAGTTGAATATTCGAGGTCGACTATACTTTAGATGTAATGATTTAGTATTAATGATTTTAACATTATTATTATTTAGCTGCGCCCCGTGGTTTCACCCGCATAAGTGTCGATCCCGTGGGAATATCGGGATAAAAAGTGTCTTATGTCCTAACCCAGGTCATGGTCTACCTATGTGCCAAATTTCATCCAAATCCGTTTAGCCGTTTTAGCGTGAAAGCGTAACTAACAAACTTTCTTTCGCATTTGTTGTAATAGGATTGTTACCAAAATTTGCCAAATGTATGTACTAACACTAGTGTTTAAGTTGTGCATGTAATTACTAACAAATTGGATTTTATGTTCGGATAAATAAATGATTTAATTTGAATGCCAAATTATATTCTGTATATTAACTTGTTAATTCTGCTCTTTTATCTAGGTGTTCTCTTGGATCGCGGACGCCGGCGCAGTCCAAGACGAGGAGATGCTGAGAACATTCAACTGCGGCATCGGCATGGTACTAGTCGTGTCGCCTGAAGCTCAGGCCGAGGTGAGTTACGACTTATTTGATTTTTTATTTTGTAGATTTTGGAACGTACATCACTTATTTTTTTTTGCTTATTAGCAGTTAGAGATACTTCCGTGTTCACGTTCGAATTGAACTTTGTATTAAGGCTCTCACAGACAGGCGCGACGCGACAGCGCAACGTGACTCTTGTAGAACAATTTCCATTAAGTTTTCATAGAAATTCTTCTACTAGAGTCACGTCGCGCCTGTTTGCGGGAGTCTAAATAACATTTTACTGTAGCGAGAAACGCGATGCGATGTTAATACATATATGACACCAACAAGGAGGGCGAGCTTCTAAAATATTTTGCCGGGTATTAAGAAAGCGTAGCAACGTGCAGTACCTGAGCGAAAATATGACGCCTTTAGAAAAATATTGTTACACTATGAGTGAGAGGGACGACGCTATGAACTGTTTTCATAAAGATTAATGTGCCTTATCTACAGTCGGATAATGTCACTGAAATGATAGGCTGGACTTCACTCTCAAACCAATCCTGTCAGGGGGTCTACTCTCTAATCACGGTATCCGTAATTTCGGGCGAAGTTACGGGCATCTGCTACTCCGTATCACCTACGGACATAAGATTACTTCGAGGCCCGAACTAAGAATGAATGACAACACCGTTTGACAGTTTTTCTTTTGTCCCGATGTGTTAAATAATCGGGAGTCGGGTTCTTTCTGAAGTATCGAACTACTTTCGGATGGACCCGTATCTTCGTTGTCGTTGACGGACGTACAGAGTAGGCTTCCTGGACCACACAGGCTCTCACATACCTTCGGTATCTCTTTACAAATGATTACAATCATACTTTACTTTGTATTTTCCTTCAGGTGATGAACACAACCCGTGCCTTCGGCGCGATGGTGATCGGTAGCATACAGAAGCGTCCGACGGGCGGCGCGCGCGTCCTTGTTGACAACTTCGCCTCAGCCATGGACTTCACCAGGAGAATGCCGCTGTTACCTAAGAAGAAGGTATTTATATTATGCCATAGATAAAAATATTGTTTATTTGTAACTTATTTGGAACTGTGCAGTTATTAACATGCATCTTAGAACAGGCTGGAGAAATTAGGGCTATCGCGCTTGAGTTCGCCGCTAGAGGCGCTAATGTAGAGTAAGGTCCCTAGATGTCAAAATATGTACTGAACATTCACTGTTTGCGGGATTTTTTATCACGGATTTTAACGAATGATTCATAATAGCTGTAATGTATGTGCCATTCCTGATTAATTATAGCTTAACATTTAGGTCAAAAGTTAGGATCTAATTTGGTAGCACTTGAAGGAAGAATAAGATTTGTCTGCTTCAAGCTTGCCAATTTTAGGAACGTTATAATCTAAATACTCATTTGAAGTTTTAAAATGTAATAAAATAAACATACTCGTACCATGCATATAAGGGTACTTAAACATATCCAAAACATTAAATAAAAGTACTGCAACAGGACCTTACTCGACAGTGGCGCCAACTGGTGAGCACTAAAACGATAGCCCCCATCATGTATTGCAATTTTTCATTGTCTCGCACTCCGCAATGCAATGTTATGATTCAGCGCAACATTCTAAATTCAAATGGAAAGTTTGAAGTATGAAGTGGCCAGTGATGAAAGAAATTGCTTAATTAAATTATTTCGTGTTTCGTTTGAATCGATTCACCTACTTAGTGCTGCCGAAGTTCTGCAAACGAATTCAAAGTTCCATACCAGTTTACTTGTAATGGCACACGCAACAAATCTGAAAACTGTTGTGACCGACCACACAGCTCAATGTATATCTTTGTAAGAAATAAAAACCATTATTTATACCATCATTAAAAATCTATTTTATCCCCCAGGTGGCAGTCCTAGTGTCAGGCAACGGCAGCAACCTGCAAGCGCTAATGGACACGACGCGCGAGGCGGCGCAGTGCGTGTGCGCAGACATCTGCCTCGTCGTCAGCAATAAGAAGGACGTTTACGCGCTGCAGCGAGCGGAGAAGGCAGGAATACCTTCACTGGTAAGTAAACACTGCGAAAAACAACTCTTCTTTACAATCGGGTAAGCCGCCTCGGTATTTCTTGTCTCGTGGGAACATTTACACACACAAATATTACATTTCAAAATACCCGGGGCAGCTTACTTCTAAAATCAATGAATTTGATAAATGATTTCATTTCTGTAAGTAGGTTTGTACAAACACTTTTACACGTCAATAATATTTTAAAATTAGATGAGGTTGGTGTTTCCTATCTGACTACTCTGAGAAGAAAGGCCGAAACAAACTCAGAGATCACAGTCTCTTTTAAAGTCCAGACATAATCTTGGTCAGATCATGTGAAGACCATATAGATTTGTGTCTGAAATGGGCTTTTGAGGAAAAACCACACAGAATGAGTGGACCTGTCCACGCATTTGTCAGTAATCGTGCAGCTCAACTCAAAACTTAAGGAGCTCAACGATTCGACGAACAATACAAAAGAAAGGACATTTGGGTAGGCCGCATAAATTACTCAAACTGCCAGAACATGATTAAAACTAATTGAGAACAAAAAATAAAAAACAATGACCCACATAGTCTTTATATTCACAATAATTAAAATAATATACTATTTTACAAAGTAAATATTCATGTCAATATATTTATAAAATTCATCAATGTCAATGTGTAGGTATATAAAAATCCGGAAATAATTTTAGTCAGATCATTCCGGAAATAATTTGAATTTGACTAGAGAAGTATTTGCTTCAAATAAGTATCAATTGGCCACTGGTTCAAATCCAATTCACACAGAACTCGCGAATATAATTAACCTAAAGAATTAATTGGGTCGTGTATGTTACTGGAACCGCATATTTCGAGTATACTGTGTTTCTAAAACTCACAACTACATGGAATTTATAATTTATCCCATTGACAGCGATGCGGACGAATTTTTTTAATTTTTTTTTTATTTATGCACTTGTAAATAGTTGGTACATATATTTTAGTTTTAGCTTGTATATTGTAATCTATATTAAACTTAGAGATTTGTACTAATAAAATAATAACATGGAGTTTTGTGTTATTGTATTTTCGCATTTCCAGTCCCAAAAAAGTGAGAAATATTCTTAATAGTGAGTTCAATAATCAATATCTACATGACAATAATTCTCTAATTTCCAGGTAATCAACCACAAAGACTACGCGTCGCGAGAAGAGTTTGACCGCGCAGTGTCTGAAGCGTTGGAAGCGCACAAAATTGACATCGTGTGTCTCGCTGGATACATGCGGATTTTGTCATCTGAGTTTGTTAAAAAGTAAGTTATACATTACTTTCCATGCGGATATATTATTATGTGAATATCGCCAGCCAGTGTAATTTTATAAAATGTTTTATTTATTTCTCATTTATTAGTGGCTAAGTATCGTTACAAAGCTTCTTCGCTTATGTCGGCGCTTTACAGATGTGATCTGTAAAATCAAATTAAAGTAAAAATATTTGATTGTCATTCACCAAGCTGGTAATGCCGAAGTACTGCTGCTTGTAGAGCCTGTGATAATGCACCCAATGCTGTGCTCATGCATTCACGAGACTTATATCGATATCGATTATCAAATTGTTGTTGAAGTGAAAACCATTATTAATATAATCCGTGCTATTAAAGAAAACAAATTAAAATGGCGGCCGTGATCATAGCTTCTCACTCGTTCGTTACACCGTGTGATTGAAATGGCGGCACCTTTGTTTGGCCGCCATTTTAAATTTGGCGCAGGTTATATCACATTCTGTCACACTCTTGTCTAAGTAACGTAAGGTTTGCTAAGCTAATGTATTCTTCTCTTATAGATGGCACGGTCGGTTGCTGAACATTCACCCGTCGTTGCTGCCTCGTCACCCCGGCCTCAACGCTCAGAAACAGTGCCTCGAAGCCGGTGACCGGGAAAGTGGCTGCACAGTGCATTTCGTTGATGTAAGTATTGAAAAACTACACACATATAATGAAACCCTTCCCCTATGGGGGTAGGCAGAAACAACAGATAGCCATGTGCTATGATCCACACGGACGCAAGGCCGGTAACTACAGAAATAGTGGGGTATTCACAAGTTCGTATATCGATATAAATTTCACATCCAACGAATTTTGTTTTCTCTCTTACGCGTGTAGGTCTTTGGATAAATACTCTTGCAGTCTGTGGTAAAGTATGATCGAATGTCGTATAATTGTCTCTTACATATTTTGTCTAACGATCCAAGGCACTAAGGGCGAATTTCACCAAACTTTTATACCTAGAATAAGTCTTATCTTGAGTATAAATTTTGAATTTTTTCCATACTACAAATGTCATGTTTATTTTATTCAACAGATAAAAGATATCTGACTTTGGTAAAATCAGCTTTAATTCACAGATAATTTTTCCTGCTCCAACATCTGATATTACATTATTTTTGGCAAGTCTTCCTTATGTTGTGCCTTCTCCGGCCAATCGGTTAGGAACGAGTCTAAATCATCACGATATTACTATTAGCAAAATAAATAGATGCTTTTTTTATTTCATCAGACAAATTCTCATTATTTCTTCCTTCTCCAGGAGGGCATGGACACCGGCCCAATTATACTCCAAGAACGCGTCCCAGTCCACCAAAAGGACACGATACTGACCCTCACAGACCGCATCCTTGAAGCAGAACACCGTGCGTATCCACGGGCTCTGCGTCTTGTCGCCACTGGTAGGGTAAGACTTAACCACCAGGGTACCCTCATGTGGTACTCTTAGGAGTGTATCGAATGTGTGACGTGTGATGCAGTAAGGAGAATAGTAAACTAATCAGGGAATGTAAGAATACAGGATAATGCAAAGTTACGTGTACACTTAATCAGCTATCTACTTCAGCATTAAAGTTGATTTTTTTTTAAAAGGTCCTAAATAGATGGTTGAAATGGATTTTGAACTTTGTCATGTATTGAATAAGTTTTTGTTCCCGAAACTTGATTCTAAATTGAAATGGTTAAATGTTGACTTTGAAAAAAAAACTAATAAGTTCCTAAAACTCCTACAATATGCGAATTTCTTCTTACTGCACCATTCAGAAAGGTTAATATGGAGGTCATATCTTAGTGAAAACAGTCAACAACGGTTGTTTTTAAATACATATTATATTTTTTATTTCTATAATGTCTTCCAGCAAAATATTGATATGTTTAATTACGTACTAAGATTGCTTCCATCTAGCCTATAATGAAATGGAATATAATTAGCGTAAGATCCTGAGGTATCTATTATCAAATAATTCGAATATGTATATGAAACTATAGACTTGAACATTTTAATCTCAATATTATGGGACCACATACTCACGCCCCCTTCCCATGGGGACAGGCAGAAACTACAGAATGCCACATGCTACGGTCCTTTAAAAATAGCTATATATTATACCTACATTCCTACTCTGCAGTAAAATATTACTGTTAATATTCCAATTAAATTTTGAGGAAATGTTTAATTAAAGTCATTAATTCATTATGTAAGACTATTTTGTCAATATTACTTGGCATTAAATCAGACAATGTTTTGAAGAAAAGAAATATATAAAGTATATAAAAGTCTCGAATTTGATATGAATTTGTATATAAGAATAACGTTATCACATTATTAGGTAAGTATATTATATATTGTTCTGTTAGTCACAGTTTTGAATGTTGAAAAAAATGTTAAAAAGTTTAATTAAAATTATGTTGGCGAATTTTGACTGTATTTTATTGTTCAAATGTTAGTTAGAGCACAAAAACAAGTAAACATTTAGCTCATATAAACAACAGGTTTTATAGCAGACTTATATTAGATGCCTTGTATTGTTATATGCACTTTTTTTCCTTAAGTCAGTACATAGATTAATTTAAATGTTTCCAGTTAAAATGCATGTTTATGAAATGCCATTTAAAATGTAAGTATGTTAAGTTTTAGAGTGTGTTTGAAATAAAATTTTTGTATATATTTCAAGTGTTTTATTATCTGGTTTCGAATTTAAAATAACTACATAATATCACAGATACGCCTCTACAAAAATAAAAGTAAAAATATTTACTCTCATTGGGTGTTTTTTTTTTTTGCAATGGAACTTGTATATAGTTTGCTGCTTCTTATGTAATTTTCCAACTTATAATAAAACAAGAAAACAAAATGAGTGCGCACTTCGTGGCATGGTAGTCGTTCGCTGTCTCAGAGACATTGAACTTTGTCAATTTATGAATGAATTTTATCAATAAATCAGAGTAATATCTCATTCTATAATTTGAAAATGGGTATTCAATTTACTAAACCATTAACTTGAGTGATTATTTCAAGATTTTTTATTTTCTTTAAAAGTTATTAAATCAGCTAAACTTTTAAAAAACACCCCAAACAAGTCTACACCATCACTAGTACGAACATATTCAGTTTTTACTTCATTTATGTTTTCCTTTTTAACCTTTATAACAGAATGGACACCATTCTTTAAAATATCTTCACTTATTTTATCAAACTCTACATGAAACTTCTGTTTATTTAGCAAAGGAACTATAAGGTTATATTTATTTATTTTCATGTTAATTGATGACGCTAATTCTCTATTCAATTGGCACATTTTCTCCCATTTTGAAACATCTTCCTCGGTCAATGGATAAGGACCAAGTGGCATTCGGTCAGAGCGGATTTCTTCTTTTAAGTTGTCAATCTCTTGGTCTATTTCTTTGGCTAATGTTATCCATTCTGGTGTAAAACCATTGTTGATGAGAACCTGAAACATTAAAAAGTAATTATTTATGTATCGTCCTATTAGCAAGCCTTGAGGCATTCCACACTTTCAAGCAAGCTACTATATTGCCGAAAGTTTTAACTTTGCATCCTAATTTAGATGATTAAAGGGTTCCTGAAAGGGTAAATTGTTATTGATCAATTGTAACTGTAGTAATATTGTCAATTGGTTCAATTGTATTTGATAGACAATCAATTGGGGCATCAATGTGTATTCATCAAGTGAAAATAGACAACTGCGATTGATAGTTTCGGCGACCCTTAAGAATTTCAAGCCAAGATCAAATGCCAAGTGAGTATTTAAACCAGCTTATGCTTACCTCATTCAGCTTATGTGTGGTAAAATCGACATAGGGATTATTATTCTGACTTTTCAAAGGCTTTCCTTTGCCGCCCAAATTCTCAAACTCTCCCTTAGACATTGACTCTTGTATTAAGTCCTCAACTAGTCTATCAAAACCATACTTCGTTTTAATATCATGTTTCTTGCCATATCCTTTTTCTTTCTTCATCAGGGTTTTGTCCGAAGCAACAGCTTTTTCAAGGCGGTGTTCCATGACGTTGATAGCAGCTTTCTGGGCCCGAGCTCGGGTGTATTGCTTTTCTCTTTGAAAGATATTTCCATGACCATAACCCTCATAACTTAGGTATTGGCGATGTTGTGGTGCTGTGTGCTGTAATAAACAATTTTGAATCAATTCAATTTATTTATTTTTATAAGTAAACATGACAATCTTTCTTCACACAAGCTATTAACTTATCAGAAAACTGTTAATTTATAAATGAATAGTACACCTTTCCCTAAATTTCTGGATAGTAAAAAGTATGATACTGAACACAAGGTCAAATTACTGACAAAACTGCAAACTTGTCAAAACTAAAGAAATGAGTTGGGTCACAATCCTTAACCTTGAGGGACTGATTAGAATAAAAATGAAAATAATGAAAAAAAACTGTCATAATGATAGCTAGTCTGAATCTCAGTGCAATTGCAGTGAGGGGTGACATTATCTAATTCACAAAGTGGAGAATACTATATCAAACAAATACCACAAATGATACTCACCCTAATATCATACACAATCTTTTCCACCTCCTCCTTATTGCTAACTCCGGTGTTATGTTTAGTAAGGGTCCTGAATGCAGTCTCTACTGCCACAAACTTGTCTATGTCAGCTGCTGGTGACCCAGAGTCTGGGTGGTACTTCTTGGCAAGGTCCAGAAAGGCTTGGCGGACTGCATCTTGCTTGGAGTTTGGGGGTATGTTTAATAGAAAGTAGCATTCCTGGAATAAAGTTATGGAATTTTGAAAGGTTACTTTACAAACTTAAAACTGACAAAAACGTACAACAGTCTAGCTGCTGTTTTTTTTTCAAATTATCTACTTCTATAGAATTCTTGACATTACAAAGAGTAAACATTGAAAAACTTACGGCGATTTTTTTTTCTTCTGCTTTTGAGCTTATTTTTTTTGCGGCTATAAAAGTAGGTCGAAAGTAAGGAGCCGCTTGGTCTAGGTGTCTTAAACTTACAGTTAATAATGCCTTGCTCATTTTATTTTATTTTCAACACACACTTTTTGTATTTGTTACGTAAATAAACCATGTTTTTATTGCAAAATTCATCATCGTCTGTCAATTTTCAATTTGTCATTGTCATGTTAATTTTCCCGTCATTTTTCTTGTTTTCATTCATTGATTTATGTTTACGAAAACAGTATCGTATGTGGAAAATATAGTTTTTAAAGTTTAGTGTGCCGGTTTAAAATATAAAAAATTCATAATTATGTTTGAATTTTTTTAATAACTGTATTCACATTTGGTACATTTACTATAGACTATTATAATTTTGGCCAGAATTATTGTGAAATGAAAGACATCTTTGCAAAGCTGATCCTAACTCGATGTTCGATTCAAATCTGTAATAATTTTATCAATTGGTAGAGAAAGTATTTGAATAAAAAAAATAGATTTCGTCATGAATATGTATTTACTGAATTTAAAACTGATGTCTTACTAGTAACTATAATTTCACCTACACATCGGTTTAATGTATGACAATTTTTTTCAGTAATCGAGTATAAAGCAATCAATTAGTGAACATCGATGAATTCAAGAATTATCGATGTTACTCTACGAGCTTATTGCCAACCAGGCCAACACTAATTCGTTGACATTTTCGGTGGAGAGCGTAAATTGGTGTATTTTTATGTTTTAATTGTAATTAATTAACGCGCTCTGTGTGACTACGCGTAATTAGGTAGTGATATGTGTATAGAGTAGACTGTGTGCTATTTATTTGTGTAAGATAATTATATGTGCTGACATTATGGCATTTACTGCGGACGATGTCGCGAGACGCTATCCAATTCACTGGTTAGTGTGGAACAATCAGTTTGAAGAGTTAAAGGCCCGATTGGACACTAATAAGGTATGCTGCGTCTGTTTATTGTGCGTTTAAAATGATAACTTTCATATAAATCGGCGTCATTTGAGGTTATACCCGGGACTCGCGGGCCCCGGCTATTGAACTTCAGTGGGTGTTCCGCGAACGAAGGTGTTATCAGTCATTATTATTGAATTCTTTTTAATTAGAATACTAATCGAACGCTGTCTGGCAGCTATGTTTGAGTAGGTTTGCTGCCATGGCCTTCTTGTTTTCATTCTAAACAGTTAAAGATGAAATTTTACCTAAACTTTGAGATGTTGTCTGAAATACTTTTAAATACAATGTTTATATTATGCTTGTGTTACGTAATAGAATTAACAGATGTATAGTATTTATTACATAAGGAGAACTTCATTGAAACTTCATTGTTATTTAAATAAATGAGTTCCAAGTTCACACATTCATAACAGATATGAATCATAAATTAAAAAGTGACTCATTCGCTCTGCAATTCTGTAACAAACCTCTTTTGTACCAACTTCTCATCTCATACCTACATTATCACCAAAAATGAATGTTTCCTAATTTTATTAATTAATACCAAGACACGTAAATTACCTAAACTGCTTCTCAAGGTGATATGAAGCCAAACAGGACCAAAACAATCTCATTATGTGGAAGCCTTATGAATTAAATTGAAGGTTGGAAACTGATAATGATTGACTTTATACATAATATCAATATCAACTTCCATTACCAATAGCTAGCTTTAAAAAATACACCTGCTTACTCAAAATTGGATTATAAAAGCCAACTACCATATTTTGAACCTTATTTTCTTTATGATAAGATTGAAAATAGAATTGCAGTTTGATTTACCATGTTGACGCAGCCATAAATACTTTTAGTTTAATTTAAAGAGTTTGCTAGTTATAAGTTACATGTTTACATAAAACATGTTTACGTTCTAGTTAGGTTTAAAAAGGTTTAAAGGTTTAGTTAGGTTTAGGTTTACAACTGTTTTTGTGCTCCATTGGAGAAATGATTTATGCAATAGATTACAACTTCATCTGTAGATCTGGTACCCAAGAACCTACCTACTAGATATGTTTTTAACAAACATACCTTGCAGTTACTTGAACCAGATGTCTCAAATTCTTTGACAAATCTGAGATCCTGATTACAGAACGTCACGCATTATTCAAGCATTACTTAAAACTAGTTTCAACAAATGGCTTGAATCTAGTTTTAAGTAATGCTTGAGTATTGACTTACATTCTGTAATACGGGACTTAGATTGGACAAAGAATTACACAATTTATATTAGGTATTATTGTGAGTTCCTGTTTATAAATTAATTCCTAGTATTAGACATTACTATGATTAATCTACTAGTACCTATCATCAGCTTATCTTATGTAAGGTTTTTGCCTTTTTATGATAATGTTATTCAAACTCGAAACTAAAGGAGATCATTCACTATCCATACAATTTTTGGACTAAATGTGAATGAGCCAGACAAAAAGAAACTTGTATTCCTACAGAATATGTTTTTCTCCATTTTTTTTTACTATTGGACCAATCCTGTTGGGTCATTCCATTTTCATAATGAATGTTTTTCTTTGCATTAACATGTAAAAAAAAGTCTTTTATTTGCATTGTAAAATCGATAATCAAATGTGTTTTTATGAATGCAGCATTGATTTGTTATCAGTTAGACATATGTATGAATTACAAAAGTAATCTAATCTGATGGCTTATCATTGTTATTATTTCCGGCACCTTGACATTTGGATATACTCATTCAGACCTTGCTATGTTATTTGTTAGAAAAACTATGGAGGAAAACTTTATGAATTTTTTTCTAACTATCTACTCTAACAAGCCTGTTTTATCTCACTGCAGGGCAAAGGCCTCCCTCTCCCTTTTGCCACACAATTCTGTCTGTCTGTTGTATAGCTGTGTCATACATTTTGATCGCATAGGTGTTGCAGTTGTCTATGAAACAGCTGTTATTTTTTTGACAACCAATGAAAAATGTCTAGTCTAGGGGTCTAGAATCTTCGGTAGTGTAGTTAATTAACAATTCATAAAATAATTTATTATCCATGCCTAACAAGATTTATAAATAAAAACGTAGCACGTTGCGTTACTCTTGCGAATTCGCTAAATGAACATGAGAAAAGATCTATTCGGTCGGCAACCAAATTTAGTGCGCGCATTTTTCGCGTCAGGGGAACTTTGTCTAATAGTTTAGTTCGACCGCGCGGCACCCGGAACAAATTGAGCCGTCTGCTCTGCTCGAACCCATCTGGCACACACAAGCCTATCCCCTGTAGCACACCCGGATTATTTATGTTACCCCGGAATACTCCAGGGATATACGACGCCAGTACGAGATCCCACCTAGTTTCCAACTTGTTGCATCTCACCATGCCTAACACAAACAAGATTGGATACATCAAGGGGTAAAAGGGATATACTCCATACCGCCTCAGGTATATGTATCTCGTAAATTTATTCTGTATCCAAAATGAAACTATATTTAGTCTCATGTGGAGCCCATACTGCCGCATTATCCTCCATCTGACTCATTATTAGAGCATCATACAATACCGAAATGGCTTTAATATTTGTAAAAGCTGCCGCTCTTCGAAGCACAAATCTTCAATCACAAATCAGTTTCTTTTATGCCTTTTTACAGACATCGATAATAATAAATGATCCCGGAATCTCAATCGAGTATCTATATCAACACCAAGGTCTCGCACTGCCTCCTCCCTTTTCATAGGCACGTCGTTCACTTTGTAGTTGTGGTGGAGTGGTACTCTTGCACGACTGAATATTAGAACTGAACATTTCGTAACATTGAATTGCAGTTTGTTCGTTCGACTACACTCAACTACTCGATCAATGTCTTGCTGAAGGTGGTGACAGTCGTCCTCGTTTTCGATAGCCAGCAGCAACTTGAGGTCGTCTGCAAATAGCAGACCCCTGGCATCTCTTATTACGTTAGGCAAGTCATTGATCATTATTATGAATCCTAACGGCCCTAAATTACTACCTTGACTCACTCCAGACCTAGTGAAATAAGTTTGCGACCGGAATCCACCGTACTCTACATACTGTTTCCTGTTCCTCATATAGCTTACAAAGAATAGGAGCAGTTTAGGTGTGCAGCCAACTTTCGCTAACTTTGATAATTAGACATCGTTATCCACTCTGGTCAAACACTCATATTCATTTGTCTTTGGTGTATATAATTAACGCAACATAAAAACAAGATTCTACCCATGGTCTAAAAAAACAAGGTCTGGCACTCCGAGAGTGACACAAGCTTACGTCACTATCCAGTTGCCACTTTATTCCAACGAAACAAGAAGTATGGAAACATTTTCATTCACCATTCTGTTAATAAATATATACCAAGCATTTAAGTTGTCGTTTTGTTTTTCTAATCAAATGGAACAATTCAATTTAAACTTATACCTACGTAATTGTTAGTTAAAACCTCATTGATTTATCGAATTCGTACAGGTAATAAAGGCGGTTGGGGAGTTATTATGACACACTACTGGTAACACAGCAGTGATGACGTAGGCCTGTGTCACCCACGTGACCACTGTGTCTCGGAATGCTGTACCTGGCGAAGTATATTATTATACCATGATTCTACCTTTTACATATACCGTCGCACAAACTAGTTCAAATGAGCTGTTATCTATGTTGACGTCACCCGGCGCGGTTTATTCACGCGTCGAAGCTCCAACCCGTGTGTGGCCACGAGACACGCACCACCTTGCTTGCGCCCGTCCGTCCGCTCATGTTGTATCATTTGATAGCCTGGTCGTATAATCTCCGCGTCCAGTATAGAATCGATTATCCTGTTTCCGTAATTGCAAATATATGCCCCATAATGATTCTATATTATTACAAAAACTGTTCAACTTTGTCCGAAAACCTCTGGCGTTTTGATAATAAAACTCAAAACTAGTATTTTTCTTTAATTGTATTGCTTGCAGATTTTCGAAACCAAATCCATTCATAAAATTCAGTATTGGCGGGCCACATATCTGGTTGACACAACTTTTCGTACACTGACTCAGATACCGTGATGATAAAAGATGCATAGTCTCTTTCCGTTTTATGTTTTACCTTTTCAATCCTAACATAAACTTCGGACCCATACACCCCTTTTACATGCGATGTGAGTTTTTCTACTGTTGTTTCTGTAGACAATCGCCAAACATGAAGATGCTTCTTTTTTCTGTATTTCCACCAAATCCGCATTTTTCCCTTTTTTTATATTGAAAACTTCCCTTCTTCTTATACGCACCGTGATACATCCATTATTTTCTTCTCCTTTTCTATTCAATTCGAGCACCGCAACTATATGACGTTGACTGATAAGTTGAGACTCTGCATCTGGTGGACTCACTGGTGCGGTTTTCGTGGCGTCACGCGTTTGACTTACGCGGGTAGTACTCTTGTTTTTTTTACGTTGTAATCACTACGAGCCACATCGGCAAATGACGTTTGGATTACGACTTGATTGGTCACCTCTACATCAGATTTCAAGCTTCCTGATGCACTATCAATACTTCTTATCTTGGCTGGTTGCGGCAACTCTTTTTGGACACAGTTTTCTTGAAATACCTTTGTCTTTAGTTTCTTCTAATTCGGTTTTTGTAGGATAACATATTTCTCGAAGATGTTAAATAAATTTTGTTTGCATGTCTAAATTGTCTAAACTCTGCGTCACGATCATACTCGACGATCGATTCGTCTGCTGTTTTTGAACGGCTTCCTCGTTGAGTGTTTTACGTTGGCACTGGTCTCGTATGCGTCAACTCTTGGGTGCTTCGGACCGGAGTATCCGCGTCATTCCGTTTGGGTTTACGTGTAGAACATACGCACTCCAGATATACACAGTGGTGGGTGTGTTTCTAAGAGAAAGCATTGAAATCTTCTTGTGTCTATCCTAGACACTTTAAATCGTACACTTTCTCGCATTGTTGTTTGGAGCACTTCATATAAAGTCTATGTGGCGTCAACGTCAACACCACAAGCTCGAGAGCTCATAGATATAGCAACTAATCATTTTGGAGTTATTCTAAAACGAACGCAACAAACACGTCCGCACCGTACGCGCGTTCATGACACTTTTTTTAATGATAGGTGATATTGTCCAGTTTCATGGTTATTACTGCAAAAGCAAGATTATGCCCCTAAGCTATTAGTCCTTACATATTTAAGTTCATGATAGACATAATTCAGAACGACCTTCTGAGAATGATAAAAGGTTGGTAAATATATGTTTCAACTGACCATACTGAAGGAAGCATTCACCAGAATGATCTTGTAGCTTCATACTACAGAACCAGTGTAGGCCACTGTTTGTGTAACTCAGTAGTTTTAAAGTACTTTGCATAATAGCAATTCTATTTATATTTCAGGTGACACAAGAAGAGCTAGAATCCAAAGACTGTAGAGGACGTACCCCTCTGCTGCTAGCCGTGACACTTGGTCACTTAGAGACGACGCGAGTCCTCGTAGAGGCTGGTGCTGATGTCAACTGTGAGAAGGATGGGTGGACAGGTACAGGAAGTTCCTCAATCGCGCGCTATTTAACGCATCTTAATAATATGGGGCCAATGCACAATTGCATACGTGTTAAACTGGAAAAAGTAGCGGTAGTTGCGTTTGCAGCGCGTTTTTGTTGCGTAACTCGCAATTTGTAGATGACAAAAATTGATTCTCAGATAATGTTAAGAGAGAAATATTACTATCTGCTGAAGACAAAATGCATGACCACCCTGAATGTCAAATGTGGTGGGCCAATAATAATGGAGAATGCTCATCAAGTATGATAAAAAAAACCCAGAGCGAACACATACATGACGTATCTCAGAATTTAAGTGATATTTAATTATATCATTCTGTAATTTCACTATAAGATGAGCATTCTTCTTTATTGTGTCAGCCATTGAGAGGCCCCATGTGTAGCCGGGCTTCCGTGACAAACAGTTACAAAATGCTTATAAGGCAGTACTTCCGTGCTGATACAATCACAAATGAATACAATGCGCACTGATTTCACTTTCTGATAGTTGAGTGATCAAAATCGGTTCTTTAGTACCATTGTCGCATACAAATTAGATCTAAATGACTGTACGACACATAATGTGTGTTTGAAAATTATAGTTATACAGGGTGGCAGGCACATCGACGCACTACCTGTTGCCATGGCTTCAGTAAATGATTGGTGACCCCCCTTGAAATTTTTCGTTGGTTAAAAAAAAAAAAATTGCTGTTCAGTACATTTTGACCGCGTAGGTTTTGCACTTTTCTATGAAACAGAAGATTTTTTTTGATAGCTGACGAAAAATTTCTACGCTAGGTCTAGAATCATGTACTGAATTCATGGTTACAGTTTGCTCATCGATGTCCCTGCCACCCTGTATAGAAAAGCAATTTATTTATTTACCTACTAGTTTCTGCCCGCGACTTAGTCCGCATTTAAATATCCTATGGTACAAAGCAATAGATTCGCCTTCAACAAGTAAAAAAAAATGTAGTTGGATGAGTACTTTCAGAGATTACCTTTTACAAACAGACAAACTATTTTACCTCTTTTTAATATTACTTTCAATTTAGATTGAAGGTGAAATCCTTGGTTATTCATGGAACTGCAGAATGACGATTTTACCCATTAATTTCATTTTAGCGGTCCAAGAAGCCACAGCAACGGGTAACGCGGAGCTCTTATCACTGGTGCTATCGCGGAGAGACTATCAGCGTCACGTGCTGCGGTCTGGCGGTATACCTGACCTGTTGCGTCGGTTGAGTCTGGCACCTGACTTCTATGTGGAAATGAAGTGGGAGTTCACTAGTTGGGGTAAGTTCATTACCAAAGAGATACACAGATGGAAAATGCAGAGGACAGCCAAGAAAATTACCAAAAAAGATTAGCATAAATAAAACAAAAACGACTCAATCTCATAACGACTGAATGTATATATATTTTTTTTTTTTAATTCATGTTTACTAACAATAGCTTTATAAGGTTTTTGTGTTACTAACAGTATATGGACTTCGTCTGAATAAATTTCTTCTTATTATTATAAAGCGGATGAGTGGCAGTGGACTTTACCTTCACACTGCACTGCAATCACGTAAAGTATTGTTAAGGAATAGAATTATGATCCGTTTTTACGTCCATCTCAGTGTTCTACAATCACTAATAATGAACATATTACTCATTCACAAACTCAAACACGCTCAGATTATCAATTATTTGGCAATGTCCTTTTGCATAGACATTTTAGGCGTTTTGCACTTACATCCATTTACCCAATTCATCCAAAAAGACTTGACATAAAATAGTAATTACTATTCTACAGGTTTTGATTTCAGCAGCAATATCCAATAACTTCAATGCTTTTCTATCCACAGTGCCCCTAGTGTCCCGGATGTGTCCATTCGACACGTACAAGGTGTACAAACGCGGCGGCAACGTGCGCGTGGACACGACGCTCGTCGGCTTCGATAACAACCGCTGGCAGAGAGGAGACAGGACATATATATTTAGAGGGCAAGGTGAGATTTTAAAATCTTTTCTTGCAAATCTGGAGAGGATGGCCTCAACAAATCTTCCTGTTATGAATATTTAAGTTCAAGATCAACGTTTTTGCCAAATCTTTGGGTTAACATTCTAAACCAGCATGCAATGGGCTACCAAATACTATTAATGATTCCTGATATCACCACACGCTAGTCCATTTATGAAAAATGTACTTTATGATCACACACACACACACACACACACACTAATGGGGGCTATCGTTTTTGTGCTCACCAGTTAGCGCCACTGTCGAGTAAGGTCCTGTTGCAGTTCTTTTATTTCAGGTTTTGGATATGTCTACGCACCCTTATATTCATATTATGTTTATTTTATTACATTTTAAAACTTCAAATGAATATGTAGATTATAATATTCCTAAAATTGGTAAGCATGAAGCAGAAAAATCTTATTCTTCCTTCAAGTGCTACCAAATTAGATCCTAACTTTTTACTTAAAGTCTTAAGCCATAATTAATCAAGAATAGCACAACCATTACAACTATTATGAATCATTCGAAAAAAATCCCGCAAAACAGTGAACGTTCAGTACATATTTTGACATCTAGAGACCTTACTCTACACTAGCGCCTCTAGCGGCCAACTCAAGCGCGGTAGCCCTCATTGCGCAATAACACCCTGAAAGCATCGGCATAATACCAATTACTAATCTGATTAACAAGTTCCGAGTTCCTTTGTTTATTGTACCCAGTTCTTTGTAGAAGCTGTTTTCTTATGAATATTCCTAGTAATTGCTGAATTTACATCATTCTTCTACACAGGCCGCACAGCGAGTCTAATGGAACTGGACCACGAGCTAGGCACCTCATGGTGCGAGTACCTAGAGCCTATGTCCGGAGATAGGGAGTGGCCCGCGCCGCCCCCTCATGTCATAAACCAACGATTAGCATCCCCGCTGGCCATCAACTTTTTGGACACGGACAAGATTAGCTTCGAGAGGTAAGTGTATTAAAGAAAGTCATTAAAAAGGGGTTTATAGGATCAATTTGATCAAATATTACCGATTGGAACCCACTAAACGCATGACGACATCGCGGCAGGCCGAGACGAAGATGGCGGGACGAGCTTGATTCCTACCGAATGGACTGGCCGGCTAGCAAAGGACAGAATTGTGTGGAAAAAGGTGAGGGAGGCCTTGCCCTGCAGTGGGACAATACAGGCTCGTAAGATAAGATAAGAAGAAGATTTATCAAAATATTGTTTGAGCTTACGCCTGAGCTTACATTCTAACGAAAAAAATCGGTAAACTATTTATTTCAAACATGGGAAACTTATGTTACATCACAGTAGCAATCTAAACAGCGAGTCAAGATACGTAGGACAAAAAAAGCAGCGTTTTAGGTGCGTGAGAATTAGCGCTTCGATCACCATATTTAGTGAAAATGCTCTATTTTCATGCGATTGAGGTTTAGGAGAGTGGGAAGAGAGCTTTGCCTTGATGAATTTAGGATTTCTTACGTAACTTACTGTGCAAAAATATTTGTAACGCTTTCAACCAACATTTCCTGCTTTTTAACCGACTTCAAAAAAGGAGGAAGTTCTCAATTCGACTGTATGTATATTTTTTTTGTGTGTTAACTCAGAACTTTTTTCTAGGTGAACTGATTTGGATGATTCTTTTTTTATTTGAAAGCTGGTGCTTCTCATGTGGTCCCATATAAATTTGATCAAGTTTTGACCAGGAATTTTGGAGTTATCCTTAATACTGCGTATATTTTCGACTTAGTTTATATTGATGATGTTTTAATAATTTCCTGTCACTGTTATTTACATATCAAGTAGGAGTACACGAATTTGTGTGGGGTAGGTACTACAACAAAAAGGTGAAAAATAAAAACATTTTTAGTAAAAATATGTTTTTAAATGTTTTTTACAAAGACCACTTGCCATTTATTACAGAAATAAAAGCGGCATCTGGGGCTGGCGTCAAGACAAGACCGAAGCGGTAAACGGGTACGAATGCAAAGTGTTCGGCGCCAACAACGTGGAGCTCGTGTCCAAGACAAGGACAGAGCATGTCCCGAAGGGAGAGAGGGAGAAGCGTGCGCCGGCGCGCGCGCCGCTGGCGGGCCTGCTGGCGCTGGCCGACGCCGACCTGCAGCCCGCCACGCCGCTGCTGGCGCCCGAGAAGGTTTGTATATTTTACTTTGTATAAATATAACTAGAATCACTATTAGAGGTTCATTTTTTACGAAAGATTCGATTGCATACAAATAAATTTAAAAAATCATAGTCAAGCGCACTTCCAACCAGTTTCATAATAAAAAGGTAAGAAACTGGTTTTTATACGAGCGACAAGCGACGGCCTTAAAAATAAGCTAAGGGCTTATGTATGTGCACGTTACAGCAGCTGAGGTGGAAAATAACGTATCTATACATAATGTATATAAATGAAATGTTGTTCGTTGGTGAGCGCAATACTTGAGAACAGCTGAGCCGATTTGACTATTATTTCTTTTAAAATGTTCGTAAAAGTCCGAATCAGATTTCTAGAACAACAAAAATTGCAAGAAATTGCCCGGAATATTGGAAAATTCGGGAAAAACTAAAAGTACTTTAAAAGTCGTTTTTCGTGTCTGTTCTGTGTAACCGCTTAGTTCTTCTATACTTTCATTAGAGTATTTATTCCGGAAGATTTATGTGTATAATACATTAATATTAAACTTATAAATAAGAAATTTTGATGTTTTATCAAAAAAAGTGTTGCTAGTAAGTAGCCTATGAAAAATAAAGGTCCTAGATTGTTCCTTGATCACCTTGCCTGCTCCAATAGTTGTGGACAAGTCGAGACCGTTGTACTGTATCTTTAACCGACTCCTAAAAATGAGATTATGCATTCGGAGGGTTCTTTTTTCAATACAGGACGACTCTCCCAGTCCGCGAAGTAGTAGATCAGCTGAAGACCTCACACACGTTCCAGTGACGTGGGAGGAATACTTTTCCGACGAGGAGTTGGACAGAGACATCGGCAAGCCGCGCGAGGTGTCCACTAAGGTGCAGAAGTTCAGAGCGACGCTGTGGCTCTGTGAGGACTATCCGCTAGAAGTAAGCATCCATAGACAA
The DNA here is from genome assembly GCA_917490735.1 of Dryobotodes eremita. Classification (NCBI taxonomy): domain Eukaryota; kingdom Metazoa; phylum Arthropoda; class Insecta; order Lepidoptera; family Noctuidae; genus Dryobotodes; species Dryobotodes eremita. The sequence continues at coordinate 2,758,904 of OU823254.1, read as the reverse complement.
AAAAAAAAAAAAAAAAAACAAAAACAGACATTTGACTGTCAGAGTTATCTGGCTATGTTTAGAAGCGCTATGAAATTCCACTGTTTCATGCTCTATACGAGTGAAGATTTTCTGTTTTCGATATGATTGTGTTTGGTTACACATCTCAACGTTTTGATCACGGGTTGTACGCAAAAAATACTATTAAATATTTTAAAGAAAAGTTTTAAAAGCACATTTATAAAACTGTTCTGTCTAAACTAAAGAAAAATTAATACCTAGTGTTTTAAAGATTCTTGATGTGTTTCAGTTACAAGAACAAATAATGCCGATACTGGACTTAATGGCAGCCATATCCTCGCCACATTTCGCCAAGCTAAAGGACTTCGTTCAAATGCAATTACCAGCTGGTTTTCCTGTCAAAATTGGTATGTTGAATTTACAAATTAAGTGTTTTTTATGCCAATGCAAATGGTGTCTTGCAATATCGTCGCTCGCATGACTAACCGTCGTTTTTCTATGATAAACGACGGTTAAGGACGGTTACTGAAAAATGTAAAGAATCACGAATAGAAGAATGTAGTTGTCCTAACTCAAATCAGCTAAAAAATTTGATAGGACTTTTAGTCATGCCAGTGACGATATATTACGCGTGGACAGGAAAAGGGTGATACTAATTTCAAACTCAAAGCATTTATGTATTTCAATTAAAACCAATTAGCCACTTTTGATTCAGGTATTCGTAAAAGCTATTTGAACTTTATGGTCTAAAGCAACATATGAATACTACAAGATTTCATCAGTATGTTGCAAAATATTCAAAAACTTTTAAAAGTGTGTGCAAACTACCAAAAGCTCTTTATATTAGCAATAAAATAAAATCAGCTGATGATAAAATAAAAACTACCTGGCAAATAATAAATAATGAAACAGGCAGGAAAAAACAGCGTAATACAGAATTTAATTAAGAGACTGCACATGGCCTCATCAACACTGATGTAGAAATAGCTCAGTAAATTTGAAATTTTTTTTACTAATATTCCCCTTAAAACTACTGAAGCTTTAAATTCCTCACCCGCGCTTTCTGCTGCCTTACTTACAAAGAATGTAAAGGCATGCCCTTTGGAGTTTAGGTTTCAGCATACAAACCCCCAAGCTGTTATAAAAGCTTTTAAAGATCTTAAAATTAAATCAACAGAGGATCTCTGGGGAATGTCTGTAAAAGTCTGTAGATCTCTCATCGAAACCATTGCTCCCTATTTAGCTTTCATATTTAACACCAGTGTAGACCAAGGAGTTTTTCCGGATCTTTTGAAACACAGTAAAGTGGTTCCGTTGTTCAAATCCGGTGATAGTAAAGAACCCAACAATTATAGGCCTGTGTTCAATTCTGCCAGTTCTCAGTAAGGTGTTTGAAAAGTTAATGCTTAATCAAATGTTACGTCACTTTAATAAAAATTCCATCTTTCATGAACAACAGTACGGTTTCACCAAAGGGCGTTGTACCACTGACGCTGGTGTCACCCTGCTAAAGAACATTTTTAACGCCTGGGAAGGAGCATAGGATGCCATTGGAATCTTTTGCGACCTCTCTAAGGCGTTCGATTGCGTAAACCATGAGACACTTCTGCTGAAACTAGAGCACTATGGGATTAGGAATACAGCTCTTGATCTACTAAGGTCATACCTGAAAGATAGAAAGGTTAAAGTTCAAGTAAATGGCATGAACTCATTAGGGTCTGAAATGACAATGGGCGTTCCTCAAGGTTCGATATTGGGTCCATTCCTATTTTTAGTTTACATTAATGATTTACCCCAATTACTGCAGAATCAACCGAAGATGGTGTTATTTGCAGATGACACATCATTGATCTTTAAAGTAGACCGACGGTCACAAAATCTTGACGATGTAAATAACTCTATTCTTCAGGTCCAAGATTGGTTTATGGTAAATAATTTGGTACTAAATGAAAAAAAAAAACAAATGCATTAGATTTAAATTACCTAATGTTAGAAGTTGCGAATGTGACATCTTATTGAATGGAGAAAAACTAGAATTTATTAATCAGACGGTTTTCCTGGGAATCACGCTAGACGAGAAATTACAATGGGGACCCCATATAACATCTCTTGCGGGGCGGTTAAGCTCGGCCGCTTATGCTGTTAGGAAGATGAGACAGTTAACAGATGTAGAAACCGCGCGTTTGGTCTATTTCAGCTACTTCCACAGCATTATGTCATATGGCATTTTACTGTGGGGTCGGGCTGCTGACATTGAATCCATTTTCATTTTGCAAAAGAGAGCTGTTAGGGCCATTTACAATCTATGTCGTCGCGAATCTCTTAGGGAACTATTTAAAAATATTAATATTATGACGGTACCTTGTCAATTCATTTATGAAAATATTATGTATGTAAGAAAAAATCTACATCTTTTTAATAAAATAAGTGATAGACATAATTTTAACACTAGAAATAAAGATAAAATAGATCAACCATTTTTTAGATTATCTGAAGTACATACATCTTTTATGGGGTACTGTGTTAAATGTTACAACAAAATACCTTGTGATATATTGCAATTAAATGAAAGAAAATTTAAAACTCATATAAAAAGTACACTTTGTAACCAAGCATATTACAAATTAGAGGATTATATCCTAGATAAGAATGCTTGGAAACATGCTGGTCCTGCTCCATAGGACAATCTAGAGTGTAGACAAAATCAAACTGGTTGCTAATTTAATTGTATAATTTATAATTTTTATGACATTGATTGTTACATTATGTACTTAACTACTTTAACTCACACACTAAATTATTACTTGTTAAAATTTTGGAAACATCATCTACTTTTCAATATTTGTAAATATGTGAGCACCATGTATCTATCACATAATTAATTTACCTGCCTTTGCATTATATTTAATTCTTTTTACCTATTGTTGTATAGTAATTTTATTCTAGGTGCATCGTCTTCACATATGATTACATAATTAATGTGAACTGACATAATATTGTAAAACATTTTAAAAGAGTAACGGTGGAGTTTCTTGCCCATTCTTCTCCATACGAAACTACCTTTTGGAAGGGGCAACTAGAATCAATTCAATTTTTTTGTAAATTTTGACGTTCAAAAGTGCCTTTTATGTGCCTATTTGAAATAAATGATTTGACTTTGATTGGGACAGACACACGCAGACAATTTGTGGGCGATAATCTGCGTCACATCTTTGAACGGTTTTTTACAATATTCAACACACCATCGTTACCTATCTAATATCAATTTATAAAATTGTCTTTTTTCATTTTCAGAAATCCCTCTTTTCCACGTCCTAAACGCGCGCATAACATTCGGTAACATATTCGCCACCGAAACTCCCGTCCCTCACATCGACGTGATCCCGGAGGGCGACCGGCTGGCGTGCCTCGTGGACGACCAGTGCTTCGCCGTGGGGCGCGGCTACCGGGACTCCGCCGGGCCTGACGAGCGCCTCGCCTGCGGCGTGGACGACGAGGAGGGCCTGCTGCAGTACGCGATACAGCAGAGCCTCATGGAGACCGGCACGCAGGACGATCAGGTCAGTTTCTATAGATATGTATAGTTTTCTTGGTATTTAGTCTGCACATTTTGACGTTATGCAAACTGTTCTGAATAGATAGCAAAAGAGCAACTGAAGCTTGTTTCATTAGAAAAGAGCTGGTTACCATCACCAGAAGACTTAGTTTCCATTCTTGGTTTACTCAGTATCCTAGTATCAGTTGGTTCTATATTATAATGTAAATCACGTGGGTTAAATTTTTGACGCACAATATTCACATAATTCCTCATTTATACAGGGTCGAATTAAATTAGCTAGGGAAACTCTGCAGATGTGATAGGTATCGATAACAAAAAACAAAAAAAAAAAATGGATTCATCGACCGGTGTTAGTGTTTTCACTTGAAATATTTGTTAAAAAAACTGTTTTTGGTCAAATTAAATTAGCTAGGGAAACTCCGCAAACGTGATTGGTATCGATATCTAAACACTATAAAACAAAAAAGAAATAGTTTTGTTTTTTTGGGCGCTTCGACCGCAGTTAGTGTTTTCACTTAAAATATTTGTTAAAAAAATAATTTTTTTTTTTGTGTAAACTTCACAGACGTGATTGGTATCGATATCTAAACACGATAAAATATTTTTTTTCAACTCATACCTTATGTAATAACACTACCAGCGGTTGTGGACCCCTAAAACAAAAACGATCAAAACGTTTTTTTTTATTTTATCACGTTTAGATATCGATACCTATCACGTCTGTGGAGTTTCGCTTGCTAATTTATTTTGACCTTGTATTTCGCGACACCTGCGTCGTCCTATTATATTAAAACATCTCGCCAAGAATTAGCTAACGAAGTACCGGTCGTCAGGTGGACGTGTGGGAGGCGCTGCGCGGCGCGCGGCCCGCGTCGCCGCCGCCGCGCGTGCGCAGCGACACGCAGCTGCTGGCCAGCGAGGAGCGGCAGCTGCAGAGGTAAGGCGTAGCTGTCTCTAATTAACTACCTACTTACGATTTTTGCCCGAAAACTGTAGTTCTAAAGCAATAGTAGTTTTATCTGATGTAAATATCGAAGAAACTTGATGAAATTGTGCATTCATTTTGACGATTCGGTTAATTACATTTTTCCTTTAGACATTTTTTTCTGGAAATTCCGTACCTACTGCTATTTTGCAAAAAAATACGATAATAATAACACTAGACTAATAATTGGAAGTTTGTTGGTAGACAATGATTCGGAAAATATCGATACTTCCACTACTTCCGAGTTTCTTCTTTTCTAGGATGTGGTAAATGGTAGCCGTTTTTGAGCACTGCCCTTTTATAATTTTGGCGTTCAAAAACTGCTGATTTTCAGCCTATTGTATACACAACTTTTGATTTTGATATACAGTTTTAGAAATAGTTTTGAGCACAATTCAAAATATTCCCAGCATAATAAAGGCAGTAACTCTGATGTATATACGTTGAAAGACGGTCGACGGGATAGATCGACTTTCCAATGTTATTAGCAGATATTGGGATGCATATTCACCTAGGGGTTTATTTATAAACGTTACTTAAAGTTAAGTGGCGTTTAAACGTCAAAAATGTATGGTTAAACAGTCGCTAATCACTACTTAACTTTAAGCAACGTTTATGAATAATCCCCCTAATGTTAAGATGTTGGCTGATAATGATTGCGATTTTTTATAAAAAAAATGGTTTTGGTTTGTTTTAACTAACACACACCACCCGTCCTCTTTCACCCTACATAAATATCTGCATCGCAAGTTAAATATTAATCTATATATATAAAAATAAATCCTTCACCTTTACTGACTAGACTTTACCAATTGCATCCATCTTTTTTTTTTAAAGTTCTCTAATACTTTGTAGAAGGATCTTACGGATTTTTTTTTTAAGAAAGTTGTGATGCGACAGGGTGGGTAGGGGGAACAAGAAAAATCACGCGGACAAAGTCGCGGGCAGAAGCCACTTTTAAATAAATATGCATCTGAATAGTTATGCAATCCAAGAACTCCGGACTTTTTTTAAATAATTATTTTTTTAGAAGTCGCTTCCATACTATACACCTGACTAGTTATGCATTGCCGGTGTTTCTGGCATCCCGGGTATTTTTTTTACAAAAAAATATACTTTAATTAGCCACTTCCATACTTTCATAGCCAGAAAATTAACTTTATGTAAATATGCATCCGAATATCCGATCTCCGATTATCAGTCATCCCTAATCATTAAATGAAACAATATAATTTACAGGCGTTGGCGTTTCAATTGGTAGAACTATCGTAGTGTGTGTGCTATAGAATAAGCTGTTTTTATTTTGTATTATTATTTAAGTATTATGTAATTACCGCGGTGTGTTTTTGTTATTGCTTAAAGTAAATTGCACATAATAATTATACTAATATGTATAACTGCAGGTGATCATAGGATTTCAAGTACAATTTCTACTTTATTAAACTTGATTTGTAATAAGTTGGACGCTTTTCAACGGAAACAGGTCAACATCATAGGGAAATGATAAATATTCCGCAAAGCAGGTAAAAGGAAGTCGTGAAGTTTATTAAAAAAACTATTTTGTGAACATGAAAAATGCGGTTTCTAAACGTAAGCTAGCAACCACAGAGGTGTCTAGCAAAATATTTAATAAAAAACAACTAAATTAAACATTGCTTTTACATGAATTTGATTCCTTCCCGGGAGTTACGGGCACATAATCGCAGTTTCAATACAATAATGTTACATTGTGTCGAAATTACAAAAATAATAATTTACCAATTCTTACTTACTAAAATCAAATACGATAGAAAAATACCAACAATTCTATGCATAATTAACATTTACACAAACTTCGGTTATCACATCACTCGTAATCAGTAATAATTTTTCAAGGTTTCAAGTACGGGAATAAACAAGTAATCAGACATGTACTTGCCCCAAACGAAGTCTATATGGTTCCACTTTTTGTAGGGCATGACGTAGTATTCTACGACGTGGCTCAACTGTCCCCTTAGACGCGTTACATCCTCAATGGTCGACAAACGGTCATTCTCACCGACATAAAAAGAAAATTTAAAAGGAACTTTACTTAAGTCGTATATCGGGGGCTGGACACTGCCGTATTTTTTCAAATTCCCAATGCCATAATCGTACTGTTGAAACTTCTTCGATGCTACGATTTGTAATAAATGTACGGCGTTCTTCATGGATGAGCCGCTAGGGTAGTGGCCGAAAGCTATCGGAGTGAACTCGCGTTCCAACTGTTCGGGGTCGGAACCGAACATCATCGACGCGAAGCCCACCCCGCACGCCTCATATCCCACCAGTCCTTGCGTACATGCGGTTCGGAACAACGCCAGGAGCTCCGAAGAATTTCTTAAAAACTCCCCGTGCCCTATTAAGCCTAATTTCGCACTAAAGAGAGGGCCTCCTGCTAAAGATAACAGAGGAAACAACGGTTTCTGAGCGTTATCCAAATACGCTATCGGAGCTAAACATACAACATTCTTAATCTTCGAACCATATTCTGGTTTCAGCGCTCCCAAAACGTAGAACAGTGAATTCCCTTGAGAGTGCGCGATCACTTGAAGTTTTGTCTGTCCTGTCTTTTCTAAAATGAAGTTGATCATGGCTGGCATGTCGTATAGAGCCATCTCGTGGAAACTGAAATCCCAGAACTCCAAAAGATCGGGGCTTAGAGTGGTATGTGCTCGGGAATGCAGGTTACCCCTCGTGTTTCCCAGCCAGAGATCGTAGGAGTTGTTGGATAGCCACGCTGCTAAAGAATTAGGTCCTCTTATTATCCAGGTGTTCGAAGAGTCCACAAAGCCATGCTGCATGAGGACTGGTTTTTCTTTATCTCCGGGAACATTAAACATGGTCAAATTGTACCCGTCTTCGGTTATTACTTCGTATTTGACGCACGGGTAATTGTATTTGTTCATGAGCGCGCAGAAGTCCAGCCGTCCATCTTCGGGAATATTCGCTAAAGACAATGTGAAGTCTTCTAAAGCGAATTCTGCTCTTACGCATTGTAAGGATATCAAAAACACTGGCACAAAATACCTAGTTATCATTTTTGATTGTTCTTTAAAAACTTGTTTCAAATATAGAACGCGAGACTGTCTTTTGGTGTCGTCTTTAGTTTTGCGTCGTTCAGCGTCTGCTTTCAAATATATAGCAATTTATCCAAAAAAAAAATACATAAATTATCTCCGTTTAAACATCTGAGTTCACATAACTATTGAAATATCACGGAAATAAACATCTAAGATAAACAGTGTAATGTTAACTCACATGTGTTTTTCAAACATTTTGTTAGAGTAAATAAATGAAAAATGAATACTTAATTAATAAGTATCAATGGGTATTATTGACACTTATTAATTGTTATTCAACTAGTACGTAAGCAGAATTTAAGGAATTTTTACCCCCCCCCTCCCCCTCCTATGCTTACATAAATACTGGTGAGTATTTTTTTTATTTGTTCACGTTTCTTTATTGTTATGCATGAGTCTAGAAACAAGGAATTTATAGACTACAAGGAATTGAATGCCCATTTAAGTAATTTCCCTACTAACTTCCTTCTAACTTAACCATAAAACACCGCTTGAGAGCGAGTAAGCAATATCAATTATTTTGGGGAATCCCTGAACATGCTTTTCGCTTTCGAGCATAGGCAGCTTCATGATGCACAGTTTGGCTATCGCCCTGGTTTGTCAACAGAAATGGCTATACTGAATCTCAAGCATACCGTCCGATACTACACTGACAGAAGCGCACATGTCTATGCCTGCTTCTTAGATTTATCTAGGGCTTTTGATCTTGTTGCATACGACAGGTTGTGGCAAAAGTTGTTGGATGATACGGATCTACCTACTGAGTACACAAGTCTCCTAAAGTATTGGTATGGCCACCAGAGCAATTTTGTGCGATGGTCGGGGTCACTTTCGGTTGAGTACGGGTTGGAATGTGGTGTAAGGCAAGGCGGGTTAACCTCGCCGAGTCTCTTCAACTTGTATATTGACCGTCTGATCCGTGAACTCAGTAGCGCCAGTGTGGGCTGTTCGATTGATGGTGTTCTTGTCAACAACATCAGTTACGCGGACGGCATGGTGCTGCTGAGTCCATCGATCAGTGCCCTTCGAAAACTGATTTCGATCTGCGAGCGGTATGTGGGGGCCCACGGGCTCAGATATAACGCCATTAAAAGCGAGCTCATGGTGTTTAAGGCGGGATCTAATACTTATGACACTGTCCCACAGGTCATGCTGAATGGCAGTGTCCTTAAAAGAGTCTCGCAGTTCAAGTATCTGGGCCACTGGGTCACCGAGACGCTTGCAGATGATATTGAAATAGATAGGGAGCGCAGGGCTTTGTCTGTTAGAGCTAATGTCACTATCCAGTTGCCACTTTATTGCAACAAAACACGAATTATGGAAACATTTTCAGTCACCATTCTGTTAAAAAATATATATAAAGCATTTAAATTGTCGTTTCGTTTTTCTAATCAAACGAAACAATTCAATTTAAACATATACCAACGTAATTGTTAGTTAAAACCTCATTGTTTTATCGGATTCGCACAGCCGCACAGGTAATAAAGGCGGTTGGGGAGTTATTATTACACACTACTGGTAACACAGCGGTGATGACGTAGGCTTGTGTCTCCCGCGTGACCAGTGTGTCTCAGAATGCTATACCTGGCGAAGTATATTATTATACCATGGACGCGTCTACGCCTCTACCTCTGCCGTTGGCAACGTGCCGCTCGTGAATATGAGCACTAAGACGTTACGCTATGTTGACCTGAGAATTGTTCGATAGATTAGAGCTGTTTTGATAGCTAGGCCCCACGTTCGATTCGCTTGTGTGGAACAAAATGGTTTAGCACTTTAAGATCTACTTTTGCTTGTACAGTGCAAGATACTCGCAATTTTTAAAGTGAAACTTCTTAGGCGGCGATTCGATAATTGGACGAGAATTTAGAGTGAAATTTCAAGGACACGTCACGTTTACGCACATTTCGTTACACGAGAGAGAAGAAAGATGTAACTCTCTCTGTCTCTCATAATAAATCTTTATTTTATAAAGAATTTTTACTTCTATCACGTGTACGGTGCTGCACGCGAATTTTTTTTTGTTTTAGTATATAAAACAAATATTTAAAATATAAGAAGTAAACAGTAAGTCAACACCAGATTATCAGCAGTACCAACATTACAAAACTAAAGAGGCAACATAAACCCGCGGTTTCAAAAAATAAATAACAAAAAAATAAGAATTCAAAACCTTTTTGTCCCCGACCTGTTTTCGCCGCACATAGTGTAGCTGCCACGCTAGATGCTAATTCGCTAGTAATCCGCAGAGCGATAGAGGCATCGCTGGCGACGGTATCGCTGAACACGACGACGCCTGAAGAGCCGGTGGAGGAACATATAGCTGATGTGGACGCTGACGCGGACCTTCAAGCGGCTTTAGCGCTGTCTGCGAGTGAGCAGGCGTCGCGCGAACAACAGCTTGCAGCGGAACAGCGAGCTTTCGATGAAGCGCTGCGGTTGTCGCTGTTAGAAAAGTAGTCGGTGAGTTTAAGTTAACTTGAGTTTTTTTTTTGTAATGGCATACTTTCCCGCAAAGTCTAAATGTCTATTTATTTCAATTAGACCATTTAGAGACTCTCTTTTGAACAGTCATGAAGTGTGCTGGCTTACTTTATTTACAAGTCAGTGCCTCTTTGCAAATCTACGATTGTTGTGGATTTTTTCTCTCTCTACATGAGCATAATATTCACTTGCAAGTTGATTTCCGCAAGAAAAAATATACTAAGATCACGAAACTGTTTTTCAAGCATGATGGTGGTAGGAATAATCCCCAATGATCATTAATTGTCAGTCTTTAACTAGGCCAGATTTTTCAGCCAAAGTGTTTATTCAAACTCAAAGCATTTATTTCAATTAAACCATTTACAGGCACTTTTGAATTGTCAAAGAGTCGGTCAGTTAGTCAGAAAGTTAAAGCTAGTTGGACATTCCAAAACGTAGATCTCTATGGAGAAGAGCGGGCAAGAAACTCCAAGGACACTCATTTTAAATCAAGATATTACAAAATCCTGAGTACATAATTCTTGTTGCTTCTATATGTGAGAACAATGAAAAATATATACATATATATGAAGAAACAATTCAAAACATAAGATTGATAATAAAAATAAGCCGTGGCAGTTAAGAGATGACCAGTCTCAACTGACGGCGCCCGTTCACGAACATGACTATGACAAAAATATCTAAGACGATGATTATTTCACTTTCAGATCTCAATTCAACAAAATGTATGTATGAAGCGTCCAACCAAAATAAGACTTACGCCTAATGTACTTCTAGTAATTAGCTAAAATTTATACTTCACGGGCCGGTCTCGATATTAAGTGTCTCGTCCAAAATAGAAAAAAAATAATAATAAAAAGTTGATACTAATTCAACCCGACATTGACTAAATGAGGTCAATTTTTTGACCAAGAACCTATTGTAAACACGTTTTGCAGGGCACTTTGTCTTGATACCGTAGTACATAATTATTAGTAGGAGAAAAGAACACCTTGTATTAAGTACTTGGTTACAAAGTTCATCATAGAAATTATGAACTGAGAAGACATTTGACATCTACCAACCCGCACTGGGCCCGCGTGGTGGATTGTGGCCCACTCCCTATCACAGAGAGGAGGCTTATGTCCCACCAGTGGGAACATTATAGGCAGATTTTTTGTTATGTATAGAAATGATCCTGAGCTTAGCCTAGAAAATAGTAACATTCTGTATGTCTATCATGGACGGGGCACTTAACTTTTAGTTATACAGACGAGCGACTAAGATGAGAAACTATCAAATACCTACTAGTATAATTCTGTATAAATAATAATAGCATATTTTTATGTAGTGTCAGAATTGTAAAAAAGAAATATGACTGCCAATCTATGTTTATTTATTCCATAGAGATTAATACGATACATAGTCGCTAATCTGTTAAACTAACCCCCGGTTCCTGAAATCCAAATCAAGCCTCTGATTGGTAAATCTCTTGTCAAATTTCATTGCTGTTGAAATTGGTTGACTGAGTTAATAAAGGGAAATATTTAACTGACCCTCTAAAAACTTATTGACACTCTAATGATGTACGCTTTTATAAATTAATGAACCTCTAAAAACTTTGGGCTTCTAAAGATGCACACTTTTTAAAATAAATGAGTTTATTTTTAACTTTCCGGTATTTTTTCACAGTTGGTAACTAAGTAACTAAGCTAGGGCACTCGGACCAAATGTATTAGGTTAGAACCTAGTCCCACCACGCGCGAGCCGAGCGAGCGGTGCTGCGGTAGCGGCCGGCGAGTGCTACATCCTAGTTGGTCGCAGTTACTTGACTATTTAGTATTTTTAGGACCCAGAAATAGGAATTATTAGAGGTTTACAAAAACAGGCGTTCAATAATATTTGTAGGACAGCAAAATGGGAATTATTTGAGATTCGATTAAATACATGCCATCAACAAGAAGTGATCATACGAGTTGGCAAGAGATTTGACAGCATGGATTTTTGAAACCGGTGGTGTATCAGACCCGGCCTTTAGATTTTTGACTGTAGAATATTTATTCATCATTATAAAATAATTATGATAATGTATATTATTATATGGTGTACATCGGGTGCATATACACAAAGTAAATAATAATAATAATGTACGTTTGTGTTTAGTTTCGCTATACGAGTGATATATAATTATTAATTAATAATATGATTTAATAACTTATTCAAAAGGAATTGTTCAGGTACATATTAATAAAGTACTTATTGAGGGATTAAATAAGTTACAAAACAAGAAAATAATCATGATTTAATGTTAACTTGCGTCCTAAAATAAATAATTAGATTTTATGGTAATAACAACCTCCTTTTGTGGCGTCGGTTATAAAAATATTTAAAAAAAAAAACTCTCAGTTAAGTAAATCTGCCATGGATCCTCATAAAAATAATTCAAAAATTTTAATCTAATTTAATGAATTATTTATTTATCGTGATTGAAATTTATTAAAATAAAAATGAAATAAAGTTCTACTTTAATAAAAGTGTAGCACGTTTTCTGTTGTTACCTGTTACTTATCAATAAAGCTAAAAGTTTATTTATATAAGCTAAGGGTGCACAGGGAAACCTACAACAACCTTTTTTTTTACATTTAGTATGATTTAGATCTCGGTCATTAAATGGTATTGGTCACAAATTGACTGGTCACAAACTGACCCTGGTTAAAGATTTACCATGGTCACAAACTGGCGTTGGTCACAAATTGACCCTGGTCACAAACTGACCCTGTTCACAAGTTGACCCCGGTCACAAACTGACCCTGTTCACAAATTGACCCTGGTCACAAATTGACCTGATGATACTAGCTTACTTGTGACATAAAAGTAGAACTTTATGTTTGATTAAATTAAACAAGTATTTGTACTGTCTCAATTATTATTATTACTATTTACTATACGTTAGTTAAAAAGTCTAGACTTGGCAACACTTTGCCTAGGATTAGTGTCCAGTGCAATAATTCTATTATGTAATATTTAAATGTTTATATTTTACACTATATTGATTCCTATACGATTGCGACCCTGCAGTTAGATGAAAAATGACCTTTATTGTAAATGCTTGAAGGTGGAAAGTTGATAAATAAGTTCACAAAATCTCTTTTACAACTGAATATTTAGATTTTTGATGTGATTAGCATAATCTGAATTAATCTTTGTATATCCTCCTCGACTGTTATGAAATATGAGAGATTTTGTGATAAAAATATTTGTAATTATTTGTACCTATAATAATAACATAGACTCAGACTTCCAAGCAAAAATAACCCATCATGTAAACTCTTTATCTTACATTCTTGATACTTTAAAGTAGAATTTTGCTTGGCTATGTTATTTTTACACACTATGTTGAGTATAGTAGATGAATTTACATTACCCTAAAGGAACTGTGATTGTATTGTAATAATAATAATAAATGTTTTCATGTGTAACATAGTAATTAATAGCATTTGTTAGATTCTTCACACTAGGAAATTGCACCATAGAACCCGACACGAAATTTTAAATTTTATGGTTGGTTACACGTGAAAACAGACCCTTGTTATTGCTATAAGGAATGTTTAAAACATCACAACTTTATAAAAAAGGTCTTTTAATTTTTTTTCGCGACAAAATTATTTAATTACCGAATGGTTGGCTTGTTATCTTCGCCAACCATCACAGAAAGCAGTCGCCGTGTTTGGATACATGATGGTCAACCCAAAATAATATCTCCTCACTGAGGAAACGGCTAAACTGCTAAACTCATACTGAGGAAACGGCTAAATTACTAAAAGCATACTGATGAAACGGCTAAATTGCTAAACTCATACTGAGGAAACGGCTAAAATACTAAACCCATACTGAGGAAAGGGCTAAACTGATGCTAATTGCTAACCTATTCGTGGAACCAAGGAATGTCTTGAAAGTAGTTTGAAAAGTGCTTAGAGATGGCATATTAATTTCTGTGTCACTTGATGATACCATTTCAAATTAAGTTGTTTAAAAGGAAGTCTAATAAGGAATACCATCACAAATTGACATTGTCATTACAAATATAGCCTGGAGTTGTGCTCATCTCCTCAAAATCGAATATGGTAAAAAATATATTGTAAGGGGTAATATTTAAATGTAGAACACGTTAGAAAGAAAGATTATTCAATTATATTAAAAATCTGTTTTCTCTATGACAATGACCGCTAATCATCAAAAAACGTAGACCCTTTGACTCGTTTGGTACTGATGAAAAAATCTACGCCTAATATTACCCGATAGCTTATATTATAATTGTAAGTAATAGCTATACTTTCTTACTACTGTAACGTACTAGGTATACCCAGTAGGCCACTGTTAAGACGTGTGTTGTATATTTGGCGCTACTTCGCAGCTGTGATTTTATATTTAATAATGTATTGAATATTTTGTATTGTCTCCAAACATGTGATGTACTGCTGTAGTCTGAAATTGCTTGAAGAACGTCCTCCTAGACGGTTGACGTACTACGTACCAATTCTGACGTGAACATGTACTGTAGTTTGGTGTCTAGCGCGTTTTTAGCCTCAGCGTCAATAGCTTTTTAACAAAATTTGATCTCAAGTAGTATTATATTGTATGAAAAAGCATAATAGCAAAGTATTTATGATGTTAAGCACGCATCTCAGGATTTGTAACACTGCCATCTGTTGCGTGCTATTGGAATTAAGTAATGAAAAATTGGTATTAGCGCCATCTCTTGGTGGGTAGGAAAACTAGCTATTGACGAAGTTCATGCAATGAGGGTTTTCATGAAAACTCATGCCACCAGTTGGCGCCACTTTGACAAGAGGTCTTCCATTTCGCCAAAGAATATAAAATATATTATGATGTTCATCATTCAATCCCGGCTGACGAAAATATAGGCGCTTTGACACTTCCATCAGGTGCCCGAGCCTGACGTCTCAGCGCTGCCACCTAGTGAACGTCATTTCAGAAAACCCTCATTAGTGATTCATAGTTTTTTTAATAAGAAGTGTGTACAAAATATTTAATACATGTTCACACGTATTTCTATGACTATACATATTGTAAAAAGCTATTTCAATTCTATACATTTCCGATCCCAGATAAGCATTGTACAACCCTGTCCAAATGTGTAAAATAATGTGTTACTATAATTATATTTTATGTATATTGATTTTTAATCATTGTTTCATTCGATTCCTTATCAGAAACTACTGTTATGCGTACCGCATTTTTCAGCGTCGATTGATGCATAGTCAATATTATAGCCGACTATTTCATAGATTTACCAGTACCAGTTATTTCCCCGAACTCGTTCTTTTTTGTGTTTGTGTGTTATTTCTTTGCGTCATGTTTACCGCAAATAAACGTATTTTCTTTCTTTCTTTTCTTTCTATACGTGCCTTTAACGATGTAGTTGGCATTGCTTGGTATATTGGGATAAATATAGGAGGTATTTAGGATATAATAAAATAAATAAATACGCACAATGTTATCTATGTATTTAAAATTTAATTTTCGTTACTTATATACAAATTACAACATTCACTATCAATAATAGGTATTAGTTTGTCCTATATTTACATACGTAATACACTTTAGAAGCGTAATTTCATTATTCAAGTCAATAAATTACATCAGGAAACTTTTGGAATAGTGAGTAGTCACGAACAAGAATAACCAACAACACTGCGTCTTCCGAACGGGGATGGAACCGGACAATGCCGGCTGTAACCGGCTGTAACCGGCAGTAACCGGCTGTAACCGGCTAATACGGGCACACACAATAATAGTGACACCGGAATAGAAAAAATGGAATTGTACATTAGAAAAGTAGTTTTTATATCAATAATAATTTTCTTATATTTAGACACACCGGCATTCGATCCCCGTTGTTACATACTGCGCGAGAATTGTACTTACTAATTACTACAAATTGATAAAGATTCCCAAGGAAAGTAACGAGAACAATTAAAATCATCGAAAACTTAAAAAATAACGAAATAAATAGATTTTTTTTTTTAATAAAAAGGTATTATTTTATAATTTCTAACGTCGAGTTTGTGTTCTTATAACTTTTGAGGACGAATTCTGCTTAATTTATAAATAATTCACTTAAATTAATTATGAAATAACATATTTGCCATCAATTCTCAAACGTAATAAAATACTAGAATAAATTGCACAGTTAATTCAATAGTAAATAGTTGTAACAAATAAACTGGTTTATTGCATTTTGCTAATATCAATAAATTCCTTAATCTTACACATACTAGTTAGGTACATTGTTACAGGGCTTACCAAAAATCCTAATTACTTTAAATTCATTCATAGACCATTACAATATTTTTACAGAGTCATCAATGAGTGCAAAAACTGCAACGGAAAGTAGAATTTAAAGTTTAAAATATTCAGTGGTCTCAAAGTTGATATTAATAAGATTATTTTCATACAATCATAGTGAACGTTCAATAAGTCATAAGAACACGAATCGACATCAATATTACGACGCTAACACAGACTTACACTGGCTAAAATGAGAATAATTCTTCTTCACTACAGATATTTATTATATTATAATTATTATATTCGGATTATTATGAAAATTCTTGAAGCAAAACATCACATTGATTGACACAAACGAACATTGAGATATTTAAATGCTACAACTGGTTAATGTCCACCCTGACTAAATTGTGGTTTATGTGCAACAGTAAGATTGTTGATGCAATTATATTATTTGTCCGCAATCAAAGATACGTTGCGGACACCTAAACTTAAATTATGTGAAATCATTTGCATTTCTACTGTTACTTATTAAAACACTGAATTATAATTTAAACATGTTACAGCACTGTCTACTTTAACCCATTTAGGTAAATGTTATTCTATAATAACCATATTTGACAAATTACATGTCTTCAAATGTTCATAGCCAACTAAAGTAATCGTCTCCATTCATCTCGATTCTGGGACTATGTATTTTGCCTACTCTCATTTTAACCAGATTTAGACGCCATGCTGACTGCAGCTAGCCTTTATCTGATCGATGCTAACAGTAGTCACCTTGAGGTTCTGTCTAATAATAAATGAAGCTGATGCAGGTCGAACTGTCACTTACAACTAAAATACTGAGTTTAATATTACCGTCGATAGATGGCGCTGGTTTAGGGATATAGAGATCACATCTGACAGAGACGTGCACAGCTCCGGTGCATCGGGTTGATACGCGTAACATTAAACAATGATTTGAATAACAAATCCGACCCACAGAAGCCCCTACACATAAATTAAATGCATCGTACCTCCGCTTAACTTTTCTAACTACGATATACATACAGTCCGACTTGGATTGCACTTATTTGGAACTAACGCCGCACCTCGGCGCATGTTGTATCATATCACAACTAAACATAAAGTATTATGCACTACGCACGTACTCTGTAAATGTACTTATTGACGCACCATCTTATAATATACGGATATGGTTGGTTGAGCATCCACAATTTACTGTACATCTCTAGTAAGTAACGAAACATGTCGGGTTAATAAGAGCATGGGTGAAGAAGGCCGTTGGTTGTCTGTATAGCAGATATGTAAGTACCCTTTCTTACATACAAACATTTAAAACAATCAACCCAGAATACAGACAAAAAACTAACATTTTGTAAGTAAAACAGCTTCCCTACGCATGGAAAAATGGCGGAGATGACCGAGGCGTGTGTAATCGATTTTGATCATGTCAGAATAATGTGCGCTGACTGCGAACATCCCTGCGCTCGACTTTAACGGCTATAAATGGTTGTCATGGCAGCCGCCGGAGATCTATAGGTATGCCTACACGCAATATGTAGCTTTTAATATGATGAAGCACCCACCATGCCGACACGTAGGTATTTACGGGAAAATGCGTCTGTCTGGACAAGGTCGACGAATTTTCCACTGCAAAAACTCAGTTGATTGAATTTTTTAGGCTGTTCATTTATACTGCAGCTTTTTTGTGCTATTTTCACAAAATATTTACGCTGAGAGTTTATGTAAAAGATCCAAAAAGTAATGAATACAATTATAGGAAAAAAAATACAGCCAACTTCCATCCATCCAGGCTTGTCGTTTAACAAAACATGAGCACATCATCATGCAAGTAAAATATTTTTGCGTAAATTGTAGATGCTCCTAAGAGGTGGGTTTGCAATTCCGTTCCAATGAACACACATAGATAATGTGAACTTATCTGCATTAGGCAAAATGATAAACAGGTATATATGGCAATTAGGTGTGCGCGGCTTTGTCATGTAATTGAGAGCCATTAGTCACAGAAGTATTTCTAGACACGAGTAATTTTGCTAGTATAGTCCCCAGACCGTATTTCAGCCATGGCGGCCAATCTCAACGGAGACTAGCCTCCGGCGCGGGAGATATTATAGTGCACAAGTGTGTGCGCAGACACAGGTGCACTCTCTCTTTCGTCACTTTCATAGTCCGATGGGACGGAAATCCGACCGGAGAGAGATCGTGCTTAACGTGCTTTCCGAGGCACGGGGGTATCACACCGCCAACTTCCAAACTCCGGGCTGTTACTAAGAAATTCCTAATGGAAAAACCCACCCAACCCAATAATTTTGCTAGTATGTAGTTAAACAAGTAGGTTCTGTTATAAGGTATAGGTAAAAATACGTTCTAAGTAGGTGTTAGTTCAAAATATTGATCAAAAGTGCTCATGAAGTAAGTACTGTTCCCTGAAGATGGTCGAGTAATTGCGTCATGACATCGGAATTAATATTTCAGTTGTAATTGCCTGTAGTTGTGTAGGGGAGGGTCTCGGTCCCGCTCTCGATTGCCTGGCCCTGCCGCGGACACCTAAATGACATCAACGTCACCGCCACATCGCTGAGTCAATTTATGCAGCAGTACCCACTCCAATTATGTACCACTCTGATGTATAAATTAAATGTAGAATTCCGAGATCTTTTAAATTTAAAATGTCACAAAGTGTCTCAGCTAAGTGACGCGTAATTAATACTAAAAATTAAAGCTTTATACATGATCGGAACGAGCTAACCGTTCCCTTGGCATCATCATAAGAAAGTTACTATACAGATTAGTTCACAGGCTATGTTGCCGCGTCCTCATTCGCGACAAATCGTGCATTGATTATATACATCGATGGCTCTATGGGCTTATGCATTAACGATTAAGTTATTGAGGTGTCGATGTAGATGAAAGTGCGCGATTTGTCGTGAAATGGTAACGTGGCCTAAAAGAGACAGTCCACGGTACGGGACTACCGCACCGAGCGACGACACGGGGGTTTCACAACATCGGACGGATCAATTCGTTCACCATTCGGGCTCAGGGGGTCTCCTTTAAAATTGCACCTTAAATCACTTACATAAAGTTCGCTATCGTCTGGCTGTGGCCACGGGCTGTGAGGGGAATTTATTTCTACAAATGTAACGCTAGATGATCTAAAAGAAAAGAAAAACTTAATGGCGAGTCGTGGCTCTAATAAAGAGCTTACTGTGAATGGAATTGAATGTTTTCGCTGTACAGACACACACAGGTGTCGCATCAAAAGGAAACTTAGAAAGAAGTTAGTGCTAGTAAATAAGCACTATGTTCAGCAAAAACATTAGTAATTTTTAAAGGTCTATTTTTAGGATAAAACTGTTATTTTTTATTTACAGAAATCATCGTTACCATACTCTGTATACTGTATACCATTTAAATAAAAGTATTTTACGTTAGGATTGTGGCCATCGTCTGATAAAATATAGAAAAAAAAATGTGAAATTGTATTTGTTACGGTTTGTCATGGCTTTAGTTCCGGCTAGGAAAACATCATCAAAGCATAAAAAAGAGCGTACAACAATCAACCGTAGATGTGAAATAAGCAGTATTTTATATTTTACTTTGAATTCATGTATTATTTTAACAAATCGATTATGTAGTGTGACCGTGGATATGAATGTTATAAAATACTTAAAATGTAAGGGCTTAGACACGCGGCTTTTTTACGCATCGTCGACGTGCGTATGCGCGCTGTCAACGCAACTAGCGCTGCTTTTTCAAGGCAGAAAACGCAACGTCGACGAGCGATACATGGACCGCGCGTATAAAAAGCGCTGTGTGTTTAGGTCCTAAGAAATGTCATAGGCAGGAACCACACGAACAGCTAAACAAATAAATGTTGTTTTGTGAAACATTTAGATGTCAAAGTGTTAACAACATGTTAACACAGTTTCATCCAGATAGATGTCGGTAACCCAGCCTTTTGTAATTACTGCCTTAAACTTGCTAACAGCCAAGATTCCTTTTTAACACAAATTGATGATGTTTTCCTCACAATCTAAAAGACAGCTCACGTAAAGGATGACAACCAATTTGCTTATAATGATTTAGGTAGGAGCGGTTGTGATTATCCTAAAAAATATTTATCAACATTTTCGATTGGAGTCTGACACCTGTCTCCCAAAAAAAATCTATTACCTACGTCTTGTGATAGAAAAAAATCTGACAGTGAAAATGTAAAGTCAGTGGGTGTTTATCTTTACTTAAAAATATGTGACGATAACGAAGTCAGAAGTCGGACAAAGTATAATGACCGAACTAGTAAACTTTATAAAACTAGAATGTAACTTGGTCATGGTAAGAATATTCTCTGCCAAAGTCTGACAATAAAACTATACACTTATAGAAATAAATAGTATCAGTTTGTGATTATAATTTAACTGTTCAACATTGGTTTCATATTGAGAACTTAGCAATGCCGTTTAAAATTTGGCTAGCAGATAGACCTGCATCCTTATTGCGTAGTGCGCTCGCAATAGCAAAGACATTTTGACAGCTCAACGATGTCATTGCGATGATATAGTTCGCAATCGACATGAACTGTCAAAATAAAAGCGATTGCGATTGTGAGATTGTTACGCAATAATTAAAGAGCAATACTAAGATACCATTAGGGAGCCACCGAAGAACTAATTTATATGCTACACTGTGTTAGATGCGATAAGTTCGAAATACAACACATCCATAGTTATTACAACTAAATAGTGTCATTCATAAACTAAACTGTACCAGCTGGTGATTTAGGTCGTCCAACTCTAGAACTAAGTGTCTTTAGGTGCGTTCCCCGGCCACTTTTCCCTAATTCCCCCGTTTGCCCCTAGTTCCCCGTCCCCATGCGTGCTCAGAGCGGGTGGGCGGGCGGCGGTGGCGGCCCGCGCGTGTTCCTCGGTCAGTCGCCGGTCGCCGTCACCGTCGGCGTCGTCCAAGGGCCGTTCCAAGGGCTGTAGCCCTTGTGGCTGGAAAGAAAGAGAAAAAGGCATGTTAGATAATATGCTATTAGGAAGTAATTAAGGGTCATGACGAGGATTAAGAGAAAGAGGAAGAATCCTCTCGTTCGTTAAGGGCAACATACTGCGATTACTAATCCATTTAGTAAGGATCATGGTCAGAAAAATTCATCTCGAATAGATCTTCAAATAATAGGTAAAATTAAAAATCCCCGACACAAAAATTTAGAGTTGATGATCATGAAACGACTGATCCAATTCTGATAAAACATGTCTAAGAACCACTGCAAGAAAACATGCTTTCAATTTAAAAAAAATCGCACCCAAATCAGTTCAACCGTTTAAGAGCTACGGTGCCACAAACAGACACACAAACACATAGCGGTCAAACTTATAACACCCCTCTTTTTGCGTCGGGGGTTAAAAAACGACCATATGATTAAGTTAAAGTAGGTAATGGATATTAGAGCAGGAATCACGCTTGAGTCAAAAAGTGCTCTGAGAAAAGGTAGTGTGTGTGTGGCCGTGATAACGCGAGTCAGAGCCTACCTTGCTTGAACCAATGCAACTGAAGCATTTACGAAGCCATTACGTAGTTCTATGGCAGACACGTGCCAGGGTGAAGTTTGACCGTCGTTAGTGCTTGTTACTTATGCAAATGCACTTATGCCCGTTTTCAGTAACACAAGACGACACCTTTATGAATGCCTGAATGAGAGAGCGCTGTTGGATTTTCAACTTTCGGTGCCGAGCCGAACGTTGTAAATTCAACAACGCGCTTTTTTTTTTGTTAGTGCGGGCATTAATGCAAATTTTCTTGCCAGTCCACACTTTGACACACCAAGGCTCGTACACACTGGCGCGATGCGACGCCCTACACAAAGGCACCGCGTGTCGCGCGACGAGCGGCGCCTTTGTGTAGCGCTGTCGCGTTGCGCCTGTCTGCGGAAGTCTTCATTCTGCAAACGTTAATTTTTTCTCTCGCGAACCTGACATTCTACTAAAAGGCCTCCTTACTACCATAAAATGCAAAGCAAACATTCGATGTTTAAAATATAAAAAAAAGATCATATCGCTTGCCTGGTAAGTCGGCGCGCGTGGCAGGCGGACACAAAAACAGCCGCAAACGCATCGGACTGCACAAAAAGCATTATTTTAATGAATGCTAACAAAAAGTTTGAGCTGATCACTTGATATGTCAGTAGTGACAAAGAAGTGGTGTGAGGAGTCACGCTACTGTGGGCCCAGAAAACTTCAGAAAACTATGTAAGATTTTGTTTATGTGGCGCCAATTTTTTCATAATATGTGCATTTGTATATCTTATCAAGCAATTCTGTCGAACTACGGTATTGACGGTGCTCTATATCTTAAATAGGTAGGTACTTAAAGGACGTAGTGCCTAATGGTGTAAGTAAATGCAACTCACTTCGGTCTTTCAAGGCGGAAACATTCCTTCCAAAGTTCTAAGTGAAAATGAAAAACACAGGTCATGATTATTTCCTATCCTAGATTTTCTATCCTAGATTATTTCCTATACTAGAGGTCCGTAACGTGGGTATCATAAAAAACAAAATATAGTTATATAAAGTTAGAATAGGTCCATAAATGATGTAATTATAAAGTCGTGTAAGTGCGGATAGTAAATTAATAGATTCACAAAAGTGAAATGCAGTGTTGCACTGCACTGGTAAGCAGACCATGGTATCTAGGTTATTATTTCATAAATTTATCCAAATTCTTAGATAACTCCACGTATATTTTGCCAAGAATTTATCTTTCTCGGACTATCTCTCCTACTGTTGGGATCAAATAACAGGACTATCACGCCTGGCATAGTTTGCAAGTGCGACTACGTATGAGCGTATTATATATTCCCCAGCACCTTAATTACGTAACACACTATCTATCACAATCTGAATCATTTTGAAGCCTATTGCTAATCCAATGCTTCATATGTTCGAAAAATTTGTCAGCTCAACAACGTATATAACGCAATGAATGTTGTTGAACTGTCAAAATGAAACCCATTCCTACTGTTAGTGTGTAACGTAATTACCCCGCGGGTCGCGAAATGCGTTATTAGGTTTCCATTGGGAAATTCTTAGAAGCAGACCAAAGTATGAATTTTTGCCAGGTTCCCTGTTGACTGTAGGTATTAGAAGACGAATCAATTGCTGAAACAGGAGCCTTTTGCCCCCCATAACATAAGAATTATGATAAAATTTGCTAATCGAAGGTGTACCTACCTACCTTTTCAAATAAGATGAACAATACTTAATAAACACCGATTACCCCGGCTCAAACAGTCGGTACCACACTGCAAAGGATACCTACCTACGTATTTTACATATCGGAATCAATAAGCCGTTACGTACGTATTTGCTTGTCATCTCGCGAGATTTCTCGATTCCAGCGTCGCAGAATGTACGATGCATAATGGAATTTGTGGCGTCTGAATATGAAGTGTGGCTACTGTGGTAGCGAAGAGCGATTAGCTACAGTAATGTAGGGTATAAGTATATTTCCTAGCTGTCCAAGATTTGAAAGAAAAGAAAGAAAGAAAACACATTGTTTAAACTTCTGTCTTGAGGTATGTTATAATCGAAAGAGATCTTGAAGAAATAATAGGTAAAATTAAAAACAGACCCCGACCCAAAAAAGAGCTGATGACCTTGAAACGGCTGAACCGATTTTGATAAAACATGTCTAAGAACCATCGCTAGAAAACCAGCTTTCAAATAAAAAAAACCGCATCCAAATTTGTTCACCCGTTTAAGAGCTACGGTGCCACAGACAGACACACACACACACATAGCGGTCGGCGGGCGGGCGGTAGCGGGAGTTAAGAAGAAATACAGAATAGAAATTACATAGCATAAACTGGTAGAAATGTTTTTAGGGCATTCAAAATGTCGAAATAATGCCGCTATCCTCTACATTACACATCAAACTGATTGATTTGGACTTATGTAAAGTAGGGTAAAAGTATTGCTCAGCAGCTTATTATTATAATAAAAAGTGTTGATTTTCATCAACACTTTTTTTTAACGTCAAAATTACATTAAGGGTAGTCCCCGAAAACGCCCGCCCTTCACTACTTCCTAGTGCTTCAGCTGGGGCGAAGTGGCGCAACAAACTGTCCAGCAGATGTATAAGATAATCTATCGATATATATATATTACTAATACAATTAAGCTGAAGAGTTTGTTTGTTTGTTCGAACGCGCTAATCCCTGGAACTACCAATTGGATTTGAAAAAATCTCTATGCATTTGGTGGCCCAATTCTTGAGGAAGGCTATAGGCTATAAACATCACGCTAGGGCCCTTAGGAGCCGAGCAAAAAGGTAAAAAGTAAGAAAGAACGCTAAGCGAAAACGAAGTAATGGCGCGGGCAGGCGATTAGATGCAACGGGGTGGTTCGGGGGAACAAGAAATTTCACACGGACGGAGTCGCGGGCACAAGCTAGTACCGTAATACGTATTGAAAATTAAGTACCTAGGTATTTATTACACGGTCCATAGTTAATTAGAAATTTCAATGTTTCTATCTAATTAAATTTACCGCAACCTTAGCTTATAAATGATTAATCCATGAAAGAATCTTTCCAATAGCGTTAATAGAAAGTTGAACAATGTTTTTCAATTAATATGAATAAAGTGATTAGTGTTTTAATTAAACTTTATGACATTGCAGCAGTTTCTAAAGTAATCCTGTTAATTAAGTGCATTAGATGGCATGGCGAGGAAATTAATTAAAGCTTAGGAAGGTATTAAATAGAAAGATATTAAGGTGAATGTAGAACCGCAATTTTTTATTAGGAAGGTACAAGTATTCGCAACACCACACTGCGCTCCAAAACACAGATTACTGACGTTGCTCAGTAAGCCGCTAAGCTGAAGTGGGATGGGATTGGGCAGGCCACGTCTGCCGTATGCCCAATGAGCTGTGGGCCAAAATAACCACAACGTGGAGCCCTGACACAGCCAGAAGGCGTCGCGGCAGACCCCGTAGATGGCGGGACGAGCTACAGAAAACAAACGACCCGTGATCCACTTAAGCCCTGGATTGAAAGACCTGGAAGTCATCGGGAGAGGCCTTTGCCCAGCAGTGGCATGATGCAGGCTAATAATAGTAATAGTAATAATAGGTACAACTACCTACGTAACTAAGTATGGAAGTCTGAGACATACCAAGACAGGAATGGATATGACTTTCCACTTTGGAGACTACAACAGTGCGCAGTGGTTTGAATACCTGTCTTAATTCCTTCTACAGTTCTGCTTCTGTATGGAAAAACTAGAGATGTAATCAACTTTAAAAACCTGTAAAAACTCGAAGTTGGCCAAAAACGCATCGAACTTTACCTTTGCTAGTGAACCAAAATCGCTTAACTTTTTGTAAATAATTTCATCACCACTGCTCTCAAAACGAGGAAGGAAAAAATCATGAGGAAACCGGCAAAAAAAAATATAACTAGGACGTGACTTCTACTAACCCGCACTGGGCCCGCATGGTGGATTACAGCCCACTCCTCTCCCGAGGCCTGTGTCCCAGCAGTGGGAACATTATATGCGGATTATGATAAGCAGTGAACCAGAACAGCAGCAGTGTATGTGAAAAGGCGACGGATTGTTGAGCGTGCTGGTCTACCAACCCTTAAGAACACTGAGATAACCCTTTGCAACGAAAAAAATTAACACAACCCTCTACTCGCCATCACTACCACCTTACCCTGCGCATAATGACTGAATTTAAATACCGCCAACAAAACGTTGCGTGCTAACGTATACGGTAAATAATTCATAACTTCCAACAAGTGGGTCAAGTTCGTGCGTGTGCGCATCTCTTCAAGCCGTCTCCGAACATCGGGGAAAAAATGGGTTCCTGGAAATATGGCAGATTGATGCATCATTACATTACAGACTGATGGGCATGTGGGCTGCATTCATTTAAGATGAAAACTTGTATGTCAATGAGGTGTCTGCTGGCTTTCATTCATGTTTTGACGTTTATGTGTTCATGTTGTGCTTCATCTTTCAGGATAAATGCTAGGAAGCGGTGAAGTGTGGGCGGATTTGGTAACTGTCTTTTGTTACAATAATAATAATAATAAGGTACTCCTAGACACGGCTCGCATTGTTAAGAGGTTCCTCTCTCCGGAGCCCTGACCGCCGGTAGCTTGGATCCTGTTCCCGATACCGGTGGGCTACTATAATTAATATTTAAAAAAAAAAATGTACATATATAATGAAATAAAGGAAATAATAAACATTTATGTTTAAGTAACAGGGACTCATAACGTTAGTAAAAATTTACTGAATTCGTTATGACGACATTCCGTAAGGCCGGATTTTGTCCATTGTGAATGAATAATTTCTTAATTTCTTGTAACTTTTATACTTTGTATCTAAGCTTTTCGGGTAGATCGAAGTATTTAATATTGTTGAAAAGAGGAATGCAGAATTTCCACCTTCAGATAATTGAAATAGTAGAATGGTCAAGTGCTCGACTGCAATGTCCTAACAAGACAGGCTAAGGAAGAGAAATTTATAAAATTTACGACTCTTTTTTTCCTAAATTCCCTAAGTTAGAACGGAAGTATCTGGTTCTGGGGAAGTAGATCCCCATAGGCAGATCGTACAAATACAGTTACTTAGATAAGTAAGAACGAAATTGATTCTGAAATGCCATTAGGTTCCATCATAAAATAAATCCACGTGTTGTACCTACTTACAGATACATAAATAAGTAGGAATGACGTTGATTCTCAATTATAATGCCATTAGGTACCACGTGTTTAAGCGTCCTTGATCTACTTACGATTAAGGAAAATCGAGTAACATTTCATTTATCAAGGACTCCGTAAAAATAGGAAGTAACTTGAGACGCCAACACAACACTTATCTAAATAGCAAATTGTATTTATACGCGAAATAAAAGTTATGAAGGCTATTTCAAAAGAGATCACCAATTTTGCTATGAGCAGTGAGTTTGGCAATACGACTGCGTATACACGTAACTCTATGCGGCCTCTAATCAACGACTACGCGGTTCCTACGCAACGTCTACTCGACTTCTACGGCTACTCTTTCTCCAGTACAAATACACTTTTGTTGTGGCAGCCTGTTTTTTTTTTTGCGTTTTACCTTATCAGCCTATTTTTCAATGATGAAAAATCGTAACATTCAAACATTATATTTTTTTGTTGAATATGTTGGTAAGGAACTGTACCAAATACTATAGCTTTACCGTTACCCATAGCATAAGCATAATTAACCTATAATGTTCCCACTGCTGGGAAACAGGCCTCCTATCCGTGAGAGGGAGTGGGCCGTAATCCAGCACGCAGGCCCAGTGCGTTCTAGGACATGCCGGATTCTTCACGATGTTTTCCTTCACCGTTTTGAGAGCAGTGGTGATGAAATAATTTACACAAAATAAAGCGCCTGTCTAGGTTCATACCTTCGACTTACAACTCGAAAGTCGCGGCTGTTAAGTACCACTGGGCAACCACTGCTCTCTCTGATAGAAATAATAAGTTGGAAATGTGGTCAGAAAAATAGAGAATCAATGTGCCATTCGACGAATTTCGGTCGAAACTGTCATACAGCTAAGTATACATTAGTTTTTATTTTCCATCGACATAACTTTCTTTACATACTTACAAATTATAATAAACAGTTGGCGTTGTCAATACACAACACGTTATCACATTCTTCTACAAGTAAGGAAATGAGGAACGCACGCGATTTTCACTAATCGATAAAAAAAATTGCGTGCGACATTTGTAATCGATTACGTTTCGCATGCGACATCGAGAGACGATTTATGGCCATTAGCATCGATTTTGTTTTATTGCTGTTTTAATTGTGAATTGTTATACGGCTTGTAATTAGACATGTTTGTCGTAAAAAATGTTGTAAAACGTGCTAACAGTTAATTGGGGTAACAAAAAGGCTACGATTCGAAATTAGATTTAGTCAGTGCCAGAAAAGGAGCAACTTATATAAAGAAAATGTTTTCTAACCTCCTTTGCACTTAGGTATTTAGGGCTCGATGTTTGATACATAGTTAAACATGACCAATAGTCAATTTGACAATTAGTCACTTATTGACAATAGTCAATAGCTGCCAAAGTTTAACTACTCTGTCTACGCATGGTTAACTTTTATAGCAAATTGTAATTTTTTTTTACATTAGTTAGTTTAACCATTTGTCAAACAACATACTTGTCATTTTTAACAAATTGTTAGTTTAACTAACGCATTTTAACTATTAGTATGTTTGACTACTGATCAAACAGCTGTTTCATGCTTTTTTTTTTCGGACGCTAGCAGAGGAAACTTAAAAAGAAAAAAATATATACGGGTCGACTTGAGAACCTCCTCCTTTTTTTTCGTCGGTTAAAAAAAAGTATAAATATCTGGAAAATACCATCCCTAAAAGATTTTGTGAAATACAGAGAAGCAACAACGCCAATATCTTCTACACTAACGAGTTTCCATCTTACAGGAAATCCATTACAGCCCTTGTATGCGACGTTCTCTTTAAAACACTAAGTGATGGAGCGATGGACGTAATCCCATAGACGGCTAACGTGCTAGCCGAGCAAAGTCTACTGTGTGACAAGGATTAGGTCTGAGTGATGGGACGTAAATGGGTTAGTCTGGGACGCCACAGTGCAGGGG
Source organism: Dryobotodes eremita (assembly GCA_917490735.1). Taxonomy (NCBI): domain Eukaryota; kingdom Metazoa; phylum Arthropoda; class Insecta; order Lepidoptera; family Noctuidae; genus Dryobotodes; species Dryobotodes eremita. Next base: position 2,729,781 of record OU823254.1, on the reverse strand, counting down.
GAATTATTGGGACTCGCACTCTTCATTTAGGGATAGGTTTCAGACTCGGAACGTAGGTGGGATCTATGTCGAATTGATTTATGTCAGTCTGAGCTGTTATTGCGAGTTTTACTCGGTAATAGATTTGGATAATAATCTTTTAATAAAATTATTCACACAATTTTTTGTATCGTAATTCCGATGACCATAATTATATCATGTTTTCATCGGTATTTGTATTTACATTCAAAATAATTATACCTCCCTCATGAACCTAGTGTTCATTTTGCATTCTATATGATTTGAAATAAACGTATAATATTTTGAAAGGTCAGGTGCTAAGTACTCGCAACCGGCGTGCGTGTATGACCAGATGTATGAACGTAAACGAGGCAAACGGAGTATGTAAGGATCGTAGCAGTTAGCGTTCTGTAGTTTCTGCCTACCCCCATGGGAAGAAGCCGTGAGTTTATGTATGTACATATAATATTTTATTTTATCTCCGTATACGTTTTATAACATTTCTTCCACCATCGGTTATATAACCAGCAATTCTTAAATAATTGTTTTGAATAAAAACTGTTTTATCGTCCTGGCTATTAATATTTTATCGGCTATTGCTGCTACCGTCACTGTATTTATGGGTATGACTCAGTTTACGTAAATACCCAGCTAGATGTTTGTCACACCTTTGCTCCCTAAGAGTATATATAAATATGTTCTGTGCACCTTTGGTGGAGTAAAGTCGTAAGTTGAGATATGGTCTTTAAAAGAGTCAAATTATACCTCTTTTCTTTTTACGATAGAGTCAAATAATATTTTATTAACGGGAAAAATAGTGAATAGATTTTCTATTTCATTATTTTTTTCCGGTTTTATTACTGAAGCAGTAAATCGTACTTGTGGTTGGTCTGTTGTTGCAGTCAACAACCTGATTTTGCGTAGAGGAATGACCGCATAAAAAACGTTTATAAGTTTTATGCAATGTTGTTTTGAAATATCAATATTTCAAAAAAACACTGCGAACTTAAATTGAGCGTATCCAAACGCCCTTGCATTAGATTTACTAAAAATAAAAACGTAATAAAACATGCATATTCATTGAACAATATAGATCTGGCAGTGGTTCGTGATCATGGTGTTTTATTAGACGACAAACTCTATCTTGATGCTCATGTTACTAAAATTGTGAATAATGTTTTTCGTATGTACGGTTTTGTGATGAGATCGGCTCCGGAATTTAAACGCCCTGGTACTTAGTTATACCTATATAAAACTTTGGTCAGGTCTCCGTTGGATTACGCGGTCCCGGTGTGGAATCCCTTCTATGAAAAATGTTCTAATATGATAGAAAAAGTACAATGCAAATTTTTAAAGGCCATGCATTACTTTTGTTTTCGTACGTATGCATCTTACAGCGACTTACTGAATAAATATAAAGTTCAAAACCTTATATCTAGACGTATAATGTTGGAATCGACGTTTCTGTTTGATTTATGTAACAATTCATATGATTGTATAGATATAAATAAGCAATAGATTAAGTGATGTAATACCCAGCAGGCTTAGCATGACGCTTTCTATTTCTTCGAAGAATAGACACATCTATTTCTACACAAAGTGACATTTCGTTTCTCCATTTTTGACATCGCACCGTAAAAACCCTTCTACAATCTGTCATTTTGTCTTTCGTTTCTACCGATTGTTTTCTAGGTTCTTTGTTATGTAGACTATTTCAGAAGAAATTTTTCTATCCGTAACTGTCAAAACCCTACTGACAACTGACCATTGTCTAAGGTAGTGAAGACAATTTGATTTTGTAATCGCCATGCTAAAGACAGTAGAAAACTTTTTACTCGACGGCCACAAAGTATGAAAATAGAATGGAAAAATGGAATTTTTCACTTTTTGTATGGAAAATGTGGAACCTATAGGTATGTTGAGTTTTAGGGGTTTAAGAGTATCATAAAGGGGGTCGAAATTTTCATTATTTTTGCGACAGGCCACACCAATTTCGAGATATAAGGAAAATAAAAGAAAAACGTGAATAAACTACTGAATTTCGTAAAAAGTGCATTTGACTCTTTCTACTTGGCTGCCGTCGTACTGTCTACACGTAACGTCATTTTTGTCTACTCTTCCGTCGACAAAACGGTGTTCGTGCTAAGCCTGCTGAAAAACTATAAGTCGAGGTGTGCGCGCACGACCGCTGTTTGCTATAACCTCTTGTCGATCAAACGCAGGCTCGCGAGCACCCCTACGGCCTCTTACCACTCAGTTCAATAAGATTTTCCGGGATATCGAATACTTTGCTGTTTCTGCTGGAAAGTTTAGAAGTATTGTGCTTAAAATTATAACAGAATTAAGTACACAACAATCCTAAAATCATAATTTCTATTATAAATATTCTATTATATCTTCTTTCTCTTTTTATTATTTTTACTTGTATAAGTTTCAGTTTAGTTTTATTTTTATATTTAATCATACTCTCTATTCAATTTAATTTAAAATCGCACGCCGTTTGTGTTTGTTTAACTTTTTTATATTACGTGTAAAATGTTGTTGGTTATACATTTATACCCGCTTTTTAGTTTTAAGTTCTATACCATAACATTGTAATGTATAACCGTTTACTCTCCCAAATAAAATAAAATAAAATATTCTGTGGAAAAAAGGAACTGAATAAACATAATTTAATTACATTATTAACATTTACATTATTATTGTTTTTTATTTGTGTGTACTCCACATATATGAGTTAAGGTTGCTCGAAATAAATGTTTTATTTTTTTATTACAGTGTTTTAGAACTTACGACTTTATTCTCCCGAGAATGCGTGAGTCGTGAGTGTGTCCCTATATATCAGTAGTAATATTGACTGCACATCCAAGTCAATTAAATCTTTTTATAAATAATTTTCTGTGTAGGTACATTATTGCGTACTTAAAATACTTTATACCTATTAACGCAAGATTACTGACATTTAGTTGCTGTATGAAGTAAGAATTTTAAAACAGGACTCAAGTATTGATTACAATCTTTAAAGAAGGATTTATTCTTATGAGCTTTATTTTAAGATCCTCAGAAGTACAGAGTGCTATATTTAATAATAATACCAACAAAAACAAAATTACAGTATCAAAAGCGATAAAAAATGGCCTTATGATTTATAACTTTAATTATACAAAGTTTCATATTTTATTTTCTAAGATTCTTGTCCGCAAAGCTAGCATGTTGAAAACTTGCATTTGAAATGCTTCATCGCCAACGTACTACCAACTCAACTGCATGCAAATAGAAGCCTCTTTAGAAACACGTGGTCCTCAATCATCAATCATAACGATGCTCGAGTCATCAAGCATACGTGGAACACCACGCATGCTTGATGACTCGAGCATCATTATGAAACGCGCCCTAAACCCTTCACCACAATAGTCATGATGGGTTTAGGGCGCGTCTACCTAGGTCTACGATCATGAAGCATAGACTGTGCTAGAGCTAAAGTCTTTATTTGTGCACACAAAACACTTAATAGAGAAAAACACATAAAGATACATGAGAACGAATGTGAAGAACATTACGGTATTAGTTAAGCGGATATCGATTTAATGCGTGACTTAAATCAAAATCAAATCAAATCATTTATTGGTTTGCAAACTAGTATTTAGTACATAGATGTTTTATTATAAGAGTACTCCATGTTCTACCGTCACATGGGTATGCAACTCATATTATTATTTAACTAGCTTTTGCCCTACATATTAATCCAGGTTATAAACTATCTGTGTTCAAAATTCCATCCAAATCCGTTCAGTAGTTTTTGCGTAAAAGAGTAACAAACATCCATCCATCCATCTATCGTCACAGACTTTCACATTTATAATATTAAGTAGGAATAGGATTTACACAAGTTTAAAGATATTATAATTATAACAATTAGGAAAAGAAAATATGCAACATACAAATTAATGTCAAACCGTTTGAATTACAGTAAAAATGTCACAACAATACAAAAATGTCAAATGTCAACAATGTTACAGTAATAAAAAAAAAACAAATGGAATAATATCATGTCAATCAGTCAGTGATTCATAATTAAGGAAGTCGTCAATTGTGGAATAACATTTTTCAATTAATATTTCCTTTAGTGCTCTTTTAAATTTGAATACAGTCATAGTTTTAATAATATTAGGTACTTTATTATAAATGCGTGGGGCAATGACAAAAAATCTTTTTTGCATTAGTGCGGTTCTACATTTAACTTGACACAATTGATTGACATATTGAGTCCGTATTGGATTTCTTCTGACTGACGACAATTTTGGAAGGAGATGTGGGTTACTTTTCACAAATAAAACCGTTTCCAATATATGTAAAGACGGAAATGTTAATGTTTTTAAAGTTTTGAAATAAGGAAGACATCTGTGGTCTTAAGACCGCACATTGACCTTATGCATCTGGCTTGTTCTGTTCTTGCTCTCTGTTCTTAAATAAAGCAGCTAAATAGCAAAAGAATTTTCAGAAGAATTTATCTATTCACTTTCAATGAAAACGACATACCTATCTCTCGATACTAGGGTTACGATCCGTCCGGATTTGCCCGGCTTTTTGGCCGTCTATCCGGACTTTGGTCGGCCCTGACATTTGCCCGGACTTTTCGATTTAAAGGGTTGTAGAAAATAAATTCAGCTAATAAGTTGTGAAAAAATAAAGATTAAAAAGTGAAATGTCTGGACTTTTTTGTAAATGTCTTGCTGTTTGCCAGATCTTTTCGGATTTTGAAATGGTAACCCTACTCGAAACTCAAATCGTGCTACTTTAAATTAAATGCTTAACTTTATATCATCAATTCAATGATAATTTACAAGAACTAAGAGGTTTATTAATCATTCCTTTTAGGCGCTGCACGTTTGAGAAGTCATGAAACCTATGCATTAGTCTATTATCTAAAGTTGTAAGATTCGACGGGCAATATAGGTTAATGCTAACTTCGTGAGCCATCGACTAGTGGCGGTGCTTCGTCAATCCGTGCTGTTACTATTACTATTTATAAGGTGAAACACGATGAAAATAATTTTGAAAGCCGAAAACCGTACGACCGTAGTGTAATGTAGACTTGAACTACGAGAACCGACCTTACGGTTTCGAAATAAAGGCGCTGTCAAAGTCGAACTATTTAAGTACTTCGATGTGCGGTTGACTGTAACTAATAATGAAAGTAAAAGAAAACTAATTCATTATATTATATTCAATGATATACCTAAAGCAATGAATAGGTGGTACAGAAAATGGGTCCTTTTTTTCATGTACGTGAATTAATTTAGTTCGTGGTGAAGCCACAAAATGCAAAATTAAGGATCAAAAATAAAAGATTCCTTAATTAATTAGGGTCGGCTTAGAATACCTATTTTATTTAGGGTCAAATAAACTTACAAAGATCAACCTTCGGGTCAAATATACCGACAGCGCGTTATTTACGAGCAAAATAAAATTTACCAACACGTTAGAAGTAAATGGTAGGCATTTACATTATGAGGACTTGGCAACTTACTGACAAAATATTTCATTTTATAGCAATAAAGCCAAAGGTTATTCTTTAGAAACAGTAAGTACTATAAAACATTGCGGTTTATCTTCTCTATTCATTTATTGATGTTTGGTATGGCACAAAATGTAGGTCCGATCAACTGCGCGTCAGATAATGAACAAAGTATAGCAAGTAACTATGTGGATAGGTAATTGAATATTGATTAAATTCGTTAATTTCTGAGCGCAGTGCTGTGCTTGCTTGATCAGCAGACACGGTGACCATGTTATGTCGATGTTGTTGTCAAACTAATCAAATTGCATATTGAATAGCGCACGCGCGCAGCATGCAGCATCGAGCACAAATTGATGAATTAATCCATTTATCGTCGTCACTGCAAATCAGCCTCGCTTGATGGTTTTGGCGCAAAATATGAGCTACTGTTTCGAAGAACTACAGTTCCTGTATGATTTTTGTTTAATTTACCTAGTCAATGTCCTAAATCTTCTCTACGAATAATTATTTATTTATTTTGGTACCTATCTACATCATATAATGTCAGTCTTGCAACTTGGACAGTAATTTTCCTATTATAAAAAATATCACAACGAATAATTTAAATTATTTATTTACTCCATAAAATGTCTCTTTTACTTGCCAGGTATCATAATTTAATTTTCACTGTGTCTGGTTTGTTTTAAAAATAAACTTATACACGTAAGACATTAATTATTTAAAAACATGTTGTATTGAGTTCAATAATGTTGCAAGATTAATGATAGTGAAAACCAATGTCTCCATTCATAGTTGAAGAATTATGTATCTGTGACTTATGTAAATATAACCGCTTTTCAATGTGCAAACCTTAAGCATTATTGATACTTGTAATAATTATCTTTGACTTTAGTATAAACCGCAATAGAATCTTGTTGATTAAAGCTTGCAGAAACCTGTTGATTGTCGTGTTTGAATATTATAATGTCTTAAGAATTATTATGATGTTAATATTGCCACACTTTGAAGTTCTATTTATTATTCACTCTTCAATAAACACAATATACCTACTTACACAAATTAGGTTTAAAAAGCAAAAAAAAAAAACACAATTTGGTGAAAAGCATTTTATATCACATAGTTATTGTAACGAATCATACATACCTAATTTAAGATTTTGAAAGAAAAGCTAAACTGGAAAGTAGAAAAATGGCTACCGAGCGGGGCTACAGGGTTAATGCAACATCAGACCTTAAGATCCCGTCATAACCATTAAGAAGAAATACTTACCTATTTTTGCATAGGCATTTTAGGTGTTTAGCACTTTCATCCATTTACCCAATTCATCCAAAAAGACTTGACATAAAATAGTAGTTACTATTCCACAGGTTTTGATTTCACCAGGAATATCCAATAACTTCAATGTTTTTGTAACCATAGTGCCTCTAATATCCCGGATATTTAAATCATCCTATAAACATCTGTAACATGAACTTAAATACCGACATTATTAGAATATCGAATTATAATATAATGTTAAGTGAAATCGTCCCATAATTTTGCAGTTACCCGTAAGGTCGGCTAACGATCGTGTGCGGTGGTATTTCACGCGAATGTCATAATAAAGTCATAGGCTGGGTGAGGCTTCTCAAATGCCAGCCCTTTGTCTTTTGACTTTTGTGAAACTATGTCGAAATAGGACCTAAAAGTTAATGGGTTGAGTTTAAAGATGACTTTCCATAAGCTATCGTCATATGTCGATCGAGGAAATAATATTTTAAGTATTTTTGAACTATTGACATCTGTATCGATACTTTCCCGAAGATAAAGTTTTGGTTGGATACCGTAAAATATCGTAGGTAAAGATAGTCTCGTTAAAACATGAATGATCGACTCATCCAGCAATACCATCTGCAGTTACCACTGCTTATTCTGCTAAAGCCAATAAAAGTGTTATAAAGTCTTTATACAATACTATCTTCACCTACAACTATAAATACTTAAATTTTTAGCCTTTAGTGATAATAACTATAACCTATCATTTTACTGACGAAAAAATTGGCAAATTTTCTCTTACCTCAAATTGTCACAAATTGCTGTGTAACGTAACAAAAATGAGTAATTTCCTACAATTTGCTGTGACAAAACGGAATATGGCGGTCGGCCCCAACTCCCATGCCAATTGGAAGCAATTGGGCTTCAACCCTGAGGTCGGGACCCGCGCGCGCGCCTCGTCGGTTAATGCCAATCGTGTTATTAACTATCGCCGTTTTATTGATATAAACCTAAGTTCAATCCTTTTTGTTACGTGAGTAATTTAAGGTTTTGGTAATTTTATTACGACTGAGTAATCTTTGAATTTCAGTAAAATAATTTATATATAATTGATTTGGATCAAACAAAAAATTATGTTATAATTATAACATTCTCTTTTGTTAGAGAACCAAATCACCCCAATGTTTAGTTTAGATTCTAATACTGATTGATTTGGGCAAACTACTTTCGTCTGCTCTATACCTATTCAAAATATCGTTGTTTAGAATAATTCATTTCGGTAACGCTGAAGTGAAACATGTCATTTTAGAGATGGATGTTATAGTTAATGATAAATGAGAGTGAACGAAAATAGAGACAGCCACGACTTGTATGTAGCTAAAAGCTATTGCACGTTTAATACAATTTATGGTTCATATTTAGGGCGTCTGCACATGGTCAACTACATTGTCAATTTGTACAATAATTTAAGTTTTAATACTAACATAAAATCATTTATTATGCCAAAGGGGTCAAGTCAGTTTTAATAAGCCACACCATTACAAAGTTTCACAATAATTGAGCATAGAAGTGACGACTCCAATAAATATAGGTAGGTAACACAAACACCAAATGTTTTTGTACAATATGCTTTATTTCCCAAAGCAACAGAGGAATCACAACATTCACGACCCAAAAATGAACATCACTAACAACGCAATAACGAACGTCACTGTCGGATAAAAGCCGCACCGCCTCGCATCGCTCCGCACCGCATCGATTCGTACCGCACCGCACCGGAATCCGTCAAATTACGGAAAGTAAAAATGCGGCGAGTTTCGCTTTAGCCGGAGTGCTCGCAAAATGGATGGGGTACGGAGTAGGGATGCCACCTGGTACTTTAATAAATTAACTATTAGTATTGTACGTTATGTGAACATGCGACTTTCTAGGTGATGTGGGGATGTGCGCCATCTATTTTGTTGACAGAGAAGAGGAAATGTTGATGGTTTCGACATTTCTGGATGGAAGTGTATAAAATATTTGGCGTATCTGGAAATGTTACTTAGAATGAGAGTTGTGTGAGGAATACTCGCTCCTCTATTTGGATTTTTATTTTACTAACCAGCTATATAGAGCTAATTATAAGTAGTTAGTAAATAGATTTATAGTTATATACACATAACTTCATTATTTACCCTGTCAACGTTCTCTGTTTAACTACGATGAAAAAATAAACAACATCTTCTAACAAAAAGACTTTGCATTTTAAATTCCAATTAATTCTTTTTTTACTCCCCTCACCCCCCCATGGAAAAGCGTATCAGTATTCAAACAACAAACTTTACAGAAAGTTAAAGCCAAGTTAAGTTAATGAGAAAGTTAAGAACACAAGTACAGAGACAACCCTAAGGCTTGGTGAGGAAGGGCGTGTGAAACTTTAGGCCCACGAATTGTATTGTGGACATAACTTTCAAAGTGTGTGGGTGTATATGGGATGTGTGTATGTAGGGTGTGTGTGTCAGTATTGATTCACTGATAAGAATGGGCTAAGTCATCTTTGAGCTGCTTTGATTGCTTCGTTAGTAGGTAAATATTGTGTTCTTAAAGTTACTTTTAAAATGTGTGGGTGTATGAGGGGGTGTGTTGAGTGTGTCAGTATTGATTCATTGATAATAATGATTAAATCGTCTTTGAGCTGCTTTGATTGCTTCGTTAGTACGTAAATAGAGTGTTATTTTTTTTCTTTTAAAATGTGTCGGTGTATGAGGGTGTGTGTTGTGTGTGTCAGTATTGATTCACAGATAAGAAAGGGTTAAAGACATCTTTGAGCTGCTTTGATTGCTTCGTTGGTGCGTAAATATTGTATTGATGACGTTATTTTTTATATAAGGGTGTGTGTTGTGTGTGTATCAGTATTGATTAGTTGATAAGAATGGGTTAAGACGTCTTTGAGCTATTTTGATTGCTTCGTTAGTGCGTAAATATTGTATTGTTAATGTCACTTTTAAAATTTATGGGTGTATGCGGGGGTTGTGTGTGTCAGTATCGATTCATTGGATATCTTTGAGCTGCCGTGAGTGTTTCGTCCGTGTACGTACAGTGTCAGTAAAAATGCTAAAACTTTCAAATAAGTTATTAAAGAGGGTAGGTACAACATTTACATAGAATTAACTAACACCATATTATACACTCGAGAGCAATGAATCCGGGTCACTTAAAGAATCCTAAAAATCTCGGAAGCTAAAAATGCTAGGTTAATGCAATAAATTGTATTTAATAGACAATGTAATACTCCTTAAATGAAGGTATTAAAACTTCTTAGTTATTGTAAAGTTATATCATAAAAAAATCAAATTTGAAAAAGGGCCACTTTCGAAGATGGAACTACGAAATTACAGCATTTGGTTTTGCTTTTGTTTGTAATCTGTCATTTATGTGGGTACATAAACCATGTTGATAGTGCTCTATATTCATTATTCAAGCTGAAATTATGTCGCTTACGCCTGAAGAATGCACCAGAATACTTACAATGCTGGAAACCGGCCGGAGTCAGCGCGATACAGCCAGGACTGTCGGTGTGTCGCTGTCAACAGTACAAAGAGTTCTCCGACGTTACGAAGAAACTGGTTCTAACCTACGCAGACCAGGAACGGGCAGAACCAGGTGTACCACAGCACGAGAAGACCGATACTTGGTGAACACCATGCTTCGAAATCGCTTTCTCACAGGAACTGAACTCACAAATCAGTTTCGACGCCTCAGAGGAAGTAACCCAAGTGCATGGACAGTAAGACGTCGGCTTGCTGAATCTAACTTAAAACCCCTTAGACCTGCAAACGGCCCTAAACTGGAGCGTGGGCATCGTATTTCAAGACTAAGATATGCCCAGAGCCACGTAAATTGGAGTATTGAAGATTGGTCAAAAGTTATGTTCTCCGACGAATCAAAATTTATGCTCTACAAGCACGATGGAAGACACAGAGTGTATCGAAGACCAGGGGAAAGATTCAAGCAAGCATGCATCGAAGAAAAAGTAGCCTACGGTGGTGGGTCTGTACTTGTGTGGGCCGGAATTTCTTCTGAAAGTCGCACAGAGCTGGTGATCATAGAAAACGGCTCTTTAACTAGCGTAAGATATGTGGAAGAAATCCTCAATGATCACGTTGGTCCATTTATGGTCAATTTAGGTGAGGATGCTATATTTATGCATGACAATGCCCGACCTCATACAGGTAGGATTGTGAATGACTACCTTCAAGAGATGAACATTACTCGTATGGAGTGGCCAGCGCGCAGCCCGGATATCAACCCGATCGAGCATGCTTGGGACGAGCTAGGCAGATGCGTAAAACAACGAAACCCTCCCCCAATCACGCTTCGTGAGCTCAAAATTGCTCTCACAGAGGAATGGGAGAATATTCCCCAAAATCGTATAAGGAACTTGGTGTACAGCATGCCAAACCGCGTAAACGCAGTAATGGAAGCACGAGGAGGCAATACGAAGTATTAAAATTCAAGAAAATCGTAATAAAGTTCAAAAATTTCATGTTTCCTATTTTTGTTTTAAGGAGAGATCAGCAGTTTTTTTCTTTATGTAATTTTGTGTTAATAAAATGTATGGTGACTCATATTTTTTTTACTTTCATTTAAGGAGTATTACATTGTCTATTAAATACAATTTATTGCATTAACCTATCATTTTTAGTTTCCGAGATTTTTAACATTCTTTAAGTGACCCGGATTCATTGCTCTCGAGTGTAGTATTGCTGCCTACTACCAATCGTTACATGTTAGTACTGTCACCCGCACGGTAATCGGTAACTGTTTGACTTTGACCTTAAAGCAGCAAGGCGTGCTTTCGTAGTTCAAGTGTTACTAACTGACGTGCAATTGACTATACTATGTAGGTATGTAACGTAGGTGTCCTCTAATAACCACAACAATCAAAGGTCCTGAACGTAGTAATTAGCTAATGTTTGGCTCGTGTGTCGGATTGTGGACCGCAGGATAAAGTAATTAGTACCATAGGTACATTAGAACATAGGTGAGAAGGTGGTCGCGTCGTGGGAAACATGGCTAATTGCTTAATGTGGGTGTTGGGTGCCTATTAGTACGGTGGGGTGTTTGTTGTGGTAATGGCAGCTAATCAATGCACCATTGCAAGTGTAAGGATGTTTTTGTAGTCGTTTACTTGTGTATGAAATAAAAAACGACATAATTTCACGCCTGTATTCCCTGAAGGGTAAGGCAGAGGTGCACCAATCGTACACCGACATTTCGCCAGTTATGTTTAAGTCCCATATAATACCCCGCAAGAGCAGTGGGGGCCCAGTGGTAACGGCCACGACTTCCAAGTTGTAGGTCGCGATGATTCGAAGCCAGACAGGCGCTTTAATTTGTATAAATTATTTCATCACCACTGCTCTCGAAACGGTAAAGGAAATCATCGTGAGGAAACCGGCATGTCCTAGAACCAAAAAATCGAAGACATCTCAACCCGCACTGAGCTCGCGTGGTGGTTTACGGCCCACTCCCTCTAACTGAGAGAAGGCCTGTGTCCCAGCAGTGGGAATATTATAGGCTGATTATGCTTACTGGGGGCGAGCCTATTGAAATCAAGATTCTGACCTATCTCCTCTCTTTTCAGTGACATATTGTAGACGATAGCATTTTATTTCTGTGGCCTTTAAAAATATATTTACATCTGAAAAGTAGCAGCAAAGTCTGCATATTGCCTAGAACATAAGTACATCGATTATCTCTTTCAGAAGCAACTCAATCTACAAAACTAACTTAGAAAACTAATGTATTTAACTTGTTCAGAAATATAAGAATGCCATTAGTATTTAAAACAATAGCCTTCAATTCTACTTAACACTTATGTTTATAAAATACTTAAGTGTGGAGCTCTTAGCAGAAAACAGTCGTTTGGCAGCGACTTGAGACTTCTTAGACTTAAAGAATCTAATTAGACGACTAGACGGCGACGAAATGTTTTTATCTTAGTCCAAAATTAGAATTGAAAGAAGATATTCAATATCTGTAGAGTAGTCGACTACATAATGAATGTATACTGTTTATTTTACAGACTATTTTAAGTAAAAATCAGTCGTCACGACGTGTTGTTTGGTTGAAACTCAGAATAAACAAAGCTAATTACACAACTGGAGAGCGCAAAACTTATATTTAATTCCAAAATAAAAATGGCATTTTATTTATTTAATGAATAAGTACGCGAATCATCGATATGTTCATATAATAGGTATCAACTCTAAACTTCTATGTTGTTGTTTTTTTTGGTATTTTTTTGTGTTGTGTGTGTGTTGTGTTGGTTTTATTTTAATTCTTAAAAAAGAAAACAAATTGTGTTGTTCTTTTTGTACATAGTGTCATATCAACATTAAAACGAATAGTCTTTACCTAACTTGTTTTGTAACCTACTTGAAAGTTTGCCTACAAGGGTCTTAAACCTGAAGACTCTCTTTGGCAGACATCGAATCTAAATAAATCTAATAACACTAGACAGACACGAAAATACTTTTATCTCATTCTTAAATTAGAAAGGAAATCAAATATTCAATAGTCCCGTCTGCTAGGCACAGACAGCTTTTAGCAGATTCTCAGTCGTTTGGCAGCGAACGGATTGCTAAACTAATTAGTCGTCTAGGCTTTCAGCCAACGGCTGAAAACATGTGCCTAAGCAAAGCATAGGGTGTGGTTTTTACGTACGTCTTTTGTTTTTATTGTTAATCGGCGGGCTAATTGCGTAACACACCAACTATTGCAATGCCTCTCATTTTGGCAATTCGATAACATTCATTGCGCTATTTACGCTGTCGAGCAGACAAATTTTTCAAACATACGGAGTTATAGATTACGAATTATTTTCAAAATTCTTCGGATTTCGAAAGAAAGGGTAGGTACTACGCAATTTGGATGTCGGTTTTCCTTGATTAGAGATATTCTGAAAGGAAATTGAACTTGAAACTGATTTATTTTCTAGAATTTCTTTTGTCTTGAAAATTTGCTTCACAAAAAATAGACTCAAATGTATGGACAATTATTAAATTATTTCCCTTCACAGTAGAAAATAGAACATTTATTATCCTAAATCGATCAGTAAAACTTACACCACGATCATCGTTATGTACCTACCAAAAATAACTACATATCAAGTCTTATATTTAAATTATGAGTGTAATAACAACCTTACTATCTATAATTCAACCAACATTTAGGGCAGTGGCACACTCGGTCACCTTAGAACATTTCCTTCATACATTAATAACTAATATTCTAAATTATACATGAATAGGTACATTGAATATGACTGTACGTTTGTTTTACTTTAATCACTTTATCCTATTTCAAATAAGCGAGGTAATGCGTGTTAAGTATGTAATTAAGAATGGTAAATATTTGCTTCAAACACTGAGGAGTTTGCTTTTACTGTTTTCTTATTCTTAACTAGCATTTGCTCGCGAATTCGTTCGTGTGGAGGTCGTAAGACACCACAATACAGTTACTAAAATAACAGCCAAATTTTTATAAAACTTCCCTGTATATCTACTACATTACATTACATCTATACCTTACATTACATCTATACATTACATTACATCTATACCTTACATTACATCTATACATTACATACTACATCTGTGTACCCACTACATTTTTAGTTTTGGTCTCAGCAGCCAAAATATGCAGAGTCAGGACTGGAGACGCGGAAGCAAGCGACGTACAGTAAAATTGCCCATATGAGAAGCAGCTCGTTAGTATTTAATTGGCTGAAGATTTTACCGTTTACGTGTCATTTCCGATAAAACTTTGACCAGTACCTACCCATATTTCTGTAGGTTGTAAGTATTAATAAACAACCATCAATTAATTATATCTACAAGCGTGGAGGTTTTGCCAATGACGTTTCATTAAGGCTCCCGCAGACAGGCGCGACGCGACTCTTGTAGAACTAGAGTCGCGTCGCGCCTGTTTGCTAAGATGTACCTACCTGCCTCTTTGCAAAAATGAAATATAAGTAAATAATTTAAATTACCTGTCTTTTATTAGATTAATGATGTAACTAATTTTATTATTTAGATAGATCTGGGGCATTAGGGGCTTAGCAGTAATTGTTTCTGAAAAGATAAACTAGAAAGAAAATACTATAATTGGGTTTTTCTTTTTCTGCCACGTCCAGTTTGTAGCGAGTCTCATCTTAAGATAAAAATGTCGGACACTTATCTAATAAAAGACGGTAATAAATGTGAGACAGGCAGACATTGCGAGTTAATTTTTTCTTAAACTAGGTACTGTAAAGAATACTTCAAATTTAAATTAAAAAAAACTTAATTGAAACTGAAGATCGCGTTAGTGAACTAGTCTCATTTATAAACTAATTTAAATGTTGATTTAATAAAAAAAACTCAATTTCACAAATTATGAAAATTCAGATGACATTTCAATATTAATTATTTATAATTATTTTAATATTATATATAATTTAAATAAGTTTAAGCAACATAAAAGCTTGTCTTTTCCAAAAATAACCTTAATTAAAAATAACAGTAAACAACAAATCTCCCATTTATCTAATAAAAACAAAACAATCCAATTAGTAACGAAACCCTTTTCGCCATTAAAGCCCAAACGAAATATTGTCCTTAATACTAAGCAAAATAAACAAAATAAAAAACTTCCAGGGAATTCCAAAATAAAAAAAGCTAGGCTCGAAAGTCGCTCTATTGGTACACACACAGGGTGTTACCCTCTGACAGGGGGTGGTTAGGGTGGCCCCACCCCCTGTGACCCAGAAACCACCCGATGCGTACCCCGCCTTACGCCTAGTGCATGCCGTAAACAAAAACCTCGCGGGTTTTTATCAGAACCCGACCTTTTTGAGATGGTGACTGGTGATTGTATTGTTTTAGTGTGTTTTTTTACGAGTTGTAGCTTTATTATTTTAAGCTTATAAGCTACCAGTATTTTTTTAATATAAGTTATAACTCACCTTTTTTTTAAACAGGTCCCGCGTTTATTTTTATAAATTTTCCGGGGCGAAGGATGTGCTATGGTAGCTACAGTTTTTAACTGTGTAATTTTCATCTAAACTAGCGGGGTAATTGCGTAACAACACACATAAAATGACAATCGCTCGTCAATTGATGGCCTTTCATTTGACAATTCAGCCCCTTTCGTGACATTAATAAGTTGTTGAGCAGACGAATTTTTCAAACCTATAAAGCAATATATAGGAATTTCCGTCAAAACCGCCGGATTGTGATTGAAAGTGTGTTAAGCAATTATGGTGCAGTTTAGCAGTTACAATGTTATTGAGTGACAAACATACAAACATTCGCTTTGAAAAAATCATAGTGAAATAAAAATAAAATTGTTTTGTCACTTTATTATTCGTATAAAATTAAAAATATTTAAAATTATTTTGTGACATTACCTACCGTTTCAAATTACCACCTACAGATAGCGCTTATTAATTATTACTTATTAATTATCCAATTTTGTTATTAAACTAATAATATACCTAATGATAATTTCATACGTTCAAAGTGAAGTTTCAATTAGCATTAAGTAGAAATATCATTTATAGACTCTTTAGAGTTTTATTGGCTTTTTAAATGTAATTTCTTTTCAGTAGTTTAATTAATTTCCTTAATACAAAGCTATAAAATAAATGTCCTCAAAATATATACAAAATATATATTTTTAATTGATAAAAAAATATCTCCCTGAAATAACTGATGCATTCTATGACGCAAAAATAATTTCGCACATATTTTTTTGTAGAAACGTATTGCTTTTGTAAATGCCCTTTAAAAACCTCGGCAATACTTTTCTATCATGGTTGAAGCTAGGCATCCCTCTTTATAGAAACACCTAAAAAAAAAGAAAGAAAGAAAAGAAAAGAAGAAAAGATCGCTTTTAGCGATAAGACCGCCCATTGTGTCACCCTGTATAAAATGTCTACATTTATATCTGTAATTTTTATGGTGTACATAATAAAGAGTATATTATTCTATTTGATTCTTGCCCACACCCTGTATGTTAGTGCACCTACCTACACCTAAAAAAAAACACATTCATCATTTGCTAGCCTTTCCCCAACTACGCTGAGGTCAGCTTCCAGTCTAATCGGATGCAGCTAAATACCAGTATTTTACATGGAGCGACTGCCTATCAGACCTTCACAATCCAACTAGGTTGTGGAGGTCAAATAGGGACTGGGTCACACGAAACCCCTTGGTAAGACTGGTTGTCAGACTTTCAGGCTTCTGACTTCCCGTAACGACTGTCAAAGGTCTACAAATGACAACCGGCACCAACGGCTTAACGTGCTTTCCGCGGCACGGAAAAAAAATACACAGGATGATCAAAATAATTAATTTCTGATAAATAAACCGCGCGAGAAAAATGAGTGACACAATTTCAAATATATTCGTACTTGTACAAGATCTTACATAATGCCGTAATACCCGAGAGCCGTCAATGTCGCATTCCTAACAGGATTACCTATAAACCCGCACAGCTGTGGTTTAATTAATTATGTACTGCGCCCTATTTATTTTAGTACCGTTATTTATGTAAGAATCTGAGATTTGTGCTTCATAATTCATGTTTACGGTTTTGGTGCCATAATTTCTGAACGCAAGAGTCTTCGAAAGGGGAACCTGGTCAAAGTGTCAAGTCCCGTGGGCTTCTATGGGGTAATAATGTCGACTAAAACAAAAACTATGTTTTCCCAGGAGTTACGGCGTCATATAGACTCGTTCCGTGCTGTATTCCTGATATATTCTTATAATATCCATTGCTGGAGAACACAAGATTCAACGTAGAATGTTGTTGTAAATTTTCTGTTTTAATGTTTCCGTGATAGAAGTAACCGGGTAGTAGCACAGAACCGGGACGCTGGTCCTTTTGACATTATGCTACAGATAACCATAAAAAGATGCCTGTTATACCAAAAACAAGACCCTGGGAAGACTCCTTTTATTACTCGTCAGATCTTCATTTTACTGGCAAGCTAAGGTGCATCGCTTGTTTTTTAGTTCCCCTCAAACTTAATTGTTAATGCCTCACTAATTATAAATGTAAAGGGTGAGTAATGAGGTCAGCAGGAAATGTAAAGGTGTCTATGGTCCACAATTTTATATCACGGCGTGCTACTGAGCAATATCTTAAAGCAAAGCGTATACAGGCAATGTCAATAATATTTTTATCCACAAATGAATAGAACAACAACACCATGTTTGTTTTGAAAGTGTATTTGAAACTAACTAAACAAGTTCGGATGTGAAGCAAATTGGATAAATGAATTTGGTAGCAGAACTTTTTTTTGACACACTGTATCGAGTTTTACAAATACTGGCTGACGAAAAACACGTCACTGCAAAGTTACATAGTTTTATTTATTCGTACTATGAAAATTGAAGACTGATAGAGTGATGGCAGTCGTCAAAAGGCAAGAGCTTCAATAAAATAATGATTAATGCATCAATGAACATTCAGTCAATGAGCTGTAATTTGTAAGTGCAGTATAGTACCTCGTACCTACATCTCTGCCCTTCCCCTTGGAACTCAAGGCGTGACGGTTATGGACTGGAAGTGTCTCCATTGTTACGACGGCCATTATGTCTCTGTAGCTACTTATATTTCAGTGTTAATATAGAGCTAAGACTAAGGCTACACTACAGGTAATTTCGATTTGGAACAGAGAAGAATGTTGAAATTTTTCAAACTTTCATTAGTTTATACATATATTGAGAGACTGCCAGCTGTCCTACGCAACACAATTAGTGGTGAATATCACCATCCTAGTCAAGAGTCTCTTAAATATTAATTCTATAATGTTTCTACCTAGGTCTCTAACATAGACTTACACATATCCGAGACGTCTACGTAGCTAACAATTTTCCAATATTGCTGGTACCAGCTTCGCTACAAGCCTTTTAAGCTGTCAAACGCCAGATGACATGCACAAACAAGACACTTTCGGAAAAGCTGGTTAGTAATAGGCAAATAGCATGTAAAATATCGACATTATAATAGTTTTTTTTAGAGTAATGGATTTACTCGTAGTTGAGGTGGTTTATAAAAAAGGACATCATAGAGAAGTCTGCGTGGTAAAAGGAAAGCTTTTTAGCAGTTTAACATAATAATTATTTACATAGTCTCTTCAAAAAACCTGCTCAGGTTTTCATGGACAATTCCTAGCTCAAGCTGCACCTACCTACCCACCTTAACGATAGGTACTTAACATCGTGACCTGCGTACCCTGGTAAACAAGAATCACGGTACGCAGTTCATGATTTTAAGTAAAGGAACTTAAGAATACTACCACACCTACTGCCTGCTGATAATGCAATGCTTAGCTGAGAAGAATTAGATTTCCATCGATACGCTACGAAGAAACCCAGAGCCCTGTAATTTCGATTGTGTTACAACATTCCGAATTCACCACTGCAGACGGCAAATGCTACTGATTAAAACAGCGCCGCACTACACATACCGATACCACCCAAAACAACACACGTTCGACACGCAAATGGTACTATAGTGCTATAGTACCAAAGGGACGTGTAAACCGCACGGTATTAGGACCTCACAGTCTGGCGGCCTATCTAAATGACGCCTTTGTTCGGCCACGTCACGTCCGCACTAACAGGATTACGTGAGTGACGCGCAACGGATAGTGTGGACCTAGCTTTATATTGTAATTAATTTTGCCGCGTAGTACGCAGTGAGAATGATGATTTGATTTTTGTGTAATTGGATTAACTGCGATAATTAATTAAAAAATGCAGCAAGAAGCGGAACATCTAGTCAGCGTGAGACACTGATTTACTAGAATAAAAAATGTGACTGTGGAAATGATAAGAAAATCGAGGTAAAATTCACCACATGCGGAATGTCCGAGATATATAATAGGAAGACACAGGATCCTGATCTTGCCATAGCCATTAACACGAGAACATAAGCATAGCCAAATTATTAAAGTGCATATTTTCCCGCACAACTTGTCTTGGCCCTATCAATCCTCTTCTTTTCCATTCTTACCTTTCAACAAAAGTACATATAAATATTGAATGGACATCTGAAAATATTTACCTTAAATAAGGAAAAAGGTTCCATTCAACAAAGTACACATCTGGGACAGAGGAAACTGAGTCTACATTCATATAAATATTGTAGAATAGTAGATTGTTATACAAGGGTCGAAAGGAATCAATTCCCATACGAGGTATTTAGACGCCCGAGCGCAGCGAGGGCGGCTATAGTCCGAGTAGGAATTGATGACTTTCACACGTGTTAAACACTCTACTTTTCATTTCAAATATAAGGAAAGTAAAAATAGTAGTTTTTCTATAATATTTATTATTAATAATATGAGACTCATTTTTAATCAAATACTAGTCTATAAAACTGATATTTTGAATTTCGGTACAGCTTACGGAGTTTTTTTTTTTTCTTGTGGCGTTGCACGGTTTGTGCATTCAGCCAATGTCACGTTTAGTTTCATTAGTACGAAGAAAACAAAATTAGGGAAGCTCACAGAGTTAGTATCCCGCCAAATTATAGTCTTTTTTAAATTTTAAATATGGAACACACCGTATAACCGCCGCGGATCGTCCCACTTAAGGTGGATCCTCAGTTGTAGCCCGCCAAATTCAAATATTTTTTGGTTTTTTGCAAATTGCAGCTCTGTGTCAATTGTGTTTCTGGTGAGTCACTGCAAATTGCAAAAAAAATTTAATTTGAATTTTAACACCTCCCCCTTAATAGGTATTTTTTTAATTCACACTGGCTGTTATGAAGTCATTATTATGTAAAAAAATTCGTAGTAGTAGTCTACCTAACCAAATTTATTTCTATTTTTAAAATTCATTCCCGCCCTAGAGAGGGAAGCAATTACTATGAGTCATTCCCGCCCTAAGACGGGAAGCAGCGTCTTCCACCCGCTACTCAGATCAAACAAACACTACTTTCCGAGTATGAGAAATGAAAAATGTATTGCGAAATTCTACCAAACATGTCAAACGCAGTTCCCAAGTTCGGCGCAAAACTTATTAAATTAATGACGTCACGACACGTCATCCCAAAAACGTTTCGCCCGAGTGCGGCCCTGTGGCGAATTAATCCGACATGTTTTGTAGGTCATAGCTTGTTACGCGAAAAGCGGTCATACGTCACACGTCATAAGAATTGTTTTCCGATGTGTCGGGTGTTACAGTGATGTATGTGGTATATATTTTATATTATATCTTGTCTGGATCGATAAGACCGTTCGTAGGGATGGGACTATGTTTGCGGAGCGAGTGCGAATTTTAAGTAGAATACATACTCGTACGTGAGGCATGGAATTGTTCGTTCCTGTTTACCGTGCTGGAAAAGTAGGCTAGGCTTCTTTGATGAATGAATTTGAATCTAGCCCCTAGATTCAATAGTTTCCTTTTGACTGAAGCTAGCAGAATGCAAAATCGCTCTTTGATGTAATTTGAAAAGATTTTGCTTTTGCTTTTGAGAGGCTCGGTGCTGCTAACTAATGAGGCTTTGACTAGGTTTTTCTTACAATAAAGGGAACATTCATAAGAGAATAGGCCTCCCTAAAGTAGTATGAAGACTGATAAGTCAAACTAAATACCAAGCCCACAATGGCACTCTATCTAAAAAGATCACAACACATATTTACTTTACTTGTATTCTCGATTACCACAAGAAGATAAGGAGATGAATCACCACAGTTTTTCTTTCATTCCTCATGACTAATACTGTTATCTTTTAGAGCATCACGTTAATTACATTTTCCATTAGCTCTTCGTTTTCTCTAATAATTACTTCACTAGTCGTTATTTTCGCTGACTCACGATTAAATAAACGTACACACGTAAAAGTGACTGCGATTCGTAACGGAGTATGTAATGTTAGTACTTAGAACTGTACTACTGTTTAATGTATAATTTCCAATTTTATACTGTGTTTCTGTCGGTCTATGTAAAAATTTCATCGTGAAAACTTAGGTGAAATGAGCTTGTAGTCAGCTGTCAATAGTGTCAATCGCTAGCATTACGTAGAAAGACAACTCACTTCAAGATCACTTCACTTAAGTTTCCACGGTGAGTTTTTTTTATAGAATAGATCGGTTGATGTATTAAAAGAGCGTCCACGAGTGGCCATTCTTGCTTAAAACGCGAGTCAGATTCTTGGCCAGTCAGTCCACGACACAAACTTTGCTCACTGATTATTCTTTTCGGCACACACATGTTCCACAGCCGACGAGGAAGCGATTAGCTATCAACGATTTTCTCGCTCAAGGAACGTACAAAAGATTGTAGGTCCTGTGTAAGTAAAGGAAATACGTATTATATTAATAGTTGTTCGCTGGTTGTTCACACCGCCGGCGAGTACTCGTTTGTCGCAGCAACAAGAGCTATCAAAGAGAGTACTCGCTCAGCGACGCTCACTTGTCAGGCAGTACACTCGCTGAGAGACTCACGCTTCATACATACCCATACCAGCGAGTAATCGCTTGTCGCCGTCGTGCTATCGCTGCTCGTTGCTCGCCAACTCGTATATTGTTGATAGCTGTACTCGCTTATCGTTAGACAGGTGCCTAAAGCCGAATCCGTCGAATCTATATTCTTCAGTTGTAGGGTTGACTTCTGAATTTGTATCTTGGTACTTATTCCGCAAAGCAATTCAATGTCGAATGGAATGAAATCAAAATCTAACCCGAATGCGAAAATCAGATTCGTAAATTCGCAATTCGTTTTGCCACATCACTAGTTATAGCCACGCTACGTACATCTGTTTATATACTAATATACGAGAACATATACGTATTTTACCTAAATATATATACGGGAAGCGGATGTCGTTAGAGATATGTTAAAGGAAGATGTTTGTATGATTAATTGAACGATTATTTAGGTCGGTTTTGGCACGAGATAATGTTCTTTTGTTTCATGTTTGTGGTTTATATTTACTCATATCTATGTCTGCATCGTCTTAAACTTTGTGAAACTATTGCCAGTGTCATATGCAACATACATCAAAAAGGTGTGGTCAAATTTAAGGTTGTGGTATAGACCGTCAATCTGAACAAGTTCCTCCGTGGGAACAACATCGTAATCGCGAAAAAAATATCAACTGTCCAATACAAAACTTTAAAATCTACCTACTCGACCCAAATGTATGGGCCACCTGATCATGCTGTATATCAAAAGACAAGACGTCTTAGAATAACAGCTTTTAGCTTGGAGACGTGTATAAACTGAGCGGTCAGGCTCTGTGGCTGAAACAAGTGACGATCGTTAGGTGCTGACAGAGGCGCAATCAATCACATTTATGTGCTACAAGCCGTGCGTCCGCCCGATGGCTTTTCCCTTCGGGCTAAAAAGAGAAAATTCCATACAAACATTCATCCCCTATTTATTCGTACCCCCTTTGGGAGATGAATTACCAAAAAATCTTCCTTAGTGCTCACTTTCGTTATACATATAATAATAATTCTTGTGCAAACGAACTGTTGTGCAAAATAACTTTTGTGCAAAATAACTTTTGTACAAAGTTTTATGCTTCTAGACCTGGCGGTTTAGGCTGTCAGTTGTCTGTCATTAAATTTAAGAATTTTATTAAGTAGATTATGTATATTAAGACCATTATATGAGCTTCGTATACCTACTGTCGTAAAGCACGTGCTGACACGAGAACTTTTGTATTCTCTCGTGATTTAACACGTTCGAACAGCTACAGCTTTAAGCGGTCGGAATCGGGGAGCTAGTAATTTAGACTTCCGTGTTCTTCATAAATTTCGTAGCTGATGGGTCATATGATACATACATACCTTTAAACATATATGCTTAAATTAACGCTGTCATGGACTTAGGCGGAATCGATATAACGCGACGTGCCAAGATCTTAACATACTCCTTTTGCGTTGTCCTCGTCTTGTTGTTGTATGAAATTATGCCTTATATGCATTTGTTAATCACTTTAACAAAGCTTGGTTAAACTAATTAAGGACACAGTGTGGTCGGTACGGTCTGTTAGATTAATAAGATCATCATGGCCTTGTGTGTGGGTGACTGCAATGTTGAATGTATGATGAGTGTGTCATACAATGATCTTTGTTTGTATGGTGTCCCTAATCAGCTCATGCCTCATTAAATCTGAACTTCCGGACTAATATTATAAGGGGGTAAAATTGATGGTTTTTAAGAGGTAATATTTGGAAGTGCTGATCCGATTACAAAAATTCTTTCGTTGACAGAAAGCTACACTATTGCCACGTGCCATAATATACGTTTTATGGTATATTTGATTTCCACGCGGAAAAAGTCGCGAACAGAAGCTAGTTTGTTAAATAATCGGTAAATATAAAAACAAAAGTTTTATAGCTTAGCATTGAGAACCCTTTTGTACTAAGCTGGCTTTATTTGGTAAATTGCTAATACAGTCCATCCAAAGTTTTAGCTAGGCATTCCTAATTGTTTCGTCCCTTTTGGGGCTAGACTATTTATTGTTGTTCTAAATGTAAGTTCTTCAATTAGGCTTATTATTAACTCTGAAGCTTTCAGCTAATGTACCTGAACTACAAAATAGTCGGTTGTTATGTAGTTTTTAGGCCTCCGTAGTCGACCAACTTACATTTGCAGTTGGAACATATGGGAGAACATGTTTTTCAACTACAATGTTAAGTTTGTTCTTGGGATAAACTCATCCCAACTTCGGAACCCTTCATTGTGCGTGTGGTTTTTTTTTCATCTATGTTTTGGTAGTGGGTGATTCTCAATGCAAAACTGACTCAACTATAGGTCTCAAGGGCGACTGCTTACTTTGAAATCAAGGCATTTAAATCCTAGACCGGATAAAGGTTTTCCTGGAAAATAATAAAATACTTTACAAATAAGGTTAACTTCTAATCACATTGCCTATAAAATAATACGTGTTTCCCTTCACTTTTAACCAAGCAACTCCAAGTACAAAACAAGATTAACATTTGAACATAAAATCACGCTTTGCAACAGACCAAGTTATTTAAAACTACAATTAGTGAGGACCGATCCCCTGTTGAGGTTAGCCTACCCTTACTCCCAAGGGTGTCGTGAAGGGCGATCAAAAGATTATGCTGTTTGATTGACTGTAATATCCTTTTGTTGTGATAACGTTTTAGTTTAGAAACTGGGTCTCTAAAGGGTTATTAAACCACCGTCATTTTTATGCTATTTAAATGTCAAGAGAAATATATATTTTAATGTCTTCAGTCACGAGGTTGAAAAGAGGCAACTGTCATCATACTCTAGCAAAATATTTTGTAAAACGTATAAAATAAGATAACATAACGTATATGTTTGTATATTTTGATATGAAAAATATTTCATATCAAATATGTTTTTTTTTATATTTTTTTATGAAATATTTTTGATTTTGATATTTTTGTGCTGTCAGCACGAATTGGCGATCTCCAATGTATGGCTAATATGGTCATATACATAAATTTTCTAGAAAATATAATATACCAAGATAAATGAAACATAAAAAGAAAATAATTTCCTATTAGATCAAAATGGGAAAACATATTTTCGCTCATTTCTTCTTTCCGTTCGACATGGAAAGTAATTAGCTTGATTACCGAGGCTAATGCAAAAACGTGCTCGCTACACGACTATGAGAACATACTAATTAATATAAAACAAAAGAAGCTTCATATATTACGGTTTTTATTATTTACGGGATTAATAGAACTAATCCCTATTGTGTGGTCATCATTGTTATTAAAGAAAAGGCAGACTTACTGAACACCTTTTTTATTTATTTACTAGTGCTGCTTCGCACGGTTTGTATGACTTGACAAAACATCGAGTTTTCTTTATTATTTGTACCTTTAATATTAATGTTTTATACACATAAACATTCCGTAATAAATTCTCTAAATTATGGTGAAAACCGCATCCAAATCCGGTGCGTAGTTTAGAAGGACGACACGGTCACACAGGGATACGAATTTTGTATAGTTTTAGGATCTCCAACATCTCTATTCGTCATCTTTTATCATCTAGTTTTCTGATCGGAGCTTTTCAAAATCACGCTAAAAATACTTATGTTGCATTTTTCCTACCTGTGGAATCCATACTAATATTATAAATTCGAAAGTAACTCTGTCTGTCTGTTGGTCTGTCTGTATGTTACCTCTTCACGCCTTAGACCATTGAACGGATTTCGATAAAATTTGGCAAGGAGATAGATGGCATGCTGGGGAAGGACATAGGCTACTTTTTGTCTCAAAAATAATCCTAAAAAGGGGTGATATAGGGGATGTAAGTTTGTATGGGAAACTTAGCATTTCTTAAGTTAGGAATATGATTTTTTTTATTTAATGTCGCATTACAAATTTACGCACGCACACGCATAAGGGTCTAGCGTAGTCGGTACTTCGTTCATTTTGGTTAGTTTTGACTGTACAGAGGAAGTATGACTGTAATTTACGTAGTTTTTATTATTTTTGGGATAAAAAAATTAGCTATATAAAAAATGACAGAAATCAGATCAGAAATCAAATCATTCAGTAAATGATTCTGAACAAACTACTTTCATAATGTCCATTAAACATTGTATAACGGGTGTAAAAAGACACTTAACGAAGCCGAGAGTCACTTGTACTCCCCGCCATTGTGATATTTTTTTTGTACTGGGCTATACCTGGGAACCTTCTAGTTACGGAGATACTGAAGGTCTAAATTCCAACTTTTACCGAAATTTTCTGACTTTTTTGTTAAAACACAATTTTAAATACCCCCACGACCCCTGCACCGTTTCATGCACCTAAAAGCACAATTTCACAGCAACAGCAAAAAAGCAAATTTTCACACCAAAAATAAAAGTCGTTTCCCAGCAATATTTTTGTGCAATGTTACTCAAACTCAAACTCAAAGCATTTATTTCAAATAAACCAATTACAGGCACTTTTGAATTGTCAAGGGGTCGGTCAGTCAGAAAGATGAAGCTAGTTGCCCATTCCAAAGCGTAGTAGGTACCTATGGAGAAGAACGGGCAAGAAACTCCATGGACACTCTTTTAAATCAAAATATGGTTACAAAATATTGGTTACATCATTCATGTTGAAATTATTCATGTGAGAACGATGCAGAACGTTAAAAGCGTCCGTAATAAAGAGATAAAAACAATTCAAATATTAAATTAAAATAAAAAACTACTTAGTTTGATGTACAGAATGCGTAGTTGAAGGATATGTGATGGGTCTTTTTACTCTCTTCAGCCGCATTGTTAAAATAAAATTGCTTACCTATTCGTACCCTCCTTTGCAAGGAGCGTAGTTATTTCAATCCAATTCTTATAGAACTGCGACAACACAACAGATTGTGGTTGATCCCAGCCAATTGAAAACTATCCCTTCTTATCCCGGGACGATCGATCCCCCGGGACCGCAGAGCCCGGGACACGGGATCTCAATATCTCGTGGTTGCACGACGAGTATTGTGAGGGCTGGATTAAGTTCAGCACTTTCATTTATTTTTGGATTGACAGAATTGAAAGTGGTATTCTAGGAAAACTTGTTGTTGTACTGGAATTATTTCAGATAGAAATACAGATGAAAAGAAATTGGAACGATCGTATGGAATTTCGAGTTTCAGAGATACCGCAGACAGGGTAATTCCTACATAACTGTGCGAGCTCCTCATGGCTGAAAATGACCATAGATAACCAAGATTTCTCCTGATAGTAAGCAGTGATTGGGTCGACGTTGCTTAGAAGTAAACTATTCAGCTAAAGACGGCACGGTTGGCGCAGTGGTTAAGCGATTGACTATTGCGCTGCGTGTCGCGGGTTCGATTCCCACACGGAGCAAATATTTGTATGACCTACAAGTAGTTGTTCCGGGTCTGGCTGTTTGTGTATGTGAGTTTGAATGTTTGTAAACGCACCCACAACACTGGAGAAATTCCTAGTGTGGGGCAATGTTTAAAAAAAAAAAGAATGAAAAGAATGAATTCCCAGGCACAGCTACAGATAATCAAATTATTGGCATTAACCTAACGTTTGGCACAGAGATCGCTGTACGTTTATACTGATACTTAGGAGAAAATCTGGTACAGTCACCTTCTCCTCTATGGTAATAGTTTCACTTTGACCGTGTCTTTATTTCGTAGTACTGAATGCAGTTTACATAGTAGGTGCTACTGACGTGCAGTTTATTGTACATTCTTAACTAGTGACCAAACATTAGACAAAATTTTTGTCTTTGGACTCTTCTGTCATTCCAAACAAACCAGAGACTGTCCAATGCTAGTGCAGTATCTCTTAACCCCGATCGCTAATCGCTCGTCGTTAGGTACGTAAGTGCTCAGATGATTACAGTTATAATAACCGACAGCTGTTATACAGTTACTGTGAAATGAACGCGGAGTTACCAACTTTGAAATGTGGTAGTTATAATTACTGTTTACTTGT
Organism: Dryobotodes eremita; assembly: GCA_917490735.1. Classification (NCBI taxonomy): domain Eukaryota; kingdom Metazoa; phylum Arthropoda; class Insecta; order Lepidoptera; family Noctuidae; genus Dryobotodes; species Dryobotodes eremita. Next base: position 2,701,541 of record OU823254.1, on the reverse strand, counting down.
GGATGTATAATGTCAGTTACTGCTGGCTAAAGGCTTAAGATTCTCATACGGAGAACGCACATATTCACGATTGCTCACTGTGTAAGAGCAATTGAGACCCTGTTAGACCATAAATAAGTAAATAATAATAATAATTAATTATTTATTTATCAGACAACAAAAAGGTCCACACTGACAAAAACACAAACAAAAATACTTAAAAGACATTAGTAACAATAAATCTTATAACCTACGTCAGTACTTATATTCTAGGATGTTAGTAACAATGCGGCTTACGATCTATGTTAGTACTTATACACTACGACAGACAATGTTGTTTTGATGAGATGTCTCATTGATGGGCTCTTATCAAGCCTGTCAGCTATCACCTTCAGGAGGCTTTTGCCACTGACACGCAATCTGGCGAGCAGAGACGCACTTTTCTTCCGTACGATAGCTGAGAAGCTGTCGACTCGGGCTTTTGTGAACATCTCTGACGCACTGCAGTAAAGGGTAGATTATTCAACCGTCAGACACCTTTTATCTACAGAATGGATACGTCAGATTGACATTATTTTCTATACAAAAGCTGTCAAACAGTCATATTTATTCCTTAGGTAAAAGTTATCTGACGATTGAAGAATCGCTCCTATGTCCTGCCTTGTTTCAACATATTAATTATTTTTGTTTTTAATTAAATTACTGATCAAACATTAAGGTACTACTGTTAAAACGATGTCTATGTGCTGTCAATAAAATCTAGAATTTCTTTAACTTTAAACCCGTCTGATATTGAATTGATAAAGATACTTAAAAGAACTGCGTTCATATTATTGTAATTCAGTTTTATCCCAGGGATCAGGCTTGTAATTACATGCAAGAATGTAAATGTATTTACCGCCTTTTTCACTTTTTTCCTGACGTCATCCCCTTTGTAACATTATGCACGGTCCCTTCCGGCATGATAAGTAACTTTGGCATCATTAATATTAATTGCGAAAAACGAATATAAGTTCAGAATATTATAAAAGGCATTATGATCATAAATACCCGATTACAACGATGACGGTGGGAGGTAATGTTTTCCACGTGTATGAGTAGGCAGTTAGGTACCTATTTAGGGTTTGCGAAAGATAAATGAAAAGCTGAAGGTCAAATTGCTCAGATGCCGCAAATTCCGTAGATGTTTTTGTGGCTACGTAGGGCTACGAACTTTTTTTTTGCGTAGCGCTACGCTTCCTCTGGTTTTCAAAAGAAACTACGTTTATCTCGTTGGTGACTAGGTATTTCTGTAATCTTTGCAATCCAATGCTGAATGAAAGTCACGGCTTTGACCAAATAACGACATTTTTACATTTAAATGTTAGAATGTTTGCGGTTCTGTGAGAAGACAGTGAGAGGATTGACTTAATTTTGTATTAATGGCTAATTTGCTGTACTAAATATATAATAATAATAATATACAGGTACCTACATATAAATAAATAATAGAAAATAGTAACGAAGAATTTTTGTCCGTTTATCTGTGTGTCTGATGTTACGGGTTGGCAAAAAAGGGGTGAACGAATTTGGATGAAATTTGGCTTACAGATAGTTTTTAACCTGGATTAACATACTGGGTAATTGTGATACTGGTAGTAAGCACGTTCCCGTGGGATATTTTCCGACATCCACGCGGACGAAGCCACGGGCAAAACCTAGTATACAGAGTGTCCGGTAAAGAATGGATAACCCTGAAATAGCATATAAAAGACCTTAAGACAGGTCTAAAAAAATAATGTTTTCCAAGGCGGTAAGATTTTTTAGAAAAAATAAATAATAAGTTTTTTAATATTTTTTCTTAACCACGGCCACAAATGAATTCCTTCTGTTATTTGTTGGTATAATATTGTACGTTGACTATGCCGACAGAGTGGCAGTAAATAGTGTGTCTAGAAATTGCACAGTATTTTTTTTTCAAAAAAATCTTATCTTGGGTACTACTTCGGATATATTTTTTTTAGAACAGCCATATGTTATATTATATGATATTTCAAGGTTATCCATTCTTTACCGGACACCCTGTATAAATAAAATCATGATTGTATCTGGAAACCTCGTATTTTACAAATATTCTAGGACAAGTTTATTTGAAAATTCAACTCAAAAAGCGAGGTCTGGAATGTTTGCCAAGAACTTCGCTTGACAACCCTACCTACGAGGCCACGATTGGATTAGGCAAATGAGATGTCATTAGATTCGTACTGTCGGTGTCATAGACTAACATCCAAAATGGCGACGTGGTTAGCGATGCCATAGATGTTGCTATTACACAGTTTAATGGCTTCACACGTTGGAAACAAGACCTGACAACATTTTATCTTACCTTGGGTGAAGTAAGCTGTTGTAGCAGCATCTACAAACGCCACATGCGAGCTACGCGTCACACTGACGTCACGCAAAATCCTGCATCGCGCAAGCAGAGTTTACCGCGCAACTAGCATAATATATACACCGTCCCGACATCAATCGTCGGGCAGTAGCCCATCAGACACGACACCCGTTTGCCGGAGGATCCTCCCTTTTCCGTAGAGTAACTTTACACCCTGTTCCTCATACCTCTATACTGTCATCCGGTGGACGATGCTAGGGATTGACAATATTGACAGCTGACTTCAAGTTAACTTCATCAAAGGTTTCGTTGAGATTTTTACAGAATACACAGGTCAGGTTTGGTAGGCCAGGTCTTTTAAAATAACTGTCTTTATAGTATGTAAGTAAAATGATATTAAAGGCGAAAGTGCAAATATAGTGGCTTTTTGATAGCGTTTCTATTCAGGATTAATTCTTGATTTATTTTATTATGGATTGCAGGATAAGCCATTTTAATCGATAAATGCAATCCTACACGTAACTACTAGTGTTTTTATTTATCGATATTCATTTTATTTCAATCCTCGCTCTACTTTAGATGATTAGATTTCAATAAACACAATTTGAAACACGACAAAGTACGTTTACGATCTATGTTCCTATATTTCTATGTTATTAATCAACTGCGCAGATATGAACGTAATTGAAGCAAAAGGAGTATGTAAGGATCGAACCAGGTGGCGTTCTGTAGTTTCTGCTTACCCCCATGGGAAGAAGGCGTGAGTTTATGTATGTATGTATGTGACGATATTTAATCATTCTCATACCATCGCCTCACCCTTAAAATTCCTTAAACAGCAGATATATACCTAAGCTCGATCACATCTAAGTAATGTAAGTTAATAACGAAGTCAGCCGTGCATGCAGTCCCCTTGACCTACTGGCTTTGTGGTTCACATGTCGCTCGCTAGCTCGGGGTCGTGGGTTCAAAGCGTTGCTATACTGGGAATTATGCCATTTCCAATTAGATTAGGCATGTAGACTTTGGTTTATTAGAATTAGATATTCATGAAAGTTGCAGTAAAATTCCTTCATACAATATTGCTACATGCTTTTTCTGAAAAGATCAATGAGCTCGACATGCTTTGTCTCCAAAATGTATTTTATTTCTCCTGAACACAGTGTAAAAACAGAAATAAACATGACCAAAAATAAATTTTCCCGAAAATCTCCGTGAAAACAACGGAATAGATAGAAGCAACGTTCTAAAACAATATATTTAGCGTAACACAACGAAATTCGCCGACACCTCAGCGCGAAGAAAATCAATACTCGACAGGAAGACGAATGAGGCACGGATACGAAAATACGGAAGCAAAGAAACCCCTTATAACTACACATAAGAGGCTTTCAAAGTCTTTGAAAGTTTCGCACAATCACAATACAAAAAGTTTATTACTTATGTAGAATTCCTAAGTACGATGAATCGGCTCTGCGGCCGCGCGTAGGGGGTCAGTGACCGTGCTCGGAGACGGCTTGTCTCCATTGACACGGTACGAGATGACGTGTCGTGTTTTGTTTTTTTTTTTGTTTAATAAATAAGGTTGGTCTAGTTTCGTGTTCGCGGTATTGGGTGTGACGCAATATCAGATTCGGCGCCCGCGTATCTATTGTTTGAAAAAGAAAATGTTTTTATTTTTATTGAACCGTTTGGTGTAGAATTTGGCAAGTAGTATTTGTGTGGAATAGAAATGTTAGTTTTCAGTATTTTTTTATACTAAATTCTTTATCCGTGTTTAAGAATACTACGAATAAACTATTGATACTTTATTTAAGTTAAACAAATAACATAAAACTAACAAAATTAACCATCATTGCAAGTAACATTTTCGCTAAACAAAAAATAATTTCTACCATAAACTCATTTCCATAACTGCTAACTGTGATCAATTACCTATAGTAAGTAAGTATTCACTGTGTCATAAAGTAGGTATGGAAAGCTAGTAAATATTTATTTATGTACCTACTTGTACACTATAATTAATGCCTTCTAATTAAGAGAGAATCTTCTACGTATGTGGTAATAAAATTAAATAGGTTACGGTAATTAATTCCCAGCAGGCTTTCAACATTTTCCTCTGAAAGGGAACTTTCGTATTGTGTTCATGAATTTTATTGTATGGGTACATGAATGTACCTAGGGAAATACATAAACATTATGTAAAAGGAAAGCGAACTTACTATGAACACGCAATAGAGTTTTCATAGACCTTTTTGTCTGGAATATACAAAATGCTGTGGTCTCTTATAAGTGAAGGAGTACACCTAGGTACTCAATACCTGATGTCGCCCTTACTGTATGTGTAATGTATTGTGTATATCTTTTGTTGGATCCTAAATAAATAAATAAAAAGAGTTAACAAAAGTATGAAATGGAATGGAAAAACACCTTTCGCAAATAAGATATAAAGTATTAACTTGTTCCAGTAGCACCAGAGGCCTCATTATCTGCTGTTTAACGTTAAAAAGTAGCAGAAAATAGTTTCGAAATCATTACTGTGGAAGCCTCACTTCCTTTTACAACTATGTAGTGATTATGGCCCATAAACTACAGTGTTCGCCACCGCACTAGTGTATTATTTAGTGGAACATTTCTGTCTGTAACCGCAACGGGTGTTCGCTGCCCATTGCGCGGTCAGCACTGCCCGACCCTCTGCGGTCACGGTCGGGAGGCGCAATGGATGTGTCGGTTTTATGGACAAACCGACGCGTGTTTTATTATTTTGTTGCATGTCTTCACATGTTGTTATGGGATGTGAATATTATGGGGTTTAATGTTAAGTGTGTTTTATGGATGGGGATTTTAAATGGTTAGTTTTTGCAACGTCTACTTCACTATTTGGTTTATTTTTATTAAATAAAGACATAAAGAACATGACATAGAGCCAATATCCATATTTGGCACTATAAAACGTCTAGGAAAATTTAAAGTTATAAAAGGCATAAAATTTAATCCCAAATCATAAAAAAAAAACAATCGGGCAATCAATAAACACATCTGGCTAATAAAACAGATGAAGTTGTTACCAAATAAACACGATGTTACCCATAATAGTGCAGATGTGAGCATTACTATTTAATATAAAGATCCAAACGTGTGATACATTCAAAACTATTAACATAAATTGGTTTTATGGCCATTTTATCACCACAGCCGACATTCAATTTAAATAAATACAATTGAAAATTGTCATCATTTTATATTAAGATCTTGTTCTGTACTTGTACATGGATATGATAATGGGTTTAGATGCTGTTAAGTATAGTTAAACTAAATAGACAGAATTGGAATTATTTAGTTAGACCATTACTTGTAAGGCTTGTAACTATCCCGCCGACCTCGACTTGTAGTAAATAAATATTTTATACCCCAGAGAAGACATAAAACATCGCTGATAACTACTTATAGTTGGGACATTAATTCAGTTTACTAGTCTCATTTCCTTTCGGTAATATAAATTTATGATTCGCTTTCCCCGATGCCCAGTTTCTAGCACATGTGACGAGTGAAATGAGGTAGTATTATTAATTAAATTATATTATCGAATAGGTACCTACAAGACGACTTAAAAATACATTATTTTCTTTACTTACTTTTTCTACAAAAGAACTTAAAAATAACGTAAGAATGTCAAAAGAAATACAACAATCGAGTTTGTGGAACTTCCAAATAAAGCAAACAGAACTGCACTTATAAAACGTGCCGTGCGAACAAATGGAAACCATACGAAAAAACTTTACGTTCAAGCAAAGACCTTTTACGTTACGCAAGCAAGGAATATTATGTCTGCAGCTACTCAACCACCCCATAGCGCGGCTAATAACATCACTCGCCCACTATCTGGGTTACTCGCCATCCTAACTAATCCTAACTATCCTAACTAATATTATAAATGCGAAAGTAACTTTGTTTGTTTGTTTGTTACCTTTTCACGCCTAAACCATATACGTTGTCATGTGTACAGAAACGGACATAGGGTACATTTCATCCCGCAAAAAAGTACTGTTCCCGAGGAAAACAACAATAACGTTTTTATGATAATAGATGGCGCCACGTGTCTTTTTAATCATTATTGAATTATAACTCGAATTGATAGTCAAAGTCTAAATTAACGCGAGCGAAGCCGCGTGAAAAAGCTAGTATATAATAAAATATTCAGAATACTCCACAGCACCGCCATAAAATATTTATATGAAACATATATTTTTGACGACTCACTTGTTCGGACCTCGTGCTGCGAAAATAACAGTGATAAATGAATGAAAAGTTCCAGTTTGAATTTGCTGTAAAAGAAAATGACAGGGAAGACAAATGAGAAACTAGAAATTGTGTTTTGTCTTAAGAAAATTGTTCTTTACTATCATTAAGTTTATAGTTTATTGCAGAGGAAGAAAGACTATGCTGGTCATTGAGATAAGTGTGCAGTTTGAGACGCTTGATGTATCAATCACTCGCAGTCGTAGTATAATATAGATTTATGTTTATAATTTGAATTTGAATATTGTTCTATATGTCTGTCGCTCTGAAGCATGTTTCCCGAGTTTAATGAAGACACATTTGCCTGAGGAAATCCCGCGAGGCGAAAACACGCACTTCGACATATCCGTTAACGAGCTCATTACTTACTCTTGAATATATTTTATGCTTATATTCTGCCTATATTTTTCGTATCATGTGAGCAGAAATTCAACACTTTTATATTCTACGTATTTAAGTACTGAATAAAACGGCAATTTGTACTGTTTAATTTGACAGCATGACAGGGTAATGACGGGTTGTTAGCCTAAATATCTCCCCTGGGTCGGTCCACATGTCCCCTGTACATAGCAGTCAATTTGAGCTACACTTCAACGTCTGTTAGCTACTAAATACGGACAGACAGGGCTGTTGGACACGCATCGAGTAATGGACAATGTCAAAGAGGGTCGTCTTTCCCAGCAACCATTACTTGAACGGGATATTAAACAGATACAAGTTAACAATATTTATAAATGTGATATCCTATCCTAACTATATAATATATATATAATATATATATAATATAATATAATATAAATAATTAATATATATATTATATTAATATTATAAATGCGAAAGTAAGTTTGTTTGTTAGCTTTTCACGCCTAAACTATTGAACCGATCATCCTGAAATTTTACATATACGTTTTCAAGGAGTACAGAAACGAGAGCGGGAGAGGTCATTTGATGATTACCCAACTAAAAAAAAAGGAAAAAAACAAAGGGGTACAGAAACGGATATAGGGTACCTGTCATCCCGAAGAAAAGTACTGTTCGCGAGGAAAACAACAATAACGTCCTTATGATAATATATGGCGCTACGTGTCTTTCGAATCATGATTGAATTATATTATTACAGAAACTTTTGTAGTGCGTTAAGAGCTTTTTTTGTCTTTAGTACCTTTTTATTATTTTTAATTTAAGTACATTTTGTGAGTCTAGAGTGTCGATAGACCGATTTTTCATCCTCCTAAATATAATTCCCCGAACAACCCGATTTGATTGTCAAATTCTAAATTAACGCGAGCGAAGCTGCGGGCAATAGCTAGTGACAATATAAACATACTTTATCGCAAAGAGTAAACAAAAACTGTCATTGACAAAGCACGAATAAGCAAAATCTGTTTTAAATTGCTGGACATGTCACTTGGTCATACGCGTCTGTCCACGTGTACTAATGCCTTCGCAGCCAGCAACAACTGACAACCTTGGAGCGTTGCGTTGAACTTAATGCACAGCCACATAAATATGTATGAATTCGGATGACTTGACTAAGGTCGTGCGAAGAAGGATATGTTAAAAGCGAGCTTTTAAAATGGCAGCTGGAATAAAAAATGGCGGACCTATTGTTTTATTGTGCTAAGTAAGGATTTACGAGTAATGGTGATTTTTAGGGGATAAAGCTCGTAGTTAAGTGCTTTAGCATAACGTCACTTTGAGACAACAAAGGCGTTGAGGAAAATAGCTAGTCCACCGTATTTTTCACCTTGTTAAAACTGTTTTCTTTCAACTAAGACTTGTTTTGACTGCGCCGTGCCAGGGAAATTATGCGAAAATGTAAATGTGTGAATTGTACATTGGACCATAAAATACATAGCAAATAAAAAGTAGGTTGAGTGCTAGATAAGATAATACAATATGTAGCTACTGAATGTAGTTAGTGTTTCAACTACATTTACATACTAGACAATTAATACACAAAAGCAATACCATTATTCTGTTGTGCATTTAATTCAAGATGCCAACATAATAATGAATTCAATAAAATGTTAATATTTGCTATGTTCGCAGCAAAATTCTTAATTGATATGCAAAGTAAAAATATGGCTGAAAACCGTTCAAAATATTGACAAAACACTTTGCTCTGCAAACACTTTTATTTTCCACCGTCCATTTTTTATAGATCAGTGGCCCCGTTTTTAATTACTTTTTCATCAAAAAGGGTTCCACTTGATGGATCGCTTTTTCAAAATGTTACATTGAAATTATGTTAATAAAAACCCGCAATAAAATTGATAATTCCCGTGTTTAATTTTTTATAGCCGCAGAATAGGGTTTGCTCTATCCAGCCTGTTTGCCGCAATGCAATGCCTTTACAACTTCGCATTCTTCAGCCTAATTTGTAAAATAAATATTGCCCTCATAAATAATTTAACTCCGATATATATCATTACGCTTTTAATAAAGAAGTGTTGCCGCCTGCGGAGGTACAGTTTTTATTTATTCCCTCGCTCTCGCCAAGAAAAAATAAATTATATTAATATGAATGGAAAAGGTCTTACGCTCATAATTTTCGATTTAAATGCTGGCCCACGTATTTTACACTTTTGCTGTTTTAGAACGATTGGCCACAGTACATTTCCAAGCTGATCTTGTATGAATGAAAGTCTGTATTTCCGGTTGTTGCAAGATAAAAGAGAACGATTCACCACGGTGTTCATAGCAAAAGAGCTAGTAATTTTCTACGTGTGCAGTATTATTAAATCCGACGTGTTGGAGCTGCTTGTTCCGTAAAGTTCCTTCACACAATGGGCCACGTTGGACACACTTCAGCGTCCATCACTCCATTTGTTAACAAAAGAGCCATTAAAGTAGTTAGTCGTCCGGTAATGGATGTTGAAACGTGTCCAACAAACGAGCCATTATGTACAGAAGTCCTGAGAGAACACCGAGCGTAACTACCATATACTGTATTGTATTATCTTTATATAGACGATATTTAAGTCTAAGATAAAAGAAAAATGGATACCAAACAGCCTGCCGAAAGTAAGTAGCCGTATCATAAATTCATAACCAATTTCTTATGTTGAATATCTACTTAGTACACAGCCAGCAAACATTATTTATTCAGCAATAATAAAAAGAAAGAAAAAATATCAAAGACACAGAGAGCCACTAAAACCAACAAACTGAACATAAAGTAAAAATAACTTTTTTTAGTGGAGCCGCCATCAAAGAGATTACAGAACAAAAAAATGTGCGGCGTCATGACATGACTGTTGGGAAAAATGTGCTGTGATGTTAATCCTCTGGGCTTCGTTAGCTCTGCTGTGGCCACAGGTTCTTGCGCAAGCTTTCATATTATCGGGAATCAGCGATTTTTGATTATGTTGCTTTTTTCTGTACTTACGTGGGCTTTTAATTCCGTTAAAGAGTTTTCAAAGTTAAAATTACTGCGGAGTTCAATAAACTTCTTGTTATTATTTTTTTGCCATACAGCGGGGATTACTGTAAAGAGCGTGAATTAGAACAGTTAATTGTGCCGTTAAATAAGACAATCCAAAGTGTAATTACTACAGTAAGTAGTTATTTACTTAATAATAGTGTAGCTTAGCTTCTTCAGTATGAAAATGAGATTAATTATTCGGTATACACTGCAGTTTTTATTGTAAACTTTGAAACTTAAAATTAAACGTGTGGTTAGAAAATTTCAAATTCACAATCTTAAACACCGTCTAACAATATTTAAAGTGCGACAAATACGCTTATTCAAGTCACGAGAAAGTGCTATTTGACTTTTGTCGCACCGTACAATGGACACGCTCACCCCCTTACAACAAAATACTACAAATTACTCATTAATTGCAGCCTATTTAAACTTTAACACCTTGACGTAACGTTTAAATTCCTTTGACGCGATGATAAATTGAATTTTGTTTTGTTTCTAAACTTTGTATGCAGTTTACATAGTCCTTATACCTTGATCCTAAGGTAGAAAATTGATTGATTTCTTTGTTATTGTAAGTTCGTTGCATTCCTATAGAGCTTGAAAGGGGGAGTCTCGGTTTAATTGATAAACACATAGGGTGAGTGCTCCAGTAGTGCGGGACACTTGTTCGTGTTATTCCGTAGTGCTTAGGGAGTGTTCACCTGTTATCGGCTTTCAAGGTCGGAATTTAAAATAATGCTGGTGATAAAATGTTGTAAATAGAGAGAACTCTTTTTATTTATTAATTCAGCTTGCAATTATTTTATAGGAGTTCTTGGAAATAGTCAATTGTTAACTCGTTAGCCTACTTCAATAAGAAAGTAAATGTTTTTGGAAATATTTGGCCAGAAGAAGTTAAGTTAGTAAGTAATCATATAATGGCTTGACATCAGTTTTTCAACGCTTGTTTTTCCTACCCATACCCTCAATACACATCGTAAATTGGCAGTTAATAATTCCTCTTCTTGTGAAAAAAAGTTCAGATATTTTTTACCCTTTAAACTAAACCCTGTCATTCCGTGGGAAAATATTCTTAAAAAAATAATTAAAATAAAATAAGCATTATGTAAACAGCATCATCCTTATAAAGGCTCCCGCAGACAGGCGCGACGCGACTCTTGTAGAACAATTTCCATGAAGTTTTCATAGAAATTGTTTTACAGAGTTGCGTCGCGTCTGTTTGTGGGAGCCTTAAGTCTAATAACTTCACATGAGATAAACTATACATTCCCCTGCTATGCATAGTGTCTCCTGTCTGTTAATAGTGTTAACCCCCCATCGCTCGCTCCGTACGCATGGCTTTTAAGGATCGACGATGATTGTTGTATTGGGGCCATTCAATTATTACGTAAGCATAATTTAAGTAATTTTTAACCGCCCCCCCCTTTAGCAAAGCTCTTACCCCCCCCCCTCCTATGCTTACGTAAACATTGGTATTTTTTTTAATAAATCTGTTCCGGTTTCTTTATCGTTATTCATTAGTCTAGAAATACGGAATTTAGAGACTATTGAATGCCCATTTAAGTAATTTCCTTACTTGAGTTCTTTCTAACCTAAGCATAAAACACCGCTTGAGAGCGAGTAATTAATATCAATTATTTTGCGGAATCCCTGAACATAATTTTCGCTTTCGAGCATAGACAAGTAGGGTTGCCATATTTGTTCAAATCAGAATCAGTAAATTTTGCAGAAAAATCAGAAAAAGTAAATAAATAAGTATTGCTGACGTAATCCAGACCCCCGTCCCCCATGTCATCAAAAATAAACAAAGCAAAGACCCCCCACCCCCTTTGGTGCTTACGTAATACTTAATGGTCCTTTTACAAGTTCAGAAGTCCAGAGAAGGTAAAAACTGGACAATACATAATACATTAAAGTATTGCTCTGTTCAAGGGATTATCTCAGTGTGAGACTCCAAAGGAGGTATAGTTATGACCGAATCTTGTGAACTCTGAGAAAAACTGACACGGACACAGGTACAAGTAGATTTATTATGGCCAGTTTAATTCTTGTAGTGAGAAACGAATATGTGTATAACAGGAGATCTATTACTTAAATAAAAAGAGAATAAGTTTACAATTTTGACTTCTTTTGGCAATCAGCACATTCAATCATAATCAGAAGGATTTTGAAGGAAAATTTTCCTAATCCATTGCTTCAAATGTGTGAAACATGCGTCAGCTCGACAACGTACCTACCGCAATGAATGTTTTCTTTTTAGTTTCATAATAATTTGTAACGTGACGATAATTATTATCGTGGACGGCCACGTCCACGTTCATAAAACGTATGGACATACGTGCACGTTATAACTTTATGGTGGACGGAAATTTAAAAGCGTCTTCATATAATTTTCATATATTTTACTTCCCAGTGTTATTGTGTTGCTGTGACGTGGACGTGGACGGCCACGATAATATCGTCACGTTTGACATTATAAAAGCGCAAATTGCCATTACGCATTACCCCGCTGATACTTAATGAAACACAGCTCTCTGCAGTTTATTAAATCAATTAATTCCTTACTGCTATCTACATAACATAGGACACTCTAGTACCTCAGAGGCAGACATTTTTAATACAAATAAAAAATGAACAAAATATTTTCCTATTCATAAAGTTTAAAAAAAAATCCTGCGTGCTCGCCATTCGCGCCACCCTACGAATTTCATTAAAAAATATATCTACATACAACATATGTTTGTGTGTGTGTACATAGTTATGTTATGTACGGAATCCTCTCTTTGTTAGTAGGGACAAACAATTGAAGTAAAACCCGGTCTGCTGGCCTTTGTGTGACGTTATATCCAATGAACTTACATAGAGCTTTATTTGGTAGGATTTTAATGTTTTTTTCCTTCTGATTTTGGGTGTTTGTACGGAAATTGTGGTATGAAGATAGATCATGGGTAAAATGACTGAAACTTGCATTTAGCAAGATAGTAAAAAGGTAAATGATAAATGATAAATGATTTTATTTCTGTAAGTAGGTTTGAACAAACACTTTTACACGTCAATCATATTTTAAAAACTAGATGAGGTCGGCGTTTCTTATCTGACTACTCTGAGAAGAAAGGCCGAAACAAACTCAGAGGTCACAGTCTCTTTTAAAGTCCAGACATAATCTTGGTCAGATCATGTGAAGACCATGTAGATTTGTGTCTGAAATGGTCTTTTGAGGAAAAACCACACATATTGAGTGGACCTGTCCAGTCAGTGCACGCAATTATCAGTAATCGTGTAGCTCAACTCAGAACTTAAGGAGCTCAACGATTCGACGAACAATACCAAAGAAAAGACATTTGGGTAGGCCACAAAAATTACTCAAACTGCCAGACCATTATTAAAATTAACTGAAGAGAAAAAAAAAAGCAAGGTAGGTAGGTAACTAAGTAAGAATAAGAATAAGAATAATTAATTGGTTGGTTGGTGGTAATTGGCCTACTGTAACTGGAATATTTAACATAGTTATTACAACAGTGTTCTCCAAACTAGGCAGCGGCTGTATCTTGTAGTCAAGGTCGCCAAGGAGTATGTAAGGATCGTAGCAGGTGGTGTTCTGTAGTTTCTGCCTACCCCATGGGAAGAAAGCGTGAGTTTATACAGCATGGCAGGGACATCGACCCGCAAACTGAAACCACGAAGTCAGCACATGATTCTAGAGCTCCTAGCGTTAGACAACAATAAATTATAGGCAACAATGTCAAACTTTTAACGTTTTAAGTACGAGGCTTTTGGCTACTTTTTATTAGTGTATGTATTTTGTCTACAATAGTTTTTGTATTGTGCGTGTTGTTTGTGCAGAATAAACAATTTTTAAATTTTCTTTTTCGTTGAAATTTTTAGTCTGTTATAAAAAAAAAAAACATCTGTTTAATAGAAACTGCAATCAATACCTACGCGGTCAAAATGTATGGGAGAGTAATTTTTTTGAAAGGTTCTGAATCATGTACTGATTTCATGGTATAAGGTTGTGCGTCGATCTTTGTGCCACCCTGTATATGTTTGTAAATAGTAAAAAATCGAATAGATTTGTAGTCACTTTGCATTTCTCATCGGAATAATCCTTAAAAAAAAGTCTTAAATTTAAGAGGTCTTTAGTTTTAACCGGAAAATTCAGAATTATCTAACTAATACTAAACTTCAGATATAATAAGTAAGTACTCTAGAAACGCATTAAATATTAACACAATGTTTTTAAAACCAAAATGTTCACTAACCAACAAAGCGAAAATAGGAAGTGGGTCAACGAGTGACATACTTGTAAGATTGACATCATTAATAATCAATTATTTATTCGCCCTACTTTTAGTAATAACAGTGGGTAAGTGACAGGGCCAAAGACAACATTTAGGTTGGTGACGCCGACGTCAACGTCGAGTGTCATTATGGATATACCTACAGGGTGTTTTGGTAATAATCGTTTTATGGAATGTTTTTCGAGATTATCTTGAAAATGGGATGACTAGGTGTATGAGTATGTTTGGTAAAGTTATTTGTCTCGATCATCTACATCTTCTCTGTAAGCGATGATATCGTTTTACAAAAAAACATTTCATACACACATATATACACATTCATAAACCACTACTTGATATGTAAATAAACGTGACAGGAAATTATTAAAACATCATCAATATAAACTAAGTGGAAAAAATACGCAGTATTAAGGATAACTCAAAAACTACTGGACAGAACTTGATCAAATTTGAATGGGACGATACGTGAAGTACCAGCTTTCAAGTAAAAGAAGAATCATCCAAATCGGTTCACCCAGAAAAAAGTTCTGAGCTAACGCAATTAAAAAAAAAAAAAAAAAAACTGTCGAATTGAAAACCTCCTCCTTTTTCGAAAGTCGGTTAAAAATACCTTGTATGAATATTGTTTTTTAGTGTGTTGGAATTCAGGTGGTTTAAAAATAGAATGATGGCATGAATTTCGACGAAGTACAATTAATTAATATTTAATTATGTAACACAGCCAGTCTCAATTTTTTCTGGAAGCTAGTCTTTTGTCGTCCAAAATAATATCACTAAGAAGCAAATCTTTTCTTTTTTAATTTCTAACATTTTGTTGTTTCCAGCTACATACGATGCTTAGACAAACAAGTAAATACTCGGCAAAGTGCTGAAGTGAAGTTAAGTAGGCTTACGTTCTACTTTAACGTTTTTTGGCGAGTACAGCGACAAGGGATTTGTCTAAAAGTTTCCCAGTAAAATGGGAAAAGAAAAGAAAAAATCCGTTCAGGAAATTCTATAAAAAAATATTACGGACAATTTTAAAGCAAAGTGGGTTTAGGTGCAAACGATGAAATCGTGAAATAATTTTGAACGAAAATAGACGCTGAAAATGTTTAGGAGATATGAATCCTGGGTTCGCATAGAGTGGCCAGATTGTTATAGGATATAATAAAATCACAACAACCAAGGGGAAGAATCCCCATGGGTTCCGTGGGAGCAATAAAGATGTTGATCGTAATACTATCTTATATCGCGATCTATAAACGCTATATTTTATTAGATTTCACACCTCTGTTACTACACCTACGGGAAAACATCGATTTTACTGTCCAAATGCAGTTACTTAAATATTGATCAAAATTGAACCTTAAAACATACACGGTAAGGTGAAATTGAAACAACCCAGTTTCGGCTCTGTGCTGTAGTAACTTCACCTAGTATGGTGGGGTCCGCGCACTATATTATATTATCAGACTAGCTGCTGCCCGCGGCATCGCCCGCGTGGATGTCAGAAATTATTCAACGGGACCGTGCTGCCGGTACAAAAAGTACCCTATGTTACTCATTATAACATCAGCTATATGCCAGTGAAAGTCCCGTCAAAATCGGTCCAGCCGTTTCGGGGGTTACCCGGAACAAACAGACAGACAGACACAAATTTAAAAAAAATGTATTTTGTTATAAGTCCCGTATATACTTTCATATGCATTTAGTAAAAAGCTGTTATTTTGACATTACAAACAGACACTTCAATTTTATTTCTTTGTATAGAGTATAGATATTGGAATTAAATCATATGGATTTACAGTAGCCTCTGCCTACACACTGATAAGATAATATGATAACAACTGTAAAGCCTTCCATCTAAAGGTCAACAAGAATGTTATTTGTTATAAGTAGGTCTGCTGATAATATGGCCAGGCAATCTATTCAGGAAAAAGAGAAACTGAATAACACGCAAAACAAAAATTTTACGCAATGAAACTAATTTATACGTTTAGGAACTATTCTGACCAGGCAGGGAGATCCAGACTGACTCTTTTCACCACGGGGATCACTAGGAAAAAATAACAGACTTCCAAAAAAAAAACACAAAAAAAGTGAAATGTAACCTTAATTTCGGAAGTCGGTGTCTTTGGTTTTATATTTTCGTTTTTTGCCACCGTCTTCCGAAATTAAAATAATTTTTCACCTTTTTTGTGTTTTTTTTTTATGGAAGTCGGTTGTGTTTTTTGTAAAAAAGTTTAAATTTTTCACTTGTTAGTTGTGGTAACCTACCCCACACAAAATCGTATATCGCTTGATATGCAAAAAACAGTGATAAGAAATTATTAAAATATCATCAATATAAACTAAGTGGAAAAGCAACTCAAAAACTACTGGTCAGAATTTGATCAAATTTATATGGGAGCACATGAGAAGCACCAGCTTTCAAATAAAAAAAGAATCATCCAAATCGATTCACCCAGAAAAAAGTCCTGAGCTAACACACATTTAAAAAAAAAACAGTCGAATTGAGAACCTCCTCCTTTTTTTGAAGTCGTTTAAAAATATGGAAATAACGCTACATAATATAAAACTAAGTAAACCTTTCCAATACATGGATGAACAACACGTCTTATGGGCGTTAAATGTTACTAATATCCTTCAAATTGGAACCCAGCAACGCTTAACGCCAAAAATAGATATGCCGTAATACTACCCCGGGGCAAAGTTACACAAGGATCTCAACTAAAGGTTATAAATAAACCAAACACACAGGCCTTACAACTTTACCCCATTAGTATTGTAACAATACACAACAACACGATTACAAGGTAATAATGCGTAATGATAAGAAAGGCCTTGGCGTAGTTTGGACTACTAACAAAATTACGTAATGGTGGGGTACCGTAAAACGGGGTGAATAGGAACGCAGAGCTGAATCGTAACGAAACTTTAAAAGGGATTTTAACATTGAAGTAATATAGTTTGTTGGCGAAAAGGAATCTAATGTGTTTACTATATTATAATTAACGATTAAGTGTACTTGTTGGCAACTAATTATATTATTTCAATGTTAAAATCGCTTTTAAAGTTTCGTTCCGATTCACCCCTGTATCTTCACTCCATTTGACGATATTTGCGATTGTAAAGGGTAGCTTTTGAACTATCATGTCATGGTTTTAATGTTTGTAAGGCTTGATATTCATGTGAAGACAATTATTGAGCAATATTATCTTGATAAAAGATAGAAGGAAAGATATATCGAAAATATAGCTTCTGCTCGCGGCTTCGCCCGCGTAGATGCCGGAAATTATCCCACCGGAACGTGCTACCGGGACAAAAAGTTAAGCTTTGTTCTTCCCCAGGATGCCATCTATCTCCTTGCCAAATTTTATCGAAATCCGTTCAGTGGTTTAGGCGTAAAACGGTAACATACAGACAGAGTTACTTTCGAATTTATAATATTAGTATAGATATATAATCATCTTGTATTATACTACTGCAGGGCAAAAGCCTTCCTTTATTTTTTCAGTCAACTCGATCCTGAGCCAATATGGACCAATCCCTCCTATACGCGTTAGTTCGTCGCGCCATCTACGCCTGGGTCTTCCGCGATCCCGTTGGACGTTTTCTGAAACACATGCTGTGGTGGCCCTAGCCCACACAGCACTAGTGTTTTAAACATGGATAAATCCCTCGAAAATGTGTCTCACTTGGCCTCAGTATCCAAAAGCCTAAAAGCCTCTCAGATCAGTAAATCCGCTGTCTTTTTTGCGTTAGATTTTTTTAAATGTAAGTGTATAGAGTTTATTTATACTATTTTATTTACAGCGTTTACTGGAGACATCACGTCTTTTCTGTAAGTGATATTGACTTGCGACACGGACTTTTGTCGTCTGCGATTAATCGCACAGTGAGTATTCGTCTTTATCTCCACGCAATTTTGATATACGACTAGCGTGATATTAAATTTTATACTCGAATATGACTATGAAAAGCTACTATATTTGGGACGCTTCAGTGCGGTTAACATCATAAAATATTAGCTTGATTTGTGGTCCTACTTTTTATAGGATAATGAAAATAAATGGTTTACTATGCTAGCTGTTTAATGGTTTCATTTTAGGATTTTTTATGGGTTACATTTGGGAAAAATCTAGATTTATACGGTATTAGTAATTTTCCCCTAGCTTTGGTAGATTTTGACTATACACGGTGATTTACTCGGAGTAAATATATGTCCCTTGTCGTGGTAGATTCTGAATATATAGGATGATTTATTCAGTGCAAATAACATTCGCCAGCCTTAGTAGATTCTGACCTGACCATATATGTTGATTAGTTTTCACTTGTCACTTCAGTTTAATGCTAATAGTATTTCCTGACTTCAACTCACGCGGCCGGCAAAAGGGTTGGCGGCACGTAATTGGATTATAGTGTCAAAAAAATCTCAGTGATAGCAGGGGATTCGATTTGTGCTGCCCCATAAATGGCTGTGGGCTCACCCCCTGTCCCCTGAGACCACTTCGATGACACGGTGATTCATAAACCTTCTACTTGTCCTGGATAAATATTTTATCCGGTTTCCCTTTGTATTTCCGGTGAGAAGTAATGTAAGTAGGTGCATTGAATAGTAGGTAAAAATCTATGAAATAATTATTTAAGTAATTACCACGTAAACAATCCTACTTTTAGAAAAATAAGATTGAAGGCATTGAAAAATAAAACCATTGAAAAAAAAGCATTGAAAAAAATCACACAAAGCCCGGCTTGCTATTTCAACCCAAAAAATAAAAAAACAAACATGAAAGTTTACAAATGTTCAGAGTTTCATATTCGTATTGAAACAAACAGATTGGCTCGTTAAAACTTTTTGTCGGTACAGTTGGCAACAAAAATAAGTACCTAGGCTACTACGTAACAACATCCGCTGTTTTTGCTGTCCATACGGAACAGTATTATACTGTAATGATCGTCTGAGGGCAATCTCGAGGGATGGAGGATCTTTTTGCACGAAATTGCATAAGAAAATGTAATGTGTTTTTTATCTGACGCTACGTCTACATTGGCAAGATAATGCAGTTCGTTGTTAGGGATTACGTCAGAGTTTTCTTTATAAAATGAAGCTTTTTCGAGCGATGAAGCGGGAGATTTGATGCCGGGATCTAGTGAGACACTTGGAGATGAAGCTTTGAGGTTATCGTTTGTGCAAAAGAGTTGCCTGTTGAAGCGATTTATTTCAGTTTTACTGCACATGCACAGCACCCGTTCACAAATTACCTACTTAGGTACCTACTTAATATGCCAATGAAAATCTACGATCTTTGGATTCGCATGACTATGACAAAATATGGATATAATGGAAATTCTTATAAAATTGTGGCGCACCCTGGGCAGTCAGCCCCACTTCCACCTTACTGACTGACTAAAATAATTTGATGCATGAGGGAAAGAACATACGATTTAGGTACGGAAGGAACGACCATACGATACGATACGTCCCACCGTACGCGAGTCTAGGTTTCTGAATTTGAGTAAATACTTCATACGTACTCGGAACAGGTATTTGTACCGAATATTCTACGATTCTCGTACTAGTACGAAAATGGTCTTGTATGGCACACCTCTATTTTTACTACAACATGATTACATGACCCACGCTGTTCTACCCATGCGGGTCTATTAACTGCTCCCAAATTACGAAGTTTATTTAAAAAAAAGTATGTTTTTTTTTAATTTTTACTTTATTCTTTGACATAAGTAATCTGCTCATTATTAGACATTATATACCTCCAATTCTTTTTCAAATCTTTACTTATGACTTTTGTAGACAGGATTTTAATTCAGATTTGTTACAATTGTAATGGCAATGGCATTTGGTTTAAATAGGCTTTTATTTTTATATAGATTCTTCTATATTTTGTGAATGTGAGAAATTTGTAGGCTTAACTTGTAGACTTGTAGATTTGTAGACCTTTTTATATTTTGTTGAGTGCCTGTTATTTGTTGACAGGCCTACACTGTCCTCCCATACCTATCAACACTGTAATTTGAAACATTGTAAAAGCCCCTTATTTTTAAAAGAGTAACCGTGGAGTTTCTTGCCGGCTCTTCTCCATAGGAAACAACCAATTAGAACCGTGCACCTAGCTTCTGACTTTTCATAAGTGCCCATGTAGGTTTATGTGAAATAAAATATTTTGATTTGATTTGATTGTTCGTGCCAAAACGAGAGCAGAATGAATTAAAACGAAAACTTGTTAAAATACATTACATTCATTCATATTCCTCGTTATAAACACATTTACGTAACGAACATCACAAAGACACAAATCGCAATAAATTGCACGAATAATGTCCTTCGCACGTTTTGTGTTGCATCTTCAAAGGATGCGCGGAGGATGTTACGTCACAGCTTGTATTGCGCTTTTTATGCCGCACCGGATGGGCAGGACTGCAGGACCCGTGGGAGGCGGCATGATATATGTGTTCAGCTTGTTGGGACTTGAAGGTTGTGGAGTTACGAGTATTGTAAAGGTGAAGTAGTGTGTATGTTATCTGATAAGGATGGTTTGATTTTGGAGATAAGATTGGGCTTTTTTGGGTTTTTTCTGGGCTCTAGTGCTTAAATAATTGTGCTATAGCCATCTTGACCTACTAGTAATTACGTGACTTATTTTTGTCGATAAGATCGTCAGCAGGGACTGGTCATCTCTTAGCTGCCACGGCTCATTTTAATTTAATATTTGAATTGATTATGTCTTTTTATTAGGGACGCTTTTAACGATCTGCATCGTTCTCACATGCATAATTTCCACATGAATGAAGTAACCAATATTTTGTAACCATATTTTGATTTAAAAGAGTGTCCGTGGAGTTTCTTACCCGTTCTTCTCCATAGGTACCTACTACACTTTGGAATGGGCAACTAGCTTCATCTTTCTGACTGACCGACCCCTTGACAATTCAAAAGTGCCTGTTATTGGTTTATTTGAAATCAATGCTTTGAGTTTGGGAAGTATTATAACCGCAAGAAGCAATACCTATTTATTATTTTGGAATAGTGCTGTATCCATTATTAATTTGTTTATGAATAATCTATACCTACCTACTGTAACTACCTATTTACACTATGGATAAAAATAAATACAAAAACAAGAGGACACTTAGGCGTTGAATTATTATTTAAACAAACTTATCTAATTGATTATAGAATGATCTATTTTTTATGAAATAACACGCTTTTTAAAACCGTGTGTTTTGGTTGTATCTTCCAGAGCAAAAAACCTGTTTTCTTAAAAAAAATACAATACAACCACACCATGCAAATGTTTACCACCCCTGAAACCCATCAACCCTGTACAATTGTACATCTGTAGAGATATGTACAAGAATAACAAAAACCCTTTTCCTAGTAATACAATGAATACCTTATCGCAACAGTAGGTACCTCCCACCCCCCCCCTTCTTATGAAGCAAGAAAACTTTAATAAGAAATAAGAATGCTGAGTGAAACGGAAATGAAGAGAATACATCTTTTTATCTTTTGTAGTCGAAGTCAAGCCACCTCTATTCAAGATGAACAATATGAAGGAACCTGCACTTTTCTAGGCCATTGGAGCTCTGTAGTGAATAATAGGGATGTGTATTGGCATCTTTATAAAGCTGAAATTAGCGCAATATTCGCACTCAATGACTACATGTCTCTCATTGTGCTGTTGGCGCCTGTATCATTTTGACATAACACTTCTCGGCTTATTTTTATTATTAATCTTTTATTTTGAATTGTTTCTTTCACGGAACAGATAATTTATCTGTTCCGTGGTTTCTTTTTTTTTTTTTTCGTTTTTCTCGCATATAGAAGCAACAAGAATAATGTACCCAGGATTTTGTAATATCTTGATTTAAAAAGAGTGTCCTTGGAGTTTCTTGCCCGTTCTTCTCCATAGAGATCTACGTTTCGGAATGGGCAACTAGCTTCAACTTTCTGACTAACTGACCGACTCTTTGACAATTCAAAAGTGCCTGTAAATGGTTTAATTGAATTAAATGCTTTGAGTTTTGAGTTTTGAGACTCTTTTTGTTGAAGATTTCATTATAATATACAGAAACGTACAGTTTACCTACATTATACTTAAGTATTTACTAACCATCAATTATGCACAGACAGAAGATCTATTTGTTGTCTGCAAATAGAAACGCTAACATGCCATTTTACTTTTATTTACCTAAGTTTTATTTTAGTTGTAACTTTATACTCATTGTTAATTTATTACATTATGTGTTTATGCACTTTCTAGCCCGAAGCACAGGTTCAACCTAGTTCAGGCAAATTAGCAACTGTGCTCTATTTTAATTGTTAAGGTATTTATTGTAAATGTGTCCCTCTTATAAATAAACGTTTTTTTAAGCTATTGCATAGCTTTTATCGCGAGCTTTGAGCGCGGCGACCGAATCAAGAAATTCCGTAACGAAAATAAAACCTAATACCCCCCGCCTACCATGTAGCTCGGCCGAGCGTTCGCTTAACGTGTATGTATATGGTACGACTGTACTTGTATTAATATCAAAGACAAAAAAATACTGCGTAAATAAAGAATAAATAAAAAAATAATTGTATAAGTTGATAAAAAATGCTATGCTTTACCGCGGCAGTTCCCGAGTGCCACACGTGTTTTTTTTTTTTAATTATTATATATAATAAGTATCTACATCAACGGTGCCCTCAAAGGTGCAAAAGGTCCTTCAAACAGGCGCGA
Organism: Dryobotodes eremita; assembly: GCA_917490735.1. Classification (NCBI taxonomy): domain Eukaryota; kingdom Metazoa; phylum Arthropoda; class Insecta; order Lepidoptera; family Noctuidae; genus Dryobotodes; species Dryobotodes eremita. The sequence goes on along the minus strand of OU823254.1, from coordinate 2,678,438 downwards.
CAAGCGAAGCGAATCGCACGCGAAATAAAGGCACCGCTCGTCGCGCGACATGCGGTGCCTTTGTGGTCTTGTCGCGTCCTGTGTCGCGCCTGTTTTTAATTCGCTGCCCCAAAGAATGTAATATACTTAGGTAGATGTGTGAATTAGAATGCGTAAGGTTGTTTTGTACCTACTGTTTGTGGTATCTATGTATTATTATACCAATATATTTATTTTAAGGAGTATGTCATAATTGGAGAATAAATTTTTTTTCATATCGCTCATTTGGAGAAACAACGACGTAAATGTAATTTTTCCCAAATTGAATTGTCGATATATATTGTGCTCGAAAAAATGTTCAGAGGAGCAGAGGCGTGAAATATTTAGCGTGAAATATTTAATATGGTTTTGGGATTTATAAACATTTCAGAACGAGACGGTAACAGATAAAAAAAAAACGGCTTTAAATCACTCTCCTGTAAAATTTTAAAAGCAGTAGTTACGTCGATGTTTCTCCAAATGAGCGATATGTAAAATATCTAGTTTTCATACATACATCCTAATCTATAAATATCGAAAGTTGAGCAGTTTTTAAAGCCGCTGACATAAAGAGTTAGGCCCACTTGCATCACAAATCATTAAACACGCGTTTACCGTTAAACGTATTTAAAACATCATTATGTTTCCGAAACAACGATGTTTTAAATTCGTTCGTGTTAAATGATTTGTGATGCAAGCGGGACTTAGAGAGTAATCAAGCTGTGAATGAAGTGTGTGCGAATAATTAATTTCACGAGATGTATCCAGTAGTATCTAGGTACTCAGAATTATTCACAAAGGTGAAATAACTTGATTATTCAATACTCAATAATATTAAGGAATGCAATAAATATATTATATTTATTGCATTTCGCAATATATTGACACGATGTGAACTAAGGTGGTAGGTTATAGACTGTATTACTGAAATTCGAAGTTTAAAATATCGATGTATTTAATTGAGAATGTTCATAATCGCGATGTACGGAACTTCGAAAGAATGTCTATTCAAACTTCGAAGTTCAGCATGACATTCTTTCGAAGTTCCGTACATCGCGATTATGAACATTCTCAATTAAATACATCGATATTTTAAACTCCGAAGTTCAGACGTACCTACAGTCTAGGTTATACAAAGACATCATCATTGTGGACCCTGTGGGGCACAGCAATATAGTAGGTAAGTTAGGAGTAGGAAAATTCCTTATCAGCGGGGTAATTGCGTAACAAACTAACAGTAGGAATAGCTTTCATTTTGACAGTTCAACAACATTCATTGCGTTATTTACGTTGTTGAGCAGACAAATGTCTCGAACATATGAAGCAATGGATAAGCAATAGGCTTCAAAATTATTCAGATTGTGACAGATAGTGTGTTACGCAATTAGGTCAAAGAATCACGCAGGAAACAAATTATAAACTATAAAACCATCTCAGGTTCTCAACTTCACTCCATTGACTCAAAAGAGGTCAGTAAATAAGATCGGAACGGTATTCACTAATGAAATCAATTAACTGTGAGTAGATAAACAGTGCTTCGATAGTGCACTTTCCTTGTAATTAATTATTTAATGAGTATCGTGTTACATAGCGGGCTTTTAGCCGACTGTGACGCGAGATAAGTGAGTTATGGTTGTGGCACACGGATAGGTAATGTGTGTAAGTATGATATGAGAATTTATTTGATCATAATTCCGAAAATTGGACGTAGTTAAACGAAAAGGATCCAACCCGCAAATGGCCAAAAATTTATTGTGTATACCAAAACACTCTATGTAGTTAAAACTTCAAGCCAAGCCCATCGAGTTTGGGTTCGTTTGATTTGTCTTGATACGTACTCTAGTTTTAAATAATAATAAAAAATATGTAAAGTAGATAGAAATTACTAAACTAGTTATTTAACATCATATTGACATCATTAATACTAAAAAGTAAAAAAATTATAAAGGTTTTTTTTTTTTAAACAAGGTTTTTGTTGTTATTTCAAAATAATTACTAATTATTTTTAATTAACAACTAATAAAAGATTGTTTTTAATAAAAAACATTATTTTTCCTTAATTTAATAATAAAACATTAACATGCACTAATACTATACTACTATTACTAATACTACTATACTACTAATACTATACTAGGTACCTAGCAAACAGATTAAAAAAAAAAAGGTATAAGTATTGTTTTCATGTAGGTAGGTACTGTAAAGGTTATCTGCAAACCTCGACCTTATGTTGACCTCTCCTGTTGTTGTGCTGGCAGTAAAATAACTCTGGTTGCATTCAAACAGTCAAGCGAATTTAGAATGAGCTGTCAAATTGTTTCGAATTAGGTTTTTGTTTTCAAAAACGAGTGAAAAAATGGGCGCGTTCACGTAAACACGAACGCATGCAATAAACACAATAATTATAACGACTTATCATTCCACAACTTCCGTAAATCATTAAAATTGAAAATTAAGTCTCGCTTTAGTAAGGAGGTACATAATCAATATCATTAAATACCTACCTATGTTATCCCATAAATGTGTGAACCACGACATAATAATAATTGCAGCTAATTAGTTAAAGTAAAAAAAAAAAATAGGTATAGTGTAAATTGCTGTAAAAGTTTGGTTTTCAATATTTTAAGTAAATAGGTAATGGGAACCTATGAGAAATATCTCTTTTTTCTTGAATATTTCTTTTCCGTAATTACCTAATTACTAACCTTTGAATATCAATTAGTTTGTTGAACAATTTTAATATATTTTTTTTTAATATTTTTTCTAACAAACTTTATATTTAATACAGATAAATATAAAGTTTGTTAGAAAAAAAAATAAAAAAAAACATAAAAAAAAAACTTAATACTAGTTTGTAATGCTTTAGGATACCTACCAAATATAATCATATTCATAATACACTTTATCGAATAATCATATCAATAAAGTTATTCAGAATAAATAATCGTGACGTTATAATTGGATCAATACATCAATTTTTAATTGCGCAATTATATGTTAATGTTCAATTTAAATTAATGAAGTTATGAATTAATTGGCGTAAAAAATATTTTCCATTGTTTTATTATTCATGAACAAAAATATTATTACGGGTGGCAACAATGTGTGATATTAAAAAAGTGTAGTGATAACTCTTGAATAAAAGTCTCCATAGTGATGGAAAATCCCTTATATTTCTGTTTTTCGGCACTGATAAGTATCGTGAAAGCCATGTCTGCTCCATATGCGTGCCATAAGAATTTAACAGTCTGAAATTGTGCAAATGGGTCAGTTCTGTCAGAAGCAATCCTCATAGCTTAACAATTTCAACGAAATACCGCGAGCTGTCGATAACGTTAAGTGTCCAATTTGTTCGGATATTGGAAATTTATTATATTTAATTAATTGAGTCATGATAAAAGCAGACATTTTATTTCTGTCCACACAGAACAAACGCTACCTGCGGGGTAATTGCGTGACACACCTACAAAGGCAATGCCATTCATTTTGACAGTTCAACAACATTCATTGCGTTATTTACGTTGTTGAGCTGACGAATTTATCCTACTTAATATTATAAATGTGAAATTTTTTGAGGATGGCTGGTTGGATGGATGGATGGATGTTTGTTACTCTTTCACAGATAGTTTATAACCTGGATTAACACGTAGGATACTTTTTATCCCTGTAGTACGTTCCCGTGGGATAATTTCCAACATCCACGCGGGCGAAGCCGCGGGCAAAAGCCAGTCAAACATAATTATAAAGCATTGGACTGGGAATTTTCATCAAGATCCTTCGTATTGTGATTGAAACTATGTTACGCAATCGGGGTGCTGGCTAATTATCACTGATAAGTACAGAGGCGGTCACCAATAGTCCGTGGAGAGGAGCCTTAGGGCTTTGCGAAAAATAGCTATTGAGGAAATTCTCGAACAGAATGAGCACTTATGTCCGGCGAAATGCGATAGGCTGATGGATGACATGGTTTTAATACCACCCCTGCATATAATGATCAATATTGGCCACAGCGGCCACATTAGATCAACATTTCGACGAGTTTACTTTGGTGGATCTTGAGTACGAAAAGAGCGATGAAGTGGGTCGTTGTATGCAGGGGCCGTTATCCAAACAGGGAAAAGGAAGTACGCAAGCTATAGTAATTTATCATTCCCATTTTATACCTATATATAAGAGGAATGGAAAAATAAAGGAATGTGCACCTAGCTTGTGATGTCACATAAGTGCTCATAAAGGTTTATGTGAAATAAAATATTTTAAATTTGAATTGAATTTGAATCTCTAAAATAATGACTAAAATGTAATGTATTTTCTTTCTTTTTCTTTCAAAATAGTCTGTTAAAACCAGCTGTGCCCTACACAGGCCACTCCTTTGAAACAAAAGTAACCTACAACTTTTTTCAGGAATAGTTTATCGAAGCCAAACTCACCTTGACTGATTAAAACCAGTGTTAACTAATACTCGAGTACTGTTTACAGCGGGGTACCTAATTGCGTAACACACATAAAATGGCAATCGATGGCAATGCCTTTCATTTTGACAGTTCAGCCACGTTCATTGCGTTATTTACTTTGTTGAGCAGACGAATTTTTCAACCCTATGAAGCAATGGACTAGGAATTTCCTTCAAAAACCCTTGGAATGTTATTGAAAGTGTGTTAAGCAATTAGGATGCTGGACTAAGTTATGCCAAAATTCATGAACATAGTATTGGTCAATTATCTAAGAAAACGTTACAAACAGGTTGAACTTAGGTATGTTCAAGCTGTTTGTAACGTTTTTTTAGATAATTTAACATTTAAGAATAAAAACATCACTTTGGATAAATGTATGGCCCTAGTACACGTTTGCTGTAGAGAATATTTTAACTCCAATAGCTTTATTAGACTTCAAAAGGTCCGTTTAAGTAGCCACTAGCCACTTATCCATCAACACATAGTGAAGTGTGTCCATCTAACATGAGTTACTGGGGATGGGAACCATTAAAAGTCGAGCTGTGTTGTCAAAAATGGCGTCTAATTGGCGCGCATTTTGTTTTTTTTTCAAAGGCATTGACAGTAACTGCTCATACAGCGAAGTACAGGCCTTTGCAGGCCTATTCCGCCATCTACGGCATTTTTGAATTATGCTCAATTATCTTGATGTACTACATCTATTATATTACGTATATGGCACAAATACATAAGGAGCACATGTAGGTAATATATTCTTTATGGCAACTATAAATGTACTCAGAAAAATATTCTTGACCTCAAGTCACAATTATTCTGCACAATTATTTCGTAAATAGATGTCAACACATTATTTTGACAAAAATGTCGCCATAATTAAACGTTTTCGCGTAAGTAATTAACGAAGTTGAAATAACTTGTAAAATAACATATTCATAAAAAAGCCTTCCCGTTGACTTCCTCACATATTCTACGTGGCAGTTTTTTACGTTTCCAATTGCGAGCGAAATATTTCGTAAAATACTTTATAAGTAAGGAATGTTGGAAAAATTATACACAGCCAATTAAGCTTTTTTGCTATTGCAACAATTTTGTGATGTAAAAGGTTATTGTTTAGTGTAATACGAAGAAATATGTCCTTTAATCCTTTAAATATCAATTTGAAAAGTATACAAACAGTATACAACCATCAAACTGGACAACTTTCTCCATGGAACAAAACATCATAATCGCGAAAAAATTACCAACTGTCCCATACAAATCTACTCGACCCAAATTAAATTATCAACCGTCCCATACAAATCTACTCGACCCAAATGAAATTATCAACCGTCCCATACAAATCTACTCGACCCAAATGTATCGGACATTTGGTTCGAGTAGATTTGTATGGGACAGTTGATCATTTTTTCGTGATTACGATGTTCTTCCCATGTAGAAGGTATTCAGTTTGATGGTTTGTACCACACTACACCCTCAAATATTTATTTATTTATTTTTAAAGAAAGCTTACAGACTAATAACAATCTTGAATATCCTGCATAAGTTTTGACATATTTGCTAATTACACACCACACCTTTGTAATACATGCTGTATATATAAAATGTTTGGCACCTAGTCGTTTATTTTTAATATATAAAATTAATCTCGCATTTTAGAACGCAAACTATATTTAGCTCCATCCAACAAATTTCACGAAGTATCTTATAAAAGATTTTACTCAAAACAATTTAAAAAGAGATTGCTAATCCTCACGTTTTGTGCAAAAAAGCGAAGAAGAAAGTAAAAAAAAACCGTTTTCCCGCTCCGTAACGCTGAAAGCACTTTTAGTGAACCATGGAGATTATTTTTCTAGCGTAGATAAGTAAGAAAATAAAACAAGAAAGTTAGCACGACGGATAGTCAATAGAAAGACCGACAACGATTTTCCATCTTGAAGCTAGGTGGAAAGTTACAATGCCTTACGTATTTATTTTGCTAAAGGTACATCACTACAACATTATGTATAACGACAAAGCTGATGTTATTAATGTAGATTCCACCTATGTATGTATAAAATAGATATTGGGACTTACTCTAGATCCGATAAAAAAAAAGTTTATTTCAGTTAACATATCAAACTCAAACTCAAACCATTTATTTCAAAGAAACCATTTACAGGCACTTTTGAATTGTCAAAGAGTCCGTCAGTTAGTCAGAAAGTTGAAGCTAGTTGCCCATTCCAAAACGTAGATCTCTTTGGGGAAAAACAGGCAAGAAACTCCAAGGACACTCTTTTTAAATGAAGATACTACAAAATCCTGGGTACATTATTCTTGTTGCTTTTATATGCGAGAACAATGAAAAAAAAAAATTAAGAAACAATTCAAAATATAAGATTCAAAATAAAAATAAGCTGTGGCAGTTAAGAGATGACCAGTCGCAACCGACGGCGCCCGATCACGAACATGACGCGTGGATCAGCAGAATCCAGCTCAACCATTTTGTAAGGAACCGAAAGATCCAACACACGCGCCACCAACAGTGAGACATTTAAGTGAGCATGACATAGTCTCAATTGCCATGCTGTCAAGTCAACATACATAATAAGGACATAATAAACGAATCCATGGTACTCACATATACAAAATTTAAAAAATGCTTCTAAATTATACAAAACTATAGTTTGCTAAGTATTTGAGAGATTAATAAAATTTTACTACCAAAAAGAAAAGATAATCATTAATATCTCATGGAGTCTTCAACAATAAAACATATTTTGTAAAAAATAAATAAATAATGTGCTTTTTTTTATGACGTTTGGAGTCACTTTTTAAGCAAGGAATTGTTTGTTGTAGGAGACTCCGCAAACGTCACGTGGCATTTTCCAACAATCAACAAACGGTGTTGACAATAAACAATGTAGTTGTGCCTTTGAAGAAGGCCATAGAAAAAGAGAGTTAATGGTAAAGTAAAATAAATTAAAATTATTAAGATATTTATTTATTTAATCTTTTCGCACAACAAAAAGGTACAGAGGCGGACTTAATGCCTTAGGCGTTCTCTACCAGTCAACCAATGATGGTGAAGATATTAGACGGATATTCATTTGTGACTTTCGGGATTGCAATCTCATTTAGATTAGAAGTCCTGAAAGTTAATTAAAGTTACTAGTATAGATCTTTATTAATATTAATCATACGACATTATTAATCTGAATTCGCCGAATTAACGTGTTTCTACATCACAAATGGAACAATGAACCTAGTTTATTTTGGGAAGCAGCAAAATGGGAAAGCAGTTAAAAATGTACTGAAGTTGATTCAATATCGACATTTTCCTTTGCAACTAGCGCCCTCTGAAGTTTAAATGTAAACTGGTCACCCCATAATTTGAATCACGGCATGTTGCATGCAAATGTTAATTATAATAAGAACACACCTTTACATTTCTACAACATCGTAATACAGCTGTATTGTAATAGAAATTAATTAGTTTAATCGTTCATTAGTCTGTTGATAGGTAATTTGATGAGATTGCTTGTAATTAGCAATAGCAATGCTATGTTGTTCGGAGAATTTAGCGGCCATTTTAATTGGTAAGATGACACTTTAATAATTAGCTGTGTTTGCTTAGTAATTACATATCAGTTAAATGAATACGTAGTAGTATGCGAGGTATTATTATTAGTGTAAAAACGGATAGTTGTTTCCAGATTCCGGATACATGGCCATCCTTTAATCTGGATAGTCAGATATCCAGCTGAAGATACCCTGATATTAGTTAGCTCGCACCTTTGTAATTTATTAAAAGTCCTACTATAATTACCTGTTATCCGGTATACAACCGGATGGTGAAATAAGGCCAGATGGGTCAAATACCGGATAGTTACTGGATATCCGTTTTATTTCTAATTATTATCTCAGGCTGCGATTAAATAGTTAAATACCGACTATTGAAAACTACAGCACTACAAAAGCCAGCATATTCCTGTGGCAGTGCAAGCGAATGTTTGGCAGGTATTGGGGGCTTAGCCCCAAGGTCACTTACTGGCTATACACCACAGTTATATGACCAATTATCACATGAGGCTCACTAGTCTGGTGGCCCAGTACAGACCAAAGCACAGCCCAAAGAAACCTCGAAAAACTGCAGCGGTTCGCTTGTGTAGCAATCACTAGTTGTATGAGAACTACACCCACTGCTGCCCCACAGGCAATGCTTGAACTGCCACCTTTACACCTCATCGTGCGAAAGGAGGCGGCCTTGGCCACCTTCAGGTTCAATATATCAGGAATCCTAAGCAAAGACTCTCGACTCAAGCACATACTTACGCATAAAGAAAGATACGATCAAACGACAACCAATGATGGCATCACCCTACGACAAAGCCCCAAATTACACTACTTTCAAAAGCATTACAAGATAATGCTCATAGAAGAATAGTGTGACTACTCAGGCCCGAAAGAGTATACACCGACGGATCAAAGACTGACTCTGGAACTGGAGTTGGAGTTTTCTCACACGAACTTTTACCATAAGGATATACAGCTCGCTGGGAATGTTCAACACCGTCTACCAAGTGGAGTGTGTGGGCATTATACAAGCCAGTAGAGTAACGGACACGCATATACGAATACTCATCGACAGCTCCTCAGTTCTCTAATCCTTAGGGAAAAAAATTATTACCGCGAGTCTAACACTAGAATGTCATCATGCGCTAGAACCAGTAACGATATTTAACCGCAACACAGTAACACTGCAATGGATAAAAGGACAGAGCGGATCACTAGGTAATGACGCAGTTGACGAACTGGCTAGAAGAGCATCCAGCGTCAGTTTGTGGACCCGAACCTATCGTACCTATCCCCTTCAACCAGCTACCCAGGTGGCTACAGGAGTTCACCCACACACAAGCGGAGAGCTGGTGGACCTCGACACCAGGCTGCAGGCAGTCCAGGGAAACTATGCCATCCTTAGATGGCACGCTAGCCAGAAGTTTGTTACGCCTGGACAGGAACGGCTTGCGCCTGGTGACGGGGACTATCACGGGACACTGCTCGCTAAACAAATACTTCCACACAATAAGCATAACGGACAGTTCTCTATGCAGGGTTTGCATGGAGGCTGAGGAAACCGTTGCGCATGTGCTCTTTGAATGCATAGGCGTCACCCAGATTAGGACAGAAACCTTTGGGGCACCCAGATCATACACAGATGTTCTTAACAGACCAGGATATGTAATCAACTTCGGGAGGGAGGTGGGCTGGTTGGATTAACCATCGACGGCCGCCATGGCCCACGCACAATGGTCCACCTGAAGGACTAAGTGCGGAAACCAAACCCTCTGACATAGAACCGACTATTGAAATTGAAATTTTATTATTAAAAACCTTACATACTTAATTAATTTCTGAATAAAGTTATTGCATCGTAAGAAATAGTTAATAATTTCCTACAATAGCGGGCTGGGCAACAGTTTCTCATGTAAAAACGAAATAACATTGTTAAAAAAGAATGATGAATGTAATTATAATCACTGTTAAATATGTGTAATTACGTTCTCGTCATCTTTTTGTATTGTGTGGAAGCCACGGGCCCCTAACATCTGAGGAACGATGTAGGTAAATGTAGTGTGAAAAAGGGAACTAAATTAATGTATTGAGTTCAGTAAAGTTATTAATGTAGGTACTTCTACTTTCTTCTGTAAAAAAAAAAACTCTTTGATGATAGACTGACCGATAGAAAACGCACAATCTAAACCACTAAAGTTAAAAATATAAATCCACAGAGTGGAAGAAATTATTTAAAGAAACTCCTACGTAAGGGGGTGAAATGGGGTGCAAACTTTTGTAAGGAAAATCATATTCCCCGCGTGTTTCTATGACTTCTTTTGAAATTACCCCTTATGTAGTAGAGGTGTTAATAATAGTATGGGAAAATATCTTCATTCAAAATCAACTAAAGTTCCTATTCGAATATAATATTGACTTTGGCTATGAAAACATTATCGCCGTGACCTCGGTATGTTCCGGGCATCCTTTTAATTAACCCGTACGCTGCGGACGGGGTATAAATTATTGTTATTAAAGATAATTATATGATATCAAAAGCTTTCTGTTTTATTGTATATTTTTATTGAAGGGTCCTGGGATATGTTATTAATAGTTATTATATTACTTGCGCTTTTAATTAAAAAGTAACATGAGATTTATTTTATAAGTCGTATTATTTTTTAGGTTGAGCTTTAGCTAGGTAAACTTCGCTAATGTTCAACCTTCAAGATTTCGTGAAGTATCCTTTATTTGTAGATGAAGAACAGTGCAGTCAAATTAGGTTGATTAAATTACTTTAAAATAAAAACAAAGTTGAAAATGGATATCTGCATTATTGCGTGTAAAATAATTTGACAGTTCCAAACTACCTATACCGTCTCAGGTTTTGCCTGCTGTTAAGGAAACCCAATAGTATTCATACTCGAAACCCAGAAACATCAACGTCCATCTCAAACGCCAAAACAAACATTTCACAACCCATGAGCACAAACTCAACACGTATGGAAAATCAAAAATGGTACCTAATTGTGGATCATGAATGGAGTCGCGTGAACATCGGCAGTGACCTTGTGGACTAGTCGGCTGCCCGGGCAGGCTATTGCACTGCACGCGGTCCCCTGCCCCGCTCGCCCCGCTAGCACCCCCCGCTCTGCCCCGCACGCAAATTATTGAGCCACCTCGCTTGCCCCCCCCTGTCCCCGCCTGCATTTCCTTCCGCGTGCCCCGCCCGGGATTTTAGTTTCACTGGGATGCCTTGGATTGCGTTAGGTTATGATTTTCGTGTTTATTTATTGGATGATGGCGCTTGCTGTTCTAATTTTAAAAGGGAGTCTTTCATATTTTGTTTTATTTTTGGTGCAGAGTTTAAGGTAATCTTTTTGTTAAACTGGGATACTAGTTTGTCTGTACAGAGAGTTTTGGGAAAGAAGAAAGAGTCATATTTATTGTATGGATTCAAGAGAGCTTGTCAACTTTATTTTCGACAGATTAAAAAAAAAGGTTTTGCCTCAATTTCTAATTACCTACATTTATTAATTAATTACCCCGATGAATAAGGTATTTTAATTCTAAATGTAATTTACTTTTCTAATAGGAATTATTTATGTACCAGCAAAAGTTACCCACTTCGATGTTATCAACGGCTCGCCGTGAGCGATCCTTCGGAGCTAAAATGTGATGAATAAATGCATAAATCTACATGTTTATCCATTACATTTTATATAACTAATGCAATGTTATGCAGGCAATGCTAAACACTCGCTATTTCCAATTAAATAATGATTTAAATTACGTGGACGTGAAGTTTGTTGAACCTAGTTGCAGAGTTTTTATAAAATGAGATGAGAATTTCCTTTTAAACATGGTAGAAGTATCTATATTTCCTTAAAAAATTCTACAGATAGGATCCGGTCGCCAACAGACGTATAAGAAAAGTAAAGGTTTTTGTATAAGAAAACTTCTTATCGGAAAATCTCGACGTCTGCCAAGCAACCTGTTGAGATCATAAAATAATAAGGTGGTCGGTATCTCGGTAACCCTTCAATGTTTTGATCTGTCCCACATCGGGGCCGCGCGAAACACCGTCACGTTTTTGCCGCCTGTTTTGAATTTATAAAGTGGTACGGCCAACAGCTGATCGAGCGGTGTTGCCAGCGCGCTACGCCGCCCCCGCTCTCAAACGCGCAGTGTTGCCGCTCCGTGCGCTCGCCCGGTGAGCCAAGTCTCTGAGGCGATCGACCGACCACCGCCCCCTCCCCTCCCCACACATAAAGCACAATTTCCCCAACACAGTGCCTTCTGAAATAGTTACTTTTTTAGACTATACCCTTTTTTGGTGGTGAAATTTTCCGTACCTACGTTTCTTAGGGTTGGGCTCGCATCGGGGTTAGCCGGTCGATTGCTGCCATACTGATGTGATAGGTAAGCTTTCTAGATTGGCGAGATCAGAATCCGCCAGTGTTCGCTACGTCAGCGTGAGGAACAATCCGCTAAAGGGATTGTGACAGCCTTGATTTAGGGAGTATTTTGGGAAGCTTTCAGGGGTTGATGTAACTTTAAGAGCACTGCCTGAAATGTTACCGATATAAATCTTTGTTTTTACAAAGTTCGGAAGTTTCAGAGCAAAATTGTCCTACATTCTCAAGTTGATTGAAGGACGACACCGCTCAATCGATGGAGGTTAAGATGCCGCGAACCAGTCAACTAAACGAAACGGGTTCCCGACTGGCTCCATGGCACAGAGTCTACGACCAGTTATGCATTATTACGGTCTTCACACAATGCCTTATTGCTACTTACGTGGCTTCATTTCGCGTTGATATTGCTATAAATACACAAGTCAATTTAGTTGGTTTTTTCGCTCTTTTTCTTGGAGACCCGACGCGACGTAATAAAGTTACATCGGGCTCGCTTGGGGTCACGTAGCAGTTAAGGGTTTAATAGCATAGCATTATCGTCACGTACTTAATGGCTGAAGGGACAGGATTAGCTCCTGAGGTGCACTTAACTTCGTCCAAAGTTGATGAAGGTATTATGTTTCAAACATCGCAAAAGCATTCGAATTTCAGGAACTTACCCGATACCATATTGATATTTCTTTCCAATACGCTCTTTGCCTGACCTGAATATAAATTCAGGTCAAGTTCCAAAGCAATTGGGTTCGTATTGAATCTAATTGGTTAGACCTCAATTCAATCATAAAGGTTAACAGAAATACAATTAGTGGCAGAGCACCACTTTAGTTTGAGTTGCGAGTCGAACAAGATTGGGTACTTTTAATCTAAGACCAAATAAAAAAACCGGCAAAGTGCTAGTCGGACTCGCGCACGAAGGGTTCCGTACCATTATCTATAAAAACGGCAATAAAATCATGTCTGTTGTACGGGAGCCCCCTTAAATATTTATTTTATTCTCTTTTTTAGTATGTGCTGTTATAGCGGCAACAGAAATACATCATCTATGAAAGTTTCAACTGTCTAACTATCACGGCTCATGAGATACAGCCTGGTGATAGACGGACGGACAGCGGAGTCTTAGTAAAAGGTTCCCGTTTTACCCTTTGGGTACGGTACCCTAAAAATCAAGACATAGGGCTGCGAACAATACAGTGAAGCATGCAAAACTACACCTTGCTCTGTGCATACATGCTCACACGCACACATTTACAACCAAACTACACCTCACTAAGTGTACACATGTTTACGAAACCGGCCTCACATCACTGTTGACAACACTGTCTTGGTTTTTTATTTGGTCTGAGCTTTTAATATCCTAAATTGATTCAGAAGATTTAAAAGTTCAGGTTTGTGAAATTCCATGTTACACTATGAAAGGCTTTTTAGTTGTGATTGGCTCGCCTTTGGCCAGTTTGAGAGGTATCTGATCTGTCGATAGACTATGAAACGGAAGACGATGGTAAACGCTTGCCTAAGAGTTGACTTATAATTCTATAACTTCTCTTGATTATCCATGCAAATCAACAACTTTACTACAATTTCACGTTTCAGAACTTAACATTTTCATCTATAAAAAGATCCGAGAACATAAAAAGAATAGAAGCGGTATAGTTGAACGAAATAGTGCACTCTAGAGAGGTCAAAGTCCTCGGAGTGCTTACGTCATAGAATTCTGTGAAGGGGTGGATATACTGTAACCTTCGTTCGGCTTCCAGTATCTGAAATGGCTTTATTTCTGTGTGATGTAAGGAATTATTCAACGGCCACCAACCCGAGATATTATTACGGCAGTATATTTTTTAGGTCGTTCATTTAACAGTGGGCGTTGCAGGGTTAATATTATGATGGAATCGCTATTATAGAAGCAGATTATCGGGAGTGACCTATTTTCGGCAGTTATAGTGGTGGAAAAAAAGTAAAAAAAAAAGTACTTTGTGTCCGCCCATTCTGCTTTGAATAGGGTTAAGTCCATGGCTGTCTTTCAAGATATATAAGTGAAGTGATCATATTCGAGCTTAGAAATCAAATGTTCGAACAAAACTCTTAGTCTCTGTGTCTTCATTACTGATAGATTACTTCCCTAAGGCACATACCAATTATAAAATTGACTGCGGGCAGCCAAGGGAGAGGAGGATTGCATATAATTTTACATTTCACATTATATTATTAGTTCTAAAAGACCGTTCTGCTCGACTCGCGTTAAAGTCCATTCAATATACGTAATTCGTATCAAATTCCGGTGGCAAAAATTGGTGGCAGAACTCACTCAGAAATTATTTTTACTGAGTTGAACAGCTACTAAAGTATGTACTTGAAAAAAGAATGCCAATTGAAGTAATGTACATGTTACTTATCACCCCATTTCCCTGCAGGGGTGCACTATCTGATCGAACACCACTGTAGTGAATATTCGGTGCTCGTTCTACGTTCCCATGAACATATCTATCGCAGTATCAAATAGTTCTTGCCACGAGCCATTAGGCTTCATAAGTGTGATTTTATGTATGATTGTAGCCACCTATCACGCTGTTTCTTGGTAGGGGTCTGATATCTGATCAAATGTCGGTTTGCCGAATATTCAAACTATTGTTGGAAGTCGTATCTATATATGTTATGTTGGTTTTCTTATCAGCCCCTGTAAGCAGTACTAAAGTACGAAATCGAGTGTGAGGCTGAACTACGTATATCCTCCCGATGCAAGGAAATTTAAAAGACACAACCAGAATAGCCACTTTACAAAAATGTTGCACAAATGCACCCGAAGTTTTTAACGACAACAGAAAGAAACGTAGAGGGTGTTTTTTTGTAGCCAGTATTCAAATTGTAAAAAATTTGTGACGGATATTCATCACAAATATCCGGCGACGTCGTAACTATTCGTAACATTATGCGTGCGTTCGTAATTAATGTAAAACACCACAGGTGGCGTAAAGTATCGCGCTTCTAAAGGTATTACAAGTATTTAGTTAGTAGTTACTCCGACCACAGGTGGTCTTAACTAGCGGGTTTTTATAAACCCTACCTCCGTATACGTACATGGAATTCATAATAATTAAGATGTGTTTTTTAAACGAGTAAGTTTATCGTTCGGATCTGACGAACAAATTGGATATGTGCAAAGGTGCGTTCTGATCAAGCGAATTTTATGTGAAGAGTATAATCAGTTTATTCTTATTATGAACGAAACGAATGGGAAGCAACTTGGGTTTGCCTTCTTGCTTGATAGATTCGAAGATTCAGTTTAAGAAAATATCGAGGAAAAACGTCTATAAGTATGTATATGCATTTTAAGTCGATATAGTGGCGATAGAGGCGATGAGGAAAGACTAGGAAGAATAGCAGTAACACCACTAAACCAAGTAAGTACTATATGGCAAGTAATGAGATTGAGATGATGGCTGTTAGAGATGTATAAAAAAAAGACATGCTACACGCCGACCCCTAATAAATTTGGATAAGGGCAAGAGGGTGCTGATGATACTGAGTTGGTACTACGTTCCAGTCTGATTCAAGAAAATATTCTCTGCTGTAGCTACTACATTCCCGTCTCATTCGCTAAATGTTCTCTGCTGTAGCTACTACGTTCCCGTCTCATTCAGCGAAATATTCTCTGCTGTATAGACTACGTTTTAGTCTCATTCAGCGAAATATCCTCTGCTGTAGCTACTACGTTCCAGTCTCATTCAGCGAAATATCCTCTGCTGTAGCTACTACGTTCCAGTCTCATTCAGTGAAATATTCTCTGCTGTAGCTACTACTATTCCGTCTCTTTCAGCGAAATATTCTCTGCTGTAGCTACTACGTTTCCGTCTCATTCAGCGAAATATTCTCTGCTGTAGCTACTACGTTTCCGTCTCATTCAGCGAAATATCCTCTGCTGTAGCTACTACGTTTTAGTCTCATTCAGCGAAATATTCTCTGCTGTAGAAACTACGTTTTAGTCTCATTCAGCGAAATATCCTCTGCTGTAGCTACTACGTTCCGGTCTCATTCAGCGAAATATTCTCTGCTGTAGCAGACTATGAAGGAATATGTCTCGTCTGATCTATATCCACACAACATCATACATTATTCAACCTATTTGTCACCTGAATGGAATTCATTAGTACGATTGACGTCATTACTGTTCATG
The DNA here is from genome assembly GCA_917490735.1 of Dryobotodes eremita. NCBI lineage: Eukaryota > Metazoa > Arthropoda > Insecta > Lepidoptera > Noctuidae > Dryobotodes > Dryobotodes eremita. Next base: position 2,661,846 of record OU823254.1, on the reverse strand, counting down.
CTTTAAAAGAGGAAGAAATATTTTATTTTGACCGAGATGAGCAGCACGAAGAAGGTGGCTTAATAAAGATAAATTATATAATTTTTGTCCTTGCCAAGTTAGAAACACCCCTGAGATGTATGAAGAAATATTATTCCCATTTACCTTTTATTTTCCTCCTGTAGTAAGAAAGGAAAAAGAAACCTAAAGTATAGTGGGTAGGTTAATCACTTATTAGGGTCACAGGTAAAGTATATATTGTACCTAATAGTAAATTCCTCGTAGGTTTTGTGTTCCAGCTAGAATATTTAGCCTTCATACATTATTACTTGGAACCGCTACAGTAAAGGGCCTAAGGCAAAATATTATAATCAGCAACCTTAGTGAGCGTAGTTTGTTTAAAGTATTATGTTCCTTTAATTTTACAGGCACCTCTACCTGGAAGCGGACGCATGAATAATATTGTTTAGTGGTAGAAATAGTTAGGTGCCTACCCCTACGACAGTTATAGCTTTTTGGGAATAAATTGCTTCTCTCTTGCTGACGTTCATTAACTACTACTATTTTCATACTTGTCTTTTGCTTTTTCATTATCTCACGATTTATATATCTGTTATCTCAAACATTTCACCAAGTCGCACCCTTTTGGAATTTTACGATTTTGTCTTCCCACCTCGACCTCGCTGGTTTACTTCACAATAAAACTAGGAGTAATAATTCGTAATAAACCAAATGAACTCAAATGTCATACACAACATAAACTCTAGTCCCACTGGCACTCAAGCTGAAGTACTAGCGATGGTTATAAAAGCACTAGATAGATAAGCATCTACACCAGGGTGCGATGACCGACATGACGGGAAGGTTTCACACGTTTGGAGATCGGCACTAGGATTACCATTGTATAGCCTGGGAGCGAAGATATACTGATACCATAACGATATTAATCCAGGTTGAAGAATAAAACATGTACTTGAATATATGTTGGAACAGTCAATAGTAGTAATAGTTGCACTACGAAAACTACCCTTACTGCCACAGCAGAGGAGCTGTCAAAAAAAAATGTCAGGTACTGTCAATGTCAAATTGTTACAACATTGTTGAGCGGCTGAATAAACTATGAGGTAGAACTCGGCAGAAGTCCCTTCTCGTGATATTGCGAAAAACCGTGGGGCGTGATATCACGGAATTCAAGCAATCGGAGTGAATTGTATGGCCTGGCACAGGCTTCAAAGGAAGGAATTTGGGGTTAAGAGCACTAATAGAAGCCATTAGACTACTTGGAGACTTAAAAGGCGCGGTTTCGAGTATTCCTTTCGCGCTTTCAGTAGCGTTGGATTCGTCTTAGGCGTTTGAGTCTCTCACATCGTTAGGTTAGAATTCAGTGTGTAGAAACACACTAATGAAAAACTACATTTGTAATAAAAAATTGTTTAGTATGGATGAAAATATTTTTCATTCAACGACTGAATATTTCTAAGAACCGCGTCATGCTTTCGAATGAAAGCTTTTAAACATTCCAAACACGCTGCAAGGAAACTCAGATATCTAGGTACAGACGCAACTGCAACATTTTACAAAGATAAGAATGTACCGCTCAAAGCAACTCAAAGGAACGGAGCGAGACCAAAGCCTTTCACACAGATCAATCAATACCTTGCCTTCTCCCAAGAGGAACACACAGCAACACTGTGTCTTACACCGACACGCCCGTGCTTCAGTCAGTACAACACATCAGAAGGATCGAACGCGTGTTCCCGTAGGAAGAACACGCCTCTTCCGTGTCGCGCTATGTTAGCGCCGCATCGAATATGTTGAGGAATTGACAATAGACAAAAGTGTTATGTCGATTTTTTTGTTATTTTTCTAGGAATGTATAGAATGTTTAAAAATATGTGGGCGTGGTGTATAACATGTCTCATGGATTACATATGATTCTATGTCTATGATGTATAATATTGCAAGATATTACCTTGTCAAAAAAATTCATACTGTTGTAAAACATTGTACATACTTACCTATTTAAATTTATCTACGGATCTCAGTGCCTGCATCCAAAGTTCAAAATCTTGTCAAACATGTACATTCTTAGACAATAGTACCTACAGCATGACTTGCACTTGGACCTGACTATTGTCAAGTGTTTTTACAGACGTGAATATTTAACGAAGTATATTTGACATTAGAGACTACTTTCCATACTTTTCTAAAGACGTTTGACCTTTGTCGAATGTCCTCAAATGAAACAGACACCTGTAGGAGTAGACTTTTGTTTTATTTTTTCTATTATCTTCACCTAAAATAGTTTTACTGAGAACTTGTCAAGATCATCCAAACAGATTTTTCTCATTAGTGCGGCGGGAGCTAAGACCTAATTGGGTTTAGTATTTTTATTTGTTTTCGCGATAAGATCTTTAGTTTGTTTTTCAGCTTCATTATCTTCAATTTTTATGACTTTGCCGCACAATCTGTAACACAATTATGTTTCGGACCAGACCCTTTTAATCCTTCTTCTCCGCCAATGTTTCTCTTATTTATTTTACTATAACTAGTTCTTATGGTGTAACTGATCGTTTTCCATATCAAAAAGAGTTTTGAATCAAAGGGCCAAAACTGTTGTATAAAGACATATTTACTTTAAAACTAAGTGTTATTTAAAATCTTCTTTCAAGAAACAGAAAGTTAGCTTTAACCTTCAGTAAGACATTATCAAGAAAATCTCAGTTTAAAACAATGGCTAGACGGAGGGCGTTAGAACCACTTAAGATCAGCCGAACAATAACACGCTGAGTGCAAAGAGAGCTGCAGTAAGTGACAGACTGCTAATGCACTGCCTACGGGCATCGACGTAGGCATACAGGTACACTGGTATAGTACGTGCATCAATGTAGGTACAATCGAACAAACTTATATTGAGAAGGCTTGTGTCTAAACGCCTACCAGAAAAGTACCTATTTTACGAGTACTACCAAAAAATTCGAAATATTCATACCCCGCCATCCCCTTATAACCTAACCTGTCCGAGTTGGGGTACCCAAGTCCCGAGCTCGCTTCGCTCGCTCTTGCATCCTATCCCACCCTTGCATTTTGAAGCAAACTTATTTTTGGTGAGTAACTTTAAAAACAAGATTTGGTGAGCATTTTATCCATTTTGGTAGGAAAAAAGAATATAAATACAACACGTACAATTATTCTGATGAGTATAATTATTTTGGAACTTAAAACGTTGTTCTTTAGGCACCTCGGTATAGAGTGGCTTATTTTATTTGAAGTTAACATATTTTACTTGGTACTTAGTCTTAGGGTCAAAAAAAATTTTTTGGTGAACATTTAAATTGTAGGCTATTGAGAAGGGCTTAATGTCTGCGTCAGCGAATGATGTTAGCGTTGTTGAGTACTGGGTCAAATAAAACATTTAACCACTTTTCCAACGATATTCGTCATCGACATGCTAAGATGAAGATCGAACAAACATATTGGCATACACTATATACAGGCCGCTAACTTGCAACTACTTTTAAACAATGTCAATAAAATATTTGACTACTCAACGCACCCTCGTTGAGTAGTCAAATATTTTGCAGCACTACTTTATGTTATTTAGGACCTAAAAAGCGACAGAGTTATCTCTACCGTCAAATATCACACAACACACACCTAAATCCGTCAAGGGGGCTGATTCGGCCGTCATTTTAAACAACTTTCGCTACGAAACTCTTAACCGAATCGAGAAAAAATTATTGCTTTACAACAGCAGACACACTATTTTGATGCATATACTTCTTTTTTTTTTTTTCGATATTCGTTTTAGAGTTTCGTAACGAAAGTTGTTTAGAATTACGTGTAAAATCACCCCCTTGGCGAATGCAAGTGACTAAATCGCCACTCTGTATTGGCAGTGTAGTGGAAAGATGAATATTTTTGCCTGTCTACCAAATAGCTTGTTCGACTGTACGTATGTAAGTACATTCGTATCGGAAGCTTTTCCGTGCATGCAATAATAAGGATTATTCTCTCTGTTGTTGTTTTTGTTCTTTGATTAGTCGCGTGTCCTCGGGCTTTGTCCCTATTGATGTTTGGTTGTGTTATTTCTTTTGTATGGCCGTCGTTATTCTTTTGTTTGTATTGCTTTAGGGTGTATTTCAGTGTAGATATTTGCAGCATCCTCTTGAGCAGAGGTTTGAAATATGAAGAAGATTTTTTTTCTTTAATTGATAGCAGGGTTATATAATGTTTGGACTGTTATATGACAGTCCAAATATCAGTTCATCAGTTTTCATATGAGAATATATTAAGGAAGTGCGAACCGTCACTACATTTTCTCTCCAATGAGGAAGCTTTATATTATACAGCTTTTTTTATAAAAACACTGCTTTGCGATAAAATTATGTAAATGGCAAATGAGAAGCCATTCCATCACTACATACATTTTTTATAACATTTTACAAGTAACATAAACGGTCTGAAAGATTTTGTAACAAAATTCAAAAACAGAACATAGATATTGCATTGTTTCGCTACACGTAATGTGTTCTGTAACATTGTTAGAATGTTACATGTTGCTGTGTTGCGATATCATCTTACAATATAGACGGGGTTCGTAGCTAAAGTTTTATCAGCTAAGTTTTCTTTCACTTTGTTTTATAGAGTGAATAGAAGTTTGTACTACTAGAATGACCTCGTACAAGATATAGAAAGGACGTATTAGCTGTGGATTACTTTCTGACTGAAGACCACCTTCGTTGAGATATAATTGATGAGAACATAAAGAATTCAGTAGACTTAGCTGTTCATTGAGACATTGAAAAAAATATACAGGAAAAATAAATAACCAGGGCGCAAACTGTAATTATGAATCCAGCACATGATTCTAGACACTCTTGCGTAGAAATTTCTCGTCGGTTATCCAAAATAAAATCTGCTGTTTCATAGGAAACTGCAATAGGTACCTACGCGGTCAACGTGTATGGAAAAATTAATTAAAAAAATTATATCCGACGAAAAATTTCTACGCTAGGGGGTATGGAATCTTAAGCTGAATCATGGTTACAGTTTGCACACTGGTTAAAAATTTTTCCTGTATAGTATTTTATGAAACAACGTGAGTTCCAATACGTGAAGTCAATTTCGAACCTCCATCCAAAGACCGCAAACCACGCAAGACACAAACCAATCTACGAATACACTACTCGACACCGTACGAAAGTCATCATGATCACCGTCATCATTCTCCTACCTTTATGCCAATTAATTTGTGGTCGGCGCAACGTGTCTTTTTCTTCCATCCTTCTCTATCAGTCGTCATCCTGGTAGTCACCCCCTTCGAATGCCAATGTGATGTTAAGAAAATAACACTCTTCGGGAAGACAAGGTGACTGCAACAGACTTAAATATGGTATACTGTGTTGGGGTAACTCTACTAACAGAGAATTTGCATTCAAAGCCCAAAAAAAATGTATCCGAAGTATATGTGGGCTTAAACAGACCGATTCATGCAGAGCAGAATTCAGAAGACTAAAAATCTTAACCCTAGCGTCAATGTATATATTGGAAGCAGCCTCAATGACAAAGCGAGATATCAGTAATTATGAGACAATGAGAAGTACAAGATATAAAAATGACCTTAAGGCAGCTAAGAGTAGAACAGTTAAGTTTAAATCAAGCATATTTGGTATGGGTGTGAAAATTTATAATAAATTGCCAGACTTCATTAAAACCACTTTAACATTACCTACTTTTAAATACAAACTTAAAAAACTACTGATACAGAAAGTATATTATACAATTAATGAATTTTTTAATGACAAATGTCTTGACTGAAATTTATTTAATGGTATTATGATAATGCATAATTATGCAAAGTGTTAGTTATTGTTTAATTTATTTATCTGTAATGTAGTGGTAATGAATATTATATTGCCTTGACTATTTTGTATACTTGTTATGACGGTTTATATTATTATTATTTTTTTCTTTCTTTGGACATCAATTAATTCAGTGACAAATGTTTTTGACTAAAATTTATTTAATATGATGTTAATGATGCAGTAATTATGACAATTGATTTTTATACTTAATTTATTTTCTCTAATGGTTATTATGTTACATGAATGATTTTATTTTGTTTTTCTTTTGACATGTAATTGTAAATTTTAAAGATTGTACACCCACATTGTTGTTGTTGTTATAATACTAATTTTAAGAGCTGAATTTCCACCTGTGACAAACAATAAATAAATCTTGAATCTTGAATCTTGAATCTTCAACATTGTTTTTAAACAGCTAATAATGTCGTCATCAAGTCTAAGCAAAGCCAACTGTAAGTATGAGTCCCAGTTCTTAATCCACATGGTCATGTAGTAATGGTGTGGTTAGGTTAAAACATAACCATTTTACTGTCTAGTGCATTAAAGTAAGTATTGTTATATTTTACGGTCAGTCGTGAACATGTACTAAAATTACTGGAATAACCCGTTTGCCTTCATTTGACATTTCTAACAACTGGTTAGAATAGCTGAGTTTACTTCGTTATTTAAACATTTTGTAGTATTTTAGATGCCAATGTCATTGTTAAGGTGCATCCACGGCAAATTTACTTTTTGTGGATCAACGTTTGCAAGTGTTAGTGGGCAACAACGGATAACAAAAGTTATTTAGTAAAGTTACGGAAAGTTACATAATGTTATCAATGGTTATCATGTTGCAAAATGTTGCTCTACAAAAATTTACTTCGGTGCGGATGCACTTCTACGTTTTACTCTAGAAGTTAGAAATTACTTATTAAAAGAAAAATCAAAAGCCCTGAAAGGTTAACAAGTAACTTATGGCTGGAAGATATTATCAATTACTGGATGGCTAAGATCGAATGGCAAGGCTGCATTTTTATTTTTGCTAGCCTTGTCTATCTCATCCACTCCTAGTATGTTCAAGTTGTGTGACTCAGATTCCCAAATAAGTAAATCCCAATATTTTTAAGATACAGCTACAGCATTTACAGCATGTAATGGTAGGAAAATTCACGTTCTTACTGGCCCTTCGTTGTATTACTGCAAACCTACCTACTACGGACTAAGTTAACTGATGTGCTAATTTGATTAAACAAGCTACAAACTGCATTCCAAACCTAAACACATTTTTTGTGTCAGTCAAATTAACAGTAATTTGTAGGCATCCCAGTTTTGGTCAAAGGGGTTAACCGTCCGCTGATTGGCGGACATGACACTATTGCTAATTGGCAAATTTAATACATAGGAATGTAGATTGGTCTATGATTCTGAGCTGATTTCAAAAACTGGGGGTTAGAGGGAGGGTCTAGAGGGTACGAACGTAATTAAGGAAACAAATGGGGCAAAAAACGTACCTGTCGACATCAAATTTTAGTGCCATTTACAAATTGAGTGGTCTGATTTGATTATTTGAATACTTAAACCCACAACAACAAATAAAGTCAAACTATGACCTAGAAAATCAAAATAATTTGATCGATCAGTAATGATAGGAAATATAATGAATAATTTAGTACCTAAAATAAAATAAACACATGGTATTGTATTCTTTCTACTGCGCAAATACCAGGTGCAATAGTTCACCTGTGTTAATCAACCTACAATAATTAGTTCGACGAATAACAACGACGCAGTTGATTAAAAATTCAAATGTCATATGACCCGCCTCAACTAGACCGTCGGTAGTGCATGAAAAGCACCGATCGATAAAATTGATACGATAGCAATGAAAAATTCATTACGAGACGTCGTAAGTAGGACACTGATAGGTCACCAAAGTACGGAGACTCATGGATTAATGGAAACTATCGATCAATTGTGAGACAAGTGGTTGATGTCCAGTGCTTGATAGATGCTAGCGATGTGAATGATTTAGTTGATGGGAAATTTTGAAGATATATTATGTCGCTTGAGATAAGGTTTTATAAGATTTTTGCTTCAAGATATTTTTAGAGAAATTTACTTGGAAATCGTATTAAAACTTTATACTTGTAGGAGAAGTTTTTTAGTAGATGTTTGGAAAAGATGATGAAAGCAAATAGCAAATTATTATCTTTTGGGGTGCCAATCAAATAAGATGACTGAAGGAGATCGGGTCTCTCTTCGGGGACCAATAAAATTCGGTACGACGTTAGGCAAAAGTCGACTGAACTCTACGTTCAAGTATATCATCTTGCATAGCTCGTGTTATCCATACATCGCCAATCACTAGAGGACTTACCCACGTTGAACTGAATACAAAGTGGGCTAAGGCTGCAGCATTTATCACTAATCATAATTTATTAGATACCGACCATATAAGTACACTGTATGGACTTTAATGGGCGCAGTTAAAATGTACATTTTATAGTAGCCCTGTTGGAATTTCTGCTGCTCTGTGATATTGTAGCTAAAAGTTTAGTCTGGTTTCGATATAGCATTTATTAAATCCAATTTGTTTGTTTGTAATGCAGTTAAACCTTTATGAATGTTGGATGAAAGCAGGAACATACCTAGGTATACAAAAAAAGTTGGGTCAAATTTGGATTGGCCAAATATTAAAGGTTCTTGAATATCTACATAATATGACTATTATTGTCGCGTTTTCTAGCATTCTGCCGGTTTTCTAAATAAATGTACCTTATCATGCACTAATAAAGGGATGAAAGGAAATCACCGTAGCGTCCGTCCGATGGTTTGTCACATCGAAAACGATATACTTATTCGATGGTGTTCCGGAAGCTCACGGCGATAATGACGAAATCAGAATGATTAGTGTAAGCATAGGTTGCTTCCCATTCGCCTCGCCTTACGATCTAACTACAAAAATAATATAAACTACATTTACTTTTAGGTGCTGGTCTTTGCGGGGTTTACCTTGGAGTTTACCTTCGAACAATAAGAAAATATTATAAGAAAAATTGTAACTACGAAAACATGGGGCACAAAGGAGAAGCATCATAAATACACAAATATTTTTATAAATCCGAGTTAAAACGATCAATTTCCAAACAAAAACACAAGTCTTTTAATACCTTGCGAAAGCTGAGAACAAAAATTTTTGCAAAACTTTAACATAAAAAGAAATTTCAAAGAAAATTCAAGGCATTGTGAATAGAAAAAAAATGTTCAGAAACTCTCGAAGTGCGCATAACAAAGTTTTGAGGAAAAAAAAAAGGTTGTCGCAGCTAGAATCCATTTGGGAGATGGAAATCCATCTGATTACAATTCTATTTTTGGAAACATGAAGAATTTTAGTGACGAGAAGTGTTGGATTAGATTATGGTAAAGGTGTAGGCACTTTGTGTAGTGTTTTATTGATAATAGCTAATTCTCGTATAGGAATTTAGATCGTCACATGATTTGGCAAAGGAGACATATTAAAGAGATAAGATTTATAGAGAAATATATGGTTCGTATATTATGCAACAGCATCATCGCTGAAGAAGGTCGCACTAGACCAATTGCATGTTTTTGCTTACAAATGAAAACCGCGCTTCTACGATCTCCTGTGGATTGTGGAACTCTTTAGTATGTTCCCATTGGGAATATACATGGATGTCCCAGAAATCGACCGACGTACTGTAGGTTGTGATAGCTTTGGTCAAGCCCTCCCAAAATAATAAAATATATGTTCCACAAAATTTTATAGTTTTATAAAATTAATATAATGATTTATAAAAAAAATATTTGAAGAAAAAAAGTTTTTATGGAGAATCAAAGGTAATTACGGAAAGAGTAACTATTTAATAACATTTTGATGGAAAAAGTTAGTAATAAAAATATTTTATTTACACATGAGAGTCAAAAGAATAACGCATGACGGTTTTGTTTGCTTTTTTTAAATTGACTATAACTCGAAAACTATAAGATTTTGCGGAACTTATGTTGTGTTATTTTAGGATTGCTTGACCAAAGTTATCACTACCTACAGTATGTCGATCGATTTCTGGGACACCCTGTATGCGAGTTATACGACGTACTTAATCTTCTACCTCAATAGTCTCTTATCAGAGAGGTATAGGTAGTGACTGGGTCTGAATATGGCACATCGCGTTTTAGAGGCTGTCCTACAGCATCAGTGACAGATACGAAGCTTTACAAAAAAATACACACACATTATTTGTAATAACATACGTACATATATAGTACAAATTGGAGTTTGTAAAGTATGGTGTTAAGTTTTAAATAAATCTGTAGAACAAATTTGATTACATACCATAAAAAGGGTTATACTGAGTTAACCTTAAAAGATGACTGACATGTCTTGCCATAGATAATGGCGTACAAAATAAGTACCAAGCTAAACTTTTTTCTAAAACTCAATGCCATATTCACAGCCACTTACAATATAGGGCCTACTGTTGCCATGCTTGTAGAGCTTCTAGTTTATCAACGATGTGCCGTTACTCCATGCGTAATGCAACAGGTGGCGCTAACCTGATACCAATGTATTTCACGTTTACTTTATCCCGGTTAAGTACAGCAGGAACCGCTCTATGGGGAGGTAGTTATGCGTACAATGTGAATACTTCTTATATCATACAAAAAAGGGCCATAAGAACCATGGTGAAAATTCCCCAATGGGTATCGTGTAGGGAGTACTTTAAAGAACTACAGATATTGACAGTCACACATTGTCAGAACAGAACATTGTCATGTTTGTGAACGGGCGCCGTGAGTTGAGACTGGTCATCTCTTAACTGCCACGGCTTATTTTTATTATTAATCTTATATTTTGAATTTGTTTCTTTATATATTTTTTTCATTGTTCTCGCATATAGAAGCAACACGAATAATTTACCCAGGATTTTGTAATATCATGATTTAAAAAGAGTGTCCTTGGAGTTTCTTGCCTGTTCTTCTCCATAGAGATCTATGTTTTGGAATGGGCAACTAACTTCAACTTTCTGACTAACTGACCGACTCTTTGACAATTCAAAAGTGCCTGTAAATGGTTTAATTGAAATAAATGCTTTGAGTTTGAGTTTGCGTCCTTTGCTTGTATATTTTAGTTCTTGAAAAAGTTCCCAATTTCGAAAGACTGTAGGAATGAAATAAGTGGGAAGCTACAAGGCGTAAGGACTTACAATATAAGATACAACCGCATTTGAAAGTAGTTAGTCTTGCTGCAAGCTATCAATCAATTAAATTGATTAATAAACTACCTTTAGAATTTAAGTCCAGTTATAATTTTAATCAGTTTAAGAACCAGCTGACGTCTTTTCTGATAGAAAAATGTTATTATACACTTGATGAGTTTCTCAGTGATAATAAGACTGTTATAATAAAATTATTAACCTTTTTTTATTGACATGGACATTATATTTATTTTATTTTTTCTCTTGATATTGGTATCGGTGTTAATGTACCTAAATTGAATTGAATTTTATTTTTGATATAACTACTCAAATTATTTGTAAACTATTTACAATATTTTTTGTACTACGAATATTGTTTTAAAACCTGTCAATTGGTCCCCTACCAGGAGACCAATGGGCACCTATATAGGGGCCGAATCTACAACTTTAATGCTGGGGGACGAATTTTAGGGGACGAATGGGCTCTGACCCACTCATGTCACTAACCTATTAATAAATATTTTTATATCTTTAAGTTATATGTCTTCATGTTGTTTTTACTATAATACAGTTTTTACTGTAATACATTTCGACACAACGTAAAAATTGTGAATGAAATAAATAAAATGAATTGAATTGTAATAAATGTCGCATTCATTAACGTTTTTATCGACGGTTATCTTGGGAAATCTTTAGGCGCCACCAACACGTATTTCGCCGACCAGCGGGGTAATTACGTAACACACTAACAGTAGGAATGGGTTTCATTTTGACAGTTCAACAACATTCATTGCGTTATTTACGTTGTTGAGCTGACAATTTTTTTGATCATATGAAACAATGGATTAGCAATAGGCTTCAAAATGATTCAGATTTTGATAGATAGTGTGTTACGTAATTAGGGTGCTGGTCAATTCAGTACCTACCTACACGAAGCGACTTACTAATGCGTTACTTACTAGTTTGTGATTGATTGCGACGTATGCGCACCGCCATTGAAATACTAGTGCTGTGACATTCTGGCTACAGTGGCTACTCATTGGTTATTTTGTAACTGTTTACTTTTGAGTAGCATCGTGGACGACAGGCATAAGTATTCAATTTAGCTAGTATACTTTTTACGTCATTAAATTACATAAACAAGCTTCCATGTTGAGACGGAACATTACATGAAAATAATTAGCTATAGCAATAGTTGAGATTGTAAAAAAATACTAAATAAAGGATATTCTGATTGGAAGACATGCAACAATGCCTCTGTATGTCTTCGAGGCTGTGCAGACCAGAGCCAAAACACTTGTCTGTTGTAGACAGAACAGTTCTGTCTGCTTAAACAAAGCACTTTTCTCGGAGTGTGCGCGCCATCATTGTTTTCATAAAGATATTCCACAGAGCACGGAATCGCAGCGTCTAGAGGCGGCAGTACTAATAAATTTAATGGCGCCAAAAGTGCGTTAAGGGCACAACTTCTATCACGGACGCCATTCAAAACCGTCAATTTCTATACCTTATTAGTGTCGTAGTGCAAGAAAGCGGTGACACACTTAGTTTGTATGTAAAGAGTTGACAATGCCGCCTCTAGTAGCCGTTGCCGAGGCGTCTCCGTCCTCTGTGGACTGTGAGCTATACCTAATTACTTAGTCTGATTCAAGACAGTCTCAGGTCTGTGCAAAGCTTTAGTGTCGCTATATACAAAGGGATGATCTGTACCTTTGAGAAGCCTTGGTAAGTATTCCATCCTATTGCTTCCAAGTTCTGCGTATAGCATCCACCTTCCTCTTAAGCCTATCAAAGAGTTCCTCTGAAGAAATTAAGCCCTGTTTTCAGTAATTTTGCTGTCTCGAAGACGTAGCCAGAAGATGGCAAAAAATACTTAAATGGAATACTTAACCTTCAATATTTGCTTTCTTTTTAGGGCAGTGTAACCGATTTACAAAGTGTTGGCATCATTCCAAATCGTGTAGTACTACAAACCTTGGTACTACAGAGTGTGGTGTTAAATTGCCTTTTACTATGAAATTGAAAATTGAGGATATTTTTCTTCCACCCAATGGTGGAAGAAAAATATCCTCAATTTTCAATTTCATAGGTATCAGAAATTATATAGTAAAAAAAAATATATACAAACAGGAAGAAATTTTAACCAGTGCGCAAACTGTGGCCATGAACTCAGCACATGATTCTAGACCACCTAGCGGAGAAGTTATCGTCGGTCATCAAAAAAAAAAAAAAATCTGCTGTTTCATAGAAAAGTGCAACACTTACGCGGTCAAAATGTATGGAACAACAATATGTTATTTTATAACCAATCTAAATTATTTACATTAGGTGGTCTAGAATCGTATGCTGAATTCATGGCACTCACATAGTTTGCGCACTGGTTAAAATTACTTCCTGTTTATATATAAAATATATAAATCGATAGAGATAAATAACCGGAGTATTATATAGTCTAGCACAGCCTTAAAGAAAGAAAGAAATCATTTATTTGCCAATAATGTAGGTATACAGATATGATGGCTATTTTATGAGAGTCCCGCTACATTTTGCCTTACGGCATGCAAAATTATAATAATAATAAATAAATAATACAGCGAATAGAGGAAGAGATTCATAAAGTGTATTCAGGCTCTAGCTCATAGAGTGATCTAGTTACTTGGTACACAAGGTAGCTTGCTCTACGGGAAAAACTTGAGTGGAAGAGGCGTGAACATCTTCGAAATTCGTAGCACCTTTCGTTAGAAAAAAGATCTGCTGGTTTATTCTGTAAAAATGCCGCAGTGGAGACGTAGGTGAAGTGAGCGTCCATTCCACCTAATGCAAAGGAGTTACACTGTTGATCACTTCACCCAAGTTTTCACGGTGAGATTTTTACAGAATAGGGGGAGTCTATTAATTACGTGAGGCGTTTAGGGGGGGAGGGGGTCGAAACGAATCTTACCCAATCTCACATGGGGAGAGGGGGGTCTCGGCAAATATAACGTAATTTTATTTTTTCGCTAAAACCGTGTAAAATTCCGAGAAAACTGGGTAAATGAAGTAAACCATATCTCTCACTAGCTACTGAGCTTCTGTGTTCAAGCCACAATGGTTTAGAGTGGCTAAATCAGAGAGGTTGAAGGAGCTGATGATTTTTACTGAAAATCACATGGACATGTTGGCTTCAGAGACCACACATGAGTCCGAGTGGACTGAATTAGAGTGAATATTCTTTTACGAATTTTAGTAGTTCCCATAGTATTTTATTGTTTGATTTTGTCACTGTGATTCTAGACTACGTTCTTAGTAGTCTTAATAATAATAAAGTCAATTGTGTTTGTTTTTTATAAATCCAACGCAATAAAGCACCGATTAACGAATTTACACAAAAAATACGTATTTTGAAAAATCTCACGTGATATTAGGAGGACGGGGGTGTCAAAAAATCGCCGCCCTTAATTAATGGACGCCCCCATAGACCGGCGAGTCGAGTTGATTTTTCTCACAAATGCAAAACAGCTGTATCTAGAGACCACGCTAGACACCCTCCCTAGGTTGTTGGTTATTAAGAAATTATATTAAAAATGCTTTCTATACTGGGTGTAAGGGGACATCTCATATTAATTTAATTTAATATTTGAATTGTTTTTGTCTCTTTATTACGGACGCGTTTAACGTTCTGCATCCTTCTCACATGCATAATTTCAACATGAATGATGTAACCAATATTTTGTAACCATATTTTGATTTAAAAGAGTGTCCATGGAGTTTCTTGCCCGTTCTTCTCCATAGGTACCTACTACGCTTTGGAATGGGCAACTAACTTCATCTTTCTGACTGACCGACCCCTTGACAATACAAAAGTGCCTGTAATTGGTTTATTTGAAATAAATGCTTTGAGTTTGAGTTTGACATCGACGCAAAAACTTTTACTATTATACTATTCCATGCATTTTGACGGTGTAGGTGTACACTTTTGTATGAAACACCAGAGTATTTTTTTAATAACCGACTATAAATTCTACGCCGGAGGGTGTAAAATCATGTGCTGACCTTACGGTGTCAGCTTGTGCGTCAATGTCCCTTACATCGCGTATTTTTCTTCAAATAATTACTACCAAGTGCGTCAGTGTTGCGCTTGTTAGCACTCACTTAACAACTCTTTTCTCTGATGTAATCAATAATTTCCACTAACAATTTTATCAAGATTAAAACAATCGCTGGGCGTAACAATGACGTCACCAAACCTAGCGTGACGCAATTGTGACGTCAGAATGCTAGCTGGCGACGGAATAAAGCTCGTAATAGGCTATCAGCTTATCTCGACTGAGATTATGTAAAAACAAGGTAGTCTCCTTGTTTTTAGAGCACTAGCGACTCGTCCATGCTTCGCACGGTTTTTAAAACTTGACAAAACAGTGGACTAAGTACATATAAGTTAAATATTAATGTATTATACCTACACATATAAAATAATCCGGGACGAATTCTCTACATGATGGTGAAAAAAACTGCATCAAAATTCATTGTGGAGTTTAGATGAAATAAGCGGTCATACAGACAGACATGATATGCGACTTTGTGTTATCATATGCATAAACGAGCATCTGCCCGTGGCTTCGCCCGCGTGGATGTCGGAAATTATCCCACGGGAACATGCTACAGGGACAAAAAGTAGCCTATGTTACTCCTTACAACATCAGTTATCCGCCAGTGAAAGTCCCCTCAAAATCGGTCCAGCCGTTTCGGAGATTATCCGGAATAAACAGATATATATTTTTTTTGTTGTAAGTACTGTAATATACTTTCATATGCATTTAGTAAAACGCTGTTATTTTGACATTATAAACAGATACCTCAATTTTATTTATTTGTATAGATATAGATGACTATAATCTATTGTGGAGTCTGTGTTTCCCGATACCTGGGAGTCCTGAAAGTCGAGATTGAATAGGCTACTTCTAGACAAGCGTGTACAGTACAACTATTTTCTTAATGTCCCTCGGCAAACTTCGTGTTTCGTCAGTCCTCGGAATTCTATCAGTTGCCCTTCGCACTTGGTGCAGACTGGACCAGAATGTATTTCCAAGTCGATTGAGAGGGTACAGTCTGTACCAAGTGCAATGGGCAACTGATATAAATCCGACGACCGACGAAACACGAAGTTTGCCGAGGGACATTAAGAAAATAGTCGTACTGTACCATCATAGCCGCTCCATCGCCTACCATCAGACGAGCTGTTGGCCCACCTGAAGCTAGGGATTGACACAATAGGGCCAATACCATGCCATGCCTCACTTCACCGAAGTTCTCACGGTGAGGTTTTCAGAAAAGACCAGCAGGTGATATAGTGGTCCAAAGCGATCCTCTTTTTACCACACTTCAAACAAGGAGGAAGTTCTCATTTCGATTGTATTTTTTTTATGTTTGTTATCTCTGAACTCCGTCATTTACAAATCGATTTGTTTTTTTTTTAATTTGACTTCCAGATTGGTCCCATATAAATTTGGTCAATTGTCAAACTTGTATAGCTTAAATACGAGGCTTTTGGCTATTTTGTATGTGTGTATTATTTAATGTCATTTATTTGTAATGCGCGTTTTGTTTGTGCAGATTAAACTATTTTTCTTTCTAAGTTCTGCTGAGTGGTTTTTTGAGTTAGCTTTAATAATACGTATTTTTTCCACTTAGTGTATGTTGCTGATGTTATAATAACTTCCTGTCACTTTTATTTACATTGCAAGTAGTGGTATTACGACTTTGTATGGAGTAGGTAGTCTACAACAATTGCAAAAACAATACATTTTTACAAAAAAAAAAAAAAACAACCAACTTCATAAAAAAAACAATACAAAGTGAAAAATTACTTTAATTTCGGAAGTCGGTGGTAAAAAACGAAAATATAAAACCAAAGACACCAACTTCCGAAATTAAAGTAATTTTTCACTTTGTAGTATTTTTCTTACAGATAAAAACCAGAAAGAGAAAATCAAAAGTTCATTGGTGACGATTGAATAGTATTTAGATGACCTGATTTCAGCAATTTATTGTTCTAGTCTTCTATAAAGCAAATATGTGTCACTTAGTGCCCATTCACGTAATAGTGCGTTATTTTTAACCCCCGACGCAAAAAGAGGGGTGTTAAAAGTTTGACAGCAGTGTGTGTGACTGTCTGTGGCACCGTAGCTCTTAAACGGATGAACCGATTTGGATGCGTTTTTTTTTTATTTGAAAGCAGGTTTTCTAGCGGTGGTTCTTAGACAAGTTTTATCAAAATTGGTTCAGCCGTTTCAAGGTCATCGGCTCTTTCTTGTTTTGGGGTTTTTTTTATTTTAGCTATTCTATTTAGATATCAAGCCATGCTTTCAGGCTGTACGTCTTTTTGCAATGCACTATGTGAAATTATGTGCTGAGTTGAATTTAAAATTCTCCATCAGTACTAATACTAGTTTTAATTTCTTACTTACTTAAGTGCGTTTTGTGTCTTAACAACATGTGTGACGAAATTTAACTTAAAGTGAGTGGTCTGCTCACCCCAAATAGGGAAAAGCGTGAATATAAGTATAAAGAACTCACATATCAATACTCTGTACATTCATGCAGACCTGGAATTTAAAACAAAATAAAACTTTAGAACTTTTTTTTTTGCGATATTAAGCTGGAAATATTTGCATTCTGTCATGCATTTTCCAACAATTTAAATTTTAGGCGGTCGTTGTATTTACGAGGCATTGTAGCTGATGTACAGATACAGGGTCACGTAAAATTTGCTGACGAAACTTAACGGACGAGATGGGTATCGATATCTAATAATGATAAAACGAATACCAGGCAATAAGGGTCATACAGGGCGATTGCCAGAAGATCCATTTTTACAACCCTATGCCATATTGCGAAATGTTGCACCACCTCCAGTACCTATATCGAATTGTTAGCAGCAGTCTAGTATGAATTTAACCATACTACATAGAATTCCTTCCTCGCCGAATCTACGTATGTTAGTCCTGTCCATTATTAAAACAACAAAGTGGCTGAGTGTCCACGCATACTGTTTGTCTACAGGTAAATGAACTATTAATCGATTCTTAAAACTCACACCTCTATACTTCGTTCATTACCAAGTCATTTCCCTATGTTATTAGCCTCAGCAAACAGTTACAAAAAGCATTTCATTAAACAATTGAAAGGATAACATTGAGGCAATTGTATCAAATTGGATAATAGCTGGAATTGTTTGTAAGACCCCTTTAATTGTCGACTGTGAGCGAGAAACTGAATAAAAAAACGAATAACTACTGTACTTTTTTTTACAATAATAATTACAAGTACTTATATATAATTTAATTTAATTGATTTTTTTATTCTGTTTTGTGCTTCAATTGATTTTTTTTACTCCGTTTTGAGCTTCAATTGTTTCTTTTACGCCATTGGTCTGATATAAAAGGTTTTGCAGTTACGATCTTGTCTAACGATGTAGTTTCAATAGAATTTTTTGGTCTAGACCGGTGAATTGCGGTTTTACCAACGTTTTCGAATAGGTGATTTTTAGTAGAAGTTTTAATTAGTGGTAAAACTAATATCTATCAGTACTACTCGTAATAAGGGAATATCTACCTATAACGACCAGTATATTGCTTTCAATTAATGTGATATATTGGTTCATGAATGGTTGATACGTAGACTAATACTTTTGAAACAAAAATAAAACTAAAGAAGTTTGAAGAAAAATACATTTTTTTGCCAACTTTTGCATTGTGCAACTAAGTATGTTATTATTACAACTAAATTGTTCATCAATGTCACATAGAGGGTAAACTACTAACAGCGTTAGACAAATATCGAATACCTTTGTTATTCGCTTCAAACATTAAAACATCGTATGCATTCTATTAATAAATTGTTTTAATTAAAAACACTGTTAACGATAAAGTCTTAAATTTTTTTGCCTTTGAACTGTACTCAGCAGTATTTCAGCTGCTTGTCATATCAAACGAAAAACAGACATTTGTCGCCAGACGACATTGATGGAAACCATATACTGTCTAATAAAGACTGAGACTTAGCAACTTGGCATTAAGTGTAATTTTATATGTGATGGATGATAAATTGATGTCTTGCTTCTAAGTCTTTGTATTTCAATCAGAATGGGGTACTACATAAAGTATTAGCTACATGTATAGACCACGTTAAGCAAGTTAAAATTGCAGAAACAGTTGACAGCTAAGAAATGCAGGAATGTCTATATGTTCGTAGTTTATTGTTTTATCTTAACAAGCCCGAGTGCGATGCTCTCGTAAGATTGACTGAAAAGAGTGCAGTAATATGAACATTCCATTGTGGAGACCATGATGTATAATCATGTATCAGGCATCAACTGAAGTACAAAGGAAAATTGACAATGCCTGATGTTTCAAGAAAGTCTGATTATCATCGACGGGTTGGTGACGCAAGAAGTGTTCAAGAATATGAAACAGCCAGCTTTATCAAAACAGAATCTTTCACGACCACACATCTTTCCAATATCAATCCTAACCAAACACTAGACACAAACACAATAGAAAACACAATTTCCAATCCCGTTACAAAAATAAATCCGATTCTATCATCACAAAAGATGATAAATTAATATAATTTTCCATATAATACCGAACAACAGAGATATAGTACAGTTGGTCTATAAGCGGTTTATAGTATTAAAAACGTAACAAAAGATACATATCTTGTAGTTCTCGTAACTTTCCATTGTAACAATGGAGGATAGACAAACGGACACAAGCCCGAAACAATACGGGTAGCTGTTGTGGCTGATTCATGGTCTAGTGCCGCACGTGTGGCGGCAGAAATTGATGCGGAATTATGAATATGTGATGATAGTACTGTTGAAATTAGGCTAGGAAGACCTGAGGGGCAATTCCCGTACTTTCAAGAACGTTCGCATTCTTTACTCAGTCTCAATCTGCCGAAAATACCTCTAATTTACCTGAATTTTTGACAAGTTTTTGCCTTGATTGTTGCTGAGAGGAAATTGCAACTATATTTTGAACGTTTTTAATTACGGAAATTAGCCTATAAAGCCCAGAATCTAAGAAACAAAAAGTTCCAGAATTGTGATGGAATTTTGACAATGCCATTCGTACTTTCTTTGTAATCAAAGCCACCGTGATGTCTGGTGGTGGAAAATATCGTACAGAACATGAAAATGAACTAGTGGTAAATAATCACTGCTTGTTCCTTTGTCTATATGACATAAGTCTTCACCTAGTAGTGGGACAGTTACAGATATTGATGCTAATGATGATGATTGCTAGTGCAAAGAGTAAACTGGAGACTAGGAACAGAGTGTTGTGGTATTAAGAGAAGGCAATAGACTGCAAAACGTTTAGTAGACTACTGAAAATAGAGTGGCGGCCTCCCAAACCTTGTAAGTATAATAAAATTACTAAAATGTTTTGCGTCCTTACCGAAACAATTATGCAAGTTAGAGGACGAACTATACCGCTAGGAATAGTTAGTCTAAGTATATTTAGTGGAACAATTACTTGGTATGCAAATTTGTAAAACCGCGAATAGCTGCCGGAAAATTATAATTTTATGATGGAGGATGGAGGTCGGCGCCGTTTTCATGTTTCTAGAACGTTCTTATTATATTGTTACGAGTAATATATTGGTGTACGTTGTTCCATGTATTATACTGAACCGCTTAAGGAATAACGATGGCTTTTTGAGAATATACTGGATACCTACTCGTACTACATTTTAGGAAACTCTTCTTGAGACTCATTTACATACACGTCTTTTGTAAATCTTACATACTTTTAGTAAGTAGGTTGTGTGTTGATAAATAACTACTCCAACCGAGCGATTTTAGGTTTCAAGTCACGAAAGAAAACTATCGACTCGCCACCAAAATCCAAAGCTATGAAAAATTACACTATGTCTATTGCTTATATCTATAACTTGAGCTAAAGTTAACCTTTTTCATTATTAAATGTTTAGCTAAAAACAAATAATACAACAGTTATCAAACTCGTTCATATAAAATAAAGTTATAATGAAAAAATAACTACATTTTACACAACAAAGTTCGAGAGTTGCAGGCTACATCTCTGCGTACATTTCAGTGAACATTTATATCCAGTTTCAGGAACTACACGATGGATTTCAGCGCGGTTTTGACCAGCTCTTCATATATTTCCTGGAATTAATGTTTTTGAACAGAGGTACGGATGGCCACTGTAAATCTGGCGGCTCGCAATTCTATATTCCCCCAATCACTCATCGGCTCTCGACTTTTCCCAATTAGTGTTGGCTTTCAGTAAAATACGCATTCGGGTGAATTCTAGTAGGCATTTGTACGGTCTGACGTCTGTAAGCTCTAAAAATACTATCAGGTTATCTAGAATTTAATAATTTTAATAATACCAGCAATAGGCTGGTATTATTTACTGTCCAACTGCAGGGCAGAGGCCACAGGAAGGGCAAAGGCCAAACGCAAGGCAAGAAAGAATTTCAGGACGCTGCCTGAATATAATACAACGGTGACTAAAAAAGCAATAACGCCTGTATTCCTTGAAGGGAATGACAGAAGTATACCCACATAGGGGGCGAGTCTATTGTTATTAACCGCTACACAGAAGACCCCGGGCTGCTACTGAGAAATTCTTAATGGAGAACCCAATAACATTTAGCACTTAGTTGAAGGCAACAAAAGGGCTGTTAATGGACGAAAGAGTCTTTAACGCTTCATCTTTTAATATTGTGAATGTGAAGACTATGTGGGTGGTTGTTGCTTTTATTTTCTCCTTCTCAGTTAATTTTAATCATGGTCTGGCAGTTTGAGTAATTTTTGTGGCCTACCCAAATGTCCTTTCTTTGGTATTGTTCGTCGAATCGTTGAGCTCCTTAAGTTCTGAGTTGAGCTACACGATTACTGACAAATGCGTACACTGACTGGACAGGTCCACTCAATCTGTGTGGTTTTTCCTCAAAAGACCATTTCAGACACAAATCTACATAGTCTTTACATGATCTGACCAAGATTATGTCTTGACTTTAAAAGAGACTGTGACCTCTGAGTTTGTTTCGGCCTTTCTTCAGTCTTCTTCAGAGTTCTTTCTTCTTGAGTAGTCAGATAGGAAACGCCGACCTCATCTAGTTTTCAAAATATGATTGACGTGTAAGTGTTTGTTCAAACCTACTTACAGAAATAAAATCATTTATCATCGAAACTAGTCTTATACGTATAAAATACAGGTCACAAATAAATTCCGAATTCCAAAATCAAAAAGAAAAAGAAGTCCCTCATATATTACCATATAACTTAAAACAACTAAGTCTATCAGTGTTGGTAGTTAGGTGCACTTTGTAAGTAAAATAAGCTAAATGTAGGGCCCTAAAGTGCCCTTTTGTGAATTTCATTAATATTCATTGCAGTGCAAAAGGTCGGCATGCTATTATCGAAGGGCGTTGCACCGTTTTATTTTAGTATTGCAACACTCACCTAGTTGCAGATTGTTTTATTTGCTTTGGATTAAAACCTTGTAGTACCATTCTCTTGAGTCTGTGGTTTTAGTTCAAATTGTATCATATTGCCTCAAGATTTAATATAGCTGTTAATTTTAGTATAACTATTCATGATTTTATTAAATTTAGCGTAGTATTAAGTTGGTAGGTATAACTTGATCCATATTATGATCATAATGCAGTTAATTTTTGCATAGGTACTGACTATAATAAGAAAAAATATATTCAATTGATTGGAACTGATTGGAAATTAAAATATACTATTCTAAGAAGATTTTGGATTGATTAACTTCAACACGAGTTTCTCTTATCAGAGCGATTTCTGTCGAACTTGAGAAATTATCGGAAAAAGCGATTAATGTAGTATTTTTAAACTTAGGAAAGTACCTTCGACAATAATAAGTAACTGTCCACGTGTACACGTGGATGCTGCCTCTTCAATAGAATATAGATGAGAAGCCTTATGAACTTCGAAGACATGTATAATACCTAGGTACATACTTACTCGTGTCGATTGTAACCATCAGGTATCTAATAATAATTTCCAGATACGTTTTTTGAATTAAACAAGGAAATCAAATCAATTCAGGCCAGACAGTCATTTAAATTTTAGGGATGATTTCAGTGATCAATGATTTATTTCAGCGCAACGTCTCAAAAGACGTTGCGCTGGAACAAATCAAAGTTTATGACCTCATTAACCACTCCCAGATAAGTTCTTGTTTACATAATTATCTGAAAGATACTATCATGAATCACAGTTTTCAGTTTTTTTCCAGTTTCATTTTCTAATTCTTCTGAAAGAGAATGCCATTCCAGAGACTGAAACAGATGTTGAAATTCTCTTTTCCAATCGCAACACAAAAGGGAGAATACTCATACTTTTCTAATATGACGAACCTGAAAATACTCTCAAATAATAGGGCACTGTATTCCCATTGAACTATCGACCTTAACCATAACCTGTTAACTTTGCTACCATAGATGATGCTCTTCGGTTTGCCAAATAATTCTACCCACTACTTTACTGCCTACTATAAATCTGTACTGAGCCCACGTGAAAGCGTGACCTAAATTAGATAAAAGGCTTTTTAGGTTAGCATGGTACACGAGGAGGTACGTGTAGACATATATATAGATGTTTGTACAGTCAGCAAAAGAGATAAGTATGCAGGGTCGCCGAATATAGGTGAAGTTTAGTAAGAAACCGATAAATGTTTTCGAATGAAATTTAATTTGATAAATTACCAGTTTGTTTTCTATTAATTTTATCCGACAACATTCATCGGTTTCTTGCTAAACTTCAGCTATATTCGGCGACCCTGCATACTTATCTCTTTTGCTGACTGTACATATCTAGATGATGGCAGAGCATTGGCGTGTTCCGAGAGGCTGGTAAATACGGAACTGCGTAGGAACATAAATCAATTTGGTTCCGAGTTCTGGTTGATGAATATTTTTGTTTATGTGGAGCATGATTATTTTATAGATCGTCACTGTGGCACAGCGGCAAAAGCACCATATAACACGATTCCTACCGGCTTCCCTTCGGAGGTTCGTATCAGCAAGTCTACCGCTATTGAAAAATTGCACAGTCAATAGTGTCTACTATTGCCAAAAAATATAATTTCCGTACTGGTGTTTAATTCACCATAACATTCAAACAACAAAAATGCCTACTTTTAGCTTTGAATTACAATAACAATAACAAATGTTCTAAAATAACTCGGCGCCAAAACGTTATAATCGAGAACTAAAAATGTATACAATAGCGATAGCGAAATACTTTTATTTATAAGATAATAATTTATTTTTAACTTTATTGATAAGTAAGTAAGTTATAACCGGGTTCAGTTTGGCTTTTCTCTTACAAAAATTTACACCTTGCCGCTGTGGCAACTGGTTTGGGGAGCATATTCAATAGCTTCCACGAGTGTCCATACTTAAATGTACGTCTGACACACCATGGACAGTAATGCTTGCTACCGCTGTGCTGATTCATTTACATTTAACCATGACAAGGGCCATAGGAGAAGAAGAAAACTACGATGGCCAACCTAGTATCGCCAATAATCTTAGCAAGTGTTTCACACATCGGAAAACCCTCCATGCATCCAGAAAGCACACAATCGCCGATCTCTGATCAAACGATGACCTATGAAAATCTTTACCGGTAGTCGAAAGAACCTAACTGCTACTTGAAAATACGCGCCATTACCATGACCTATCTTAGATGCCTTCAAAAATACCGTTATTTGTTTATGCTATTCAATCATAAAGAGGAAACTGATTGTGAATGTGATTACCATGCAGGCTAGATTGAATACATGAGTTTATAACTATCTGGCGGTTTTGAGTATTTAGTATATGGCCTACACAAATGTCCTGCAGATCTGGTAGCGTCGTGTGACGGGACGTTGAGCTCCCTAAAATAGGGTTGAGCTACACGATGACTGATGCATGCATGCCGTCTGTTGGGACAGGTCAACTCAAAGCTGCAATGGCTCTTTCTTCAATAGGCCCTTCCAGACGTGGCCCTGCATTGTTAGACTCACATAAAACCCTAATAATATAATGTTTGGACTTTAAAAGAGACCATGACCTCTGAGTTTGGTTTGATTTGATCTGATTTGAGATCAGCCAGCTGGGAAATGCCGGCGCCATCTAGTTTTAAAATATTGACGTCTAAAAGTGTCTTAAAAGATCTACTTACAGAAATAATCATTTTATTTCATTTCATACTTTATTGTATTCTACACCGATTTATTTCTTGGGGATAATTTAGTATTCAAAGGATAGGAATTGCTTGAAAACGTAACATAAATAGTCTAAATTACCAATCCATCATACTTACAGAATGACGCAACAAAACGACCTAGCTTATCACTAAATGAAGGAAGGCTATAGCTATTTCTAATGCTCGTAACGTACGTATCTGCAATAATGTATGTATGGCCACGACTATGTTGCATGTTGCCGTAAAAGGCACTTAATGGCTGCTGATACAAAATGTATGGCATGACCTTTTGAAGAGTTTACCGACTGCACGGCTTTGACGATGGACAGTAATTTTAGGCTTTCAGTCTAACTGACATTTGTCGGTTTAAATATATAATTCGATCGTGTGCTGTTTGTGGCTTGGGTATTCCAGAATTGGGAATGAAACATGTTTATATGGATACATGTTCCAAGGTGAATTTCCTAGCATGGGTACATGGTCATTCCTCAGTATTTAACTGCCTACACACCTATCTACACTTTTATGTGTGAAAACCCCGATCCAAGGTTCTCTAGCTAAAGTTCTTCACTACGAAACGTACCCAACACAACGCTACGCCAACGCTACGAAGACGCTACGAAACTGCTACAAAATCGCTACGTCGGCGACTACGCACAAGCTTCGTAAACGATACGGAGTTGCCACGAAAACGATTAAAAAAATCAAAATCAAAATCGGTTTATCCGTTCGGGAGCTACGGTGCGACAGACAGACATACATACACACACACACATACACACACACACACACACACACACACATACACAGACACGTCAAACTTATAACACCCAGTCGTTTTTGCGTCGTCGGGGGTTAAAAATGAGTTTCTAACAAAACAATGCAAAACGAACCACCAAGGTCTGAACATTACAGAAGTTTCTCATAGCTTAGGTTCAATGTTCAGCCGTAGCAACCAGTCACAGTTTTGGTGCGTAACCCAAATAATGATGTAAGAAGAGGTGAACGAACCGGCCATTGTCGGGGCTTGAACCCGTGACCTCGAAGTCACAGCTCAGTAATCACGAAGTTTGTGACTGTAATCTTTTGGGTTTAAGTTTTGATGTATTGTATGACCGGGTTGAGTCGGATTACAATTGATTGGTGCATTGTTAGGCTAGATTTTGGCTACAAAGAACGCATAGTTAGTTAAATAATGAAAAATTGCGTCAATTTTTTCTAGACGAACGAACTAGAAAAAATTGGAGTGTTTTGAACAGACTGCTAGTCAAAATTTGAACAGCAAAAAATTCTGAAAAACCTGCAGAACGCTTTGTTTCAGTTACATTTTAGGGTTCCGTAGCCAAAGGGTGCCAACGGAACCCTATTACTAAGCCTCAACTGTCCGTCCATCTGTCTGTCAGCGGGCTGTAACTCATGAACCGTAATAGGTAGGCAGTTGAAATTTTCACAGAATGTGTATTTTTATTGCCGGTCTAACAATAAATAATTAAAATAAAATAAAGTAAAAAATTAAAGGTCGTCATACAAGAAACGTGTTTTTTTTATATTATGTAGTTTTAAATATTGTACGGTGTGTACGGACTCGCACTTGGCCGGTTTTTTCAAATTACTACGAAAATATTACGGTTTCTACAGACCGAAAAAAAAAATACTGAAACCGAAATTGAAAACCCGAAAACCGAAATTGGGTCGAAATTATAGTATCAGAACATTATAATTTCGACCCAATTGTTCATATTTAAAGACAAATTTATTCCTAGAGCTTGCAAATAAATGAAGATAGAATAAATAAATATACCTACTCGTACATAATAAAATAGAACGTAGAAACACTGATCCTCTTCAAGATTTGCATAAACAAACAAATCTCGACAGTAAGCCAGATTAAGGAAGTCTTTGAACTAAAGATAGACAATTTTAATGACCAGAGCTCTAGCTCGGACATCCTGTTCTGACTTTGAATAGATTCCCATCTTTCACGCCAATCTTGCTTAGAGATTCTGATCTTGAAAAAGGAGTATTATAATAGCCTTGTTGATGACTTCGGAACAGAAAATGACGTACTTAATAGTCACCACAACTATTTTTGGGGTCGGCTTCCAGTCTAACCGAATGCAGCTGAATACCAGAATTTTACTTGGCGCGGCTGCCTATCTGACCTCCACAACCCAGTTACTGGGTAACACGATACCCCTTGGTAAGACTGGTTGTCAGATTTTCAGGTTTCTGACGACCCGTAACGACTGTCAAAGATCCAGGAATGACAGTCAAGACCAACGGCTTAACGTGCTTTCCGAGGCACGGAGGGGTCTCGGTATGAATAGATGGTTACCCATCCTCGGACCGACAGCGGCCAGCGTAGCTTAACCTGATCGATCGACCCGTGTGGCTGGTATTATTTAGCCACGAGCACCATACTTTTCAAATAAGTATTGTTATTTTAAGACCCACTTGCAACACAAATCACTAAATGCATTTAGCGCTAAACGCATTTAAAACATCGTTCTATATCTGCCAATCATTTGAAGATGACAGACAGAATTATATTTTAGATACATTTAACGTTACAGTATTTTGATATCAGGAAGCGACGCGCGCTTTACTTGTGGCAACCAAGTGCACAAATTCGCTGTGAATGTGTGCGTGAAGACGAGTAGCGTCCGCACATAACACACACACACACACTTCCAACTTCGCCATTGTCTCGGACGGTACCGATAGCTCCTGCGCTTACACACATTCACAGCGTGTTGTACACTTGGTAAACACAAGTAAAGCGCGCGTCGCTTCGTGAGATAAAGACACTATAAATGAATTTATTGATTTGTGCTGCGAGTGGGTCTAAGAACGACTATAGATTAACTTTGTTCCTCTGTTTTCAAAATGATAAAATCTTATCAGCCTGAATATTTCCCGATTACCCTCGGCTTCTGACATCCTATTCAATTTGTCATGTTGACACAAGGTTGAAACATTCTTATCAAGTCGTCATTTGATTGGCTGTTGTCATTTCCGCCAACAAATCACGAGAATTGACGAGAACCAACCTGAGATTTGAAAGGTGGATTTACTGATCAAGAAGACCTTCATCAGTAAATCCGATTAAGAGATCAAGCTTTCAGGAAACAGTTGTTAATGTCTGATGGTCGTGAGATATTACCAGAATCATCATTTTCTGTAAACGGACTTATTAGTATGCTGTTACTGTCGCAAACATAGAAAGATACCAGTCTTCTTTGGGACCTTACTTTTGCGCCACCACATGCAGATTGTATGGTATTTTCTTTACTTACTTTCTTTTCTTCTTCTTTACTTTTGCTTGCTTTACTTACTTTCTTTATTTTTGCCTCGCTCTATTGCCCTACTTCATCATCATCATCATCATTTCAGCCCGGAATCACCCACTACTGGATATAGACTTCCCTTTTTCTCTGCCATACTTCCCGGTTCCGTGCGATGTTCATCCAGGTGTTTCTCACTTTCTCCACTTCATTGATGTTGAAAAGCACGTCTTGAAAGACTTGATGTATTGTTTAGATCTTATGATACACACCTTCGCAGTAGATCAATCAACCTCATATCTTCCAAAATTTTACAGAACTTCTACATATACGTCATTGTAATGATGAATGATTTTATTTCTGTAAGTAGGTTTGTACAAACACTTCTTTTACACGTCAATCATATTTTTTAAACTAGATGAGGTCGGCGTTTCCTATCTGGACTACTTACACTACATATACCTTATATATATACCTCACTCGTATAACATAGTCACGTTTTCAAGTTTTTATTTTAATTACGCCAATTAAATCGGTAGTGGTTTATATCATCGGCACGTGTTTGTTTTAACTTTTTGTATGAAAACTATGTTGATTGTATTTTTTTTTACAAAAAGCAAAATATAATACCGCTTGTATAAGTTTGGTCCTTTATAAATTATTTTTGGTTTCAGTATTGTGTATGGTTTCGTCGTCAAAAAGTTTGTTACTGGCCATTGTAAATGAAAGTTTAGTTTTTGTAGGGATTCTTGTTTCTTTCATTTATTATTATTTTTATACATTTATTTAGGTAAGTATCCAAATATTAAACAAAAAGTTGACTAAATGTTTCTTTGATCTGTAACAACTTTTTTTGAGTTTATTTGCGTAAAACGGTTTGTATTATGTTCACGCTGTTTACGGAGATGTTTCAATTATATACATATGTTTCTATAAATGGAAACTTGTTTTTGGTCATCTTCTATGTACTGTTACTGCATACCAAAAGTACAAGGTTTTCCTAAACTTAATAAAATAAAAATATACCCAATACGTTTCTACTAAGTTGCCATGCAATTCTCGGTTTCTTTCCCTTCTCAATCCAATCTACTTCAGTAAGTGATCTACTTGAAGCCGTCCATCTTGCAGTTATCTTGAATTACGTATAAGCTCCTGAGTCTTGCTTCTTTAGAAACTATACAGTGCTTCCAAGGACGATTAGATAAAGTCATAATTATAATTCTGTTATATCCATATATTTCCTTTCATATCTTCGATTCATCATCTACATCATCTTCCTCGGAATATTAGCTATATGCACTATCATACAGTAGGTAGACTCACGTCCGTCAATTAACAACTACGAACTAATATGGACTCGTTTAAACTCCAGACAGTTAACAACACACACCTTCATACATATGCTTACAAGTACCTATAACACATAAAGTACTGAGCAATAATAATAGAGAAGTAGCTGATAAATCTACCAACGTCATAGCAGGTCGGTAACGGTGTGGAGTGTTGTGATTGCAGCAATTTGCGGCAGTAGGGAAGCCGGTGGAATTGTGAGCGACGGGCTGATTGGCTAACGAGATGCGCTGGAGCACGTTGTGGTGGACATGACCTATACGTGTTCGTTTTTGCTGCATTGTAGACGATTACCGCAGGTATTTTTAAAGGGTCAGAACCAGTGTGAAATTGGTCATCTTTGGAAGAATGACAAGAGTTTTGTGGAAAAGCTTGAAAGAGGTCCGATGCCAATCAGCGGTTTTGGTGAAATAACCGAATTTTTCAACATTAATTTGAGCTTTCAAATTGGTATGACATTCTGAACTTCACATGAGATCGTCGAGTTATAATTTTTTACAACCATCCCATATGGGTAATTAATTAATTATCTCGCTATACCACCATGCTCCTACTTCATTTGGGTCAATCATAACTAACATTCATAACGACGCTCATTCTTCAATGCTATGATTAAAATAAAGCAAAAAGTACTCATTTTTCTTACTCGAGAGCCCACGGCATAAATGAATTCTCAAAGGCGACATCATTACGAAAAAACCCCATTTAACGGAGGGTAAGCCATCCCTTTGGGGTGTTCCTCCATGAACTTCCGGTAAATTAGAATCGGGAGGGCTAAGTGATTCGAAAAGTACGGAGAAAGAAAATCACTCTCGGGAACAAAATATACATCATAGTAGGTACAGGTAAGTACTACATACAATGCAAAAAAAAAAAAAAACATGTGTGGCACTCGGGGACTGCCGCCGTAAAGCTATTGCATAGCATTTTTTATGCAATTATAATTATTTATTTATTTTTTATTTATGCAGTATTTTTTTTCTTTGAAATTAATTCAAGTACAGTCGTACCATATACATACACGTTAAGCGAACGCTCGGCCGAGCTACATGGTAGGAGGAGTGGGGGTGTTAAGTTTTATTTTCGTTATGGAATTTCTTGATTCGGTCGCCGCGCTCAAAGCCCGCGATAAAAGGTATGCAATAGCTTAAAAAAGAATTTCACCAGATTTGAATTGTTGCTTAAAACAAATAAAGAGTCATTTGTTTTGTCTCTATTGGGGCATATTTGGGACCTTAGAGAGTTTGGTCACATCAAACTTGGGTTTCAATTATATTTTAGTTGTGAAACTAAATTGAAATCAGTGTAACTTGTAACAGAATTGCAATGTCAGACTAACTCCAAACCAAACAAACGATTGTTCTAATCTAACCAACTGTCAAAAGTGGTTTGGACAATTTACGTGTTGTTCGAGCAGAGTTGTGGTGCCTGCGGTGGACATCAATAATTATTTGGAACACATTTTTTACCAAATCGGCGCGCGGCGTGAGATGTGTGTAGTATGTATTTTTCATCCAACTGTGGTGAATTGCACGAGGAAGGTAATTAATTACAGCCTGTCTATGTATGTGTCAGTATGTATTATATTTATTGTCTCCGAAAGTTTTTAAAGTTACCACACGATTTATAGAAATGAGATGTTCCTTATTGGTCTTTATTAGAATGTGGCCTATACTGAAAATTCAAGTCATACTCTTGATGTAAAATTTTATACTTTTTGACCGTATTTTCCATAGTCCGACAGTTAGAATTTCTCATTTATTATGTTGTTACTAACAACTGAAAACCCAACAGTTTTTTATGTTATAATGTAAAACACCAACATTATCATTTCACATAATCACCACACCGCAGATTGCTTTGGTATTTGTGAAATAAGACCGGACCGGTAAACCGTGGTTATGAACGATTATTTCAATATGGTCGCCGATATTTACAGCATTTCACTGAAAAACTAACGAGTTATGTTTTTAATCGCTTAGTTGTGCGGTCTTAGTTATCTCTTTGGAAATAACTGTTAGTTCCGTGAGTATCGTAAGAGGTGATTGTGAAAATAATTATAGGTAGGTACTAAACGAATGGGAGCATGGATATAAATAAAATCATAAAGGATAAATAATCTGCCTTAAACTCCATTTTGTACAGAAGAACAAAAAAGAAAAGTATTTCCTAAAAAACTTTATAAAGGCTTTTGTGTTTTAATTTGAATTGTTTTGTTTTTGTTTTTATCGTTTTTATTACGGACGCTTTATACGTGTATTTTTACATCGTTCTCACATGCATAATTTCAACATAAATGATGTAACCAAATTTTTTTTTGTAACTTTATGTTGATTTAAAAGAGTGTCCTTGGAGTTTCTTGCCCATTCTTCTCCATAGGTACCTACTATGCTTTGGAATGGGCAACTAGCTTCATTTTTCTGACTGACCAACCTCTTGACAATTCAAAAGTGCCTGTAATTGGTTTATTTGAAATAAATGCTTTGAGTTTGAGTTTGTGTCTTTTATCCACCTAAGACACATTTTCAACAGAAAACTGCTAAAAGCCATTAAAAACTGACAATAATGCCCCTATTAGTACCTTTATTTAACTGAACCGAGCTCTGGCATGGATCCAGGAAAAAACCAACCATAAAATCAAAACTTCGTGCCATAACCTCATCCATCACTGTGCCAATTCCACCAATTCTCAACGAGCCAATCACATCAATCATACAACTATTGCAGCTACATATGTCAATAGAAACGCACTCCCCGCAGGAAGCAGCCTATTGAAGCTGCAGCCTAGCCTTGACCTGCTTCGAGACTGAGCTCGCCCGGGAGCGCAAGGTCGCCGGGAACAGCCGAAACTCGAAACTGAGGATGCACCGGGTGGGGGACGCCCGGGTGAACACAAGGTTTTTGCAGACGAAATGGCCATGGGGAAGAGGGGAATATTGGGAGGCAACAATAATTATGTACTGTACGCGTATTGTGTGACAGGTGCTTAAAAGGGGACGATAATTTTATTAGAGACTGTGTTTGGAGGGGCAAAATGGCTGTGGTGAAACTAAATTAGGTCCCCAATTTTATGATTGGTTTTGATGTAGACGAAGACAATGTCTTTCAGGGACTAAAATAAATTGGAATGAATGTTATAGATTCGTAAGATGTAAAAGGCCAAAACGGTGAAAATGTTAGTTTAAGTGGAGTTGAAATATTAAATATTTGATGCCGATATTTAGGAAATTCGCCAAAATGGTTATGTTTCATCAATGTTAAAATAGTTTTAGTATGACATTAAAACTATTACTTCGTCTTCATATTATCATTTCCGAAGAAGAACGAAATAACATTATATAAATTTTTACCGTACGATACGTTGCACCTGTTACGTAACTAATAAATTCCACCGTGTTATGCATGTAGCACAAATACAAACGTAGCAACACGCACAGGATGCACCTAGTAAGGGTGACGCCGTGATAGGATAATAGACCAACCTACTAGGTCAGGATGCAGCGTGACAAGTGTGTTGATTGTCACGTGGAGTTCTGTGAGAAACCAATTTGCCAATGGATGCAGTGCAAGGATGCGTCAGTGTAGTGGAGAGCAGTGATTGTGTATTAGAGTTGATTTGTGTGGGAATTGAGAACAGTGGGGACTATTATGTGGTAGATAGAGATATGTGAAGCGATGAGTAGAAGGAGTAGAATTCCCTGCCGGAGTCACTAATGTGGGGGTCTGTAAGTCGGGAGGGAATAGTTCCGAGTGGTAGCAGTAGGTGAGCCATTCAATAAAAAATAAAAATAACATTTGGTTGTAGCTATCTCATGCATAATCATGAAACTTTTAATCTTGGTAGTGTACATGAAGTAGTTCCTTTAGGAAGCGAGTGAAATCGCTGACAAAAGCTAGTAACATAAAAATAAAAAAAATTGTAACAATATTGTAGAGTTTCGTGTCCGTTCTTCTCCATAGGAACCACTACGCTTTGGATTTGGCAACTAGCTTTATGTTTCAGAATGACCGACTCCTTTGACAATTCCAAATGCCTGCACGCTAATTGCGTAACACACTGTCTATCACAATCTGAATAATTTTGAAACCTATTGCTAATCCATTGCTTCATATGTTCGAAAAATGTGTCTGCTTAACAATGTAAATAATGCAATGAATGTTGTCAACTGTCGAAATGAAAGTCATTCCTACTGTTAGTGTGTTACGCAATTACCCCTCTGTAAATGGCTTAATTGAAATAAATGCTTTGAGTTTGAGTGAGTCGTAATATTGTAACTGTAAACTCTGTTACTGCATCAGATCATGGATTACAATAAATCTTTAAAACAAGTCAATATTTAGACACTGCAAATGCAAAATCAACAGAACTGCAGAGCAAGCAAAATAAACAAAATAATGCAACATGTTGTTTCATGGTAACGAACGATTATGATAATAATGCTCTGAATGTTACAGAACCTGGAGTATCAGGTATGGGTGAATTTAGAGCTAAGTGTGACTATGAAGAAGTTGGCCATTTGGGTATAGAATAGAATAGAATAGAATAGAATACTCTTTATTATGTACACCATAAAAGAAAAGAAGTAAAGAGAGAGAACGAGAGTGAGAGTGTCAGAGTATAAATGTAGTTGGGAAAGATTTGGATAACAATGTTTGAATAAGGCTACAGTTTAACAAACCACGAGTAGTTGATTTCATTAGCAATCAAACGCAACTCTGATTACTAATGCGAAATTTCCATGAAAATACATAAGATATTACAATTTCTAAAATTCAATTTGTCAAGGTGAAAAGTTTTATAGCAACGTGTACCTCTGATTTTATGAGAAAACTTCTCTATTCAATCATTGAAAATGAAAAGTCGATAACAAGATCAGTTAGGTAGGTTAGGACCTAGATCTTAGAAGACGTCGTAAAGAAAATAACTTCTTATTGAGTTACTACAGAAGATGAATTTGTTGCGCAACTTGATAAATTGAAAGTCGTTTGGAGCAAGACTCTAAAATTGGAACTACCCAATTTAGGGAGGCTTGTAATAAATTCGTTCTATTATGGACCCAGACGATAACAAAAGGCTGTATAAAAATAGAGATCTATTCACCCTTTATACGAAGCCAGCGAAACACAGAAACTAAAATAACAAAAGGGAAGAAGACGTACAAAAGCCGAGGCTTTTCCTCTAAGTTTTCTGAAAGCCGAAACTGACAGCAGTAGCCGCTCCGATGCCGCCATGTCCAATAACCAAACATCGCAGTATCGAACATACCCGACTCACAATAAAATCAATGTAGCTTGCCCCTTGCTGAAGCCTGTCCAGGCCCGTGACGTACGTGCGAGCGAGACACCAACATCCACCACCAACAAGCAAGACAAAGACAGAAAACACACCACCCGATTTTATAGAGACATAACACATTTTACTGCACACTGCAATAATGTTCGTTTTAATTAAAATTGAGTAATCAAAGTCTTTATTTCTTCCATTTTCTTCCGACTTGGTCGAGTTATTTCCATGGATGAACCGAATGTTAATATAAACGGGTAGGATGCAATTGAAAAAAGTAATAAGCCATATTTCTTAAGTACCTAGTTTCAGCAAGGCATTTGCCACTTGAGAGTCACATATTCTTTATTTGACGAGAGTCAATATCATCTCTATATAGATTTCAGGGCTACTTAAATTCTTAACATAACTTTTAAAAGGTTTTTAATATCAGTAATTGGAATGGCAGAGGCTTTGGTGTTACATATATAATGAGGAGCAACAAGTCGCAATTCCACGAGGATTGTAACCGCTCGCAAAACCCCGGACACATTCATACACGCCGTTTAGAATTTACTTTATCGTTGAAAATTGTGGAGGAGTTCGTCACCAGACTAGCGTTTATCCAGCTATTTTGAGGTAGGTACCAGTAGTTCCAATTTGTTTGGTTTGAGCTACTGACGATGAAATATCGGTTCGAATCTATTACTGTCCTTAATTTACAAGTCTCTACCTACACCTGTATACGTAGGTATCATTTTCAACTCCTAACAAACACCATCTGGACTGAAAAACACTAACACGAAAGAAGTTCTAAATGATTCACATAAGAATCCAGAAA
The DNA here is from genome assembly GCA_917490735.1 of Dryobotodes eremita. NCBI lineage: Eukaryota > Metazoa > Arthropoda > Insecta > Lepidoptera > Noctuidae > Dryobotodes > Dryobotodes eremita. The sequence continues at coordinate 2,625,825 of OU823254.1, read as the reverse complement.
ATAAGGAAGGACGATCTGTACGAAAATACTTGAATTCAAACAAACTTTTCCAATAAAGAACTCCATGACCTAATAAAAAATCAACGTTTGTATCACGTAACCCAAAGCACATAACAAACACCAGCCAATCTAGAGCGAGATTAAACTTTTATCGACCAATCACGACTGCGTCCGGGCGACATTAGCCAATCACCAACGACTTGGAAGACGTCAGAAAGTACTGCTAAAACCTAATGGGGCTGAAAAGCCGGGAATTTAATTTATTTAGGTACGAGGCTGTGAGAGATAAAGCTAAAATCACGCTTTGGCAACGAAGAAAGTAGGTGAGGGAAGTCGTCCATAACGAGGAAGAATCTTACTTTTTAATTTTCTTTTTGGATGATAGCCTCATTAAGGGCTTGCCTCTTGATATTAGCATTCTATTGTCTATATCCTGTCGTTGAAACTCAAGTAAATTTTTCTTTTTTTAAATTTTTTTTCTTAGATGCTCATCTCACAATCCTTACATTATCGCCAAAAACATTTTTTTTTAAATTACCATTTTCAGTTTTATAACGAAACTTTTCACTACAACAATTCTTTCCTGAAATCAAATAACTAGTTCAGCAATACTTTAAAGACACTAGCACCGATCGATGGTCGATACTTCTCATACAAAATGGAACACAATGTAGGCAGTAATGTCCGTATTCACTAACACTAAACGATGCCTAAATAAAAGTGTAATGTTGGATTTTCAACGCTCGGCTTAGCGACGAAAGTTGAAAATCCAACAGCGCGTTTTGATTTATTTATGTGTCGCCTAGTGTAAGTGAAAACAAGCATAATAATTTTTCTATTCAAAGAAGCATTTTCTAGAACAAAGGTGGCCTAGTTTCTTGCTTTTAATAGTCACTATTGCAGTCGAAGCCAGCGATTACTAGATTTATTATTGATGGCAAATGGACGGACAGCTATAGATACCTGACATGTGAAATATTATTACGTAAATTACTTAATTCGACTTGTGGGAAAAGTACTGGCAGCGTAAAATGGCGACTAGTATTTTTTTATAGTTTTTTTTTCTTGTAAGTAAATTGTGACTTGCCCTTTCAACTTTTAATTGTTGAGTACGAGGCTTTTCGCTACTTTGTAAGTATGTATTTTATGAGTTTTCCTGTAATGTGTGTTTTGTTTGTGCAGAATAAACAAGTTTCCTTTTTTTCTTATAATTTCCGTCATTACAGAGCTATAGGGATTAAAAGAGGTTTTATTTACCCATTATCTCCTAGTATGGTAGTGCCAGACTATGTCTCATTTCTTACTGTATCTTTATTATCTGCCTAGCCTTTCCCAACTATGTCGGGGTCGGCTTCCAGTCTGCCCGGATGCAGCTGAATACCAGAATTTTACATGGAGCGACTGCCTGTCTGACCTCCACAGTCCAGTTACCTTGGTAAGAGCCCCTTGGTAAGACTGGTAGCCAGACTTTCGAGATTCCAGTTCAGCTCAAAATTTTGTATTTGCCACGCACTATGCTGGCAAGGCTGGCTGCAGAAGAGACAGTACCTCTTAATGTATCTTTAGCTTTTATATGTCAAAACGCCCCGAGCTAATATGGCTATTCGGAGTATACTCAAATATACCGAATCAGGTTATAAAAGCTGAAAGTAGGTCGCTTCTATTTAAAGTTTAAAGGTGGCGACAGAAATGGCTGAAACACCTGAATATCTGGGACGTGATTATGTAATTATTCGGTCTAGAATGCTGGATACTATTCCTAGTTTCACAGAGTTCTATCTCTGTCTGAATATACGGACATGACATTAAATGTGCTGTTCTTTGTAAGGGTTCATATACTCAGAATACCTGAAATTATTTTGAAAGTTTATGTTATCTCGCAGCTTAGAATCTGTAAGTTTTAATGGAACTAATTAAGAGAGCTCCTAAAACAGGCAAAGGCTTAGGGGCCAACTCGAAACATTCAGCCTTCCTATCTTTCAGACAGTTACTTCGATACTTACAAAACTTTGCTCGAATTACTGTTACTAGACACTACTTTTATAAATCCAGCTTTGCCGAAACTCGGGACTGATACCTCCAGACAACAGACACCTATTCTTGGAACATCATTTAAATATTATCTAAGCAAGAACGATGATGGGCGTACGCAGAAACATGTCTGTATTGACACCTCTCAGAAACCAAGCATTCTCATAAGCCCACATCAAATATCTATTATGTACATAATTTATTGATACAAATATAAATCCCACAGCCTTTATATTCTCCTATATAAATAATTCCTTTGTTATATAAATTGAACATAAAATTATATTGGTTTAAGAAGATTCTGAGTAGGTTGGGTCTAATAGGATTATTTCGTCGACAGTACTTCATTTATCGATCTTTCTCCATTCTAATAATCTGGTCTATTTTTGTGTGCAACTCGTGTATTCTCTTCATTAATGTTTAAACACTTGATTAGTCCTCTTTGAAGTCTAGATGGGTGTAATTACTGCAGGTCTTGGTAGGGAAGTGCGGTGTTAATATTTAATAATGAGAGCGAGTGATTGTTTCAGTATTACTGTTGAATTATTGTATAGAATCGAATGAGTTATCGATTGATTTCGGGGAATTGAGAGTTTCGATTTTAGAGCTCTATCGATATTGGTCTTTGTTTCTGCGTGTCTACATGTATAGTATCTGTTTACTTTAAGGCAGAACCTGCAGGGTAGCCCGCGAAATTCAAATTTTCTTACGTTTTTTGCAATTTGCTGGTCACTGTCAGTTTGAATTTTGATTAAAATATGATTCGCGACCGTTACAAATATGGCTTTACAGAATTATAATCATTAGAATCAGAAATACATCTCTCTAAGTTCATATTACTGTATTGAATGATTATTTCTTGAAATCATGACATGTGACGCTAATTCTAACTTAAGGAGTTGTGTTGCTGATTCTAATGATTATACTCGTAATTCTGTAAAGCCATATTTGTTACGGTCGCGAATCATATTTGAATCAAAATACAACCTGACATTGACCTTCGAATTGCAAAAACCGTAAGTAAATTTGAATTTCGCGGGCTACCCTTGCGCTTCCCCCTTAAAACTTCAACATGAAATGTCACAAGTTTCAAGTCTTTCGACTCTATCATTTATTAACACAGCACCATCACCGTAATTAATGTTTGCTAATTTTGGATGCTTCCCAGAGATTGTATTTTTGATTTTGACAATCAATAACCGCCAGGTACTGCTGCTAATAAAACTCCTTGAATGTCACGTATCATTCCTTTAAAAATCGTTCACGTTTTGTTTTTATACACTAAAGTGAGAGGAAATATTTACAGGTATTCAATATAGCGTACTAACATAAAGCCTGATTGCGATGTATTTGCACGTTGCGATGACGTGGCATAACATAACGGGTGCAAAAATACACTTAACGAAGCCGAGAGTCACTGGTACTCCCCGGATATGTTTTTTTTTTTTTGTACTGTACCATCATTTCGAACCTGGGACCTGGTTACGGAGATATTGAAGGTCAAAATTCCAACTTTTACTGAAGTTTTTTTATGAAAACAAATTTTTTATGTTATAACACAACTTTAAATACCCCCACGACCCCTGTACCGTTGCATGCAGCAATAAGCACAATGTTTTGCGTGCGTTACATTGAGCCAAAAAAAGAGTCACTTCCCAGCAAATATTTTTGTGCAATGTTACTTAGTTTGATGTACAGAATACGTATTTAAAGGCTATGTGATGGGTCTTTTTACACCTTGTATAAATAATAAGCTAACAAAAAAAGTTGCAACGTCTAAACAGTGTTTAGACGAAGGAAGTCTTTTGTTGCTTCTAATTTATTGTATAACACAGGCTAGAAACTTCCACTGTGTAAATGAGACTTAACTAAAGGTACCTAGGACGGAATGATTCGTGTCAGTAACCTCGACCTCGGGGTGATTAGCTAGTAGTTCCATTTACTGGATGAGCAGAAGTAAAGTGGCGTCAACACGACACGCACTGAACCGATCAGGTCGCGAGTTTACAGACTCATTTCCTACGTTTTCCTATTAGGAAAACTAGTATTTTATTTTGTTCTATTCATTGGAGACAAAAAACAGTTACATGCCAAAGAAAATACAGGAAATGCTTAAACTAAAGTAACAAACGTGTAACCTTTATCACATTTACTTATGAGAAAATAAATGGAAAATCTATCGAAACAAGAATCTCTTCGTTAGAATATCTGCCTGCATCGAGGATATTGCCAATATCCGTAAGGAAAAGGAAATGGTATCGTATTATATTGTTAAGGACAGATCGCCTTTAGATTATTTATGAAATTGAGTTTACTAGATTGAACTCCGATTAGATCTTTTAAAAAGGAAGATCATTTAAGTAAAATTAAAATCAAATACACAATATTTTAGTTCACAAAAATCTAAAGGGGCACAGTTAGGAAACGTCAGAAGCTAGGTGCATGATTCCAATTGGTCGTTTCCTATGGAGAAGAGCCGGCAAGACACTATTCACGGTTACTCTTTTTAAAATAATTGGCTTTTACAATGTTGTAATAGAACTAGTTTCTGCCGACGATTTCGTCCGTGTGAAATTTCGGCCCCCGTCCCATTGCATCGCATCCTAGCGGCCCCCCGCGCTATTAATTTGTTTTCCGCCTTTTTTCTTTTAGAAATAGAAATATAGAAATAGAAATATCATTTATTTGCTAAAAACATGGTATAAAAGATAGTAATAATGAATAATGTGAACTGACATGTTTTGCTTAATAGATATAAGCGTGCAAATTTTACATGCATAACGAAACAATCAGTCATCATGCGATTTTACGTTCCAGGAACTCCCTAACACTGTAAAAACTATTGGCAGATAGCCATTTGTATAATTTAATTTTGAACATTCTTGCATTTAATATTTTGAATTCCTTTGGTATTCTATTATATACCTGGATACACATAAACATGCAGCTTTTATTATATTTCGCAAGCCTTGGGAGGACATCTAACACGAGCCTGTAGGGGTCGCGTCTGCTGCGAGAATTTACATCGCTTGCTTTCGCAAACAATTCTCTATGCCTCCACACAAACACACAAATTTCAAAAATATAGAGGGACGGCAGTTTTATTTGAACTGTAAACGGTTCTTCTATTGCGCAATAACCAACACTACCCATAGTACGCCCACGGTAGTTAAAATATGGCTAGTAATAACGAGAGACATACCTTTTCCGTCATATATATAGATTAAGATTAGCAGTTCTTCCTTCCATCAATGGCTTTATATTCCTAAATATCTTAAAAAATAAATCTTAAGATTTTTCGTACGTAAGGACCACGTGGTCAATCCATGTTTGTGTTGATCTTATGTATATAAATTCTATTGCTAGTATAACTATAGAATCAGCTATACCTACTTTCAAGATAACAGTTCTACCTACTGACTGAAATAATAAAACAGAGATGGTAAAAACATTACGAGCCTGCTCTTAAAGAAGTCATAAAAATTATGAGTCATGCTGGAAAATCTTTGGAAAATGTATTGCAGTATGATTATACAAAGTTATTTCAGATACCTATATATATATATATACTTACTTTTTAATATGACTAACTATAGGTATTTTGCGGTATTTTATTTTCAGTTTGATTTAATTTGTATGTACCTATTTATTTATTAAAACACTATTGTGCACTACATTAAACAAAAAGGTTATACATATTTAAAACGAGTGTAGTACAATGGTCGATCTTATCGCCAAAGCGATATCTTACAGACATCCTTTGAATGGACTGAAAGAAAGGAGAGACATTTCACATAGTTTTTTGAAAATTGTTATAAGAAAAATTGGTATGGCTAGAAAGGGGGTGACTACCTAGATGACGACTGTCGGGAATCGCTCCAACACCTTGCGCGCGATCTGCATGAGCAGGCGGCGTAGTCAACGCGTCATCGGCTAGCCGAAGCGCGGCGCGGCTGCGACACGGCTTGGCCCGATGACCACTCACTTCAACGGACTTCACCGCGACGGACGATTTTCCTCTTTAACTTAACAATTGTTTTTTCCAGGACAGTTTTATAATTGTAATAAGGAGGGAATTAAACCAGTGCCTATTTCATACAGTCCACTCTTTCATAGCTCCCCGCGCTAATAACAAAAAGAGAAGATGGCAGAAAAAGACATGTTGCGTTCACCCCAAATAAATAATTGGAATAAGGGCAAGAGGATGACGATGTTATGAGAAAAAATCTATTAGATATTCTTGTTAAATAGGATTCAAAGTTTTCAAAAGAACAGTCTATATTTACTTAAATTCGTGTCACCTTTTATGTCATCTAATTCAATCTAGCAATTTTGTAGTTACAATCATGCAAACATACGCATAGTCAAGAACTTCTCTATTTACGATACCCCACAGTAATTTGTCTCTCACTACAAACTATCACTAATTTGTGCCTCTCCGTCAATTAATTATATCAACGGAATTGTAATTGTTTTATTGGCGGACGGACAGACGCATCGAGCATTCTGTTTAATTAAAATTTATGCATGAAAGCAACTTGTTTATAACCGTGAAGTGATAGACGGACAGTAATTTATTTAGTTCTACTATTGTTTACGATTTTGTATTGTTGTTATTTGTTGGTTATTTATTTAGGAGGAGAAACAAAATTTTGTATGCAAAATGCAAATGCGACATTAGCAGTGTTTTTCTTTGTGAACATTCTCTATTATACATCTATATCTTAAGTTTAGTAATCAAGCGGGTTAAAAGTATCTACTCCATTTACAAATTTACATCTCCGCTTAATGTCATTAAAATCGATTCGGTAGTTTAGCCAAGTCTGATAAAATGTGTAACTGTTTAATTCATAAGTCATTAATTACTTAAATGTATAAAAGTATAGTGCGTATACTAACTGAGGGCGCGAAGTATTCCTATACTTAGTGCGACTTCAAATTCCGGTAGGGGAAACACATAATAGACTGGAACAGATACGTGAGGGAGGCTCACGGTAAGGCTCTGCAATGTTATCAGAATTGGCTATTGTGTGGGAGACCGAGCTCTGGACGGTTATACTACGAAATGACTGAGTTTAGGCGACTATTTGAGATAAAATTGAAAAGGTTTCAAAATAACCAACATCCAATTAAGATGGATATAATAGCACGATCAATAAAAACACACACAATTCAATATAAACTTTTAAAAATTTGGAAATTAACGAACATGTTGAATCTGAAGCCGAGCCGGACCGTAAGCGTCGAGGGTGTACACGAGTTAAATGGCATCGCGAGATTATTACAGCAGCATTTCAGGGTTGAGCCGTTTATGAGGCCCACACAGTATGAACTGTTGTCAGTGTTCGGTGTTGGGGCTGCACCCGGAGATATCAATGTTAACTTCACTGCAAAGGATGTTGCTTTAGTTATCAAATCTATGAAAAAAGGAAAGTCTCCAAGACATGATAGCCTCAGCATTGAGCACCTGCGGTATGCTGGGGTACACTTGCCTAGAGTCCTAGCTTTGCTATAGCCACTCCTACCTGCCTGACGATCTCATGTATACTATTGTGGTCCCCATTGTAAAAAACGAGACGGGCGATGTCTTGGACAGATCAAACTATAGGCCTATCTCCTTAGCCACGGTTATAGCGAAGGTAATGAAAAGTCTGCTTGATGGCCATTTAACAAACATATAAAACTGCATGATGGTCAATTCGGCTTTCGGACTGGTGTATCCACGGAAAGTGCGATTCTGTGCCTCAAGCAGACTGTGCAGAGTACTGCACAGTCTGCTTGTACGCGCGGTGTACCTGAATACGCGTGTTTCCTAGACCTGTCCCGGGCATTCGATATGGTTTCGTACGACCTACTGTGGACAAAAATGCGTCGAGACACTAGTCTGCCCCCAGACTTTGTCTATATTAGTACTGGTACAATAATCAGAAAAACACTGTTAGGTGGGTGAATAGTAAATCGGAGAAGTACGAGCTGGAGTGTGGAGTGCGACAGGGTGGAATGACCTCACCGAAACTGTTTAATTTGAATATGGGCCGCCTGATTGGAGAGCTGAGCAGCACTGAGATCGGATGTCATATAGACGGAATTTGCGTTAATAATATTAGGTCTTTACCTATGAAATTGCCGTTTTGTATGAAAAAATTTAAACGAATTTTTTTCATGAATTTTTTATTTGTATTAATCGAAGTAATCACCCATGCAATCAATGCATCTTTGCCATCGCAGTGGCAGTTTATTGATGCCCTTCTTAAAGAAATCAGCTGGACGGGAGGCAACAAATTCTTCAAAGGCATTTTGTACTGCCTCTCGGGTATTAAATTTTTTTCCCGCCAAGAAGTTATCCAAATTCTGGAAAAAGTAGTAGTCTGTAGGCGCAAGGTCTGGTGAGTAGGGCGGATGACGGAGAGCTTCCAACCCCAGTTCTTGCAACTTGGAGACCGTCTGCTGTGCAGTATGAGGTCGCGCGTTGTCGTGCAGGAGCAGCGGAGACGAGCGATTGACCAATGCTGGTTGGAGATGCGCCAGCTTCTCCATCATTGTGTTCAGTTCTTCACAGTACACATCTGCAGTAATGCTCACCCCGTTTGGTAAGAAGCTGTGATGAATCACACCGGCGCTAGACCACCAAACAGTGACCATCACTTTTCTAGGGGTAAGTTTTCGTTTAGGGCATTGTTTAGGTGCTGAACCAGGATCCAACCAACTTGCTGAGCGCTTACGGTTATCAAACAGAATCCATTTTTCATCGCAGGTAACAATGCGGTTCAAAATTCCTTCATTTGTGTGTCTGTTGAGCAGTGCAAGGCACGTCTCGACGCGTACTTCGCGCTGGCGATCATTGAGTTCGTGGGGCACCCATTTGTCAAGCTTTTTTACCTTGCCAATTTGACGCAAATGGACCAATATTGTTTTGACGCTAACGTCGAAAGCTGCTGCTAATTCAGCCGTAGATTGTGTATCATCAGCTTCCACAATCGCCTTTAATTCGTCATTGTCGACCAAAGTCTTCGGACGACCGCGAGGTTCATTTTTCAGGTCGAAATTTCCAGAACGGAAGCGAGCAAACCAATAACAGGTGGTGCGTTGGTTTGTAGAGTTAGCTCCGTAAACGTCGTTGATGTTGCGTGCCGCTTGTGCCGCGTTGCTGCCACGACGGTACTCATATTCCATAATTACTCGAATTTTTAACTTATCCATGATGACGAAAAAGATTGAAATGCGATGAAAATGTAACACTAATCAATAAAGAAATGACTACTTTTAGAAAAAAAAATCCATGTTTTTAAAATAAAATTAATTTGAAATTAGAATTCATAGCCAAACAAAAATTATTTTGATTTGAAATGGCCAGTACTGCAGAACGGCAATTTCATAGGTAAAGACCTATTATTAGCTACGAGAATGATATGGTGCTTCTTAACCCTTCAATCGGTGCGTTAACTGTTTCGTATATTGGAAGGGTACGCGGAGATCCATGGGGTCAGATACAATGTGAATAAAAGTGAGGTTATGGTTTTTAGAGCACCCAAAAAATACTACTCAGAAGTACCACCCGTCTCACTATATGATAAACCCTTAAACAGAGTCACTCAACTTCAAGTATCTAGGCCACTGGGTCACCGAAGACTTTAAAGATAATATGGATGTGGAAAGGGAATGTAGGGCGAAGCCTGTTCGCTGAAATGTGTTGGCTCGTAGATTCGCACGTTGCACTGAACAAGTGCAGGTCACACTATTTAAGGCATTCTGCCAGACCTTCTACACGTGGAGTTTGTGGAGCAAATACACGCAGAAGACATACGATGCCCTGCGTGTACAGTATAATAACATGTTCAGGGTGTTGATGGGGCTGCCGCGGTACTGTAGCAGGAGTCGCATGTTCGCGGAAGCGCACGTGGACGGCTTTCACGCGATAATACGTAAGCGCTGTGCTTCGATGCTGGCTGGGGTTTGCGGCAGCCCCAGCGCCATCCTGGCCACGTGCGCCGGCAGATGGGACTCGGTACTGATGGCGCACTGGATAGGCCTTTACGCGAGGGCAAGCGTCTGATTACTATTATTTTTTACTTTTACTTATAAGAACTTTGGCTTTGGCTAAGAACATTGTTACTAACAAATTTGAAATAAATTACTATTATTATTATTATTTTTATATTTTTACATATCTCAGGAACATGGGGATCCGGTCCTTTGGAACGCTTACGAGGGACCGAAGCCAACTCGCAGAGACACCTTATACAATTTTAACGAAATGCAGCACCAACCGACGATTATCCCTGTATGCACTGTGCAAGTGCACCCAAGGACAACCCCAGGTTGGTGTAGGACTATTGCAGGATATGAAAAAAAAAAAGATATTGGACTATGAGTTTGGGTGGCTAAAGAGGACTGGTTACCAAAAAATATAGAAGGTTTATGGCCCCTGCCTGATCAATGTTTTATATATATACACAGATAAAATGGCAGGGGGTGGCTTGCACACTCAATAATGGGCCCTCGGAAACTGTCACTAGCACATAGTGACGTAGCGACAAGGGGCAACATTTCCTGAGGTGCTTGAGGAGTGGAAAGGTATTCCACGGCTATCAGAACAATCCCAGAGCCCGGAAGATGGTCAAGATATTTACCAGCACTTACTGGAATACTTCCTTCTACCGAGCACGTTCGACGTTCGCTCTTGCGACTCTCCACTAAAGCCGCTTAACAAAGGCAAGAAAGAGGTGGGAGCTCTGTTCCTAGTCAGTGTTCACTCCAGCCGGCCAATAAAGGCAAGCCAGAAGTGAGGAACAAGACTACTCCCAGGAGATAAGGTACGTGGGGTCGATACAGCTCAACTGCTCGCCACATGCTGCTCTGCGGGTTCCCGTATCTCTCTTGGTCTGGCTCCTCACCCTAGACCTGTTCCGGGAAAGTAAACTCTACCGACACAGACCTAGAGTTCGGAGCGCGCAAGACCCACCACGACGTCAACGTAAGGGATTATTATTAGCTGCAAAACGCAATATTCTTCGTGTGGTTTTAGGTTAAAATTACCGATTCTATAGGGCTTGGGTTCCCCAAGTCCCATGGCAATTACAAAGCTCCCGTTTGCCTCTGTCTCAGTTCTAATTAAACGTTGACAAGACGACGAACTGACCCACAGCCCCAACATATTAACTTATTAACCCTTTAACTTCGCCGCTATTTCGGAAGCCGATCGATTCTGGGCAAAATTAGCTCTGCCTGCCGGCCTGACCCAATAAACGCTCAGTATATATAAACAATGCTTACAATATTGCCCAAGTATATTGTGCTTTGTGCTATATTAACTGGCGACGTCTCTTACGGTTTGTGAACGTACTGAACCAGTTCTGTTTATGCGATGAATTTACATATGTATCGGCGCACTTTGATGTAAATGCCGTGTAGCTTTTTTAAAGAAAGATAGTGAAAAATGTATTTACATAACACAAGACAACAACGACGAATTTTAATAGCTGTATTGAAAGTAAAGGAAGTAGGCAACATGGAGACAGAAACACCGATGAACAAACCTTGTATGTACAGTTGTACAAATCTACCTAACATTCATAATTATTTTCTTAGAATTCACAACGTCTCGAAGGACCGCCAGCGCTGCATACGCACATGGTAATTACGAAATCAAAGAAACTCCAATAAGAAAAGTAAATACGGCGATATCTTAAGAACATGCAAATATTTGTAAAAGCGGTAAACATGAATGAAAGTGACTCACTTGCCGAACAGCGGATGCCACAAGTGGAAGGAGGCCGGGTCGTGCGGGTGCGGCGGCAGGTGAGGCTCGCCCAGCGGTGTCGTGCTGCCCACCTCGGGCTCCTCGCGCCGCCGGGGCAGCACCGCCGGCGGGCCTAGGCCCCGCCGCGACGACGACGATGGCATCTGCATTCCACCGTCACGCACCGTCGGCGCCAACAAGTTTTGCAAAGATTTAACACTGATCCGAGGCCGCGGCGAATCCTGCGACCCAGTCGAACTACTCCTCTGATGGGCCTGCGCTTCGGAATGCTGCATAGACTGCAGATAGTTATTGTTTGGAAAGTAGGGCGAGGTCGGGCTCTTCTGCCCCCTCGGCGAGCGCTGACTACCCATCATGTTGGGATTAAAATATGGTATCTGAAGGCCTGGCAGAGGCATGTTCGGCCTTATATTAGGGTTCATCCCCGGGTACATGTTCTGCAGGAATGAGTTGTGTTGCATGGCGGCTCGCTGGCTGGCCGTGTAATTGGCCATTGGACTAGATCGAGACGACATACTGCTATGTGATTTATTTTGATGATGATGACTCTTTGTCGAGTGAACGAAAGGATTCTGCACGTCTAATGATTTTGATGCCATTTCTTTCGCCTGAGACTCTTCGGCTCGAGCTTTGGCTTGGCTTTGTCTCTGCGCTTGTTGTTGATTCGAATGATTCATCGCTTCTTGCCACATAGCGTACTGCATCCGATTCTCGTAGTCCATTTGAGGCATCACTGGGAACCCTGTTTGTCCACCAAAACGGGAATTTGGATTAAACACTTGTGATAATTCCGGGTAACCCTGCCCGGCGGCATAACCAGACGAATTGAGTGCTTTTAGGAAATCCATATTTTGTGAGCACGCGGCCATAGCCTCGAGTTGGCTGAAATAGGGTAGCCAGAGCATTTGGTTGAGCGCCGCGGAAGTGGCCGCGTCGATATCGCCAGCTAACGCGTCCATCGATGGTATCGGCTTCGGTTGAGTACTGGAATTGATAAGGTCGAGTTGACTTATAGCCGTCGTATGTTCACTACTTGATGTACTTGTTGTACTTATCGTACTTTTTGGCGTAGGTGGCTTTGGCTCCTTTTTCGGCGACGCAGGCCGTCTGGGTTCGTTCAATATTATACTTTCTAATTGCGAAAATGATATGACCAGTATATCCGGATCTCGCAGAACCATGGGGTAATGGAACGCGTCTGGTAATCTGAACTCGGGATTAGCCATTAGCATCAAGGGAATTTCAATACCAGGAGCAGTGAGAATTTGGTTCAGCTTGTTTTTCGGAATTAGAATGGGATCGGGTATGTTGAAACTAGAACCCGATCTCAGACTTTGTATTTGTTCGAGTGGACTCATTTTATTCATTTTATCGATATATTTCATCGGAAGCTTTTCTTCTGCCACGCTTTTCTTCAACTTAGTTTGAGTCTCGGTATGGTGCTCATCCCGATCACACTTATTAAATACTTTATTTATTTTAACTGAATCATCGGTAGACTCCCGTCTTCCCTTTTTCTCTTGAGGTTCACCAAATTCTTTATTTAATTTTCGTATCTCGTCTGAACAGCTCGTTACAGTTGGACTGGCCGATTTTCGATGTTTACCTAAGTTTAACGGTTCACATTGCTGTTTTGTAATAGTAACTTCTGACGTGTACATCTTAGGCGAGGGCGATGACAACAAAGTTTCTAAAAACAATGATTGTTTGCTTTTCGATTGAGGCATAGTAAATATTTCAGGTGAGGACGGCACGGCGGGGATGCCGCTCGGCTGAGGCGACTGCATGGCATCCGATTCTCTCGACGGTGCTCGCGGTATGTCTATCCTTCTCGGCGACGCATGCGGGGTGGGTAACCTTCGTTGCACACTTAGATCTCTAGGTAGGTCGTCGCTCTTTTCTGATAAATTATCTTCCATGTTATTTGTAGTTTCAGCATCGCTAGCCACTACTCGGGCAGACTTTTTAGGTTTCACATTTTTTACACTTAAATCCGTAGCCACCAACTCCACGGCTGTCATGTCTTCTAGGTCTTTCGTAAACTCTATGCTCGGGGCTTCCACTTTTATAGTATTGGAAAAATTACCTTCGTCATCACATGCGTTAACGTCAGTTTCTAGTTTAGGAGTAATGTTATTGGTGACATTTTCAGTGGAGTCGTCATTAGTTTGAGCTGGTAGCTCACTGGGTAAAGCTGGTTCGCTCTGATCCGGCAATGGTTGATATTTTTGCTCTTCTGAGGGTTCAGGAATTTCAGGTACTTGTTCATGTTCAGTATACATCACTTCCGCATTATCAACATCATTTTGTAGCCTCTTCTCAGCATTCTCATCATATTCTAAATGGTTAACTTCGTTAGCATTTTGCATTTGTGACGGCGTAGATAGCGTTTCAAGCACACAATCAGTCGGAGGGTCGGCGGGCGCGAACACTTCGTCCGTCATGAAGGACTGCTCGATGGACTGTTGTTGGTCCGGCAGCGGCAGGTGGTCCCCTATGTGATGTAGATGTAGGAGCCCCTGCGCCGCCGTCATGCTGCTTCGACTGGGTGACTCCAGCGACTGCTCGAGCCGGTCAATAATGTCGGCGACGGGAGCGCCGCCGAGCAGCATGTCGTCCTCCTCCTCAACGTAGTCGGTGCCGTGCACGAGGTGCGCCAGCTTGTCGAGCGCCTGCCCGAGAATTTGATTATCTTCACAGCCCTTCTCTACGAGCGACTCGAGCAGCGCCTCGTCGTGAGGCCCGCCGAGCTCAGGCAAGTAGTGCGCTTCGCTTATAGTCTCAAACAGGTCTTTGTGCACTCCCATGTCATTATGAAAAACATCTTCTTCGGCAGCGCGCTCGGGCACGTGCGTCTTGCGCTCCTCGAAGAACATCTCATCTGGCGGCTTGGTGTCGCCGAGCTCGAATGACATGACGTCTTGCGCCACCTCCTCGGCCCCCGGCAGGAAGGGGTACTGCGCGCCCTGCAGCTCCAGCTCCAGCTCCTCGCCGCGCTGCTGGTTGAACTCGAGCTCCGCCACCGCCAGAAGGTTGTCAAGCGGCGTGGGTTCGGGCGGCGCGGGCGGACCGCGCGGCACCGCGATCGTATGCGACGGGATGTGCGACTCCAGATCGGGCGCGAGCCAAGCGGGCGCGGGCGCTGCCGCGTCCGTGCGCTTCCGCCGCGGCCTGCCCGGGCGTCGGCGCCGGCGCCGCTCAGGGGGAGCACTGGGCTCGGGGGGTTCGTGCGCCGGAGCGCTAGTCACAAGAATAGAGTCAAAGATTTTAGTACGCGGGATAACTCGCCAACCGGTAGGGGTGCGCGCGATACGGATGCGGTTACGCGGATCGTAATCTTCACAGCGGACCTCTTGCACAGTACCGTCGCGCTGGCGCGCCCACAGGAACACGGGGCGCAAGCGCGGTGCGGGGTGCGCGGGCGGCGGGGCAGTCTCGGCTAGGTCGCGGTAGGCCAGGCTGCGCGCGCGGCGCCGGCCGGCGGCGGGGGCGCGGGGCGGGTGAGGGGCGCTGCGACTGCGGCCGGCAGCGGCATCGGCGCGGGGGCGGGCGGCGCGAGGCTCGCCGCCGCCGCCGGGCGCTCGCGGAGACACTCCGGCGCGCCGCACCGCGGGATCAGGCGACGACCGCGCGGACGCGGCCCCGAGGCGGACTGGCGGCCGGCGCGCGCGAGCCCCGCCCCCCGCCGCCCGGCGCCCCCGCCCCCGCCCCGCGCCCGCCCCGCCCAGCGATCGATCGCCCGCCCGCTGCACCCGCCGCCTGCACCCGCATGTAAACACGGCGCGCGCCCCGGCCCCCGCCGCGACGCCGCGTTTACGTGGCCTCGTTAATCTTAAATCCATATCTGCGGCGCGCGGAGTACGCACGCCGGCACGCCCCCGGCCCGACCGCGCGCCCGCCGAGCACGTGCACCCCGCCACCACCGACACTGCATCCACAGCGCACCTCACCGCGCTCATTAGACAAATGCCTAAATTTTCCGGAGGCACCAATGTTTCGACCTTCCGGTCTAGTACACATTGTCAACAAAACAAAACGCACTTCAGAAATTCTCAGCAAAAACTGAATTTGACAAACCCGGAAGTAGGCAGCGCTAGGACATGAAAGGGGCGGTATTATGTATAGCTGTCATCAACATCCGTCAGATGAGGCGCGTTCATCCGCGGTCACAGGAAGGTTCACTGCTCGCACCAGATCAATACCAGCAGACAGTGGTGCCATCTCGCATGGGCGCCGGTACATACTGTACTACAGAGAAATGTAGTTGTTGCAAGTGTTCACGGTTTCATACGATGCGGGTAGATGGAGCTTGTCAGTTGAAAACAGTTCTTTAATTTTTTCAATTTAATTCACTTTAAAGATTTCTTTAAAACAATTAAAAGTCTATCTGTGCACATTGTTATCATATATATCAATAATATATTATTATCAGATGCATTCTTTGTGTTGTTACCTACTTAGATACGTCTTGGTTGTCTTGAAGGACCAGAATACGACGCACGGTCAACAACATTCAATCAATTAAGAGTGGGGAGACGGGGGTTTGTAAAGCTTCATAGGTATTAAGTACTTACCTTCCAGTTGCACTTGGAATTCGCTTCAGTACTTTACGATGTTAAACAAATGAGGTACCTTATCACTAGGCACTTACCTGCCTATACCAAGCACGAACACAAATCTTCATAAAGGCATAGTCTTTGTAATCGGGTCTTGTCTTGTGTTCGGCTCCTTTAAAGAATAACATAGCGTCAACATCCTATCTCATAATCTTAAGAACTGCGACTAATGCTAACCACTCAAAAGGGCGTCTCAACTTGCAAACTGGTCGCGATGACCTGGCTATCTAACGCAGGAAGGATTGCAGGGTGGTTAGAAAGTAGTGGGATGCCATAAACCAGTTAACTCATTCGATTATCACTCAATTTTTTGATATTTAAACCATTTGCAAATTCGACCTTTGGCGTCTTTATCGACTGTTTCTTCGGCATCTCTAAATATTTTTTTAATATTTGTACCTCGTTAGATATATGGTTAAAAGATGTTTTCTCCGTAATTTTTACGCTTAATAACATAGTAAAATTTTGAAATAAATGCTATCAATGTTCATGTACGAATATAGTTTTTGAAAATGGTTGATAAACTTCTTCCTTTAACTTTTAACTTTTTGATGTTTTTATAATATTTGGTTAGGTAACATCGGAAGGTTTGTTAAATTATTGGGGATCTAATAGAATAGCAATGAAGGTCACTCAATTTGAGAGTTTAGAAAAATGTGATACGTGGTGATGAATACAGCATATTTTTCCAAAATACAAAAAAATAATGGGTTTTCTTTGAATCTCATGAATTTTCGCCTATATAGGCATTGTGGGGTGCTTAATTGTTGCAAATCGGTCACACTATCACGTCCTGGTCAATTACAAGTCACCTAGTAGAATTTGGGCATTTTTATTATGTGGAAATCCTTATGGGCGGGTCTCCATAATTGGAGGGTTTTGTCGAACTTCTACAGGCTTCACCACGGTGGCCGTCTTCAGTACCTACATGCAGAGGGTTCTGGGATCTCAATGTGATCAGTGTCATCACTAGAGATCGGATATTCAGATGCATATTTACCTAAAGTTAATCTTTATCTGTGAAAGTATGGAACCGGCTTCATAAATTTTTTTTTTGGTTAAAAAATCTGATGCATAATTATTAAAAAAAATTATTTGGTAAAACATTTTCTGCATATGATCCTTGCTGGTCGAAATAAACGTATTGTTTTAATTTATTTATTTAAAATTAACCCCCGATTCAAAAATGTGTATGTAGGGTGTAATAGGAGGGGTGGTACGTGTTAGATAAAACAAAAAAAAAAGTAGTACTATATCCTGATTGGGCGTAAATATTACCTCGGCTACAGCAACTTCAATCACTATAATTTGGTCCGGTTGGGTCACTGAAATCCGACGTTAGCGGGATTTTTTCGATACAAAAGCGCATTCCATTTTAGCCAACTTCTCAACTTCAGGTGAATATGTATCCGAATATCCGATCTCTGGTCATCACACATACCGATGCAGCGATGATACCTTTTATTCCAGTCGTTGTTGGAAAAGGATGTTGGTCACAGGGACTGAAGGGAAGGCGTTTTAAGTTATGAGCGTGATCTTCTGAAAACGAAGGATTGTTCTGAGTTCGGTCTCGGTACTATTTGCTGATACTGTGTTTTTGTTACTGAGTTGGGGTGACGGTACCTATACCAGAAGAAAAGCAGCGCACCGCGCATTTAACTGCCAAATAAATAAATTCTACTTTATTTTAACGCGTATAAGCTTGATATTTCTTTGGCAGAGTAGAACGGTGCAGGCTGATATGAAAAAAAATATTCAAACCCTGAAAATTATTTACAATATTGTTTATTTCGAATAAAATTATGCAGTTCACAATGTCATCACTATGTGCATGCGACTTTTTATTTTCTATATGACTAGACAATAATTAGGATTTAAAAAAAAAGATCTTTCACGGGAAAATTACAAAACCATATTTGTTCTTATTTCTTTCTCCTTTTCTATGTAGTTTGTTAATTTCTCAAATTATAGATAACATACATATGTATTCCGGAACGTCCTAGAATCAAAAATTCAAAGACACGTGACTTCTACCAACCCGCGCTAGGAACGCGTGGTAGATTCCAGCCCACTCCCTCTCACAGAGAAGCGGCCTGTGTCCCAGCAGTGGGAACATTATAGACTGATTATGATACATATGTATTATTATTTGTTTTGTAATTTTCCTACGACATAAATGTTACAGTCAACAAAAGAGATAAGGAACCAGGCAGCCAACCACAACTCCATTTTACCAGACTGCGAAGAAGGGGTTATGGTTTTAACCAATATTGTGCGTGTTCTAAGTAGTTAGATCTTTGACATAATTCGTCTGAGTGTAAATTACTTACGGAATAATAATGAATTTTAGAAGAAAATATGTTATTTTCTGGGATGGTTATTTATTTCTTTTGTCAACTGTACTCACATAAGTACATACAATAAGAGGAATGTTAAGAAGATATTGTTTACCCAAATATTTCCTAGATCTATGATAAAATTTGGGATTTTTTTACGGAAAATCTACAATATTACAAAATTTCTATGAAGATATTATTTTCATTATGAAACTAGCTTCCACCACGGCTTCGCCCGCGTGGTATGTCAATAAAAAAAGTAGTAGCCTATGTCCTTCCCCAGGGTTTAAAGTATCTCCATACCAAATTTCATCATAATCGGTTCAGCCGTTTCGGAGACTAGCCAGAACAAGCAGACATTTCAAAAATTGATATTTTTGTTATAAGTACCGTATATACTTTCATATACATACATTTAGTAAAAAACTATTATTTTGACATTACAAACAGACACTTCAATTTTATTTATTTATAATTATATGTATAGATAAATACAAATGTAATACTGCAAAGTTGTATTAGGGCTAACAGTTCAAACACGGCTACATACCTTTTTTTCGCGGTTAAGTAGCATCAAATTTGATATAGACTGCCATAATATCAGTGAACACGAAGGCTCTTCACATACCAAAGAAACGCAAGCGCAGAGCAGAGGATTTTTTTTAGATATTAAATAATAAACCTTACCACTATTGCCTTTAAGTGCTAATTTACTTGTAGACGAACAGCTGTTTTATGCGTGTTCCAATGTTAGTGCATCTTTGAACTTTATTTCAATAATAATATAGTTTATTATTCAATGACATCGTAAAGCCCTGTTTCGACCCCAATTCATTGTAGGTTTAGCCGTGCTTCAAGCTTTAGCCGTAATAAATGTAAATATTATTTTAATTAAAATACAGTCCATCTTACTGCAACAATATCTTAGACCCCGGCCTATAAATGCGTTGTATAGAGCAAATTAGGGCTTCAATATCAGTCTTGAGTTATTTACTTCCACATGTCTTTCAACTATGTACTTACAAATTACTTTTTAAATAGCCCCACACTTGTGATTTATTTGTATGTAGCGTGGTTAACACACAACACAAATCTGATATGCACAAACACTCAGAAACTAAACAACTAGAGATATTCATGTCATAAAAATATTAGTTTCGTACTTTTATACACCCAGTTGCGACAATTTCTACAAAAAAAAAATCATCAACAGCAATATTAGGTATTTAAAACATACAACATGCTTCAGAAAAGTGTGGTCCTATGTAATGGTGTGATACAGACAAGCACTCTGAACAACTTTTTCCAATGATTCATCTTTAATTATCTGCCTATTTATAAATCATTTCAGTTGTCTTGTTTGGGCGGGCAGGATGTCCGGATACGTACACTACCGACTTACGCGCTGTGCATTCTGCACACACAGCATTTGTACCTATTAGTGCCAATAATAAGTAAAAAAAAAAAACAATAAATTAGTGTCATCATCCGGCTCGAAGGACCAAAATGGGGGGGGGGGGGGCGGATACCTACATTTAGTGATAAGATAACGAGGCAATTCTATTGGGATGATTAAATTAAACCGACCGTCGTTGAATTTTCGTTAAACACTGATTCATTGAAACATATTTTTACATATTATTTGTAATAATAGGTACAAATGCTGTGTGTGCAGAATGCACGGCGCGTAAGTCGGTAAAGTAATGTACGGTACCGTACAAACATCGGTAATCGAGAAAAAATAATCAACCGTCCCATACATTTGGGTCGAGTAGGTATTGAAGTTTTGTATAGGACTGTTGATAATTTTTCCGCGATTACGATATTGGTCCATCCTTGAATATGACTACACCTTTCTGATACATGCTGTGTATTAGGTAAATCTCAGAAACACATTTGTGCGTCGTAAATACCGAAACGAATAAGGACTCGTTTCAGAGTAGATTTTTCAATAGCCAGATAACTTTGAAGAATAAATATAGCGGTTTGACATTTCATCTATACAAAAGCTGTCAAACCGACAATTTTGTTTATAACATAACTTCACCCCTGTGTACGTTAGGCAGTGGTCTATCTACAGTACACACACATTTCGCCAGTTATATTAAATTTTATTCCTCAGTTGAAAGTTATCTGACGATTGAAAAATCGACCTTAAAACAATTACTTAACCACTTTCAACATGGTGATGTGGAAAGAAATCGCAAAAAAATAACTAGAATTTCCACTTAATTTTCCTTTTATAACAAAAAAAAATACTACTTAGTATGTCAAAGTTTTTTTAATACTATATTTTGAGTTCTAAAAATGTTCTCAAGTAAGTGAAATCCATGTACTCAATTTCTTATCGAGAAATAAACTTTCTTTCTGTTAATACCTTCCTAACGTTGTTTCTGCAAGGAACTATATGGGTTGAAGGCCATGGAGACCAGCTTGTGCTCGTGGATGGCCTTGATGAGGTACAGGGAGCCGACCGCAATGATTACAGCCGTGCCAATAGAGATGGCGTGGTAGTGCTCCATGTTACCGACTGGTATCGGCCAGACTAGCGTATCCGTTAGCTGTGGAAGAGAGGAATAGAGTTTTATTATATTGGTAGTTTTTCTATGTATAGTCAATCTCATAATTGCTTTTGACCATTATAACAGAATTTTTATATACACATTGACATTGATGAATTTTATATATTTATTTATTTAGGTTAGCCAACAATTGTTTACACAATACATTTACAATAATTGCCATAATAGTATATACATTTATAAGTGCAACAATCACTTACAGACTATCACAACATGCACCATAAAATGGTTTTACATAATAATACAAAGCCAAAAAGGATATTTACAATTAAAGTTATTCAATATACAATGATATGAGTGTTTACTTGTAAAGTATTATGTTATTTTAATTATTGTGAATGTGAGGACTATGTGGGTCATTGCTTTTTTTTCACAGTTAATTCTAATCATGGTCTGGCAGTTTGAGCAATTTATGCGGCCTACCCAAATGTCATCTCTATCTTGCCCTCTGTGTCCCAAAACTTGCAGTCAAAGTGACCTCTGCGCTGCCACCGATGACGCCGTGGAAGTGGTGAAGTTTTGGGCCAACAAAATATGAGAAAAGTCGTGCCAGCGACACGAAGAAGAAACCCAAATGTCCTTTCTTTGGTAGTGTTCGTCGAATCGTTGACCTCCTTAAGTCCTGATTTCCTGAGTCGAGCTGCACGATTACTGACAAATGCGTGCACTGACTGAACAGGTCCACTCAGTCTGTGTGGTTCTTTCCTCAAAAAACCATTTCAGATACCAATATATATGGTCTTCACATGATCTGACCAAAATCTTGGTCAGATCATCTCTTTTAAAATCCAGACATAATCATGTGTGGACACTGTGACCTCTGAGTTTATTTCGGCCTTTCTTCTCGGAGTAGTCAGATAGGAAACGCCCACCTCATCTAGTTTAAAAAATATGATTGACGTGTAAAGTGTTTGTACAAACCTACTTACAGAAATAAAATCATTTATCAATTGACCACAAATCTCAGTAGGGAAATCTAAACTCCATTAAAGTTGGAAACTAATCTAACCGTCATATAGACAAATATACCTTGTCGTTATTTTTTTTTTTTAATTTTTCCACCAACAATTGTATACAACGGTATAAGCAAATGAAACAGAAGCCTCAAATCAGAATAAAGTGTAACAATCACTTATAGGTAAACTCTGCATGCACTTAAAACGTTGTTGTAACTTACAAAAAAGAAATAAAAGACTATATTATAAAGTTGCATTGTATACGGTGTACGTACATGGTTTTAAAATATGTATTTTTGATGCAATAAGTTAATTAGTAGGCTCGCGTATTTGCCCTTTGATCGCGACCTACATTTGGGAATGCATTGTCATACGGCGGAGCCTAGATGATGCATTTTTGTACATAATTTACTTAGTGTTCAATTAGACGTTATTTGAGTCGGACAACTTGCATTTTGATTTAGATTCGTATCCGTTGAGCATTCATTGACATTCCTTGAATTATCTTGACATTTTCGGCATACTTTTACCTTGCATTTGCATTGACAGACTTTACTGTTTGGCTAACACATCGAACATATTTAATAGAACTAAATAATTAATTAAACTAAATTAAAACAAACTAAAATAAAACTAGGTAATACAAAAAATAATTAATATGACGTGAAAGTGATTTTATGTCGTGAAAGTGACATTCAACCAGGGTTGAAGCAATTACGAGGTCGGTTATACAGTGGGTAAAAAGGCTAAATATAACAATACAAGTCATTGCTTTATCGCTGTTCTGTAAGGGCGCAAACCTGACATAAATTAATTGCAACGAATCCGTGACAGCGTACAGTCACAAGCAAAGTGATATCCGATATTTATGCCGCCAAAGTGATGTCAGATATTTTCGATCACAACGAAGTATCATATTCTTCTGAATTTAACTGAGTAGGCAGATATTTATGACGCAAGACATGTCCGTTAATATTGTTGAATTGACACATATTTTTGAAGCCGATGCAGCATCCCAGGCCAAGTCTCGCCAGATAGTTTTGGTGTTCCTTCGATGTCACATATTTGGTGCTGCCAGTTTTATATGACTTCCACAAATAAACACATATATCTGCCGTCATATATTAATGGATCAACCATGAAATCAGATATTATTGCCGAGGCTGTCCATAGTAATATATTTATGCTCGTGATTGTACGCAGTAGTTTCTTAT
The DNA here is from genome assembly GCA_917490735.1 of Dryobotodes eremita. Taxonomy (NCBI): domain Eukaryota; kingdom Metazoa; phylum Arthropoda; class Insecta; order Lepidoptera; family Noctuidae; genus Dryobotodes; species Dryobotodes eremita. The sequence goes on along the minus strand of OU823254.1, from coordinate 2,602,330 downwards.
CTTCGATATTGTTTCAAAAACAGGAAACTTGATATAACTGCGCTTCTCTTTACTCTGGCGTTAAAAGTTATTCCACACACAATACAAATTATAATGACAGTTTTCTGTATAATTACCTGCCTGTATATCTTTTGGCTTATTATGTAGTCAACTGCATGGCCATGATAACAATTCGATTTTATGCAAGGTCAAAGGAACAAAGAGGTTATCTCACCAAGGTGTAAGGTAATTCCTTCCAGCTGCACTTTTCCTTAGAGCTGCCGTTACAAAAGAAGTTGACAGGAGCTGTTTCCTTGCCGCACATGTCCAGGCGTTGGTCAGGACAGCGGAGGTAGAGCTTTGGTGGGCCTATAGTGTTTCGCGCCATGCTGGAATCAGATACAGGAATATGTAATTGAAATAGACTCAATTTTAGGGCACAAATTATAAAAATATTATCTTCTGTATATAAAATAAGAAAAAAATTAAGAAAATTGGTTGTGTGACTGTTATGGTCAACTAGAATTTTTAAAAGCATTAAACTCACTGCTGTTTATTGTGGAAACATTCTAGCTTTCAAAAAGGGCTGCTCTTCAAGCTTTTCTATCATTTGTTCCCTAAAAATAATCTTTAAGTACCCAAATATTTTATTAATAGATACCAAGCTATCAATATCTCACAAGCTCTATAAAACCAGCCTAATTCTGGTCCTGAGTGTCAAATGTAGATAAGAAAGGTTACCAAACCTTTTTTTGAACATGTAACATTCTCAATAGACTTAGTAAATTTATAGCTACATCAATACAATGTATTGCTAATTCTACTCACCCACCACCTGGCATGGCCATATGATATCTCGCATGAACAGGTAGCCACATGTACACCTTGCAGTCCTTGATCCTCGCAGTGATGTACGTTGTGGTGGGGAACGAGTGTTCAGCCGGCAGCTCGGTGTTTATACGGTTCTTTGGTACGGCATTCAGCTAGAATGTTATAGAGTAGATATGAGTTTGATGTGTTTTATTTGACATTAGCTTCTGCCTGCAACTTTGCCGGCATTGTATGTTGATAGAAAGTGGCCTATCTTTAGAATATAATAGAATACTCACCACTGTACTGTCTGTCTGTGTGTTACTGTCTTTCCCCAGGGTTCACAGTATGCTCATAACAAATTTCATCAAAATCGGTCGAGCCGTTTCGGAGATTAGCCGTAACAAACAGACAGACAAAGAAATATTAAAAAAAAATGTTTTTATTTTTATTATAACTACCGCATACACTTTTATAGGCATTTAGTAAAAAGCTGTTATTTTGACATTACAACACTTTAATTTTATTTATTTGTATAGATACGGGGTCCCATTATACAACGAGAAAAAGAACAAAATTTTATAATAGGTACAAAGTATTTTTGTACTTAAATGAACTCAGACTGCCTTAAATGAACATGAATTTTTATTTTTGACGGGTTGGCCCGGACTGATCTATGTTGGATTTGCTATTGAATCTACCCTGATACTAATTTTTATACAGTGTTCATAAGCTACGTAAAGATTTGAAAACTGTTCTTAATTATTTAATATATTGGTACACCAACAGCAGTGCATACATTAACTCATCAAGCATCTTTAATGAGACACAATTGATTATCTATTATTTTGGCCCTCTAGCGGGCCACCTCGGGCCCGACTAGCTAATATATTGCTTACTTTGTCTATTAATTTTTGGACATGAATATAATACCTATTATAAAAAAATCCTGCTATATATACATATTTTATTTTTATAATGTACACAAATCAAAAAAATCATTGCTTTTTAAATAAATAATACCATTTTTATTCTATTTGTTACCTTGTTCAGTCTCCTCAAGGTGCTCAGCTCATCAGGGTTTGCATACACACCGTGCGGCAGGGTCTGGTCCAGTCCTACGACACAGTCCTTGTACAGCCAGCATTGGTCCTCATCACTGTTGAACACTATACCGTAGGTTATGTTCCTGAAACAGCAATAATTTGTATTTGATGATAAAAGTATTTCCACAATAACCAGCAAGTGCTCCAAAATGGATGATTTTGTAACCGGAAACACATGGGGGGTACAAATGAACAAAGTTAATAAAAAACTTGTAAAATTAATTGAAACCAAGGATAGAAATGAAATTACAAAAGAACTTACAGTGCAGTAAAATTAAGAAAGAAAATTAAGAAAATTATTGGCTAAAGAATTAATTTGAAGTTTCTAATAATTAGTTTTGAAAATAGCAGTACCTATCTGTAACTTACAGATACGGAATGTTAATTAAGTGTTTTAAATATATTTGTATACTGTTTTAAAGGACTCAAAACTTGGAAAAAGGAAAATATTATTCAGATAAAACATTACTCATTCTTTAAGTTTGGCTACCACATATTAGTGGTACCTAGGCTTAAATTAATAGACTTACCTGTGGAAGCCTTGATTCTTGAGAACTTGCTTTAGTTTCACATTAAATACACAAGCACTAGCAGAAATATAGGTGAAGCAAGACAACAACACAACAAAAGAAAAATACATGTTTATATTTTGTATACCCAGCATGTTGTAATATTACTTTGATATTTTACACAAATATTACATTGGGCGTGTATTTTTACAAGTCATTCAAGATTTAATACATACAGAATTTATGAAATAATTTCATCGAAACATCTAACATTGATAACAATGATACGAAAATTGCATTCCAGATTTATGAATAAAAAGTAGCACAGGCAGGCATGCTGTATAAGAGATGCCGACATCAAATTACACGAGTAAGACAAAGAGAAAAGACGCGTGGACGCAAAAATCAATACTTTGTTGAGTTTGACACTGACAGAATAAATAGTGTTTGACAGGAAACTACCAATGTTGGCATTGGAATAATACATTATTTTAGCTTGTAACTGGTGGAAAAAGCTAAAAAATAGAGATTTTAGCCATATAGAACGAAGAAAAGTAAAACGGTTTTTTCTTTTTTAGGGCTAGTTTGTATTTCTTTTTTTTAGAATTCTAACCAAAATGACTGAATATTTATTTCGAAGGATTAAGGAGGCTTGCTAAAATATTTTTAAACTTTACAATGCCTGCTTTTCTCGAAGGGGCAGGCAGGGGTAGAAATATGCCATTGTATTCGTACCTAACATATAAAAATATGACTAGAGATATTTTTTTTATGGCTATCTAAAATCTAAGAACATACTTTGTACCAGGCAGCAGTAAGCAATGTTCTTTTATTGAATACGACATTATTGGTATCTAGCAAATCGCCTACTATAGTTCTAATAGCAATGAGTTGAAATTTTACGTTCTACTTCTTCGTCGAATTGATGATTCCACAATAGCATAATCATAAACAGCCTATACTTAATGTTCCTACTGCTGGGACACAGGCCTCCTTTCTGTGAAAGATTGGGCCTTAATCCACCACGCGGGCCCAGTGCGGGTTAGTGGATGTCACATGTCTTCAAATTTTTGGTTCTATTACATGCCGGTTTCCTCATGATGTTTTCCGTCACCGTTTTTAGAGCAGTGGTGCTGAAATTAAATACAATAAAGCGCCAGCCTGGGTTCGAACTCACGACCTACAACTCGTAAGTCGTTGCTGATACCACTGGGCCACCACTGCTCTGCACTTTAACGTGGTGGTAGTATCATTCTATTATAAAAACGTTAATTTACTCGCTATTTTTTAGCACCTCACGTAGTTCTCTAATGATTTTCTAAGTGAAGCTCCGGAGCTGTCTGGGACCAATAAAAGTCTGTTCATAGTAGTTCATAGTATGATGACTTGACAAGCCTATCGAAATCTTAATATATGCCTAAAAAAATATTTTTGGTGACTTTAACATTCAAAGCGGTCAACTGTCAACAATCAATTTTTTTTCATAGTCGTCTCAATCAATGAACGTTACATTCAGTTGTTGAAAACAGAAATAATCTAATGGTAAAACTAAAAATAGCTAAGTAAATAACCCTCCATCGTCACACTGTCACAATACCACACACAACCACTTGATTAACGAGCAAAAAAGAAAACGAATTCGCTTGTAATTGAATTTCGTTGTGACCTCTAAAAGGCAACATGAGTGCGGATGTTGTTCTTATAATAATGTCCCGAGGGGAGGCCGTTAGTGTCTGTGGTCGCCGTCGACTAGTCTACGTGCACCTCAAGTCATTGACGACCAGTCTGTATGGTCTTTACTTCATTGAAGACTAATTTATGTGACAGCGAGTTGATGTATTTGAGGATAAATCATTAAAATATACAAATACGTATTACCGAATTACCTTGTCCCATATAATTGATTGTTCAATGCAGTCAGTGCTATAACAGGGTGTGGGTTCAATTCCTGCACAGAACAAAATTTTGTTATATTATATTATGCTCTCTGCAATAGCTGTGAAGCAAATAGTTCTGATGCAAACATATAAGATAAAAATTACGTCTGTATTCACCGAAAAAGTAGGCAGAGATGAAATAAATATTTAGGAATTTTCGGTTTCTCATATCGTGCTGAAAGTGTATTGAAGCTTTATTACTAGGATAACCTAGTACTTAAAGCACCACGGTGTATAGCATTATGTTATGAAGTATCACGCCTAAAACAAGCGTGATTTGTACAAATATTTTCAAAAAGTTTCAGGATTTCCGAATAGGGTTTTCTACGTTATCTATATCTATATCTATACTAATAATAAAGCTGAAGAGTTTGTTTGTTTGTTTGTTTGCTTGAACGCGCTAATCTCAGGAACTGCTGGTCCGATTTGAAAAATTATTTCAGTGTTAGATAGCTCATTTATCGAGGAAGGCTATAGGCTACATATCATCACGCTAAGACCAATAGGGACGGAGCACCAATGAGCAATGTTTCAAAATCGTGGGGTTTTTTTCCTTTTGGGAGCTTCTGCTGCGTGCGCTGCGTAAACTGTTAAAGTTTCGCAAAAATCATGTATAACAGAATTGTTCCCCTTTAAAAGTTCTAAAAAAAAGTCTGCGACAGCTTCTGTCTATCTTTTAAGGTTGGCTCACTATAAGCTTTTTTATGCTAACCAAATTTGTTCTAAAATAATGCATTATTTGTGAAGTGTTTTTATAAACATGATATTAATCCTTATCCATATAAATACGTTATTCATCACAAGTATTTAATTTAAAACAAAATTGCCCTTTACATCATTTGATTTCAATGAATATTTTAGGAGATATAGCAGTTTTAAAATAATAATGTTGCTAGGCCGGTGGGCGGTCATGAGGGGGAAGGGCGGTAGCCCCACTTATCTCTGCGAGATACCTTCCGGATGGAAACAAAACTAAAAATATAGTGTACGGAGAAGTACTTTAAAATAACATTAGTTTTGACAATCTACATGATATAAGATTATAAGACCCAGTACTTTTTACCTAACGTTTTAAAGTTCCACTCTTACACGGAGAAAAGATTTCTTGAAATATTCCAGCAGGCTTAGCACGAGCACCGTTTTGTTGATGGAAAAATATACAAAAATGACGTTCAGTACCCCAGTAAAAATATACAAAAATGACGTTCAGTACCCCAGTAAAAATTTAATCAATACCTAACCCAGTAAAGTTTCTAAGACCTTATTTTTTTTTGCCCCAGAATTTGTACTGGGTGACTCGGTAAATTTTCTTGGGTTTGCGCATATGGTCCCGCGTTATGCAGAGCCCCAGTAAAAATCATAAATAATAATTCATTTAATTCAGACATAGTCCATACATTAATTATAAAAATAAAATGATAAAAACACATTACATTAAAATAACCAAAAACAAATTTAACAAAATTACACATACACATTAGAATTGAATGAAAAGCACATTGAAACAATCAGATAATAAAATTAGACATACACAATTATAATTATAAAAAACTGTCAAATAATGCGAGGAGAAGCGCTAACATGAAGCTGCTTTCACCTCTGTATCAGGGACAGGTCCCACCACTCGGACAACACCCTCAGAGACTGTTCGAGCTGCTTCGTAGGCGACTTAATAGTGAAGCGCTCCGCTTCCTTATGATCGCGAAAAAATCATTGGTCCGCGCCTCAGCAAAATTAACTCCCCAGGAATATTTTAAGAAATCTTTCCCCGTGTACTGATAAAAGCGTGATGTAGGTACCTAAAACAGCTCCTTAACGTACATATTATTTAAATATATTTTCACCCTCTACGTAAACGAAGTCGCGGGTTAAAGTTAGCGTTAGCCCAAAGTAACTATCCCACGCGGACGAAGTCGCGGGCAGAAGCTAGTTACTAGATAAAATAGGCGTGTACAAATCATTTAGGTATTTTTTAGGGTGTAACTTGTGGTCGTGAGAATGGGTTTGGGTGGGGCCAGTCGCGACCAGCACCCTAATTACGTAAAACACTATCTATCACAATCTGAATCATTTTGAAGCCTATTGCTAAACCATTGCTTCATATGTTCGAAAAAAAATCTGTTCAACAACGTAAATAACGCAATGAATGTTGTTGAACGGTCAAAATTAAACCCATTCCTACTGTTAGTGTGTTACGTAATTACCCCGCAGGTTGATGTTGGTCGCTGGTCGCAGTGGGTAGTTGGGTAGTCTGCACGCATCTGAGTTATGGACATAACTAGGGTGACATTGTTGTGTGGAATTTGACGATACGACCTTTCATTACCTAAAATCACGCTTTTTTCGTATGGGGGTAAGCAGAAACTTTGCAATAGTTAAGAGCGCATCTAACAGGACATCATTGCAGAATAGTGATACGAGTAGGTAACGCTACGCTATAGATACGCTAGGGGGCCTAAAATCATGTGCTGAATTTATGGTTACAGTTTGCACGTCGATGTCTGCCACCCTGTATAAATAAATATTTAAATATTCAAAAATAAGAAGCTTTGTTCATGACAAAATCATCACAATTACGCCTGTATTCCGCGATGAGGTGGCCAGAGTGTTATAGAACGTCGGTGGTCAAAGACAAATCATTCATATCAATGTCAACATTCACTAGAAAAAAAAACACGTGTGGCACTCGGGGACTGCCGCGGTAAAGCTATTGCATAGCATTTTTTATCAACTTATGCAATCTGCTTACGTATTCGTCCGATTTCGGAGCAGCTCGTCTCGATCCGTGCGAGCTTCGTACAGTCGTACCATATACATACACGTTAAGCGAACGCTCGGCCGAGCTACATGGTAGGCGGAGTGGCGGGTGTTAGGTTTTATTTTCGTTACGGAATTTCTTGATTCGGTCGCCGCGCTCAAAGCCCGCGATATAAGCTATGCAATAGCTTAAAAAAAGTTTAGTTGCCCGGTCCAAAAATTTGTTTCGTATGGAGAAGAATGGGCAAAAAGCTTCATAGTTAGTTACCTATTATTTTATTATGTTTTATAATATTTTGTATACATTAATTATAATATAATATATGTGAAGACGATGTACAGTCACTAAAAGAGCTAAGTAACCAGGGTCATCGGATATAGTTGAAGTTTAATAAGAAACCGATGGAATGCTTTCGAATTAAATTTTTATTTGTTAAATGAACAGTTTGTTTTCTATTAATTCAATTTATTCGAAAACATCCAGCGATTTCTTACTAAACTTCTACTATGTCCGACGAACCTGGTTACTCATTTTATTTGGTGACCGTACCTCTAAAATAAAATTACTATACCTACCTAATACATAGGTACAAGGTAGGTATATAAAATTAAACAATGACAGATAACTTTATAGTTATGTTAAAATACATGGTGTCCACATATCTATTTACAAATATTGCAACTGGAGACGATTTTTCCATACATACATAACCTCACTCCTTCCCATTGGGGTAGGCAGAAACTACAGAACGCCATCTGCTACGATCCTTACATATCCCTTTTGCCTCGTTTACGTTCATACATCTAGTCATACACGCACGCCGGTTGCGAGTACTACGCACCTGACCTTTAAACATCACCAATAAGAACATCACCAATAAGGTCACTATATGTCCTCCTAGGGCGACCCCTCCCGGCGTTATTTTGTTAGTCGCCTCTCATTCATCCTCTCAACATGACCAAATCATCTAAGCATACTCCTTACTAATTGTTGTCACTACATCTTTTTAACCGCACCGTTGCCTTATCACATCATTCCCCAGCCTACCATTCATAGTCACACTACACATGCTTCGCAAGGAACGCATTTCCACAGCATTTATTCTACTTTCATGCTTCTTTTGCCACATCCAACACTAACTTCCATATATAAGCGTAGGCACCAGCACACCGTTGCCAACATTTTTAACATTTTCCTTACAATTTTAACAAATAGGTACTGAATTAGTGTGTGAGTGAATCACAGAATGTAGAATTAATGTAATTAAATATATAAAAATCTAATTAAATAAGCAAATAGTTTGATTTTCTCTAGGCTCTAGATTGTCCTATGGAGCAGGACCATCAAATGGACCAGCAGTGGGGCACTGCCCTCAGATTCTACGGCCATCTTCAACAATGTAATAATTAATTATAAATTTTAATTGATGCCTAATTCGAACAAATTAGAGCTAATTTCTTAATAACAGTAGCCAGTCACTAAAGAACTGCCAATTATAATTAATTACTCTGCGACCTTAGCGAGGAGGCTTAGATAGTCAATTATGATCATTCTTTGACTTCGTCAATAAAATGCTTCATGGCTTCCTTTCCCAACTATGTTGGGGTCAGCTTCCAGTCTAACCGGATGCAGCTGAATAGCAGTGACTGCCTATCTGACTTCCACAACCCAGTTACTGGGAAACACCACTTGGTAAGACTGGTTGTCAGAATTTTGGGCTTCTGACTACCCGTAACTACCGTCAAAAATCTATGAATGACAGCCGGGACCAACGGCTTAACGTGCTTTCCGAGGCACGGAGGTGTCTCGATATTTAATGCCGATGCGATGGTCACCCATCCACGAACCTACCGTGGCAAGTGTAGCTTAACCTTCGATCGACCCGTGCAGTTGTTATTATAAACAAATATTTTTAGAATATGTTACTCACACAATAATTTTTATTTTATTTTTATTAATTTCTGTATTTGTCCGCATAGATTAGGAGCGTCTGACTGCAGCGGCACAGATTAGGAGTGGGATCAGAATACAGCGCTGCGACACTTATTTTTAAATGTCGCAGCATCATGCTGAGATAGGGGGCTTTTTGGCCTCGTACAGGGCTTTGTTTTTATTTTAATTTTACTTTTGTTTTATTTTTTTGCTTTTAATTAAGCGTGTGTTTAGTTTAGTTTGTGATAATCCTGTGTCAGTCTCAATAAATACTTTTTCTTTCTTTCGTTCTTTTCATGGACTATTACCCAAATTCTAGTTGTCCTGCAGCCCCGGGTCACAGTAAGGCTTTTAAGTAGGGACCTACCTATATTATTGGTGAAAACTTATGTCAAAATCCGTTCAGCAGTTTTTTGAGCTATGCATTTCAAAACAGACTGACTCGTGGACTCAGCAGTCCGACTTTACAAATCTAAGTAGTGATGATGGTGATTTATTAAGCCATCAGATAATTAATGTTGCGATTTTTTTTTCTTGATTTTGGTTTTTCTATTCTCTTCTAATTGAACAACAATACAAATCGTAGAAATACTCTCCTAGTCGTTGACTGACCGCAAGAGACCTGACTGCGCTTCCTGACTCGCATTTGTTATGTAAAAGAGCATAACCATTATGGTTCATGTTCATATAACACCAATAAGAAAATGTCTTTGAGAATTCCAAAAGTGTCGGTACCCTTTACGACTCTTACATTGCAGCTTTACTACGGGGCAATGACTCACTTAATTCTCATAATCAAATCACAACACCTTCTCTCTCTTTTGTTCCTTATGGGACAGAAAAGGTGCGAGATATATTTTTAAAAGAATCGCGAGCGTGTGATGGTAACCCCGCCACGATCGAGGCAATAGGCTGTTTAGCTTGTTACCTCAGCCTCAGTTTGCGTACCGCTATTCCGTCGAGCGGTTGTGTGTTCGTATTTCAAACAAAAAATACGACCTTTTAATAACTTAGTGCTTGTTGATTCAACTTTTATTACTAACGGAGAGATTCCTAGGTGAGTGCTTTTGTTTATTTCAATTAGTTTGATATGCTGGAAAAAAGCGTGCGCTGTTTAACTGTCTCGCCTCAAAGTTTGTTGGGACGCGTTTGGAGTTTTTTTTTTTAATTCCGCCATAACATTTTTTTTAAGGAATTTAAAAGAGGTTCACGAAACAGTGCATACTTTTGGATGAAAATAATGATGATGTAGAGCAGTCGTGCCTGTCTACTTGGCTAATAAGATTCTTATTAGCAGGTAACCCAGTTTTTAATGCAAACTAGCTCGAGTAGACTTCTTAACGATTAGTGCAACAGTGTCACCCACGCTTTTTCCATAGAGGGGCGTGTAGGGTTCACAGTGTTGCAAAATGTGATATTTAAAAAGGCATGCTGTGTCTCTTACGAGATTAGCATTTTATTTTCGACAGACAACTTTTGTATTCTAATAATATCCTAAGGAGCTTAGAATTTAATTTATTCCTCAGAATTCATTATAAAAAAACTCCTTATAATGTCTCTCTCGGTTATTATTTTATTGTAGACAAAAACAAGCCGCAAGCAATAAAATTACTTGCGTGACTCGGGACATAACCCAAGGACCCTCATGGTATGCGTGCCCTTAAATTTTACCAACCCGTATTGGCGATGAGTCAGAGCATATATCCTTTTTTTTGGCCAGTAACTTTAAGAGTTGTTAAAACACTAAAAACTTTTTTCACATTAACATTTCATTGTTAATGAGACACGTTGAGAATTCAAAAGGTTTATTGCCGATTTGTCATTGACTTTGAATGTTTTATTAAGTAGGTAGATACATGGATAGGTACAACAGTTATTATGAATATCCTGTTGGAATAAATACACTAAAACCGTGGCCATGGAGACGGACATGAGACAAAAACTTTTGAAAAACACTTCCTGGCTTGCAAAGTCTTAGTCTTTCCATAAAGGCCAAAATTGTATTTCAATCATCTTGTTGATGGATGCTGATTCAAGTTTAAATCAGACGAAGTTATAAAATTAATGAGCTCAAAATGAATAAGCAGATCATCTACTTATACAGGAAAGGGCAGATCAGAGCGACCACACGCGTAACTAGAGGTGAAATGGATGTCGAGATTTAAGGTTATGCAGTTGCACTGATGGAGTCAAATTTTTTTGGTGAAGATATAAAGAAGGGAATTCAAAAAGACCTCTTGTCGAAAAGCGAAATTGATCCCTGAACTTGATCCAATGAACTTGATCCATGAATTCCTAAAATATCAAAAAATCAAATCCAATGCGAGCCAGTCATATATGTGATCTCGAAATTTAACCTATACCTAATTTCGTAACATACTATCAATCAGAATCTGAATCATTTTGAAGGATATTGCTAATCCATTGCTTCATACCTGTGCTCCAAAAATTGGTCTGCTTAACAAGGCAAATAATAACGCAATTAATGTTTTTGAACTTTAAAAATGAGAGCCACTCCTACTATTAGTGTCTTCCACAATTAGCCCGCTGTTGACCCTCGTAGTATATCTCTTATGCACCCTTCATTTTCCCCAAAAATCTCTAACGATGTTTTAGCAGCATTATCTTTTACAAACCACGGTTCAATAAAGTCTAATTTAACTTGATTCCAATCAATTGGTGGCTCATACGCGCCGGAATTGGTAATAACGGAAGTCCGTTTTGATAACTTAATAACATTAATTGATCTATTAAGGAGTTACCGTGCACTAAACTTGTAATTTTCATACAGTTTAAAAATTAGTGAATGAATTCAGTCTGTAGCTCCATAAAATTTTCAAGAATCATTAATCCCTGGGTAAGGGGTTTTTACATTGTGTTTGGTTATAATTACGGTTTACACTTTTTTCTATTAAGCCTGACGCATCCCTTTTGTCCGAATCCTTTTATTTCAATGCAAATTCTTCAAAAGGTACCCGATTTCCATAATATGTGACTCACTCGATGTTTTTGGAATTCACCATCGCAAAATAGACCAGATTCATCTTGTACGGACTCCAAAGGCTATCTTATACCATAGTATAGTTATAAAATACTGGCCGAACTCTTTTTCGTCTTTTTCTCGTTAAGAAGGGTCTTCGTGGAAACGATGTGATTTTTTCCGACTTTTCTTTCCTAATTTACTCTCTTGCGGGTTCCAAAGCAGTTGAATAATTTTCTGGGATTTAAACAAGCAATTGCAATTTGTGCAATTGGACAGGCCTATGTCCAGCAGTTGACTGCTGTAGGCTGGTGATGATGATGGTAATGATTGTCTCGACGCTTGTGGTTGTCAGATTCTGGCTTGCAAAACACATAGCCCATAATTTTAATAAGAGTCCTGACCTGCTCTAAAGTAAACTGCACAATGTTGAAATGGTACAACCTTAGCCTAATCATTCTTCGTCCACTTCGCGATCATAGGCCCCGCACCTACAAGCCTCAGACTCGTATATCTATCTACTTTGTTGTCTAGTTTTACCTTATAAGTAAATCTCCTGCTAATACCAACCATTAACTAGACACATTCTTGTTCACACTTTTCTTTAAGTATAGAATGGAATCGCAATGATCTTTGGCTAAAGATGGTACCGATACCAATAAATAACCAATGCGTGCCAATTTGTAATACTGGTCGTCCGTGATACAGTCAACCGCACATAAATGATGGAACTTGCCCTACGAAAACCACCCTTACTGCTACGAGATACAGCTTGCTGCCAATGTCAAATTGTTACCACTGATGTGGGGCAGACTGTAAGATGATTTTGCTTTTGTTGATAAGATGCGTGCGGTCACGTATTGGGACGGGAGTATATTTCTTATTTAGTTCGCGTGTGAACCATTTACAATAAGTTGTATTTATGTTCTATATCTTTTTGTCAGTCTGCGGTTCTATTGAAAGCGAGGAAGCAGTCAGATTGAAAAAGAAGGACTCTATTTTGGAATTTGCATCATCGTCAGGTCCAAAGTTTTTATTTCATGAGGCATATGCAGCGCGGCACGGCATCCAGTGGAAGGTTTTTGTGATTTTCAAGTGTTAGTAGTTGGTTACTTTTTCAAAAGACTCCGGTCCCATAGAAGTATCATCTCAGTGCATTTTCCCCAAATGTTTAAAAGTTTTAAGCCAGGCTACACCTTGAACTCTGTAAATCATACCCTCGTAAGAATATTACCTGCTGTAGTTGATGACCTCCTTAATAACCTCATATCGAGTTAAAAAATAATCTAAGTTCCATCAGCCATTTTGTTTTTACCTCAACTGCCACCATTTCATGGAAATCAGTACTCTCGTGACATCAATTTGAAAAACTTGTTCACATACTTTACCTACGTAATTTTCTTATGTAAGTGCCATGATCATATGATTTATATCTTCAATTTACATGTATACCTGCATGTTAATATGTATGGTAAATACATTAATTTGGTTAGATACAAAGTCGATTCAGTTTAATTGTGCTGTGGTCACGAATTGTGCGTCGTCGTGATTCATGTGCCGTTTCTGGAACAATGAGGTGAGTATCGTGGACTTTCATGGACTTCTGATAGCTTTAGAAGTAGCGCCAACGTCATGGTGAATCAGAGTTCCCTTTATTGCTTAGGGTTTCCCACATCAGGGTATTTTTTCACGCACTTTACCTTAGGCGTGTTGTCTTCCAATAATCCTGCTGATTTTAAGTTTTAATAGGCAAATCAAACATTTATACATAGTCAAGTCTTAGCCGTTGAATTCATTTTGAATTTTTGTCCGTTTTTCTCATTGATATAGTTATTTCACTCAATGGTTTTTCTATACAAAAACAGTCAGACGTCAGAAAAACTTCATCAAGTTTTCATTACATTCACAATTTTTATCATTCATCATTATCATCAGCCAAGACTTTTCCAACTACGTTGTGGTCGGCTTCCAGTCTTAACTGGATGCAGCTGAATACCAGTATTTTCAATAATCTATATCACATTTTCTGTTTCTACGCATAAAAGTCTCGTTTATCCATTCAATTTCATAGCAATTTCTGGTAAACAACAATGCGCATGTAAAATCATATTCGACATTATTATAACTGTTTCTAGAATCGAAATCTCACCACATGTTTTGTTAACCGTTCGTTAAAATTAACCGGTGAGCAATAAAAGTTAACTGGAATGTCAAGAATTTAGCATTAAATCCCGCAGTTTGCACTGAAATCATCGTGTTGATAGGAAACTTGGTATTTACGACTATCGATTGCGTTGTCGGTGGAATTCCACTATTGCTAGTTGGTTACGTGTACCTTTTCGATATAATGTAAGTATATATGTGCAATTATAGCTCTTCCGTTAATTCTCCTAATACACATTTTATATTGATTGGATTCCATTTATGATTCCCAACGGGTCGAGCAGTTCCTGGTTGAGGGATTGAAATTTAATTACCTCGCATTGATTGGCTGTTTTTAGTTTCCAACAAACGTCTCTACTAGTCTCTGATATCTTCCTTCTTCTTCTTCGTGTTGCTGGCACGACTTTTCTCAAATTTTGTTGGCCCAAAACTTCGCCACTTCCACGGCGTCATCGGTGGCAGCGCAGAGTTCACTTTGACTGCAAGTTTTGGGACACAGAGGGCAAGATGGAAGGTGGAGCATAGTTTGCGACATATCTCCACATCCACATCCAGCTGCCGTTCCATCGAGGTAGCCTCACTTTACCAGGTTGGTGTTAGAGATATCTTCCTGATCAAGACTTACTGTCTCGCTCATTCGCCAATATTATAAAGCGTGTCTTCATAGTAAGGACAGTTCTTCAGCCTTTAGAAGTTGCCTTCAAGGTCAAAGAAGGAAGTTAGGCATTACAACGTAAATACAACGATTGTTCAAAATGCAACGGTTAAAAGTGGTTTTGTGACACTTTCTTCTTTAATAATTCAACTTTTTTCAACTAATTTCCGTTAGTATTACTTTTAAGTACAAGTATGATCAAATATAGCCTTAGCTGCTAACAACTAAAAGCTAACCCCAACATAGTTCGGAAAAGATTAGGCATTAATTGATATTGTGTCAAATGTTCTGAGGAATGGTCTATTCAGGTATACCTGTGTTGGTCGGAGGTACGTTCTGATATTGTTATGATGAAAAGGTAGAAGAGGTCGTTGCTAGAGTCTCAATTTGCGGATTGACCACAAAGGTAGAAGAAATTGGTTTAAAAAAAATATTATTTGGATTGGTCTTTCTCTTTTTTGTGAGACGTTATATGGAATCAATATAAGAATGAGAAAAAAAAGTGAAAGAAAAAAAAGAAAAGAAGAAAAAAAGTCGAAAAAAAAGAAAAGAAAAGAAAAGAAAAAAAGAAAAAGAAAAAAGTAAAAAAAAAAAGAAAAACGTCTGAGAAAAGTCGTGCGAATGAATTTTGTAAAAGGCTCCCGCAGAGAGATGCGACGAGACAGCGAGACGTGACTCTTGTTGAACAATTTCCATTAAGTTTTGATAGGAATTGTTGTACTAGAGTCGTGTCGCGATGTCGCGTCGCGCTTGTTTGTGGAAGCCCTAATGGTTAACACTGTTGTGATGACTCTTACGTAAACCACAAATCGCTACGAAATATAACGCTATTAAATTAAAGTTAGTGAAGTGCGTTATTTAACTATGTAGGTATAACTCATGAATTCATGATCATTACCTACTCAAACAACAAGCTTTAAGTAATTGTATGCAAATAAAATTATTTTAATTAATATAATAATAATATCGACAGTGGAAAGGCTAAAGCGCCAAATCCTGAAATCTCAGGAATGAATTTTAATTATTACTTCAAAAAATCAAAAAATCCAGTCTGTTGACAACGATGCGAACGTATTTTTTGATTTTTTTCCTGTTGGAAAAGTGCCCAAAAGGCTGGCAGCATTGCCACGTTGTATGGCAATGGCCATAATTAACATTGAATCATAATTTAATAAACACTTCAAAGTGACAAACAAATATCAGTAGATTACATTATCAAACTTCATGGACACCATTTTAAATCAGGTTTTGTGTTGTACCTACATGTGAGAAAAATGTTACAATTTTTTGTCTCAGTATAATAACTTTAAATACCTGTTTAGTATTCTGACCTTGAGACAATAGTTGGACATCTATAAATAAAAAACATCTCACCTTTTTTTCATCTTATTATTAGCATTCCTTGAAGTTGTTACTAAATCCAAGTAGTCTATCCCCAACGTCTTTATGAGATCTTCGGTCAATCTCTAACTGGATGCCGACTGCGGAAAACTGCGTGTTGTAGGCACACGAGGTTTTCCGCAGTCGGCATGTTGATGTGCAATTTTGGAGAGACCTCTGACCAGCTTCTGTGGGCTTCGACAGGCTGAGTTCATTGAAGACTACTTTGATATTTTTTTACATAAAAGTGAAACTATATTATAATATATTAATAATGATTTAATACTAATCTTCCTGTCAAACAGCAGTCCAAAGTAATAAAAGTACGTTTATATATACAATACAATAACATTTAGGATTATTGCACAATATTTTGATATCATTCGGAATCGGCAACCTTTCTTAGCGTCCTTGTGTTTGCGATGATTCTGCCAATGTCAAGGTAAAAAAACTCTGACCTGCTAAACACAATGTTATAACAATAATTCTGAACAGTAACTACCTATTGCCTCTTTTACCTGTCTAACACTACCTACATACATAGGTACCTCTGGACTTATGTGTTTCTTGAAGCTGATAGTGTCCCATTGTTCTCTGCAATCATCATTTTTCTGCCGTTTTTCCAATTTATTTGGGGTTATCTCCATTCGCCATCATCTTAGTAGAAACCTCCTTTCTAGACATAATATTTACCGGTGTATCAAAGCAGTGTTGAGTGATGCGGCATGCGATAGCTTTGAGAAACCTCGCTGTGAAAGCAAAGGGGTTATGTTAGGGCAGGGATGACGAACCAATGGCACGCGTGCCTTTGGTGGCACGCGACAAAATGATTTGGGCACGGCAGCCAATTGAGGACTATCATCTACTTATGCTTGTCAGAACCCGTTTGTCAGATGATTCTAGTTCAGCTTGCATTCTGATAAAAGTGACAAAATATGAACCTGATATAAATTATTTGGCATCGTAGTTTGCAAAACAGAAGTTGCACTAATTTGTTAATTCATTTAAATAAATATAAAACTGTTAATGTTAAAATTACCTACTGTATAATAGGAAAGGTATTTTTCTATTTGCAAATAAAGAGTATGTACGTATTATTGTGAAAGTATTAAGTTTTTTCAAAAGTCACTAAGTCAAGAATTTTTGCTGGCACGTCATGGCCACATTAAATATTTATTTGGAAAAAATGGCACGTAGATGCGTAGAGGTTCGGCATCCCTGTATTAGGGGATAGATCGGACGTGTAAGTGGGGCGCACAGGGAGGCTAGACTTGGTCTTCAGTTGTGGCTGGAGGCAGGTAAATCATTGGATCGCCGGCTTTATTATAATATGTTACAAACAAGAAGGGTTTTCTCTCAATCTAAGTTGAAATGGTGCCAAGACCATCAAGAACAAATTGTTATGGACGAGATAGCTTGACTACTTAGTAATAATAACTTTAAAGACTTCTGGAAAAGTACAAAAAGCTTGAACCATAAGTCAAGCTTTCCTGTTAGCGTTGAAGGTTTTATATACTGATACGCGGAGATCTCAAACTTGTTTAAAGACTTGTTTACAATTAAATCTCTACTGGGCCACCACTCCACTCCACGATGAACTTGATCGGCCTCTGTCACAAAGCTTTACAATAAGGTACATAGCAAAAGAAGTAAAGAATGTATTGGTACTTATGAAGCGCGGTAAGTCCGCGGGACACGACGGGCTCAGTATGGAACATTTAAAGAACGCTGTATCATTTGCCCAGGGTACTGGCATTATTTTATAACTGTTTTGTGTCGCACGGTTATCTACCAAAGGATATGATGAAAACTATTCTATTTCCTATTGTAAAAATAAGACATATCGGACAAAGCGAACTACAAACCAATTTCCTTAGCCACGATTGAGGCTAGTTTTTGACGCTTTGTTGAAAAACTTTTTGAATACTAATGTCAAGCTCCATGATGCTCAACATGCCGAGGTCAACTCGCAGAGGCCCGTTAGACGCTTTTAATGAAATGAGGCACCAACCGACGATTATCCTTGTACGCACTATGCAAGTGCACCCAAGGACAACCCACGGTTGGTGTAGGACTATTGAAGGATATGGAAAAAAAAAAGATATTGGACTATGAGTTTGGGTGCCTAAAGTGGACTGGTTACCTAGAACTATGAAAGTACCCTTCCTGATCAATATTTTATTTTACACGGAAGAAATGGCAGAGGGTGACTTGCACACTTAATAATGCGCCCCCGGAAGCTGTCGCTAGCACTTAGTGACGTAGTTACAAGGAGGCAACATATCGTGAGGTGTTTGGGGAGTGGAGAGGTATTCCTTGGCTATCAGAACAATCCGAGAGTCCGGAAGATGTTTAAGAACCCTACCAGCACTTACTGAAATACTCCCTTCCTCCGAGCAAGTTTGCTCTTGCGAATCTCTACTCCAGCTGGCCAATAAAGGCAAGAAAGAGGTGGGAGCTCTGTTCCTCGTCAGTGTTCACTCCAGCCATTCAATAAAGGCAAGCCAGAGATGAGGAACAAGACTTCTCCCGTGAGATAGGGTCCGTGGGGTCTGTCCGTACTGCCCAACAGCTCGCCACAACCTGCCCTGCGGGTTTCTGTATCTCTCTTGGTCTGGCTCTTCACCGTAGAACTGTTCCAGCAAAGTAAACTTTACCGGCACAGACCTAGAGTTCGGAGTGTGCAAACCCCACCAGGACGCCAACGTAGACATACGGCGGTGGGGTAATGTTATCATTATTATATAAATATCATTTATCCAGCAATCAATCTCAAACGAACACATACGAAATCTTTCCACATAATTTTCCAACTGAACTAATTTCGAACACACCTAAACCAAAGGTTTCCTAGCCATCATTGACCATATTCTTACTCAAGTGTGCCATAATTGATACAAAATCTACGCGAAGTACGTACTCTAGTAGTTATGCAAATATTAACCAAGGCCAATTTGCCGTTCACGAACATTCTGTTTAAAAAATAATTAACGCTATATGCTCTGCTAAGTTTCGGTCTAGATATTTTTCAGCGAGAATTAATTAGATCCTAGTAATTAGTTACAAAATTATGAATGTTCTGGTGAAGTCTTCTTGATGTAGGTAATGGTCTAATAAACACTGTAGTTCAAAGGTCTAAAGGCTCCTTCAAACGTGCGCGACGTGCGACGCGAATCGTACGCGACACAAAGGCACCGCCTGTGGCGCGACGAGCGGTACCTTTGTGTCGCGATTGTCGTCGTGTGTCGCGCCGGTTTGTAGGAGTCTGTACCCTTTTTCACAGACTGTAGGTGAATACTAATCGTAGGCAGTTGTTTACTCGTTGAGAACAGCGCGCAAACTGGGGTGGTCTCCATTTATAGTATAGTATAAAGTACTCTGAGGGCTCCATCAACTCGTGAAACGCCTTTTACTAAACGCTCGTTTGGTGAGCAGCCGGCATTGTAAGGGGTCGCGGATTGTTCGAAAGAGTTACCGTGGCCCTGGCGCACAGGCAACTGAAGGAACACGGGTGGGTTTTAGTCAGTAAGAGTCTGACACGCCCTTCCGCTCCGCCCAGAGCGGGAGAGGTCATTTGATGAATTCCCACCCAAAAAAAAAAAGGTGGCGGACGTGACGTCATGAAGCCTCTTGAACAAATCTGAACAAATACAATCATCATCATCTGCCTAGCCTTTTCCCAACTATGTTGGGGTCAGCTTTCAGTCTAACGGGATGCCGGTGCATACCAGTATTTTACATGGAGCGACTACCTATCTGACCTCCACAACCCAATTACTAGGTAATACGATACCCCTTGGTAAGACTGGTTGTCAGACTTTCGTGCTTCTGACGACCCGTAACGACTGTCAAAGATCCACGAATGACAGCCGGGACCAACGGCTTAAGAATACAATATATTAGACATATTAATAAACCAGGTCAGTTTATATTATACTCGTATTAGTCATATCCATTTCTGTATATAACACGACATTCAATTGTTTGTAACTATCATTGTTAAACAAAATGTATTGAAACAAGTGCTTCACGGTAAACACCAACTTGTTTTTAACTAATTGATTCATAGCCCAATTATATACATGTCCAACTGTTAATATATGGCTTTAATTGTTGGTTATTAGCATCCGATATTGGTAAATTAAATTATGTACTATAGTTTTTTGATAAGAAATGCACTGATAGGTCTGTATATTTTTATTGTTCTGTTGTTATTAGGTAATTAAACAAAACGGAACAGCGCGCGTAAAACTGAACGCAAACATATTTTTTTTTTTTAGATTTTTTTACCTTTGTTGTGTTAGTACCTACTACAGAAACATTTTTGACGTGCGTCTTAGGTACTAGGTGTGACTTTTATAATATACATAAAACTAATTACCATCTAGGTGGCATTCACACTAATAGCACAAATGCAAAAGTGAGTCTCTTTGCTAGAAACGTTTTCTCAGCCGAATTAAACACAGACTCCGATGCTACTTCGTAGAGCATCTAGAGTCATGCTCACTTAAATGTCTCACTGTTGGTGGCACGTGCATTGGATCATTCGGTTCCCTACAAAATGGTTGAGCTGGATGGTGCTGAACCACGCGTCATGTTCGTGAACATGCGCCGTCAGTTGAGACTGGTCATAACTGCCACGGCTTATTTTTATTATTAATCTTATATTTTGAATTGTTTCTTAATATATATATATATATATATATATATATATATATATATATATTTCATAGTTCTCACATAGAGAAGCAACAAGAATAATGTACCCAGGTTTTTCTAATATCTTGATTTAAAAAGAGTGTCCTTGGAGTTTCTTGCCTGTTCTTCTCCATAGAGATCTACGTTTTGGAATGGGCAACTAGCTTCAACTTTCTGACTAAGTGACCGTCTCGTTGACAATTCAAAAGCGCCTGTAAATGGTTTAATTGAAATAAATGCTTTGAGTTTGAGTTTGAGATCTTGTTATCTGGTGGAGGATATCCTCTAGTTAAATTAAATATTTTCTACGAGACCTGAGGGCCTAGACAAAGTGACGTTCTATCAGTGATAACGATGATGGAAAGTCACGAATGTATTGGATTGACTTAAGCTACCGAAAAGCTTATAATATGTCAAACTTGTTGAGTCGTTGTAAAAATACGAAATGCTTTGAAAGCGATTGCTACTTGTCTAAGCCCTGAGGAGCTCAGCTAGTAATCAAAGACCACATTAGAATCGACCCTCAAGAACCAGTGAAATTATCATTCTTACCAGCATGTCAAATGAAGGCGATATGTGTCGATAATTTTTTCCGCAGCCATACGCACTCGCCGGTCAACTCGCCCGGCTCGCCTCGACCCACTAATTTCGTTGCAAGCTTGCCCACTTAATTGATCGACTTTATCGTATTTTATCTACACGACAAGTTACATGTAGGCAAAGATAATTTGTACGGAAGACATGGGCGTGAGCGCGACATCCTGGGTTTGACTTAGGAAGGAACTTAGTCTTTTGGGAAAGTCCTCGCGGGTAGCATTTTACTCTGGTAGTCAGACGGCTCGTGGCTAAATAATAACAGCCGCACAGGTAGATCTAAGGTTAAGCTACGCTTGCCGAGGTCGGTCCGTGGATGGGTAACCATCCATTACATATCAAGACCCCTCCGTGCCTCGGAAAGCACGTTAAACCGTTGGTCTCGGCTGTCATTCGTAGATCTTTGACAGTCGTTACGGGTAATCAGATGCCCGAAAGTGTGACAATCAGTCTTACCAGGGGGTATCGTGTAACCCAGTTACTGGGTTTAAGAGGTCAGATAGACAGTCTGTTCTTGTAAAATACTGGTCTTCAGCTGATCCGGTTAGGCTGGAAGCCGACCCCAGTTTCCGCAGTTTGGAAAAGGCTAGGCAGATTGATAGTGAGACTTCTTCAAATCACCACTAGGCGGTGATTTGAAGAAGTCAGGAACATCAGGAATCACCGTCCCTCCTATTTATCTAAGGGATCTATTTCATTTCCAGATACCACATATACTTTTTAGACCCTAAAATTTCTTAGGCTCATGGTGCATTATCGCATGATGCAGTATTTTGTTTTGCATTTATGAATTCAAAGAAAACCTTCAGTAACTTTAATACATATGATGGTAGGTTTAATTGTGGAGGCCGTGCATTACTTCGGAAACTCTGATGGTTATCATAACTGCAGTGTTTCACGGAAATGTAGATTTACTTTTTAGGGTTAAATATATTTAATATGCAAAAAGACATATTACGACTTAATACGGGCCCAGACAATATGTAAATCCAAACGAGATCCAGAAGGTATTTGTTGAACTTAAACCTTTAGTAGGTGAAATACTAAAAAAACTGGATTAACAACCCAAAGCTATTATGGTATATAAGGCCATGAAGCACTCGCTTTTAAGGAAATGTCGAGTTAAAAAAGGTATGAAAATATTCCATAAGGACCTTTAACCTTTTAACTTACGAACGGACTTATACATAATTCAAACTCGCCTTCTGACTGAAGTATATCTTTTAGTTGAAATAAGTGGTTTCGCAATAAGGAAAACCAATTAAAAATAATCGCTGATTCCGTCTGCTTTGGGATTTAAATAAAATAATAGTGTAAAAAGAAAAAAGAACTGTGTGAATATACACACATTAAAAGTGTTTAGGGAACAAGCACGTCTTTGCTAGTTACAAAACATCTGTTTTTTTTTTAATTACATGTTTTGTAACTCCTCTCTTAGAGAGGAGATCTCTGTTTTTTTGTGACTTTTTAGTAAATTTCTTTATTTGAAAAGGGAATAGTTCTTGAATTTCGGTCAAAAGGTGAAAATCTTCTGTCAAGTCCCAAAGAGTATAATATGGACGCATATTCCTATATAATCCTGCAACGGGTTTGAGGCCAAATCAGTTACATTTCTGCCATACTTCAAATTCAAATTAATTTATTGTAGAACATAGGTAAAGTAAGATGTTACAATATAGTTATGGATATAGGTCTGCTATGTCTCGCCGTTGAGGCATACAACATTCATAATACGTTACAGATAAGAACAATTAAACATTAAGTAATTTAAAATACAACAATAATAATCCAGTATATTGTAATTTTTTTTACATATACAATTATTTGATAAATTGTGGTTTATTATTATTATTTACAAATTATTCATTATTATATATGTCAGATTACATGTCACATTGTAGGTATGTCAAATTAAATGTCAATTATATGTCAGATTCCAAAATATTCTACAAATCCACTGCGTGAGTTTATCTGTAGTTTATATTTAATTTTCATTACTGGTTTGTCATATTAAATGTCGACTGGTTCAGTGTTTTGTAATTAAAAAAATCTTTAATAGAATAATAACATTTAGCTATCAGGAATTGATGACTTTTTTTTAGGTATAATTAAGTATACTTCTGAGTGGAATCAATACAAAAGAACGTTATTATAGGGAGAAGACGTCATTTGAGCCGAGAAGAAATGATCAGAGTCGTGGGAATGTTAAAGCTGGTTCTCGGCGGCGTTCGTGGCAATCGCGCTGGGCACTACGCAGAGTGTTATAAGTCGACTTTGGACACGTTACCGCATCACTGGCAGCATGGCAGAGCGACATGGAGAAAGAGCTCGCATCACCGCACGCAAACAAGATCATTACATATAAATTACTGCTTAACGAAATCGTACAATGATCGCGATGATGTTGGTTACGAGGCTTCATAGCTCTTCTGGGATGTTAATAAGCGATCAAACCATAAGAAATCGCTTGCATGAAGTCAATCTCCGTTCCCGTAGGCCGCTACGTGCATCAGCTATTAAGTCCCGCAATCGCAGAGCCCGTTCACAATGGGCTCGTGAACACAGAAATTGGGCAGAAGAAGAGTGGCGTTTTGTGTGTTTTTCTGCCGAATCTCGCTTTGTTATGAGGCCACATACTAGACCTACACGGCATTGGTGGACCTCTAGATGCCAAGAACATTTAAAATCATGCCAGGAAGTCCATGCATACAGTGGTGGAACAATCATGATATGGGCGGGTATTTGGATCGGTGGAAGGACCGAATTGATTTTGATCAGAGGCCATTTCAATGCACAGATTTACGCAGAAACGATACAATTCTAATAAAATTATCAGATGTTGTAATTCCTTTGCAGACCCAATTTGGTACTTCATTTCTGCTTATGCATGATAATGCACGCCCATACACTGCCAGAGTCGTTGAAAACACACTTGCCGCAGCTAATGTCAACGTCCTACCATGGCCTGCTCAATAGCCAGACTTGAATCCCATTGAGCACGCGTGGGATATGCTTCAAAAAAGAGCTCTACCAGATATGGATGCTGTACCTACACACACCAGAAAATCTTTTTCGCCTGTTACAACTAACGTGGGTGGCCATTCCACAACGTGATTTGGATGACCTCATATTGATTATAGCCGAATCAGACTACTAATTATTCATTTTACGTAATAAAAATCTTTAAAAACTTTTATTTTTATCTTTTTATCACATTTTAATATCAGGCTTCACTAAGGTGAAAAATCTAGCATAAGCAAAAATCGCGAAAAGTCTTTATTAATACAAAAGTAGAGAGTACTTCGTCCATCTACGATACGAAAACATTTTATTTAATCAATCTAAACAGACATTTTAATTTAATTTCAATAGGGCAATAAAATAAAATAAATAAAGATGCCTTGATCACTAGACACTTTTGATGTGTGTAATAAAGCAGTTTAAGTTACCTGAAGAACTAGTTTTGTCTAAAGACCGAAATTGTCTGGACCAAAAACCGTAGTTTTTTGTTGCAGTAAATGCTCATATTGGTTTTTCAGTTTTCTTTCTCCATCCTAAATATTATCTAGGAATACCCAAATGAAAGTAAATAGTTCTAGTCACAAATCCATTTTCTTGTTATGTAGGAATATTTTAAAAGGCAATTTTTTTAATGAGATATTTCACTGTTTTCCAAAAACTGAATTTGCGATCACCTCTCATCTTTATGAAAATTAAGTATCTTATTGACTCTTACTTTTAACATACTGCTACCGTAACCAGCTAATAAAATCTATTACACAAATAATATAAGAAGGCAGTGGGTAAGTGTGTAGGCGCGTATGTCACTGGCCCATTACTCCTAAACCAACCGGTTCACCTTGCGCTGTCCCCAACGGAATTTTTACGCACACCATCTAGTTTGCATTGTGCAATCAATAAGTACCCTAAACAGGTGCGGTCCTACTATCTCTCCATAGGTCTGTTGACTTATCTGTCAAATGTAACGATTATGCAAGAATGCCACCTGGAATCGTGTTTTGAACTCAGACATTCGTTTTGTAAGTTACGATAAGGATAACAGAATGATGTTGATATTGGTGATCTAGTAGGACGGCTAGCTCCTTTACTTAACCCATATAGAGGTATGAGGAACAGGGTGTAAAGCTCACTCATACTCTATGGAAAAGGGAGGATCCTCCGATCACATGGGCGTTGTGTCTGGTGGGCAACTGCCCGACGATTGACGTCGGGACGTTGTATATATGCTAGTTGCGTGGTAAACTCTACTTGCGCGATGCAGGATTTTGCGTGACGTCAATGTGACGCTCGCATGTGGCGTTGTAGATACCGCTACACCCATATGCGGCGTTTCACAATTGAGCACAGGGTTAGTCTGTCTGATTAACCTGAAAAAGCTTCAGATCAGATTTTAACAGTATATCTTCAATTTAATAACTACTAGAGTTACAGGAGTAGTACCTACCCACATTATTTTATACAACAGAGTCTCATGATAATATGAATGAGTGTATATAGTGTAATTTGCTCATGATAATGTTGGTTGGTTTCTCATAAATATAGGTAGGTGTAGGAATATTAAGTTCTAAGCGGATTTCTTTGCGGATACTCTGTTCAATCAAGGGATTTCCGTGTCCACGACAAAAGTAATTATCAGCATCAAGTTGTGATTGTTCGATTAATTACTGTCGTAAGAACAATTAAAAATACAATCGAAAATTAAAATACTATTCTCTTCCATTCTTAGGCCGAGAGCTGACGACCAAATGACTCACTCCATCTTATAACTTGCCATGGGAATAAACTAATAAAATTAGAAATGCAAAATCGTTCGAACGGGATATTAATTTGAAAATGCGTGAAAAAGTATAGTTTGAATGTAGTTTTCGTTACGGCTCTTACTGTAGGAAATTAATCAATGCATTCCAAACTTGTTATTGAACATTCGAATTAATTTACGGACAATCGGAATGCAGACATTCGAAATGCCTATTTGTCTTGCAGATATTTGTATTGACCTGTACTGCCTGATGCTGGATATAATGAACGCTCAGAAGGATAGGGGTACATGTATTAATGTTACCCTTACGTTCATAACGTGGTTGGCATCAACAGCCCTAAATCAGTTCGAAAACGTATACAATAGGTACAATGAACTATCAGGGGGAACAGTTTTCATAATCATCACGTTTTCTAATAATATATTACTGTAAGTTAAGCTCGTTTCACGATACCTCATGGTTTCTACCTGTAAGATGTTTGCGAAAGAACCAACCTTCGAAAATTAATAAGATTGCTGTTTCCGACATTGAATTATTCATGGTGTTTAAGTGTGTCAATTTATAATATAAAGTGATTACAGTCTTTATGTGAAATTGCTAATTAACCCAATTTGATATTTAATTTATTGAACCTCTACCTAGAAAACCACCTTATAGATTGGTAGGTATTTAATCGCGGTTAATTAACGTATAATTATGACCTTTTCTCTATGTCTAAAATAAGTCCGTATTTAATAGTATGAAAAAATACCCGCCTTTCTTTACTTAAAAGTACATACAATTCCCACGACCCGCCATCTTCGTCGGTCTGATAACAATAACAGTAACACCATTAATGATTTTGTTAAATAACGGGACCCGAGCTCCTACACTATCGTCTATCTATTCTATTGTCTATCACATAATTTTCCCTTGCCACGCAATCTGAGACTAGTTTACGAAGAACCTACTTTAATATGACTCGGTCAAGACTCTTTAGAACGGGGTAGGCAGGATTTAAAGCCACAAGCTTACAACTCAATCAGAATATGAATTAACTATTGCTAACTAATTCTGAAATATCTACTTTCAGGACTTGCACTTGTAGTAAATAGCTAGATCAAATTAGTTGGTACCTTATAGTAGGGCATTAAAATGGCACAAACATTGTTCTAGAAAAAGTTTGGTTTTGTAGAGCTTCGTCAACCTATATTACTTATACTCTTTGGCTTCGTTTCTGTCTCTCATTCCTGTGTGACAGACAACAATCACATTCTTAAGAGGGCTCTTCCCGGTCGATCTATCGTCAATGCGAGCATGCTTGAAAAGCTTGTTGTTTCATCCAACGCAATGTTTGAAAAAGGAGCAAGAGTGAGAACGCGATAACATCGAACGAAAATTGGCGCGCGGAGTTTTCACAAAACTTGTTCCAGGAAATATGTGTTTTTGAAAAAAGACATACAAGTTTTTGGAAAAAAAAAATCTCGTTTAGAATCTCCATTACATGTGTGAGGTTTCTATGAAAATGTTTTCTTCACGTTTACAATTTATGAGTACATTATGAACGGCCAAAGTTTAGGTAAAATTTGTGCAAAAAAGCAGATTTTTGGAGGCTTATGCTGAATTTGTTTCCCCAAATTTAGATATTTTGCTTACATAGAAAACTAGATAAAGTGCACAAGATACCTATTAGTTTTTGTATAAAAATAAGACGGGTTGGCCGCTCTTAAGTTCGGTGTAACATAATTATTAACGCACGGTACTTACTGTACCATAACTATTCAAAATGGTCACTTCTCTACATCCGCTTCGTTTTCACAGCCTTATCTACGTCATCACATAGTTATTGCAACACTCGCTAGAGGTCACCACTTGTTATAGGTCACCGGTCACATGTGTTGTCTTATTACCAGACAATTATGTAAACAATGCTGTATAAGTATTTCGCGAATTATCTTCAATTTGCATACTTTGTACACATTTTTAATGGCCAAGACAGCCAATTTTTCCCCACTATAAGTGTGTTATAAAGCGAGAAGCATCACCAACCCCAGCACAGGAATTATGACAAAATTTTGTTTAGATTTTTATAGGAAGACCTGCACTTGCTATTATAATCCAAAGGATTTTGAAGGAAAGTCATAATCCATTGCGTCATGTTTGAAAAATTTGTCTATTGGACAACACAAACAACGCAATGTATAGGTAGGTATTGTTGAATTGTCAAAATTAACATTAGGATTGTGAGTAACGTAATTACCCCGCAGGGAAGAATTGTTCTTGTTCAGGAGGTAAAGGAGACTACTATACCCGAATCACTTTAGCGTGGCAACAGCGGTCATTGCCCTTCCCCTAATATCTCTGAAGTAACCCAAACAATAATGATAATGATAGCTTTAAAGCATTTAAATAAATAAATAAACTACGTATGGTTTTTCGTTACTGAAAAATTTTGAAGATCACGATAGATAGGCATAAAAATATTATAAAATTTATTTCTCACCAGCATAGCAACAAGGATACTACTTAAGTAAAAAGAAATAGTACTTATTAATAGGTAAGTATAGTAATGTCATATACCAACATTATACAACAATAATCCAGCAGCATTTGTGGTGGTAAGGAGAGGTTTACTTTGGGTATTGACTCTATCTCCTGAACTAGGCGAGGCCTGTATCTCAGAAGATAGCACTCAGCTGACAATTTCGTTATTTTATAACCTAAAAACATTGTGTGCTACTGTTTTAATTTACTAATAAATAATGTAAGTAATGAATAAAAATGTGTTTGTGTGTCTGTGTCTATGAGGGTGTGTGTTAGGGTGTGTTTGTGAGTGTGTCTGTGTGTTTAATTAATATGTTTGTGAAGACAAAAGATATTCGGTATTTAGGTAGTCCAATTGTAATAACCATCTTTTCATTGAGATCTTAGCATCATGTTTTTTGTTAATTTTATTATAAAGTATACTGCTTGTTACATAATACTGTCTTCTCGCAAACACTGTGTGATGTGAAGAAGTATGACAAACTAGTTTCTGTTTATGTCTGGCAGTATCAGGAGGGAGAACTGATCGATGCTTCCTCAAGATGGATTCAAACACAAAGATCTGTCAGACCCTAAGCAACTTGCAGTCAGAATAAAGTTGGGTAGTCGAGTATCAAAATGGCTTTCGGATCATCACTTTAAGGACAGCTCTCTACGCCTGTTCCAACGCGAAGAACCGTGTTTTTGCAGCACCTCGCATACTGTGATGCAATACTGAATAGCAGATTGACATAGTGCAATGTATATTTTTGTAAGAAGCTCAATCATACTCCTTAACCTTGTTTTTAGTTTAATTAGATGTCTGTACCATCGCAATTGGTCATCAATTTCTACTCCATGATACCTAACAGTAGGAGACCGAGTAATTGTTTGACAATTACAATTTTGTGTTCTGCGTAAACAAGTATGGGCAACAATACTAAAACTTTCAGATGGTTGTGTGATCTTAGTACTGGCAAATGTAACATAGTTTGTTTAGTCCAGGTTAAGACACGAAGCAACAAAATTCGATTTCGAAAAGCGGCCACATTCCTCTAGATCGTATTTTGTTGCTTCGTGTCTCAATATGTAAGTTTATAAAAGGTATCAGAAAATTCTGGACACACTTACCGAGGGTGCTTATTGGCCCTGCCGGGATCGCGGATTATTCGAAAGAGTTACCGTGGCCCTGGTGCACAGGCAACTGAAGGAACACGGGTGGGTTTTAGTCAGTAAGAGTCTGACACGCTCTTCCGCTCCGCCCAGAGCGGGAGAGGTCATTTGATGATTTCCCACCCAAAAACAAAAAGAAAAAAAAAGGGTGCTTATTGGGCCGTTATTTAAAATTCCTTCTCAGTCACGAGATAATAGTTTTTTAAAAGAGTGGCGCCAGTGGACCGGTGAGGATGTCAGTCTTTGAAATAAAGAATGTTAGAAAATGTAGGTGGGTCAATGACCGCTATTGCCACGCTAAAGCGATTCGGTTATAGGTATGAGTTTTCAAAAAAGAATAAAGTTGTTTCAATTCATGACTGTCATCTAGCAGTTGATAGCACATACAATTTCACTATGAATGGAAAACCCACATCACTTACGTGTGAAATTGTTTGTTAAAAGTAAATAGAAAGAGCTTACAACTAAAGTGAAAACAGTGACTTGTTAAAACATAGCTTAGATAGGAGGCTTTTGTGAAATAAGGAGTTACCTATTCCGCGAAAGTATTTTCTTCCAAAAAATAGCGTTGCTGTTTTCCAATTTGATTATCGATGACTTTAGATTACTTTAATTGCCAATTCCACTAATGAAGCGTATAAAAAAATGCGTTCAAAAGCTGACAGTGTCAATGTCGATGATGACACACAACATTGATGACACTGACAACTCCAGAACGCGGTTAAGATGTGCTGGACCCGTTCAGTTTAATTGGTGAAATCCGCCGTAATTAGCTTTAATTAGGTATACCCAGTGGGGTAATTGCGTAACACACTAACAGTAGGAATGGCTTTCATTTTGACAGTTCCACCACACTCATTGCGTTTTTTACGTTGTTGAGCAGCAAAATTTTTCTAACATATGAAGCAATAGATTAGCAATATCCTTCAAAATTATTCAGATTGGGATTGATAGTGTGTTATGCAATTAGGGTGCTGCTCGATAAGCCCAAATATTGTCGTTGATCGATCGAAGTTAATGCTTTACTCGCCATGATTCATGCATAAGGGAACCTTTACTCTGGTATCACACCCATTGTCGACATGTCTAAGCGTATCCATTAAGAATTCATGTTGCGTTTGAGACGTAAATCAAAACTATGCCGATAATACTTTTATAAACATGATCACAGAACTTCATAAAATTATTGCAGTCGATAACGAACGAATCCAGCGACCGGTGACACATTTACAAACCCACACAACTGCCACCTTTGAGACGAGGATGCAGTACTTTTTAACTTTCTTAAACCTCTGTAAATCTAGCCAAATGTAAACGTTGCGCAAAAAAAACATATTTTAGGAAAATTTAACATGTGGGCAAGCGCTGTGTGAAACAGAAACGTGAATTTTATATAACAGGGTCGATAAAAAGAAAAATATAAAGATGACACTAAATCGCTATTTAAAACGCGTACGTTGAAGAGTTTCCATCACGTAACTATGTAAAAGGTATATCAAAAGATAAGGCTTATTGTTTTTTAGGGCATGTTGAGAACACATTTTATAAAATCGTTATTATTTTTAAAATATATACTAAATGTAGCAGTTCAAGCGCTCGTACCGGCCGGCCAGTGCCCGCCGAGACGCACTACAAGAGGGCCTTAACCTGACAGCAATAAATATCAAAATCCTTTGTGGTGATAAACAATGGTGGGTATTAGCTTATTATGCACGCAGTTCGCATTGAATTCTAATGTTTATAGGATACTGTAAGTTCGCATTGTGTCAGAGGCGCGGTTTGATCATTTATATTATTTGTTATGATTACCTAGACTTTGACGGGTTGATCATGTTGAGAGCATGAATGGAAGGCGACTAACAAAAAGTATTTACAAGGCAGATGTGAGTGGAAACGCCGCCGCCGGGAGGGGTCGCCCTAGGAAAACATATAGTGTCGTTATTGGTGATGTTCTTCAAAAAGGTCAGGTGCGTAGTACTTGCAACCGGCGTGCGTGTATGACCAGATGTATGAACGTAAACGAGGTAAAAGGAGTATGTAAGGATCGTAGCAGGTGGCGTTCTGTAGTTTCTGCCTACCTTCATTAGAAGAAGGCGTAAGTTTATGTATGTATGTATGTATGATTACCTATTTACGTCTTTTCGATTCATTTTTAAGTGCCTTTAAAAGGTCTCCTAACAAAAATATTTCATCATCCTTGATTGGAAGTTTAAACGTATTGTGGATGTTTATTAATGTTAAGTTGTGAATGTGTCACCGTCATCACCCTATAGCAGTCCATTGCCGGACATAGGCCTCTCAAATCTCCCACTATTTCCTTATTCGCATAAACAGGCTCTGTAGATTGTCCCTAACAAATTGCAAAATCCCGCACGGGGATGTTCTGGTAAATGCCTTCTACTTCGTCTGGAAAGAGCACAAAGAGCCGTTCTAAGTCATGGCCCATAAACCTATTCGCTTCCCCACGCACGACTTCTATGTTCATTGCAAAGTTCCTACTGTAAGAAAAGCATTTCTGATAAGCATATTATTACGTAAGCATACTGATATTGAATATGACCCTAATCTCAATACTCTAAAACGTAGATTTAACAGAATATGTCAGACAGAGAGCGTTATTCTGGTAATGGAGATAAGATACTATAGCTTTATGAGTCTTGCTATAATTATATAACAAAATTAATGAGAAATTAAATATCTATCCGCTCTCGTTACGAGAGT
The DNA here is from genome assembly GCA_917490735.1 of Dryobotodes eremita. Classification (NCBI taxonomy): domain Eukaryota; kingdom Metazoa; phylum Arthropoda; class Insecta; order Lepidoptera; family Noctuidae; genus Dryobotodes; species Dryobotodes eremita. Next base: position 2,569,652 of record OU823254.1, on the reverse strand, counting down.
GTAAACTGAAAATTGAAAAATGGCTCCAAAACTTTACTTATGAGGAAACAGAGAGCCTCATACAAACTTAAAGTATATTAATATCACATCATATATACACATACACGCACCTTTCTCACACACACATAGACGCATTCACCTCCAAACCCTCCCTTACACAAACACTCACTCACACACACACTCACACACACCCACTTATACTGCTACAACTATTATTAATAAATGTCTAGTTCTAATTTTGTTGTTAATTTGTAAGTTTGTTTGAAGTTGTACCAAAACCAAAATTAACCAAAATTGTTGTTATGGAACTCAGTTGTCTTTCGCTCCTGCGGTGGGCGCTAATAACTGCGGCACAGTTACTAAACTAACGCAGTATTAACGTACATAAGAATTGTAATATGTTTTTGTTCCAATACATATTTGTATTTTGTATTTAACTCGATCCTTGGCTAGGTACTCTCAATACAGTTACTATCAGTCTTCCTGCAAAAATGGAGGCTTGCTAAACCTGAGCTTACAATGATCACGTTAACGTATTTGATATTCTAAAACCATGCTCAGACATGTCTGAGATGAGCTAAGTTTACGGCCTGCATTCCTCCTGCGCTGATGTCGGTCGCGTACGCCGGTCGCGCTTACGAATATACATTGTTTTCGATATGCATCATACTGCGACGCTGACGTCAGCGGCACGAACTCTGCTACGACTGGTACGCGACCGACCGTACGCGACCGACATCAGCGTACGAGGAATTCAGGACTTAAGGCGAGGTTACAGTACTTTTTAACTTTCTTAAACCTCTGTAAATCTAGCTAAATGTAAATGTTGCGCAAAAATAAACATATTTTAGGAAAATTGAACATATAAATTAAGGTTACGCGCTGTGAAGACAGAAACTTGAATTATAATAATTGGCTCGATAAACAAAAAACATAAAGATGACACTAAATCGCTATTTAAAACGTGTACCTTGAAGAGATTCCATCATGAAACTATGTAAAAGTTATATCAATAGATGTTGTGTCACATTGTTGATCTTTAGAGCATGTTGAGAACACATTTTATAATTTCGTTATTGTTTAAAAAATATATACAAAATGTAACAGTTCAAGCGCTCGCACCGGCCGGCCAGTGCCCGCCGAGACGCACTACGATACACACCGCACTACAGGAGGGCCTTAAAATATTCATTTATCTTGATTTGAAACTGGCAAAATAGATGCTGATCTTAAAACCGAATCTAGTTTTTGATATAATTTTGAATAAGGACTTGAGTTGAATGACATTTCATCAATTCCAAGAAGACTTTCCTAATTGATAGTGGTATCTATTAAGTTGTCCAAAAGGTAATATCCTAAAAAATGTATAGGTACTTTCATCCATTGAGAATTTTCATTTGGGTTTTTACCAATTCTAGCCTTTAAGGTCAGAATTGGTAAAAACCCAAGTGAAAATTCATCGAAACTATGAGTCACTTACATCCGCTTGACTCGAAATACAGAATTACGGTTTATTTAGCTTCCTAATGGCCTTTTGTTTTCCTGGGACTTCCGTTGCTTCTAATACCTACGCAGACTTTGAGTCACTTTAAAAGCTTTTCAAACAGTTTGATTTGTCACTGGACAAGAATATTAATAGTGCTTTCAAGACTGCAATGCAAGTTGGACTTTATAAACTTTGTCAAAAATCTTTCTTGAAGGCATGTTATTTAATCGATCCTCAAATAATTCCCATTTGGATTTCCTAAAAACATGAATAGACACTCTTATAAATAAATGTGCCTTTTTTGTGATCCTCAAATAATTCCTATTTTCGTGTTCTAAAAAACCTAAACAGCCAAGTAACTGCTGTAATCAACTTGCATGTAGCGCTCGCCGGCCGCTGCTCCGGCAGAGCTCACTTCGCTCGCTCGGCTCGCGCTCTGTTGGTCACAGTTCTAACCTAATGTAACTCAGCTGGTCGGGGTGACCTAGCTAAGTAATTGCGACCAACTTAGAGAAAAAGCCAAAAAGTAAAAACGGGGCTCATTTATTTAAAAAAACAATTATCATTAGAAGACCAATAAGTGTTTAGGGGATCAATTAAACTTATATACTTTAACATAAATTGAAACAATCACGTAGGAACCTACTTAGAAATAAAATTTGCTCTACTAGCTACTCCTCCGGACTCAAACTCTCGCACAATTTAAAAAAAAAAACAATACGCAATAAATAAAGATAACAAGCACAGCAAACAGCTCCCCAAATCAATTTCACACTACATACTTACATAATAAATCAGTTTTAACCTTACGACCAAAACAAGTACCTACTTCCTATAAGCCAAGGTCACAAGAAATATGCTCTGACCTCGTCCAAGGCCTCCTTTCATTTTGTCCACCCGGTATACTCTGATTGTAATAATGTAATTACTATGCGAAATTGACTTATTAAAAGTCGTTTTTTTTTATTAGTACCTACTTGGTATGATAGTGCGTACGATAATAAGTGGGTTTTTTTTATGCAAATGTGGCGTTATGAGAGTAGTGTGGGTTGTAGCTATTGAGATAAAACCACTGTCTACAACTCTCAAAACACTGCATGCGTTGCGCATACAAATGTCAGTAGAATTAGTTTCAGACAACATTGCCAAGGCGACCATCTCGCATAAAATAATCTCTTTTTCAACCTATTACATCCAGTTTCTAATCCTAAATCTTTTACTCCTAGGTGTCCCTTATCTAAATCCCCCTCCCCCTTTCTTAAATAAAATGAAACTACTAGTTTTTAAATTCAAATTAACCAATTTTCTTTTTTAATTTCCAGCTCTTCAGGATGGCGGGCTTAAAGACCCTCATTCTCCTGCACCTGGTCTACTTCTGCGTGTGCATGGACCAACTGCACATCGTCTACGAATGGAAGCAGATCGACTACGAGTTCCCCAGCAATGAAGCCAGGACCCAGGCCATAGAAGCCAAGACCTTCATCCCGGAGAACAATATGCCTATGGGCCTGGAGATATATGAAGACAGGCTGTTTATAACCGTGCCAAGATGGAAGTCGGGAGTTCCTGCTAGTTTGAACTACATCAATTTGAAAGGTAATGATGGTTTTTATAATGATTTGGTAATAACAGATAGTTTTAAGGAGGAAGTAATTGGAGAACTAATTAAATGTGAAAAAAAATATTTACAATACTCCCTCTCACAGAGAGGAGGCCTGTGTCCCAGCAGTGGGAACGTTATAGACTGATTATGATTATGCTAATGGACAGTACTACTCCAGGTAAAATAGTGTCGTAGGAAGAAGGAAGTCTAGATGCAATGGAGGCTGAATGGCTTATTTACGAAGATATTTTTTGCTGGCATAAAGAATTACGTCTGAATTGCAAAATCGCTTGGAAGAAACCCTGGGATAGTGGTTAACATAGATGTTATAACCCTTACGAAGTAACCGTATAAATTATGATGGATGATGTCGAGTCTTTAACACGAACGTCTTTAGAACGAAATCTTATATACAATTTTGTAAGTCATGAATTCTCACAGACACTAGACACTGCTACATTTAATTTATTCAAATTAACATTCATCTGAGAATGTTTGGAAGTAATACTTCAGCAAAGAATAATCTTTGTTTTAAATGTCAAGTAAAACGTAACTCGAATTACGTATACAATTAGCTGCAACAGTGAAGTGTCGGTAATCATGAAAACAGTCAATGCAGTCTTATGAGCTATTACCGGGAATTAATTGTTTGGCTTTCACCACTTCTTCATTAATGAACACCACATTGTTTGTGAAATTGTTTGTACACTTTACTCTCAGTAAGATGTGTTCATCATTCCTAAACTGTACACTTTTCAAATTCTTTAAAGAGTCGTAAAACTTTTGCTTTACTGCTGATATAAAACAGTTTAGCAAATTGGTAATTGGGAATAAACTTTGCCCTAACTCTAAACGTCACCGCATTGAACTGATTTTAAAGTAGGTTCCTGTTTCGCGAGTCTTTAGCCAATTATTACTAAGGTCTTGACCTCACTGATCCGTCAATTAAAGTATATAGGTACTAAAGACTATTTTGGTATATTGTCACAAGTATTGTATTTTTTCATTTTAGTGATTCTTCTTTAAGAAAACGATGAAACTTCAGTTCCCTAAATAATCGATTTCGTGGTAATATTATGTTTTTTGGAAACGAGTCAGTTTTTAATTTACTAAGGTTAACGCTATCCTCAAAAGAGAAGTATTGTAGGTCAGATGGCAATCATAACGCGTAAAGAAATTATGAAAACACTAAGATAAAAGACAAGCCTGCTAGATTTGCTTAGGTAGAATACATTAGAAAAGGCAAGAATGATGATAAAGCTATCTGTATAATAGTATTGCCATTTAATAACTAGAAACAGCAGAGCATTCGATATCTTAATATTAAATACCCTGCTGTTTCTAGATCTTACACAATCTTGCAACTTAATTTGCTTAGATACAACATGCATACAATAGTAATGACATTTAAGTTGCTAATCTAGCACATTTATGCTCGCAAATAAGGTTGTCACGGCACAAGATGAGAATAAATTAAGTATTTACTTATTGGCTTAGTAAGTACCTATTATTTGCACAATGGTTTATTTTAATTTGCCAAGGAGAACTCTGTCAACGCAAGTCGTTAAAATGAATCATTTCTTAGGTGCTCTGATCATCATCTTTATCATCACTGCTTTAAATGACAATGATCCTTCAATGATCCTTTTCGAACCTTGCACCAAAATCTTTTACTGTTTTATCTGGTCTGTCAGAAATAAAAAGTTGTGTCATTGAACCTAATCTTCTCTTTCTGTTTAATCAGAAGTTTCATGCATTGTTCTGATTTTCATACTCGTTTCTGTGTCTGATTAGTTTTGATTAGCTGTTACAGCTTTCTTAAGATAAACTACTCTAGATTAATTATTAGACTTCGTTTCGTCATCACTCATCAGAAACTGCTTATACATTTATTTTGTTTTAAATTGGTATTTTGTTGTACCATTCAGCTATGGAAAGAAACGATTCCATTAGTAGCTTTTTGTACCATTAAGTTTATTTGTAATTTACAGACCGTTACGTGTCTATAAATTCGGGTTTTGGTTTCGGGCATTATTACCTACATAAATGGAAAAGAGTTATTGTACTGAAACGATTACGATAAATTGATCCTTTTAGTTTTGAATGTGTCACTCTATGAGTCATTTTAGTTTAGTGCCATCATCAAGCAATGAATATACCTAGTTGTATATTGATGCATATTGACAACGAACAACGAATCTAAAATATCAGAAATGTTAGGCAAAGGAAATTTGTCATTTACAATATTTTCATTTAATTTCCGAAAATCTATCCCTAAACGCCACTTCTGAGAACCCTCTGATTTTTTTGGAACTTGCAGGATTGGACTAGACCATTCACTAGATGATTCTTCTATAATATCATCTTTAAGTATGTTCGTTGTAATAATGTTCGTTGTATTCCACCAAAATTGCGGTATACTATTTACAACTCCCTAGTAAAGCCACATCTACTTAATTTAATCGAAATTTGGGGCAGTGCTGCTAAAACAAAATTATCAGAACTTCAAATTACCCAAAATAAAATCATAAAAATAATATTCAACTACCCATATCTAACATCTACCAGCAAAATTTATCAAGACACAAAAATAATGAACATAAAACAACTCTATATTTACAACACATGCATTTTCATCAGAAATGTTCTCAACAAAAGCGTTCACTCAAACATAACACTCACTCAATATAAACAAGTTAGTCAACGCAGTACACGGCGAGCAAGCTTGCTAGTTTTACCAAAAACAAGAACTAACTATGGCAAAAAAATGCTAACTTTTGAAGGAGCACAGCTTTATAACAAATTACCGTCCTGTATAAGAAATGTACACTCTTACAATGCATTCAAAACTCATCTTAGCCAGCACATAATTGCGGATCGATCACTTCTGGAGAAATGAATGCATTGGATGGGTAACTATTAAATTGTAATACTGATGACGAACATAATATTGTAATCTATATCTTTAGTATTGTTCTCAAGTAAGTGACTTATGTCTTTATTGGGAATAAAGTTTCTTTAAACCGAATTATATTATCTATTTGTTTATTTACTTTCGGCTTCAAGACAAGCGTTTATTACCAACTATCTAATGGTTACTTACATAACAGTGTTACTTACTGCTAAGTACATATAACCACTTCACTATGCTTTCATGTGGGCAGGCCTATATTACCATCGGTTCCAAAATAACCATTATTGGTCAATGTAAAGATGTCAAGGGTAACAGCGTATTTATATCTACTCTGAATTTTTGTGCAATTCTTTCCTGCTAGGTGTATTTTATTTTTTACCGACGAAAATAAGGAGCAGGTACTCAAGTTGACGCGTATATCGGTATATATATTTTTTAAATGTATGTTTGACCATCCATAACTTTTTACAAAGTAGTCCGATTTTGATAAATATTTTTTGAGTGGAAAGGGTATATACTTTGAAGTTGGTCTCCTTTAAAATTGAAAAACAAAATCCACCCCTAAATGTAGCAAAATAGGGTTGATTGATTTACCACCTACTGAATTTTCACGTGTGAACAGATTATGTTGAAACTTGACACACGTTTTCACGTTCACAGTTTTGATGACGTTTCAATAAAATAGAGACCTAGAGTTGATCTGATGATGGAGACCGAAGGCAGTTGAGAGAACTCCTCCACAGGTTACAGGAGTTACATCGCGTTTGGGCTTATTTCATTCATCTTGATGAGAACTTTCGACCTATCCGGAGTATGACTGTCATTGAAGGTCTGATGATGGAGACGGAAGCCCGTCGAGGGAAGTCCCAACTATTAGCTGAGATCATACTTAAAAAATTAAATAGTTTAGATATTTACAAAGGTGCGGGCCGTGATGGCATACCGCCAATATTTATAACCTACATCTTGCGCGGCGGAGTAACTGTGTCTACTTCTGCTCATATACAGCAAATCCTTAATTTCTGGAATATTCTCTTTAAATGGGGTGGTGCCTATACATAAATCGGATAACAATGACAACATAATTGAGTCACTGCTCTACCCACATTTCTAAAACCATCTAAAGCTATTCATTAGCGATCATCAGCTCGGATTTGTTTGATCATGATCAACAAGTACTAAATTGGTTCCATTAACTGAACTTTTAATTAGGACTGTTGATGCTGGTCATCAGGCTGACGCCATTTATACTGACTTCAGCAAGACCTTTCATAAAGTTTCCCACAAAATTCTTTCTTATAACTTGCGTACTTATTGTATCATTGGCAGCTTGCTTGAATAGGTGATTTCATATTTAGCAGATCGATATTTCTTTTTCGCGGTAAACGGTTATCAATGTATCGTATATAATATCTCCTCCGGAATTCTACAAGGCTCCTATTTGGGGGCAATTTTATTTGACTATTTAATTAATGACATTCCCAGCTGTTTTCGGCAATCCGGCAATGTATACAGATGACTTAAAGTTTCACAGAACAATTAAGTCTGTTAGAGACTTCTCGCTCCGACAGCTGGATCTTAATAGTCTGATTCAACGGTGCAAAAAAAATAGATGCATTCGAACTCAAAGAAATGTTATTACGTTATGTATGCAAAAAATAAAACATATAAAGACGGTGTATTACATTATTGAAGACAAAGTTAATTAAATAGACACTATACGTGACTTGAGAGTTCTGTTTGACCAAATATTGACCTTTGCAACTCACTTAGACCGCACAACTAAAAAAGCGTCCAAGATGCTGGGTTTTGTCATAAGTCTGTAAAAGAGTTTACTTCTAAAGTAAAACAAAAATCAATAGTATATAATATAGTTTGATACGTAGCATATTAGAATTCTGTAGTATGTTGTGGCGGCCACTATGGTACGAATAGTTTGCGTCTAGAACAAGTTCGAAAACGCTTCGTTTGGCATATAAATTTTTCTGTTGGCAGAGCTAAAAAACACTTACAAAAATAGATAGAAAATCTCCAACATACACACTTTATAAAAACGATCATATTTAAACATCGCAATATTCGAACGTAGGTAATGTCATTTGTAAAGGAATAATCGGCTCTCCTTGACTCAAGAATTCCGCGTTGACTTATCACTCCATTTTGTCATCCACAGAGAAGAACAGTGTTGGGATCTAGCACTCCATAAGCTAGGTTTTGAAAAGTTTTACATAGTTGTAGCGAACTAATCGATTTACACTTAGATTCCATACCTATGCCGAAAGCTAAAATTCTTAACTGTTTGTCTGATTTGTTGTGAAGCTTTTATGATGCTTTTATGTTTAGCATATACTACTATAAATATATATAATTATATTTCCTTAGTATTAAGTTTGCTTGTAAACTTAACATGTACCCAAAGCTGTCAATTAACATAATTACATTTTGGTCATGTGGTGATTACATTAAGTTTTTATTGCATGATTTTTACAAATATTAGTAATGTAAGTAGTTGTGGTAGACCTTAATAAATAAATAAAAACAGTTCTTAATTGAAAAGGAAACTGAAAAGCGAAAACATAAAAAAAAACCTATTTAACAAAATATTAAATCGACGAAAACGAAATTGAAAAGCAAATAATAAACCTTTTAGTCTAACTAAGCTCCTAAATTAATGTAAATTACAAATTTTTAGTCGGCGCCAAACAAACATAAAGGCGCCAAGTAAAATGATGGCAGCTTGATTCGTATTCGTTGATTCATTTGCGTTGACAGTTTGTTTGGCGCTAACTCAAAATTAGGTTAGACTATAAGGTTTATTATTTGCTTTTCAGGATTTTCCTTCGACGGTTTTTATACTACCTCGTTAGGCAAAAACAACACAACTAAATTTTAAAAAGAACAGTCATTTCCTACTTATGTATGTTGTTTTTCATACGTCTACTATTTATGGTGATCATTATAGCTAATCCTACTAATATATATATACAATAAATGTGATAGTTTGTATGTTTGGATGTTTGTTACTCAATCACGCAAAAACGGCTGAACGGATTTGGCACACAGATAGTTTTTATAACCTGGAGTAATACATAGGATACTTTTATCCCGGTAGTACGTTCCCGTGGATTAATCTCCGACCTCCACGCGGGCGAAACAGCTGGCAAAAGCTAGTTACTTATATTTGTACCGATTTTCTTCTATCGAATATGCCTTTTACACTCGAGAGCGACCAAGACCAACTGTAAAGAATAGACAAGAATAAATGACAGTCTTTAACCAATATTTTTATCATTTCAGACAACTCAACAAACTCACCGAAGCTGATCCCGTACCCAAGTTGGGCAGCCCACTCCATAGGCATGGACGGCAAACCTCCGGAGATCGTGTCACCCTTCCGAGTCAGGGCCGATCGCTGTGGACGTCTCTGGGTTCTCGATAACGGGAAAATGGGCAACCTAGAGAAAAACGTGACGAAATACCCACCCTCCATCATCGTGTACGACTTGAAAACTGATAACCTGCTCAGGAAATACGTGTTCCCTGCAGATCAATTTAAAGAAGATTCTGGTTTCGCAAACATAGCCGTTGAAGATGCTGACTGTTTGAATACTTATGCTTATGCAGGGGATCTGGGGAAGCCTGCGATTGTTGTGTACTCCTGGGAAAAGAATGAATCCTGGAGGATCACCCACCACTTCTTCCACCCCGATCCACTAGCTTGCGACTTCAGTGTCAAAGGATTTAACTTCAGTTGGACTGACGCGTTATTCGGTCTTGGTCTCTCTGCCCCCAACGCTGACAACTACAGCACCCTGTACTTCCATCCGATGGCGAGTTACGATGAGTTCTCTGTGTCGACGCAATATTTGAGGAACCAGTCGCTCGCTGAAGATAATTTCAAGGCTTTCAAAGTATTGGGCAGTCGCGGACCGAACGCTCAATCTAGTGCCTCGTTTGTTGATCCGAAAACTGGAGTCTTGTTCTATTCTTTGGTGAACCTGAACGCTGTTGCGTGTTGGAAGACGTCGAACAAGGAGTACTTGATGAAAAACCAAGGCAGGATCTATATGAACGAAGTCACCATGGTGTACCCGACGGACATAAAAGTAGACTATAACGACAACTTGTGGATTCTATCAAACAGGATGCCAATTTGGATGTACGGAAGTTTAGACCCTACGGATGTGAACTTTAGGGTCTTTTCAGCTCCTGTAGTAGACGCAATCAGTCATACTGCTTGCGATATCACGCCTAGGTCTGACATCTTGGATATATTCGTGAATAAAATCAAGAATGCCACGAATTCGGTCGTTGCTAAGATTAAGCAGAATTCTGGCGGTGCCACTATTAGTCCCTTGTCCGTTGTAACCGTACTCCTGTTCAGTTGGATTATTACCTTTACTGTTTAAAGGATATTTGATACAAATTAATGTTAGGGTGTCTCTGTAATGCGTTGCTTTTACGAAGAAGTTTCGTTTTGAACGTCAGTTATGCGAACTTTAATGGCACTATCTCTGTACTCTTCTCACCTGTAAGGGGGAAAGAGTTGAAATTTAATTTAAGATATTTAAGAACTTAAATATAGGGTTGTGAACTTAGGAATAATAACTGGCGTCCAGAATGTTTGAGTGCTTGTGGCTTGGAGTCTAAAGTGACAGGGGACTGAAATCCCAGCTCGTATGCTAGTCGGAAGCGTAAGGGTAATTACATATCGAAGATGCCTCACTGTGATACCTCGCGATCGTGGTTTAGCTCGCTAGATCGATGTCAACTTCATGTAAAACAAATCCATGCTAATAGACACTCACGCACATACTAGACATCGAGTAAGGTATCCTTCGGCATGTATTTGCGTGTCTCATAGCATGCGTTTGTTTTACATCGTGGTGACATCGATCTAGCGTGCTAAACCACGATCGCGAGGTATCGCAGTGAGGCATCTTCGGCATGTAATTGCCCTTAGTATTATAATCTATTTTATAATTATTTGTGGTTTTATGAAAATATTTTTAAATGAATAAACATTCCAAACGATTTGGATAGTATAGCAGACCTGATGTTCGCATACTTAGCAGCAGAGTTGCGTTCAGGTTTGAATACAAGTGGTCTAAAATTAACCCACGAGCCTGCTTGGAAATCAAAGTGGTTTTCAACAGAAATGTACAGTCACCAAACGAGATAAGTAACCAGGGTCGTCGATATAGTTGAAGTTTAGTTAGAAACCGATGAATGTTTTCGAATAAAATTTAATTTAATTAATAGAAAACAAACAGCTCATTTATCAAATTCAATTTGATATCAAAACTATCTATCGGTTTCTTACTAAACTTCAACTATATCCGACGACCCTGGTTCTCTTATCACATTTGGTGACCGCATTGCCACAATCTCTCAATCTCAATTTCAATTAAAAAAACACAAATCAGAAACACGTAATTTATATTCTCAAATAAAAACTGTTAGACATTCTTCGGCCTAAGGCTACGCGCGCACTACGATTTTAATAGTTGCGATTTTTTAAATACGAAATAAAATCGCAAACGAAAATAATTTCTCAAGCGAATTCTCAAGCAATTTTTTACCGCAGTGTGCGGACTTATAGTACATAGGTATTGTTCACAGATTTGCGATTACTGTCCGCAATTATAAAAAATTGTAATGCGCGGTAAGCCTAAACCAATTGACTTAGAACAGGCAGGCTCGTCAAGCAGACTCTTAGGCCCGTATTACAGAACGCCACTCAATACTCAAGCATTACTTAAAACTAGATTCGAGCCATTTGATTGGTTGAAACTAGTCTTAAGTAATGCTTGAGTATTGAATGACGTTCTGTAATACGGGACTTAGTTTTGATAGCTACCGCCTTTTTGCACTTGTCTTTAAGTACACTTTGATTTTATGAATAAGGGCTTTGACTTCCACAAATTGTGTGTATGTGTGGAACCCAGGCTACTGGGTATATTTTATAAATTAATCTTAATCATTCAAGTATAGTTCAGTCCCCTTACATCTTTTTTACACAAGGCGATGCAAGATTCCGATACTCGATGGCTTAAACCTCTGGGATAGAGATTCCCTCTTAAGAGACGACGCCGAGCTGCTAAGCAGCGTTATTGCATTCCAATTTTAAAAAATCCGGAGTAATTACAGGCACAAGAGACATCATCTTTGTCTCTGGTACGATATACGATACTTCTTTGCCCTCCATAAACGAGGTTGACCACTTACCATCGGTGGAGGGGTCGCCAATATTATATTGCATTCATCCGCGACTGACATTAGAGTCGTCAAATGTATACTTCAGTAGTATAAAGAGTTCAATCGTAAGGTCGGATACTTCCATCGCCTCGTGTACTTACAAACGTTCTAAAATTAATCAGCTGTGGTGAACAGCGATACAGTAACAAGTATGTTACCGCTTTATTTATTGTGATCGCATATAATGTAATGTTATTCGTACTTAGTTTGTGCCTTTACGTGATATCACATATTATAAGCTAAGCTAGTATAGTGCACGGTACGTGTATTTTGTAAATATTAACTTTAATAAAAAATGCTAAAAGCTTGGAAGGCGTCCTCTTATTTCATGTTCTTTATATCGCCTTGCGTCCTGACTTCCTGAGTCGAGCTGCACGATTATTGACAAATGCGTGCACTGACTGGACAGGTCCACTCAAACTGTGTGGTTCTTTCCTCAAAAGACCATTTCAGATACCAATCTGCATGGTCTTCGCATGACCTGACCAAGATTATGTCTGGACTTTAAAAGAGACTGTGACCTCTGAGTTTGTTTCGGCCTTTCTTCTCAGAGTAGTCAGATAGGAAACGCCGACCTCATCTAGTTTAAAAAACATGATTGACGTGTAAAAGTGTTTGTACAAACCTACTTACAGAAATAAAATCATTTATCATTTAGTGAAAACCTCGTGATTGCAATAAACGTTATTTTACAGGGGAAGATAAAAAAAGAACAAAGAAGGGTCAGAAAAATTGCCGTCATTGACGTTCTCCAAAGTCCTCACTATCATCAATAGAAGGCATTAGATGCATCTTAAAACTATGCACATTCATTCTAAATATGCAATACGAGTTTTTCTCCACAACTAATACATACCTACAACAAAAAGAAAAGCTTTTAATTTATCTTTACGAGGTTTTAACTGCATGGCGACGATATACAGGATAGTTTCACGTCCCATGTCAGCACGAGGTAAAAAACAATATTCATACTGTGAAATGATTAGCCAGTTAGCAGGGTTCGGTAGAGGGGACCACTACCGAGGTATACACCGGACGTCGTTTAGCGCCGTCACACATCCAATGTGAACTATAATGATAAATGACAAGTGACCCAGACCTTATAAAGAACGCTGACCTCGGCCTCGGTAACAAGCAAGGCTCCATTTCTAGTTTAAGAAGTATTCATGTTTTTTTTTACTATAACGTTATACTTAGTGCTTGGAATTATGCCTAGGCGATTAGTGGCAATCGACTTGCTTTCTGTGATACGTGTAGGACCTATTAAAGTCTCCAGCCATTTGTCACTGGACTTGTTCACCATTGCATAACCCATTGGATCAGTGCCGGTTTTAACAATACAGGAGTCCTGAGCGAAATTTCGGTGGTGCGCGGTGTCCCTTTCCCATCTTGGAGAGTTGAGAGGGGTGAAAAATTTTAGCACTCCGCGTAAGTTTTCTTATATCCATTCATAAAGAAAGAGGAGTTACTTCGTCGGCTTATGCAGAAAAGTTTGGGAATTCAGAGAATGTCGGATGCAAGAGTAAGCGAAGAAATCTCAACAAATGTTTTGGTTTTCTAACTCCAAACGAACTAAACAAAAGTACTCTGCAGGCACCAGAGATGAAGGGGGGCCTCGTCACAGCCCCTTCGGCACCCCTTCACCTCTGGCACCCTGGGCGGTCGCCCAGCCGCGCCCTACCCAACGCCGGCACTGCATTGGACTTTAATACCCCATTTACATGGTGCACGTTTCTGGAACTTTCAAGAGCAATAATCGCATGCCATAAAGCACGTTCAATTATTGCCATTCAGGAATTGCATGCAAGTGCTTACACGCGTGCGATTTCTATAAAATGGCATACAATAATTTAACGCAAGTTTTGCCATTCAATAATTGCATGAGACTTCTGTTTACACCAAGGCAATTATTGCATGCAAGTTTTGCCTCGTGTAAACACAGAGTTAAACGTACTTGTACATTTGATTCAAGTGTTACCCGTATTTGCGCTGCCAAATATTTAATTTAATTCTTTTAAAAGTCTTCTCAAGGTTTTTTTAATTAGTTTCGTTCGCTCATGTTTGAATTTCAAGATGAAAATTTGCATACCAGAACGTGCTGTTTACATCTATACCTACCAGTTTTGAACACCAACTAACTTGCTCGTATCGTGCAACAGTTGTACGTGTTGTTTAGACGATGCCAGTCAATTGTTGCTTCAATGTTATGGCATGCCACAAGAAATAACCTTGCAGTGTTTAGTAAATGGAGCATTAGGCTTGATTGTCCAATTTAATTGTATTTCAACACCATTGTCATGATCAACGCCATCTGTAGTCATCTAGAAGCAGCTGGTGCTTGCATTGTTAGTTCCCATAATAACAGATAGATAGCGCTGTTAACAATAATAGTAAATGATATATTATAGATTGTAAGAAACATAAGATATAAGTACCAAACATTTTAATAAAATATAAAATTGCAGACGTCACAAAACTGTTTGCTAAGAATAGCAATATATGCCTCTTCGAGAAACAAGTCCCTTGTAGAATGGCTGTCATAGAGAAATCTACCGGGTCGCTTGTTCAAAGCTTGATACTCTAACTGTTAAAATAACACAATAAAGTTTGCCTTTTTTCTGTCGTGGACAAGACGCTTTACATCGGTAGTTCCCCACGACCATTTATTACAGATTTTGGTCACAAGGATACCTATAGGTCCAGTCAGTTGTATTTTTAAATAATTCTTCCCGAAACACTTTTTTGGAACGAAGTCCTTTAACGCGGTTTGTCGTAGGTGTAAACTGGCAGAAATCGTCACAGAACGAAAAAGCCATATGCCCGATAAAGTTAGTTTCAAGTGCCAAAAGTATTTGTTTTTTAATACAGAGCCATCTAGTGGGTATAGTTAGCATAAACATAAACTTTTGACACTTAAAGCTTAAGACCATATTAGATGGCTCTGTTTTAATAGTTATTATACAGTGAAAGGAACTTCCTTCCAATGCTGGTGTTCCATGACACCTCCCGACGTTTTTGTTGCTGTTGTAGGGCTGTTTGTGCATGAACTCGTTCGGAGAAGTACTACTACCATATTTATTTCAGCCAGCCAGCAGTTTTCCGGTTGTGCCAGTACCGGTGTATTTACAGGCACATTAGATTCCGAGTGTGCCTCTAGCTAGGATGGCATCACATGTGCGGCGCTCTAGTATAATAATAATATATTTATTTGCTCAAAAAATGGTATAATAAGTTTTACAGTTAAAAATAATACAAACATGTTTTGCCGGGCTTAGACTCAGCATGCAAATTCGAAAATAAAAAGTACTTAACTAACGTTTTGTGTCAAATAATTGTTTCAGACTATAAAAGTTATTTTGGCTTAGCCATGCACTCAATTTCCGCTTAAAACAGTATCTCGTATTTAACAATTTAAAATCACCAGGCAATCCTAACTTCCTAACTAATATTATAAATGCGAAAGTAAGTTTGTTTGTTTGTTTGTTACCTTTTCACGCCTAAACCACTGAACCGATCATCCTGAAATTTTGCATATACGTTGTCAGGTCTACAGAAACGGACATAGGGTACCTTTCATCCCGCAAAAAATACTGTTCCCGAGGAAAACAACAATAACGTTCTTATGAAAATTAATGGCGCCACGTGTCTTTCGAATCATGATTGAATTATAACCCGAATTGTTAGTCAAAGTCTAAATTAACGCGAGCGAAGCAAAAGCTAATTTATTATAAATCCGTACACACATGGCTAAGCAGCTTTTGTTATATTTTGCAAGCCTAGGAGCATTGCTTAGTACGAGCCTATAAGGGTCTCGTCGGTTTCGAGGACATATATCGTTCGTTGTTTTAAATAATGTTTATGTTTCCATAGGTCCATAGGTTCCATAGGTCAGGTCCATAGGTCAGGTTCCATAAGTTATAGGAGCCGGAGACCACTTACCTTCGTTGGCTCGTTGGCCATCAAATAACATAAAAGGGAATACTTGGAAATATTTAATCCCACCATTAGATTATCCACTAAACTGCAATAAGCGCTATCTATATTAATATAAATGCTATTTATGACTCAATAAATTACCCTATTGGGAATATACCGCGTTTCATGGTCACTTCCATTTTGTCATATCCTTGTTGTGGACGGAAATTCGGTAGTGCAATATGGGAAATTAATTACATAAAAGGAAATTTGAACCATAGAAGATGAGTGTTGAAGAGAAGGTATTGTTCTTATTTTTCTTTTTCCTTTATAAATCTCACTGTTACAGGTGAAATTAGAGGCACATAGATATTACTTTTAAGTGTTTAAGGTCCAAAAGTATCAAACGCATCCTTGATGTGTAAGCACCAGTAAACAAAAATATGATTTGCAGAACGAAAACCATTTTCAGTTTTGAGCCAAGTATCAACATTTGTGTCAAGATCAAAACTTAATTTATTTACCAAAGGGCAGTTGTTTTTGTGCCTACGAGTCAATTCCTTACAGAAAAATAAAAATATTGCTTCGAACTAGTGCCATCAATACAAACATCAGACGCTGACTGTCGTCCAGCTGGCGTGAATCGCTACAATTTATTTTTCTCAGGTTGAAGATGACCCTAGATGGAAAATTCGACAGAAGTGTGCGGAATGTATCCAAGGCCCTAATTTGCTCAAAACGGTGGTCATTATTGTGTGTATTGGAGTTGTATTGCAGCAGGTACAAATAAAATAAGCATATTATTTTATACTTATCAAATATATCAAAAGGATTCATGGAAGAAAGGCTATATTCGAGCATAATATAGGATGTACATGCAACATGACCCATTTGCAACAATTAAGCACCCCATAAAGCCTACGCGAAAATTCATGGGTTTCAAAATGTATTATGTATTTTTGAAAAAATTCCCAGAATTCGTCACTAAATATCAGTTTTCTCTAAACTCTCAAATTGAATGGCCTTCATTGCTATTTCATTGGGTACTTAATACTTTAATAAACCTTTCGATGTAACGAAATTTACTAAAACATCAAACAGTTAAAAGTTAAAGGAAGTAGTAATAAACTACGAGGTGCATTCAATAAGTACCTAGCCTCATCGCCAGAGGGCGCTGTAGTTTCAAAAGAGTTTTACCACAGTGTAGCACATTCTTTTTTAATTCTTTTTTCAAATTTTCATTCCAATCCCTTCATTTGTTTTAATTTGACAACTTATGGAAGCGAACGTGTCGATCGGTTTTACAAAAATGGAAAAAGAGCAATATCGTTCGGTGATTCGATTCCTATTTTTGGAAGGGAAAACGCGCATCGAAATCAAAGAGCGCTTGGATGCTGTATACGGTGACTCTTCTCCATCGATGGCCACCGTCAAGAATTGGTTCAACGAGTTTGCACGTGGCCGTACGTCGGTTTTTGATGAACCACGTCCAGGTGCACCGAAAACAGCTGCTACGGAGGAAAACATTAAAAAAATCCATGATCTCGTATTGGCAGATCGCCGATTGAAGGTTCGGGAGCTAGCTGAGACTGTAGGCATTTCAGAAGGAACAGTGCATCATATTCTTCACGAGGAACTCGGCATGAGAAAGCTGTCGGCGCGATGGGTGCCGCGTTTACTCACACCAGAAAACAAGCGCAACCGTGAGACCACATCGGAGACGTGTTTGGCGCTGTTTAAGATGAATCCAGCGGAGTTTTTGCGTCGTTTTGTGACCGTCGATGAAACCTGGATCCACTGGTACACACCAGAGACCAAGGAGCAATCAAAACAATGGATCCAGACCGGGGAACGTGCTCCAAAGAAGGCGAAAACTGTAAAATCGGCCGGAAAAGTTATGGCCACCGTTTTCTGGGATTCACAAGGTGTGATCTACATCGATTACCTCGAGAAGGGTAAAACAATTACAGGGCTTTACTATGCCGATTTATTAAGCCGATTCGACGCCGAATTAAAGAAAAAACGACCCCATCTGGCGAAGAAAAAAGTGCTGTTTCACCACGACAACGCACCGGTTCACACGTCTGCCGTTGCCATGGCCAAATTGGTCGAATTACGCTACGAATTGCTGCCCCATCCACCGTATTCTCCAGATTTGGCCCCTTGTGACTTCTTTCTGTTTCCTAATCTGAAAAAATCACTCGCCGGGAATAGATATGGATCGAATGAGGAGGTCATCGCCGCCACGGAGGCCTATTTTGCAGAGTTTGACAAAAACTATTTTTCGGACGGGTTAAAAAAGTTGGAGCATCGCTGGGCTAAGTGTATCGAACTAAAAGGAGACTATGTTGAAAAATAAATTGCCACTTTTCCAAAATTTTCGTTTACTTTTTGTAGGCTAAGTATTTATTGAATGACCCTCGTATTTCCTTAATCTTTCACCATTTTAAAAAGTCATCTTCCTGGGGTGCTTAATTGTTGCAAATGGGTCACACTATTACGTCCTGGAAGGAATACGTCAAATTACACGTCACCCTGTACATATAAGAATCGTCCCAAAAGCAGGGTTTCTAAAGCCTGATTTACATGGTGCGATTTAATTGTCGGTGGCATGGCTTAGTCTTATTTATTAACACAAGTTTGGTTATGATATAAATATGTATGTTTAAGTTTTGGTATTTATCTATGGCCTTGTGTCGCCTATTATAGTTTTCCCACTGCTGGGACACAGGCCTGCCCTCGGTAAGAGGGAGTGGCCCATTATCCACGACGCGGGCCCAGTGCGTGTTAATAGATGTCACAATCATGTCTTCCAGGCCATGTCGATATCCTCACGATGTTTTTTTTCACCGTTTTGAGAGCAATGGTGATGAAATAATTTACACAAAGCAAAGCGCTTGTCAGGGCTCGAACCGAAAGTCGTGTATTGCTTAAATTTTATTGTATGCCACTGGCATGAAACTTGCATCGTGTAAATGGGGCTCTAATGTCCAATATGCGCTATAGGTTAAATGAAGTGGACTATATTGATATAACAAATAAGAAATTAATATAATATTTTTATTAGATAGTGTTAATTTAGATACCTTGCAGTGAACACATAAATATTTTTAGATAACAGTATGCATCTACAAAATGATAGACGTTCCTATAACCACGTACACGCATTTCGACTTCAACAAGACTCTGATCTACCCGAGCGTCACTTTCTGCAGAGAACCACCTTACAAGTTTGATAAAATGAGGGTGAGTAGTAGTACCTAGTTACCCTCTTTCTAACATCTTTTTCAAATGAAAAGGAGTCATTTCGGCTTTTCGGTCTTCGGTTGTGAGTACTGTAAATAATATTATAAAAATTTCATCATTATCGAAAATTCTCGTCACGCGAATGCTCGATAAATTACGCGCATCGAGACGTTGTTGACGCGTCCCTTCCATGTTCTTCCGCCGTAATGACCTGTCTTTATATCCAGCTGTGGACGTTAAACACAAAGTCCTGTCTAAATAAAGTACAATACCAAAACTTTTACTAGAATGTCGCAATACCTTGTGGGTGTACAGGACTGATTTAGGATTTTGTGTAGTTATGAATCCTGGCTACTCTCAGACTTCACGCACTAAGCTTTAGTATAGCGTAAAATCTGCCAAAAGCATCAATTCCAGGAATACGGCCTGCAAGCTCACCCTCATTACACGTCACCCTGGCAGCGCTTCGACTTCGAAAACATTAGCCTGGACGACTTGTGGGACAACATCACGTTCAATGAGGAAGACTTCTTTCTGCATTATGGTCTCGCCGGAGAACCGGATAGTAAGATCTTTTACCTTATGCTGTTATTTCGTATTTTCAGTATCTAAAACTGTCTGAGCTAGCTAAGAGAAAGCAATATTTTCAACGAAAGCAAAGAGCAGAAGACTCATTTCCTTTCAAAGAACAGGGATAGTGTAAAAAGTGGATTATATTATCGCCAGGGTTGACTAACGAATTGGCGATCGCAGTTTATTTTTATAAGTAAAAGGAAGGTTACTTGTGCCCATTTTCTGGCATCCTTTAATCATCTTTCACCACAAATGGATAAGACGAAAAGGGTAGCATTCTCTTTGCCACCATCACATCAAAAATGGGTTACAAGGAGGACAATTTTTTACCGATTTCAAAAAGGAGGAGGCACTTAATTCGTCTGTGTTTTATTTTATTTTGTATGTTTGTTACGCGATATCAGCGGCAATAGTAGATCGATTTCGAAAATTATTATTTTAATACAATGGGTATGTCTCCGGGGTGTTCCCCTATAAATTTTATTAACTTTGCTTCGGTAGTTTTTCAGTTGGCTTCAATAATACGTATTTTTTCCACTTAATGTATATTGATGATGTTATAATAACTTTCTGTCACTGTTATTTACATAGCAAGTAGTGGTATACGATTTTGTGTGGGGTAAGTACCATAAATAAAAAGTGAAATATTAAATCTTTTTTACAAAAAAAAAATATATATATATATAAATGAATATAAACAAATTTTTTTTGGAAGTTAGTTGTTTTTTTTTTTGTAAAAATGGTTTCATATGATCTTAACGATATGTTGTTGTTATATGTTGAAGACATTCAAGCATTGAACCTTCCACCAATCCCTACAGATGTAGAACTGACCGAAACAATGGGTTTCGCTCTCGGTCGCTGCTACACCCTGACTCCTAAGATCCTGAGCACCCACGCCACCAAGCCCCTTGGCTACTCGGTGTCGCTGAAGCATACCGCCCGGGACATCGCCACCACCACCAGCATCATACCACCTGGGTACCACGTCTATATCCATTACTCTAAGGAGCCATTTACAGGTACGTGTTTGGTTAAGAAACATACGATCCCGCATTTGCTTCAGCCGTAGGTATATTTACATGCATTTTGGTACGAGAAAAAATCTGCTGTTTCGCTTAAAAATGCAATAATAATTATATATAAAGCTGGGACCTTATTCCCGATACCGATGGAATACAGTTATTATATTTGTCAATGTTATTGTTTTTTTTTTATATTTGTTTGAGAGCAGTTGTGGGCCAGTGGTATCGGCCCCAACTTAGAAGTTGTAGGCCACGAGTTCGAACTCAAGCAGGAACTTCACTTTGTGTATTTAATTTCATCATCACTGCTCTCAAAACGGTGAACAAAAACATTGTAAGGGAACGCAGCATGTCCTAGAACAAAAAAAATCGAAGACCTGTGACATCTACCAACCCGCACTGGGCCCACGTGGTAGATTACGGCCCACTCCCTCTTACAGAGTGGAGGCGTGTGTCCCAGCAGTGGGAACGTTATAGGCTGAGTATGTAAGTATATGTTAAGAAAGTGAATAATAATAATCTGTTCCTGTAATTGATCGGTTCGTGCTCCTAGGCATGGAATTGACTTCAGGACTCAACTTCGGCGCCACCATCGAGTACAAAGCCCAAACTGCGGCCAAGAAACTGGGCATCCTAAATAGGGTGAAGCGGTTCTTTACGTCTGGGTAGCTTTTAACACTTTACAAAGCGCAAGTCCTATCCTGCATGGAGTATTACAGCCACCTTTGGGATGGCTCGCTAAATACTAACTTGCTGCGCTTGACTCGGTGGAACGTAGAGCTAAGAGGCTCATTGGCGACGTAAAACTAGTGGAAGCTAAGCTTCACAGCTTGGCTCATCGCCGCATGGTTGCCTGCTTGTCGGTCTTCTACAGACTGTACTTCGGTAACTGTGCTCAAGAACTCCACGACCTCATTCCACCGGCCACCTTTTACCATCGGACATCTAGACGCACTGCAAGTTATCATCCCTACCTAGTTGCTTGTCCACCAATTTGCACTAAGCGTTTCCAAATATCTTTTGTAGTGCGCACAGCAAAAGAGTGGAACTCTCTACCTGCGTCTGTGTTTCCGAACGCATACAACCCGAATCTCTTCAGAGTGAGAGTAAACAGGCTTCTTCTGGGTAAGCTCAGTCCATTGTCGACTTTGTCTCTGTCATCTCTGACGTAGACTAGAGTCAAGAGCAAATCCATCTTAAATAAAAATAATCATATCTATTGCATCTTTGGATATAACAGCAGTTTTTTATGCCATGTATTTAATTATTTATATGACTACGCCTCTTTTTGTGAACCTCAAGTAATTCCTATTTTCGGGTCCTAAAACTACTAAATAGCCAAGTAATTGCGACGAATTTGATATAGCTTCATTAGCAATCAATATGACGATATGTTGAAGGAAAAGAAGCAGGGTGAAGATTTTTTTATTTTATTTATTTATTTATAACAATCTTACCTAAAGATAAAGGATCTACAAGATAAAAACGACAAGCTGTCATCCTCAATAAGTAATGTCAAGTCGTCTAAACACCTTGAAACAACACGCTCGTGCAAGTAATATTGAGATTTAGTGCCCCCCCCCCCCCCCCCCGAAGAAAACTGCAAACCATATCAATATTGTTACACAGCTGGGAAATGCCATTGGTTACGACATTACGGAAGACAATATCAGTAATTGGACCCGCGTAATGAAGCTCAGCAACAACAATGATCGCCCTAAATCAATTGTGGTACAATTTACCACACCCAGATTACGCAACACATTCCTAGGAATGGCATTGATTTGTAAAACTTAATTAATGCAGCTATCTTTAATAGTCAGCTAAAAGTTGAACACATCCTATCTCGAGTTGGAAGATTCAAAATCTGCAATCTTCGTAATTGAACATCTGAGCCCATCTAACAAGGCACTACATAAGAAAAAAGGATATCGTTATATTTGGATCAGAGTAGAACGTGTTTATGTTAAAACGTCAGATGATTCCGATACTAAGATAATGAAAGACGTGGATTCGGTTCACTCAATGGTATAATGAACAGTTTTCAACCGAGTTATATTATTAAGGTTTATTAATTTCAATTCGCCACCTTTAACATTTACTACCAAAATACGCGTGGATACGTTCTGAAACTCATGACTACTAGTGTAATCTAGTATGTTCCAATTATGGCGCTTTAGTGTTAACGGAAACCTGGCTAAACGATTGTATTCTTAGCAGCGAACTTTTTGATAGCAGTTACATAGTTTTTAGGCGGGACAGAGAAACTTCGGGTTTCTATACAAAAAAAGAGGGACGAGGAGTCTTGGTTGCTATATCTAAGAGGTACGCTGCTAACAGGCAATTCTTAAAAAAGTTCAAGGATGTTCTTTGGAGAGTGAGTGCGAGGACTTGTGGGTTACTATGAGTGTTGCACCAGGCCTCAAAATAGCTATTTGTGCTCTGTACTTGCCTCCCGCTGTGCAAAATTCTATTTTGGACCACTTTTTGGATAATTGTAATGGTGTGGCTGAAAAAATTTTTTGTTATACTATTCTTACCGGTGACTTCAATATAAGCAATATAGATTGGAATCAAATAACCAGCAGTGACGATAGTCGCACTTATCCCGTTTTCTCGCGGACTACATCGAAACTGAATCAGACACTTTTGAACTTTATCCACATAAATAACCTCAAACAATTAAAAATAGAATCCTGGACTTAGTTCTTCTAGACCCCCCTAATGTAAAGTGATGGAAGCCCCCAATAGTTTAACAACAATCGATCCATATCACCCCCCTCTTGAAATGTCATTAATAAAATCAGAAATTCAGAAATTCATAGAATCGAACATTAGATTAAACGCCAAAAAAGCAAACTACCTAGCTATAAAATCAGAACTAGACAAGATGGATTGGTGTGCATTACTCTCAGACAGCAACGATCCGAATATAACGTTAGAAAGTTTTAATACAGTAATTGGTCAGATCATAAAACAGTTGGTTCCATCAACCATAGTGTGTAGTAATTCGCGAGCACCATGGTATACAAAACAAATTGAGAGACTGCTGCGTGAAAAAAATTACCTTAGAAGGAGATATAATACATAGAAAAACCCTATGGATAAGATATCACTTCGTTGGTGTAGTAAGCACTGTGACAAATTGGTGAGAGAATATTACAATTCCTATAAAAGTAACATATTGAACAAAAAATAACAAAGAATCCCACGTATTTTGGTCCTACATCAAGGCAAAACAAGGTGTTGCTAATGCATATCCGGCTTCGATGTCAAATGGCGTTAGCAGAACCTGCAATGGTAATGACATGTGCAACATGTTCGAAACCTACTTTTCTTCAGTGTACAGTCTACTTGATCAGCCGCGTAATATAGTTCAAACTTCTCCAGTTTTGAAAACCTACTAAAGGTTTCCGACAGCTTTTCATTGATTCAGATTCCCAAGGATAAAATAGTCAAATATCTCAAATTAATTGATATATCTAAGGGTTCAGGCAGCGATAAAATTCCCTACAACTTTATAGCAATGGGCGCTGATAAAATGGCAATCCCCCGTACATCATTTTTAACAAATCGCTCAGCGTTGGAATCTTCCCTAAAAAATTGAAGTTGGCCAAGGTGGTTCCGATTCATAAAACGGACGCTAAGGATTTGGTTAGCAACTATCGTCCTATCTCTATCCTCCCGACACTTGCGAAGGTTTTTGAAGCATCAGTATGCCCGGATAATCAACAATATTTTAAAAAGTATCTTTCTGTCCACCATCACAGTTTTACAGCTGCAAAATCCACCTTAAGTAATTTAGTCACTTTTATCGAAAATATTGCAGCTTCGCTTGACTCTAGTTAGCAAGTCGACGACGTATTCACGGATTCTAACAAGACTTTCGACAAAGTGTCCCACGGCGTGCGTATTCAGAAGCTTGCTGCGTAAGTCTTTGCTAGTTCTCTTCTTAATTGGCTTCACTCCCATCTAACAGACAGATCCTTTTATGTGGTTGTCAATGGTTATAAATCCGAAACCCTGATTTTAACCTCCGGGGTTTCACAGGGTTCCCACCTGGGTCCTGTAATATTTATTATCTGTGTTAACGATCTTCCAAATTGCTTCATTAACTCAAAGCCATTGTTATTCTCCAATGATTTGAAAATAATTCGTGTAATAGATTCTCAAGCCGATTCAGCGTTTCTTCAAGAAGACGTGAATAGACTTTTGAAATGGTGTAAGAATAATAATATGCAATTAAACATTATTTTTTTCTCTCAAATAACGTTTATTCGAAAGTAAAGTTTTATCGATTTCAATCAAAGTATGAACGGTACGTGCCTTAAGAAAAGTAGATGTAATCAGAGACTTGGGAGTCCTTCTTGACTGCAAGTTGACATTTATTCCCCACATGGACAATATTGTCAAAAAAGCGTCAGACACACTAGGTTTGGTCAAGCGGAATGCAAAATGTTTTCGCAAACGCAAAATAAAATATACTTATTCAATTGCCTCGCTCGTACCGTATTGGAGTATTGCGCGGTTGTGCGGCGTCCCACTATGCATCACATAGTCTTAGGTTAGAGCGCATTCAGAAACGATTTTTTAACCATCTTGCCTACTCTGCCAAAATAGCTATGGAAGTTCCAAGCTACGCAAAACGTTTCAAAAAATTTGGCAGGACCTCACTCGAAAAACGTAGACATAATAATTATTTAATATTTCTATTTAAAATTCTTCACGGTAAAATAAACTGCCCTCAGTTGTTAAGTAAAATTAAACTCAAACTTCCCTGTAAATATCCGCGTCAGCCCTGATACGCCCCCCATTACTCAAAACTGCATACACAGCACAGGGTCTAACTCTCCAGTCCCAAGACTTTGCAAACTTCTAAACAATTGTGATGAAGGGATTGATATTTATAACAATTTACTTCAAAAATTCAAGCGCCAAGTCCATCAAAATAGAAAACCATTATATTTAACGCACGATTTCCGCAACTATTGTTAACTATTCGTGTTAAAATTGTTCTGTATAGTTATTTAAAAAATAATATATATTTTGTTTTTGAATGCTGTGTCTATCGCTTAATATATTGCATTTGGCTTGTATGTTGGCTTGTGTTAATTTGGTTGAACAGTGTAACGATTGCAGATAGACCAATACCTATATAAATTAGAAGCGCAAAAAGTTTGTAGAGGTTCAGTAATTGAAAAAAGTGCCCACCATTAGAAGGTGAATAATTTTCTAGAGATTCATTTAAATATTTGCCTTTTTTTCAGTGTCACGAAGTTAGTCCTATATTACTCCGTGGTCCTATAGCTATTTTTACTACAATATTATCGTTAGCAAAATCGTCTACCTATTTTTTTTTTCTAATCTAGAGGTAACAGTTTACAACGGGGGCATGGTGGACTCTTTGTACGTAAATGTGGGCGAGACCCTAACCGTGAAGCTGAAGGTAGACGAGTACAAGATGATCAGCAATAACGAAGACCCCTGCATTAACCAGGCTAACTACAGCGCTAATGAGGTAACTTGTCCTTAATTCATCATCATCATGATTAAAGGTTGGGTCGTATCCGCACGAACATCGATAGCTCATACCAGTGATTAGACGATAGTCAGTCAGCAAGATGGTAGCGGGAATGACTAGTCAAAGTATATAGGCCAAATGATCAACACCAAGAACCTTTCGTAAGTTCTATTAAAACTACAAAATGGGCAACTAGTTTCATCTTTCTGACTGACCGACTCCTTGACAATTCAATTCACAATACTTTATTGCATTCCATAATGTTGGTAAAACAGATGGTAGGCTGTGATTCAAAAGTGCCTGTGAATGGTTTAATTAAAATAAATGCTTGTAGTTAAGTTATTCTAATGTGCGCTTATCATGATCATTAAATGGCTTATGTGACTCAATGTTTCAAACTTATCCAGCCAATTCACGAATTGCATGTAGGAAGTTGCATGGTAATCGGAACTGACAGATTCTAGCACTGCGATCCTTGAAAACCCATTCAACACCTGACCGCGCCAAGAGTAGATTAACCTCGTCTACCAATGAACAGGTCAATGAAATATTTAGATATAATTTCTTCATGTATGATATATCCAGACCATTACAACTAATCGTGTTATATAAATTACTGGATTGCACATGCAGAAGAAATTAATAGCTATCACAAATGTTAATACAATTTATAGTTTTTAAATTGCCCATTTGGCCATTGGATTAAAAGTAATTCAGTCTAGAATTCTAGTGGATTGGTGTTAGGTCTATGAATATTTAGATTGACTAATGCCAGCCAAAACGATAGTGAAATGTGAAAGCGAGAATTGCTCGTGTCTCTAAAAGTAGATCTTTGAGAACTAAGCTATTTCTCGTCTTCTAGTGCACCACAAAGTTCGTGTGGGACGAGGCGGTGCAGCATGCGGGATGCTCAGGACCCTGGATGCAGAGCTACGCGCCCCATTGTAACAACTACACTAGCATGAGGGCACTGATCTCTTATTACGACCAGTGAGCATTTCATGTTTTTATTATTCTAATAACTTTCATTTGTTTTGAGAAATTCTTGGAGAAACAATTACATTCTCAGAAAAACGTAATTGAGCACTAATAAGAACCACCATGTCCATTCATCTGTCAAGCATAGCCTAATTACCAATTTCCCTGCAGAAGCTTTTTAAGTGAGTCTACCCACACAAATTCAGTAGTTATGTTCAATATTATAAACTCATGTTCAATATTATAAAGAAATGAGCTCGGTAGCTTGCAATTTGGAGACACTTACGTCCATCAATGGACTGCAATAAGCTCATAATGTGGAAGGTGGATGGAAGTTCACTCATTTAAATAAATGTTTAACAGTCCAATGTATGATTTATTTGATGTCCAGCCATCAATTTATAAACATTATTTTCCATATTCCAGAATATTCGAGAATCATTCCTGCAATATCTGCCCCCGTATCTGCCACTCGCTCCTCTACAACGGGTTCGTGACTGACAGGCAACAATTCTACTTTTGGGACAGCTCGGCCAAGATGTGGTCTGTGAGTAATGGTGAAGCAGCTCTGCAGACGCATGTAAGGGAACACCCAAGTCTTTACACACATGTAAGGGATCTCTTTAGTCTATTGACGCTAGTAAGGGATCTCCTATAAACAGTTCTAACACTTGCTGGTCTGCTGACTTGTGGAGGCTTGTCAGAAATATTCTGCCTCTGCATTTCACGGATGTCTGTGATTTTGGAAAAAGGAAGGATAATGTGCAGCTACATCCTCAAATCCCCTTCTGAGTATCTCATCATTGTGCAGCATGAAATGAAAATAATAGTTAGAGAAGAAGTCGTCAGAAGGTCTATGAACTAGTAAAAATTCAACGCATCTTTAGTAAATGCTTTGAAAGATATATTATAAGTTCGCACATTGGGCAGAAATGATGATAGATGTATCTCTGTTTGCAGCTGTACTTCTACTTCAACAGCATGATGGTGTCGGTGTACGAGGAGCGCTACAACTACGACTGGAACCTGTTTGTGTCAGACCTTGGTGGGAGTATTGTAAGTACCTAATAATTTGATAATAACAACATCTACGATTAAGTATGCACTGATGACTTTCATAATATCAGCAACAACTAAAGTACTGATATGGAATCTGGCTTATAAAGACACTATGAGACTATTCTGGTAGATGCAGTGAATGTAACATCTTTATAGCATAAGGAAAGAGCAAATTTGTTTTTTAAGACTTGCAACATAGTCCCACATTGGAATTTTATACCATCAGTTTTCAGTACGGGCGTCAAACGATCGGGCTCTGCGCCTAAGGTGCCGTCAAAATGTCAGACACTCCACATGATCTGACACGTGAAGTTAAGTCTTCATTGACCCTAATTTCTCCCTGAACCCGGAACGGGCTCGATCTTCATTAGGCTCATTCCTAAGCTCTGCCAATCTAGATATTACACAAACATCCTCGTACTCCTATGAGATAAACATGATGCCATTGATTATGCCAGCGGCTGGCAAGGTGCCATGCTGCTATTTGAAAGACTAGGTAACTCTGTGTCTTTGGAATGAAATGCTATGGAGCATACAGACTCACCTGTTTGGTGCACAGCTTTAAACAAATAATTTGATGTGTTGTGGGAACTTGATTTTACACTTTAAGCAACGAATTGGATTTGGAGGGGTAAACACAAATACCTGGGATACAATTTCTTTATAAAGAATGTGCAATTCGAGATAGTTATAAATAATAGGCTCACGAGCACAAAAGCATTATAAAACAGTATTTTACGATCAGAGGAAAGCAACATTAAATAAACCCGCGTTTTGAAGCAAGTTTTTGGATGAATTGGATCTTTTAAAAAAACGCTAGCAAAATGCTCTAATATGCAAGCACTTTTACCGTTTGATTCAGTTATTCTAGAGTTTGTATATTTGGAGGTCGAGTTATATCTCATATTGTTTGTTTTCATGATATATGTGTGGAAGCTAATTCGAGACATAAGTTTACGAGAAGTGTAAAAATAACAGCTCACTTAAAATCAGTATCGAGGCAACATTGTTGTAACGTTAAGGTTTTATCGGTGTGTTGGTCCAAAAGATAAAACTAAATATAAATATTAATATGACACTCAATAAACATGTAACTGACAATCAATTCGAAAGTCATAATTATTCTAACAAAGGTAAATTACATATCGCTCATTTGGAGAAACAACGACGAAAATGTAATTTTTCCTAAATTGAGTTGTCGATATATATTGTGCTCGAAAAAATTTTAAGAGGAGCAGAGGCGTGAAATATTTAGCGTGAAATATTTAATCTGGTTTTGGGATTTATCAACATTTCAGAACGAGACGGTAACCGATTACAAAAAAGAAAAAAACGACTTTAAATCACTCTCCTGTAAAATTTTAAAAGCAGTAGTTACGTCGATGTTTCTCCAAATGAGCGATATGTATTGTAAAAACCTGATGCTAAATCCCAAACTAAGTCTGGGCCTATGTTTTGGTGCCATTGATTCAGCCATGATATTAAATAAGTATTTCCAAAATACATCATCAGAGTGTCAGAGTGATAAGTGTGGGTTTCATTTAATTTAAATTTTAGGAAGAGGAGAAATAAAAGATATACACTGGCGTGCAAAAAAATCGGCCCACCCCGTGCTTTCAATTTGAAAGACGATGTCCCAAAAATCTTAATGAATATAATTTATAAATTTATATTGTGTGAAGGTAGGTAAGGTACGGTCTATTTGCACAAACACTATATTTGGATGAAAGCAATATTCTTGACAAGATTTACTCAATTCTTCAGATGTCCTCATCGCTCACTTTTGCTCGGATAAAGCGCGTGACTTTTTTTTGCCAATAAAATTGACAAAAGAATAATTTTGTTTATTTCTGTTCGTTTAATGAAAATTTAACTTGATTTTTTAACGGACTTCCAAAAAAGGAGATTCTCGAATAAAGAACCTCCTTTTTTCTCCCATCTTTGTAAATTCGTGATTTTTTCATAAACTTATAAATCAGTTTTGATAATTCTTTAACTAACATAATTTACATACTTTCTGGAAGGTTTTAGTATACAATATATTAGGTTATTGTCAGTAAACCTTGTTGAATTATATTGTTTAAAATCGAAGAGCACGGGGTGGGCCGATTTTATTGCACGCCAGTGTATATGGTATTATTACACTTATTTATTCAGATAGATTATATTTAGACGCTATATGATCAAGCGAGTAGGTATAAAATACATCTGGAAAATACGAATTCCAAACCTTGCCTGTAGCTATGATTACTATGCTAACTAAGGCAAAAATATATATTGAATCGTCTGCAAGAGTTCTTCTTTCTTCCCAGGGTTTCCTCCTAGGCCTCTCCGTGATAGGTCTAATGCAGATCTTCGGCAAGACCTGGCGCACCTTCATAGAGCCCTTCATCAGGTGTAAGAAGAAGACCAACACTGCTGGCAGCGTCTCCTCCGGGGCTACGGTAGATGTTAAGACCGTCAAGCAAGAGTATATCGAGAAATGGAATGAAAAGAATATGGCTGATCAATAGTAGATTTTATTTTAGTTATTATAATAATGAGCATTCAACTGTAGTTTATTTTTGAAGTGAAACTTCTGAGGCGGCGATTCGATAAATTGGACGAGAATTGAGAGTGGAATTTCAAGGACCCGTCACGTTTAGGTACATTTCTTTACAGAAAAGATTTGAAAAGATTGGTTTTTACATTAATGCTGATTGCGATAATTTAAAAGATGAAAGACATTATACCGCAAGACAGGTCACGGTACCAAACAAGTCGCGACACAATGGAGCCCACAAAGCATAGCTTAAAAACAAATTCAATCAATTATGAATAAAATTAGAGGAATCTTATTTTGTGTAGATACGAGTAGTAAAGGGTAGAAAGAGGAGGGGTGGGGTTGTGAGACTGAATATAAAGATCGAAGTAGGTACATAGACTCCAAATCAACACTATTATTTTAATCAATGGTAGAGAGGTACCTTGGTATTCTAGAAGAGGATTTTGGGTACCTACCTATTTTTCATCAAGAAAAGGTGAAAATGGAAGCACACTTAATTACCGATGAAATAGTCAAAAAACGAATATAAAAGTTTGGAAGAAAGTAATTCTATTTGTTCCGCATTCGCCTCACATAGTTTGTCTCACATTTGATATTCCTTGTTCGCCCCACCATTTTGGCCCCGAAAACCATTTTTTTATTTTTATTATTATTTTGTAGTAAGTACTTTCTCTTTTCTATTTATTTCAATACTAGCTGCGCTCCGCGGTTTCACCCGCATAGGTCTCGATCCCGTGGGAATATCGAGATAAAAAGTATCCTATGTCCTAATCCAGGTGATGGTCTACCCATGTGTAAAATTTCATCCAAATCCAATTCCGTTTTAGCGTGAAAGCGTAACAAACAAACATGAAAAAAAAATATTTTCTCTTTATAATGTTAGTTTAGATAAATAATGCCGATCTTGATAATCTTAGCGTGATTACTATACTCAGTGTCCATGAATCATTAGCCGCCATATTTCTGTGCGTGACACATGTTGTCCCGTGATTTGGTACAACAACACGTGAAGCATGTATTATGTGGAATTACACTGAGTATTATGTCATAATTTTATTCTTATACTGATTAATACTTATAGTCAGGTCAAGGTCATTCTTCTTATTGAACCTACAACCATCTTCATCCGGGTCTAATGGTGTTCTGTTTGGCTCGCGTTTCTTCTTCATCATAGTTAAAACACTATCCTTGTCATGGTAAGTATGGCTAATTCAATAAAATATTTCTCTAAAACCTGTTCATATTCAATTTTAACTCAATGGTTGACTTTGACAAAAGTCATCATCACCATCATCATCATTATCATCACCAATACGCTTGTATTTATCGTTACCCTTATTTGATTTTTTTTTCTTAAACTTTTGCTACCAATTGCTGTGATGTGTGCTGTCGTTAGTTAGTAGGTATTTACGGCTGCCGTAATCAAAGTTGTTACTTCAAGAATTATGGGTAGAACACGAACACTGTTTCCGTTTTCCATTTCGAAAGAATGTCACCAAAAACATGATTATTTTCAGACGAGTTTCATTAATCTATGTCAATCTCTGTACAGAAATACTAGTAAAATACAAGTGGTATTTAAGTGCCTTGCAAGGAAAAGCCTTTTCACAGGTTTCTCCATTTCTAACTGCATAATACTAACCTAGGTTAGTTTTTCTTAGTTGCTTTAATTATATTGTTTGCACTAGTCGCAGAGATCTTTTTTTTTTCTGTTACTGAACGGGCCTGCTTTTGACCACGATTTCGCCAATCGCGATGGAATGAACAAGCCCAGAAGATGTGTGTTCACTTGTTTATCTTTGCATAAATGCAACTGTTGAATACCC
Organism: Dryobotodes eremita; assembly: GCA_917490735.1. Taxonomy (NCBI): domain Eukaryota; kingdom Metazoa; phylum Arthropoda; class Insecta; order Lepidoptera; family Noctuidae; genus Dryobotodes; species Dryobotodes eremita. The sequence continues at coordinate 2,536,703 of OU823254.1, read as the reverse complement.
GCTATTTTACCCAAAACCACTGCCAGTGACACTTACAACTTTACCAGTAAGTTAATCACTATCCTAAGGCTATCACCATCTATCATACTTCATCATCACGCACATGACGACTGTCATAATAACGCATAGCTGATGAGTGACGCCTCTTTAAATCTAGTCACACGTTCAGTGGGTATTCCAATACTTTGAACAACTGTCATCGTGTGATGACAACGGCCCAAATGCTGTTCATGCCAACTACATTAGATTAAACAAATTACATTTTAAATTAATGGGTTTAATTGTGATATTTGACTATGTAGCTGGTTGATATTCAATGTGAATCGTACGGTAGACTATCGACTGGCGCTAAGCTGTGACTCTGTCTTGGTACGTCTGTAGTCATATCCAATGGTAAAACAGCATTGCATAGTTCCACGTATTTAGGATGCTGTTGGGGCAGGCACGCATTCTTCTACAGAGCCTACCTATCTACGCTTATGAACGATGGTACGAAAACTATCACACTCGCTTCTGCAAACGTTCCAAAAGAGTTACAATAATGCATGAAAAAAGAACAATATTGGTTGAGGTAGCACAATTGTTCAATGATTTACCGGAGAATTTAAAGATGCGTGATAGTATAAACATATTTATAACAAAACTTAAGAAACATGCATATGTACCTACCCTGTAACGTCGCCAACACCCCAGAGGCAAATATAAAGAAAGAAAGAAAGAAAGAAAAATATTTTATTTGGAACACGCACAGGAAATACAAAGAGTAAAAAATAAAATAATAAAAAAGCAGCATTTAGAGCAGCAAGCAGCAAGGAGCATTATTATTTAGATGTAAGCACGTTGTATTTCATTTTAAGTGAACTGTTATAAAGAAATACATTCTCATTAAACCTATTTAATTATTAACACAGGACGGAATGGCGGGACGAGCTGTACAAAACAAAAGACCAGGGGTCCACATAAGCCTTGGATTGGTAGATCTAGAAGTCATGGGGAGAGGCTTTTGCCCAGCAGAGGGATGATACTAGATAACAGTAACAGGGCTAAGAAATTAGGACCCTTTCCAAACTTATAAGGGGCAGGCTAAGACAAAACTACGGCCGATTACCATATTCATACTCGACCTGACAACTGTTGAAAAGATTATAACCTCTACTACCTTCAGTAATTTACTATCGTTTCTGAAGACGTAATGTTTAGACACAACGCGGTATGCGAGGTTACCTAACCCATAGATATAAAGCGATGACGTCGGTAGTAAATGTTTGAAGCTCTGTGCTTTCACGTCATCTACGTTACAAACATGGTTTAGGTAAAATGGTTATTCTTGTAATTTGACCGACAGATTAAGAAGAAATGAGAGAGTTATATTATAGCACATGAGAGCACGCCTGCATTCCCCGAAGGTTAAGGCAGACACCCACATTTCACCAGTTCTGGTTATTTTCTTTATAGTTCCCTCAGAAAGCACTTTAACCATTTGGTCCCGGCTGTCATTCGTGGATCATTGACAGTCGTTAAGGGTCATCAGAAGCTCAAAAGCTTGTCTTACCAAAGGGTATCGTGTCACCCAGTAACTAGGTTGTGGTGGTCAGGAAGGTCAGGTGTGGCTAATGCCATGTAAAATACTGATATTCAGCTGCATCCGGTTCACCGGGTCACTTTGTCCAACCTAGGGACCGAACCCAGGACCCCAAGGAAGAGAATATACCTTTCTTATTCGATCTTTACCATAGTTACAACTCTTTTAAACTATGTTTTCTAAAATTCTCGACACTTTGATTTACTGGTTATACATACGAAGATAGAATTTCCGTGTCTAGGTATTTGTGTTTGCAAGATTAATGTTTATAAACATCCCTCAATTACTGCAGGAAGAATCGTGAGTTAGGTATCCCGGTATTTTTATAGTGGTTATCAAGTATTCGCCAAAGTTCTGCAAATACTGATGTATTTGCTTCAGCTGTTGTAATCCCGGGCATAAACGAACAGCTAAATGAGTCAAACAGCTTATAATACAATAAGTATTGGAACAATGTTCCTCATCGCACGTTATACTCTGCACACTTTTCAAATGAGAACAAGACAGAAAGAACTGTAACATTTTGACCGTCACGACCCTTTTGTTACGTAACAAGCGTCGTGACTAGGGCATGCAATTATCTGCTCCATTTTACTTTCGAACAAAGCGCTTTTGAGTTATCTCAATCTGGAATCTAGTAATCATTAGATGGATTTTTGAAGATATCGCATAAATTTTTACAATGTCACGATTGTGAATACCTTTTTTTATTAATACGCAATGTAAACTGTTATATTAGTATTGATTTTGATGTAATAAAATATGAAAAAGGAAAAAAGGAACTATCCGTATTATTCGTTTTATCTGGATAGAAATATATTCGACGGATATCCAAATAATTTGGATGTCTGGATATCCATTTTTATACTACTGCGCGTGAATCCTTAGAAATCCTTAGAAAAGGTGAATCCTTAGCTGTAGCCCGCCAAATTAAAATTTTCTTTGACTTTGGACTTTGAAATTTTTGGAAATTTGTTCCACCTAAGAATTATTCAAATATTATATATGAAAATTCTTAGGTGGAACAAATTTCCAAAGTTTGGCGATTAATATGAAATTGATGATTATTATTCAGTAAAAATTGATATATTTACTGAATAATAATCATCAATTACTTACAGTCAAGAATCGCATTTTGATGAACATACGACGTAAAATAGAGCTGCAATTTGCAAAAAAACCAGAGAAAATTTGAATTTGGCGGGCTACAGCTGAGGATTCACCTTAAGCTATTTTGTTACAAAGTTTGTAATGGGATAGTTAATAGGCAGATATACTGTTCGGCCGTGCAAGTGTGCATCTGTCCAGTTAACCAGATGACGCAATGTAAAAATTTTATAATAAAAAATATAGGCAATTTCCCTCTGGTACCAAATATTCTTGGTATTTATAATACTCCAATAAGAACTTCGACATTTCTCTTTAGTTGGAATGCGAGCAAACCCGGGAGTATTCCTAATGTTAGCAACGAGTGTCATCATGTTAGACCAAATCGAAACTGTTGGCAAATGTCGAACAATAAATGCATCGCAGGTGACGCATGCGCTTGTATTGATATTATGTTACATACGAGAAGCAATTTGGATGCTGAAAGAAAGACTGTGAAAATTATATAAAGAAGCGTTTTTCTTTATTAGTGGGTTTCGACAAATAGGGATGCTGTAAGCTTTTTATAATTTAGCTAAACACGCTTACGCTAGAATTGACTTAAATTCAATAGGTGGGGATCGAAATCACGACCTGTTGCTTGCCAGTCTGTGCCTCAACCGTTTAGTTATTGCTGTTATTACCGAATTTATAACCATCAACCAACCAATATTTTGTAACCATATTTTGATTTAAAAGAGTGTCCATGGAGTTTCTTGCCCGTTCTTTTCCATAGGTACCTACTACACTTTGGAATGGGCAACTAGCTTCATTTTTCTGACTGACCGACCCCTTGACAATTCAAAAGTGCCTGTAATTGATTTATTTGAAATAAATGCTTTGAGTTTGAGTTTTGAGTTTGAGCTATAGCAAACGAACTAAAGATTTCTGAGGAAAAAGCAGTGTCAGTTTAATGCTTATATAGTCAAGGGTCAATATTAAATGAGCCAGGGAAGTTTCATACTCTTTACTTCTTTAGATGTTTAATAATGATAATGATGTATAATTTTGTTGTTATATATCACCTATGTATTGAATATTCAAGCAAATAAATGATTTGATTTGATTCAAAAAAGCGATATTATGGAAAGCGTAAAACATCATTTTTCATATTGTATCGACTTTTTCTTCCGTCCCGTGCACATAATTGTTCTTTTCCTTCTCAGCTTCCTTTCTTCTTGCAATTGTTCTTAATCGATCCGCTTATGCATTGCATCAAACTCAAACTCAAAGCATTTATTTCAAATAAACCAATTACAGGCACTTTTGAATTGTCAAGGGGTCGGTCAGTCAGAAAGATGAAGCTAGATGCCCATTCCAAAGCGTAGTAGGTACCTATGGAGAAGAACGGGCAAGAAACTCCATGGACACTCTTTTAAATCAAAATATGGTTACAAATTATTGGTTACATCATTCATGTTGAAATTATGCATGTGAGAACGATGCAGAACGTTAAAAGCGTCCGTAATAAAGAGACGACAACAATTCCAATCTTAAATTAAAATAAGCCGTGGCAGCCATCATCCGCTCCCTCACCCCGCGTTACTCACACCCGATCGGTGTCAATGTTCTAATTCGGTGGCATCTCATTTAACTGATCAATTAGCGATTGGATAATATTTTATGGTTGGCTCTAATATCTTCTAATTATTCGTTCGATGATCTGCTACAAAATGAACACGTTGAGTGATCGACATTGCTATCGTGTTGGTTTATAGTTGATTAAAACGAATCTTAATTAGTAAAATTAGATTTAAACATCAAGATTAATTTGATTACCGTTTTATTTCACGTCGCGGTTATGTAATCACCCGGTTATTGATAATAAGTTTTCAGCAGTTATTACGATTTTTTCTGTAATTTCGGTGTTATTAAAAAGTATACCTATGTAGGTAAGTTCAATGCATTTGTTTTAATTATATAAGTACTTACATGCAAACCTTCTGAAGTATTACCATATTAAAACTGTCTTGAAGAGTGCACGTGTTATCACCGTTTTGTTTACCTACTACCATCAATTTTGTGAAACATGGTTCGTTTTCCCACCAACTCGAAAGTTTTCAACTCATGGTTGTTGTGAAGGCTCATTTCTTGTTATCAGCTTTTTTCAAAAAGGGCCGTCTTACAAACAGCTTTGCTTCCACCATTAGACTAATAAGTACCTACTTTTTTTTTTTTTTTGGGTGGGAAATCATCAAATGACCTCTCCCGCTCTGGGCGAAGCGGAAGGGCGTGTCAGACTCTCACTGACTAAAATCTACCCGTGTTCCTTCAGTTGCCTGTGCGCCAGGGCCACGGTAACTCTTTCGAACAATCCGCAGCCTCGGCAGGCATCGGTCCTATCGGACCCCGTCAATGGTGCTGACATCTCCTTGAGGCGTGCGTGGAACACGACGCGCCGTCGACCCGGGCCTGGTCCTTACCGGACGGCGAGCTGCCCATTGCTCGCCGTCCGCAAGCCCGCGCCTACGGTGGCCGGAAGTCGGCAATCGACTCCCGACGCCCAGGGTGTCTCCTCCTCCTGCGGCGGCTAGGGGCGCGAGGGCGCAGAGATTGCCTCTCCCTTTCGCGCTCAGCCTCCTCCTTCGCGAGCATTACTGCTTCGCAGAAGGAGGTGACGGCTTCCCATTCCCTCTCGCTCCGCACCATGGCCTGAACCAGGGCCGGACGTGAGAGGTCGCCGCCGCCGATCGCCGCCACGAGGAGACGGCGGTGCTCCGCCCAAGCCGGGCAGACCTCCACCGTATGCTCCACCGAATAAGTACCTACTTGGATCCTTAATTAAGTACAATAGATACTTTTTTAGTCACCGAAAGACATCAAACATCATCATTTTCTACAACACCCATTTTTCTCCTCAAAAAGATTAATTAATAGAAGGTGCAGTAAAACAACATCGGGTGGATGTTGTTTTAATGTATTTTTCTTTAGAAATGAAAAATGTTAGTTCTACTAATTATGTTTATTTAATGAATTAGAATTATTTCCATCAAGTCGAGAAAATGATATCGTTCAAGTGGCCGCCGCCGTCAAAATTGATGACCATACGGGCTCGTTTTACGGCATTTTTCATCACTTGTTTCAGAACTGTCGGCGATAGATTCTTGCATTCCTTTCGGATATTCGCTTTAAGGGCTTCAAGAGTCTGAGGCTTATTTACATAAACCCGGGACTTCAAATAACTCCACCAAAAAAAAGTCATTAACGGTCAAATCGGGTGACCTGACCAACCAGTGCAAAGCGAGAGATTAGACGACGCGGAAATGCTTATTATTAGTATTGTTACAATTATTCCGCGTTCTTGAGGAGTAAAGCGTTCCACGGCTTATTGACGTGTATTCTGCATCTGTTTACTTCACAAATGTCAAAACAGAATTAACATTTGTCGCCATTTGCGAAAGTTATAGCGCATTCCAATAGGGTGATTACTTTTGCCTCACTAACCATTCTCAATATTATGTATCATAAGAAAAGTAAGAGGTTTAGAAGTTCTATTTCTCATTTTCTATGTAGAAGAACAAGCAACATCCACCATGGTAACTCTTTTTAAAATAAAAGACTATGTATCCAATGTCCGATGTTCGATACTCACCTGTACCACCCACCATCCGTTCACGTGTGCTACCTCAAAGGGCTCTTGATCCCACGCCCTATTACGTTAGTCCCCATCACGTAACTACGGGCTTGTACCATGATTCACGAACACTCATACAGTCCCGCCAAGCTATTTAAAGTACATTATATTTGACTGTAAACAAGGATTTGCTGTCGTTTGGCAATATTAGAAGCACCATTTTGTAATTTTTATTATCTTATCAGAATAATTGGTCAAAGGGAGGAAAATATGAAATGCATGCGCTGCTTAGAATTTGGTTGTTATTAAATCTGTTATTATTGAAAAAGGCTAGGCAGATTGATTATTCCTGAAACTGTCCTACTGAAAAATGTTGGAGAAAAGCCTCTTATCTTGTGATTACAACGCTGGCCCAAAAGATAATTGACGACTACAGAGCATAAAGTTGGATCGTTTAGGTTTCCGTGGAGTTTCTTGCCCGTTCTTCTCCATAGGTACCTACTACGCTTTGGAATGGGCAACTAGCTTCATCTTTCTGACCGACCGACCCCTTGACAATTCAACAGTTTTTATTTGAAATAAATGCGTTGAGTTTGAGTTTGCTTCGTGATTTTTTCCTTCACCATTAGACTAGTCGGGTACATAGTTAATGGAAACTACGATAAAAGATTAAATAAGTTACATTCGTATGTCGACCCCTTTATAACTCTACCATCCTAAGGTTAAATGTCACTTGGACGTCAAAAACAACATCGTCTATTATTTATGTGACAGTGAATAAATTTTCCACCTTAGGGCCCGTTGTTTGATCAGTAGTCAAACATACTAACAGTTAAAATGCGTTAGTTAAACTAACAATTTGTTAAAAATTACAAAAGTGTGTTGTTTGACAAATGGTCAAGCTAACTAAAGTTAGAAATTTGTCAATTTCCTATAAAAGGTTAAACTTTGACAGCAATTGACTACTGTCAAGTGACTATTTAAAAAGAAAAGAAAGAAAGAAAGAAAATACATTTATTTGCGGTAATCATGATGCAAAGAAAAAACATACAAACACAAATATAACGAGTTGGAGGAAAATATGCATGAAAATATGTATAAATATTTGTTAAATTGACTATTGGTCATGTCTATTGACTATTTTTTTGACTATTGACTTTTTAATTGACTATTGTCATGTTGGTCATTACTATTTACCAAACAACGGGCCCTTAGTGGAGTTTTAATTTACTGAGCATTGTTGTCAAAAGTAGTAAAACAATTACGAGTTTGACTACAGATACATGCTAAGCGTTTTAATTTGGAAGGAATTAGGGCACTTGACGATATTACAATTCTATTGTCATCTTGCATCTTGTAAGCAGTAGAATGTATTACATATTTGTCGAGGTTGACGCTCTTATTAGTTTGTATATTATGTGTAAAGAAAACCGAGGAAATAGTATTAACACGAATAAATAAATACGTTAAGGTGAATAACATTATTTTCTTTATTTCCCTGTGAACATAAATCTAGGATTAACGATCATTTTTTATAGTTTCATCGACGTTTGCTGGAGCAACTGTGACCGCAAACAAGTTTGTTTTAGTGACTATAAATCGTCAATACGTATTTCAACATATACATATTCTAGATACAAATATTACTGCAGACAGCTAGATAACCTGGTTCTGAATTAGCCACGTTTATTTGCACTTTTTATGGTCTTGTTCTGTCCTTAATATTTTATTGAAGTCTAATAGATTGTTGCACGTAACTTTAAAGAGAGGACAGTCGAAATAGAGTCGCTTCTGACCAGCAATTAAAAAATACGGGCTTATAAAAGTAAATTGGACAGAGGAGCATGTCGGCTACCTGTTGGTAGGTAGGTTTCGCTCCGCAATATGTTAGCGATATTATCTCTTGTCTGATAAAGGGTGTTTCTTATAGATAATAAAATAATCAGAAAAACTAGTAAGGATTTAGGGATACCTACGCATATTTATATAATAACGCTGTGAAGTAATTCAGTATATCAAAAAGTAGAATTGAATGACAAATGATAGATTGAAAACCTAGTGATCTGGCATGGAAAATTACATTGGCCGATGCTGTATCTTCATGTTTGTATGCAGCAGTGTGCGTTGCCTTTAATTCCCTAGGGCCTATTTTTGTTGCAAATTACACTGGCGTGCAAAGTAAGCGGCAACACTTTTCAACACTTCAAAATATTCTCTCTTTCTCAGACTAATGACCATCTCCTGGAGCCGCCTTCTCAAGCAGGTCAGAGCAATAACAACTAAATTTGGCAAGTGGCCGCTAATCCGTTTTTGTGGCAGTGGCACACGCGGATGACGTCATGGCTGGTAATTTTAGCCCGCACTGACTCACAACTGAGGGCCGGCCCGCACAGGAATTTGAGTATTACATGTCTTTTATGAATGCGCCTTACAAGGCAGCATGGGGGAATTTATGATGAGTTTCTGAACGAAGAAGTTCGATAATAGAAAGATACAGAAGGTGGTCAAGTATTCTGGCAGCAATATGAAAGGGACTTTATACAACCGTAAATCCACTCTGTTTTTCCTCTAGGATAGCCTACTACAGTAAGTAGACTGATGGTAGCGGTGATTTATAATTCTAAACTCATATTATTTTGAGTACAAAACATAATGTAGTGAGAGAAATGGTAGTCTTCTTTGTAGTAAAATGATACAAATGAACTTGAATCAAGAACAGCGATTGTCAAGTATTTTACAATAATCCGAATTAATTCTTTGCGACATTGGCAGACAGCAAACCTTTGCAGAAATTTGAGTGCCACTAAATTAGCAAAACTTTCACTGAAAATTGCAAGCTTTTTTTCATGTGCACGAATCGGGATAACCTTAAGATAACTTCCATATAAAAATAGCTCAGTGTGTTAAGCGGCTGGTGATTTTTATGAATCATCAGATAAACACGACGAGGTAGTGCCTGTTTCATAATGAGATAACCTTGTAAGCTGAAAGAATTGTTTTTTTAAATGCAATATATCTTATGCCATGCCCAACAGTTCTGGCCCATTACTATCCGCTTTTCTTGACCTACCTAGAGTACCGTTATTAAGCTTGTTACCCTAGCAGCTGCTGCTTATTAAGTTTGTTACCCTAGCAGCTGCTGCTTATTTAGCTTGTTACCCTAACAGCTGCTGCTTATTTAGCTTGGTACCCTAGCAGCTGCTGCTTATTTAGCTTGTTACCCTAGCAGCTGCTGCTTATTTAGCTTGTTACCCTAGCAGCTGCTGCTTATTTAGCCTGCTACCCTAGCAGCTGCTGCTTATTAAGCTTGTTACCCTAGCAGCTGCTGGTTATTTAGCTTGTTACCCTAGCAGCTGCTGCTTATTAAGCTTGTTACCCTGGCAGCTGCTGCTTATTTAGCTTGTTACCCTAGCAGCTGCTGCTTATTTAGCTTGTTACCCTAGCAGCTGCTAGGGGCTGCTGCTTCATATTTAGCTTGTTACTATCTCTAGTCAGTCTAAAATAGTTTAGGTTTCTGCACACTATAGGCCTGATTACTATCCAGTGCCCTGTGTAAGATAAAACTTCGTCAATTGAATAGATTCCTCCATTCTTCTATCTCTTACTTAAAAAAAAGTAGAGAGCATGACTTTAGTCTGACGTCTACACTCAGCCCAATAAATTCTTCTAACCCTCTTAAAACAATTTCGTTTACAATTAAAGACGATGAGCAATACCAAAAACACAATAACTCCATCTATCATTAAGACAATGAAATGCCTGTTGAATACTGATCGAAAACACTTGCCAACAAAAGCCGATATTATCAAAAATAACCTAATACACGTTCTTCCAATACATTACATACACACATTTACAATAAAACACACACATACATACATGCAATACATAGGTACATATACATGCAGCATTACAGAGAATACTGAAGCTGATAATTTCTTATATTTCTCAAACGTAACAGACGTTAGTGCTAAAAATATCAAACAAACACTCATATACCCGCGCTGTGTTACATTAAAAATAAATAGAGGCTGAATCTCAGAACTGAGGAATAAATCGGTTCAGCGATACATTTTAGCTGCCCCAGTACTACGTTGTTTAATTAAAATAAGGTTTTTATGCTGACGTGTGGTGCTGAGGGGCCTAAAATGTGTAATATATTATGCAGGTGTCTTTCCGTGGAGTTTAAACTGTAGAAAGTCTTATTTTAGTACTGTTTGGTTGTCGATTTGAGGCAGTAGGTGAAGGAAATGCTGAGTTTAATATAAATATAGATCTGCTAAATATTTGTAAGTAGAATTTAGTTGAGGAAAGGAGATCACTAGAATAACAACCGTTTATAAACATTTGCGCCTAGACCGGTAGATTTATGGTCTTGTAGTTTGGTAATTAATCCCTTTTTTTGTAATCTATCTGCCAACTGAAGTAAGTAATTACCAATAACAATTTTCAATACATTGCCCTCGTGAATTATGTCCCTAACCTTAATAACATAACTGGAAAACTAAGGGACGTAGGTAAATATTTTTGACTGGAAGGTCGATTCAGGGATTCACAACAGGACAGGTAACTATCATAGAACAACACTAGGTACAGATTAAACTTATCCCAGCCGGTTTATTCTATAAAAATCTCACCGAGGAACCGATTTCACCTGATGCTAGGGATTGTCACTATTGACAACTGACTTCACGCTCACTTCACCTAAGTTATCACGGTGGGATATTTATGAAATAGATCGGCAGGAATACCTAGTATTACTATCGTTTCAAAACATTTGTGCCTGTTCAAATAACTGCAATAACACGTGAGTTATTTTGAGTGCTGGCTATGCATCTGTTGATAGTCTACTGTTTGAAGTTGTTTCCAATTGAGCTGCATTCATTGCAGCTGTGCAGACACTTGGAGTTCCCAGTACTAGACGAGTATGATGAATGAAGAAGGTTTAGAGATGTATAAAATCTTAGAGAGATGAATCTGCCTGCAAAGATACCCTATAGGGCTAAAATGGGATATTATATTATGTCATGGGAGTATAATAGATAACAGCGATAAGAAAAAACTAAAGCTAGAGAATACGATAAATTACCTATGTTAAATTCCAACGAACAAAATTCCTTCCGAAAACTTTTGATTGGTTTTTAATTTATTCTTTTTAACTTACTCCAAAAAAGGTTCTCATTTCGACTGTATTTTTTTTAACGTGTGTTACCTCAGATTTTTTTCTAGATGAACCGATTTTGATGATTTTTTTTTTTATTTGAAAGCTGGTGCTTCAAATATAGTCCCATATAAATTAGATCAAGATCTGACCAGTCGTTTTTGAGTTATCCATAATAGTTCGTATTTTTTCCACTTAGTATATATTGATGATGTTTTAATAACTTCCTGTCACTGTTAATTACATGTTAAGTAGTGGTATACGAATATTTGTGGGATAGGTACCACAACTAAAAAGTGAAAAATAAAAGCATTTTTACAAAAAAACCACCGATTTCCGAATACAAAACCAAAGACACCGACTGCCGAAATTAAAGTTATTTTTCATTTTGTAGTTTTTTTTTTTTGTAAAAAAATGTTTGTATTTTATTTTTTAAATAAACGAGAAATCCAATCAAGAACTGAGGAAAACTGAGGGGCTTTAACCGGTAGGAGTCCGACATTCTCCATTCTCTAGAGTTCTTCCGGTTACACCCTATACATGAAGATATTTTGCACAAGAAAAACAAGTAATATTCCATTTTAGTTCTCTGCTTTCCCACATTACAAGCATCCACAACTTATAGAACTAAATCTCAACCCAATTCTTCATCATTGTTACCTCGTTCCTTCCAAGTCACTCGATAATCGCAATGAACAGGTGATTCGGTGTTCGCGGAGTATAAATACCGATGGAGACGGCTTGGAGCGGTTCCAGTGGAGAACCATTCATGAACAACCTTAGGTATCGGGTAGTAAACGAGTAGTCGATGATTTTGGGAGAGATAGGTCAATGCTTAGGATGCCGCAGGTCGTTTGGGAAGCTAAGCGATTACATTGCATGTTTAATTTTATTCTTATCAAAATCTGCCTGCATTTTTCAGGAATTTTATTCAGGGAACTTAATTATTATTATCGTGTCATCGAGCATAAGGAAAGAAAGAAAAATTATTTCAGTGTTACAGAAACGCATATAAAAAACATTAATTACGATTTTTTCTTGAGTTTTTTCAGAAAGTTATTGAATGTGAAAAATAATCTTTAAGACAGCGTTCAGTATTTGCAGTTTTTTCTAACTGATTTAAAAACTGTTAATTTTAGTAACTTTAGTTTAAAGAGTGCAAACAGCTAAGAATTCTGTCAATCATGTTACTGTGTTCCTCACGAACGACATGCATGACACATATTTTTAGACTGCGACTCTATTGCTGTACATTTTGTGATAGTTTCGGTACAGAAAAACAAAGTGTCATGACTGAAAATCTTCCAATTTGCGCAGCGATCGTTATTACCCTTGCTGATGAACCATACTGGCTATGTTATCTAGTAGGTTGAACTACTTTATCCATACATATAATTATTGTAAGTTCGTAAGTAACTCTGTATGTTACCTTTTCACGCCACAACCTATGAACGAATTTCGATAAAATTTGGCAAGGAGATAGATGGCATCCTGGGGAAGGACATGACTACTTTTTGGTCTCGGTAGCACGTTCCCGTGGGATAATTTCCGATATCCACCCGAGCAAAGCCGCAGGCAGAAGCTAGTCTTTGATAAGAAGCAAAACACAAGGGTTTGTTTAAAAGAACATTTTATATTTTTTATTGCGATAGTGTTGAAAGAATTTGAAGAAAGTTTTGAAGAAAGGAAGAAAGTAAACCTAGAAAGGCTCAAATAAAATTGGCACGTGTAAACTCATCTAGTTGTCTAGTGGTATGGTCAATGCCCTGCATTACCTGAGCCCTCTTACAAAGAAGAAGAGGGGATAAGGGGTCAGGTTATACAGACCACTGACTGGTCACTCTGTTTATTAACTTCGTGGTGGTTGTAATACTTTCGTCAATACTTAAAAATAAATGATTTGTACCAAAAGTAGGTAAGTTAAGTCTCTCTTAACTTCTAACATGAGTTGCATCAATATAAACCGAATTTAAAACATCATCTGACTCATCATAAACTGTCAACTCCAATCTGCCACAACACCAGACAATTAACCTAAATCGAATCGATTTTGAAATCGCCACAGACTCGCCAATAGATCAGATGGTAGAGTCAGGGATTCCTATAGGTAGCGCCACTCATCATGTCAGGCGCGAAGAAGTTGCGCTTGCGCCACGAAACTGTCGCGAGCCAAACATTCTATCCAATGACGAGCGATTTATCAATTTTGCTTACTGCATAAATTTAACAGAGTGTCAACTGTAGAAGCTTAACGAACGAACGAACGTATTTTCTTTCTTTCTTATTTTCTTTCTATTATCACGCTCTTAAAAGCCATATAGAACACTAAAAGCCATATGGAACACTAAAAGCCATATGGAACACTAAATGGGAATAATAAGATTGATATAAAATAGGTTACTGCCTCGTTGGTCAAGTGATCGCAAGCACTACTGCTGATGAGGTCCAGGGTCCGATTCCTGGGTGTGTGAGTGTTATTAGGTTTTTCCATTTGGATTTTCGCAGTAGCAGCCCGCAGTCTAGATTGTGCCCGGATGATGGCAATAAGCCCGTCCTCTATGACATGGGACTTAAACATAACTTGTGAAATGAGGGTGGACTAAGGGTACATTTCTGCCTAATCCTTCGGGGAAAATAGGCGTGATGTTATGTTACGAAAAATAGGTAAATTTTGTGGGATAGCAAATACAGCAATATATTGCTTCTACTAGAGTACACTGTTATTAAGGTAAATAAATCACGGGCACTTCTTTAGAAAGCAGTGAAGGAAAGTTTTCATTCTGATCTTGCAAGGATTCGAAATAATAATATACATAAAGGCAGAAGATAAATGGGCGTTACTGCAACTCTCGTATCGATATTGGAGAATTGCATATACCGTGATCAAAAGTTTGTCATGTCAGCATACACACACTGCATACTAGCATAGGCTGTGCCCATAGATATCCGAGCTGTGCCGGACGTACTAAAGTATCATCAATCGCAGAGATTATTTTATGCACCTAATAATGATAACAAAAGTAACAAGACATAAAGTAGAGGAGATAGGGAAATTGCTACTGCCGAAGATAAACATACTTATACATACATAAACTCACGTCTACTTCCCATGGGGGTAGGCAGAAACGACAGAACGCCACCTGCTACGATCCTTACATACTCCTTTTGCCTCGTCTACGTTCATACATCCATGCAAACATATACCTACATAGTCCTTTGGTGAATAATCAGAAACACCCAATATGTTGATTTTAGAATTGGTAAGGCTCTTAATGACCATATAGGTAACCATGTATAACCTGACAAAGACATTATTTTCCGTGGTAAAGGATAAGACGATCATTTCAAGGTTTAAGATAGTATTAAATATAAACACCAATATGCAAAAGGAAACAAGGCAAAAGTAGTATGTAAGGATCGTAGCAGGTGGCGTTCTGTAGTTTCTGCCTACCCCCATGGGAAGAAGGCGTGAGTTTTATATATTATGTATGTATGTGTGCCAATATGATTGAATTATAGAAATACTTCGCAGAAGAGTTAAAGACCTTTGGCAAATACCATTGAACACGTTGATTAGATCTCAAATGATGCATGAATATGAACATCTTCTAATTAATCTGTAAATATACTGGGCGTTATACTCATTAAGAAAGTACAGAATCTAGTAAATATTCAGGGAATATTAATGTTTGGTGTAACCTTAAGGTAGATATTTTAGATTGCTAGTGGAGGCCAGTCATAAAATCAAATATATGTTTAGAAACGATGATTGGAACATTCTTAGCAAAGAAAACGTCATAAAACTATATCACAGTATTAGAATAGAAGCAAAAGATATTATAAGGAGGAACGAAGAAAATATATCACACAATACAGTCGATATGGCTAGGAATTTCAGATTTGAAAGAGGGTGAGTGTGGATTGACGATGAAGCATATAAGAGGAAAGGTATCAATATAAATGTGAATGAGACGAAGGTCATGGTGTTTGAAAGACAAGAGGATGTATCGGTGTGTGATGTGAAAATAAATGATAAGAGTTTGGAGCAACTAAGTGAGTCCGTATATTTGGGGAGACTGCTTACAAGAGATGGAAAGATTGATGAAGATGTGGAAAGAAGAGTAAATGCGGGGAATAAAGTGATTGGTACTACACATACAATTATGACCAACTAAAGTTGATATCCAAAAAGGCTCAACTAGCTGTTCACAATGCAGTGCTGGTGCCTACGCTTATGTATAGAAGTGAATGTTGGGTGTGGCAAAAGAAGCATGAAAGAAGAATAAATGCTGCGGAAATGCGTTCCGTGCGAAGCATGTGTGGTGTGACTATGAATGGTAGGCTGGGGAATGATGTGATAAGGCAACGGTGCGGTTTAAAAGATGTAGTGACAACAATTAGTAATGAGTATGCTTAGATGATTTGGTCATGTTGAGAGGATGAATGAGAGACGACTAATAAAAGCTATTTACAAGGCAGATGTGAGTGGAAACGCCGGGAGGGGACCCTCTAGGCAGACATATAGTGACCTTATTGGTGATGTTCTTCAAAAAGGTCAGGTGCATTACTTGCCACCGGCATCCGTGTAAACCAGATGTGTGAACGTAAACGAGGCAAAAGGAGTATGTAAGGATCGTAGCAGGTGGTGTTCTGTAGTTTCTGCCTATCCCCATGGGAAAAGGCGTGACTTTATGTATGTATTGTTAGAAAAGAAGTGAACACTAAGATGACGGCTGTTAAAGATGTTAGGAAAAATAAGTACCGCGATGTATCCAAATTAATTGGGATAAGGATAAATGGGTGATGATTTGATGATATTTGCAGCAGATGGAGGATTGTTCAGTGAATTTTACAATATTGTAAGTAGTTGTGCAGCATCTACCTTCTTTCATGTTTTCTAGTGTATTGTATCAAACTTCCAGATTCAGCCCTTTGTCCCTTGTTAAATATTTTGTAAAATATTAGTTCTAGTAACTTATCACCTCATTCAGTCAAATCTTGCCGAGCTGAGTATTAGACTCTGCGTAGTGACACGTTTACCGTCATGACGTAGTAACATTCTATTGACGGCTTACAGCTTGCGTTTATTTAAATAGCAAGATCGAGTTCCTCGTCACCTCGCCTAGCTATTTCAGGAGCGATTATGATATAACCTTCATTGTTTTTGTGGCAAATTATTACTACACAATGTGAAACATTCCAGACATGTTCGATTACGTTCGATACACTTTATAAAATGACGTTTGGCGATACGTGATTAGATTGGAACTATGCAGGAGACAGCTGCAGGCAAATTCCAACTCTCCATTTCCCAATTTAGAACCCAAATTCCCGAAGCAGAAAATTTTAGAGATCGTGCCAAGAGAAACAGAGTTTTAGCTTCTTGAATTTTAAGTTTAAATTCGTCTGGTAATGTCGTTACCTGTTATTAAGAATAGAATTGGCAGGGAACAGGTTGTGAGGTGGTTATAGGATCTCTGACGTTGGCTGGCGCTGAGTCACCATTTGACAAGTCGGTTAACTAGACCTGTCTTCTGAAAGCGGATCTTTATTCGTATAGGAAAGTAATTTATTGTCATTGAGAATGATTTTATGAATTGATATCGGTGGACATGAGATAATTCACGATATTTGTGATTTGTGTCATTATCACACTACGATGTAGTTTTATAAATATTAGCTTTTACAAAAAATTAAGAATGCCTCAAAATTGTAGCTACTGACGGCTTGTTTACTTTAATTAACCTTGCTGCGTAGAATTAAGGCTCCTACAACCAGGCGCGACACGCGACGCGACGGCTGTTTGTAGGAGCCTTTAAGATGACGTGATCATAAATATTTTTAACATTCCCTTGAAGTATATGAAAATATATAAAAATACTAAGCTATAAAAAACAAATTTAGCTAGGTCACAGCGACACAAAGATTCTCAAAGGTACCACCTCTTTTCTTGAAAACTATGTCTTTAGATAACCTTAGTTAATATAGAAAATCTTAACACCATCAGTCATCAGTTAAGAAATTATCCAAACTGGTAATATCGATTAGTGCAGAAAAGACTCAGCTGATTTTAAACAAACAGTTATTGTTGGCACGCTGGGAATCGCGTCTTCCTAAAATATAAAACTTTATTATTATTTATAGGAACGGCGAAAAATTAGCCAATAGTTGAGACCGTCGATGCAGGACACACGAAGAGGGCCCTGCCCAGCATTTGTATAGGTCAATTAGCATTGACCTAACCTATTTCGAAGCCTGTTGAAAACAATTTACCCCAGATTTTGGAAAGTTGAATTTCCATTAAATTTGTCTATTGTTCTGTCGATTTCGGTCATAAATTTTATTCATTTTCAAATATTTTTCGTATTTAAATTTTAAATCAAAATCAAAGAAAAGAAAATCATCAGCTGTTTGTTTCTCGGTGGCTGCCAACATTCTCAGTAAATGTGTTATTGTGGTACTAACATTACCGTACCTCGTTCTCTTGTAACTGATATACATACGTACATATGTACCAATATCTGCATGTTTCTTGGCCTCTCCTAATCGGGCATGAAGAGATGCATTCAATGCCAGTGCTACTCGATACTACCGTTGGCTAAAAGTTCCAACTCTATCATGGTCTGGCGACCCTTCAACAACATCAACTACTCTTCAGCTACCGAATGTGCTCAGTTGGACTTTATCTTCTATTGAAACGGCTCAAGCGATCTATCTACTTACCATTGAAATATAGACTTTAATACAGTCACTAAATACGTCGTAATTCCCATATGCACTATTTTATCTTCTTTGCATTGTATCTTGATCTTCGTCTTCTCTCTGCCCACTGCCCGAGGTCCGCCCCACGTATATTTAATGCAGAATTTTTGAGGTGTCATCTTGTCCATTACCGCAACAAATTAATATAATGGCATCAATTTGAGAATGCGCCATGATTGTAATAGAAGGAAAATACCCAGGACAACTCTAAATTAATTAACATCTACTTGTAGTTTATAGTAATGGCCAATACTTTATCGCACGTTTTCAGACTTACACTAACCATAAGTCCAGGTGCCTTCATGTTTTTCCTTCACCGATGTCAGTAATGTCCAAAATGAACTCAGAAAGTATATATGAAATTGAAAAACTCACATTGGTAACAGGATTTGAACCCACAACCTCGTCCATGAGAGGCGAGATCTAAAGCACAGGGCCAACCCGTCTTGATTAAGCGTAGTGATCACTGCTTGTGCCTCCTCTGTATGAGAAGAGGCTTTTTCCTTTCAGTGGAACAATAATAGGCTGGTATTATTATTATTTATTTATTTTATTTTACAGTTTCAGGAAAACTTACAGCTAAACATTTTCACACGAATAAGAGTAACAAAAATAAGGCCAATTAAAAGTTTTCACAGATAGACGAGAGCATATAAACAAAACAAAAATATTTGAGAAGGTAGACAGGGTTTTTAGTAAAGACAGTAGGTATGTGTGTATGTATAAATGTGTTTCAGACAGCGTAAATTGTAATATCAATATTAGTTTATGTTATCAAAAAAGAAAGTACAATGAGTCCTTTTTAATTTTGGAATGCTAGTACTGAAAACATCGATGTCGACGTCCCGGCAGACTGCATTATACGTATGGCTCTCTCTTATTAAGTATCTAGCTCTATTGGGAATAATACTGCGCTAGGCATGAATTCTATACGACTATGTTCAAAAATGCCCGTCCCTTTAACTTTTATTTACATTACTTTCGTCATAGAGACGATGATAGTCAAAAATTTAAGATCGTCACGAAATGGTGACGTGAATAAAAGGTATGAGAATGGCATTTCACGGATCTTATCACCTTTCGACAGCTTTAATTCCCATTAACTGCATAGGCGTGTCAATTCCTTCGCAATAGCTGAAAATCACTTTGTATGAAGAGCTCGACCTGTCATGCATGCTATGATGTTGATGCGACCACATGCGAACTGTAACGCAAATACTTCTTCTTATAACGAGGAGGAACAGGCATTGATCAGCATGCCTATTCCCCACATGTATATTTTGTTCACCATCATCATCATCATCATCCGCTGCCCAACTTTGCCCACTGCTGGGTATAGGCCTCTCTTTACCTGTGTCAATTTCCACGCTCATCCGTGCCAGCCTCATCTAGACTGGTTCACCACAAACCGGTAATTATTGGCACATGTCTGAATCTGAACATACAGACTGGTCTTTAATCTATAGAAACTTGACCAATGCGACACTTATTCACTATGTTAAGCGACCCGAGAGTTTAACGCGCATCATTCTTAACCTATGATAAGAACCAGTGCATCAGACGCCCTCCTCAATGCTTAAATAAAAGAACATTCGATTTAACGAGTATTACCTATTCTGTTTTCCATTCGTTCCTCATTTATCACCTCCGGCAGCAGGTTTCAAAAAACAAGACGTTTTACCTATATTTTTAGAGCGATAACCTCAGCAAAAACTATTGACGTGTTGCCCACGCAAATAAGGTATACGTATCCATGCCACATTCTTATAAACATGTGTTTTTTCTAAGCGTCAACATCTTCTTACTGCCAAATAATTTTCTACGAAAACTTATGGACTTAGTTTTTAATTTTTGAGGTCACCAACAACCGCATCACTTGATTAATCTGATAAAGAAGCATGATTGTAGCCACAGTCAACTTAGACTTCATAGATTGGAGTCGATAGCCGATTCCCGGCCACCGTAGGCGCGGGCTTGCGGACGGCGACCAATGGCCAGCTCGCCGTCCGGTAAGGACCAGGCCCGGGTCGACGGCGCGTTGTGTTCCACGTGCGCCTCAAAGAAATGTCAGCACACATTGACGGGGTCCGTTAGGGCCGTTGCCTGCATGGGTCGCGAGTTTGTCCGAAAGGGTTACCGTGGCCCTGGCACACAGGCAACTTAAGGAACACGGGTGGGTTTTAGTCAGTAAAAGTCTGACACACCCTTCCGCTCTGCGCAAAACGGGAGATGATATTTGATGATTTCCTACACAAAAAAAACGCTTCTCAGGTGAATGGTCTCTTTCTTGGAACTTAGTTGGAAGGTACATTTTACCGTTGATTCCGGTGGTCATTCGAATATCTATGACAGTCGTCAGGTAAGCATGCGCGTGAAAGTCTGTGTAGCGGTAAATCGTTGGGGCATCGGAGTTTGGCGGTAGCTGCAGGTGCTCGTAATAAAATGCTGATATTCAGTTGCATTACATATAGTTACACTGTGAGCCAAATCCAGCATAAGATAGGAAGACAAGCTAAATTAACAATTTATGTCCATATTTTATGATGGCGTTTTGTAGACGTGAAAGGGTAAGCACACAATATCAGCTAGATTGCTCAAATGGCTGACATTCTCATTTGCACACGGAGTAATGACGCAGATAAACTGACTGACAACATGACAGTCAGTCTCAATGAGCGGTAGTGACGACGAATAGCTAGAAACAAACCAGACCAATGACTGCTAACAACGTCATAGCTAGTGCGTGGTATAGAAGTGTGCCACCATTTTTCTATGACATGAACGAAATAGCGCTGCTGTTTTTTCGAGTTCCTGTTGCCCCTTCAACTCAATTCAACGTGAAAAGTAGTGGGATAAGGAATGTCGCAAGTCAAACTCTTCAACAGTTGATAGCTCCCTAGAAAGAGGTTTCATAGTTAAAAGATATTCTACACTTCACAGGTTTATTTATGTTCTTTTTTGAGCCATGTTTAGAAATGACTTGTTTAAAGTTTGCTAGTGCAAACTTTAAACAAGTTAATTAGTTATTGTTATTAGTTTATTAGTTAGTTCTAGTGAACACAAACGTTCTTCTAGTTTCCGTTGTTAAACTATAAAAAACAAGCACTATTTTGTGTAGAACACCATTAATACGGGTTACTCCACTCCAGGTTGTCGGCAGAGCCCAATGACAAATAGTCCAGGTGTTAAAGTGTCTCCACACTTAATATGTAGGGTAAAGCTCTAAATACACTTGCGGGAAATTAGTCGTATGATTTGTGAATCTATTTCTAAATTCATCGTATGTGTGGCGTGATTTTCAGTGGCTTATTCCTATCTTGATTTGTATTATTTTCTGGAATCAAGTAGTCTTATGTTGTCACGTCAACGCCGGCTATTGTTGAAAACTAGCGCTGGGGCTCCGTCTCGCATGGGGTCGTAGCATTATGCTGAGCGATTGCCGTTTTGCGTGGATGTGACGCATATTTTCCCCCATCTCGTTCTTTTTTGTGTTTGTGCGTTTTTTATTGCGTCATGTTTACCGCAAATAAACGTATTTTCTTTCTTTCTTTCTATTAATGATTTATCAATTTGCCGAAGTAAGGCTCAGATATTACTTATCCATACATATGCGAAAGTAACTCCGCCTGTCTGTTACCTTTTGACACCGTAACAGCTGAACAGATTTCAATGTTTAGCACACAGGTAGACCATGCCCTGAGTTCCCGTGTAATATTATGCGACTTCCACGCGGGTGAAGCCGCGATGAAAAAGCTAGTACTCAATATATTTCAACAAATTAAAGGAGAATGGGCACCGCACTATTGGTTCCTGCCCTGAAGCCCAATAGCCATAATATATACATATACAATGGCCCGAAATCAAGCGTCGGGCAGTTGCCCGCCAGACACAACACTCGTCTGGTTGGAGGATCCTCCGTTTTCTGTGGAAGTTTGAGTGAATTTTACACCCTGTTCCTCATACCTCTATAAGGGGTACCAGAAATTTCACGCGGACATCGCCACAGGCAGAGACTAGTAAGAAATATATACTTGGTGAGATCTTTCCATTCGTATATATCTTAACGCTATTGCGCTTCAAGACAGAATCGCCCAATCTCCTTTATTGTCTTTATAATAGCAGATGTTATACAGGTGTTTGTGATAGCTATTAAATGCAAACGTTATGAACGTGGCTCATTTGGCTTGTCCTATCTATTGCTTTAGCGAATTATGGAGTGAGCAATGTTAATTGCATGGTGCTAAATTGCGCTATTTAGCCAGGATCTTAAATTATTTACGCAATATCATTTCTCTTTAGGCGACTACAATATTCCCGTAGATACATTTATTTCACATTTATTTAGATGGTTATAAAATACTGTTGGATAATTTCAGGTACCTACTCAAAGAACATACATGGTTAATATTAACTAACTAACCAGCAACATCACCACCAACATTCTGACCATTCTTTTGACCAACCAGCTTCATTTCTTCCATATTTCCAACGAAGGGGAACATAAAAATGCTACTAGGTACTGCTTGCTCCAAAACGTTGGACAGTGCGACCTCAATAGTCTGTGCGAGCTTCCGCGTACGCGCTGCCAACGTTTGCACAAAAATGAACGGAGACGGAAAAATATGGAAATAGATTGATGATTTATCAATGTATGCGTGTATAGGTGGATTTTCTGGTTTTATTGTTCAAAGGATTGGTTAGCTATTATTTTGTTAGACATAAGCAAACAAGATAGTAAAATAAAATATTTATTTTGGCTTCGTGCTTAAATGAGATGACATATAGAAGTAAAAAACAAAAGAACATATAAAATATTTAAAATAAAGAAGAATAAAAACAAAGCTATAAAAAGAGGTTTTATATTTTCTTGTTGGCTCTAACACTATTTTAGTTTGAACACCGCCCGCATCTAAACTAAATTAGTCAACCAATCCTTTGCAAATTACATTAAATCGAACAAGACCTAATGTTTTTTTTTTTTTTTTTGATTTATTACAAGAAGTTTTTTGGTGAATCCATTCCTTAGCATAATCAGCCTATAATTTTCCCACTGTTGGGATACAGGCCTCCTCTCTTTGAGAGGGAATGGGCTGTAATCTACCACGCGGGCCCAGTGCGGGTTGATAGATGTCACATGACTTCGAATTTTTTGTTCTAGGACATGCCGGTTTCCTCACGATGTTTGCCTTCACCGTTTTGAGAGCAGTGGTGATGAAATTATTTACACAAAGTAAAGCGCCTGCCTGGGATCGAACCCACGACCTACAACTCGTAAGTCGAGGCCGATACTACTGGGCCACCATTGCTCTTTCAACCCATTCCTTATAAGCACATTATGCTTAATGGACTAGACAAGTCATAATATTGTACACCTACAGAAATATAAGTTAAAGTTCAGTAAATGTTTTAACGTTCCCATAACTGAATTTTAAATTAAACCTACAAGTAAATTGTCGTACCGTTGTTCGTTAACACATTATTTTCTAATAAAGAATTACGATACGTACGATAAATTGATTAACAAATATATATGATACTTAACCGAACTAATAAAAACTATAAGAAATGGATGCGTTCACATATAAATCCGTGAGTTTTTCAGCGGAATTCGTATATCTGTGGTAGGTAGAATGTCAATTGTGTCGTTATTCTTTTGTATAGAAAACTATTTTTAATTGCGGTGTGTTAACGTTATCTCAGCTGTTCGCAAAGTATTTACGAAATCTTGTGTATTTTTTGTATAAAATATTGATACTTTTCATTAAAACAAGATTAAACTCGTCACACAATCTTTATTATAGACTTAAATTATGTTTTAAGGTTAAAAAGTAAAAAAAAAATTGAAGAAAACGATTGTAGTTGCTTAAAAATGGTACCTGGTCAAATTGGGGCATTATTTTTAAAACAATTTTAATTTAATGTTTTAAATTCAGGCAAAGATCAAATTAATAAAACCGACTAACCTAAAAACCTAAGCCCTGTTCACACTAGCGAAAACATTAGATCAATTTTTGCAACACGTATCCGATTCAGTTGTAACATCATAGCAACGACAAGGCGCCTCCGTTAGTGACAATCGCAGAACAAACGAAACGCGATCTAAATCGGTCGTGTGCCCTGACGGCTATTTCAGCTGGTCTAAATATAACACGACAAAGATCGCGGCGCGATGTGGGTCGAGATACCTTTTTCTTTCGATCCACAATCGGCATGTGCACACCTTGCATAATTCAAGCGCCGACTTTTTAGTCAGCGGCAATTATTAACGGACGTTTAATAATTAAAACAAATGACAGTTCCAATTTTGAATTATGAATTTTAATTTTAATCTTTGAATTAAGATTCCATTTTAGAATTTTTCTGTGTGTTCGTGAGGTGTGGAAGTAGTGACGGTGTGACGATTGAATATTTTATGTGTGTTTGAATGTGTTTGTGGTAGAAAATAGCTGAACATATAAATAAAATGGATAATTGCATTGATATTTAGTTTTCCTGGAAGTTCCGAGTGCGAAGGCTGAGAAAATGAATGTGTTTTTGTGAGAAAGATGAAAGGAGTTTGCATGGTATGAAGAATGTGTGAAAAGTTGATAAATGCAATTTAATATTTTACTTGTGCCTAAAAGTGCTGATTCCTGAAATAATTAATCAAAGTTAACCAACATTTTCAAACAGCAATGAAAGGTTCCGCTTTCAAAATGTTTTGTATTGAGATACTTCAAACCTCGAAAACAGATATGATAGTTTCATCGTTTCCAGTATTTCTGTAAGCGTGCCTTGACAAGGCCGTCTGTAGAGTAAGGTTGCTGATATAAAGATTAAAGTGTGACAGACAGACCGGCAGACGAATGTAACGATTATAATCTCATGAAATCTCTTGTGAAACTTCGTCTGGGCCCCATCATTCATTAGTTGTTTTCAGCATTCTGAAAACCTTACCTGTAGTTGCTTATCTCTTGATTTAATTATATTTTTGAAAGTTTTAGCTAAACAAAATGCTGCGACAGCATTAGCGGGTTAAAGGTTGAAATGAGGTCAGAATTTTAACCGGTGGGGGTTAAAATTTAGCCCTTACAATATGACGTTTGTCGCACTACAGGAACTATTTAAAATATTTGGTATATTCAATTTAGTTGAAAAAGTCAACAAAGAGCCAGTGCCGAGCAAACCTATCTCGCTATAGTATCCTAAAACACACAGTATCGTTAATAAAAACTAATAAATACTAGAAATATGGCGACAAAATCTCATTTTCCTATGTAACAAAATACCGTAGATACAACACTGTATTTTTCTCAATCGCAACTATTATGTTACATTCAACCATCGCTCAACAAATACCACAAAACATTACGATATAACTTCCCTAACAGCTTAAAAGGATTGATGTCTTCCTATACGTTCCCTTGAGTGATGGCTTCCGTTTATCTGGCAACGAACATTTCTGGAACGTTTTCCATATAAACACATATGTACATAGTCAAGCTTGAGATCCAAATCTGGGTAGCAGAGCATAAATGCATACATGGCCAAAATGGAATGTGGGTTGGTGGAGTTGGAAATAGAATTGTTGATATTGTGAAATTAACAATATCAATGAGGTTTTATTGTATGAGGCCATGAGAGCCAGAGTGGCCTAACTATTTAAACAATAGTTTTCAGTAGTAAGGAAAAAACAGAAAGCCTCATTTCTAATAATTTAAACCAAACTAATTTATAAATTAACTAATTCGTAGGCCACTGTGGCGCTATGACTTATACCGTTTCGAGCAGTTTTTTCTGAAATAAAAAAGTATTGAAAAAGTTTGTTTGGCCACTCTGGCTCTCATGGTCTCATATTATCTTTTATTTAATAGTAAGCACATCATTATTTGCTAATCGATCTGTCAGTAATTTACTTTTAATATGAATAATTTAACCACTAAAAGAACCAGTGATTGGGCCCCATTAAATGCTAGACGACGTTGTGGCAGACCAAGACAAAGATGAAGGGACGAAGTTGACTCCTAACGAAAGGACTGGCCAGCAATGGCAGTGTACAGCCGTGTGTGGAAAAGGAAAGGCACGCCTTTGCCCACCAGTGGGACAGGCTAAATAGATGGAAGGACTGAAAAACAAGTAGGATTTTTTGATAATCGAGTTTCAATTTAGGTTGTTCAATTTGGTTATTTTATATTGGGCCTCAGCATCGGGCATTGTTGGTGAAGCCGGCTCCGTTGGAGGTTCTACATACATTAAAATAGCGACGAAGAACATGAGCTACATCATCACCATTTATTTAAACATAATATATCTTACATAATCTAGTTTTATAATAATATAATCAAATAGTTACTCTTTAAGTCATTGATAATATTTTTTTTTTTTTTTATTTAGCTTCTAATTAATAAACCTATTGTTGTCCTCTTTTTAAATGTTTGATGTAAATTGATGCCCGGAAACACAGGTTTTTATAAACCTAGCTCAGGCAGGTCTACATTACAGTTAGTATTAAATGTTTCCTCGATTGTAAATAATGTAAATAATTATTTTATTTTATAATTGAATAGTTTTTATTATTTAGTTACAGTATTACTGGACACTAAAAACGAAACAAAATTGTTGATACCAAGTAAGGCAAAATGAATGCACGTACAAACAGGTTACCACCGAGCAATCGAAATAACAGTAGCCTTGTTCTTCAGTCAGGTTTTATGGCCTACGTCAGACAAACAATTGATACTTTATATATTATAGAATGTAACATATAAAGGCACCTAGGTATTTGTTTATATGCTCCAAATCCTTAACGTTCCGATTTATTGATATAACGTAGAATACACATTTTGATTCAAGAATGTTGCTATTTTTTAATTCTATTGCAATTTTTTTAAACTAGGATAATGGGTAGACACACGGCTACAAATCAAGCTATACATTTCCAGTATAAGCTCTCGCATTGTGTAGAATTTCCGTACAATGAAAGGTCAGCTTATACTGGAAATTTATACGAGTAGCTTGATATGTAGTCCTGTGTACACACAGGGAGGCAGGGTCATCGACGCGCAAACTGTAACCATGAATTCAGCACATGATTCTGGACCCCTAGCGTAGAAATTTTTCGTCGGTTATCAAAAAAAAAAAAAACAAGCTGTTTTCATAGCAAAGTGCAATACATACGCGATCAAAATGTCCTGAACAACAATTTTATTTAAATAACCAACTGTAAATTTCAGAACAGGGGGGTTCAGAATTATAAACTGAATCCATGGTAAGGTTGTGCGTCGATGTTCCTGCCACCCTGTATAGTACTGAAAAACCTGTAAGACCATAAAAGGGGCACTTAAACTACAATAACCAACTTGCTACAGTCGCGAGCAAAACCCGTTTCTATTTATAATTATACTTTCAACACAAAACAAAAATACATTTAGTAACCAGGACAATGTATAGCTCAACAATAATGTACCTAGGTACGATTTAACGACAATTAAAGTTTAAAAATACAATTATTAACCCAATAAAAGTCTGTTGGGGATAAAATAACGATTAGTGACGACTCAGCACCAACAAAATTGCTGGCAACAAACTATTTTATTTTTTCGTTTTACAGAAATAACGTGGACTCGACTATCGTACATTCTTGGCAGCGGATAGTACAGAATTCAATACGAGACGAATGTTCGTACGTCAATCATAGGAACTGGATTTTGGTGCTGACTGTATCAGTTACGGTTATTATGAAAGTTGCACTACAAATAAAGATAAAGATAAAGATAATTTTATTTGTCAAAACATGCGTATACATGCTAATTAAGCATGCAGGATGTGTCAATATTAATACTTGGTACGTACATGTTTCACCCGTAAGGCATACAAATTTATAAAATTTACAAAAAAATTAAAAAAATACATAACTAAATTACAAAATAAAATCTAAATTACTAAAGGCACTTCAATAATAATCATAAATAATACACAATGATAAGTCAGTAAAATAAATTAATCATAAAATGTCACAAAAATTAAGGAATAATAAAAAAAAAAAAAAAAAAACAAAAAAAAAAGTCAGATGATGTCATTCAAAAAGTCATTTATATTATAATAACACTTGTCTGTTAATAAATCTCGCATCTTTTTTTTAAACAAATCTAATAAAGTCACATAGAAGCCATAGAAAACAGTATTAAAGCAAAACGTGAAGCACTAAAAGTATGAAAGAACATACATTCTGACCCCGCCCTTACACCCATAAATATACTCGTACAAGAAGACTTGTCAAAAATATGTAAAGCTAAAACATGCATTGACTTCGTTTTCGCTGTGGTTTTTTTCAGACATGTATTGTTAACTAATTTGTTCACATTTTTGACAAGTTTTCTACAAGTTTTGTTTATGTCACCGTATGATTGTAAACACTGTTAGTTTATAATGTAGGTATCTCGTGAGATTGTAAACTGTCGATAAATTGTGAACTGCACTATACTGCTTACAATATAACGTATTAATTTTCGATAGATTATAATCTGCCCATTGCAAATCGTCAGATTGTGAACTGGTGTCAAACTTGCATGCGACGGATCGCACCTTGCGCTAATACTAAATACCCAAGTACTCGTAAATACGACCAACTTGGAAGTAGCACTTGCGTCCGCTAAACGCAGAGTTATACTGATCAAATCAAATCAAATCAAATCATTTATTTTTTTGCCAACATGGGTAGGGGTATAGATGTTATACATGTTTTGATAATGTTCTCCATGCTCTGCCGTCACTTGGGCATGCAAAATTTTACACATAAATTAACAATCTACTATCAAAATAACATGCTGAATAACAATAAATATTACAAAATTATTCAATTGGAAAATCATTTTAACCAAGTTCTGATCAAGTACATACGTACAATTTTTTTTTGTGTGTGTTGATCTGTACCTAGAATATGGCATAAATGTAGGATAATGTCTTTTAGGAATCTCTGCCAAAAGTTTTTTTTTTTTTTACATAAAACTGACGTGTGACTTCGGTGTCCGTTTTCTGTTACATGCATTTTATAATATGAGTGTGTGACTGCCGCCGAGAAAACACGTGTGGCACTCGGGGACTGCCGCGGTAAAGCTATTGCATAGCATTTTTTATCAACTTATGCAATTATAATTATTTATTTATTTTTAATTTATGCAGTATTTTTTTTTTCTTTGATATTAATTCAAGTACAGTCGTACCATATACGTACATACACGTTAAGCGAACGCTCGGCCGAGCTACATGGTAGGCGGAGTGGGGGGTGTTAGGTTTTATTTTCGTTACGGAATTTCTTGATTCGCCGCGCTCAAAGCCCGCGATAAAAGCTATGCAATAGCTTAAAAAAAATAGCAAAATAAGCCTTATTCTAGTAAGGCTTATTTTGCTATTTTGTTTTCCTCACATGCGCCACTTTTGCTTACAACAGTATCATCTGCCTCCTTTTCCCAACTATGCTGGGGTCGGTTCCCAGTCTAACCGGATGCAGCTGAATACTAGTATTTTACATGGAGCAACTGCCAATCTGACCTCCACAACCCAGTTACTGGGTAATACGATACCCCTTGGTAAGACTGGTTGTGAGTCTTTCGAGCTTCCGAAGACCCGTAACAACTGTCAAAGACCCACGAATGATAGTCAGGACCAACAGCTTAACGTGCTTTACTGAGGCGTGGAGGGTTCTTGGTATGTATATGGTCACCCATCCACGGACCTACCGAGGCAGCCGTAGCTTAACCTGATCGATCGGCCCGTGCGGCTATTAACCCACAGTAGTATAATAATCTATTTACCCAAAGATAAACAAAGATACAACAAGACAATTCTGTGTCTATATTTTAATATGCATGTTGAATGCATTCCACATACCATAATAGGATCCAATTCTGGCACAAAAGCTTTTCGTTTGCGGCTATTAAATCACAAAGTAAGGGCTTGCTTTGAACAATAAAATGGTCGTCAAACGTTTCGTTTACAATATACAATAGAAAATCTACAATAATCAAATTAATAGTTTGCCAGGTGAGACAGAAACTATCATCAGGCTGTAATGAACCAAAAGAGCTGAGATGACCACCACACTGTCGTCAGACAATCCATAGTCCTGAGTTCGATTCCCAGGGCAAACAAAGTGTTAGCTCGCCGTCCGGTAAGGACTAAGCCCGGATCGACGGCACGTCGTGGTTCACGCGCGCCTCAAAGAGATGTCAGCACACATTGACGGGGTCCGTTAGGGCCAATGCCTATCGGGGTCGCGGGTTTGTCCGAAAGGGTTACCGTGTACCCGGCACACAGGCAACTGAAGGAACATGGGTGGGTTTTAGTCAGTAAAAGTCTAACACGCCCTCCCGCTCCGCTCAGAGCGGGAGAAGTTATTTGACGATTTTCCACCCAAAAAAAAGGGCAAGCAAAGTGTTATTGGGTTTTCCAGTCAGGAATTTCTGGGTAGTACCTCAGTACCTAGTTAATGGCATCAGATTATTATATGGTTATATTATATGGCTATGACATAGGTTTTAACTCCCATGTATAAGGGAGCGACTTTTCAAATTTAACTAAAATATAACTGCTGAAATATGGGGATAGGCAGGCCATCGCAGGCATAAGCAGAGATATAAAGTAGGTAGGTAGGTGCCCGTCCCTTCGGAAAATACTAGCGTAATTGGAATGAAAATATAAACGGAATGTTTTGGCAAATCAATGCTTTTCCGTTCCATATATTTCACGACAAATCCTGGCCATTACAGCACAGAGTATATTGATACTTGGTGTCAGTACTAAACTACAATGTAAACGGTACTCGAGCGTCAAGCATTTAGTAATGCGGTCAGTAAAACGGGCATTGTATGTGTAAACGATGGACGAGCGAGGAATCTCGAAGGGAATAATGGGTTTTGCAAATGTAAATAATGTATTTAAATGTATATTAAAAGAGCATATACCAGTACTGTTACTTATTTAGATTTAGAGCTGGGCACTTGGCCCCGCGTCCAAGTTTTCTGTTTATAAGTTAACAATTGTACATTTTATTCCAAATTGTTTATTATTTTCGCCAAATTGGCACCAACAAGTGTATATTTTATTCCAAATTGTTTATTATTTTCGCCAAATTGGCATCAACAAGCAAGTTATTAGTAGGTGTGGTGGTAGTAATTTTTCGTTGTAACACGCTGTTTTACTGTAACAATTCTACAGGTAATAATTCTGTAAAAAAACACCTACTTTCTTCTTATCTGTACCATATTTAGGTAGATTCATTATTACAGCTTCTTACTAAAGTGTTACAGATAACTGAAACGGCAAAACAGAAGACCAAAACAATAATTTTTGCGATCAATAATTAGAAACAGCAACCATTCTCCATCTATATTAAAACGCTTAGTAATACCAATAACTTTGATTTCATATGCCTGGAAGAGGTCTGCTATTTACAGCATAAACAGTTACTGTTCAAGAGCCTAAATGGCCGATTAAAGGCGAATAGCGAGTGAACCTCAACTGAGGAGTGTGAGTGAGGAGTGGAGACCGCCTGGCGACGCGCCAGTAGCGCTGATGTGTCATGCAGCCAGCAAAGATCAGGGAACGGAGAGCTGGCAGATGTGATTGGCGATAGTAGGACAAAACATATAATATGACATGATTGTGTGGACAGCCATTTTTATCAACCTAAAAATAATAACTTGCCAGATTAAAGAGATGACTTAAGAATGACTTAAAGAGTTCAGGGGAGGATCATCTTTGTAGTAAGCCACTTACTGTTATTGATAAATCAGCGCTATTTACTGCCATAAGCGACAATAGCTCCAGGCTTCCACAACATTAAAGCAATTTTTACAATCGTTTCATGTTTAAATACTTTCTTTAAGATTTTCATACCATTTATCAAAAAGAAGAAAAGTAAAGCAAGTTTTATAAAAATGTGCTACGAGACCTACGCCGTAGCCGCGTAGAGGCCTCAACCAACAAATTCGTAGCGCGTCTACGAATTCATTATAATGTGACACTTTATCATATTTACAGCAAGCTTTTGTAATTCATATCACATAATCTATGTCCATAGATTTCAGTGGGTACACAAATTATTATATAATGTGTAGTTTTCTCACCTGGCGAGTGACGTGTTTCATCGGATGCCGTGAAGATGAGCCACTAAATGATGTTTAATTTCAGCCAAGTTGCACCGTAATGACAGGACGCCGCCTCGATTGAGCCCATTTTAATGGGCCATCTCATTAATTGCATTAGACGTTTGCAAATTTTACTAGAGAAATTATGTTGCAATTAAAATTGGAATCGATTCGTTTTTTTATTTTATTGGCGGGATGCGAATTAGCTTTTATTGATTTTTGATCGAAGCATGGTTTGCTTTTTTAAATATTGAAATGAATTAAGACATATCATAATTTTATTTTTATTCCTATGTCCTTCTAATACATATTTTGCAACAGATTCAAATTCTGTTCGAATCAAACAGTGCAACAGGTGAGGATCGAACTCACAAACCCTCACAATTTTTTTTTATAAAAAAAAATTGAATAGTATGTATACTATTCATTTTATTTGTGCAAAACTGCAAGAATACTGTACCAATATTTTTTAAATCTAGACCCGTATCTCCTCAAGATATAAACAGTCTTTCCTTCATTCTCGAATTAGAACGGAAATGAATAATCCTATTTATCCTCACCCAGTTTCGATTGAGTCACCTCATTCACCCAAACAGATCAGCGAGAAAACAACATCCTAATAATAACATATCATCACGCTTCTGTTCCTCGAAGGGTTAGGCAGAGGTGTGATCTACACTCATATTTCACCAATGATTGTATTAGGAGACGAGTTTTGCCATGAACCGGGCACAAACCCAGACACTAGGCTACTTAAAAAAAAATCACAACCTGGAAGTTGAACCCAGAACCCAAAGCTTATATCCACGAGACCATTGTGGTAGTTACTGAATATTATTTTAATAGCCAATTTAATTAAAGCTGCATAATTTCTCGATAGCGTAAGACGTAATTTTAGCTTTTTATTGTGAGCGAATGTCTTTAAAATGTTATGATCCGTGCCATATTATGGTTTTCATAATAGTAACCTATTTTGATTTTATGCCTTTCGGTACAAAGTTAAGTCCTTACTGAGTAAATGTGGAACAGCAACATGCATTTGATACTCGCTATGCTGTTGTATTGCCTTAAGTTATGAGTCGAGCTGCACGATTACTGACAAATGCGTGCACTGACTGGACAGGTCCACTCAATCTGTGTGGTTCTTTTCTCAAAAGATCATTTCAGACACAAATCTACACGGTCTTCACATGATCTGACCAAGATTATGTATAGACTTTAAAAGAGACTGTGACCTCTGAGTTTGGTTCGGCCTTTCTTCTCAGAGTAGTCAGATAGGAAACGCCAACCTCGTCTACTTTAAAAAATATAATTGACGTGTAAAAGTGTTGTACAAACCTACTTACATAAATTAAATCATTTATCATTTATCATTGAAACGATCGATACTTGATAAGAGACCGAGTCATTGTTTTTCTCCAAGTCTTTGTTTATTAATTTATTTTTTATTTACGACGAGAGTTTACTTTGCCGAAACAGGTCTAGGGTGAGGAGCCAGATAAAGAGAGATACATGAGCCCACAGGAGAACTAGTGGCGAGCTGTTGGGCAGTAGCGACCCCACTGACCCTATCTGCCCGGGAGAAGTCTTCTTTCTTACCTCTGTCTTGCCTTCATTGACCAGCTGGAGTGAACACTGATGAGGAATAGAGCTTCCACCTCTTTCTTGCCTTTATTGGCCAGCTTGAGTGGAGATTCACAAGAGCAAACGTGCTCGGAGGAAGGAAGTATTGCAGTAAGATGCTGGTAACGATCTTGACCGTACTTCCGGGATTGTCTTGATAGCTGTGGAATATCTCTCTACTCCTCAAGCACCTCGGGAAGTATCCCCTTGTCGCTACGTTGCTATGTGCTAGCGACCGTTTTTGGGGGCACATTATTGAGCGTGCAAGTAACCCCCTGACATTTTATCCGTGTATTTGATTACATTGATCAGGCAGGGCACACATTCCTTCCATAGTTTTGGGTAAAAATCCACTATAGCCACTCAAACACATAGCCCAATATGTTTTGTTTCCATGTTCTGCAATAGTCCTGCACTAACCATGAGTTGTCCTTGGGTGCACTTGCATAGTGCATACAGGGAAAATCGTCGGTTGGTGCCTCAACACAAAAAAATATCTAAGGGGCCTCTGCGATCCGCCTTCCAAAGGTCCGGGACCTCAAGGTCCCGAGATATGTCAAAGAGATTAATAAATAAATAATTTAAATATGTTTTTGTTTTTAAATAAATATTTAAAAATGTAATTAATATGTACAAAAAAAAAGAATCGAAGAAATATTAAATAAAAAAAAACAGGCTACAATGGCCCGTAGTTATCTTACATATCTAAGCGCCATACGAACAAGCATAAATATAAAGTAAATACAAACTAGTGCTAATACATAAGGACTATGTTAGTAACCTTCTT
Source organism: Dryobotodes eremita (assembly GCA_917490735.1). Classification (NCBI taxonomy): domain Eukaryota; kingdom Metazoa; phylum Arthropoda; class Insecta; order Lepidoptera; family Noctuidae; genus Dryobotodes; species Dryobotodes eremita. The sequence goes on along the minus strand of OU823254.1, from coordinate 2,501,942 downwards.
TCTTATATCTATGACTCCAACCAATGTTGATAATACGGGAACCTGATTCATATTCGGAATTCAAGCCATCAAAGACGAATTGTGGGATTGCTATTAAGGCTGGTGACGTCAGCAAGACGTAATTTTAGCCCGTCCTCGCATACATTGGTATTTTGTCTACATTCATTGATCTTTTTCATGTATTATTTTAGTTAGCTAACAGAAATGTTACGTCTTTAATCATAAATAGCCAAATTAATTGTAAATGACTGTTTAAAAATGTTTCATAACAATATCAAATCAAATGTTTAATACCATCTCTAGGAATTAACTTAGTTCAGAAATAAATCCCTAGTAGATTGCAACCGACCTGTTGCTACGGTATCTATCAAAAACAAAAGCAAAAAAAAACACGTATACTGACGCACTTATGAAACGTCAGAAGCTAGGTGCACGGTTCTAATTGGTCGTTTCATATGGAGAAGAGCCGGCAAGAAACTCCACGGTTACTCTTTTAAAAATAAACGGCTTTTACAATGTTTTCAAATTACAGTGTTAATAGGCATGGGAGGACAGTGTAGGCCTATCAACAAGTAACAGGTACTCAACCAAAATGGAAACAGGTCTAAAAATCTACCGTCTACAAGTTAGGCCTAAGGTCTTATCATCCAGGTCTTATAATTATAAGGGCTTATCTATAAGTCTTATTCTTCTTTTCGTGTCCATGGTACTCTTCTTCGATGTTTTTATATTGATTGAGCCCAGTAGGTGGCCACACTGATCACAGTATAAGTGGCATTCTTTAAGTCTTCCGAAGTACAGGTGAACGGGCACTTAGGACATTCCAGCAAGGGCGGGTCTGATCAACAGCACCGCACTCGCCCGGGGTGTTGAATGGGTCAGTAATCCCCCACTTCGACGAATTGTGTCTGCAGCGGCCCACTTGGGTACGCAATTGATTGAGAGCTTTCCGTATAGGCCACTGCAGATCACGCCCGGGAGGCAAATGGTCTTCGGATTTAACGAAGTCGGGAAGGTGGTGAACTTCCCATCTCAATCAATTTGCTTCTCTCATCAGGTTGATTGTACTGGATGGCCCGCGTAAAGCGTAAGAAGTTCTTACAAATTTTAAGCCTACCCGGGGTATCTATAAGTACCTACTATTCTTTCTTCAGTTATTATTTCCAGGGTGTCTGATAGCCTGTGTAAGAGTGGCCGTGGATCTAATTAATTATGTTGTGTTTTTGGCTCGCTGTGCGCTTTGGTGTTTACTGCAAGTGCAGCAAGTAATTGTTATATAAATAAATAAAACGCGTGCGATCAGAGAGGCATATGTCCAGTAGAGGACCGGCTATAGGCTGACTTCTGACCTACAATCTGACTTCTATTCGCGTCTGTATGTTGGTTCTAGCAATACTTAACATAACTACAAATGCAACCTGCTCCTCGTAACCCAAATAAGAGCAAATGTACAGTAATTAATTAAATGTATATTAATAGCTGGAACAAAACGAACGTGACTCACATGGGCAAGGAAGGACGGGGTGTATATTATTGTATCACTGAAGGATGGCGGTTAATTGTGTGTTGTTGTATCGCGCGAACAGATTTAGTGTGAGGTGTACTTTATGCTTGTTAAGAAGTACCAGGAGTTAAGACGTCACTGACGATGGAATTTGAATGTGGGATTCTTTGGGATGTGAAAGAGATGGAACATTGTTTGTTAGTACAAATTTATATCAATAAACAAAAGACTAATGCTGTTGATGTGTGTTAACTATATGGTGGGATTATAAATTAGGCTCCTATCCTAAGAAAAGCATCTAAAAGCCTCGAATTATCAAACCGGTATTGTAACAGACAAAGCCGTAAAATTTGTTTGATGACGAAGGAGCTTAGATGTAACAAAAAATACACACTATAATCGAAATAGACTGTTGAAAACGTCACAGCTTTAAAAAAAAAACAAACGACTTCCAAAAAAAACACTAAAAAGAACGTGAAAAATAACTTTAATTTCGGAAGTCGGTATCTTTGGTTGTGTATTTTCGTTTTTGACCACCGGCTTCCGAAATTAAAGTAATTTTTCACGTTTTTGAGTGTTTTTTTTGGAAGTCGGATGTTTTTTTTTTGTAAAAAGTTTTTATTTTTCACTTTTTAGTTGTGGTACCTACCCCACACAAATTCGTATACCACCACTACTTGATATGTAAATAACAGTGATAGGAAATTATTAAAACATCATCAATAAAAATGAAGTGGAAAAAATACGCAGTCTTAAGGATAACTCAAAAACTATTGGTCAGAACTTGATCAAATTTAAATGGAACCACATGTGAAGTACGTGAACGTGTGATGTTCGTGTGTGTAGTATGTGTGTGTGTGTGTTTGTGCTTTCAAATAAAAAAAGAATCATCCCAATCGGTTCACCCAGAAAAAAGTTCTGAGCTAACACACATTAAAAAAAAAAAGTCGATATGAGAACCTCCTCCTTTTTTTGAAGTCGATTAAAAAACAAGAAAAATAGCCTAATAAAAACCAGTATAAAAATAAAAGTGCATTGCATCAAAACAAACAGTTGCGCAATGACTGCAGCTGTGGTGCTGTGGTAAGAAATAAAGTGTGTGTCATACGCATTACATTCGGCGCAGATATTTATGAGAACTTCGTAGTTGGTGGTCTGGTCTGGACGTTGCTGGAATGTTTGAATGAGAAATTATGTACTATTGCTGAGTGCATAGGTCTTAACTGAACTGAGTGACTCGCTGTTACATTGTCGGCTTGATGTTTCATTCATATATTCAATCATTCATAGGTGGTGGGTGTCTCCTGTGGGAACTGAGGGCCTAGACAAATGACATTCGCTTCGGAGCGATTCTTTTTCTACAATCGCTATCGCTTTCACTACTGTTTCCATCATACGAATCGAAAACTAGTGATAACGCTTGTCAAAAAGTGCCACTTGGCTACGCATCTCTATGGAAGTAATCGTTCGACGCTGTCGATTCGTTTCATAGAATCGCACGATGTTAACATTGTCTAGATAATTTCTATACGTTGCCCTATGATCACGTGACATTTCGATAGCTTGTGTCAACCCCATAACTATTTTAGCTTTTCTACTAGCATCATCGCTAATCGAATGTTACTTTGTCTAGGCCCTCTGGGCCTCCTGGCATGAAAACTGCCCATGTGCTATACAAATTAACGTCCTTATCACCATATATGGAGATTGGTGATTGCAGTATATTGTAACTAGCAGAAAAAAGGACGTGATCACTATTATCACATCAGCCTAGTGATCGCTATTATAACTATGTTTAATGGAGTCGGCTTTTACCGCCATCTGATGCAGGTAAATGTCAATCAGACAATGCCATAGCTTAGTGCCGCAAGACAACGTTTTGCTAAACCCTGAGTTTATGGAGCTTGCGTGATTTGAAGGTCGAAAGTTGCTGCCTTTTGTCTCGCTATCATCAGAAATGTGACCTACCTTACGCTACGAACTAAGTCCAAAAGATTCAATTAAATTCATTTTTATTTCAGATAAATTACAATATTTAGTTATAACCATCCATACATGTTTTATTTTTTAAATAATATAATAAGAATAAGAATACAAGAAATAGACATAACAATGCATTGTTGTGTGTTTACTTCCTGTATGAAAATATTGGATCAGGACCGCACTACTCGCACATGTAGTTTTGTCCAATGCTCCATAAAGGAGCAATCCACATCCATTCTCCCTGCAATAAGCTGCAGGAAGCTGTTGGGGCTGCCCCGTATGCGGCGCATCAGAGACGCTATTCTTTTGCGATGTATCGCTTGAAAGCCATCCACTTGAGCGTCTGCAAACATACCTGATGCGCTACAAAAGCGTAACAACCGCATCAACATCCTGGACGCATTATTGTATTGGACACTGTAACACACACAATAATGAATCATCCCATCTTATTCCCGGTTTGCAAAGTAAATTACCTGTTGTCTTTCTGAGTCGTATATATTACAGTCAATACCTCTTCGGTGCCAGATCTTACCTAATGTGTCTGTCAACACCCAATCAATCAGATCAGATATTTTTTATAGTTTCCAATCAGTGAATCACTGTAATTAAGTATCTTAACTTTCATTGTAATAATGAACCTGTAGCTGAATGATAAATGTAACGTGGCGGGTATGATAAATATATTGTTGTGTGTTCAAAAACCGTCACGTGTCTGGAATTTTGTAAATCTGTCAAGACTATCACAAAATTATCGGGTGGCAACTTTAAAAAAACTTACCAGATAATTTGAAGAAGAGATTAATCTCACGACCCTATTATTGGCTTCAGGGTGCGTTGATTTTAATAAACATCTAATTTCTGATACTATTGATATTAAAATAAATAAAAGATCCCTCCAAGTAGTTGACAACTATAAATATTTAGGATTGTGGTTAGATCAATCCCTACGATGGTCTAAACATATTAATGAGTTAAGAGACAAAGCTTCCAAATTTCTGAATGTGTTTAAAATACTAACTGGTCCAGGCTGGGGCATACACCCCGCTCATTTACGACGTTTATACATTGCTATCATACGCAGCAGAATAGATTATGCCAGTTTTTTATTTGATAATAGTTGTCAAACCCATTTAAATAAATTAACTAAAATTCAAAACCAATGTTTGCGGGTCATCGGTGGTTTTATTAAAAGTACAGCCATTCATGTGATGGAATGCGAACTCCATCTGCAGCCGTTACATGTTCGCAGATATTACTTAGCTAGTAAATTACTTTTGAAACTCAAATCTTTTGTAAATGGGGATACGTGTGAAATAGTTACCAAACTTAATATTTGTTGCCAAGGTACGTATTGGAGACGTAAAAAGAAACCACTTATAGCTCATATTTCTGAAACATTAAATAACATGTGCGTGTACTCCAGTAATGAATTAGGATCGTTTTCGCTTAACACGTGGATAAGCGGTGTGAACTTGTCTTGTACGATTAAACCACAAATTAAAGAGGTTACCGAAGCTAAGAAATCGTACAATCACTATCAACTTCGAATTATATGTAGTAAGAATTTTAGCACGAGCTATTCTGGATATTACAGGATTTATACGGATGGATCTAAAGTTCGAAATAATGTTGGAGCTGCGTTTTTTGACCCTCAAAGTAATACCTCCTTTAAGTTCAAGTTAAATTCAAACATTTCTGTCATGTATTCTGAGTTAATCGCTATCTTCGAAGCTATTTCATATCTTGAATCGGTAAATTTTCAACATTCCGTAATCTATACTGACTGTAAAAGCGCACTCCAACATTTGTCGACGTGTACAGGAAACTTTCGTGGTTATCCGGTGGCATACAAAATAATAGATTCTATTAGTAGATTAAGAGATAAAAACAAAAATATTGTTTTACAATGGGTACCTTCCCATATCGGCATTGAAGACAACGAAAAAGTTGATCAATTAGCTAAAGAAGCGTGCTTTGAGGGTGTTCCGGTGACGTATAAACCTTATTGGACAGATATTTTAGGTGTAGTTAGATCGAAATGTTACGAAATTTGGAAAGAATACTTCGACGAGAGGTCATTAACAAAGGGTATTTGGTATCGGACAATACAGCCAACTATTCAAAATTATCCTTGGTTTGATAAAGCCGATATGAGTAGACAAGAAATCGTGACAAGTTTGAGACTTCGTTCCGGACACATCCCATTGAATAGTTTTGCTGCATTGATGGGCAAAGTAACATCTCCAAACTGCACGGAATGCAATGTGGTCGAAGATGTTTTTCATATTATGGTGGAGTGTGTCCGGAACGGGGCGGAAAGATATTTGATTCGAGACCAATGTAATATAAATATTTGTGAATTTGGAGAATGCAATATTATTCTAGCTTTTCCAGCATCCAAAGCCGCTAGAATATTATATAAATTAGTTAACTTAGGGATTAAGCGTAGATGTTAAGTTATTCATGTAACAAAGGGTTCCTATGAGGGTGACATGTTCACTATGTGATCAAACCCTCTTTAATAAATAAAGATTAAAAAAAAAAAAAAAAAAAAAAAAAACTAATTTCTGCTCTGTTTCTATTTGCACCCAAGAACGAGTTGTCTGCTATAATTCTTTAGAAAAATAAATGACTTGTAGTTTTGACTGATTCAGGCTTCAGAAATTCGCGTGTACTATACGATACTACCAAATCCCATTTCCAGTGTGCAACATATTTTGTCTCAGTTTACTACTGAGAGCATCAAAACTAAATTATCTGACGTGTTATGACAGGGGACGGATTCTAATGAAAATATTGCTCACACGTGGGTCCTTTGCGATGATAACAACTTTGATTTTATGAGGTAGTCTAGTGAAGTTGGGAAAGATTTCTTAAGGTAGATCATTTAGTATATAGTAGGTACGTATTCAAGGATTCTGAATAAACATAGGTAGGTGGAATATTTAAATACCTACATACAAAAATATGTTGAGAAGCCTTTAAATATTGTATTTTAATCTTTTAAATACGTATCATAATCATAAAAAGTATGCTATTTTAAAACTATTATAGAAATGATTATAAATTGTAGATTGAAGAAGTTCTTAATTTTATTCATAACAGGTACATAAACAAAGGGAAAAACCGGCCAAGTGCGAGTCGGACTCGCGAACGCAGGGTTCCGTACCATTATCTATAAAAACGGCAAAAAAAATCATGTCTGTTTTATGAGAGCCCCTTGAATATTTATTTTATTTTGTTTTTTAGTATTTGTTGTTATAGCGGCAACAGAAATATATCATCTGTGAAAATTTCAACTGTCTAACTATCACGGTTCATGAGATACAACTTGGTGACAGACAGACGGACGGACAGCGGAGTCTTAGTAATAGGGTCCCGTTTTACCCTTTGGGTAAGGAACCCTAAAAAGGAAAACACTGTGTGGAAACTGGACCCTTTGTTGCATTGAATAAGGTAAGAGTAGGCCTCTTACCTAATTCAATGCAACTAAGGGTTGTATTTAGCAAAACATAAGTTTTCTTTGTGTGTTGCAATATTTTCGTGCTCGTTGAAGACACTACTTAATCCAGTTTTCCACACAGTGTTTTCCTTTTCCCTTTGTCTAAGTAAAATCCCTGTTATGACAAACTTTACAAAATTCTTAAATGACCAATGAAGAGATGACCAGTCCCTACTGACGGCATCCGTTCACGAACATGAACCTTGACAATTCAAAAGTGCATGTAATTGGTTTATTTGAAATAAATGCTTTAGTTTGCGTTTTAGTTTGAGTTCATGAAGCATCATGCAGTTATAAGTACAATAGGTGGAGTTCAAACTCAGCACGACCTCTCGTAAGCCAGATCAGCGACTAAGCCACTGATCTATTGCCACTTCATGACTTCTTCAACTAACTATTTAGATTAGACCGAAGAGGTGTGTCGTGGGCGGAGATTCACTGATTGTCATTAGTTTTAATCGTGCATCACCATCGAACGGCGCATGACATTATAATATGTGTGTTTATTTTTTATTGGCAACGATTTGCGAACGCTTTCTTTTGTTTTTCTAATCTTAACTCAGTTGGGAATCTGATATATCAGCTGATTGTCACGTTAAAGGTCTCTATGTAGTTTTCCAAGCATGTTTGAGTACGGTTTTGCTCGAAGTTTGACACAAACACAATGATTAGGTAATTTAGAATTATTAAAACAACAAGTGGCAGCCTGGAGTCTGGATTTGTGCCCGGTTGATGGCAATAGGCTCGCCCCCTATTACGTGGGACTTAAACATAACTGGCGAAATGTTGGTGCAGTATAGGTACACCTCTGCCTAACCCTTCAGGGAATACAGTCGTGATGCTTTGTGTAAAGCAGCTCCAAATTTTTCTCTCGTTGTAGAATGTGCATTCAAGACCTTCAAATATCTTTTGTATGATCGATATTATTGCTGGTTGAGTAGGTGTAGGTATTGCTATACCTGGCTTACAGCTGATCACAATATAATTATTCTTATAAACACATAGAATAATGCTGATTCCGCTGAACATAGCTAGTTAGTCTCTTTGACTGAAGTCTCATAAATACTTACTTTAAAATATTTGGGCCAATATCACGCTGAAAAAGTATGTTTTTTTTACATCGTAAGATGCATATCAACTGTCACATATTTTTACTAATTGCTAATAATAATTTGGGAACCACACAACATACATAATGAGTATGTATACATAAATAAATACATGTTTTACATTTTCTAATTGTTACCCCGTAGGAAAACCACTAAATGATTGCAAAATCCTATAAAGTATTAGTACATCAATTAATTTCCCGATTGGGAACGATTGAGCATAATACTCGAGTGTATTCAAGGCGTCGACGTACATTAGCAGGGTGAGAACGAAGAGTAACTACCTGGCTGGCAAGAGCGGGTCAATAATACCAGTTTAATATCGCAATTTGGTTTACATTGTCGATTGTTGAGCGTCATACCCGCGCAAAGTGTTAGCAGGTATTTCCATTTAATAATTAATATTCGAATAAATTATTTGTAATAAAAACCACGAGTAGTTTTTTTTTTGGTTGGGAAGTCATCATATAACTTCTCCCGCTCTAGACGGAGCGGAAGGGCGTGTCAGACTCTTACTGACTAAAACCCACACGTGTTCCTTCAGTTGCCTGTGTGCCGAATTCACGGTAACCCTTTCGGAAAAACCCGCGACCCCGGCAGGCATCGGCCCTAATGGACCCCGTCAATGTGTGCTGACATCTCTTTGAGGCGCGTCGAACACAACGCGCCGTCGAGCCTGGATTTGTGCCCGGTCACTGACACGCCTAAATGAGCAGTATTGGCCAAGTGGTAACCTCCCCGACTTACGTAAGATCAAACCTATCCGGGCACTATATTTAAAAAAAATATTACATCAACGCCGCTCTCAAAACGGTGAAGAAAAACATCGAGAGAAAACTGGCACGTCCTAGCAGAAAAAAAAAAACAAAGCCCTGTGTCATCCACCATCTTGCATTGAGCCCGCGTAGTGTATTATGGCCCACTCCCTTTCACGGAGAGTAAGTCTTTGTCCCAGCAGTGGGGACGTTGTTGGCTGATTATGCATTGACACGGCTCCTATTAGATGGGTCTTACACATGAAAGTCGTAAAATACCTCTTCGGGGATTACACGCGTGGTGTTCTCTTATGTTGTCGGCTGACATTTTGACCTCATACGACGGACGATGGTGCACGCATGCCTAAGTGTACCTATACGTTACTCTTCAGGGATTCCAGACTTCTTGTTTATGTTGATACTCTGTACATCTTCATATTTATTTGTATGATATCATGCATTATCACCTCTGAAAACTGAACGACTTCGTGGTTAACATAAAATACAGTGACCATTTGTATATTGTACAATCTCTCTTCCCGAAGAGATTATAAAAAAGCTGTTTATAAGGTAACAAATTGTGTAGCCGTAGACTAAACGAATAAATGCACGTTGGTTGCAGGTAACGGAAACTGGGACAGACAAACAAACTCGATTGATCTTATTATACTTTATTTGTTTAAGCTTATTTAGTAAACTGGGTCAATATGTTCCATATTTCTGTCAAAATATTTGTATTTTTAAATTTATGGTAGAAAAAGTGATTTGGCAAAACTTTCGCCCTACCTTGCACCACGATGGACTAGGTTGATTGAAACATATAATACCATGAGGCCTCTTGGAATAGCTTAATATTTTTGAATTCTCTTACCTAAATACTAATAACTCACATATTCCATGCTAATTCAACGCTACATCAAAGAAAATTATAATTATTGTACAATATTTATAACTTATTTATAACATAACCCATTAGGCAGATACACCTTTATATTTATTACATAAACATGTTCTCTTTTACTTTGAAATACATGACGTATCACATAAGCCAGTTAACGAAACTAGTACTAAGGGTTTTGTACAGTATTCGTTTTTGCGACGACATACAAACTTCTTATATCTCTACAAACATCTAAAGTTGTAGCAGCTGATATAGTGATAATATATAACGTGACATGGCTCGTGTATGAAAATCAGCCGTCAATCGTAGAATCCCAAGAGATGATTTTCCAAATATAATGACGTCTTTGATTACAATTCAAAACAATTAGCTGATTAAATTGCAACCCTCCCACCAGAATATGATCGGCCTATACACTTCCATTGCTGACCACGGGTCTCTCAATGTGGAAAAAAGGTGAAATGGTCACCGCTATATAAGTACTTAACGGACACCGTCGTTCGTTGAGCTCCTTAAGTCCTGATTTCCTGAGTCGAGCTGCACGAATACTAACAAATGCGTGCAGTGACTGGACAGGTCCACTCAATCTGTGTGGTTCTTTCCTCAAAAGACCATTTCAGATACCAATCTACATGGTCTTCACATGATCTGAACAAGATTATGTCTGGACTTCAAAAGAGACTGTGACCTCTGAGTTTGTTTCGGCCTTTCTTCTCAGAGTAGTCAGATAGGAAACGCCGACCTTATCTAGTTTAAAAAATATGATTGACGTGTAAAAGTGTTTGTACAAACCTGCTTACAGAAATAAAATCATTTATCATTTACCGAAGATATGGAATTCCCAACGTGCACTGATTGTTGTTCTGTGACCCAAAAGACTTAAAAAAAAATCCCAAGATTAGCATGTATGTACTCTTACTTTTTAATATTGTAACGCTTTAAATACTGTTTCCTTTATAACTTTTTGTAAATTATGAACTTTACCTGGCGTGTTTGGTCTCCTACACATTCCGTGCCTTAGTAGGAGTGTGTCGGACAGAGGGCAGACGCACAGACCTTGTAGCTGTAATTTTGTGAAATAGGCTTTTACTGCAGTTATCAACATTACTATTATTGTTGCTAGTCATGTTGTGCGATTACGCTTTGGGTGATAATGAGGTCGAAACCTATAATGTGAACCTAGTGATAAACTGCGATTGTCACCTGTTGTAATTACCTTGTGAATAAACAAAATAAAATAATTAAATTAGCACAACTTGATGTACAGACTGACTTGAAAGCTCAAATTCGTCTCGAGATGACACGAGTTAAGCAAAAGTAGCTCCTGTTGTAGTGAGAAAATGAGCAAGTCAGCTAGATTACTGTCGTATTGACTGGGTAAGTTGCGCTTGACATACCTACCTACTATAGTCGATATTGTCAGTTGTTAGTAATACATACCCAATCAATTACGAACCCGCGGCTTCGCCCGCGTGAATATCAGAAAATACCCACGGGAACTTACTACCGGGATTAAAAGTACCCTCAATACTCAATACTCAATCATTTATTTGCATTCCACAATCCCCCTCAACCCTTCGTGTTAATCCAGGTTATAAACTATCTGTGTCAAATTGTATTCCAATCCGTTCTGCGATTTTTGCGTCAATCCGAAACATACATCCGGACAAACAGACAAACGCAAAAAATTAAAAAACCTATATTTTCGGTAACAGACTCGTTCCCATACCTCGTAGCAACAACTTTTTTTTTCAAAAATATTCAGTGTATAGTTTTGACTTCGTTACTAGTTTACTATGATAGATAGATTCTAAAACATAAATCTCATCTGACAACTATAAACATTACCTACTGGGACTCTTAGGCTGCACCATCCCACTGTTGGACAAAGGCCTCTCCATACCTCTTCATACAATATCTTTTGTTTATTATTTGGCGACAAACGCTACTCAAAACACACTATCGTTGATTACCTATTGTGCGTAACATCGATTTAATTGTTCAAACTATGGCTCAGTAAATAACTAGAATATTAAATTAATATAAAAAATGTGGTGGAATATTTGGCGATAGCATAAAGTGGGTATGAATCTTTCAAATAGAATGACCGCTTGTATTCTGACCTTAGTATTCAGTAACACTTTTCTGATACTTTCTTTCCTAATAATCATGTAATTACACCTCCAAATGGTAGTAACGTGGTACTAAAGAATTTAGTAAACAAGATATCTTCATTGTCATCATCTTCTTCTCCATAGCAGCCCGTTTTGCTACCTAAACGTAGAACACCTTTCTCAATCATGGCAAATCTTATCCAGAAAATTGGAACATACTCATAGGTGAATCCATATCGTAAATGAATGAATACAAATCAGATTTTGTCATGATGAGTTCCTCTTTGATGTAGGTATTCGTCAACGGACAAACTATTGAGAAAAACATTTTGTCAAATCCGGATATGAGTGCACAAGCTGTGTAACACAGATTTGATGACGGTACGATGACATTAAGCTCATACAGAATAGATGTCACTGAAATATTTTTGTACTAAAATATGTGCTATAATATGCCTAATAAACAATAATTATGATGACATATAACCAAAATAACTGCAAAAGAAAACTGCAGAATCTACACAAAAGTCAATGACACGGTAACGAGAAATATTTTATTTTATTGAATCTAATTAAAATAACGACAAACCATTGAACCCAATCATCAATACAGTTACCTTCCCTATCAAACGTGTAAACTCTCCAATGTTTATATTGAACGGTACTTAAACACAGTATATACCATACGTCTGTTTTCAATTACCGCTCCATCCACCGGTCATCTGCTGGAACGCTGTTCGATAAACATAAAAACATTCATTAACAAAAATCAATAATTTATTTGAATATTTTTTCTGAAGCCGGCAGCGGGAAGCGCACCGTAGCGCGTTGCCGCCCAAGTGAAAGCTAAGCTCGTCTGAAAGTGTAGCTGAAGCCCAGGCTGGCATCCGCCTAAAATGGGGTGATCGCGCGCGGTGGTATCGTATTGCGCGTATAAAAAGCAGCGGAGCACCCCGCCGCCGGTCAGAACGGCTTCTAACGTGAGTAACGACGCACGCCCCGCGTGGTGCGACTATTAGTGGAGTGCATACCGAGTGGCCTCGCGAGTGCCTCAGTGCAAGGAGCTGCTAGTGACGTAGCAGGACGACAGCTGATCTATCGCGTGCATTGGATTGATTGTGTTCACTTGTTCAGTGGTCTCCGTGCTGTGTGCAGGTCGGTTTGTGTTCACTCGACACCTTTGGAGTATTGAGGGTATATTGAAATTCAGTGCAATTATTTGTTATTTGAAATGAATTTTATGATACCGTATCGATTTGTTGTTAATTGACCAGCCATAGAATTTTAAAAACTTTTTGAAATTAATTACCAGATAAATTAAACATTTCTTAGTTTGAAGTGATTAATTGATTTTGATAAACAGTTTGTTGTCCTGAATGTAATGAATTATTTGGATACACAATGTTTTGATCTTAAAGTTTATTAAGAAAGTAATTAACTAATTGATGTAGAAGCTATCTTGTAAATAACATTGACGCAAAACAGGGTCGATGATATTGACAGAAGTGATTAACTGAAAACAGAAATCAATCAATCAATCGAATGTCATAATCGATAAAAACAACGCAATCGATATCAATGATCCAACAGGTGTTGTGAACAGTGACCCATCAGCTATCACCATAAAAGACAATAAACAATCCACTGACGGATAAATCGGTTGGCGTGCCTCCAGGCTCGCATACCTCTGTGACGTAATATCCGCGAAGGGCCGTACGGTGTAAGCTAATAAAAAACGCAAGCATTAAATTCGGCGTTACGCAAACTAGCGAGCTGGCACCGTTCCCGCGCAGGCACTACTCGGGTTACAGCCACAAATAGCCGCACGCGCCTCTCGGCCGCTTTATCTCCGTCGATAAAGTCGTGTCGGTTCACTAACGTGCCGGGTGTGTTACAGGAAGGCTCCAGGGCAACGTTCTCGTGTCTCGACTAGCCCAAAAGTCTCGTTAGCCCTCCGAAAATGCCGAAGCCAGTAGTCCAAGAGGGCGAGGACCCCGATCCGACTCCGTACCTGTTCGTTTCTCTGGAACAGAAGCGTATCGACCAGAGCAAGCCGTACGATGGCAAAAAGGCATGCTGGGTGCCTGACGAAAAGGAGGGCTTCTTGCAGGGCGAGATCAAGGCCACCAAGGGTGAGCTGGTGACCGTCAACCTGCCAGGTGGCGAGGTAATTATACAGTTTTGCATATCCTTGTAGACTTAGAATATGGAGCTGATGCATTCTAAAGTGCAACTCAGATCCGCGAAATAAATTATTTCGGAATATGGGTTAGGTTCGCAGAATGATGAATAAGATATACTTTTAATAGTTATCAATACTTAACTTTAAGTAAACATGATTATGACGTAACACCTTCTTAGTTTTTTTTTTCGTTGAAAGTTAGAAAGTTTTGTTTAGATAAACATGGTTTTCTTAACTTTTCCGGCAAGGGCCATTAAAGATAAACAAACATGAATCATTATCAAAGAGGAAGGCTTCAGTCTTTTTTATGTATTAATGATTAACTAAACATTACATTAAATGAGCAGGAAAAGACGATAAAAAAGGAACTTCTATCACAAGTAAACCCGCCGAAATTCGAGAAAGTCGAGGACATGGCTGACTTGACTTATCTTAACGATGCTGCAGTACTTCACAATCTGCGACAACGATACTATGCAAAACTCATATATGTAAGTAGGCGCTCCTGGCGCCTTTACCATTACTTTATTCTAATGTAATTATTTATCCCACAGACCAAAGACTTCAAGAAAGATCTTGTTGCTCAAGTCAACCCACCTAAGTACGAGAAAGCCGAGGACATGTCCAACTTGACATACCTCAACGACGCTTCTGTTTTGTATAACTTGAAGCAGAGATATTACCATAAACTCATTTACGTAAGTCTAGGGAGCGGTCAGGAGTTCCGGCCTTGCAGTGTGCATGCACCTCACCTCTCCTATCTTTCATCACAGTAGACACATTTCTCGATAGTATTGGATTGATACCAAGTTTTAAAGTGCGATAGATGTCCATGAACGGCGCAATTAATCTTGGATTGATGTCTCAATTTGGTATATAAATAGCAGTAGAGACATGCCAGCTGATGCTATTTTAGTACATTTTATTTAGCATCTCGATATTTCTGTCCCGATAGAAAAGTTTCTCTCTCGTTGGACGCTATTATTTTGGCGTCCGAACTCATGACTGCTAATTATTGCAGAAATGATAAATGATTTCCGTAATAATTATAAGTAAAAAATAGTAATTACAATATTTATAAACATAGCTTAGTTAAGAATCACTTTGAAGTGTTCTAACTGTAAAGTTATACACATGAGACTAAAATATAAAGATTACTGTAAGAAAAAAACTGCCGAAGCTTCCCAAAATAGATTGTTTGTAAATTAATTTCGGTAGCTTCCGCTATAGCTTTACAAACTTTATTCCTATCTGCAATAGGGTTCTTTATCGTAGTAAATGTGTCTACAAAGCCAAATCTTGACCCATTTTGTAACTAAAAACTTCCTGGGCCGTTCTTGTTTACAAGTCGGTGCAAAAGGACTCGACAGCGTCCGGAGGATCTTCTTATATTTGTTTTCCTACATTTTTAGCATCTCTTTTCTTAGAATTAAGAACGTTGTTGTCTAGAATAGTGTTGTGTTGTGTTTTAACTTCCGCGTCGCTGACGTTGGGAGTGGTTCTATCTTTCTTCACGTGGAGCGAAAAGGTATCATTACTATACCCTCGCTCTGCACTTTTTCCATTATTTGTTTTACAGGACTCAGTGACGTCCCTTTAACGAAACGTGTTAGCTTTAGAAATAGCAGGATTCTCTATAAAAATACTTTCGTTTTACACGAACGTGTCTTATTAATATGAATATTGTGAAATATAAAATCTATAGAGAATCCTGCGTTTTTTTTTCAAGGTTTTATTTTTCAAGAACTGAGACGTAAAGTACTTGGACAGTACCCGTCTCTGTTTTGGTGTTTTCTTTAGATTTAGCTTTATTTTTACTTTTTATAACCATGTGTCATGAACTATCTTTCCTGGTTTTATATTCTGCACCTACATTTTCCTAAAGTTGTATACCTACTTTTCCTAACGTTAATTTATTATTCCATTATTTGTAAACTAGAACATTGTTTCTGTTTACTGTTGCCAGAATTCCAATTCAGTAATTGTTTTACCCTTTTCACCGAGTAACAATTGCAGAAATGTAAACTTTACATTGTGTCCAAAAACTCCTATTTAAAATTCCTCTTGGAGAATTATTTCTCTTGAAATCACTCTTTTTGTTACCATAATTTTCCCACTCTCCCGTATCACCGTGCAAAAATGTTATTGTCCCAATATGTCCCAAAACCTTTCTAAAACGTATATTTTGGAGAATTCTCATTTACCCCTTTTACTCCCTTATCTTTCCCGATGTTCCTTATCACCAACCTCAGCCGCATCACTTTCACCTCCATTATCAGCAGCATATCTAATCTTCTCATAATCACCACAGACGTACTCGGGTCTCTTCTGTGTGGCTATCAACCCCTACAAGAGATACCCCGTGTACACCACACGATGCGCCAGGCTGTACCGTGGCAAGCGTCGTTCGGAGGTGCCCCCCCACATCTTCGCCATTTCCGATGGTGCCTACGTCAACATGTTGACCAACCACGAGAATCAATCTATGTTGATTACGTAAGTTTGTTATTACCTATATAACTTCTCCGATGAAAGTCCCCATTTATAAATTTTTGGAAAAATGCGATATTAAAAAGAGAAAAAAGATTAACTTAAACAAAAGATAAAAAGCAAAAATATCAAAATAATGAAACCTAAAAACGAGGGTAAATGTCAGGGGCGTTATTTTTCCAAACTAAACCTTCTACCACAAAATGTTTCTTTCGCCACGGCCACTAAGAAAAAAAACCCTCTAAACCAACAGCGGTGAGTCTGGTGCCGGAAAGACTGAGAACACGAAGAAGGTAATTGCGTACTTCGCCACCGTCGGTGCCTCCCAGAAGAAGGACCCCAGCGCTGAGAAGAAGGGCTCCCTTGAAGACCAGGTCGTACAAACTAACCCTGTGCTTGAAGCCTTCGGTAACGCCAAGACCGTCCGTAACGACAACTCTTCTCGTTTCGTAAGTATACCAAACTGTATACTTTTCTTAAAGAACAATCGTAAAAGAACCTTTAGAGTTAAGAAAAAAAAAGATAAAAGTTTCCTTACTATTGATTACTTATTAACATCTAAAACTATCCCTTTGCACATTTTTTTCATATTGTTTTTGTTTTAAACTAAAACCTTTCTTCTTCCTCACCCAGGGTAAATTCATCCGTATTCACTTCGGAGCCTCCGGTAAACTGGCTGGAGCTGATATCGAGACCTGTAAGTATTTCTCACACTTTGGACCCTTGAGCCATTTTGTACGTTAGTCCTTATGTTCTTGGTCCTAATGTTCTTGTTTTTGCCAGATCTGCTCGAGAAGGCCCGTGTCATCTCCCAGCAGACCCTTGAGCGTTCTTACCACATCTTCTACCAGATGATGTCTGGCTCCGTGCCAGGACTTAAGGGTGCGTATGGACTCTGGTTTGAGTCAAAGTCTTTTAGGGTCACGGGACTTTCTTGTTGGCTACAAAACTTTCATACTTGACTACAAAATTTTGTTTTTGTTGAATTCTATCGTCAATAATAATTTATTTACGAATTTCGTAATGAGCAAGAAAATAATACAATGTTTTATAATAACACCGAAGTGAAGGTCCCATGACACTACAATTTCAAACTTATTATGAATAGGAAAAACACTTACATATTTCAAAATTAATTTATCTGATTATTATTTGTCTAATTGGCTATTATTTCCTCACTATCAAGATCAGAAATTATTACAATTCTACTATATTATCCTAGTTTCGATGTTAGGATGTGTTAATTTTATTCCCCTATTCCATTTAGCAAAGCCTAGGTCAGCAACACATACAATTACACATTTCGACCAAAAAACCATTGGATGAACAACGTGTGCATACTGTTCATGTTGTGATCATTAATGTATTTTATTTGAAATTTAGACATGTGTTTGCTGTCAAACGACGTATATGACTATAACATCGTATCGCAAGGAAAAACTACCATCCCCAACGTAGATGATGGCGAGGAGTGTCTGTTGACCGACGTAAGTCCGGCCTCTGTATAGCAGAAGGTCGTTAGAGCGTGCCCTGTGTGATGCCGGCCACCGGCTCGCATATAACCGACTGGTGGCCCGGCGTATCTCTCCTCTATACTACTACGAGATACCTACCTCTAGTTTTTAGTTTAAGTTCCAACCAAACTCTGAGACTGTGGAGTGACCCTTCCTACCTTTAGTTTGAGACACCTTTCACTCATGACTATGATTGGTGTCATTTTTAGAAATCTGTTTACTATCCAACAACGTCAATGACTACAACATCGTGTCGCAAGGCAAGACTAGTATTCCTGGCGTTGACGACGGCGAGGAAATGAGGCTTACTGATGTGAGTCCAGAGCTTGACTACTGGCTCCACTCATTCTATCCTTACTATCGTGTTCATCTATCGCAGTGCTGCTTGCTTTGCTTACTTCTGAGTCGGCGCTCGGTTTTCGCATGTGTATGTCAGGTATTTTGGTGTTTACAGAAATAACGATGTTAAGCAACCGCATCTCGGACTATCCCCTCATAAGTCAAGGGAAGACACGAATACCTGGGATCAACGACGCGGAAGAGTGCGATCTCACGATCGTAAGTCTTGAACCTGCGCAAGGAGCGTGCGTCTTGATGCAGATATCCGTGTATTGGGTCCGATTTCGGATGACTATATCGATTCCACAACGAAAGGCATAATACACTTCTAGCATATTGGCTGGCTATGAATGTCCATCCCTGTGTGCAACACTAAAGATGGATGTCCATATACGTCACCCAGAAGTTTCATCTTGAGAAAACTATTGTCTTCTAGTGTCTTACGTTGGGTGGTCGACTGTCGGTCATGGTTACAACATTTCTGACATACACATGCTCCCTGCAAGAGTTCAAAAGGCTTTATGCACAGGTTTTTATTGATCACGGTGACACCATACCCGATCCAGCACAAGCACAACCACACGAACTAATATGTTTAAATACACGACAGGGACGATTAGGTTTTCGACAGCATTTTCAGGCAAACTTTCATAGGTTTTGGTGGTTATTACTGGTTTTTAATAGTTATTTTATTATCTAATCGGCAGAAATGTGTCAGTTGTCCAACGACATTTACGATTACCATAGCGTCTCCCAGGGTAAGATTACTATCCCCAACATTGATGACGGAGAAGAATCACTGTTAACGGACGTAAGTGGAATGAGAATTGAAAAAAGTGATCCCATTGATGTAGTCAAAAGACGCACAAGAAATCTGTATAATATATTACAGAGTCGAATGTACCATTAACATTGACGCTAATGGAAAATTTCCGTAGTTTATGAAACCGTAAAAATTGTTACACCATTCCGATCCTCTACACTTTAGAGCTACACAATAATGTGTATCAAAATTTGTATAGTATATCCGTCCCTCTGTATACCTACGAAAAAAAACAAAATTGGTATCCTGTGCACCAACTCCTGTACTACGAACAATTACTCGTACCAGAAATGCCTAATATTGCTAACGCTTCCCTTTTACTTTACTAAAATGTCTAATATGGTAAGTACTTCCTAGAATTAAGCTGTTCTTTCTTTTAACTATTTTCTAATGTTATTCGGCCCCTTTATTTGCAACTTAAACTTAACTTAATGTGTAACTAGCTTCACAGTAAAAGAAAAATTAACTTATCTGTAAATTCTATCACAAAATTTATATTTCTGTAACCTTTTCTTTTTCCGACCTCAATATTTCTTTCTTCCTGTCAGCCTACAAACGTTCTGCTGAACAAGGGCTATCCCTTACCGTATACTAATGTGTATTTTGTAATATAGCAAGCCATGGACGTCCTTGGTTTCACCCAAGAGGAGAAGGACAACGTATACAAGATCACTGCCGCTGTCATGCACATGGGTCGCATGCAGTTCAAGCAGAGGGGTCGCGAGGAACAGGCTGAGGCCGACGGCACTGAGGTCAGTATTTAATAAGTTTTATTAGTTGAGAATCTTATATTTTGATTGTATTGGTGACAAAAATCGACGATACAATTTCTCTATAGTAATCATTTATAAAAAACTAAAGATCATTATCCTATAATTATCGCATATCTAACGTTATTTACTCTCTCTCTTTACAGGATGGTGAAAAGGTTGCCAAGCTTCTCGGTGTTGAGATGATGGACCTGTACAAGAACTTGTTGAAGCCCCGCATCAAGGTCGGAAACGAGTTCGTCACCCAGGGTCGTAACAAGGACCAGGTCACCAACTCCGTCGGTGCTCTCTGCAAGGGCATGTTCGATCGTCTCTTCAAGTGGCTCGTGAAGAAGTGTAACGAGACCCTAGACACCAAGCAGAAGAGGCAGCACTTCATCGGTGTGCTGGATATTGCTGGTTTCGAGATCTTCGACGTGAGTATCATTACTTAAGCCGGCCTCAAAGGCTAAGGCTATTGGAAAAAAAAATCTTATAGATGATAATAATAAGTAGTAGATTTAGTTTAGTAGTAAGAAAAAAAAGAAATGAAAATCAATCATTTCGTATGATATTAATCCAAATTTATTTCTTAGTTCAATGGGTTTGAACAACTTTGCATTAACTTCACAAACGAAAAACTCCAACAATTCTTCAACCATCACATGTTTGTATTGGAGCAAGAGGAGTATACTAGGGAAGGCATTCACTGGGAGTTCATTGACTTTGGAATGGACTTGCTCGCCTGCATAGATCTTATTGAAAAGGTATACCGAGTGTGCAGCATCTCGGTTTGGCTATTTGTTATCTATTTTGTGTTCAGTTTTCAGCTATAGGCTCGCTCATGTATTATAGAGCGTATTATAATAATCAAATGCTTTAAAGTGTGTGTGTGTAACCCCCTTCATGATGTTATCAAAAGTACAACGGTTTCGAGCAACTCTGCATTAACTTCACCAATGAGAAGCTGCAGCAGTTCTTTAACCACCACATGTTCGTACTCGAACAAGAAGAGTACAAGAAGGAGGGTATCAACTGGGCGTTCATCGATTTCGGAATGGACTTGCTCGCTTGTATCGATCTTATCGAAAAGGTAATAGTCGACGTGTCTCGTCGTAGCCCGTCGGCGCAGGAAGCAACTTGACGGGATATCGTGTAAAATTAACATGCCAAGCCATGCGGGACTGGCTTGGTCGTAGTTCACTTAACTCAGGTCTATCACGTCATCCTATAACTGCGGAATGAGATCCGTAGCATATATATCCAAACCCCCAAACTTAACCCTCCACATTACTTATCTCCCTGCAGTTCAACGGTTTTGAACAACTCTGCATTAACTTCACCAACGAGAAACTTCAGCAGTTCTTTAACCATCACATGTTCGTTCTGGAACAAGAAGAGTACCAGCGTGAAGGCATCGAATGGACATTTATTGACTTTGGCATGGATCTGCAAAATTGCATTGACCTTATTGAAAAGGTAGTTGGCGTCAACGCAACAGTAAAAGCTTGCTCACGCCACAGGGGTCCTCGAATAGCGTGATGTTACTCGAGTGACCTCGCCAATGCTGTTTGCTCTTTGTGATTTTTCTGTGTGATTTCTTCTGTGTGTCTTTATCTTTTTTAGTATAATAAAATAATATTACATTTCTAAAATCTTTAGGAACACGCAACACACTACTCCTAAACATAATCAGTTAACTAATAACAGTATTCCGATCGTTTTTTCCATGACGCTCCGCGATCCAGATGAACGGGTTTAATCAGCTCTGTGTAAACTTTACCAACGAAAAATTGCAACAGTACTTTAACCATTTCATGTTCGTCCTAGAACAAGAGGAATATGAAAGAGAAGGAATCCAATGGACCTTCATAGATTTTGGTATGGACCTCCAAGCGACAATAGAGTTAATAGAGAAGGTATTGAGATTATCAGTGCATAGCTTGAGGTAGTAGGGCCGCGAGAGCTTCAAGCTGAGCCATCGCCTGCAAGTGCAAACTGCTGGCTGACCCCGCGTGCCACGGTATCACTAGGCAGAGATATGACAGTATCCGCTTGTACCACACGCAAACAATATGCAAGCGAAGCTAGTGCAAAACTTATAAAATATTTTAATTTGCATCTAGCTACCGAGTCCCAAGTAAAATAAATACACCGCTCTCAGGATCGCACGCGAAACGTAGTTAATTTTGTAATATTCTCTAATTAATAAAAAAAATGAATGCACAGCTCGAACGATCTAATTTATTTAGTAAGTTTTTACATAATTAATTTGCCTGGGTACTATTATGTCATTATTTTTAATCTGCACAAATGTTTGTACAAAACATTGAGGTAGAGCTTTTTAGCACAATACACATTTACACGATATTTAATTCACTATCATAAATTCATAACTTTCTTATTATTAAGAACTTGCGAGTTGCATGCTGCTTACTACTATAGTTTTATCTCTAGTTTAAAGCTTCAATGTCTCATTAAATATTTTCTTTCTGCTTATGTAGTATTTTTTTTTAAATGGTCTTTCTAAGTATTCAGAGAATTGATTTAAATACTGTTTAATGTATTTTGTATAATAATGCACCCTTTTTTCCCCCATAAAGTTACAGACATGAGACATTTCTTCGCATCACCCGCGCCTCCTTCGTGTTCTAATCTCTTTGGTACGTTTACAGCCCATGGGTATCCTCTCCATCCTTGAGGAAGAGTCTATGTTCCCCAAAGCCACCGACCTTACCTTCGTTGAGAAGTTGAACAACAACCACTTGGGCAAGTCTCCTCCTTACCTGAAGCCGAAGCCCCCCAAGCCCGGTTGCCAGGCCGCTCACTTCGCCATTGGCCATTATGCCGGTAACGTAAGTATCTAAACTGCATACTACTTCGACTACATCATCATCTTGGGGACCTATATTGTCCCTTGTTTTCTGAGCTAACTTCTTCAATTTAACCTATAACAGGTCGGCTACAACATCACTGGATGGCTTGAGAAGAACAAGGACCCCCTCAACGACACTGTCGTTGACCAGTTCAAGAAGGGACAGAACAAGTTGCTTATTGAGATCTTTGCTGACCATCCTGGTCAGTCTGGTGGTGCCGATGCTGGTGGTGGCAAGGGTATGTATCATTTCGACACTTGACTTTAATGAAATATTTGAATCAAATACTATAATGATGAATACTTTAGGTTACAATAATCGTATTGAAGGCGACAGGTATCATGAGCTCGATCATACATCACCACCATACAAGTCTACACATCTATATTATCACCCATCAGAACTTCACACCGATACCAACACCAAGATTTATACTTCAAAACTTGGTCCATTTCATACTTTCTATACAGCATCTATCTAGAACGAACACTGACTACAAACGTCAGCGGTTAGTTCTGCAGCTTTTACTTTATTCTGACACATGTTTTCAATATAAAATAGGAGCTGGTGGCAAGCGCGCTAAGGGTTCTGCCTTCCAGACTGTATCATCGCTCTACAGGGTAAACCGGAACATACAATCACCGCGATTTGCTTCTGTGACTCCTACGTGGCTTTACTGTCTTCGTCTATCTACACGCTTAAGGCTGGCTCCCGTTCTATGGAATCATTCACGAAATTATATAAGTTAATTTGTAAGATTTTGGTTTATTGATTTCAGGACGATAGGGCCAGCTTTGCACGCTATCACTGTAATCATGTCTCTGTCCATGTCTATATAAACACAGCTCATGTATATGCCGTCCCGCAGGTGTCTTGTCTACGAGTATTGTAGTGTCCTAAGTGACGTCATTGTGATTGTCCTGGTACTAATAGTTGCTTGTTAATGTACGTCCATAGGCGGTCGCGGTAAGAAGGGCGGTGGTTTCGCTACTGTCTCCTCCGCTTACAAGGTTTTTAAATGTTTCAAATTATTTAGTTGAACTTGTGTTTTTTTTGTTTTTTTTTATCACCACCGAGGCAAAAGCAACTACTTGGGTGTAGATCTGCTTCGGATTTTGATTTTATTGTAGTTCGATACCTGGATTGACTGAAAGGTAATTTAGAATCACCTCATTACCAAACCCACATGTATTGTATTGTATAATACATGTACGGTATGTATAATTCACCATCATCCATTGTAGACACAATCTACGTACTAAAGTGTCTTAAATGTAATTCGTTGTTGCAAAGTAGTTACTGAAAAAACGTTACTATGCTACATTTGCTACTGAATGTAAAACTAATAATTTTGTTGTGTTTTTTCATGTTTTAACCTAAATGTGTGATTTTATGTTTATGCACTTTTCCATCAAAATATACTTCTGGTTGCGTTACATTTAAGTGTCGCTTCACTGCTTTAAAGATAATTTCTGAAGACAGACGACAGAAATGATCTTCATCAAGCTTACAAGAAAAATCTTTCTTGCAATTTTTGAGTGCAAGATCGTTTGTTGTGCAACTCTAAGCAGTAGCAGTATCATGATTTCTAATAAGTGTTATATCTACAGGAACAACTTAACAACCTGATGACCACCCTGAAGTCTACCCAGCCTCACTTCGTACGTTGTATCATCCCCAACGAGTTGAAGCAGGCCGGTGAGTACTTTACTTGATTTCTTTAATTTTTACATCTGTTGGACATTTTCTCCAAGAAAATAATTATAGTTCGATAAAATGTTCAGCATAATTTCTAGATTCACGTTCACCGTACTTGAAATTTTCTCCATGTTTCGTACAAAAATGTAATCTTTGTCTTGAGCGGTATGTGTAACTTTGTCCCGCAGGTCTCATCGACTCTCACCTTGTGATGCACCAGCTGACCTGTAACGGTGTGCTTGAAGGAATCCGTATTTGCCGTAAAGGTTTCCCCAACAGGATGGTCTACCCCGACTTCAAGCTCCGGTAAGATTCCAACCTCGAGGATACCAACCACATCTATTTCAGTCTTAAGTGCCCATTCGGCAGATATTTATGGTATCTCCAGTCATCAAATAACTTTATTTTATTTTCATATATGAGATTAAATTTATGAAGACACGCACATAATTTGGGTTGGCGAGTCTAAACAAATTCTTTAGACTCTGGTATATTCGACACGATTTTATTCTGGTACTGCAGCTGACTGGCGGTTGACGTCATCAGGCATTCGTGCAGGCGTGACTAATAACATCTAAAATTATTTTGATGAGTCTCCACTCACTCGCACCTTTATATTTTTGATCAAGGTGCGAAGTTATATTAATACTGAAGCCACTCATGTTTTATGATGATGAACTAAATGAACTTGTTATTTAATGAACAGCTACATGATTCTTGCACCAGTCGCCATGACAGCAGAAAAAGATCCTAAAGAGGCCGCTAGGAAGTGTTTGGAGGAAGTGGGTCTCGACCCTGAAAGCTATCGTATTGGCCACACAAAGGCAAGGCAGAGATTGATACCATCTTAGAATGGAGATAGCATGTGATAGTTTATAGATTTTTGAAAATCTATAAGAAACTAGATTTTGTTTTTAGATCCTATACCTATACATGGTTTGCCTCCTGCCGAGTATGTATCATACCTAGTTGTTTTGAATGGTATGCACCCGTAGAAATCACCTGTAATCTAGATGTTGTCATCTAGTCATACAAACCCTTTTACCCCGACTTTAAGAATTTTCCAAAACGTTAACGCTGTTTTGGAAAGTTCTGATTTACCCTTTGATCCGCCCCCGTTGCCCCGGAAGATACCAAGGACGTTGTATCTATGTATTGGTATACTCATGAACATATTATCAGTACACTCCCTCATCGTGTGTCCATATATTTTGATAATGTAGCTACAAGATCCTGGCCCCTCAAGCTGTGGAAAAGGAATCCGATCCTAAGAAAATCGCTCAAGTCATCCTGGAGGCGACTGCCTTAGACGTCGAGTCCTACCGTCTGGGTCACACCAAGGCATGTCTTTATACCCTGAAAGTAGTTAGCTATTTGAGACAAGCGGTCCAAAACCCCCGAACACCCGGACCGCGACGCTTAAATGTGCTTTGTCGAATTCAGCACCTCATGAGACTGGTGTCATAATTTGACCTTAAACCTGTTTGTGTTCACCCTGGGAGTCCAAGCTACTTAGACTCCTGTTTGTGTTACCCTATCCTTCCTTACCTCACACGTACATAATAAACACTGTTATCATATTGTATGTACTCCTATAACGCAGATACAAAATTCTGTGCCCGAACCTCATCAAAGAACCAATTACACCTGAGATTGCTACTAAGAAAATTCTCGAGCATACCGGATTGGATTCGGAGTCTTTCAGGCTCGGAAAGACGAAGGTATAACTCAAGCATGCCACGCACAGCCTACACGAAACTAATTTTCCCTCTATATCCTCATTGCATGACGCAGTAACTAAAATAACCCTATCTTTCTGTTCTATCGGTCTGTTTTTGTGCCACTTTACTGTTTTAGTGAATTCTTCGTTGATGACTCATATGAGAAAGTGACTAACACAAAATTTTTTCTTTTTCTTTTTTTATTTCGACTAAAATGAATTTCATAATTTGAAATGTTTCAAGCACCCTATGAGGTAAATTCAATATTGTAATATGCAATTAAATCAATGTCTGTATATATTGCTTTTTCCACACCATGACGTCCCCTAACACTTGCCATGTACGAGCAGGTATTCTTCCGCGCCGGTGTCCTGGGTCAGATGGAAGAGTTGCGTGACGACAGGCTTTCCAAGATCGTGTCGTGGCTCCAGGCCTACATCCGTGGTTACCTGTCCCGTAAGGAGTTCAAGAAGCTGCAGGAACAGAGGTAGGCATACATGACGTTGACTTTTGGACATAGCGCCATATTTGGAAGTGCGCGACATTTTATAATGATAATTTTTCCAAAGGTTGGCTCTCCAAGTTGTCCAGCGCAACTTGCGCAAGTACCTGCAACTCCGCACCTGGCCCTGGTGGAAGCTGTGGCAGAAGGTCAAGCCCCTCCTCAACGTCACCCGCGCCGAGGATGAGCTCGCGGTAAGCATCCATCATCGTTATTAATTAGATCGTACACTCTGACCCACTATACACGGATATAGGACGCGTGAATCAAGGTACTACAAATAGCTCGGACCGCGCCCACCTGGCGGTTACGCGACACCGCAGCAGGTGCTGCGGCCATTTCTGGATCCGCGCCCCCTCCGCGCGCCTTTTATCCAAACTCACAATGTTGAGCGCGTGGGCGATGTTCCACCCGCTGGAAAACTCCAGCGCCGCTCAGTATCGGAGTGGTCGGCGGCGCGCGCACCACCTACCCAACCCTATACTTACGAACGACCGAACACATTTGCATTCCTATTTATTTATTTATTGATGTTTTAATTAATAATTAATTAATAAACAATGGCGGCCGCGGTTCAATTATCGGAATGGAACGGGGAAACTAAAGGTGTCAACGATTTACAGAAACTTGAGGAGAAGGCCCAGAAGGCCCAAGAGGCTTTCGAGAAGGAAGAGAAGCTCCGCAAGGAGCTGGAGGGCCTCAACGCCAAGCTGCTTGAGGAGAAGACCGCTCTGCTGGCCTCCATCGAAGGCAAGGAGGGTAACCTGTCCGAAATACAGGAGCGCGCTGCTAAGCTCAACGCGCAGAAGGCCGACCTCGAGCTGCAACTCAGGGTGAGTACTTCACATTTACATTATTGCTAATAGAAACAAGTGCATTTATCGTTAATTAAAATAAGATGTAGACAAATGGTTATTAGAAATTTTGTATTTGGAACTGAAATAGCAACTAGAATTTAGGTCGTAAAGAGTTGACGGGATGAAAGTCTACAGCTAATTAATCTCATTAAAATAAGTGAAGTTTCCTGCGATCGATAAACATCACTCAGTGTTACAAACCAAATATGTAGAGTTATACAGTGTAGCGAGTTACCTCACTGCTGGTATGCTTGACGCGACTCTTTAAATAAACGCCAGGTTTGTTTACACGGGAAATAGTTCGAACATGTTTAAATAACTGCACGTCTGCACCCTACAGGATTTTATTGCGAAACTTTAATTGCTTCATTCTTAGAAGTGTTAATTGAAAAGAAGCAGATGCGTGCGCTAATACTTATTTTAAATAAAAGCCGATTTACAGAACTGACTCGAACATTTTATATTGTAGGACACCCAGGACCGCCTTACTCAGGAGGAAGATGCCCGCAACCAGCTCTTCCAGGGTAAGAAGAAGTTGGAACAGGAAGTCTCCGGCCTGAAGAAGGATGTTGAGGACTTGGAACTTTCCGTCCAGAAGTCCGAGCAGGACAAGGCCACCAAGGACCACCAGATCCGCAACTTGAACGACGAGATCGCCCACCAGGACGAACTCATCAACAAGTTGAACAAGGAGAAGAAGCTCCAGGGAGAGTCTACCCAGAAGACCTCCGAGGAGCTCCAAGCCGCCGAGGACAAGGTCAACCACCTCAACAAGGTCAAGCAGAAGCTCGAGCAGACCCTCGACGAGCTTGAGGACTCTCTGGAGCGCGAGAAGAAGCTGCGCGCCGACGTTGAGAAGCAGAGGAGGAAGGTGGAGGGCGACCTCAAGCTCACGCAAGAGGCCGTCGCCGACCTCGAGCGCAACAAGAAGGAGCTCGAGCAGACCGTGCAGCGCAAGGACAAGGAAATCTCGTCCCTCACCGCCAAGCTCGAGGACGAGCAGTCCCTTGTCAGCAAGAACCAGAAACAGATCAAGGAACTGCAAGCCCGCATCGAAGAGCTCGAGGAGGAGGTCGAATCCGAACGCCAGGCTCGCGCTAAGGCCGAGAAGCAGCGTGCCGACCTCGCCCGCGAGCTCGAAGAGCTGGGTGAGCGCCTTGAGGAAGCCGGTGGCGCCACCTCCGCTCAGATCGAGCTCAACAAGAAGCGCGAGGCTGAGCTCAGCAAGCTGCGTCGCGACCTCGAGGAGGCCAACATCCAGCACGAGTCCACCCTCGCCAACCTCCGCAAGAAGCACAACGATGCCGTCTCGGAGATGGGTGAGCAGCTCGACCAACTCAACAAGCTCAAGGCCAAGTGAGTATATTTTTACATTAAAAATAGCCAATAAAATAAACGTGATGTATCAACGCCTACGCGTGACTCATCAAAATCGGTCGACGGATACATGTGGGATTGATAGATTTATGTCCGAATTAAATATAGAGATTACATTTACTGAATTATAATGCAACATCCAGGGCTGAGCATGACCGCGCGTCTTGCTACAACGAGCTTAACAACACTCGCGCGGCTGTCGATCAAGTAGCGAGAGAGAAGGTAACATGTCGTCCGTAGAGGCATGTGTACCGCCTGGGGTGAACCTTGCATGGAACCTTACGACCCACATTACACATCACATGGCATTGTGATACGATCGATATTTCTCTATTCATTCCTCGACTGTGTTAGACGATTGTTGGCATTATACTAAAATGTTTTGTCATTATTTATCTATCCAGGGCTGAGAAAGAGCGCTCTCAGTACTTTAGCGAAGTCAATGACCTTCGTGCCGGACTCGACCATGTGTCCAACGAAAAGGTACAAAGGATGAAAAGAAAATTTTGTTGGCCTTTACTATTACAGGGCTTCGCTTTGCAGCTTATTAAATCTAAGGAGAATAAATGTCGAAACACCACACATGAAAACACATAATCCATTCCATGAATAAATATAGTAACAATAAACTAATAATTTCATTTTATTAGGTGTAGCATGGAAGCTAAAACCGCCTCGACGTTTGAGTGACCTCCCTTATATTACAATAACATCCCAAAAAATAAAAAATAACAGTGCATGGATTTATTAATAAATAGATTTTAATGAAAAAAAAAAAGTTTGAATTACTTGAATAATATTAATTGGTTTGAAATGTTACTAGGCCAATAAGAAATTGGTTTACACAGTTGGACAAATACTAATAACTTATTAACAACAAGTCATTTTGATATTGATAACAAATAAAGAATCGTTCAAAAGTTTTTTTACTTTTACAAATGAACTAACTTGCAACATCATCAATACATGCATTCTAAAACACACTTATCCTCCAGGCTGCCCAAGAGAAGATCGTTAAGCAGCTGCAGCACCAGCTCAACGAGGTCCAGAGCAAGGCCGATGAGGGCAACCGCACCCTCAACGACCTGGATGCCGCCAAGAAGAAGCTGTCCATTGAGAACTCCGACCTGCTCCGCCAACTGGAGGAGGCCGAGTCCCAGGTGTCTCAGCTGTCCAAGATCAAGGTGTCCCTCACAACCCAGCTCGAGGACACCAAGAGGCTCGCCGACGAGGAGGCCAGGGTATGTACTCATCCTAAAGAACCCTCCACTTATTCAAAATTTTATTTGAACAATGACTAAACGAATATTTATATCCACAGGAACGCGCCACCCTTCTTGGCAAGTTCCGCAACCTCGAGCACGACCTGGACAACATCCGCGAACAGGTCGAGGAGGAGGCCGAAGGCAAGGCTGATCTTCAACGCCAGCTTTCCAAGGCCAACGCTGAGGCCCAGATCTGGCGCTCCAAGTACGAGTCTGAGGGCGTCGCCCGCTCTGAGGAACTTGAGGAGGCCAAGCGCAAGCTCCAGGCCCGCCTCGCCGAGGCAGAGGAGACCATTGAGTCCCTCAACCAGAAGGTCGTCGCTCTCGAGAAGACCAAGCAGCGCCTCTCCACCGAGGTTGAGGACCTGCAGCTCGAGGTCGACCGCGCCACCGCCATCGCCAATGCTGCCGAGAAGAAACAGAAGGCCTTCGACAAGATCATCGGAGAATGGAAGCTCAAGGTCGATGACCTCGCAGCCGAGCTCGACGCCAGCCAGAAGGAGTGCCGCAACTACTCTACCGAACTGTTCCGCCTCAAGGGTGCCTACGAAGAAGGCCAGGAACAACTCGAGGCTGTCCGCCGCGAGAACAAGAACCTCGCCGACGAAGTCAAGGATCTGCTTGACCAGATCGGCGAAGGTGGCCGCAACATCCACGAGATCGAGAAGGCCAGGAAGCGTCTCGAGGCCGAGAAGGACGAGCTCCAGGCCGCCCTCGAGGAGGCTGAGTCTGCCCTCGAACAGGAGGAGAACAAGGTCCTCCGCGCTCAGCTTGAGCTGTCCCAGGTCAGGCAGGAGATCGACAGGCGCATCCAAGAGAAGGAGGAGGAGTTCGAAAACACCCGCAAGAACCACCAGCGCGCTCTCGACTCCATGCAGGCTTCCCTCGAAGCCGAGGCTAAGGGCAAGGCTGAGGCCCTGCGCATGAAGAAGAAGCTTGAGGCTGACATCAACGAGCTCGAGATCGCTCTTGACCACGCCAACAAGGCTAACGCTGAGGCCCAGAAGAACATCAAGCGCTACCAGGCCCAGATCAAGGACCTCCAGACCGCCCTGGAAGAGGAACAGCGCGCCCGCGACGATGCCCGCGAACAGTGCGGCATCGCCGAGCGTCGCGCCAACGCCCTCCAGAACGAGCTCGAGGAGTCCCGCACACTGCTGGAACAGGCCGACCGCGCCCGCCGCCAGGCCGAGCAGGAACTTGGCGACGCTCACGAACAGCTCAACGAGCTGTCCGCCCAGAGCGCCTCCCTGTCCGCCGCCAAGAGGAAACTCGAATCCGAGCTGCAGACCCTGCACTCCGACCTCGACGAGCTCCTCAACGAGGCTAAGAACTCCGAGGAGAAGGCCAAGAAGGCCATGATTGACGCCGCCCGTCTCGCCGACGAGCTGCGCGCCGAACAGGACCACGCCCAGACCCAGGAGAAACTCCGCAAGGCTCTCGAACAACAGATCAAGGAACTGCAAGTCAGGCTGGATGAGGCTGAAGCCAACGCCCTTAAGGGAGGCAAGAAGGCCATCCAGAAGCTCGAACAGAGGGTCAGGGAGCTCGAGAACGAGCTTGACGGTGAACAGAGGAGACACGCCGACGCCCAGAAGAACCTGCGCAAGTCCGAGAGGCGCATCAAGGAGCTCACCTTCCAGGCCGAAGAGGACCGCAAGAACCACGAGCGCATGCAAGACCTGGTCGACAAACTGCAACAGAAGATCAAGACCTACAAGAGGCAGATCGAGGAGGCTGAAGAAATCGCCGCCCTCAACTTGGCTAAGTTCCGCAAGGCACAGCAGGAGTTGGAGGAGGCCGAAGAAAGGGCAGACCTTGCCGAGCAGGCCATCAGCAAATTCCGTGGCAAGGGACGCGCAGGTTCCGCCGCGAGAGGAGTCAGTCCGGCGGTGAGTTTCCTTCACTAAGTCTTTACCGAACCGTCAATACTTATTCGAGATACTAAGCATCATTCTCTGATTCAGGCGTCCGTTAAAGGGCGTCCCTAATTCAGCACTGGAGATTAATATGTAAGTTGGCAATATATTGCACGCCACATACAGCACTATGAGCAGTGCAGCCCCTTGATGTAGAGTTAGTACCTGTGGAACTTTTCCCTATATACCATACATAATTATATATTTTATTATACTCTTGCATCTATAATTCCTAGGCATGTACGAGCAGCCACGTCCCGCATGTCGTTTATTTTCACTGGTGATTGAGTAAGATATTAATGTATGTTTTCATCCGCAGCCCCAGCGCTCGCGTCCCGGCTTCGCTGACGGTTTCGGCACCTTCCCACCTAGGTTCGACCTGGCGCCCGAAGATTTCTAAACGTTCCACTACAGAAAAAAAACGGACTGTACAGATTTTTCGTTGAAATGTAACTAATTTTTTTTATACATAGCAGTTGAAAGTTACGAATGCGTGAAACGAAAAACTGTAAAAAAAAAATTGTAAGCCAAACAAAAAAAATATACACTTTAGTGATCTAATCTTTTTACCAAAGGCTATTTTGTAACTTGTTGATATTTATTTATATTATTTATTACCGTGGAGTATGTATCGAGAGTGCGAGGCCCCGAGAAACGCGCGCGAGCCGTGCGTGCGCTTGCTCGTTCGAGACACGCCCCCCACCCCCTCACCGCCGCCTGCGCGCGCGCCTTTCTCGCTTGCCTCATTTTGACATCTAATAAAGCGATATCGTTGTCATAAAATACTATTACTCGACTTTTATTTTTATCAATCCCCAATATATTATTAATACTACTACACAATAATATAATCTTAATCTATAGGCAGATTGTATGGTTCATCATTATACTTACGGTGCCGTCCGTTTGCATACTGTCGTCGCTATGTATAATGCCTAAGACAAAATGTAAAACGCCTAGACTTTAGTAAAAGTCCTTGAAACCCAACTGATGATTCAAACGCCGTATACATAATGCCTAGGCAAATTGATATAACTAGTTCTATACACACACAAATAATTAGGTGACATACATGACACATGAAATAATTCAGACAACACGAAACTTTCATCACTTCACTGAATAATATTTCCAAAGAAATGAACACTATTTCGTAAGATATGTTGATGCTTGATAGTATGCATAAGTAACTACGCACACTCGTAGTAACATATTACGCATACTCACATTTAAAAAACATACAATTCTGGGTTGCCGACCATAAGTTCACACAAAATACTGGCTGCACCATGGAGTAATTCAGAGAGTATTTATTAATGTAAGACTCAGATGTAGTTGCTTTGCTTGGGAATCAAACTCGACAATATTTCGGGCCCAGCCATAGTGAAACTAGATACTCCTTGTAGCAAAAATAAATACTCAAGGAGTGCACACTTGTTTCGGTCGACATAATTCGGCGGCAAAATATTATAAATTAGTCTTTGTCGCCCTGCTGTGCCAAAGCACACTAACGCAAACAAATGTGCCCCTTACGAAGGTTAAAACTTAAACGGGAAAACCCAAGAAATCCCTTGGATATAAAAAGACACCCGAACACTTAATCATTTATTTCGCAAAACAAAAATCTCGTTGCTGTCTTAAAATAACAGTATCTTACATCTATTTTAACAACTCGAGGAACTGGGTTTTGTCAGTAATTTTCGGAACTGACATCCTTAAATACAAAATTAATTATTGTGAAATAAGCAGATGATTAAGATCACACATAGTCACTTCATCTTCAAGATTTATAACATAATTTATCACCTTCGTAATTAATGGAACATCGTCAAGTAGACAGTGTTGCTGAATTAGATGACATTTTATATAATTATTGTCATGACTGCATCAGATTAATTCATCACAGATGCCATATAAACATTCACACTCGCCAACTAAAACAAACGGTTGAAAAAGAAAAGAAAATCTAAGCAAAATTCATGCGTGACAACTTCACAATGTATTGATGATTCTGTGTTGAATCGGAATTCATAACAAACATCTTATTTCCAACAACTCTATCTCTTCATTATACAATTAATGCTCGGTTTTCTAAAGTCTATAAACGTATCAGTATGCTGACTAATAGTATTAACAGGTGAACAGATTCTAATAGTGTTAACAGGTGAACAGATTCTAATAGTATTAACAGGTGAATAGATTCTAGTCCTTACTACGTGCTGCTTGGAATAGGAATAACAAATCTATTAAACTTATGCTTGGATATTGAATAATATCTCAGTGTAAATATGTATTACTAATAACGACCAGAACGTTATAGGAATTGGGCCTAAATTAAATTGTACCTTCTTAAATACTGCTGTCGGTAGCAACGTCAATAATTTAACACTTCCATTTTCACTTAAAACTTAATTCACACTTTTAATAACTAAAAAGACCCCCAAAATTTTAACATAGGTGCCGCGCTATTTGTGGACGGCTCATTCTCTACGGGCACGTAAGACATATTGCAGAAGTCTAGGTTAGCGTCGGTGAAAGGCTTGAATTTTTCCTGGAACTCATGCCACATGCAGCCCTCCAAGGGGCAAATAGGGGTCTCCCTCTCGTTGATGAAGAGTTGGACACGGTAGGTCTGGCTGCTGGGCTCGCCATCGAGTTCTCCGCACCTGGAAGAATTAAGATGTACGACGTGAGTATTTCTTCAAACCATCGTCTCTGATCAGAGACGATGAGACCGGTAAAAGGATTGGTACTGTTTATCCTAATAACATATTTGGAATACTATATCACAACGAGGCCGTATGAAGAACGATTGACAATCTAAATAAAATATGACTAGCAAATAACAAGACATCATAAATATTTACACAGGAATGCGATATTATTAGACTTTTACTAGCTGTGCCCCGCGGTTTCACCCAGTATATTTCATACCACTGCAGTATGAAATATACTTTACGACCTATTCTCAGACCAACCAAATATACACGAAAAAAATCATAAAAATCTGTCAAGCTGTTTCGGAGGAGTTCGATAACAAACACTGTGACACGAGATTTTTATATATTAGATAGTACTCGTAAAACAGGGGTAAAGATAAGTGGATAAAGAAGAACACTTTGATAATAAATATCAACTCTTCAATGAGTGACAAGCTCGTGCGTAGATATCGGAAATCAATAGATACGGTACATATGTAACAGCTGATAAAGAACTCGAAAATGATATAGTTCATTGGATCAATGATAACACAGTTAAGGTAAATGTCAATATGTCTGCGTGATACATTAATCCTTGCAATTGCCTATAATAATGCGTTCAAATTAATCCTAGATAATTTACATTTAATGCTACTTGGATACTTTTTATTGAGCGACAATATAAATATGAGTATTAATCATATTTCGGTGGTTACTGAATAAAAAGTAAGTACCTAATTATTCCGACGGTGAAGTTTTTGCCGAAAAATTAATAATGGGTAATAAACGAAGACTGTCTAAAAATAGACGGTAGTAATGATATAAATGGACAATGACCTGAACATCTGCTTACAAAGGTATACGAGTGATATTTTAAATGTTACAGAGAATTTCACTCATTTGATAAATACATATATACTTCACTATCTACCTAAAGTCTACAAATTTTACCTGTTAAGTACAGCAATAATGTTGACAGAGAACGCTCCAATGTAGCTGGTCCTCCACACCCTTTGAGGGTCCATGGTCAAGGCCTGCAGAGGAGGATCTTCCGTGTACAGGCCCAGGGCGCAGAACACCATCTCCATCATGGTGTCGTGGGTAAAGTGGGCGCTCACCTTCCTGCCTCCACCCTCGACAAATGCCATGAAGTTATCGTATAGGTCCTTCATGGGTAAGCGGCCAAGATTCTCGTTCACCTGAAAGTTGAGTATATTTTTTTTAATAAATTGTTCAATATGTCGAATACCAGTTACCAAATTATAAGTTTCTAATCGCCTATTTTCGAATTATCTTTACTCAACAGCAAGTTTATTAATTAATTAAAAGAGTATTCATGGAGTTTCTGGGCTGTTCCTCTCGAGCAACGGGCAACCAGCTTCAACTTTCTGACTAACTGACCGACTCCTTGACAATTCAAAAATGCCTGTAAATGGTTTAATTGAAATAAATGCTTTGATTTTAGTTAAAATCAATTGCTCATGTTAACGAACAGATAGCAACCATTTATTTGAGACATCATCCGGCTAAACATTATCATTGAGTAACGAGTTCATGATTGCATATGTAACGTCGAGGTAAGCGTCATCGTCAGACACATCACCTCTTTACATCAAGAGAGATTACGGCTAGTTGCGATGCCGTCCAATATAAAATCCATTCCATATATCCAACTGAACTCACCCAAGACCCATGTCCATTCCTGTAATAATGCCTGACGTCATCATAATACTCCAAAACGAGGAGTTCCTCGTCAGTGAAGGCGGCGCACCATGGGGACTTGTGGTCGGGTTCCCAGGAGCGGAAGAACCGACACATCTCATAGATGGAGAAGACCATGGACGCGTTCAGCTTGGTCGTGATGCCTAGACGGTCCTGGACTGCGTTTTGGACCTATGAAAGGAATGGAAAGGGATGTTTTAAGTACGGTCGATTGAGCACAAAATTAAGAAAAGGAAGTTTTCGTACCACTGTGCACTGTACAATATTTAACGCTACATATTATTTTTAACGTTTCTTGTATCCCCACTCCCTGTAATTTTTTACTTTATTTTTATTATTCCTATTACGGTTCCAAAGATACAACCCTATGATAGACGGACGGACAGCGGAGTCATAGTAATAAGGATCCTATTGTCAGCCTTTGGGTACGTAACCCTAAAAACAATTTTACAATAGTCAACGGCAAAAGATCTATGGTTATCAGTTTTTGCAGACCTATTAAAGGAAATTGCTATGTTTACAAATATACTTAGCTTTTTATTTTGCAATATTGAACATAGGAACATAACAATTTTGTAAATCATGAATTAATTGATTTTCCCCGCGTCCTAACCAAAGCGAACGGTCGCGCGATACACTATCCTCGAATAATATTTCACACATATGTTTGAAACCGAAAAACCGGAAGGCCAGGTCCTGAAGACGTGTTCGGGTTCGCCGAACAAAATGAACGTGACGGTAACGTGTTCGCGCCTTTTGCTTTGGTTAGGAGGCGGCCAGATACATTTTTGGTTTCTAGAGAAATACTATTTAAATACTTACAGCAACATACTCCGGAGTAGCAAAATATGTGTCCAGTTGATGAGCCAGCGTTTGTCCAGCTTTCACTTCCTGCTGATACCGATCACAGTTCTCATACGGCTGAAAAAAGATAAGAATTAATTAGTGAAGAAGATATTTACGAAAAATATTTGGCACCTCTCCCAGTTCAATGTCCTGTGCTAAAAATAGGTTTAATGAACTCTAAAAATATATTAATATGAACTTTCTCTAGATAGTATCAGAACCATTTTATGACTGGTTTCAACAGCGATGTCCCGTAGTAATAATAATTTATACACTATTCTATTTAAATTCCCGTTTTCATGTATATCGACGGTGTAGTATAATTATCTAATAACTAAAAAAACATGATTTTACAGGGGACGAAAAAAACGTTTCGTTTCAATAGTTTTTAATATTTGAATCAAAAAGATACTTACTTATACAAAACAAATTGTGGGAATCGCTTGTGATGGTGATAATGATGTCATACCTAATGTATTTACAAATCCGAAGTATTTCATATTTTACCTACGAATATGCAATAAAGTAAAAATCGCTAAAATGTTAGTTACTATATATTGATACTTCACGCGTCGATATGTAATTCACATTACAATTTGCCAGATAAATGAAAACAAATTCGGTATCTATTTTATGTGATACAATATCTTA
Organism: Dryobotodes eremita; assembly: GCA_917490735.1. Taxonomy (NCBI): domain Eukaryota; kingdom Metazoa; phylum Arthropoda; class Insecta; order Lepidoptera; family Noctuidae; genus Dryobotodes; species Dryobotodes eremita. The sequence continues at coordinate 2,463,841 of OU823254.1, read as the reverse complement.
AACCAGAAATAACAGTTTAAAAAAGGAAACCATGGAATTTAGACTGTAGTCTAGTTTTAGGTGGTCTTTCCACTAAGTTCCGGGTTTTTACTGCAAACACCAGTAATTTGTATAAACAAAGGGCAATCAGGTCAGGTTTTACTATATGGATCACATTTTATTCTTCCAAACTCACCCTAATAACATCATCCCTCAGCCTTGATTCCTCCACAGTTACATTTAAGTTGGTACCATCAGTGAACCCATGCATAAACGCCACAGAGCTGGTGATAGTCCTCTGCTCATTAGTGGGCCTGAAGTAGAACTTATCAGCCTGGCCGAAGAGTAGGTGAGGGTACTTCTCCCGGATCCTCTTGCCGATGTCATAGAGTTCATTGTATCCGGTCCCTGTGAGGTAAGATGTCGACACGTCCATGGTGTCGTTCCATTTGAAGTTTCTGAAGTCTTCGATGTCCTATAATGATATAATTTATGTATTATTTCATTTCAACTGATTCTTGAGGTAATAAACTATACAATCATGTATTAAGAGGAGATTCAGTTGTAAATTTTTCTTATTTTTTATAATCATGTTTTGCAGTCCCTACCTAAAGTTGACTGCGAGGATTTTGATCAGAAGTTAGAATATTTGACAAAACCTTTCAAAGTCTTCCTCGAAAGTTGTAAAGGGTTCAAAGCTTTTTTCTCTTCCAATTATTAGGAACCATTCAATTAAAGACAAGATACTGTCAAGTACTACCAGAGTTCATAAGATTAAAAAGGCAGTCATGGGAACTGTCGACAGAAGTGAAAACCCCAAAATGTACACAGGCCGCTGCGCGTCGCCAGTCTGGCGTAACACGCCCCATTAGCGTGTCGGTGACGTTAGCTTGTCGGTCATGCCAACCCATAAGTTTTGCCCCTACCAAAAATTGCTTAACGTGGCTAAAGAAGTATTCACTTCAAAAAAAATATAGCAACCTGAGCGCAAAGTTTGCTGGTGCCAGTATTCCAGCTGTTGACGATCTCGTCCTTCAAAAGTGCAACCTCCTTCATGTCAAGAGTGACGCTGGTGCCAGGGTTCCTGTTGCCGTGGCGGTTGAGCGTCCATATTGATACCGCTTGGCAATCTGGAGAAAAGATGAGAGTGTTAGCTTAGTTTTAGTTACAAGAAAAAGAAACCCTGGCCACATAATGATAATAAAGTCAAAGTAATTTATTTGCATTAAATTTGGTACAAAAGATGGTTGGTACACAATATAGAGACGACATTACGAAATGCGACAACAGATGAAAACACAAGCAATATGCATAAGAGTATTTCGGCAATTTCAAATAAATTCTAACATCAAAATGAAATTGTTTTTTTTTTTCGGACAAACTAAGTAGTAGTAATGGGCAGATTATGGATTTTGTCGTTCAGCCGCATAGCTTAGTGACTAAATCATTGGATATAATATTTGATTGAATTTTAGTCTACAGACTGGGAACCTCAAATTAGTTATACGCAGTTTAATTTATGGTCGTTTCCACCTTGTATATGTTGTCGTCCAATCGTAGAAATGGTCATATTGTGATCTGCCTGGCCATTTCACGATACGCCGCCATTTCATGATTTGACCATCTAACATCGTCATATCGTTCAACGGTCAGTGTTTGACGATTTGCCCAGCGAGGCTTGGGCATATCCACCCAAATACGCGTAAAAATCATAATCCTGTATTTGCTGCTACGCAGTCGGGTAATAATACCTATTCGACCTTTTCCTACTCGAATAATTCCCATTTTAGGGTCCTAAAATGACTAAATAGCCAAGTAACTGTGACCAACTTGGATGTAGAGCTCGCCGGCCGCTGCTGCAGCACCGCTCGGTCCGCTCGCTCGGCTCGCGCGCTTTTGGTCACAGTTCTATTCAACCGAATGGCACTCCGACGAAATGGGTTAATTTGGTCGGAGTGCCACTAGCAGCGTGAAATGCAACTACTTTGCGATATGCCCAGTGTTCAGCTGGGAATATCGATAAATGTGTTGCTTTCGTCGATCCGCTCGACTTTCGATTAGGCTCATCGTAATACAACCGGCCAAATCATGAAATGGCGGCGTATCATGAAATGGTTAGGCAGGTCATAATATAGCCATTTCTACGATCGGACCACAACATATTATACAGGGTGACAGGAACATCGACGCACAACCTGTTACCATGGATTCAGCACATGATTTTGAAACCACTGCGATGAAATTTTTCGTCAGTTATTAAAAAAAATTGCTGTTCCATCCATTTAGACCGAGTAGGTATTGCTCTTTTCTATGAAACATCAGATGTTTGATAACCAACGAAAAATTTGTACGCTTTGTCTAGAATCATGTACCTACTGAATGTATGGTTACAGTTTGCCTGACGATATCTCTGCCACCCTGTATAATAAAACTGAAAAGTTTGTTTGTTTGAACGCGTATTGAAATTTGGGCAGAACAAGGTTTGTCGGCTCAGTTAGTTTACAATAAATTTACAAACCCCTATACGGTATAGTAGGCAATAAAAATGGTAAAAATCGATTTACAATGTACAGGATGGCAGCCCTGAATATTGTTAGTGCAGAGACTCATTTCGCCAGAAATTAGCACGCAAATTAAAAGAAAAAGGAACAAAAAAACAAAGAAGAAACAAAGAACAACTTCAATAATTGATCATCAGTACCCTGACATCATCGTTCTGTCACAGGGCATAACGTTTGATCCTATTGTTTGGCTACTAATGAACAATCGTTTTCGAGTTACAATACTCAATATACAACATCTCGTCTATTTCATTACTATATTTATTCAATGCAATCAATCCACTCTAACATGGAATTAGATAAAACACTTTTTATCGCTTTCATCATCACCGTCGGTTCTAAGCAGAGGGGTTTCAAAGACCGCATACCTTCACTAAAACACTATCACACTATTTTATATACAACGTACAAAAATTATTTATTGATATAAAAGAAGTTGTACAACAGATGATAGAATTATCTGCCTCCTGCCCCTGCAGTCTCGACATTAGACAGTGACAAAAATCGGTCGCTAAGACGTATCTTCGTCAAATTCCTTTAAAAGATTTTCAACTTTATTTAGAAAGCGGAAGGTTGAAAACCTATTAAAGAAATTTTACATCGATTGGACTTAATTTTTTCATTTTTTTTTGCCGAGACTGCAGGGCCTGCGCTAGGTATAACTGTGTTGCAGGAGCCAGTGTCCACCCGAAATAAAAAGACATTATAACAACAGAAAAAAATGAAACGAAAGAAACATTACACTTTAAAGAAAGAAACAAACCAATTTTTTTTTATTCTGGTACAGCTCAGACTCTGGGCTGCTACAAAAAAATCGCCAATTCTATAACGAGTGGCGATTTTTTTTAGAATAGTTCAACATGACAACCAGAAAACTACGTCTAACAAGCAAATAAAAACAAAAGATGGGTAATTTTTCAAAAAAACTTTAGTATGCGTGATAACTAACTGTTTTTTAATGTATGCAAAATAAGTGTGTTTTTTTCGCGTCATAATTTTGTCATTTTCCACTTTGCTAACGCTTGACAAACACCGGTAACCGTCAATCTGTGGTTAGAGTATTTATATTAAACTAGTTTTTGCCCACGGATTCGCTCCCGTGAAGTTCGGAAATTATCCCACGGGAACGTACTACTGGGATAAAATGTATCTTAAAGTATGTCCTAACCCCGGTCATGGTCTACGTGTGTGCCAAATTTCATCGAAATCCGTTCAGACGTTCAGGCGCGAAAAGGTAACACACAGACAAAGTTACTTCCACATTTAAAATGTTAGTATGGATTGTTTATATTCTTATGTAAAAACTTTTATATGGTTTTAAATGAGGTACTTAAGCACTTATTTTTTTTTTAGTTTTTATCGTAGTAGAAATAAGTACCTTCCGTCAGTTGATCTTCCGTCTAAAACTACCCGAAATCTATATGTAGGAAAACGTTTTCTTGTGATTAAAAAAACAATGTAATCAAACATTTACTCGATCACTAGAAAAATTATGTGCGTCAGTGACACAGGCATATAAAGCCTTGTCCACACCTTGTAATGACAATATTTTTGTCGAACACTTTAATTAAGACACAAGTCAAAAAAAAAATGCAAAAATGACGGAACTTCCATCCAAACTTTCGCCCCCCTATTTATCCCCTTTAGGAAATAAATTTATCCTTTCTTAGTGCCTACATAGGCTATGCGTAGTCTGTCAGTTAATTAAAGATTTTTATTAACTAGAAGATATGTATCTTCTAATTAATAAATAAGCAGCGGTAAACAAAAAATCCACCAACTCGAACTGGGCCCGCGTGGTGGATTGTGGCCCACTCCCTCTCACAGAAAGTGGAGGCCTGTGTCCTAGCGGTGGGAATATTATAGGCTGACTATGCTAAACAAGAAATTAAGTAGGTACTTATTCAGCAGTTTTGGGCTGGGTCAGGTGGGTATTATAGCTGAGCTGTCTGCCCAGGAAGCGTTGAACGAATAATAGAGAATCTTTTAATATAACGATCCGTACCTATCTTAACACACACAGTTTAAAGCAAATGTTGTACAGTGCAATTGAACTAGTAGTCTAACTTTCAAAGAACTCGACCTATCAACTGTCACTTGAAAAGTACGGCTTGCATAGAAAACTAATTAGAGAATTAATAACGTTGTTTTTTCTCTATATTTAACTGAGTCTTGGTTTTGCTAAATCTATAGAAGTCATAATGCTACTGTTTCTTTTATTAGAACTGACAGTAAATATGTCACAAAATGGCGCAAGCTCATTCCTGTAATTAAATCGCATTGTACGTACTTAAAGTGGCGCCAAAGATTGCTCGGTGTAGACAAAGCCTAATGGCACGTGTTTTTGTTTACAAATCCATCTTCACACATACAATTGTGAGAATGACATATTGATTCTATCGTTAGCCATAATTACCTTTTGTCATTGTTTTCTTTTTGTGTCAGATATTATATTGATAGACTCAAATAATCATTGTTTTATGAGGTCATTGTATTTAGCATTTTTTGCGAAAACTAGTTCTAAACTATCTTTTCGTTAGGTATTGCTTTACTACTACTTTATACGGCTTATTTACAGAATCATCGTTTTTTTTTTCTTTGAGACGCTTTTATTTTTGTCATTTGGTTTTTTAGGGTCCCCCAAAAGGAAAAAACGGAACCCTTATACGATCACTTCGTTGTCTGTCTGTCTGTTGAGACGCATTTCCTCAGGAAATTAATATCAAATACGTAGGGCTAAGATACTTTCGAGCTCAAAAAAAATCAAGCTTCTAAGTCAATGCAATAAAAAAATACGGCCATTTATGCGACATACACACATCAAAATTGTCTAGGGACAAGCACGCTATTGCTAGTTACTAAAAATCTGGTTTTTTAATAATTTTTTTGTAACTGTTATGGTTACTTTTTTAGTAAATTTTGTCATTTATAAACGGAATAGTTTTCGAAAATCGGTTAAAAGACGAAAATCTTCTGCCAAGTCGTATGCCTAAATAATCCTGCAACGGGTTTGAGGCCAAATCAATAAAATTTCTGGCATATGTATGAGTTGAATCAATACAAAAGAACGTTATTATGGAGAGAAGACGTCTAAGTCGTTTAAGCCGAGAAGAAATTATCAGAGCTGTGGAAATGTTGGAAGCTGATTCTAGGCAACGTGCTGTGACAATCGCTCTGGGCACTACGCAGTTAGTCATAAGTCTACTTTGAACACGTTACCGCATCACTGGCGGCTTGGCAGAGCGGCATGGAGGACGAGCTCGTATCATCACACGCAGACAAGATCGTTACATACAAATTACTGCTCGACGAAATCGTACACTGACCGCGATGATATTGGTTACGAGGCTTCATAGCTCGTCGGGGACCCCAAGAATGTTTAAAATCAAGCCAGGAAGACCATGCATTGGTATGGGCATCATGATATGGGCGCGTATTTGGATCGGCGGAAGAACCGAATTGATTTGGATAAGAGGGAATCTCAATGCACAGATTTACGCTGAAACGATTGTACCAGATATTATAATTCCTTTGCGGACCCAATTTGGTGCTTCATATCTGCTTATGCATGATATTGCACGGCCACACACTGCCAGAGTCGTTGCAAACATACTTGCCGCAGCTAATATCAACATTCTACCATGGAGCACGCATGGGACATGCTTCAAAGAAGTGCTCTACCAAATATGGATGCCGTACTCACACCAAAAAATCGTTTTCGCCTGATACAACGGACCTGGACGGCCATTTCGTTACGTGATTTAAATGAACTCATATTGAGTATACCGATCGCTGCGATTTTGTTATACGCGTTAACCGCAAAAATACAGATCACTAATTGTTTATTTTACACAATAAAAACATTTAAAAACTTTTATTTTTATCTTTTTATCACATTTTAATGTCAGGATTAACTAAGATAAAAAATCTAGCTTACGCAAAAATCGCGAAAAGTGTTTATTAATGCAAAAGCAGAGAGTACTTCGTCGATCTACACATACTCGTACTAACACATTTTATTTAATCAATCTAAATAGTCAATTTTATTTAATTTCAATAGGACAATCAAATATTTTAAAACAATACCTTGATCCCTGGACACTTTTGATGTGTGTATTTTGATACTCGCAGTACCTATTATCAAAACCTAAAGGGAACTTCCCGTTGACCTACTTCTTTTTTAGTTTCATCATATGTGTCAGTGACTGCGATTTGATACTGTCACTATTTTTTGGTTTTGTTAATGCGCCCAGAGACAGGCGCGACGCGACAGCGCTACACAAAGGCACCGCTCGTCGCGCGACACGCGGTGCCTTTGTGTCGGGCGTCGCGTCTACCCTTTACCCTCGCAACGAGCCTTTACCCTCGCAAGTATGGTGTTAGGATGTATTTTTTCTTATGACAATTAAGTTGGTAACTTTGGTATGTATGTACCTACTGTTCGGAGGACCTGGTGAATATTTTATCATGGAAAATAAAAACCTTACGATCGACTGATGCCCAAAAGCGTTAAGAGTAAGAATTATAATTATTTATTTATCTTCAATCTAGAAGATTCGCCATTGAACAACCCAGTGAACAATTTCGTCATCTGCTGTTCTTCGTGTATTATCTATTTCATATTTAAGTTATCATGGCAAATAATAATAAAATAAAATAAAGCCAACCCGCACTCGCACCCGCGGGGTAATTACGTAACACACTAACAGTAGGAATGGGTTTCATTTTGACAGTTCAACAACATTCATTGCGTTACTTACGTTGTTGAGCAGATACATTTTTCGAACTAATGAAGCAATGTATTAGGAATAGGCTTCAAAATGATTCAGATTGTGATAAATAGTGTGTTACGTAATTAGGGTGCCGGTTTTTAAATAATGAAGAAAATATTAATTTTGAATTAATATGGGACAGTTTTATTTAAGTTTATACATACCTATATCTAAATACAAAACAAGAAGGCCAAGTTAAATGTTACCTACCTACTTAATTTAGTAGTCAACGTTTGAACAAAATAAAAAAGAGTGTACGACCTAAGAATAAAACTTATAAAATATCGAATATCACACAAAATTTGCATTACAAAGGTTATAAAAAAATCGTGTTTCTAAATTTCATCACTCTAATCGAATCAAGATGTTTGCATCTTGCAGTCACTAGGTACATTATTTTTTTGCACGTGACTGTAAATACGTGCTGAGTTTAAATTCAATGGTACAACCACAGGCGGCGAAATTTCCCGATCAATCTATTGAGAATAAAGGTATTAGCCTACCTATACAGCGTGTATCAGAAAATGTGGTCATATTTAGGGGTGTGGTGCAGACCATCAAACTGAAAAACTTCCTCCATGGAACCAATATTGTAATCGCGTAAAAATTATAATCAGCTGTCCTGTATATTTGGGTCGAGTAGGTATTGAAGTTTTGTATAGGACAGCTGATTGTTTTCTGACAGACGCTGTATAGGTACCAATAAAGAAAAACAATCTCGGTACTTCAGACGAGAAGCACTTACCCTAAGAAGAAAATTACATACTAAGGCACTTACAGCGCATAGAAATGCCTCTTAGCGTACCTACAATAAAGTAAATAGCTCATCTCCCCAAAAAAAACACGTGTGGCACTCGGGGACTGCCGCGGTAAAGCTATTGCATAGCATTTTTTATCAACTTATGCAATTATAATTTTTTATTTATGCAGTATTTTTTTTCTTTTATTTTAATTCAAGTACAGTCGTACCATATACATACACGTTAAGCGAACGCTCGTCCGAGCTACATGGTAGGCGGAGTGGGGGTGTTAGGTTTTATTTTCGTTACGGAATTTCTTGATTCGGTCGCCGCGCTCAAAGCCCGCGATAAAAGCTATGCAATAGCTTAAAAATATCCAGCTGCTACCAGCCACCCTGCGAAGATCGTCGCTCCACCTAGCCCGAGGGCGCCCTACCTTACGTTTGCCGATTCGCGGGCTCCACAAACAAAACACGCATTAAGCGATTTATTTTTTAAATCTGGTGTTTTTTTAAAGAGTTTTTTCATGTACTTGTAACTGAATAACGGTTTGCTCACAAAATTTCTCAGTAAATACATTAATTACAATATTAAAATTCATATTAATTATTGAAAAAAAAAAGTGGTAAAAAAAATTTGTTAACTTTTTAGTACCTATTTCATGTAACAACCCCAATAAAGAAGGTTTTGTACGAACTCATTCACTGTCATCTGATTCTGAGGTTCTAACCCTCAGGGCCTACTTTAAATGACACCGGTTACAAAAACAAAACAAAATCGGTGCAGCCGTTTGGGGGCTACAATACCACAGACAGACACACAGATATACACATTAAACTTATAACACCCCTTTGTTTGCGTCGGGGTTAAAAAATATGCTTATTTAGTTAGACATTTCTAACACAACTTATAAAAAATGTAATTGTTGTTTTACACCAGATTAAACGATGGTGTGGTGTGTTAGGCCTTGGAGGCTTTTAAAGGACCAAGATCTATTAGGTATTAAAAGGAGTCATATTTTCAAATTCGTAATACACCGTCAGTGTATAACGAATTTGATGGCTATAGGCTAACCCCCTTTTATCTACTTGGGACTTAAACATAACTGGCGAAATGTATATACTATAAGTACACCAAACTCTGCCTAAACCTTCGGGAATACAGTCAAATGTTATGCGTGTGTAATAACGATTTTTCACGAATCGGACTCAGAATGTAGGCAACATTGACAAAACTATTTAAACAGTTGTTTTCAGTGAACAACATTTTACGCATCAATGAATACGTAGAAAAAAACTTTTAATTTATTCAGCAATTTGAATGAATCGCGTTGTTAATAAAATAAAATTTTCTAATCTTATTTCTAATCCTAAAAATCCTACCGACAGCGAAAACAAGGTTACCGGCCGGCGCGGGCGCGCGGGGCCTCATACAAATAAATCAAATAATTATTATTTAGGCATAAAATAATAAATAGAAGTAACAAATGGCAACCTGTCATTAATATTATCAACAACATCGGCATTTTTACGGAACTATTTATTTGGCGCCAACTTGAATCTCTACTTAATTCGCAACTGAATGGCGACAGTAATTCGACCTATGTCAACAATATTTGTTTTATTTTTAAAATTATTTTAGATTGTCACAGTTCTATTTAAAAAAAAATAGAATAACACTTAATGCACTTTACTCAAGAGTCCTTTTGTCAGTTTTCTGAGATACATTTGGCCCTTTAAGACAGTTAGAAATATCAATACACTTACTTGCCGGCGTCGCATAGTCTCGTATATCTCCCCTGATGGTATCATAGGGTGTCTTCGACCCAAACAGCTGGTAAGTGCACGGCGCGTTCCAATAACACCCTCTCACGTACACAAAGAGTAGTACTACGAGAAATAGTTTTGTCATCTTGACTGCCGAGCCGACGTCCGATTGTGTTGGTTGTAGCGAGTCAGCTTCCTATATTGTCCCCACTACGGTAGCAATACACTAAGTAAAGGTGTATCCATATTTGTGCACGATGCAACCATAAATTATTCAATAATATTTATTGTACCGTTTCACATATTAAGATTCGAATGGGCGTTATTAAATAAGGCCAACACAACACACTAAAAATTTAAAAACAAAATTAAATCCAAAATTGTATACATCAAAAATATGTTTAGTAGTAAACTTTAACTGAAACATGGAGTGTTATAACTGACAGGTGTTGTCCGCAGATGACTTTCGCCTTATATGGCCTCAATTAAACTTGTTTAGTATAACGGCGCTCACTACTGGTTAATTGTTTGGCGCTAGGTGTTCCCAGGTCATCTTGAACGTTACACTATAATATCTTGGGTCTTAAGGAGCAGTTAAATTAATGTGAGCACTAGATTTATAGTCTCGATTTTGAGTTACTGTTTGAGTCTGTTGGTAGATTTACAGACTAGTTTATAAGCAAAATACTACGAATATCATGACATGTGACTAAGAGGCAATTTATTTCATATGTTAGTAGTAGATTAATAATATTCACGTTTAAAACAGACTTTGTAGGAATGCATGTATGAAACCTGCCTAGCATCTGCCGTATCGAGTTTGCAGTGACGATCTTTAGTCATTGTCGATGAAGATAAATCCAACAACACTTCATTTCTTGTTATCTATTTAATGAACTACAGATATGAATTAACAAACTACACTTACATAGTCAGTAAACTTCATAAGATTTTTGTCTTTTCTGTCGGGTAAAAAAAGGCTCGTCCCGGCTCCATTATGTCGCGCCTTTACAATCCAATAGACGTATTTAAACTAATCTGAGTTTAATCTAATCTACGTTACAATATAGATGCATTTGACATTATCGTGGCCGTCCATGTCATGATGTCCACGCCTCCAGCCCATGTGTTTATTATACGATTTACGACCAATTGTAAACTAATTTAATTTAAGGAAAAACTAACAATTGGTCGCACTTAAGCATCCCTGATTACAATAAAACGGAATATAATCGTGATACTTAAAATGTGGGTTGTAAACAGATTATTTTAAAGGATTGATTTTATGATGTTTAATAAAGTGTTTATTTAGTCATTATTAACACTGGGCCGACGTGGAAATCTCTAAATAGACTTCAAACCCAAGTCGGCTGGAGCAAAGACAATCTTCACAGATTCAGGTATGCGGCGTCTCCCCACAGACAATGGCCCACCTTTCGCCCTGCGCCGCACGCCGTTACCTGTGCACTTGATGATCTTATGTCAGTGTGTGGAGTTCGCGCAGCTGAATTTTGGGCCAAACATATTTGAACTTTTTGTCATCGATACGCTTAGAATAAGAATCTTATCTCTGTATTTGCAGAGTTTCTAGTGACGCAGTTAGTCTTATCTGGGTTCAGTCCAACACCTTCTTTCGCAACCAAACAGTATTTTGGGGTGTTACGGTGTCAAGTCCTGATACAATTATGTTGGTGTTTAGAGGACGCAATCAAATCAAAATTTCTTTATTCGGACAACAAAGATCCATAATGTCAAACGCCTTATAGCTAGTGTTAGTAGTAATATTCTTATTATTATTGAGTTGGAAGCATTTTGCACAGAAGAGGACCAAGTGAGGTACAAGTTTCTCACCTGGTCATCCTCTCCACAAAATGCCTCAAATGGGAGAATAGACACTATCTGCCACTGTTTTCAGAATACTGTTGCTACTGGCCCGTGTTCTAGTTACTAATGATGAGACTTTTTTTCGAATGACCGCTTGAAAGCCGTCAGTCCGATTCTGTGCAAACATTTCCGACGCACTACAGAAAAAAGGGAGTCTCAAGAGCAATCTGAAAATATTATTATATTGGACGCGCAGAACATGTAGCGACCTTTTGGTGTAGCTGGTCCATAGACCCCCGTGTACAGACCCTGACAATATGCCTTGAATAGCGTTATTTTGACCTGGTCGGTACAGCAAGAGACGCTACGAGCCACCATATTACCTCGGACCGCCAAAGCCCTACGCTCCCTCTCAACATCTACATTATCTTTAAGCTCGTCGGTAAGTATGTGCAGAAATTTAAATGTATTCACTCTGTTTATCTTCATGCCATTTAGTGTAAGATTAGATGCATAGTCTGCGCATTTACCGGTGGCCTTAAAGACCATGTACTTAAATTTTTCAACATTGTACACGAGCCCATGTGCATTGGCATAGTCTTCGCATACTTTCAACATCTCTACAATGGATCCTGCAGTCGGGCCCAGCAGCACCATGTCGTCCGCATAGCTGATACTATTAATATTAACACTACCAACCCGATAACCGACACGCATGCTGCTGAGCTCGACTATGAGGTCATTCACATATAGGTTGAAGAGCCTGAGAGATGTCAATCCCCCTTGCCTCACACTGTACTCCAGCCCATAAGTTCTAGAGAGTGTGTTGGACCACTGCAATGACACGTAGGGTAAGTCCGAAGTCGAAATTACCTACAAGGTATTTCCATTAACCTCGCATAAATATTTATTTTAGATAACATAGCTAAATACGATTTTTTTATTGTCTGTGGTAAAGATGCAGTACATAATGCCTAATCCCCTACGTTACTAATATCCCGGAAACAACTATTTGCTCGAGGAGAGTTAATACTTTCGTGCGTTATCCTGAGCGCCCATAGTTGCTCGCTGGCTAATGTGACCATACCCTAGGAATTAGGTAACAAATGATAATAACACACGTTCGTGGAGACATCGTTTATTACAATTAATTTATCACTAAAGCGAACATATTGCATTGTGCAACTACCATTGTCACTTGTACTACACGTGCTAATAATATCTAAGTATATTATACTAGATTCTATAAATTTGTTTTTCAACAACTGTTAGGACCACTGATTAATACCCAGTTACCATGATTGAAATGGAAAATGTAATGAATGATAACTGTTTAGCACCAAAGAAACACAATGCAAAAGTTTATTGGTCAACACCGCAGACCACGTATCTTAGAAAATGTTTAATAAAATGGCACATTGATTAAACTACATTTTCTTCTTCTTCTTCTTTTTCTTCGTGTCGCTGGCACGACTTTTCTCATATTTTGTTGGCCCAAAACTTCGCCACTTCCACGGCGTCATCAGTGGCAGCGCAGAGGTCACTTTGACTGCAAGTTTTGGGACACAGAGGGCAAGATAGAAGGTTGAGCATAGTTTGCGACATAGCTCCACATCCACATCCAACTGCCATTCCATCGAGGTAACCCCACTTTACCAGGTTGACTACATTTTGATGCATAGTATCTTAAATTTTATTTTATTTGAAGGTATAAAGTCGGCCATCCAGTACCTACGGGTACATAGAATTTGCACGTAGAGGTTATAGCTGCGCGCTTCATTTAGTTGTCAACCACGCATCTGTGCGTCGCAAGCTGCAACGCACCGATGCGCAGTTGACAATGCCGTCTACGTTTTCGCAAAAAGCAAAGCTAAACACAGCTGCGTAGTTTAGCCGCGTAGGATGCTGTGGAGCAGCGCCTTACGTAAATTGCATTTAATACCGATAGACTTAAAAAACACAAGACAATTGACAGCTAATCAAAGCATCCGGTGGACCCTCGAATGCCCTCGATGCTTCATTGTTTCTACTTTCTGTCTTCTACTTGTTTCAAGACAGTGAAGAAAGTGTACGAAGCTTTTATGATCTGAAACAAGAAACGAAGTTGAATAGATTCGGTGATGGCATCAATATCTGAATGTCTGCAGTAATATGGTTCATCAAGATACTGGACAGAGGCTGTAACATGAACGTATTGCGGTAACGTAACATAAATTCGAACGAACTTTGAATCGAAATACCTCTATTTTATAGGATTTTGGTTTAATTTGCGATATATAGATATGAATAGATTTATAAAACGTTAAATTATGTGCGAAGCGGGTATTTTCAATTCGAATTTGTGTTACGTGTATTCCGGTAGTCAGCCCGGCAACCATTTACACCACCTCAGTTCACATTCTGGAATGCAAATAAATATTGAGTATTTAGCGGACTGGCTAATATTTATCCATGGCAGAAACTATTGTGCTTCCTATAAGATCACCAATCCGTCTGCCAAAAGTGGGGGCGTGTGGGCCACGCCTCTACTCCGTGCGCCTGCACGTGATTAGGATAATTTCCCAGTTGAACATTCGCTGTGCCTGCCCCTGCCTGCGTGTTCAGCGCTGTTTATGGATTGATATGATTAGATGCAATATATTTTTATTAGAGGCACCAATAAAATGATAAATATACCTATTGTTCAGTGTAGTTCAGTTACTCTTGTTTCAGTAGATAAGACTTACAGAAGTGAAGCACGCAAGTGACAGCGTGGTGAACCCGCCAGCAGTGAGTAGGAGTGCTCGGCGCGTGCGCACCATGACGATGAGCAGCGCGCGACGCACGCGTAGTGAGCACTTGTACCACGGACACTCGTACGCAGCACCCGCTATCTCGGAACTCTAAATAAAACACATAACATAACACCACGCCTGGTTTTCACGAAGGGTTTTGCAGAGGTGTACTTAAAGTACACCCACAAATGGCCAGTCAAAAAAAATCCTTATAGCAATTAAACGAAATACATGAAATAAACAAAGGAGGTTAAGAGGGCGCAGTAAGACAGAAAAAAATCAAGTTTCACCCGCGCCTCTTTGCCTACCCCTCTCATCAAACACGACGAAAACCAAACACAATCACTTTCCGCCAGCAGAAATTTCGCCCGGCGTATATCTAGGCATTTGAATTTGAATCTTGTGTGTAATGTGTATATGCAAAATAATCAGATGAAACCGCTCTATGCAATGTACCTATGTATAATTGCTGTGTACAAGTAGGCATATTATTCAATATTATTTATTGTATGTCCGTGAATTTACGACCGATGCTGGTGGGTTGTTAGATTGGAGAGTAGACCGACTTGAATGAAATAAAGACTAAATGTAACTTCAACCTAAGGCCTATAAATTTTCGATTCCGAATTGAAAGACAAACTTAACGTTGTAGTTGAGAAAATATTGTCCCCTACATTATGTAATATGAACGATTATGAACTACAAATTAACGATTTTCAGATATTTTCCTGTACCTATTTGTACTGTGAGACCTTGCTTCTTGCCAAATTTCATGATTCTAGGCCAACGGGATGTATCCTGTATGTATCCTGCATATATCCTTTTCCGCAAGAAAATTGACCGAAATGCAGAGCAATGGCGCTAGTTGTACTATACCAGTCAAAAATCTGTCAAATAAATGTATGTCTTCGAGAGTTTTCAAATATCAACATTGAATTATTATAATATTTTTATTTTATAGTTTAGCCGCAGTATTTATTTAGTTTGTCAATTCTTAAAGATTTTAATAATCGTTTCGAATGTGGTTTTTTCATGTTTTCTATTACGCAGTCTCTTTCCTACAATGTGATAAATTACGATAATATTATTTACGCAAATAAATTATATCCCAGAGCAGCCAAAAATTCAAGCGCAGTCCTCTCGTCTCAACACAGCTACGGCGACTGATTTGTGAAACAAAAATATGCTTGAAGTTCCCGCAACGTGCGACGGAAGATGACTTCTGCCACGAACTAAAAACGTCGTAAGTGCTTAAAGCTTGTACTCGTAATAAAACAAAAAATAAAAGGAATTTCAAAAAATGCCTCCACTATTTTTTTCGCCTTGTATTAATACAAATAATCAACAAATTTTTATCCTATTAGTCATTAGCGTATTGAGTACAAATCAAAAATACTAGAATATTAGAGGTAAGTTCGTAAAGAGGTCTTATCGAGAAAATTTTAACATTTTGTGTTTCTGTTCCACAAAAAGTTTGAAAATATCATGTAGTTACTCATATTATTTTTATTTTATACCTAAGTCTTATCAATTTCATGAAAAATTTAATTGAAGATAGGCAATTTTGGTTACTACCCGCTCTTAAGGGGAAACGTCAGGGTAGCCCGCGAAATTCAAATTTTCTTACGTTTTTTTGTAATTTGCAGGTCAGTGTCAGGTTGTATGTTGAACAAAATATGATTCGCGACCGTAAGAAGTATGTATTTATAGAATTATAATCATAAAAATCCTCAATACAACCCTCTAAGTTCATTTAATCCCGTTGAATGACTATTTCATGAAATAGCCATTCAATCAGTTTACAACACAACAACAACTTATAGGGTGGTATTGATGATTTAAATGATTATAAATACAATAAATCTGTAAATACATACTTGTTACGGTCGCGAATCATATTTTGATCAACATACAACCTGACACTGACCTGTAAATTGCAAAAAAACGTAAGAAAACTTTGAATTTCGCGGGTTACCCTGGCGTTTCCTTCTTAAGTACCACCAATAAAGGACAACGCGCCCAATAGCCACAAAGAAAGTCAGCGGTAAGGGCGACGCACAGTATAGAAAACGTACCAAAGTATAATAATATGGTGAAAACACTTGAAGAACAATTCCCATATTTTTAAGAACGTTTGTATTCTTATCTCAGTCTCAATTCGTCAAGAAATACCTCTAATTTACCAAAATTTTTGACAATTTGAAACGCCATTTTAAGGGCCAGTTTCAAACGCTAACTTTGCTTGGTACTGTAAAGTCAAAGTGCGGTTTATAAATCTTGCCCTGATTGTTGCTGAGTTGAGATTCCGACTACATTTTGAACGTTTTTAATAGCAGAAATTTGCCTTCAGGACTAACAACAGTCGAAAATCACGAACTGAACAAGCGCGGCCATTAAAGAAAGAAATAAATAATTTTGTTGTAATAATAATGTAACACGTGCAAATAAAAAAATGGCCAAGTGCTAGTCGGATTTGGACGCAAAGGGTTCCGTGCCATCATACAGTATTTAACATTACACATTTTTTTAATTCAGTAAATAAATAATGTCTGTTTACTGTCTTTTATTTTTATTATTTGTTATTGTAGATGAGCGGCCATAGTAGTACACACTCTATGAACATTTCAAGCGCCTGTGACAGACGGACGGACGAGCAGCGGAGCTTTAGTAATAGGCTCCCGTTGGCACCCTTTGGGTACGGAACCCTAAAAAAATAAGTTTGCTCGAATACTTATCTACTTAGTAAAATAAAACAAGTGGTCGTTATTTTTCTCTTAAGATATGATAAGATAGTCATTTATTTGCTTAAACGTGAGTACAATACATGCAACACAAATTGTCAGCATGCAAGAGATGTTAAAAGTAAAGATAAAAACAGATCATCACGTTTGCCATAAACAATGGCATGCAAATATTATTACAATAATTTACAATGTCACTCCGATTCAAATTAATTAAAAACGTCATGAACATTAAAAATTATAAATTTGCAAAATATAATCAAAATCTCTCATGTAAAAAGTCATTCAAATTTTAATAAGCTTTATCTGCTAGATTTTATTTTTTATTTTTATTATAGAATTTATTTCAGGCTACAGTGGATTAAAAACTAGTGTTAGTAGACATACAAGTTTCATTTAGTGTGGAGTTTTATCCAATGTCGTAGCATTGGAGACTCCCATCTATCAGTGAATAAACTCAAGATACTGTTGGTACCGCCACGAAGACGAGCAAGTAGAGAAGCTCTTCTTATACGTATGATGGCCGCAAAACCATCTATATGCCTTTCCGCAAACATCTTTGACGCGCTACATCGCCATGGCAGCCTCAACAGTATCCTGAGTGCGTTATTATACTGGACACGTAGATCGCTATATGCACGCAAACTATAACTAGTCCACAGCCTGCACGTGTAAAATGACGAGCAAAAAGATTTAAACAAAGTAATCTTGACCGCCTCCGTACATTGCGCAACCCTGCGGGCCAGCATTTTGCAGCGTACCGACAGCGATCTAATAACTTTCTTTTGAACACTACATTACTTAACAGCTTCCAGCTTTTAGGTAGTTTATGATACATTTTTGGAGCCTTGTAAAAGACACTTTTTCACCCTAAGTGCCGTTTTATATTGATGTAGGCAAATTTGTACTATGTTGGCACGTAGCTTGGCAAGAGTCGTTAGATGCGTTTTTCCTTTCTCTAACTGTCTTCTAAACAGACATGTTTAAAAATAAATTGTGGCAATAACCATAGAATAAGGACAAGTAATAAAAGTGTCAATTTTTTTTTTGCACTGAGTGTGTAGCGGCATCTAGAAACGCCACATGCGAGCTACGCGTCATACTGACGTCACGCAAAATCCTGCATCGCGCATGCAGAGTTTACCGCGCAACTAGCATATATACAACATCCCGACATCAATTCCCGGGCAGTTGCCCACCAGACACGACACCCGTCTGGTCGGAAGATCCTCCCTTTTCTATAGAAAAGGGAGGATCTTCCGACCAGACGGGTGTCAATGGTGGTATAAGTGAACTTTACACCCTGTCCCTCATACCTCTATACTACATACGCGAACTTACTCTCACTACACCAAAACTTTGCCAAGTTACGTGCCGACGATACGAGGAAATGCATCCGCCAAGCGAGAAAAGAGGAGAGGGTTGGATCTTAAGAACATTGCACTTTTTATTATATAAAGCGAAGGTATTGTTAAGATTTTGTATTTTTTTTTAATATGGTATTGCAATTCTGAGTGCAGTGTGGATATGAGCCTTTATTTGATGGCTTTGTATTGGTTCGTCTCTGGTGGGTTGCATAGTAGGTCCATGATCTGCTCGATGTCTTATCGCCCGAGCTGTGCAATAGCCATCAATGGCAAGCTGGCCTTAGCTTGAGGTCGTTAGTTGCTGCTTCAAAGCTAATAAACCAGAGCCGTGGTCAATCGCACCATAATGGTGGAATGCGCATGGTGAGAGATATGCCGGCAGCTCCAGCCTTCGGGGCTGGGTGCGATGTTGAGCTTGATTGTTCATCCGTTTGGCAGGGATTCAACATCTTGAACTGGGTGAGTGTGATTCAGCGATGCTGGCTGAGCTGCGGTTATCTTGAATTTCTTCACTGTGTTTAGGTAGGGGTCACCAATTCAGGTGGATTTGAGTTATTAGAAGGTAGAAAACATACTCCTCGATGAATAAATGTGAAGAGTTTTATTTCCAAAATAAAGTGACTTATACTATTTTACAATCTATGATCTGGCCAATAACAACATCTACATTAAATAGATTTCTATTATATGTATTTGAAAGAAAGAAATTATATTATACATATATTTGAAAGTGTTTATGTAAATACTTTCAAAAATAAAAAGACTAATAGGGACTAATGGGAATAGCGTAATTTCATCCAATCACATCACAGCACACTATTGTCGTATTAATTCCGCGCGGTGTCGTCCGTGTGTGTTCACGGCTGCGAACGAGGTAAGCGGACCCAAGGCAAAAAAAAAATAATGAAAAGGCGTTTATTTGTGGTGAAATGCTGTTTTACAATAAAAATATTACTGCTGCATAACTGTAATGCAGTTACATATAGTTAAATATAGGTGCCTCGTAATTCGCGCTTCCATTGCCGAGGCAGCCGCCGTCGAGGGAACTGTGTTGTGAGTTGGAGATGGGCAGCGACAGAAAATAGAAGACGCCGCGAACCGAAGACTGGAGTGTCCTGGAGAATACGACGGAGGCGTGTGGCCTCTGCAGCCAGATATTCTTGTTTCTTTTACGAGATGTCAAAACGTGGTATCAGCTTTTTTGAAAACTGTTTGCTTCTGTGTTTCATTAACAGAGGGTCAAAAGGTGATAATGTGTTGTGAAGAGTGATGGCCGCACACTGTAGGTACTTGCATATAACGCTAAGATAACACTAGCACTTCGTTATTATGCTATTTTATTTCTACTTTACTATTTATTTGCAGATTAGCAGGGTTTTAAGTATTTTTAGTAATTAAAATACGCGTAGCTGATGTAATGCATGGCACTAGCGCCATCTGTGTTTCAAGTGTGTGTTAATGAGAACAGGTCTTTGTCTTTTTAGTAGGATTATGATATTGTTACCTCTTCTGAGAGCTGGTTTCCCTGGTAACAGTACAGGAACACTTGCAACATCATACACAACAAATAGGACACCATGGGAATGCTCCGTACCCAGTTCCTGTTATTTAATTCCTGAAAAATAACAGTAATAGATTTCATTGGCTTAGGTAAAGATGCTACAACTTTTGTACTCGGGAGTCGAAAGTGAAAATCCTTGGTACATCAATATGTCGCATCATGGGTGGCCGAGATGTGAAACATCGGGTCTTTTTCACGATCCGACATAGTTTACGTAGGTGTGGGCGCTGTAGTAGGTACTCGAACGAAAAGATAATTCGAATTTAAAATAACTTTAATAAACTAGTGAACGAAACAAACACGTGTATTGGTACTGAGCGTTTGCCAAGACTATCCGAGCTCGATGGTTGACTATCGACTATTGCAACACTCGGTCTCTCTGCCAGTCCTCGCTGCATCCCCTCCACCGACGATCGTGACAAGCGGTGGGGCTCGCTTGCGTATCCGATCACATGATCATTCGTTTAACAATCAAATTGTTAGATGGCGCTGTCCGTTGTACAGTGGCGCCATCGATCCACGACAAATATAATTATTATTACTACTAGCTTTTACCTGCGGCTTCTTCCGCGTGGAGGTCGGGGATTATCTCACGGGAACGTACTACTGGGATTAAAAGTACCCTATGTCCTAACTCAGCTCATGGTCTGTCCGTGCGCCTTCCATTCAAGTTCATTCAGTCGGTAAGGTGTGAAACGGTAACAGATAGACAGACAGAGTTATTTTGGCGTTTATAATATTATTTAGTGTACTCGTATTTATGGATGATTTAATACCTAATGTCATTAGTTAGTTGTATATTAATGTAGTTTACATAGTGTTGGTAAATTAATTTGCTTACGTTTAATAACTAATATATTATAATATTTTATTACAACGTTTATTTTAGATTTTTATGTCGTTGGTAAGACTGGAAAATGGTCGCTTGTAGGATCAACCAGATTTTGCCGATACGTTGCTTATTTTAGAGATAAAGTTGAAATTTCCCGTGCATGTGTGTCTGAGTCTGCACACACAGGTCGGCTGTACGTAGTTATACGGGCAAACAATTGTTTTTTTTGTTTCTATTATATTTTCTTTGTGATTGTATGTGTTACTAACAATAGTTTAATAAGTAGTTTCATGTCAATACTAACACTATGGACTTCAAGGTCTGCAAATAAAAGTTTATTATTATTATGTAATTTATTTATTTACATACTTACATTTTTAAATATTTTTATAAAAACATTTAAAAATATAAAAAATAGTGGTCTGCCGGTATCGGGAGCAGGGTCCAAGCTACCGGTAGTTAGGACTCCAGAGATAGGAACCTCCTCACAATGCGAGTCGTATCAAGGAGTACTGCTTTCTGGATCAGGCCCTTGATCCAACTGCCTAACGAGAGCCTCGAGAGATGCTGGTCGAGGCTTTCGGCCATCAGGTCATTGGCCGATACGAGAATCGGCACAATGATAGCCGAGCTAACATTCCACATGTCAACAACCACGTGTGCTAAGTCGAGATATTTAATTTGTTTCTCTTTCTCAGCTTTCACGAGGTTCTCGTTATGCGGAATGGTAATATCGACAATCATTGTGCGGCGCGCTTATCGATCTATCACCACTATATCAGGCTTATTGGCGACAATAGTCCTGTCAGTAATGATAGATCGATCCCAGTACAACGTGATATGGTCATTTTCGAGAACTGGGTCGGGCACATACTTGTAGTACGGTACTTCAGAATCCACTAGTTTATATTTCAAAGCAAGTTGCTGGTGAACAATCCTGGCCACTTGGTTATGTCTGTGTAAGTACTCGCCGTTAGCTAGACGAGAACAACCAGAGATAATATGTCTTATGGACTCACCCGGACGATGGCATGCCCGACACACGTCAACTGTCCCGTCCTTCATAATATGTCTCCGGTAGTTATTCGTCAAGATGACTTAGTCCATAATTGCACAGACAAAACCTTCAGTTTCCCCAGAAAGGTCACCAAAACGTAGCCAGGATACGGACGCTAAGAAATCTACACCGGGCTCATGAAGAGCCCAATAGAAGCGCCCGTGAAGCTCCTTGTTTTGCCATATCTCCTTGCGGTCATCGGTAGTAAGTACTTCAGGTTTGCGCCAGTTCTCTTTAGCCATGGAGAGCGGGGTGAGTCCCTTGTCCACTGCAACCACATCACAGTGCATACCCACTTCAGCTTTTAAAAAATATTCCCTGAGACTGCACACTTCGCGGTTGTGGAGGGTCTTCGCATTTAAAAAGCCTCGACCCTCGCACTTCCGCGGTATGTACAGTCTCATTACTGATGATCGTGGGTGATGCATCCGGTTTGCGGTCAGCAGTGAACGAACTCTCCTATCCAGGGGGTCGAGTTCGGTCTGAGTCCATTTGAGTTGAGTATGCCGAAAGAGTACATCAAAACCGGCATGACCCCACCGTTGAAGGCGCGCACCTTGTTTCCGCCTGAAAGAAGACTAATTAGTACCTTCCTCAGGCGACTAAAAGAAGCGCTCCTTCAACGATTGCTTCATGTCAGCAACGTTGATGGCCAACGCTTCTGACATACCCAAATACTTATATATTTCGGATAAGGAGAGAGATCTAAGGTGTATGGAATCCGAAACTTGAATTCCCTCGGATTCCATAATCTCACCTCGCCTTACATGCATGACTGCACATTTGTCCACACCAAATTCCATACTGATGGTGCTACTAAAAGTTTCAGTTACCTTCAGTAGCTTCATCAGTTGCAATTTGTTGGGGGCAAAGAGTTTCAAGTCATCCATGTAGAGGAGTTGAGATATGACCTGACCACCTCTCCTCAACCGATAACCTAGACCTGAATCCTCCAGTAGTGTGCTTAAAGGATTCAGGGCTAAGCAGAACCAAAGTGGACTCAAATTGTCGCCATGAAATATTCCCCGTTTAATCCATACAGACTCATCATTCCCCTGGATCTGTCGACACCCTGAATAGCGAAGAACCGTCCTCCATTGCCCCATACACGACTTAAGGAAGGTGCGTAGAGTTGTATCTATCTTGTACAACTCCAACTTTATTATTATTATAATTATAGTCTACATTTCCAATAATAAAGACTTAAATATTATAAATTCCTTAATTTTTTCATGGAAAATGAAAAAGCTTATCTAATTCAGTTATAGCTGAATTTGAGGTTAGATAGTTCTGGTTCGAAAACATGCTAAGATAAAAGTGATTTATGGCAAATTAAATTAGGCGTGCAGCTATGTTAAATATAACTGTCGTTGCTAAATATTACAAAATACAAATTTTACTGAGATATCTGTGGTATTTTAATAATTGAAATATTTAAGTTGAAAATATACCTATTCCTAACAACGTTCAATTATTTTCAAAGTCAAAGTCAAAGTCAAATCATTTATTTCAAATAGGCACATAAAAGGCACTTTTGAACGTCAAAAGGCACTTTTGAACGTCAACGACGTTTTATGACGTGGTACAGTCGCCAAAACATCAAGTTGCCACAAACTGACAGATTTTGTCATTCGATTTTGAACTTAACCGTCAACATTTTTAGGTTTACAATCGTTTGAAGAAATTTGTCAGTTTCGTGTAGCTTGACCTGCTAGCGACTGTACCTACACTTTTTTGAATGATTTATAATATAGGCTGATTTTTATTAACTGGCAATATTTTTTTTCGTATTAAATTACTAGCTTCTGCCTTTTTTTTGTGTGGGAAATCACCAAATGATCTCTCCCGCTCTGAGCGGAGCGGAAGGGCGTGTCAGACTCTTACTGACTAAAACCCACCCGTGTTCCTTCAGTTGCCTGTGCGCCAGGGCCACGGTAACTCTTTCGAACAATCCGCGACGCCGGCAGGCAACGGCCTTATCGGACCCCGTCAATTATGCCGACGTCTCTTTGAGGCGCGCGTGGAACACGACGCGCCGTCGACCCGGGCCTGGTCCTTACCGGACGGCGAGCTGCCCATTGCTCGCCGTCCGCAAGCCCGCGCCTACGATGGCCGGGAGTCGGCTATCGACTCCCGACGCCCAGAGTGTCTCCTCCTGCGGCGGCTCGAGGCGTGAGGACGCATTAGCTTCTGCCTGAGACTTCGTTCGCGTGGAAGTCGTAACCCACCACAATATACTAAAACAACAGCCACATTTTCCACCCGCGCTATTAAGTACTTCGGTTTCAGTTAGCGTTCTTCCTGACTTTTTTCTTTTTACTCGGCTCATTATGGTTGTAGCATGATGTTAAATAGCCTATAAACCTTCCTCAAGAATTGGGCTACCAAACGAAAAAAATATGTTTAAAATCAGACTGGTAGTTCCAGAGATTAGCGTGTTTAAACAAACAAGCAAACTCTTCAGCTTTATTATATAAATATCTATAGATTTATATATAATTTCACATGTCACCCTGTGAAATATTGCCAAAAAATACAAAGTCCACCTGCATAACTAATAAAAAATTATAAATTAAATGCTTACCATAGCCAGCTGATAAGCCGTAACACATATGATAACGACAGACACAGTGAACTGCGCCAGTACGGGGTAAGAGAAACACTCCTGGATCAGTCTTGCCGTCTTCAATGCGGCTTCGTGCTTGACCACGCACTGTTGCAGGCGGAAATGTACTGTCTTGTCTTGTTCAGGAGTTAGAAGATGCTGTGGACAAGGCAATTTCATATTCGTAGACACTAACTGACCGACTTAAAAACGAATGGAAGAGAGTTTCGACCTCGAGACTGATTACATCTAGACGAAAATATATATATTAAAAAGGTATAATAATTTTTATACCTTCTGTAAAATTGTAATGATTTCTATTTGTATCTTCGAATAAAGCTGCTTCACCCAGACTAAATCTTATAGGAAAAAAAAAAAAATTAGTAGATTAATACGATGAAGATATTTTGACCGATTCGACAGTTAAAAGTTAAAATTAATATTTCAAGTAGTACATTATAATATATATATGACGGAGAAGGTACGTCTCTCTCGTTATTATCAGCCATATTTTTACTATTGTGGGCGTACTATGGGAAGTGTTGGTTATTGCGCAATGGAAAACCCGTTTGCAGTTCAAATCAAATTATAATTTGCGATCAAATTAATCACACTAGCGAATCACACACTGTAGGTACACGACACAACTAGACAGAACGCACGACAGTTTCTAAACGTGTTTACTGCTTAAACACCAACAACAAACTCTGCTTTAACGCTGGTCAAGCGTTATGTTATAGACTCTGTCGAGCCTCACCTGGTGGTGCTAGCGTCTCGATTAGCCAAAGTCAAACGATTGATTTAACGTACTTCTGACATATACATTATGTTATACATATAAGTAGTATATTATAGCCATAGCCATTATAAAGAACATTATTTTTATTTGTTGTAAATAATACTACGTTTATGTACTTATCGCCAAATATATACCTTCTCAGGCAATGTGATACCCTCGCACAGAGTCCTTAGGGACAGCCCTACGAGCCTCAGTCTGCAGCGACAGACCGCTATCAGTGACGTCACCAAGGTATCCAGGCACACGTTCACCAGTGCAGCTACTGTCACTGCTGAGCTCTGCAACAAATAAGACAAGCATGGAATCATCATCATCAGCTTCTTGCCCTCGTCCTATCTTACTTGGGGTCAGCGCAATACGCTTTCTTCTTCCATTCTCCCCTGCCAACAGTCACGCTATAAATCACTCCCACTTCTTTCATATTATAATCCACCTTTTGTTGGCTTTCCTGTCCCTCTTATCCATCCACATTTATATTCATCCCTTTTTCAGTCGCATGCGTTTCATCAATCTCATCATAACAAAAGCCTGGAATACGGGAAACAAATTAATTAAGGATGTGAAGAATAAACCTACCTGGTTAGCGTACGTTAGTTCGTAAGCAGGTGACTTGGTAGCATCATATGGATACCTGCGAATTGTCCAAGAACATTTAAAATTAAAAACAAACTAAAATATGACGTTGAAAAATCCCTCTGCACTGCTGTCGACTGGTAACGTATAAAAGAGACTGGCGGCATTGCCACGTTGTATGGCAATACTCCAATGCCTCTGGCTAAGGCAAAAGCCAGCCCTTGGGTCACGGGAAGTGTCAACTAGTAGTTTGAAGGTTTCGTTCAACAAAAACCATGAGCAGTCGGACCCGATGGCCCGAGGGTTTCAAACCCAAACGGCTCGCAAATATAATTACCAATAAGGTAGCAGCCGCAAACGCAGCAGCAGCGCCAGCACAGCACACCAAATCAGGAAGATGGGATGGCGCAAGTTATTAACACACGTTGCGTCCCACACTATAGGCCTACCCACCTTCCATGGAAATAAAGACATGCCGTCCGGTCTCTTGCCATCGTCGCAGGTCAAGCCATTGGGTAGCAGAACAACAAGGAGCTCCTAGTCGCAGAGAAGCAGCGAGGCGGAAAGTAAGTGTCGTCAAACAAAGTGCCTATGTTCGACGAAGGTAGTGCATGAAGCCAAAGACCCAACTCCCGACCCACAGTCAGCAGGCGCACATGCTCCGCAGTAGTAGCAGACGTTTCCAGTAAATTGTTCTGTACTACTCTGCAGAGCGGCTCATCCCACCGGTTTTGGGAAGATGGATTGTCGGGTGGATCTGAATTCGGGCAAGCAAGTCTCCAGACATCCACAGCCTCGGTGAAGCACGGCAAACGTATGTCTTATAATTTAGAAGGGTGTCTGTAACATTGCCGAAGGAAACTATATTTCTTTTCTAGTTTCTGCCAGCAAGTTGTCCCTATTAACAGAATTGAAGGCACTCTCTATGTCAACCTTCAGGACAGCATTTAGGTAGGTCGACAAGGTGTATACGGCAGCCTCACAGCCCCCTTGTAGTCGTAACCTAGCTGCAGGGGCTGAAATTTTTCCGAAACAACGTCACCATATTTACAACAAATCTTGGCTGCTATACGACATTAATAAGAACATTAATTGTGTTAAGTGGTGCAAAACTAACTGTGTATTTTTCAGGTTAACATTATTTGAAATAATAGTTGAAGAAGATTATAAATAAAGGAATCATTTGTACACCCGCTAGACATCAAGTGACGTCAAACACATTATAGTGCTGAAACACATCTTGATACTTTATTCCATAACACAATGTAATATTTCAAGTATAAACTAATCTTAACAAGATAGTATGTACCAATAAAGATATGCATTCAAGAAAAAAAAAACAGGGCTTTTTTTTTCTTTTTGCACAGCTCCTAAGAGTGGTAGCGTAATGTTAAATAGCCTTCCTCAAGAATTAAGCTATCAAATGCAAAAAAAAAAAAAGCTAATGCGACTGGTAGTTCCAGAGAGTAGCGCGTTCAAACAAACAAACACACTCTTCAGCTTTATTATATTATTATTTACTTATCACTCTCAAAACATTTAGCTACTTTCTCTAACCCAATACCTATACAACATTAGTTTTAGTATATGCGAAACCTGAATATAGTTTGTTCAGAATAAGTAACTGAATCGATTCCAATACTTTTTAAACCATGTTATAATTTGTCGCAAAAATATTTAAAAAAAGTTACAAGTTAGACACCGAGCGACACTAAGTACCTATCCGCAATCATACGCGCACAACACAGATCACGGCAGGTCATAGCGGCACTAGGCGCGGGCGTACAGCGGGGCGAGAGAAAAACCACCCCTTCAGTCGCCCGGACGCTACAGGTTGACGCGCATGTGTCACGCTCCTTTTCAGTAATACTCCTTCGCGATTGTGCGGCCACCGTGGGCCTTACAGTTGTCTTTCGGTTGATCGTGTACCGTGTACCTATCGTATGTAAAAAGTATCGTGTAACCATGTCTTTCTCATACACAAACGTCCAGTACACAGAAATGGTACGTACACTAGTGGTGTGTGGTGATAACGTATCCCTGGCAGTGCGGCTGTACGAGGAGCAATTCGGCATCAGAGTATCGTGAAACACAATGCTTTCCGCCACGCAAAAATCTAGGGACTACGGTACCTTTCGGCCTCCGACAGCAGTCGATAGAGGAGTGAGTCGAATTCCTACCACAGTCCAAGACGGAATTTTGGACTACATGGCCAACAAACCTACACCTGCTGTGTTAAGTAATGCGATATTTAACAGTTTTTATCCACTTTGAACTTTAAATGTTTGGCATAAGGTGCAACAAATCGCATTGACGACATTTTATCACTTACGGCTGCATTTACGTATAAAGTACATAATAATATCTACCTACACTAGACCATTACGACAGTCCAAAGCCTGCAAGTGTGATGGAAAATGTTATTACCGGATAATTACAATCCAATCGCCGTACGGTTAGGTACCTACTGCCAAATTATTATCAATGAGCGCGAGACGACGCGGGAGGCGCGTGCGGTGCGTTGGCGCCGCGTGGTGACCATGTTTTTGTACGGACAACCAGGTAATATAACAAGCTTATAACTTTGTGATTTTTCATGATACAGTTTTGAAATTTTGTAAATAGATTCTTTACATAAAAATACTAGACACGTGTTTCGGGTTTCGCATATACTAAAACTAATATTGTATAAACACTGAAAACAAAAAAAGCATTTAAAGCAAAGTTGACACCTCCCTTCCCTAGATGGCGTTGGCGTCGAATTAGATCTCTGGTTTCGTTCATTACGAAGTTATAAGAATCAAACGTTTGCTTGTTACCTACGATCGTCTTCATTATCAGCTTTTTTATTCACTGTAATAATTTTTGTTGAGTTAGTTGTATCTACACTTGAAGATACAACTAACTTATAAGTATTTAATACTAGCTTTTGCCCGCGGCTTCGCTCGCGTTAATTTAAAATTTGACAATCAATTCGGGTTGTTCGGGGAATTATAGTTAGGAGGATGAAAAACCGGTCTATCGACACTCTAGACTCACAAAATGAATTAGGTACCTACTTACTTAAATAAAAAATAAAAAAGCTCCTAACACACCACTATAGTTTCTATAATAATATAATACAATCATGATTCGAAAGACATGTGGCGCCATCTATTATCATAAGAACGTTTTTGTTGTTTTCCTCAGGAACAGTACTTTTTTTCGGGATAAAAGGTACCCTATGTCCGTTTCTGTAGACCTGACAACGTATATGCAAAATTTCAGGATGATCGATTCAGTGGTTTAGGCGTGAAAAGGTAACAAACAAACTTACTTTCGCATTTATATTATTATAGTTAGGATAGTTAGGACTAGTTAGGATAACACTGCAGTGTACCTAGAGTCCGTCCCACGAAAGAAGTCCCGCAGAAGCGACGCTACAAGCATGCGACAACGGAGTTATAAATCTTTATTTATTTATTTATCTCAACATCATATTACAGGCACTGTTTAGTAAAATGCACAATCTTACATAGAGACAGGTGTGTGAGGTGGGTGGGTTGTTGTAGGAATGTTGCTAACTCTAAACTTAATAATAATTAATTCACTTTAACAAACAAAAACTCACTTTCGCATTAAAAGAATAGTTACGATATGCATAGATTATACTGACCAGGCTCTCAGAGGCAGTTGGTGTTTCTCAGCACTGGCTGCCCAGCCGAACACCGTCACCGCGGACAGCAGCCCGAATAAACATATGCTCCTGGTTGTTTCACGGTTGCAACTGTGTCAATAAAGGACACATTGCTATTTACTTGCATTAGGTCAGTAAGTTATCGAAAATAAACTGTTCCAGATGCTACTCAGTTGCCATTAGGGCCGGCGCACATCCGGCGAGTTGCAGCGCAGCGCATTCGTCACTGCCAAACACATATCAACCTTGCACTAGTTGAAATAAAGTTGAAAATAAATAAATTTATATTATCTCGAGAGCGTGTCTAGGCGGAAAGAGGCGCGCGTCTCAGGTTATTCATTCTTAACTTTATTTTTAGGCACACAACGTTGATATTTGTTTGGCAGTGACAACCGCGCCGCGTTGCGCCTCGCCAGGTGTGCGTCAGCCCTTACAGTCTGTTCACAGTTATTTACCTCTGACAGCAGCAACCCAATAGCAACCTTATTATAACCACAATAAAAATCATTGTGATTTGACAGACTTGTCAATGGCAGCAACCCAATAGCAACCTTATTACTACGGCAATAAAGTTTACTGTGATTTTGTCAGTGATTCAAAGTCTGAGGCAAAATAACTATAAACAAACTGTATTTATTAATCACACCTTTTTATCATTTCAATTCCCTTCTCCCTATCCTCAGCCATCAGATCTTCATCACCTTCATCAATGATCCCCTGAATCTTCCGGTTCCTCATCACCACATTGATGATCTTCATCGCAAAGGCCAGGTTGGTAAAAAGGAGGAATGATGCACTGGTCATGAGACTGAGGTCTCCCCATATTTGGAACATTGCGCCTGTTTGAGCGATTAGAAAACCACCTGGAAAGGAAGGAAAATCTAAATTATCAATCACAGAGCACCAGATGCCCCGGCGGCGCTGCTAGAGGAGACATTGTGCACACTTTCGATACAAATCAAGCGTCCCTCTTTACTCGCAAATTTGACACAAATGACGCCTTTGAATGGCCGTCCTTGAGAAATTGTGCGCTCAACACACTTTCGATGAGAACTGCGTCTCCAGACGTTGCCGGCGCGGTGATTTCGTGCTCTGTGGTACAGTTCGCGCAAAACTTTATGTACTCTCGGAAGTTGCAGCGAGTGGCTGCGCAGTATGCATATTAAAGGTATTCGAGGGAACTCTCACACTCTCACACAACGATACCATGCGCGGTTTGGTTCTTGGGCCTACGTTCAGAGGGCTCATAAACTTTTGCGCAAATTGTATAAATAAACTCGCCAATTGCAACACTTGAATGTTCGACATCTCCAAAGCACTGTCACGCACGGTATGAACAAAATATTCCATATATATGTCGGACTTTTTATTTATGTAATTTAAAGATTGAAATTGAAACGAAGTGTTCTAGGAGTAGAGTAAGGCCGAGATCTATAAACATTAATTAGCACATACTTCGGCTAAGCATTATTTCTGTCACAACTGTCAAGTGATAAATGATAAATGATTTTATTTCTGTAAGTAGGTTTGTACAAACACTTTTACACGTCTATCATATTTTAAAACTAGAGAGGTCGGCGTTTCCTATCTGACTACTCTGAGAAGAAAGGCCGAAACAAACTCAGAGGTCACAGTCTCTTTTAAAGTCCAGACATAATCTTAGTCAGATCATGAGAAGACCATAATAATATAAAAATTCATCTATGTTAATAGGTATATAAAAATCCTGAAATAATTTTGGTCAGATCATTTGAGGACCATGTAAGATTGGTGTCTGAAATGGTCTTTTGAAGAAAAACCACACAGAATGAGTGGACCTGTCCAGTCAGTGCACGCATGTGTCAGTAATCGTGAAGCTCAACTCAAAACTTAAGGAGCTCAACGATTCGACGAACAATACCAAAGAAAGGACATTGCCAAAGGACATGGAAAGGACATAAAGCACTCAAACTGCCAGATCATCATTGAAACTACCTGAGAAAGAGAAAAAACAAAAAATTTGTTAAATTTACTTACAAGATAGAGATGGGAACATGTTAAAGTCAAAGCAGGAGCTAAGTAACGTATATAGACATCGGCATTAATTTCAGGAATTTCAGGAAGGTATTCTGACGCTAAAGAACTTTTCCAAGGTGCCTAAACTTGTATGTAGCCCATACTTACCAACTAGAAACATGAAAGAAGAGAAGCAGTAAACCCATAAAAAGAACCTATAACTTTGTCTTGACTGATGTGGCGTCAGGAAACCAACCACTTTGAGTACGGTCAGACAAAAACACAGTGAACCATTGACATTTTTTACCAAGATTTCCATGATTACGGTACACGCTAGTGTTTGTTGGCCTATTGTTTGTTGAATTGATCTGATCAAGCTAACTCGTGGTGTTTTGTTAACGGTACTTTGAAAAGCAGGGTTTGATAATATTTGGTGTTTCCATATATGTACCTAATTGGGCTGCGCTGACATTAGAGTGGCAATTCCTGTATTTTTAAGAACATTCGCATTCTAATCTCAGTAACAATCTGTCAAAAAACCTTCAATTTACTTACATTTTTGACATTGTTGGTCATTGAGGCGACTTGAATTTGAACGTAGCACGGGAATTGGCCTTCAGTTCTTAGGCACTGTGAAAGTTAGGAATGAATAATATGAGCCACGAAAGGTATTGGCATTTCATACAAACACCAAATATTTTTATCATAGTGTTTATGGTGATGTCATTAATCTTTCATAATTGGTTATTTCAGACTTTCCAAGGGATCATGATTAACCAATAAAATTGTTGTGACCAATAAAACTGTGGTTTTGATTAAGAAATATCAATCAAAACTAAAAATATTTTAGATTATAATAGATTTAGATTTAATCCAAGTAACTAACACCCTCCACCTAGTATTTTAGTACATAAATAATAAAATATTCAAACTGTTTGCAGCCCCTGTCAGTGGGCGTACATCTACATAGAGGCGTAGGACGTTCTGTTTCAGTGAAAAAATATAGCATTATCTGTGATATTACGTCGGTGTTTCAATTGAGTTATTAAATTTAATAAATACTTACAAAACATTGATGTAAAGTCAGGGAATTAATTGTTTAGCAAGTTGATACCTGACGTCAGTTTTCCTTGTTAAAACCATTTCATACAACGGTCAAAGAATGACAGTAGTGATTTTATCACATCATATTCGTGAACGGGCGCCGTCAGTAGGGACTGGTCATCTCTTAGCTGCCACGGCTTATTTTAATTAGAATTGTTTTTTTTAATCGTTTTTATTACGGACGCTTTTAACGTGTCCGTCTTTTTACGTCGTTCTCACATGTATAATTTCAACATGAATGATGTAACCAAATATATTTTGTAACGTTATGTTGATTTAAAAGAGTGTCCATGGAGTTTCTTGCCCGTTCTTCTCCATAGGTACCTATAGAGGTATGAGGAACAGGGTGTAAAGCTCACTCATACTCTATAGAAAAGGGAGGATCCTCCGACCAGACGGGTGTTGTGTCTGGTGGGCAACTGCCTGACGGTTGATGTCGGGATGTTGTATATATGCTAGTTGCGCGGTAAACTCTGCTTGCGCGATGCAGGATTTTGCGTGACGTCATTGTGACGTGTAGCTCGCATGTGGCGATTGGATGCCGCTACATACCTACTACGCTTTGGAACGGGCAACTAGCTTCTTTTTTCTGACTGACCGACCCCTTGACAATTCAAAAGTAGAGTTTGAGTTTGAGTTTTAATATACAGATAATTTACGTTGGTAGTCAATTTGCTCAAATATTAATTTCCCTGACTGTACAGCAATAAGTGGTCTGCAATTATAGTAACAGCACTACTGTAAAACATGAAATTAAAACTAGACCAATGTAAAAACTGACTATGCTATTAATTTCACTAAATATGTACAAAAAACAATGATTTTTTCAGTCCATTTTTAATTCCTCACTAAAGGAACAACTTAAAGAAAATTGGAAAAGTATGGTGTACCTTTGACCAGCATTGGGACAAAATAAAAAAATATCTAACTTCTGGCAGTTATTTATTGCGATTTTCCATCAGGAATTTCTCAGTAGCAGCCTGAAGTCTGTATTTATGCCCATCCCTATTACTTGAGAATTACGCATAACTGGCGACATACCGGTGTACTATACACAAACACCGCAGCCAACCCCTTCAGGGAAACAAGCGTGAAGTTGTTATATTGTCTGTCAATCAGCACTGACGTGAAGACACTGACTCCTGAACATAGGCACCACCTACAGTCCGGCCGTCGAGACAATGCGTTCTTCACACCCGTCAGTTTCATACAAACGAATACGTGTTTTGCGAATTTGATCTTTATTATTTACTAGAATTGTCGCACTGACAGGTGTCACGAACGCATTCTCTCGACGGCCGAACTATAGCTCAGGAGTGGTAACGCCTTTATGTCAATAAAACAATTTCCCACTTGCAAGAATAACTCTCCCTGTCCAGAACTGCCAAGGACCAATCTTTATTAAAGAAGTCCAGCTCATCCCGCTTTCTCCATCTGGGCGAGATATAAAAAGAGTAGGGAGTATATTATTCGTATTATTTTTGGTATTATTATTTAAAGGGATTATTATTATCAGCCATTAATATGGCTGATAATAATAATAATAACCCCACCGCCGTATCTCTACGTTGACGTCGTGGTGGGTTCTTGCGCACTCTGAACTCTAGGTCTGTACCGGTAGAGATTTTACTTTGCCGAAACAGGTTTAGGGTGAGGAGCCAGACCAAGAGAGATACAAAAACCCGCAGGGCAGCATGTGGCGAGCTCTTGGGCAGTAGTGACCCCACGAACCGTATCTCTCGGGAGAAGTGTTGTTCCTGATCTCTGGCTTGCTTTTATTGACCGGTTACAGTGAACACTGACGAAGACCAGAGCTCCTACCTCATTCTTGCCTTTATTGGCCGACTTGAATGGAGATTCGCAAGAGCAAACGCGTTCGGAGAAAGGAAGTATTCCAGTAAGTGCTGGTTGGGATCTTGACCATCTTCCGGGCTCTGGGATTGTTCTGATAGCCGTGGACTACCTCTCCACGCCTCAAGCACCTCAGGACATATTGCCCCCTTGTCGCTACGTCACTATGTGCTAGCGACTGTTTCCGGGGGCCCATTATTGAGTGTGCAAGTCACGTCCTGCCATTTTATCCGTGTATTGTATAAAACATCGATCAGGCAGGGGCCATACTCCTTCCATAGTTCTTGGTAACCAGTCCAGCCACTCAAACCGATCGTTTAATAATTATTTTTGTTTCCATATCCTGCAATAGTCCTACACCAACCGGGGGTTGTCCTTGGGTACACTTGCACAGTGCATACAGGTCGGTGCCTCATTCCATTTAAAATTGTCTAGGGGGCATCTGCGTGGGAGACCCAACAAGAGATGGAGAGACGACATATCAGGCTTAATAGGAAAAACATGGAGCAGACTAGCTAGAGACAGAACAAGATGGAGACAGATGGAGGAGGCTTTTACCGCACTAGGCGGTCCTTATAATGCAATAATTAATTAATCTAACCATTATGAATTTTATATTAATTAAATTGAAATGTATTTTTTAGTAAGTAATGCAATGTAATTGTAAGGAATCAATAAAAAGCTTTTTATTTATTTATTTATTACTAGCTTTTGCCCGCGGCTTCGCTCGCGTTAATTTAGAATTTGACAATCAATTCGGGTTGTTCAGCGAATTATATTTAGGAGGATGAAAAACCGGTCTATCGACACTCTAGACTCACAAAATGTATTAAGTACTTAAATAAAAAATAAAAAAACTCTTAACACACTAATAAAGTTTCTACAATAACATAATTCAATCATGATTCAAAGACACGTGGCGCCATCTATTATCATAAGAACGTTATTGTTTTTTTCCTCGGGAACAGTACTTTTTTTCGGGAGAAAGGTACTCTATGTCCGTTTCTGTAGACCTGACAACTTATATGCAAAATTTCAGGAAGATCGGTTCATTGATTTAGGCGTGAAAAGGTAACAAACAAACTTACTTTCGCAATAATAATATTATACAAGTTAGGATAAGGGGCATCTGTGAGTTGGCTTCGGCCCCTCGTAATCCTTCCAAAGGACCGGGATACCATGGTCCCGAGCTATGTTAACATATATAAGAAAGAATAACTGTTATCCATGTCATTACATCCGGTACTAATGAGTTTGCTTTGTGTCACGGCAAAATATAATTATGTTATTATGTGCACCACACCCTGTGTTTTCAATAAACGATTATTATGAAACTTAATTAATGCAGCTTAATTACGGGTGTTTCTCTAGAAATGCTTATTTGACTTAGGCTTACTTATGTTTGATAAATTACAAGTCTTGCGTGAAAGCTTTTTTGTATCCCTAGGGTTATTAAAGATAACCGCGTCCTCTCGCGTTCACTCAATCTACTCAGTAATGTCGTATACAGAAAGGGAACATTAAAATAAAACAAATAATATTTTTACTATCTTAATTCTACTATTTTCACAATAGAACTATGTATGTTAGTAAATATTGACTGAATATTCTGACAAAGTGAAACTACTGTTCTTCATAAACAATATTTTTAGTTTTCATTAACTTGTTGCAGCAGAGTGAAGAGTGAGTACGAGGCTTTGATGATCTGAAAACAACAAAATATATATTTGATAAAAATGACTCTAAAAAGCACCTTTTTAAATGTCAAGAGAGCTTTTTTTAATCGATGACTAAAGTTACTCCTACCCAAAAATAATATTTTTAACATGTACTCAACACACTGAGGAAGGCCAAGGATCTAAATCCTATACTCCCTAAAATACCTCCAAATAAAATTAAATTAGGAAAAACTGAGTTTTATCAACAACTACCCTGAACAAGCTGTAAAATACCTTTCACCTTGACACAGCTATCTCCCGTAGGGCCGGGGGTTCACGGCCTTAAGAGCGGGTAGTAACCAAAATTGCCTATCTTCAATTTAATTTTTCATGAAATTCATAAGACTTAGGTATAAAATAAAAATAATATGAGTAACTACATGATATTTTGAAACTTTTTGTGGAACAGAAACACAATACGTTAAAATTGTCTCGATAAAATATCATCACGAAGTTACCCCTAATTTTCACGTTTTTTCAATTTGTACTTAATATGCTAATGACTAATAGGATAATTTTTTAATGATTATCTGTATCAAGACAAGGCGAAAAAAATTGTGCAGGCATTTTTTGAAATTCCTTTTATTTTTGGTATTATTACGACTAGAAGCTTTAAGCACTTACGACGTTTTTAGTTCGTGGAAGAAGTCATCTTCCGTCGCACGTTGCGGGAACTTCAAGCATATTTTTGTTTCACAAATCAGTCGCCGTCGCTCTGTTGAGACGAGAGGACTGCGCTTGAATTTTCTGCTGCTCTGCGATTTAATTTATTTGCGTAAATAATATTTTCGTAATTTATCACATTGTTGGAATGAAACTGTGAAATACAAAACATGAAAAAATCACTAAAACCACTTCCGAAACGATTATTAAAATCGTTAAGAATTGATAAACTAAATACATACCGCGGCTAAACTATAAAATAAAAATATTATAATAATTCAATGTTGATATTTGAAAACTCAAGATGACATACAATTATTTGACAGATTTTTGACTGGTATAGTACAACTAGCGCCATTGTTCTCCACTTCAGTCAATTTTCTTGCCGAGAAAATTTACAACATAGAGTTCGTGCTGGAGATTTTGTATCTTATTACTATTAAATAAAGAACCAAATTCGTTTACTCCCACTTTCGTTGACAAACTTCGTGTAAGGGTAACCTTAGACGACCCATTTCGAGCGACTTTTGACCAAAACCCCCGAATCAAGTTGAAACTCAAAATTTAACATGGGTAGGTTATTGGTATAATAATATTATTGGAGTTTACAAAATAAATAAATCGGAAAACTAAAATAGGGTTTATTGCGGACACAAGTACGAAACGGTGTGCACGGGACATGACAGTTTTCATACGGATGGTGTTCTCCTGACTAGATCCCTTCTTATGGTGGGGATGAGTAAAGATTGTGACGGATCACATTGTTTGTGACTGTCGGCTTGCTTTTCAAAGCTAAAGTTTCAACAGTTACAAAAGAGGAACCTAATAAACTTTCGACTCTCTTTGGCACCCATATAAATAGATGCCAATTATTTTGTCGGTAAAGCCGAATAATGTACCCTTAGTTATTTGTTCCGAAATTGGCCTGTTTTTCACAAATGTTTTCGGCGAGGACTTTTTTCTACTCGCGCTCGGCGCAGGATAGGTTTTCATGACACAAGCCATTTGACTTTGCACAATACAGTGCAAAATCCACCATACCAATATTATTTTTTACTTGGTAACACTGTTGCTAATTGAATTTGCACGATCCTGCAATGCAATATCCACGATATACCATTATATTTTTTTACTTGGTTAACACTGGTTTCCACGAAGACGTCGTGACGTCCAACTTGTACAAGGCCCTAAATAAAATTTGGTTACATTGGAATTTGAACTTTGTCACGCCAGTATTGAGTTTCTAGTTCCAAAACATGACTATGATCTGAGATTATGAATTCAAGCTTAGCGTATAGTATAGGCAAAATAAACAGATGTTTTACCTACTGAAGAATTTCATTGAAAATAAAGGGAGTGGACAATGGTCATACTTCGTTTAAATATTTTAATTGAAAAACCATTCGAGGTACCTATTTGTGCTGTGAGACCTTGCTTCTTGCCAAAAAATCATGATTCTAGGTCAACGGGATGTATCATATGGATTTTAATTTATTTGCGAATGTTTATTTTCTTATTTTATTGACATTTTTGTTCAATTGATTTCATTTTCTCAAAGTAAAAAAGCGGAAGGTAAGTGATGCGATTATAATTATACGCTTTTATAACGTCAAAAAAGCAATTTTTCGAAATTGTTTTCACCATCATGTAGGTAGTATTATGAGTATGTAGTATTATAGTACTTTGATGAAAGTGCTTTGCTTTTTAAAGTTCGGTACCTCAAAAGAAAAAATCGAAACCCTTATGGGATCACTTTGTTATCCATCTATCTGACCGCTTATCTCAGGAATGCGTAGGGGTATCAAGTTGAAATTGATATCAAATACTTAGATAAACGGTCCTTCGGAGCTGTAAAAAAAACGAGCTTCTAAAACGTTGACTTAGTATCTTGGCATAAATTGCCATTCATTTCGCATATCTTGTCACTCGCAAATAAATTAAAACCCATAAGATACATGTCGTTGACCTAGAATCATGAAATTTGACAAGAAACAAGGTACAGGAATAGGCACAGGAAAGTATCTGAAAATTGTTCAATTGTAGTTATGTTACATAATGTATGGAACAATAATTTTTCAACTACAACGTTAGGTTTGTCTTTCAATTCGGCATCGAAAATTTATAGGCCGTATCTTGAAGTAACATTTAGTCTTTATTTCATTTAAGTCAGTCTAATCTCCAATCTAATATCCCACCAGCATCAGTAACAGATTCACGGACATACAATATTATTTAATAATATACCTACTTGTACACATAGGTAAATTGAATAAAACAGTTTCATCTGATTATTTTGCGTATACACACTACACACAAAATTCAAATTCAAATGCCTAAATATACGCCGGGCGAAAAGTTTCTGCTGGCGGGAAGGGATTGTGTTTTGTTTTTGTCGTGTTTGATGAGAGGGGTAGGGAAAGAGGCGCGGGTGAAACTTGATTTTTTTCTGTCTTACTGCGCCCTCTTAAGCGATGTGGCTTGCGCGTGACTTGTGTCAAGTGACTCGCGCACGCGTCACCTGTTTAAGTCCTTCGCTCCGCAAGTCTCATCGAGGTGACTTCCGGCATGCTTTAAACCACTTCTTTCAATTTTGTTTTCGCTACAGTTGTTGTCGCTTGTGCATGCAGCTCGTGACCACGGGGTTAATGGTAACAGCTACTTACAGCCATGAAAGACGCCAGTGACAGCGTGGTGAACCCGCCAGCAGTGAGTCGGACTGCTCGGCGTGTGCGCACCATGACTATGAGCAGCGCGCGGCGCATGAGCAGCGAACACTTGTACCACGGACTCTCGTACGCAGCACCCGCTATCTCTGAACTCTAGTGATGTAACGTAAAAAAAAAATATAACCTATTATAATTATACAGATTTCTCTCAAGTGGATATATTTAACTGTAATAAATCCACATTCAAGAAACAAATAATAAAAACCATAAACAAGGCAAATGACAAACTACTAATATTACTTCTTTTT
The DNA here is from genome assembly GCA_917490735.1 of Dryobotodes eremita. Taxonomy (NCBI): domain Eukaryota; kingdom Metazoa; phylum Arthropoda; class Insecta; order Lepidoptera; family Noctuidae; genus Dryobotodes; species Dryobotodes eremita. The sequence continues at coordinate 2,423,909 of OU823254.1, read as the reverse complement.
TATTTCATAATAATCAAACTATTGTTGTCTTTAAAATGTACACTTATCTATAAATAATATACCTAAAATTGCACCTTTTGAATTTAAATATTTCTTAGTAGTTCGTTAGCATGTTTTATATTGTGCTTGTTATAGGACAGCTAAACCTACTATTAGCCATACAATAGTGTAATACACAACATACTCTGTAACATATTATATGTATCGCTGTTGGATACCTAAATAAAGAAAGAAAAAAAAAGTTATGGTAATCAAAATACAATAATTATTAGCCTTGTGCTCTTCTTCAAGTTCAACTCTTCATTAGTGGCTTTTGTGGAAGAGACACAATATCACGTAGGTACGAGTACTATGATAGATCGTCAAACAATTGTTCAGAGAATGTTTTTCTGGATGATGAATAGAAAGTAAAGAAATAATAATAAAAAATATAGAATTCTTCAGTCAACTCTGAAACAACCTAGGGGGGTTACGTCAGAGATGACTTAAACAACCTAGGGGGGTTACGTCAGAGATGACTTAAACAACCTAGGGGGGTTACGTCAGAGATGACTTAAACAACCTAGGGGGGTTACGTCAGAGATGACTTAAACAACCTAGGGGGGTTACGTCAGAGATGACTTAAACAACCTAGGGGGGTTACGTCAGAGATGACTTAAACAACCTTGGGGGGTTACGTTAGAGATAACTTAAACAATCTAGGGGGGTTACGTCAGAGATGACTTAAACAACCTAGGGGGGTTACGTCAGAGATCACTTAAACAACCTAGAGGGGTTACGTCAGAGATGACTTACACAATCTGTCAAGATGTTTAGTTGCATATTTTCTTCTACAGATACTACGATCACCACGTTGTCTGCCGAGCGTAGTGATAGAAGCAATACATCATAAATAAGTTTCTTTCATTTAAATCTCTGATTTTCTTTTCCTTTGATTGTAAAGAGCGGTGGTAAATGGAAACGGTCACTTACTTCCTCCGAAAGCTGGTTGCCCTGATAACAGTAGATGAACACTTGGAAACACATGTTCAGGAGGTAGGTGCCCATCGACAGGAGACGCACCATGTTGTCTGGTTGCGCCATCTAAATGTAACAGACTTAATGAGTTTCCACACTAATGCTATCAATGCGAAACAGAATATCTCTTGTAGCGCGATGAGTGTATTAAAACCACCAAAGGGGGGCTCGTGGCTAAATAATAACAGCCGCACGGGTCGACTGAAAGTTAAACTACGCTCTTCGCAGTCTGTTCTTGGATGGGTGACCATCTATTACATATCGAGACCCCTCCATGCTTCGGTAAGCACGTGGTCCCGGCTGTCATTCGTAGATCTTTGACAGTCGTTACGGGTAGTCAGAAGCCCAAGTCTGACAACCAGTCTTACCAAGGGGTATCGTGTTTTCCAGTAACTGGGTTATGGAGGTCAGACAGGTAATCGCTCCATGTAAAATACTGGTATTCAGCTGCATTCGGTTAGACTGGAAGCCGACCCCAACTTAGTTGGGAAAGGACTAGGCAGATTGACTCTGGAGGCTGGTACAAAACTGCAACTGACAACAGCAAGCCTGCAGTTAGAATGCTAGATGGACCGAGGATCAGAAAAATGCTAACCAGATTTGAAAGCTGAACTTTATAAAGACCTTTTTTCCTGGAGTGTGTAGTAGGACAATTTATTGATTGCGTTTCTGCTTCCAAGCCAGGTGAAACTACTGATTGTGGACTACGCTTACCTTTTAGGCTTGAACATTGTACTTACCGAAAGTTGAAAGGCAGTGACACAGATGATGATGAGTGACACAGTCAGCTGCGCGAAGGTGGGTTCTGAGAAGCACTCCTGTAGCTCCTTAGCAGCCTCCAAGGTCTCCTGGTGGTTCCTCGCGCACAAGCTCAGACGAAGCCTCACCGTCTGTTCTTGCTCAGGAGTTAACGAGTACTGAGGAACAAAAAATGTACCTCATCATTCTCACCCTTATCTTTATTTATTTGAGCTCGGCGCAACAGGTTTCAATACTTCTCTATTATTCTATATAGTACACCAGAAAATACATACTTAACAAAAAAATACATTTAACACTACAAAACATACAATGGGCGGCCTTATTGCTTTCTGCGATCTCTTCCAGGCAACCTTGGAATGGACAGTAATTGTATGGACATTACAATGGGGTTGTCATTGGTGCAAAGTAATAAGTACCTATATAGATACAATACAATAGATACATAGATACATACATACTGAATATAAAGCAATGAAAATAAATGACGATTATAAATTATTACAGCTACGAGAGCAAGTTCACAACAACAAGTAAGGTTCCTTCACGGGTCTCTTAAATATAGGTAACGATTGAGCGCGTTTTATTTGAACTGGTAATGCATTCTACAAACGAGCGTCCTAAAGGATTTGTCGAAGAAAGTTGTGGAATGCATTCGCTTTTTAAGCTTTAAGCTTCTATTAATCGTCATCTCGCTAGTCTATCCCTTTCTAGCCTCATCATCTTTCATACAGTGCATCCATCGTTTCTTTGGTCTTCCCCTGCTCTTATAACCATCCACATTCATACTCAAAACTTTCCTCACGACATTTTAATTTTAACATAAAATATACAGTCAAAAAATAAATATGTCAAGCATCATAAGCTTAATTTCTACTCGCCAACATTTTGAATGAAAATGCCAGTTTGAAAAGATGACATGCGCCTGCTATGAGGGAAAGGACTTCGATGACCGAAATAATAATGCAGTTTGCATACAAAAGATCAGGCTATTACTGAGCTTTCTACCGCGTCTTAATTCTACATCTAGCTATTAAGCAAATAACTTAGAATAGATGAAATACTTTTCAAAGGTTCTTAAAATTACTTTCGTGGTTTAAAAAAAACCTCAAAATACCCAAACTTTAAATAAGCGCCATCTCTTATCGTATCCTAAAACTTGTAGGGACCCGAAGTAATATTACGTAGCGTGGCCGTAGTCTCGTAGACGCGCTACGAAATTACCGCTACGTGAGGCTACGCTTCATGTATTTACTGAAGGGATTTTGTGTAAGATACAGAGATGACACTGATGTTGATATTATGGTGAGTACATTCTTGATTCCAATAAAACTTCAATGTTATGGTAAAATACTTTTAAAACTTCGAAGAACTCCACATAATTGTATGTAGGTATCTATTAGAAAGAAAACTAAAAGGTAAGGTGGCATAAAGGATTAATCAAATGCTTTGGCAGAGGTGCCGTTAAAAACTAACTTGGCCGTAGCTATCCTCTGGCTGGATTTATTCCTGAACAATTTCGAATTCTAAATCTAATGTCAAACACCAAACAGACATAATACAAATTTAAAATCAATATAAATTTTTGTACCAGGATTGTCATAGTTCATGTAATTTTATGGTCTTTTTCAATGTTACCTTCCCCATCAAAGAAGTTCCAAGATCACACTACCTCGTCTTCTATATCCATGCCCTCAGTTAATGTCCTCAAGGCATGTCCCAGCAATCTCAACCGACACCTGCACTGCGCTATCAGGCCTGCCACCAGGGTGTCCTTGGCCACATTCAGGAAAGCAGCAATGAGGAGGGCCCCTACTTGATGTACGTATGTTAGCTCGTAAGCTGGCGACTTAGTCGTGACGTATGGGTACCTGCGGGTTAATATAATAAACCCTTTATTATCAGATCACAGTGAATCCATAAAGAAAACTTAAAACTAAGGTTAGTAAATAATCTTATACTTGGTAGTCTGGTAGTCTGGCTGGTATTTAAATGACCAATTTTAAATTACATGTTTTATAAAATAATAATAATAATAATAATAAAATCTTTATTTATCCAAAAAAACATACAGAGTTTGAAAATACAGTGTGATATTTGGTTTAGAAAATACATTTATAGTTTGTTGCAAAATCTGTACAAGAATAACTTCACTACCTCTTAAGCTAGGGTATACCTGTATTATAAGAGGTAGTTTACGGTCAATAATCAACAAAAACTTATATCTCAAGTGGACTGTGTCATTCTACTGTATGGTAATAATAGAGTAAAATTGTATGTTGTGTGTTAGTGTATGTGAGTAGTGTGTGTGTAATAATCACAATATTATAGTATATATTATAGTAAAAAAACTAAGTAGTCAAATAAAAGCCCTCTTCCTCTCTCCTACTTCTGCTGTGCCCAACAGGGTCCACAATGGTCATATTTTTTGTAACCTACCGACTTTATTTTTGGGTGGGAAATCATTAAATGACCTCTCCCGCTCTGGACAGAGCGGAAGGGCGTGTCAGACTTTTATTAACTAAAACCCACCCGTTTTCCTTCAGTTGCCTGTGCGCCAGTTCCACGGTAACTCTTAGTTCACATTTGAAAGCAATCAATATATTAAGTATTGAGCCGAACTTCACACTTTCTAAGTACTACGTACTCGTAGACGTATGAAGTCCGACCCAGTGACGTAAACATTGGAAACAAAACCAATCCCACCTACCGCACAACGAAATGGCGTAACACACTTACATTGGCAATGCCTTTCGTTTTGACAATTCAACAACTTTGATTGCGACACTAACGTTATCGAGCAGACAAATTTAACAAATATATGAAGTAATGAATTAGCAATTTGCAAAATCCTTCAGCTTGTGATAGAAAGTGTGTTACGCAATTGGTGTGCTGGTGTCATTGATGATGATGGTAGTTAGTTTTGATTGAAAACGATGTCCTTTAACATCAAGTTTAATGCTGCAAAGCTCGCTACTTGTTATACGTTCAATTTTTTTTTTGGGTCTGAACCTTTTTCATTTACTTTTTCGATTATCAAACTCAAACTCGCCTCAAAGCATTTCTTTCAAATAAACCAATTACAGGCACTTTTGAATTGTCAAGGGTTCGGTCAGTCAGAAAGATGAAGCTAGTTGCCGATTCTAAAGCGTAGTAGGTACCTATGGAGAACAACGGGCAAGAAACTCCATGGACACTCTTTTAAATCAAAATATGGTTACAAAATATTGGTTACATCATTCATGTTGAAATTATGCATGTGAGAACGATGCAGAACGTTAAAAGCGACCGTAATAAAGAGACAAAATTAATGAATGAATTATATGAATGATGTTCCAGTACCTACAAACTATAGTAAAATAACAAAAGACAGTAAAACTGCCAAATGATGGCCTTTTAAAACTTGATTTACATGGAGCGATTTAATTGCCACCACTTACCATAAAAACCATAACATAACATACCATACCATAACTTGAAGCAATAATAAAAGTTTCACCGCCTGAATAGTGTTTGGACGATGCGATGCAAGTCAGTAGTTCCTTCAATTTTATTGTATGCCACAAGCCAGAGACTTGCATCCTGTAAATGGCGCTTTACTTCTACATCTTAAAATAATGTGAGTTACGTATAGTTGTTGCGTGTTGTTGGCTAAAGAATGATGTGATATAAGGCAACGGTGCGGTTTAAAAGAAGATGCAGTGATAAAAATTGAAAAGGGTATGCTTAGATGGTTTGGTCATGTTGAGAGGATGAATCAAGGGCGACTAACAAAAGGTATTTACAAGGCAGATGTGAGTGGAAACGCCGGGAGGGGACGCCCTAGGAAGACATATAGTGACCTTATTGGTAATGTTCTTCAGAAAGGTCAGGTGCGTATTACTCGCAACCGGCGTGCGTGTATGACTAGATGTATGAACGTAAACGATGCAAAAGGAGTATGTACAAATTGTAGCAGGTGGCGTTCTGTAGTTTCTGCCTACCGAAGAAGGCGTGAGTTTATGTATGTGTGTTATGTTAAGTATAGTTACCACGATAATAATCGGCAGTTAAGCAGGCAGGATACGGATATAGCGGATTATTAAACAGCTGCAGCGTCGCGGTTAAGCACCCTCATGTTAAGTTGTCACTGAGGGATGAAAGCCTCGGTGAGAACTTAACATGAGGATAGACTACGCACCAGGCTCTTAGAGGAAGTTGATGCTTTTCTGCGCTGGTGGCCCATCCAAGGCCTGTTATCAGAGTGAGGGAGAAGTATAACACCTGCAGCACGATCATCTCCTGATTACAGCTAAAACAAAATACCAACTAATTTATACCATTTTATAACAAAATCGGATGTATCGTCGTATGATGGAAATAGATATTATTTTTATATCAATGACTTGAAAATATTGTTACGCACACCTAATAGAAGTGTTAGAAAAACATTATAATCTTCAGACTTTTCTGTAATTATTTGATTAGAAAACGGAGCTGAGTTCAGCCTACGCGTGGTTAATCACATGCCGACGGCGGCGGTGCGCAGAACGCGTGAGTTTGTTACAAATATATGGTGTTTAAAAAAATAAGTTTATCCAATTGGAGACATTACGAACGAAGTCAAAATGTTTTTAAAGAAGTCATTGAAAACAAAGTTTCCTGCTATTAACTAGTTTTTACCAAAATTTGCGAATTAAATGCAAAAAAAGCTAACAATTCACTACAGCTCGGCGAGTCCCGGAGAAATTATGAAACTGTCTGACATAACGAAATAACGTATTTAAAAGAAATAATGAAAAAAAAAATGTAGCACAGATTAAAAGGCTCACAACATAGTCTCCAAATAAAAATCAAATAAAAAGTGCAAAGTTCGCTGTAAGAAATTAGCAGGAATGTGTGTCTCACGGCGGCGCCGAATAAACCCAGCTCAGCAAAAATGCCAGACAACTATCGCCTGACGCTGGTTTTCAACTATACCTGAAATTGTGAGGTTTTGGTAAATCAATTTTATATTTCAATGTGAGAAATCTCATAAACTTCCTCACCGTTCTTCAAAAAAATGGTGTAGAAAGTAACTAAAATAAAAAATAAATATAGTTTCCACCAAAATACCTCTTAACAATCTCTTTTTCTTCCCTCGTCTTCACATCCGACAAAACCTTATCACTATCATTGACAATATTCTGGATCCTCTGCTTCCTTCCCAGGATGTTCACGATCTTGGCTGCTTGGGCCATGTTGGTGAACAGCAGGAACGCTGTACCGGTCATGAGGGCCAGGTCTCCCCAGATCAGGATTAGGTCTACCACTTGGATGTTTAGGTACGTTCCTGAAAAAAAAATACCTCTTTAATCAGAGATCTATAGTATTGCGTACCTACTCCTAAACATGGAATTTAAAACTGAAGGTGAAAATGCTGTGATCATCACGAAAGGGAATTAGATGGATTGGTTATTGTTAGTACTACAAACAGTGGGTCGCATCTTTTACGACATTCACTGATGGAAAAATCGAGAACCACATAGAACCTTTGCATTTTTTGCAATTGCAAAAGTAGCAGGTCACATATACTCGTATGCACATATCTGTTATTATTCGTCTTTGAAATTATTTCTTTTATTTTATTCCTTGTTTTAAATATAATATTTTTATTTTTTTACTCCTAAATCTTGGCAATTATTTTTTTAAAGAGACATGTTTCCCCTACTTTTCTCTGTAGTTCCCTACTCTTATCATTATCAGAATGATACCAACCCAATAAGAACATAAAAGAGAACACAGAGTAGAAACTATACAATTGCTTCTGTGTTTCTGTCAGGTATTCCGGAGCCCAAAACCCCACGATTTGTAGAACTGTCAGCGAAATGCTAACTGACAACGTCGCATTTTTTACTAAAATACCCATCTTGGGAGTTTTCTAAATCTCAACCGAGGACTGTGAATCACAAGACTTGAATGTCGTGTGTAGAAAACAGAAGCTCAAATCAAAATAATTACGCAGTTGCTTTAAATTTTTAATTGCAGGTGGCAGTGGTTTGTAACATTGTGGGGCATTTTATAAATGATCGGAATTTTATTTACTTTGCTAGGGCGGGATGCGATCTATTTTGTTTCCCTTCAAGTGAGCGCTCTTTTCACTTTTCGAAAAGGACGAAAAATCGTTTTGAAAAAAGAATTGTTTTAACAGTTTTATGACAGACAGTAGCTGCCTTAAGCTTCTTATTAAGCTGTTATAAAAGTCACCTTTAAATAATAATACCTAGGCTGAAAGATGTGTCTATGTCACTAGTCAAAAAAGTCAAGTATTCATTTAAAATTATCGTTGTAGAGACTGCTCCAGAAATCTCAGTAAACGAGACAAAATAGCTGCCCCTGATTTCTGATGGCAAAAGTAAGCAAACTGTTGACGGCCTGCAACACCGCTACTAGTGAAAAGTAACCTTTACTTAGATATATTCACAGGTACCTATGTATGCTTTACTAACCAGAAACTGCCTGAGCGAAAAAATCTTATGACATCAGCACCTTAATCGCGTAACACAGGTTAAATCACAATCCCAGAGTTTTGAAGGATATTTCTAATCCATTGTTTCATAGGTTTAATAAGTTCGTCTGCTCAACAACGTAAATAACGCAATTAACGTGGCTGAACCGTCTAAATAAAATAAAAGAAAATGCGATCAATCGTCATTTTATGTGTAACGCAATAAAAAATATAAAAAATTGTAATAAAAATTATATTAAAAAATATAAGGTATAACGTTAAATACAGTTTTTCTTAAATTTATGTCAAGTTCAACCATAATTTGCTTGAACTTGACATAAATTTAAGAAATTTTACCGCGCTGGCGTTTGGAATATGTTGTCCACCACTGGCACCTTCGCGATAATTGTCAGTTCGCTCGGTGTGGATACAACGCAAATATAATTATGTCATTAAGTTCACGTCACCCTATAGTTTCAATAAACGATTACAATACACGGTGTATAACTCAAACGTGTAATCAAAGCATTTCTATTAAAGTTTTAGTTTGATAATTGATTTGATTTTCAGTATTTTTGTTTTATGTTTGTGGTTTTCCTTTGTTATTTTGTAAAGTATTGTTGTTTGTTTCTTGTGTTTTTTTGAAATAACTAAAGCCATTTTTTTGGGCTGGTAAAGATCCGAAGTTTTATGCTAGTGAAAAATTACAAATAGTTTAAACGTAAATGCGACTAAATTACTCGTGGATATGCATTAGAACAACAAGTAAATGGAAAAAGGAATTGAGTTTGAAGAACCTGAGGGGATGGTAAGAAAAGTTAAAGTCATGTTGCAATTTATGACTTGAATTAAGGGTTTGTTTTAACATGGCTCAAACGTGTATGAGTAACTTAACGGTTTTCTTATAAATTCCTCTGGAATCCTTATGATATCGTTTTGTTCTTATTTCCGTACAAAACCAGCTCATTAATTTCACTGCTGTCCAAACATAATAATGATTTTACGGTCCTTTAGAAGTTACCACTATTTAATGAATGTAATATATTGTCATAGTGTCGTCAGGTCATGCTTTGTGGAGTGTTATCAGATAACAGCGGTCGTCGCAGATGCGGGCAGCTGGACACTTATCTACTGTGTCCAGTTCATGCTACTAGCGAGCATAATGTGTAATTATACATGGGTACTTGTATATGTATACGTGTTTGAAGGCATTAAAGTTTTCGAATAAAACGTTGACTTGTTTCTTTTCTAAATTATATCGATAGGAGTGTTTCCTAGGTTTTATCTCTTAGCTATTGCCTCGGTTATGCCTTGAAGCTAAAAGAAAGGTGATGAGCTGTAGTTTTTATCTGTCTGCCTGTGGCATCTGTTTTTGATTGTATTTGTTTACTTAAATGCGGCAACAAGCGATTGTTTACATCCTTTATCTGAGTGATGATTAAGGTTTAAAAGGTGTTAATTAATTAACAGGTTTATGGACTTTGATTGGCACCTACAATATTTCATTTATTTCATCAATTCCGATACGGAAAGTATTTGCTACAGACCTAGGTATATATTCTACAAAGTAAACAATACCAATTCCTAACCATTTCTGCCATTTAAGCACCATCCATTACCAAGCAAATCAGTAACACAATACATTCCTCCGACACAATTCTTTTATTCCCCGATCAGCATGGAGGAGAAAAACCGTACTTATCCGTGTAAGTTCGTGATAGAGATGAACTTAGACTTATAGATAGCATCGGTTGATTGGTCAAATCTGCGAAGAGCACAGAGGGGCGGGACGCCCGCCGTGATGTTTATTTATCTATTGTGAGGTGTTAGGAGGAGGAGAGGATGGTGGACTTAGTAACGGAATAGTTTTGTTATTGGGTTATTGTAGTTGTAGGCCTGTTAAGTTTTAGTAGTAGCTGTAGGCATTGCAAGGTCTGTTATCAATCCTAAAGCTGAAAACTCAAAATGAAACTTTAACTTTTTGCGATACCGTGGGTCAGATAAAATAATTTAGATAAGGACGCTCATTTAAAAAAATAGGACCCTTACGGGATGATACTCCAATATCAAGCCGAAAACTATTTCCCGCCTGTAAAAATGATTTCGTAGCACGACGCCTACTTTCACACTTAGACTCGGAAAATCCAACGATTTCTAAACAAACAGTTCAGAGGGAAAATGTTAAAGATATACATAGATCACGTTTCCAGTTCCTCGCACAATTTTACCCCACCGGTACATCAGTTCGTGAAGAACACAATTAATTTTTACACACAGAAAAACTATTATCAAGGCGTAAATATACCTAAGTACCTACATGCATCTGAATATCTGAGTACCCACAACATTAGCCCTTTGAAAGTAATAACTAACATGTACACGTGTTAAAGAGTAGTTCCGTAACATATTCCTTCATTGAAGTTTCCCAACTTGCAACGCAAACTTTACTCAGTTTCAGTGGAAAACCTATATGTTTCAGTACACGTGTATTAGAAGGCTTTCAAACAATAGTTGGATAAGCAGAACTTCAAGTCAGTTATAGCTCTCATCTTTCAGCATTTTGCATTCATTCATAGTTGGGTTTTGGTTTATATGGCTAACTTTTGTTCAAGATGATCTCATGGTACATTCGGCTCTATAACTATCTCAGGATAGTACCAACAATCGCCATCACCATGGCCCATACTACTACATTATAATGTACGTACTTCTAAACGACTCCAGATTCTTATTCTATAACAGGTTATGCAGCTCATTTAAATTATAAAACCACCATAAACCTACAACGATGCCGACGCGGGAGTTGATAGTTTTTCGGCCATCATATGCAAGAGTTGCGCCTCCTTGCTACGCCGTGTTCGCGCCAGCCCCAACACCATTCTTAGAACGTTGGCTGATAGGTGCGACTCTCCGATCTTGTGGCGGTGGATACGACTGCACGCAGTCAAGTAGACATTCCTCAGGATCGGCGTGCCTCATGCAGCTTAGAATAAATACCACTAACACTAGTTTCATAAGTTTAAATTGTTACTAACAAATATGGAAGTATTCTGAAATAAATGGTTATGATTATTATTATAAAATACAAGTTGAAACCGTTCCGAAGTACCTGCACTATACTGCCGGAAACTTTAGAAAAACTTTATGATATATCCGTAAAATCATCTGTAAAACTATTCTCCTAATAAAACTGTACATCCCATGTACACCAGCCTCTACCATCATCTTAAAAAAACAGCCGGCATCGCTGATTCTTCTTACCAGTTGGTGGCAACTTGTTGCAGTGGGCGTGTCCTGCCCCGCCCACCGCGCCATCGTGGCTGGAGCTGCTGGCTTCCTCAGTGACACTGGAGACGCGAACAGCAGCACACGTCATGGCTACCCTCCGGAAGTTCGACATGAGAATCCTCTCGCCGGAGCGCTGACGTCTACTTCAACCTAAGGTAAGTGCAATGGTTCTGAAAGATGGGTTTGGTTTAAAGATTTATTTTTTTAAGATTTTTAAAAGTTTTGGTTACTTTTAATTCGTTAGAAACCTTTTTCGCAATCATTTTCACAATCAACATTGAAGGTCTCGCTACCAAGAGGCTCCAGGACAGCTGTTTCTGGTGCTAGACACTACCCACTAGATAAATAAAAAATGGAACAGATTTCGTTAAATATATTCTGTCTTAAACTTAGGTTTATGACAGGAAATATTGAGCCAAGTTAACATATACCAATATTACCAATCAATTTAACTAATCCAATATTATCCAGACGTGGGTGCCATGCAAGTTTTTAACTACTTTTCTTACATTGTTACGTTTCATAATCTCATTCTAACCGGGTTTTAATTGCATCTCACCAGATCAATTCTATAAATCTCACTTTTTCTGAAATAAACTTTTAAACTGACTCAAAGTTATTTAACTCACACAAAGTTTATTGAGTCTTTTAATTAAACGAACTACTCGTACGTATTATATCCACTCCAAACCATCTCTATCTAATTCCGAAAACATCTTTTTACCTCTACATTAACTACCTTAACACAGGTCAAACCAAATCTTACAGCACACACGTTTCTTCTAAAGTAAAGTAAAACAAGGAGATGGACTTGTTGACTATCAACCTGTAGCTAACAACACCACTCTGCCAATATTCGTTGAGTCTCGCAATCTTTAGAATCAACACGTTTCCGAGAACTGAGGCAAACACAGCCCACATTTAAAACACTACAAACGTGTTTAAAAGAGTCTTCTTACATTTGCTAAGTCCAGTCGCACTAAAAAACTAATCTTTATATTTTAAACCTCTTTTAGTACTTGTATACACTCTGTTAATGTTGACTGTAGCTGACCACGGCAACGTCCACTGCACACTGCTTTAAGTGCTTTTCACTTGCATAAAGTTGAATAAGTCGTAAAATAAAATATATTAGTATCAAAGATTTACGGGTGCTCTTCATATACTACATACGAGTATATATACTACAAGCCATGTGTACGATGGGATTTCCCATCGGCAAAAATAACAAACTTCCATGCAAACTTTCATTCCTTTTTAACCCTATTAGGCGATGAAATTTCAAAATTCCTTCCTTAGTAATCTCTTTCCTTATAAAAGGAACTCAAGTGCAAAATTTCGCGCTTCTAGACCCAGCAGCGTAGGCTGTGAGTTATATGTCAGTGAATGAATGAATTCAAGATCTTATTCCCCGAAATGAGAGTACATGAACCTAAATTCAATCATCACATTCCGGATAGCAATTCAAATTAAATCTTCAAAGTAACAAAAGCACTAAAATTGCTTATATATGCATAATCAGCCTATAATGTTCCCACTGCTAGGACACAGGTCTCCTCTTTTCGAGAAGGAGTGGGCTGTAATCTACCACGCAGGCCCAGTGCGGGTTGATAGATGTCACATGTCTTTGAATTTTTGGTTCTAGGACATGCCGGTTTCCTCACGATATTTTCCTTCACCGTTTTGAGAGCAGTTGTGGTGAAATTATTTAGACAAAGTAAAGCGCCTGCCTGGGTTTGAACCCACGACCTACAACTCGTAAGTCGGGGCTGATACCACTGGGCCACCACTGCTCTATATACAAAATAAAAATATCATTAAATAAATTACTTATATTAAAATATATATTATATATAAAAAAATCTAACTGCCACTCCCCCCTCCATTCGTCACTCCATTCGATTATTCCAATTTATTAATTTATTTGAGGTCGGCGCAACAAGTCTTCTTCTTTCCCGATACATTTTGCCTTACGGCATGCAAAAATATTTAATATAATACACAGACAAAAAAAAAAAAACATTTAAAAAAATTATAATAATAATACATTCCATTCAATAAGCAATATTACTATCATTATTAAAAAAATACTCATATTATTTAAAATTATTCGGAATTAGGCAATGCCAATAAATTGAACTAGAAATGTCAACAAATTAAAGTAAATATAAAATAAAATTACAATTGTGATAAAACTAAAGATAGAAATGTCAATAAATTAAATCACAAAGAAGCACACACACACACACTCATACTTCTTTATTAGTCAACTCTGTATCATTTGTATATTCCTAGCCATATAATCTTTCACACAATACTCAACCCAAATATCAGACATTTTATTACCATTTCGCTCAGTAGCCCTACTTCAAGCCATCGCACTTGTTGCGCATGGAGACCCGTTAACCCTCTAATGCTCAAATACAAATAATTTATCCGCTAAAGATACTTCACCTTCGAAGATCGTCAAATGATCGCCGACGGGGAGCCGGTTCCTCGTAAGCGCTCAACGGTTTTCACAATTATAATTATTTGCAGTCATATCTGTTACAATTTTCCTATGAAACGTAGAATGTAATAGAATACTATTTATTATGTAAACCGTATGAATCATGGAATATGAGCCAATAGGACTTTTGTCAGGTTTGTCGCTACAAAACTTGTTTTTATACACCTTTCAGTGTCAGAGTCGGCACGAGACTTAAAGGCATGAGATCTATTTTGCGTAATACCGTTTTCAGTCATTGAATTTTTTGCGGCAAGTATGAAAGTGAATCCTTCATCGATATGCCAGAGTAACATGTCAAAGAACTGCCACGACCTACCATTAACCACTTGGCAACAGCAAGCATATAAAAATAATAAAAAAGTTGAAAAGTTGAAGCCGGCTCAACTTGACACAGTGGCTGTGCAAACAGCTCGCTTGCGGCCGCTTTCACTTGCTAACTTTACTTGTCAATTTCCACTGAAATTCTTTATATTCACGCTATTTAACTTGTGAGATTTAAAATTTAAAACAGCACGATTCAGGGGTAAGTGCGAGAATAGTCCAAAGTTTAGCGAGACAGCTTTGTAGCGGGGCTACCTAGATGCGTTTTCACTTTTATTTGTATTAGAAGTCACGACTTTGAAGCTGTTTAGAAAAGATTGGTAGAAAAGCATTCATTAAATGAAATTAAAAAAATTCTTTACAAAAGGCTCATACAACACGGCTCAATTCATCATATTATTATACAGATTGGATTTTTGGAACGGGGCAGTAACTTAACCGTTCAAACGTTTCGTATTTTTGTGTGAATTATGACTTGTCTAGTACTCTTAAATATGTTGGTACAGAAGAGTTTTTAATCCTTATACGAAACTGCATCGATTGGCACCATAAAAATGAAACGAGAGAATTTACTTTTTCAGCTGTCTGTACCAGTTTTCTAATAACTGTTAATGCAGTCAGCAATTACTCAAATAGTTAAGGACAGTCTCTTGAGAAAGTATTCCTGTAGCTACAACGGTACCTACCCTTACTGGCCAGTCTCAAAAACCCACCCTGTAAAAACATATAGCCAGCAAAATCATAAATTCTTGAGCAAACTATGTGTCAAGCACACCCTATTTTCAATATTCGATACATACAACTAAATTATACCACTCGTCACAATGGCTTAGCACTTGGCTGTTACGGGTTCGATTTCGGAAGATTATTTGTTATAAGATTTTCAGACAAACACATCTTAAACCAGTGACACATCTGAACACCGACCTAGGTGAATCTAGTTTAAATAAAAAAATTACGTGTAAAAGTGCTATTTTTAACCAATTTACAAAATAAATATAATTTATTATTGACACAAATCTGAGAATGGGAAAAAGGGGGTAAAGGAGAAAAAGTACCTAGTAGGAAATCACATGAAATATTTTTTGGGAGTGTTTCCTTCTCACAAAATCGTAATGCGCGATGTTATCGAAGGTTTATTAGAAATCGCTTGATTCCAGGAATCGTTAGATACTTTCATTTACTCCCCTTTTACATAAAATTAAACGTAAAACGTTATATCCAAATAATGAAAAAGATTTCGGCGAAATATTCTGAGCTTTCACTAAACTGCGATAACACGCTTTGTAACTCAAAATCTTTGCAAATAGTTGTGCGAAGTCGTTGTCAAGGCCAAGTAGAAGTGAGTGCTTAGAATGTTGTCTATGGTGAAGGTTAGCCAAGGCTTTGGTCTTATAACTTCACAGACTGACATGAAAATAAAACTTCTCAACTAAGATTTTTACTTAGATTTTCCAATATTTGTAAACATTCGTTTTTCTGAAGTGAAAGTCACACTTCTATTTCTCCTGTATCGCGATTGCGTTTACAGACACAAATCTCAATAGATACAAACGTTCAGACACGAAACAACGAAATTAAAAGTTGTAGTGCCGTTCGGGAATCAAACCTCAGCGACCGTGACATAACAATCAACGGACGTAGTTTCATTAAAAGGATCCATCCCACACAGAGATAGTTTTGAGATATTCAAGATTTTAGTTCAGATCGTATTTCGCCTTTGACTCTTCGCTTTAACTATCTGGGGTTGGTTTTAACTAAAGGATAAACACATACATTTTAATTTTATGAATCTGTAGTCCGACATCATAATATATTTTTCGAGATATTGACAAAAATATGACAATGGATCCTTTTCGTTCAAAAACTATTTCAAAATCACCGGTTTATAAACATACTTAGCCGTAAGGATCCAAAGCTTTAAAAATAGAACAAAATAAGCTAAATATTGTAAGGAATTATAACAGATTTGTATGTTTTAGAAAAAAAATCTTTCTAAGAGTATCTGTAACATACCTTTAATTTTCAATCACTACTATCATAACTATTAGCTCAGTTAGTATAGATCTTAGTTTGATCAAAACTTGAAAACAAAATTATTATTAAAAGGCATCAAAAACACCTAAAAAATAAAAAGCATTATAAATAAAATATCAAATAATCAGTCTTCAAAATTAAGTAGAGACTATATTTTTACTTAAACTAAATCATTCTCATCGCCAATGGAAAAATCATCCCATCCATCAACATCATCCATAATATTTGCATTTTCTTTAAGCGATTTATAATTTAAAGGTAAGCAATATTTTGGTATTACAATGATTTAAGGTCATCTAATTAATTATAATTTAGCCTGCGGAATCTCTTTACTATTTGGACATAACAAAGCTAAATCTTCTTCCAAACTATAGATTTTCCTAAAATTCTTTTTTCTAAATTTAGCTCCTGAAACTCTTCGCTTTCTGCATCAGTTTGTCCTTACCACTTTTCTGAGGTCGCGTCATAACAAAAAAAATAAATTCAAACGCCCCAGACATTAACATTTAAACCACAAAGCTGTGACAAAAAAGCCGAAAACACAAAAAAAGAAAATAATTATTGTAAAAGTATTTGTTCAAAAGTGGGAATTTCGGAATACCCGACATTCTTTTGTTCACTTTGTTCTTTTGTTAAGCAAGTTATTTTGGCTTAATTTCACTAAACTGTGTACTTTAGGCCCGTGTTACCGTTTGTCGAGTTCCATTGCCCTTTACTGTTCCATTTTCCACTGGATTTGCTCACGTTTCAAGTGTTAAAGGTCAATTGAGAGGAAGGAGTCACTTTGATTTATTGACGATTTCGTAAACATGCTTCGTCTACCTTTAAAAGTCTGAAATGTTTCCATTATTACCACATTTTGTGCAAGAGAAGTAATGCTGTCTTCCTGAACCGGTTAGTATTCATAAAACTTTTCAAAACAATCTCGTAAGTTTAAAATAAGCCTAACATCTAAGAACTTTAAAAACAGCTTAAACCTCAAGTTAATAGCATCAATCAGAGCTTACAAAACACCACGATCCTTTACCTTATTCCGTAGCACATCCGTAGCGTTTACGTAGCGTACCTTACTGTCCAAATTCCTACTTGTTTAATAAAATAAGCAAATCCGTGAAATAGTTTTTTACTCAAACACGTCGCACAAATAGTTGGTTAGATTTTGATGAGCTTTGGCACACCGATATAATCCATGTCCCTAAGTCCTAGTCCTAACACGTCAATTACTTTTTTGATTCACAAAGTAGTTCGCCAAAAAGTCGAGAAAAACTGCGGACAACAGCTAGTACGCATGATGAAATATCAAGCTATACATTTCCAGTATAAGCTGATTTCTCATTATACAATGCGAGGTCAGCTAAAACTGGAAATGTATAGCTTGATATTTCGTCGTCTGTACCATACAAAATCAGAACTTGCCCTTATCTATCGTGGATGCATGAAGGCACACGGCTCGCTTGACCAGTTCCTTTCATCATGGAGCAAACGGACCTAGTGGGTGTTTTTGTGAATACACGTCTTGATCTTAAAGCTATTGAGTATTTTGAATTCGTCTCTAACTATCTCAATGGTCAATAGGTTCTAATACTAATGTTAATTCATATCACATGAAGTATATTTTTAAGGAAGTTTCAGAAATTAATGTTTCAATATAATCTTGCAGTAGCCGATGCGAAATAATAAAATCATTTTGTAGGCCTCCAATATCTCAAAAACATTAAAAATATACACAATATTATTAATGTCGGTGACATTACAAGTCACACCTTGGAAGTAAATGTAACATAATCTAAGCATCCTGACATTTTAGACACAAATTATCGTCCCAAAAAAAGACAAATTCTGCTTGACAACATCGTACGTAGTATTATAATCAGCTTATGTGAAAAATGTCTACAATTCTACATACACACCTATAACAAGTAGGTATATTGAGTAGGATTATCTTGCTCCGTTATAATATTTTACAAGCGATTTAATTTCTCGACGACTGTCGTTTATTTTGGTGTCGTTCACATTGCTTTTCTTGTGATAAAATGTGAATCCTTATATTTTATAAGTATCCTAGCTTCAAAATTGTGCTTTCCAACTATGCTTCTTTTTAAGTTAAATTCTAAAACCATCGACCACATTACACTATTTTTATTTGTTTATTAACTACGGATGACTAACAGCTAACACAAACAGAATAAAAAATAGTATGTGAGACTGACAGCCAATTAAAAGTCATCACTTCTAAAAAAACAGATTGGAAATAAAGAGTGTGAACAACACAACACAGCTACCAAAAAAGAAATAAAAACAGTATAACATTCAAGCTTAAACTAAATTCACATTTCATATTCAATAAAGGAATAAAAACCTGAACATACAAAACCTTAATTAAAAAAGCTAAGGCTGAGGCACTTTCTGGCCGAGGACACACCCGTTATAAAAGGATCAAAATCATGCTGTTTGCTAATCACATGTCATTAAAGTTTCTACTTGCACGCACTATAAATGAATTTTGCCTGTAATTTGTAGAGGTATATAGAACACGCAAAAAAAAATTTGTTAAATATCTACTTGAGAACACCCTACAAATACATAAAATACATTATTATCTGTCTCCAGTAACGGTGTAACTGCATTCCTTCAGGCTTTTCATTGATAAACAAATTTTATTCTGTGGGTACCATGTACTCACTTCATATTAGTGACCCTAATCTGCTCTTACCTTATCACCTACAGAATCTTCTGAGCCCGGATCGCTCATCCGATTCTATTAACATTTCAGTGATATATTGTCAGTGGTGATCAATGGCGAAGCCTACACAGGGTTGTACAGAGTTAAGGGGTATCATAGAGTGATCTTATTGAATTAGTTGTTAGTAGTTTCGTTTCCAAGGTATAATTTATCATGCTATATGTACGATATCATAACTATTGATTAGAATATCTTTCTTCAGTAGTGAAGAAAAGTGATAAAAGTAACATATAGTTAAAATTACAACTACACACACACACACACACACACACACACGCACATGTACATTGCTACTACATTGTGCCGTACCTCTGCGGCATAATATCTACAAAGTAATATTAAAAGTTGATTGCTCGTCAAGGACATACTTAATTATAATTCCTCAAACACATGTTTGCATAATTATAATCCTTTCCAAGGAACACGCGAAACTATAAACACAACATGCAAAGTTAAAGTATTCGCATCAAAATGGCTGGCTTACTATGCCCAGAAATAACATTTAAGACTTTTAAACTTTGTTACTAAGGTAGTTTATAACCCATTGTTGGTCAGCTATTCTGGTTTAGTACCGTATCTTAATACAACACATCTTTTTTAGCAACTTACCTTTTACGCCATGAGGAGGACTTACTCTCCAGCCCTTTAGGCATAGATTAAATGTATGATTTCAATGAACTACCACTGGCTAACTATTACTGACTAAAAGTTGACTGCAATTATAGTCCTCCAGACCGTATTTCGGCCATGGCGGCAAATCTCAACGGAAACTAGCCTTCAGCGCGGGAGATATTATAGTGAACAAGTGAGTGCGCAGACACAGGTGCACTCTGTCTTCCTTCACTGTCATAGTCCGATGGGACGGCAATCCGACACGACCGGAGAGAGATCAGGCGCAGGACCAACGGCTTAACGTGCTTTCCGAGGCACGGGGATATCACACCGCCAACTTCCAAACTCCAGGCTGTCACTGAGAAATTCCTAATGGAAAAATCCAATAACACTTTGGCCGACCTGGGAATCGAACCCTGGACCCCACGCTCAGCAGTTGCGCTTGCAAACACGAGACCAATGGGACAGCAATTATTATGATTAGGCAAACGAAGTAACTTGCATATTGTAAAATGAACCTTGTCTCACAAATTATTACTAAAATAGTGGCTCTCCTGAATAACTATCGAAAACATGAGTAAATAAAACAGGTGGCCCATTACGTTCGTTCTCAAGTACACCTGTATGAAGGTCAAGGTGAATCCTCCCCCTCTAAGGCAGATAGGCAGATGGGAGGGTGACCGCGTCGCACAGACTCATCGCAACTTGGATACAGTTCGGAACCTCGTTAAGATAACAACTTGCTCATAAATCCGCATAGATGGCTCTCCGGTAAGTTTGGTGGATTGGCTGCAAACTGTAGAGATGCAGATAATCCTGTTATGAGTACGTCGGAAATACGTTAAATCAATCGTTTGACTTTGACTAATCGGGACGCCAGCGCCACCAGGTGGCGCTCGACAGAGTCTATAACATACCGCTCGACCAGAGTAAAAGCAGAGTTTGTTGTTGGCGGCTAAGCAGTGAACACGTTTAGAAACTGTCGCACGTTCTGTATAGTTGTGTCGTGTACCTACAGTTTGTGATTCGCTAGTGTGATTAATTTGTTCCTAAATTATAATTTGATTTGAACTGCAAACTATTTTTCTATTGCGCAATAACCAACACTTCCCCTAGTACGTCCACAGTAGTTAAAATATGGCTGATGATAACGGGAGAGGCATACCTCCTCCATCTAGTATATATTTGGAAAGCAGTTGCCTGGTTTATCAAGGTTGAAATAAAGAGTGGTTGGAAAAGTGCCCCATTAGTTTTATGTCATACGAAAAAGTTTATATCATATTATACCTCAGTTTAAGCAAAATTAAAATTAGTTTCTTCTGGTCTCAGTAACGCAACAAGTTAGGTTGTAAGTTCAACAGAAACAGGGGACTTTTGTGTGAGCACAAATACAAAATGTATCTTTTATAGCATTTAAAAAGATGCAGACTCTTCAAAACATGTCCATTATAGGTACAAATCAAAGTTTTCCTTAAACGTAGAGGGGAGGGAGTTTTGTCATCACACTGTTGAATACTTGTAAGTCGCGACCTCAAAAAACGGCACGTATTTGTTCATGAAAAAATATTATTTCACTGTGGCTTTTTTTTTCAGTAAACTCTATGAAATGTAAATTTATTACTTTAGTGTTATGGGCTCACTAGAAAGTTAACGTTTTATTTCAAAAATGGTTTTCGACGCGAATATGCTTACCGCAACACCTGCCACAAAAAACAACTTAAAGCACCCCGCGGCTTCGCCCTCGAAGTCGGAAATTATCCCACGAAAACGTGCTACCGGGATAAAAAGTATTCTATCCTAACCTACCCTAACGCAGGTCGTGGTCTTCCTCTGTGCCAAATTTTATCGAAATCCGTTCAACCGTTAATGCGTGAGCAGGTAACAGACAGACAGGTACAAATTACGTAGTATAATATATGAAATAGTATTAGTAAATAGTAATAGTATAGTAAAAACTTTTACCAAAAAAACAACCGTATTTTGGAAGTCGGTTGCTTTTTTACAAAAAAGTTTTTATTTTTCACATTTTAGTTGTGGTACCTACCCCACACAAATTCGTATACCACTACTTGATATGTAAATAACAGTGACAGGAAGTTATTAACACATCATCTATATAAGCTTAGTGGAAAAAAAACGCATTATTAAGGATAACTAAAAAAGTACTAGTAAGATCTTAATAAAATGTATGTGGGACCACATGAGAAGCACCGGCTTTCAAATACAAAAAGAATCATCAAAATCGGTTCACCTAGAAATAAATTATGACTTAATACAATTTTTTTTTTTTTAACTGTTGAATTGAGAACCTCCTCCTTTTTTTGAAGTCGTTAATTAGTATAGCATTCATAATATTATGTAGTATAATATATGGAAATAAATGGATATTAGTGTGGATTGTAAAAGCACGCAAAACATCGATGTTTACAAACAAAATCCCTTGTAACTAAGTGCCATTTTCAAGGACATGCGAACGTCCTTGCCAAAGAACGTAAAAACTAGTTAGCAGCATAGCTGTGTTGATTAGGGCTGCTACAAAGCTACATAGTCGGGCCCGGTATGTCGCATACCGTGCCCGTGCCGCGCATTGTTGGGTATATGTGGGGGACAAGGTATGGACGGCACGCGGGGATATCTGGCCGTATCGAGATCGAAGTCAAATAACGAAGTCATAGTAATATTGCATGCAAATAAAAAAAATTGCTGAAAATCGAGCTCTAGAACGAATATGTCATTTTAAACTTGACCAAGTAGAGATACAGAGTTGTAAGAGTACGCATTCGGGATACTACATAGGAGCATTTGTCATGTTGGAAAATATGGAAAATAGATAAAGAAACGCAAGCTAGAAATGTTTCGGTGACTGGGACCCTGTCAAAAAGTGAAAAGCTTAAATCTTGTAGTTTTAGATACACATGATTCGTTTTGCATGACTGGGATTTGCTAGCTGCATGAAGGTTCTGGAAATTGAGGTAGAACGCTAATCGAACTAAAACATATATACGAGTATCCGTGCGTAGAGAAACTAGTCGTGGCAATCTTAAAATAGAAATGCAAGAACTAAGACTTTGTTACTACATATTGTCCTATCAGAGAGTCCTGAATCCGTATTTTATAATTAAGCCACTGAAAGGTGAATTCAAAATCGCGAAAGTTTATCTCATTAAGAAAACTAACACATACAATCCTATTACATAAGTACCCATCCAACATTAACGTGAGGCAGTAAAAAACATTAACAAACATTTATCGAAGTGGGAATGCAATTACCTCTAAATTCCTGCAAGTGGAGACCAACAGACAGAGTGGTTCCCTCTGAACTCGCATATTTGGACACGATGGGTGATGGTGCAAGGAAGGAACTGAAAGAAAGAATGAAGCATTGATTTTGTGTTACTGCAAAGATTGCGCTAAAGAAAGCCCGCGAAATTCATATTTTTTCTCTCAGTCAATCAGAATTGTCCTCAAATGTCAAGATTTCATGAAATAGTCATTCAATAGAGTAATTTGAACTGAAAGAGATTATGTTAATGATTTTAATGGTTATAATTCTGCAAATACATATTTGTTCCGGTCGAAAATCATATTTTGATCAACATACAACCTGATACTGACCTGCAAATTGCAAAAAAAACGTAAGAAAATTTGTATTTCGAGGGACACCCTGGCGCTTTCACCTTAATAAAACTATAGATAAAGGAAAATCATATTATTATTCAACGCTACAGTGCGCAACTGTTTTTAAATGGTCCATGTATATATCTAAATGGGCTCTTCTATGACCCAGTTTTTGACTACATATATATACTTGTAATGGCAATCATGTCATTTGGTTTAAATAGACTTTTATTTTTATATAGATTTTTCTATATTTTGTGAATGTGAGAACGTTGTAGGCCTAACTTGTAGACTGTAGATTTGTAGACTACAGAAAATCCTCTATCACAATTTTAACTGTATAATCACACAGAACTAATTTGTTCCAACTCGAAATTGATTGCAAACCTCGTAAAGTGACAAAATTCAGCGAAACTCGATTTCCATAAAGTACCTCAAGTAAACAGAAGACGTTTTGTTTTATTAATTAAATACTATTCATACATATTCAAATTGATTTATTCATTGATCTGTTATTTAACATTTTGCGATTTTCTTTATTTAAACAGGGAGATGGTCCACCTTCGGCACAATTCAGTATTTAGGTACCTCCTTTCTGTGAAGTATGGTAATTTCACAGGCTCTCTTGAAATCGGGACCTATTACCATCTAAATGAACTCAAGTTATAGACTGACTGGTCCTCAAAAGACCATCTCAGACACCAATCTGCATGGTCCTCATTATGGCTTGACCAAGATTATGTCTAGACTTTAAAAGAGACTGTGACCTCTGAGTTGGTTTAGTTATTTCTATTTTCTTCTTCTACTTCTTCTTCTTCTTCTCAGAATAGTTGGATAGGAAACTCCGAACTCATCTAATTGTTTAACATTTTTTATTTATGACCTATGAAAGTGACTTTTTGAACCAATGTACAGAAATAAATATAATTTACAAAAACAGTGAATTAATAGTAATATTCTACTGGTGTGTCATCCGCTTCTTCGTGTAAAAGGAGTCCAGTCCTAATGTGTGTCTGTGTGAATCATAAAAGTCGACTTCAAGACTTTATCAGATGGAAAGACTACAGTTAACATTACCCACAGACAGACATGTTGAAAATTCTGTGAAATACTGTTTCGCTATACTTTTAATAATACTTTGAGCAATTATTAAGTATTCAAATACAGGGTTTAAAAAACTCATCACATAGCCGCCAACTACGCATTCTGTAAAAATAATTGCTGGGAAACGATTTTTATTTTTGATGTGAAAAGTCGCTGTTTACGGTAGTACGCAACGTAACGCACGCAAAACATTGTGCTTATACAACGACGGTAAAGGGGACGTGGGGGGTATTTCAAGTGTTATAACATTAAGAACTTGTTTTCGTAGAAAAACATCAGTAAAGGTTGTAATTTTGACCTTCAATATCTCCGTAACCAGAAGGTTCCCAGGTATGGTCCAGTAAGAAAAAAAATTACAATGACGGGGAGTACAAGTGATTCTCGGCTTCGTTAAGTGTCTTTTACACCCGTTATATCATTTCCAAGTTCTTATAAACCAGTGAAGAAGAGAAGAGAAGAGAGAACCGGTCGAAGTGGCGATGATTGAGGGGGACGTCTATGTCCAGTGGACGTCTTCCGGCTGAAATGATGATGATGATGATACATCAGTGATCAAACCTACATTTATATTACATACCGATGCAATAGGGCCATCATAAAAACATTTTTACCAAAACGTACATCCAATAATTTTAGAGAACTGCAGATAGTGAGTAATGTAGACAAACTGTAGCACAAAGCAGCCCTAAATTGTTAGCACTCCTTAAAATTGAATTACCAATAAAACGAAGCGTATTCACATACGAAGCACCCAAATTACACATTAACAGATTAATGTTTAGCTTCTGAAGCCGTTCACAATGAGTGATGGTAACTACCGTCCGCTTTATCGACGATAAACTTAGAATACCTCATAAAGAACGCGTTTGAGGACGCTTTGTGTACGTTTTGCATTTATTTTTAAGTACATGCCCTTTTACATGTATTAGTAAAATAAGATGAGGCGATCTTGGTTGAGGAATATTAACGAAGATGTCAATATTGTGCACAGTTTGGTCATATTGCGTTTGCAGAACAAACTCTAACTCAAAGCATTTATTTCAAATAAACCACAAGCACTTTGGAATTGTCAAGGGGTCGGTCGGTGCCCATTCCAAAGCGAGTAGGTACCTAGGGAGAACGGAGAAGAACGGGCAAAAAACTCCACGGACACTCTTTTAAATCAAAATATGGTTACAAAATATTGGTTACATCCTTCATGTTGAAATTATGCATGAGAGAACGATGCAGAACGTTACAAGCGTCTGTAATAAAAAGACAAAAATTATTCAAATATTAAATTAAATTAAAATAAGCCGTGGCAGCTAAGAGATGACCGGTCCCTACTGACGGCGCCCGTTCACGAACATGACGCATAGATTAAATCAAACGCAAAATATTGCATAATATATTTTTATCGCTACAAGTCAATGAACTAGTTTTTCAAAACACTACATTGTAAACGGCTGGTTTTATTTTAAATTGTCCAATAAAGGGTCTGGATACAAAAAGAAAATTCGAAATAATCACACTCATTTTACTTGAAAATCCAACCAAATGCCCAAATACCTCCGCGTTTCGGACTACTAGAAAACTAAAAATAAAACACATATTTCTCACCCACACGCATCTTTAAAGCAAAATCAAATCCATCCTCACAAACATCTATAAACATCTTACAAAGACATAAAACAGTTTCTATAAAACCCAGTAAAACGTGTAAACAATTAACATTTTACACATCGGATTACTTTGACGAGCAAGAACCTACCTCTTAATTAGTTCAGACAATTATCTGTCGCTTAATTGAGGGCGCCACTCGTATATTTGCTAGTGATTTGCTAATGGTGGAGTAATGAAAATAGGCATATTGAGAATTGATCCTGACGTGTGAAGTGGTGATTTAATCAACTGTGTCCGTGGCTTAGAATGGTTCATTATTAGGTTGATTTGTGCTAAGGCAGGCAGGGATGAAGATAGATGGAAGGGTAGTAGGTTAAGAACCTGTTTCACAGTCTCCTATGAGACACTATTCATCATGAGAAAGAACCAGTCGGCTAATTTAACCTCTACTTATCTGGAGATTGTGAAACAGAAAACTATATGGTGTGTGTATGGAAATTAGGTTACGGGCGTGAATTAAAAAGCAGTGACGTTGAATTTAAATAATGTTCATAATATTTTGCTTTAACGTTTCACAGGGAAGGTTTTATGTCTGTCTCCTAGCACAGGGAGTAACAAAAGGGAAAAAAGAAAGAAGGCGAGGGCAGTTGTTGGTTTTATATTAATCATTTAGTGACAATGTTGCGATTATTAAAAAGTAAGAATTAATTTGATTTTTCACAATCAAATCAACTAAATACCCACACGCCTCCTCAAAAATGTATTATTAATCACTAATAAAAAATAAGCTAAGTTGTTACAATATATATACTTAAAATATTGATGGTTATGTTCAAAATCGAATGAGAAAATCTGACAGTTTATAAAAAAAGAAAGAAATAGAAATAGTAACAGTAGTAGTAGTAGTAGTAGTAGTAGCAGTAGTAGTTATGGTAACTTGATGTGCTGGCGACTGTACATAATACAATTTTATTTAAAAAAAAACAACTTGTTCTCTAGAGATTGAAAAGTGATACTTGATGTCAATGTGTTTGGACCTTTTGTGACTAGTCGTGTTATTTGCTATAATAATACAACAATTATTGTCTTCATAACAGCAATTGGATTGACAATATTGAATTTAACACTAGTTGCAAGATACTTTAGCCATAATGCTTCTTTTACAGCTTCGAATAATGCCACGTACTGAGCCTCAGTCGAAGAAGTCGCTACTGACATTTGCCTCTTTGTATTCCAGGTTATTGTACTACTATTAAATAATTTAAATAAATAACACGTTGTACTTTTTCTATCATTGACATTATTACCACCCCAATCTGAATCTACATACCCACATGAGATATTTGCAAAATTATACACCTGTTGTATGTTGGTTTTAATTATATTGTGCCTTTTAAATATCTAAGTACTCTTTTGAGACATTGCCACAACTCTCTACTATTGTTGTTTGTGTATCTGCTCAAAATATTAACACTAGCATTTAAGCAGGAAGCGCAAGGGTAGCTCGCGAAATTCAATTTTCTTACATTTTTTGTAATTTGAAGGTCAATGTCAGGTTGCATTTTGATTAAAATATGATTCGCGACCGTAACAAATAAGGCTTTACAGAATTATAATGAGGTTTTAAAATCCATGTGATGAACTAATATATAATAATTTATATTGATTCGCAAAACTAATCATAAATCTAAAAGTTATTATACGAGCAGCAGGGGCAAAAGTTTCATTGTAATCGGTTAAGAGCGGCCAACCCGTCATACTTTTCATACAAACGCTCGTACGTGATTATAGCGTTGCAACATATCTTTCACAGAAAGTTTTGGAATAATAGGTATCTTGTCCACTTTATCTAGGTTTCTATGCAAGTAAAATATCAAAATTTGGAGAAACAAGTTCAGTACAAGCCTCCAAAAATGTGTTTTTTTGCACAAATTTTACCTGAAATTTGGCCGTTCATAATGTACTCATAAATTGTAAAAGTAAAGAAAACATTTCCATAGAAAACTTGCACATGTAATTGAGATTCTAAAGGACCAACACTTTTTCCAAAAACTTGTAAGGCTTTTTCAAAAACACGTATTTCCTGGAACAAGTTTTGTGAAATCTTAGCGCGCCAATTTTCGTTCGATGTTATCGCGTTCTCACTCTTGCTTGTTTTTCAAACATTGCGTTGGATGAAACAACAAGCTTTTCAATCATGCTCGCGTTGACGATAGACGGACCGGGAAGGGCCCTCTTAAGTACTCTTGACTATAGCCCCGAGCAACAAGACGTGCCTTATATCGTAATAGATTACCAAATTCATAATTTTTTATACCAAAAATCCATTTGCATTCAACTATATTTTTATTATTTGGTTTAGATACTAATGACCAAGTATCATTAGCTAAAAGTGTATCTAATTCAACCTTAATCGCATCTTCCCAATGAGTTCTATCACCTCGATTTTTAATTTCATGAAATGAAGTAGGTATTTTGCAATTGATTGATTCAGCACTTAACAAAACATCAGCCATTTCTTTATAGGATATAGGGGGTTGCCCTTTGCGGCTATCACCCCTTCTTAACTGACAAGAATTATCGATATTTTTATCAGTGCAACAAGTTTTATTAGAATTTTGTTTATTAGAATTATTTAACTTCATTCATCAGATTTTGAATTATCTGATTTTAATTCCACTGATTTTCAACCATCCAATTATGAATCATTGGATTAGGTTCCACCAGTTTTGGAAGTATCAGGTTTAGGACTGTCAAAACTTTGAGAATTAATTGGCAATGATTTTGACGTCACGTCAATATTATCAGTTTTGTTATGGAAGTGTTCGATTACATTTCCTTTAAATTGTAACGCAGGCTTCGGCTGCAGAAAACTCACTTCATCTACCATGATATTCCTAACTGTTTCGTATTTTTAAATTTTTATGTTTCATACATTATAGTAATTTGGTACATACCCTACCAGAATACCCTTCCAGGACTTATCATCAAAGGTTTTAGTGATTTTATTATGCACATACGTGGTAGAACCGAAAACCTTTAAATATTTAATCACAGTTTTTTTATCGTGCCACAATTCAAATGGTGTTTGAGTTTGTTTCAAAGCGCGGGTAGGTGTAATATTTATTAAATATACTGCCTGTCGCCAAAAACGCTTGGGTAATTTAGCACCGTTAATTATAGCGCGGGCTTTCTCTGTTATTGTCCTAACCGTACGCTCTGAAACGCCATTTTATTGTGGTGTTCTATAAATAGTAAACTGATACGAAATTCCTTTACAAACAGTATTGTTTCATTTCATCGGACAGCTATTCCCTTCCATTGTCACAATACAAATTAATCAATTTTAAATTAAATTTAGTCTTACTTTTTGCTGCGAAATCTTAAAAAACCGAGAAAACATCTGATTTATGCATTATCAAGTATTGGGTTACACAGTAGTGAGTGCGTTGATCAACAAACAAAACAAAATAACTTTTATGATCGATTGTAAAAGGAGTGACGGGCCCACACACATCAGTATGCACAACAAATAACGGTCGTTGAATGTGTTTTAACAACATCAGCTATGCGGATGACATGGTGCTTTTGACTCCCTCGGTCAGTGCACTCAGAAAACATGTCGAAATCTGTGAGAACTATGCTGCCAGCCATGGGCTGCTATATAATGTGAGGAAGTCCGAACTCATGGTTTTTAAGGCTTTTGGCAGGAAATGTCCCGTAAAAGTGCCACCAATAAAAATTAACGATGTTCCGATTTGTCGGGTACATCAGTTTAAATACTTGGGACATTTGATTGCTGACAACCTTAAAGATGATGCTGATGTTGAACGGGAACGCAGGGCACTAGTGGTACGGGCGAACATGTTGGCCCGTAGGTTCGCTCGATGTACAGAAGCGGTCAAACACACGCTATTTAAAGCATACTGCATATCTCTGTACTCGAGCGCCCTATAGATCAGCTGTACCAAACGTGCCGTCGGAGCGCTGCGCGTCCAATATAACAACGCTTTCAGGGCGCTGATGAGGCTGCCGCGTTACTGCAGTGCGTCAAAGATGTTCACAAAAGCCCGAGTAGACAGCTTTTTAGCTATCGTACGGAAGAAAAGTGCGTCTCTGCTCGCCAGATTGCGTGGCAGTGGCAACAGCCTCCTGAAGGTGATAGCTGACAGGCTTGATGAGAGCCCCTTAATGAGACACCTCATCAAAACAACTCTCTGTCGTAGTGTATAAGTACTAACATAGATCGTAAGCCGCGTTGTTACTAAGATCTTAGAATATAAGTACTAACGTAGGTTATAAGATTTATTGTTACTAACGTCATTTAAGTATTTTTGTTTGTGTTTTTGTCAGTGTGGACCTTTTTGTTGTCTGATTAATAAATACATTTCAAAATGTAACTTCTATCTTTAGAGGAATTAAATAGCAATCGTGTATGTTTCCCGTTTATGCATGCTTCACACAAGTTATTGGCAGGCGACACTGTTTTAATTAAGCTTACGTCATCAACCATAGAGTTATTTTTCAAGTCAGTAAATGTTTGCTTACTAATATGATCTAATCCTTGATGTCACAAATCGTAATTATTAAGTATCGTGACTTTTGCATAGTTAAGAAAGAGATCGATTAATTTTCACTTAAAAAACAATAGAAATTAAATTGTTCACAGTCATACCTTGCATTATGAGTTTACCGTCCTTACTGATATAGGTCCGTTGATCTTGTTGATCGAAGGTGATTGTCATACCGGCCTGTTACATCCTCGTTACCGATAGGAGGTTGTAGGGTACATCGCGGCAAAATAACACGTTTTCCAGCGTATTATGAATGCCAGTGTTGCTGATGACTTGCAATGTGCCTTTTTTGGTAGCTGAAATACAGTGGCTAGCAATAAAATCGACGCACCCCGTGCTCTTCGATTTGAAACAATATAATTCAACAAGGTTTACTAAGAATAACCTAATATATTATATACTAAAACGTTCCTGAAAGTGTGTAGATAACGTTAGTCAAAGAATTATCACAACTGATTTATTAGTTTATGAAAAAATCACGAACTTACAAACATGGGGTTCGAATAAAGAACCTCCTATTTTTGAAGTCCGTTAAACAATCAAGTTAAATTTTTATTAAACTAACAGAGATAAACAAAATTACTCTTTTGTCAATTTCACTGGCAAAAAAAAGTCACGCACTTTAACTGAGCAAAAATGAGCAATGACGATATCTGAAGAATTGAGTCGATCTTGTCAAGAATATTGTTTTTATCCAAATATAGTGTACGTGCAAATAGACTGTACCTTACCTACCTTCACACAATATAAATTATATTTTTTAAGATTTTTGAGATATCGTCTCTCAAATTGAAAGCACGGGGTGTGCCGATTTTTTTGCACGCCAGTGTAAAAGCGCCATGTTTAGCAACTGAATTTTTTATGAGTTTTTTTTATACCGAAAAGGAATAGGTAGGAATAGGTACCGAAAAGGTCTTCCCTGTTCATTATGTGATCTGAGACTCCAGAATCCAGCAGGATTGTTATTTTGTTAACCTTTGTGACACCTGGGTAATTACCAAACATGAATGCAAAACCGAAAGCTTCACTGGAAAATGTTGCTCCTTCAGTATGCTCCACTGCTTGAACAGTTCGCGATTTATCTGGAGGTTTACACCGATTCATTTGTTTGTAGTACTCGTAGTAACAATCATATTTCACATGACCTTTTTGTCCACAATGGCAGCACTTACGAAAGACTTCTTCTTAGCCTTGAACTTTTGCTGGTGGGTTTAGGCTTCTTAAATTCTGATTTCGTTTGGTTGAAATTTTGAACAGTATTTTCGTCGTGTAGAATCTTATTAACGGTATCACTACCCTCGTTTTTTAATTTATAATCTTGTTTTGACAATGGCCAAGGTCAAATTATATTCAGATAATGTCCCTATTGCAGTTATAACCCCGTCGAATGAAGTTGGTAACGTGAGAAGTAATTGAGAAACCTTGTCTGTATCTTCTAGTTTCGCTCCAGCCGTCAGCTGACTAGATTCCGTAATTAGATCATCAAAAATAGTGAAGTGCTTAACCAATGCAGTGTCACCTTGAAGTTTGAAACCCAACAGCTTTTTACGTAGCGCCAATTGAGTTGCCAAACTTTTTCTTTCGTACAATGCATCCAGTTTTTGTAGATTTCTCGTGCCGTAGAATTGTCTTTCGCAAAACCGAGGATTGAATCTGCCAAATATTCAACGATAACACTCGCGATTCGGTTGCTTTTCACCCAAGCCTCCGATCGTTTTTCTGGTTCCATGTCGATATCTTTCATAACGTCCATCTCGGGCAACAACGCTTTAATCCGAAACTTCCAAACGCTGTATTTCTCACCGTCGAACGGTTTAATATTTCCGTTCACCTTCAAATTCTTTATAGTGAAATATGTCCAAAATACATAATGTTTTTTTTTGAGTATAATAAAAAAAAGGAAAAAACAAACACACCAAACTTACTTACTTGATTAGCGCAGTACTTAATAAAGTGTAACCGGGCCCACAACCTACAG
Organism: Dryobotodes eremita; assembly: GCA_917490735.1. Taxonomy (NCBI): domain Eukaryota; kingdom Metazoa; phylum Arthropoda; class Insecta; order Lepidoptera; family Noctuidae; genus Dryobotodes; species Dryobotodes eremita. The sequence continues at coordinate 2,391,281 of OU823254.1, read as the reverse complement.
GAAATCAGGTTACGGGCGTGAATTAAAAAGCAGTAACTTTGAATTTAAATAATGTTTATTATATTTTACTTTAACGTTTCACAGGGAAGGTTTTATGTCTGTCTCCTAGCACAGCAAATAAAGAAAGAGAAAAACGAAAGAAAGCGAGGGCAGTTATTGGTTTTATATTAATCATTTAGTGACAATGTTGCCATTATTAAAAAGTAAGAATTAATTAGATTTTGCACATTCAAATCGACTAAATACCAACAGTGTATTATAAATATCACCCTTGAAGGTTGCAAAATAAAGAGATCCTAAACTATGCTTTATTACCTAAAATTTTATGATAGTATTGGAGGGAGGTATTTATAATTATGGTTTTTCAGAGGAGCCAACAATTCGGAACAGCTATTTATTTTTAAAGTTAGAGAACTTACCCTACTAAGTTTTGCAATAACATCAACATTTAGAAATTCTTCCAAAAGACATAGTTAACTTCAGGGAACCACATGTTTACCAAACGTAATCTTCTATTTCGTCGTCAATAATGAGGTCTTAGAGAAGCCTTGGGTGCCTCCACCAACAAGGGTCACTTTTCATTATTTTTATTTGCCCAGCAATCTGGTTGGTCGTCGTGTTTGCGGACGCCTGTTGTGTAAATACGACAAATTGTTCGTGCACACATAAATACTGGTACTTTACAACTCTCATGTACTGGGAAAAGTCTTGGTGTTCGTTAAACAAAAATAATGAGATTTTTCTGGACGGTAAATAATTTTGGCTTACGTTTTCGAATTGGAAAATATTTTTCTGTGTTTTCCGACTGCTTATTTCAATGAGAAAGGAGGACAATTTGCGAGTTTTTGTATGATGAATCAGTACTTACCTCAAAATTATAACACTTTCACCTTCCACTGTAGGTGGACAACACCCAAAATTCAAGCTCAAATCTAGTCATCTTCAGCAACAGTAGGAATCAAGAACTTGCTCCTACGGAATCAAAATTAACTTTTTTAATCTGACTAGGATTTACATTAGCTTTTTTATATATTTTTTTTTTAGCACCTACTACCAAATTAATGGCCTATCTTATAACCAGTTATCGTAGGACCAGTATCAAAGCCTATTCTGTTTCAGGGCGAGAGCCCCGGGCCGGAGCGGCGCAACGGCGAGTGCGAGCCGTCAGAGATGCCGCCCTCGGACGCGCCGCCCGCGCCCACCGCGCCCCCGCCCGACCCACCTGCCACCACCAACAACGTAAGATCTCTTAGAAACCACTCAATCTAGCATTAACCACGGATAAACAGTCCTCCTCCTGACCGGATTTCGGTCATAGCTGCCAATCTCGGCGGAGACTAGCCAATGCAAGATAATTATATTATAGTGCACTGCATGTGCACAGACAGGTGCAGTGGAAATACCACAGCATCCACCAGATACCACCCCGTTGCATCCTCTATAGCAACCTCTTGACCAAAGACACACGGAATCGTATAGACGAGCAGAAAAGAAAAGTGACCTATACCCAGCAATGGGTGATTCCAAAATGATTGAGATGAGGACTTGTAGTCCAGAGGAAGCTGACTTGTCGCATTCGTAGATACTGGCCTCCTTCTTGAAACATCTGGATTTGGAAACGAATTAGAAAATCCTTGCATACTTAATTCAACTCCTTCAGTTCCTATATTTTTTGGATATTTATTATCCAGTTTACCTCCTTCAGCTACTAACGTCCGTAACTTTCCGGCAGCCGCCGCAGAAGAGTCGGTCCCTAGTGGTATCCCTGACCCCGCCCCGGGAGAGGGAGACATGGGCCAAAAAGGCGGAGTTCCTACTGGCTGTGGTGGGGTTCGCGGTGGACCTGGGCAATGTGTGGCGGTTCCCTTACATCTGCTATCAAAATGGCGGCGGTGAGTACAACTAAAGTAATATATATTGAACATTCATCTGAGAATTTGAGTTGCCTTTTTCCAGAACTACTGAATAAAAATACAGGTGTATTTCGTAGGTAAAATTTTAAACCAATGATTAGAAGTTTATTTGGTCAACTCGACGACCGTGTAAAACTGCAGGGATCCGACAGAAAACCAGACTCTAACGGTATTCATATTTCAGGATATCTACCAAAATAATAATAGTAGAAGACATCCTTGTTAAAAACCTTACTGGGGAATTAATGTGAGACTTAAATCATAAAGGTCTAAGATGTAAGATCCTGAGTTCCTGTTAAACAGATGAACTAATGATACAGCTTCTGACTTGGTCTCAATGTTTGAACCCACAGACAGCAAGTTTCATTGTATTGCAATTGTAAGAATTTTCCGTTTGTTTGAACGTCTACCATTTTTCCAAAAATTTGACTGTGGTCCTTGGCTCCAGGTGCGTTCCTGATCCCGTACTGCGTGATGCTGCTGTTCGGCGGGATGCCGTTGTTCTTCATGGAGCTGGCTCTGGGGCAGTACCATCGCTGCGGCTGTCTGACGCTCTGGAAGAGGATCTGCCCAGCGCTCAAGGGTGAGTAGAGTATCTTTAATTTCATCGAAATCTTTAATAAACATACCAAATGATCCAAGAAAATATAGTTTCCAACACAAGGGATGGTAAATACATTATTTGTCAATTCAACTGAAGGAGAGTGAAACTTGATTTTAACCGACTCCAAAAAAGGAGGAGGTTCTCAATTCACTGTATTTTTTTTAAATGTTTGTTACTTCAGAAATTTTTTCTAGGTGAACCGATTTTGATGGTTCTTTTTTATTTGAAAGCTGGTGCTTCTCTTGTGATCTCATTGATCAAGATCTGACCAGTAGTTTTTGAGTTATCCTTAATAATGCATATTTTTTCCACTTAGTATATATTTATAATGTTTTAATAACTTCCTGTCACTGTTATTAAGTAGTATACGAATTTGTGGGGGGTAGGTACCACAACTAAAAAGTAAAAAAATTAAAAACAAAATCAACCGACTTCCACAAAAAACACTGCAAAGTTAAAATCTACTTTAAATTCGGAAGCCGGTGGCAAAAAACAAAAATACATAACCAGACACCGACTTCCAAAATTAAAGTAATTTTTCAGTTTTAGTGTTTTTTTTTTTGGAAGTCGGTTGTTACGATACTGTTTTGTCGTAAAGTTCACTACTCAAAAGTACACTACTCACTACACTTACAAATGGATCTAAGTTTCGTGTATCGTTGAACCTATAACCATTTTTCATATATTTTTTAAAATCATGCTTTACACGCTATGGACCTTCGAAGTTTGAAACTAAAACGTTTTTTTTTACTTTATTAAGTAAAAAGAACGTTTTAGTTTCAAGCCTGTACATTACACATTTGCTACATTGTGAACAAAAAGCGGTTTGTAAGTCTATTGGCTTACAAAACGCTTTTTGTTCACAATGTAGAAAATAAAAAAATTCAAACATAATCTTGTCATTTTTCAAAATAAGTAGGACCTATTGCAGTATTTTTTTCAAATAGAGCTTAGTCATTACTTGGGATTATTCGTAAGATACCACAACTGAAAAAAAAAGTCCTTAAAACTCCATAAAACATATCCCTATTGGCAAAAAAAACCAAAGCAAATAGACGCCGCGCCAATCAAAGATATTACCTCTGAACAATACTCTTCAGGAGCTTTCAGGAGGTACAGAGAGTCGTCGCAATGTCCCCAGGGGGCAGCACCGATCAACAATCAGCATTGAGGGCTTAAAGTGTTATTTACAGCTTGTTTGGAATTGAATACCGCTTTGACCAGCTTTTAGTATCGGGGAAAATATTTGGATTTTCTATCAGTTGGTGACGACGAAAGCACCCCGCAAAAGTTATCCTTTCCAAAATAAAATTATTGTTTCTTTAAACACTGTGACAGGAATTGAAATGTATTTATCATAATTGTATTAATCGACCAATCGATCGATCTTAATTATGGTAGTACATATTCAGAAATAAATGATATTACTTATTCTATCGTAAAATCGTATCTATAAAAGGCTTTTCAGAATCATTGCAATTTTCAAATCTTTTTTATATGTATTTTTACTCACGTTATACATTATGCACCCTTTTCTAAAACACAATATTTCAAACATAATTTATTTAATAAGTCTACCAACAGTGTCAGCGTCATTATCTTCAAACGGTGTAGCTCTAAAGTGTAAGCGTGCATAATATTCAAAGAAAAAAGACATTGGACCTCTAGATTAACAGTTATGTATACAAAAACTAATAATTATTAGAATAGAATACTCTTTATTATGTACACCATAAAAATTACAGATATAAATGTAGACATTTTACATAGGGTGACACAATGGGCGGTCTTATCGCTAAAAGCGATCTTTTACAGACAACCTTGATTGAACCTTGATTTGATATTTACTAGGCTAAAGTCAGTTCAATACGTACTTTAGGCGCGGTAAGAAACAAATTTTTAGGAAATTGACATTAGCGCATCGCGGTAACAAATAAGTTTCAAAACAGCGATACGTTTGATGTTAGTTAAATCGAATGACCATCAACTTTAAAGTAATTTTGCAGTTTTAATTAAATTAAAAAGCAGCATGGCTCAGTGGAATATATTTTAGGTATTTCTTTAGTTAATTGAATGCCCTTAATTCTCATTACATATTAAAATATGATAGTTTACGCTCAAAATTTGGAGAACTATGCGACGAAAACTATATTTTGGAGCTCTGTTTTACGATTTTTTTACCATGATTCTATTTTATATTTATGATTTATTTTTGAATAAGTCTTTTCTTAGAACATTTGACAATACACATTTATTTTTGTGGCTTGTAATATGTACTAATACGCCTAACAGTGCGGCGAAAAACTGAGCGTTTTATGGTGTCCTACGTTCGGGCATCGCCTTAACTCGTTGCTAATTTATGTATAATAATAATAATTTAATTTAATTTATTCAGACAACCATTAATCCATTAAATTTGAAATTATATTTATATTGTTAGTATAAACCTAAAAACTATGTGAGTACCTAATAACTAAGAGAGACTTAGTCCTCTGTGTGAGGCTCCACACCAGTGGGCTGTCTAACTTATTGCCTATGACATTCAGGGTGCTGTTACTGCTCCCACGCAATTTGCTTAGCAGTCAGGCTGTTTTTTATGTATGTATGCCACAGAATAAAAGCCTACAAACCCAGCACTTACCCATATTGTTTCTCAAACTCAATATAAAACGAAAATCTGGCATTCGTGTGTAAACGTGGAGTGTCCGAGTGTCCGGGAGTGTCCGGGTGTGTCCGGCCACTATCGGACATTACTTGCGGCTTATAAATATACAGGAGGCAATGCTTTTAACACGGGACAAATGGTCCGGTCGAGTGGTTGGCTGCTTACAATGTATTCAATGAAACGGACCCAATGTGGCCACTGTTTGTAGGGTTGACTTCTGATTGAGTGGCTGCTGGTAGTTTATCAGTTTAGGAGTGGGAGGTTTGTGATTTAATAGGCGGCAGTTAATGAAAAAAATATGAAGTGATGATATTAAATTTTACAATAGGTAGATAAGAATCTGGTGCGCCATAAAACGTGGAAGTTTTAAGTTTTCAGAAGGCTTCGGCAAGGAAGACTTTATTCATATCTATGGGATACTAATTTTGCTTGTCCAACAAAGGCGCAACCAACTAACAATGTTACTAAATTACTTAACATAGCTGTATATTCTCAGGGTCTCCGAGCTCCTTAGTTGATCAACACACAGTTGTTTTTTTTTGTAATAAGTTCCAAGAGTTGTCATGCCAGAACTTATTTTTACAAACCCATTGCGATTCTTAAAATAACCATGTCACCAATAAATAGTATGCCAAGTCTTAATAAAGTAACAAAACCAGAATGCCTAAAAAAATATAATATCTTAACCTTCACAGAACTTAGGTAACATATCGGTGCATACAGGTTAGTAATTTCCCAGCTGACATTGGTCTAAGCTGGAACGAGTCGATGAAGGGCACAGCAAATGTTTGCCGAGCGGATCACGCAGCATTCACATCTGAGTCTAGCTGGCCTAGGTAGTAGTCTAGGTACTGATAGTCTAGGCAGAAGCTAAGTCATAAGTATTGACTAGTTTTAAGAATTAATATTCCAGAATTTTCTTCAACATTTTGGGTGTCTCTGCAATCAAGGACACTTACAAACAGTTTTAGATACGTCTTTGTATTCGGCTACAGAAAATTTGCTACGATGCTACGCACGTAGCAAAGTGCTACGAAACGTCAAGGCATTCTTTTTTAAGTTTTAAGAATGAATATCTTACAATATTTTGAGTCTCTGCAATCATAACCACTTGTAAATAATGTTTGATGCGTCTACGGCTACGAAAATCTGGCTACGATGCTACGCGCGTAGCACAGCACTACGAAACAATGGAGGATGCAAACTCAACGTAGAGATTACTATGATAGCTTCTCATAGGCTTTCGTCTAGGTACATGACACCCAATCTAGATTGTGATCTTAATACCTTGGACTTTACCGGTAGCCCTTTGACTATGGTATAAGAATATGTTGAAGACCCTTAGCTGTAATAAGTCGCATTCAGAAATGGACACTACACTTTGGGCATAATAAAAAATTGCATAAGACCAAAAGGTTTGTCATTGAAATATTTAGATATAGTAATCATATTCATTTCATTTCATTCATTTTTTTTTTTTCATTTTTTTCATTTTGATTTTTTTTTTTCATTTTTTTTTTCATTCTCATTATTAATTTACTAGATTTTCTTTTACATTACAGTAAAAGTTAAGTAAGTCAAACCTTAAGCTCACGTTCGCACGGACGTAAAAAATCGCGGCGGATTCAAAATGCGTGCCGGGCTAGAAATGGATCAAATAGAAAGCGGTACATCTGTTCACACAGCCGCGATTTTACCCCGCCGCCGCCGCGATTTTTATCGCGCGATTTTCGATTTTCAACGCTCCGCGTTGAGCATTGAATGAATATGACATACGAAGTTCTTTACTTATGCTCCCACGGACGCGAAAGAATCGCGCGCGTTTGTCAGTGTACGGAAAATGTACTCTGTGGTGAACGGCACGCCGACTCGTACAGGGCAAACGTGCCGCATGCTTAGGCCGTGGTGCACGGCGATGCCGAGCCGAAGAACGCGTAGGTAATTAAAAAAAACATAGAATTTATTCCAATGTTTTGTTACCGAAATAATCAATCGTTAATTAAAGTAATTTATTTGAAGTTAGTTATCGGACGTCATTGGACGATAGCGTACGAGTAGGTACGCGGTACGCACTTACTTTCTTTTACAAATTCCCGAAAATATTTATTTATTTATCGACTTACATCTACCATTACAGGATAACCAAATACGATAAATGCGCCTATCCTTTATCTTCTTAATCGATACTAACTAATGACTTATTCGTTCTAAGAAAACTTAGGCTAAGTTTTAATATAAACATACTCAGATACCTATTTTATGCCCAGGGATTCGAATATGAAACAAGATAATAAAATATAAGTTATAAAATATTAGTTTTATTTACTGACTTATAATGATATCGGATATTTGCCCGTTGTTTTGTTTTAGAACATCTCCGATGTTTTTAATAATATAATATGGAATCCTGAAATACTTCTGGGCATAGGTAGATATATGGGTGGAGTTTATTATAAAGAAAGTAAGTAAACGATAAACTGGTTTAATTTGAGAAAATACAATGTATTATACATGATATTTAATTGATAATTATCATCATTTTTCAGGATATTTCCTTAAATCATTGTACGGCATCAAAAATTGGCCTTTTAAATATATTTCGTTATTCAAAGGAGGCATTCAAAATTTTTTTGCTTCTATTGTGGTGTCCTGGGCCGGCAGTCTCGACATTAGATAGCGACAAAAATCGGTCGTTAAGTCTAATTGATGTCAAATTTCTTTAATAGATTTTCAACCTTGTACTTTCGAAATAAAGTTGAAAATCTATTAAAGGAATTTGACATCGATACGACTTAGCGACAGATTTTTGTCGCTATTCATGTCGAGACTGCAGGGCCTGGCCTCACAAATGGCTACCGCTAATAATTTTTCGGAACCCGCCCCGATAGGTCCGCAGTGCTCGACGAATCAGTTCGAAGTGATTTTTTAACGCTAGTTCGAACACTTAGTTGAAGGCGGGAAAAAATCGCGCTAGGCGTTTTTATCCCGCCGCGATTTTATTACGTCCGTGGGAACGTGGGCTAAATTTTTCTAAACCTAAGTTCACACATCGAAACAAGTTTCTTGGCGTGTAAAATTCCGTCCGAAGTATTTTTCCGTCCGTGCTATATTGGCCGCATCAAGTTCGAATCCCGGCAGATGCTCAGTGGTGATAATTTGACCAATCACTACACTTTTTCAGACTTCGGCACTTCTTTTGCAAATTCACCGAAGACGTCGAAAAAACTTTTTGCAATTATAATGTCGTTGGGCAGTTCAAAACTTTGAATTTTCGACTCGTATTCTTAGGACTGAGTTATAGGAAAAGTGTGCTTAAAAAGTCCTTTTTATTAAAGGTTACTTTAAAGTGTATGTTTTATTAAAGATTACTTTAAAGTGTATGTTTTATTAAAGATTACTCTAAATTGGACCGATTTAAGCAAAAATGATTCAGTCCACACTAACCTCATTTCGAGATAATAGAGTTTAAAGTTTATTTCGGTATTTCTCTGGCTTTGTAGTTCTAAATGTTATGTTTTTAATTTTATGTTATTCTAAGTGTTCTAAACTAATTTACATGCATGTATTTAGTAAATAAATTTTAATAGTTTCGTAGATATTCAAGAAAACTTGCGCGTGGATCATTATTACATAATACATTTTGTATGGAATTAGCTGTGTAGGCTGCGGAAAGAAAAATGCAAAAATGTTCCAAACTATGACAAAAATAAAAGCTTAAAAATGTTTATTATTTTTATTTTATTTAAAAAAACACAAATGTTACCCTACTCCTCATCCAAATCAAAGTCGGGTTCATCACAATAACCATCTATATCGTCTATTATTGCATCGTCTCCCTTCAGTTTTTTATAATAACCAATGCAATCATTTGGTATGAGATGGAATAACGATTTCAAATCGTTTAACTTCTTTTTGTTAATCAGTTTTCCTGAAGGCCATAATTCTTGCAAATCTTCTTCTATGACACCCAAATCAACACCTTTTAATTTCTTTTTAATATTCAGTTCTTTGTAGTCCTCATTAAAGGAAGTTCTCATGAACAAAGAATGTTGAGTCTTTTTTGTGATTAAAATTTCTTTTGTTTTGAGCCAGTTTACTTTGCTCTTATCATTAAATATTTTTCTATTAACTATTTTCTTTTCTAGAATTTGAGATCCAACAAAATCACAACTTTCCATTTTATGGACCTGTAAAGGATTTTTGTTTTTGCATTGTTTCATAATGGCAATATAATCATCCACGGAGTATATCCTTTCATATTGCTTGAGTCGAGTCTCAATTTTAGCGAAGTCGTTGTCATTTGGTAGGAAAGTGTGTCCTGATTCTAGGTAACGGAAGCTGATTGTCTCGAGAGTGGGGTGTCTATTTAATAAAGCCTTTAAAATCAAAACGATTTTGATATTCCTGTTTTGCCCTCCGCAACAGTCACTCCACAAAATCAATTTTTTTACTGTAGGAGGTAGCACGCACTTAATATATTTCCTCAAACATGAACCCACTTCTTGGGCCCCTCTGCCTGCCTCGCCTTCAGCCCAAACAAAACAATTCCCAACACCGTTGGAAGCCGAGTGTATACCGCAGTTGTATACCCATAACTGCCTTTTGTAGAAAACTATATTGGTCGGTATTCTAGGTAAAGGCAAGGTTTTCTCCAAATCGTAAGTCAGACATTCAGTTTCTTCACAAGTTTTAGCCTGTTCAAAATCTTCCTTCAGCTTCTTCCTTAAATCTTCGGCAATTTTTTGGTGTTCTTCTTTTTCTCTTTGGGCATTTGCTCTTTCAGCTGAGGTAGTAGAATTTTTCAATGTCATTTCATAAAGATCACATTTGTTACACGTGTCTTTCTTAAGGCTCTTGCACCTCAAATTGAATTTTTGTACAAAAATATGTCTAACAACATTGAAGGATGGACATTTTTCATCTTTTCCAAATTCTTTTTCGAATTCTATTTTGAACAATTCGTAGATTTTTGGTACCGTCATTCCTGGCTGCAGATATAAAGCATCGCTGTTCTTTTCTCTACGATAATGTGACTCGTATTTTGGCAACCTTTTGATAACATCGATAATAAGCTCAATATGTCTTTGTGGCGTTTTATTCCATCCGCCTGCTGTTTCTCCTCTTTTATCTTTTATTTCTCTGTCATTGCGTTTTTTTCGAAGACTGACAGTAACTTTTTGAGGTGTTATTTGCAGAGTTCTACAAAACATGTCTCGACAAACAGGTATATTGCCAAGTGTATACGTGCGAATAAATTCGCGAGGTTTCCTCTTCGACGGGGAGCATAATGTAACGTAACTTCGTTTCTTTTTGCTTTCTGTAATGTTAGATGTTATGTACAAAACTTGAGCTGCGTACGATTCAAGATGTACGAATCTATGAAATTCTCGTTCCCTATCTTCTTTTGAAACTAAATTAGCACAATCTTTTTTGCATGAACATTTAAAATCTATGAATTTTTTAGATGATACTTCCTTCTTTTTAGTTTGGTAAGGTAAATTTGCAATGAGTGCAGTTTTTTGTTTTGAAAAATATTTAATGACACAATAGTATTTACTCAACAATTACTTAATAAACAAATTTGCCATAAATTGCGAAGTGGATCCTTTTTGTTTATTCAATTAAAGTATAATATAGTTTTCATTTCAAAATTGCAAAAACGTTTCAAGCTCTGAAGTTCATTTTGTGTTAAAATTTAAATGAAGAAAACACGCAGCAGCATTATTTGCAAAAAAGATTCAAGTGAGGTGGATCGTTTTTGTAAAACTTTAACAGTAATTTTTCACTGCGCTTAAAGTTTTACAAAAACGATCCACCTCACTTGAATCTTTTTTGCAAAACTTTAGCGCATTTGAAATGGTTGGTTTAGAAATATGCAAAAATGATCTTCAATAAGTTTGTCTACATGACCACATTATTCTAAAAAAATAGAATAAATTTCATGCAAAACATACAATTTTATTGCAGGTACAAAAAAATGCAATAAAAGATAGAAGGTTTAAATAGTTATATACGTATTTCATTAAAGTTTTCGGTATAAAAATAATATTTTGTTTACTTTTTAGCCGAGATATTAATGATAATTTTATATTTAACCGTGAATCGTTTTTTAAGAATTGAATTTTTCGTTTTTCTTTAATTAAATAGAATAGTCATGTGGTCTGAATCAGTATACTTCTGTAGTCGAATGTTATTTGGAATTGAGTTAAAATGATTCAAGGTTATTGGAACATTTAAGCAGAATGATTTTTATAATATTTTCCATATTGTATAAAAAGCATTATTGTTCCAAGTAGTTTGAATCATTATAGCAAAAAACAAAAAACCTATATCAGGGCAACCAAGAAAATGCAAAAATGATTCTAATAGCTTGAAACATTTATGCATTATGAAAAAATGATGTTCGCTATGACAGTTGTGGTTTGGACCATACGGATTTTCGTCAATTATTAACATAGAGTTCCGAGTCTTTGATATGTTAAAATATACCTTATTTAGAGTACATAAGTCACAAAAACTCGAAATTGTCGAGATTGTGGGTTGGATCATTTTTGCATAAATCGGTCCAATTGTATGTTTTGTTTAGTTGGCCAAATTCTGTGACCAACTAACACTGATGAAACGTTCCAATTAAGGCTTACTGTATGTAATAATTACGTCGCAAAGCCTTTGAGATTGATACGTTCTTGTTAAGGACATCGATTTAAGATGTTGTATGAATAGACAACTTAAAATAATAGTATTTAACTATGACCACGATATTTAAACGTACGAGTATGTTAGAGTATTTTGGGAGAGAGTTCTTTTATTTCAGTAAATTAAAAGAACTACTTATTATTATATAAAATCTATTCCTCATTTCAAATAGGTATCGAATAAAAGAGCATAACCTATCTTTTTAACTGTGAGAATTTATGTATTTGTATATATATATAAGTTTAATTATTATAGCATTATGTATTTATTTAAGTATTTTTGTTTTTTTTTTTGCATTATAACATAACATCACGCCTTTATTCCCCGGAGGGTTAGGCAGAGATGCGATGCGGGATGTGATGTTGTTTTTGCGTTATATGTAAGTATATTTAATATTCTAGATTAAAGCGTCACAAAATCAAATTCTTCTGTTCTTGTTCTCACACACTATTGTCTACATTTCTTTTTCATTTCTCCTTTCGCAGGTCTGCTGGAAAAAAAGTCTTAAGAAATAAGAAGTACCTTTTTACTCAATAATAATATGTCGTATCTGTCTCTATTTTACTGTGTGTACATAAATAATAAAATAAATAAATAAAATACCTACTTTTGACCTCAAATAAGTGAAGCTAAAAGAGCGTTCTGCCCGTCAAAACTTCCTATTGAAATCTCAACAAAAGTGACCTAATATTTAAAAGATTCACACATCATGCGAGTTTATGACTCAATTTTATCACATGGGGCTGTAGATCACCGTTATCAGCAAGAGGGACGTCCCTCCGAAGTTCCGATAACAGAGGGATGCCCTCCGCCCTCTCGCCGACGTTTATGGCAATATTCCGTCGATTGATTGCGTGTCAAAATATGGTGCACACGGCTCGCGAGTTGGGGAATGGGGATTGTTATTTTTGTAGGAAGTTGTTACAATGAGAAATGGTTATGTGTGAGATTTGTGTGTATGTTTTGCTGTGGTGTTTAAGGAGTGATTTAAAAAAAGAGACTGTTGTCAAGCCATGTACTGTCGGGACTGTTGTGGTTTATTGTTTAAGGTTGCCGTCTTCAAAATTGGCTCTTGGACAGGATCTGTTTTCAACAACTAATCCTGTTAGTTTAGGATACGAGTATTCACTGTCAGTACATCACATCAGCAGACTTGAAACGAAGACTCAATACTCAAAATTAGATCTCTCCTCGCTAGCTAACAATATTGCCCCATTTCTGTGCCGTATAACAAACCGACTCAACAGTTGCAGTAGATTCGAGCTATGATTGAGAATAACGCCATCTCGTATCGAGTAAACTAATTAGCGGAGGCGATGCGATATCATTTGATTACCCGCGACGACAGATGGCGTTGATTTGATTTCTACAACTTGAACTAACTTTGCGTCGCGAAAATTGACGCCCGCTGCACTGATTAATTTGATTTCGAATGTTTGAAGATTTATTATGAGATGATGAATGGATGAATGCTGTTTTATTGCCAGTTTGCGAAGATGCGGGGAAATTGTTTTCAGAGACGTTAAATTTAATTAAGTAGATGAAGGATGTAATTTGTTTTCAAACAAAGATGGTATAGTTGGGGATTCGGTTGAGCAGATTGAACTTTCTATGAAGTCATATTGTATTGCAGGAATATGAGTAGTGATGATGAAACCGACTTGAAGGCTTATTTACTCTATAAAAGGATACATGCATGCAGAAACAACAACGACAGACAAATCTGTTCCTATTTTTTTCCCAAGTGATAGCCAAGCAAGTGTCAAAAAACTTAATTCGGGGTTGAACTTATTCGTGCAACGAAAGTATTAGAAAACAAAACGAGTAACCAGATCATTAAGGTTACGAATTTATTTTTGTAAATAGAGAAAATTTTAGAAGCTTTCCATCCCCAGGCGTTGGCTACGCGATCTGCATGATCGACATCTACATGGGCATGTACTACAACACCATCATCGGTTGGGCGGTGTACTACCTGATCGCATCCATCTCCTCCATCAACTCGGTGCTGCCCTGGACCAGCTGCAACAACGAGTGGAACACCCCACTCTGCTCCCCAGTCACCGCGCCACAGACCAATCCCAATGCCTCCACGCCTGCTAAGGAGTTCTTTGAGTAAGACCTTGCAATTTTTTTATTAATTTTCATTCAGATAGTCAAAATAATTAACAATTGATGTTACAGCTTTAATAACTTGAAATCATAAAACGCTCAACTTACCATGAGGATACTATATACACTGTACTTAGAAGCCAAATATGAATAGATTTCTTAGTTCATAGGATCGCCCCATACCTATTACATAGAACTTAACATAACTTACGAAGATGGGTGTACTATAGGTACACCTCCGCGGGATGTTGTTGTTTATCATTAAACAGTCTCTTGTCTAAACATTTGCCTACATGTAGCCAAAAATCTACTGAGACCTGTTAAATCAATATGAAGCCGAGTCCTTCATCATCTCAATTTCTCTCCTAAAGACGCAACGTACTGGAGCAGCAGAGATCCAATGGTCTGGACTACATGGGTCCCATCAAGCCGTCGCTGGCGCTCTGTGTATTTGGAGTGTTTGTGCTGGTCTACTTCTCGCTCTGGAAGGGAGTCCGCAGTGCGGGCAAGGTGAGTGAATAGATTATGTAGATGAAGGGTTAAGAGTAAAATTGTTTAAAGTAATTAAGTGGATATGTGCTGAACAAGGTGAGGACATTGGTTCTTTTTAAAATAGTACTTGGATAATCTAAAGCGATTCTTAGCTAACAACTTTTACTTTCAAAGTCACAAAAATGTTGATGTCAAAGTAGATAAAAAGTGTTGGAGTTGGAAAAGTTTCTCTAAATTGATACTAACACTTTTCCAAGTCTGTCGTATCTCATTTATCATAAACCTAATCTTTTCTGAGGAATGCGCAAAAAGCTGAATAATTTCTGCGAGGTGTGGGCCCTCACAGCGTAAAGTTTAGGTTCGTTGAACTCAAGCAAGAAAATGCTTATTTTAAGCCTGTTTTCAATAACTGCTTTGCACCTATAAATCTTGAAATATGCCTTAATTTTTGGAGATTAGAACTAATCACAGCACTGCTTTCGAAACATTGCGAAGCCGGTCTTTGAAAAAAAAATCTATTGTTATTAAGGTGGTGTGGGTAACAGCGTTGGCTCCTTATGCCGTTCTGCTGATCTTATTGGCTCGAGGAGTGACGCTGCCGGGTGCCACCGAGGGCATCCGATACTATCTTACGCCAGAGTGGCATAAGCTACAGAATTCTAAGGTAAGTATTAGAACGTTTGTAACTTCTGT
The DNA here is from genome assembly GCA_917490735.1 of Dryobotodes eremita. Classification (NCBI taxonomy): domain Eukaryota; kingdom Metazoa; phylum Arthropoda; class Insecta; order Lepidoptera; family Noctuidae; genus Dryobotodes; species Dryobotodes eremita. The sequence goes on along the minus strand of OU823254.1, from coordinate 2,376,106 downwards.
TGATATGTATAGTGTTAATACTGATTTAGCATATCCTGATGAATAATGTTCTGATTAAATTTGTATTTTTTAAATGCTGAGACGTCGCTTCTTCACAACTATCCTTGCAGAATTTTCCAAGTTGTGACTGTGAAATATACATAGATTATAGGAAACTCAATTTGACCTGCAATCATTGTTAAGACGTAGCTGTATTAATCATGGAAGCTCCCTCATCAATTACCAGTCCATCAACTACTACTGATGCTTTAGCCATTATACTACATCATACTAATCCTTTCTACCCCTAGGTGTGGATCGACGCAGCCTCCCAGATCTTCTTCTCCCTGGGTCCTGGGTTCGGCACCCTGCTAGCACTGTCCAGCTACAACAAGTTCAACAACAACTGCTACCGGGACGCCCTCATCACGTCCTCCATCAACTGCCTCACCAGCTTCCTAGCTGGTTTTGTTATATTCTCCGTTTTGGGGTAAGTTGCAATACGAACTAAGGTACTTTGGGGTAAGTTGATATGGCTTGAGAAGTTCTAGCGGAAACTTCGTTTGGTTACCAATTCAAGAAGCACTATATGTCTTGCTCTTTACAGAGGTATCTATGCTTACTCTTTCAATTGGTATGGTCATATTGAGTCTAAGCCATGATCATAGTTAACTAAAGTTTCTGCCACGTTAAACATGTCTAATACTAATACTGTTCTAAATATTTTCGGGACTAGATAGCCTTCCGTTGCACACTCCACTTGTTCTCTCTCCTCTAGCTACATGGCGCACGTTCAGAACAAGAGCATCGAGGAGGTGGGTCTGGAAGGTCCGGGGCTGGTCTTCATCGTGTACCCTGAGGCCATCGCCACCATGACCGGCTCCGTCTTCTGGGCTATCATCTTCTTCCTTATGCTCATCACGCTGGGACTTGACAGTACCTTTGGAGGTAAGCAACTGTAAGATAAAATAAGTACCTATAATTTGTGTTTAAAATAGCTTAGTGTTTGTACCCGGGTTAAATACGGATCATTGCTCTATTGTGTGTGATTGTGTGCGAAATTCCATATTATATAAATAAAGAATTAATTATAGTGCGAATTGTGCCATGACCGCATTAATTGCCACCTTGTGGACGAACTGACGACCAAACACAATACTAGACTATAGTTTTAGCTTTTAAAATAAAATAAAATAAATTGTTAACATAGACCCCCAACTCGATAGCGGATTAACCGATCAGGGACTTGATGAGCCTTTTAAAATAAGAGGATAATTCCTGAAATTCTTCCCCAGGTTTGGAAGCTGTGACCACAGCTCTCTGTGACGAATACCCGAGGGTGCTGGGGAGACATCGAGAGGCGTTCGTGGCAGGTCTACTTTTGTTCATTTACATCTGTGCCCTTCCGACTACTACCTATGTAAGTAGTTCGCAGTACATTACATTAGTACCTAATATGTCCTTTTAGCCTTATACAAAATCCTGCACAGTCACAATTCCAAATAATTTCTGTTTGACCGACTTCAAAGTGTAGTATGTAACGTTTCATTTAACAAAACAATGATGCCCTGAAGCTTTCTACGCCATTGCTTCCTATTATTTCAAGTGTGTGTATTGTATCTGCGAGTTTCCTTGAAGCCAATGTAGGTACTGGTTTCAATAAATTTAACCTTTTATCTTGCTTGCTGTGGTCCAGTCTATTCTCCAAAGTCGAGTAAAATAAAATCAGTTTTGACTGAACAAACTTTTGAAGTCTGTATTTTTCTCAAAATCCAATTATTGGTAACTAGTCAAATTGGGATTTCTTTATTATATATATTAAGTTTAATATCAATGTATTATACACACGAACCTTCCAAAACTAATTCTAAGATGGTGAGACAGACGCGAAAACCGACTTTAATAGAATAGAATAGAATACTCTTTATTATGTACACCATAAAAATTACAGATATAAATGTAGAAATTTTACATACGGTGACACAATGGGCGGTCTTATCGCTAAAAGCGATCTCTTCGTTTCTTTTTTTTCTTTCCTTTTTAATTTATACATAATACATACGTATAGAGACATATACTTAGATGTAGATTACTCTTCCAAAGAATGATGTATGTGAGGCAACGAAGCCCTGTAGGCATTGTACAGACAACGATATTGAGAAATTGGGAAAGCCTAACTTATCTAGTAAAGTATGCTGTTCGATAACCGTAAAATTCGGTAAAAATGAGTGGGCAGTTAGGAAAGACAGCGTTCAGCGAGGTAAGTGAAAGATTACGGCCGGCGGGGCGAGTCAGCACAAAAAGTTATTGCTTCATCATACGGTGCCCGGTTGCCCGTAACTCATGACCGGACCAAACGGATAATGTGGAACCTCTAGGCCTTGAGCCTACTAAAATGAATTGTTATTTGTTTGGGAAATATGATAAGTAGTATGATGGCTCATTTTTACGCAATAATATTTTTCGTGTATTACATGCATTGCTGACATTTTCGGAAACTGTGTTTTAGTTTGTGGACAGATATATCGTACAGTCCTTGGCCACGAGGCAACATGTTCTTTTTTTTAATTAATATGATGAATCGTTATTTGTTACGCATTTTGGGAGAGGGTTGTCAGGCTTAGTCAGGTTCCTACGTCTGCAATATCCTCAGTTGATTCCGGTTCTAATCTTTTAAAAGCATTTATTCCTATAAATATCATATGTAACTCTTCATCAACCTCACTACTGCTCCCTACTATTACAGAAAGCCCCCATCAACACAACACAGGTATCACTAATAAATTACGGTTCCGTTATCTCAGCGAATGTATTCAGTTGCATAATTCATGGTCATCACTCAGCGGGATGACCTGGCGCTACATTCGTGCACTGCCGTGAAGGGAGCTTTGTTTTGCTTGTATTTCGCCCCAGTTTTCATTACTGAGGTGTTGAGTGAAAGGAATTGGTTTATCGTTCTCTGGCTATAAAATTCCAGTAGTTGTCTCAAACAACATACAATTTCAAGTGTATTCTTCGAAGGATTACGCAGGGGTGTACAGTACCCTCTTCTTTGTAGAAAACTTGTAAAAAACGGTGATGCTTATTTAGGACATACGAGCACAGCTCTAAGATGCTTCTAATTCCTTCTATTGATGATAATGAACTTCGGAGAACGTCAAAGATGGCCATTTTTCAGCCACTTTTTATTTTCCTCTGTAAAGTAAAGTTTATAGCATTCATGAGGTTTTCACTGCATGACGACCGTATGTGATTTAAGTCTGCGATGTTTAATTTTACGATGATTCACGTTCATTAGTGGATACCAAAGACTTGAGTGACTATCATACATCCCTTCTAGGGTGGTGTATACCTGGTGGATCTCCTTAATGTCTACGGTCCGGGTCTGGCGATCCTGTTCGTGGTGTTCGCGGAAGCAGCCGGAGTCTGTTGGGTCTACGGCGTGGACCGGTTCTCTGAGGACGTGAGGACTATGCTTGGACATACGCCCGGCTGGTTCTGGAGGGCTTGCTGGTCGTATATCAGGTGAGTGAGACTGTTCTATAAAATGTTTACCCACTATGTAGGCTGTTACAGTATGGTAGTGTAAGGTGGTCTGAGCAACAGATTTTTATTCAGGTTTATTTCCACGATTTTTATGAAAACGTCACATTTACAGCCATTAATTACCCTATCATCATAATAAAACCAGCAGACTGAAAAAAATCTATATACCAATGCCGTGATTTTATATGTATAGAATTTTAGGTTTCTGAAAACTTGTGGCATTACAATTCGTCCCTTTCACAAGTGGATCTATCAAAGCAATTATGTACCGCGCAAAGCGACCAGTAAGACAAAATAACTACCGCAACCTGCGGCTAATATCACCTCTCCCGCCCGCAGTCCAGTATTCCTGCTGGTGCTATTCATCGTGTCAGTGCTGGCCCACGAGGAGATGCTGGGCGGTGAGTACGCGTACCCACAGTGGTCCATCACGGTGGGCTGGATCATGACCGGCACAACCGTCTCCTGCATCCCGCTCTACATCGTGTACAAGTTCGCGATCACGCCTGGCAGCTTTATGCACGTAAGTAGACAGACACTTGTGATTTTCACTCGCCCTTATTTTCCCTTTTTTGACTGAATCCATACAGATACGGTACATGCCAAAAACTCTAATGTAAATAATCATAAATTCTTTGGTACATCTGCGAGCATGTTTATGAAGATCAACCTATTTTTGCTTTTTTGGACACTCCGTGATTAGGATGCTATATAAGAGATTTTCGTGGAAAACTGCAAAATTAACCAATTTTAATAACAATAATTTTAGTAATACTGCCGTACTTACCATTGTAATTTTCTTCAGCGCATCAAAACGATAAAGGAACCTGAAGTGATCTCGATACCGCCAACGGACGCAACAGTGTGCAGCCTGTGACCTGACCAGACATACAGCTCAGCAACTCTGCAAGCGAAGCCAGCCATCGAGTGGCTTGTATAATACTCAACATAAATGAACTCTGCAAAACTGCCTAAACTCTGCAATATCGACCAATATTAGGTACTCTGCATAGCAATATATCGATAAAATATATAAATATATTGCACAGACTAGCGGTTTTGCAGACAAGAAGTGAAAGTTGTGTATATTATTGGGATTGGAAAGAAACTCCGGTATGTTATGGTATATTTAGGAAAATATTAAATCAATGTCATGTTGTAGATTTTAAGCATAATTTGCTTTTGGTAACTTGTAAGAATTTTGGAGAATATAATTATAAGTGTAGTTAATAGGTACGTAATTGTCTAGTATTGTAATATGTATAAAAGTTTTCATGAATTTCAGAAGAGACAGAGTTAAACGAATACTTACCAAACAGCATTTAATTTTGCTGTAAATTAAAATAATCAATGACCATATAAGCCTGCATATTAAACTAATTAGTATTTATTAAAATAATCGTTCGTATGTAGTGTTTTTATCGTCGTGTTTATAATATGTACAACGAATACCATTAAGTGTATAATGGGCCTAGATTTAATATATTTATTAAGTATTCTGTATATTATCTCAAAAGTGTTGCTGGACAGACTATAAAATATTGCGGGAATGTAAGAAATATCTATACTGTCTGAAAACATTGCAAAGTATTCACGTATTTGAAAATACGTGCTTACTTATTTGGTTACAGATTGTATATTTATTTTTATTTCATTGTGAATAATTGCTTGAATAATTTTTAAATACGTTTTAAATAGTATTAAGCAAACCCCATTGTAAATATGCTTTTACTCATAGATTTACAAAAATATATATATTTCTGTATTCCTGGGCAATGAGTGCAGAAATTAATATATTTACTAATAAATATACTAATATAACGTGTGTGTATATAATATTAGAAATGAAAAATGAAGTTAATGGGATCATATACATAGGTTTTCAATTTAGTCAGCGTTTGTGAAACAAAACCTTTTAATATTTACTTATCTCTTAGATATATTCCATTAGAAACGTAGATTATAGTGTTTTTAAATTATTATAGAGAAGATTTTTCTAATGATTATCTTCCATTCGAGTCTTCTTGTAATAAACTCAAATCAACTAGTCATAAATTTGCGCCAAGTTGTTGCTTGAGAAGTAGGTTTGTATTTAATCATTAAAAACAATATATTAGTAGATATTTTGGAAATATAACAAAGAGGAGTTTAGTATATAATAGGTAAATACGTAGAGATCTTAAAATCATTTTTGCAAAGCAATTTCCGAGCTTGTGTCCCAGCATTTCCTAGCTTTTAACAAATGAAAATATAGGTAAATCTTTAAATCATTCGCATAATATTAGTGAATACAACATTAAACATATTTTAGGGGTGTTTGTATTCGCCCAAGTTACCATTGTTATGACATTTTACTATAATCAACAAAAATCTATGTAATCAACAAAAATTCTCAAATCTCTAGTGGATCTAGTAAAAAAATCATATAAAATAACCTCCTTCCAGTTTACACTAGCATATTATATTACTATACCAATAAATGTTAAGTGTTTTTATAAAAAATATATTTAAAATGTAGTTCATATACCCACAGAGGTATGTTTGCGTGACTTTACAGTTCGTTGATTTATTTTTATACGTTTGGTCTTTGTTGTTTAAAGATGTACTCAAGTTGATGTGTAGTGGGTGTTGTATGTACTCGTAGCTGTGTAATCGTTGGTGGTACGTGTTAGAATAAATGACAGATGTGTAGACTGGGCCTGTACCAGCCATTACAGGTCCACCTAAACATTTGTTTTACCAATATAACGTTGTTTCTGTGTTCTTCCTCTTTCACTTTTATCGTTAAATGATAAATGATTTTATTTCTGTAATTAGGTTTGTACAAACACTTTTACAGGTCAATCATATTTTAAAACTAGATGAGGTCGGCGTTTCCTATCTGACTACTCTGAGAAGAAAGGCCGAAACAAACTCAGAGGTCATAGTCTCTTAAAGTCCAGACATAATCTTGGTCAGATCATGTGAAGACATGTAGATTTGAGTCTGAAATGGTCTTTTGAGGAAAAATAACACAGAATGAGTGGACCTGTCCAGTCAGTGCACGCATTTGTCAGTAATCGTGCAACTCAACTCAAAACTTAAGGAGCTCAACGATTCGACGAACAATACCAAAAAAAGGACATTTGTGTAGGCCGCATAAATTACTCAAACTGCCAGACCATGACTAAAACTAATAAAGAAAGAAAAAAAAAACAATGATCTACATAGTCTTTACATTCACAATAATTAAAATAATATACTATCATAAGCTGATAGTTGATACTTATCATAAGCTAACCCCAATAAATTGGGATAAGTAAAGGAGAATGACGACTTATCATAAGCTGAGGTGACCAAGAAATCTTGGTACGGGTATTCAGCACTCTTGACAAACGGATAGACATAAAATGACTGAGTATTATCTATTATATAGGCTTCGTCCCGACTGATCCCTAGTCCCAACTCGCCCGATCCGTATATATCTACCTACATGTATAGCTAGAAGGCGCAAAAGTACTGATGCTAAGAAAAGTGCTTGCATGGTTTGTATTTATTTTTATTCAGTCATCAGCATTACAAATCACAGTTTTTACAATAATTAAAGCTCTCTGTTAAAAAATCACAGGCTGTATATAAAATAATTTAAAGTATCGTCTAAGAAATCAGTTTGTACAATAATTAAAGCTCTCTGCTAAAAAATCAGTCTGTGTATAAAATAATTTGAACTATCGTCTATGAAATCACAGTTGGTGCAATAATTAAAGCTATGTTTAATTTTAAACAGTAATTGGGGACTGATTTACTGAGCTCTTTTAAGCTTGCACATGTCCGAACAAAAGAGTCATAAAATTCAATGACCGCAGTGGGCAAGTCGTCAGAATTGCTGAGCTGACAAGGGCGTATGATAAAGTAACAATGTCATTTTTGAGTTTTTAAGCTTATTGTAAAATTTCTAGGAATTAATTATTTAATAATTAATAACTATCTACTTATTTGCACGGAATCTAAGTAGGTTATTTTGTTAAAAACTATATAGAAAAAGATCAAGAGCTATATATTTATACGTTAGAAGTATTTATTTTCTAAATCGTAGCCCTTTTTCGACAAACTGTACCTACTCTTGCGGCTAATAGGCATATAAAAAAGCCGGCGAGTTGGGACTAGGGATCAGTCGGGACGAAACCATTATATAACAAGGAAACTACTGTAGGTATAGGTACATCTTCTTTAGGGAAATCCAGTCGCCTTTTGGGACACTCACAGGAACAGAACAGAGAACACAACTTTAATAACCCTATTTTCGGTAGGAAACAGGAGTTCAATTCCAAAATATTATTATAAAATATTAATTACAACCTAGAGGAGTAAATATTCGTTCAGATCGTTGGAAGATATTATAACACGTTGGATATTGGTGAGTAGTAGGTACCCACATTATGGAAGTTATACAGAACATCTGAGCCGTAAGATTAGCTCTAGCAGTTCGTTCAGTAGGAACATACCTTCATTAAAAGTAGGATCTATGGATCAGTCATTAAACCTTTTTTTAAATGGGACATAACCTATCTAATCCACTAAAGGAATATCTCTGGCGCATGCCATCTAGAATTTGACATATTTTGAATCCGTCAAAAAGTCTGATCAGTAAATCTAACCAAAAAAATATTAGTAATGGATATAAAATCAAAAGTATGTTAAAAACTATTTATGAAATCGCAAAGTGAAGATGTTCAGTAAAGGGCGAACTTGTAGCACAAACATCCCTACGCTTGTATGGCGGCCAAAACTGTAAACTTTAATACACATTGCGTAAGTACCTTCTCATGCAAGATGCTCTTACAACCTATCACCAAGGTGCTGCCGTTATCCTAGTTTATTTGAGGTCAGGTCAGCACCTCTTCCGCCTTTCGACATATCGTCATATCCTTATTTCCTTTAAATATATCACCAGAAAACTCAAGTTGAACATCAAACCAAAGGTAGATACCAAACAAAGTCCCTTCGAGAACTCAAGACGAATATAGATATTGATGTAGCTATCATTATTGGCACCTTATAAACATCAACTTTTAGAATCTGAAAATATGTGAGCCAATTGAAATTCCCAACCAAAATAAGGCATAAAGTGAAGACATAAACGGATACCAAGAGCATCACCGCAGCATTGGAAGTAGAGCAATAGTTCCGTTTTAAGTCGTATGGGATAACGTGTGATTTGTACGGGATTCCAAAGGAAACATTTCTTTGCATTATATTTTAGTCTCGTTTCTGAACATTCTTAACCTAAATCCTTAGTATACTTTCAGTGTTATGGCCATGCATTTAACGTGTTCCTTAAATTAAAAAGCTTTACAATCACCCTTCGTCTTTACGATATAAGTTTTGCACAGTTTATAAAAAGTCTTTAACTGTAAAAAGCCACAGATATTTTGGGTGTCTATAGGGACTAAGGGACTAAGCTAATGAACCCGAAAGGAAATGGTAGAGCAAATGCTGATTTAAGGTCAATGCAGTCCATTTTAAAATCTATCTTCTAAATCAACCAAGAAAAACGTCAATCCTACCCTATGCTTCTTCTGTGCACACACGTCTACGAAATTTACTGATGATCGAATTAAATCCCAGAAAGTCAAAAGTGCATTAAATATACTCACATTCACCAGTTACGTTGTAAGTTCCCACAAACTGATCCAACAAACGCTTGCGCAGAATCTCAGCGTCTCTCACTTGGAGACAGTAGCAAAGTGGTTGAGCTGCAACGGCGAGATATGGGGTGTGGGGCCTACGCTGGTGTTCGCCAGTGCGGCCACACTGTTCCTCTACAACGAGCTGAAAGCCACCGTCTTCACCGGAAGCCAAGGCCAAGTCTACATGCTGGAGAAAACCTTGATCGTGAGTTTCGTGTTGCTATAAAGTAGGGAAAACTTAAAGGGCCCATACACGTAGCTGTACCTACCTCCAGACCCTTCTCTTCTGAACAAAATCGGACTGCTTGAGACGGTAACAAAGGTAATAATCTCGAAGTAATCAGGATTGCTATACCACTACATATATATTGCTATTGTCTGGTTAATCCTCAAGATAAAGATAATTTTATTTGTCAAAACATGCGTATACATGCAAATTAAGCATTCGGGATGTCCCAATATTAATATTAGGTACGTACATGTTTCACCCGTAAGGCGTACAAATTTAAATTTTACAAAAAAAAAAAAACAAAACTAAATTACAAAATAAAAACTAAATTACTAAAGGTACTTCAATTCAAGTACATAATAGTCAATAATAAACATTGATAAGTCAGTAAAATAAATTAATCATAAAATGTCACAAAAATTAAGGATTAATAAAATAAAAAATATCAAATTGTGTCATTCAAAAAGTAATTTATATTATAATAACACTTGTCTGTTAATAAATCTCGAATCTTTTTTTTAAACAAATTTACCGGGAATGCTCTATATGACTGGTATTTTATAAACAAAAATTAGGCGCCATACAGAAAACGCTTTTTCCCATTAATGCAGTCTTTGACGTATGCGAACACAGTTGATTATTGTCACGTCTGTTACGAGGGAAGATGTCAGCCAATCGTGGAAATAGAAATTGATTCACTCTAACAAATGCCGCAATTTCAAAAATATACAGATATTTTAGAATTAATAATTTGTGTTTTTTAAATAATGGCATACAGCTGTCGGTCGACTTCAAATTGAACATAGCACGAATGCATCTCTTTTGTGCCTTAAAAGCTATTGCTTTGTCTGTGGAATTCCCCCAAAATATAATACCGTAGCGCAATAACGATGCTACTAGACCATGATAAGCTGTTACTAAGGCATCTGTGTTCAGCTCTGGGGCCAGTTTATATAAGGCGTGCGCAGCGGAGCTCAGCCGTTTACTTAGGTATTCAATGTGTACCTTCCAGTTCAATTTAGAGTCAATCATAATTCCTAGAAATGTTGTAGCGTCGACTTTATTAAGTACAGTGTCCTTGTAAATTGCGTTAAGGGCAAATACAGCCTGGGTCCGTTGCCTAAAATGCATAATAGTTGTCTTGTCTAGATTTATTTTTAGGTTATTCCTGTTTAACCATGATATTATTGATGTCAAAGATTCATTTATGTCAAAAAAAATACTTTAAATTCAAAGCATTTATTTCAATTGAACCATTTACAGGCACTTTTGAATTCTCAAAGAGTCGGTTAGTTAGTCAGAAAGTTGAAGCTAGTTGCCCATTCCAAAACGTAGATCTTTATGGAGAGGAACGGGCAAGAAACTCCAAGGACACTCTTTTTAAATCAAAATATTACAAAATCCTGGGTACATTATTCTTGTTGCTTCTATATGTGAGAACAACGAAAAAAAAAAAAAATTAGGAAACAATTCAAAATATAAGATTAATAATAAAAATAAGCCGTGGTAGTTAAGAGATGACCAGTCTCAACTGACGGCGCCCGTTCACGAACATGACGCGTGGATCAGCACCATCCAGCTCAACCATTTTGTAGGGAACCGAATGATCCAACACACGCGCCACCAACAGTGAGACATTTAAGTGAGCATGATATTATGTCACTTTTATGTATGTATTTATTTTACATGCTATAGTCATACTGCTGTCATCGGCAAAGAGAGTCATGGGGTGGTCAATAGCACTAGGCTAAGGCTAGTTATCCACGATATTACTAGTGCATGTTCAAAATAAAGCAATTCTATTGGTGAATTTTTTGCTGCTTCCTCGCACAGCTCTAATGCAAAGTAACGACATTACGACACTTGACAATATCGTAATAATACGTCCATAGAGGGGTTCACAAGTCACAAAGTCTCAGTAAGAAAGTGGTTTTTTAAGTTTTAAATACACGGAGTTTTTAAATTCCACAGTCTACAATGGTTCTCGGCATGCTGGCCCTGATGATTCATCTATGGGTGTGTTCCATGCGCTTCTTCCAATACTACCTTGATACGCTTATTAGAGAGGTGAGTGAGAAACCAAAACCTTGTCTAATCATAATAAGTTTGATTTACCAACTTAATTCTAACACCGGTAGATAACCTTATATTTTGAGATAGCTACTCCGTTCCAAGATTATCATAGGCCTGTCTTGCCTTAGAAAAGACCATCTCCTACAATGGGGTACCTATTCGACTAGTTTTTTTAAATTAGATTTCTCGATACCTAAAAAAAAAACAGTTTTTTTTTAATATCTAAGGGAATGGCGATGTCGATGTTGTTTTAAAGTCTATGCTAGACGGAGACAGCACTGCCAATGACATTACAAGACCCGAGCGCCATAATAACTTAGCGCCATTCAGTACAATGATCCTTTTGTGTGACAAAAATAGAAGAATAACTTCAAAAGCGTGTAACTTTTCCATTTGTCCACTGTTAATTTTATATTCACTCTTCTATTTTTGTTACCTCTTTTAAATAAGTATTCATCCATATTACTTCAACTATCGGATAGTAGTCAAATATCCTATTTCTCGGCAGAGTCCAAACATGCTCCTAGAGTTGACGACGGTTGGTCTCCTGGGGGGGAAGGCGGAACTGGTAGCTCTGGGTCCCCTGACGAGGTTCCTCCGGCAGCAGCAGCCGCAGATCCACATCACGGTCTGCTGGTTCCTGTCGCTGTGCTACGCAGACTACATCCGCAAGAACTACTGCCAGAGATTCAACCTGCCGTATTTGGAACAGTGGTTGGTATGGTTACTGGCTGAACTTTCTTTGTCCTTTTAATGCTTATGCTGATTAATTAAGAATTGATTTTACTTGATCTTGTTTTTGCCGCGGCTCTTCGTAGAATTGACCTCATCGATAAAATGATCAATTCTCATTTAAAATTGCTAGACGACATTACTTACGATCGTAAGCTATATTGTGTTTAGATATCGTTTTATTCACGTAGCTGAATCAGCGGAGTAATTACGTAACACATTAACAGTAGGAATGGATTCCATTTTGACAGTTCAACAACATTCATTGCGTTATTTATGTTGTTGAGCAGACAATTTTTTCGAACATCTGAAGCAATGGATTAGCAATAGGCTTCAAAATGATTCAGATTGTGATAGATAGTGTGTTACGTAATTAGGGTGCTGGATAGTGCTCGATTTAGGCAGCGAGCCATCAGCTCTTAAACGTCCGTATATTTAATTCGGAAAAAACTCAGCCGCTAACTATTTCGAAACGTGAACATGAATAAAACTGACTGACTGACTGACTGACTGATGACTAGTTCTAGTGATTTAGACGATTTATTTTCTGTAGTCATTATTAACCTAGCAAATACCTACGTATGTGCTAGGTTAATAATGCCTCTTTCGTATTTATTTAGTTGTCCCTAATCTATATCTACAATATAATCATATTATTATAGAGAGATAAACTTTATTTGTTTGTAAGTTTGTATGTATCTCTGGAACTGCAAGACGGATTAGAAAAATTCTTTTTGCATTTGATAGCCCAATTCTTGAGGAAGGCTATAGGTTATTTAACATCACACTATAACCCTTAGAAACCAAGCAAAAAAAAAAAGAAAAAAGAAAGGACGCTGAGCGACAACGAAGTGATAGCGCAGGCAGGTGATGCGACGCGACGCACGGGGTGGGTCGGGACAACAAGTTTCACTCGGACGAATTCGCGGGCAGAAGCTAGTACCAAATAATTAAAGTATTTCAAAACTTTCTGGTATACATACATACATACATATACGATGCACTTTCCATGTTATCTCCCCACCGATCTTCGTTGACTGGTAGAGAATGCCTAAAACTTTATGGCCTAAAACCTAAAAGGCGGACTTAATGTCCGCATTTTAGGCTGCACAAAGTTATAAGTATATCTAAACACCTAACTACTTAAATCACTTTTTACGAAAGTTAATTTATCATTACTTTTTATTTGTGTGTCGCCGTGGAAGCAGGCAAACCGAACTGCACGAACGCGCAGTACAGTCAGTCAACCGCACCATGCAGAGTGTCAACAGCTTCGTGGGTTCTGTTCACCAGCGCCTGAGGGGGTTTGCACCCCCCGACCAGCAGGAGTGCCACTCGTGCCCTGCGACCGAAGCACCGCGTACTACGTAATGATTTTAGTTCAATGTAACTTACCACCCATGCAGGGAGTCAAGACCGCTTGGTGCACATACCGTACCAAAGTGAAATAGTAGAATGTCGTATGCGACACTACTTCGTCCATTTCAATGACATAACGCCATTATGGTAGACAGCACATCGACGTGTGACGCTTCGTCAACATATTATGGCCGTGCCTGCGTGCCATTAGGCGCGAATTATACAGAAACGGCGTATGGTGATGACGCGGCGCAGGCGCAGAACAGGCGTGGAACAGATAAGGCACGGACGCGATTTCAATTATATCAAAAAGGCGAAGAGACGCCGCAACTAGTCTTAGTATAGTCGTAAAGAGCTGGATATTGTTCAATTATCTCGCAGAACTCTACATTAAACTCACTATCGTCACGCATTTTTCTGCACCTACTTTATAAACAAAAGTCGTACTGCTTGCGCGCCTCTCCAGTCGCGACTGCTAGCGACGCGGAACAGGCGCCAAAACGACGTGCCTGCGCCACGCCGCTTGAGTATAATTCACATCGTGTCGCCTACCTACATTTTGTATTGAAACATTTTGAAGCGGCAAGATGTCTGCGCCGCGCCTTCACCTTACGCCGTTTCTGTATAATTCGCGCCTTAGATATCCAAAAAAATATTTTAGTAGGTAAACCAGGTGTTTATTCCCTACATTCTATCGCACGGTTCTCTTTCTGCAGGCAAACGTTAATAATATTTTTATCAAGCCCGTAATTCATAAAAAAAACAAGTATCTTATACGCCTTTTACCCCATCTCCAGAGAAGGGAATAAAGAATGTTGCCTGCAAGTATTAATCGGAATAAATGATGGCATCATTTTTATTTTTTACAGTTTTGGCTGAACAAGCTTATTTTGAAAAGTCGTCCACACCTATTTGAAATAGATTGTAAGATAACATTTATTTAGACATAGCGTTGTTCACTAGAGTGAGAGCGCGGCTTCTAAGGGGTCGACGTTCGTGGTCTGTACCACCTGCAGCGGAGTTTCCTGTGGCAATGGGAATCCGAGCAACATGTTGGACGTATGTGACGTCAGCAAGTCGGCAGAGCTCAACATGCGGCTTGTTGACAAAAAGAGCGAGACCACTGCGCAAGTCATCGAGAAACTCAGAAATGACATTCAAGTAAGTGATCAGATAGGGTGGTTCAAGAGTGTCATTTCACACAACATCCGCCATCCCCGTCGAGATCGAATAGGGCCTAGCGCAGGCTCTTGACAAGCTAGGCGAGTTTTCAGACTTTGAGAGAAACGAAATCTTTTGACCAACAGTGAAAGATAAAATTTACAAAAACCCCAAAATGGCGTGGTTTCGCCATTACCTGCGATATTGAGACAGCCGACCTGTGCTGACGCATTAGACCGGTCCGCTACTAATGTAATTCGTTCGCCGGTTTTAAAAGAAACGATCTCGAATGCGACCACTCAACAACTCAGTGCTTGCAATAGTAGTTTACCAACGCCACGGGTGAGTGAGAAAAATAAACAAGTGGTTAGGGGCAGTAACTTAGAATGGCAAATAGTAAGAAACACAACGTCTAAACGTAATTATAAGCTTATAGGGCAGAGAGGTTCTGCTACTGCGCCTGAAGATAAATTTAGAGCGGCTGATATAAAAGTCCCACTGTTTATCTCGAATGTTAGTAAAGAAACGTGTGAAAATGACATTATTGAGGGAAAAACAAATGATATTGTATCTCTAAAAAAGAAAACACGAAGCAGACTAAAAAGTATAATGCTTATAAAGGTTCCCTATCCATTTGCATAAAATTTTAAGACCTAATATAACTTAGCATAATTTTGTTTGGCATAATTATATTTTCGCATAATATAATTACGCATAACATCTTACGTATAATTTTTTTAACCATAATTTCTCTAACCATAATAATGATTAAGCATAATATTCTAAAGCATAAATTTATTAAGCATAAAGTTCTAAAGCATAACTTTTTTATGAACAATTTTGTGGGTTTTTTTTTTCGCTGTAGTAAGCATGAAGCAAGCAAGCATACAGCATGCAAGCAAGCATGCAAGCAAGCATGCAGCAAACAAGCAAGCATGCAGCATCTAAGCAAGCATCCAGCATGCAGCAGGCAGGGTTTCTGTCACGGCTCCGGCGCTGCGGGCCTCCGGCGGCCCCACGCGCCTACGCGATTTTAAATTACACTCTAGGGGTAGGACAAACAAGACTAAGTGGAGTCGGTTTTGCAGCAATTCGGTTCTGTCACTAACTTTTGTTGCACAGGATATAAAATTTTTAACCAACAATATTATGCTAATAGTCATTAGGCCTACTAACGTTATGCGAATCAAATTTATGCCAAAACAAATTAGTCTTTAAGATGATTATGCCAACATAAAATGTATGCCTAAAAAAATTATGTCGAAGTATTATTATGCCAAAACAAATTGTGCCAAAATCGTTATGCCGAAGTATATTAGGACAAAGAACATTATGCGAAAAGAAGGGATCCCGCTTATAAAGTGTATGTCGCCAAATGTAATTTAGAATTATTTTCAGATTAGCCGCTGTTAGGTCTAGCGGGAAGAGTGGCACAAAATTAAATAAAAGTAGGCACTTATGAGGCTGGAATAAACATGTCCATGAAGCTCATAGAGTGGCCAGGCTTAGGTTCGAAAAGTGGATAACATGCAACCGGCCCACTTCAGGCATTATTTATGACGAAATGCTCGAGTCGCGTAACCTATTCAAAAGGTCCGAAGGCCCGAAGGTCTTGAAGACGATTAGGATATTGACAGGGAGCGCAGCGCTTTAGCGATCAGAGGTAACATGCTGGCTCGCAGATTCTCCCGCTGCTCTGAACGAGTTAAGATAATGTTGTTTAAGGCGTATTGTCAAAGCTTTTATACGGGAAATCAGTCAGTCACACCAAAAGATCGCTGGATGTCCTGCGCGTCCAGTATAATAACATCTTCAGGATGATGTTGGAGCTCACTTCTGTAGTGCATCGGGGATGTTTGCGCTGTATCGCGATGATGGCTTTCATGCCGTCATCCGCAAGAAAACTGTATCCCTAATCTGCAGAATGCGTGGCAGCTGCAACGGAATTCTGAAGACTGTAGCAGATAGGATCTCTTCTCCGCTACGGAGATCCTTTGTTAAACGAGTAATTTGAATCTATTTTAATTTTAATAGTAATGTATGGATCAAGTCATCCGAAATAAATACATTTCTTTTTCTTCTACATAGCACTCAATGACACACTACTATCTACCGATCTAAAACGAAATCCGCAGAAACGAAAAAATATGCTTCTAATTAATATGATGGCTCCTCGTACGTTCATCCGTACCCATAATAAAGATTCACAATTTTTCTTTATAGGTTTTTAGCAATAGGATAGGAGTAGATAATCTCACCTACTCCTATTCAAAGACCGACTTTATGAGCCTAATAAATGTCACTATGTTTTGGGCATCGCATAACAGGTAGTAAAACAGGCTGGCAGAACGCTCAGCAACAGTGGAGGGGATGTGTCTGCGCACGGGTACAGTCGCGTGCTAAAGTACTAGGCTATCCTAATCCTAACTTTCGAACTTCCTAAGCTTTTATATTATAAATGCGAAAGTAAGTTTGTTTGTTACGCTTTCACGCTAAAACGGCTGAACGGATTTAGATGAAATTTGGCACACAGATAGACCATGACCTGGGTAACACCATATGCTACTTTTCATCCTTGATCGCTGATGAAGTCGCGGGCACACAGCTAGTTGTTTTATAAGTGTAATTGTTTTATTGTAGAATCTTAATAGGTAACTTTACTAGCTACTAAGTACTTCGGAATAGGCTGAAATTAAATTAATCGCTCAGTGCGCAGGAACAGGTCAGCGTTTTTTTACGTGACGGGACCCGTAAGACTGAATACGTCTTCGTGATGTTATCATCGGCCTCTGACATGAGCCTTAATCGACAAAACAAGTCCTATTTCTGTGTGAATTGTCAAAAGAAATCTAACCTATCCGAGGCAGGATGCTAAAAACTTTAGTAGAACCTATTCGAATAACATAGTTCATTCCGTTTAGTAGAATTAGCCACAAGCCTCGCGCTGACTTAATACCCTGCTGATGCGTTACTAAAGTGTATTTTTGTCTGCAGTCGACCAGATGTACCTGTTCTAGTGCACCGATCACCTGCGACACTAGTCTTGTGCCAAAGGAACTCAAGCCTTGAAGACTATCCCTGGAGGCACATCGAAAAGCTTCTTTTTATTTTGAGTTTTATAATATACTTAGGTATTATACAAGAACCAAGATATGTAATGACATATCTTGGTTCTTTTGTAATAAGTATATTTGTCATTTTCATGGTCTTTTTATTCCTATTTTAAAATAAATGGGGATATCAAGTGCCAGCTGGACTCGCGCCGTAAGGGTTCCTGTACCACCAAAACTATTCTTGTTTAACTTCTTATTTTTACATCCGACATAGTTGTAATAAGTGCCTAGCTACCTTTTCTGTGAACATTTTGATTTAAAATATACAGCCGTGACTGTCTAGACAGATATTACCAACATTTCATTTTATATATTTTATTTTTACTTCTAAGTAAGCATTTCTTCCAATCCTGTCAACCTGAATTTGCAGCATTCATCCTTAAGCGTGTCATACTTAGCCAACTGTTACTCAGTCAAGACTGTATTAAATACTAAATAGGCTGATTTATTTACTTATTAATTACATTGTTAAATCGAAATAAATATCTACTTAATTAAAATCTTTATTTCATTCATTAACTGACTGTACGACCCGCGGCCTAAACCGCGGAGTACAGAAGCATGAAATTTTGCACAAGACTTCTTTATGTATCGAAGGTGAGCACTAAGGGAGGTTTTTTTAAAAATTCAAAAAAGGTTAAATAAAGGTTAAATAACGGACGAAAGTTTGTATGGAACATACACATAGGTACATACATAAACTCACGCCTTCCTCCCATTAGGGTAGGCAGAAACTACAGAACGCCACCTGCTACGATCCTTACATACTCATTTTGCCTCGTATGCAAGTTCGAGTGCTAATTTGTATGGAAGTTCGCCATTTTTGCCGACTGGAAATCCCATCGGGCACATAGCATAAGCATATACATCTATACTAATCATATTATAAAGAAGTAAAGTTTGTAAGTTTGTATGTAGGGGGTAATCTGTGGAACTACCGGTCGGATTTGAGAAATTATTTTTGCATTTGATAGCCCACTTCTTGAGGAAGGAGGCTATTTAAAATAACGCTATGACCCTTAGGAGCCGAGCAAAAAGTAAAAAAAGTCAGAAATAATGCTAAGCGACAACGAAGTGATAGCGCGGGCAGGTTATGCGATGCGACGACGGGTTGGATCGCGGGAACAAACAATTTCACGCGGACGAAGGCGCAGACAGAAACTTTAATTCATAAACTAATAGTCTTAAACTTATTGTGCGATAAAGGAGATTATTCACAAACTCAGTCGGTGCGTTACTGTGGCCCACACAAAAAAAAATGTAAAAAATATCATTGTCAAATAATTTTGACTGACGCAAATTATGTGTGGCAAAATGTCAAAGCGATCATGGTGACATAGAAGTTAATATTTTTGTGTAAATTAACAAGAAAGTATAAATAAATCATAAGCCCAATGTTAAATTTCGTAGTCAACTATTTGGATTTTAAAAATTGTGATGTGGGATACCTCTTTATGGAGTTACATGCAAAATGAAGGAACTGAGGTAGGCAGAGGTTAAGGTGGAAGCCCCACAGCTAGGTGCTTCGCTTGCTTTATATATGAATTGGTTTTTTTCACGTTGCCCCGTTGATGGCAATAAGCTTGTTCCCCTGGTACATGGGACTTTTAAACATAACTGGAGAAATGTGGGTGTACTATAAGTGCACCTCTGCTTAACCCATCAGAAAATACCGGCGTGATGTTATGTATGCCTTTCTACATTATTCTCACATATATGTATAAATTGAACATGAATAATGTTACCAATAATTTGTAGCAACATCACTTAAGGGAGTGTCCGTCGAGTTTTTGCCCGTTCTTCTCCATAGGAACCTACTATGCTTTGGAATGGGAAACTAGCTTCATATTTCTTGGCAACTCCTTTGACAATTCAAAAGTGCCTGTAAATGTTTTCATTGAAATAAGTAAATGCTTTGAGTTTGAGTCACTAAGTGAACAGGCGCATTGTCAGCGTGTCAAAAAGATATAGGCGCATAGGTACATCATAAGCTGATCACCTGCCTAGCTCAGTAATCCGCACTACTCGGTTCGAGTTTCGCTACTCATCAAGTGCGGCACCAGCGAAGCTAGCTGTTTCTCTCAATCATGCTGCGTGTGGCTTCGGACTTACGGATTTCTGTCTCAAAAAAGGGCGTGTGGCATGCGAACTACGCGTCACACTGACCTCACGCAAAATCCTGCATCGCGCAATCAAAATTATCCGCGCGACTAGCATACAAAAATAGGTACCTAAAACATTCCGACATCTGCCATTGGGCAGTAGCCGACCAGACACAACAGACATCTGATCGGAGGATCCTCCCTTTTCTTTGGGGGTTGAGGAACTTTAGACCCTATTCCTCACAACTCTATAGGAAAAATGATAATGTTCAACACACATATTGCAGCTATTCGAGTGGGCAAAGTGCGGAGAGGATGCGGTATCGGTGGTACCGACAGTGCTGTGGGCAGCGGGCGCGGGGGCACTCGCGCAGAGGTTGCTCTCCGCGCTCTTCAGACGGTTCGTGTTCCGGCGGGTGCCGCTCTGGGAACTCATTTTACAGGTATTCTTAGATCTCTACCCGTATATTTTGGCACTCTTAGGAAAATGAATAAAACATTTATTAATGAAATATGAGAGATTAGAACGTGCTACGAAATTCTCGTAGCACGTCTACACAGCCTACGCCGATGCTACGCCAATTTAAACAAAAAAAAATCACAGCGGGTTTAGAGTTTTGCCCAGCAGATGGAGCAGGAACACTATCTTATGTCCTCGAAACTCGAAAAACTTAAAATACCTCTATCTAACTGGTTTTAGGAGCTATCTAGCTGAAACCAAATTTTATAAACCTAAGCAACTTAGGTACACCGAAGATCGATTCAGTTTTTAAACTAAAATCCGATTTGTTTCCTTGCAGCACCTACTATTCATATGGATGGTGATATACAGCCTACACTTCTGGATCATGGTGGTCCATGTCATAAAAACCATCGTAGAATATTGTTTTGATGTAAGTAGAACATTTGATAACACTCCTATCAGTTCAGGCACTCTCCTGATGTAAATAGAATTGACGAAGTTCTTCAAGAACGGGCCTTCAGTTACAGTTAAACTATTGTTAAGCATAATGTCTTTAAATATTGGCTCAGCCTCAACCAAGCACAAACCCTTACCCAAAAGGTGTCAACGGGACCGTTCCGAAGTGTTCATTGTATTCAAAAGTCCTAAATAACATTACAACAGCATAACTCCCCATGAAAGGTCACACTTTTTCAGGATGGTAGGATGGTAATGACAGAAGATGAGATAGAGAGCCGCAAGATGGTGCAGCAGTGGATGATATGGGTGTGCGGGACGGCGCCGCTGGCCATGTACATCAAAACGAGGCCGCGACCCGAAATGCCGCCCCTCATGATATGGTAAGACTGGAGTTTAAAACTAGTGTCAAATTTAATTAGCTAGCGAAACTCCATAGACGTGATGGGTATCGATATCTAAACATGATAAAACAAAAAAAAGTTTTATTTTTGGGGTCAACGACCGTATGTTGTGTAGGTAGTTGTTTGAAATGATGACTTTAGAAAATCAGTTTTTTTTAAACCATGTTTAGATGTCGATACGCAACATGTCTACGGAGTTACGCTCGCTAATTTAATTCGACCCCATGTTTAATTTTTGACTGCTTTATCTATTGCTTCAGTCGTTGATAGCCTATCCATGAGATATTGGGCTGGATGCCCAGATAGATCAGACCCGCAAGCATGCTACTTATGTAGATCCGATTCTAAGTAGGTATGACATTGTAAAGTCCATTATCACGAAGCTGCAGCTCATAAATTGTACACATGAGTAGAAATGTAGCTTTGATCAAAGAAATTGAGAGAAAGCAGTTCTTAAGTCACAGCCAGCCAAGAGCTACGTCGATCGGGTATATGAGCATCTTTAGAACTAATAATCAAGTGTATAATGAGGTAGAAACAGACCACGCTTGACAATGAAAGCGTACGAAGTGACAAATGAATGTAATGAGTTCATGACTCATGATAGCGGTAGCTCAATCTTGCTGACCACTTTTCTGGTAAATCATCGTTGGGCTATTCATAAATACCTCACTCCAAAACTTGCTAAGTTATATCTTCGCCATTTAAAGTCTCCATTTCTATTCCACAGGATCACAACCAGCCCGTGGCAACGTCGCGAGATGGGTCCCTACGGTTACTACCTGAACAGACCGCTGACAGCCTCCCTACATTCATCAACCAACGTGTCCATTCGACAGCAGTCCCTCACGCTCCGGAGAGCCTTCAGCGACTCCAGGATCATCATCAAAGAACCGCCCAAGAAAAAGAGATATTCCAAATCTGTATAATGTAGAATATTTTACAAATTAGTCTAGTCTGAAAATCGTAGTACATAGTCCACAGAATGTCTAATGCAAGTAATAAAATGTAATATTGTCTATGAGATGTTGTTTATTTTCGAAAACCTAGCAGACACAGTATTGGAAAAAATTTATGTTTTATTATGGTCGATACGGTCATCATTAAAATTCTTAGGAATAGGTCAGCGGAACGAGCTAACAAGAGTTAGCAATATTAGGCTATTTGTCCATTAAAACATTCCTACTATTATTTTTCAAAGGATTTTTACTTATTTACAACAAAATACTTGACAGGAGCATTCTAAATTCCCGCGATGCAACATGCAACATTTATGCCAGATGGTGCCGTGAATAAAAATGAGCGAAATGAATTAATTGTCAGGCTATCCAAAGAATAAAATATATACCAACACAACACAGTCCTCAAATGAATTTACAATTTATTTTTCAGAAAACACAAAATACGAAAACTATTCATACGAATTTTCTTAGGGGTAACCCAAAATTGATTTTATAAAATGATAACAGATGTCACTATGCCTAGTAATAATTAGAAGTCGGTGTTAAGATTCTCCGGCGCGCGTATAAAAGCGGGTGCAGAACTGTCAGCGTCATACTAACCTTGCGTAGGGTGTACCGTGATCATGCAGGCGGTTGCCCCGGGCGGACTCCGACCATTGCACTGCGGTCGGGAGTAGTCCGTCTGTGACTATCCCATATAGGGGTACGTCGTACGTGTAATTTTTGTTAGTTGGACTAGCGTTCTGCGCGGTCCTTTATTAAAGCAAGCAAACAATATAATGAAATGGAAAAGTAGGTTAGGTTATGTATGGAATGACATTCGATATTTGTTGATTGCATGCAGAAGCGACCGATTGAATTAATTTCGGAACAAATCGAATATACACAATCTGAATGAAGGATTGGTGATGATGAAGTGATAAGATGCCCCAATTAAGAGACCTAAAAAGATCCCTAAAAAGCAACAACAAACCAGATTTTGGACAAAAGGTTAGGCAGCCAGACAAAAACACAAACAACAATTAAAATTAACTAGTCTAATAACATCTAAAATGTTTGCTGATTATGATAAAATAGCACATGAACATTTGCAACACACACCGAAAGTCAAAGACCTAGTTTGAATGCAGGTGTAAATTACACTGTAACTAAATAACTAGATTGGACCTTAGGGTAACAAGTCTTACAGAACTTTAAACATGAATGCCTCTGACAACATTTAGTATTAAACATGCGTCTAAGGACTACTTACTCGTACAAACAAAAAGTAAAATAGCACCTATAGATAGTATATTTTTATTACACCTATAGATAGCATTTTTACAATTATTGTTTTTTTACTGCATAGATAACTAGGTACTCAAAGAGGAAACAATATACTAATGTCCTCTTATCAAACTATGTGGTTATGTGGTAGTATATTTAGATACCAACTGCTGGAGATAAGTAGAGAGCACCTAGTGGCTGGAGTTAGCTTAGTTTTGGATTTAGCCTGTCTACCTTAATAACTATTATTGTAAGCTTTTTGTTCAATCTGATAACTTATTAGTCTACAGAATTTGGAATTAAGGTCCGATTCACTTATAACTCTTAAAACGAACGTACTTAAATCGCAGAGTAGTTGGTTAGTTATGTGATACCCCCAATGCCGGATTAACCACGTAGCAAGAGTAGCAATTGCTACGGGCCCCGCGCAAAAAGGGGCCTCGCGTATCCAAACCAACCCATCTTTGCCTGATCGTAATTTTTTGAGTGAAACTTAACTTACTGTACTATTAAACACCAACAAAATTGTAACCTATAGATGGCAAATAAACGTATTGAGTATTGTTTTTTTACCACTTTATACTTAAGAACCCATAGCAAAGGGAGGAGGTAGCAAATTCTGTCAAGGGGTCCTTGCCCCTCGATAGAATTTGCTACGGACCCCGCGCTTGCTTAATCCTGCACTGGATACCCCAGGTCTGAGAATAAAAATTTGACAACTCCTTATTCAGGAGGTCACTTGGTAGGATATGATTGTTTACCGTATCTGAGGATAAGAGCACCTCATGAGCTTATGCTCACGACTCGATTATGACCAATGGAAAGTGGCCAGCTTTGACCGCTACCTGAACTGAAGACAGGATAGCTTAATTGCTCACCGACCGTTCTTTTCGCAGTGCGACCAGACCAGCTTGCCGCGCTACTACATGAGATTTGAGAGCGACCTTTGAGTGACGTCGCGTTGAAGGCTTTTACAAGGACTTTGTTATGTTATGATCTGCACTATTGCACTCTCTAGGTAGCCGATGTTCTAACTTTTAAAGTGTGTGTTCACAACCAAGTAGTGCTTTGCGAATCAAATAACATATCACGTTACCATTTATGACCTAATATTTCAACATGAACTAACGGGAGATAATTATAATTGACGAGGGCCGATCGTAATTTTTGGAGCTACCACAGGACGATGGAAACACGTTTTAACACTCATTATTACGCAACACAGAGGTACCTTCACACCGACTGAAAGCACCTTTTCCATTCCCTTTATATCCAAAAGCCGAATTATCATATTCATGTATTTCCACAAACCCGATAAAAAAATAAAGAAAATAACCAAATTTGAAAATGAATCATAATTTATTTTCATCAATGCTACACTGTAACATTGACAGTACTAACCGAACCGATGTTAAGACTAAATAGCTCGTGAAGATCACCAACGCGAACTGTGTGAAAGAAAAACACAACATGAGACATGCTTTATTTGTACATGCTAGGTACAATTGTTGGATAGGCTGGAACTACGCTGTTGTGAAATAATCATTCCAATAATCGAGTTCAACCCGGTCAACGATAATAATAATTAATAACGTTCAATGGAAATGAATAAATCTAATCATTTTTATAAGCACGCATGAACTGCTTGTATGCAGAGCTGTTTCTAAGAGCACATGGCGTATTATGACAGTTTATCTAGCCAACTCTGTCCACACAAACATGAAAACGGAGATATCCAAAACTAACCCGGATAATTGTTATCTTAGACCAGATCCGAGACAAAACCTTGAAAAGCTTCACCAAAGCAAAAGCATCAAATTTAAGAATAGAATAACTATTACAATTAAAACGCTTAGTTTTTAATTATTATATCGATGTTATATACTCTACATAATTCCAGCCTTAACACGATTATGTATAAAATGATTGTATAAAAACATGTATTGTTTAATTTATTGTCATTATTTAAAGATCTATCCGTTCGGATACTAACAAGGTGTCTGCTGCTACGTGTCACCGGTACTCGCGGCCTTCGTCTTCACGTCCAAACTCTTCAGGGGATCGTTTTGCCGAGCCTGGAACACACAAAAGTTAAACAAAGATTAGTATTTACATTGATATTTATGTCAAAGGCATTGTGATAGAGCTTAAACAAAAAAAACACGTGTGGCACTCGGGGACTGTCGCGGTAAAGCTATTGCATAGCATTTTTTATCAACTTATGCATTTATAATTATTTATTTATTTTTTATTTATGCAATATTTTTTTTCTTTGATATTAATTCAAGTACAGTCGTACCATATACATACACGTTAAACGAACGCTCGGCCGAGCTACATGGTAGGCGGAGTGGGGGGTGTTAGATTTTATTTTCGTTACGGAATTTCTTGACTCGGTCGCCGCGCTCAAAGCCCGCGATAAAAGCTATGCAATAGCTTAAAAAAAAAAAAAAAAAAAACATCATCAGAACGGATAACGACGTTGAAAACACCTAGAGAGTAACCTTCAGCAGGTTGTAAATTAATTTAATAGTATCGCGAAAATGAGCCACAAAATTGTCTGAATTCCAAGCTAGAAAAGGGTTTCTTTTTCTTTTGTATGTAACATTTTGTCCCCCTTAAAATAACAAAAATGTGCCCCTTTTCGAAAAATTTGCCCCTTTTCAAGTCCGAAGTAGTAACTTGACGCTCCCTATTACATAGGACTTATTACTGGCGAAAAGTGAAAAACTACACTACACCTCTGCCTAACTCTTAAGAAAATTCAGACGTGTTATTTTTACTCGACTACGGCAAAGACAAAACGAAGGGTTATTATTTATAATCTTAGAACATCTTACCTGGTACTTATGTCTTTTCGCACTTCCATACTGTCCATGCTGTTTCCTCTTCTTTTGGGGCGCAGGCGCCGGTGCGGCCGCGCCGTCCTGCTCATCTTCCACCGACTCTTCACTTCTCAAGGCGGCTGGTAGCAAGTACTCCGGTACATGAGCTAAGTGATGCTGTACTTTCACTGTGTGTAGTGCTTTGTCTCTTCGGAGTGCTGCCAAATCTGTCGGGTTTTCTTCGAAGTAGCCCTACAGAGAAGCTTGGATTAATCTCAGAGAATTTTTTGGGGGAGAGTATGATGAGTAGGGGGACAGTCAGAGAGAAGATTAGTCATTCATCAAAGTGATATGTCAGAGTAGTTCATCATCTGGAAATAATAGTGATCATTAATTTCTTAATTCTGTTTTGCAGGTTATTATTGCGTCGAACGCTTTTATGGTGTAAACGCCAACATAAAATTGTAAACTAAGATATCTACAATGTAAATGAAGAAATTAACTATTTACTATTCCTCACTTACATGTGTTTGTTTATGCGTTTATGAATTAAGTGTTAAGCCCACTTGATTTTAGTTCCAAAAAGATTAACACAGCAGAAAACTTGTGTCCTCACCTGTAACTTCTTACAGTTGAGCAGTTCCTGCTTGATCTCCTTGAGGCGAGCCTCCCTGACTGCTATCCTGGTGACAGCGCGCCACGCATCTCGCGACCGATAGCGGAAACCTTCCACCTCTTCTAGGGCAAACTCGTATTTCCTGGGGAGTAAGTGACAACATAGTCAGGCACAACATATCCTAGCCGGGGCTGCGGATTGTCCTGCCGGGGCTGCGGATTGTCCTGCCGGGGCTGCGGATTGTTCGAAAGAGTTACCGTGGCCCTGGCGCACAGGCAACTGAAGGAACAAGGGTGGGTTTTAGTCAGTAAGAGTCTGACACGCCTTTCCGCTCCGCCCAGAGCGGGAGAGGTCATTTGATGATATCCCAAAGAAAAAAAAAAAAAAAAAAAAAAGGCACAACTTCAATTATTAGACTTTTTAATCAAAATCAGCTCAAAATGCAAACTGCTAGTCATGGCTCTCCCAACATCCTTTTGCTGATATGTCGATAAATAAATTACAGATACAAGTTTAGATCCTTAAAATAAATTGCGACTAGAAAATACAATAAGAAACTTACTGCAAAACTTTCTGTGTCTTGAAACCCTTTGATAAATGTGCTTCTACTGCATCCATCAATGGTTTTTCTCTTATTGATACAAATGATAACACTGATCCCTGTAATCAAGAAAAATATTACAAACTGCTTCCATAGTAATTCGAAGAATACCATCTGCTTAGCAAATTAATTGCATAACATGCATAGTCAGCCTATAATGTTCCCACTGCTGGGACACAGGCCTCCTCTCTTTGAGTGGCAGTGGGCTGTAATCTACCACGTGGGCCCAGTGCGAGTTGGTAGATGTCACATGTCTTCGAATTTTTGTCCTAAGACATGCCGGTTTCCTCACTATGTTTTCCTTCACCGTTTTGAGAGCAGTGATGATGAAATTATTTACACAAAGTAAAACGCCTGCCTGGGTTCGAACCCACGACCTACAACTCGTAAGTCGGGGCCAATACCACAAGGCCACTACTGCTCCCGCAAATTAATTAATTCTGATGATTTAACAGCACAAAGATGATTCTCACTTTCACGTCCCTCACAGAAAGTAACAATCTATTCAGCAGGCCTATGACTAGAAAACCCCTTAATATTTACTATTGTCATAAAAAAATGTGGTCAATTACCAGATTCTTTCCTCTAGCTGTTCTTCCGGCTCTATGCACATAAGAATTCACATCTAATGGAAAGTCAAAGTTCATCACATTAGACACATGCTGAAAATCTATCCCACGAGACACTCCTGATTCTTTATCCTTTTTACGTTTTGAAGTTTGTTTCTTTTTCTTTCGTTCTTCTATTGGCACTATACCACCATCTGGTTCCTCTAGAGCCATCTCGTCTGATGCTATGATGATTTGGTACCTTCCTCGGTTGAACTGGTCTACGGACAAACATCTGACTGCTGCCGGCAGCTCTGAGTTTAGAACGCATGAGCTTATTTTGAACTGTTCTAGGTATAGTTTTAATCTGAAACAAGTGTAAAGTAGTGTAATTCTTCTCCATATGAACTACGTTTAAGAAGTGGCAACTAGAATCAATTCTATTTTTTTGTATTAAAGCATGTAGTGATGTTCAAAAGTGCCTTTTATGTGCCTATTTGTTATTTATGTGTCACAAAGCTGTGTACAGCTTGGAGAATGAGTTGTTGCACCCAAACAAGAAGCAAACTAATGATCTCCAGTAGAAGTTGATAAGTAATATTTGGAAATAAAGATTTGCTGGAGACATAGATATTGTTTTCACTATGGACAGTAGCAATGCAGCATACTGTAATGCTTATTAAAATAAACTGAATCCATTTTGTGGTCAAAGTAGTGCATGTGTTCATAATATTACTAATACAATGATAATAAAAAAGGTGCAATATCTTCTAGTGTTTTATTATTTTATAAATAGTGTCTACTTACTTATAACACCTATCCACTGTCCTCACAAAGATGATACTCTTTCCTCTGATTAGGTTCAACTTCAACAGGGCATACAAGATGGCTGCCTTATCATCCTCCTCTGCAAACAGGTGATAATGCTGCAGCTGTGTGGAAGGAGCCAGTTCTGGTTCCTCCAGCTTTAGCGTGACTGGGTTACGAAGGACTATCTTCTTGAGACTTAGGACATCATCTGAGAGTGTGGCTGAGGCCAACACTGCTTGGTAGATTTTTGGTAAATGCCTGTGAAATATAAATGTTTAGTGGTTTTAGGATAAAACTTACATACATACACAAACTCACGCTTTCTTCCCATGGGGGTAGGCAGAAACTACAGAACGCCTCCTGCTACGATCCCTACATACTCCTTTTGCCTCGTTTACGTTCATACATCTGATCATACACGCATGCCGGTTGCAAGTACTACGCACCTGACCTTTAAAACTTACAGTGATGATTTATTATTTATCTGACTTAGGGATGCTACAAGCACATTTATATAATGTTTATAAACACAGGGGTTAGGCAAGAGTACCTGAAAGGAGTTATGTTCTTTAAGACCTTAAAATCTTATGTTTGGAACAGAGATAAGATAACATAATACCTGTAATATTTAGTTTTTTTTTTTTACCTAAATAGAGCAGGATACTACACTACAGGTGTACTTTAGGTGCATCTCTGCCTACATCTTCATAGCATAATGTTATGTTAACAGGATTTGATAAATATTCACATTTAAGATGATCTTACCCTAACAATTCTTTAATTTCATCTTCATAACCAAATGAAAACACCAAATCAGCTTCATCAACCACCAGCACTGCTAGATCTTCCTTCAACCTCATATTATTTGCCTTTAAATGTGCCAACGCTCTTGACGGTGTTGCCACAACAATGTCTGGCTTATCTGACAGTAGAGCCTTCTGTGTTGGTGTGTCTCCGCTGGAGGATATGTCTATGCATTTTATTTCTCTCGCACATTTTGTTGTTAGGTCACCTATTACGGAGGTTATCTGAAATGTTGGACTACAAAATAATATTGTATTGATAAGTATAAATAAAATTATTTCAATCAAAAATTTTATAACATATTTTAGTTTCTGACCCAAGTAAAAGTTTCTCAACAGAAAACAACTATTGAATTTGATCTCTTGAAATTTTGAGGGATTTTAAAACACAAAGGGCATCGGGTTATAGAATAACATGGTGTAAACATGTGCAGAACTAACCTGCCCGCACAGCTCCTTACTTGGTGACAATATTAGGGCTCTGATACACTGATGTGTACTTGTGTTCTTCAAGTGCAATATCTTCTGAATTACAGGTATTGTGAAAGCCGCAGTTTTGCCGGACCCAGTCCTAGCCCTCATCAACACATCTTTGCCTTCTAGTAACAGTGGTATGGCCGTTTCTTGAATCAACGTGGGCTCTGGCCATGCTAGCTGAGATATCGCCTGCGGAAATAATACTGTTAGCGGACAAACTACTACGCATTTCCAAAAAAAAACCATGCGTGATTTTTTCAATTTTATTGCCTCAAATAATTAATTGACAGAATAAATAGTCAAAGCATTTAACGTTGATATAGCCATAAACCATTTATTTACGAGTAATTTACTTTTAAAATCCGGTCATCGAGTTCCATTTCATGGAACATAACCTTTTTTTCTTCGCCCATTTTGAAATAATTTTGATTTAAGACGTAGAACAACACCCTCGTTCACTACAAATAGTTATACTTATTTTAATTTTTCTCATGAAATTATATTTGGTTCGGAAAACAAGGTATTTTTTACGAATTCTGTACAAGAATTAAGAAAACAACACTAGTACTAATAATTCACGTGTAAATGACATGACACACCGCCATTTGCAAATGTTTTTTTATATTTGGAATTGCCAGCTACAAAAGTTTTTTTATTATTGTAGGTTAACACACTCCGCTCATATTCTCGTTTATAATAATGACATAAGCCCGGGAAATGGGGGGGGCGAAACGGGGACCGTGCCCCGGACACACCGAATATCCTTCGATGGCGTTCGTTGGGCCGGCCGGTGTGTACGCAGCATAAAAAAAATGAACTAAACGAACATCAAGTGATTAGCCGTCTGGCTCTAATTTTGTATCTTTCTCACTCTCCTAATATATGGTGGAACTAACCGCTCGCTTTTTACTTCGCTCCTCAAAATAAATAAAGTTCACAAATCCTTCACGGGTGGCGCACTGAGGAAATCACTACGTAATGAGCGTAGGAATAGGTCTTCAAACAGTGTGAGCCGGTTGCGGGGAGCGCAGTTGAATTCTGCCAAGAACTCACCGTTTTTAAGGCAATTGCTCCGCTTTTTTGGCGACTTATTAAACGCTAACTTTCTATCTCTTACAACAGCACCTTAATTACGTAACACACTATCTATCACAATCAGAATCATTTTGAAGCCTATTGCTAATCCATTGCTTCTTATGTTCGAAACATTTGTCTGCTCAACAACGTAAATAACGCAATGAATATTGTTGAACTGTCAAAATGAAACCCCCATTCCTACTGGTGGTGTGTTACGTAATTACCCCGCAGATCTATGCCGATGCCGCATGCCATGGCGAACCAGAGGCGGATGAGCGCCTCTGAGGTAAAAATGTAAGGAAATAAGGAAATAGTCTTTTATTCTAAAAATAATATTTTGCGTAGCGAGGGCGCGGGCGCTGACCGTCCCGGCTTTTCCGACGCCTGTAAGTGCAAAACCGACACGATTTCCTTTAATTTTTTTACCAAAGTGCTGGCGTGGCGCCCCTGTTGCAATGGATCATTATCGTTCAATATAATTTGACTAATTTCTTGCTGTATATTCAATGGCAATAGCAATATATTCGAGCTCCATTCGCATTTCGCTCGCTCTAGCAGCCTAGCGACTTAAATTTTAATTTCGACTTTCTTAATTCTTTAGGTGTATATCCTTAGGTGTGGCCCGCCAAATTCAAATTTTCTTTGGTTTTTTGCAAATTGCAGCTCTGTTTTACATCGAATGTTGATCAAAATTCAATTCGCGGCTGTAGGAATGATATTATACATATCAATTTCATAACAATCGTCAAGCTTTGGAAATTTGTTCCACCTAAGAATGTTTCAGAATATTTCATATAAATCCGCTTAGGATCCACCTTCAAATTTTCTGTATAAGTCGATAAGTACATATAAATCTAAATTACTTGAGACAGAGAGCTAAATATTCGCGCTCCCTTCGCTCGTTTGTGCATTCTAGATTGTCTTAGTTGGTGTAATTACGCTTTTCGAGACTCGCGATCTTAGCTATCTAAAATCATGACAAGACAGTCTGGTTAATCAGTCAGATAACAAGGCCATCGTCTTTTTGCAGAACTAAAGGCTTGGACATTGAAATTTTAACTATAAAATAAAAAAGTTTTTCACAACGACCTAATCTTTTTTCTAAATAAAATAAGTGTTTTTTGCTCTGGCAAACAAACTGCGAGCATGACACAGAAATAAAAGAATATTTTTATGTTGAGAACACTAAATGAATGGCCGAGTTGTTTCTGCATTGCATATTTTCAATAAAACGGTGTTATTTTTATCTATTTTCAATATTTGGTGATTGTTTCAACTCTAACATTTTCGCGCTAGTGTAATTTCATCCAAAATTGTGTTCGTGGATTACAAACATGTTATACCACAACGTCGTTACGGACCGCAGTTCATTGCCTTATGTAAAACTTGAAATAGTGTTTCTTCCGTGAGTGACCGAAATATACGGTGACATATGTGTTTAGTGTAATTGTTTAGATTTTGTGGTGATAAAAGTGTCAATATGTCGAATTCTACCGCTCAAGTGCTTATGAAGAAGGGTAAAAGGGGTGCAGCCGCATACATACACGCGGACTGTGAGAATGGGTCCCCACAGCATTTGGGTCCTCTGCTGGACGTCCTGCTGAACCCTAGCAAGGCCATCGACGAGTGGGAGACCATAGATTGGTGCCGGTGGCTATTGGCCGGCGGGAGAACGCCGGACGAGTTCGCAACGATAGGTGGGTTCTAGCATCTAACTGTACTCTTCAAAATACGTCTATGATAGTTTGTAGGTTATGACAAAGTTATAACAGTTTTATTGCACCAATTGCGAAGTTTTTATGAGTAATATAGCGCTGTATCGCCGCATGACCTTCCATTGTTTGTTGTATCAGCTCTTGACTATCTGTTGATGAATGCTGCCAATTTATCAACTAAAGGAATTTCTTGCCCTTATTTTAATAATTAAGTTCAGATACAGAATGAAAACAATGAAATTAGTATCTCTTGGATGCAGAACATTACTTTCAGTAAAAATATAATTGAATAAATGTAAATAAGGGCTGACATTGACATTATTACATTATGTATGCAAGTTGGACAACTGCTAATTAATTAGGGATATATTTAAAGTTTTAAGCATTGTAAACATCAATTATTGTTTTACTAATCTTATGAGAATAGTTGGGTAACAATGTAATCTGAGTAATAATATTTTTTTAATAATTGCTTTTTTGTGCAAGCAACACAATTAAAAAGTATCAACAAATTCCAAATGAATAAGGACTCGTTGTGCAAAATAATAAGAGAGGAATTCTCAATGTAAAACTGTTTACACACAAAAAAACTGTCTAGTAATATTGTATTCATTTTTAACACAAATATAACTTAAAATGTTAAGCTGCTGTACAAATTAGGTACCTTATTCAATGGTAATAATTTGCAATAATCACGCAACATTGTAACCAGAAACATTATTTTGATGTTGCAGGATGTTCTTTTGTTTATGGAACATAAGCAATTTTGCCAGCAACACTGCAACATTTCATTCACCAGCAAAATCATGTTTTGTGGAACAAAAAATTTGTTTGCTGGTACAATGTTGCAGACCTTTGTTCTCAATGAGTTTATGGCTATATTGTTCCGAGCAACTTTGCCACAATTAGTAGGCAAAGTTTGTGTGTTTATTTGTTTATTTAGTGCCTGCACAAAGTGTAGGTTGATTCCACATTCACTACGGAATACCCTGTATAGTTCACAGCTATTTTCTGTCTCTTTGTGGTATTCTGTTCTAAGTCTGATCACAACAACCTACAGCAGTCTATCTATTGGAAATACAAGCCAACTAGGTACAAAATGATTGCATTGTTCAAGCAATTGCTGACTGCACATTTGGTTTTGATGCAATCAATTGCACAAAAACATATTCCAAACTGCAATTTTGCTGATAGATTGCAGACCACCTCCATGGGCTCTGAAATCCCTCATTCATGGTAGAAATAACTTCCTTACAAAGAGATATCAATCAGATATAAATAATCATACAAACTGACATAAAAGGAATACAATATGATGTCAATATGTAACCTCAGTAAACAGGCAGGTATGTTTACCTGCACCAGTCGCCATCTTTGACCATTTTGGTGTTTCCAATGTCACACATATGTTGTAAAACCTTGTTGGGATATGATTCATAATTATGTACAAATGGAGGTGTATCAATTGTTGTCAACAATCTTGAGATGATATTTTTAAAAGATAATACATACACAAGGCATCTATGAGGTCAGGCTGCACTTAATACGGTTTTGTTTTTGCGTATGGATGACTGGTTTACTTTTTGTATTATAGATACCTAAGGAACAATGCCTCTTAGAAGATAGTCTTTCCTTGGTGAAGATAAAATGTTAAATAAATAAATAGATCTCTTTGCTGAAGGATCTTTGCCAATGACTTAGCAAGAGGGGCAGCATTTTCCGTCACACTGCAATGAGAAGGTGGCTAGTTGGCTACTGATTCACTCCCTGTCAAGTGCAATATGCTCTCGATCCTTTTCGGTAAATGGGATCCTACGACAACCTTTACCGACAAAAGTATCGATCGCCTATCTAACTAAAATTAGAATATAATCAGTGGAATTACGAATATATTCTACTAGTTGGTTAGTGGAGGTCAGATAACAGTCGCGCGCGTGTAAAATTTATAATGTATTCCGACGCACCTGGGGGCGCAGCCTGAGGTCGGCCTTCACGTATGTAGTTGGATCAAAGGCCTCCTCTCGAAGCTCATGAACTATTTAACCATACCTCAAGCCATGGTGAAAGTATTAGCCATTTAGTAAGGTGGTAATGGGGCTGACTGCCAAGGGCGCGCGGCGCCGGAAGAACATTAGTATCGTCACTCGTGGTGGCGATTTTTTATATTAAATTAGCCTCTGCCCGAGGATTCGCCCGCGTAGATGTCGGAAATTATCCCATGGTAACGTGCTACCGGAACAAAAAGTAGCCTATGTCCTTCCCCTGGATGCAATCTATCTCCTTGCCAAATTTTATCGAAATCCGTTCTGTGGCTTATTAAAGGCGTGAAAAGATAACATACAGAGTTACTTTCGAATTTATAATATTAGTATGGATTTAATAATACATCAAAGGCCGGATACCCACTCTACTATGTTACGAGGAATAGATTCGTCTTGAGGTTGCGTGATCAAAAAGGATCTTTTCTGCTCAACTGAACCGTGTATGTTAGCCTCAAGGCATTTTAGAGGCACCAAAATGATTCTGTTCTTAGGAAAAAATCTAATATGGTATAACAATTCAGTACGATCTCTAAATTATTTCCATGCGGATGCTAAAAGGTGTTATTGAAATTTTGAACTCTATGCCATGCGTCAGAAGGTGCACAAATAAAAAGAAATGGCATGTGGATTCATTTGGCCTCTGTTTAGAACAGAAAACTAACGCGGCCATACCATGCTTTTTTTAAAAAAAATCTTTGAAAAACTGTTGTGTGCACAAGCAAACGCGTGTGTCTATTCCGTCATGAATTCATGTTATGCTATAGCACTGGTATTACGCAGAACCTGCTGTTTAGTATGATCTGCAGCCACTATGTGGCTAGGTTTTTACAATGACATCACTAATGATAGACCTGCTCTCACACAACGAAGAATGAGAGAGATGAGGCAAGATCCTGGGGTATTCCCTCTCTTCTCTCGCTGCGTCTCTTTAACCAGCTGCAACTAGGAGCTGTATGGTTCCCTTTTTACTCCATTGCCCCAGAAGGATCATGCAATTCAGCTCATCATCTTCAGCCTATAGCAGTCCACTCTTGGATATAGGCCACCTGGACGTAGGGGACTGATTAGGTTCCTACTTATGGGAAGGTAAGATCATCTTACGTAGCCATAAGTACCTAATCAATCAGTTACTGATCGTGGAATAAACAATTTCTCCAAAATTGCCTTTTTTCTCTCGAGTAAATAAACAGCTGATGCATGCAATTAATTTTGTTTTTATTCGCACATCGTAATGTCAACTGCGAAGTTCCTTTGTCCGTGAATATAACCCGATGAATTCGCATATAAATGAAAAGAAATAGACTTGAATGCATTGGGGACTTAGCTACAATACGGAAGGCTAGGCTCACAATTATTTACGTACCCAGATGCTTTAGGTCCTTGATTCACGGCTCTTGGGATTTTCGTATAGCGTGAAAGCATTTCATTTTCGGAAACCTTTCCCATCTATTTTGTTTCCCAATGTTGCACCCTATGAATAAGTAAATTTTAATGTTATTGTTTTTCACCAACTCTTGGATTTCCATATGACGCAGATCTTTACGATAAATAATGTTTCTTAGGCGTAATATTTTTCGCAAACATAAACTATAGGTTTTGGATGAAGTCCATGAATCGACAGAATTAAAAACACTTCCTTTAAACGTCTTGCGATGAAAGTTGTTTGGCATTTTTGCTACCTATACTATAATGGTGCGTAAGCTATAATTTATACATACTTAATGCTTTAATGTCTAGATCAGGCAATAGTTTCAGATCCCCTGATAAATGATTTTATTTCTGTAAATAGATTTGTACAAACACTTTTACACTTCAATCATAATATATTTTAAAAAACTAGATGAGGTCGGCGTTTCCTATCTGACTACTCTCGAGAAGAAAGGCCGAAACAAACTCAGAGGTTAGTCTCTTTTAAAGTCCAGACAAAATCTTGGTCAGATCATGTGAGGACCATGTAGATTAGTGTCTGAAATGGTCTTTTGAGGAAAGAACCATACAGATTTGAGTGGACCTGTCCAGTCTGTGCACGTCAGTAATTGTGTAGTTCAACTCAGAACTTAAGGACCAGTATCTCACACAGATTCTCCAAAACAGTATAAAACCTACTGTCCATGACCATTACACGAAGCTGACCTTCTAAATCTAAAGCAAACTAGACATAAATAAAAAATTCAAACAAGTATAGCAAAAAAAGCGTTTTCGGGAACTAGTTAGCATAATCTTGGACGCGGGAACCTTGACCTTGGCTGGGACCTCGGCCGGGTCAAGACTCAAGTCCGTGAAGGCCGGAGTCGGACGGCGGTCCTCACTGCAATTATTGTAAGGCGGACTTAAATATTGAGCTGGGAGGCTCGGACCTTCTTTAATAATATTGCAGTTAAATATTTAATGTATCCGCAGGTTTATTGAAAATATTAAGTTTTGCATGGGTTGCTGGTTGGTCTTTAGTGTCAGGAGTTTCCGTAATAAAATCAAGAATGTTTAATGTTTATCTGTTGATGTAAATCAATAATACTTAACTAAGCGAACCAGGAAATGGGTAAAAGTTATAATACTTTACTGCCTTTGTTTTTCACGTCTTTGCCGTACTTACAACTTTCTTGAGAGAAAGAAATATAGGTATTATTTCGTTTTAAAAGCAGCCTACTTTCAGAGACAGCAAAAAACGCAACCAAAGTCTTATAGACTGCGTTTTTCCGTACCAGCAGGTGCCACTCTGGTCAAACGCAAGTTTGAATTCAATCCAAAAAACATATACAAAATCTAACCGCTCGTTTGCTGAACGAGGTCAAGATGATTAAATGTAATAACATATTTAAAATATTTAATCTAACCGAGAGCTAGCGATATATCATCGAAGCAATTTATTATTAGAATAATGAGCACATTAAACTGTTTTTTTGCCACCTGTCTGTCAGTGTCGCACCTGACTTGCTTGACCTAAATGCCAACCTAACATAAACGATAATCATTGTAAGGCATTCTCTTCGCTTACTGGCGAAAGAATAAAGGCTCTCCCCCACAGGCGCGTTATTATCGTCGATAATATCGGATGTGTTATTGCAATGTGTTTCCATTGTGTATTAGGACGGTCACGAAGTTACACACTGCTGCGATAGTAACGACGCAATAGAAGTAGGACGCTTGCGTTCCTTCGTCCTGCGATATTCCGATATGAGTTGTTAGAATATTTTGTATTAGAACGCATACGATCTTACACACACCTGTGTTAATAACGTTAGTACTAGTATACCTCAATAATTTTGTTTTACCGACTGGCATCCTAATTAGTAGTGGTTCCATGTTTGTACGAGTGTTCAGTTTTTTTTTTCTATAATATGGATATAGATTTATCATCAGACGAAGAATTTTTATCACTAACTATCGGACGATAAAAACGCAGCCACGGAATCGAGATCGAGACGCATGATCGCAATAACGCATCCGATATTATCGCCGATAATAAGGCGCCTGTGTGGGAGAGCCTTTATAGATAAAGCCTGAATGTTATTATGCTGTGACACAGAAAAACAAAGGCGGAGAAAATAATATGTTTGGGGTACGGAATTGGTGTTTTTAAAACTACGACTATTTTTAGAATGGTTGTATTTGATCAGCAGTGTATAAAGCCAGAAATACATGTAATTTGTTGGACTTTGCATAAAGGCTGTACGTCCTTAATAAATGGATTCACGTTTATCATGATACCAAGATGATCAACCTATTCTCCATAGAAGTTTATTAGGCCCACCGGCCACCATAATATCATATTTATGAGCAACTAATGCTAAATAAGATGACGTCAAGCGTGACTGGCTAAAAAAACTGAGCAGCGTCATCATTGTCTCACGTTAGAGATGATCACGCCAAAAATAAACAGGATTATGACCTGATTGGACTGTCTATCCAATAACCGGAAAACTTTAAAACATGCTTTTAAAAAGTTTGCTTCAGTCTTATGGATCGAATGTGCAATCCATCTTGCATTAATAACCCTTTAAGAATTCTTCTTTCAAATAAAGTATTGCTTTCTTAACCCTTTGCATCCCAGGGCCGGCAGTCTCGACATTAGATAGCGACAAAATCTGTCGCTAAGTCGTATCGATGTCAAATTCCTTTAATAGATTTTCAACCTTATGCGTTGGAAATAAAGTTCAAAATCTATTAAAGAAATTTGACATCGATACGACTTAGCGACCGATTTTTGTCGCTATTCATGTCGAGACTGCAGGGCCTGGTAGGGTGAAAAAGAGCTCGATGCAGTCGTTATCAGTCATAGGCGAGTTCCCGTAGTTGTATACTTTATTTTAGGTAGTTCTGTAATCCATGTGTTTTTTGCAGTTAAACAATGTGGCTGAAATAAAAGATTAAGGTCTTCAATCTGAATCTGGACAATATTTATCCAAACAGCCGGAACCAATTTCTTGCTAAACTTAATACGGAGTCTTAAAAAAATTCCGCAATATGTCAACAGAATCGGACAAAGAACGTACGTTTAGCTTTCGACGGCACGTAGGGACTAAAGTTTTTATTTTATTTATAAACGTAGTAGAACCAACTTCCATCGCGTTCGGAGCAATAAATTCAATCACCGACTCCCACGCATGTGATTAAGTGATCACTGTGATCGGACGATCCCTAAATAACTTATACTTCGAAATTATCGTATCAAACGTGAGTAATCGCTGCAGCTTCTTGATTTTCTTTAGTTCCATGATTCAGCATCTTTATGACAAAGATCTTTAGGCATTTGATTATGTTTTTAATAACTCGACCGAAGGTTCTAAGAACGCATACGTGTGCTTGACCACAATGTATCACATGTCCTCGAGTAATAATTCGAAATAAAATCGTATCGTATCGCCTGTTGAATTAATAAACACAAAATGGAATTAAAACGGGGACTGCCGCGGTAAAGCTATTGCATAGCATTTTTTATCAACTTATGCAATTATAATCTAATATATAAAATTCTCGTGTCACAGTTTTCGTTGCCATACTCCTCCGAAACGGCTTAACCGATTTTGATGAAATTTTTTGTGCTTATCCGGTATCTATGAGAATCGGCCAACATCTACTTTTTTTTTTTTTTTTTTCGTAGGTAGGGTAGGGAGTTAGGGAGGTAGGTAGGTAGGTAGTAGTGAATAGTCCCGGGAAATCCCGGAACCGAAAGTACCGGGAAATACCGGAAATTTAAGTCACTTCAGGAACCGAGATTTTTAAATCTAATCCCGGTTCTTTCGGTACTTTCGGGAAAAGATACTTCGCGTTTAGAATATTTCTAATTTTATTGTCTAAAGCCCGACCGCTTAAAGAGTGGAATACACATGCTACCTAGTAGTACAAGAGCATGCTAATTTCGAGCAAACGCTACTTAGTAGCATTCAACTAGCATGTGTTTACGAAAAGAGCTTGAGTATTTTACAGGCACAGAGAGCATGCTACTAATGAGCATAATAGATACAACGTAAGTTTTAAATTATAATTTGGTTATGCAGAATTGCAATAAGAGTCATATTGATTTCAAGAATTTGTTTGTTGAAGATGTTTAATAAATGTTTATGTAGGATTAGTACAAAAATGATTTAATGTTAAAAAAACCAGCAGTTTCCCAGTAAAATTTTACAAAATAAGACTGATTTAGTGTCTATAAAACAAGAAATAAATCGTTTTATTTGATTTGATTTAGAGGTTTTTATTTTGTCCTGTCATTTCGTCTTTCTCTTACTTTCTCCGTTTCAACACTTTCTTCAACTCTAATCTTGTAAAGGCTAACTTAAAGTATCGAAAGTACCGGGAATCCCGGTTCTTTAGCCAGAAGGTCCCAAAAATCCCGGTTCTTTAAAACAGAACCGGTTCTGCATTCCCTAGTAGGTAGGGTAGGTAGGTAGGTAGGGTAGGTAGGTAGGTAGGGTAGGTAGGTAGGGTAGGTAGGTAGGTAGGGTAGGTAGGTAGGGTAGGTAGGTAGGGTACGCCGTAGATAAGTACCGCAACCCGTGCAAAGCCGGGGCGGGCAGCTAGTTATTTATATATTTTTTATTTATGCAGTATTTTTTTTCTTTGATATTAATTCAAGTACAGTCGAACCATATACATACACGTTAAGCGAACGCTCGGCCGAGCTACAGGGTAGGCGGAGTGGGGGGTGTTAGGTTTTATTTTCGTTACGGAATTTCTTGATTCGGTCGCCGCGCTCAAAGCTCGCGATAAAAGCTATGCAATAGCTTAAAAACTTGATATTTTATGTATAGACCAAAACAAACTTCACTTACTTCATCGTCAATACACAAATACTCAAAGTTTATTAAAGCATGCCTTGCTAAGACTAAGTTAGGATTCAGTACTGAATTGAACACTTGTACCCTAATTGTGTAACACATTATCTATCCCAATCTGAATCATTTTGAAGGCTATTGCTAATACATTGATTCATATGTTCAAAAAATATGTGTGCTCAACAACGTAAATAACGCAATGAATGTTGTTGAACTGTCAAAATGAAAGCTATTCCTACTGTTAGTGTGTTACGCAACTACCCTGCTGGCCAAACTCAGTGTCATTATGAATTATGAAACGCAAAGATGGCATTGTGTGTAACTCTGTCGTTAATCTTGCAGTGTCATGGCGAAGCATGGACCCCGAGCTTCACGGTCGCCTTTTATGTAACCCTTCTAAAGATTTTTAGCCAAGACCTTACACGATATTACTTTATTAAAGTAATCAGTCCAAACATTATTTTAAAACCACCTTCATAGTATTAGTACAAGTAGATATAGAGCTATTGTTTTCATTCAACTAACGAATGAATAATTAAGCGTCCGCATGAACAGCAGAATAGCCCATAATCATGGTTTACGACCTGCCTCATGAATATGGCAGAGATCCACTTTGCTGATTCACTATATGTACCTAAACTCCTACTACTATTTATTGAAAGTATGATTATATATCCTTTTAAAGAGAGGATTGTTACTACCTAGACAATTATATTGTCGATTTATCTGATAGAACTGTGATTGCTTGCATCCATTGCATATCGAAACCCTCCCGTGCCTCGGTCAGCAAGTTAAGCCTTTGGTTCCGGCTGTCATTCGTAGATCTTTGACAGTCGTTACAGGTCCGAAGCCCAAAAGTCTGACAACCAGTCTTACCAAGGGTATCGTGTTACACAGTACCTGGGTTGTGGAGGTCAGATAGGCAGTCGCTCCATGTAAAATACTGGTATTCAGCTACGTCCGGTTAGTTTGGGAGCCGACCCCAACATACTTACTAAAAGGCTAGGTAGATTTGACTGTGATTGCTTCGACAATGCTGTCTATTCGATATCTAGGACATCATACAACTCTTGGCAAAACCCCCCTGCAATAGGATCTTATGTAATGTACTTTTTCGGGGTTATTTTCCATGTAAGCTTCCGTACTGTCCTCAATATATTTCGCGTCATGAGGAAAATTGTCAAGTTCTTACTTCACGTTATTGCACCTCGCCAGTATTATCTCAGTCACGAATGTCATGATTACGTGCCCAGATCTAATATCTGCTCGTACGCATGTTCTTTTTATATTTTTATATTCGCAAATGGTCCTCTGGTTCACACGACGGAGGAAGGACATAAATTCCTTTTAAAAAAGTACGAGTTGTTACATTTTTGTTCCAACTAAGCTGTAAGAACAAGTTTCTCCGAAAGTGTGGTTGATGTCAAGCGGTTTTCCTTGTTATGCCCTCAGAAATTGTGTTGTGGGTTTGCGGCGAAGATGAAAAGATCTAGTT
Organism: Dryobotodes eremita; assembly: GCA_917490735.1. Taxonomy (NCBI): domain Eukaryota; kingdom Metazoa; phylum Arthropoda; class Insecta; order Lepidoptera; family Noctuidae; genus Dryobotodes; species Dryobotodes eremita. The sequence continues at coordinate 2,333,308 of OU823254.1, read as the reverse complement.
CTACAAGGAAAATGAGGTTTCCGCTTGATAAAAGATTTTTAGACATTTATTTGATCATGAAATAAGTATGCAATTAAATTTAACGTTAACCTGGCAAACGTATTTGCTAAGTAAACTCATACGATTCACAACTCAAACATGACTATCCAAAAATGCCAAAGGTTTTATGCTAGTGTAGAAATTTCGCATTTGTCCGCAAATTGTCTGGCGGACGTGATGCGAAGGCAAATATTGGAAATATAATTCTGCTTTTTACCCAAGAGGTGGAAACGCCGCTCATAAGCTTTAAGGTCACAATTGAAACAATTACTCGATCCCAGTATTTACAATTTCGTTTGATACTCAAGTTTAATACGCAAAAAGAAACTACGTAGGTACTGCATCGAAATGCGTTCATGCACGGCTTCGAGTGACTCACGAAACATTTTGACAACCATTTTGGTACTCGCATCTCGTATGCAAGTTTGATTTACCCGCACATTTTGAGACGACCCCAGTTTTCTTAGCCAGAGCATTGACACCGGTGCGTTTCGTATCGGACGGTGTTATTCACCGGCCGTGGCGGGCGTCGACCCCGTCTAACAGCTGATCGCGGTCCAACAGCCACGTGCCGTGTTCCTCCCTGCTCAGAGATAAGCACCCGCTTTGTTTCTGTTATATATAATACGAGACATGAATCTCTAGAAAACGATGCCTAGATTAAATCCCTCTTCTGGATTAAACACTAATGTTGCTAAGTCATTTTAAGTAAATGCTACTGAACTATTGATTAAAACAAAATTCGCAAACATTTTGCAAGTTCACTTTAACTGTCAGTTAGCTAAAGTCCTAGCACTACTTTTAACTACACAAAAGCAGTCAGGCTCTTCGTAAAATGTTTTAAATAAGTCCAGCTGTGATGTGAATGCTGTGATGTTTGAGGCATGGGACACTATAAAAGTTTAAAACTCCGCATTTACGATGAAGTCATTGCGAAACACTTGGATAGTTGGATTTTCCCAAGAGCGATGCCTTTGCTTTTTTCTATTATTTTTATCAATAACCAATTGATTATTGTTGCGTCGAGTGCCTACCGTTTAGGGATTTCCCTTATACTAAACATTCTTATTACTTCAAGAACAAGATTCACCCTTAGGTTTTCCACAGCGCATTTTTTTTCACACCAAGCCAAAAATTTGCCGTACCATTTTTGTTCCTGTTTTTCTTACCCCAGGGATGAAAAATTCCACTATACACCCAAGGCCTCTTCAGTATTCTTTAATAGATGAAAAGATGTCAACCCATCACTGGTTGCCCAAAGCGTTAGCACCGTCACGGTCAGGGCAATAACCACTTATACGTGTACAGCGAACGTTGATACGAGCGACCGTCCGTTCGGCGCGCGCGCATGCCGTTCGTAATTATCGATGCGACGCCTTGTTGCAGGCAGCTAATGTTGCGTAATGTTTCATATTGGCGCACTAATTGTTTTTATGTGTTCACTATATTTGTTCTTTTTTATATTTTGTAAAATGGTTGTTTTACGGTTGGTAAGGTAGCCTTTACAGGGTTTAAAGTGCTTGTCTCGTCATCGATTTTAAAATGCTACTGGTGTATGTTAATACAAGTATAAATGTTCACCCGTTTGATTAAAAAGCGTTGCATTATTTACTTACTTCGAAATGTTGTTTACATCGTAAACTGCGAAAAACAGGATAAAATTGGATTGGTATGTGTCTTTCCAAGAAAGTGTTTTTCTTGGATCGAAAATATCATTCGTTGTTCACATCAGGCAACGTCTCTCTTGTATCAAATGAATGTTTACACATTCCTTAAAAAGCTTGCAAAACTTTCTGTTACCAAACCACCAAACCATCATTCAAACCATTGACCATCAAATATGTTTAATGCCAAAACATACTACAAGCAATGAAGAGAGTGTGAACAATTTGAACTAACAAGGTGCCTTTTTGTCTCTCTCATCTGACATTCATCAAAAATGCAAGCAGCTTGTGCTAGGCAGCCGGCAACCTTCCTATGTTGCCGGAAAATTGGCAACGTTTGAAATTGGGTCTGCAGATTGAGGTTACCTAAATGTTAGGTACGCTAAATATTTGTCTAGTGGATCGGTGGAGACGATGCTTACCCTTTTGTGCGGTGCATATCAAATGCCAAAAAATACATAGATGCAAGAATTCAAACAGAGATAAAAACTTAGTCAAGCACCTGAATGATAAAGGCCTTATTTATATTGAGTAATTTAGAATCGTGTTGTAAACCCACTCCGTTCCACGAACGTGGAATTCTTCAGAACTGCGTGTTCTAAGAAAAAAAACAACATAGATGAGTTATATCGCAACAGATACGTAATAGATTATAACGATGATCGGTGTGTCTATTGTAGTCAGCTTCGTTAAATAGACTGGGTTCATACCCATCAAAACTAGTAATGATTGGAGTCATTTCTTTCTGGTCTTTTGCCAAACGTTCAGAATAGTCACTCGCGTCTCCTGCATTTCTCAATTGAATAATAAGCTTGATGTTATTTCTGCTACCGTGGCGTCGATGCTAACGCACTGTGTTGACCTTCGGACATTAGGGCCATTAGCTGGAGATCAAAGAGCCTTTCAGTCGGGAAGTTGACCCTGACGACGAGCGAAACAACTCATCTATCATTTAAAAGTACAAGAGACCCATCAGGGTCGTTTAGAACCTTATTAAATACCATTTTGCCACCTAATCTGTTTAATTTACGTTTAGAAGATGTCTCATGGTACGTTTATTTGAAATGCTGCATTCCTTTTGAACAAAACAAGGCAGTAAAGATCGTGTTCTTTTTATAATAGCTTTACATATACCAAGAATTTTGAACTATTGTTATCGATGAATGAATAAACATTTAGAAGTAATCGTGACATATTTGATTCACCGTGAAAAAAGAATCTGTTAGATGCTCAGTCTCGGCCAACTCTTACCAAATTTTCTATTTTGGAGATATCAAAACCTACATGGACTTGCAGTAGTAAACTCCAAATCTGTCTAATACACATTCTAACAACTCAGGATTCCATTAGATATGCTCTCAAAAACATTAATGACTATTGTAATTACATGAGATGATATAGCTGTTTCTATGACGGGGTGGGAGCAGAGCAGCCATTGTTGGTTGATGTTTTTTTGGCAGATGTTAATAAAACAATTATATGAGATCGTTTTGGAAATAGGAGCCGAGAGTGATTTATGTTGTAGCCTTTTAGTCATTTTGACCGTGGAAATACCAGTCATGGGAATTCGGAAATGTAGAATTTGGAAGTTGGAACCATCTGAATCGAGCTTAAACCGCACTGCAGCATTTCTAAGTTTATAGCCTAGACTAGTCTACTGCGGATTTCGAATGCAGCGTTTGAAAACTTTTTACATGACCTAAAAAGCCTTTTAGGTCAAGCTATAGGTCTGACACGACTGCAGAGTTGGTCTATACTTAGAGAGACCAAACCACAACCCTCGATTTACCAGTTCATGGTACAGGCGGGAGATGAATTCCTTGAAATGGAGTTTCTAAGAAATTATATCAGCCCTTGCTAATTACTTGCTCATACGTAAGCGACCCAAAAGACGACTTAGTTTATCTGTTAACTACTGTGTAAACTTGAATAAGGCACCGACCTTCCGAAACTCTTCAACACGGTTTGAGTTCGTCGGTATATCTCCAGGATTTTGATTAGGTCAGCGGTGTTTTGCAGTAATTAAAGGCAAAGAGCAGAATTACAAATGTCGTGGTTGTAGGCGTTTATTAGTGTGTATGGGTTTAAATCCATATGTAGGTGTCTCATGACCTGTAATTTCCTAGTATTAGGTATCAAAGCGATCATATAAATTTGCCATTGACTTAATTCGGCTATAGCTTGTCAACAGGATATTTGAACGTACCTACATTAAATCTGTGGGAAAACGACAACAGATTTTCCATAACTACTGTTTTGTATTGTAATCAACTTCGTTACGGATACACGTGTTTACAAATTTACATAATGTTTCATATTCAGAAGGTCACGCTACTAAATATTGATTGAAGTGCACTCATGCCACTGTGCAACAGATTAAAAATATCATGTCAAATTAGCTGTATTGATTTGGAAATGAAATTCATAACTTTAGATTCAACTTAATATTAGATGAATGACTTAGAGGAGAATATTTAGACCATAGGTTCTCAACGTGGGCGATAACGCCCCCTCGTTGGCGTTTGAGCCTTTTAGGCGGCAGTAGAAGACCCAGAGAAAAACAGGGGACGTTGAGATGGGATCTTACGACTATGTAATATTACACGTTATAATCGTGGCAATAGTTGTTTCAGATTCGCGACAGGAGGTAGGTAAAAAAAATTAGGAGGCTCTAGAAAAAATAATATTCTCAAAGTGAGCGGTGGGCATAATAAGATTGAGAACCTATGATTTAGACTGTTAAACCCTAATCCTTTGCTGTACCGCGAAGCCTATAATATTGATGGTATACTAACACTTGTGTTTTTTTGTCCACAGTCCGGAGTTACGACAAACACGACAAATGCGGGCTAGTCTGGATACCGCGCGTTGTCGCGTACAGATGTCGCACGTGCGGCATTTCGCCGTGCATGTCGATATGTCGCGAGTGCTTCCACCGCGGCGACCACTCCACGCACGACTTCAATATGTTCCTGTCGCAGGCTGGCGGCGCTTGCGACTGTGGCGACAAGTCCGTCATGAAGGAGGATGGGTAAGGAATTATCTAGATAGTATTTAAGATAACCGCTAAGCTTATGTGGAACTGGGCCGCACATGTCTGTCGCATGTCAGATGAGAAATGGGCTAAAAGATCCATCGAGTAAAGTAGCTCCCATTTAACGCACGACGTCATCGCGGCAGGCCAAGGCAAAGATGGTGGGCCGAGTCTGACTCCTACCGAAAGGACTGGCCGGCACGAGCAAAAGACAGAATTGTGTGAAAAAGGGAGAGGGAGGCCTTGCCCTGGAGTGGGACAATACAGGGTAGTTAGATTAGAGATAGATTTAAGATAGCTGATATGCTTGTAAAGTCCAATGAGACGACAAGACATGGCAGAAGGAGACTCTTGCAGAAGGGGCATCTCCAGCTGTGGAATTCTGCACTGCTACAGGCTTAGTGGATTAAGTCGCACAAATTCACAATACAGATTCGAAATATTATGTAGTCTACTATATTGTTAGGTCAAGTATAAGAAGTCGATTCTTGAAACTTGCCGTGTCATAAACGAAGTCCTATCTTAACTGACGCAATAATCGCATAATGTTTGCGATAACATTTTATTTTGTTCACGTTTTAAGACTGCAAATTGGGATGTGAACCGAGAACCGATGAGGGTCAAGGCTATCTTGTCTCAAGTGGGTTGTAAATGGCGTTTTAGCGTCCTCCTGGCGCCAAATAATATACAGACTATATATAAGAATATTTAATATCAGACTGAAGCCAGTTCCAAGTTATTCAGAGATAGATATAGAAACTTTCAACGTTTCCTTTCCCATGTCTATTTTACTGGTGCGGGGTGTCTACCAAATAAATAACATACGATTCGCAGTACATCGAAACCAATTGCAGTGCTTTGTCGTAATTGCTGGCTTTTCCAGACCGATTACTCTTAATGAATATGCTCATGTTAGGGTAGGACGCTGCATTTTCATAGCCCCGGTCCTTACCTTGTGGATATCCAATAAGCAATATGGATGTAATTATAGTAAAGTGGTCCTAACTGCTTATGTTAAGTCTTAGATGGTACGACGTATCTAGGCTCCCGTTAAATGTGGGGGCGGCTTTCTGTATGACGTCAGGGCCTTTAACGATCTATGTTGTACAAAGCTGGGCCGTGTTTCAACGGCTATCTAGGAGTAAATGGAACAAAGTAATGGGGGTTATCATCCCACGTAAGTCAGATAAGTTGGCAGAGAAAGGGACAGAGATATCGAAATACGATGGACTGCAACGTGCAATTCGTTATCAATTTTATTGGTATTATACAATAGCATGCAATGCTGTTGCTACGTGGCTTAATCAGATAAAACATGTATCAGCCAATGCTTGACTTGCTTCTTTTTACCCTCCGGGTTCTTAGAATGGTTTTGTTTCCGTCCCAAAAAACATCTTCATTTTGTGTGCATTACAATATTGTGGTTATTTTGAAAGCAGCATAATGTTTGTCACCCAAAAATACAAAAACAAGTTTCGATGCCGCTCAAAATGAAGATACCGGACAAAATAAAGTCAACATGCAGTCGTTGTAACAAGATACATTTATTATTATTTATTATGTAGGAGAGGACGGTAACCATGGATAAACGGCAAATGGAGTGCTCATGCGTGTTATGAGAGAAAAGGATCACCCAACCCCTGATGCGCCTGACGTTTGTGATACTCAGCAAGGGTGCTATGCTGCTGAAAGATGATGGGCGGAGACTTACTTACTAAAAAAAAAAAACTACTTCTACTACTACTTACTTAATAAAGATATTGAGTATATATTCGCCGCCAACTTAAGGGTCCTACAAACAGGCGCGAATCGCGCGCGTCACAAAGGCGTCCCTCGTGGCGCGATGAGCGGCGCCTTTATGTCGCGCTGTCGCGTCGCGCTGTCGCTTCGCGCCTGTCTGTGGGAGCCTTTATCACTCAGTTCGCTTATCCCTCCATGTTTGCAAAGTAGATATGGTGTTTATTAAACAGGTTTATTTTCTATATGTTATTAGTGAAATTATGCACCGCCGTGTCCCATGTTTGGTCGCTAGTCGTGAGCGCGAATCTGCTAAGTGGTGATTTTATTTATGCGGTAATTCGTCGGGCTTGTTTATGTTCATGATTATTTTTATTTGTAGTTGTTTTCTTTAAATTACGACGGTGTAAATGCGGTTGTTACAGACTACAGTCCGGGCGTCGAGAGAATTGCGGCGGGTGGATATGCCAGTGTCCATAGAAAAATGTTCGCACCTCTTTCAACTGTCTACCTGTTACGGTTCATGAGATACAACCCGCTGACAGACAGACGGACAGGCTGGCAGCGGCACCTGTTAGTGCGACAATTCTAGTAACTAATAAAGATCAAATTCGAAAAACACGTATTCGTTTGTATGAATCTGACGGGAGTGAAGAACGCATTCTCTCTCTCTTATTGATTGTAGCTCTTTTTTGCTTCTATCTGTAGTTTCTATTTTTGTAGTGTTCTTTCAGAAACATTTAGATTGTAGTCTTCTTTTAGAATGGTATGCAAATGGGAAATAATCTTACGTAAGACCAGGTACCACGGGCTTATTTTTATCGCGGTGATTTTTTTTCGTGCCCTGGATTTTCAACGCTTCTTAGCGCCGTGAGTTGAAAATCCAACAATGTTTTTTGACACGCTGGGATGCGCTCTGTTGGATTCTCAATACTCGGCTCAATAGCGAGAGTTGAAATTCCTGTGCGCGAAAAAAATCGCCGCCATAAAAATGCGCCTGTGTGAACCTGGGCTTAGTATGCAGAATCAATATAGTCAGTCCCTCAACTCTTGGTGTCGTGACGTCGTTTTGTAGGTGCAGTATTGCACCAGCAGTTTCAGTGCAGTAACTTTGCAGTCAATGCGCCAAATACTGCCTTGCAGTCCATCTGTGATATTCTTGGTACGATGTCCAAAAAGATTCAACTGTATTTATTCTTATGTTGTGAAAAGCTAATCGTTAGAGTCGTTTAGATAACGACTGTGGCCTAAAATGTTATTTTACATAATTAAAGCAATCTATTTTATAGCCTCGATTATGTCATAAAGTATTTGCGTTACTTAGTGTTACTTAATTAATGACCAAAGTTTCCATTGGTTAATTAACACGCATTCAATCGAGTACCATTGTGGTGTGGTTTATTGCTTTCAGGGTGTTTATTTCTGCTTGTCGTCACAGGCACGAGTCTCAGCCCGTATTGTGAAATTACTAACAGTTTAAACCCAGCCTCACATGGTTTCGATCACAGATTAGCCCTTTCATCGGTTTTACAAAATAATAATCTATAAATACTTAGTATAAATTAGTCGCTTTTTGTGTCTGTCTGTGACCGCATTATTCTTCTAAACTACAAAACGGACTTTGATGCGGTTTTTGCCATCATTTAGATAAGAGAATCTATTCCGGAAGGATTATGTTGTAATACATTAATATTAGACTTATATAGAATAAAGAAATCTCGATGTTTTGTCTAGTCGTAAAAACCGTGCGTAGTTGTATAATAATTCCGTCACGTCCCGACCCCACACGTTCAGGATACAATCGTTCTAAATAGCATGGATAAAATGTAGGGCAGTCGATCAATCAGAATTAAATCAGAAGTAAGTAGGCTATACGACCATAATGAGTTGTCTAGCGTATTGAACGCGTACAGTCATTCAATTTCATTGTTATCGCGAACACGTGCTTCTTACGATGTTTTCCTTGCAGTGCGAAGCTAGCACATTGTTATAAATTGTGTACATTTGTTATGGAGTTATGACAAACACGCGAGTTGATATCGGTGCCGGCTGATAGTGCCACATCAAGGCTATCGATTTAATTAAATTGATAAGTGATAATTGAAATGCAACCGAAAATGGAAATACACGCCCACTTTTGTAAACTGTTTTTTTAGTCCTGAAAGGATTGTGGACAGGCTGTGGCTCGTGGCTAAATAAAAACACCCGCACTATCCTTTACAGATCAAGACTCCTCCCTGCCTCGGAAAGCACGTTAAGCCGTTGGTCTTGCCTGTCTATCGTAGATCTTTGACAGATAGTCAGAAGCCAGAAAGTCTGACAACTAGTCCTGCCAAGGGTATCGTGTTACCCAGTAACTGGGTTGCGGAGGCCACATAGACAGTCGCTACATGTAAAATACGGGGTATTCAGCTGCATCCGTTTAGATTGGAAGCCGACCCCAACATAGATGGAAAACGCTAGGCATAAGATGAAAGGATTGTGTATAGAATCTCTGGGAAAGGCTAAGCTAGGCTAAGGCTTCGTGATCCCGTCCAGTATGGCTAACTTGGCATTTTTCCTTATCTGTGTTTACATAATACGATCTTAAAAAAAATATTTCATAATATATTTTCATGTTTTTTTTTTCTTTCCTTTTTCTCTTTTATGCTGAGATAGGAGCCTTTTAGGCCTCGCACAGGTTTTTTATTTCTTATTTGTTTGTTGTTGTTTTTAATTTTGATAGTTTTAAATGCTCCTTTCTTATTTTAATGTTTGTATTTCCCGTGCGTGTCCCAAATTGAATATTTTTCTTTCTTTTCTTTCATCAAAATGCAACACAGCAAGCAAATATTGATCACGCTGATACCCCAGGTTTGTTTATCAAGCTGATAAATAATCTGTCTAAACACACGTGCGTCAGATAAGAAAGACTACATGAAAACATCCTGGCAGCGTTGAACTTGACCGGCACTAGACCTTCGGCGCAAGGTGAACAGGCCATTCTAATGTAGACAGAAGATGTATGACGTTGATAACGGAGTCTAGGGTTTGTGGGACTTAGATTTTATCAATGGATTGATATTTGTGTAGGCAGTTCTAGGATCATAGTGCCTGAATGAAGGCTATGTCTATAATGAAGCATCGTGGCTCCTACATAAATGGATAGACCAATTTCAATGCGATCTTTAAATATGAAAACTGGTTTATTCGGTGTAGTTCTTAGGTCACATGCCAGCTAACTGCTAGCTATTCTTGATGGTGTAGGGAGGGATCTCAGCCACACAATGGATATTTTAGTAAGACGGTTAGGATTTGTAAATAACAATCAATTCTTACTTTAAATACTGGCCTAGAAAAAACTAAAGTGAGGTTAATAAATTATCGGCAAAAAATCTTCGTGCGATGATGGTGTAATACCTTCTAAGCACAATGAACTCGTAGTTTTTTGCGCAGAAAAAAGTTGAATGGTGTAATTTTTATAAGAAAGCCCAGGCAAGCATAGCAGAAATGGCAGGCTTGTACTGAGCATTGGTTGGAACAAGACCTCCAGTGATGATGATCTTAATTATAGTAATTTTTTCGGACACCGCCATCGTTAATCTTCCCTCGTTATAGGCCCAAAAAGTTAGTGGCGTGGTAAATATAACACAAGGGAACAGCATTTTTGTTGTATGAAATTAATATTATAACTAATATCTAGTATACATTTTCGGGCTGCTGATTTTAGATCTGATCTGTATCAGCTTTAGTTTGTAAGATATAATGAAGACGCGATTTTCAAGCAAAAAAAAATATTAAAAAAAACATTGGAGAAGCAACCACTACCTAATTATCAAAAAAAATCTTTTAAAAGAATTCTTGATTGACTTGGTTAACAAGGGCTGTTTTTAATGATCCAACAGTAGTCCGCCATCATGTGGGCATTCCAGTGACCCTTGTACAGCTCCTTCATAACCCGAATATCTTGATGGAACCGTTCTCCATGTTCTTCACTCAAATCACCACGATTTATTAGGGAAACGGTCCAAATGGCTGTGGAGGAAGTGTACCTTGATGCTCATATTACAGTCAAGCTGTTGGAAGTGCGACAACATCTCTTCAATGTGCTCCGCATAGCTTTCATCCTTTTAGTTTCCCAGAAAGTTTTGGGCAATCCAAACGAATTCATTCCAGGCATTTTTTTCTATATCTCATATAACTATTAAAGTTTTCATCCTTAATCAACCTTCTTATTTGTGGACCATCAAAAATTCCGGCTTTCAGTTTCTCTTTATTAAAATTATAGAACTTTTTAGAGATATATTTAAAATAATCACCATTCTTGGTCAGCGCTTTGACAAATTGTTTCATGAGCTCTAGTTTGATATGCAATGGTGGCAGTATTATGCGATCCCTAGGCACTAGTGGTTCATTTATCACATTCTGTTTTCTCAGAACCATACCTTGCCTGGAAGGCCAGTCTTTTCTAACCCAGTACTCAGACTTAGCTTTGCTGTATTTTTGTATACTGGATGGATATTTTGTATAGCGTCCTTGTTGTCCGAGAAGAAAGTTTACCATTTTTAGATCTACACATTCAGCCATTTGTGTTCGTTGTACTTGATTCTACCCATAACAGAAACTACAGTAGCATATTCGTCTTTGACTTTAGTTGAATGTGCAACCTGTAACAAACCCAGCTTATTGCCGTTATGAATAAGTACACATTTCAGGCTACGTTTAGAGGAATCAATAAATAAACGCCATTCATTTGGTTCATATTTTTGTACTCCCATTGCTTTCAATAAATCAGGAATATCTGAACAATAAACAAAGTCATCATCTTCAGAAAAGAATGAAAGGTTTTCTGTCGCTCTGTTACGATAGCACGAAATTCTTGTTTCTTGGGTTAAAATAAAAGATTTTTTTGCTTTAATCGAGAAGCTAGAATCTCCGATGCTTTTTTAGAAAGGCCAAGGTCTTTTACTAACGGTTGAGCAGAAGAAATATCAGGATAGTCAGTTGTCCCATTTTCATCACTCGAAGAAGAGTTTTTTCTTCTAAGTCGTGATCATTTTGTGTAGATGAAGATGCTTGTGGTACTGACGCATCGCCGGAGTGCAGGACTGGTCGACTAACAGATAACAAGTTAGGGTAAAACTATTTGGACCGGTTTCTTTTGTTTATTCCGTTCCAACCACGCAAAAATAACAATCATCCTGAAGATTTGAAGGTTCCCGCCAGATTATTAGGTTTGATCCTTGAAATGGGGTATTTTCTTATTTGCCCGTAATCTCAAAGACTCCACGCATGTTTTACTTACCATATCAGGCACCAAGTACTTGTCGCTGGTGTCCAAAGGAAATCTAAAGTAATCTAAATACACCCGTTTTACGTATTTTTTTTTTATGTATGGCAACTCGTAGTTGCGACCCTTGGAGGTCATGGCTACTTAACCGGACTGCCGTTTTACGAACTAACACACTTACACCGACAATCACTAAACACGTTTAGCGCTAAACGAGTTTAAAAACATAATTCTGTTTCTGTCAAATGTTTGAAGATGACAGAGACAGAATGATGTTTAAAACTCGTTTAGCGCTAAACGTGTTTAGTGATTGGCAATGCAGCTGGGTCTTTGCCTACAATTTTTGAATGTATATTCAACACAGATGTTACAGAAATAGTTGGGATCGTTTTGACAGATATTTCTCGACGTGGCAATTTAAAAAAAAAAAACAGCTCGGTTTTATGTAAGTTAGGTGTAACTAGTACAAAAGTATGTCCAATAACTGTTTCTCAAAAACTAGAGCAGTTAGAGATAAATTGAGGGTAGATTTGAAATAAGTAAACAACAGTCATGAAATTCTATGCAACAAAAAAGAAAAACTAATTTTGTTCCCATGTATAATCATAATCAATAAGTCAGTTTACAAGGTGCCGAAGTACGTGCCCAGGATGCGCCGGAGTCGACCTGGTTATTGCTATACCACTCTAAGGTTGAAAGTCGCTTGTAATTCATAAAACAAAATGGTATATTTGTCTAATAGGTTCAACTTTACTAAAGTTTAAATTTATAGGCAATTGTTGTCAAAAGTGGTATTGCAATTACCAGGTCGACTATACATTACAGTATCTACAATACCGTTAAAATTAAGTGTGTAATAACAGGTTACCGGGATATCATATCATATCGGATCTCGATAGCATAACACATTTCTGGTTGATCGTTATTCGCTGCGGTCGATAAGCAGCTGGCACATTGTTTTGTTGACATTTCGAATAGATAGAATTAGAATACATTGCATGCTTTACATACGTGGAATGTTTTACGACTGGGGTAGACCTCAGATACTTTATAGCACCTGTCTTTACTTAAGGTCGAAGGGAGTATTATAAAAACCTGCCAAGTACGAGTCGGCCTGCCATTATCTATAAAAACGGCAAAAAAAATTATGTCTGTTGTATGGGAGCCTCCTTAAATATTTATTTTGTTTTGTTTTTAGTATTTCTTGTTATAGCGGCAAAAGAAATACATCATCTGTGAAAATTCCAACTGCCTAACTATCACAGTTCATGAGATACAGCCTGGTGACAGACGGGCAGACAGACGGACGGACAGCGGAGTCTTAGTAATAGGGTCCCGTTTTACCCTTTGGGTACGGATCCCTAAAAATAACATAACATCACGCCTATATTCTCTGAATGGATAGCATAAATGTTTGTTGTGAGGGTGTAGGTATTACCCATGTAATAGGGGTAGAGCCTATGGCCATAAATCTGGCAAAATCTTCTTACCTCTCAAATCACTGCCAGACCTGACTTTTAGGAAAACAGGTCAGCTGAGCTAAAATATTCGTTAACTTTTATCAATACATAATATCATTACATATTTACATTTATTGGGTTGTTCGAGATAAGCTTAAAATGCTTAAATACAACATACAAGCGAACACTAAAATATATATTTTACTAGCTGCCCGCCCCGGCTTCGCACGGGTTGCGGTACTTATCTACGGCGTACCCTACCTACCTACCCTACCTACCTACCCTACCTACCTACCTACCCTACCTACCTACCCTACCTACCTACCCTACCTACCTACTCTACCTACCTACATACCCTACCTACCTACCCTACCTACCTACTCTACCTACCTACCCTACCTACCTACCTACCCTACCTACCTACCTACCCTACCTACCTACCTACCTCCCTAACTCCCTACCCTACCTACCAAAAAAAAATAAAAAAAAATAAAAAAAAAATAGATGTTGGCCGATTCTCATAGATACCGGATAAGCACAAAAAATTTCATCAAAATCGGTTAAGCCGTTTCGGAGGAGTATGGCAACGAAAACTGTGACACGAGAATTTTATATATTAGATGTACAAGTATAATGCATAAAAGTCAGGATAAATTAAATATTATTTAGTTAAAATACTTTAATCTCGGCGCTATAAAAGCTGATGTTTATCAGTGTATCATTAGAACTTATTTTACAATTCCAAGAATATGATTCGATCGTAAACATTTAAAGATTTTCCTTATTTTGATATTCCACCCGTAGGCGTAGCTTGGAGACCACCATTGACGGGGTCCGCTAGGGCCGATGCCTGCCAGGGTCGCGGATTATTCGAAAGAGTTACCGTGGCCCTGGCACACAGGCAACTGAAGGAACACGGGTGGGTTTTGATTTACCACCCAAAAAAAAAGGCGTTTCTTGGACATTGGTGGCTTGTATAATAATAGGTCTTTACCTATGAAATTGCCGTTTTGTATGAAAAAATTTAAACGAATTTTTTTCATGAATTTTTTATTTGTATTAATCGAAGTAATCACCCATGCAATCAATGCATCTTTGCCATCGCAGTGGCAGTTTATTGATGCCCTTCTTAAAGAAATCAGCTGGACGGGAGGCAACAAATTCTTCAAAGGCATTTTGTACTGCCTCTCGGGTATTAAATTTTTTTCCCGCCAAGAAGTTATCCAAATTCTGGAAAAAGTAGTAGTCTGTAGGCGCAAGGTTTGGTGAGTAGGGCGGATGACGGAGAGCTTCCAACCCCAGTTCTTGCAACTTGGAGACCGTCTGCTGTGCAGTATGAGGTCGCGCGTTGTCGTGCAGGAGCAGCGGAGACGAGCGATTGACCAATGCTGGTTGGAGATGCGCCAGCTTCTCCATCATTGTGTTCAGTTCTTCACAGTACACATCTGCAGTAATGCTCACCCCGTTTGGTAAGAAGCTGTGATGAATCACACCGGCGCTAGACCACCAAACAGTGACCATCACTTTTCTAGGGGTAAGTTTTCGTTTAGGGCATTGTTTAGGTGCTGAACCAGGATCCAACCAACTTGCTGAGCGCTTACGGTTATCAAACAGAATCCATTTTTCATCGCAGGTAACAATGCGGTTCAAAATTCCTTCATTTGTGTGTCTGTTGAGCAGTGCAAGGCACGTCTCGACGCGTACTTCGCGCTGGCGATCATTGAGTTCGTGGGGCACCCATTTGTCAAGCTTTTTTACCTTGCCAATTTGACGCAAATGGACCAATATTGTTTTGACGCTAACGTCGAAAGCTGCTGCTAATTCAGCCGTAGATTGTGTATCATCAGCTTCCACAATCGCCTTTAATTCGTCATTGTCGACCAAAGTCTTCGGACGACCGCGAGGTTCATTTTTCAGGTCGAAATTTCCAGAACGGAAGCGAGCAAACCAATAACAGGTGGTGCGTTGGTTTGTAGAGTTAGCTCCGTAAACGTCGTTGATGTTGCGTGCCGCTTGTGCCGCGTTGCTGCCACGACGGTACTCATATTCCATAATTACTCGAATTTTTAACGTATCCATGATGACGAAAAAGATTGAAATGCGATGAAAATGTAACACTAATCAATAAAGAAATGACTACTTTTAGAAAAAAAAATCCATGTTTTTAAAATAAAATTAATTTGAAATTAGAATTCATAGCCAAACAAAAATTATTTTGATTTGAAATGGCCAGTACTGCAGAACGGCAATTTCATAGGTAAAGACCTAATATTAATAACTCTAATGTTTTATCGAAAAGGAAAAGTTTTATTGATTAATCAATATCTAAACTCCGTTATTTAAAAAAAATCCAAAGACATAAACAACAATGGCCGCTCGAAATTGTCTACGGTTTAGTGATTCGGTAGTATGAATTTTAAGTTCACGTGTTATTCGACCACCTTTATAAAACTCTTAAACCCATAAAACTCTACATATGTAGGTAATATTTTTTTTAATATTTTGCATACAAAAAGTGAAAAAATCCATATAAAACACGTCGAGGCTGCGGCCCATACGTGCCTCCGGCTCCAAAAAAAATTCACAGGGTAGGGCAAACAAGTACCACGTGTAGTCGCGATTGTCAAATTAAATTTTAGTTCCGTCAAAATAATTTTTAAATTTAGAGATATTTTGTTGCAGAATAGTTTTAAGATTCTCATATCCAAAAGTAAGGAATTTTAGTGATAGTTTAGTTAGTTTAGTTCGGTGTACAAGAGAGTCGGCACCACTATCTATCACAATCTGAATCATTTTGAAGCCTATTGCTAATCTATTCCTTCATATGTTTGAAAAATTTGTCTGCTCAGCAACGTATGTAAATAAAGCAATGAGTGTTGTTGAACTGTCAAAATGAAACTCATTCCTACTGTTAGTGTGTTACGTAATTACCCCGCAGTAGCGAAGGGTCAATTTTTGTAAGAGGTAAGCCGGAGTACATAATATCTTTAATGTGATTATATTATTTGTATATAGAATACTGACTGTTCCATTTTTCAAAGGGAAGCCGGTAGGAATCGAGTTGTATGGAACCTTCGCCACTGCCACAGCCATGCAACTAAATATGGGACAACAATGTTGTCTCATGATTAGTTAATAAATAATAAAAATGAATATATTCAATTATAAAATAAAATTATGATTTAAATTATTTACAATCGAGGAAACATTTTTAATACTAACTGTAATGTAGACCTGCCTGGTCTAGGTTTATAAAAACCTGTGTTTCAGGCCATCAATTGCATGGTTAAACATACTTAACTTGGTTTCCAAATAACAATGACAGCCACCTGTTGCTCTTGTTTAAATGAAAATGTCAACAAAACTGAAATTAAAACAACAAACTAATCAAGATGAAACGATAAACTAACTACGTAACAGCTGATATCAGAATGATTACATTCTGTTGATAAGCCATGATTTATCTCAGATTGGCATGTTGATAGCAGCGTGATTGCAACTTCAAATAAAAACACGCTTTTCTTATCAGTTATATTAAAGCCATTAAGGGGGAAGGGCCAACACCCTAATTACGTAACACACTATCTATTACAATCTGAATCATTTTGAGGCCTATTGCTAATTCATTGCTTCATAAGTTCGAAAAATTTGTCTGTTCAACGACGTAAATAACGCAATGAATGTTGTTGAACTGTCATAATGAAACCCATACCTACTGTTAGTGTGTTACGTAATCACCCCGTAGGTTGCCCGCGAAATTCAAATTTTCTTACGTTTTTTGCAATTTTCAGGTCAGTATCAGGTTGTATGTTGAACAAAATATGGTTCGCGACCGTAAAAAGTATGTATTTACAGAATTATAATCATTTAAATCATCAATACAACCCTCTAAGTACATATAATCCTATAGGATTTTAATGATTATAATTCTTTAAATACATACTTGTTACGTTCGAAAATCATATTTTGATCAACATACAATCTAACACTGACCTGCAAATTGTAAAAAAAAATTACGAAAATTTTAATTTCGCGGGCAACCTGGCGCTTTCCCCTTAATATTGACATAGATCTTATCAGATGGCAGATGTGAATGGAAACGCCGGGAGGGGGCGCCCTAGGAAGACATATAGTGACCTTATTGATGTTCTTCAAAAAGGTCAGGTGCGTAGTACTCGCAACCGGCGTGCGTGTATGACAAGATGTATGAACGTAAACGAGGCAAAAGGAGTATGTAAGGATCGTAGCAGGTGGCGTTCTGTAGTTTCTGCCTACCCCCATGGGAAGAAGGCGTGACTTTATGTATGTATGTAGGTATGTATCTTATCAGAGAAATGGGTTTCGGTCTGTAGGGCAATGGAAAGTAATTTATCACAATTTCTGTCTAAGTGGTATCCAAACCTGGCGTTAATAATAGTAAATAAACAACTCTGTAGAAAATCGAATTAAACACAACAATATTTTTAAATGTTATAGGAATAATGTTAGCATATTTTTTATGAAACACTGCTGGCCTTTAAATGCAGAAAGACACAACAAAATTGAGGACTACTATCTAAATGTATCATTCAAAACTGATGTTTATATAGTTTTAATTCAATCAAATGTCACGCTTTAAATAAGTAAGTACACCCAAATTTCCTCCTTGTTTATCAGCTTTACGGAACAATATCCAATCCAGAACACCCAATACCCTTCCAGAGAAAACAAACAAAACAAATGAATGTTACATCCAGACACAAAACTACAATAGCCGCCAGCAGAGACACTGAAAAAAAAAATGGTTTTCGTTTACTCTCAAACAAAGCATTATAGGACTTCTTCCAAGATGGAAAGAGATAGCAGATCTCTTAGTGACCTTTCCGTGACTCAGACGTCCGTTTGAACTTGCTCCTGGACCTTCGCAATGACCTTGGAAAAACGAGATGACCTCATTTCTATGTTACGTCACACATCTCGATCTAATGCATAATATTAGGTTTGTGATAGAATTATATAGGTACCTATGGATATACGGCAGATGTTAGCTTGTGGTTTTGATTAATAAATGGTTAATGTGGGTTTAAAAACTGTGATTTTGAAACAGTAGACATGGAATTTGTATAATTTGTTTTCCATGTGTAATAATTTAATCTTGTACCTACCTATATCTGCTTGAATGTAACTTACATGTAACTTTGTTATGAATTTTAGTATGAAATTATGAATGGAACATGAAACAAGAGTTATGTAATAAAATGTTTACAACCGGATGGACTGCGTGCTCTGTGGTCGGGTGTTAATGTCCTATCCGCAGTTCCGCATTGCAGTATCATCCTACTAATATTATAAATGTGAAAGTTTTTGAGGATGGATGGCTGTTTGTTACTCTTTCACGCAAAAACTATTGAACGGATTTTGATGTAATTTGGAACAAGATAGTTTATAACCCGGATTAACATGTAGGACTTTTTATCCCGGTAGTACGTTCCCGTGGGATAATTTCCGACCTCCACGCGGGCGAAGCCGCGGGCAGAAGCTAGTATTACCTATACTTATGTAGGAAAGTTACCTTTCAGCTGTCTGATTTAGTAACGTTTGACACCATGTTTATAAAAATAGAAAGAAAGAAAAAAGTACATTCATTTAGCACAGACTGAAAGGCTTACAGAATAAACCTAACCTTGTATTTGAGCATGAGGTCGGTTGTCCTGGGGACGGTCGAGCAAAGAGTTATTTGGTTTTTCCATCAAGAATTTCTCAGTAGCAGCCCAGAGTCTGAATATGTGTCCAGTTAGTGGTAAAAGACGCTATTTATGATGTCTATCACGGGTGGTCTGCTGAACAGCTCAGCTTACGTTAGTCCACTTCTTGAAATAGGTGTCTATCACACCCGATTCTTGGTTACTTTTGTATAATACTTATCCAAACAATTTCTCGTTACAGATTTTGCAGTAACCACGGCAACAAATGCCCCCGCCCGGGAGACGTGCCTGCGGCTCTCATGTGTGTCGCCGAGGCTATGATGCCGCGCCTCATACTGCGTCTGCTGCAACACTTCAGAGAGAACAGGTAGATACTACAACAGAAAAAAAACAAGAAATAAAATATATTTATTTGCACTAAACATGACGCATAAAAAAAACATACACAAAAGAACATACATGACAGCATATCAAAGGCTTCTGCTATTCTGCACTGTTAAATGAACACGTCTTTGGAGGACGGAAGTCACCATAGAGCGAAGCCGGAACTTCAATTAACGGTTAGCTTACTACCCCCTTCTTCTAAGATTTACAACTTTAGGCGTTGAGCCGAGCGTTGAAAATCCGACAGCGTGCTTTTATTTAGGCATTCATTTAGGTGTCGCCTAGTGTTAGTGAACACGGGCATAAATTGTTAACATTGCGCCTTGTTTCCCCGAAGGGTTAGGCAGAGATGTACCTATAGTACACTCATAATTCGTCAGTTATGTTTAAGTCCCATGTAATAGGGGTAAATTCTTGTCTACTTATCTGTGCTCTTGGGATTCAGTGCTAGGGCTGCGGAACACCGGTTAGTGTCCGGTGCCCTTACATTTCGAGCTGAAATTATGATACAATTTTAAAAGAGTATTGATACCAAAGTTGAACTTGTCTTCGCATAGTCCCAGCCTTTGACTGGTGATTTGGATGGCTATTCCACCAGCTGTTAGTCAGAGTTACAGTTTAGATGCGTGGTCCACTGTAGTTGAGTATAAACTATTGAATGCAATCTCGTGTCGGGATTGGAAACTCGAGATATCGCGTGCTAAGTTTGTTGGCGAGATTGGCCATTCGAGATCTCTCCCGACAATCAGGCGAGATCTCGTTATCGAGATTTGATTGCTTAACTAATAAAAATGTTTGTAAACTACTAGATTTTAAAACTATAATCTAGATTAATTAAGATTAGTTTAATTAATCCAATAGAAGCAATTCCTATAATCCGCTCAACTGACACGAATTTAACGTCCTAGTGATTTGCGAAGCCACACGTGTGCTCCTAAGGTTTCTCACGGCAACCGTGTCAAGTATATTTAGTTCGTTACATTCACCGCATTCAGATGTAACCTAGAACTGGATTTATGACGTTAAATAGGTCAGGCCTTAAGCACTTAGGTCGAGTAGATTACTCGTACACATGGCTGAGTGTAGTGAGCATTATACGGCCATAAGTAGTAAGTATGCACGGTCTTCAAAATTGCTCATTGTCCTTGTAGAGGGATTAGTAAGCAATAAAGAAGTTCTCCATTTATTGATGTACAAGCCGTGCACCCGCCCCATGTGTATTCTCATCGGCAAAAAACGCAAAATTCCATGCAAACTTCATCTTGTATTTAAACTCTTAGGGATGTAAATGTCATGTGTGGTTATAACTCTTATGCAAATTTTCATGCTTTTAGGCGAAGCGGTCTAGTAGCCAATGTCGCATCTCATTTCAACGGAAAATATTTTCTATGACTAGTCTGATGTATGTACCTACCTACTGCGTTATAATAATTTTGTTAGATAGATAGATCACGTTAGATAATTTGTGAGGTGATAGATCACGATAAAGCCTCGTATCCACTAGGCAACATTTGACGCGCGACGTATGCACAACATGTTGTTCATCATGTTGAACAGCAACGAGGAACTTTTGTCTAGTAACGTTGTCATGTTGCGCGCCAGCTGGCAACGTCGCGCGTTGTTGTGCAACGTTGCCGAACATGTTGAGCGTCACGTGTTGCGCGTCAAATGTTGCCTAGTGGATAGGAGGCTTAATTTCCATCGAGCCACATTCTGTTTAGAATGTGCTATTATCATTATATGAGTTAATAGAAAAAACCAATAAACGCATTTTTCCTTCCTTTTTTCTTTTGAAAGCCACAAAAGACTGACTGCTCGATATTCGGCTCCCACACACATTTTAATGATGGATTCCGTCCGAGCCTACATTCAACGATTCCCCGCGACCTTCAAACGTCGAGCACATGACAGCTGTTTTCCGGCGACTGTGCTTACTCCCATACTTCACATACTAGCTGACAATAGATACTCAGCCAATCCTAACGAGTTTCTCCTTCAAGGGCCGCGGGGCGTTATGATCCTCGAGCGTTCATCAGCCCTCTCGACTTCTCAGAAAGTTGCTTGTTCGTCAGCTAAAGGTTCATAGGACGTGTTGTTATAATAAAAGATATACGGAATTTATAAGTGCCTCTTTTAGGACTTAAGTCGAGGTCAGTCTTGTCTGAAGTTGGGATAAATCAACGAAGTTCCATCGAAAAAAGGAAATTCAAATAGTTTTTGTTACTATCATCGTCAAAATGAACGAAATCAATAGCTAATTGACTAATTGCCAAGTGCATGGAAAGACTTGAAAACGTTGCATTTCAAAAGTACACTTCGTAAATTGTTAATAGATAAAGCATATTACAGTGTAGCTGAGTTTTTAACGGACAATTTTTATCAGACCACCTCGAATTTTTAATTAATTAATTATTGTTTTGCGTATGGAATATTTATGGTGTGTTGTCTATGACCTGGAATTTTGATGTTTGTTTGTTTATTTATCTTCGGACCACGATTTGTATTTCTTGTATATACCTACTGTTACTGACAATTATTATTCTTTTTTTTTTTTAAATTAATATTTGAATTTTAATAATTTTATTTAATGAGAATGACATAACTAATTTAATGTTCCAACAAGAGTTAAAATTTTAACAATTTTATATAGGTAATGAAAATGTTTGCATGCCGAATGGTGAAATATGGCAGAACTCTGATGAAAACCTACTACTACCTACTTATGTATAACCCATATTTGCAAATAAATGATATTCTATTCTATTCTATTCTATTCTATTCTAAACCCTACAACCCTCATGAGTTTTAAAACAGAATCGCACGCCGCATGACATACAGGCATCGCAACGCAATCCATCATAGATTTCTTACCACTTTTTACAGAACTAGTTTTTTAACCAAACATTGTCTATGTTCTCAGTTGCGGCACACAGACAACATCAGACAGCTATCGGATTACTGTCCAGGAGTGCGAGGGCTACGTCAAGATGCTGATGGAGTTCAACAACATGGGCGACCTGATGCGCTCCGCCATGACCAAGGCTCTCATCAACCCACAGGTGAGCAAGTCCACAAGACTTCAAAAATTTAAGCATAAGCACTGCAGAACCAGACTATGATGTCCTCACAGCTGGGACACAGGCCTCCTTTTTGTGAAAAGGACTAATTAATCAATATATACTGTATTTAACTTCAGATCCAGTCCATAAGACTTCATAACTGCTTGAGCAAATTAGCCATACGAGCCGAAACATTTGGATACCTACATAGAAAGTCTGCGAAGTCTTGTAGATTATTTTGCCAAGCTCAAGTTGAATTTTATAAAAGTGATGGCAAACTTGGTTTCAGTCTAGTTTTTTTTATTATATTACCGTATCTACTTACAGCGTTTTGTAGCCCTCGGGTTAGGGGCTAGCCTTGCTCGAGGATATAGTACAAAAAAATAAGAAATTCTGAATCAAATTTATTTGCTGTTGTCGATAAAATTACAAATTATAAAATAAACTTAATTTTTATCCATCCATGGATCTATTTATTGCGGATTTTTTTAACATTTTACTGTCATGGATTTCCGCGACATAACACCTGATTCCATAACTTAAACTAGATCCATTACAAAAAGGAAGAATCACGATTTGCTCAGTTTTATTATTTGTAAATGAACCTTGCATTTCCTTGCTCCAGATGTACCGCAACCTGGTGGAGCCTCCATTTCCGGACACAGAGTACGGCTGCTACATGGCCGAGTCCAACAAGATGTACGAGAAAGCGCTCGAGATGTTCCCGGCACCCGAACCGCCTGACGAGTGAGTAAAACAACATCAATTTTGTATTCCTAAAGGAAGGCAAAACTGTTTAGTGCATCCACATTTGTTACCAGGCCGGAAAAGTTGCCAGGCCTGCCCCAACTCCACTAGTTATTTTAAATATTTAAACTAGCACCTTGCCATTTGTGTTTCTCAGACGGTAGACCCTAATGAGTCGGTAGCCGGCGGCGTATCGTATTCAAGTTATATTAACGTTTTGAGAAACTTTGAAACCTGTTTAATAGTTCATGGGCTTGGACCCTGTGAAGGTCAATAAACACGGGCTTTTTTTACGTGAGAAAAAGTGGTTATTATTACTGCTGTATAAATTTTTACTTTCTTTCTCCCCAGGTACCGCCACCTGCCCGCTCTGGCGCCCCGTCTGCAACACAACACTTTACTGGACGAGTTTATATTCTGGACGTTCAAGTACGAGTTCCCGCAGAATGTGGTCTGCTTCCTGCTCAATATGCTGCCAGACCAGGACTACAAGGTAACTAAACACGCCTAAGGAAAACCTTGCAATAAGAAATCTCTGTCATGAAATCGTAAAGCTCTATGGAGCTAAAGAGGGTATTTATCAGTTTGATCTTCGTGTGAATTTATCAGTTTGCTTTGGATGTTTTTGAACGTAATCACAGTTTAAAAGGAAATAATTCCTTTGATTCGCATATTTTTTGAATTCCATATCTATTTTCGTTTAAAAGACCATCGTAAAAAATAATACACCCCAAAAAGCACACCATAAAATGCTACAAAGTTGATAGCTGCACAGATGAACTGGACGTGGTCGACCAATTTTTTATTTCTAAGCATTGTTCATATTATTATGTCTGATAAGCATCCGTCATGTTAAGCCGTCAATTCAATTGGCAATCAGCCAATAAAACCTGATAACAGGCTACCAAAATCTATCATTACACATTCCTAAAATCTCACTGTAATAAAAACTTGTCAAACAAACATCGCATACTAATTCACCAACATTTTGTTACAGGAGCACCTAACCCGTACATTCGTGATGCACTACGCTCGCATTCCCCTCGTCCTAGAAGACGCCGCCGACCCCGACACACTATCCAACCGAGTAGTCCACATGTCTGTACAACTGTTCTCAAATGAAGCCTTAGCATTACGCTGTGTACAGCAACTCCACCTCCTACACGTAATGGTCCTATCTCTACGTCTGATGATGGGGAAAATCTTAGTACAGAATACATTACATGATCCAGATCAGAATTTTCATTACGTGATTGATTGTACGCGACGCGTGATGAAGGAGCATTGCTATTGGCCGTTGGTGTCTGACTTCAATAATGTGTTGTCACATAAGAGCGTTGCGTTGCTGTTTCTGCAAGATGATGCGCTTGTCGATATGTGGTTCGAGTTTCTTTCTATGTTGCAAGGTTGGTTTTTTATTTTTTATTTATAAGTACACTACTTTTGCCCGACTGAAAAAGATTTCTTTTGAAAACAAACAATACCTTTGTCCTTAAAAATGAGGTAAGAGACGTTTATAAATAAAGGCACAATGTCTAAGAAGCCTTTACAAGTGACATTCACAAAACAAGCCTTTTCAAGTACTCCACACATAGGCTTGAAATATGCGAGAATAAAGTCTAATACTCAGCAATATAATTTTTCAGGCATGAACGTAAACATCCGTGAGGTCGGCGGCCATATTGAATTCGAGCCTTCCTCCTACTATGCAGCGTTCTCCTGCGAGTTGGAAGCGGCTGCGTATCCCATGTGGTCGGTACTGTCGCACCTGACGGACGCGTCGCACGCGCCGCTCGCGCGACGGATCATCGCGGCCGCGCTCACATACCTGCAGGAATGGCTCGACGCGGTACACTTCACTACGCCGCACATGGAGAGGGTGAGTACATGTTGTAGTGAAATAATGAAATATTATATAACACTATCGCCACTTTTTAAACAATACATATAGTTTTGATGTCATCGAACAAAAGACAAAAAAATCGCCATAAAATTATAAAATAGTTAAAACATGATGATGGGTGTTGCAGAAACTTATATAAAAAATTAAATCTACAAAATGCACGGGTAAACTCAATTAGCTTGTGGAGTACGAATTGCGTGCGCTAGTGTCGGATTCAAGAGTATGGAGGATCGACATATAATTCGAATTGAATTTGATTGATCCAGAGCTCGAAGCTGTCGGGAGTAAGGCCCCAGGTCTATGTACACTACGTCAAAGAAAAGAGAAAAATCCGTAGGTTTCGGGAAAAATACAGAAAATTAATATAAATGAATGCTGTTGTGGTAGTTAATTGATATTTATCAATAATTTTTATTGACTTTCAACATGGCGTCACACCGATTTAAATAAATCGGTGTGACGTGTGTGTGTGGGTGTGTCATTGTATTTAAGCACAGAGTAAATACTCTGTGCTTAAATACAATGACAGTAAACCATAGATCGAGCATTGATCATAGAAAGTGAACTGTCAGTTGTCACAACAGTGTCAATAAACATGTCAAACTTTATTAATCAATCAAAATGACAGCTTACCGCCATGGCGGGTTTTTGTTGTGTTGCAATTTCAAGTGTAATTTCTTGTGGTTTACCTACAAACAAAGTCATTTTAAAGTAATTGGACAGTTGAGAACTGTTTTAAATATTTTTCCGTATTTTTATGCATAGTGTACAAGGACCTGGCCCAGGCTCCATACATTTTGGAACATCTTTTATATAATCAAATTTAGACGCGTGAAAATGACCTAAATGGTTAAATTGAACTGATATAAATTAGAATAAGTTAAATCATAAATATATCTTGAATTATCCTCAATCCTGTAAATGGAATATCGGCTGGTGTGACGAGATCTCCGACGCTCCTCAGGAATCACACCTATTGTGTTCACCGGCTTAGTCCTTAGCCCTGAGGGTGGAACCAAAGTTCGGCTTGATATATCACCGTATACTCCTAAAACAAAATATAGAGGATGACCCAAGCAGAATTTTAAATAATACAGAAGAAAATTAAAAGTTTGAAGACATGAGAAAAAATACATACCGTTTAAAAGACGAAATAGCACTTAAACGCCGGAGGGCAGATAACTCGCTTGACCAAACGCTCCTATGGCAGAGAAATAGAATAAAAGATCGGACAAAAAAGGTACCGATAATTTGTAGGAATGAGAAAAAATACGAACCCGGTTTACGGCAGGATAGCTGAGAAGATCCAATACAACACACAATAGCCAGTATACCACAATAGACAGTAATAGTAATTGTAAAACATTTTAACGGTGGAGTTTCTTGCCCATTCTTCTCCATACGAAACTACCTTTTGGAAGGGGCAACTAGAATCAATTCTATTTTTTTTGTAAATTTTGACGTTCAAAAGTGCCTTTTATGTGCCTATTTGAAATAAATGATTTGACTTTGAGCCACGTATAAAATATTTGAACTGAAGAAAATTTGGGTTTATTTTTCGAATCTTTAATAATTATTATAACATTCTGCTCCAAGAGTTCTTTCTGCAATAACAATCCTTCTAAGAAAAATTCTTGTCATAACGAATGAAATCTAAATTTAAAAAAAAAATAATTGAAAGGCGATAATTATCGGTCAGATAAAACTTAAAACAGGTTGAATATATTCAGACACCAAAGAGAAAATGTTTCGAAAATTATTATAGCGAGTATGAAATACTGCAATGTGCTGTTGCACCTGACGGACGCGTCGCACGTCTGTACTATACCTATCTCGGAGTTAGTAAGTCGGGATAAGTTATGGTAAACGAACTGGATTCTGGGAAATAAAATAACAGAGTCCTGAACTGGTTTCTGGAAAATTCAAATAAACAGAGTCCAGAACAGGTTTCCTGAAGGTAAACACAGTACTGAACCCCAGAAATATGAACTGGTAGTGATCAAATCTCGCAGTTGAGATATTTATGCTTCCTTTAGCGAGGTTTAACTTGTATCACGTACTAATTTTACATTTGTCCTCAGTCGGAGGTGATGCACGCGTCGTTCCACTTCCCGCTGCACCGGTACCTGGGCGCCTTCCTGTGTGCAGGCGTGCGCAGCATGGGCCTGCGCGCTGCCGACGTGCTGCCGCCGCCCGACTTGCTGGCGCTACTGGCGGTACACCCGCTGAGAGTGCAGGTATGTACTGCCTGTGCGCGCGCGCAGCATGCGCCTGCGCGCTGCCGACGTGCTGCCGCCGCCGCCCGACTTGCTGGCGCTACTGGCGGTACACCCGCTGAGAGTGCAGGTATGTACTGCCTGTGCGCGCGCGCAGCATGCGCCTGCGCGCTGCCGACGTGCTGCCGCCGCCGCCCGACTTGCTGGCGCTACTGGCGGTACACCCGCTGAGAGTGCAGGTATGTACTGCCTGTGCGCGCGCGCAGCATGCGCCTGCGCGCTGCCGACGTGCTGCCGCCGCCGCCCGACTTGCTGGCGCTACTGGCGGTACACCCGCTGAGAGTGCAGGTATGTACTGCCTGTGCGCGCGCGCAGCATGCGCCTGCGCGCTGCCGACGTGCTGCCGCCGCCGCCCGACTTGCTGGCGCTACTGGCGGTACACCCGCTGAGAGTGCAGGTATGTACTGCCTGTGCGCGCGCGCAGCATGCGCCTGCGCGCTGCCGACGTGCTGCTGCCGCCCGACTTGCTGGCGCTACTGGCGGTACACCCGCTGAGAGTGCAGGTATGTACTGCCTGTGCGCGCGCGCAGCATGCGCCTGCGCGCTGCCGACGTGCTGCCGCCGCCCGACCTGCTGGCGCTACTGGCGATGCACCCGCTGGAAGTGCAGGTATGTACTGCCTGTGCGCGCGCGCAGCATGCGCCTGCGCGCTGCCGACGTGCTGCCGCCGCCCGATCTGCTGGCGCTACTGGCGGTACACCCGCTGAGAGTGCAGGTATGTACTGCCTGTGCGCGCGCGCAGCATGCGCCTGCGCGCTGCCGACGTGCTGCTGCCGCCCGACTTGCTGGCGCTACTGGCGGTACACCCGCTGAGAGTGCAGGTATGTACTGCCTGTGCGCGCGCGCAGCATGCGCCTGCGCGCTGCCGACGTGCTGCTGCCGCCCGACTTGCTGGCGCTACTGGCGGTACACCCGCTGAGAGTGCAGGTATGTACTGCCTGTGCGCGCGCGCAGCATGCGCCTGCGCGCTGCCGACGTGCTGCCGCCGCCCGACCTGCTGGCGCTACTGGCGATGCACCCGCTGGAAGTGCAGGTATGTACTGCATGTGCGCGCGCGCAGCATGCGCCTGCGCGCTGCCGACGTGCTGCCGCCGCCCGATCTGCTGGCGCTACTGGCGGTACACCCGCTGAGAGTGCAGGTATGTACTGCCTGTGCGCGCGCGCAGCATACGCCTGCGCGCTCCCGACGTGCTGCCGCCGCCCGATCTGCTGGCGCTACTGGCGGTACACCCGCTGAGAGTGCAGGTATGTACTGCCTGTGCGCGCGCGCAGCATACGCCTGCGCGCTCCCGACGTGCTGCCGCCGCCCGATCTGCTGGCGCTACTGGCGGTACACCCGCTGAGAGTGCAGGTATGTACTGCCTGTGCGCGCGCGCAGCATACGCCTGCGCGCTCCCGACGTGCTGCCGCCGCCCGATCTGCTGGCGCTACTGGCGGTACACCCGCTGAGAGTGCAGGTATGTACTGCCTGTGCACGCGCGCAGCACGCGCTTGCGCGCTGCCGACGTGCTGCCGCTCCTGAATCTCCGCCAAACCAGTACTCTAATATTAGTAACGCAATTTTTTTAAACTACCTTCCTTATTGAACTGTCTGGCGCAACGCAAGCTGGTGATAAACCAATAAGCTGGATTTTCTGAGCTTATATTTTTAAATTTCAAGGTAAGTTTTTTTTGGGATCATTTCTTATTGTTTTATGTTCCCCAAATTTATAATATTTGACATTGTATATTATATTCAGCAGAAACAGAGACTGTCAATTTAACTTTGAAGTACTTCAAAGTAGTCATCGAATAAATGTGGCTACCAAATTTTTATATTTGTTAACTAAGTACGGCACATTTTACATAACTAGGTAGTTTCACGTCTTTTCTAGAAACCTTTCGTTTTACTTTCTTACTAGCTTCTGCCCGCGACTTCGTTCGCGTGGAAGTCATAAGACACCACAATATACTAAAATAACTGCCATATTTTTTTATAAAACTTAACTGTTTACTACGTTTGTAGTTTTGGTCTGACCAAACAAAATATGAAGAGAATCGGGACAGGTGACGCGGGAGCAAGCGACGTACAGTTGTCCGTGTGAGAAGCAGCTCGTCCTGAGATCGATACCCGCAGCCTTCAGGAGTAATTTCCCTTTGCTTGCGAAGTTTTTAGGTTTTATTAAATTAATGAACGCTTGCGTTCCTGCATATTCTACCTTATGGCACAGCACTGATACACTGACTGATGCATTCCTGACGAACAGCTATCACTAAAATAATATTAGAACAGTAGATTGTAAACACACGGGATTTCTCATTATAATATAATAATAATAAAATTTATTCAAGTATAAAATAAAATTATGATTTACATTAATTACAATCAAGGAAAATTTTAATTCTAACTGTAATGTAGACCTGCCTGATCTAGGTTTATAAAACCTGTGTTTCAGGCCATCAATTTATATCAAGCATTTAGAAAGATGACAACTATAAATTTATTAGAAGCTTAATTGAAAGTAGCCATAATATTTTCAATGACTTAAAGAGTAACTAATTGATTATATTATTATAAAACTAGATTATGTACGATATATTAAGTTTAAATAAATTAACAAATAATATTAAAGTAGATAAAACGGAGACTATTATAAATTAGGTAGAGACTTATATTTGAGTAGGTAGATAGAAATTTTATTTTAAAATCTCTAGTAGTTTTTCCGTGTCTGAATAATTAAGTTTTGCCAAATATTCCTGTACTAGTAAATTACACCTATTATAAGTTAAACTATAAATCTTTAGCACTCTCTTAAACTGGTTATACAAGTAGTGTCCTAAAAACATTAACAGTCACCTAATCTAATTTTTATTATAACTAAAGATGACAAAAAAGGCCTAAACTTAATATTTTTCTGTGTACGTTCTTCGAACTATCATACAGGGTGGCAGGGACATCGATGCACAACCTGTTGCCATGGATTCAGTGCATAATTCTGAACCCCAATGCGTTGGAAATATTTCGTGGGATATTTAAAAAAAAAAATGCTGTTCCCTACATTTTGACCGCGTAGGTATTGCACTTTTCTATGAAACAACAGATTTTTTTTTATAACGTCCGAAAATAGTCTACGCTGTTCCTCCCTGCCACCTTGTATATTAATATAACAAAATGTATTAAAGGAAGCATAAAAAATATCAATTGTTGGGAATTAAACATAGGTTAGCAAAGCAGTCGTCGAACTTTTAAGCTATTTGCTTTGTTGAAAGTTGACTAAAATAGCCGTTCTTATGTTATAGGGGAGGTACTGCTCGATTTTTGCGACCAATTTTATACCGAATAAAAATTCTTTCTAGTGGTTGTTTATCTTTCAATAATCATGAATGTGAGAGTCAGCCGCTGCACCTAAGGAGAATCCAAAGTTCAGCAAGTCAAAGTTGTAAACAGAACTTTAAAAAAAGTAATTACATACCGCGCCAAAACCTTATGGGAGTTTTACGATCATCTTCAACCCAAAAAAATAATTGTCATCTACATGGAAGTGGGGGGAATATATTATGTCAATCGTGCAAATGAACATGATTGTTGCGATGGCACATCAGGCTAAATTCAAAACTATCCTAACTTCCTAACTATCCTAATCCTAACTTCCTAACTAATATTATAAATGCGAAAGTAAGTTTGTTTGTTTGTTTGTTACCTTTTCACACCTAAACCACTGAACCGATCATCCTGAAATTTTGCATATACGTTGTCAGGTCTACAGAAACGGACATAGGGTACCTTTTATCCCGCAAAAAAGTACTGTTCGCGAGGAAAACAACAATAACGTTCTTATGATAATAGATGGCGCCACGTGTCTTTCGAAGCATGATTGAATTATAATCCGAATTTATAGTCAAAGTCTAAATCAACGCGAGCGAAGCCGCGGGCATAAGCTAGTGGGTAATAAATATGGCAAAGTTGTCAAAGGAACCTTGATCTCAATTTTGAAGGGAAATGAAACCGCATTTTTTTTTTTTTTTTTAATAAGCTTCTTTCTGTCTGAGCCAAGAATCTATTTTTGGTGTGATTATCAGGCGGTATAAAATTACTTTTTAAACTAACGCCACCGCCCGTACTATTATGTCATGATGATTGACTGCTTAGCTCCTTAAAGGCAGCGGGATGATAATCATTTAAAAGGTTAACTGTAACTATCTGCTATTCAGACCATTCATTCCCTATTCAGCGCAGTGAAGTAATGGAATAATTCGACTGTTGTCATACACGGGTATACTGTGTTCACGCTCATCAAAGTCTCATTTCCTACGAAATCTATGGGAAGACGTTTTGCGATTTGTGACTTTTCTAGTACTCACACCTTAGTGGTCTTATAAAGTTTTTTGATCCTTGTAAGAAACAGGATCGATTGACATAAAAAAACGTGTGGCACTCGGGGACTGCCGCGGTAAAGCTATTGCATAGAATTTTTTATCAACTTATGCAATTATATTTTATTTTATTTTTTTATTTATGCAGTTTTTTTTTTTCTTTGATATTAATTCAAGTACAGTCGTACCATATACATACACGTTAAGCGAACGCTCGGCCGAGCTACATGGTAGGCGGAGGGGGGGGTGTTAGGTTTTATTTTCTTTACGGAATTTCTTGATTCGGTCGCCACGCTCAAAGCCCGCGATAAAAGCTATGCAATAGCTTAAAAATGTATATGTGAAAATTGCCCATTTTCTTGCTGACAGTAATTTTTTTTTCTCAAAATCTGTGAATGCAGATCAAAATGCTTTAAAAAGTTAAGAACAGTCTCGTAAGACCGTTTTCTTGTAGCGACAACGTTACCTAACCATATTGCCTCATCTCAAAAATCCACCCTGAATATGTAGCTCCATAAAGGCATAGCATGATGATAATCATTTAAAAGGTTAAATCTGTAACTATCTGCAATATTCTAAACATTTAGCTCGTTTTTTTACAATTTGCGGTAAACTATATAGAGGAATTCAAATAAATTACAATATTACTATCCCCCATAGCAAATAGCGTGATAATTTATAGCCTACAGACTGACCAGACTTATAGGGAATATTATGCAAAATTCTAACAAAATCTATCGGGTAGTTTTTGCGTGATGCTGTAACATACGTTCAGATAAACACAAAAATAAATGTTTTTGGCATTAGAATCGTTCCCAGACGTAGCAAAAAAAACTTTAAAAAAACATAGTACAGTTTTGACTTCGCTACGATTTTATTATATGTATAGACCTCATTCATTGCCTATTACTTTCACCATCGCACACTATTTTACTTTCTTTAATGGAATTCTTCATGTAATGCAGGCACTTGAGTATTTGCACTAATTCGCCTTAATCCGTTTTATACAAAATTAACGTTATTCCAAATTTGTATATGTTATATTTTATAATCGAGGTCAACCGCGGCAAAGGCGGTGTGACGATGTAATCTTTTTTGCGGGGCAAACATCGCTAGAGATAGCACAAGACAGAGAGGTTTGGAAGAAGAAAGGCATGACAGCATTTTTTTTTTTTTTGTTATTGTATATAACCTTTTGACAAAAACGCCAATTGAAGTGCGAGCATTATGTTTAGAACACCGATAAAACAAAATAAGACAGTTGTATATTTTGTAGTATTTGTTTTTTTTTTGTTACGTGAAGACAAGGAAACGCCGCTGGCTGTCCACCATTTGCGTTTGATCTCATAAGATGTATATTAGCGATCATGCAGAATGTGTGAAGTAATAACAAAAACGAACCAGTGCCATAAGTAATCTTTATTGTTCATATTTGGAGCTGTATGTAGACTAGAAAATTGGAGTAATCTATTTCCTACAGGGATGATACATGAAACAAGATCACATTTTAAAATAAATTACGATTGAATCCAATATGAATACGTATTGTTTTTCTTTCCTTAAAATTTAACTTTTATAATTCAAAATGTCCGACTGTAATTATTACAAATTCCCTCGGTCAATTTGGAATGCCAAAATAGCTCCAAAGAAATGTTAATACGCTTCCACGGCGAAGGAGACCAGTCGAGTAGGTTTCGAACAATGAAAATGAAATATCGCTGTGGTCCATTCACTGGAATGTTTACATATAAACCATGTATAATATTCATGTTTGTACTCATCTGACACATGTATGTAAATGTTCATGTAAACAGACAACGCAAACACAATAATGCAATGTTATCTTGTTTGATATTAACATCCCTTTTGTACATACCCTACCAATACCATTGTACGCCACATTATATCCCAAAATAAAACTCAGTGCAAGACTTAAAAAATACGTATTATCAAAAGTTACAATTACGCTACATTACAAAATAAAATGAGTATATGAAATCGAACTGTATTCTAATTGACAATGGGTAAGAATTCGGTTGTTTCCGACTCGTCGACGAACTCTGATGGAGGTAGTTCTGCCTTCACGTGTTTGGAGTAATCGTAGGTGATGACCTTGACGGCGATGAAGCCTCCAGAGCCCTTCGCCCCTCTGTGATATAACCCTGCTCCGCTGAGCAAAGTCGCTCCTTTGGTGTTTAGGGCTGCGGGCAAAAATTATTTGTCATATAAAAGATAACTGTCTATACAACCTTACAGTAAAAGGATATATAATTAAAACAGCGTATTGCTGTCCCACTGCAGAGCAAAGGCCTCTTTGCATACATAAAAGGCATGAGCACTGATCATCACGCTTGCAAAAACAATAAAAGTTACCTTAAAAGCGTTACTATATTCTAGAGCCATTGTGTACTTTTTCTAATCTTTCATTGCCAAATACCTATCCCTAAAAACTACCATAACCATATCCCAAATTTACAGTAAAAACTCCGTAATTACCTTTGGAAGGCACGACGGGCTGTATATCAATAAACGGCACCGTGCTTTGCGCTGCGTCGGCATCGAAGTCCGAATGCGTGAACTCCATGAATTGGTCGTGCTGTGAGTCTACGCGCAGTGTCGTGTGTGCGCGCGTTGGAATGTCCGGCTTGTAGAGCTCTAGACGTGATCTGGAAAGAAATTGGAAAGGTTTAGTCCCTAAAGGCTTCAGACTCAGATTCAGACTAAAGTTTGTCTTGTTTAAAGACTCTTTGTCGACTTCGTCTATGTCCCACTTGCCGGGATTATTTTTTACAGACAGACAGACAGTTCCTTTTACCCAATCATGCTAGGAAATAGGCTGTATTTACCTAGGTGTGTGTGATCCTTCTGTGTTGTCGTTGCTGATCCATTGACTCTTTTCTGGTGAAAGTTTTCCTGTCGTGTAGTTGAATGGTGTAGCGCGAATCTCGAAGTGTAGATGGGCTCCGATCATTCGCAATCTGGGAAATAATTTTTTGTTTGTGTAAAAGCTATAACCGAAAAAGGATTTAGAACTTTTAGTTGTTTTTTTTTTCATTGAGTTTTCTCACCTGGCTCCAGTCAATACATGTCCCGAAGGTGAATCCAACTCGTCAAAGTCGATTGCTCGTTTCTCGTAGGTCAGCGTGTGGTAGTCCGTGCCCTCTATGACTCCAGCTTGCGTCGGGTCGAAGGCCTGCGCCATCACCTCATCCGAAGACTCCACGAACCCTCGCTCCACCAGCTTACCCTGGTATATCTGAATGTGGAACACTTTACCGTGCTTCACTAGTCGCATTCCTGTCACTACCCTGGAAATTGCAAAAAGCTGATGTTATTGTTGAACTAAAAATGGCAAAGAAATAGACCACCCGCACACCCAACTCATGCTGTTAACACAATAGAGATGACAGAAGATGGCATTAGATCCGAATCGGTACGCTGCAGATTTAGTTGATAGATAGAGTTTTCTACTATCCCTGGAAGCGGTATGTACAACGAAAGCCAATTAGGTCGAAAATACACGTAGGTTAGTTTCTCCACTTCTCCAAGTACTGACTTGTTGTTTTCTATATCTGCCAATGCCTCTCGTAAGCTGAAGAAACGTTCAGCCACGCTGACATCGTCCTCGCACAGACAAAAGCAATACGAGCAGTGAGTAAGTGTCCATCTCCACCAGGAGTCGACCTTAGAAGGAAAAATTTTCATTATAATTTTCGTTTTAGTTCGGATTTCTTGGGGTAGCAAGTTTTGGAATGTCCCTAAAAGTGTGCGGGTGACCCGAACATTTAAGGGACTAACTTGTTGTTGTTGATGTCTGATACTGCTTCCCGGAGGCTGAAGAAGCGGTCGGAGCGGGTCTTGTCATCGCAGAGGCACATGCAGTAGGAGCAGTGCCAGAACAACCAGCGCCACCACGAGTCCACCTGGATATAGCCACTGAATTGGAACACTAGGCTTGAGATTAACCGGGGTGATTTGATGACGTGCTGTATACTGTCGAGGTCAGGTAGCGGTCGTGTAAAATACTTATACCTATTTCAAATCTAGTTACGTTGGAAGTTGTCTCTAATATAAATAAAAAACAGTGATAATATTTTGATGTAATGCTGCAAAAACACAAGATCATGGCTAAAAGTAAAGATTAAGAAATACAACAAAATATGTCCATTATGCATTTTCAAGAAATCAATATATATGAAACGGAATCACGTAAAACGACTTGATATCGTATTTGCGTTCCGATTTGTTTCCTTAATCATCTGACCTCATTAATACTCTCGCAAGTCTACTAGATAAGCCACTCAATATTTAACGATTGCTCTGCAAACCGCCAATATACAAACATTGGGAACCGTTGGTATTTGTGGGTTATTGAGACGTTGGGGCCAATGTTGGTATAGTCAACTTGCTCTAACCTTGGTTGTTCCCAGTCTGCAACTGCCGACCCTTCCCAGAGTGCGTCCGTTTTCGTACTCGATCCATTCATACCGCCTGGAATTGCCGTAGCTCTGTAAAGTTCAACGTATACAATTAAGCCTCCTGCAGACAGGCGCGACGCGACTCTTATAGAACAATATCCATAAAATTTTCATAGAAATTTTTCTACTAGAGTCCGTCGCGCCTGTTTGCTTATTTGTTCGCTCGTGATGAATTATTGTGATTGGTTTGTTTACTAACGAGGTCACGGCTACTACTTCAGTTCAGTACTGTTTTTAATAACAAAACTAAGAAATATTTGCTCGTTATTTTTCTTTTGTTGTTCATGTCCCAGTTTATCTTTAAAACTTTTAATAATATCTGATGTATTTATTTCCTCTTTGTTTTATTTCTGCTCGTCATGATGTTTAACTTTAATTATAACAACAGTACAATCAGACTGGACAATAAAAATATGACTCCACAATTCTACATTAATTAAAGCAATTTAGCATTGTGTGAAACCGTTATAACGTATCATCTCGACCTGGTCTGTTTATCTAGTAAAATGTTTATTTCATTTATGTCAGCTTAGTAAAACTGTCGTGAAATCTTTAACTGTAAAATGGTTGAACAAATTAATAACAATAAATCATGTTATCTGACATAAGATTTCACAGAGCAAATTCAATAGACATAAGAAGCTTTAGTGGTAAAAGATTACAATTTTCCTTACCGCAGGACACACCCACATGTCAGAATCCACATACTGGCAGTCAATGATCCTGCCTTCGCACTTGTCCTGCTTTTCACAGAACTGGTCCTTGAAGCAGCCCTTTGTCTCTGCTAGTGTGTAGAAGGCACAGTTTTCCTTGCACGTGCCGTCGCTGTTCAGGTCCACTTCGTTCTCCACGAAGCCTTGCAGTAGGCGAGTCACTTCCGCGTAGGTCGCTAGAAAATATACATTACCGACTGTAGTTGGAAAGTTCGAGAAATGTTTTGAGCTGTAAAGTTTGTTTATGAGAACGAATAAGGTGGAGTGTCGCAGGTTTATTATTGTATTTGCTGCTATTTTTATCTTCAATAGTAGGTTATTTTATCATCATTGAGTGACCTATGAACGGTTTAATTCTATAGGAATTCCCAAGTACCTACTTTTTCTTGTGCTTTGTTTTTGTCAAAGATTGTTACATTTGTGACTGTTTTTGTGAGAAGCATTTAGAATAAATACATTGGTAATAATGTAACAACGTTTACGGCATGCAATGAATCCTTGTGAGTCTAAACTGTTCAGGTTAACAGGTTACTTCCCTGAAAAAGCGTTTCAACTTAGCTTTAGGTACCTAATAGTAGCAAGAATGCTTACCACTGGTATGTACAGGTGGGTCACACCGGTACAGGTCTCGATTAGCGGATGCTAAAGCTGCTCTCGCCGCAGTAGCCGTCTGTCCCGTCCTTTCAGAGTACCTTTGCCTCGTTAGACTCGCTTCCTGTGTGAAGTTGCCTGAAACAAACCATGATTATTTAAATATAGGTTTCAATGGAATTTTCGATACAACGAAGAAGAAAAATGAATTATCATTATATTAACACGAAACAATAGGCTGTAGAAAAGTAAATTGATATCTAAAAGCTAATTACAAAAACAGCTCTGTAGCGTTGACCAGTTTCCATATTTTTATAGTATACTAGCGACACGCCCCGGCTTCGCCCGGGTAGCAAAGCATAATATAATATAGCCTATGTCACCCTGAGATAGTGTAGCTTCCCAACAGTGAAAGAATTTTTGAAACCAAAAATTGAAAAAGTAAGAACAATTGAATTTCACTGTATTTCGTTTATTACAAAATAAATTTAGGTTCTACCTTAGCCTCAGCAACACGTGGTGGTTACGCTATTAAATTGTAGCTTATATGAAACGTTTGTATTTTTAACATAGCGCTATCTATTGAATATTTACTCAATCCAGTCAACGGATATCGCCATCTAATAGAATCGTTTGGAGCTAACAGATAATTGTGACTGTGAAATAATAGACAAATAATTTGCAATAAAATAATATTGCGACTATAAATTGAGGTGTAAGCTATCCTATCTTTCAAGTTGGATCAAATTGCACACGCTGTGCAAATCAAATTTAAAATCGGTTCAGTAGTATAGCAGTCCATCGCGGACAAACAACGTGACACGTAATTTTTATATATATAAAGATAAAGATTTCGCGCACGCTCTAAATCACAATAGCTTTTCAAACATAATCCATTGTTCATCAAGTTATGTGAAAATAGTTTGTTTAACACAGGGTGCATTGCATATTGTTGACCTGCCATAATACAAGATCCTGTTGATCTAGCAGTTTCTACTTTACTATAATAGGTGGATGATTTAATAACAATACTAAAGTCATTATTGCTAAATAGTATCATTTGTATGAATACACAGCTAATAATTATATTGACCAAGAAAACAATAGATATGTGCCTACTTGCCTATATTTTTATTATTTACTTAATAGTTGTGTCATTAGTTACTATTATTAGACCAATATACCTAGTTAGTTCATTTATTGTGGTTGCAATATGACGCAGATTATTTACTGTGTTACTCTACACACAGATGTACATATAGTTATCAAAAGCTCACTAGAATTATCCGTATATTATGTGGGTTTACCAGGCAGCATGGTAGGTTAAATTATAATTTTTCATACCAGAAGTATTTATATAGATAATAGCTGACCGGACAGACGTTGTCCTGTTTGCTAGAACTCGATCGCAGCGCCACCTATCAGGTCCAATTGTGAATCTAAACTATCTAGGGACCCACACAAACACACATTAAAAAATTCATCAAAATCGGTCCAGTCGTTTAGGAGGAGTTCAGTGACATACACGCGTACAGAAGAATTATATATCTTTTATCCGTTGATTAAAATCGACCTGTGACCCATTTTTTTTATAGAAATACTTGTAAAAAAAACAAAATTAATTTATTTGCAGGATAAGCCTCGCTTAAATATAGTTTCATGTCATGTAAAAAGAAAACGTTTTCATGAATGCGTTGTGTTAAATAATTGACTCCGTTCTCACAATTTCACAAATTAAATTGTCATTAATACGTTTGACCTTGTATAAAAATCAATTGTTTAAATGTCACACGGGTAAATACTTGGCGGTAATTAATGAAGATCAACTGATCAATATTCATTATTTTAACTTCCTACTGCTTTGTTCTTATTTTTCTTGCTCCAAATAATAACATTATTAAAAGAATGATTACATAATAAGTTTAACGTGAATTTAGCTTGTTATAAATAAAGGAGCTGCTTGATTAAAACCAAGCGCATTCCTTTGGTTCTTGATTAACTTAGAGCTTTTTAAAAAACAGTCGAGTAGGGTCTTGGCAAGTTGCCTTCTGATGGCAAGATATTTTGCACATGGGGATAGGGAAGACCCTATTCCGATGTGCAAAATATCTTAATTTAATTATAAGGTTGTAATTCTTTTGTTCTTAACCGTTTGTAAACTACATGAGGCATTTACAATTATTCAGAATGGACATGATAGCTTATTTAATTCAATGTTTTGCATATCATTTTATTGATAGCGTACATGTAATACAAATGTACTTGCATTGACGCATGCGCTCGTGACTCCCAATGACAAAACAAACTGAATCACATGTAATACTTTTAAAACGAGATTTTTTTCAGACCTTTTTATAAAAAAGCTTGTGCTAATTTGGATTTTGAGAACAGCGAAATGCTTTATAAATAGACTCGGCAATCAAGCCTGCTAGCAGGGTCAGTCAAGGTACATGATTTCATGAAATATTTAAAAATTATGTGATAAAAATTGCATACTCTTTTGCATGTGTTATTATTACTGTTTCATTGGACTGATAAATGATTTTATTGTAGTGTTACCGGGACTACCGTACAAATCATAAAGTTGGTTTTGTACGATTCAATTAATGCGCATTGCCTCCTGCGCTCACTGTTCGGTTTCTGTAAAATTAATTTGATATTAAGGTGATTAAAGTTATAATTAAATTATAAAGAAAAAAATAATTATAACCACATTAACCAGATGTGCACGTCTGCGGGCTATAATCCTTATGTTTCAATGATAGAGGTTCATTTCATTATTATTCCTTGTAATTACTTCCGCAGCTTTGATAATATTATCCTCATACTTTAATAGAAAATCCTGATGAGTGTTTTAATCTACTTAACATTTATGTACAATAAATCACACGGTCTATTTACCTATTCGAATCACATCACTTACGGTCATCACCTGACTTAGAAACAAAGAACCTAACCGCTTTCAATGTCAATAGACTTGCCCTCTATTTATCTATTAAATAGGACCTATAACACAACTGTCGAAATGTGTGCATCATCTGCCTGCTCCTGCAGGGGAAAACAGGCGTGATATTAAGCTCACCTCTTCCGTATATCCTGAGCAGCATCCAAGAGAACTGCATCATGGCGTAACCCTTGATCTCAGTCAGGGCTATGGTGTTGTACATGTCGTATATCAGCTGGTGAGGGGACATCTGAAGGTCACACACGTCAGAATCCTCCTCCTGAAAAGGAGATAGTTTTTTCATAACGGATGTAAAAATACACTTAACGAAGCCGAGAGTCACTTGTAATTTTTTTTTTTTTTTGTACTGGACCATACCTGGGAACTTTCTGCTTTCGGAGATATTGAAGGTCAATATTCCAATTTTTACTGATGTTTTTTACGAAAACAAGTTTTTAATGTTATATAACATACATTTAAATACCCCCACGACCCCTGTACAACTGACCCCTGGCATGCACCCATAAGCACAATGTTATGCGTGTGTTACATTGCGCAATACCGCAAACAACAAATTTTCACACCAACAATAAAAGTCGTTTCCCAGCAATTATTTTTGTGCAATGTTACTTAGTTTGATGTACAGAATGGGTAGTTGACGGCTATGTGATGGGTCTTTTTACACTCTTTATATTGATATAGGAAAAATAGTGGTCTGTTTTGAACAAGAAAAATTAGGGTATTCTTCTGCTTTGAATATCGATGGCAATCTACCGGATACATTTAATCTAATTGAGACGAAATTAAGCTACGAGTTTGGTGCCATATGTAGCTTTCAATATTGAGATAGAGTATTAGGAATAATTTCCTTCAATAAAAAAAAATTGGGACAATACGGAAGATATAAAGCAGTCTTCGCTGTTTCCAAATAAATGCAGTAGGGTGATCATTAGTTTACAAAATGGCTAAGAGACTTTTGACTCGTGATTATAAAACTTTATGACATGACTAAGGAGTATTGTAAACGTTATATCTATTGTTTTTAAGAAGCTTATTGTACTTTTATTTGAATCGAGTTTTTCTCAAATAATACAACTCGATTGTAGATTGAAAAGACTAAAGGCTAACGAAGTAAATGAATTCCTTTCAGTGACCATCTTATTATTGCTCAAAATGACCTAAGAAGTCATATTTTCCAATAATCATATGCTTAAGACTATTATCAAATACCTGTGGGAATACTCAACATTGGATTGATAAAGATTAGTAATGTTTATTGTATGATACCGTTATTTTCTTCGACGGGCAGTTTCTGGGAAAACAGGGAATGTTATCTATGTTGGTATCACTGGTTTTTTCCTGTTATTCACATTCATATTATTATAATGTTATTCAGATATTGGAATGTCAGCGAAATATGTCATGAAGAAACTCCTTAATTTTCACTATGTAGATACTTATTGCTCTATAAGAATTTATCAAATCATAACCGTCCTTCTGGTCCAGTCGGGTAAAAAAGGCTTAATGCGTGGTGGTCACGCACTGCCCTCATAAAACTAATCATGTTTAATTAATCTAATTGGCTACAGTCGTTACAATTAAAGTTTAATAAACAACGTCGTATTTATTGGGTAACTCGCAATGAAGGTTCAGTGATGTAAACATGATGACAAAACGGTTTTCTGAAAACATTAAACGAGTTTTAAATAGTTCTTCAGATAGATGAATCAGTG
Source organism: Dryobotodes eremita (assembly GCA_917490735.1). Lineage (NCBI taxonomy): Eukaryota > Metazoa > Arthropoda > Insecta > Lepidoptera > Noctuidae > Dryobotodes > Dryobotodes eremita. The sequence goes on along the minus strand of OU823254.1, from coordinate 2,291,240 downwards.
TAAATAATTCGCGAGTTTATAATTTTTTCTTGGCGCAATCTCGATTGCCTACTCTCACATGCGGGTACAGCATAGATAATACATAATTATTATTTTTTTACCATAAACGCTCCCGCAGACAGGCGAGATGCGACACGGCGACGCGACTCTAGTAGAACAATTTCTATGTAAACTTCATAGAAATTGCTCTACCGGAATCGCACCGCAACGTCGCGTCGCGCCTGTTTGCGGGAGCCCTAAAGGACATAAGCTGTGTAGTGGTAGTCGTGGTAGACTCAATGTAAATAAGTCATACGACACCTCAGCACAATACAATGCATATGTAACATCTAATTGCTCGACAAATACGGGATAATTAACGGAATGCATTCTTTTCCACATCAAGACCTTCCGTTGTTTTGCAATTATGATGTTTTTGCCAATGATAAAGTAACCTACTACCTCCACCAAGAAAATATATTGATTGCATAAAGGGTAGCTATAAGCATTGACGTTTTTGGATACCTACTTATAGAATAACAAACTACTTTTTTCACTTTAAGACATTAAAGTCCGTAACCTTTTAAGCAATTATAGTTTTTCTTTAAACTAATAATAGTTAGTAGCCTAGTTTTCTTGGCGATGTAGTACATTTCTGCCAATAGTAAGCTTGCCTATTACTACTCACATCGTTTATTTACAAATGTTGTGAGTTGTTATTTATTTGGAACAATAAAACCTCGGCTACCTAGTAACGTATGTAATAATATAATTATACAGTTTTAACTTTCACGTTTTGACCTAATACATAACGATTTTATCATTGGCTTTCCCGAGTGCCTTAACGAATATTAAAACGGAGAAAATGTGAAAATACGCAATGTAGGTTTTCATTTGTGCTATTTATTTATTACAATGTCAACATTCTGACTTTTTGATTTACGGGTAATACTCAAATTATAATAGCGGTATTTGTAAAACATTTTATATACATATTTAGGTAAAAACACGCGCCTTATTAAAATAACCTGCTTTTTGATATCCAACATGTTTGCCGTAGTCGTAGTAAGCAATCACCTGAGTAATGAGGCCATTGCTTCGAGAAACGCGAACAAAATACGATTACTCAGTTCAATTTATACAAACAAGACACCTAAACGCGACGTTCTCCAAAAATAATCAAGCTATTATAGGGAAATTGTAAACATTCCGATTGTTTTACGTTCAACATCAGGTCACTGACATGTTGCCAAACATCTCCAGTTACTCAACTTTCCACTTGTCGTTCTACTACCCCATACTCGGCTATTATTATTAGTCACTAACTTTACCTGGAGGGCTGAGCGAAAAATATCCCCATGCTCCAAGAAACCGTGGATCTTCCTCACAGCTTGGGCCACTGAGGTCTTCGGGTCCATTAGAACCGACTCTGCCATGTCCAGCCACTCTCTGACTGGCGCTGGCACTGTACCGGGCGACGCCTGGTGCCTCACAAACTCCATGAAGTTCTTGTAGAATCCGTCTACCACCTGCAGCTTTTCCGACACTTTGCCCCATAACCACGAGTTCAGCGTCAGTCGCTTAGGCCTTGGAATTAACTCGATCTGCTCGTTCAGCGCGTAGAACGCCTTTGTCAGTTCGACGTCTCCGCCAAGGCCGGATTCCCTCCACATAGGGTCCGTCACGTTCCTCCATAGCTTCTCTTCTAGGTCGTAAAACTTCTGTCGAACTACGTCTGTCGGTGTAAGCTCGGTGGCTAACCCGATCGCGAACAGCGCAAAAAGCGCTGCGATTCTCATTGTGGCACTGGAAGTGAAACGTTTTGTGACGCGGCACGAGTTAAACTGACTGACGCGAAGTGAGGGGACCGACGGAACGCAGTGAGTGGGGTCGCTCTAGTGATGTGCCGTGCAATGCGTAAGGTCGATAATCACTATCGATTTATTGTTTCCAAGATTACATAAAATACGTTTTATCCGAATGACGTATCAATCGAAAATGAAAAGCCAAACGCGCTCTCAGGCATTTGGTTGTATCCTCGTGTTTGTCCTTTAAAGCGTATAAATATAAGTTACATTGTTTCTTATCGGAGTTACCATGAGTTAAAGGAAACCTTCAATTTTTATCGCATCATTGCATTGTTTTGTTCTCTTTTAATTAGATTAAATTGAAGACATTGAACGACGCGACGTAACCGCTTTGATAATTATTTTCATTTTTGTTTCTGTGACTTTTATTTTTAGAAATAAATTGACCCGGACTATTGCAGCCTGCTGGACATAGACTTCTCTCAAATTGCGCCAAACACACATTAAAAATGCACTATTAAAAATCAAACAAATTAAAAAATAACCTTTCATCAAAAATAAAATGCATCATATAATATGTAAAAGTATTTATAGCTATGAAACGTTTCGTTACAACTGACTTAATCATCCGATGAATTTATACTTCTCATCAAACTGCTGTATCGATATCGATTAGCTACGCTTTCGCTTTCCCCATCCTTGCTCACCCGTATGTTAATACTGTTAACTGTGCTTTAATAAATCTCCTCCTGTTTTGACTCTTATCTCCGCGGAATAAGATAGAGAATCGTTCATGTTGTCTTTTATACATATGTTGGTAACAGTAGCATTGTTATTATTATTTGCTCATTACATGTGCGGTGTCAGCTGGCAACTCCCGCGCAATATGTCGCTTGCGCTGCTATATTTTTTACACACACAAGGAATACGAAACTTATGTTTTCTTTGTTGAGTTCTCAGAATTCAATCTTCATAGAAACAGGTTGTCTTGGAAATCTGTACGTGAAATCCGTGCTTCCGGACTGACTCATAGCGATCGAAGCTCCTGGTGACGCTTTTTATTTTTTATTGACTTATGACTATACGCCGGGAGCGGCCTGTTTGTTAATCACATCCGAAAAGAACAAAATTGACAAAATATAAATACAAGTTAGCAGTTTCCGTTATTCAAAAAATGTTTTTTGATTTGAAGTTATTTCTTTTCATTTGATCAGCAAGTTCCATGTTATTTATTTTAAAGGCCGTAATGAAGACGTGTGACGTCTTTCATGGGCATTTAGTAATGTAAGTGTGGTACAATCTCGGACATAAATCTCCACGCGGTCTATAAAACGCTGACCAATACGAAATAATGTAGTAATTACTTTTTAAACGATCGAAACTTAATCATATTTATTATTGAATGGATCAATGTGCTAAACATAGTCAATTGTCCATAAAAAAAATATTGCTAATGGTGATAATTTTAACGAAGTATTGTTATCGATAACTTTTAATTTCAAACGTAATCGCGTTATTACGAGGTTATTGTAACTTATATTATTTTCTAGCGGAGTGAATGGAACTCTGAGCAGAGCAAATGAATCAGCATGAAGTAAAATATGCATAACTGCATTAGTTGTATGGTCAACCTATTATTTACATTATTACAGGGTATTTAATGTATTCTAAGCACTTCCACATGATGACAACTAGACACAATTAAGATTTATTGTATGGCGATATGGTCCTATCAACAACATACTGAATTTTATTATTATGTCGATTTTTTATTACTTGTAAAAGTTACTAATTTATAATAAAGCACTCGAAAACGTCAACATAAATAACAATCTATTTCTAGACATCGGCGCCCCTGAAAACCTATTTAATATTATGGTGACTATAAAGCCATCTCCATCAGTACCAAACGTTGCAAGAAATTCTCCTATTTAACCATAAACAAAAAATCGATTGAATAAATACAGCGTGGCCCATCCCTACGGCCCGTGCCATAAAAAAATATTTTCATTGATACGACACCGGTTTAGTGTTATGCGTTATGAGGAAGCGCCAATTACCGTGTTACCGGTCGGCAGGCAGGGAGTGGTGTCTGCGTTACCGTGGGGAGTTGCATAAAGTGATGACGTCAGAATCGACTGATGACTTAGTACAGTTGTCGTTCATCTTTCGGAAGATGAAGCGAACCCACCTGTGACTGGTCCTAAATTAGCGTAGGCTGATAAAATGTTACTTTTTGTTAATAATGGTGTTAAGGTCCGTTTTCCCAGAAAAAATAACAATATAATTTTGAGCTTATTTTTTTTTCTAATTTGGTAGGATTCTTATAAAAGCAAAAACATAAAACTAAATAGCTTGTGGAAAACTCTCAAGCACTAAAACAATCGCTGGCGATTGATGATCGGTTAAAATCTTAGCCTAATTAGCTACTTACATACCCTTAATTATGTTGTAAATGTGTAATTCTAGTTCTTAGTTAATATATATTATTTGTAGTACAAAAGATAAGTAAGCCATTTTAATCCAAATCATCTATAAGTATCTATTACAAGTCAAAGAATTCAGTAAAAATATATAAAAAAAAAATGTTCCATATTCCAAGTATCACTAATAGCATAAACAAAGCAATTGTATCACTGCTAATCGGTACCTGCTTATTGCACGAACGTGTGTAACAGTCTATGTAGAATCGCCTTATCTATGACTATGACGTATTCTAGCTCTTTGTCCGTCTGACTGCGAATTTAAATTTATTCTTATTGAAAGATATTCTTATATATAGGCCTGCAAATCAAATCTTGAAAAAACTAAATATATAGGCAGACATCTTCTGATATAATGCCAATGCATCTAAATGCATTAAAGTAAAAGTGATTTAAAGTAATACAAAGAGCTAATCAAAGCATTTTTTTTTCATATATGTACAATTATTTAATTAGAAAAATACTCCATTTAAAACAGATATATTTTCCTAAGTTACAAAGTTGCCTAGTGGTCCATCATAAAATATTATATTTACGAGAAAAATAACTAACAAAGATTTTTCATTTGCAAGGCTTTAATTCGACATCTCAATATTATTGTAATGATTCATCAGGCCACTACCTTCAAAAGCAAATTATGAGTCAAGCACCTCCAAATATGGTGTCCCGTTCTAAAACAAGTTTCGGATCCACAACAAGAAGAAATTTTATATTTATGTTAAAAATGCGAAATCTTCTTGATGCATCGTACCTGCTTTTGTTCAAAGGTGAATTTCTTTACTCATGTCATCCATGTGTAGGTTTTTAACTCGTTTTTAAACTTGACTTTAACTAATTTTTTTTTAAATTAATCTTTAGTTAATACTAGCTGCTGCCCGCGGCTTCGCCCGCGTGGATGTTGGGAATTATCCCACAGAAACGTGCTACCGGGACAAAAAGTAGCCTATGTTACTCCTTATAACATCAGCTATTTGCCAGTGAAAGTCCCATCAAAATCGGTCCAGGCGTTTCGGAGATTAGCCGGAACAAACAGACAGAAAAAAATTGGATAAAATGTTGTTGTGGTATGTGTACCTTGTATACATCCATATGCATTTAGTAAAAAGCGGTTATTTTAATATTACAAACAGACACTTCAATTTTATTTATTTGTATAGATTACTAAAACCCAACCTTCACCTTATGGTCCATGTTTCGTTTACCTAATGAAAGCAATTCTAAGGAAAACAACTAATTTGCATTCAAATAAATTTTGCTAAATCACCAAATAACTTTCAATTCCATACAACAGTACATTTTAAACACAAATTGTTTTTAGTCGGAATTTCATTAATTTTTTTGGTTCATGTTAGGAATCTGGCCTACTCTTTGTGTTGTTTTGCTTCATCTTAGATTATAATTCCTGTGATAAACGCTGATCTTCGATTCCCTAGAATATAAATATTAGTAGTGTATCTTTACAATCATCACCTAAATTATCAGCTGTAAGGGCCGGCGCACATCTGGTGAGGCTCAGCGCAGCGCATACGTCACTGCCAAACAAATATCGACCTTGCATCAGTTGATTTAAAGATGAAAATTAATAAACTTCCATTCGATCGAGAACGCGTCTAAGCGGAAAGAGGCGCGCGGCTCAAATTATTTATTCACAACTCTACTTTTAGGTTCGCAACGTTGATATTTGTTTGGCAGTGACAACCGCTCCGCGCTACGCCTCGCCAGGTGAGCGCCGGTCCTAAGACGTCCATTGCCAGAAACATGGCCTTCTCCACAGTCTTCCACTTCAAACGTACAATAACTATAATGTCATTGTACGACATTTTGTTTCGTCATTGTTTGACAGCCAGGTCAATGCCAGCTCTGCTAAAGGAAGTATCGCAGGATACGATACGACCTTTAGCACATCCTCCAACACCCCATATCATGCACTTCCAAGCTCCATTGTTTATTTCTAAATCAATGGGTGACGGTCATTTACTTTCTGACGGTTTAAGTCTCCCGCAGACAGGCACGACGCGATGCTGGTAGAACAATTTCCATAAAGTTTTCATATAAATTTTGTCCTCTTTTATCTTTATCCCTGTACAAATGCTACCCTCCAATTTAAAAGATTTAAGACCGAATTTATTCCTTAAATGATTTCGTAGAGTTGTATTTGAATTACCTCGTATTATTTTATGACATTTATGACACTTGTAACGGTACCAATGAAGGGTTAGTTCCAATTTTTCCCTGTATTGTGATGTTAACTATTTCCCACCACAGTGCACAGCTAACACACATACAGCTTGGAAACGACTGACAGACACCTACCATACTTTTTTCATTACTTAAGTGACAGTATTTCTCACAAGTTATATAACTTATTGTTCAATGCATTTCTCACGGTAAAATATAGTTTTAATTGGTAACACAGAAAACTCATTACTACTTAGATTATTTTTGCTTGTGAGTGACACATATTCTAATTAGTTTTGATTAGTATTAACAATGATTTTAAGCTGCATAATTACTGACTTTCAATTTTCTAATGCATTACAGGGAGTTATTACCCAGGGATGTTATACTTTATCAATAGTTTGAATTACCCATACCATATTTAAAAAATATTTTTTATGTGAATCACAGACAGAAACTTGTTTTGGTTTCCTGTGTTTACCAGTTTTCTTTATAGCCATCATATGATTCATTGACACTTCATACCAAACAGTAATAGCTACTAGGTACTTGCGCATGATTGGAACGTGCATTGATTTTTAATAATCAATGCTGACAGACTGACCAACCAACTTGCCAATATGAAAATCTAACAACAAATCTTATTGACAACAATACTATCAACTATATAATGATAAAGAAAAGCTGTTGTAAAAATAAAATGTATCAAACATTAAACAACACAATCCATATCTCCATCTGATTTGATTCCTACATCCGTTAAAGGGGTATAAAGTTCAAATAAATGTGACCGCGGAGTCCAAATTTCACTGGTTATGACTGGTGACAAATAAAGCGGGCGTCAATTGTTTATCAAGGATACAGTTATTGGGGACCAGCTAAGTGGAGCTCTGCGGCCCAGACAGAGTTGTTTGACCCTTATATGACTCATACTTTACTGTTAGTAAACCATCTCTTGTGGGACAGATGCTCGATTTTTATTGTCTATCGAATCTTGAAGAATATTCGAAGAGTCGGTGACGTTATTCGCAGGTGTATCGACATAAAAATCAGTAAGCGTTCGCGTCAAACTAAGAACCTGCTCCTATAATTTTTTGGAGTCGATCAATAATGTACCCTTCTAAATTGACTATTGTTAATTTATTCTGTTATGTAAATCAAATAAGAAGGCAATACAAAAAATCAACCGACTGGTTTCTTGTGTGTCTTGCTTGCTAAAGATATTACACCAATCGAACTATTGCCTACTTTGTCTTAAGCTTGGGCAATTGTAACTTAAAACAGATTTTACTTGAAAGCCGTTACACGCCATGCGTCACCAAAACACATCTGTTATTTAAATGAACTCAATATGAAGAATTAAAAAGTTTTAACTATCCTAATTGATTCAACAGGATACCAAACTCAATCGCCCGTTTGCCTTTAGTGAAAGTACTTAAAACCTTGACTGCAGCTATTTCACCACTGCAAGATTCTAAAGCCCTGTCGAATAACACTTATTTAATAAAGTCTGTTCATAATACAATGTTCGATGACTTAGTACAGTATGATATGGACGCTGCGTATGAGTCACGCAACAGTTGACATTGAAAACGAAGCCTCTCTTTAATTTGTGTAACATCTATTATGTGTACCCGCATGACCGATATTAGAGCTAATAATGATACGAATCGACAATTCATGGCTCTTTAGAGCCGGACGTAAAAATACCAACGTTCTATAAACACACTGAATGGAAGAGTATGTAAGTTTACTTGTAACTTAGGTTTCCCGTGCTTACAAACCTGTAAGTCATCCATAAGCAGCTGCAATAAACCTCGTCCCAACAAGTTCTTGTGGGGAGGCACAACGAGCGCGTGCACTCTCTCCAGCAGGCCTGGCAACGCGCCAGGGTCGTGAGACACACACAACTCCGCGAAGTCCTGCAACGTACTCCGCTCCAGCTCTTCCTGCAGACCTACGTACTCGCGCATCTGCCTATTCGACCACGCGACCCGACTCAATAGGTCCGACATCTCATGCAACCGCAGCTCTAACCTAGTCGGCTTATTTCCCTTCCTAGCTAAAACCTGCGCAATCGCACCAACTTTATGCACACCGAGTTCAAGTTTTTCGATCGATCGCGAAACCACCGCGAGTCGCGCCAAAATTTGCCGCTCTCTTCGCCGGACCACGGGGAGGTCCACGCCGCCCGTTGCATTGAACGGCTTCCCGAACACATCCCAGGAGTTCAGCACCTCTTCGCCTACTTCCTTGCCTAGTTTGATAACGTCGATGACCTCGTCGATGAGCGCCCGCGAAGTGTTCGCGAATACGAGTAGAACAAGAAGCGCACGGAAAGTGCGCAAGCGTCGAACGGACATGGCGGCTGACGCGCACCCACTGATGTAGCGCGCGCGAGGTCGTGGGGTTGCCAAGGCACAGCACGAAAATTACCGAATACACAATTTTAAACTATACGCACTAATTTTGAACCTCCATTTCTAAAACAGTATTTTTTTAAATGGCTTTTCGTGAGCTCGTATGCGAGTAACGCTTTAATTAAATAACGCACTTAAGCACTGACTCAGACATGTGATGCCTTAGAACTGACGGAGCAAGTTTCATTTATTTTTACCGTTGCTTTAACGTCGCGCGTTCTCATTGGTGGGATCTTGTTTTGCTAGGTGTTAGTGAAAGTTATTTTTAAACTATACATTGGTTACTTATTCTTATCTCAGTACTTGTACTTAGATGTTTTGTAACTAATTAAAACAAATTAGTAATGGTTTTTTAAATAAAAAATCTGGGAAATAATAATTAATACCCATTTCATTGTTTATGACAAATTATAAAGCTTCTGTACAGACACTATGCTTTACAAAATGTACCACAGACATTAAAAAGTCCCCTAATATGGTAAATGGTTCGTAAAGCTAGCAACACCGTGCGGTTGTCAAGTAAACAGTTGCCGCCTTGCTCCCCTTTAAAGTCAACAAACAATTTTTGGAACACTTTCCATTTGAAAAGACCCATTTTTTTTTGTCAAACGTTTGAATGATAAAGGACCGAGTTTTGTGTGTCGGAATTTTTATTAGTACCCACATATTTTGAATAGGATACCTATGTTAGTGAGAACTTATGTGGGTCCCATTTTAGCAGGTAACAAGTAAACAATTTAAGAATATTATTTTTGTTTTTAACTTAAATTGTTTTTAAATGAAAAGACTTGTATTTATGTAACTAGAACTTAATTTTGAATGGTTCGTGTAAAACGAAGGTAACATAATTAATTGGGTGCCTACCTATGATAGATATAATCATTATAGGTGCAAAAAATACCTAGCCAACCATTGAATATATCAATGTAACCAACGGACAAATATTATGTACATGTGCAAATATCAAATACAAAGCAGTCATCATTAGAGGAAGCAGTTATGATAACATGGTGTCATATTCAACTGCTAAAAAGAACTTGTATTTCGGCGTAGTCATGAGAAAATGAAACGTGAATATGTGAAGCTTAAAGACAAACAGGTGCGACTCGCCACGCGAATCGGGCGCGACACAAAGGTACCGCTCGTGGCGTGACGAGCGGCGGCATTGTGTCGCGCTGTCGCGTCGCGCCTGTCTGTGGGAGTCTTAAGGCCTGTTTCAGTGTTGTGACTCCTTATACGCACTTTGTCTACCAGATAAATGGGTCAGTACTTTTGAAAATTTATTTCTCAGATAAGGTAACCGGTAGTACTTATCTGGAGGTCGGGAGGAGCTATTAAAACAAAAAAAAATAATTAACAGTCTTGTTTAATTATTACTCTTTCATAATTATTATACGTTATGTGAAAGAATCTGAAGTAGTTTATTGCTCGACCACGCTGTACCGATGAACGGCTGAACGGATTCAGATGAATTATGTGGCACATAGATAGACCATATCCTGAATTATACTTTGAACATAAAATAACATCCCCGAAGGACGACGGAGGAGTACCTATAACACACCCACATTTCGCCAGTTATGTTTAAGTCCCATGTAATATAGACTCACCCCCTATTGCCATCGACCAGGCACAAATGTAAGACTCCGGGCTGAGAAATTCCTAATGGAAACCCAATAACACTTTAACACTTTGCCCCACTTTGCCTTGCAATCGAACCCAGGACCTCATGCACCTCATGGCCTCATGCGCTTGCGACTACTAGACCAACGAGGCAGTCGGAAGGGTGATGCCCGATCTCCCCAAGTTCCAAGTTCCCCAAAGCTTATTTTATTAAATAAAAATGTACGACTCTGTCTTGACCGAAATCTAGAATGGTACAGTCGCCGAATCAATGCTTACATACGTATTGTTTAATGTTATTTGTTATTACTTTAAAGAATTAATGGGGTAAAAATGTAGAATGTATTTTCATTGCAATTTACACTTAATTCATTAAGTATTACTAAAATTATGCAATATTGATAAGTGATAAACGACGTTGTTCTGTATTTCAGTAACAAATAGGCGCTCATCAATAGTGGTGTTAGTAAGTGCGAATTAGAGGGAAATATCAAACATTATTTTTGCACTTGTGCCTATGAGAGGGAAGTATCAAAACACATCACAATTCACAATGGTCTACCGTCATCACAATGGACTACCCGCCCCCTTTACAACAAAAAAAAAATCCAACGCCCCCTTTACATAACAGTTCATTATACCAATTTTATATGTCTGTCTATTACGAGTATCTATTAAGAATCACAAATAAAAAATAAAAAGGTCTCTCTGTCTCTCTACCTACCGCCCCCACGAAAAGCTTCAGTACCCACTAGGGGGCGGTACCGCCTCCGATGAGAACCTATGGTCTACATGATGTGTTTACTTACTATTTTCCTGTGCTAAAGAATTGCTTGCTGGATGCCTCCAACGCAACCTAAATTCTTCCCTCACATAACATTTTTCCCCAGAACAACCTGGATACATCCCTAACTCAGCTCCTCGATACATCCCTAACACACCCTCGATATATCTCAAAACAATTTCAAAACACATAGTGCAAATTATACATAGAGAAAATATATCTTCCAAAATAAGGTTAATTTTAGCTAGGTATTGATTTTATTTTATTCTAACACTTTTGGAGACATCAGTACGAGGAATGGTCAAGTGTGAACTTTACAAATAAATTAATTTTACATTTTGGGGACGTTGGGAATGAATGTATGAAAAATCATTTTGGGGAACTTGGAACTTGGGGCGATCGGGCATCACCCAGTCGGAATACTTTTTATTCGGGTAAATAAAGTAGTTCCTTTAGGATGAGAGTGAAACCGCGGGCAACAAAGAGTCATATTTATGTGCAATTTTGTGTTGTCGAAACTGAATGTCTTCAAGGCATTTTGACGAAAGACAAACAAAAAGTGTGCAGCAGCATACTTTGTCAGTGTTTACATCCTGGCACGGTGGAGAATGCCGTGTTTACACCCTCGTGCTGTCTTTACATTTGTATCTTTGCTCCTAACTACTATGAATTAAAACTTATCTATTTATAAAGTACTAGCTTTTGCCCGCGCCTTCGTCCGCATTGAGAGTGGAAATTATCCCACGGGAACGTACTACCGGGATAAAAAGTATCTTACATGTTAATCCGGGTTATAAACTATCTCTTTTCCAAATTCCATCCAAATCCGTTCAGTAGTTTTTGCGTGAAAGAGTAACAAACATCCATCCATCCATCCTCACAAACTTTCACATTTATAATATTAGTAGGATAGTGCTAGGTTTAGGTTGATACAATTACTTAAAAAATAAAGGAATAATTAAATCTTAGCTAATTTCAAATCATCTGCCAAGCCTTTTCCCAACTAGGTTGGACCGGATGCAGCTGAATATCAGTATCCGTTACTGGGTAACACGAAACTTTAAAAAAATATTTTCATTTATCGGATGCTACTCAAGCCCTCTTAGTTTCAAAGCACACCCAGTCCCACTCCACAACTTTTACTCAAGTAAAGAAAATTCAACTACTGTTTCTCATACATTTTGGGTGACAAACAATACCCACTCAACTGTTTCTAGACACCTACATTCTATATGCTATCTCTGTCAGTCTAGGTGTAAAAGTTGACTAGATTATTACGTCCTGCTGAATAGCCAGCGCGTGCGCTATCATTAGCAGCTAACTACCTGCCTACGTTGACTCTGAAAACATGACCTTGTGCGGACTCGCTTAACAGTGTTAATGTCACTTTTGTACAGTGGATGTATGAACAGCAAATATTAGATTAACATAAAAATACTTCAGTTCTGTAGTTTCTGCCTAACCCCATGGGAAGACGGCGTGAGCTTATGTATAAATAAAAGTACCTGTTTGTGAATAATTTGAACTTGAACCGAACCGACTTGAACTGAACTTGAACCGTAATATTGCGAACCTGACTTGCGCTTGACCTGTTTATTTAAGTTACATGTAGAGGGCGCGAGGGGCGGGCTATTGCCTGCAATCAAGCAGAAATCTTATCTTCTTGGCTGCTAGTGTGAATATGAAAAACTCAACAACACTGCCCAGCTCTTGGCATGAAACCTAGACACCACGCATCGCAACGCTTCACTTTCTTGATCAATCCATACTAGTATTATAAATGAGAAAGTAACTTTGTCTATCTGTTACCTATTTACGCCTTAACGGCTGAACGGATTTCGATGAAATTCGGCACACAGGTAGACCATGACCTGGATTAGTACCAGTAATTATTACTTCGGTATTATGTTCCCGTTGAAAAATTTCCGAACTCCACGCGGGCGAAACTGCTGGCAAAAGCAAGTGAATTAATAAACAAAACATACCATAAACTGCAAAGCCAGTTGCAGCACCCCTTGGCTGGTAAACAACGGCCTGACGAGCTTCCTCATCTCTTCCATCAGTGCCATCACCGCTGTGTGGTCATGCGACACTATCCATTGCGCGTAGTCCAGCAGCAGCTCATGTTCAGGCTCTTGGTCCTGCCTCACGTACTGGCTGAGCTGCTGGTCGATCAGAGCCATCTGGCCGATGGCGTCCGCCCATTGTAGTAGCCTCATTTGTAGCAGGCCTCTCGCTGGAAAATAGTTTTATGTTTTTTTAAATAAAGGACTGCAGGAAGATCTAAGTAAATTTAACAACATAACGGTTGATATTAAGTCGTATCTGTACATTTCTTTTTTCTTTATTTGTTTAAAGAGGGTTTTAATCAAGACAGATCATAATCGGTCTAGATTTTTTGTTTTTGGCTTTATGTACACACCTAAAAATTATCTTATACTACTTCTGCGATTAATAGCAATGTTTACGAGCCTGTACAGCATCCTGGCTGCTTCCGAAGCCGGAGCAGCAAGGACGCTGTTATACCATACCCCAGTCTCGCACATACTATTAAATACGATTAACAAAGCTCGTCTTTCCGCCTCGTTCCGGATACACTCCGTGATGATATGATAAACATCTTCAATTAAACACACAATTAAAGAGATATACACTCTGTTTTCGATGATGATGAAGATTACGCCCAAAGACTAAGCAAGCTGAAGTGGCAATGGGTTGGTCACATCTCTCGCAGAACTGACATTCGTCGGGGAAAACGAGTTCTAGAGCAGAGACCGCGTTTAGGCAAACGTAATGTAGGACGCCCGCCGGCCAGGTGGAGTGGTGACTTGCGAAAAGCGGTTGGCAGAGACTGGATGAGGAGACCGAAGCTCGGGCTCAGTGGCGTTCACTAAGAGAAGCCTTCGTCCAGCCGTGGACGAATATAGGCTATAGGCCGATGATGAAGATGACACGGTTTTTAAATTGAGAATTTGAAGTTCAGAATTTGTCAAATTCCTTCAATTTAGTCCGCGAAATCAAAAAAATCTTCAACCAATAATTCAAAAACCTGGTGAAAGTCAACTTCCTTTAAACAAAGCAGCCTGGTACCTACCTAGTTGAATTTGATGATACCACAGGACTATTTATTCAGAACAATCCTAGCGCACTAGCAATTCTGGCGTTGTGGGCTTGTGGCATTGAGGATACTTTAACAGAGGTATTATAACTAAACAGAAGGCAAACAACTATTAATTTGTTCTGCACAATCTGAGTCCATTAGCATTACACGAAAAAATCCTACAAGCATTTTATAAAAATAAAAAAGACTTTTAACTCACCTTGCCCCATTAATTTCTCTAAAGAAGGATTCTTCTTGATCAGACCCTCCAGATTACTCTCCGTATTCTTCATATAATGCTCGTAATATTTTGCAGTTGCCATGGGGGCTTCTGTCACGCTATATGCCCATAAATCTATAACGTCCCTCTCCATGAACCCATGGACGCTATATTTTGCTGCCATTGCGACACCAAACATTAAAAAGATGATCATTTTGATGCGTGGAGTCATCTTGACGTCCTGTGAGAACTGATGAAAATATTAGTACTACTCATTCAAAGGGAATGAACTGCTATCGCTTCGTTGGATGACCGTGTAACCTTTCTATCTTATTGGCAGTTTGTACACTCGCGTTTGTTGTTTTCTTTTTTCAAAGATTTTTTTACAAATACGAGGAAGGATACCATACCATTAAAACTATCAGTCAAACCAACCAGAATCCCTAAGAATCAGTGTCATCAGTTTTTTTTTTTTTGGTAATGTACGTTTTAGGGCAGGTGCACTATGGTCACAGTGACCCTCGCTACCATCTTTGTGACTGGGAAATTTTTCTATAATGGCATGAGCTATTCTAATGTAATGTATAGTGCCGAAACGAGATAAAAATAAACCTCACTAGGCCAGCCAGTATAACACAGATGGCTGAATATCTGTCATAATGCTGATAGATTTGTGATAGATGTAGCTAATGTAGCTAAAACACAAGGAACTGGTGCATGGCGGGCATTTTGGGGGCTTGTCATATGTAATTTTAACGTCAAAAAAAGCCCGGTTTTTTGGCTAATTTGAATAAATGACTTTTGATTTTTAAATGTTTTACAAGTATACAATATAAACAACACTACAATCGTCTTTTTTTCCACAGAGCTTGTTCTACGAGATCCTGGCAGGGGTATGGGTGCGCAACGGTCTACAGATCAAGGGCCAGGCTATGACGTACATCCAGGCCAACTTCTGCAACTCCATGGTGGATATGGACATCTACTGGCTGCAGGTGTGCGCGGCGCATCTGCCCGCCGACCAGTTCCTTGACATGTGTATTGATATGTAAGTCTGATTCATATTTTTATGTTATGTAGAAGTCCTATTTGTGTAGCGGTAGCCGGAGACACGCGTCATCACTTATCTGCACCTAACCCGCTATCAGCACTTAATTCAGAAAATACCGAATTACTAAGATAATCTATTCCACTGAACTTTGAAAGAAAAGCATAATACCCAAAGTCAGATATCTTCTATCTGCTGAATAAAATTGACGTCTGACAGTTTTTGAATGGAAAAACTGTCAACATTCAAAATGTATACGTAGGATAAAATACTCGGTATAAAAGTTTGGTCGAATTCTCCCTCAGTGGTACTGAAATCCCTAAGACCCATTAAGAAAGACCGGCCATCAATGGTTTTTTTTTTCTGTTTGATAATGGACTATCCCTATGCCCTCGATATAATTATTATAATATTCACCACGTCCTACTGTCGACCGTGTGTGCAGCCCCTTACGCCTTAAGGATGCAAATATCCAACGAACGATGACAACGCAAAATGGATGAGAAAGTATCGTGTTTTGCAACACGAAATCGCATTGGTCAGAGCTACTGTACAAGGGCCCTAAGACGCCGTATAATATGTAGTGTTGTCCTATTTGATATTTCCAGAATTGTTCCATTAAACTCCATAATTTTGTCGTGAATATTAAGTGTAAATTAATTAAATACAATTTTATGGCAAACTTATATAGCAAGAGTAGAGTGAAATAAGTTTACAATGTAAAAGGTTACAATTCACTCACTTGTCTGTAAAATTAATCCAAATAAAAGACCACTATTCTTGTCTCACATGTTAGCTCCTTTCAGTTAAAAACACAACTAAGAGGAAATTAAACAAAGAAATTATTGTATTTTTTTTGTAAAATAACGGTTTTATTTTTACAACAAAGCTTTGTTCTTCACCTTGATTGTTTCCTTGAAATAAACAAAATATGTTCCAGTTACTCATTGAATCAGTTAAGAGTCATACTTTTGGGGTACCCTTCGCCTTCATAATTTATTTTTATTAATATTCGACCAGAGCAGGATGTGCTCGTAAGTTTAATGTCATCCCGCATTATTTGTCCAGCATATTGTAATTTGTAACACCCTGCAACGAACTTAGGTTCGTCGCCTTTGGTCTCGGCTGACCAAGCAGTTTGACATAATCTTCACATGCCACAAATTTTTACTGAAGTGAATTTCAAAATACTCTTGTTGTACTATCAGTACTTATCTAGCCAATTGTAGGTATAAGGTAAATTAAAACAATGTAAAACTAAAAAGGAAGGAAACGTTTTAGCTCTATATACATCTCATATATACATGTATAAAAGGAAACCGTGACTGACTGATCTATCAACACATTGCTCCAACAACTGAACGGATTGGGCTGAAATTTGGCACATAGATAGTTATTATGACGTAGGCATCCGCTAAAAGGAGTTTTGGAAATTCGACCTTTAAGGAGGCGAAAAGGGGGGATTTTTTTTGTATGGAAAATCTTATTCCACAGATTTATAAACTTAACAATTGGCCCGAATACTTATTTTTATCTAAATCTATACTAATACTAGATGCGAAATATACTTTACGACCTATTCTCAGACTTACCAAATATCCACAAAAAAATTCATAAAAATTGGTCAAGCCTTTTCTGAGGAGTTCGATAACAAACACTGACACGAGATTTTTTATATTAGATAATAAAGCTAAAGTTTGTTTTATTGTTTGAACGCGATAATCTTTGGAACTATCCGTCGGATTTGAAAAAATATTTTTGCATTTGATAGCCCAATTCTTGAGGAAGGTTATAGGCTATTTAACATCACGCTACAGCCCTTAGCAGCCGAGCAAAGGGAAAAAAGACAGAAAGAACGCTAAGCGAAACCCAAGTGATAGCGCGGGCGGGCGATTCGTTGCGACGGGGTGGGTCGGGGGAACAAGAAATTTCACGCGGACGAAGTCGCGGGCACAAGCTAGATACTTTATATTAATGGCAACACTGCTAGTCTTTTAGAGGGAGACTCCCGATATGATTAAATTAGCCTACGTACCTTATAATAATATGAGCTGTTATTATTATTACAAGAGAATCAATATGTCTGCATAAAAAATATAATGCAATCACCGTTTATTTTAATACACAATCCGAGTGCCTTATTGGATTTACCACCGGCAAAATTTACGAACTTCAATACAAAGTTTCATCCTCTATTAAACTCCTTTATGGGATGAATTTTCAAAAATATTTCATTTGTAGTCACTTTTGTTAAGTAAGGAGATCTTGTGCAAAAATGCATGCTTCTAGACCCAGCCGTTTAGGCTGTGCATTGTCTATCAGTGAATAAATGAATTTAAGATTGTTATTAATAAGAATATTCATTAGGAGTTTTTACTGAGTTATAGAATCAGGCGTTGCTTTGCGGAAATTGATGATAAGGAAATTGATGTTGTGCAGTTGCAGAATGCAGCAAAGCAGCATCACACCTTATGCATGTGACTAATTTTGCGAGCGGGATCGCAAAAATATGCACATGCAGAAGGTGCTCTAGTTATAATGCAACCTAAACCCATACTCGACACGTTTTCCCTCCACGGGGCATACTTATTCTTAACGATCCGATGGCAATCTAAAAGGAATCGGCCCCGAATTGACAACGAGTTTAGCATCTTTAGTACCGTCCATCAGTTCCTGTAACGTGCAGACAACAGGACACGCTGGGCACGATATTAAGTGTCCCATTGTTTGTAGAACAGCACCACATTTATACTCCAGGGCGGAGTCATCCGTCCTGCCGGGGTCGCGGATTGTTCGAAAGAGTTACCGTGGCCCTGGCGCACAGGCAACTGAAGGAACACGGGTGGGTTTTAGTCAGTAAGAGTCTGACACGCCCTTCCGCTCCGCCCAGAGCGGGAGAGGTCATTTGATAATTCCCACCCAAAAAAGAAAAAGGTCGGAGTCATCCGTGAATCTTCACCTGAGTAGGGCATCCTTAGAAGATGTTGATTACTCGACCGCATATAAGTCGCAAACATTGGTTAACAATCATAATTCGTATTTGTAATTTATTTTAATTTCAATTTTAATGTTTGTGATAGTTTTGCTATGTGAGAAAACAGTTTTTGACATAAACTTAATTAAAGAAAGATATTCCATCGGAAATCTTGGTGTTAAGTGGTATTTTTCAAAAAAGAAATACGCACCTTGCGGCATTTTTTCGATCGATCGTTAGCCATGGTTGGACCGTGCCTGGATGAAAAAAGGCCTCACAACAAATTGTGTGTTAATGTGTTCGACCATTTTTGGAGCACTAATGCTGAATCTTGCTAAATAATAAATTAACGGTAGTAAGCAGTAAGATATGGAGAAGGGTATGTCTACAATACTGCATTCTTTCTTCCACAGGTTTGGTTGCCGCGAGTGGCTTAGCATGATGCCGATGTCACCAGCCCAGGCTGCAGAACAGGACGCCATGGTTGAGGGCCTGCTCACCTTCCTCGCCATACTGGTGTCTTCAAGAACTAACCTAGGTAAGAACTTCAGTTTATCACTATACAATATACACCCCGAAAAATCACAATTTCAGATTTTCTCGTAGAATAACGACTGCAACTTTGGGATAAGCCCTATTTAATAATTGTATGGGTTCCAAAATACTATGTTCGTAAGAATATAAATAAATACAGTAACAGAAAATCACTTAAAAGTTGCGGAGCGTATGCATATTAGTGCTCGTGACTGTACAATTAATTCTGCAAACTGCTGTTGTGTACAGAGTTGACGCCTACATTAACTAGTTACCATCTTTTGGTAAGCGTGAAAGGTATACAATTTATGTAGGCGTCGCTTGCTTACATCGTCATGGAGACAGACAAGACAAAATGTAACAAAAGTTTATAATTTTTTAATATATATAATTAATTTGCTAATGTAGGGGGTTAAAAAAACCAAGTACACAGTCACGTCACGAAGTATTATTTTACAGTAAGTAAACTAGTATAAATGCAGAGACCCTACGTTATCTTCCGATCGGACCGGATATCTGACTAAAATAAAGTTAAGAGAGGTAATCTCGCTTTCTAGTTACTTCAGTGATCTCTGTCATACAACGTATATTTTGCCCCAAACAGGTAACGACGAGCTAACACAATCTCGTCTGGAAGTGAGCACACTGTTGGCGGCCGGCGATAAGACGCACTCGCAACTACTGGAGCTGATGCCTGAGAGATCTGGCAACGCGCATACTAGGAACTTCGAAACTGTGCTTAAAGAGGTAACATTATTATTGTAACATTCTTGGCTGAATGAAAAATTAAGAACCCACTTGCGGGCCACCTGGCTAGTAATAATTGCCACCTTTAAACATTTTAAAAGGTAGTTGGTATTATTTTTATAAATAAGTCCAGGCTGACTGAATTAATTGGCAAACTCTCAGGGGGTAAAAGAGCTTTCAAACTTATAAACTAGGTGACCCCCCGACATACGTAAAATTGTCCTGTTCAAATTTCAATAGTTCATACAAAAATCCCATAGAAAAAAGGACGTTCGGATTTTCCCGAATTTGAGAAATTTCCAGGAATCTATCCCAATTATTTTTTTCCATAAAACATTTCGGATTATTAGAAACATTAGCTACATCGTTCCAGCCGTTCTCAAGTGCTCCGCTTACCAACGAACAGCATTTCATGTTTATTTTTAAAGATTATAACAAGTACTTAGCGTACCTTTTACATAAATGCAGGTTCATACACTTACGTTTTTACTAGCTACCCGCCCTTTCTTAGAACGCGTGCAATGTACTGATGTGGCGACATGTCAAAACATGGAGATTTTTGAGTTATATCTAGGGATTGCAATCCCGCAGCTCATTCAATCCCGCGGGATTGATATGCGGGATTACTCAATCCCGCGTGGGATCCCGCGGGATCCCGCATCTTTGAAATTATGTTGTAAAATCAAATTGAAACTACAGATTTTTGTGTAAAAATCAACTTTTATTAAAGATTTCTTACGTTAAGGAACAGAAATTATTTATTTTCTATTAATTAAGTATAAGTCATTCTAATTAGTAATCTGTTTTCTTAGATTCATCTTCAAATTTTTCGCATCGCTAAATTTTTAATTTGCGGGATCCGCGGATCCGCGCTTTGAAGGTGCGGGATCCAGCAGATTAATAAAAGCTGCGGGATCCCGCGGGAATGCGTGATCCTGTTTTGCGGGATTGCAATCACTAGTTATATCCAAGTTAAATATTAATGTATTATACACATATATCTTCTGGAATAAATTCTCCAAATGACGGCAAAAATTGCATCGAAGTTTAGAAGAACTAAGCCGACTGTTTTATACTATGTATAGAAGTAATATTTTATTAATTGTTTGGCAGCTATCAACATACCGTCCGCCACCCAAGGGCTCTGAGAACCTAGAGCAAGGTCTGTTCGTGCCAAAGCCTATAGTTTGGGAGCAGTATTACGACCCGCTGCATGTGCTGCGACGCGCCGTGCACAGAAGGGACTTCCACGCGTCGATGGAGCGGTTTACAACATAGTGAGTACTAGGTTTATGTAGTTATTATTGCTTACTTGTGAGGACTTAAACCTTATTTTTTTATAATTTGTGTCATTTTAACACAGCCGATTTATTTCGTAAAAATCTCAACGTGAAGACATAGGTGAAGTGAACTTGAAGTGGGCTGTCAATATTGTCAATCCCTAGCATTGGGTGGAATGATATCTCACCTCGTTTAAGTTTTCACTGTGAGATTTTATAGAATAAATAGGCCGGTCCTTAGTATGTATGTATGCCATAAGATGCGCGACATCACGGAGTTAAATGATAAATGATTTTATTTCTGTAAATAGGTTTGTACAAACATTTTTACACGTCAATCATATTTTTTAAACTAGATGAAGTCGGCGTTTCCTATCTGACTACTCTGAGAAGAAAGGGCGAAACAAACTCAGTGGTCACAGTCTATTTTAAAGTCCAGACATAATCTTGGTCAGATCATGGGAAGATCATGTAGATTGGTGTCTGAAATGGTATTTTGAGAAAAGAACCACACAGATTGAGTGGACCTGTCGAGTCAGTGCACGCATTGTCAGTAATCGTGCAGCTCAACTCAGAATTTAAGAAGCTCAACGATACGACGAATACCAAGGAAAGGACATTTGGGTAGGCCACATAAACTAATTAAACTGCCAGATCATAATTACAACTGAAACAATGACTCACATAGTCCTCATATTTACAATAATTAAAATAATATAATACTTTATAAAGTAAATACTCATGTCATTGTTTATATAAAATTCATCAATGTCAAAGTGTAATAACAAATTCGGACATAATCTTTGAGGACCATGTAGATTAGTATCTGAAATCGGCTTTTGAGGAAAGAACCACACAGATTAAGTGGACTTGTCCAGTCAGTGCACGCACGTGCAGTGCACGTCTACCCCAACGGTCATCGGTTCTACCGCTAATATGGCAGGCCCACTGCCACTTCAGCTTGCTTATTCGGTGAGCTATGTCGACAACTTAGGTTCTCTGACGGATCACCTCATTCCGGATTCTATCCCTCAGACAGACTCCAAGCATAGCTCGTTCTATAGTTCGCTGAGCGACCTTTAATTTATGGACTAGCCGTACCGTTAGTGTCCACGTTTCGGCTCTGTAAGTCATAACAGGCAGGACGCATCGATTGAAGACTTAAGTCTTTATACTCTGCGGAATACGCAACGAGAAGACTCGAGAAAGCTTTCCAAACGTTGTCCAGCCGAGCCGAATTCTTTTGTTAGCCTCCCTCTCAAAGTTGTACCTACCTACCTACCTGCCTGCCGACTTTGCCCGAGGTAAACGTATTCTGGAATAACTTTGAGAGCACCGCCATTGACAGCAATCGGTCGGTGTCCGTTGAACATAATCTGGCTTTTGTCCAAGTTCATCCGGAGACCAATGCGAACAGAAGAATCAACTAGGCCGTCCAGCATCTGCTGAAAGTCATGCACCGATTCAGCCAGAATGACGATGTCATCTGCAAATCTCAAGTGTGAGATGTACTCGCCGTTGTTGTTAATGCCTCGTCCTTCCCGTCTTATCCTCCAATGCGTTAAAAAGAACAATTTCGGGGAAATTAAGTCCCCTTGTCTCACCTCTCGTCGCAGGAGGATATGTTCAGTTCGCGGGTCCTGGGTTTGGACGGTCATTTTCGGATTTTCATGTAGTCATCTCAGCACTTGAATGTGTCTCCAGGCGACTTGGTATCGCTGCAGAGACTCCAAAACAGACCAGGTCTCTATAGAGTCAAAAGCCTTCTCATAGTCCACAAACTCAAGACACAGGGGCCGATTATACTCTTCGGACTTCTGTGTAATTTGCCACACTATGAGGATGTGGTCTATGATGCTGTATTCTCCTCGAAATCCATCCTGCTCCGGTGGCTGAAATTCGTCGAGTATTCGCGCTAGACGATTCGGGACGACTTTTGAAAACAACTTATATACGTGGCTTAGGAGCGAAATGGGTCTGTAATTCTTTAAAAGGGTCTTATCACCCTTTTTAAGCAAGAGAAAGACAACGCTCCTTCGCCACGCTTTTGGAGTTCTCCCAGAGAACAGGACAGAGTTAAAGAGCTCCCGAAACTCTTGCAGTACAGGGCTTCCACCTGCTTTTAAAAGCTCGGTCGTAAACCCGTCCTCACCAGGGGCTTTTCTATTTTTAAGCTGTTATTATTATTATTTATTTATTCATATAACAATTCGCATTAAGAGCCGCCTCGATTTCGTCTTGGCTGACTTCTGGCAGGTCTTCGGTGAAATCGCGGGTTAAGGTGGCTCTGGAAGCCTCATTTTCGGGATCAGATCGAGATGCATGCGATGCCTACAATTGTTCGTAGAAGTTTTCGACTTCTGAAAGGATCTCCGGCTTCGAAACGGCGATATCCCCACTAGATTTGGTCAACTTCGTCAGATGGCTCCTCCCAAGTGATTGGACGAACACCTTCGATCACCGATTTTGCTCAATCGCTTCCTCTATAGAGCGTGTATTGGAGCGTCGGAGGTCACGTCGTACCAATGTTCTAATATTTTTGTTGAGTGCCCGTTGTTCTTACGAAGTGATAGGTGGGTTTTCACGTCGTTTCGTCATAAGCTCCAGAGTCTCTTCCGAAATTTTGGACTTCTTGCCCGTACGCCGCATTTTGCAAAATCGCGTACCTTCCTCCCTGAGGATGTCCACCATTTGGTCGAGCGCCTGGTCGACGTCATTTGTGGTTTCCACGGCAGCGAATCTGTTCTCCAGGTCTGACTGGAATGCTTCAGATCATAGCACAGTTTGAAGCATATTTGGATGGACCCTAGACTTCATCAAACGGGTTCTCTCAAGCTTGAAGGTGATATTCAGAGAGCATCTAACAAGTCTGTGATCGCTGCCGGTATTGAACCTGTTGGTCACCGAGACATCCCTGAATATATGCTTTATATCCGTTATGATGAAGTGTATCTCACTTTTCGGCATAGTGTCGGGGCTTCGCCACGTCGACTTCCTTTGGGGCTGTTTTTTAAAGAAGGAATTCATCAAGAAAACCCCGCCTTCTCAAGGAAGTTGACAAGGATTTCCCTCCTATGATTTCCGCTGGCAAATCGGATCCTACTACCGATTCGTTGTAATCCTGTACTCCCACTTTAGCGTTTAAATCTCCCATAAGAACATTGTAATGTACGTTAGTGGTGGAATGCAAGGCCTTGGAGATGTCCTCGAACATTTTCTTGACTTCGTCATCCGAGTGTGACAAGGTCAGTGCGTAAACCTGAACAACCTTGAGGCTATACCTCACGGTTAGCTTCATTCACTACGAGGTACGCTACCCTGTTCAAGACACTGGAGACTTCCACAACGTTGTCACAAAGGGATTTGTTTACCAGGAACCCGGTTCCGCCTTGGGATAGCTGGTCTCCCTCTCGAAAGTTAACTCAATTCAAGGGTTATTGTGTCCCCCTCTCTTCGCCCTTTACTCAACCCAAGAATGAGCCACCTTATTTTTCGAGCTCTTCTAGCTGCACTAGGTGTTCGTCGAGCCGTAACGTGCGTCCGTTATACGTCGCCAAGGTCAGTCGGGTTTGGCGGCCATTCGTAACCCCGGGATTCTTCGCACCCCCTACCTTGCCGTTACCATGACCGCCGCCTTAATCAGGAATAGCAAGGCGGCCGGGAACTGGGGGCCGTGGTTTATTTTGGCTTGCCATTAGAAGTTTTGCCCATAATCGCCACGCTAGTCATGCGGGTTGGCGATCGCAGATCACAGCTTCTCGCACTAGTGACGCTGCTGCCCGTCACTAGTCTGCTCCATTTAGCTGCGAAGTTTTATTTTGAAATGGTTATACCGCCATTTGTCGGTTGTCAGAGCCTCGTTTGTTATTCAGCAGGGTGCACCACGAGCAGGCGAGGTTGACTTGAGGCACTGAGATGGTAAGTGAGCTAAGTGTGCCCCCTTACACCCAGCTTTATAAAAGATTTGAATTTATTAAGCCTTAGATCTTGAATGTGGCTAGGAAGTTTATTATAATAAGAACGTATACATTGGCATCTAAACGAACCACCTATTTTTTTTGAGCCTGGTTGAAGGAACAACAAAGGCCAATGCAACTTTTGCCATACATAGCTGGCATTTTTTTTTTATTTAAGCCTACGCCATGTGTTAGAGGACTGTACGACAAATCAATAACAAAAATAACTAGGTCTGCCAACCGTAACCGAACCAAGTTAGAGAATGTTTAGTAGATTTCTATTGTTTTTTATCAGGCGTTATTTTTCTTAAATAAAAATACTCCGTGTGTGATATTTTAAGTTTCCCATTTTTAAACACTACTCGGCAACTCTAATGAGTCATTCCGCGTCCCGCGCTTCCGCATACGTCGCCGGGCGAGGTTGCGGGCGGCGGCAGGCGGAGGCTGATTCGTTTCAGTTTTCAGGTTATAGATTAAGTAGGTTGTTAACGTTATATTTTTCCTTTGTTGGTTTTGTATTAGGTACTAAAACATATTTGTGTCTGATAAGATAATACATTCAGTCCTTACTGAGCTCTGTTTTCCGATAACTACAACTGGAGCCTTCAAATCATGCGTAAAAAGTTTCAGATCATACGGATTGCGCGCGCGGTGTCAAGTGGCGTCGCACGTTCCTAGAAATCCCCACGCGCCGCTCGTTGCACTCCATGAAAGAGAATAGCATATCGCTGTCCCTCTCTATCCCACGCTTGCTGGCGTCTTTGTTTGTGGTGCTGGGTCACTCACCTTTCTGCCTTCGGATTGTGTGCATTGTTTCTGTGTACTTACGTTGGTAATTTTATCCCCCAACTTTGCTTTGATACATTGGATACCGTTTCTGATTTAACTTGTGACTTGGCTGTGTTTATGGGTCTTGGTTTGTGTTGTGACGTGAAGCAACTTGTGCTGGCTACAATGTCTTGTAGACCATGTATTATTTGCCGGAGAAGTACAAACCGCGTTGGCAGCAGAAGTGTTAGAAGGTCGTTTCTACTGACACCTGCTTTTGTCGAAAAACACACTTTTATTTTGGATTATATTGAACACATCGACAATTCCACTGAGGTTAGTAATCGTTTTTTACTTATTTATGCAACAACTTTTTTAAATTACTTACCTAAGTCTTTGTCGAATGGCTCCCCTTCACGTTGGTCAATATTGAATGAAACGGTTTAAAAAAAAAAACCTAGCTTTATCCGGTCCGGCTTCGCACAGATAACCTAACCTACCTACCTACCTATCTATCTATCTATCTATCTATCTATCTATCTATCTATCTATCTATCTATCTATCTATCTATCTATCTATCTATCTACCTACCTACCTACCTACCTACCTACCTACCTACCTACCTACCTACCTACCTACCTACCTGCCTACCTACCTACCTACCTACCTACCTACCTACCTATCTACCTACCTATCTACTTAGCTACCCACCCTACCTTACCTACTTACCCTACCTACCTAGCTGACCGGTCAGACGTCCTGTCAAAATTTTTCCTTTGGCTTTTCCATTTTTGTTCTTTTAAACCACCCCAGTAAA
The DNA here is from genome assembly GCA_917490735.1 of Dryobotodes eremita. Classification (NCBI taxonomy): domain Eukaryota; kingdom Metazoa; phylum Arthropoda; class Insecta; order Lepidoptera; family Noctuidae; genus Dryobotodes; species Dryobotodes eremita. Next base: position 2,264,520 of record OU823254.1, on the reverse strand, counting down.
AAGGTGAACAAAACAACAACAAAAAAAATCTAATCGGTCAAAGCCAGACTAATGAACAGAGGTTAATTTTTATATACATAGTTTGGTCAACGTGAAGAAGGGCCTTAGCGATATACCTACTTTTCATCGCCTACCTACACATTACCGCCTAATCTAGTTAACTAATATTTAAAAAAGTCTTAATTCTTATTTTAAAAACTTTAAAAAATTCTTTAACTTATAGAAAGCTATATTATGAGTACCTGAGTACCTACCTACATAATACAAATAACGCTTTTAAAAAAGGATACAGCTATGAGTTATTGCAGGAACTGATACCAAGTTGAGTTCGGACGCAGAGCTGCAGTTAACGAAAGGATAAGGCAGACCGTATTGTTATTACCTATATTGTTAATTGCCTTTCCCAACACAAGACCTTTGTAACATCGTCCAAAGACCCTTCTATTGTTTAACATTTCTTTACTTATTAATATTATATTATGTTATCTTTTATCTGTCCTCTTTTGTAACTCTCTTCTTCCCGAAATTGCAATGGAACCTTTATTTTACAGATTGACAAGTTGGATAGAATTTGTCGACCGTGATTTCAACGTGGGACTTACTGGAATCGGCGGAGGAATGCTCGGCAAGAGAGTATTGGCAGCGATACTGCAGAAATCTTACAGGAAGACAATGATCAAGAAGACGTAACTCAAGATGATCAAGAACTAACGGTAGAGCCAAATATTGGTGATCATGATGATCAGGCCAATCTTCAATCAGAGACAATAGAAATACCTGGATATTTACGACTCCCAAATAACTCCACTATGTGTATTATTAATAACTGCATTAACCAGAATCTGCACAGGATTCATGTTGCTGTTCGAAGGGATTTGTTAATTAAGAACAATTTATACATCCCACGAGGCACGCGTATATGTGATTTGCATTTAGAAAGCGATATCTGGGAACAACTAAGAGATCAAGCGCGTCATACGTTTTCCACTTTCAACAGCAGTCAATCAAAAGATATGTTGACTTTGCAAAAGACCGTGATACAGGAATTTTTCAATTTAAACAAATAAACGACATGGATGGTTCCTTATTTTATTATTAGTACCTACCTATTATTACATTGGATTTAATAAAACCCAGTTTATGGAAATAGTTTCAGCCAGTCCGACTAAGAACGACATTTCCCAAAAAACCCTTAAACGCTTTAGGGATTCTCTTAACTAAATTACACACAGGAGACTCTAACCAAAGACTAGCAAAACTATTTTCTGTGTCGTGATCGTCATTAGGAAAAATAATGAAAGGGACGCGGCATAACTCTTGAACGGTTTTGTTCCACTCCATATGGGTCTGGATCACTTAAGTGGAGAAGAATAGTGAGTAGAATATTATCTATACCTAATCACCTATTTGGAAACCCGGAGGCCAGGAGAGCGGTTGTGATTGCAGATGGAACCTATATTTATATGCAAAAGAGCACTAACTATGGGTTCCAACGAAAGTCCTATAGCATTTTTGATTGTGCGTCCAGATGGCCATAATATTGATATATATGGGCCTTAGAAAGCCACAAAATCAGACGCAAAGCTTTTGAAAGAACTCACTAATGTTCATGACGTAGATAAGATAACCCATTTCATTACTTTTTTTAAAGTGATGATGTCTTTATATTAGATAGAGGGTTTCGCGATGCAATGGACGATCGGCCCTGAACTATCGCGCTTATATGCCGGTGACAAAAAATGCTGGCGCGCGACAACGTCAACAGGCGAATCAAACGAGAAGAGTGACATTATGTAGATGGGTCGTAGAAACAATGAACGAACGGTTGAAAAATCAGTTCCGACCTCTTAGGTCTACCTTTTTTAATAGAGCTGCGAGTCACTTGTTCGTCGAAGTAAAGATAGCCGGTGCTTTACTAAATGCTTTTGGTAAACCACTCACTGATCACTGATTTAGTGGAATCAATAATAACAAGAATAAATGAAACCCCCTATCAAAACTATTTCAGCGATTATGTTATTCACAGGAACCTTAATCAGATCAGAGCTGATTTCGTGTCAATGACTGCGAATGTTCCCGGCCTGGACAACTTACCCATACTCGACATAAACGACCTAATAATATATACTCTGGGGACGTACCAAATAAGTCAGGCCAGCAGTTATTATGGCGAACATGTGAGGGGCGATGGTTCGTACCATATTGAACTGGACAGGGAGGACAGGTCGGTTTTGGAAATATTTAACATCGATGTCATCAACCTGCGTAGCGGCATCCAGTCGCGACATAGACGACAGCGCACATACTGCGTGTATCTTTTGATACAAGGGCAACAATATAAGGGCATTACTGTTCCTGTATTTCTGGGAAGAGAACGCTTGGTTGTTGTAGCCACGTCATGTCTGTATTGTGGTTCATGACGTGGGATACACATCCACAAAACTTAAGTCCTCTAGCTCAACTTCTGGATTGCATAATGAGACATGTGGGAAGAGAGACGAGTAGTGATGATGATTAATTAAGTTTATCTATAAGAATTTAGTAGCATATAATTGTTCTATGATAAGATAAACAAAGATTTTTGTAAAACCAGAAGTACTCATTTGTTTAATAAATAGTTTTGGTTTCGGTTTTTATGGTTGTATCATTTCTTTTTTGTAAGAATATTCCATACCGTACAATTTAGAAAAGTAACCCAGGTAACCCAGAAGACCTATCTTTTAGTGGGTACTCGTTAAATAGTGTTGCAATAGCAGTCATCGACTCCTGTCTACCACTGTACGCTCGTGATTGGGTTAGCGATACTTACTTATTTCGTGCAACGTTCAAAATTGCTGTCGTTTAGCGTATCATGGTAACGTTCGCCGGCCGTTACCATAGTTACCGACCGTTACCATGGTTACCATGTATGATTCGGTTCGCAGTTGCAGTTGGGTCTGGATGGGTCGGGATGACCGCTATCGCAACACTAACGCGTATCCATTCGATCCGTTGTATCAGTTTTTTTACTAGTTCTGGTGATAAAAAACTGCCAGTGAGAAAAAAATATAACAGTAACAACCAACTTAATCTATTTAAAAATAAACAACAACTTAAAAATAGGTAACGCCTGACAAAAAGATACTAGCGATACTTTCCTATTTATCTTCGTTCGGTTACGGTTGATAGACCTGGTTCTTTTTGCTATTGATTTCTCGTATTGTCCTCTAACATATAACCTAGGTTTTTGTTTCTGGCGAAAAGAAAAATGTAAATCATGCCAATAATTTGCATTGGCTTTTGTGTTTGTTCCTAGTATTTATATTATATATATCACTGTATTTTTCAAACAGATTAGTATTTTTATGTGTATACAAAAGATTTTCATAAATATACTGAGAGCTTTCTCAGTATATTTATGAAAATCTTTTGTCATGTGACAGTCATTACATTAATCTCTTTAAATTTGTCTTTGAGGGAGTGTCTGGGACTTAATTTATTAATCAAACGGATAGCCCTTTTTATAAAACAAAAATCGTCTGAGTATCGACGGCATTTCCCTTCAACAGAATACCGTACGACACGAAAATAACTAAAGTATACTAAACGGACTGTCTCTAAACCAGTTAAATCACGAATTTTTGTAACGGCGTATGCTGCAGAGCTAAACTTTTTCGACAATTGATCTACATTGAAGCTTGGCATCCATAGTTATGCCTAAGAATACGGGTAAATCTTCGGGTTTCAAGTCTTCACCCTTTAAGAGAACACTCATTTCTACTCGTGTAACATGGGGTATCGTAAACTTAATTAATACATTTCGTTTTTTTTTTTCTCGTTAAGAAGTAGGTTAGTGAAATTAAACCAGTTAACTATTTCTGCGAAAGTGCTATTTACATTGTCAGTAACCAGCTGCTGACGTTGGAGTTTAAATAAAAAGTGAAGTCTCGTGTGCAAACAACACTATATCGTGTTTATCCTTTATGAGGTAAGGAATGTTATTTATATAAATAAGAAATAAAAATGGACCGAGAATTGAGCCCTGGGGACTCCCATTCTTACTACAGATCCGGGTGATCTTTTTCCGCTATCTCAACTCTCTGAATCCTATCACATAAATAAGAAAAAAGAGGATCCAGAGAGGCGTTCCAGATCACGCAGTGGTGCAGTTTCCTGAGTAATGTTTCATGAAGAACACAATCGAATGCCTTGGTAAAATCGCAAAACGTGCCAAAGTATCGCATTTGTCCTCCCACGCATTATAAACATGTGCTAAAAGTTCAAATCAGTAATCGAACGATTGGTTTCTTAATCGAAAGGATTCTATAAAAAATGTTATTTTTCCAATCATACCTATCGTAACTGTTCCTTCTGCCCAGGTTTACTTTTTGTCGTGCAACGTACGTCCGCATTAGATGCAAGATCAAAATCAATACGATCATATCTTTTATCGGTTATGTCTCCTATAGGATATCTTAATGCGTGCTAAGCGACCCTCCGTTTCGACGTATGTCATCGAAACTTTCCTTTTCCCTTACAGCGTACGCGAGAAACAAAAGGCTGCCGGCGCTGCGGACGGGCCTTCCCGAACAGCCAGCGGCGTGCTATGGCCGCCGCTGCGCGCGGCCGGGCCCCCGCCGACCGGCGCCGGGGACCCGCGCGCGCTGTGCGCGTCGGGCGTGCTGCACGGCGCGCTGCTGGGCGTGCTGCACCGCGGCGTGCACCGGCGCACGCCCGACTCGCCCGCGCCGCACGCGCCGCCCGACCACGTGCTGGCACTGGCCACGTACCTACTGCACGTCGCAGCGGATCTGCACGCCGAGCGACAGCACCACGTATGTTACTACACAATATGTCACACACCGCGACCCGCGCGCGCTGTGCGCGTCGGACGTGCTGCACAGCGCGCTGCTGGGCTGTCGAACTTCTGTGACGTCACAGAAATCCTGCATTGCACGAGCATAGTTATCCGCACGTTATAGCATATTACATGTACAACATCCCGACATAAGCTGACTGGCAGTAAGTAGCCCACCAGACACGACACCGCTCTATTTGGAGGAACCTCCCTTTTCTGAGCAGGATTTGGAATTTTGTACCCTGTTCTTCATAACTTAACACTTTTTATAAACGTGTGAATTCATTGTTTGATTTTGCATTAGAGTGATCTTTATTTTTGAAGCCATATAGTTGTTTTCAGAGGTAAAAATAACTGTGTAAGGTCCGCACCAATACACTCGCTACACACGAACTTCACCAAGTTACGGGCGTATGCTTTTGCTTCGGCGCAGTTGTGAAGCACACAATACTGTTATATCTAAGTTGTAAAATAAAATAAAATGTGTGCCTTAACCTGAGTGAGATAAAATAATTTTCTTTCTTTCCTTTATTGCCATTACACACAAAAGCTTATGCACCATAGTTACCGTGTATCTGTCTCGTGCCCCAGCGCGACGTGATGGTGGCGGAGGGCGCGGGTCGCAGCAGCGTGAGCGGCGTGCCGCTGCTGGGCGCGTTCGCGGGCGCCGCCGTGTGCGACAACGCGCGCACCGTCGTGGCCAGCGTGCCCGCGCGCCGCGCGCCGCCCGCCGCGCACTCCTACCCCGCGCACTACACGCACCACCAGCATTCGGATAGTAAGTGCATCTATACTAATCGTTCGCGGGCGCCGCCGTGTGCGACAACGCGCGCACCGTCGTGGCCAGCGTGCCCGCGCGCCGCACGCCGCCCGCCGCGCACTCCTACCCCGCGCACTACACGCACCACCAGCATTCGGATAGTAAGTGCATCTATACTAATAGTTCGCGGGCGCCGCCGTGTGCGACAACGCGCGCACCGTCGTGGCCAGCGTGCCCGCGCGCCGCGCGCCGCCCGCCGCGCACTCCTACCCCGCGCACTACACGCACCACCAGCATTCGGATAGTAAGTGCATCTATACTAATCGTTCGCGGGCGCCGCCGTGTGCGACAACGCGCGCACCGTCGTGGCCAGCGTGCCCGCGCGCCGCGCGCCGCCCGCCGCGCACTCCTACCCCGCGCACTACACGCACCACCAGCATTCGGATAGTAAGTGCATCTATACTAATCGTTCGCGGGCGCCGCCGTGTGCGACAACGCGCGCACCGTCGTGGCCAGCGTGCCCGCGCGCCGCGCGCCGCCCGCCGCGCACTCCTACCCCGCGCACTACACGCACCACCAGCATTCGGATAGTAAGTGCATCTATACTAATCGTTCGCGGGCGCCGCCGTGTGCGACAACGCGCGCACCGTCGTGGCCAGCGTGCCCGCGCGCCGCGCGCCGCCCGCCGCGCACTCCTACCCCGCGCACTACACGCACCACCAGCATTCGGATAGTAAGTGCATCTATACTAATCGTTCGCGGGCGCCGCCGTGTGCGACAACGCGCGCACCGTCGTGGCCAGCGTGCCCGCGCGCCGCGCGCCGCCCGCCGCGCACTCCTACCCCGCGCACTACACGCACCACCAGCATTCGGATAGTAAGTGCATCTATACTAATCGTTCGCGGGCGCCGCCGTGTGCGACAACGCGCGCACCGTCGTGGCCAGCGTGCCCGCGCGCCGCGCGCCGCCCGCCGCGCACTCCTACCCCGCGCACTACACGCACCACCAGCATTCGGATAGTAAGTGCATCTATACTAATCGTTCGCGGGCGCCGCCGTGTGCGACAACGCGCGCACCGTCGTGGCCAGCGTGCCCGCGCGCCGCGCGCCGCCCGCCGCGCACTCCTACCCCGCGCACTACACGCACCACCAGCATTCGGATAGTAAGTGCATCTATACTAATCGTTCGCGGGCGCCGCCGTGTGCGACAACGCGCGCACCGTCGTGGCCAGCGTGCCCGCGCGCCGCGCGCCGCCCGCCGCGCACTCCTACCCCGCGCACTACACGCACCACCAGCATTCGGATAGTAAGTGCATCTATACTAATCGTTCGCGGGCGCCGCCGTGTGCGACAACGCGCGCACCGTCGTGGCCAGCGTGCCCGCGCGCCGCGCGCCGCCCGCCGCGCACTCCTACCCCGCGCACTACACGCACCACCAGCATTCGGATAGTAAGTGCATCTATACTAATCGTTCGCGGGCGCCGCCGTGTGCGACAACGCGCGCACCGTCGTGGCCAGCGTGCCCGCGCGCCGCGCGCCGCCCGCCGCGCACTCCTACCCCGCGCACTACACGCACCACCAGCATTCGGATAGTAAGTGCATCTATACTAATCGTTCGCGGGCGCCGCCGTGTGCGACAACGCGCGCACCGTCGTGGCCAGCGTGCCCGCGCGCCGCGCGCCGCCCGCCGCGCACTCCTACCCCGCGCACTACACGCACCACCAGCATTCGGATAGTAAGTGCATCTATACTAATCGTTCGCGGGCGCCGCCGTGTGCGACAACGCGCGCACCGTCGTGGCCAGCGTGCCCGCGCGCCGCGCGCCGCCCGCCGCGCACTCCTACCCCGCGCACTACACGCACCACCAGCATTCGGATAGTAAGTGCATCTATACTAATCCTTTATTGGACAAGGATACACAAATCCTGCCTCGTTGGTCTTGTAGTCGCAAGAACTACTGCTAAGCATAAGGTGCTGGATTCCAGGTCAGGTTAAGTATTGAGTTTTCCATTAAGAATTTCTCAGCAGCAGCCCGCAGTCTAGATTAGTGACCGGTTGTTGCTGGCAATAGGTTGGCCACTTATTACATTGGGGCTTAAACGTAACTGGTGAAATATGGATGTACTATAGGTACATCTCTGCCGAACCCATCAGGGAAAACAAACGTGGTATTATGTTATCTGTGACAAAAATTACAGGAGTAAATGAAACGAATAACAAAAAAATACAAGCAAAGTGCATGCCAATAATATTGCGCGACCGTTTACGCAGATTAATTTTATGGGCAAGTTGGTGGTTCTGTACCGAACTGCAATACTACAGCACGGGATTTCAGTTGCAAGAGGTTTTCGAGGCACTGACACTAAGAATTAGATCAAAATAAATTCGTAGATCAAAATAGCTGACATAAACACACGCATTATCCTCATACATATTATGATTTTCATCTGGGTGATGTCAAAAGTGACGTCCAAATTAAAACCCAAGATGGCGGCCATTTAAAAATCGAATCTGTTTCTATACAATGATACTTCTGTCCTAGGTGACACAGAATGGGAGCCTTCAGAGAACGAGACGACACGAATACCACTGCTCACGACATCCACGTCACTACCCGCCACCAGCACAGCATTAGCTGTACCGACAGCTTTACAGGTAACTTATAGCTTTTTACTCTACTGAATCTCCTCACTAGAAAACCACATTTGTATTCAAAATATACATAAATTAATACGTATTTTTAGAATGTTACAAAAAAAGACGATTCGTGAAAAAAAGAAATCGGTTGTAAAATGGAGAAATTAAAAGATTTTGAAATTATTATTATATCCTTGTCAAGCAAAACGATCATTTTACTGAATAGCGCGAAGTTACTACGGCGTTCCTATGTTGTGACGTCAGATCGCAGCAGTGCTGTCTCTGTCTAGCAAAGACTTGCGTGTGCGATATAGTCCAATGCCGTTCCAGGTTTGCCAGCCGACAGTTGGCGGCAACTAGCTCTCGACTGTATAATAAAATAAATTAACTTATACACATACTTCCTGACTAAACGCGAAGCTAAAATCAAACTCACATATTGGTTGCAGAAGTTAACCTATGGCGAAACCGAGAATCTTATTACAATTGTCTCGTAAGAGAACCAATACTGTATTTAAATTTAACCACTATTTGTATAATTTATGTTGTTTTTCTATAGTACTTGCATGACACTCAATACAAGTTGTTGCCATTATATCTGGAAGACCACTGGCTCCTAAAACACAGGCCTAGTTTAGGAGGCATCAGTTCGCCCTTTAATGTGACTCTAATGTACAACATTTCTTTAAGCCTTGTGTACTTGTGTATGTTTTTCTAAGTGAGTGTACTAATAAACATTTTATTATTATTATTTTTTATTACTTAAAACGCGTACAACTTCGCCATTTTATGAGATAGGTACTTCTTTCAACTTTTTTTTTGTATTAATTATATTCTGCATGTAGAAAAAAAAAACAAATTGATATCTTTGGAATAAAATAAAAACATTTTATTGGTTTTTTTTTTTTGTTTAAAATTTGTTGAATATAATACACCAGGTGGCGCGGGGTGATTCTATGACCGACGACCAATCAGACGGCGGCGGGGACGCGCCGCATATACGAGCTTTAGAGGTGCGTCATAAAAAAGAACAAATAGGTTGTTCAATAGATTTAATGTTGCATGATTTCATCATAAACATTGCACGCTGGAGTCCAAACGCAGACGATAGCTTTTCGTACAGTTCGTGCAAAACTTTATGAGCTCTCGGAAGTTGCACGCGAGTGGCTGCGCAGTACGCATAATATAGGTGTCCGAGGGAACTCTCTCACTCAACTATGCGCGGTTTCGTTCTCGAGCCTACGTTCAGAGCTAATAAACTTTTGTGCGAACTGTAGCTGACCAACTTTTATCAAAAATTTCCTCTGATTTTGTAGGATGTCTGCGTTGAAAGAAAGGAAAATAGGTTTATTTGTCACAGAAACACTTGCATACAAAAAAGTTAGATTAACACAAATAAAAAAATCATCAATAATCACGAGCACAGAACAGAAACGTTGAATATCATACGTCACAATATTATATTTTATTTTAGGTGACTTGTCAGACTGATCATTCTCGGTCGTTTGCGATACTTCTCCGCCAATTTTAGATTTCATTGCAAACAGTTATGTGATGCAAATATTAATTAACATTGTTATTGTAAACAGGATGTAACGGACGACAGTCAAGCGTTAGCACTGCAGACATTTGACGATGAGATGAGCCTTGCCATCGCGACGTCATCAGACCTGGACACGCCACCCGTACCTATAGAATATGGTAAGTTAATTCTAAATACAGTGAAACCTGGTTAATTGGGATCTCAAGGGACCAAGGATTTTGTACCATTTAAAGAGGTTTTCATTTATCCAGTTTTCCAATTAGAGAGGTTTAAAATTATCGTTGTCTCATTTACAGAGGCCCCCGCTTATAGAGGTCGAAATGTACTGTTATTCCATTTATAGAGGTGGAAAAGTTAATAAAAATGCGTATTTTTGGTGTTATTTGTTATTGTTACGTGTCGAACCCTGTCCCAACCTGATAAATGTCTCACTTATACAGGGAATTGAGCTACAGACTCCCAATTATAGAGGTAAACATCGAAAAAATCCTAGAAATCAAATCTTATTTAACCAGGTTCGTAAAGTCCCATTAACAGAGGTAATTGGATGAAAAAGTGCCGGGACCTCATTGAAATTCTCAATAATAGAGGTTTCTCACTTATCCAGGTCCCACTTAACCAGGTTTCACTGTATTAGACATGGGTCGTCACAAACACGGTTATTTCAAGTTTGTATCACAGAACGCTAAGTCACACACAATCAATCGTGTTGCTGACATGCGGACCTGCATTCTCACTTTGCGCTAAAGTCAGACTGACATAATGTTGGCATAACTTGTGCGTCTTAACGTGTCAGTCTGTGTCAATGTTAGGCTGAGGTAGCCCATATTGTAGTGTCAGTAAAATGATGTGTTTGTAGACATGGATGGCGAAGAATGGAGCGTCAGCGTCCGCGGCACAACCCCCGCGTTACCTGCGCCACACAACCCGCCCGCTATACAAGACGCGCCGAGACCTACTGAGCCACGCGCGGAACCTTCCACCAGCAACCAGGTTAGTTCCATATAAAGAACTAGCGACCCGCCCCGGTTTCGTGTGGGTTTTACGGCTTGACAAAACATCAAGAGATTTCTTTATTATATGAAGTTTAATAATAACGTAACACATTTATAAACCTTCCGGAATAAATTCTCTAAATGACGGTGAAAGCCGCAACAAAATCCGTTGCCTAATTGAGAAGAGCAACGCGGTCATACTGATAAACACGAAAAGCACTTTATTTTATAATTTACTCGCAAGCCCGCGGCCGCATACACGCGGATGTCGGTAAATATTCCACGGGAACGTACTACCGCGATTAACAGTGCCCTATGTGTTAATCTAGGATATAAACTATTTGTGAGCCAAATCCGTTCAGCCGTTTTTGCGCCAATCCGGAAATTACATCCAGACAAACAGAAGAATGACGAAAAATTGTTTGTTACTATTTTATTATAACGGGTGTAAAAATACACTTAACGAAGCCGAGAGTCACTTGTACTCCCCGTAATTTTTTTTTTTTTTTTTGTACTGGACCATACCTGGGAACCTTCTGGTTATGGAGATATTGAAAGACAAAATTCCAACTTTTACGGAGGTTTCTTTTTTACGAAAACAAGTTGTTTATGTTATAACACCAATTTAAATGCCCCACGACCCCTGTACCGTTGCATGCATCCATAAGCACATTGTTTTGCGTGCGTTACATTACACACACTACCGCAAACAGCAAATTTTCACACCAAAAATAAAAGTCGTTTCCCAGCAATTATTTTTGTGCAATGTTACGTAGTTTGATGTACAGAATGCGTAGTTGACGGCTATGTGATGGGTCTTTCAACACCCTATATGTATGTATAAGTAATATCAACTTACCCAACAGGGTATTCAAAGAAAAAGATAGTGGAACGAGCTGGACTCCGAAATTATCTAGGATTATCCCAAAATAGCATTAGATCGGGAAAAGAGAGAAGAAAGGTGTTTGTCTTACTTTGTTTGTCTTTGTCTTCTTCAAGCATAGGCTTGTATATAATGATATTTTGTTAGCGTATTGCAATCCACTTATATACATAGACCTCTACGAAGTTGAGTTCATTAGCTCTGCCATTCGCATTTGATCAAAGCCTCTAGATGAATGACTGCGCGACGTGCGGTTGTCAAACCGTACGTCGCGCAGTCCATTCATCTGGTGACCCATACATATTTTACTGTTGATACTGGTGATGATTGATAAGGAATAAAACGCTGTATTTCACTTGATACGTGTATGCAATCCACAGACATTACTAATGATAGTGAGGTGTTGCTATAACGCAATCCGAATGTAAACTGAATATGATGTCAATGAATGGAAATTAATAATAACAATTCAATTTTTATGATATGCAATGTGCGGGGTTACACTGTGTAAGGTCCAGAAGTAGTAGGCACCTTACACTTGTACAATAAGTTATAGCTCGCTCACTTGAAGTAGTTAAAGTTAGTTTAGGTGAGTTGACGGAAACCACGGATTTAGTAACACTTGAAAGTTTATTAAGTAGCCCGATTTACAAGTAAAGATTTGGATGCTAATCCGCAGCGCTCGCGCTAGTAGTAATTTGTCAACTAACTTAATAATATGTTTAACGCTAATATAAGTGAATAAAGTAAGTAGGTTGCTGCGTATGCAGTTTAATACATTGTACGTGAACCGTACACACTGTACGAGTGAGCTCATTGATTAAGATTTCTCATTCTAAATTCAACTTTGACATTTTTATTTTGTCCTCAGATTCAACTACATACACAGTCCGAGGACTCGATCCCCGTGAATGAGTCGATAATATCATTGCTACTAAAACTGCACTCGCAGCTGTCTGGCCGACTGGACTCATTCTCATTGGACGAGCCCGCTCCCGACACTCAGGAACCTATTGGTAAGTGTTCTAGAATATACACTTTTGGGTGGGAGAGTGATGCTAAGTATTCTTTAATTTTCATCAAGACGAAGAAAGTAACGTGCGATCATTTAAGCAGACTATTTACCTCTTTATAAAAGTACCCTATGTCTAGGTTATGTTAGCCATTTGTAGCTACAATTGTAATTTATGGCCGTTCTAATGCTGGCACTACATTGACGTGTATATGCGCAAATATATTGACAAAAAAGAAACACGTTTTTCAATCAATACAAGGTATATTTTGCCTTACCAGAGTATCGCGAATATTTTGATAAATTCGCCAAGGCAACTGCCAGCATAATAGTTTAATTTGTTTGTCGTCAGGTGACGGTCCATACTTCATCGGTCGCGTGCTCCGCAAGCTGGCGTCGCTGGACGCGCGCTGTGCGGCGTCGGTCGCGCACGTGAGGCACAGCCTGTGGCCGCACCAGCGGGAGCGCCAGGCGGAGCAGAGGGCACGGTGAGCATGCACTAACACTTACATCGGTCGCGCACGTGAGGCACAGCCTGTGGCCGCACCAGCGGGAGCGCCAGGCGGAGCAGAGGGCACGGTGAGCATGCACTAACAAATATCTGAAGCGCCTGCTCGAGGGGCGAGCCATGAGCTTGCGTACACCTCGGCACTCAATAGTCGGCATTTTTATGTCAAACAGCGTCAAAATAGTATGTACTTATTCGTTCAGTTTTTTTGATTCTGAATATTTTGTTTTCGATTAGGCCATATTTATTTTCTAATAAACCAACCTTCTATGCTTTTTCGGTATAAATAACTCATCGTGCTTCTCCCTTACGAAAATGCATGCAGTTTCGCGCCGCATTAATGTGATCCGTCGTTTTAGACGTACGTCCGCGACAGCTACCAATCCCTTCGACGGACGGTCCGTACCGCGGCCGTCCGTTTAACGCAGCTGACGGCCTTAAAGATCAAAATTAACTTACACTTGTCTTTTATTCCCCTAACAGAGAACGCCGTGAAAAAGAAGAACGTTCGCGCCGCGCACGCGAACGTCAACAACAACTAATGCGCGAGTTCGCTCGTCGACAACAACAGTTCATGTCGGCCATGCAGAGCTTAGACGGCACAGAGGCAGGCGCCATGGAGTGGGAGGAAGAGGAAGCCGTTGAGAGGGACTACGACTGCGTCATCTGCAACACTACCACGCCCACCACTGTCGCCGACCCTATAGGACTAGTGGTCTTGTTGCAGGTATTATATTAAATAACAGTGTCACATGCAGATCCTAGATAAATTGAATACATAAATCAAGAACTGTACGTGAATCTGGGTAAATCTATGGATGATTGATCTCTTTATTTGCTAGAATATGGGTTAATTTATTTATTAGTCTGCGGAGTTTCGCTAGCTAATTTAATTTGACCCCGTATATAGAGGTGTTTGGTAGAAGGACTGACATAAGTTTTCGAGGGATAGGGAGTGTCATTTGTTAGTACATGAAGGTATATTTTTTAGGAATTTTAAAATGTATATTTTTCGTAGCATTACATTTTAAGATACATATAACACACATAAGTAAGTCATTTTTTAAAATTATTTGTGGGTATATAAATGTGTATTGCAAATATAATACCAAAAGTGGTTACGTTTTATTATAAACAACCATAAACAAAAAAATTATAATGACATGAAAAAAATCCGTACTTAATTACCGTGACACTTAAGATATAGTTTCTATAGGTGTAAACGCATATGACTCCCTTTATCAATTTTCTGTTCTTCTATCAAACACCCTGTATAAAGTCCAATGAGTAATTCGTGATTTTAAATCCCGTGATTAAAATCATTTCGGGGTTTTAGAGGAGGTATTATGTACTCTATGTTAGTCATGCCCTCGAAGCTTGGTAAGCATAGTGTATGTCCCCGGGTGCGGCCTTGCCCCCGAGCGCCAGTACCTGCAGTGTGCCTCCCGCAGTCCACGTCGGTGCTGGGCCACCGGCGGCGCGCGGGCGGCGGCGGCGCGCGCCTGGCGCTGTCGGAGGCGGACCGCGCGCGCCTGCAGCTGCAGCGCGACGCCGCCGCCGCCGCGCACCACTACCGCCTGCACGACGACCTGCACCAGCACTTCGACCAGGTGCGCCGCAACACCTACCTATTGGATCTGTTTCATTTTCGGCATCAGCAATCCCTAAACAATTACCTGCAACTTTACGAAGCCGCCGTTTTCTAAATAAACCAACCTCTGCTGTTATAATTACTTTTTAAATACAGTAAATCTGGGTAACTTAAACCTTCAATACAACATTAGCCCAAAGTTCTATTTCCAACATTTTAATTTTGCAAACTTTTTAAACAAAATGTAGAAATATACCTTCTATATACTGTTTACAAAGTTTATTGCAAATAAACTAACCAGGCATAAGCTAAAAAAAAAGAAAGTCTCGAATAGAATTTTGGGCTAATGTTATATTGAAGGTTTAAGTTACCCAGATTGACTGTATTCGAAAACAGAAAACGATAAAACATTACCTTATAAAACTGCATTTGAATCTAAGTATCGGCTGTAAAAGTAATTTATTTATTTCACTATGTTCATTAACAACTCTGCTCAACAAAATTTTAACATAACTGACTCGTTTATTAAAAAAAATATGTTACTGCAACTATTTTATACAATAAATTTGTGCTTTAATTATTATATGTGGAGGTCGTTCAAAACCACACCGCTGTATAACATCTACGCCGTGCGATTTTTGACCCCCCCACTCGCGCGTTTCTAACGTTGACCCCGCGTGACCCCCGGTCATTTTCAACATAAAATGAAATAAAAATTGTGTAAAATAGAAATTACTACACTATCCGACAGGAGAGCAACCTTCATTCGCTGAAAATATGTGCATAAACTACTTTCTCTCTTACTGAAAAGATGCAAAAGAGCAAAGTAAACATCAAATCATTTTATCTTCTTTTGCCATTATTCATACATAAAATATATTAAAACACGATGAAATCTTGACAAAAATTACTAAAACTTGTGTTGCGACATGACATTCCTTAGTGTTGAACGTAACATCCAATTTTCTTATTTCGATTCAAAAGCTACATTCAGTCTAATCAATACTCGCAATAAAATCAAACTTGACAAAAAAAACGTGGTGGAATGACTGAATAAAAACTATTTGTCATAAATGCTGCCATACTGCAGCGTGGAATATAATTTTAAGGGTTATCAATTTCTGATTTCGATTCTGATCTCAAAATAGTTTATTTTAAACGACGAGGTTGGATTTAGAAATTAAAAATGGCAGCTATTTTCAGCGGCTATTTTTCATAGCTTTTTTATGGTTTTGGGGCGCTGATACCGAAAATAATGATAATTTATAGCAACTATTTCTAATTATAATAGTGTCGAATTAATTCTCATAGACATCAGTTTTATGCCAACAGTAAATTCGATGTGCAAAGTCCGTAAAAAGATGCATTTTTATATTTAAAATGGCAAAAACAGAACTCTTAACTTCGTCATGTCAGTCTGTCCATCCGTCCGAATGTCACACAGCCTTTTTACTCGGACACTATTTGCACTATACCGATGAATATTATAATTTAATAACGTAAACAGCAAAACATGCAGTTTAGGTCTCTTCTGTTATATAAGGTTATGCTTTTTTTAATGAGAAACCCGTGTTTTAACAATCTTCTGTTATATTATTTTAGCAGGTAGATAGTAAATATTTACATTATCAATTTAGGATGACGTGTGTCGTCATTCTGGGGTTAATCTATAACGAACGGCGTGTGCGTGCGTGTGCAGGAGTCGTGGCTGACGAGCGTGTCGGTGGGCTGGGAGGGCGGCGTGCACGTGCAGACGTGCGGGCACCACCTGCACCTGCGCTGCCTGCACGCCTACCTGCGCGCGCTGGCGGCGCCGCAGCGGCCGCACAACCTGCACGTGGAGCGCGGCGAGTTCCTGTGCCCCGTGTGCCGCCAGCTCGCCAACTGCGTG
This sequence comes from Dryobotodes eremita, assembly GCA_917490735.1. Taxonomy (NCBI): domain Eukaryota; kingdom Metazoa; phylum Arthropoda; class Insecta; order Lepidoptera; family Noctuidae; genus Dryobotodes; species Dryobotodes eremita. Next base: position 2,247,864 of record OU823254.1, on the reverse strand, counting down.
CTGCCGCTGGCGCCGCACCCGCCCGTGCCGCGCACGCTGCGGCCCAGCGCGCACATCATACACGACATGCTGGAGAAGGAGCACCCGCCGCCCGTCAGTATCCTACATTCATCATTATACACTAAACTCCACCGTATTCAGAACTCTTCTGTGTAAATAATTTTGTGTAGCGAAACATAAACTTACAGTTTTACTCTGTCACAATATAAAGATGTCCAGTATCTCAACTAAGCCGTTTTTGTGATATCAAACACGTGTCAGGGTTGTCAACCAAACTTTTTGTAAATCTGAAAAGTTTACTTACCCAGGCTTCGCCCGCGTATTTTGAACTTTTTAGTTACTGAACAGATTGCTTTCAAAATCAATTCCTGAGTATCCGCGCGTATTCCAAACTTGAACCATTTTCATTATTTCATAATGGACAAAAGCAGCTACTATATTTTTTTCTGGGCATATGCCTTTAAAAAATCTATTCTCCGATCGATCGATGTTTGCCCGTGTCACAAGTATGAATCTGTTTTTAAAATTGAGAAAATCGGCCGCCGTTTTGTTTTTTTTTTATTTCTGGGCGTATCGCTTTCAAAATCGATTTGTGAGTGTCCGCCCGTATTCCAAGTATTAATCTGTTTTTAAAATTGGGAAAAATTACCGCCATTTAGTTTATTTTTTAATTTCTGGGCCGTTTGCTTTTCATATCGATTCCTGAGTATCCATCCGCACGTATTTCAAATACGAATTTGTTTCCAAATTGAAAAAAGTGGCCGCCACTTTTTTTTAATCTAATCGTCCCAGCCGGCTTTCAAAATCGATGATGGGGCACACAGTATCCCAATTTTGATCGCTAATGATCTGCTAAAACAATAACTGGATATTTCTGTTTGCTAAACAAAATTATGTTAATAAAAATGAATCTCTTAGAAGGCGTGATGTTTGTGATCGACTTGCTAATAAGACAAAAAAAATAACTTATATCCTTTCACAGGCACCAAGTCGACTCTCGGAAGCGATGGGCAAGGCAATGGAAGACATGACAGCCACAGCGGGCGGCAAGCTCAAACAACGATACGGCTCATCACCGGCCGCCATCTTTACGTTTGTTGCGTCACTCGTCAGGACGAACCTCGAGTGTGAACTGGTGCAAAGAGGAGGCACGTTGCAGACGTGCGTCGCACCGCGGTACAAGTTACGGAATGAGTGTATAGGTATGATAGTTATTATTATATTTTCGACTAGTACTGTTTTTTTTAGATATGCTATTGTTTGTTTTCCTATAATGAAATAAAATAAAATATTCGGTGAAAGACAGGAAAGGGTTTTACTCAAGTATTGTTACGATGTTTAGTCTTGTGTTGCTTATATCTTTAGAGGGACATATATTTAATTTGTGGGGCATCTACTGTTTATTAGGCTTTGTTGCAGTTCGTATTATGATTTAATTGAGTTGTTTCCGTGGTTTTGCAATAGTAGACTAGCTTTAAATAGGTTTGATGTAAAGTTTATTAACAAAAATTGTTTTTAGTTGATTTCATTTACACTGAAACATACTGTTCAGGTCAATCATTGAACAATAATAAACATGTTAGCGTAATTGTGGTATCGCGTTTTATGCTTTGAATATATTACATAATGCCGTATCTGTATCTATTTTACTGTGTGTACATATATAATAAAATAAATTAAATATGTATAATATATTATATTTATAATATATTTATGTATTACCTAAGTAAAATAGTAGTATATCGGGAGTGACTCAATCTCATCGCATTCATCTCATTGGTTTTAATCGTTATCCAATTTGTATTACTGAAATATAGGTATCTTTTAAATTTTTAATCTTAGTTTATCTTAATCTCATCCCTACTCTGAACATATACTTTACTGTGATATAAATTAAGCTGATTGAATTACTAAATACAGTAGAAAATAAATAGTAGTTTTAAATGAATTGAGACAAAGAAGCTGAAATAAAACTTTATGTATAGACTTTATAAAGTTATATTTCCGAAGTCTTATGCATCGGAAATGAAACAGTGAACACATTGGAATAGTAACGTTTCCCCTCCGCAGTCCCCTTGCTAGTAGTGGCGGGCGCGCACTCGCGCGTGCTGAGCAGCGCGGGCGCAGGCTTCGGCGCGGCCGAGGCGTGGCGCGCGCTGGTGCCGCTGGGCGCGGACGCGGGCGGCGGCGCGGCGGCTCTTGGCGGCAGCGCGGCGCTGGCGGCGCGGCCGGCGCCCGGCGCGGTGGCGGCGCCGCGCCCCGTGCCGCTGCTGCTGCGCGACCCGCTGGCGCTGCTCATGCAGTTCCTGCTGCTGGCGCCGCCCACGCCGCCCTACCTGGACATGCGTGAGTATGACCCATCACTGTGTTTCCTATACTATTATTACAAATAAATCTAGTGATTTATAACGTTTTCTCCACAAGTCACACAAATAAAATAGAATTGTAACTAATTCAATATAATATTCATTCCAAAACTATCTGATGAAAGTGTAAACAACCAATGCTTAGATTAAATTCTCACAAAATCACTCACTAAAAGGAAATATTTGAATCACAGTTTTGCTAGAACAAACATTATGCAAACCATGGTCTACCATCATTCTATAACATCAAATAAAAAAAACGTCATTGCTTTTCCAAAACACAAAAAATAAAAAAAATCGAGGTTATCGTTACTCCCTACAACACAAACACTACAGCGCTCGCGTCTCAAAGTAAGTAGTTGCGACGCAACGCGCAACTCACGCACGAGACACAGCATTAAATTTTTCTACAAGAAATTATCCTGATCTCCATAAACGAAATAGTAAGAACAAATTTTTATCCATCTTACTAGAAAATATTAAAGTTAAAAGTTAACTTCGTTAGGTATATTATCACTAATAAATAGCTACTTTAAAACAATTTTTTATCGCTTGATATGGCTTTAGCTATGGTAAACTTTGATAGGTATTTTCTGGCTATGCACGATTGCACGACACGACGCACCGTACCGACGGCATGGCGGGATGGCTCACCTCTAATTTCTAATTTTATAATTTCGTACTAGGTGCGAACTTACGGTAGGTACTATCAGACATGGTTTTAATTATTTCCTGTATTATATTGGGATATTACAGGAACAAGACAAAAACAAAACTTACCACAAAACCGGGTTTGCTCCGTGTGCACCAAGACAACATTGAGTCCAATTTTAGTTGAGAGTACATGCGCCTAGCTTCCGCCAGATTGTCACGAGCAATTGCGTAAAAACGCACCATATCCAACCACTCCACATTCGAATAGTTGAACTAATTTTCACAAAAAATGCGCGATGCGTGCCTGTGACATAAATACATCGGATACATACAGGTCGCTCGCTCGAAAGATTTCGGTAGACTGGCTACCGCCCGGGCGGCTTGAGCGGCCCGCGGCATTCAACAATAAAAATGGGCGGAGCGGTACTTCGCGTGATTGCATGTCATTGGCTAATGATTTTTTTGCATTTCGGCCCGCATTGGCCGGACATCCTTGTAGACCACGTGGTCCCCTCAACACTCTTTTGAATGCCATATCGCAACCGCGTTGAGTACTTTGATGTTACGGTTGATGTTTGAACACGTTTGAGCAACATAAGACTAATTTAAGAACGCCTTGTTTAGTTTGTTTTAATAACATATTTGATGCTATAGAATGGTAGTAGACCATGGTCTGAACAACGTTTGTTCTAGCAAAACTGTGATTCAAATTATATTTGTTTGAATAACATTGTAATAGAAAATCTTTCAACGAAAATTGAGAATATAAAATAAAATAAAATAATTTATTATGGTCATTTAAAATAAGAATTTCGGGTTTAAATAATCAATTCAATGCACTGAATTTTTAAGCCGCACTACAAATTGGCAGCCACATGTACTTTTTCTGCTCCATTTGTTTACATATTCATCAGATATTTTTGGAACAGACCAAATCATACACAAAGCACAGCACCCGAGTGTTTCGGTTCATCCAGTTTTAAAAAGTATGAATACCAGAGAAAACGTTCTATAACTCCACGTGTCAACTTAACGACCACAGACCTAAGCTCAATAAAACCAGACGAGCGTAATATCCAGCATTACTAACATTTTGCTAATTTTACTCTAATCTAGACCCTGCAGACCTTAAAAACTTACCATTAAATAGCTATATTTTTACTCAACAATCACCTGAATTTTTTATCACGAAAAAAGCTTTAACTCTTAACATTTCTACTTTTTCGTTACCCACAGAGGAATTCACCTGCATAGTCCGCGCCCTTTACGCTCTCAGCTACTACCAAGTGGTTTGCCAGTTCATAGCAAATGGCAGCGCAGAAGGCCGGGCCGCATTAGCAGGTGCGGCCCGGCCCGGCGAGCCCGCAGGCCTGAGAGCGGCCGCCAAGCTTATGTTAGGAGCCTTGGCTGGGTCGGACCTGTTTACTGAGGATGGGCCGCCAGCACCAGGAGAGCATAAAGTGCCGGATCTTGCTAATATGGAGAAAGAGGTATGTGGCGTTATAAGTTTTTGTTAGTGATGGGTTTTTTTTGTCTAATTCAAATAATTTATTTTAGATAAAAAAGGCACTTTTGAACAAGAAAATTTGTTTCTAGTACCCCGTGCTATAAGGTAGTTTCGTATGGAGAAGAATGAGGAAGAAACTATTTAACTCACAATATTTTGTACAGTATTTCGACTATCAGGCTTTTTGAAATAGCAAACCCCTTTTGAAAAACTTTAGTAAAATATTGTTTCAATTAAGTTAGTCCCTATTCTTATTAATCCCTTTTACTTCTTTCTTGTACTGTACGCTACCCAATGACATATCACTGAAGTTTATTGATTTGATTGTTTATTTTATGATGTACAATAATGATCGTTTCTTTAATGTTAATGTTTATAATTTCGCATGCCTTAAGTAGTAGGACATATTGAACTGCGCATTCAATCAACATCTTGCAATGTATTATATGTACCGTGTTAAGCAATAAATATTTGATTTTAGTTTGAAAAATAGGTAAGTACCACAAATTCTCATCGTTACGCAAAACATAAACTCTTCGATTTTTTCCAACAATACCCTGTTTTTCCACAGTAACAAGAACTTCCCTGTTTTTCCACAGTTACAAGAACTGCTGCTCCCATTCCTGCGAATCGCGGCCCTCTTGCGTCACCACCTCTATGGCGCTGAACTGCCAGAGGTAGCCACTCCTCGCCAGGAGTTCGTGCGCCTGGCGTACTACCTGGAGCTGGTCACGGACGGCATGGAGTGGTCCGAGTGGTCGGCTGGCCGAGCCTTACCGCCCGACTCCGCAGTCGCGGCCAGGGCCTGGGCCAGGCAGCTGGGCGGGGCCGCCGCTAGAGGACAACTAGCTGTGAGTTTAAATATCTTCATTTGTCTAGCCTTCTCCCATATTTGTTGAGGTTGGCTTTCAGTCTGATCGAATGTAGTTGAATGCCAGTATTTTATATCAAACGATTCTTTATTTGGAGTCGATATCTTCAAAATCCAGTAATTGGGTAGTACGATATCTTTTGTTAAGACTGGTTGTTAGATTTTTGGGCTTCTGACTACCCGTAACGACTGTCAAATATCTATGAATGACAGCCGGGAACGACTATTCAAAGTGTTTTCCAAAACACGGAGAGATGTGGTGTTCAGAAATTCACTCTGGGTAGTTAGTTGTGATAAGGAAGAAATACTAAATGAGGCGAATCACACACTGATGCGATGCACGTCGTGTCGCCGCCTTGTTCTCGCGAAGTAGGGTGTCGCCGCCCGGTTGTCGCGGAGCAGCGTGTTGCTGTCCGGTTCTCGCGGAGCAGGGTGTCGCCGCCCGGTTCTCTCGGAGCGGGGCGTCGCCTCAGCCGATAGCCGCATTACAGTACTTCCCCCCGCAGGTGCGGCGCCTGCTGCGCTCGATGGCGGTGGAGTGGTGCCAGCCGGGCCTGCTGGCGCTGCCGCGCGACTACGACCGCCTGTTCACGTACTACCACGAGCGCGTGTGCCTGCAGTGCGGCGCCGTGCCCAAGGAGGCCAGCGTGTGCCTGCTGTGCGGCACGCTGGTGTGCCTCAAGCAGCCGTGCTGCCGCCAGCACCAGGTGGCCGAGGCCGTGCAGGTACGGGAACTTTCTCAATACACCGCGAGGCCGTCCGCCTCGAGCAATCGGCCGCGAGGAAGCCAGCGCGGACGGAGCTTCCATCACCCATCATACTAATCCGCACACAGACGTCGACATAATGGTATCTAACCATGACCTCCCATATTAACAGTGAATTTAAAGGTCGCGGAAAGCTAGATGGTCGCAGCAAATAGACTACAAGCTTCAGATTTTCAGAGATAAGACCGAGTAGTATGGGAATTTTACTTTAATAAAATACCCCGGTTGTGACCATCAGCAGACCTGGGGCCTATTTAATAAAACCGACAGCCGACAATCTGACGATTTTACAAGTTTCTTTCAAGTTTCTCAATTTTCTGCTTTATTAAACAGCATGTGACAATTATAAAAAATTACAAATATTATTATCGCATTGTCAGTTGTATTAAATAAGGCGCAGTTCCAAAACCCCCTTGTACAAGGACATTTAGGACACATTCATCACATAATGTTTTTCACTTCAATATTCCGAGCTCCCTTTGAGTATTGCGGCTCAGTAACAAGTGGCGTCGTGTGTAGCACGCGATGGAGTGCGGCGGCGGCACGGGCATCTTCCTGGTGGTGACGTCCACGTACATCATCGTGATCCGCGGCCGTCGCGCCTGCCTGTGGGGCTCGCTGTACCTGGACGACTACGACGAGGAGGACCGCGACCTCAAGTGAGTTACATACACACCTACTTTATTCAAATATTCGGTGCTTAGCTTATGAGTGACTGAAAACATATCATAACAGCTTAGCTGTATTATACCCAATTTTGCCAGATAAGCTCCAAGGAAGTCAAAAAAAAATGATATTAAATAACTGGCCTGCCATCTAACAAGTTTGATGTATTTCTAACTTTCTAGTTTATTTACCAAAAATTAAAGACAATGATTGCTACATTCATTCAATAAAGTTACTATAATTAGAATTTCTTCCACGATTTTCTCTACTGCTAATGCTTCTTTTTTTCTTACAAACCTTTTCCTCTACAGACGCGGCAAACCCCTCTACCTAAGCCAAGATCGCCTGGAATTACTCCAAGCTCAGTGGCTAGCGCACCGGTTCGACCACACGAAGCGCACGTGGGTGTGGCACCGCGACTCGCTCTGAAACGTGTTGCCCACTCCACCGCCCTACCGCGCCTGACGCACTCGCGCGACACCACCGAGCGCTCCGTGCGACATATGTAGCCAGCGAGGTAGAACTATGTAGGGTAGAATGCTGCAAGGATATGTACGCGCCTGAATAACATTGACAAGTGGGCGTTGTTGGTAAACATTTGTGAAATTGTATTGACAAAACAAGATGGCGACGTTAGTTCCGATTTTGGCCACGCGCCGCAATAACCTTGTAGCGTCGTAGTGATGCGGATAGCAAGTAAACTAGGGCTGGTATGATGTGCTTCATACAGTGGTTCGGTTAAGATGTGGAAAAAACTTGGACTGTAAAACGATCTCAAACGTCAGGTGACTCTGAGTTACAATTGTTTACCCCAAAAGGGGTACTAAATGTCGCTGGTCTACTGTATGGAGTTAGATATAAGAAAGGTAGATGTGTGTTGGTGTGGATCGGAAATATTTGGACATTGTATCAACTAGGTCCACAGGCCACCGGGGCTACATAAAACCTCTACGAAATCTTACACTACGTTATTTGCCAACTTAGTGGAGGTAATTTTACTCTCTGGCTACGAAAATAAATAAAATCTAAGTCATCTAAATCATTCAAGTTGAATTTAGCTGATTTTTATTATTCTATATTTTAATCGTATTTATTTGGTTTGGTTAGGTCGCAGTATTAGAGCCACTTTCGAGAAAATCTCGATTGTAAGCAGTCGAATAATAACTAGATAAAACACGACTGTGTACAGGATCTGTCGGTCCTACCTGTTAGAGTCGTAGAAAACTTACCTTGAGTTGTTGCCAAAAGACATTCACTAAATTGTCTGTTAGCCCAAATATATCAATATCGCAGTTTCTTTATATTACTGAACAACCAACTTATCAGATTGGTAAGCCAACGTCAAGCAAGAAGACCATGTTAGTAAAAAGTTCAGTTTTAAATATTAAAATAATCACAAATGTAACGTATTAGATAACAAAATTATATTGTTGCGTCAATTGAGCCTTACTTTAACACCAATAGCTGTCGTATTAACAGATTTTAATAGTTATTTACAAATTGTATTTAATATCATGTATATCTCTGTTTAATATACAAGTTCAATAAAAGTAATATTATGAATTTCCGATTCGCCGTTAGAACGCGTATTTTAAACGGTACAATATGAAATAACAAAGTATAACATTTTGCCTCGTACAATCATTTAGTGTCTTACATTGTATCCAAATATTTATGAATAAATAGTGCAGTAGTTAGAAAAATATTTGCAGCCACATATATTTTCATATTAGAAGTTATTAGCTTTCCGCTAACCCGTGTTTAGGCGCTAGAGTATATCCCATAGGAATATTTAACCCGACATAAATTAATGAATAGGTCGTGGATTAGGCTTGCATGGATAGTGAAAAGTTTAGTCATTTCATTTAGAAATATTTTTTGTTTAGTGTTTTTATTATTTATAACTTTAACTATTAAAGTTCTAATGATGTATCTTGTAACAGCGAAATTAGAATTGTTTACACATCTGATATGCGCTCATTGAATTATATGAAACAACGAGAAACAAACATGCTAATTACTTAGGATATTTTGTGCATCTCCAACTTTGTCGCTTGAGTTTTTGTTATCGACAAGATTACATACAAATCACGCCAGATTTAATCCTTAATACAATCACCCCAATAAACTTTCATGATTTTCAAATTCACAGGACTTTCTACGTATTGCCTAATCATATCCTCATCACAATAGGCTTCATTCAGCCATTAGTATGAATTATACTACATAAATTTATCCTCACGTTAAACTAAGCAATAACTAGTTGGTAACGAATATAACATTCTACAGAGTTATATTACTTGCTCCATTATCAAATTGTTGTATTTATAAAAATATAAAATATATATTTACATACGGTCATTGTAATTCCGTGATGATTTGAGTACTCGCAAATGTAATGTATCGAAGTATGCCTTATCAGAATTTTAACAGTTATTTACATAATGTACAACAGAAACATAAGTGCAGTACATATTATTATATTAAAATTATTACTTGTTTGACTATTGTAATGTGTTACTTATAGAAGTAAATTTTATCTAGTGTTTTATCTGTGCATTAATATTTAGGAGTGTGGCCAGAGAATGTACAAAATGAAAATGAAATGCCAACAACAATAATTTATTGGAATTCATCAGATAATTTTATGCTAACGTCCTTCTAGTACACGTTATCTAGTTACTCAATCGTACGATGCGTTCAAACAAAATGCTCAGTACACCAGTCGAGTGAAGTAATATCCTGAACGTGTTGATAAATTGCGAACTAACGTAGAATTCCTTCAAAAACGGCAGTCAAACTATCGCACTGTTCCCTGGCCACCCTCTAAGTAAGAAAATTTGTTGGAATATAAGGTCTATTTAAAATTTTATACTGTGTCTAATGTTTGATCAAACTCAACCCGGTGACATGTTATACTTGATACAAACAATAACATAATGACTTCATTTTAATGAACTTAGCGCACCGCTAAACTTGTAAATTCTAATATTTTACAGCCCAAATGTTTGGTCAAACATTTGAAATATGTTGCCAAGAATGTCGTGAAATTAATTGTCTTGTTTACGACTCGATCGTTACTAAGCGAGAGATGAAATTACATGGCTTTTCCTATTCAATATATCCAGAGCATACAGCTTGAAGGAAGAAACAGTATGAAATAATGAATGGTTGACGTAAACAAGACAAAATGTAGAACATTGTAAATATAACCTTCGAGTTCATTAGGGATGTCCAATGGGTGTTGTTAGGGCTGTGAATACGTATATTTTACATTTTACTCGCTCCTCTGTTGACACAGTTGACGAATCACTTTAGATTTTAAAGACGATTAAATTATTACCTTTTTTTTTTCATATTTTTATATAGGATTATACTGAGTACGATATTAGTGAGTAGCCGCTTGCGGACTTTCCATACCTAATAACGATTTTAAACTGTACTTCTCCAACTTTCTTCCAGAAATATGAAAGCAATAATTATTAGAAAATAGATAGGTGTATTCTGAGTAAGTTATCATACATTTTGAAACCAGTGCACTGCAAGGCTTACGAGGTCTCACAGTTGACGAAAAGCTTTCGTTTGCTTGAACATTACTCCGACAATAACACACGGTATACAATATTCAATCGATGTATCATTATTGAGGTATGGTGCTTGGATCTATCGTTTTATCTCTCGTGTGCAATTTGGATGCTTTTATTTCCTTGTATATTATTTTCTAAGTCCTCAAAAGTACATTTTTCTGTTTTATAAAATTAGTGTTTGTATCTAGTTTTAGTGTTAACTAAATTGTAGTTTTTATTATTAAGCTATTATCATTTAAAATTTTGTAATCACAACGAATTGATTCAGTAATGAAAATTACGAAGTGGTAGAGACGTTCAAAATTAGTAGATGTTTGAGATGTCAATATTTACAATGATATTTACTGTTTAGAATTTCAATATGTTTGTCACGTGAATGCGACAGCTAGCGAAACCGAAAAGTAGTTTGTCGACAGGTGTGACGTCTAAAAATATACTATAATTATATTTTTTTGTTATTCATAATCCCTTTGCTACCATATTTACTGCTCATATTATATTCCGTATACAACAATAGCTGTGACGAGTATTGGTTGACTCCTCGTTCAGAGCCCGCACCGCTCCAGATAATATTGTTAAACTTGTGTATGTATATTGTTCTTGTATATATTCAATAATTAAAGTTGTTGATATTTCTATTGTTGTTTCAATTCCATAGTTCCTGCTTTAACACAGGCATTTACCATGTTACAAAGTAGTGATTGTGAGATAGTATTGAATCAAGAGAAACTAGAATTCATCGATAAAACTGTTTTCCTGGGGATCACGGTCGAAACTGCTTCAATGGGGTCCTCATTTAACATCTCTTGCAGGACTGCTAAGTTCAGCAGCATATGCTGTCAGAAAAATCCGTAAATTTACTGATGTAGGTATCGGGAGGCTAGTATTATAGTTACTTTTATAGTACTTATCATGTCTTACAGTGTTTAACTTTGACATTGATTCTATTTTTATTCTGCAGAAAAGAGGCATCAGAGCCATAATTTCTCTAAAGGAACTGTCAAAGGATATTAACATCATGACGGTACCTTATCAATCAATATATCTATGAAAACATCATGTACGTAAGAAAAAAATCACATATTTTTAATAAAAGAGCTGACACATAATTATAGTACTAGAAATAGGGACCTATTAATTAGTTCAACAGGTTTCAGACTGACTAAAGTATAGTCATCTTTCATGGGGTACTTAAAATGTTACAATAAATTTCCTCCCCACATACTTCAACTGAATGAAACAATATTCAAATCTTGTATAAAACGCACACTATGCAGGAACGTTGAAACGTTGTGGAAACGTTGGGGGATTACATCGCTGATAAAAATGCCTGGCTCAATTAGTAATGTGGAGCAGGACTAGCGAAGTACCCCAAGTCATTGATTATCACTTGAAAATACTGTTGGAGCTGCTGAAGATTGTAAGACTATCTTTGCATTGTATAATCTCTTTCGTATCATAAGTGTGAGTACTATAAATGTACGTACGGTGTAACTAATTTTTTTGTTACTATTTTATAATCTAAGTCTCTTGACACGAGAGGAGTTGCCCGTTCTTCTCCATAGGGTACCTACTACGCTTTGGAATGGGCAACTAGCTTCATACATATTTCTCACTGACCGACCCCTTGACAATTCAGAAGTGCCTGTAAATGGTTTAATTGAAATAAATGCTTTGACTTTAAGAAAAGCGTGGTGATTTCACGCAACAGGTGCCTCGAATTAAACACGAAAAAGGAAATACGGGTGCAAACAAATAAAAGAAACAAATTCTGTTAAAAGTTTATAATATTGTACATCAACTATGATTTGTTTAGAGGTAGAACATCCTACTCTTAAATTAACGGCTAACGTGATTACAATAAAATAGTTAATTTTCCATATGCCGCGTTAATATCATTTATAGGCGGAGTGAGTAACCGAAATAACGTAAAATACTTCAATGTAAGCGGGTGCAGTCCCGACACTGATAATATGTTCTTGGCTGACATTCAATCTGATATCAAAACTACGGAGCTGCTCGCAATTTGCATTATAGAAACTTTTCTTATTAAAAGCCGCGTATTCATTGAAAACAAAGTTGAGAAACAGTTGCGCAGTGGGGAACAAAGTTGACAAACATTGTCGCCCACAACATGAAAGGTTGCTGGCAATGTCGCGCAACTTTGTTTCCCAATGAATACGGGGCTTTTTACACATATTTATGCCTTCAACATCGGCCGTTATCATATTTGTAAACGATGTTTGTCAATCTTGCACCAGCTATAAGTTATTTTAAAATTAATGGTGTTAATCAATATAAAAAGTATAATTACAATAGTTGCTTCAAATGTATCGTTTAACTTACACTTACGTACATACAACATTGCAAATCAACTATCTGTATTTGAACCTTTATACATATACTTACTATTTGCGACGAAACATTTGAAGGATCTATATTAAATAAAAAAATATTACAAAGTACGTCATTTTGTCATTTTCGAAAAATAAAACTTTTTTTCTTTTTTATCACAGAAAACAATAAATACTATCAAACAATATAAGATGGCAACTAATGGCAAATAAATCTATGCACCTCTATGTGAATGTTACGATTATTATGTAGGTATTACAAATTATGCATTTCAAAAAATAAAACTTTACAAATGTTATTGTGAAAGTGTCCTAAGTATGTAAAAGTAAATTGTTCAAATGTACTCCTGCGTGATATTATAAGGCCTCTGACGAACGAGATAGTTCTCGTTGTAAGACTGAAATACAACTATGATTTACCTACTTATTGTACAATGTATTCTACTGAATTCAAATCCATAAATAAAATAACAAAAGGACACTTTCTGAATAACATGCGTTATACTTCTACTCGGGGACACATTACATACTGGTGAATTCCACACAGATTTTTTTATAAGCGTATAGGGAAATGTACCGGAATATAAGGTAATGATAGACAACAAAATATTAGGACTGTCATTAGCTATTTTATACGACAAATATAGAAAGTTTCAGAAAAGCGATTATTCAGACGTTTTATGCATTATGTCCTGGAGTAGAGCTATTAGTTCGTAATTATTAGTCTCAACACTGTCAAGGAAATCTAACTACTAAAAGTACAATGCTCTTTATGATAAAAATAATAAAGTACATAAAAAAAGATTCCATTGACAGTCATGTCTGAAATACGGCCGGTCTCGCTACTCGCTCCTAAGCTTTAAAAATAAAAACTAAACTAAAACTCATATAATATCTAAATAAATATAATGCAAGTAGCGAAACCACTGATAAACACTGTAATCGTTTAATATAGTTTAGCAAAAATACACAAAAAATTATAACATTCTATTTATAATACACGGTGATGGCAAAGGAATGTTTAACCAATGTTACACAATGTTTTTTGTAAAGGAATCTAACTGAATTTATCATCTAAAGGTTTAACATTGACCACAATGACAATGAATCATACTCGGTGCGACCGCAATCATAGTTTATTGCAGAAAATAAAACAACAACGAAGTAATTGCATGGGAAGAAACTTTTCTGATATAAATTATTGACTTACTTTAAAAGCAAACGAAGGCTAAGCCTCTCTCGACATCAGCACAATAAATACAACTCATCGTACCAAAGTGTACAGTCACGAGCACTAATATGTCAACACTTGGCAACTTTCAATAGCGATTTTTTTGTGAAATTATGAATGCAACGTTGAAATACGACATATTACATAAACCTATAGGTTCGAAGATATACTATTTTCGTAACAACATAACATTTAATTCAAAAATTAAGGAGAAAATCGCTTTTGAATTTTGTAAAGTGTATACATATTTATGCTCGTGACTGTACTTGTCCATCGCATCCAGCACTATGATTGCGGCCCGCCACATCACTGACCCACACAGATACATAATGCTCACATATTTTCCATATACCAAAGCTTCAATATAAACGAACAACTCACTAAAAATCTACAAATATGTGAGCACTTACATATAAAAATTCGTGGCTCTAGCACTATCAATATAAACGGGTAAAAATGTTACAATACATAACATCCCAAGTGTTTCAGTTAATATTAAAATAATTACTACTATATACACATACTAATGTTACTCGTGTATGTAGGTACAACTTCTAAAAAACTTTTTTGAACACATTTTTCAATAAGATATGGGACAGTTTTTATTTTCTTTTTTTATTATAACTCTAAGTGTTCAATGCCATCCTTCAACCCACGCTATTATGTATGGCACAAAAATACGTATTTGCACCTTAAAAATAAACTAGAAATTATCGTTAAAATTTAGGCAAGCGGAACCTAACTGCGCGAACTTTTGGGTACCTTTTGTTATAAAACTATTTATAACATTTCTTAACAATTCATAACGTTTTTCTTAATATAATTATTAAGTAACCCCACTTACTAAATATATATTAATTTATATATTAAATTATGTACTTTAATGTCGACTCTCATGAGATAAAATATGACAACCGGCAACCTTTTACATAAAAGTTACCTGAAGTGATATTGATCTCTCAAGTAGTTTTACAACAAAGAGTGCCCCAGTATGCACTATAACATAAGTATTATCAATAGGCCGATATACGATTTCCTAAAAAGCAATATTTACGTATATAAGTGTGACTTCATATTAAATACATTAAAAGTTACATACTTTATATTTAAATTATAAATTCGTACAGACTAACTCATATTTATTTTTATGTTATAACTAAACGTAACTAATATTACATTATGCACAGTTAAAATTATAAAATATTAGCACACTATAATAATATTATATATTTTTAATTATAATAATATATTATACTGGTCATTCTGAGATCTGTTCGTCACCACTCTGGCTCCAATACTGTCATATTTTTATTACATCGTTCGTTTGTATTAAATATGCTACCTTCGGGATTATAGGTGTCGTGAAACTTAGCTAACCAAGGTAATCATAGTCCCCCAGATTTATAAACGTTGCTTGAAATAAAGATACGTTTAAACGTCAACAACTTTTATAAATAAGTGGGTAAATGTTTGATCAATTATTTGAAATATATGGCGACCTAGCTAATAACTAATGAAGCTATACATATTTTAAGGTTTTAAAATTTACATAAAGAAAGTGTTCAGGCAGTAGTATCACGGAAGGATTAGCAGCAGCCAAAAGAGTAGAGTATGGCCTGCTGCTTATCCTACGGATATCTACTGAAATAGCATCAAAATTTTGCATTATTTTTCTATATTATAAAAAACGGTTGGCGAGATCTGGGGCTGACATTTACCAGACGTAGTTTTGAATCGATCGAATCGAATTTACTCAACTCGATACCTAATTGTATCGAATTTATGCCGATTACACTACAGCAAATCCGGTTTTATCGATTCAGAACTCGAAACGGTTCAGATGGGGTTTATAGAAAGTAGCATATTCAATGTTCCTGCTGTACATCAAGCCAACCATAACGCGTGCACCATGGTCCATGGAATCCGTCACGTAACGCTATACAACGCTTACACAACAATACAACAAAGTTCCTCGCCTAAGGTAACTACGCCTACTCTATATAATCGTAATTCGACAGATATGTTGGTGATCTGATAATATTCTCTGTAATCAGTTTGTGGTATAAAACTTTCAATATACTTACGTATATTATTTACGTGTTTATTTAGGGTATATTAAATTTTTCGACGTGGCAACGACGGAGATTGCGGGGCTATTTCTTTTTGTATATTATTAATGTTGCCAGTTTCGATACTTGGAGTTGTTGAGTGTATTATTTGATGATTGGGCGTTAATTTTAGTTTGTATAAACTTGTGGTTGTACAAAAAGTGTAAAACTGTTGGAAAGTATTTGGGTGACTCCCATACTACTAACACATTCGTTTCTCATTTCCTTTTGGATATCGCGCCCTCTTCCCTTCTCCGTCTATTACCACAGTCAAGTATATAAACTTCAAAACGTGTCAAAAATGGCAAGCTTCATTCGAACACATGTTCTATTCCCTAGCTATGTACTTCAAGCTAACTTTTGAATCCAAACAAACAAAATGTATTCTGATCAAGTTTCAAGAACAATTAATTTTATATAAGGATTACAATAATGAATTAAGATACATATTAGTATTTAACATATCTTTCAAACTTGATCAAAACTTTTGCGTACAATCCATAACTTCTAACCTCGCTTACGTTAATATTTTGCTCTTAAACTACGTCAAGTTTCATTAAGTATACTCGAACGCAACGTCAGGACTGGACGTTTTAGAATCTAGAAATAGAGTGAGGAAAACAATTGACATGGAAATAAACAGTGATATGAAGGGTCAACCAAACGTGTGGGACCGAGAGTCAGACGGTCAGTGTGTGTGGGTGCGCGAGCTCGGATGTTATAAAATCTCGGAGTGCCAGTAGGGCAGCGCGGCGTAGCCCGGCGTGCTGGGCGTGGGCGGCGCGGCCGGCGCGGGCGGCGAGCTGGGCGCGCCCGGCGCCGCCCACGCCGGGCAGTCGCAGTCGTACGAGCGCACCACGAAGTTGCCGTAGTCGTCCGTCAGCGAGCTGTGGCGCAGGAAGCCGCACACGTGGCGCCGCCCGCCGTCGCACCACGAGCGCTCTGCGGAGGCACAACCGGTACAAGTACCCCGCGTCGACACAATGCCAGCAATAATACCACAACTGTAAATTACTGACGATAAATGCTTTAAAAAATATGTTTAGACCCCATGAAATCTTTTGATGGTCTACAACTTCTTAACATACCTCTCCTCAATATTCAGTACTTTTACAATAGACTTCTGGATTAGGCTAGTTGTCAGTGACAAAAAACCGTATGAATTTAGTAATATAGAATGGTCGTGAGCTCAAAATAACAAAAATCAACTTTAATTTTTTTTTTGTATTTTTGAGAAATAATGACGTAAACATAACGCCATTGGTCACGTGACATTGAACGCGAATCAGAGCGCGACACGTCAATTCTCTCTGACGACTGTATTTCAAATTGCTTTATGCGTTCGACATAAAGATTCATAGACGTATGAAAGAAATGGTCACGCAAGGAACAATACTGATTGATAGTGTGTCCCTCTCACTCAATGCGGCACTGTTCATTATTCTTCTACTAAATTAGTAGTAAGATTTAGTTCTATTTTGTGTAGGCACATACAAAATTAGGAAATGGAAATCGTCTACCCACGAACGGTCAAAGTAAACATTAGCACAAATAATTATTTGTCTGCTATGAATAATCCATACTAATATTATAAATCGAAGGTAACTCTGTCTGTTTGTTGCGTTTTCACGACTAAACCACTTAACAGATTTCGATAAAATTTGGCAAGGAGATATGGCATCTTGGGGAAGGACATAGGCTTCTTTTTGTCCAGGTAGCACGTTCCTGTAGGATATTTGCCGACGTCCACGCGGGCGAAGCCGCGAGCAGAAGCTAGTATAATATAATTAAGACAATGGATTGTGTGCGTGTAACACTATTTAAAAAAAACTCGCAATTTGACAGAATGAAAGTATTGAAGTTAGGTACTCGACCTTCCACGCGCGCCTCAAAGAGATGGCAGCACCATTGACGGGGTCCGATAGGGCCGATGCCTGCCGGGGTCGCGGATTGTTCGAAAGAGTTACCGTGGCCCTGGCGCACAGGCAACTGAAGCAACACTGGTGGGTTTTAGTCAGTAAGAGTCTGACACGCCCTTCCGCTCCGCCCAGAGCGGGAGAGGTCATTTGATGACTTCCCCCCAAAAAAATGTATTCGACATTATGTGCCATGACAGCACGCCCCATTTGGACAATCATAATTAAAATATGTTATAAAAACAGGACAAGTGCGAGTTGAACTCACGTAGAGAGGGTTCCGTACGATAAATATGTTATCCACCAAAAACAATTAATATAAAGTAGGTTGCCAAGACTTGCATAACGCTTTCACTATTAAAAAGTTATCAGATCTAATGTAGAGTCACGCCCCTAGCTCTAGAAGGCTTAACTTTACATCTTGGTCGAAATGTACGGCTTATGTAAGTCTTGGCAACCTACTTTACATGAAATGTTTATGGTGGAATTTCATATCTTTTTGTAAGGTGCTCTATTTATTTTATTTTAGCGGAGATATTGAACCGATATTACACAGACATGTTAAAATCATAACCCTTAGTTCTAGCATAGTCGGGTAAGAAAGGTATTCCTTGCACGCCAGCAGTTACTTTCTTCATAGCCAACAAAAAAAGAGTTTATTTTTAGTTGTTTATATACCTACATGCTAATTTAGCTTTCATAACAAATGGAAGTAGGTATACCGATTATCCGTAAGAAATACAAAATTGCACCTCCCTTAAAGGAGCTTAGAGCGTGAAAGTTAGAAATATCTTATTTTTTTGTTGTCTGTGTGCAAATCCTACCCTGAATACCAAATTTCAGCTCTCTAGGACTTTAGGAAGTAATCAAAGGTTTTATTTTATAAGCAGATCTGCACCCCCATTTCAAGGGTTGGAGGATAAAAGTTACAATTTTTTTTTTTTTTTGTTGTTTTGTGTAAATCCTAGCCTGCATACAAAATTTTAGGTTTCTAGAACTTCGGGAAGTGCCCTAGAGGTTTTGATGAGCGAGTGAGTCAGTGACGAAATCGACGTATTTTAGGTATCAATAAAATCCGAACTAGACACATGAAACTTAGTGTGTTTTATAAGCTTGCTAACTACATTTTATCCTGAGAATTTGAGCTCTCTAACATAATCCAGACCAAAGCTATGAGAGTATGAAAATACGACGAAATGCTTCGAGAAAAGGTAGGTGGTAATGCCCCTGCTTTTTTGTTTTTGGCCCGTATTGGCGGGGGTACTACCGTGCTCCCAGATCCCAAGAACAAACTTGACATTGTAGTTGTAAAACATGTTCAATACATTCCAACTGCAATTGTAAGTTTTTACGCTCAATATTGAAACATTTACCATGTTATTTTAAGACCCTAGACTTCTTATAGGTTGTTCTGTAATCTGTAAGTAAAGAACTAATTTCTGTACGTTTTTCTAAATTGTAGGATCCGTAGTTTTGGACATAAGGGGGGGGGGGGCGGATAGTCAATTTTGCTAGATTACACCCAAAGACCCCATGTCCTAAGTGTCACGGTAATTGATATATGATTTAATACGTTTTTTCTTTAAATTACCTGAAAACTCGCCTTTAAATCATCATTACTAAATTGTTTTTGGTTGTAATAGCACGAAATAACTTTTATTATATTCTGCAGTGTATTCTTATTTTTAATAATTAATTATTTGCTGCAATAGGTCTGAAAACAAAATGTGCTCTCAGTCTTAAAAAATGGCAGCTTATAAATTCATAAAAAAAAAAACTAAGATCTATTTTGAGTTTAGCTTTATTTTAAAAAGATCTCAACCCAAAAACTGTGTCGGTCCATGCGCCAAACACCCTATATTTGAGACCCTCACAATAAGCCTAAGCTAAGTTCATTTCATAAGTCACACGGTATAGTCTGTAAAACTATGGTTTTTAATTTTGTAGTTTGCCCCCAAGAGTGACCGCCATATTCAAAATTAATATATTTACGTTACGCGTCCATGTTTGGGTCACTGAAATTCATGTGTACCAAATTTAAATTTAATCAGTCTAGTAGATTCGGGGCAAATTGGCTGTGACAGACGGACAGACAGACACACGAGTGATCCTATAAGGGTACCGTTTTTTCTTTAGGACGTACGGAACCCTAAAAATTTAAAATTCGTTCTGTTAATGTCAATATTTCGCTGAAATATTCATATTTTCAGGTAAATAAACCACAAGAAACGTTACTAATTGGTTTCTCAAAAACTATCAACTAGCCTATTTCAGAAAAACTTGGCTTAAGCAACTTACAACCTTCAACAACCCCAATTCAAATCCCTATAATATTGTTTCATGATCGCCTTTTACGGAACCAGCGATGATATGCCAACAAGTCGCCTTGAATAAAATAAAATACATTCATAATGTTGCATTTATACTCACCGCTGCTGATATCGACGTCCGTCATTAACTCCTCGTTCATGAGCGCTGACAATGCGTCATCTGTGTGCTTTGAATCTGCAAACAAAACAATAGGAGATCATTTGAAAGGATTATTTGGCATTAGAAAAAGCGAAATATCGTCGTTTTTCTACCGGACTGTACCATATTTTCAAAATCTATGAATGCTGCTGGAGATAACTGTACAAGTTTAATTGAACTAATCTTCTGCTCTATCTGAAATTACCAGCCTGTACAAATAATTTCTGCAGAATATTCTGATCTGCATACTACTTTCGCAAATGGATTTTGTCAATCAAACGGACGACCTCGTCGTGCGTGAATCATATGAATCAACCAGCTCAAGCCAGCTGGTTTAAGATTGGTGCCGTTTACGAAAACAACTCAACAGTACCTGGTTCCTCTTTGACAACGATTTCTTCTTTAATAGCCCCCGGCACAGTGGGCGAGGTGGGCGTGGTGGGCGTGGCGGGCGGCGTGGGCGCGGCGTCTGCGCACGACGCGGCCGCGCCGCCCGCCTCGCCGCTGCTGTTCGAACTGCACTCCGGACTGTATGGTGCCATCTGGAGACGAAATACAAAGTTTTATGAATTAGTTTCAATTTTCTGCTTAGCCTAAAGAAATAAATGCGCAAGAGTCGGTTCGTATTGCATATTGATCTTTTCTGAAAAATATGAGTGATGATGTGTGTGTGTGTGTGATAAGTGTGCGTGTGTAAGTAGAGATAGTTAAATAAGTACACAACTGCAGTAGGTTACCCAGCAGCCCAGTAATGACAGAAAAAAGCAAAAAAAAAAATTGTGTGGCAAAACCTTCTTGACCTTTACTATAAAGTTACTTGGTGATACCGATTTTATTCTTTGGGCTGTCGGGCTGCTTACTGTTGGTACCGTAAATACTGATCTTATACTGGGTGGCACGGACATCGACGCGCAACTTGTTACCATGGCTTCAGCACAAGATGATTCTGAATTCCCCCAAGTTGAAAGTTATCGTCGGTAAAAAATAATGCCGTTTCATACATTTTGACCGCACAGGTATTGCACTCTTTTATGAAACAGCAGACTTTTTTTTGATAACCGACGAAAAATTTCTACACTAGGGGGTCTAGAAGCATGTGCTGAATTTATGGTTACATTTTGCGCTTCGATGTCCCTGCCACCCTGTATTATTTGAGGAGGTTAGGAACAAAAAGTGACATTTACACTTTTTATTTTTTCTCAGGAACCGAGAAAAATGTAATATGCACGTGGAATATATATCATGTATTTTTTTAGGGGCAGTAACCGTTTAAATAGCCCATTTTTATGTATTAAGTTATACTAAATTATATTGATAAATATAGGAAATATGTAATGAAATAATTTTCAAATGTTACCTTCTGATCCTACACAAAGTAAATGACACTATTTGATTCAATCTGGTGATACAATGTCACCTTTTATGCCACAACTTTCTACTTTTTATCTACAAAAATGACACGTTTTGTTCCCAAATCCTCAACTAGTGTTGTGATCGAATGTAAATGTTACCCTCTCCTTTTAAATGCCATTTTCTTGTGAAATAAGTCACAATTTGAACCAAATCTGTTCAGAAATTTATAAAATTCAAGTTTCTGAGACCATATAAAAAAAAAATCGAGCCCTTAGCGTAAATGTCACTTTGTTCCTGACCTCCTCATTTGTATAAATAAATAGTGGCCGAAAAATTGAGCTCAATATTGAATAGTGGACTGCTATAGACTGATGTTATGTGGTCTTCTAGTCACGAAACCTCAATCTATTCAAACCTTGGTAAGCGCGACTACCCCTCTTAAATTCATAGTGATGGGAAGAGGTGAACAATTTATGATCACAATTTTTCTACATCACCAGTAAGGCCTTACCCTAAGACTCCTACGTCTTCTCGGCGCGACCTCCGCCATTTTGTAGCTGGTGTCCATCGCCCAGTACGAGCCCTTGCCCGGATCGTCTTTACTGCGCGCCACCTTCATGAAGCATTTGTTCAGCGATAAGTTATGCCTTATTGAGTTCTGTAAGCAAAACATTTTTAATTAGAGTAAGTGGGTTCCGTCAACTGTTTCGAAACATAAAAATGAGGTGCAAAGGGTTAAAGGCTCCGAGGTAGCAGCTTTCTCATTGGAAATAAAAGTATTGGTATTTATTAGTCGCCTCCTACAATAGCACGAGAAATCCGTGCTTGCTATGACATGATTGGCGAAAGACTTTCTCAACAAGGGTCACATGAGGTCCTTATGAGTCGCGCTGTTAGGGAGAAGGCTTCGAGTAGTTAGAAGCTTGCAGTACTCAGTTTACAGTATAAACTGCAATGTGAGTAGCTTAGTTCAGAAAATAATATTTCTTGGTTAACTCACCATCCATCCTTTGCCAGCCTCCTTATAATACGGGAAAGCGTTGCATATGTACGTGTATATCTCATTCAGCGTCATCTTGCCGTTCGGCGAACTGCTGATCGCTAGCCTGATCATGCTGGCATAACTGGAAGAGAAGAAAGGAGGGAAATTAATGTAAGCATATTTACTAATAATTGGTCATTTTTTTCTGGGGTTAAGCGTGTTTGTTGACGTGGGGTGACGAGCGGGGCGGAGCGACTACAAAGCATTGCTTTGGGGTTGAACTACGATCTGTGAATCGGATCATGGTGACAGACCTGGTGAGCGTTGTTTAGCACGCTCAATTTTTTCTTGCATGTTAGTTTGCTTCAAGTCAGATTTTTCATAGTTTTTTGAAGAGGTTTTCAGATTTCTAACATTGAAATACTTGAAAGTTCAGTGTTGAAAGAAGCTAAACATGAAGGAGCAGTCCTTTAGAGGAGTTCCTTTGGTTGGCTTTTAATCTAAAGGTTTGCCTGTATTAGGTATGTACTAAATATCTGTTTCTGTATATCTTTTAAAAATAAATGAAATTTCAGCATGCAGAATTAACCCTAGTCAATTTATTTATTTGCCAAAACTTTCCTAACCCATTTACAGCACAATAAACCCATTGTATCAGATACATTGTCTTTTAATCTATGGATAACACACATGACGTCACTGATGTATAATCTCAATGCTTGATATAAATACTTATCTGTCAGTAAGCTTTGCAAATGTTGATAAAAAATGATGTCAAGACAATACTTTGAATTCAATTGTTTTATTAGTATAGCATTTTATACTGGCCATTGCTCTGATAATAGAATCCTTTCAGGGTATTTTTGGGGTAATCCTTATGCCATTTTAGCTGCCTGTACTATTTTAAATTACAGCCATGTCAGGTTGAAAATACATAAAGATCTTAAATATATGCATAGTTTCTCTGTTCTACCATGCCATATAAAATAATGTATTACATTTATAATTCCTTTTATGAAACAACTAGGTAGGTATGTCAGTTTAATACCTTTAAGAGGCAATTGTAAGCCCTATGTGAGCCCCCTGTATCTACATACAATACTTACTAAGAGGAACACCATTATTTTCCTTAGTCTAATATTACAGCTTACGGCTGGCAAGTTGATTGAATTATGAATCACTGTTCAAGAATTATGTGACATAAGAAAAAAACCTACTAATATTATAAATCTGAATGTGTGACTGTTTTTTACAATTTCTATTATTTTTGAACACTATACATATAATTATTAAACTATTAACCAATTTCAACAGAATTTTGTACTGAGCTTAAATCTTTTATCCAAGAACTACAGTTAGAAGTCGATCCAAACTAATATTTTAAATGCAAAGTGACTTGTCTGTCTGTCACCTTTTCACACCTTAACAGCTAAATAGATTTGCATGAAATTGAAATTGGCACACAGATAGACCAAGACCTGGGTTAGGACACAGGACACTTTTGATCCTGGAAGTATGTTCTGGTGCGACAATTTCAGGCTGCAAAGCCACAGGCAAAAGGTAGTAAACTATAAAGGCTTGTTTAATAAATAATCTCAAAGGGAAAAGTAATTGCAGTGTAGTAACTGCAATCAATTTTATAATGCAACTTCAAAGGCCATTGACCTCATACTTCTAGTAAATATTAATGTATTTTTCCTCATCCCAGACATAAAAAATAACCTGAGTAAATATCTTATTACAAATACCTATGACAATTAAAAAAATGTGACATGTGAACCTACTTAGCCATTTATGGAAGAGATAAGCTTAAATTATAAGACTAATCATTTAGAATATCATGTCTATCTTTATTATGCTTATCTAATATAATAATTGTTCCTTGTCAGAAGAAAAATAACAAATAACTTGAACATGTTATAATAAGCATGCTTTCATTAAACCTGATGCGAGTCTCGGATCAATTATGTCAAACCTGATGTTATTTGTTGCAGTGGGTCTACAGAATTAACAACAAACAATTGTATTTGTCGACAAGAGATTAAATTGCATAAGAATTTCATAAACTGAAACAAGGTAGGGAATGAAGAATGGACAAGTCAAGTTTTATAATTACGCCATAGATATGACTATAGTTGTAATGACATTCAAATCAACATTTTGCAGCCTTTCTAAGTATCTGAAACAAGTTTCAAAGTTCCAAATAATAGACTGTGAAGCAAAGGTTCTTCATTAACTGTCAAACTGCACAACGGAGAAGATAGTGTTGATTAGCTATAAGTTCTTCTTTGTTAAACACTAGATGAAAAACTTGGGAGCTACAGTCAGCTTCCTAGATTTTAATTGGAGACAAGCAAAGCTTATGAACATTTTACACTTTTATTTGATAAAAATCATTTACCTACTTTAAAATGTATTTAATTGGATTACAAGTAAGACTTTGATATCAAATCCAATAGGTAACTAAGTTGATAAGGTTCTTCTTGGAATTTCATGATTACTCAAACATTTGCGTTTCAACAACTACAAGACCTGATTTAGTAATCCTTGTGTCAGCATTTCCAATAATATTGCCTACCTCATGAAATTCTCCATTTGTATACATTTCATTACTCATCAATTTAAGGGTCACTCACAAATGACTCACTCACACGTATTAGGAAGTCTTTGAGCTTTAAACATTGGAAAAATCCTTCACCTGTACGCGGGCTTCGCGTGCTTGATTTTATTCGTGTTTTCTTTCTGGTCGGCCTCTTTGTTGTTGTTCTCCTGCTGCAGGCCGAGCGGCTGCACATCTTCGTACAGAAACCGCGGGATGGGGCCTAGCGGGCTGTGGCGTGGCGGGCCAGGGCTGAACGCAGGGAGCCACTCCACGCCTGGGGAATCGCTCATTGTCCCATCAATATACGCGCACTTTTACCACTCTTCGCGTTCTCATCACCATATGAACACAAAAACATAGGTTTTATCTTCACACTGTGGGCGTAACGCTCTTGCTACCTTTTATGAAGATGATCCTCATTGTAGGACATTGAGAATCCTTGAAATGACGACTAACTTGAACTACTGTCACGAGACTAATGGACACGAACGAACCCAGTATAAAAACTTATAAATACATTGATACGTTGCAAAACACTTAAATTAAACAATCGAATAACTTAAAAAATGAAAGAAAATCCTATTTTACATGAAAATTGAAATTATTATGACATTTGAGGCACCTACAACAAGGAAAATGGCGGCGTTTTGGGTGTGCTCAGTTCAGAAACGCATATGTTGGAATAAACATTCGCGATATTTTTTGTCTGAATTAAAGTAACAATTTTATTTTACGCTTCATTGCGATATATTTTAATTGATAAATTACGAAGATAGAAACTCGCTACAACACCGCAATATTTTTTAATTATTTCAACGTTTTTATACATGGCAACATCAAGCCAGGGTAACACTGTGACAGCATGAATAAATTTAAAAAAACTGACAGTTTGAACAAAGTGGTCGGGAGGAGGACTTGTGTTTTCTGTTCTTTTACTTTTAACGGTTTGTTGACAATAATTTATAAACGTATAAATTATCTAAGTTAATTTGTGTGTGAACTTTTATTATATTATTGTGGTGGATTGTTAAGTGAAAGCTTCAACGATGGCGATGCAGCCAGAAGTCGGTGTGCCCGACTTCGTCCTACTGGACAATTTGACCACCGATACCTTTATCGAAAATTTGCATTTGAGGTGAGTTATTTCTAATGATATCGTCATCATACTGACTAATATTTACTGTTTGTTTATTATTGACTCGAAAAGTCTAATAAAACTCCAGCTTTTATTTATGTTTTACCAACTTGATTGTAAAATTGTTTTGCTTGTAAATAAAAGTATGTCCATGTAAAATAGGTGTTGGTAAATTCTGTAACACTGTGTTATTTCTACCATATGACTTAACGCTACACACTATAAAGAAAATCACTCAAAAGTTTTATTTAGGGCTTTGTGGGAGGTAAATAGTGAAAATAAACATAATTTTGAACAAAACTAACTCACTGGTGTGGTATGCAGTATTATCATACTGGTTGACCTTGCATTTTCACAACTGTTTCAATAGTTAAATGTACTAATACTGTCTTCATAAAACACAATGGTTAAGTACCTACTTAATATTTACCAATGTTTAAGAACTGTCACTTATGTTTTATTTCGTGATTTATAACTTTGTAAAGTTTTTGGATTTTTTGGCATATAAGTATTTTTTTAAATATATCTTATTACACGGCAGATGT
This sequence comes from Dryobotodes eremita, assembly GCA_917490735.1. Lineage (NCBI taxonomy): Eukaryota > Metazoa > Arthropoda > Insecta > Lepidoptera > Noctuidae > Dryobotodes > Dryobotodes eremita. The sequence continues at coordinate 2,220,751 of OU823254.1, read as the reverse complement.
AAACAACACTCAAGCTGTCGCTAACATGTGCCTATTAACATTCAAAACATGTGTAAGATATTACATATTTACTTTGAATACTTAAATAGATACATACATTCATATTTGAGTATTTCTTACTAAGAATAACAATTAAGTAACTAAATGTAATGTTATTGACTCTAAGATAACTCTAAATGACATCATTTGTGAGTCACTGTTGAGTAACATGATAACATCATTAGCATAGGCAATATTTATTTATGCCTACACCTATAGTTTTTTTAATAGGAGAATTATGGATACATGTTAAAAAAACAATGCATTCTTGCTTTGATAAATCAGAAGTTGTCAAAATCTACATGGTTGCACCCATACACAATCCTTAAAACTTTCGTATGAAGTTTCTTTTCAAAATCCTAAGAAAACATTCATGATATTTAAGAAACATGCAGAAGGATTAATTTTTTAAATTTGGTATTACTAGGCTCTAAGTGTCCAGCACTATGAGAAAACAGTTTTACAATGACACAGGTAATGTCATACATACAGCTAGATATCATAGACAAATTGCTATAAAAACAAAGCATATCATGTAAAGAAACTCGTCAATTACTTGATCTTACTTTAACCCTTAAATGCATATTGTGCCGAAAACGGCACAACAACTTTAAGTTCAAATAGCCCGCCAAATAGTAAACTGTCATACTATTAGCTGTTGTATTTTTAATCTATTATCTATGAAAAAAAAATACGAGAATATCAGCCTCTACTTGGTATTACCTGTCAAATTTTATCGGTCAAAGTATGACAGAAGTCAGAGTACTTAGCGCCAACCGAAGTAACGAAAGTTTTTTCGAAAAAAATAAACTGTCCGTTTATTATATTCTTTCAAGTAAAAATAATATTTTATCAGGTAAGTTCATCAAATATATGTGCTTATTATTATTTTACTTCAAATTTCAATAATGCGCTCGTAAAAACGCAAAAATATATTTGTGCCGAAAACGACCCTTCATGCATATTTAGTACATTTTTTTCCCGCTAAGTGCCTACCTGTTCTAACACGTTTCAAATGTTTTATTTGTTACTTTGCTTTGCTGGGTGGTTGGTTATTGCATGTTGTTGTGTTGCTTTTCAGCTATGGATGACAAAAATATAGAAGAGATGCTTCGCATGCTAGAAAGTGGCGAAATTTCTGACGATCAGCTGGAATCCGACGGGGAAGACCTAGAATATTATCCGTCTCGTCAAGATCTTTTAGATGAGTTGGAAGAATCTCCTTTAGAAACATTCAATGGTAATGATAAAGATATCGATCCAGCTATTGATCCTATTGATGCTATTGATCCTCCCGCAGTAACTGACAGTGACCCTCCAATAGTACGTAATATTTCAACTCCTGAAAGCGCTAATTATATGCCAAGTAGAGGTAGAAGTCTACTATGGAGAAAACGAAACCTGGTCTATTCTGAAGATAAAATAGCATTTTCAGGTTCTGAAGAATTATCTTCTAATATTTTGGAATTAGATACACCATATCAATTTTTTACGTACTTTATCACTAATGAGTTCTTAGAGTCTATTGTTCAGGAATCAAACTTATATGCAACTCAGCAACAACCTAATAGATTAGAAACATACACAGTAGAAGACTTGCGAAAATATTTAGGGATTATCACTTTCATGTCTGTTTACCACTACCCCAATATTCGGTCATACTGGGGCAAATTTGGGTTCGGCCCAATACGAGATACCATGCCCGTGAACAAATTTGAAAAAATTAGAAGGGTATTGCATTTCAACGATAACTCAAAACATCTCCCAGTCGACCATCCAGACCACGACAAGTTACACAAATTGCGGCCTGTGATATCACATTTGAACGAAAAATTTTCTAGTGTTACGATTGACCAACGCTTGTCAATCGATGAACAGATGTGCGCAACAAAAATCGGACACTTTTTGAAGCAATATATGCCGAATAAGCCTCACAAATGGGGTTTCAAGTTATTTGCTCTTTGCAGCTTACTCGGATATTCATATAATTTTATAATATACGCGGGTAAAGACAAGGATGACGAGAGACTGCCAAGTGAACCTGAAATAGGAGTTGTTGGACAAACTGTCATGAGGTTGCTCAGAGTGGTTCCTAAGCAAAAAAATCATATCGTATATTTCGATAATTATTATACATCTTTGCCCCTAATGTATCATTTGGCCACTGAAGGAATCCATTCTTTAGGAACCATACAGCGAAATCGTTTGGGCAAAACTTGTAAATTGCCTCATAAACAAGACGTAATGAAAAGTTCTATACCTCGAGGAACATATGAAGAATATGTCACAAATTTTGAAAATGTGGACATATCTGCAGTTTCGTGGAAGGACAATAAACAAGTTGTCCTGGCATCCACTTACGTCGGTGCAGAACCTGTGGAAACAATCCATAGGTATGATAAAAAATTGAAACGAAAAATCGAAATTGCTTGCCCCAAACTCGTAAAAGAGTATAACGCTCATATGGGAGGCGTCGACCTGATGGATTCTCACCTTGGCAGGTATAGGATTCGCATCAAAAGCAGAAAATGGTACATGAGAATATTTTATCATCTGTTGGACCTGACCATCATCAATGCCTGGATTCTTTACAGAAAAGTTATGGGTCAAAGAGGGAAAGCCAGCAAAGATATCATGAATCTTGCAGACTTTCGTTCTGAATTAGCAGACACACTTTGCAAATATTCCACACCTATACCGAGGGGTCGTCGTCCACGTTCTACATCAACTACAGCAGCTGGCCCGCCTCCCAAGATACGGAAAGGAAAGCCTTGTCAAGTTTTACCCCCAAACGACGTTATACTCGATGGCGTGGGCCATGAACAAATAAGGACACCTAATAGGATGAGATGTATGTTTCCAGCCTGCAATTTGAAGACTGTAATTATGTGTGCGAAATGTAAAGTTCATTTATGCGCTAAAAAAAGCAAAGACTGCTTTAATGACCTTCACAAAAAATAATAAACTAACTAATGCATGTAGTGCCGAAAACGGCACATGTTGATTTTTGGTAAAAATATACGTAAATACATAATACTGATTTTTTTTATTATTTTTCCTCGAATCTAAGCACAATATTCTATAAAATACATTTTTTCAAATATTAAAATAAAAGATCATGCATTTAAGGGTTAAGATAAGTACAACTTAGAACGAAAGATACAAGAGAGGCACCAAGCTAATTACCTAACACCGAGCAGACAGTTAAGTATGCAAGTAATTATCTTAAGCAGCCAATGGTCAAGCATTTTTTGTGTTGTTGTTTGTTAGTGTCCAGAGAATATTTTAAAAGTTGAATTCAATTATTGTGTTGTATCATCGTTATTTTTATTGCTGACTGCACTGGTTTTTTTTACATAAATCTTTACATGCATACTTGTCTTTAGCACAATTAGTTTATGTCCAGTGCAAGATTGATTGTTGCCATATCATATTCCCTACTCCTATTAAATCAATTGGTCTAGTCCAATTAGGGTTGTCTTTCATCCTATTTGTTGATTGATGACAATGATTTTCAGCAGTCAGGTTCAGATCTCTGGCAAATATGCAGCGAGTCTTGGACACCAATTTTTTTTGTGATTGGCTTCTCGCAGGTCAGCCTAGGAGGTTGTCGGCTGCTTAACCGGACATGCCTGTGATTGCCCTAATAAATTAAGGCTTTGAAATAAAACCAGGGTTTAAACGATTTACAAACTAGGCGACAACACGCTAAGGGCACTCCCTGCGGGGTACGAGCCTCGGCTTAGGGCGTCGCTGGGCGAGGACAGCAAGGGACAGGCTTGATCGGAACTATTATTATTAGAGGACGAATTTAAAGCTACAGGCTCAGCGGCGCGGGCTGGCTCGAGCAAGGGTCGGGGCGGACGTGGATTGGAGCGTCGCGGCGGGCCTCGGCAGCGATGACGGAAGGACGGGGTGTTTGTGTATTTTTAAGGTACTGGTGGCGTTGCTACTCTCCTGGAGGAAGGTAGTGGCGTCGTCGGGGTCGCCTAAGGTATGCCTCGGGCGGCGAATCTTACTAATGCGGGAGGAAGTGTAGCAGGCGGCTGCTTTAATTAGGGCGTTTGGGTGTTTTATGCCAGTCGAAGAAACGCTTTGAAAGGCGTTTCATGAACTGTTGAATGGTGGGCATTCGAAGGTCTATGTGAAGATTCACATTTCGGACATAGAAGGGGGCTCCCGTAACCTCTCTGAGGAAATGGTTCTGAAGGGTCTGCAGCTTATGAAAATGGCGGGGCTTTGTGTGTGCGAATACAACGCAGGCATAGGTCATGATGGGACGGATGACTGCGGTGTAGATGCGCAATTTGCATTTGAGACACAATTTACTGCGGGATTTAATAGGGAGTGAAATCTACCGATATTATCTAGTGATATTAACCTTATGTGCTCACTGAAGGTAAGGTGGTAGCACCTAGGTATTTAGCTCGCTTCTCTCAAGGGATCGGCTTACCATACATAGTGATCGGACTGGGGAGGGGGGGCGACGCGGTCTCGAGAAGAGAACCGTCTGTATAGTAGATGGCAATGTCGTCGGCGAATAGAGCCAACTGTGCTTTTTTACTTTTAGGGATGTCGCTGGTGAACAGCGTGAAAATTAGGGGAGATAGCACGGAGCCCTGAGGGACACCCGCGCGAATAGGGTGAGGGGACGAGAGTGCACTCTCGATACAATAGCGAAAAGTGTTATTCGACAAAAAGTCACGTAGTATGAGTACGAGACGATCTGGTACACCGAATTGGTATAGCTTGTATAACAAGCCGCTGTGCCAGATTTTATCGAATGCTTTCGCTATGTCGAAGAAGAGTACGCCCGTCGTCGCATTACGCTGAAGCCCGGCGCTTAAGTGTGGTTTGGGGATGCCTATAACGGTGGCCTCTTTCCACGCTTGTGGGAAGATGTTATTGCTCATGGCGCCATTGAAGATGGCGGCCATGAGCTTGGTCTACTGGATGAGAGCTGGGAGAACATTGGGACTCTAGGCTGTCGGCAAGACATTCGGCCTTATCGGAACTATCAAAAGCGACGCTTTTGTCAGGGCAGATGAGAGGAGGCATGGAGACGTCTTCAGAGGAACGTTATTTCCTCTGAAGATGTCAGAAGGCTTGATGAGTGGGTTCGAGCTCACCGAGCATCTTGTTCCAGCTCTCGGAGCGAATCCCTACAATGCTTTTTTTTTGCAGCAAGCTGTAAATTGACGCATGTGGGCTTTGTTCGCGGCACAGGGAAAAGAGTCAGTAGGCACGAATGGCCGCGTTCTTCTCGGTTATCAGAGCACGTATGTCAGTCGGTAGTTTACAGCGATGGTCGTCCATCACTGGAACTTCCCGTGAACAATCCGTCAATACGGATTGAACGTGCTCTGTAAAAGAATCGAACGCGCGCCCGTCGTGTCTGCGACTGTCTCTACGTGATCGGGGATGGTGTCCAAGTGAGGCGACGTGGTGGATTTCAGATTGTCACTTACTTTCCTCCAGTCGGTTATCATATGGGTCTGAGGGGGTTGGACCCTTATTAAATATTTAAATATTGCTCTGAAGTATGTATGGAGATTACCCAAGGTGTATGGTCATTTTTTACAAATGGCAACCCTGGTAAGACGAAATTAATAGAATGACATTATAAAAGAAACCAATTAAGTTAAATTATGCATAAACATTGTCAAAGACGCCTTAAGTGGGGGAGCAAGATAAGGAAGGCTGACCCAGACCCTATCACAATACCTTGCCATGTGGGTCACCCAACGTGCCGCCGCCCATGAGCATTTGATCAAAATACTTTTTAAAGGTTCAGTACAATCTGGATTGTGGCGACATCTATACTGCCACATACGAACCATGCTAGACATGTAACGTCCGAAAGTCTTACATCGTGCAAGCAATGGTTACCGCGAAATCTGCAACAACCATCGGCCAGTAGCCTACACCACGCACGCATGTGGTCGCAAGATCCTCTCTTTTCAATGGAGGATGGAGGAACTATCCACCCTGGTCCTTCACACCAACAAAAAAGGGGCCAATCCGAACTTCCATGGCTTAGAAGTTGAAACCTACTGATTATCTTGGCTCAACAAAAAACAATACCTAAATTACCGAAAAGGCAACACACAAATGACAACAACAGTCCACATGATCTAATCGCTACAAAAATAAATGCACTATGTAATGTTTAAACAAACAATTTTTGTTTAAGTAATACTAGTCATCTTCCTCGAAAAGGAGGTGCGACTCAGATGCTTGCAACGAAAATATACAATGAAATAATAGTACCTACGTAAATAATAGGTCGGAGAAAAAGTTTTTTGATATTTTATAGTTGTAGTAAAATCTCTTTGGCTGTGCTGTTTGTATCTGGCTGGTTTTGATACCATTAAGTACTTAAATAGATAACATTTCAAAAAAGACAAATGAATAGTAAAAACGATTTGCCGCCATTTTTTAATTGTTTTTTTGTCCGCCAAAATGAATGAATCTAATGGAGAATTTCGATACATTTCGAAGTTTTATTACAAAAAAATCGGTCCACAGTTGACGGAGAAATCGGTAAATCAAAATACAAAAATAAAAATAAACTTACATACAGCCGAACATTCCTCCTCCTTTTTGGAAGTCGGTTAAAAAGGGAAAAATGCGACACGTCTATGCGACTAAGCCGCAAAAAAACTGTGACGTTTATGGACTCACGTGGTAGCACAAAGTTGGTTCAAACGTTTTCAGTCCGGGAATTCTGATGTCAAAGATGCAGCTCGCTGTGGTCGCCTTGTTACGAATAAAGTCGATGCCATTTAAAAAAAAGTGGAGCAAGATCTATATATTAGAAGTTACGACATAGCTAAAGAGTTAGGGGTTGACCACAAAACAGTTTTGACCCATTTGAAAAAGTATGGGTATACAAAATAGCTTGATATTTGAGTTCCGCACGAGCTCTTAGTCTTGAATTTGTATGTACTCGTAAAATACGAAAGAACCTTTTCCCCGACCTAATACGCAAAGCAATCTGTGTCACAGCTATTTCTGTAACAACTTCATGAAAATCATTGCGTTTAAAATAAGTCAGAAAATCTCCTTGGGGTGCTTATTTTGGTCCACAGATTCAATCCAAGTCCGTTGACATCCACTGACGCAGCTACGGTCGAGATCTGGGTCGATGCAGTGATTTTCGCGGTATGAACATAGCTCGTTGGTGTATTGGTCGCAAACGTTACTGCTGAGCACGAGTTCCTGGGTTCGATTCCCAGGTCGGACAACGTATTATTGGGCTTTCCAACTGGAATTTTTCAGTAGCAGCCCGGAGCCTGGATTTGTGCCAGGTTGATGACAATAGGCTCGCTCTCTAATAACTGACGAAATGGGGTTGTTGCACCTAAGTACTAAGTATAGGCTATACACACACCTCTGCCTTACTCTTCGGGGATTGCAGGCGTGATGTTTTGTTATGAATATAGCTACCGCCTTTGTACAAAACAATAACTGTTAATTTCCTGCCGCTTGATTCTTTTCTTGGCGATGGAAGATCGCGCATTGCAAAGTTGCGACATGTCACCAAGGAAATTACATTTCGATTCGAATCGTCTTGTCGTAGTGCGGACATTCTGGCTCCGTCTTGGTTGGAGGTTGTAGTCTTGTCTTGTATTCACGCTCATGTCCTTTAGATGGCCAATTACTTGTTAGTTGAAATTGTCTAGGTAAATTAATTTGTTGTGTGCTCGCTCCCAAATCCCGTCTGATTGGAATGATTAGGACCAAACTTGGCAACATCCCCTACGTACGAGGCAATTCAATTCCCCGAAAATTACCTTCGAGATTCTTTCGTTTGATCAAATCAGTGCATTAATTTGCACTGATTTGCTGATTTGTCTGTTTTTTTTTTTTGTTATAAGGATCGCTAGACTATGCTCAGTCTGTCAACAGCTTAGGCAGAACTGCTATGTCGACATCACCTTCTTTTCGATCACATAAATATTCTAATCGCGTTGCATCCAAGTGCCTTAACACCTTTATTTACACTCATTACGATAGCCCGTGTGATGACAGACAACTCTGATGTCATCGCTCAAGGTGCCGACTGAATGGCCTTTCATCGTGTTTTCCTTGTAGTATTGTTTGTTTAATGTATAATGTTATAAAAGAACTGAGTACACCTTGTTCTATTGAAAAAATATCGTAAGGAAGTATAATGAGGTCTGTATTATGGATTGATAAAACGATTATCGTTACCACCTTCGTCGTTGAGCTAGGCTACACTACACCCTTCAATATTTATTTTGCATGCTTTTAATAAATATTCAAAACAAATCGAATCTAACGGGGGTTCCTAAATGTATGCCAATAACTTGAAATAGAATAGAAGTCACCGCAAACACCAGACATTTCTCTCAACAGCGCAAAATTATATCAACAGAGCCTTTCTATTCACAAGACAGAACCTAGCCACATAAGTTAAATCAGTAGCTATTCTAGTTCACCCTACTGACGTCTCAATCAGTCTCGAGGTAGACCACAAAATTCCTGTGCCTTGGCCGTAAGTAAGCGTTCGATGTTTGAATTTCAAGCCGCATTTTGATACTCTCGAAGTCTCCAAGTTGATTGGATTTTATGCCTTCCTTTGAAATGCTGCCGAGCGACAACTCATAATTAAATGGAGTGCAGTAAAAGATTTTATGGTATTCCGCCATTTTGACGAATTCAAAATAATGTTAAGCTAATTTGTGTTTTAGTTCCTTATATTTTAAATCAATTAAAGTTTGTAACAGCAGCTCTGACTATGTTTATATGTTATTTTATTGTTATTTGGTTTTACGATGCAAAGGAATCGCAATCTCTGCTTCAGTCTGGTAATGAGTTTCGGGCACGCCACAATTGCGGCGGTAAGTCCCCTCTTTGAGGAGTGGCTTGAGGGGCGCCACGGCGTCCTTACCTTCCGCCTGCCGCAGGTCCTCACCGGACATGGCTGTTTCGGGAGGTTCCTGTTGCGGATAAGGCGGGAGGAAACGCCCGGGTGTTATCATCGTGTGGATCAACCGGAGAACATGGTGGAGCATACGGTGAAGGTCTGCCCGGCTTGGGCGAAGCACCACCGTGTCCTCGTGGCGGCGATCGGCGGCGATCTCTCGCGTCCGGCCCTGGTCCAGGCCATGGTACGGAGCGAGAGGGCATGGGAAGCCGTCACCTCCTTCTGCGAAGCAGCAATGCTCGCGAAGGAGGAGGCGGAGCGCGTAAGGGTGAGGCAATCGTTGCGCCCTCATGCCCCTAGTCGCCGCAGGAGGAGACACCCTGGGCGTCGGGAGTCAAAAGCCGACTCCCGGCCACCGTAGGCGTGGGCTTGCGGACGGCGAGCAATGGGTAGCTCGCCGTCCGATAAGGACTAGGCCCGGGTCGACGGCGCGTCGGGTTCCACGCGCGCCTCAAAGAGATGTCAACACCATTGACGAGGTCCGATAAGGCCGCTGCCTGCTGGGGTCGCGGATTGTTCGAAAGAGTTACCGTGGCCCTGGCGACAAGCGACTGAAGGAACACGGGTGGGTTTTAGTCAGTAAGAGTCTGACACGCCCACCAAAATGAGTTGGTAATGAGTCTCTGGTAATGAGTTTAACCTATGATATTGATAGAAAACGTTTAAAACATAAAAAGTATTAGGTACAGGTTTACCCCAATCTCCATTTAAAAGATATTCATTATAAATAGTTATTTATTTCCCGGATCTACGCACAAACACTTCTTTACCGCGCTTTTTATTCGACTGCGCGACGAAAAGGAGGGTAATGTGTTTATCAGCCTATGTATGTATGTTTGTTCCTTTGTGGCGCTCTAGAGACCAAACGCGTGGGCCGATTTTGATGATTCTTACATCAATCGATTTGTCTTAATCTTGTGAGACATGACAGTAATCAAAATTAATTATGGCGACAACCAGACGCCATATTGTGAGAAAGAAAAAAAATTGAGTCGTCGAATTATTTCAAGTGGGGTATCGTTGAAAAGGTCTTTCAAAATCAGTTTTCATTTTGAATGACCATTTAGGATCTATATCGATTAAAAGTTAGTTAGTACTAATCATTCTCACTTACATTTTCAAAACTTCTAATAAAGCTGTGATAAAATGCTTATATTATCGTACCATAGTCTTATTAACGTGAAAAATAATAATTACCTATAATATAATTCTTAAAATCGAGTGACAAACCCAGAATGTTACTGCTTTGAAAGATAATTTAAACGACCCTTACCTAAAGCGTTACTTAGTCCATTCATAGAAAAATAATCCTACCATAAAAGTGTAAAGTTATAAAAGTAAATCTAAGAAATCTGGAAACCCTAAAAAGTGAACTTTAACAATAGGTAAAATTAAAAAATCCCCGACACAAAAAAGAGCTGATGACCTTGAAACGGCTGAACCGATTTTGATAAAACATGTCTAAGAAACACCGCTAGAAAACCTGCTTTCAAATAAAAAAAAACCGCATCCAAATCGGTTCACCCGTTTAAGAGCTACGGTGCCACAGACACACAGACAGACACACACTCATAGCGATCAAACTTATAACACCCCTCTTTTTGCGTCGGGGTTAAAAAAGATGGAAACAAGTTGACAAATATTTTTGTCTCCAATCCTACACCCAATCTCATGCAGTCGGAGGCAATGGGTCATTATTGTTAAAATAAAAAGAAGATGCCACATACAAATGATTGATTTTTACCCGCCATTCTAATTATAAAGCGGCCAGCTTATTTTAATTAAAATCTATGACTGAAAATGGATCTGTTTACTTATTAATATGCAGAATATGTAACCGGTTGAACTTGGTGTTGCGAGCCAAAATGTTCCGGTTCAGGTCCTAGACAGAATAGACACGCTTTGCAAAAAACAGTTCACTTGTCTAGGAAATTGACCTGAAAACATTGTCTTTAAGACTGTCAGTAAACTTTGCTGTATTATTAATGCAACATTCTGTTGTATGCGTGTTTATTTTTTCGCTAATTCACTTTTCTGCTTATTTAAAGAAGCAATGTGCAAGTCGGCACATTTTTGTGTGCATACTTTCGAAGAAAGGAGCCAAATTGCAGATACATAATAATGTTTGTAGTGAAACATTCCAATGATTTAATATCTCTAATGGTATTTGCTCATATTGCTAATTCGCTATAGTAGCAGCTTTGGAACAATTATTTGATATAATCTGTGTAAATTCTACTTGAACATCATGGTGTTTTCAGTTTCTCAGGCTTAAATTCTCCTCATTGATATTGGCGTCTCGTGGGAGCTTCAAAATTTCCCAGCCACTATCCGCGCAAAAAGTTTACCGCCACAGCGTACTGGCTATATGTTATTGCTGTTGAATGTGGTATAAGACCGATTTGTAACTGTGCCTTGTGTGTATCTTGTTATGTTTTTACTTTAGCTTGCGAATTGCAATGCTTACGAATCACTAAAAAGCTAGACAACAAAACTTAAATCTTGCGTACCAACTTGCTTGCTCAGCCAGATGATTACAACATTTTCGGGAGGAGTCCAACTCCAGCAGTGAACGACGATAGGCTGTTAAAGTTAAACAACCTTTTGCAGTGTGTGATCCCTACCCTCCCTTGAACACATTTCAAATTAGGAACACATTAAATACATATTAAACCCATTGAACAATCTAGGCCAGCATTACAGCTCATAAGAAGTCACATTAACAAAACAGTACTTGTCAAATACTTTCACGGCGTGCGCACACGCACATTAACGAAATAGGTCGTATCAGTTTAATGGTTTATTAATAACGTATTTGTTGCGTATGTGAGAATGCAGTCCGCATTGCGGAATGAGTGGACCGTTCGTTTATTGACAAGTCGTAAAGCCAGAGGGTATTAAATAGGCGTCCCAGCATTCCTATCTGAATGGTGGTCTAACCATAGCTTACAGGATATTTCTGTAAAATTGAGTCTCTGGTTGATAGTAGTCTTAAAACACATAATGACGGAGGAAATCCATATCTCCTCCGTCATTTTATGTCATCTTGGTCAGTTATTAACTTACGAATGACCATTTATTCGTAAGTTAATAACTGACCAGGATGACCATTAACTCGTCTCTGCCACCTAAACCTTATTCAAAAATAATCCGATACATGTGATGTTGAGATGAAGAACATGACGGAGCTGTTTCATCTTACTGTACTGTAGAAATACTTAAATTCTAAGAATAATCTCTTGAACAGTGGTCCACACGGTTTCCGTAGTGGTCCAAACCGTTGCAGTAGTACACTAATGAATAAAACCTTGCTGACTGGCTAATCTTTTCTCCCGTGGTAGCTAAAAAACAAAAAGTAAAGAAAGAAAATAAGTACGTTTATTTGCTGTAAACATGATGCAAAGAAAAAGCTAACACAAAAAAAGAACAAGAGGGAAAATATGCGTCACATCCACCCAAAACGCTCAGCATAATGATGTGACTGTGACCCTATGCGAGACGGAACCACAACGCTGGTTTCCTGCCGGCGACAGCTGGCAGCGGTCTAGCTGCTTTAGTATGCTCACGTCGACAAAAGAGAAAAAGAATGTAAACATTTAACATAAATTTAACCACCTCAGTCCTCAATATAACAATATCCACAAAGCGCGCCCATCTTCATACGTAAACTGTACGCTTATGGACCGGCTACTAATTAAGGACAATGGACCCAGTTAGCCGACTACCATGTGCTGCATATTTGCATTTAACTGCACATATTATATCCGTTTTACGGTCTTGGGTTGTTTAGGCATGTGGGTAGTCTAATATTACATTACAGCGCATGTGCTGGTTGAAGAGAGGTTGCGTTGTAACTCACTGGATAGTAACACGAGTTATGTGATCTAAATATTTGATACTTATCAGATTAGAGTTGATCATTATGCGCATGTAACTAAACGTCTCGTGCTGAATTTTGGCCTATTCAAGGACTCTGAAAAAATACTTCTTGCCTCTAAGAAAAAATTAATGAAGAACAATTATCTCGGAAAGTTAATGCTTTTTGTCTGGATTCTTAAGGAAGTGTTGGGTTCGCGCTTATTTTTCATTTGCAAAAGCTGCAATTTAACTGTTGGAAGAATGACGACCATCGTTGACCGGAAACCGAACACGATTTCAACAGCATTAGAAGCATGGTCAGTAGCCTCTAGCGGCTGAACACAACTAGAAACATTAAAAACATCTCAAGTACTTCTGATAATCCTTCAATGTCTCATCAGTCATCACACAGTCACGACGACCGCACCTCCCTCGTAAAACTCTAAAGTATTTAGATAAAACAAACGTAGTCACGTTTCAAACACCACTAAGCAACCCAACTAATTATCTCTACACAATGGTATTAGCACGTGTCTTAGCTTATGATGTCATTAAATATTGCTACTATAGCTCGCGAGTTATAACATCTGGACTAGTTTATTAAATAAGCAGTTTTAGCGGTTGTATATAATATTTAGCATTAGATATATAACTGCTGGGGAGTTCTTTTGCGCTACTTCTTCTCATCTAAAGCACTAGGAAGTGGTGAAGAGACTATCTTACGTTATTTTGACCTTCAAAAAGTGCTGATTCTCAGCCTAATTTGAATAAATGACTTTTGATTACAAAACACAATAATATGAGAAGACTGAGACAAGGGTTGCTAAACACTCAATTATTTAATTGTTAATGTCTTCAAAAAAATTATTAGCCAGTGACCTTCACCATCAACCTCATTGTAATCAGGCTTAACCTAAATAGGGCGATAGGTTAAGCCAGCTTGGTATTTCCAGCATGCGCTTGACAATAATCTACTTAAGGGTATCGATACTCCCCATGGGTCAAGGAAGACTGAATAGCATTCGCCTCATTAAGCCTTCTTTAACCCAACTGAGACAACTGATATCCAAGACCTTGTGGAGACCAAGACCAAGTGTTGAAATCCTTATAACTGATAAGGATTTCACCACTGTCTGCATGTAACGAGTAACGACTGACCAGAATGAAAGAGACACCTCCGAACCCAAGTGGGAAGATGCAACTATGTACAACCTCGCAGAGTAGGGCTATGTCGACGGTACGGCAGCAGGAGGTAGATGTGGAGCTGTAGCACAATCTATGTCCCACCTCCTATCCTGCCCTCTGTGCTCCAAAAATAGCAGCCTTAGCTATCTCTGCGCTGCCACCGCCGATGCCGTGGAAGTGGCGAAGACTTAGGCCAACAAAATGTAATACACTGTTGCCCAATCGACACGACGAAGAAGAATAAAACAGAAAAAAAAATCTATGTTGAATCTTGATTAATCTTGCATTGTCAGCTGCAAAGAGATTCAAGGTTAATTGTTCGTGACTCTTGTAATTGAGAGATGGTGATGACGTCTAGATCTTTTTGCTGGCATACTTATTCTGAATTCGTGACTAAACTCAACAGCCATTATATTGATTCATGTTCTTTTTACAGAGACGTTTATTTATTGCTTTTGCCATTACGATTATTTTCTTTATCTGGACGATAGGAATCAGTAGAAGAATTTACCGTTCCAAAAAACTTATACACTGCACCTTCCTTTGATTCTATAGCATCTATAGTGAATATGACACTGTACGGAATTAAATAAACCTTTTTCTCCCTGCCCTTTCCACTTGAGCTTCCAACAGTACAATGAACTATACCCGTGACATTTACACCATACCACTACGTCATAGTACAGCCACTAGCACAAGTGTTCACTGATCTTTACGTATACAACATTGTTTTTATGCTCTGATTCACTGTGAAAGGTCGTGGCGGCCGTAGCGTGGGCGACGCGCGACGTCCTGATTCGTGACGAACCTTGTACAAGTAATCATCTAAGCACGTACATCATTATTTTTCGTCATACGTATCTCTTAAATAACAATGCATGTTTTTATTTTGGTCTAGGTGAAAATAGCTTGTTGTTGTGAAAAATGCATCACTCATTTCTTTTCCCACGTCTTTCTGTCCACTGCCGTAAGTCTGATTTACTAGCTGTTGATCTTGGCATTCTTCTTTCTCCATGCTATTATTAAGCCTCGTATTCATGGTAAATATAAGTTGCGTAACATTTTTGTTTTTCTGTGCTCCTGGACTGTTGGAAGGGTTTCTAGCAACATTTGAAGTTTATAGGCAAGTTCTGTTGCTCAAGTTTACAACTTGCTGCTTGTTTGCATTTCAAAAGTCGAGAAGTAAATGGTTTTGGATAACTATCATTTATCATCATTTAACTATCTGTGAGTATAATAACCCTATCCTTAATCTTGACTAGACTCAGATCATCATAGTATCGGGCGCATTCGCATGCGCGTGGCTAGCGGTGATCATTAATTTGGTGGTGTCACGGGGAATGAACTGATTTTTCTACTGGATATTGTCATATTCTGGTCGATGTCACCTGTAAAGCAGGTGGCAGTCTGATACCTGTAGGTATGATGTTATTGGTACACTGGTTATGATACGGTATGTTAACTGAGGAAAATGGCTACGTGACACCTGTTACTTTTTATGCGCTATTAGTGAGTTTGTAGTCTCGTCACACTTATTATATTATGAAATTCTTATTATGGACTTATTGCGATGTGATAATCTGGCTATAAATTGATAAACCCTAACATCGTCAATCTCAAGCCACAGCCATTAACATCCACAGCCTTTTTAACCCTTGATGCAAAATGAGACGTGTTATCAGCTTTTGTCTGTTTGACGCCGTAGCTCCTCACTGGATGGGCTGATTTTAATACGGTTTTGTCAACCCTCTACGCTTCTGTTGTGCTCTTTTACGCCTTTTTGTCCTATTCTATGCCAATCTTGTCGAGGTTATTTTCGCGCCGAATATTTGTTAGAAAATTATAAATTGGATCGTATCGATCATAGAAAAATAAACACTCCTGGAATTAATGTTTCATGTTTTAAACCATAATATTATCTACCTACGCCATTCAAAGGTACGCGCTGGTATTCAGTTACACATGTGTGTGAAGGAAAATAGGTTTCAAAGAAAAATACTTTCATTACAATAATATTATGTTACATATTCAATTCACCGTCATAGTTCGCCATAACGTCATCGAAATAACAATGCCCGTCTTTTAAATCAAAATGTACTGTTTTCCTATATATTACAAAGCAAAACATGACTATGATTTGAATTTGTCACTTCCCGAGTCTAATTAGACATTATTATGTTTAATTGGACTAGGATGAATAATAGATACGGGGCAATTAGCATGCACCTGCGTTAACGAATACGTACTGCAATTTGTGGAATCTGAATGTTCTAAGAGGAGTCGTCTTCGTGACACATTCTATTTATGTGCTTGGATAGCAGAGCAATACGTTTTTCACTGGCTATTACATCATTTAGATAGGTCCTTCACTATCTCTACTACCGTCAGAATTTCACTATTCTCATAATTTCTGGTCCATATTTGTATTAGTTCTTGACATTTTATGTTTACTAGACTTTTCAGATCGCACTAAATTCAAGATAAGATTCGGAAGATTCCCTATAAAATACATGATGCACTCTCTATTACATCATTTAGATAGGTCCTTCACTATCTCTACTACCGTCAGAATTTCACTATTCTCATAATTTCTGGTCCATATTTGTATTAGTTCTTGACATTTTATGTTTACTAGACTTTTCAGATCGCACTAAATTCAAGATAAGATTCGGAAGATTCCCTATAAAATACATGATGCACTCTCTCTGTACTATTTATTTCTGAGCTGCCTTATTCACTTGCTGAAATAATTGGAAATGATAACCTTCCCTAACCCTTCTGCCTCTCAATATTCCTCATTCATTTCTGTTGACTGGCTGAAATAAAAATTACAGGCCTAAAGGAATTTCTCCTGATTATTCCAAAAAAAGAAACGATAAATATTATCAAAACAGTTTTATTGTTATGTGTTTCAATGTCAGTCTCTGCTATATTACTGCAGTGGTGTCGTTATCTCTTGATACCGATCGATTAGGTATCGATGGGTTTCGAAACATTGAGTGTTATCACTGTTATTAGATACTGTGAATGCCACTTCAACCAGGAAAATTTTGTAGAGGTAAATTGTTGTGACAAACATTCGGAATCACTTTGGTTTATGTTATGAATATACGGTTAGCATGAGCATAAAGTGTTACCTTGGCAACGCATGTTCAAAACCTTCAACAATGCACCTATGCAATTAAGTGCTCCTATTAATTTTATTGGATGAACGGAAATGTAATAACTACCTAGAGTTGAAAGCTTTTATTTCTTCGACGGAACCATCTGCTGCCTTCTGGCTTTAAACTTTCGTCTTATTGCACAAACGCAAAAACCAAAGGAGACAGGAATAGACTAGCGAGTACAACAAATTGGTAACAGAAAAACAATCCTAGAGTTGAAGTAGTAATATTGTATCTCCTTTTCCTGAACCTCCGAGTAAATAATAAGGACATCCGCACACGATCGTTCCGTAGTTACAAATCTCTTGGATGTCGCGAATTGTCTCTGGTGATTTGGTCCCGCGTCCGCTTCGCTCACGTGGTCTAATGAACAATAAGTGCTCGAGACATTAGCGAGGTCGCTGACCGGGTCATAAGGTGAGGTAAGTGTGATGACGGAACGAGAAGTGTAGCGAATCACAAACAGCGAGTGGAATCAAGTATTCGAAGACAAAAAGACATTGGCTCAGCTACTAATACAAGGGATTTATCAACATCCGTTGAATTGAAAAACTTGGCAAAGAAAAAAGATTGTGTATCTGTGGCTTGCAGCTGCATCAAATACTTAGGTCTGGGACAGCATAACACCAAACGAAGTACTTACTAGATTTTTACTATTTCGTTCAGAAGAAACAGTACAAACACACCAACGACGTAAAATACACTAAAAGGATAGGCACCAATTCAGTCTGGTGCCTCTCCAATTAGTGCATTTTACAGCCATCAACGAAGTCAAAAAAGCCCAGCTCAGGAGATAATATCAAGTTTACGATGGTGTTCGGCACTTAATTATAATTTTAATAGACTTTTAGCTTGTCAGATCATTAGTGAATGATATACGTAAAGGTTCTTCTCTTCCTCATTAGCGTCTGTTGACAGTTCTAGCTCATTTACGACGTTTCTTTTGGAAAAGCCCGGCTTTAACTGCCAAGGGCGTGGATATACTACAGTCATCAAAAGTGATAAGTAACCAGGGTCATCGATATAGTTGAAGTTTATTAAGAAACCGATGAATGTTTTAGAACAAAATTTAATTTAATTAATAGAAAACAAACAGGTCGTTTATGAAATTCAATTTCATTTTAAAACATCCATCGATTTCTTACTAAACTTCAACTATATCTGACGACCCTGGTTACTTATCACATTTGGTGACCGTGCATTGAATTTTAGAAAGAGACTCACTCAAGTACTTGAACAGACACGACGCTCTATAAAGCCGAACTCTTTAAACTAGATGTAGTATTGGTATTGCCGGTCTATTAAAAAAAAAAATAACTCAACGTAAACGTAACGTAGGGATTGACACTATAGACCAGCGATGGGCAAAGTACTGCCCGCTGGCTAGGTCCGGCCTGCGACGGGCTTTCATCCGGCCCGCCAGCAACAACTCTTTTAAAGTATGAGTATTATTTATGGTGTTCGGAATTAAATTTGACATAACGAAATACGTAGAAAGTAGCCGCATAAAATCTGCATGCAAGCAAGTCTGTTTTTGCTCGTCGTTCGTTGCGAGTAGCAGAACGCGGGGCACGGGGCGCGGGGGAGGTTTTCTACCTGCAATGGCGAGTAAAAACGAATTTTTTGCTGTGATTTACTCCAGCCGGCCCCCCGTGAAATTTATTTTATTTTTCTGGCCCGTCGTAGGAAAAGTTTGCCCACCACTGCAATAAACAGTTCAATTTGAACCTCACTTCACATAAGTTTTCACGGTGAGATTTTTAGCTATACCTGAGTTGTCCGCTCAGCTTATGGGTTTACCTCGCCTATAAACAGTCTCGCTGTGATTGCGCGAATGCTCACGCCGCAGCGCCGCCGATTACGTTGACAGTATTATGCAGGGTTGTTGCAGAAGTGAAGAACGGACTTTTTACTAAACACGGAAGCTTGGAGAGAACATACTTACGTTCTTATGACAGTCAGTAAGGTTTGTTTATTTTATTTCTTGTGGAGGTTGGAATGAGGTTTTTTTGTGGCTTTGTCTGGTTTAAGTATATGACTGATAAGTAATAAGTCCTTGGTAATATTTTATTTATATCGGTCAATTTCAGATAGCAAAATGCTTTATTCTCTGTATAAATTACTTAGTCTGATGATATACTTCAGTAGATATTACCTATTTACCTAATTGGTTTAGTGCCCCCGATTGAATTTTTCTCTTTACTAACCTAGCAAAAAATATGATAGCTTAAAAATAAACCTACCTACATTATGAATTCACAGGGATCCATAACCTAACATCCTTCAAACTCTATCCTTCGAGAAATATTCAATCTTTTTAAAAATATAAAAGTTACAACCGTAATGAATGGTTCTGAGCCTTGCGTAAAACATCCATCATCAATTTTATTTTCAACTTGACTTTCAATTTACTTAAGTTAGTTAAGTATTGTGTAGTTTACAAGCAACTAGGCACACGTCATGTATTACATTTAATAATCACTGTGCGAGTTTTAACTGCTTTAAGCAATATATGTACAAAATTGCTAAAAGTACTTAAACATTTACCACGTGGAAAGCAATTTCAAAGAAAATGCTTCACTACTATCTTCTTGTAAGTACTTGCTGATTTATGAACATGAAGGAATCTGACAATAAATCGAGAAAAGTTCAAGTCGTTCTGTAAAGAATCTGCAAACGGTACTGGCACTCAGAAAGTTTTGAATTTCGAATCAATAAAAAAAAACTATGGGTAAAGTTATTCTTATTAAATATTTTCAAAGACCAGAATCTATACAAAGTTTCCTGCGTGTGAACCAATTTTCATAACTCTCCAGTCCGCTGCAAATCCTCAGGAGATCCTCCTTAGAGCTTTGTTCATCGATGGATGCACAAAGCCCTACCCCTCGAAGACTCAACTCAGAAAGCGCTACTTCTATACATTACTCAACGAAGATGAAGACGCGCAGTTAGTTCCGTTTAAAATAAAGTCTGACGAAGTACCCTAGCTACCACCAGTTATTTCTTCTTCTTAGGCTATCCTGTACCTGTTACTGAAAAAAAAGGTTAAATGTTATCCGAATAAAGAAGACATACAGGGTGTCCCGTAAATAATGGATCAAACGTAACAGGAAGCTAGCTCACTTGATTGCCAACAACTAATTTGAATAGTTTAAAAAAAACCGCAATAATATATTTTTTTTATTGAAGACATAATTTTTCTCGAATTTCACCATTTTTTTTACCAGAATTCCGTTTTTTTAATGCTATCGCTGCAAATGATAACATTTTTAGGTATGATTTTTGTTAAACATTTCTGAATAGCTTAATAATGTAATAGGATACCATTTTTATAAATAAAGTTTAATTTGCCTTAGAAAAAAAAACTTAAATTGAAAAGATTTTTTTTCACCGTGAAAAGACCAAAATTGAA
Source organism: Dryobotodes eremita (assembly GCA_917490735.1). NCBI lineage: Eukaryota > Metazoa > Arthropoda > Insecta > Lepidoptera > Noctuidae > Dryobotodes > Dryobotodes eremita. Next base: position 2,200,140 of record OU823254.1, on the reverse strand, counting down.
AATAATAAAAAACTTTTCAAATTAGTTGTTGGAAATCAGGTGAGCTGACTACCCGTTACGTTTGATCCATTATTTACGGGACACCCTGTATATCTGTGATTGCTTTCTCAGCAAAGATACGAATACAGTCCACTTCTAGATTTGCATAAAATAATAATTATAAAATACCAGATGCAGCCGAATACCAGTATTTTAAATGGAGTGACTGACTATCTGACCTCCACAACCCAGTAACTGGGTAACATGATATCCCTTGGTAAGACTGGTTGTCAGACTTTCGGGCATCTGACTATTCGTAACGATTGTCAAAGATTTATAAATGACAGCCGGGACCAACGTGCTTAACGTGCTTTCCGAGGCACGGCGGGGTCTCGATATGTAATAGATGGTCACCGGTACGGTGATCCACGAACCGACTGCGGCAAGCGTAGCTTAGACTTCGATCGACCCGTGGGGCTGTTATTATTTAGCCACGAGCCCCTCTTCGTCGTTGCTAGCCAGTGTCTCATACAAAAAACCTTTTTTTTTTCGCAAAGTTTTCTAAGTGCCCTAGTATAAGACCTATACTTTAGGTTGCCAAGAAAACTGGATTATAAATATCCTGGGTCATATTATTTATGTATATCTAGACGAGATGATAAATGATTGCCGTCCAAAGTTTGTTCCTGTTTTCGTCATAATTGGGAACTCAAACGCAAAAGTTGGTAAGTACAAGGAAAAATACATAAAAAAATATTTAAATTACAATCAACAGTAGGAAACCGTTTTACAGATATGAACGACTAAAATACGATAAAGTATCACGCAATTTATTGTTATTACCATACATTAAATAACTTTGTAAGTACTTAAAGAATAGGAAATATTAATTTATGAAATACTAATGTTGTCTACAACTTCGTCTGCGATCCAGGATGAAAAATAGCCTATATCCTTACCTAGGTCATGGTCTATCTGTGTGCCAAATTTCATCCAAATTCGTCCATCCGTTTTTGCGTATAGTAAAAACAAATAAACGAACTCACATTCGCATTTGTAATATTAAGATGGATGCTGCAATTAAAATAGCCTCTTTTCTGCCACTTTTCTATGCTAATAGTAACAGTCCTCCAGACAGAATTTCGGCCATAGCGGCCCATCTCAGCGGAGACTAGCCATCGACGCGGGAGATATTCTAGTGTACAAGTGTGTGCGCAAACACAGGTGCACTCTCTCTTTCCTCACTCTTATAGTCCGATGAGACGGCAATCCGACACGACCGGAGAGACATCAGGCGCAGGACCAACGGCTTTACGTGCTTTCCGAGGCACGGGGTATCACACCGCCGACTTCCAAACTCCGGGCTGTTACTGATAAATTCCTAATAGAAAAACCCAATAGCTTTGCCCGACCTGGGAATCGAACCGAGGACCCCACGCTCAGTAGTCGCGCTTGCGACCACGAGACCAATGGGGTATTACTATGGTTAATCATAGAAGGAGAGAGGCATAGAAAAGTTGCAAATAAGGCAAATACACACGCACGAGGTCTTGGGGGCTGGGAAGTATCTAGAATTCTAGATAACCATGCTTGAGGAGAATAGAAATGCTAGGCTTAAGGGGGATGTGATAAGGTAGCCTGCGAAATTCAAATTTACTTCCGTTTTTTTACAATTTTCAGGTCAGTGTCAGGTTATATGTTGATTAAAATATGGTTCGCAACCGTAACAAATATGGTTTTATAGAATTATAATCATTAGAATCAGCAACACAACTCCTTAAGTTAGAGTTGACCTCAAATGTCATTATTTCATGAAATAGTCATTGAATAGGGTAATATGAACTTAGAATACATCTCGTATTGATGATTTTTATGATTATAATTCTATATATAAATATCTTTTACGGTCGCGAATCATATTTAGATCAACATACAACCTGATACTGACTTGCAAATTGTAAAAAACGTAAGAAAATTTGAATATCGCAGGCTGCCTTGGCGCATCCCCCTTAAAGAAAGCATTAATTTAAATTAAAGATTTACTTACCTAAGTACTTATTATATGACATGTATTTACAAAATGATATGAGGTAATAAACACAAGAAGTACTTGCTTTCTGCAGGTCTGTGGCAAGCGATAGAGGTCACAAGACGCTGACCGCAAGATGACGAAGCTATGAGGGCCACGGAATGTTATGTCAATGTGTGCCTTTGTTTCACTATACTCTATAGTCTATACTATATAGGAAGTAGGTGCGAGGTACTTGTGGCGCGTAAGAATTCCGTTATGCAATGTCATGGTGAACTTTTCATGCTTTTGATGGCAACTAACATACCATGAATGACTGGGCAATCTATGCCTTCGAAATTTAAATCTTCTCGTGTTGTCATGGGTACCAATCAAAACCTGCAACCTCATTAGTGGGTGATAAAATGTTCAGTGTCTGCAGACTAATAAATTAAACATTCTATGAAGTAAGATGGCATTTACAGCTTTTCTCATTACGGAACTTCCGAAATCAAATGTAATTTAAGTAACTATGAATCAAAATGTCATAGTACGGATTCAATACATAACTATAATGCGATTATCTCTTCAAATAAATCCCATTAATCCTTGAGAGAGAGCTATAAGAAAGAAAAGGATGAATGTACATATTTATAAACATTATGTCATTCACATACCAATGGGATCCACAGACAAAACGCCTGGAATAGTAGCGGGTTGAGGCGACACTCCAGAAATAGACGCAGGGCTTTTGACATAATGTTGGATAATCGAATTGGATTCTTGGTAAGATCTTAGAAATGTTTCTACTAAACGAATAGTATCGTTGATACTCTGAAACTGGTGAATGGTTATGAGAGTCATCATTTAACGAAATGTTATCGAAGCCTGCTTGATGTGATTTATGTACTGACTTTAGAATTAATTCGGCTTGTCCCCTATTACATGGGACTTGTATAACTGGCGAAATGTGGGTGTACTTCAAGGACGCCTCTGCCTTACCCTCCGGGGATTACAGGCGTAATGTTATGTTGAATTTATAGAACATCGGACAAAGAACATCTATTTAAGATTTTCATGATTATAACACTGTTGATGACAATACAGCCGACGCCAGAGGCCAAACTACAAGATAATAAATTAACAAAGCCGAGGTAAACCAAAAGCAAGCCGCTTTAACTCAATCACTACCGTATAATAACAACTGACCTGACCATTCAACTACTAAGGATGATTAACGTATGACTCACGCTAGGAAAACAAGCTATCTAGCAAATACGCCATGCTTGCGCCGAGAATATCGCGAACCCTACTTCCTTACATTTTTAGCGGCAAGGACGCTTGAACTTGAAGCGCAGCGTAACCTCAGCGGAAGCGCTTTATACCTATATCCCACACGAAGAAACGGCGCATCTTTGTTCTCGGCCTAGGTGAGGAGCTTGCGCGGGTGCTAAGGCGGGCGCGACATATAAAACTGATGAAACCGTCGTTTGGGTTCATATTGAAGATTCAAATTTTCAAACGTTCCTATCCTATCTGCTCGTTGCTGTCATACTAACAGGCCTAGCTATAGCGAGTAGTAGCGACCGTCTTTTGTTTTGTCTTGTGGAAACACGTCTCCCGCTATTTCCCGCTAGAACAACTCGATGCTCTTTGGCCACCTAGCCGCACAGTCACCGCTCATTTACCCCACTGGACGAAGCCCATTACTGCCTCAAGGAAAGTGATCTCTTAATTGCATTAGTGTGTGTTTCTTTGAACGTGATTTGCATCTGTGCCGGTGACCTGGTGAATTTGATTCGTGCTAATTCTGTTCACGTTACTGTCATAATGTTCTGTTTTGTTTTTATGCTTTCATTGCCAGTTGTCAATGTTGAATGGTCTTAAAAGGAATGCTAGCAATGTGTGTTGCCTTATTCGTTAACTCCTGTTTGAATGAATTCTCTGTAGTTTGTGGATTGTTTCTAAATGGTTTCTTAATTAAATTGTTGAACTTTCAATATTAAAACATCAAAAGTTTATCTCAGACTTTTGATGATTAATGTCGAGTTTGGGAAAAACAGGAAATGGTTACCTTCCGGTACTTGGGTATCGGCTAACCGCGTATCGACAAATATGGGTAGGTTTATGTTAGTATAATACCCATATTTGACGATAACTATTTAATTTACGTTTTAACACAAACACATTCATTTCCATTGTGTGTCACATAAACACATTAATTTCCATTCATAATAAAATTACCCATATTTCCGCTTGAAATGCAATACAAGTTACTCCTCCTACATTTGCATCTGCTATAGTAGTTTTGCCTTTACGTTTATTCTGTTCGAAACCAAACAAATTCTCAATCAATTCTGCAAAGTTCTGAAGCCATAATACTGCAAGTCTGCAACATTTATCAAGTTCGTCTGCTACTTGATGTATATGGTCGTGAATCGTGTCTCAATCTATGTTTTATCGATCCATGACTGACTTTTAGTTAGATTGATGAGTCAATTTTGCTGGAGCGTCGCCGATGTAATATGTTATGTGTTTTTGCATTTTCTTTAGTAGTGTGGTTTTATTTATCTAGTATCTTAGTCTTATGTAATTTCTTGTTAGGTTCTGGAACAGATTTTTTAGTATTGAAAAAGTTTTTTTTTAAATCTAAATCCTTAACCCTGTCTACAAGTAAAAATTATTCCAAAAAGTGCTCCTCGTTTCAAAAATCAATCTGCCTAGCCTCTTCCCAACTATGTTGGGGTCGGCTTCCCGTCTAACCGGATGCAGCTGAATACCAGTATTTGACATGGAGCGACTGCCTATCTGACCTCCACAACCCAGTTACTGGGTAATACGAGACCCCTTGGTAAGACTGATTGTTTTTCGGGCTTCAGACTACCCGTATCGCCTATTCGCCTATCAAAGATCTACAAAAGACAGCCAGGGCCAACGGCTTAACGTGCTTTCCGAGGCACGGAGCGGTCTCGATATGTAATGGATGGTCACCCATCTACGAACCGACCGTGGCAAGCGTAGCTTAACCTTCGATCGACTCGTGCGGCTGTTATTATTTAGCTACGAGCCCCTCGAAGTTCTCCTTGTTCCACAAACAGTATATGCCTGTCCTTCAAATAACAGTCTTTCCATTCACAACCAAACAAAAAGCCAGATGTTCCAACAGCTCGGTCATCAAACAACACATATACTCGTAATAAGTAAAATTTACCACATACAGACATGATTATTGTAATATGTAAATGCCTTAGTGAATCATGTTCAAGAGTGTGACGTCATTTTGCATAATAGCTATGATAAAAGTCTTCCTAGATGACCAACTCTTTATCATATTTATGAGCTTCCGAATTTGCTATTATAATATCTGGTCTATGACTAATACGGCCTACTAACGTACGTGTTTATTTATAAACATTATGCTATCGTGATTTTTCCTCCATGTGGTAAAAAATATAAGAGGTAAATAGATATGTTGTACAATACAACCGCTAGGTGCTATTTTCATCTGAGGTACAATTACCTGTATAATAATATGTATCACACCACTAAATTGAAAACGACTAAATTAACTTTATTTATTGTTTCGTTGACCTAACTCTTCATATTATACTTATCAAAGCCTATAGACAAGATTTAAAAAGACCAAGATGATAACGAAGAACTTCCCTATACTATATCTAGCCATCAATTGATGCTCGTTTTCAATCATCACTAACTAGTCCTGATCTTGCACTTATAGAATAGAATAGAATACTCTTTATTATGTACACCATAAAAATTACAGATACAAATGTAGAAATTATCCCTTATATCCTTATCCCTGCTCTGAATCCATCCCTGCTTGATATCAAACTGCAAACACATTCGAAGCTCTTCTCCCTTATGACCTTATCTTGAACTTCACATATTTCACCAGTGATTGAGTAACACGAGACCCCGTGTGGTTGAAGGACCAGGCGCAGTGACACACTTTCTCCCTTCGGTATTAAGTGCATATTTGTATGCGTGTCCCGTGCCAACGGTGCTCATGCATCGTCTAGCAAGACTGGTCTTAGCTGCTCTCTATTTGCTGTGGTTGCGGGTTGCTGGTGGTATGATGTTGGATAAGAGTTGGGGAGATGGAGACGACAGCTGCTGGAGTTGTTTTGGCCGTACAAACAAAGCCCTTATAACTGCTGACAAACAAAATTGTGGGGGTTGTGTTTGGAATAGCTAGTTTTGGTCAAGGGTTTTGTGCTTTACTAGGAGATAGTTCATCCAGCTTACCTCAACAAGCTGTCTCGTTCAACAGGCTGGAAGATACACATTATCTATTTCAAAATTATCTCGACTCAGTCGTTATTTCCGAGTGAATGATGCTGTTGATCACTTCAGATCTCGAGGGTAACTCCTGGAACGCATCAAAGTTATTCATGTCGTTTAATACTGTGTTAAGGCAGATCTATGTTATTTTACAGGCGGATGCTCCTGCACATCCTCCTGATCTAAACGATATTACGCTTAGTTCCATCTTACAAGTTACGACATCCATAGGATGTGGGGTGGACTATTCTTAGATTAGATCGCACACTGAGACATAAATGGATTTGGGTTGATGTTGATCCTAAGAATAAAGATTTCTGTATCTTGATCGTTGAGTGTTTTAACGTAAAATGTGTAGGATTGTTCGCCCAAATCTCCGAGTAAGTTTAAAAAGGCATTATTACTAGGCCAACTACGTCAGACTACTGGCAAAGCTGACCGTGTCTACCTACATAATTATTGTATCACTACTCAAATTAATTTGATTATCGATATCTACTTATCTTATTTTGATATCGCTTTTATCTAATCTACACCTTATACCTAAAAGTTGCAGTAATTCTGTGGAGCCAGCGCGATAATGTATACCTTTTAATTCTGCAGTGTCAGCTAGGTATAAAAAATAATGATACTGAAAAATATCCCCGGTATCACCGGCATCAACTGAAGCGTTTTATTTATCGTCTGATAACTCAATAGTTGATAAACAGCGATAATTCGCGATATCAAACATAGGATATGAGTTCACATGAGTCATTGTAGGCATGTGAACTAGTCATACACAGCCGAATATATAACGTAAGCGTTTGAGTAAATATGGATATGAGTCCTTGGCCTTGCAGGTGTGTGGACATACTGAATTGGGCAGCTGGCCCCGATGGTATTAATCCTATGATTAATATACCTACATGTAGAAAGCAAACTTCTGGTATTAGACCAAAACAACCGAAGCTTTTTGCAAACTGCAAATTTTCCTGATCAAACTTGGAAAGTTTTATTAAAAAACTTTGCAATTTTGAAGCCTTTTTAAAAAGCTATTGAAGAAATGGGTCAGCGGGCGCGGATGTAATGTTACTAGGCCATGTCGCCCGTGCCGGTTTTATATACCTTCGGGATTTGTTTTAAAACATTGTATTGTACAAACTTAAATAATTAATTTCCTTGTTGCTAATGGAGTGAATTAGTAAAAATATTTTTAGTAAAATTTTAAATTAAAATAACACAGCGCGTGCGGTAGGTACTTGGCCTGGCGCAGTCTGTGTTCACTTTGTATTTACTTTGTAAGCTGTTCATGGATAATCCCTATCCAAAAACCAATTATTTCTCAACTGAAACAAATAGATCTGATCTGCTATGTAAATCAGGTGTCTGTAGGAAGATGAATACTTACTAGTCAAAATTCTCTAACATTTTACCAAATCAATCATTTTACATTAAGTATAGACTAATTGTCAATTTTTTATCTAGCATCTGCTACTAGAAAATTTAATTCAAAGAACACCTTGAGATATAAATCATTTAAACAGTCCAGTCAAGTGTTTAGTGTTGAATTATTAATTCCCAGTAGGAAGCTCAACATATGGCCATCCTAAGAAATGAAGGTTGAGTACCACTTCACTGCAATGGCGCACTGATTATGAAAGTCCTTGATGTTGTTATCTAGTCGTTAATGGAAGTAATTATCAAGTTCTTAAGGTATTAGCAGTTGAAGATGCGGAAGGGAAATATTCCAGATGTTTTCTATGCAGTTTTAAGGCCCGTCGTCCACGATGCTACTCAAAAGTAACCAGTTACAGATTCAAATCACCATGGGTAGCCAGAATGTCACAGCACTAGCATTACTGTCGGCGACGAGACCCTATCTAAGGTCTAGGGTGCAAGTAGTGCGAGGACTGCTATGCGCGCGCTCTCACTACAACGTATCGAGTCGTGATTTACGAAAATTATCTAAGTCAATAATAAAATCAGAATTCAAAGAGATTTTGTTTAATTCTTATTCATAAATTTTTATCTGTTTCTATCTATTTATAAATTCAATTCATTTAATGTTTATCTGTTTCTATATAGTCTATCTCGCTTAGTTATTATAATTTTCATATTCGAATCTAATTAGACTGGAAAATTAAGTTTGCAAGGTATTTTTACTTTTGAGTAATGTATGGATTGTCGTACAAATACGTAAAATGAAAATATGATTTTTTGTTTATGAAAATATTTTGATAAATTTTGTCCCAAAAGATATAATTATGTATAACACCAATACATGTAAGTACCAATTAGATTCATGTAAATTGGACCACGCGTAGAAGGACATAATTATAAGAAAGGTTATTAAACAAACAAAAAAGGATTAAAGGTAAAAACATTAAAATAAAGGTTCTAAAGATTTCGGCTTAGTGAAAGTCGCAAGTAAATGGGCTGAAAATACGCGAACCTCTGAACATACATACAATTAGAATAAATAAACATAAAGGACTCGCTATCCAGCGAATATATGAGTCATCGGGGGGAAGTCCTGCCCTTATACTTAGTAGGACAAGTAATCCCACATTACTGGTGTGGATGAAGTCATTCAACCTCAAGTACTCATTCAATTTCCACTATTTTATGTTTTATATATAGTGATCGTGTCGTGAATCGAATGTATATCAGAAAAAAGTGTAGGTATATGGTTTGGAGACTATCTATCCTGCAAAAAGGCTGTCTTTGTCTTAACAAGTTGTCAGGATTCATCCGTATTTGGTTCTAACTTCATCAGACTTGTTTCATCTCAAGACGGTTCTACGTCCTCAGAATGCAAATAACAACTAATCATGGAAGCCATTTTGAATACCTTAAGATTGCAATTAAGAATACCGTGCTGACATAATTACGGACCAATTATTGTGTTTACACCCAAGCTCACGGTACTTAGTCATAGTATTATATCGCCCAGTGATGCATGGAAGACTGGCCGCAGCGATGAGTCAGCTAATAGCAGTAATAGCCAATAAAAATCTTCATAGCTTGTAATTTATTTGCTTTGACACGTATAGATTATCTTTGTCAAGCCTCCAAGTCCTTTTGGTCTACGTTCTGAGTAACATTAGCATACAATGCAGGGTCTAAATGTGGTTAGTGAGTACGGTCAGCCTTTGGGGGAAGTTCAAGGTGTCGTCAGGTGTCATGGCACTGCCAAACAGCAAGTAATTAATTTATAATGGGGTAACGAATTGGAGCCAAGGTTCCAGACTGCTTCCTTATAAATGGTTCTGTAATGGTGAGCCGTTTATTAGTATGTAGTTACATCATTCAGCCTTCTACTTTATTTTCTTAGCCTACTCTAGAAAGGCTGGGATAAATGAAAATTCGGCCCTGATATATTTTGTAGCTCTATCCAGGAGACTTGCGGTGTCTAAAACCTTCATGAGGATACCACGGACGATATTCTTAGTTTTTTGACATCCTTATCACTTTCATTTTAGAGTATCAACCGGTTGACTACAGCTTGGTTAAGAAGTCACTTTTAATCTTAATCTTGATAGCTGGGTGATCGGAATTCCAACCAGCATCAATTATCCACTAAGTAAGGCACAAGTTTACTTATAAGTCACACCTTAAAATTACTTACACAGATTAATCCGGGGTTTAATTGTATCATTGGTTTGCACGATTGCCGGGAATGTAGTGTGTGTGCTAAGATCATGGTACAGCTGACCTCGGTATCTGCTCTTGAAACAAAACCGGCCTGCGAGGCTCTCGGGCGGCGTGCGCGCCTCATTACGTCATCAGCGCGCGCTTCGGGCTTTACACTCTTGGATTTGTTTTGGTTGTGTGCTGTGCTTTCTTAAGTTAGCGGATTTCTGCATTATTCGCGTGTTGGAGTTGGGGAATATAAATAGTTGTATTAGTAATAAGGGGATTAAATATAATGTTTTAATAAAGACCTTCTTAATAGACCTTAGGGCTTCCTACATTCGTCTAATTAGAAATTCTGCTATAGTAACTTAAAGACCCAATAAGCCTTAGGGGTTTATGGATAAAGGTCTCTAAAGGATGAAGATCAGTCGCATCCCCTAAATCCATATGTGACTGATACGGTAACGGTTACAATTAAAATAAAAAATTGCGCACTAATTGATGACCACGTACGAAATAGGGACTTCTGATGAATCAGTTAATGCCATGTCTCCTGATGACCATATAAGAAATCCAGACGGCAGAATATGGTCTCGCACAAAACATTAACCGACAAATCTTTTGTAAGTTGAGGAAGCTTTCGTCGAGTTAAAAATAAACCCATATTTATGTATTGTAAATGGATGTGCTAATGATCTTGCTCGTGAATTTATAAGCCCACTTACTCATAACATCAAATATTCAAGTATTGTATCGCTCGATATCTTGTTCTATATGACTCATCAATGATCTTAATTTAACCAGTTTTTAACACATGTGTTGTTTATTTATTTATATACTAGTTATGTTTGATATCCGATTTTGAGTATTGTTATAATTAGAAACTATAAATAAATGTTACTCTGATTTAGTTTACTTTTCGTATAGCGTGCAATTATTCCTAGTATTAATGGATTGAGCCTTCCAAGTTTTGGGAACGGGCCAGCTACAAATATTTTCGTTAACTGCAGTGCAGTAGAGCTACACTGTTAACCCAAATATGTTCTTAATAACTCGCATTCAGCAGTAGATTTTGTAACAACGATAGATTTTAGATCTTGCAGTTACCTATACATCACTGGACTATATGGATGACTTTATAAACTCAGTGAAAAGCATTCTGGCTTTGTAATCTCAGATCTATTCTCCAGATGTAACAGTTATATCACTCGTTTATTACCACACCAGTACCTACATAAGTTACATATTTAGCGTCATGTCGACAGCTATTATGGTTCGCATCTGGCTGAGTCCGCCATTGTCGCGTGCATCAGGTCGATGGCCTAATAACCTCGGAGGTTATGAATTTCGGCACGGCACGGTTTTTGTATTCAAATTGCTGAAAGCTATATTGAGGATGGTTTTGAGGTATAATTTTTTCATTAGCTAAATTGGAATGTTTTTCTAGTTGTAACTTCATTAGTTTAAGAGAGTATGTATATTTTTTGCTTCTAGTTGGAGTTTCAGACTTAAGTGCTAATAAAGGCTAGCATTTTCTAATTCGATATCGGAACATTTGTATTACCTACAATGTTTTTACCATGACGGCCTTATTTAGCCTTAGTGTCATTATATAGTGTATGAGCAGCCATCGTCTTAACCATCTGTAGATTAATCTCATGTAGCGAAAACCTGTTTCGGCTCCCGGTATTGAATTTAAAGTAAATAAATTCTGGCGATTTCTGCGTTTGACAAATACTACCATGTGGATGAATGAATTCCTAATAAATAGTTACGGTGGTGAGTTTATTAAATAATGTTTATTTTATATCCTCAAATTACATTCATACAATAGTTATATTATAGAGGAGCAAACTCTTCCTTTTGTGTTTATCTGTTACATCTAGTTCCGTGCCTTGCCTTCTGCATTTAGTAGTAGTCTCTCTACTGTTGTATACAATCAATCAAAATCCTACTTCCTTGGAACAAATAATGGTTTCCTGTTCGGAATATTCCGATTCATCCCATCTTTCACACTCAGAACCATTAGAAATGGCAAAAGAAATAGATTACAGCGCACAACAATTTGTTCAACGAGCCGTGTTAAAATCTTAATGGAGCCAATGAGCCACGACTAACGTGCTATTAAGAGATTTTACACTTCATTTGTCTTTACTATTAATTGATTTATAAGTGTTTTTCATGTTATCTGCTGTTTACTGGGTTTTTTGGTTATTATGTCATTTTTTTTCCGTATGAAGATGGGATTTGTTATCAGGGTATCTTGGGTCAGCTTACTTAACGCCATGTTGGTTGGTGTTATTTGCTATGTTGTGATATTTTTTGTCATTATTTATCTACTTTATTTCTCCTTTTCATTCACCTTTATAGTACACCCTCATTTCGTCAGTTATGTCCCAGTTAAGTCCCATCTAATAGGGGGCGAGCCTATCGCCATCAATCGGGCAAAAATCCAGACTTGTGCTCCGTGGATGTACTGGGTACACCTCTAACCTAACCTTTTTTTTTGTTCCGGTCTGGATAATCCTCATGGATGTCCTCCGGCCTGGGGCGGGCAGTGGGTCAGACTCTTACTGACTAAAAATCACCCCGGTGTTCCCTTCCCACTCTTGTACCGGGGATCATGAGAACTTGTGCGCCTTCCACGATCCCCGGCTAGTGGCAAGTCCGCGGGGGAGTGAGATGTAAGACTCCCCCCGCGACGTCCAATAGGGGCGAGCGTGGAACTCTACGCGCCGCCGCTTCTGATCCTGTTATATGGGGGGGGGGGGGGGCGGCGGACGTTCCCAAGTCCGCCGTCTCTCTGGACCTAACCTAACCGTTAGCGGAAAACAAGCGTGATGTTATGTTATCCATCTTTATATTTGACATGTGAAGTGATTGACTGCCTCGTTGGTCTAGTGGTCGCAAGCGCCACTGCTCAGGTCCTGGGTTCGATTCCCAGGTCGAGCAAAGTGTTATTGGGTACTTCCATCAGAAATTTAAAAAAAAATGTATGGGTAAACAGTCGCTAATCACTGCATAACTTTAAGCAACGTTTATAAATAAAGGGTAATGGTTACACTATCACTACCCATTCAAACAATAGAACTAAATAAATTATTTCTAAAACATTACATTCCATGAGTGGAGCAGTATTGTCTCTGTATTAAGCCATTGGATGGGTTTTTAGATATTTACTATCAGCCAGTGTCGGGCCAGGTTCAAACATGTTCCTTAGTGTCTATTTGAAGTTATAAAACAGTGTTCCGGTTCTATTATTGCCAATTAAACCATTTCTTGCACAACCATGTTTAACTTAAATGAAGTATAAATTTCTGTTCTTTAGAAGTCAATTAAGACTAGTATTGACAGCTGACCACGCCTGCTCATGACACGATGTAGATGTTTTAGTATCATCGCGCCATATAATGTGTTTGGTAATGAGTGCTTACTTCCCACACCTTTAGTTCAAGTTAAGGTTTAGTTCAAATGACATAAGTCAGACGTTGCTAGTGACGATTTATCTACTTGATGGGTTGTCTATATAAAGGCTGAATTTCCTTGAGAAGGTCCTCCAATAACATAGGATAGGCTTCTTACTATTAGGTCGTCGGGGAAAAGTTCTTTCGCATTTAATACCTATACAAATTCAAGACTAAGAGTTCTTGCGGCACCCGAATATCTAGCCTTTTTTGTATAGCCAGACTTTTTCAAATGGGTCAAAACTGTTTTGTGGTCAACCCGTAACTCTTCAGCTATGTCGTAACTACTAACATACCGACCTTGCCCCACTTAAAAAAAAATGGCATCGACTTTATCCGTAACAGGGCGACCAGAGTGAGCTGCATCTTTGGGTTCCCTATCCATTTGCATAAAATTTTAAGACCTAATATAACTTAGCATAATTTTGTTTGGCATAATTATATTTTCGCATAATATAATTACGCATAACAGCTTACGCATAATTTTTTTAAGCATAATTTCTCTAACCATAATAATGATTAAGCATAATATTCTAAAGCATAAATTTATTAAGCATAAAGTTCTAAAGCATAACTTTTTTATGAACACTTTTGTGGGTTTTTTTTTTCGCTGTAGGAAGCATGAAGCAAGCAAGCATACAGCATGCAAGCAAGCATACAGCATGCAAGCAAGCATGCAAGCAAGCATGCAAGCAAGCATGCAATCAAGCATGCAGCAAACAAGCAAACATGCAGCATGCAGCAGGCAGGGTTTCTGTCACGGCTCCGGCGCTGCGGGCCTCCGGTGGCCCCACGCGTGCTAATCGTCGCAGACGGCTTTCACTCACCACCGCAGCTTCGGCTTGTTGGCCGGCTTCGCCGGCCAGCCTCAGCCGCGGCGGCTCGATCACAGCCGCCTGCTCCTCAGCCCGCGGGCCGCCTCGCCCCTACGCGCCTACGCGATTTTAAATTATACTCTAGGGGTAGGACAAACAAGACAACGTGGAGTCGGTTTTGCAGCAATTCGGTTCTGTCACTAAATTTTGTTGCACAGCATATTAAATTTTTAACCAACAATATTATGCTAATAGTCATTAGGTCTACTAACGTTATGCGAATCAAATTTATGCCAAAACAAATTAGTCTTTAAGATGATTATGCCAACATAAAATGTATGCCTAAAAAAATTATGCCGAAGTATTATTATGCCAAAACAAATTATGCCAAAATCGTTATGCCGAAGTATATTAGGACAAAGAACATTATGCGAAAAGAAGGGATCCCGCATCTTTGACATCAAAATTACCAGACTGAAAACGCTTAAACCAACTTTGTGCTACTCTTACTGACACTGCGTTAAGTCCTAAAACGTCACATATTATTTTCGCGGCTTTTGTCGTGTTTTTCCCTTTTTTGTAATAAAACTTCAAAATGTATCGAATTTCTTCGTTAGATTCACTCATTTTGGCGGACAGAAAAATAGTTGAAAAATGGCGGGAAATCGTTTTTACTTGGTTTTTCTTTTTTTAAATGTGTGTGTGTGTTTGTATGTCTAATGGTATCAAAATCAGTCAGACACAAACAGTACAGCCAAAGAGATTTTACAACAACTTGATACCTATAAAATACGAAATACTTTTCCCCGATCTATTATAAAGAAATCCATTTCTTTCCTAAAACTATGTGATCAGATGCTTCACATCGGAAATCAAAAGAGCCAAAAAATATTTTCATTCCAGTTACCGCCAATCCTAAAATACGGAGGGTTTGGAGGGTCGCCTTTTTTTTTTTTTTGGTGGGATTCATCAAATGACCTGTCCCGCTCTGGGCGGAGCGGAAGGGCGTGTCAGACTCTTACTGACTAAAACCCACCCATGTTCCTTTAGTTGCCTGTGCGCCAGGGCCACGGTAACTCTTTCGAACAATCCGCAACCCCGGCAGGATAGAGGGAGGCCTGTCTTATTCAATTTTGATTTCCAACCCAGCTCGCATAATCTGACTATAATCTTGCCACTGGTGGGACAGGCCTGAGGCCTTCCTCTCTGTGAATGGCAGTGGGCCGCTTTTCACCACGCGGGCCCAGAGTGTCTTAACGAATCAACTCCTTAATCATAATTTAATCTAAACATATCCTCTCATCTCCTCAGGTTTCAACACAACAAAATCTACACATACATTGGAGAGGTGCTGGTGTCAGTGAATCCGTACAAAAATCTGGACATCTACAGCATGCAGCACATGGCACAGTACCGGGGGAGAGAGATGTTCGAAGTCTCGCCACACGTTTATGCTGTTGCAGACGCCTGTCAAAGAGTGCTTAGGCAACAGGTGAGAGGTCTTACTAATGAATTTTTATTGGGGATATCAGAAAAGGCAGGCTGAGGTCTTTCTTTATAATATGGAATTCTGGACCAATATAAATATAAACTCCCATATTAATTTTGGATGGTTTAGGCAAGTCGGCCCACTCCCTCATACAAAAAGGAGGCCTGTGTCCCAGCAGTGGGAACATTACAAGCTGATCTTGCGTATAGTTAGGCAAGTACCGACAAAATTATATGGTAAGTATTAAGTTAAAATCTAGACAGCTTACTGTCGGAAAGATATTCTGCGACATTTTTAATCTTCCTACAAAAAATATTTATTCGCACTTTTCTGCTTCCATATGAAATAAAATAATTAATATAAACATCAGTACTACTGTCAGTTTTATTCCTCTGGGCCAACTTTATATGGCACCTGTATACTACCCCAGCATTTTCGTAATTTGACGGAGACTGTAACCCTGTGCAATATCTGTAGAACTCCTCAATTTAGCCATCTAAAACCAGCTGTAAAGTCGCAAACGACATTCCGTAAAATTTGAATTTTACTAGGATACCATAAACGACAAAATGCTCACTCAAGACCTTCGGAATGTGGCCATTACTTCCCCAGACCTAGCATTGATGGTGTTACCATAAGGGGCAGTCTTGAATCTTTTTTAGTGACCGTAAAAAGGTTTTACTGCACTTTGCAAGACCACCCAGTGTTAAGGCAAGCAGGTTATTTCGCTACGGCTCTTAACATAAGTATTAAGTCCAGAAGCACTAGTTGCGTGATCGCAATGCGCCAGGACAACAGCTTTATTTAAAAAATCCAGGAATGATAAACCAAACCAGTTTTTCTCACGGTCTCTTACGTACAAAGCGACATCCACAGAATCCGAGGATCTCAACATCCTGATAGCGAAAGAAACCGCTGAATTTGGTCTTATAGCCTTATTTTCGCCTGTACCCTGAAAACTGGAGCCAAAAGATTCGGGATTTAATAAATAAACTGATCATGTGGTTGATGCTGACCATCCTCATGATATGATCCCTTTGTGGAGTATAACTAGATCGGTAGTAAGCGTGTAGTATGTTTTGCCGAAATGCAAATAATTGCATCATTCATGAGAAAATAAGAATTACAAACAGAATGATGTATTGATGACTACTTATTGCGTTCAAAGCGTATCAGAAAATATTGGCATAAGGGAAAAGGGAGAGGAGGCCTATACAGTAGCTATCGTCTGATGTGGGTTGATGATAATGCTAATAACGGTGAATATATTTTGTTTCAGGGTAAAGACACATGTGTGTTAATATCTGGCGAGTCAGGTTCGGGGAAGACAGAGGCGTCCAAGTTCATAATGAAGTACATAGCAGCAAACACAACACAAGTCCACAGGGATTATATAGATAGGTGAGTTATAATGAAAATGTGATGGCCAAAACATTTACGGACTCGTTCCATAAGCACAACTTTTTGCGGGTTCACAAAATTCGCGTGTACTGAGACTCCTTGACATTTTAAATTGAATAATGATCTGAATCTATGATTTATGTACCAATTTTTTTAGCTTCATTTATTTAATTAATGTAACAATAATTTTGCATGCTAGTTCTAGCGAATTGTTTTAGAAACTGTTTAAAAAAAAACCAACCCTGTATGTACTACAATTCTTGCGAATAAATTTCATTTCATTTCATTTCCTTCAACGAGATATTATTCTGTAATTACTTAGATTAGTACATTCAATGACATGAATCGTGAAAAATTAGTATAAATCTTATCAGGGGAAAACAAAAGACTATGGACGGTCGACGGACGGATTGTGTAAATCACTATAAGGGTACAAGGTGGTGAATACTGAGATCATGACATGTATTGAAAAATAAGAGCAAGAGAATATGAATGGAAGAAGAAGAGCAAGTCGATGATTATTAGTCAACGATATCAATCCAGGATTAAAAGTAATTCGAACTATTTCTTCCAGGGTAAAAAACGTTCTAATCCAGTCAAATTCGATACTAGAAACGTTTGGCAACGCGAAGACGAATCGCAACGGTAATTCGTCGCGGTTCGGCAAGTACATGGACATACACTTCGACTACAAAGGAGACCCTGTCGGGGGCCACATTAGCAACTATCTGCTAGAGAAAAGCAGAGTGGTATCCTTGCAACCAGGAGAGAGGAACTTCCACGCGTTTTATCAGGTAAAAATACTGACTTTTATTGTTTGTTCTTCATTTAACGACGTTTTTAATAAGCACGCGGCGCGATATTTGCCTGCCTAAAGTTGCGTTTGCAGCGGGTTTTGATGCGTAATAACATCTACGGCGCGTTAATAAAGAGTCGTGACCATAGGCCCTTAACATATGTATCATTGGGGTGATAACACATAAATGTTTGGTGTTTGGTCCCATATTGTTCTTTCCAAACTTAAAAAATATTGATAGGTATATCTGAGGAGTCAGCAGGCCAGATACAGTGGGTTCCGTTCTTGTTTTTTATTAATGAATACATAAAATACTTAATTGAGAAAAAACAAATAGTAGAGCATAAAAGTACTGCTTATTTAATTAGCAATTTTAAATTTCATCCAGCACACCTGCGATATAAGAGTTGGATGAGAAACGTAGACAGTGTGTAAAAGACAATATAGGAAAAATTTTATTGTAGTTTAGTAACCTGAATTTAATAGTAGATTGTTATACAAGGGGCTAAAATGACCCATTATACCTATATATGAGAAAGCGAGGGAGTAAAAAGAAACCGAGTTATAATGGGTTTTTAGCGTCGTGTGTTACACTCTACTTTTCACGACGATTGCGAGAAAATAAATTATTCAATACTATATTAAATAGCCTTTTTTAATTTCTTCTGTAGCCGCAACGCAATGCACGCATTCTACCGAAGAGATCGCTGCTTTTAATTCCATTTTCAAAAATAAAATGTATTTTTTTTATGAAACAGTAATAAGTCGAGTTTATTCATGATTATTATACTTATGAATACAGACTTTTTAATTTTTGTAGGCTCGTTGGTAACAGACAAAAAAAAATATTTTTCCCCTAGGGAAAAATACGCTATTTTATCCCCGTTCTTGTACGCTACAATGACGGACTTTTTGAACACGAGGAGTGGAAATAATATACACATAGAAAGAAGGTTATTTCCTTTTAGAAGATGCTTCATAGGCGTGAGGGCTATACTTTTGACTACACAATAGTATATTACAATAGTAACTAGACTATTACAATAGTATTTGTATATAAGAATTATTATATCATCAGTTTACAAGTGACTGTTCGATGAAGTCACCCATTTCGACTATTGTCTAGCCTTCGTATAGTTGTTGTGTAATTAATTATTTTTATAAAGGAATTCTTCCAGTACATGTTTCATTTCAATACTATACAGGTTGTATCAGAAAGTAATAGTGTGGTACAGACCATCTAACTGAACAACTTTGTCCATGAGACCAACGACTTACGCCCGATATCAATAATGTATCTTAATCCCAATCTTGATCCCGATCTTTGTCTCTGTATCCAATCAGTGGCCGTGTTTGCCAATGTGAGTCTTTGGGAGGGCGAATTACAAGCAGTCGTCAAAGACCGCAGATCAAGATTGGGATTGAGATACATTATTGATACCGGGCGTTAATCGCGAAAAAAAATACAGTTTTGTATGGGACGACTGATTATTTATTTCACACCAATTCTCATTAATCTATACACACAATAAATCTTACTTGAAAGTGACGAATACGTCACCCATTCAGTACAAACAAAGTCAATGTGAAACTGCTCAAAAAGGGCGGTTATCCGTTATCCACAATCTAAAATTCAAATTCAAATATTTATTGCATATCACATGTGTGTACAAGATCTTAATATTATTTATAAGTTCACATGGACCCTGTCGGGCACAACAATAATCGAAAATCGTAATCGTAATCGTAATCTTGTAATCGAATGTATTTATCCTGAATGTACGTAATACGATTACGTTCTAGGCCTTACCGTAGACAGGTGACCTATAGTATATTTATACAATGATAGTATCTGTTCTATTATTTAGCAAACAAAATACCTAGTTGTACCTACACTAATCTATTGTCAAGCAGTCAATATTATGACTAAAGTGATGATCGTAGGTTGTTTAGTTTACGTTTAACAATCTGACATAATATGCGTATGTTTTGCCTTTAAACATGCCTATTGAATACGGCAACTTGTTGCAGAGCTGGTAGTTTATATATTTACATACACTTAAGAAAATAATATAATTGTATAGGTATATATTTTTGAATAGGTTTGATGCTATTGTTAAAGGCAGTCTTTAAAATGTTATTCTCTAAACTGTTGATGTCATTGCAAAATTAATGTGAAATATTAATTCCATCGGCTTTAACGTTATTCTCACTATTAATATTATTAAAGGAATAAGTTTAAGACACCAGATTTTCCCCACGTATTTTTTTAGTCTCATTTTGTAACATGCCCGGGTCAAAAGAACTAGGCAAATCGGCTTTGGGCTGCTACTGAGAAATTCCTGCTCATGCTGAGCAGTCACACTTGGAACCACTAGGTAGACCGAGACAGTCAACTGAAGAAAGAAAGAGAAAGAAAAATATTTTATTTGGGTAGGAGGTAGAGGTGGGGTAAGAGGTACCAACCTAATGTTCTATTAAAATTCCAGGTGCTAAGTACAAACAACTCAACGACGAAGAAGTTCGGGCTCGCATCGAGCGCCGTGTACCAGATCCTGGGCAGTGAGCGCGCCACCGCGTCAGATTCCAAGCTGTTCTCACAGACAAACAGCGCGTTTGATGCGCTAGGGTTCTCGCAGTCGGTGGTTGAAGATATATGGAGCATCGTGGCTGGAGTTATCCTGTTGGTTAGTGTTTAAGAAATTATAGTTACCATACAAGGCTGATAACAGAGAATGAAAGACTAAAATCATTTTGCATTATCCTATTTTTAAATAGGGTCGATTTAAAATAGGACAAGGCAGAAGTAGGAGAGACCAGTGAGAACTGGTCTTTAACTATTAAGACCCTGAGATTGATCAACGAATGAAATTGATCTGTTTCATTTGTGAATTTGATTTACAAGTGATTTTTTCTTGTCTTTACTTCTCGCATACAGAGAGCGAACTATCTGTGTGTAAATAAATACTAAAGTTGTTAGTAGCAGTAAACCTCCAGGTTAAAACTAGTTTCAAACTCCAGCATAGTTAGCCGTGGTTTCCACGAGTCACGATACTGAAGTTGGCACGACGATTCAACCCAACTCTCTTTTTATACTTTTCAGGTTCCTGTCAAAATAAAATCTTTACCACATCGTTTTTACTACATCACACCACGTAAAAATATTCCACCACATTCTCTCTTTCAGGGCGAGTTAACCTTCACAGAAACACAAGACGCTCAACTATCCATCGGAGGTCCTCTGAAGCAGTGCACCGCCGCGCTCGGAGTGTCCGCGCAGGCGCTGCAGGGGGCCATGGCCGGGAGAGTGTTGTCTGCAGGGGGGGACCTGGTCAATAAGGAGCACTCCTTGAGCGAGGCCAACTATACTAGGCTGGCGTTGGCTAAGGCGGCTTATGATAGGCTGTTCACGTGGATAGTTCAACAGGTAAGAAATAGGCCATTGGTTTTCATAAGCAGAACTTGATTTTCCATATTATGATTTTTTGTACTTACAATATTTTTTTTGAACGAATATATTTGTTACGTTTGTATAGTCGACCTTGTAATTGCTTTACCACCCTTCCGTTTAATGACTCTTGCATGTCATAAAAACAGAAGGTCAATTTGTATATGACAATTAGATAATTTCATCCTTAGTGAAGTTTCAATTTACTAGGAATTGTTGTCCAACTTGACATGTCCTTTCACACATTCAAATTGTACCGTATTTTCAACGAGATAAAGTTCAATTTACCTTTTCAGATAAACAAAGCTATAGATGTGCCCAGTGGAACGTATAAAAGTACTCTAATAGGAGTTCTGGATATCTACGGGTTCGAAATCTTCGAGACGAACAGCTTCGAACAGTTCTGTATTAATTACTGTAATGAGAAGCTGCAGCAACTGTTTATTGGTAAGTCGGTATATGCAGATTTTTCTATGAGATTATACAGGCTGGATTTTTGAGATGGGGCTGTTTAACCGTTGTCGCTACAACAAAGTGGTCTTAGGAGACTGTCCTTAACTTTTTGAGACATGTTGATCTGCATACAAAGATAATGAAAAAAAAAATTACAGTCAGCAAGAAAATGGGCAGTTTTCACAAAAACTTTTTAGATTCCAGTCGATCCTGTTTCTTAGGAGGATCAAAAATCTCTATCGGACGAAAGTCAGAAATCGTAAAAAAAACTTTCCATGCATTTTGTAGGAAATGAGACTCCAACCTACTTTTTTACGATGTATAGACCGGCAAAAATAATGACAAAAAAACTCAAAAACAAAAATAGGAGTAGTGATAGACCACACCATACAGTTACCACCACACCACCCACCACAGTTTCTGTAAGCCTGATAAAATTTCTGAAAATAAATCTGCCGTTAAATCGAATACCAATGAATGCTCCAAAAAGTTTGACAATATTATGAAATATACCTTAACAACACGGGAATAGAGTTCCATCTACCATATTAATAACTATCACCACGACCTCTTCCAGAACTGGTGCTAAAACAGGAACAAGAAGAATACGCTCGTGAGGGCATCCAGTGGACGCCCATCAAATACTTCAACAACCGCGTCATTTGCGAGTTGGTGGACGCGCCACATCAAGGACTCATCGCTATCATGGACGAAGCTTGTCTCAATCCTACCAAGGTAATCTATCTTTAAATACACTGCTAAACATTGTGGCGAGAACAAAATTGTAGTATTTTGTTAATAGCACACAGGAAGATAGGGTGTTTCATGGTTTTTTAAATTTTATATCCTTATTTAAAATACCTTTAAAGTTGAAATTCAGTCGTTACGTAACCGCCACTTGGTGGTCATTTTGTGATCGCAAAGTATCGTCAATTTATATGGTGAGAAGCACTGGTGGCCCAGTGGTCACGACCGCGACTTACGAGTTGTAGGTCGTTGGTTCAATCCCAGACCTCCAGTCCTCCTCCTTCCTCTACTTTGTGATAATTATTTAATCACTACTGCTCTCAAAACGGTGAAGGAAAACGTCATGAGGAAACCGGCATGTTCTAGAACCAAAAATTCAAAGACACGTCTACAAACCTGCACTGGATTACAGCCCACTCCCTCTCACAGAGAGGAGGCCAGAGTCCCAGCAGTGGTAACGTTATAGGCTGATTATGCTGCATAATAGAGTATTCTATTCTATCGACTACCCTTTTAAATGTAGTTCATTATTTGTTATTTTCTTCTTACAGATATCAGATAAGCAACTACTAGAGGCAATGGACAGGAGGCTAAAAGGACACAAACACTACACGTCAAGACAACTGGCGCCCACAGATAAGAAACTAAAACATGGCGTCGACTTCAAAATTACGTAAGCAATTTGTTGCTATTGTAAATAGCAGATTAATTATAAATGATAGAGATTTGAACACATTTCTATGTTGTATTGTTTTTAGATTTCAACAAATACATGGTTATTTGCCTTAATCAAACTCAACCTTATGGGCCTATATTTTGTGTATGTACAGTCACCAAAAGAGATAAGTAACCAGAGTCGTCGGATACAGTTGAATTTTTGTAAGAAACTGATGGATGTTTTGGAAAGAAATTAAATTTGATACATTAACTGTTTATTTTCTATTAATTAAATTAATTTGATTCGAAAACGTCCATCGGTTTCTTATTAAAATTCAACTATGTCCAACGAACCTGGTTAATTATCACTTTTAGTGACCGTACCTACTTTAATTTAACTGTGAGTATTTTCAAGGAAGTCATAGATATCTGGGGAAGGTGGCGAGGGCAACTAGCACAAATATCCGAAGCCGAACATTATCATTATCTCGGGTGTTTTTAGGCCCTAATCAACGTTTTTATACAGCGAAACTCGACCTGATAAAAATCATCTCCACAGACACTACGCAGGCGACGTTACATACGCCGTGGACGGTTTCATGGACAAGAATAAGGACTCTCTGTGGCAGGACCTGAAGAGACTGCTGCATTCCTCCAGCAACCGGTCGCTGGCTGAGATGTGGCCTGAGGGTGGGACTAACATACAGAAGGTAAATATTAGATTGGCACATTTTACTTGGACATTATCAAGTACTAGCTTTTGCCCGCGGCTTCGCCCGCGTGGATGTCGGAAATTATTCCACGGGAACGTACTACCGGGATAAAAAGTATCCTACATGTTAATCCGGGTTATAAACTATCTGTGTTCCAAATTCCATTCAAATCCGTTCAGTAGTTTTTGCGTGAAAGAGTAACAGACATCCATCCATCCATCCATTCTCACAAACTTTCACATTTATAATATTAGTAGGATTCTCAGTATCAGTCGGTGGCACGCTGAAATAATAGATTGGTTAAGGATGCATTACTTATGACGAAATACTAATAAACTATTCATGAAACCTTGATCGACGAAGTAAAAATTGGATGAAGACTATTATTCGCACGACATCGTGCGATATCATGCGACAAGTTGCGAAAGGCTGATCAAGTCTCTATTGAGTAAATATAATATTAGTTTTTGTGGGCGATTGGCAGAAGTTACAACCAACAGTCAAGAGATATCTTAGTGAGGTAAAAGATAGAATAAACTCTGAAAACCCTGAGTCACTGAAATCCTCGAAGAAGGGATCATAAAAATCTTTAAACTCTGCTACGACTTCACCTCGTTGTTTCCTTTGCAGACATCAAAGCGTCCACCGTCAGCCGCGACCCTGTTCCGCAACTCAATGGCAGCTCTGGTGACAGGTCTACAAAGCAAGGAACCGTTCTACGTGCGCTGCGTCAAGCCCAACGCTTACCAGACTCCTACTACCTGGGACGACCAGCTAGTAAGTACTCTACATACTAATAATAAAACCTAAAGGTGTATCCAGACTGAGATTATAATTTTTATATGTTTGGCTGCCTCAGGCTGAGGCAGCCAAACATATAAAGCCTCGCTCTGTCTGAATGCACCTTAACCTGGCTGGAGGCTTTTTGAAGCAAATCTTAAGGCACCCACTGGATAGTTCGGTTAAGTAGCCAGGACCTCAGAGGTCACAACTACGACCAGCAATTAAAAAAGAAAAAGATGTACCTTAAGACGTTACAACCCTGACTGCTGTGACCTTCCGACATATGTGAAACTGTAAGTATTTAGAATGTGTTATGAACGGGAATTTCGCTTTTTAACCGACAAATAAAAGGAGGAGGTTCTGAAGTCGACGCGTATTTTTTATAATTTTTTATGCATTACTTTTTACAGCGTAATCCGTTAGCACGATTCTTTTTTTATTGGATATAACCTCGAAGTTGGTCCTATTTGAAATTGTAAACGCGGCGCCAAACAATAAGCCAAGGAAATTAATTACGTAAATCGTAAAATTATTACTGCTTGATTGATTTTCGTTGATTGTTTGTTTGGTGGCAGGCGCCTCAAAATTATTTACCTACAGTCCGGCCATCAAGGAATGCGTTCTTGACACCTGTCAGTGCGACAATTCTAGTAACTAATAAAGATCAAATTCGCAAAACACGTACTCGTTTGTATGAAACTGACGGGAGTGAAGAAAGCATTCTCTCGTCGGCCGGACTGGTGGTATTCTTATTGATTGTAGCTCGTTTTTGCTTCTATCTGTAGTTTCTATTAAGATACATAAATTAAATAATATATAATAATAGATAGGTACGTAGATAATAATAATAATAATATATATTTATTGTATATTTTCAAATTATATCAATAAACAACCAGCCTGTAAGATGGTGTGTAACTTGCTAGTGTCAACCAAATGAGTAAAGAATATCGAACTTCTTTTGGCATGCCCCCCTCGTACATCAGTTTACGAGCTTAGTTTTAAAAGTTTTTTCCCGCATTTTTTTTATACCATTTTTATTCTGTGGCACATGTAGTCTTGTTTGACATAATCATATTCAATATAATAATATTATTTTTGTTTCTTTGGCAAGTTTTGTGAGGACATGCTGGCGTTACGACGTTTGGTAATAATAATGGCCTCGTCTGGTTTCCACTCACTATATACAACTACAAAAAAAAATTCGCGTTCAGCATCGTACACGTGGTAGAAGTGAAACTTAAAAAATAAATAAAGTGAGGTTTAGTGTGTCTTTAGAGAGACAGAGAGAGAGTTATATCTTTCTTCTCTCTCATGTAACGAAATATGCCTAAACATGACGCGTCCTTGAAATTTCACTCTCCATTCTCGTCCAATTTTAAATTCGCCGCCTAGGAATATTCACTTCAAAAATATAGTTTACATGAATTTCGACGTGGCGGCGTCCACTACACCGACGTGTTGCCACAGCTCCGCCGCCGCCCGCGTGCGCGCGGGTCGCGCCCGGTTCGACGGCGTACGATCGATTATGAACTCTGTACTCAGACAGAATTTAAACTGTGACGGTTACGTTACTGTCACGTTACCGAGACAGGATAGAGGGTGGAGACTTTAAATGAATCTTAATTCACTTGCAAGGTTATCACACCTTTCATTTTCTCCAGGTCCGTCACCAAGTCGCGTACCTCGGCCTGGTCGAGAACGTGCGCGTGCGGCGCGCCGGCTTCGCGTCCCGCCAGCGCTACGACCGCTTCCTGAAGCGCTACAAGATGCTGTCGCAGTACACGTGGCCCAACTTCCGCGGCACCGCCGACAAGGACGCCGTCATGGTGCTGCTGCGCGACCTGCACATCAGCGACGTACAGTTCGGACACACTAAGCTGTTCATTAGGTACGTACCGCACACAGTGACACTGTAGACACTCATACGCTACAACCTGACACAGTACACGTGGCCCAACTTCCGCGGCACCGCCGACAAGGACGCCGTCATGGTGCTGCTGCGCGACCTGCACATCAGCGACGTACAGTTCGGACACACTAAGCTGTTCATTAGGTACGTACCGCACACAGTGACACTGTAGACACTCATACGCTACAACATGACACAGTACACGTGGCCCAACTTCCGCGGCACCGCCGACAAGGACGCCGTCATGGTGCTGCTGCGCGACCTGCACATCAGCGACGTACAGTTCGGACACACTAAGCTGTTCATTAGGTACGTACCGCACACAGTGACACTGTAGACACTCATACGCTACAACATGACACAGTACACGTGGCCCAACTTCCGCGGCACCGCCGACAAGGACGCCGTCATGGTGCTGCTGCGCGACCTGCACATCAGCGACGTACAGTTCGGACACACTAAGCTGTTCATTAGGTACGTACCGCACACAGTGACACTGTAGACACTCATACGCTACAACATGACACAGTACACGTGGCCCAACTTCCGCGGCACCGCCGACAAGGACGCCGTCATGGTGCTGCTGCGCGACCTGCACATCAGCGACGTACAGTTCGGACACACTAAGCTGTTCATTAGGTACGTACCGCACACAGTGACACTGTAGACACTCATACGCTACAACATGACACAGTACACGTGGCCCAACTTCCGCGGCACCGCCGACAAGGACGCCGTCATGGTGCTGCTGCGCGACCTGCACATCAGCGACGTACAGTTCGGACACACTAAGCTGTTCATTAGGTACGTACCGCACACAGTGACACTGTAGACACTCATACGCTACAACATGACACAGTACACGTGGCCCAACTTCCGCGGCACCGCCGACAAGGACGCCGTCATGGTGCTGCTGCGCGACCTGCACATCAGCGACGTACAGTTCGGACACACTAAGCTGTTCATTAGGTACGTACCGCACACAGTGACACTGTAGACACTCATACGCTACAACATGACACAGTACACGTGGCCCAACTTCCGCGGCACCGCCGACAAGGACGCCGTCATGGTGCTGCTGCGCGACCTGCACATCAGCGACGTACAGTTCGGACACACTAAGCTGTTCATTAGGTACGTACCGCACACAGTGACACTGTAGACACTCATACGCTACAACATGACACAGTACACGTGGCCCAACTTCCGCGGCACCGCCGACAAGGACGCCGTCATGGTGCTGCTGCGCGACCTGCACATCAGCGACGTACAGTTCGGACACACTAAGCTGTTCATTAGGTACGTACCGCACACAGTGACACTGTAGACACTCATACGCTACAACATGACACAGTACACGTGGCCCAACTTCCGCGGCACCGCCGACAAGGACGCCGTCATGGTGCTGCTGCGCGACCTGCACATCAGCGACGTACAGTTCGGACACATTAAGCTGTTCATTAGGTACGTACCGCACACAGTGACACTGTAGACACTCATACGCTACAACATGACACAGTACACGTGGCCCAACTTCCGCGGCACCGCCGACAAGGACGCCGTCATGGTGCTGCTGCGCGACCTGCACATCAGCGACGTACAGTTCGGACACACTAAGCTGTTCATTAGGTACGTACCGCACACAGTGACACTGTAGACACTCATACGCTACAACATGACACAGTACACGTGGCCCAACTTCCGCGGCACCGCCGACAAGGACGCCGTCATGGTGCTGCTGCGCGACCTGCACATCAGCGACGTACAGTTCGGACACACTAAGCTGTTCATTAGGTACGTACCGCACACAGTGACACTGTAGACACTCATACGCTACAACATGACACAGTACACGTGGCCCAACTTCCGCGGCACCGCCGACAAGGACGCCGTCATGGTGCTGCTGCGCGACCTGCACATCAGCGACGTACAGTTCGGACACACTAAGCTGTTCATTAGGTACGTACCGCACACAGTGACACTGTAGACACTCACACGCTACAACATGACACAGTACACGTGGCCCAACTTCCTAACCTCTTCCTCGCTCTCCTACTTTGCTGTGCCCCATAGGATCCAGAATGATCATGTCTTTGTAAAACCTACAACCTAAATGCACATTGTGAAACGCCATAAATATTTTGTCTATTTCTCCCGTAGTCTATCCCACAAGACCTGTGCATTTTTTCGCGACAAAAAGTAGCCTATGTCACTCTCCTTCTATCTAACTATCTCTTTACAAAGTATCAAGTTGATCTATTGCTGCGTTCCTGCGTGACAGAAGAACCAAAAAGAAAGAAGAAAAAATAAGGACAAAAACAGCTAACACTCTTTCGCATTCATTTATATTCAGGAATCAATTAGCAAGAAGCTAATTAATTTGTAACTATAGATGGACATTCACATGCACTCAAGTAGAAAATCACGTGATCAGAAGTAAAACAAAAATACGTCAAAAAAGAATGTACAACACTACACACAAATACCTTACCAAGTTGAAATAGAAATAACTTACAAAAATGTTCATTCATTGTTTTTCCCTAGGAGTGCCAAAACCCTGCACGGCTTAGAAGCGGCTCGCGCCGAGCTGATACCTTCCATCGTGATACTGCTGCAGAAGCTGTGGAGAGGAACACTTGCGCGCATGCGCTATAAGAAACTCAAGGCCGCTATGACCATCTTTAATGCTTGGAAGTAAGTACTACATCGATATAAGTAAAGGGTGTAATGTAGAAAATCTAGTTAACAGTACCGACACGTTTGACCGAAACCAATAAAGTTCAGGTAAGTAAAAAAAAGGTATCTTCAGATCTCCAATTCATGATTCCTCCTATTTGACATTTAAGACCTGTTTAAAATGGGGTTAAGGGTGAGAATGATCTTAATTAAGTTTGGAAAAAATACTGTATACTTTATATTTGTACCGAATAGTTACCGATGTGAAAGATAGTTTTTTAAGGTTCCGTACCTCAAAAAGAAAAAACGGAAACCTTATAGGATCACTTTGTTGTCCGTCTGTCTGTCAAGACCCTTTTTGTCAGGAATGCGTGGAGGTATCAAGTTGAAATTAATATCAAATACGTTGGTATATACGGTCCCTTGAAGCTCTAAAAATATCACAAAAAAATACGGCCGTTAATGCAATATATTTTGATACTCGCAAATAAACCAAAACTTATAGGGTAGTTCTCGTTGACCCAGAATTATGAAATTTGGCAAGAAGCAAGATCTCACAGTACAAGTGAAGGAAAAAGTCCGAACGCGTCAATTTGTAGATTTACCAGATAAAAATAAAATTGAAGTAAAAACCTTTTTAAAAACAAGCTTTTATTGAACTAAAAAATACTAAATAAAACTTACGTTAACTCAAAACTTTAATATTTTCTTAGAAGCTTGCGGCTTATCTTAAAGTGTAAGAAGGACGCTCACGCCTCAAGCTTTTAAGAAAATATTAAAGAGTTATGTTAACGTAAGTATTATTTAGTACTTTTTGGTTCAATAAAAGCTTGTTTTTAAAAAGGTTTTTTACTTCAATTATATTTTGTACTTTGTAACATTAGAATTACTATAGATAACCGTTCTATCACCTTCTCTTGAAAGGTACTTGTAAAGACAAATCCAAAGAACCCAAACGCGCCTATGAACAAGTCATGGTGAGAAGCCTTTCGAGTTGCACTATCGAAGTCATGCCACACTTTAGAACGGGCTATCATTATAATTTAATGAATATTTATACAACATTTCGTGCCTGTGCTGTTAACCTCTGAGGAGTTCTCTCGTATGGGGGCCAGTTCTGGGTGCAGCAGCCAGATCATGGTAAACTTTAGACGAGCTATCATAATTGTATGCGCATATAAAATTTTGTGTCTCTGCTATTGACCGTTGAGGACTCTCGTTAACCTCTGAGGAGTTCTCTCGACTGGAGCCAATCCTGGGTGCAGCAGCCAGGTCATGGTGGACTTTAGAAGGAACTACTATAATTAAACGCGTATATTAAATGTCATGTCTGCACCGTTAACCGTTAAGGAGATCCTTCGTCTGGAGCCAATTCTGGGTGTAGAATCACAGGTCATGCATCATAAAAATGCATTGTCTATGAAACAGAATCAACTCAAACTCAAACTCAAAGCATTTATTTCAAATAAACCAATTACAGGCACTTTTGAATTGTCAAGGGGTCCGTCAGTCAGAAAGATGAA
Organism: Dryobotodes eremita; assembly: GCA_917490735.1. Lineage (NCBI taxonomy): Eukaryota > Metazoa > Arthropoda > Insecta > Lepidoptera > Noctuidae > Dryobotodes > Dryobotodes eremita. The sequence goes on along the minus strand of OU823254.1, from coordinate 2,169,356 downwards.
GCTAGTTGCCCATTCCAAAGCGTAGTAGGTACCTATGGAGAGGAACGGGCAAGAAACTCCTTGGACACTCTTTTAAATCAAAATATGGTTACAAATTATTGGTTACATCATTCATGTTGAAATTATGCATGTGAGAACGATGCAGAACGTTAAAAGCGTCCGTAATAAAGAGACGAAAACAATTACAATATTAAATTAAAATAAGCCGTGGCAGCCAAGAGATGACCAGTCCCCACTGACGGCGCCCGTTCACGAACATGACGTATGGATCAGCACCATTTAGCTCAACCATTTTGAAGGGAACTTAATGATCCAACACACACGCCACCACCAGCGAGACATTTGAGTGAGCATGACATACTATAATATAAGACGTTTATTTTTCTCTACACAAGTTATGTACTTAATGCTAGTGTTTGACAATAGTGCACGAACAAGGAGCTAACTTTGTGAGAGACTGGTGCCTGAAGTAGGTTTAAATAAAAACCTGTATTACAGGTCACCAGATACTCTCAGCCGCCAGGGCACATTCAAGTCAATGAAAGACAAACCTAGTAAATGGTAGCTTTATAGTAGGTACATAGTACTTACACATGTGCTATGCAATTATACAATACTAAAAGATTGAACTTATACAATGTAAAGACAGTTTTTACAATCTTCAGTAGTTCCAAATGCTAATCAATTAGTTAATGCGCCCTTGTGGAGCAGGACCAGCGTTGAGCCAAGCATTTTTATCGGCGATATAATCCCCCAACTTATAATATGCTTGACTGCATAGTGTGCGTTTTATACAGGATTTAAATTTCGTTTCATTCAATTGAAGTATATGGGGAGGTATTTTGTTGTAAGATATTAAACAGTACCCCATGAAAGATGAGTCTACTTTAGCCAGCCTGAAACCTGGTTGAACTAATTGGTCCCTATTTCTAGTGATATAATTGTGTCTTTCACCGCTTTTACTAAAACTATGTAGATTTTTCCTTAGGTACATGATGTTTTCATAAATATATTGACAAGGTACCGTCATGATGTTAATATCTTTAAACCGTTCCCTTAGAGAGTCGCCCCTGCGGAGGCCATATATGGCTCTGATGGCTCTTTTCTGCAGAATAAAAATAGACTCAACGTCTGCAGCCCGTCCCCATAGTAAAATACCGTACGACATAATACTATGAAAGTAACTAAAATAGACTAGCCTCGCGGTACCTACATCAGTAAATTGACGGATTTTTCTCACAGCATATGCCGCTGAACTGAGTCGTCCTGCAAGGGATGTTAAATGAGGACCCCATTGAAGCCTTGAATCGAGCGTGATCCCCAGGAAAACAGTTTTATCGACGAATTCTAGTTTCTCTTGATTTATTCCTACCTCACAATTAGTACTTTTGACATTTGGTAAAGAAAATCTTATACATTTAGTTTTTTTCCCATTTAATACTAAATTATTAGCTGTGAACCAATTTTGGATCTGCAGTAGGTCGTTATTTACGTCGTCAAGATTTGATGCACGTCTATTAATTTAAAAAATTAAAGAAGTATCGTCAGCAAATAACACCATTTGTGGTTGGGTTTTCAACAATTGTGGTAGATCATTAATATATACTAAAAAGAGGAAAGGTCCCAATATCGAGCCTTGTGGTACACCCATTTTTACTTTTAAACCGAGTGAATTGACACCATTTATTTGAACTTGCTGTTGTCTATCATTTAAATAAGATTTTACTAAACTGAGCGCAAGTTTTCCGAGTCCATAAGGCTCAAGTTTCAATATTAAAGGTTTCATGGTCGACGCAATCAAATGCCTTGGAGAGGTCACAAAAGATTCCTACGGCGTCTTGGGCCTCTTCCCACGCCGTAAATATGTGTTTTAATAAGGTGACACCGGCGTCAGTCGTACAACGTCCCTTGGTGAAACCATACTGTTGATCATGTAAGATTTTATTGGTGTTAAAATGATTGAGCATTTGATTCAGCATTACCTTTTCAAACACCTTGCTGAAAACCGGCAACACGGATACGGGTCTATAATTATTGGTGTCTTTACTGTCCCCTGATTTGAAAAGTGAAACGTGTGAAATTTCAACTCCGTAGGATAAGAGGAAGTGGTTTTTTTGAAAGATTCCACCCGGACAAACATACATACATTGCAAGTTAAATAAAAGCTTGTAATAAAAACGTGTGCGGTCGAGGTCTCAGGAACGAAATTCCTTTTGTGATACTCGCACGCACACACACTCGTATATAATAGAAAGAGACAGAGAGAGACAGTGTGAATTTAATGGGAATTTTTAATACAGAGCCATCTAGTATAAGTTTTTAGAAGCTCTCATGAAGTTGTCGCCATCTTCAATTTTCATTTTAACCTCGCTATCGGCTTTAGCACCCCCAAAAACAATGAAAACGACACACATTGCGAATGATTGGAAAGTTTTGCAACGGCCATCTTGGATTTTCATTTTGACTTCAGTTATCCTCGAATACCACCAAAACTATCTCTCATAAAAGTCACACGGACGTGGCATAACGCTTTTTCGTTACGTGACGTTTTCTACCAGTTTACTCCTATCGTAAGCTGCGTTAAAGAACTTCGTCCCAAAAATTGCGATTACAAACTTCCTTTTGCAGTTGGAGAATACACCGTGACGTATATTGTTCTTGGGATAAATTCATCCCAACTATAGAATCCTGTATTGTGCGTGGTCCGACACGCATTTAGCTGGTTTTTTTTTAAACGGACAGGTCCAATTGCACGTCCGTATAAAAAATATTAGTTCGAGTGTTATCTTTTACTGACGTAAGGATAACCGGACGAATACTTTACATTATTATAACCTCACCTTACCTGCACAGACGGTACCGCCTGCGCCGCTACATCAGCGAGCTCCAAACGGAACTGCAACGCAACCGCAACGTCATCCGCACGTGGCCGGCCGCCCCGCGCGGCGTGCCGGCGGCGCTGCTGCAGGCGGCGTACCGGCGCTGGCGCGCCTACCTCACGCTGCAGCCCATCCCGCGCGACCAGTGGCCGCAGCTCAAGATGAAGATCTGCGCCGCGAGCTCGCTCAGGGGCAGGCGGCCGGAGTGGGGACAGAACCGCCAGTGGCTGGGGGACTATTTGGCGGATAACAAGTATAATGCTAAGGCTGGTTAGTGTCGTTTATTTTTTATTTATTTATAGAAACGTCTGCTCGTGATCTAGATCTCACCTAATGGAAACCGACGTATGAGGTGCCCAAAAGATGTCTTTTCACTGTTGCTTTGAAGGGTTTTAAGTAGTATAGGAACGCAGACACTGCCAGAGTTCTATACTTATTTCTTTCTTTCTTTCTTTCAAGTCCTTACAAAATGTAAAAAAAAAAATTGTATGATAAACATTTTCTGCAAAATAGGGGCCCGTGACTTTATAATAACAATCGCACGGGGCGATCTTCAAGGTTAAACAACGCTTGACGGGGTCGGTCCTTCGATGGGTGACCATCCATTACATACCGAGACCCCCTAACGTGCCTCAAAAAACAAGTTAAGCTATTGGCCCCAGCTGTCATTTGTACATCTTTAACAGTCGTTACAGGTAGTCAGAAGCCTGAAAGTCTGGCCACCAGTCTTACCAAGGGTTATCGTGTTACACAGGGACTGGGTTGTGGAGTTCAGATAGGCAGTCGCTCCATGTAAAATATTAGTATTTAGCTGCATCCGGTTAAACTGGAAGCCAACATAGTTGGAAAAATGATGACACATTTTCTGCTAAATACGTTACCAGAATTTGCCCAAAAAAGGTGAAACAGTACATAGTTATTATAAAGGTCGATTAATGTAATTAACGACTTTTTAGGAAAAGCTACTGTGTCATAGTTATAGTGGACATGACAGACTATGAAGATCATGAGTTCATAGATTTGGTATATATTAGCGTTAGATGGGCATGTGGTGCTCACTTAGGGCCGGCGCACACCTGGCGAAGCGCAGCGCGGAGTGGTTGACACTGCCAAACAAATATCAACATTGCGTGCCTCAAAATAAAGTTGAGAATAAATCATTTGAGACGCGCGCTTCTTCCCGCTTAGACGTGCTCTCGCTAATGGAAGTTTATTTATTTTCAACTTTAAATCCATTAAAGCAAGGTCGATATTTGTTTGGCAGTGACGAATGCGCTGCGTTGCGCCTCCCCAGATACGCGCCGGCTCTTACTGTACAGTGTGCGAGTAATACCTGCGTTAATTTGTTTCCAAAAACCTGGCAAATAGTGAGTGCTGTTTACTGATTCTTATAAAGTTTAAAATAAGATAACCGATAAAATCTGTAAAATCAATGGAAATATGTAGAAGCTATACACGCTTTAAAATTTTTTGGAAGGGATTATTCCCGTCCTTGTCGCGCGGTACGGACAATGCGCTAGTACAAAGTTACATAGTCGTGACATCACTTCTGTGTTAGTCTCGTCTTTGTTTAGCAGTTATTTTAAAACGTTTATAACTTGGATTTTTTTAATCTTTTACACTTTTTATAATATTGTTTGCACTATTTGCAAATAATATTTTTATGAGATTAAAATAAAATAAATGACATCATCCTAAATGTATTCAATAATGCTCTCGTTAATCCTTATGCTACCTTTCATAACTTACGATTTAAACGCATACAGCTCTGATGATGGAGGCCTCTTATAAAATCCAAACCTTTTGGGTAATTTCATTATACACCATCACTAACTTTAACCCTTTCCTCCAGCAACCTACCAGTCCCAAGTGGCCTCGCTACAGAAGACGCAACAGATCGGTCGGCCACTATTCTCGTGTCGCATCCACAAGTTCAACCGCTACAACAAGTTAGCTGAGCGATGCCTGCTCATCACCGAGTCGGCGATATACAAGCTCGATGCTAACTCTTTCAAGCCGCTCAAGAAACCTACTGCTATCACTGAGGTGAGGAATTAGGACTACTTTCCTGTGCCAATTTTAGATAATCAATATTAGCTACAGGCAAAACGCAGCGGTTTTATCACAAAAAAATAAACTTTGTGTACCTACGTTAAAATAAAGTCGAAAATTTATAAATTCAACAACGTGAGGCACGTGGTTGAATTAACGGTTCTTTTTTTAATTTCGACATTTTAATTTTGATGCTATCGCGTATTTTGTTAGGTTTATGAATTTCCGACTTTATTTCCACTCTTCTAAGGTTGTTTTTATTTTGTTGTGAATTTTGCACTGTGTTGAGCTTTGTCTTTGGATAAAAACTCGCTGAATTCGATGCAATAAAATGGAGAGCGAGTATCTGTACAGTTACGCAGTGCACTTATCGAAAAAAAAATTTAGCTTTTTTCGAAATGGGTGTTTTTGTCCAGCAGTTCAGTCAAAATGAGATTCAAAAATACAAGGTTTTCAAAAATAACTTACAAACACTGGGGGCACATTAAGCATTACTCCAATTTAATAAATGTGATCATTATTTTCTTTTTACTACTCTTATTATCTGCTTTCCCAGGTCGGCGCCATCCGCATAATGAGTACAGACGTACAACTGGTCGTGATCAGCATCCCGTCAGCCAAGAACGACCTGGTCATGGGCCTGGTCGCGCCCGTCGTCAACCAGACCGGTGCGCCCGGCGACCTGGTGGGCGAACTACTGGGAGTGGTGGCTAATAGATATCATATGTGAGTATTTTATCTCTATAATATGTCTGTTGGAAGAATATTCTTCTCTCAAAATCCTAGGTTTCTTAAAAGAAGGTATTTTTTTTAATTACGCCGAAGAAATGAGTTATATTATAACTCATTCGTTCGGCGTAGCTAAAAAAGATACGTAGACGCTTTTGCCCAGCCGTAGATTTGATTAATGGATTGGAGAATCTGCATCTTGTATCTTTAATGACTGCGTCCGTCTGGCATTAGCTTTAGATTCAACATTGGACAGTTGAACGGCTTAGCACAGGAGTCACCAAATGACGGACAGCGGTCCGCCATTTGGTGTCACCAACTTTACTCCAGACTTAAGACGGATAGTTCAAAGTGAAAAAGAAACATTTTTCATATTAATATTAATTATTACTTACTAACTTTGTTTTTTTTGTTCATAACATCGATTAATCAATCAACTCAGTCTCTCGCAGTCCACTGCTGGACATAGGCCTGTCCCATGCTGCGCCACAACACCCTGCCCTCCACCTTCGGCATCCAGTCTGTCCCAACCACCTTTTTCATAACATAATTCATGAAAAATATACCATACAGTTTTTATTCAGTTTCAACTCCCTTCTTTCCAAGCTCGGTTTTATTGCGAGTATCGAGTAGACTAAATGTAACTTTTAAATCGAAATAAGAAACTTAGGTGGACGGTCAGCACTAAGAAGAGTCACGTCACAACACAATTTTTAGTAATTTTTGTTAAGATTTGATCATGTTTTTTATGCAAGTACTTTATGTATGAAAATGGTAAAAGTAATAACGCAAATAGAATGATAATATTATCTTTAATTTGTCCTTTTGCATACTGTCAGCAAGAGCGAAGTTTGTTTGTGTATATATTTTCGGTGAATCGTAAGTTACCTACCTTTTGGATAGGAGTAAAAGTATCTATTTTATACAACTTTTACAGATTGAGGTAGTTTTACTGACCTCAACATTATAATCAAAGATATTTGTTACAAACTTAGTGTATAAAATAACTATGGTAACATATTTTTTTTCGGATGCTGAAAGTTGATGTAAATTCCTGAATTTCACGAAGTAAAACGCGACATCTAGTCGAGTTAGGTGATATGTCGTTGCCAAAATATTGTCGAGCAGAGTGTTTAACCGGAGTTTCGCTTAGTTTTTGATATTGGTATAAAGAAAGAAAGAAAAAGAAAGAAAATACATACCAAGACACGACATCAAAGGCCAAGATGTAATGACGTTAGGTACTGTACTAGTGTTTTTTCTTTAATATACCATCGGTTCAGGTAAACAAGGTACAATACAGGTAAATCACCAGAAGCGTGGATTCAGTCCTACAATATTCTAGGTGTCTGTTTTTAGCTTCCGCTCCCAGCTCATTGCCTGTGCCGCTTATTGACGTACAATGTCCCCCAGGATGACCGGCCAGGAGCTGGCAGTGGAGGTGGAGTCGGGCGCCACGACGCGCTGCACGCTGGGCGGCAAGACGCGCGCGCTGCAGCTGCCCGCCGCGCCCGCGCACGCCGCCGCGCCGCCCTTCACGCACGCGCACAACGTCATCACCTACCACCCCGCGTCCGCGCGCGCGTAGGCCAAGGGGCTTCGTCCGCGGCACGGGAATAAAAAGAACAGGAGGCCAATTCTCGTACTGTAACAGCGTTGAAATTCAAGTCGCAATCTCAAGCAATAACAAAAACCTGTCAAAAAATTTAGGTAAATAATATTATACGTTTTTTTTTGACAGATTAAGACCAAGATTAAAATGCGAACGTTCTTAAAAATACGGGAATTGCCCCTCAGATATTTTAGGTCCGTAGTGTAAAGCATTTTCATTATAGAGCTCTAAATTGTCATCAGAGAATTTTTACAAGACAGTGTCAAAAACAAAAGAACATCGAACAGTGTTCTTTTGTTGGCCCTAAAAAGGAAAGTTCTGCGGATAAAAACTCGCAACACCCGATGCAACAGAATTTGTAAACAAACAGCTGTATCCTGTTGTAGTGATGGGCAATGCTCTTATCGATAACTTAGTTGTAGCTATTTATCGATAAAGGTGCGACGACTTAATATTGAGATTGTGCATGCTGTGAGTTTTACACGGACATTATTCTTTTCAAATCAACATAAAAACGAGCCATTAAATGAAAGTGTATTATTGATACGGGCCATCTACTTCAAGATTACTCTAGCTACATTACATTGCAATCTTTCGAAGTCTATGCTAGATTGATTACCCACCTCTATTGTTTTATCGTGGACGAAGTGCTTTAGGTAATAACGCCTAATGGAGTCAGGAAGAAGAAAACTTAACAAAAGGTAGGAAAATGTTGTTAACATTTTGTGGACAATCGAAGAAAATGTATAAAAATGCTTGACAAATTATGGTAAAGACTGTCGGAGATAGTGTCTTAAAGAATATGTTGCATATTATAACTAATTGTGATCATGCTAAACATGAATTTACCCTGTAATAAAATATAAAAAAAAAAAATAAGTGGACAAAAGAATTAACAGCAATTTAGCTTAATGTTAATAAAAACACCACATAAATAATTGTATTATTGTAAAGAAATGTTGTGGAAAATGGTAGTGACTTATTAGTTATGAGAGTGAGAAAGGCATATTTGTAGTTATTATTCTATTTAATAGTCAAATAGTATACAAATAATATTTGCAGTATCTGTGTTATACATTATAATTTACAAATACATTTATGACACGTAAAGTTTGAAAAACAAATACGGACGAATTATCCGATCCAAATTAATTTACAAACGTTAAATTTTGAAATTTATTATTTGATATCGCGGCTTTTTTATTGCCCGCCAAAGCTGGACTAAGAGGCCTTACGAAATATTTGTAATTTTACAAGAAATTCAATTTACATGATGTTTAGTGCTTGATAAACTTGCAAAACATTTAAAAATACATAATATTTGCCTAATATGTGGCATTTGATTAGCAAACTAGTGGCCTTGTGTATTTTAGAAGTAAGTTTAAGTACCTTATTAACTTATTCGACAAATTTTAACGATAGTTTTTTATTTAGGATAGTAGAATAGTCTGTTATATATTTTTTTCATTGTTTTGTGTGATAATAGCAACAATATTAGCTATTGAGAAATTAATAATCAATTTTATAAAGTCGTGAATAAGATTTATTTCTTTCAATGAAATCATTAAAATAATAATGAAAAGCTAAGTCGTCATATTTTACATTTTCCCAAAGGTAGGAGGTTCATTTGCTGTGCATCTTGAAATCCAATGTGATACAGAAGCCTTATTGTAATTAACGATAATTTAGTGTATGTTCGTTAATAAAAAAAGGATGTATGCTTATGACCCCACGATAGAAGTGAAAACTTACGACTGGAGCCGAGTTGACGCGATTCAACGCCGAGTATACCCGATTCAGCGTCACCGACCCGAGCATGACGGTGCAGATCCGTTCATTGCTCAGAAAGAGCGCAAAGTGCGCTTAAAGAAGTTAGGTTTAAAGATTATAATTAATTTCTTATAAGAACTTATATGACAGTTCACTCAACTCACTCGGTTCAGTTCAAGTTTTCACTTCAATGATGATGACAGCGCTAAATTATAAACATTTGTACCTAACAATTTTTGTTATCGTTTTTAAATGTCTCCTGGCTATATGCAGTATTCCTTGTACATTAAGCCATTCGCTTCATAAACCTATTTTAGCTATGGATCTGTTTTGTCCCTTTCTGTCAACTTAACATGAAGTTTGACAGAAAGGGACAAAACAGTTCGAATTTATTATGAATAAGACGGTAAATGTTTAGTAATACATAGCTCATATTGTTGTTGTTATCAAATAAAGTATATATAATATGTGCCTTAAATATTATGTTAATAATTATTTTTTGATGATTTTTTATTAGTGTAGAGACATCACATTATGGTATACATAAATTGTAAATAGATTTTTAATAATTATAATAGTTCAACGCACTTTTACATAATACAAATGTACAGTCAATAAAATAATAATGTTGAACCATTCAATGTGGTACTAAAATATAAATTATTACTTATAGTTCACTGCTAGTTTGGCCCACCCTGTATATAAACGAGGGTGATGTTAAAGATTTTGTAGGAAGTATAGCTAATACAGTGAAGTAATGTTGTTCTAAGTAACTTATTACAAAGCGCACAAACAAATAATTAAATAATTTCCATGATTTTTGTAATGTAATTAATTCCCGTCGTTTCCTAGCGTAGGAAACAGAAAAATAGTAATGGATTGGCACGAGTGTCAGAAAATTAGTTTATTAAAGTGGAGTGCACATAGTGTTTACCACTATCTACGTAATGTTTTGAGTCATTAGCCACTTCTGGCTGGGCGAGTGACCCGGCAACGCTGCATCGCGATCACCCTGTAATAACGCAAAACCAATGCATATATGGACGCGTCCTAACTTAAAGCACCCGTGCCCGTACGCGACCGACGCGATCGTTTATATGCATTATGTTATGACGTACAAACGTGACTGGTTTGATCGCACGTGTATGTGATATATTCATATAAAAGAGAGAAAGAAAGAGAAGGTAAGAAATGCCGAGCCTACTACTAAACGCTAAGACTCACAGCAGCTGCGATCACAAAACGTGCCAGTAAAGGTCATCACTCATTGTAACCGCACCGCTCCCACGCATAACCGCCCGTCAACACCTTGGAAAGTTCAACTTGCTTGTCACCAACGCGCCGTCAGCGACACGACCGCTCGCTGCTGGCACGTCACCGGTGAGGTGACAGCCTGTTCACGCGCCGCTTACTAGTTGGTAGCGCACCGTCCACGTGCCAACGAGTAGTTTTCAGCGTACAGGCCGGTTTGCGAACATTAGTGAGTGAGAATTTGCGCGCGACGGGGAGACAACGGCGCGCTTGCATACCGCTAGCAGGCGGTTCTTCGCCGGGGAGCCGCGGGCTGCTCGTTTTTTCCATTATTCTGTATTGTCACCGTAAAATGTACTTTAATGTAGTTGATTTAAAATCCTAACTTGAATGACAAGTTATTTGCTGCGTCGGAGCGGTGCAGTTATATTGAGTGACGATCTTAAGACAGGGAACATTTAGAACGGAATTACTAAAAATTTTATACTTAGTCTCTTATCGTCTCTCTCTCACGTTTTACGATAACGCCTGCCACAAACGTTTTGTTAGCATGTAACGTTGCCAGGCCGCTATAGTTTAGTAAGTTCTTGGTTATTTAGATGCTGCTAGTCGATCTCTTTCTTAGTACGCGTTTAGATAACGTGTAGTTACAGAATTGGTCGAATTCGCACTTGAGTTTAAAGTTTTTTTATCTTGCTTTAGACGACTATGACAATAGTAGGAATATAACTTGTCGATACAATTTCAATATTATGATTTAAGCGGCTGAATCAGTCTTCCTTTTTTTTGGAATTGTGTCTCGCAGGTCGCAAGCTTGGGATGTCTTAATAAATTAAGGCCTCTAGCCAGGGCATGAAACTTATAAACTAAGCGACTACACGCTAAGGCGGCTTAGGGCGTCGCTGGGGGAGGGCAGCAAGGCACAGGCTGGATCGGATCATGGGAATCAGTTGCCCTCTAAAGTCCGCCCCTTTGACGGACCAGAGGGCTTAGGGCTTTGCGGTCGTATAGGAATGTTTTAAGTCATCAATGTTCAAATGCGAGAAAAAGATGAAGCTATACAAGACGAATAGTGTCATCAGTTCATCACTCTAGTAACTGGCTCTCAAATATCTATTGTCACAGTCTTCTACTGCTAGATATTTTTACAATGTGGTGAATAACGCACAGTGATGTATTTTATTTATTAATTTAGTTCAGTATTACATGAAGCATAGAAATAAATGAGGTTTACAGGTTATTTGTGACAAAATTTTATCAATGATATTATGAAACAGGACATCCAAAGTACAAACATTCAATCAAATATTCAAAAAAAAAAATGAAATGATCTTGTGAAAGTTTTAAATATCCTTGGTGGCCTAAAACATTTTCTGGAAGAAAACTTAGCCATAATGGATGAAGTTCTGTCAAAAATAACTTCAAATAAAGGCCTTACAATGTTAACAGCGAGTTATTCTAGTTATATGTATATAGATGTTATTATTTGTAACGAGTGATCGTACGTGCCTTGATGTGGTGCCATGAGATTCGCAATGTGTTGATTAAAATAATTTTACACTTTATACATGACTTTTATTTGTCAACTGCCTGGTTAATCTAGTGGTTACAAGTGCCACTCGTGAGCATAAGGTCCTGGGTTCGATTCCAGAGTCGAGCAAAGTGTTATTGGGCTTTTCCATCTGGAATTTCTCAGTAGCAGCCCGGAGCCTGGATATGTGTCCGGTTGATGGCAATAGGCTCGTCCCTGTTACATGGGTCTTAAACATAACAGGCGAAATGTTGGTGTAGTATAGGTGTACCTCTGCCCAAACCTTCGGGGAACACAGGCGGGTTGTTATGTTTTATTTGGTTTCTTACCTTAAAGTCTTGAAATTGAGTAGGTATATTCGACCTCGTAATTGCTTATCACCCTAAGGTTGCATGTGATAACGACAAGGTCTATTGTCTATGTGACAGTTTCAACCTTATTGGAGTTTAAATTTAGTTCTAAGAATTGTTATTAAAAGTGATAAAGCAGGGACGAGGTCGACTATACCTAAAACTGCGTTCTGATACTTGCAGCTGAATTTTTAAGGGAAATATTTAACTGATCCTCTAAAAACTAACTGTCCTTCTTACGATGCACGCTTTTTAAAATTAATGAACCTCTAAACACTTTACGGGCTTCTAATGAAGCACTCGTTTTTTTTTAAATCATTGAGCCTCTTTTTCACTTTCTGACCTTTTCTCATAGTTGGTCGCAGTAACTAAGCCAGGGCACCCCGACTAAATAGGTTAGGTTAGGTTAGAACTGTGACCAATCGCGCATTAGCCGAGTGAGCGAAGCGAGCGGATCCGCGGCAGCGGCCAGCGATCGTTACATCCTAGTTGGTCGCAGTTACTTGGCTATTAAGTATTATTAGGTCCCCCAAATAAGAATTATTTGAGGTTCACAAAAAGAGAAAGTGTTCAATATTATTTTTAGGATAGCGAAATGGGACTTATTTGAGCGTCGATTAAACACATGCCAATTTTTTATAGGTCAATAGAATACAAAGGCCATATCGGTAAGTAAGACGGAAACTGGACCAATGACTACAGCAAACCGAAACAAGGATTTTTTACATTACATAATTTAAACGTTTGCCCAGAATGAGCGATTTGAGCCGAAATAGGTAAGCGCGTATTAATATGCACGTGTCGTGGTAGTGCGCGCAACATTCAAACCAAAATCTGGATTAGCTCGCACTTACATAAGTGAAATGCATGCACGTGGGTCAGCTCATGAGCTCGCTGGAAATACTCAGGTGCGGTCAACAGAAAAAGTCGATTAACATTTCAGTTTTTCCAAATATTAATTATTGAGCAAAACATTCATACTTTAAAGAGTATTAATTAAGACATATGGAAAATATATATTTAAAATTATTTTGTATCTTTTTATTATTGGAATACTTAGAAGGTTTTTATTGAACGTAAGAAAATTAATAAGTATACATACATTATGTAAACTAAATCATACAACTATTTTTGTACTAAATTAATTAGGTAACTTAACTTGGATGATATAATGTAATAGCAACAGTATTATTCGACTTATTTGCTGACTGGACGTACATATTTGTAGCTAATACGATTCAGATCACAATGAGAAAATTATTTAAAAAATAAAAGTCGTGAGTTCATACGCACGTTGGTGAGGTACGATCAACCGCACGACATTAGTTACAGTTGTACTACGAAAACCGCCCTTTACTGCCACGATATAAAGGCGCTAGCAATGTCAAATAGTTACCTGCTTTGGACGTGCGTTTGAGTGTACCAATGTTCGTGTCACCTCACGCGGTATACACCCTTCTGGATAGCATAATCGGCTACTTTGGCACCGTGAAAAAAGCCGCCAACGTCATCCTGGAACGCGAGGCCATGGCTTTCCAACGCGAACAAATCTCCGGAACAGTGAGGTCACTCCGAGAAGCCTGTGGAGCCAAATAGCTTCTGTGCTTCTGGGCGGAGCTAGCTTGGCTATGCTAGCCAAGACCTTTCGGTGCTTTTGTGTGGAACTAGGCTGGCTATGCTAGCCAGGACCACAACGCACAACGGTCTGAGTAAGGGACTACGTGTGGACAAGGTGTAGCGGCATCTACAACGCCACATGCGAGCTACGCGTCAGACTGACGTCACGCAAAACCCTGCATCGCGCAATCAGAGTTTACCGCGCAACTAGCATATATACAACATCCCGACATCAAACGTTGGGCAGTTGCCCACCAGACACAACACCCGTCTGGTCGGAGGATCCTCCCTTTTCTATAGAGTATGAGTGAACTTTACACCCTGTTCCTCATACCTCTATACTGGTGACCCCGAACATGAACGTAAGCGCAGCCTTCGTGCAAACTACTTCAGCGTGACGTCATCATCATCACTTCCGCAAGCTTTAGAGCGGCGAGTCACACAGCCAGCCAGCACCCACGGCTTCTACGGGTATCCTGACCACCAGCATGCAGCGACCGCGCATACCTGGTCATCACCCTCAGCCTCATCAGCAACCTTGGCACAGCACACTGCACTCTCGGCCGGTCCACAAGCAGAGCCTTCAAACCCTCTCCTGGTCGACGCCAGCAGTCAGCCACAACTTGGCGCTGTACCACATCCGACGCACTGGAGCATAACGCAGCGCCACCCCGACTCACTGGAGAATCTTCGCAGACAGTTCCGACTCACCGCGAACTATGCGACACCCGGTTTCGACTCACTGGAACCACCTCAACTGGCCCTGGCAAGCATCGCAAGATACAAGACTCAGCCCACTGTCGACCTCCGGTCTCCGGGGGGGAGTGATGTAGCGGCATCTACAACGCCACATGCGAGCTACGCGTCAGACTGACGTCACGCAAAACCCTGCATCGCGCAATCAGAGTTTACCGCGCAACTAGCATATATACAACATCCCGACATCAAACGTTGGGCAGTTGCCCACCAGACACAACACCCGTCTGGTCGGAGGATCCTCCCTTTTCCATAGAGTATGAGTGAGCTTTACACCCTGTTCCTCATACCTCTATAAAGGTGTTCACATAAATATCTCTATACACAGCTTATAACTTTCCCGCTACTGGGACACTAGCCTCCTCTCTGAAGAGGGAGTGGGCCATTATCCATCACGTGGGCTTTCTGGATAGGTAAGACCTCGATATGGTTGGCAACGCCTATGGTGTGTCTCAAAAAAAGTATCTTCATCTGTCTCTGGCCTTCAAACGGTTATCGCTAACAGAAATAACGATATTTTTCGAACATTCCCACGCGTAGATTTTTGACAATGATGCTAATAATTATTTGTGAAATCATAGCAGTGTTCTATGCAAATCGATAACATCTCGGTACATAATTAAGTTTCAAAAAATTATATGATTTGTGATTATTATACGACGCTTGGAGCGCACCCAAGCAGCAAAATTATCCTATAGTGCAGATGATATAGGCCTCCAGCACTTATAATATTCTCTTAACGGTTCTAGTATTTGCTGCCAAGCTGATAATAGCAAGCATGGAGTTAGTTGGGACTTATAGTATATCTGATCTTATACATTAACTTATAATTACTTATATGTAGAAATTAAGGGTACAATATAAGCTTGGGTGACCTATAAAAGTATCGCGAAGGTGTAAATGCACTCAAGAGTAAATAAACTGGTAAGCTATACTTATAACTGCTTACAAGAAGCATTATAGAACTACTATAAGTAAAGTACGCCAATAAGGATGATAAACAGAACTAAACATACTGGAAACTATTTGCATTTATTACTTGGTTTTATACGGGTTTATAAATTCACTTTACAGAACAATTATAAGTAAAATGGAGCAGTTTTATAGTGGTATAAACCAATATTGAATTGAATTTTTTAGTTTCTTCAACGATGTTGTGGTCAAGCTATATGACGTCCATGCTCCTATCAAGAAAATCAAGTTGAAGCGTCCGCCTGCTCCTTGGATGAACATGGGAGTTCGGATGGCAATGCGACGGAGGGACCGCGCGTTTCGGAAATTTAAAAAGGATCGCTCGGAGAACAATTGGGCCTTCTTTAAGGCTGCTAGGAATCGGTGTAATCAGATGATACGCAACGCTAAACGCCGCCACGTCCTAAATAATATCACTTCTTCTTCTCCTGCCGATATTTGGAAGTTCCTTGGAACTTTAGGCATCGGCAAATCGCGACTTTCAGACCTTCCTCACACAATTGGTTTGGACGATCTAAATCGCCATTTCTCTACTGTTCCCGCTCTGGATAGTCTAACCAAATGTCAAACCCTCGACTACCTTGCTGGTCTGACGCGTCCCAATGTTAACCCCTTTGTCTTCACCCCAGTCGACCCAGGGGAGATCAAAAAGATTATCCTTTCCATTAAATCTAAAGCCGTGGGCTGCGATGATATCAGCCGCCATATGATCGTAGAGGCTCTTGATCAACTCCTTCCTGCAATCTCCCACATCATAAACTTCTCCCTTTACATCGGTTCTTTCCCTTCCCTATGGCGTAAAGCCCTTGTTCGGCCCCTACCTAAGATACCCAATCCTTCTCTTCCTAATCACTTTCGCCCAATTTCCATCCTTCCCTTTCTATCTAAAGTGCTCGAGGCCAGTGTTCATAAACAATTCTCCCACTTTATTCACCGCAACTCCCTCATCAGTCCATTACAATCCGGTTTTAGGCCCGGGCACAGTACCGTTTCAGCGCTCCTTAAAGTGACTGACGATATAAGGCGGGGAATGGAAGACACTAAAGTTACAGTCTTAGTGTTAATTGACTTCTCCAACGCTTTTAATACCGTCAGTCACGAAGTGCTTTTATCCATCCTTTCCTATCTTATGGTCTCTCGGGAGGTATTGGAATGGTTTGCCTCTTATCTTCAGGGGCGTCAGCAGTCTGTTCGTGCTGGAGACTCTTCGTCGAGTTTTTGTGATCTTACAGCTGGCGTCCCTCAAGGCGGTATATTATCTCCTATTTTGTTCTCCATTTTTATTAATTTCATTACCATCGAGCTTCGGACTGCGTATCATCTTTATGCTGACGATTTGCAGCTTTATTGCCAGGCAAGTGTTGATAACATATCCGACGCGGTTGAGGAGCTAAATCGGGATTTAGGAGTGGTTAAAAACTGGTCTGATCGATTTGGGGTGGCGGTTAACCCTAACAAATGTCAAGCTATAATTGTAGGGAGCCCCCACAGTATGAGGAAGCTAAATGGCTTAACAGTGCCACCTGTAATGTTTGACAACGCAGTTATCCCGTTTAGCTCCGATGTTAAGGATCTTGGTCTACATGTCGACACTTGTCTTGACTGGCGAAAACAGGTCACGACTGTTAGTAAAAAAGTCACCGGTACGTTGCGGTCGCTCTATCGGTTGAAAAACCTTCTCCCATCATACATAAAGGCAATGCTTGTACAGTCCCTAATCTTTCCCATAATTGACTATGGTGATGTGTGTTACTATGACCTGAATGCTGATCTCCTCAATAAACTTGACCGCCTTCTAAATAACTGCATTCGATTCGTTTTCAATCTTCGTAAGTACGATCATGTGTCCGCGCACCGGTTGCTTTTAAAATGGTTACCCATTCGTCAGCGCAGAGAGTTGAGGGCTCTGTCTATGTTGTTTTCTATTCTTGACAAACCTACTTCTCCTTCTTACCTCACTTCACATGTTCAATACTTATGCTCCGCGCATAGTAAAAATCTTCGTTCCACTAACAATCGTCTTCTACGATGTCCTTCCCACCGCTCTGGTTTCATTCACTCTTCTTTCTTTGTCCAGGCGGTCTTTCTTTGGAATGCGCTCCCTCTGAACATCAGGACGGCAACCAGTCGGTTTACTTTTAAAGTGAAGGCACGTGAACATATTCGTAAGAAGTTGGCAGAATCATCCCAGCGCTGATTTGCTGGATTCGTTTTCTCCTCTTCCTATCGTTATTTCTCTTGACTAAGTTTATTTTCGTTATATGTATGTATGTATGTATCTATGTATTAGTATTTATTATTTTTCAAGTTATCTATCCCTTATGTTGCACCTGCCATGTTTTGTCTCTGCATCACCCTAAGGTTGACTGGTAGAAAATGCCTCAGGCATTAAGTCCGCCTTTGTACAGTATTTTTTTTTACTTGTGCATAAAGTTTTAATAAATAAATAAATAAATAATATTGTTAAAATCTTAACACGATTATAAAGGTTTAATATAATATACTTAGTATCCAAAACTATATCCGTGGTGTCTTGTACAAGAATACATTGGTTTATAATGGTCTTGCAAATGCTGTTATTGTCTCAGTACGGACATTTTGATTTTGTTGTGTCGTAATCGTTGCTGACGTGCTGTTCTATTTACTTTTCTTTCAAAAATGGATCTATATAAATGGAAACAGCTAATAAGAAGTGGTTATTACAAACGAAAATTTCAGAAAACCTATAAACAAATAATTCAGGTGTCGGGTTCTAGCTTTGTATCTGGCGAAGAACGAATCGTAAAAATAGGAGAAGGTTCCGTACAAAATAGTTCCTGTGAAAATTTTAGACACAATTTTTATATTAATAATTCTGCACAAAATGACGTATTATCGATAAAAAGCGATTTAAATTTAGACTTAGAAGATTGTATAAATGAGGAACCTGTGCAAGAAGATGAAAGCAATATTGAAGACTATTCCAATTTTCAACTACATAGTGATTTTATAAAATGGGCTATAGAATACAATATATGACATACGGCATTAAATTCTTTATTAGAAATTTTGAGTAAGACGGTTACAACCACGACATTTGTGAGACAACAAGAAGTGTGTTTCGTTCCAAGGCCACCTTAAGGTTTTTAAAGGGCGGAAATCCCTTTTAGTCAAAAAGCGATCGACGTCCAGAAACATTACCATTTTAGATGCCGACACCTGAACAAAAACATTAAAATAAGGCATAGGTACCTAATAGCAATATAAAATAACCGTCCGGTTATATAAATATTTGCGGAACTCTAATTCCAAACAACATGGCCAAGCAATGGTTCTGATATTTACCATTATTAAATAAAGTACGCCTATAATGGTTTGTTAATGTATTTAGGAAAACCAACTTTGTCAAAATGGCGACTTTCTGTTCTATGACTTACTGAAACCAACATTATTTTAAAATTCAACTTAATGAAAACGCAAATTTCAAGAGGCGTGTAAAAATTTTGATAAAAAACTTATTATTCTTCACCGAAAATATACGTGCGCCATGCACATTCAAACACATCATACATCTTGACTTATTGTTAACGGACACTCTACTCTTATTTTATATTCTAGATAATATTTATAAGAAATGGATGAATAACTTTATCAATATTAATCTTTACAAATGTACGCAGCAACATTCACCAATTCACAACACTTTATATGAGCTTGTAAGAGATTCACTGTGTACGTTATTGTCGTATTTGGTTCCATTAAGCGCTGATAGTTAGCTTCGCGGGAGCAAATAGTTCTACGTAGTCAAACTATAAGGTCGTTATTGGTCACAGTGGTGTTCACCAAGTGTACTATAGATATTTAATTAGGTAAAATACGCCTCTAAATTGGGCCCTTTTCCGTGGTTATAATTGCTTACTATTCTGTTATAGTCCTAGTGAAACGGTGGTTCCAGGACAATTACTAGACAACATTTTGCTGCTTGGGCAGTACCTGCCTACCTATTTCCATTTTGAGAGTCAAACTCACAGACCGCATAAGAAATACAATATTGCGTTCTTCGACGCAAATTTTCCATGTGGGGAAAAGACAGCCAAACTATAATGGGACTGGGCTGCGACTGGGCAGGCCATGTATGTCGAATGGCGATGATCGCTGTGCAAAACAGACTGATTGTTTGTCAATGGACAAAAAGCGACGCCCGCGAAACACCCAGCGAAGATGGCAAGACGAACTTGACTGCTTCATGAGGGATTAGACAAGATCATCAAACAGCCGTGAGAAATGGTAACCGTGAAACAGCTTTGCCCAGCAGTGGGACAGTATGTCAAGGTCATTTATATACTTGTTTTTGTATGTTGTACTATGCACAAGTACTATTATCATCATCATTTCAGCCGAAAGACATCCACTGTTGCACATAAGCCTCCCCAAGCACCGCCACTTCGACCGGTTCTGTGCTTCCTGCGGTCTTCACCAGGTCATCGGTTCATCTTGTGGGAGGCCTTCCAACGCCAAATGTATGCTATATCTAAGCAAAAATCTAAACTTTATAACCAAAACAAAATCCCAATATATTACTGTAATTGCCTACTATTAACTTCAGAAAACCAACCAACATAAATCTGTATCTTCGGTCTCTGCTTAGTAAATTTTCCCTTCTTGCAACAAAATCAAATCGGCATAAAAATGCAATAAGCAACAATTTAATAAACTTCACCAGACAGCTACGCCGTAGCTTCGTAGGCGTAGCTCGGAGCTCGTAGCGCGTAGGACGGGATATAAGCTAGGGCGGGCGGGCGCCGCCGTCAGTCTCCGATAACGCATCGCGCCATCGACGTCCACCTCAAAGCTGTCTGACTACCCCAGGGATTGTTGCAGGTATGAATATATTTTATTAGTTTGGGTTTTAAGGATGCTGATTGTAATTGGGAATAGATTCATTTGTTTTAAATTAACTTTTAAAGTTAATTAAAAGCTTTGAAAGTGGTCCTTTCTGAGCTTCACAAAATGACTGTTTCGTTTTGTGTGTTGTAAACATGGACGGTAATGATGTCGTTTCTCTAAAAGTGATAGTAAATCTTGTCATAATTTATATTCTTCTTATTTTCGAACTATAATTTGAAATAAATTAGCCAAAGAAGTGCCCAAGTTCACGATTAAAGGTTACAGATTTTACAGGGTTTCTCTGATCGTGGTCTTACCAGACCTTGCCATCAAGCACTGCGAAAGTACCTACAAACAGTTTTTTTAAGATTTATTTAAAAAAGGAAATGGGTTAATAGACCGTAACTAGCACAGTTTCAGCGCCGATACTCCTAAAATAAAGATATGATCAATTTTACCACCTATTTTTCTACTAAACAAAAGTAAGTACTCGGGTACCTACACTACCTACTTATCAAATAAAACTCAATACCAAACACAACAAATGATCTATATTGGTATCACCCCCTCCCACGACACCCACTTTTCTTTAAGTTCGACGTCTAGGGTGAAAAGCTTTTTATAGAACACTAAAATGCTTGTATTTTCATACTCGGTAATAACTAGGTACTTACGAGTATACATAATTACAACGTAGAAGCACTGTGCTTAGTATCTCGAAAGCTTTCAGTCATAGAGTCTGTTCCACTGTGTCATGCATGACGATTTACTATCGTTAAACCACTATTGCCCAATTAATTATCTTAAAACAAAAATTCGCTGACGACAGCTCATTATTTGTAGGTATGCGAACCGGTCCATTTAATTAAAGCCACAATGATAATCTGTCGTCACGCCATAGTGAAGATACTTACTGTGATCATCAATCAATTTGCTGAGCAATCGAGGTCTTTGCTCAGCAGATCTGATATGCAACTCACACTCATGTTATCACAGCCTCCTGCTGTGTGTACCTCGATACTTAGCTAGCATCCTTCAGGATTGCCTACGGAAATAATAAGATTTTATTATCATCTATCAAAATTCTGATTATATAATAGGAATTAGGTCACGGTATAGTGTAGGTACGGTCAACGACCAAGGCCGATTTACATTGCTACTTTTACACATCATCTAAATCTAAATCAACCCAAAATGTTTCCATAATCTGTTTAAAATTTTACTTATTATTTATTCATTAAACTTGCACTATACAATTACAAAGGCGGACTTAATTAAATAATAAGCCGATTTTAATTAAATGAAAACTGAATTGTTAAATAACATTTTCTTGCTGTACTTAGGTACTGTGATCGTGACACCGATGATAAGCTTTGGTTCAAGGCGTATGTTTAGCAGTTCAGCTGTTAAAAACAGTCTGACATACAACTAAAACGAAGTTATTTGTTATGACAGTTTTGAGTCCACTGCTGGACAAGTTATGTGTAACTACAGATAAAAGTAAAGTTTTCATTCTCATCTACATAGTTTTTCCTTCAAAGTTCTTAGTACATATTAGGATTTAGGTAAGGGCTTTTTGTACCACAGATTAGGTACCTACTACTATTCTGTAAAAATCTCAACGTGAAAACTTAGGTGAAGTGAGCTCACTTCCTGGATTGACACTATTGACGCTCACTGTAAGCTCACTTCACCTATGTTTAGACGGAGAGATTTTTACAAAATAGACTGGCTGTACATTAGCAACTTACTTATTTAGGTTGGTAGCTACATTAATTAAGTCCTGACTTCCTGAGTCGAGCTGCACGATTACTGACAAATGCGTGCACTGACTGAACAGGTCCACTCCATCTGTGTGGTTCTTTCCTCAAAAAACCATTTCTGATACCAATCTACATGGTCTTCGCATGATCTGACCAAGATTATGTCCGGACTTTAAAAGAGACTGTGACCTCTGAGTTTGTTTCGGCCTTTCTTCTCAGACTAGTAAAATAGGAAACGCCGACCTCATCTAGTTTAAAAAATATGATTGACGTGTAAAATTATTTGTACAAACCTACTTACAGAAATAAAATCATCTATCATTTATCATTTATCAATATTGCCGCTAGATTATCGGGTGGAGAATTAAGCTTTCACAAAAGTCTTTTCAATAGTCCATAATCAGATTGATACGTAGCTCGTTGTCAGCAGATATTTTTGTCGACTTTTCACTTATCAAAGTTTCTGAGACAATTACCATTCATTGGAAATACTTCTATTTTTCGTAGACTTGATAAAAATTAGGTGCCTACCTAATGTTTTATTGCATCACAAGCCATGTGACCGGTGGGATTTCCAGTCGGAAAAAATCAGGAAAAATCATACAAACTTTCATCCCCTGTTCAACCCTTTCAGGGGATGAAATTTCAAAATCCACCTTTAGTACTCACCTTCGTTATAAAACGAACTCTTGTGTAAAATTGTATGCTTCCTAGACCCAGCGGGTTAGGCTGTGAGATGTCTGTCAATGAATGAATTGAAGAGATTTTTATTAAGTAGATTCTATGAATTTTATGTTTTTTTTTTGCCTAACGCGGTTCTCGACTGGCGTTGAAAATAACATGTAAAATACATGTCTCTTTCAAATGCCCCTGTATTTTTCAATAAAATACAGAAACTTTCCGCAAAATATTTTCCTTTTGATTTTTGATGAAAAATACACAGTATTTAACAAGTGTTTATACGTGTATGATTGTATTTTTCAGACAAACGTGAAATTTGTTTTTTCGAAAATTACATGTATTCTATAGGAAAGTTACAAAGTTTCGAAAAAAAACAAAATGTATCTTTCGCAATTTTCAACGCAACTCTCGACCGACATAAATACGATACCACCAAGAAGCCTCATTAACAACTTGCCTATAGCTATTGTGATACTTATTATAGACGTTGTGATTAAGTATATCTATTTTTATTTTATTTATTTATTTATTTAACCATTTATGTACACACATATATAAACAGACAAGAAGAAAGGAACTGAAAAATACGTACAAAGGTGATGCTTATTTCTAAAGAAATCTCTTCCAGCATACCTGCGATAGGAGAGTATATTAAAGAGATGTAGACAACGTGTGATATCCTAAATAAACCACAATCATCTTCTTAAGGATTGATAGAAAGATGAGGTGATTGCTTTATTTGGCCTACCCAGCCATGCGTAATCATAACCATTCCAACTTTTAATTCTTCATAGCTTCGGCAACATTCAAACTACCTACACGAAGCACACTAGCTACATATACACAGTTCCATACATCCGTCAGTCGAACACAGTACACAGTTTAAACTTCAATCAATACATTGCATACAAACTAATAAATAGGTATGAGTTACACAGAGGCTGTATGAATACAGTCTATGCATTCCGGGAACCTGGGCGAGGCAGTGGGCGGCTGTTAATGGTAGGCTGCATACAAAACATGTATTTCTATTACATTATGATGTAATAGAAATACATGGAAATACAGGCACTTTTGAATTGTCCTGCCGGACTATTCTTTAAAAGTCTCACAAATATATATTAGTCTATGAGTCTCACCGTGAAAACTAAAGTGAAGTGAGCGTAAGGGATGCGATAAGGTAGCCCGCGAAATTAAAAAATACTTACGTTTTTTGCAATTTACAGGTCAGTGTTAGGTTGTATGTTGATTAAAATATGATTCGCGACCGTAACAAATATGGCTTTACAGAATTATAATCATTAGAATCAGCAATACACACATGTCAGTTTCACTCTCCACAAATATCAAGTATCTACGTACGAGTATATGATAGTGTAAATTAAGTCGACATTAGAATGCCTAGGTAGTACTATTGAAAATGTCATAAAAAAAATTAAGTAGCGTAAACTGCAGTTTATTTGCAAGAAACAAAGTTATTTCTCCAAAAACTCGTATTTGTTTACATGTTTGGAAACTAAATTGCAAACGCAGATTATACGGTTATAGCAGTCCACTATTGGACATAGACCTCTCCCAAGTTGTGCCACAAGATCTAGTTATTTTGTTTACTTATTTTGGCACAATTCATCGGTCTTAGTTTTGTTTTGAATTTTTAATAACAATAATATCTACTTAATTTATTTCTCTGAATCATTTCACTAACCGCGCTTCCAATAGTTCACTTAGCTAGGTAACTACTGTGCCACTGTGGATAGTTAGCCGAGATGTCAGAATTCAATTTTGTTTTATCTAGTTAGATGAGCCTGCTAGCCAAAATCATCTTGAGAATCCTGATTTGATATTTGAAAAGCTCGTCTAAGTTAAGTTCGTGTCAAGGATGCGCTTATTAGCTTTGCAAGAAATATTGCAGATTCGTTTCCGCCTGGATAATAGATAAGTTTGCGCGTTGCGATGGCTCCCTAAGTGCATAAAGATATTTATTTCGAATGAAACTACGGTACTGCATAATGCGATGGAAAAACATTTTGAATAGTTTGTGAACACTTCCCCTTAACAGGCTTCAATGTATTTCCGCTATAAATAGAAATACGTGGAAACCTATGTGCGGGATAAGTTCTACGTAGAAATGAAATAAAACGCTTGTATTTTTAGTTTGTTTGTACTTTATTTGAAACGAGATTGCAAAATATGCTTGCTGTTATTCATATTTTTATTTAATACCATCCTGTAGATGTTTACCTACAGCTGTAAAACTACTTAATTTTTTTGGCCAAAGAATCAGCATTGCCATACTTACAGCATGGCAATGCTGCCAATCTTTTGAGCACTTTTCCGGCTGACACCGATGCGGACGAAGTTTTTGATGCCCCTATGATTCTTTCCCCTCCTTTTTTATTTACTTGTACAAATTATTATTATTTTAAGACTGTTAGCTTTTAATGATGTTCCTAATTATTATCTTTGAAATTGAAATAAACCATTATGGGGCGTCCATTAATTACGTGAGGCAATTTCGGCGATTTTTTGACCGCTCCTCCCTCCTTGGTGAGATGTCGTGAAATTTGATTTGGCTTGAATCGCCCCACCCCATAATCTCACGTGACATTTTTCAAAATACATATTTTTTGTGTAAGTACGTTAATCGGCGCTTTATTGCGAAGGATTTATTAAAATAATCTAATAATGTTGTAATTTTCTTGTAACAGATTTTGCAGCCAAAATGATGAAGAAACTTGTGTTCTGCATGCTGCTGCTCGCCTTTAGTGCGGCCTTTGTGATGTATGATGAGAACCGCGCTTTCGGGATGGACCCGAGTGGCGATAAGAACTACAACGTAAGATATTTGAATTTTAAAATAAGTACCCATAGTATTTTTTTAATGCGGAGCTCGAATAGGTACCTACCTATATTTTGAGCACAGGTTTTTTGTAAGTCAGCTAAATTAAGACCTGACATGCGACAACCACAACTGCCAGATTTGTAAAGACCTACTTCGAGCCTTGATAGATGAAATTAATAAATGATGGACAGTTTTTCCTTATAGTTAACATAGGATTGTATCACGTCTACCTACAGTGTGACCCCGTGGCCACGATCTTAACGCTCAAGCGACACGCGTCTTGCGACGGCGACTGCGGAGAAAAGTAATCAAAGGAGTTGTTGAAAGCATGCCACCGGTCACCGCGGCGCGACTTGCAGAGTGACGGACGGAAACAGACAACGCGCGGTCGTATTCACAGAACCCTGTTACTCCTAGCGGAGGTCGTGTCGCTTGACGCAAGTCGCATCGCTCGAGGCCGTGAACAGGGCCTCAGGCCGTTTGTCACCGCCATGTCAACGGGCGTCAACGAGTAATGAGATTATTCGAACCGAACATGACGTCACGTCGCGGCGATGGTGTGAGGTGGACACGTGGCTGTAGTAAATGTATATGTATCGCTACTTCGGCGCCGTCATCTCGTTCTCGTTGACGTCCCGTTGACGGTGGCGGTGGACAAACGGCTTTAGTGTGGTACAATTTTAACTTGATGCCGTCAACACATTACCAGAACCGAATCTAATTTCACCAGGAAGAGAACTACGACTACCAAGACCTGGACCCGTACCGACCGGACATCCATGACGACGCCGTACAGAACCTGATGCTGTACAAGCTTTTCAACTCGCTGCAAAACAGACACGATGCCCGTCCTCATATGCGTTACAGGTAATTTAAATTTGTAAAGTCAATTGACTATTAACTTAAATTGCCCGTATATTCAAATCACAACTGTCATTCTTTGACAGTTATATGAATGGCTAATAATATTATAACACGGCAATTTGACGTAGGTAGGTATTGTACCTACATCATTACGGTCAGTTTTGGTGTTGCTATACTCTCTTGTCGAAGCTAAATAAATAAAAAACTTGCCGGAATTTTAAAAGCAGCATGGCTACCTAGATATAGCGGAGCTATCTGCCCAGGGAATAAGGGACTCTTGGAAGCGTACCTAGAATAGAACTGGCACTTTTCTTGGAATCACGGTGACGTAACTTAGACAGCTAGAATCAAACTCAAAGCATTTATTTCAAATAAACAATTACAGGCCCTTTTCAATTGTCAAGGGGTCGGTCAGTCAGAAAGATGAAGCTAGTTGCCCATTCCAGTTGAATGTTAAACAGCTGCTCTTCATCGACCAAGATAGTTAGAGAACTGCGGGGTAATTACGTAACACACTGACAATTGCAATACTTTTTATTTTGAAGACATTCATTACGTTATTTACGCTGTCGAGTAGACGAATTTTTCAAACATATGAAGCAATGGCTTAAAAATTTCTTTTAAAATCCTTCGGATTGGGAAAGAAAATGTGTTACGCAGTTGGGGTGCAGGGCTATATAAAATGTACTTTGTG
The DNA here is from genome assembly GCA_917490735.1 of Dryobotodes eremita. NCBI lineage: Eukaryota > Metazoa > Arthropoda > Insecta > Lepidoptera > Noctuidae > Dryobotodes > Dryobotodes eremita. The sequence continues at coordinate 2,142,127 of OU823254.1, read as the reverse complement.
GTGCAGGGTGGATTATGTTCTCGTTACCCTCTTGATACCTGAGGGCTTCAGCCTAAGGTTTTGAAGACAGATACAAAAGAAAATAAATATTGTTTAATCTGCACAAATAAGACGAACATAAGATTTTATAGGTACGATAAAAGAAAATGTTGCAGGTCATGTCGTCATCCGCGAATTCGGTTAGGAACCATCCTACCCGAATCATTTGCCGTGGCATCCAATCGGAATCCGAGAAATGTCGGTCCGAAGTTGTCATAGTAGGTACTATCTGTATAAGGGGTTGCGCACTAGATCCGGACTCTGTCCCTCTGTCCGTCCGAATTTAAAACATTCCCAATTGGCAGTGGCGGATTTACAAATTTGCCGCTAGTAGGCTATTAAATTTTTGCCGCCCCTACTGACTTGAAATTCACTACGTTAGTTTAGTTCACAATCATATTAATTACATTTATTCAGAAATTGCAACTTTATGATTTGTGTTCTATCGTCCTCATTACATCGGCTTTTTCCCGTTATTAGTATGATTGTGAGCTAGGTGATATTTCTGTCAGTTACTAGATTATTTTTGCAACCCGTTATGTAGTGACGACTATACTGTTGACCTAAAAACAGCAGCATGTACTAATCATAAGGTGGGGAAAGGCATGCCTTAAAAATACCTATATACGAGGGTCATTCAATAAATACTTAGCCTACAAAAAGTAAACGAAAATTTTGGAAAAGTGGCAATTTATTTTTCAACATAGTCTCCTTTTAGTTCGATACACTTAGCCCAGCGATGCTCCAACTTTTTTAACCCGTCCGAAAAATAGTTTTTGTCAAACTCTGCAAAATAGGCCTCCGTGGCGGCGATGACCTCCTCATTCGATCCATATCTATTCCCGGCGAGTGATTTTTTCAGATTAGGAAACAGAAAGAAGTCACAAGGGGCCAAATCTGGAGAATACGGTGGATGGGGCAGCAATTCGTAGCGTAATTCGACCAATTTGGCCATGGCAACGGCAGACGTGTGAACCGGTGCGTTGTCGTGGTGAAACAGCACTTTTTTCTTCGCCAGATGGGGTCGTTTTTTCTTTAATTCGGCGTCGAATCGGCCTAATAAATCGGCATAGTAAAGCCCTGTAATTGTTTTACCCTTCTCGAGGTAATCGATGTAGATCACACCTTGTGAATCCCAGAAAACGGTGGCCATAACTTTTCCGGCCGATTTTACAGTTTTCGCCTTCTTTGGAGCACGTTCCCCGGTCTGGATCCATTGTTTTGATTGCTCCTTGGTCTCTGGTGTACCAGTGGATCCAGGTTTCATCGACGGTCACAAAACGAAGCAAAAACTCCGCTGGATTCATCTTAAACAGCGCCAAACACGTCTCCGATGTGGTCTCACGGTTGCGCTTGTTTTCTGGTGTGAGTAAACGCGGCACCCATCGCGCCGACAGCTTTCTCATGCCGAGTTCCTCGTGAAGAATATGATGCACTGTTCCTTCTGAAATGCCTACAGTCTCAGCTAGCTCCCGAACCTTCAATCGGCGATCTGCCAATACGAGATCATGGATTTTTTTAATGTTTTCCTCCGTAGCAGCTGTTTTCGGTGCACCTGGACGTGGTTCATCAAAAACCGACGTACGGCCACGTGCAAACTCGTTGAACCAATTCTTGACGGTGGCCATCGATGGAGAAGAGTCACCGTACACAGCATCCAAGCGCTCTTTGATTTCGATGCGCGTTTTCCCTTCCAAAAATAGGAATCGAATCACCGAACGATATTGCTCTTTTTCCATTTTTGTAAAACCGATCGACACGTTCGCTTCCATAAGTTGTCAAATTAAAACAAATGAAGGGATTGGAATGAAAATTTGAAAAAAGAATTAAAAAAGAATGTGCTACACTGTGGTAAAACTCTTTTGAAACTACAGCGCCCTCTGGCGATGAGGCTAGGTACTTATTGAATGCACCTCGTATATGAACACAGCTTACACAAAATAATGTGTAGTCGGTAAACGTTGTTTTTGTTAAATATTTTTTATTGCACTTACAGTTTAAAACAATACGAACAAATTCTATTAAATAACATGTTAACAATCCGAAACAATCTCTTAGCGAACGGTCATGTCATTCGTTCCCTTCCCGCGTCGCAACCCATAAACTACTACGCAAATACATACGTACAATACCTAGTAGAAAATAGATATTTAAATGTTGAAACATATTACACGTTAAATACCATTTTTATAATTAGGGTAAAAGTTGCTAAATTTAAATTAATATTGAAACGCTATTGGAATATTTTTAAAATTCATGATCGCATAAGTACCTATATTTTACAGTGCGTTTAGTAATCTTTTATATATGGATTACGAACGTAATGTTTATACATATAATTATAAGTTTTTTTTTTATTATTTGGGCTAAATTTGCCGCCCCTCTAAATCAGCCGCCCTAGGCTCCAGCCTACTTAGCCTATTGGTAAATCCGCCGCTGCCAATTGGGGTTGAACCCGAATCTTGAATTCGGATTCGGATCGGATGCACTGCAGAACCGCTCTTATAATCGCCTTGCCACGGCAAATGATTCGGGTAGGATGGTTCTGTCTGTTAAGTCTGTTGTCTAACTTTTTAGTCACAACACCCCGAAAATTCATCCTTGTTCTGATTACCCATTAGGTACGGTTTATTTATTTATGTATTCTTTATTGTACTCGTTTCTTAGAAGACTATTTTTTCAGGCCCCAGTACAGCATAATGGAGAACCCTCTCGCTGGTTACGGTCATGTGCCATACTCCGAGCTGATGGATCTTCAAGGTGCAGTCGCTAAAAGGCATGTCGGAAATACTTACTACAAGCTGAAGCCAGGAACCCCGAAGCCGGCTAAAGATGACGTCAAGATAGTTCGGAAAGGTTTACTAAACACGAACCAATCCTTCTAATTCTGTGGAAACCTGTGCCCCACTGTCTACGGTCAAAATTGATCTTCTAAAAGGTACAGTCAGCCTCAAAAAAATATATACATCGACTAGAATTCATTTTATTGTCTACTATTTGTGTTCTATAATTTTGTATCCATGTGTAGCTAGAATTAAGTACAAGATACAATATTCTTGGATTCTAGTCGGAGTATGCATGTTATTGAGGCTGACTGTACCTTGAAATTGTTTACGCCAACGTCTTGGTATTTTTTACAGGTCCGTTTTGGGCGTGCTACCTTAAGCAGTGCTCCTACCCTGGCATACATTCATTTTAAGAATAATATTTGTATCTACTAAGACTATGGATGTTTTTTCATGAGAAACTATATTCTTGTTGAGGATAACTCGACTTACCTCTCTAAAGTCGATTTCGTTCCGTTAGTAAGCAGAGTTTTATTTAAAGTAACAGATGATTTTTTTGCACTCGCACAGAATTTACGATATTGTAATAGGCGATCTATTTTAGCTCTATCGGTATGAGTCCTTTTGTTAGTTGTTAGGTATTTAGCACGATTTAAATTGAGGTGATATTTTAAAAAATATTTCATATAACTGTGCTTATAACAAGTTACGTTAATAACAAACATACGTTTTTCTTTTTACAACAAGACTCACGTCAGTAGGCATACTTTTCTTTTCATGTTTATCTTTAAAGAGTTCTTTAACCTACACTTGATGCCACTTCTAAATATTATTCATGTGCTTAATGCTATGCAACCTTTAACACATTCCCACATTAATTAAGTGCATGGCAGTGTATACCCAGGGCATATCGAATTATAACAAGTCTTGGCCTAGGACTGCCTTGGTAGAACTCGTAGATCTCTCTAAACAACAATTCTAGTTGTGCCTCCAATATCTAGCTTACAGTCTCTAGTTATGGAACTGAAGATGCTGTTCTGCATCCTGTCTTGTGCTGCGAGCGATGAGAAGCGGTTCTTTGTTAGTGATGGTACTAACCACACGTTGTTGAGTGTTATTCGCTCCCTCTTGTCACTGACATTTGATTTCACCTCAACGATGCTTTTCCCTATCGCGTGTATGACGCTTCCATCCGCAGTCGATACGGTATGGTCTGAATCAAATTCGTGAAACTCCTTTGTAATAAACTCTCCTTACTGCAATGTGAGTTGTGCCTCCATTGTCAACGAACCAGCTTTCCTTGTCTTCAGTTCGTCCAGTGGAACAGGCATTCACTAACAGTGAAATGTGTTGCAGAGAGAGAAATTGTAAGCCCTGTCATCTGGCTGTCCATCAAATAATCTGTGTAGCTCCTGCCAGACCTCATTAGCCGTTTCAAGTGGCATTACTTTTTTAAGTGTCTCCTTGGACATATTAGTGGTTAATATTAGCAGAGCGCTACATTCAGTCTTCCTATATTTAGCCAGGGCCAAATTATAGGTCAGCGTCACCAGCTCCTTGGGCGGGGATAACGGGCTTTTCGAGGGTTCCTTCGGCTGCTAAATTATGCAAATTTTGTGTTTCCATGTGGCCAAATTGTCATCATCATGTGGTTAGATTGCCTATTTGCAATTTTGAAGTAAAATTTTCCATTTCGGCAAATCTCTTTTTTTTACTCCTGGGCCCATAACCTGTTGCGGATAACTCGACTTACCTCTTTGAAGTCGATTTCGTTCCGTTAGTAAGCAAAGTTTTATTTAAAGTACCCAGATGATTTGCACTCACAAAGAATTTACGATATTGTAATAGACGATCGACAACGCTTACTAACAGAACGAAATCGAGTTTAAAGAGGTAAGTCGAATTATCCGTAACAATTCTAGCATATTTTTTTCTAGTTATTATTTCATCAAAATGTATACCTACCTATCTTTAATTAAGGATATCGTGGTTTTGTCCGTTTTATGAATATACTATGTAGAATGCAGATATTTGGTGTAATACAGCATTTATTGAAAATCTCCAAAGTATTTTTTTTTATAGAGAAATACCTACCTAGTTATAACCAACAAAATAAATACTTATTATTTTATTTAAAAATTAAAGTCTTTATTTATACCTATAGATAATAAGAATTTGGGAATCAGAGCTAAATATGAAACGGATTTTACTCAAACTTGAAAGAAAAATCAAGGTTATATTTAAATAAACTAAAGAAATTTAACTGTAGGTACCTAATTGGCATCTTTTGGTAAGACAAGGGTGCAACTGGACTTTTTGTTATTTTACAGGATAGCCATTAAGGTAGGTACCTATCGTACTGTTCTGCTTATTATTATTTTGAAGTACCTAAATAATTCTTCTATGCATAAAATAAGCCTCATACTTAGGGCGTGCAATTCCGAAGATTCTCAATTCCGGAACGGAATTCCGACACCGAAGATCTGATTCCGGAATTCCGGATCTGGTAACTTTTAATTGTCTCTAATAGAGACACCATCTCTATCTAGGAATAGAAAAACGTTTGTTTCAAATCAAACAAGATTTATAATTATATCGGTCTTTAGGGCCACTTTCACCATACTGTGTTTATTCTAAATGTCCTGTTATGCCATTTGATGGATTGTCTCGCTACGAAAAATTGTTCGTCAAAATGCTTAGCATGGCATTTAGTAACACCAGAGTTTGGTGAAATTGGTGCTTAATAATTTTGAGTAACATCCAAAATTAAACATATTTGGTCTTCTTTCATGCTTATTACTCTAATTAGACATTTAAACAGTAAAATCAGTAAAGCTATCACAATAGAATTAAACATGAAATATTATGAATAAAAAACATGATATTTCAATTAGAAATTCCTTCATTATTGCGTTTAGGAAAGGTATCGTCCTCTGCTTGTGCAAAGAAGTCTTCCGGATTGTGTAAATAGTGTAGCACATCTGCTAATATAGTAGTCTTTGTTTTATACGACTTCGCAAGTTTATCGGAAGTTTAGAACTCAAAAAGCTGTTCTGTTCGTCAAGTTTCTTGAACATAAACTGTAACGTGGTATCACCTGTATAAAGCGACGCATCACAAAACAAGTACAGAAGTGGTCACAGACTGGTGGAGTGCGGGACCCGGACGCGCGCGTACGGGCATGTACGAGTAAAGGCCATTCACAGTTATTTTACCTCTGACAGTAGCAACCCAATATAAACCTTATTGTAAGGATCATAAAGATCATTGTGAATTTTACAAAGTTATCAATGGCCGCAACCCAACAGCAACCTTATTGCAACGGCTTTAAAGATCACTGTGATTTTGACAGTCATAGAAATTCAGATGTAAAATAACTGTGAACGGACTGTAGGCCTGGCTGGCTAGCTGCTTGGAAAGTTACACAGACGTTAGATAGCTGCGTTCAGAATACAGTGCTTCAGATCAATGAATTGGAAGCACTGTATGAATATCGGAATTACGATATTACTCCTCTCAATTCCGGAATTGAGATATCAGACAAATTGTAACGAAATTCCGGAATTCCGGAATTGCATGCCCTACTCATACTGTTGTGAATTGGAGCATGTTCTTTACAGGAGTAAAATATTATTTATTTATGAATTATTTTTAAAGAATGGAGTACCTTCATAGCGCTGCGAACAATACAGTGAAGCATACAAAACTACACCTTGCTCTGTGCATACACCTCATACGCACACTTTTACAACCAAACTACACCTCAATAAGTGCACTGTACATGTTTCCGTCACCGGCCTCACGTCACTTTTGACAGCGCTATGTCTTGATTTTTTATTTGGTCTGACTTTCTTGTTGCATCAAAATTTATGTTATTCTGTAGGTACCAGGGAACGGAAATGTTTTTTTCCGTTCATTGTTCTGTACCTAATTTACACTTTTTTTTACACTTTCATTATGGACGATTTTAGACTAAAACTAATTTCTATTTACAGAAATGTTTTAAATAATTTGTTATTTATAGTATTTTTAGGAACTATATGTTGCATAGGTACCTACATCTAAAAATTACTAGCAAAAGTCTTTGAATTTCACTATAAAAAAATCTAAAACTAGAGATAAAAGCAACGGGATCCCTTCTTTTCGCATAATGTTCTTTGTCCTAATATACTTCGGCATAACGATTTTGGCACAATTTGTTTTGGCATAATAATACTTCGGCATAATTTTTTTAGGCATATATTTTATGTTGGCATAATCATCTTAAAGACTAATTTGTTTTGGCATAAATTTGATTCGCATAACGTTAGTAGGCCTAATGACTATTAGCATAATATTGTTGGTTAAAAATTGAATATGCTGTGCAACAAAAGTTAGTGACAGAACCGAATTGCTGCAAAACCGACTCCACGTAGTCTTGTCTGTCCTACTCCTAGAGTGTAATTTAAAATCGCGTAGGCGCGTAGGCCGGCCAACAAGCCGAAGCTGCGGTGGTGAGCGAAAGCCGTCTGCGACGATTAGCATGCGTGGGGCCGCCGGAGGCCCACAGCGCCGGAGCCGTGACAGAAACCCTGCCTGCTGCATGCTGGATGCTTGCTTGCATGCTGCATGCTTGCTTGTTTGCTGCATGCTTACTTGCATGCTTGCTTGCATGCTGTATACTTGCTTGCTTCATGCTTCCTACAGCGAAAAAAAACCCACAAAATTGTTCATAAAAAAGTTATGCTTTAGAACTTTATGCTTAATAAATTTATGCTTTAGAATATTATGCTTAATCATTATTATGGTTAGAGAAATTATGCTTAAAAAAATTATGCGTAAGCTGTTATGCGTAATTATACTATGCGAAAATATAATTATGCCAAACAAAATTATGCTAAGTTATATTAGGTCTTAAAATTTTATGCAAATGGATAGGGAACCAAAAGCAACATCATCACAATAAATCTTCGTCTGTAAATGAATTGTCCGTTTATATAATTTCTTAAAAAATAATGTTTTTTTTTAAAGATAATCAAACAATAACTATTGTACTTACCTACTAGAATTAAACAGAATGATAGAAAATAAAACAATATTCTTATGGTTTTTTTGAACGGCTTTGTTCCTCCAAATATGTGCTCCCAAAATAGATAATGTGTACTAAATGTGACTTTGTCCTTCCAGAAACCTGAAACGAAAAAGGGCATATTTACCTTCATGACTTTACCGCTCCAACTTACCAATACTTCGCGCAGTGGCGCCAGTGGCGGTGGCGCCTGACCAATGAGATATTGTTGCACCAAGATAGTCAAAATAATGCACTAATATGACAAAGACACTTCTGTTCTCTGGAGACATTAAACTAAAGTTAATACTTACGCGTTTTTGTACATACCTCCAGATAAAAGAGAGTTTTTAAAACACTTTGGCTTACTTATGTAATTTTATGATTTTTTGACGATTATGCCCTTGTCTTACCGTATTTTAAATCTCTTTCAAATAAACTAAAATCACGATCGCAATACTGATGAAAGTGTAAATTTATGGTTATTCTTGTTGTGGGTTTCATTAAATGAATGCTTTTTTAGTTTATACAGTATAAAATTTATGATCATTCAGACCTAATGGACCTAGAATTCAAATAGAATTCAGACAGACATGAGAAGCATAAGCTGAAATTATTGTGATCGACGCCTTTTAGATTAGTTTTCTGTGATCGCATCCATAGATGATGCAATATTTGACGTATTGACATCGAATTCGTTTAGTAGTGTTGCCCATAGTTTAAATCATTATCGACTCAAATTGAATACATTCCTAATCAATGTCTGTTGGTTGATTTAATTTGACGATAATTAAAATTATGGCATGGTGTGAACATATCAGTTGATTGCCATTAAATCCAAACAATAATTTTCAAACAATGCAGCAGTGATAATTTAATTAGGCGACTTGAGCGTTTTTGGTAGGGGAATGGGGAGCTTATGGGTTCGCGTCACCAACATGCTAATGTTAATAGTATATCTGTAGCTCTGCATACTTTTACGTTTTCACTTCTGCCGGCAGTCCATGACTGTCTCTGGTTTTTTTTTATTCGTTCCTCTCGTTGGCTCTAACTGATCTGAAATGAAAAACTGATCTCTAATCCATATTTTTCAAACTACCTCTTAGTTTGAAAAATATGGTTTATGGATGTTTTGGATGAATATCATTGACATACTATAAACCTTAGTATATCAATGATGAAGATAAATTTCATTGGGTTAAGTTTTCAATAAAAAGGTAACTACATAATTGAGTTAAATATTAAAAAAAAATGCTCTTTACAGCATGTGTGGTCATATTTAAGGGTGTGCCATTAAATATGACCACACCTTTCTGATATATGCTGTATATTTACAGTCACGTGGTAGAGTTTCCTTGGATCAACGCTTTGAGACGAGCAACTCGCTGCAATTTGCTGAGTAACTGATCGTTTCCTTGACAATCCGAAAGTGCCCTGCTTGTAAAAGGTTTAATTGAAATAAAAGCCTTGAATTTTAGTTCGATCAAGAGCACTACTTTAGTTTCACCACTAAAGACTTTTTCTTAAATAACTTCTATCGACACCTCTCCGTGAAACATCCCTATTTTAAAATGTCAGTCAGCTGCGACTTCGCAGCTGTCAAAGTCAATGTCAGTTTCACGTTTCACTAGTAGTCCACCTGCGCGACTATAGCTTTCGAAAGTAAATATTAATTATTATACCCCATATAAGAACTTATTTCAGTGGATATCATAGTCTGCAATAAAATAGCGTAATTCTATGATAAGTTTTACACATTTGCATGGTGTGTTAGCAAATTATGTACGAATAGGTTAAGTTTTCATATTGGTTTCCTAAAATGTCTTTTCCCGGTGATCATTTAATGGAAAACTATGAACCTGTGCGTGGCCGTGATGACCAGAGCCTCACAGTACAACAAGCATATGACGAAGGTAAGTTTTTACTTATTTTACCTTATAATTTATTTAAAATCGTTGGGACTTCTACTATTTAAATGAGTTTAGTTGGTTGATTTGCCATGGGTTTGTGACGTGGCTAAAGAAATTTTAGGGATATTGTATGAGATATGTAGGTATAATTTTCAATAACACAATCTACCTAAAAAAAAATCGTAAATTTATTATTTATTTTTAAATATTTTCTAGGACATTGAACAACCACTGGATTAAATGAATGTTTTTGCATAAATAAGCACGTTTTTATACTTTAAAATGTTATCGGAAATACTTACACATTTAGTTTTCCTTAAAGTTAAATGGAGCATATTTTTCAATGTTACTTTTATTTACCTCATGGAACTTTATCAAAGTGTCTTAATTAAATTTTAAACTGAAAAATGCGTCCCATTCAAGTGATGTACTTAATTTTAAATATAGTCTAATTAGTTTAAGATCCACATAATTTTTTCCTTCAAATTGTATTGAAACTCTAACTGGGAGCATTTATTTCAAGCTAGCTGCACCCTGTGGTTTCATCCGCATAAGTCTCGATCCTGTGAGAATATCAGGATAAAGTGTCCCTATGCCCTAATCTAGGTATGGTGTACCCATTCGCTAAATTTCATCCAAATCTGTTAAGCCGTTTTAGACTGAAAGCGTAACCAACAAACAAACAAACAGACAAACAATCAAATCTTTTCTCTCTATAATATTAGTTTTGATAAACCATTTACCAGGCATTTTTAAATTGTCAAGTTGTTGGTCAGTCGGACAGATGAAGCTAGTTGCCCATTTCAAAGTGTAGTAGGTTCCTACTAGAATATTAAAAAAAAAAAAAAAATGTGTTTATTATCTTATCTAGATACATTTAAGTTGCCGGGGCTTCCCAGAAAATAATCCGAAGATACTTGTGATGGGATAAAAATATGGAAATGATGGGAATATGTCATACTATACCATAATAAAATATTAAAGCTGATCAGCATGATAGCGTAAAGGGATTTTACTGCCCAAGTTGTGCCAGATTTGCAGTAAAGTATTACCAAAGTTTGAGCCAATGATAGTATTAGGTAAATAGGTAATATGGGCTGGTGTCCGCAACTCCACGTCAATGCGCGTATTTTGCATACGGGTGGGAAAATCGATTAGTCGATTCACCCCAGCTTCTCGAAGAAGGCCAGCAACACCTTGGTGTTGCTGACAATCTCACTTAGGGTACCTGGGTTCAATGATAGTGTTGCATCTTATTTAGGTTTAAAGAAACTTTATTCTAAATAAAGACATATGTCGCTCGCTTCAAAACAATTGGTACTAGAACATAAATAAATTACACAAAGTTCGTTGTCATCAGTTACAAACTAGATACTCATAAATAAAAGGAGAAACATTCATCAGATTCAGTTCCAAACAACGGGCTGCTAAAGTCAGTCATTTAGTTGCTACTATTAATATTTTATTTCTTTATTATTAATCAACTTATATTACAGTTTATATCACGTGTATACATTATTGGTTGATGCAAGTAAAAAGTTAAAAATAAAGGTTGAATTATATAAAAGTAGACAAAATAAAAAGAACATGAAATACTATCTGCAGTGTTGTCTGTCGGTGTCCAATGAACTAATATCAACCGGTACAAAATGCAATGAAGAACATTTACAATTCATTTCAGTGGAAAAGGATTTGATTGACAGCACATATCACTAATGTGGCTTAATCTGTGAAGTATTCATCATTAAATTGTATAGTAGATACTCATGGTCAATGTACAGTCAGCAAAAGAGATAAGTATCCAGGGTCGACGGATATAGTTGAAGTTTTAGTAAGAAACCGAGGAATGTATTCGAATTAAATATAATTTGATAAATTACCACTTTGTTTTCTATTTATTTTATTCTAAAACATTCATCGGTTTCTTACTAATCTTCAACTATATATGGCGACCTTCATACTTATCTCCTTTGCTGACTGTACATCATTATCTTAATATTTCATGTATCAGTCCAAAGTATTAATTTTATTGCTTACTTAATCAAAGAAGCTTCCTGTTTTCTTAAGAAACAAGTGTGTCCTTGTTTGTGTATGAATAAACATAATTTGCCCCTGTATTATTTAATTAATTGTATGATTTGTATGTATACCTGATGAAAATGGTATGGGGTGTAATCAAACGTGCTTGGCGTAGGTAATGGATACCTTATTCTAAAAACTAACTGTAATAGATAAGGCAAATTAAACTCTTTCATTTTAAAAGTTGATTCTTAGTGCTACCAGCGGCGTAGGTTCCATACAACTCGATTCCTACCGGCTTCCCTTTGAAAAATGGCACAGTCAGTATTCTATAGACAAATAATATAATCACATTAAAGATATGTACTCCGGATTGCGTCTTATAAAAATTGACCCTTCGCTACTGGGTGCTACAATACAAAAATGTTTTAGTTAGGAATCTTTAATGTTATAAGAGGTCTTACTTTCTCAATGTAGAATCAGTCAGGTGTGGAAATGTACTTTCACTCTGTTTGTGGTATAATAGCAGGGTGCTTTCACTTTCTGAGTGACAAATATTTTTTGCTGAACCCATTTCCAGTAAATAATTTACTATTGAAAGTATTGGAAGTTTTCTTGGAGCTATTAAAATTAAGTTCACTAATAATCCTAACAAAACTCAAGTGACAATAAATCGATTAATTGCAATTACTCTCAGAAACTATGTACACTCCTTGCTGACTTTGCCCACCTATCAGACTTGCTTCACACTTGTCCGATTTGAAAATATACGAGGGTCATTCAATAAATACTTAGCCTACAAAAAGTAAACGAAAATTTTGGAAAAGTGGCAATTTATTTTTCAACATAGTCTCCTTTTAGTTCGATACACTTAGCCCAGCGATGCTCCAACTTTTTTAACCCGTCCGAAAAATAGTTTTTGTCAAACTCTGCAAAATAGGCCTCCGTGGCGGCAATGACCTCCTCATTCGATCCATATCTATTCCCGGCGAGTGATTTTTTTAGATTAGGAAACAGAAAGAAGTCACAAGGGGCCAAATCTGGAGAATACGGTGGATGGGGCAGCAATTCGTAGCGTAATTCGACCAATTTGGCCATGGCAACGGCAGACGTGTGAACCGGTGCGTTGTCGTGGTGAAACAGCACTTTTTTCTTCGCCAGATGGGGTCGTTTTTTCTTTAATTCCGCGTCGAATCGGCCTAATAAATCGGCATAGTAAAGCCCTGTAATTGTTTTACCCTTCTCGAGGTAATCGATGTAGATCACACCTTGTGAATCCCAGAAAACGGTGGCCATAACTTTTCCGGCCGATTTTACAGTTTTCGCCTTCTTTGGAGCACGTTCCCCGGTCTGGATCCATTGTTTTGATTGCTCCTTGGTCTCTGGTGTGTACCAGTGGATCCAGGTTTCATCGACGGTCACAAAACGACGCAAAAACTCCGCTGGATTCATCTTAAACAGCGCCAAACACGTCTCCGATGTGGTCTCACGGTTGCGCTTGTTTTCTGGTGTGAGTAAACGCGGCACCCATCGCGCCGACAGCTTTCTCATGCCGAGTTCCTCGTGAAGAATATGATGCACTGTTCCTTCTGAAATGCCTACAGTCTCAGCTAGCTCCCGAACCTTCAATCGGCGATCTGCCAATACGAGATCATGGATTTTTTTAATGTTTTCCTCCGTAGCAGCTGTTTTCGGTGCACCTGGACGTGGTTCATCAAAAACCGACGTACGGCCACGTGCAAACTCGTTGAACCAATTCTTGACGGTGGCCATCGATGGAGAAGAGTCACCGTACACAGCATCCAAGCGCTCTTTGATTTCGATGCGCGTTTTCCCTTCCAAAAATAGGAATCGAATCACCGAACGATATTGCTCTTTTTCCATTTTTGTAAAACCGATCGACACGTTCGCTTCCATAAGTTGTCAAATTAAAACAAATGAAGGGATTGGAATGAAAATTTGAAAAAAGAATTAAAAAAGAATGTGCTACACTGTGGTAAAACTCTTTTGAAACTACAGCGCCCTCTGGCGATGAGGCTAGGTACTTATTGAATGCACCTCGTACATTCGATTTTGCCGCCCGCGCCCGGCTGAGCCTAATCAGAAAAGTGCATAGCACCCCTTATAGAGGTATGAGGAACAGGGTGTAAAGTTTACCCATACTCTATGGAAAAGGGAGGATCCTCCGACCAGACGAGTGTCGTGTCTGGTGGGCAACTGCCCGACGATTGATGTCGGGATGTTGTATATATGCTAGTTGCGCGGTAAACTCTGCTTGCGCGATGCAGGATTTTGCGTGACGTCAGTGTTACGTGTAGCTCGCATGTGGCGTTTGTAGATGCCGCTACATCACTAACACATAATCACTTGAAAATCCTACTAATATTATAAATGTAAAATCTTGTGAGGATGGATGGATGGATGGATGTTGTTACTCTTTCACACGAAAACTACTGAACGATTTGGATGGAATTTGGAACACAGATAGTTTATAACCTGGATTAACACGTAGGATAGTTTTTATCCCGGTAGGTATTACGTTCCCGTGGGATAATTTCCGATATCCAAGCGGGCGAAGCCGCGGGCAAAAGCTAGTTGGATATAATAATTGATTGCCAATAAATAAACAGACAAAAAGAAACAAATATAACTGGAGAATCTAATGAATACACCCTATAAACCAGTCTGGCCATAGGTCAACTGAGCAGTATTAAAAACAAGGCCCACATTCTGATCAATTGGTATTCCTTACATCGATGACATCTTAATGTATGAGCGATCAATTGAATGGTATTAGGCTGACAGTTCTGCTTGAATAACAGCAGTCTTGTTCAACGGCGGCTGGGTTGTAGTTGTCAAATATGTGGGTGTTGTTGATGCTGCTATGTAAGTTTGTTTTAACTAATATTTGGATGGAATTGATTTCTTTAAAGACTTCTTCTTTTGTAGTCTGTTTAAAAAATGGTTATAATTTGGCTTTGTATGATAATTTTTATTTCTGATTGCATTATGATCGTAAATAGTATCAATTACACGCCACTGAGCTCGATTTTCGACTGCTCTCATACAACTTCAAACCACGTCATCAAAACAAATCGTTGCTCCTTGCTTCGTCTGCGTGTCCTTCCCTAGGTTTGCTGGTTCGCGGTTCCACTTAAATCACTACCCGTTAGTCACTGATTCTACGTGCAAGGCCGCCCAACTTAGATTTTACAAGAAAGCAGTGCTGATGGACTTCAGCACCCTAATTGCGTAACACACTATGTATCACAATCTGAATCATTTTTAAGCCTATTGTTAATCCATTGCTTCATATGTTCGAAAAAAGTTCTGCTCAACGACATAAATAACGCAATGAATGTTGTTGAACTGTAATAATGAAAGGTATACCCACTGTTAGTGTGTTACGCAATTACCCCGCAGTTCTGATGTAGGATGGCCTAATATTTAACTATAAGGAGGACACGCAGTATACATATAAAAGTGTCTCTTAAAATAAATGGGTACTGATCTATGTAGTATTGCGTCATTCGTATCCAATAACAAATAATATATTTGCAAAATAAAAAATGCGTTACTGACATTTTCTGAAAAGGGCTACTTCAGCAATCGTATTATTGGTACAGTCGCTTTCAAAACGTAATTTGCAAATCTTTTTGTGCCGTAAAGCCCAAATCTACCCTAATCCCCGTGGATGCTCCGATACTTATTCAATCTGAAAGAATCTCCATTTCATAACGGTCTCAAAAGCCAAGATACTTCAGATTTATCTCAATACTCAATTCTTTATTGCATTCCATATGTATTACATAGATAGTCTAACAAAGTAAAAGATCAATATAGACCCTGTCGCCTGCCGATTGCCGAGTTGATAATGCATTACATAGTGTTTGTCGGGACAGGCCAACTTCAAGCTGCAATGGCTCTTTCTTCAAAGACCCTTCCAAACATGGCCCTGCATTGTTAGACTCACTCGTTTCACTCACTTCTCTCAGTCATCTTAATAATAAATGAAAATTGGGACTTTAAAAGAGACAACAACCTCTGAGTTTGTTTCGGCGTTTCTTCTCAGGGATTAGTACAGCTAGGAAATTCCGGCGCCATCAACTTTTAAGATATTGACCAAAAAATTTAATCTACTTACAGAAATAAACATCATTCCATCAATCATTTCATTATACAAATTCAACAACCACCTCGGCAATCCTGAATATCCATGGGCCATCGTAATAGTCTCTTCTGCACGCCGACAACATAAAAAAAACATCGCTTTCCTTACTAAATCTCTTAACTTGAATGGCTAAGTCCTCTATTATTGTTATTTCTACAGGGTGGCAGGGCCATCGACACACAAACTGAAATCATGAATTCAGCACATGATTCTAGACCCCCTAGGGCAGAAATTTTCGCTCAGAAAAAAGAACAGCTGTTTTTTAATAGAAAAGTGCATTACCTACGCGGTCAAAATGTATGGCAGAGCAATTTTTTTTTTTTAAATAACCGACGAAAATTTTCAACGCAGTGGGGTTCAGAATGATGTACTGAATCCATGGTAACAGGTTGTGCGTCGATGGCCCTGCCAGCCTGTATACTGCATTAATTTTTAACGAAAACTCTTTGTGCGTGATTGTATTCTTCATAGGCAATAGACCCACTGTGCAATTTGTCCTGTGCTTCTGCCAGACTCAGCAGTTTTGCTGATACTCTGTCGTCAAGGCGTTTCTAATGCAATACAAGTGTGTGGACTGAATAAACAAATAGACGATTAGTTCTACATTCATATTTGTTTGAGTTTAAATATTTGATTAAATATGTTTCGTAATGTAAAAAATTAGAGCAAGTCTCAAGTGTATTAAAACAAAAAGTGTATTCTTTGTAATTAAATGTATTCTTGAAAATAATTATTTTGTGGAAAAAAGAAAGTTAGTGTTTGGTGCTAGGCAGTTTGGTATCGTATGCCTTAAAAATGTGGCTACCTAATGTCTACGGAGTCGCCTAAAGTTAGCCCCTTAAGTAATTATTAAAAAACAAAAACTACATACTTTGTATCTTCCCAATAATTAGAAAATATTCTAGACTTAACTATCACAAGAACTAATTAAATAATAGACATACGGTAAGGCGAATATAGCGGTCTCTTTTCATCTTCACAACAATTAGAAATATTTTAGACGTGATTGTCGGCTACAATCCTTTGAAAGATGTCCCCGATCCGTATGTCCTAAGTGGTCGGAACAATTGATATTAGTTTTGATCACTGACATCCAGTGTTACTAGCGGAGTGCTGAACGAATGCCCTCTTCAATGGCTAGCGTCGTTTTATTGGCCATCGGTACGTATTGTGTTAATATTCTTTCGTTTATTTTATAGATGTTTAATGTATTACAAGAATAAACTAGATTTTACTAGCAGGCTCTCTAATGGCCTACTATTTGTTGTAAGCTATTATTGTTGTAATAAAAATATTGGTCTTCAGGCCGTCGATCTACACTCGGGCTGTAACAAGAAGAATCTGGAAGATTATGATTGGGATACCATAACAAAATAATAGGTACCTTATAAATATGAGAGATCTGATTTCCTCAGAAATTGTAACGAGTTCCTTCTTTACGACCGACTTCAAAATATATAATGTGACATCTGCATCACAAACTCAGGTCGGTCTACCCAAACTTGCTCTGGTTGCATTCTAGTTTCAGACGAGATTCGTTTGATTGTATCAACCATTACCTAATGCCCTAGTTATTTAAGTAAAACGTCTCTAAAGCCGAAGTCACTTCACTTTTTGTTCATGTTTGTCTTTCATTAGACATCTTTCACTCGGCGTGAAATGTCTGAACATACAAGGATCAAAACTGAAAAATGAATTTGAATGAACCGATCCAACGATGTTCGATTTCAGCACTCGGCATCTTTCACTCGCCTACCGAATGATCGAAAAATAAAATGAAAAGAGGAGATGAATGTTCATTCATAATATCGTTTTGTCGGTGTCGTGTGAACATGGAATGAAACAAAAATTTACCTTTACCCGAGTGAACCATACACTCGAGTATCTGACATCGGTTTAAGTAATAAACCTAAAAAGGTGCAAAAAAAAAATTATTTAATGACTAATTAAATCTCTCTCCTATCCACAGGTGGCCTAAAAGCCGGTGCAACCCGCGTAGCCCGGATAGCATACGGCGTCCTCTCTCGGCGTAAAGTCGCAGAAGAAGGTGCCGCTCGCCTAGCCCGAGTGCTCTCAGCTCTAGACCTCACCGCGCTAGGCGTAGGCAGTACGCTAGGTGTAGGCGTCTACGTGCTAGCTGGTGACGTCGCAAAGAACTATGCGGGCCCCGCGGTGATATTATCGTTCCTATTGGCGGCAGTTGCTAGTGTATTCGCAGGTGAGTTGAGAGAAAAAGACAGTTATTTTTCCTATTACTAATATCGCTAGGTGAGCCTATGTCCTGCCGATCTATTCTGTAAAAATCTCACCGTGACAACTTAAGTGAAGTGAGCTGCAATGTCACCTGATGCTAGGGATTGACACTTGACAGCTCACTTCACCGTCAAGGGGAAATCAGCTGGATGCACAAGACCGATCGATGTAGCGATGCTTGGGGTAAGCTTGTGTCCAGCAGTGGATGTCTTTTGGCTGAAATGATGATGAATCTCGCCTAATTGAAGGCGATGGATGAGGCTGAGGTGGAACGCGGTCGCAGAAGATCCTTATTCAGTCTTAAATTGAAGGTTGTTGACGGATTGTAGTAATTTAAGAATTAGTACCGCATTTTGGCTGTGCGAATAGAGAAAATTCAAAAGAAAACAACACTGACTTAATTAATATTGTTAATTAAAAGTACCTACGTAGGTAACGATCGGCAGTTTTATCGCTACAATGCAAGGAAACCATTAAGTGCGTCTGACTTGGAATTGTGAAGTGTTTTTCAGTCGATTCAGTACATTATGGCAGTTAGTCGTGATTTGAAGAGAATATACTCGTACTGTGAATTGATCGATGTCGCGGTGTGGTGATTCTATTTCAGTAAATAGTAGTATTATTTGAGTCCTCAGTGAAGTTCTTCTAAAATAAAAACGTTAAATAGGAGTGTTAAGAAAGAACAATACTTTTTTGGATGAGATTTTGAAAAGTTCTCCTGAACTTGGATTTTCTATACAGAACAATTATAAAAAAAACGATAGTTTTTCTTTTACTGCCTTTTTCCCTATGAAGACTATAAGGGTCACGGTTTATTTCAATACCATGGGATAAAAAGGCGTAAAGGTTACGAATGTTCCTTCCTCTAAAGTCCGGTATCGTCTCTTGGTTACTGAGATGATAATCAGACTAAAAAGCGGTCACACGTTTATCGCTGGCCTGCGATGGGGTTCTCGGGCCTTCTTCTCAGCCCTCTACCTAACCTGGGTGGGGGTAGGCAGTTGCTTAGGAACCGGGGTCTATATGTTGCCTGCTGATGTGTCTAAGAACTACGCTGGACCTGCTGTTGTGGTTTCCTTCTTGTTGGCTGCGATTGCTAGTTCTTTTGCTGGTAAGCCTTTTGATCCTGCTTTAATTATTTAAGAGTGGTTGCCATCGAGCGACGATCTTCGCAGTGTTGCTGGTATCAGCTGGATGAGAGCTGCCGAGAACCGAATTGAATGGCGTGCAGTTGGAGAGGCCTATGTCCAGCAGTGGACTGCTGTGGGCTGATGATGATGATGACATAATAGCATTCACAAAAAGGATGAAAATAGTCGCCTACACATCTATCACAATCTGAATCATTTTGAAGCCTATTGCTAATCCATTGCTTCATATGTTCGAAACATTTGTCTGCTCAACAACGTAAATAACGCAATGAATGTTGTTGAACTGTCAAAATGAAACCCATTCCTACTGTTAGTGTGTTACGTAATTACCCCGCTGGTTAGTGAGTTCACACTAGAGGGTCGACTCTCTAAGCATAAAATCCTTAGTTTTGGCCAAACTAACGGACGTTTCCTACTTCGTATCACCTACGGACATAAGATTAGTTCGGTGCCCGAACTGAGAATTAATGACAACACGATTTGACAGTTGCCCTTACTCCGGATGTGTTTTTCCCGTCCGAAAAAGTTAATTAATCGGCAGTAGGGTTAATTTCGAAGTATCGAACTACTTTCGGACGGGCCTGTTTCTTCGTTAAAGGACTTGGAAAGTATGCCCTCAGAAATGGACTGTAGTTTTAGTGTGTGTCTGGAACATAAGGCGGACTGTCGGCTATTTATTTATCTCTTCAACAATGAGTATTGTTACTATTAGATACTACACTATTGCTATCTGGTGTATCAGCCTGTACATTTCTTTGGCATAATCGAATGGCATCTTAGCAATTACAGTATCAGTAAGATATCATTACGCGTGCCGATTATAATCAGCATACGACGACCTCTCAATCAATTGACACGGAGTTGGAATTGATAATGATTGTCCATGGAGTTTCTTGCCCGTTCTTCTCCATAGGTACCTACTATGCTTTGGAATGGGCAAGCTTCATCTTTCTGACTGACCGACCCCTTGACAATTCAAAAGTGCCTGTAATTGGTTTGTTTGTAATAAATGGTTTGAGTTTGATTGTCAATCGAAAATTAATGAACTTAGAGGTCATTATCCTGGTCGTGACAAGAATGAGGTCTTGGTTTCGATGCCAGATCTGGATATTTTCGGTAGTAGTCCTTGAGTTTAGACTAGTGTCATACATAACGACCCTCTGTTTTCCCCGAAGTTATAGGCGTGCATATTGTGCACCCACTTTCCGCCAGTTATGTTGAAGCGCCATGTAACTCATTATCATCATTTTCATGCCCTTTCGCAATCTATTTGGGATCAGCGCAACATGCTATTTTCTTCCATACTTGTCCATTAGTTCATCCCGGTAGTCAGTCCCTTCCTAGCCATATCATCTTCCACACAGTCCATCCAGCGTTTCTTTGGTCTTCCCCTGCTCTTAAACCCTCCACATTCGTACTCAAAACTTTCCTCACGACATTTCCCTCAATTAAGTAATAGATGACAAATCACTTGACAGCCACGCAGTCGTTTTGAATAGTATAAAAATAGTCAATATGTAATAAATTTTAACAGCTAAACCACAAAATTATAGTTTTTGATGTGTATTAACCAGCAAGGAGATTGTTGATGGAAAAGATAAAATAGTAATGGATTTTGACATTGGTACGCAATCACTTAAAAAAAGGTTTAGTTAAAGCCTTCATTGTATGATAAAAATATGGTAATCATTTACTGTCTCTATGTTGTTTTGAATATGCTACTTCAATAAAACAGTTCTTTTGTTTTGTGGATTCATACGACAGTCAGCAATCGATGTGAGTACTATGTACCTACTATAAAGCTACAATTTTCTAGGTTTGTCTTTCATTGACTTGAATGTGCCCTGGCGGCTGAGAGTATGTCATGCTCACTCAAATGTCTCGCTGGTGGTGGCGTGTGTGTTGGATCATTAAGTTCCCTTCAAAATGGTTGAGCTAAATGGTGCTGATCCATACGTCATGTTCGTGAACGGGCGCCGTCAGTGGAGACTGGTCATCTCTTGGCTGCCACGGCTTATTTTAATTTAATATTGGAATTGTTTTCGTCTCTTTATTACGGACGCTTTTAACGTTCTGCATCGTTCTCACATGCATAATTTCAACATGAATGATGTAACCAATAATTTGTAACCATATTTTGATTTAAAAGAGTGTCCATGGAGTTTCTTGCCCGTTCTTCTCTATAGGTACCTACTACGCTTTGGAATGGGCAACTAGCTTCATCTTTCTGACTGACCGACCCCTTGACAATTCAAAAGTGCCTGTAATTGGTTTATTTGAAATAAATGCTTTAAGTAGAGTTGAGATGAACGTCGTATTTTTCTATAACAGGAGTTTTGAGGGCATAGGTACTTAGCTCACTTCGCAATTGACGAAGAAAAACTAAGAAATAAAATGCACATTTGCCTGATGCGTCTGTATTTAGAGAAGCAGATTGACGATTAGGGCCTGACTAAACTCCATTTTATGTAAGAAATAATATAGCTAACCTATGTATTGACAATATATTGCCGTAGGTATTCACTTGTTCTCTTGTTTCAGGGTTATGTTACGCAGAGTTCGGCGCTCGCGTGCCCAAAGCGGGCTCCGCCTATGTCTACAGTTACGTGTGCGTCGGCGAGTTTATCGCCTTCATTATAGGATGGAATCTTATACTTGAGTATATTATAGGTAAGTAATTCAGCAGGATATTTTGTTTTCTATTCTTATTTCAGACAGAACTAAAATCGAACACAACACCTACTAGGTGCCTACTAACTACCTATATAAGGTATATATCTTCTTTTTCTTCTTATATAATGTCGGAAATACGTTAAATCAATGGTTTGACTTTGACTAATCGGGACGCCAGCGCCACCAGGTGGGGCTCGACAGAGTCTATAACATAACGCTTGACCAGAGTAAACGCGGAGTTTGTTGTTGGCGGCTAAGCAGTGAACACGTTTAGAAACTGTCGCGCGTTCCGTATAGTTGTGTCGTGTACCTACAATGTGTGATTCGCTAGTGTGATTAATTTGTTCGTAAATTATAATTTGATTTGAACTGCAAACGGTTTTTCTATTTCAATAACCAACACTTCCCATAGTACACCCACAGTAGTTAAAATATGGCTGAAAATAATGAGAGACACGTACCTTCTCCGTTATCATATATAAAAATCAATTGCCGTTCGTTAATCTCGCAAAAACTCGAAAACGGTTCGACCGATTGCGATGAAACTGGTAGATTGTTGTGTGCGCGCCGGAGAAGGTTTTAAAAGACATTGCAACGCATGCCGGGCATTAGCTTGGCTTTTCAAGTAAGCATTAATGCAGACCATTTGGGGTTTACCATGACATACAATAAGCATAGAATACTCCTTTAATAATTATGATTTGGTTGTTATCTTTAACTTCTCGTTATTTTTTTTTTAAATAACTCAAAAATACTGTATCAATAATATCAAAAAGATACAAATATCGCGACTTAGATTTACCTGTCTGGTTTGGCTGAACCAGATTATAATCTGTATATAATTAAGTAGGTTTAAATTAAAGAATTTAGTTATACATTTGGATTATCACATGTAATAATTATTTAGAGGTGTACTTATAGTACAGTGTACTGTTCACCCTCATTTCGCCAGTTATGTTTAAGCCTCATGGAATAGAGAGCGAGCCTATTGCCATCAACCGGGCTCGAATCCAGACTCCGGGGTGCTACTGAGAAAAGATTATTAATAAGCCGTAATAAGTTCACAACGCTAGGAATGGCAAGAGTTATCCTGAATTGAATAATATGATAGAGACCAACCATTTTACAGCTGCACCAATATCAAGAGGCGTACAGTACGATTCAAACTTAATGGCAGCTGTGAAGTGCGCTATTCGCTGCGCAGTACCTCACCCCTCACCCCCGCTGACACGTGAATTGGTTACTGCGCAGCGACTCGCCTCATGTTCCGAGCCGCCATTAAGTTTGAATCGTACTATATTGCACACCTACATTGTGGCAGTTATTGTAATAGGGGGTGATATTCTTTCAGATGTAGTAATTTAAATAAATATTTCAGGTGCAGCATCCGTAGTGAAGGCCCTCAGTGAGTACCTGGACTCGCTACTGAACAAAGCTATTTCTACGAATCTGGAAGCGGCCATGCCTCTTGACACACCGCATCTAGCGCGGTACCCTGATCTCTTCGCCTTCTCAGTTATAATGGCGTTCTCCGGTGAGTTATATCAAAGAATTATTTTGTATATAGTAATAGCGAGATTACCTACAGATTCGTTCAACTTCTAGTCTGGATTCTGCACCCTAATTACGTAACACACTATCTATCACAATCTGAATCATTTTGAAACTTATTGCTAATCCATTGCCTCATATGTTCGAAAAAAAATTCTGCTCAACAATGTAAATAACGAACGCAATGAATGTTGTTGAACTGTCAAAATGAAACCCATTCCTACTGTTAGTGTGTTACGTAATTACCCCACAGGTTTGGACTAACACTTCTCGGCTGGGTTTGAACTAACCAGAATCTCAAGCTGGTTGGCAAAGTTAAATGTAATTGAAAGAACGAATATTTCAGGCGTCGTAAAAAATTAAAAATTAGTTTTTGAGTTGTTTGAAATTACTTACTACTTGCTGTGACTGTCGATTCACCCTAGTGATTATTGTTGTGGAGTACCCTAATCCTTCTCCATATCTCAAGGTACCTGTCTGTCCGATTAGCATTGACAATTTTTTTTTCCAGTTGCTCTTGCATTCGGAGTGAAAGAGTCGACGAAGTTCAATAACTTCTGCACGGGTGTCAACTTATTTGTGGTGCTGTTCGTTATCATATCCGGATGTTTCAAAGGTAACAATGGTAGACAACTTATTGTCTACTTTTTCTCGGCTAACCGTTCTAGTGCAATGTTTCATTTAGGCGGTAGACCTCTTCATTATGTAAGGGTGCAACTATAGCCAATGTTGCTGGATACAAATCAAAAATTAAAATCAAATAACACTAACACAAAACACAAACACTAACAACACTAATATCAACACAGACACACACTCCCTCCGGCACACACACACACACACACTCCCTCCGACACACACACACACACACACACACATACACCCCCTCACACACACGCACACATACACGCACACACCCCCTCACACACACAAACACACACGCACACACCCTCTCACTAACACGCACACACCCCCTCTCTCACACACACACACACACACACGCACACACCCCCTCACACACACATAAACACACCAAACCACATACATACACTAATAACACTAAGTCATCACCATTTCGAGTATGTCGTAGCACGTATCATTAATCCTTGAGAAAAATACTGTGACGGTATGCTTAAAACTTTCAATATTTCTTCCAAATAGCATTGTGTCCTATATTTTTTCTCTTCAAACTTGAAGCTCTTACAACATTTATTTTTATCCTGCAGCGGACACAAAGAACTGGCGTATTCCAGCGGAAGACGTCCCGAAGTCGTCCGTCAAAGACTTCGGGACGGGAGGGTTCGCGCCCTACGGCCTCGCCGGCATCATCAAGGGAGCTGCCGTTTGCTTCTACGGGTTTATTGGTAAGATATTACTATGTTTTGGTAGAGCTACTTCTTCTATCTCTTTCTTGTGCTATCTGCGGGAATAGTATAAAGAAGGTAATTTTCTCATATCGTCAATTTCTTTTTGGTAAGGAACTGAACAGCTCCAGTGCGACAAAATATATTTCGACGAAGTATTTTTATTAGGGCTGAAAGCAGTCTATGCACATTCACCAAAAGAGATAAAGTATTCAGGGTCGCCGGATATTGTTGAAGTTTAGTAAGAAACCGATGAATGTTTGTTCAGTTTGTTTTCTATTAATTTTATTTTATTTTATCCAAAAACATTCATCGGTTTCTTACTAAACTTCAACTACATCCGGCTACTCTGCATACTTATCTCTTTTGTTGGCTGTACCTATACTCCATTTGAAATAAGATTAGAAATTTAAATATACCTTTTTTACAGTCTGTTCAACCTATTTTGACTTCATATTGCGTTGGTGGCATGACAAATGGCAGCTGCAGTAAACAGTTGGTATTTTAACCACGGTATGACTTCTATGGATCTGTGGATGTGAAGCTATGTCGCAAACTATGCTCCACCTTCTATCTTGCCCTCTGTGTCCTAAAACTTGCAGTCAAAGTGACCTCTGCGCTGCCACCGATGACGCCGTGGAAGTGGCGAAGTTTTGGGCCAACAAAATATGAGAAAAGTCGTGTCAGCGACACGAAGAAGAAGAAGACTTCTATTCCGTAGGCATAAATGCCATCCTTATGCCTACGGAATAGAAGTCAAAAGCGGTTGCACGGACTGTAAAAAAAGTGTATTGAAATTTCTAATCTTATTTCAAACGGAGTATAGATCCTATTTCTGTACCGGTAGCCGGTTCTAAGTTCCTCCACATGGTACTGTTTCAATTTCTGTCCAAAAGTCGATGGCAGTTATAACGGGAACAATACTACTTTGTTTGAAGTTCGTGCTAGTGTACATCATAATTCTTTAGAACCGACTGGTCAGAATAAATAACTATCTTCAAGCAATTTAAAACACATACATAACATCATGCCTGTAATCCTCGAAGGGTTAGGCAGCGGTGTACCTACCTATTGTACCACCCACACTTCGCCAGTTATGTTTAAGTCCCATGTAATAGGAGGCGAGCCTATTGTCATCAACTGGGTACAAATCCAGACTCCGGGCTGCTACTGAGAAAGTGGTGGTGCTGATTCATGCGTCATGTTCGTGAACGGACGCCGTCAGTAGGGACTGGTCATCTCTTGGTTGTCACGGCTTATTTTAATTTCAGAATTGTTTTGTTTTGGTGTCTATCTTTTTTATTACGGATGATTTTAACGTGCACGTCTTTCTACTTTGTTCTCACATGTATAATTTCAACATTAATTTTGTAACCAATTTTGTAACAATATTTTGATTTAACCGAAAGAATCCCGGTGGCCCTCTGTAGGGCCGGTATGTCGCCCACACCGTCAAGCCCCGCTGGCCCTCTAGAGGGTCGCGCGGTCGTGCGGTTAAATAATCATCATTATTGCTTCTAAATGAGGGCTAATATCGTCTTTTGAGCATTTCACTGTATGGGCTTTTTTTTTTTGCGCTTACGAACTGTCTTGTTCCACGACATACCGGCCCTACACAGGGCCACCGAGATTCTATCGGTTAACAGAGTGTCCGTGGAGTTACTTGCCCGTTCTTTTCCATAGGTACCTACTATGCTTTGGAATGGGCAACTAGCTTCATCTTTCTGACTGACCGACCCCTTGACAATTCAAAAGTGCCTGTAATAGTTTTTTTGAAATAAATGCTCTGTGGTAATTCCTGATAGAAAAACCCTATACCGCTTTGCCCAACCGGGGAAACGAACCCAGGACATCATGCTCGTTTGTAGCGCTTGCGACCACTAGACCAAGAAGGCAGTATTAAAACACATGCATCAGCTATTTATGTTCTAGTGTGTCTCCTATACATATTAGATTGGAGAAATGTTCTTTCGTATTTTATATACAAATTCAAGACTAAGAGCTCGTGCGGAACTCAAATATCGAGCTTTTTGTATACCCATACTTTTTCAAATGGGTCAAAACTGTTTTGTAGTTAACCCCTAAGTCTTCAGCTATGTCGTAATTACTAATATGCCGATCTTGCTCCACTTTTTCAAAAATGGCATCGACTATATCCGTAACAGGGCGACCACAGCGAGCTGCATCTTTGACATCAGAATTCCCGGACTGAAAACGCTTGAACCAACTTTGTGCTACCACGTTAAGTCCATAGACGTCACATATTTTTTTCGCGGCTTGTGTCGTATTTTTTCCGTTTTTTGTAATTAAACTTCAAAATGTATCGAATTTCTTCGTTAGATTCACTCATTATGGCGGACAGAAAAACAATTGAAAAATGGCTGAAAATCGGATTTACTCTTTAGTTTTTAAAATGTCATATACATATTTAATGGTATCAAAACCAGCCAGATACAAACAGTACAGTCAAAGATTTACTACAACTTTATACCTATAAAATACGAAAAAACTTTATCCCCGGCCTATTATTATAATTTAAGTCACTTTTCGTGTCTGTCCATGAGAACGCAATGAACATTTAAAAAAAAAAAAAAATTCTTTGAAGCAAACCTGTAATTTCAATAAGATTTTTTTTATTTAAGAACATTTAATCACACTATTATTTTCTCCTAAAGGTTTCGACTGCGTAGCCACGGCGGGTGAGGAAGCGCGTCGTCCTCAGAAGACGATCCCGTTCGCCGTCGTAGCCTCACTTCTCGTCGTGTTCCTAGCTTACTGCGGGGTTTCATCTGTGCTAACATTGATGGTGCCTTATTATATGCAGGTAAATATTATGTAAGGGCAGTGGAGAGGGCTATGCTTGGAGTTTCCCTACGTGATCGAATCAGAAATGAAGAGATCCGTAGGAGAAGTATGGTAACCGATGTAGCCCGACGAATTGCCAAACTTAAGTGGTAGTGGGCAGAGCACATTGCTCGCAGAACAGAAGGCCGATGTTCCATGGGGCTGAAAGGTTCTGGAGTGACGACCGCGTACCGGTACGCCGATGACCTGGTGAAGGCCGCAGGTATCCGCTGGATGCGAGAAGCAAAGAACCGGTCGCAGTGGCGATGCTTGGAGGTGGTCTATGTCCAGCAGTGGACGTCTGTTGGCAGAAATGATGATGATGAAACATGTAAGACGAAATCATTATTGCAAAATACCCGCCATTTGGGACAAGACAGACGGCTGCTGATTAAAAGCACAGCTACAAGGTGGATGTTTTAAACTCTTATAGAGACTATCTGGTGAAAGGCACCAGTGAACGTACTTTGTTTTCTGATATCCGGAATAGACTGCCTTGTTATCCTCTAAAAGCTAAAAAGTTATTATGATAAGGAGATGATGTAACTTGCAGTAGTGAAAATATCAAGATTTAAGTACGGTCAACTGCTTGTCGCTAGTGACACTTGAATTACGACAAACCCCACACAGCTTCGATATAAAGGCGTGGTCAAAGTCAAATTGTTACCGTGGAAGTGCGCGGTAATTTTTGAATGTAAAATGTCATGATACAGTCCCTGAAACTTTTTCATTAAAAAATTACCACCAAGATTCATAAGGCTTCACCACAAGTTGAATTTGATAGTGTAGGGACGCCATAGCGACAGTGTGGACGTAGGTACCTATCTAGATGTAAGACTATACTCTTATAATGTAAGGCGCACAAGAGAGGTGGCCACTCGTACGCGATCACTGTAAGGTGTGGATGTGTCAACTCTTGGTGAATACACGTGAATTGAATTAATCTATTGTTTCATTGTGTTACTACTACTAAAGTGGTGACCCCGACAAGAAAAACTGAACTTTCCGCGTGAGTGTAATTTTGTGAAAGACAATAAATATGGCAACTACACCTGTTCCGGTAGCTGAGTTGGCCGCGATCTCTCTTACCTCAAAAATACCGGATTTTTGGACAGACCAACCGAGAGTCTGGTTTGTTAGAGCCGAAGCAACGTTGGCTCCACAAAAACTATCAGATGAAGCTAGATTCGACCTAGTCGTCTCAAAGTTGAGCAAAGATGTAGTCGAACAAGTAACGGATATTTTGATGGAGCCGCCAGCTGTAAAGAAATACGAAGCGCTGAAGACTCGCTTATTAACAGTATACGAAGAGTCCAAAAATAGACAGTTACAAAAGCTAATAAGTGAAATGGAACTGGGGGACCAGAAGCCGTCGCAGCTTCTACGCCGTATGCGAGAGCTGGCCAAAGATAAAATACCAGATGATACACTGCTGATTTTATGGCAGGGCCACTTGCCGGGTACGATCCGGGCAGTTTTGACAGTGTCGGATACCAAATCTTTGGACAGCTTAGCAACAATAGCGGACAATGTTTATGAAACTACGCGAACTACAAACGGCGTAAACGAAGTGACGCAGCAACAACAGCAGCAGCCCTCGACTTCAAAGGATACGGAGTTAATCATGGCCGAAATAGCGAAACTGAGCTGCAAGGTCGCTGAAATGGAAAGATCAAGACCAAGATATCAAAGGCGCTGGAATAGTAGCGATAATTATAATAGATCTCGTTCAGCATCTCGGAATCGCAGCCGTGATCCCTCTACTCAACGACGGACGCCTGACAGCCCAGATTGGCTTTGTTACTATCATTATCGTTTTCGCACCAGGGCAAAGAAGTGCGAACAACCTTGTGCGTGGAAAACTCAACCGGAAAACTAAGTAAGGCGCAGACAACGGCGGAGCTCTGCGCCATCTCACCGAGTCGCCGCCTCAGGATCATGGACAATAACAGTGGACTATATTTCTTAGTGGATACAGGAGCAAATGTGTCAGTGCTACCGGTCGACAAAAAACCTAGCACTCGCGAGTGCAGTGAATACAAATTATTTGCAGCCAACGGGACAGAGATCAAAACTTATGGGGTAAAATCATTAGTTTTAAATTTTAAGTTACGCAGGCCTTATCGATGGGATTTCGTAATCGCTGACGTAAAACAACCAATATTGGGTGCAGATTTTTTAAGCCATCATAAACTTCTGGTAGACGTCAGTGCCCGAAAACTCATCGACCAGGTAACTGATTTAAATGTCATAGCATCAATAGTAAGCATGAGTGAACCTTCTGTACTTTCTGTTAACGTCGATCATCCTTATCATGACCTCTTATTGCAATTTCCAAGCATAACTAAACCAGTGTCATTCGCGGAAACTAAACCGAGTTCTGTACAGCATAGTATTGAAACAACCGGACCACCGGTCTATGCACGAGCACGGCCTTTAGCACCCGCTCGATACCATCGTGTAAAAGCCGAATTCAACAAAATGCAAGAATTAGGTATTTGTCGACCTTCAAAGAGTCCTTGGGCCAGCCCCTTACACGTAGTTGAAAAAAATAATGGCGACATTAGACCATGTGGGGATTACCGCCGATTAAATGCAATCACGAAGCCAGACAGATACCCAATTCCTCGATTACAAGATTTTACCAATAACATGGCAGGTAAAAATATTTTTTCAAAAATCGATGTCAATAGGGCCTATCATTATATTGAGACCGCGCCGGAGGACGTCGAGAAAACCGCCTTAATAACACCTTTCGGCCTATATGAGTTTCCTCGAATGACATTCGGATTGCGTAATGCCGCGCAGACCTTCCAACGTTTCATGGACTCAGTTTTCCACGGGCTTGATTTTGTTTTTAATTATATCGATGATGCACTGATTATGAGTGAAAATAAAACTCAGCACCTCGAACATTTAGGCATAATTTTTCAGCGGTTAGACAAACACGGGATAACAGTTAATTTAGATAAATGCGTTTTCGGGCAAACAAATTTAGAATTTTTAGGCTACCATGTGTCACCACACGGTATTCGTCCGACAGAAGAAAAGGTCAAGGCCATCATTGACTACCCAAAACCAGAGACAATTGAGGAGTTACGGCGTTTCACAGGTATGGTGAATTTTTATCGTGCTCATTTGCCCAACGCAGCATCTTATCAATCTGCTTTCAACAAGTATCTCGGAAACACGAAAAAGAGAGATAAAAGTAGAATCCAATGGACCGAGGAAGCTAGTGAGGCCTTTGAACAATGCAAGATCGGTCTTAGAACGGCCGCTACATTGTCTCATCCAAGGAATGATACGATGCTTGCTTTGATGACCGACGCTTCGGAGTTTTGTGTAGGTGCAGTTTTGCAGCAGGAACTTAATCAAAGTTGGGAACCTTTGGCTTATTTCTCAAAAAAGTTGACGTCAGCCCAACAGAAATACTCCGCTTACGACCGAGAATTATTGGCCATTTACATGGCGATAAAGCATCTTCGAAAAATATTCGAAGGTCGTCAGATCACCGTGTATACAGACCATAAACCACTAAGTTACGCCTTTTCAAAATTAGGAAAAACATCCGATGAAACAGCTCGTAGAATTAGGCATTTGTCATACATCAGCGAGTTCACAACCGATATAAGACACATAAGTGGGCATAGCAACACAGTAGCCGACACCTTATCGCGTGTAGAAACAGTTTTCTGTCCCACGAGTATAGACTACAACCGAATAGCTGAGTTGCAAGAAACCGACGACTACGTGACAGAATGCAATGCAAATAATAGCAGCTGCATCACTTTAAAGAAATTATATTTACCTACATGTAATAAGCCAATATATTGTGATGTATCCACTGAATGTGCACGACCGTATATACCACAAGAAGTAAGGCGAGTCGCGTTCGAAAGTATACATAATCTTAGCCATCCCGGTGTACGGGCGACCCGGAAATTAATCAGCAAAAAGTTTTTCTGGCCAAATATGAACAATAACATTAACGAATGGTCTAAAACATGCTTAGAGTGTCAACGATCAAAAATTGATCGCCATACTATTTCAGATATAGGTCAGTTTCCTAAAGTAGATAGATTTCAGCACATACATATAGATATAATCGGTCCACTGCCGATTTCGCAGAATGGTTTCAGGTATTGCCTAACGGTAATAGACCGGTGTACACGATGGCCAGAAGCTTTCCCCATGCAGGATATAACCGCCGAGAAGGTCGCGGGCATTTTATACAGAGATTGGATCTGCCGATACGGTTGCCCAATAAAATTAACAAGCGACCAAGGCCGCCAATTCGAAAGTACTCTTTTCCAACAACTTTTAAAAATTTTAGGTATTAATAGGATACGAACCACGGCTTACCACCCACAAGCTAATGGAGTTGTAGAGCGCTGGCATCGAACATTAAAAGCCGCCCTTATGGCGCGATTAAACGGAAAGTCATGGGTCGACGAATTGCCAACAGTAATGTTAGGTCTCCGCGCAGCATGTCGAAGCGATAGTGGGATATCAGCTGCAGAATTAACATTTGGTCGCACATTACGTCTTCCCGGAGATTTCTACGATGACGCAAAAATAGGTCCGTCACAGCCATACAGTTTGGTAGAGCAGATACAGGAAAATATAAAATCTCTTAGGCCCGTACCGGAATCGCACGGAAACTCACGCTCATGCTTTGTACATCCACAGTTAACCAAAGTCGATTACGTATTTGTCAGAGACGACACAGTACATAAACCTTTGAAGCCTCCTTACGATGGACCATACCGCGTTTTACAAAGGAGGTCTAAAGTTTATGTCATCCAGTTGCCAGGAAGGAAAGCTAGTGTATCTATAGACAGACTAAAGCCAGCTTACGTCTTGAGCGATACAACACCAGATGGTAATGCTAGTACAGAAAGTTCACATACACAAATGAGTAAAGACGAAACTGGAATCGAACCCACTGACATTCCAATTCCTAGCATTAGTCGCACTACACGCTCTGGCCGAGTTGTAAAACAGCCAGTAAGGTTTTTATTATAGCTCGTAATCCACTATCAGCGATTGTCAAGCTAAGCGACGCGATCACCAAACAGTATTGATTTTTATCAAGGTAAAATAAGAGAAACGGTAATGTAGTATCGCATTGCTTAGCACTACAACAATGGTTTTATATACATATTAAGTAGGTTGATAAGAATAGTAATAAGCAAATTATCGTTATAAATAGGTACCAACCAACTTATAATAAAATCATTTAAGTAATATCGATCCCGTGCCACCATTCCGTTAGTACTAAAAATGGGAAAGTCATATAGCAAGCAAGAAGAAATTATTATAGCCCAAAACGGCGCAAACGACGCAAGTAATACTTCCCTAGAACAGAAGATGGAAATGTATGGCATCCTAATCGCCATAATGTTGATCATATTGCTAATGATAGGAGCCTGTTTCATGATTAAGAGGTGCAACAAAGGTATGAAAAAGTGGGCCAGGGAAGAACTGATATCGGTTATATCATCGGCTCCGATCACTAAAGCTGGTCAGCAGCCAGCGACAGTCCAATACGAATAGTGTAAAAGTACTTGTAAAATGTGTATCCAGTATTTCAGTGACAGTGTATCCGTATAAATAAGTTTTAGTTTAAAACATTGTGTTGGTTAATAACTAATAATAACATATTATATTGTAATTATTTTATAGTGTAGATGGTTAAAGTTACATGTAAGTACCTATGTTAAACGCGTAAGCAGTTTCGACCTACCACATGCCGCTTGCAAACATTGTAAGATAATCCTACTGTTATTATTACACTCGAGACAATGAATCAGTGTCATTATAGTCAACATTTCATACATGTTTACATGATACAAAAAAAATGTGTAAATCATTTTTGTTTTTCTCAAAAAGGGGAGGAATATTGTAGGGACGCCATAGCGACAGTGTGGACGTAGGTACCTATCTAGATGTAAGACTATACTCTTATAATGTAAGGCGCACAAGAGAGGTGGCCACTCGTACGCGATCACTGTAAGGTGTGGATGTGTCAACTCTTGGTGAATACACGTGAATTGAATTAATCTATTGTTTCATTGTGTTACTACTCCTAAAATAGCATTGACCTTTTCTTTCGTAGGACGAGAAGGCTCCGTTCCCGTTCGTGTACGACCACCTGGGCTGGCCGTGGGCCAAGTACGCCGTCAGTGTGGGAGCCATCTGTGCGCTCTGCTCCAGGTAAATATTCACTTAGATTTCCACTAGCCTCCCACAATGGTAAACAAGTTCTTTCTCCGACTAATCCTATATGCTTTATGGCTATTCCTAAACTTTAACCCCCTTATTAATCAATCTGGAGTAAAGTTATACCTAGCACCTTAAACTTCAAAAAACGTGTGGTTGAACCGAAGTTGGTGTAACTTTTCTACGGGTTTCGGTCGCTTTCGTTTCGTTAAGTTGACCGTGCCAAGGTATAGTATGTATTTAAATAACGATAGTTATTATATTTTTGTATAAGTTTTATTTTTATTAGTGGATTATTTTTTTCTTATGTCATGTACTTTAAACTTTCTTTGAGTTTACTAAAATTGATGTAAATATTTGATTTATTTTGCATAATTTATGATTTTGTTGTTATTTAATCCACAAAAGAATTGCGCTTTGTAAGTAGCTCGAGTGTAAGATTATTTTTTTATTTTAATGTTTGCATAATATAATGTAAAATTTGCATTCAATTCTGCCATATTAGTAGGCTGCCAATGTAAAATGATAATAATTATTAGCAGAATGCATTTATTCGTACCTACTTAACCTATTTCCTGTCCCGTGAACCACTTATGGTTCAGGTTGATTATTTATCTGTTGTTCTACTTTGTGGACAGTTAAAGTGTTAATAAGGGTGAAATTGCTTCGTGAATAATTAAAGTCTGTGCTTGTTGCGGGCACATGGTCCGTAATTAGCCTTCTGAGAACGAAGCGCTAGGGAATCCGCCCGTGAAGTTAAAAAGTACGGGCGCTTGCAAGCAATTTTACTCGCACTAGTGAAGGATGTTTCTGAGCGACAAGTAAGCGATAGACGAGAAAATATGACTCGGTGATAAATAAACAGCGTAGATAAGAAAATGTTTGTCCCAAGCTTCAGTCATGATTCCGTTGCCCGCCAGCCTGCTGGGCGCCGTGTTCCCGCTGCCGCGCATCATCTACGCGATGTCGTCGGACGGGCTGCTGTTCCGGTTCATGGGGCAGGTCAGCGAGAAGTACCAGACGCCGCTCATTGGCACCATGATCGCGGGGCTCTTTACAGGTAATGCCTATTTTATGTGGACCCATTTTAACTTAATTCTTTCAATTTCATATAAAAAAACAACAAACAAAATTTATATTCCTTTTTTTTCGTTCTCCGTTTGATAAAAAGTAATACTAAACTATGCGAAAAGAATATTACCATGCTATAAGCCTGACTATTAACTATCATTATCTCATGTAATTACTGTGATTTGTTAAGAACAAAAACCTATTCATACTTATAGCGCTACACGGCTATTTTGGCGCGTAGCCAAAATCGTAACTAACGCCGCCATCTTGTTTTTTGAATACATTTCAAGTGACATTTCACAAAACAATGGGGGCTATCGTTTTTGTGCTCACTAATCGGCGCCACTGGCGAGTGAGTTCCTGTTGCAGTACTTTTATGTGGTGTTTTGGATATGTTTAAGTACCCATACATTCATATTATGTTTATTTTATTACATTTTAAAACTTCAAATGAATATTTAGATTATAATGTTCCTAAAATTGGCAAGCATGAAGCAGACAAATCTTATTCTTCCTTCAAGTGCTACCAAATTAAATCCTAACTTTTTACTTAAAATCTTAAGCTATAATTAATCAGGAATGGCACAACCATTACAACAATTATGAATCATTCGTTAAAATCTCTGACAAAAATCCCGCAAACTGAACGTTCATTAAATAGTTTAACATCTAGAGACCTTACTCTACACTAGCACCTCTAGCGGCAAACTCAAACGCGGTAGCCCTCATCGCTCGAATGTTTACCAACAGCGCCCCTTGTTAACGTCATTCGAATGCCAAAAGATTGTTGTAGTACTGTATGAACGGATAATCATGACTTTTAATAGTAGCCACATTATGCTTACTAATTGCAATAAAAGATTTAATTAAAATAACAACCCAAGTTGAAAGTATAAAATTCGTTTAGTTCAGGAAACTTTTGAATAAAAACGGACTCAATAATGACAATCGTTTGTAAGTGCAAATGTAGACAAAAGATTTATAGACTTGTAGACCTTTTGGCAAGCAATTTGCCTTGGATAATATTTTGGTCTCCCTACAGTAAAAAATATGGTTTAATTTAATCTTTCTCTGCAGGCACATTGGCGATGATCTTCAGATTAGAGCAGTTAATCCACATGATGTCCATTGGCACATTGTTAGCCTATTCCATGGTGGCGTCTTGTGTTCTATTACTCAGGTGAGTAATTAGAGAATTTATTCAAAATAAAACATATTATTATCCTTTGTCTCTCACCACTGACTCCACGTTTCTTTTTTACCATCACACTGCATTCGCATAAAAGTACCGAGTTTTTATGTGAATGTGCAAGGGCACTGATAGATTGATGGTGATAGGCAGTGGATGTCAATTTGTTTGTTCCTAAAAGTTTACATACCTGTTCCATTACTGAAGACACGAATTTTGTTCCACGACCAGTCGCAATGGCATTCCAAATCTAAGTATAAAATTATCAACTAATGTTTTCGCTACACTTACCGTTTCCTTGTTTTTTAGAGGATATGCCTCTACAAACTTAGTAAGCTCGCAATGCAGGCTTAAAATGTAACGATTACCTTCAATATCCCTTTCTAAAGGGCCTACAAAGTCGAGAAAGATCTTTACAAAAGCATGTGAAGCCATTGTAGTTATCTCCATGGGCGCCTTGACATGTATACAGTGCTTCATTTTGTGACACTTTATGCATTTACTCACATATTCTTTTACAACTTCATTTATTTAGATAATTTATCAAAATCGGATCAATATTTCTAGATATTACTTTATAAAAAACAACGATATTTTACTGTATAATGTTGGGATCACACTGCAATTTCATAATGCGTTTGTTGTTAACAGCATCAACAGTGGGATGTTGACGTGTGATCCCAAAATTTTACCGTAAAATACGGTACAGTATAACGCCACCGCCGTGTGAACGGCTGCTATAAGCATTCTTATATCTGTTAGTACAGTTACAGAAGAATAGATGACTACAATTCCAAAACCTTTCTCCCTCCAGGTACGAATACAGCCAGCCCGCTCACCGCACACAAGAGCCCCTAAACTTTTCATACCGCAACGCGTTGCGACAGATCTTCAACGCAGACGGACACGCGTTGCCGACCAAGCTCAGTTCCATGATTGTGTCCGTACTCGTCACGCTATATGGTAAGTAACTAATACATAATCTATATTTAATATAAACTTCGTATCGCAACGCGTTGCGACAGATCGTCAACGCAGACTGACATACATTGCCGACTCAGTTCCAAGACTGTGTCCGTACTTGTCACGTTGTATGGTAAGTAGAAATGGCAATTTGTAATTAATCAATTTGTCATACATTCATTTTGGAAGGAAACCTACCAACCAAGCCAACTTAAGCCTTATGTGCGGATAAATAAGTTTTAAAATTAATTTTCAAGCTCAAATCAGTTCTGTCGATGGTTTGTTCTGGGGCAACTAGGGGACTCTTTCGACGTTTCAAAAGTGCCTGTACGTGGTTTAATTGAATTAAACGCTTCAGTTTGAGTTCACACACTACCCACCAAAAAGTATCTCGCCCACCACGCCCACACGCTGTTTCTTCGAATCAATATTATACGGGCTTGAAGAGGTCGACAAAACAGACAAAGCTCATATAAACTACAGGGTTATTGGTAAAACACCAGCAACCTCTTAAGGGGTCATTGTTCTCATCATTATAAACAACTTTTACTATGGACCAAACCAGAAATCGCGAAAAAAAAAAACAGATTTTCCCTACATTTATATTAGCATAACACGTCAAAACGTAGGGAACAGCTGATATTTTTTTCGCGATTTCTGGTTTGATCCGTAGTAAAAGTTGTTTATAATGATGAATACAATGACCCCTTAAGAGGTTGCTGGTGTTTTACGAATAACCCTGTATATCTGTGACAGTAAAATGATCACATATTTTCTGTTTTTTTGATCGATTATTTGTTTGCAACTTGCTTTGGTTACCATATTGCTTGTATTATCCAGGTGTATGGTGCTTCATAATGATGGCAAGCATAAACCAGTACGGTGACTTGATCCTGACCGGACACTCGGGCGCAGTGGCCATGCTGGCCATAGGCTCCGTGCTCGTAGTGACCACGCTCATAGCCATATCCCGACAACCAGTGTCTGACAAGAAGCTGGCCTTCTCTGTAAGTATATTACATAATATAGACCAGATAGCAACCTTACTGACTGGCTGAACTTTCCACGTGGCATTAATCAGAATCTGAATAATTTTGAAGGATAGTGCTAATACATTGCTTCATATGTTCCAAACAATTGTTTGTTCAACAACGTAAATAACGCAATGAATGTTGTTGAACTGTCAAAATGAAAGCCATTCCTACTGTTAGTGTGTTACGCAATTAGCCCGTAGTTCTCCTGTAGCTAGAGCCGAGTCTATAGAAATCGAAACCTAAGAGAGATCCAATGGTTATCCACTTTACAGAGACAGAAGTTAAAGAATATGAGGACGAGGAGGACATTTAATCTAGTCTAGGCTTTCTTTACCTTAAAGCGCCTTTAACCGATAGAATCCCGATGGCCCTCTGTAGGGCTGGTATGTCGTGGAACAAGACAGTTCGTCAGCCCAAAAAAAAAAAAAATCCCTTACAGTGAAATGCTCAAAAGGCGATATTAGCCCTCATTTAGAAGCAATAATTATGATTATTGAACCGCACGACCGCGCGACCCTCTAGATGGCCAGCGGGGCTTGACGGTGGCGCCACCCCGGCCCTACAGAGGGCCACCGGGATTCTATCGGTTAAAAGCATTATTATTATGTTTATAAATTTTCATACATATTAAATACATTTGTAAATATTTTTGTAACATTTAAAAATATAAAAAATAGTGGTCCGCCGGTATCGGGAGCAGGGTCCAAGCTACCGGTGGTTAGGGCCCCAGAGAAAGGAACCTCCTCACGATGCGAACCGTATCCGTGTTTAATTACTAAGTAATAACAGCCGCACAGGTCGATCGACCAGGTCAAGCAACGCTTGCCGCGGTTGGTCCGTGGATGGGTGACCATCTTTACATACCGAGACCGGTCCGTGCCTCAGAAAGCACGTGTAGCCATTGGTCCTGGTTTTCATTCGTGGATCTTTGACAGTCGTTACGGGTCGTCAAAACTCCGAATGTCTCACAACCGGTCTTACCAAGGAGTATCGTATTACCCAGTAACTGGGTTGTGGAGGTCAAATAGGCAGTCGCTCCATGTAAAATACTGGTATTCAGCTGCATCCGGTTAGACTAGAAGCTGACCCCAAAATAGTTAGAAAAAGGAAGGCAGATGATGGCTTTGACATATCTGGGAATCCTGGGGTCCCGGACCTTTGTAAGGCGTACGAAGGACTGAAACCAACCGGCAGAGGCCCGCTAGACGCTTGAATGAAATGAGGCCCCGGCCGCAGACACCGGAGCGCGGGCGGCAGAGAGGCTCTGTCCGCTGATCATTGACTGGTCGGACGGTTGCTAGTATTTACACACGTATGTACACCGTGCGATCAGTAAATTACTTACTTAAATACTTTTTGTTATACCTTGCAATCAGTAAATTATAACAAAATAATTTGCATGTTGTCATCATGTACCCATGATTATTGTGTGTTAAGTTTATGTTGCTAGCAGTTAATACTACAATCTGTCATAAGGTTTGAAAGGTAGCACTAGCCTCATATAGTGCCTCAATTTTAAGAGCATTTTGTTCATTGTTCCTTGTTAAATAAAGATATTTGAAAATTAATGAAATGAGGCATCATTATTAATTATTATCTCTTGCGAGTTAGAATTTAGTAAGCAGAAACTGTTTGCTGTTTACATATCACCAACTGCCCAGTTGATAGATTTGAACCTCTTCTGAGATAGGGCCACTTATATTTGATTGAAAATAACCAGTTGTGGCCGCGCACCTAAATTCTGAAGTTTCGTAAGTGTCCATGTAGGTTTGCGTGAAATATGGTAGAAGCCAACGATTCATAATATCTTAGTCCACTATAGGACCTTGTATAAATTAAAGTAGATATTTATTATGATTTCCCTTGTGACAGGTACCGCTGGTGCCCTGGCTGCCTGGTATCAGCATCCTGATCAACGTGTACCTCATGCTGAACTTAGACTACATGACGTGGCTGAGGTTCGCTGTGTGGATCGCTGCCGGTAAGTTAATATGAACCTTATTTTTACGTCTCTAGGGTGGAATATCGTTTTGTCAAGATATTAACAAAAATAACTTTAATTTAGATTTTGTTTTGAATATTTAGTTTTTAATATTATTTTATCAGCGTAGTTCTTGTACGTGGGGTATTAGAATTTCGTTGATATCTTGATGATATTTCGCAGACATGTTTGCATGCTTTTAATTTTTTAAATATTTTGCATTTAAATGATAATACATTTCTACAAATGCAAGTTCCTAGTTAAAAACTAGTTTCATCCCTTTAATTTTTACTATAGGCAAATTTTCTACACTTGATTAAATAGCACAATATCACGCCTGTGTAATCCGTAGGGGTAAGCAGAGGTGTTCCCACTTTGCGCCAGTTACCAATACATATTGCATTTTTTTCTACGGAGGCCTTGTTATTATGAGTATTACTACCAAACTTCTTCCTCCTGCCCTCGTCTCATGATACTTGGGGTCGGCGCCATCGCCGATGCCATTAAGTATTTATAAATGTTTGTGCTTGCACAAGCACAGACATTTATAAATAGTTAATGGCATCTGAAACGAATTTCATTTTTCAAAATTGTTACGAGCGGATACCAAAGCGGATACAAACGGGTTTTCCGTGGCGTTTCTTGCCGTTCTTCTCCATATGTACCTACTACACGTTGTAATGGGCAACTAGCTTCCAGTGGCGCAG
Source organism: Dryobotodes eremita (assembly GCA_917490735.1). NCBI lineage: Eukaryota > Metazoa > Arthropoda > Insecta > Lepidoptera > Noctuidae > Dryobotodes > Dryobotodes eremita. The sequence continues at coordinate 2,101,152 of OU823254.1, read as the reverse complement.
CTGGAATTATTTTTAGAGGAAAGCCGAACAAAAAATTGTTGAGTCCTCATAAACATTACATGACATCAAAATTAATTTACTCAAAAATTAAAGTTATTTCTTTAATTTAACGCCATCTATGGTCAAGTACCAAAGCGACACTGTCACTACACAACTAGAAATATCAATGTTTTACAGAAATAAAACAATAATATTACTGATTATAGTTTTATTTGTAAAAAAAATATCTACAAATGATGTTGTAACGAATAAAATGCAAAAGAACAGGTGAAAACAAATACACGTGAATTTATCTGTCGAGAAATCAACACATCAAATCTACGAAATCGAACATTAATATGGAGAAAGAAAATGCATTTATTTGCGGTAAACATGCGCAAAGAAAAAATACAAACACAACCATTCATTCTATCTCGTTCTCGCATACGTACTTTGTTACGTACGTACGCTGTAGTTCGGCTTCCTTGTTACCTACGACGCGGTGCTGCGGGACACGAAGTCACGTGTGTCCGTACCTACGAATTTAGTACCGCATTCTGACACACGAGGGCTGGCTTATTTTGACGCTGATGCTACCGGAATTCTTTGTTTAGACAAAAAAAGGCATTTATGTTATGTTTTTAGTCTCATGTTGTATTAAATTGGTATTAAATACCTGTAGTGTGATCTGATACACAGTTTTACAGACAGGTGTATCAAATTGTTTGGGAATAGTAGACTCTAAGAAGAGTGGTTGTTCCTAAGGGAAGCCGATAGGAATCGGGTTATTTGAAGCCTGTGCCCCTGCAGCTTTATCTTTCTGACTGGCCGAACCAAAATTTTCGATAAAAATAATGTAGGTACCTTTCTTTTTAGTGTCGATAACAGCCATTGATCCTATAATTCACTAAGGTAAAGGTCACAGCTGACGACGACGGTTTTTTATCAAATGTATAAAACACGTGACCTTAATTTATAATTCATTGCCAATAATATCGGTTGTATTTCGTAGTAGTGTTGGTTTCTTCCGGATTCTTATTTTGCCCTCACGTGGTGACGGCGAAAATGTTCTACAAAGTTTATGATTTATGGTATCCGTTAAAATTGAGTGGTTTATCGGAAGTTTAATTAACATCTGTCGATTATATCCGGCAATAGACCTCGTCATCATCGAGTCATTTAATTATCATAATTCAGTTAATAAAAACTTCCTTATTGCTAAATCAGTAATGCAGAATTGATACATCGGGCAGTTACACATTGGTTGTTTATTATTATTTTAGCTAAAACATTTACCCAGCTCATTTGCACTCGGTAAAGGATACAGGCCGTATTTTTCTTTTTTTTTATCTGTAACATATTATGAATGTTGTATGCCTCAACGGCGAGACATAGCAGACCTATATGCATAACTATATTGTAACATCTTACTTTACCTATGTTCTACAATAAATTAATTTGAATTTATCCAAAAAAAATGTATAATATTATTTCTCACGAGTTTATTTATATAATTAACCACTTATGTACAAACATATAAACACAAGAAGAAAGGAACACAAAAATACGTACAAAGGTGATGCTTATTTCTAAGGAAATCTCTTCCAGCATACTTGCGATGGGAAGTAGATAAAAAGAGATGTAAACAACGTGTGTAAGTAGAAAAGAAAAGAAAATACATAAAATCAAAAACTGTTTAGTAAGTTTTTTAACGTTATATTCTTGATTTATATTAATATACAGAGACAGCATGTGCTCATTGAGTAAAAAAAAAATGTACCTACTGACGTCATTTTAGCTTTTATAAAATATATGCTTTTAAATTAGCTTATCTACCGACAGGTTATATGAGTTCATATAATTGTTTATTTATTTGACTGTATAAGTCTGTATTTAAATTATTTTCATTTGTTATTGACACGGTCTACTTGTTACAATGTTTTTTTTAATGAGTTATATTGCAATATGTGGTTAGCGAGCGTCCTCGACAAATGATCATTTTAGTCTTGCCTGAGCAACCGGCTGCACGTCCGTCATGCTCCCTTAGATGTCACTCCCTGCGGTAGCGTCGGGGGTCGGGTTGCCTCCTTCCCTCAAATACGGCGAGGGGGGTAATGGCTGATCTTTACGTTAGGCTCGTGAACGGGCGATGTCAGCACCATTGACGGGGTCCGATAGGACCGATGCCTGCCGGGGCTGCGGATTGTTCGAAAGAGTTACCGTGGCCCTGGCGCACAGGCAACTGAAGGAACACGGGTGGGTTTTAGTCAGTAAGAGTCTGACACGCCCTTCCGCTCCGCCCAGAGCGGGAGACGTCATTTGATGATTTCCCACCAAAAAAAAAAAAAAAAAAGGCTCGTGAACGGGCGCTGCTTATGGTGACTGGTCGTCTGACTGACCATGTTTTTTATTGTGACTAGTAATTTATTAATTTTCAAATCCAATCAAATTCACTTATTAAACACATATTATACACATTGTTCACAATCAATCATACAATTATGCATGAAATTTTAACCAACAGAAAAATTTGATATATAATATTTAACAGCGGGTCCCAAATTAGGTGTATGTGTGCCTGTATCTTGGTGACCCAAACACTACACAAAGTTAATAATTTAATTAGTTCTGCTAGCGCAAGATTGTTAATGATAATTTAATATAATAAGTTAATCAAATTTACAAAAAAGTGAGTAAGTGAAGCTAATTTACATACAATAATCACAAAAACAGTTAATTTACGCGCAAAACTCCAGATTGCCTATACAATTCGTCCGTTGAGAAACGCCGCGGCCTTCCCAGAAGCACCTTGAGGACGGCCCATGGGGCCCGTTCCAACTCCAGCATGCACGTCTTGGGGGCGCTGCCCCAGACACTTACACAGTATTGCAGGACAGTTTGACAAAGGGCGATGCACACCTGTATATTTTACTTCGATGGACCTAGTTTATCATTTGTGACTTCCGAGTTACAGCTATGTGAATAAAATCCAGCATTGCTAATGTAAGCTGTCACGCCATTTATGCCTGGAGGCTTTTATGTAGGAGCTAAGTTTTTATTTTATTTTATTTTTTTAGTTTGAGTATAGTTTTTTATTGTATTTGGCGTATTGGTATATTGGCGTGGCTAGCTGACATTAGTTATAAAGATGCAGAGGTAGCAACATCCAGATAACCCAAAATGGCGGTAAACAATATTTTTCTTTTCAAAGCCGTGCAGTTACTATTGGACTTTGCTGTTTTTGCTGCAAACCTATAATTTCAACGGTTATTTTAAATGAGATATTGCTGTTTTTGCTACAAACTTATTAAGTCAAAAATAGTGAAGCTGATTTGACATTGACAGACTGCATTCAAAGTTGCAGTCAAGGAAAAATAGGATGTTGCTGCGTTTGCATCTATATGACTCATACGGCAAATAATTTAATTGAATGTTCTGTGTCTCGTAATGTTAATTTCTTTGGATACCTACTTTTGTATCAAGTTTTTTTTCTAACTGAACAGACAGCTGTGCTGCTTATGCTGGGGAGTTTGTTGCGACACTTCTTTTCCCCAGCTAAAGCACTAGTAAGTGGTGAAGGGCGGGCGTTTTGGGGGACTGTCTTATTTAATTTTGACGTTCGAAAAGTGCTGATTCTCACCTAATTTGAATAAATAAGTTTTGATTTGATTGGATGACGCAGTACCAGATAAATTGCTGCAAACATACCAAATAAACCCGGTCATTAAAAAAAAACAGTTCTTAATTGTAAATAAATTATTTTATCTATTAGGGAAGTGAATACCATTTGATTTGAAACTGTCTGTCTCGACAAATAATAAAAAATATATTATAATGTGACGAATTGAACCGAATCTGACTCGTGACTGACCTCAAGTTTTTGGATAGGTACTTGAGGTTATAATCCCCTTTAAAAAGTTCATGTAAAAGTATTTTTATTGGTGGACTAAAAATAACAATAGCCAATGCAATAATTGATACATAAACATTTCTTGGTACTCAGAATACGTCATAAATAGATACATCATTCTACCGAATATTCGTTATTGTTAACTTGTCTAAGAAATTGTAAGCTTCACGTTTTATTACAGGTCAAGGGTAAAACTATATAATAATAATAATAATTGCGTATACTCGTTTTAACACGGAAATCACAATTACACGCAAACATAACCAACATACGTAATTTCATTATAATTTAATTACACGATGATATTTAAAATTAACACAAAATATCGTGAGTAAAGATTTATTAATTATCAATTGTCAGACAGCGAGACTAGCCTCCAAGAGTATTATTATTATTAACTTAAAGTAATTAATAATTGTGTCTATTAATTAAAATTTAAACATGTAAAGGTACGAAAATAAAACTGTTGTGGAAATAACAAGTTCATTCCGATTTGGAAGATAATGTAATTTGTCTTACTTGAGATAACAGATTCAGCCAATTTATATAAATAAATACCTAATTTATTAAAGAAACAAGTACCACACCTGCTTGTCTTGTCCGACACGTCGCGTCATCTTAACACAAATCATTTTAACACATACAGGTTGGCAGGGACAACGACGTGCAAACTGTAACCATGAATTCAGCACATGATTCTAGACCCCTAGCGATAAAAAATATCCTATAATCAACTGTCACACTATCATATTTTTCCATTAAACAACACAGCACATTTCGCTATTTCTCTCTTTTGGTTATCTAGCATGCAATGTCACCAAGCATGAACTCAAGTTCATCAAACACCGCAAAAATTTTCGGATTTCCACCACTTTGTTAAAAATTCAACATAAGCAATTATTTTCCCAAAATATACCATTTTCCTTAAACTGGATCGTTCATCTATTACACTTATTCAAAATCCTGAATATATGCGGAAACAATGTTTTGTGCGTAGACTTTCCCCAAACATAATCAGCATGATTGAAAGCACTATTCTTCATCACCTTGTAATCGACCACATTGGGCAGTCGCTTCCTTAGGAGTTCGACATCTTTGATGGTAGATATTTTATCATTCTTCGCGACAATCAGCGCTATCTTCATCGTCACTTTACTCAAGTCATATTCTGGCGGTGTCGGCGTCTTGTATTTTACCATATTTTGTGCTAGTCCATAATCGTAGTTCGTAAATTTCTTTCTGTGACTTATCTGCACTAAATGGTTCAAATTCTTCCTTGATGTTCCGGCAGGAAAGTGGCCTAGTATTATAGGAAAGAACTCTGGTTCAATTTCAACGGCGTTTGAACCTGTTACAAGGAACAGACCATTTATAAGGCATGTTTGATAGCCTGAGTATTTTTGGCTACACAATTCGTCTATTACGGCTTTGATTGTTGAGTTGTGGCCGACGAGTTCATCAATATTTGTGGCTTCCAGACCAATGTTGAAAATCGGCGCCATTTGTAAAAGTAAGGACATAAACAGTCCTGTGTTTTGTAAGAAACATATTGGTGCCAAAGAAATTAAAATCTTAATTTTGTCATTGTATTCTGGTCTCGTTGCTCCTAGGACGTACATTGACATCGTCCCTTCCGAATATCCGATGACACTTAATCTTTGTTCTCCTGTTTTGTTCAGAACGAAATCTATGCTAGCAGGTACATCGTAGTATCCTATTTCGTGGGCGCTGAAGTTCCAAAACTCTTGGTCGGAATCTGGGTCCATTTTGGTGTGTCGTCGAGAATATTTGTTGCCTCGGTAGTTCATTGCCCAGACATCGTAGTTTTCTCTGGCTAGCGCAACCGCCAATGACGTGTTTCCTCTCATGATGAAGCTGTCTGCGGAATCTATGGCGCCATGTACGAAGAGAAGCGGTCTTGTCCTGTCTCCAGGAATATGAAACACCTTCAGGATATATCCATCTTCAGACATGACGTCATATTCTTCAGCTTTCTGACCATATTTGTTGGCCATTTCGCTGAAGGTCATTCTGGCTTCTTCTGGCATTTCCATATGTGTGGATATCTGACTTAAAACTCCGCTAACAAAGATCACAAGTCCCAAAAATACGCGATTCATTTTGAAGTCAAGTTTATGTTATTTTTACCGAGCTTCTTTACGTTCGCTTAATTCGTATCAAATAAAGGCGAACTGGTGTGTTCCTCGTCTTATATACTGTGCGACCTATTTATATGCTAAAACATAGATGAATGCTATGTTCTTTTTTTTTTCGTTTCGTCACTTGACGTCACGTCAATTGTTAACAAATAATTTGATACCTCGTCTCGAAAAATATGCTTTTTTTTAATTAAAAAAAAAATAAAATTGCACTGTTATCAGTGTGTTGATAAATAAATAAAAAACGTCTTTATTTCCCCAAAAAGATTATCACATTACAATATCCAAGGACTAAGAGCATATAAGAATGAACCAGGAACTTAAATTATTGTTCCTGTTTGATTTATCTTCTAATATATAAAAATCTCGTGTTTGTTATCGAACTCCTCCGAAACGGCTTGACCAATTTTTATGAATTTTTTATGTATATTTGGTAGGTCTGAGAATAGGTCGTAAAGTATATTACATATCGCTGCGGGTGCAACCGCGGGGCGTAGGTAGTATTTTAATATATTTTTCATGTTGCATGCAGCTTTTTCAGTTGCATTTCAAAAGTAGCGCGCAAAAACTTGAAATGCACAATGTACTTCATAAAATTATGTTTGTTTTTTGTAAAAATATGTTATTATATTACTTTCTGAGGACAATTTCAATAAATCATAATATACTCGTATAACAAGAATAAGACTAGAGTAGTAATAAAGTTAATAAAAATAATGATTACATATTCTAATAATTTATGATAACTATGATAAGTAATGTAAATTATGCCGAAAACCATTCCGAAATTTAGTGTTTATAAAACGCTTTGTCTGGTCTGCAGCATGATACAGGCTGAATAAACGGGTGCTAGGTGGGCAAGTATATTATTGACCTATAACTGTTGACATGACCATCCTACTAGTATTATAAATGTCAAAGTTTGTGAGGATGGATGGATGGATGTTTGTTTGTTTGTTTGTTACTCTTTCACGCAAAAAGTACTGAACGGATTTTGATGGAATTTTGAACACAGATAGTTTATATAACCTGGATTAACACGTAGGATACTTTTTATCCCGGTGGTACGTTCCCGTGGGATAATTTCCGACATCCACGCGGGCGAAGCCGCGTTTAAAAGCTAGTTAAATAATAGAAGTTATGCTAGGTTATGACTACGGTAACAGTACTTATTATTTTAAATTGTACGTCATTTATCTGCATACTTCAACTCGCTTGCAGTCCTCTCTAAGACCCCGCCGTCCTTGCCCATGTAATCTAGAGTGACCAATCTTTATGTTTCTAACTTGTGACTCTTAATATTTTATATTCATGATTTTTGGGATTCCCTTTTGCTTATGGTTGTTAACCTCGAGGATTAGCGGAACTGTGAGGTTGGTTGCTTCCGTCTATCAAGAAATGGCTGACTATTTTTAGGGTTACGTCACTTCCGCCTGCTCATATGTCACAGCCTTGTAATTGCGCCATCTTTCTATCGATTCTGAAAGAGCTACATCTATACAGGATATTAAAGAAATTGCGTTCCATAGCTTAGGGGTAGGTTCAGTATCGATAAAGGAACCAGGAAAAATAAAAATAATAAAAATAATTAAAGTAAAAACATAAAAAAATTATTGGAATATCAACCTAATTTAGTATCTACTTACTTAAAATAGCAATCGTTTAGTTTTTTTTTTTGTTTAAATGCTTTAATTACTTACGTTATCGAAGTGTTCGGTAGGTATTTCATTGCGTTCGTTAGTAGGTAGGTAACTCTAGGAAATTTTTAATTAGCATTTAAACAAAATAATCACTTATTTTAGGCAATTTTTTAATCAATTCTAAACGATTGCTATTTAATTAGTAGGTACTACATTAGGTTCATCATATGATAATATTCGGCAATTATTTTTTAAGGTATTTTATTTTTATATTTTACGGGTTCCTTAATCGATACTGAACTCACCTTGAAGCTATGGCACGCAATTTCTTTAACAGCCTGTATACAGAGTGTCCCAGAAGTCGACGTCAAGCCGGAATCGGGTGATAGTACAAATCATAATAGTTACCAGAAAAATATAAAAAAATAACTTAGTCATATACTTTTTTTATTATATAAAATATATGATTAATTATTATATATATATATATATATTTATATATTAAGGTCACTTTTCATGTCTGTCTGTGATCACGCTGTTTTTTAAAACTACACAACGAATTCCGATGCGGTTTTCATGATCATTTAGAGAATTTATTCCGGAAGTTTTATGTGTATAATATCTACATTAATATTAAACTCACATATAATAAATTAATCTCCATGTTTTGTCAATCGTACTCGTACGAACCAGGGGCAGATGGCTAGTCATTTACATAGTTAAAAGATTTTCTGATTCATATAAATTTTGTGTTTTGTTTGCATAGCAATTTATCATTCATTCTTCCCGCATACGAACTTATCAAATTAACTAAAAAAAGGTAATTTGACTGCCTCGTTGGTCTAGTGGTCGCAAGCGCTGCTGCTGAGCATGAGGTCCTGGGTTCGATTCCCAGGTCGGGCAAAGTGTTATTAGGTTTTTCTATCTGGAATTTCTCAGTAGCAGCCCAGAGTCTGGATTTGTGCCCGGTTGATGGCAATAGGCTCGCCCCCTATTACATGGGACTTAAACATAACTGGCGAAATGTGGATGTACTATAGGTGCTCCTCTGCCTAACCCTTCGGGGAATACAGGCGTGATGTTATGTTATGTTAGGTAATTTAAAGTATGGGATATCTGGAGAATCGTATAAGTCTCACTCGATGTTTTGAATACAAATGTATTAATTGCTGGTCATTTTCATGCGCTGTAATTTCCAGATGATATAAAAAAATCCTCATGATAATATAAATTGTCTCTTTATTACTTTTTAATCAGTTTAATGTTCTTAAATATAGGGTTCGTATAGTTTATATGTTTGAGTTTCAAGGTCATAGAAAACATTTGGTAGAGTGCAAAAGTATGTAACAGTAAATAAAAAACGTTTTACCGTACAAAATAATTACATGATTCAGAGTCAAAATTAATGGAAACGTCATACAAATCGTTTGTTTACAAGAAACATATTTCACCAATATTTTTCTCGGCAATAGCCCATCGGTTAAGATGCGGAATGGGGACTGATAGGTCAGGAGGTGAATTTCCTTCCGTTGCACTCTGATATGAATCCACGTTTAGTACACGGAATACTAGCTATCTACAACTTAGAGTGATAGTAATTTTATAATTACATTAAATGCCTGTAATTATTGTATCCACAATTACGGGTTCATCCGTGGTCTTATTAGTACATGCAACTAAATAAAAACATTTCATATATTCGCATATTTTCTCCAACTCGTTCTTTTTTGTGTTTGTGTGTTTTTTCTTTGCGTCATGTTTACCGCAAATAAACGTATTTTCTTTCTTTCTATTTAGAATTGTACATTTGAACCAATATTCCACCGCTCATGCAGACTTGTACAAGAGCAAACTGTATCTTTTTTAAACGACCTCTTTATCCCCAGGTCTCATAATCTACGCGACGTACGGCGCGTGGCATAGTTCGGAACGCAAGCGCAAAATCGAAACTGTTCAGATGGCTGACTTACACAACGACAGCCAGACTGCCTTGCTGAACAACGGTCTGACGCACGCCCTCGGCTGACAAATACCAAAACCGGGACTCAAACCTGACGTCTGCGAAGAACGGGTCGTCAGTCCCACAAGTACTGTTGTGTCGTTTATTTCTAGTATTTAGATTTTAAATATGTTTTGATGCCCAGTATTGATGCTGATAATGTTGTGTGTATTGTAGTTTGTAGGCGTAACAAGATTTTATTAAAACATTAAATCTACCAATTAGATATGATGGGTGTAAAAAATATGTTTAACGAAGCCTAAAGTCACTTGTTCTTCCCAACATTGTATTTTTTTTTTGTACTGGACTACGTTTGTTTGCTTACGGATATATTGAAGATCAAAGTTCCAACTTTTTTGGTCGTTTTTTTATTATCTATCAAAAACAAGTTACCGATTTTTTATTCCGAAAATAAAAGTAATTATTTTTGTACAATGTTACTTAGTTTGATGTACAGAATGGCTTAGTTATGTATATTTGTACCCCCTGTATTATACTCGTACTTAGTGTTATTTATAGGTGAATTACTAAATATTATCTGAGGAGGTATCGGCCACTTTAATATCGCGCAAGCCTTGAAGCTGCATTTAGTGTAGGTCGACTCTAATATCTGGAGGTCAAGGTCATCTCACGTTGTTATTCGGATCAAACATCTATATAAAATTCTAATTTAATAATCATCGGGCTTCTTTATATTAATCTATGAATTAAATCTACATTATCAACTTTCGTTTTATAAAAACAAAGACACTGTTCGTTGGTGGTACCTATATTTATATGTATATTTCTTGTTATTTCCTAACTAAAATCCGTCATATTTTCGCCTAAACTTATTTCTTCATCCTAATATTTTAAATGCCTAATTTGGTTGTTTGTTTGTTTGTTACGTTTTCACGCTAAAAGGGCTAAAAGGATTTGGATGAAATTTGGGACATGGGTAGACCATGACCTGGAAATAGGCTTCTTTTAATTCTGGGTTGCAGACGAAGTCGCGGGCAACAGCTAGTGTTTAAATAAACGTAACTCTATAAACATGTTCGAACCTGATATTGATGTGACGTTTAGATCATAAAATTAATTCAATAGTTTTTAGTAATACACATACACAAAAACTCACGCCGGCGCTCGGTGTTTTTAGTAATTTGTGTTTAAAAACATCCTATCCTACTAATATTATAAATGTGAAAGTTTGTGAGGATGGATGGATGGATGTTTGTTACTCTTTCACGCAAAAAACTATTGAACTGATTTGGATGAAATTTAGAACACAGATAGATTATAACCTGGATTGACACGTAGGATAATTTTTATCCCGGTAGTACGTTGCTGTGGGATAATTTCTGACATCCACGCGGGCTTCACGTTGAAACCATTCACGTGGCTATACGGGAGTAAAAAAGCTCGCTCGTGTTAAGCTTTAATGTCAAAACAGTAAATCAAAATAACTACATAGAATAGAATAAAATACTCTTTATTATGTACACTATAAAAATTACAGATGTAATGTAGACATTTTACATAGGGTGACACGATGGATGGTCTTATCGCTGACAGCGATGTTTTACAGACAACCGATTAACTGTTAGCTTACATATAGCGCTACAAGGATCTTTTGGCGCCTGAAAGCCTTTGACAGGGGGGCGTTTTTGGTAAACATTTGTGTTAGTGCCACAGAAATAGTACAGAAAAACAAGAGGATGGCGTAAGTTTCGATTTTGACCACGCGCCAATGTAGACAAGCGCGCCATATTGTTGTACAAAAAATGTCCTTCATACTTTTTCAAAGTTACTACACATTCTTATTTCCATGTAATTATTTTTTAAATTATGGCGTCTACTATAAAAATGGTAAGATGTTGGTGTTGCGTTTACAAATAAATATTTTTTGTTGAAGGTCAAGGTCAAATATTAAACCACGTAACATGATGAAAACAATTTGAAAGAGCGATTTTTAAATAATAAATTAATTTAAGCGATTTGACTGCGTGTGGTCTGTCAAAATGAAGAGAAATACCACCTTGTCTACAAGGTATAATTGAAATAACGTAAACCTTTTAAGGGGTCATTGTACTTATTATTATGAACAATTTTATTACGGGACCAACCCTGAAATTGTGAAAAGTAATTAGATGTTCCGAATTATCCGAGAGATACGACTATAAATGTAAGGAGCAGCTTATTATTTTTCGCGATTGTAAATTTTTAGTTATTGACATTACACCTTGTATGGAATCAGCATTGAATATTAATTAAATACCGTTAAGTATGCAATGTTGCGACGAGGATGTTTGACGCTTTAAGTATATTAGGTTTCCCAATCTATACCCTTTTATACAATCGAATAATGAAATGATATTGTGTGATTAGTATAAGTATTTAATTGAAATATGTATTTATGGTGTATTTTATAGTAGTGCCTAAGGTGAAGTACATTGTATAGTAGGCTGCACGTCAGTGATAACAAATCGTGTATAAATAATCTGGCCTCTTATTCTATTGAAACTCCGTACTACGCGAGAAAAGGTCAAGGTCAAAGTGTTGCCATCGACGTGCGGCCTACTGTGTAAGTGCGCTACTAAGTATTAACTATAGATTTAGTGATTACTATAGCAAGTTATAGCTTAATAAGCGGTCTTACACACTTAAGCATCCATATATTTACCAGTCAAGTGGTATCATACTGTTACCGATTCTAGATTCATACATAAGATTTGGAATTCCCATACAAATCTACATTTCTACGTAGATACATAGGTTACTCATGGTTTCATAAGTATACTGTATGTTTTCTGTATTTTGTGACTAAGTGGTTTAATAAACGTTAATCATGTAATTTTATCTAATAACAGTGGCTAATAACAATGACTTGCTTGATAATTAGAGGCTGTTCCAACTTAATTACGTATTTTTAAGAGCCTTTCGTAGTTACCTATAAATGCTTCTGTACTTGTTCTTGCAAGCTTTTAGTTACCGCCAATTTTCCACTGATATCGTTTATTGCGCAAGTTCACTCCTCCAAGTATTTTGACATTTCACAGTTGGTCTACTAGTTATTTATGATTACACCGCAAGTCAACTTGAAATGAATGATTACATTGTGCAAGTCTACTTGCCGTGAATGATAACACTGTGCAAGTCTACTTGCAGTGAATGTTTACACTGTGGAAGTCTACTTGCTGCGAATGTTAACATTGCACAATTCTACTTGCTGCGAATGTTTACATTGCGCAATTCTACTTGCAGTAAATGTTTACACTTTGCAAGTAAGTAGCGGACTTCAACTTGTGCAAGATGCATGCTTCAGTTAGATGTTAACTCAAGTTTTTTTTAGGATAGTTTGAATCTCGATGTTAAGGTTCCTATAACGTACCTATTGCACCAAAGTATTTTATTTTATTTTCGTTATTAGTATTTTTACTTTGTACTTAGTACTGTAGCTGTGTTTAAATTATTTTTGAAATATTATTTTAGTATCTCCTGGCGTATATTCGAAAGATTGTCATAAGAATTGCGTTGTAGTTACTATAATTTAAGGCTCGCTTTTGATTATATTTTTTGATTTCATAGCAATAGTCAATCAATGACAGCTTCGATGATCTAGTGGTCGCAAGCGCTACTACTGAACATGAGGTCCTGGGTTCGATTCCCAGGTCGGGCAAAGTGTTATTGTGTTTTTCCATCTGGAATTTCTCAGTAGCAGCCCAGAGTCTGGATTTCTGCCCGGGTGATGACAATAGGTTCGCCCCCTATTACATGGGACTTAAACATAACTGGCGAAATATGGGGGTACTATAAGTACACCTCTGCCTAACCCTTCGGGGAGACAAGGCGTGATGATATTATATAATCAATCAAGTTATCCACATATATTATTATTGGTTTGTTATTTGCAAGGTCAAGGTCATCTAGATATTAATATCGCTGAATAAAATATATAATTTGTGAAATGTTATTTTAGAGATAGTTTTAGATATTTGAGGGCTTATTGGCTGTGAAGCAGCGACTTGGAAAATGTATCAGCAATATTTGAAAAATAAATTTGCATCAAAATAATAATTTAGTTTTTTTTTTTTTACTATAAATTTAACCGATCGTGGAAATCGGTTGTCATGGTTTGGGCATGTGATGCGGAAGAATGAGGAAAACGTAATGAGAAAAGCTTAAAGTATGAATGTGGATGGCTATAAGAGTAGGGGAAGACGAAAGAAACGATGGATGGACTGTGTGGAAGATGATGAGGCTAGAAAGAGGGTGACTACCGAGATAACCTCTTTAGAGAAATATGGAAGAAAAATACACGTTGCACCGACCACAAATAAATTGGGAATGATGATGAAATTTTTAAAATAACAATACAAAGTAGGCAAGTTGTAAACATTTAATCGTTCTCTGAAATAATAATTAAGTCGACTCATTCAATAAATCACAGTTTGTTAATGCTTAACCTACATATTTTTATTAATTATAGCTAATAAGTTAATTTTATACGTTGGTCACTTATAAACATTGTAATATTTGCTAATGTTATAAATAATATGATGACTAATGAAAAGTTTGAAGGGAGAAAAGTTGCGCCGGACGCAAATAGATTGGGATGGAGCATGAAGAATGATGATGATAAATATTAAAAACAACAGATTTTTCATCTAGAATTGTTATACAGTCCGCAGCCCGCTGGAAGAAGAAATGTTTTTTTTTCTTCTAAAATATTGCAGAGAGCGCAATGGTATAAAGGAACCGTTGGGCCACGGACTAGAAAAAGAAGGAATCCGCGCCACGCATATCGAAAGTGAGGCACCGTACCGATCTATGTGTGTGTGTGTGTGTGTGTGTAAATAATTGTCTTACTTGTAATATGTTATTCCGTGACACTTTTTCTGGGATGTAGAATTATTTTTATACCATTATACAACACAAGAAGGCATTCTTTTATTTCATTACTTGACGTAAACAGTACCTACAATGACGCCATAGTGCCGCGTAATGGCGGCCGGTCGGCACCTTATGATGTAAATGTGTGCGTGAGGCATGTTTGTACAAACTGTCAGGCATACTTATAGTGCTTCACTTTCGATACGCGTGGCGCGGAGTCCTTTTTTTTCTAGTCCGTGCGTTGGGCAATAAAAATTGTATAAAAAACAGTACTTATAAATGACCAAGTCCCTATTAATCTAACGCTTGTCGATCACACATCTATCACAACATAGTTCATCTACTTAGTGTCTATAGTTCACAACATCATAAACAACAATATTGTTTTGAACTTTTTTTATAGCCTTAGCTTTATTTCTAAGATTTCTACATTCTGAAGCCCTACATGGCAAATACCTATTCATACAGTTTTTTTATAAATCAAAGCATAGAGCCATCCATAAATTACGTCAGACGTTAAGGGGATGGGAGGGGGGTCAACGAAGTGTGACATCGTGTGAAAAGGGGAGGGGGGTGAGTCATAAGCTTCATAACGTCACATGTATAAATCTCAAGTCTTCAAACTTATAACATTAACTCTAACGAAAAACTTTTAAATATTGCCAACTGTATCAATATCATTAAAAGCTTTATTTTATAATGGCTAAATATTTGACGCCACACCAGGGGGTCACACAAATATGACCACATGTGACTACGACAGGGGAGGGGGAGGGTCTAAAACTCATGCAATCCGTGTGACGTAATTTATGGATGGCTCCCAATGACGATGTTGCTACAGCTAATTAAAACAAATATTGTTCCTACAATAAAAGTAAAATAAATGGAATGTCAAATTATTTTAAAGTCAAAATGGTTCTCTGGCCCTCTTGAATTTGGGTAACGGAACCCAATCTGGTATTTTTGTTGGTAAATGCAGCATACTAACAAATATATTCTTGTTATCTTATTATATTTACGTCAAATACACCAATATGTGTTGATTTTGAATTTAAGTTGGTCACAAAATTCCTAATTGTAGATAGGTACCTAATAAAAATAGGTAGTAAAGTCTGTGGTAGGAGTTAAATTCGGTCACTAAAATTCAAAAAGGTAGGTACCTAAGTAATAACCTACAGACGGGTAATCACATTATTTATATCTTCTATATCTTTTAAAATTGTAAGTGGTTGTCTGTACAATGAAGGCTGCCAAAATCCTATTAGTACTAACTTATTTATGAAATAAGTAACAGTAGCCTTTCAAAAATCACTTCACTTTTACTTCTACAGTCACGAGCACTAATATGTATACATTTAGCAACGTCTAAATGTGATTTTCTCCTACTATATTGATTATAATTCTATGCTGTTACGAGCATAGTGTTTTGGAACCAATACTGTTATGAAATAGGTCTTATCTCAAAGTTCCAATCAATCTTCCACGAGAAAATCGCATGGTATACATATTATTGCACGTGAATTCAAATTTTTACCTTCGTGTAGTCAATCCTTACATTGATTATTATAATACAATCTGTCCTACAAAACTCTGTAATAAACACAATCAATCCTTATCAAATACACTCAAATCTTATCGTGCCTAACTTGCCGCGTAGTTTAAGTGCTTACAGAGGGTGGTGCTGCTGGGGAGTTTGTCTCGGCATTTCTTCTCCCCAGCTAAAGCACTAGGAAGTGGTAAAGGGCGGGCGTTTTGAGGGACAATCAGTAATTTTGACGTTCAAAAATTGTTGTTTCTCTGCCTAATTTGAATAAATGATTTTTGATTAGCTTGACTTCGGAAATCGGTTAAATCTGACTTACAACTGTGGTTGAAAAGAGCAGTTCTCGATTGAAAAAATTAAGCAATCTGTAGGCACCTTAACGTGTGCTTTCAAGGATTTATCAAATATCTCTTACTCTATATTTCTTCAAAACATAATTGTGTAAAGGTAATTTATGACCCTGACACGTTTAATAAGACTATTACAACAAACAAACTAACAAGCTTCTACCATCTTTTTGCCTTTAAGGACTTGCCAATTCAATACACTCTCATACCAGCAGAACGTGGACTCCGATTTGCTACTAGAGGTATCTGTCTGGTTAATAGTCTGTAGTGGGTACGATATAATACAGTCTTCCCTATGATGATGTACACATTTCATCCATCTGTCAATAATATAGCCACAATACATCCTTAAACATCAGAAGCAAATTTGTAAAGCACATATCCTATCATTATGGATCAGAAAATCATAGCTAGCAAATCAGAAATATCCCCGGCATTACCCATTCGAATGACCACAAAGTCTCAAGTATTCACGATTGTACCTAATATGGCTAAAAAATATGTTTGTCAGTCAGCGTTAGAACTTGGTGGTGACCACTTGTCGCTTCTCCTCAATGACTCCGTTGGTGGTCGCCGATTCGTTCTTCTCGCGAAGTGAGCTGTTCCTGATGCCGTAGAAGAAGTAGATTAGGTAGCCTGGAATAGATCGACGAAAAGTTGTTAAAAGAGTTATATATTATGTTACTAGTTGAAATAAGGCTCACAATACTTATAATACGTCGACATTATGGAAACGGCAATCTCTTCATAAACCAGTTTCTCGAGATTACCTAGTAAAGTTTTCAACGACGTTCTTTTTGTCAAAGTCGAAGTCAAACTCCGATCGTATATTTCAATTAAACCATTAGAAGGCACTTTTGAACGATAAACATTACAAGAAAAAAAAAGAATTGTTTCTAGTTGTGTCTGTCGATCCAAATAACATTATATACTACAAAAATTAACAAATGGTCGGTCGTTGATCGAATTTTGCGCCTATCATGGGTTGATTGATCCAGGGTTTCAATGTAATAGAAATATTAAACGAATGTGTTTAACTTACCAATGACGAGCCAGATGGTGAACCGCACCCAGGTCTGGTAGTCCAGCTGCACCATGAGGTAC
Source organism: Dryobotodes eremita (assembly GCA_917490735.1). Lineage (NCBI taxonomy): Eukaryota > Metazoa > Arthropoda > Insecta > Lepidoptera > Noctuidae > Dryobotodes > Dryobotodes eremita. Next base: position 2,083,599 of record OU823254.1, on the reverse strand, counting down.
ACGTTCATGCACACGCTCATGTAAGGCACGAGGGGCACTAGCGGCACCTGTAAAGTTACAAAATGATTTAGGACCATAAACTGCAATGATGATGGTATGACCCAGAAGGCCAGAACTTCAACAAGATTTGGTTCTAGCTTTTATAGCATTCTTGTTCTGATAGTTATCTACCTACTGCACGAGGATCTTGAGTAAGTACTCTACGACCCTGTTTTGTAACAAGAAATATATAATTTCAGTGTTTTGTAAGAAAATTCTTACTCTGCACCCTGTTTTAGCTTGCACTACGCTCGCTTGCTCGTAATAGCTTCCTATTACGTCGTACGACAGAAAAGCAGCTGTGTTTATGTAACACATGACATAGAATCCGGTAGTCCACCAGATGTTACATCTGGAATACTAGCAACCACTAAAGTTCGTCGCATCTCCATACAAACTTACCGTGAAGGAGAGGTTCTCAACGCTGTTCCGCGGCTGGCGGTACAGCACGACCAGCAGCAGTAGCAGCACCGCGCCCAGCGCGCCCAGCGCTGGCGCCGCCTGCTCCCAGCGCAGCAGCGAGCATGTCGCAAGCGCCACCAGGACTGGAAACACAGGGAATTTTCATTAGTTTTCCAAAATTAAAACCAGTCTATAAAAATCTTCAATTTATTCACTGACAAACAATGCACAGTCTAAACTGCTGGATCTAGGAGTATGAAATGTTGCACAAGAGTTCCTCTTCCTTTATAACGAAAGTGAGCACGGCGTCAGCGCTACCGGGAGGCGTGACGGTGAATGGTTCACTCGAGTGAATGTTCATTTTTGTTTCACTGTATGTCCACACGACACCGGCATGTCGCACAATTACAATGAACGTTCATCTGCTGCTTAAATTTCATAAACATGAAATGATCATTCGGTAGGCGACTACCGAAATCCAACATCTTTGGATCTATCGGTTTACTTTTGATTCATTTTGTGTTCAGATGTTTCACTTCAAGTGAAAGATGCCGAATGAAAGAAAAAAAAAAATAACAGAATGTGAAGCGTCAGATATCTGCTAAATAGTTTATCAGTTTAATATAAGTTTAAAATCGCCAACCCGCCTTAAGGAAGCGTGGTGATCAATGCTCATGACTCCGCTGTATCAGAAGAGGTCTTTGCACTGCAGTTGGACAATAATAGGCTGCTATTATAAGGCAAGCAAAACAAATACTTACACAGGATAAGGATAGTCCACTTGGCGATAGTGTAGGACAGCTGCGTGGGGTACTTCAGTCCCAGCAGGTTGAAGAGCTGCTTGAACACGCTGAAGGGAGTCTCCGGCGCTGGCTTAGTGGCGTGCAGCTGGATCGATGACTCTTCTTCGTATCTGGACGAGGAGAAAAGATTGTTTTAGATTTGGTCTACAGTTTTAATTAGGAATTTTACGGTGGGGATGTTACATCCATTTGATCTCGATCATGCCTTTGGACCACCATTAGTAGTAGCTTAGTCCAAAGGTAGATATGATTGAATTGTGAATGAAAGTTAAATATTTACCTAAGTATTAGCACACTGGTAGCGACGATGGTGTAAGCTAGGAGGGTTCCGATGGACATCATATCAATCAGCTGATTTAGGTTGAAAATAGCCGCCATGATAGCTGGAAAACACGAAATAATTAAATACCTACATTTATTTATTTCATAAGTCATCTAGGCTTTACGTTTACTATGCTATACTATGTATTTGAAACGTTTAGTACATAATACTATTGATTTCGCTTATTCACCTTGACTAATTATTGTTGCTACCTATGTAAAAACACGTTTAGAGTAAAAATATGTAGTAGATAGGTAAGTACGTGTCTTGAAGTAGCTGTTTTTGTTGTATTCTTAGATAAGCGTAAAATATACTGATAGTTACTTTTGTGGTAATGTAGAAGAAATTACTAGACAACACATTGAAGGTAAATATATCTAGATGTACAGTATTTAAACTTATCCTATTGTCCTGTTTTTGTTTTGTTTCTGTTACATCAAGCGTGATCGAGGTCAAGGGGAGGCCCATCCTCTTGACCTCGATCACGCCTGATGTAAAGCGATGGATGAGGTCTATGATGGAACGAGCGCGCCCAGAAGATGTCTTTACTAATATCACAACATTGTAAGTTTGGCAAGAAGCTATGTAGTTAAGTAATAATTCGTAAACTCGTAATTTGATTCAGTGTGATGCATGGCAGCCGAATCACGTTCATCGATGAGGCGATCAATATCGACTGGACCCACTGCAATCTAGTTACACATTTAGAGTTCGGGTGTAAACCTACCATCATCATCTGCCTACAGTTTTCCTATGTTGGGTTCGGTTTCATTCCAATCGGAAGCAGCTGAATAGCAGTATTTTATATGGAGCGACTGTATAATATCTGACCTCTACAACCAAGTTAATGGGTAACACGATATCCCTTGGCAAGACTGGTTGTTAGACTTTCGGCTACCGGCCAGCTCGGCTTTCAGGTTTTGCCCCGTAACTACTATCAAAAATCCACGATGACAGCCAAGAGCAACTGCTTAACGTGCTAGATATATCTATCCTAGATAAGAATGCTTGGAAACATGCTGGTCCTGCTCCATAGGACAATCTAGAGTCTAGACAAAATCAAACTGGTTGCTAATTTAATTGTATAATTTATAATTTTTATGACATTGATTGTTACATTATGTACTTAACTACTTTAACTCACACACTAAATTATTACTTGTTAAAATTTTGGAAATATCATCTACTTTTCAATATTTGTAAATATGTGAGCACCATGTATCTATCACATAATTAATTTATCTGCCTTTGCATTATATTTAATTCTTTTTACCTATTGTGGTATAGTAATTTTATTCTAGGTGCATCGTCTTCACATATGATTACATAATTAATGTGAACTTACATAATATTGTAAAATATTTTAAAAGAGTAACGGTGGAGTTTCTTGCCCATTCTTCTCCATACGAAACTACCTTTTGGAAGGGGCAACTAGAATCAATTCTATTTTTTTGTAAATTTTGACGTTCAAAAGTGCCTTTTATGTGCCTATTTGAAATAAATGATTTGACTTTGACTTTGTGCATTCCGAGACACGGAGGGGTCTCGATATGTAGGTAATGGATGGTCACGCATCCGCGGACCGACCTCGGCAACCGTAGCTTCCTATTTACCCTTACGGTTGTTACCTAGCCACAAGTCCCTGGACACAACACATTGAAGGTGGTTAATATACTAATAGTAGTATTTAAACATACCCCTATTGTCTTTACTAATAGGTATTACAAAGATTATTAATTTGTGTTGGCAAGAAGCTACGTAAATAATTTATATGTTATGAAGTAAAATTCTGGTGCAAATCAACCAAAAAGACAAAGATACTAACCAGCCAGCAGACCACTCAGCATAGTCGCGAGCACGGGCGTCTGAGTCCTCTTATTAATGGCCGCCAATGGCCTGAACAGCACACCATCGCTGCCCATGGCATACAGCACCCTGGGCAAGGGGAACATGGCGCCGAGGAGGCTGGTGCACAGCGCGAAGATGGCGCCGATGGTCACGATCCACTTGATGACCGGCAGGTTCGCCTCCGTAAACACGTGGGGGAACGGCGCGTCGGCGTCCTAGGAGAGAAGTTAGATTTTGTTTTGTAAATTAAAGTTAGTTAAATACATAATCGGCCCATCTAATCTCACGTCATTTATTGGACCCTCGGCTACTCTCATCGATCCTAGCCTAAATCCACCCAATTTATCTTTGCGGTCTATATTTAAGAACACGTCTACCCCAAAGATCATTGATTCTATAGCTAATACCTATGGTCGGTCCATTGCCACGTCAGATAAGTTAGGTCGATTATTAACAATTTAGCTTTTGTCTGGGCTGTTTTGAATTTTGATTGCGTATGCCGTGGTGAAAAGATGAGCCAGAAAATATGGGTAGTAGCAGTAGAGCTCACGGCCCATGGAGGACTGGGCGTACCTTCACTCGAAGAAGCTCAGCAGTCTGAGTGGCACAGAACCTACCTTTTTACCTTTTTACTGTTTTAAAAGCAATAATTTATCAAAAATATTTCCACACCAACTAACCTGCAAATAATACGGTAGCATCATAGTCAGTACAGTCGCAATACTAAAGTACGACACGAAAATGATGATTAAAGACAGCACGATGGACAGTGGGATGTCTCTCTTGGGGTTCTTGGCCTCCTCCCCGGTGGTGGCCACGCAGTCGAAGCCCACAAAACCAAAGAAACACTTGGCTGCGCCGGCCATGATGCCTGCAACCCCCCAGGGCGCGAACCCACCAGCTCCTGCCTTGCTTTTGTATTCCTCTGGCACGTCTTCGATTGCGATCGTCCAGTTGGCTGGGTTACCTGAGGAAGGACATGATTTTGAGTAAGTAATATTTAACGTTTTTTTTTGTATGTTGTGGACCGTCTGTAAAGTTGTATACATAAAGGTGTATATATAAAGTTGCTTGGTCGATCACCAAAAGAAACCACCGAAATCACCGAATCGGGACAAGTCTAGGCAGACGGTGATGATCGTCGTCTGGCTAGGGTTTTCCCAACAATGTCGGGATCGACTTCCAGTCTAACCGGATGTAGTTGAATACCAGTTGCCTATCTGACCTCCAAAACACAGTTACTGGATAGCGCGATACCCATTGATAAGACTTAAACGACTTAACGATTGTCAAAGATCTACGAATAATACCTTACAATTAAAGCGAAAAATGTAATGAGGTCTTATTAAACAATTCTAGAGTATATTTTGAACATTAAGGCGGAACATTAAGCCTATACCTAAACTTGCATTTGTTGCAAGTAGGTAGTTTTAGTGAAAGTAACTAAGTAGCCCCAAACCAAAAGCTAGCGTAAAACCAGCGCTGGGGCTCCGTCTCGCATAGGTTCGTAGCATTATGTTGAGCGATTGCCGTTTTGCGTGGAGGTGACGCAAATTTTCCCCCAACTCGTTCTTTTTTTGTATTTGTGTGTTTTTTCTATGGGTCATGTTTACCGCAAATAAACGTATTTTCTTTATTTCTTTCTTTTTTTGCACCTCTAGTGAGGTATGTAGCGAAACCCTGTTTGCGCTTCTTATTAACGAGAGAATACTAGTTTACTATGTCAGCAATATTGTGTTGGTTGACACAGGGTACTAATCTAGGCATTTGGCAAATAAACGAATATCGGAAAAGAAAGGTTCCAACTAAGGGATACAACTAAAGGCCGGAGACGATTTCAGTTTAACTAAATATGATATTACGCCGCAATTATTCCTTATTTAATCATGATAACTTCGTTTGAGATCGGCAGATAGGCAAGTGGCCAGTGAAATTCGCGATTCAAATTCTGATGAACGTCAACTTAAGCTGTAGTGCAAGTGCTGACTAAGTACTTATTATAAAGAACAAATGCATGAACTTCATTCACATAAAGTGAATGAGAAAGACGTTATTATTAACTATACTATATTACCTATTGAAAGATTAAGTTACATTATTTATGTGCTTATGATAAAAGAAAAGATAATCGGATAAACCTGGGAAAACTCAGAAGTAGCTTAGCATCATGCATCTACCGTCATAACAACTATACAGGGTCAAATTAAATTACCTAGCGAAACTCCACAGATTTGATGGGCACCGATATATATTATATAGGTAATAATGTTTTATTTTGGTGGGGTCATCGACCGTAGTTAGTCCAGTCACTTGAAATATCAGTTTCGAAAATCAGTTATTTTTGTTTAAGTTTCACAGACGTGATTGGTATCGATATCTAAACACGATAAAACAAAAGAAAACAGATTTTCTCAACTCATACTTCAAGCAACAACAGTGCCTTTGACACCCCAAAAAAAATATCAATTAATTTTTATTTTATCGTGTTTAGGTATAGATAACCATCACATCTGCAGAGTTTCGCTAACTAATTTAATTTGACCCTGTATAGAATTCTAAATTCTTGCACGTGTGGCACTTCTATAATTATATATCGGTATATAATACCCATCATTACAACCACATTCCAAGATAACCCTGTCTCTCCAATTTTATCTAATCGATCCGCACTTGAGTTAGGTCCAATGCACCGATGAAGTTATTTGAGCTAAGTGTGAGTGGTAAAAGTGTATTGTTGTACAATTAGCTGATCCCTGTAATAAATCACTATATAACAACTCATTGATAAATAGGTATAGTGTTTAAATCGCTGTACTTTGTCACCTAGAGAAATAATTACAAATCTAAGTACTTGTTTTTGTTTGGAGCAATCCTAATGTTTGCAGTGGCATATTTTCTTAAAAAACAGTGAAGCCTTTCTTGATACTGATGTTTATACAAAAAAAAAAAAAAAAAACATTTAATTCAGGTAAAACCAATACTAGGTACCAAAAAGAAATATTTCTCAGTTATTATTACATTACAATAAAAAAAAAGTATCAATGCAATTTAAATAAACGAGTGGGTAGGTACAACCAAATTAAATATTAAAATCGTAGTAAATAAATTAGAATGTTCATAGAATTAAAATTACCATGACGATTGAATACGTCGAAAAAGTATTATCATAATTTTCTTTCTCAGAATTCTGCCCGTTCCCTATATACTCTTCAAGACTAGTGCTATAAATCATTACAATCCATTAAGGGGGAAGCGCCAGGATGCTCGTGATAGTAAAATTTTCTTACGTTTTTTGCAATTTGCAGGTCAGTGTCAGGTTGTATGTTGAATAAAATATGATTCACGACCGTAACAAGTATGTATTTACTGAATTATAATCACTAAAATCATCAATACAACCTACAACCCTACCAACCAAGAGGGTGGTAGGTTGATTGATATTCAATAGGATTATATAAACTTAGAGGGTTGTATTGATGAAGGGTTGGTTAATGATAATAATTCTGTAAATACATATTTGTTACGGTCGCGAATCATAATTTGTTCAACATAAAACTTGACACTGACCTGCAAATAGCAAAAAACGTAAGAAAATTTTAATTTCGCGGGCAACCTGCCGCTTCCCTATTAAAACCTGACACGGACAGTGATCTACGCAGAGTACAGAATCGCTGCACCGGAAGCGTCTAGAGACGGCAGTTCTTATAAAATTGGTGGCGCCGAAAATTTCTGTCACGGACGCCATTCAAAGCTGTCAGTTTCTATTAGGCATTAGTGTCGTAGTGCGAGTGAACGGTGGCACGCTTGGTTTGTATGGAAAGAGTTGACAATGCCGCCTCTAACAGCGGCCACCGAGGCGTCTCCGTGCTCTGTGGTCATCCATTTTTCTCAATTGACTCTCATCCGTGGGAGATGTTATAAATAGCTGATAGTTAGCAGGATCTCCATCTAGACAGGAATTGCTAAATGGACACACGTGGATGTCCCGTTTACGAAGTCCATATTACCGCCTTACGGTCAACAGCACACTTTAACTACGAAAACCAACCTTAATGTAAAGAAATAAAGGCGTGGCTAATGTCAAATAGTTGTCATGGACGTGCGGTTGGCTGTAGCTGCTGAACACAAGGAATGTGTGTGAATCACACGTAAGTAAGTAAAGTAACTTAATATCTACAGAGTTATGAGTTATGACCCATAAAAATAATCTAGTCTGGCGAGTCTGGCTCCTGAATTACAGAATCTTCAAACTATTTGACGTTTTTGTTATGCGGACATTTACATTATATAAAGCATACAATATAAGAGTTCAAACCAAAACAATGCACGGAACTATGCAATCATTTAAAGGCCAAACTAATAAAAACAGTTGCTTGCAATTTTTACCAATTTGTCAATCCAGTGAACGTATAGATAGATGTTGAATGGATCATGGACTGAACATTTATGAAAGATGATTCTTATAACTATGCTTGATGATTGATGAAATAGGCACTTTGTTACTGATAAGGATCGATCGAAGTTTGAGCTAGTTGTTGTACGGAGAATTAGAAAAAGCAGGAAACTCCACACCAAGACAAGAGGTGGCCCACAAAACATAATACACGACATTAATACAAAATATATATATATATATATATATACGCGTCGACTTGAGAACCTCCTTTTTTCGTCGGTTAGCAAGGATTATCTTTAGACCCATGTTTAAATCATCGAACGATTTTCTTTATTTCGAACCCTATTCCGACAAAGTTATAGTTCTAATTACAAAAACTAACGTCCAACACGAGTCTAAGTTGCCAATTTTGAATTAAGAACTTTACCTCGCTCTGAATAAAATTTACTATACAATAAAGAGCTTGAAGGTCTGGACTCGTTTTGCAATAAGTCGGATAACTTTAAGTTATTATGTTCTGTGAGGCGTCATGTACTCACTCTTGACGGCTCCAGCGATGACAACGATGATGACGGTGACCAGGTTCAGTGCTGTGAATACGTTGTTGAGCTTCGTCGACTCCTTCACTCCAATGCCCAGGAGCACTAGAATAATACAAACATGATATAGTTAGTAAAAGTTCAAACGATATACACTGAACAGGAAAGTCTTTCTTCATTATCCATATTATATAGATCTAGGTATACTTATTTAAAATGAATAGCCTGGCCTAGGGACTGCAAACAGTGTATTTTTCAGTCTAATACCCGTGGCCGATAAGATGAAAAATTTTCGCCTGTTAATCATTAATGAATTGATAATGCTCTTTCAGTCGATAAAAATTGACACCTTTAAGTAGGTAAGATCAAGATTAATAAGTAAGGTCTAAGTGTAAAAAACCTTTAGCTTTCTTCCAATTATATAACACAAAGTTAGCTCACCAGTAATAAGCAACACAAGCGCAAACGCCAATAAATCCGGATAATCAGCCATGAACGAAATATTGATAGGAGCAACTTCAGTCATAACTCTGGCCATAGTATTGTTGCATAGGCTGTCAATGTACAAGGCCATGCCTTTGGCCACGCTGGCCGTTCCGATGACGTACTCCAAGATGAGGTTCCAGCCGATGGTGAAGGCTATGAACTCGCCAACACTGACGTAGCTGTAGACGTAAGCAGAGCCGGCTTTGGGTACGCGGGATGCGAATTCAGCGTAGCAGAGACCTGAAAGATGAAAGAGAGTGTTTAGGATGCTTTTGATGTAAATGGGTACGAAAAAAGCGAGGTTTGTGGGGAATGTTAAAGGTTTGGATCAGTTCACATCAGTTTAGTTTTTAGAACGTAGAAAATGAAACAATTGAAAGAGGGTATTAAACTCTTCATTCATCCTTTATTGTTCCATTTTCTGAGGTCCACCATAGTACCAAGCAACTAATAATTACTAACCTATCATAATTAACTGAATACATGTTTCAAATTTTATCTTAAAATTCACTGTAGCAGCAAACATACAATATTCATAGATAGCTAAATTTTTTTTACCGAATCTTAGACACGTTCTTGCAGTTCCAGTTTTTTGTAACCACAATTGCCTGACTTTATATATTAATAGCTATACCGGTCATAAATTGTCTGAGTGTGTTGTTGTTAAGAGTAATATCTATAATATGTTACACGTTTCGAGTTATTGTTGAATCTATCATTGTATCTTTTATAGGTACTAACTACTTGAGTTTTTCATGATCATAAAATATTGTGAATTATCTACGTCCATTGTCTGTTGAGTACAATATTATGTATCTAGTTCTTGAAACTACTTCAGTATTTATATCTACTTAGAAATTGATGCAAATCATTGGGATTGTTAACAAGATTACTTTATCAAAGGGTTTAGTGCACTCTGTTGCTATCACTGCTTATCAATAAGAAGCCTCTTAGCCGCACATGATCATCAGAATATCAGCACCTGGTAAACGTTTAGGTACTGATGGGCGTCTAAATAGCTGTAAAGATCCACTTGGAAAAGATTTGGCGATGCAAAACGATGTTATTAAGGCACGTCATCCACGACGCTACTCAAAAGTAGGTAACCAGTTACGAACTCAAATCACCAATGAGTAGCCAGAATGTTACATTTCACAGCACTATTATTTAAATGGCGGTCCGTAGGTACATAACACAACCAATCGCAAATTAGTTAATAACGCGTTAAGGTTTCTACAAACAGGCGCGACACGCGACGCGAATCGCGCGTGACGCCTAGGCACCGCTCGTCGCGCGACGAGCGGCGCATTTGTATCGCACTGTCACGTCGCGCCTGTCTGCGGGAACCTTTAGCAAGTCGCCTCGTGTAGGGACTGCTATTGAAGTACCTACTAGTGCTGTGACATTCTGGCTACTCATAGGTGATTTGAGTTTGTAACACGTTACTTGTGAGTAACATCGTGGACGATGGGCCTAAGTTATAGACAGCTCTGTTGGAGTTCATGGACAATTTCAACATGACATATGGTAAAGCACGGTTTGGAACTTTTCAGCTCTAGTGACAATGCTGTGTAGAAGTAGCCAAGTTTTTAGCTGACACTATTCAGATTGCCATAGACACGCCAAGACAAATTTACTGCTTGTAACTGCTACATTACGAGTATATGAAAGTTATGAAACCCTTCTTGGGTTATACCGGCTCTAAACTCGCTAACACAAAATCGTTTTCAAATTACTTGCAAATGGAAACAAAATTTCAGGTATGAGGAAGCGAATGAGTTCCTCCAAATACACGTCACATAATATTCGACCATGTTTACGTGTTCAGCCACACAATGGACAACCTTGTAAAGGGACAGGCCGTTCACTCTTGCTCGTGTCAAATTACGAGTTTATAATGATTTTAGTGGACGTTGAGAAATACGCATTCATGGGTTCTTTATATATTCGTAAGTACATTTAGGCAATTTAATTTTATAATAGAGGCAATTTAATCGCAATTTAATTATTTTCGTCTACTTTGTGGATAGTTATAAGTGTAGGGGAAGACCAAATCTGCGGATTGTTCGAAAGCTGCGGATTGTTCGAAAGAGTTACCGTGGCCCTGGCGCACAGGCAACTGAAGGAACACGGGTGCGTTTTAGTCAGTAAGAGTCTGACACGCCCTCCCGCTCCGCCCAGAGCGGGAGAGGTCATTTGATGACTTCCCACCTAAAAAAAAAGGAGAAAGACCAAATAAACGATGGATGGACTGGGTGAAATATGATATTACGGCTACAAAGGGTTGACTACCGAGATGACGACTCATAGAGAAGTGTGGAACAAGACATGTTGCGCAGAGCCCAAATAAATTGGGAAATATAAGGGTAATAGAATGATGAATAGACAATTTACGCTTGTAACAATGTGACAGCTTTGACAAGGGATAAAACGGTTGATAAGATCTGCGCAGTGCGGTACTTATGCAGTTTTGTTAGGCCAAAATTCCACCAAAGAGCAAAGAGTCCACCGGTTAATGAATAACGAATATAACGTTACTTTGTTAGGAACCACAGTATTTTGAAGAGTTTCGCATTTTCTGTCTTCTTGACAATCTAAATTAAGTCGGCCTAGAATTTGGCTACCAGTTTGGCGCCTTCAGCAGCAATACTTTTTTTGTAGCTAGCGGAACTGAAAGCGTTCTTCGTGCCGGATGATCTTCAAGTACCGTGACCCTTTTAATGGATCCTCAATTTAGTAATGATCCAGCCTAACTTGGAACTCAAGGTATCTAACCTTTTCTATTATAAATAAAACTTCCTCAAGAATTTCTCTTATTCTTCTTTTCCTTTTGTGCCGATGGTACGTCTTGTCACATTACTTGGATTCAGTAGATGACCACGTTAACTGCAGCATCAGTGACGTTTTTTTTTATGGATTTTTCTTAATGCTGGTGAAACCTTGAAGATATATGGTCCATGTAAAACTTACCGGCAAAAGCAGACGCAATAGCAGCCACCAAAAAGCTGATACAGACGGCAGGACCAGCGACAGTCTTAGCGACCGCTCCCGCCAGCACATAGACCCCCAGACCGAGGGTACTGCCGACGCCCAGCGCCGTCAGGTCTATGAGACCGAGGCATCTGTCCAGCTGCGTGGATGTGTCGCCGTCTTCCAGCTGCTTGCAGCGACGTAAAGCGTTGAATATCCGACCGCAGCCCATCTGAAAAAAAGCGAATAAATGGATTGAGATCCTTTATTCCCATTAGAATTTATTAATTCACTAACATGGGAATTATCATCTGCCTAGCCTATTCCTATAGTGGGGGCTTCCAGTCTAACCTTCCAGCCTCCATAACCCAGTTACTGCGCAACACGGTTGTCAGACTTTCTGGCTTCTGACTACTCGTAACTACTGTTAAAGATCTACCTAATAAAAACATGAGACAATTAAACAAAGAACTGAACGTAAGAAGATCTTTAGTTATTTTAAAGCGACAAGATAAGATAAGATAGTGATTTATTTCTCACCACTATATACAGACACACATACTAAACAAACATTTACAAATTATTAAAAACAATACATAATTGTTTTAATTATACTGTGGGAGACTGGGGTCTAAGCTAGGCGTAAGGCCTATATTTCAGGACACCAGGTCTCCACACCTTCGGATGCAGTTAGGTACATTTAAATCGGATTATACGCTCGTACACAAATGCGGTAAGTTAAATAAAACCAGAAGAAAGATTACATTATCGGTTACTACTTATTCTAGGGTTAGTATGTGTATGAGGGTGTGTGTGGGGGTGGGCGGGCGTGTGTATAAGGAAATATGACGGGAAAGGGCAAGGACTGAATGCATAGAATGGTGATATGTATAAATATAGAACTTATAATAATAAGTACTATATTTATACATATCACCATAAGCATTCGCATAAGGATAGATGTCTAATAATAATAGAAATATCTATTATTATTAGACATCTATCCTTATGCGATTAATAAAAGTATTAAAAAAAATATGTATGTATAAATCATTTTTTGTATTCAAATAAGCAGGTTATACCGGGGCAGCTAGAAGTTTTTCCGTAGCTTCATAACTTAATTCCTGGAGCCAGCTCCTAACCTTAATTTTACACGTAGTTTTAGTGAGATCATAAATCAAGAGCGTCCTATTTATTGTATTGTAGAGAAAGCGACCAAGGTAATAAAAGAAACGTTTGGAGAACATTGTAGTAAGTCGCTTACCGTTACGATCTACTGGGTCAAAACGCCTTTTACTTCGAAATTATCCCACGGGAACGTTCTACCGGGATAAAAAGTGTCCTATATGTTAATCCAGGCTATAAACTATCTGCGTGCCAAATTCCATCCAAATCCGTTCTGTAGTTTTTGCGTGAAAGAGTAACAAACATCCACCCATCCATCCTCACAAACTTTCACATTTATAATATTAGGTAGTATGATAGTAGAATACTCGTATAAGTCTGTTCCAAAATCAACTCACTAGGTAGCTATATTTTTCAAGGACAAAAAGCACAAAATACCGATTTCTGGTAAACAAAATAAAAATAATCTAGCTATTATAGCAAATACCAGTTTCATCACAACTTAATTTTTTTTCTTCACTTCTAACGTTTTTGTCGCGAATCTAAATATATTTTGAAGCACATCCTTGTAGAGATTATTTATCAAATTAAGGTTTAAAAGGTGTAAAATATGTCACGCTATTGTTTTCAGTCATGCCTAAGTAGTTTACATTGTAAGACTAATCAACCACAAATTTTATGTTGTCATTTGTTTTTTGTAATTAACACTTCTCACCTATGTTAAAAGTAATTTGCAAAAACTGCGACGTTTTTCATTGTTATGGATGAGCAACAGTGGAAAAAATCCGTAAGCCGTTACCGACAGATATTATTTATTTCGATGTAAGAATCTTATTTGCAAAAAATTCTATCACTGCGCTGTTCAGATGTTAAACTACATACAATCCATACTTATATACATACATAACATCACGCCTGTAATCCTCGAAGGGTTAGGCAGAGGAGCACCTATAGTACACCCACATTTCGCCAGTTACGTTTAAGTCCCATGTAATAGGGGGCGGGCCTATTGCCATCAACCGGGCACAAATCCAGACTCCGGGCTGCTACTGAGAAATTCCAGATAGAAAACCCAATAATACTTTGCCCGACCTGGGAATCTAACCCAGGACCTCATGCTCAGCAGTAGCCCTTGCGTCCACTGGACCTACGAGGTAGTCAATCCGTATTTAATATTAATAATAATGATAATAATAAACTTTTATTTCGGACCAAAGAATCCATATAGTGTTAGTAACATACAAAAGCTTACTATCTAGTGTTAGTACCTATCACCCTCCTCACAAACTGCTTCATTATCTGAGAGCTGAAGCTCTCTCCTACAGTCCTCAGGATGCTGTTGTGACTGCCCCGCACCCTCCTCAGAAGTGAAGCTGTTTTTTTGCGTAGAACGGCATGGAATCCGTCCGTACGAGCTTGCGCAAACATTCCCGAGGCACTACAGTGTACAGTACACTATATTATAAATCCGAAAATAATAAATAAATAATATAAATGCGAAAGTAACTCTGTCTGTCTGCTACCTTCCCATGTCTAAAACACTGAACCGATAGTTATGAAATATGACAGATAAGTGTGTCGCCTGGATAGTGATATACCTAGGCTGTTTTTAATTCATTTTGAACAATTGTTTAAAAAAAATATGAAATACAAAATACACGCAGACGAAGTAGCGAACAATTGCTAGTAATCTATAAATTCAAAAGAAAAACATCGTTTACGTCATTAAAATTGGCAAATTTACGTCTCCTGCCAAACATTTACCTACTTATTGGCATTGATATTGGACCAGTGACTATATTAAATTTAATTAAAGCAACCATAATCTTTAGTACACAGCTGCCAAAGACACCTGCGCAAGTTTACTGCAAAAGATGGTTGAATTTTAATTTTCCATAAGGTCATTGCTTCGTACAGCCCATACGTAATTTGGTCACTAACCCGTCTAAGTTGCGAATACTAAAATAACTGACTATTTGGAGGGCATCACCAATATATTTGGTTTATGTACTATCGGCCAAACTTCTGCATGCTCACCTCTAAGGCGATAATCGCATAGCACGGCTCACGACTCGATCGCACAATGCACGAGTTTTGACCAATAGGATGCACAAAGCGTATTTTAGTGGTGTTCGTATTAATATAATCATGTATAGAATGTGTGACACTCACACTAGGAGAGTACTATGCTCACTTGTTTCTGCTAAGAGACGAGTTTTTAATGGGCACGGCCAGCGCGGCGCGGCGGCGGCGTGAGCTCTTTGTTATTGAATTGAATTGTTTTTTTATTATGGACAAGAATTAATTTTAGTACTCATATCTTCTGTTTGTTTGGTTTAGAAAATGTATTATTGATATTGCAGTATTTACAAAAATAATTTGTAATAACTAATAAACTACAATTTATATGTATTAATCCACTTTAATATTTTCCTCTCTCTATCGGGTCTATAGATATAGGTTATTTATGAACACTTTCACTGCCTCTCCAATTTTCACCATATCCTATGTGATGCCGCATGCCGCAGCAACCGCACCATATTCCCTTCACAATAAGATGAGACATTGAAACGAACCGTTTTATTACAGTCCGTTCCACTGATTTTGACTTCTATTCCGTAGGCTTATGGATGGCATTAAAGGCAAAAAAGTGGTTACAATACCAACTGTTTACTGCAGCTGCCATTTGTCATGCCACCAACACAATAGCATTCAAAATCGATTGAACGGACATTTATGGTTTGTTTACCTTTTATCTCACGGCTCCCTGAATACGTTAGGTATAGGTGCGTTGACCGGCACTGCATGAAGGTATCAAATGTTTATATTGAAATTTTTTGTGTTTAATCGACTTTATTAAAAGTAAATAACTATCTAAATTTCTATGTGTTTGTTTATACTTGGGCAATTTGGGAATACTTGAAAATTACAGTAATATTTGAACCAATACTCTGCGCAGTTCATACAATGTTATCAGAGCTTTTTGTTTGTAGCTAACGCAAGGCCGCAAGCCGCACAACTCTTGCAACTGAAATAAAAATAAGTTCATTATCTAAGACCCATTGTTATTTAGTGGGAATGTCTGGAAATTCGGTTAAACAATAGAGGACGGCTTAATACAAGGGCCATACGTTTTTTTATTACCTTAGGATTATCTCAAATGTTTTGCAGTTGTTCCTTGTATTGGCACTGCCGCGCTCTAGCTAATGTTTGTTATTTTATGTTACTCGCTCATTACTCACACAAATGCATATTGTCTCTAATTGGGGGAAACTAGGAAGGGGTGTGGTTTGTCACTAGCTGCGCTCTCGCAGGAATATTTTCTTAAGTGAGCATGCTTAACTTGGGCCGATAGTACCTACCTACAAGTCCTTCCTGGGCATAACGATAGATTCAACCATAACAAAATAAACCGAGTCAAATCCGTCTATCTACCTAAACCGTTCCGTGCGATTGCTCCAATATAAATACGTGTGTAACACTACTGCTCCTAATGCATTAGTCGCGATCATGACGTCACGACATTGTGCGGCTCGCCCTTGACCGTGACGTAGTGACATTGTAATATGTTTGCGTCATAATAGAAAACATTTGATATCGTGTCGAACGTGGTATTTAGAGTAGAGTTTGCAATGTCATACAGATTTTTTGCAAAAGTACGACATTCGTTGACATCACCCTTTTGACGGAGGACAGGGTGGTCAGGCGCAGCCTGGGAGAGGCCTGTGTCTATGTCAAGCAGTGAGTGGACTGCGATAGGCCGAGTTGATTGATATACGGCCTTATTACAAGATAAGATTCATCTGTAGACACAGTGACCCAGCGGGATAATTGCGTAACACACTAACGATAGGAATGGCTTTCATTTTGACAGTTCAACAGCAATTATTGCGTTATTTACGTTGTTGAGCAGACAAATTTTTCGAACATAATATGAAGCAATGGATTAGCAATAGGCTTCAACATTATTCAGATTGTGACAGATAGTGTGTTACGCAGTTAGGGTGCCGGTTTAAACTATTGAGCCATTTTTTTATCTCGAACTTTATAAAGACAACGTTACAGCTCGACGTACTAAAACTGATTTTAAACCCGAGTCGAAATTCTAACTAATATTATAAATGCGAAAGTAAGTTTGTTTGTTACCTTTTCACGCCTAAACCACTGAACTGATCATCCTGAAATTTTACATATACGTTGACAGGGGTACAGAAACGGACATAGGGTACCTTTGTTCCCGAAAAAATGTACTGTTCCCGAGGAAAACAGCAATAACGTTCTTATGATAATAGATGGCACCACGTGTCTTTCGAATCATGATTGAATTATATTATTATAGAAACTTTAGTAGTGTGTTAAAAGGTTTTTTTTTTATTTAAGTACCTAATACATGTTGTGAGTCTAGAGTGTCGATAGACCGGTCTTTCATCCTCCTAACTATAATTCCCCGAAAAACCAAGTTGATTTTCAAATTCTAAATTAACGCGAGCGCAACCGCGGGCAAAAGCTAGTACAAAATAAAAAACTGGCTGAAAGGTATAGGTGTAGGTGGCTAGGACCAGAGACAGAACTTATTTTGTAATGAGACGATAATAAGCCCCTTTCGTAATATATTAGTAGTCATCGCTGATGATAACGATAGGCCTCCTAATGGCCGCTGTAGCAGTTGGATGTCAATCTTCCAGCATAATTACAGCTGATCGCAGTTAGTTGTCATTATTGTGCAGGATGTCGCCAGAGGCCTAATCCCTGACATAATAAATTGCTAACTCAGTTGCCCGCTATTTTTAAACCACCATGAAGACTCTGGTCAATGGTTTTCTTAAATCTCATCAAAGCTTACAATGAACAAACAGCTTTACGAAATGTATTTGAAACAGTGAAAGAATTGTGCTTAGAAAATAATGTTATATGTTCGACAGAAATATTTTGTTAAAATCATCTTGTTTGATAAACAACAACTTCGATAAGCAACCATATTATGTCCTACAAAGCAGAATTTGATTTAAATGCACCGTATCTGATCAATGCCACGGGCCATGACGACGTAATGAACCAGTCACAGTAACGAGCTGACCAGTAATAAACCAATCACGGTCCACAGAGCGTGACGGATCACGGAGGTGACAGGGAGGTATGGAGTGACGGATTCGTGCTGTGACGATTCTCTTTATTGAATTATATTGTGACTGTCTGCCACGTTTTTGATGTCACTTTAAGAATGGTCCTAATTAATGTGTTTACATGTGCAGGTAAGCATGAGGCTATTCAACTTTTTCTCATGATATTATGGGGTGGGGTGATGCTGGCGTGTTTGATGTAAGTACCGCTTCTTCATCCCAGTTTAAGCTACTTACAATGGCAGATAAAAGAAGGGACATGCTTTAAGGGAGTGACCACACATGAAGATGAGCAAATTATGATGGCACCAACTTAGAAAAATGAAAAAAAGAAATGCAATTTAAAAAAAAAATTGGACGGTTCAAATAATATTACTTTCTATACATTTTGGTCATGTATAGTATTCCTGTTTCTCCTTTGAATAGCAATTATGTCACTGTACTAGGCTTGTCATTCAATGGTGGCACACAGGTGCGGTCCGAACTTGTGACCTTTCGCTCGTGAATCCAACGCATTAGGGCAGTTTGGCGGTTGGAGCAAAGTCAAAGCAAGCCAGTCAGGGGCAACACACAGCTTCTTAGGTACTTATGACAAAGTTCATTGCTTATGTCAGCTTCTCTACATAGCAACAGCAAAAACGTGTGAAACTAACAAAAGAAGATATTTCCGACTTTAATCCTAACTATTTATTCATACATGTGCGTAAGTTGCAGATTACTAGTCCATTGTTCTCACGTTTCATATGATATCAGTATGTTATCATCTCACGGAAGTCTGATATGTGGGAAATACGTGTCATGGTATGGTAGGCATGGGTGGTATGATTATCCCGCGTCCAAAGCAAAAGCGATCGTCGCGCAAATACGCGATCATCGCATTCATATGTTACTTTTTGTTCAGTGGCCTGGGACGCATGGCTGCGCCGCCGCCGCGCCGACAGAAGACGCCTTTTTTTTGGGTGGGAAATCATCTAATATCTTCTCCCGCTCTGGGCGGAGCGGGAGGGCGTGTCAGACTTTTACTGATTAAAACCCGCCCGTATTCCTTCAGTTGCCTGTGTGCCAGGGCCACGGTAATTCTTTCGAACAATCCGCGACCCTGGCAGGCATCGGCTCTAGCGGACCCCGTCAAATAGTGCTGACATCTCTCTAAGGCGCGCGTGGAACACAACGCGCCGTCGACCCAGGCCTGGTCCTTAGCGAATGGCGAGCTACCTATTGCTCGCCGTCCGCAAGCCCGCGCCTACGGCAGCCGCCAATCTGCGATTGATTCCCGACGCCCAGGGCGTCTTCTGCGGCGAGTAGGGGCGTGAGGGCGCAACGATTGCCTCAGCCTCACGCGCTCTGCCTCCTCCTTCGTGAGCTTTACTGCTTCGCAGAAGGAGGTGACTGCTTCCCGTGCCCTCTCGCTCCGGACCATGGCCTGGACCAGGGCCAGACGCTTCCGCGAGAACACGGCGGTGCTCCGCCCAAGCCGGGCAGACCTCCACCGTATGTTCCACCGTGTCCTCCGGGCGATCCACGACAGAAGGCGCCTTGCAGTTTTCCGAAAAAAACAAGTGACATATGAACGCAACGATCGCTTTAGGCTAGGACGCGGCCTTGGGGTCTTTGGACGTAAATTGATTTGAAAATGTTCGTTTCAACTGATTTTGTCACAATAGAATGAAAGGTCATAATGTGTTTCGTGGCGAATGCTATACCTAATTTGACATAGTGATGAGTTACGGCCATATGCGGCCCGCATGATGAGTCACCCTTATCAGCCTACAGCAGTCCACTGCTGGATATAGGCCTCTTCAACACACGCTATTTAACTCGATCCTCGGTAACTCTCATCCAGCTGCTACCAGCCACCCTGCGGAGATCGTCGCTGACCCTGAGGGCGTCAGGAACCTTACGTTTGCCGGTTCGCGGTCTCGCAATAAGGAATAGGTTCCATAAATGTTTTTCGCAACAAATATATTCAACAACTTCATTCAACTTTAATCAAATATTTTGGTTAGAATAAAGAAAAATAGAGATAGTTACAGCCAATGCTGTAACTAAATTTAACACTCTATTTTCTTGAAAGGTGCAGGTCATTGTCTAACTCATTGTATCATTAAGATTATTATATAAAGTGTGGACTCACTAATCCTTATAGCCGACACGTGTCTTTAACGCATGATAATATTAATACGAATATCCGACGCAAATATGTAAACCTCATTATTCATCTGTTTTCTTACTATTCTACGTATGTTTTCCTTTTGGGAAGTGATTGTAAAATTGTCATGCCGTTATCATTTCAGCGTATTTATATTAAACCGTGTAGTCTCGAGAAAAATTACAAGAATTCTGAGTGTCATCATCATACACACTTTTATTGTGCCATAAAACAAAAAGCAAACTTTCCGACTGCGTCTGTCAGAGATAATCTTACAAGCAACATGTTTTGAGGAAAAACTAAAATTTTTTTGGTGACTGCGTTTGAGTATCGCAAACATAAACACTGATTTGCTTTTATCTGAAGAACCCTGGTTTTTTATCTACTCTTTTGCCGCCACTTATTCATACAGTACGAAGTAATTTAGTAGGAGAAGCCGACTGCAATAATAATTTAAAAAAAAAACCTTTATTAAGAACAAGGAAGCTTTGATCCTTGTAATTTTATTCAGCATGATAATAATTTATATCTTAATAAAACATTATAAAGTAAACAAATATTGTGTTTTAACAAAGCTAAAGTTAAGACTTGGTATATCAACTCGAGTCTAAACAATCAACGAGCGATTAGAACAATATACTTGATCTTGAGATTATTTAACAGTTTGTTTTAGTTAAGCAATGCAGTTAACTATTTTCCACGTATCATGAAGTACTTTGATTTGTAGGTAAGTACGTGATTTTTCTGCTTTTTCCTTCATTAAGAAAAGTTATGAAAAGAAAACCTACAAAATACTTGAAAAGTTTAGACATTTAAATACATAGTTTCAAGTCACCATAAGACGTCAAAATGCGACCAATAATAATAATAACCCCACCGCCGTATTTCTACGTTGACGTCGTGGTGGGGCTTGCGCGTTCCTCTAGGTCTGTACCGGTAGAGTTTACTTTGCTGAAACAGGTCTAGGATGAAGAGCCAGACCAAGAGAGATACAGGAACCCGCAGGGCAGCATGTGGCGAGCTGTTGAGCAGTAGCGACCCCACGGACCCTGTATCCCGGGAGAAGTCTTGTTCCTCACCTCTGGCTTGCCTTTATTAGCCGGCTGGAGTGAACAATGATGAGGAACAGAGCTCCCACCTCTTTCTTGCCTTTATTGGCTGGCTTGAGTGGAGATTCGCAAGAGCAATCGTGCTCGGAGGAAGGAAGTATTTCAGTAAGTGCTGGTAGGGATCTTGACCATCTTCCGGGCTCTGGGATTGTTCTGATAGCCGTGGAATACCTCTCCACTCCTCAAGTACCTCAGGAAGTGTTGCCCCCTTGTCGCTACGTCACTATGTGCTAGCGACGGTTTCCGGGACCCCATTATTGAGTGTGCAAGTCACTCCCTGCCATTTTATTCGTGTATTTTATATATAAAAAAAAAATCAGGCAGGGGCCATAGCCGTTCCATAGTTCTTGGTAACCAGTCCATCTTAGCCACAGAAACCCATAGTTCAATAATTATTTTTGTTTCCATATCCTGCAATAGTCCAACATCAACCGGGGATTGTCCTTGGGTGCACTTGCACAGTGCATACAGGAATAATCACCGGCTTTTGCTTCATTTCCTTTACTTATAGATTCTAACGGGCCTCTGCGAATTGGCTTCGGCCCCTCGTATGCTTACTAAAGGTCCGGGACCTTATGGTCCCGATATACGCGAAAAGCTTAAAAATAATATATTATTATCTTTATTTCCCAAAAATACAGATAATTGTAGGTACTTTACGTTTACAATTTTAGAATTAATGGTAGGTAGAGGACATTTACATTAAACATGTGGATGCTGCAGAAATCTGTACACAATAGATTAAACTATGTCTCTTAAACTAGGGTATCCTGTATATTAAGAGACAGTGTTTGGCAATGAGGTTCTAATTGAGATATTATGTATAAGTGGACTGTGTCGATTTACCTTCAGAAGGGGTAAAAAAGTATTAGTTTAGTTTTAAATTATGTATGATAATGTGAGAGTGCGAGGGTGAGGGTGAATGAATGTTATTGTAGGTGTTTGTGTGTGAGTGTGGATAAGTAGGTGATATAGTGCAAGTGTGCAAGTGTGTGGGGGATTTGTGTGTGCGAGGGTGCATGGATGCGAGGATAGAAGTGTTCGTACAAGTTTGGAGGTGGGTATGTACTTATTAGGCTATGAAAGTAAGTAAAGTCTCCGTTGCGGCATAGTCCTGTTTAAGTCGCCATTCTGTCACTATTAATTTTAGGTTGTGTTTGTTGAGGTCTAAACTATTCATTTTTTTTTAAATCTTTTTGTAAATGTACGCGCTAATTACATAATACTGATGCTGTGCGAACGTAGTCCTTTGTTGGGTGCCTGAGGGGCGGTTTGTACGCTTTTTTGGGTTTGTCGGGGGAAAACTGCTATGTTTCCTAAGGACAGATTGAAGTACAAAGAGCTGACGGACTGTAAGAACCTTGCAGTCTGCGTAGAGCTGTGTTGTTGGGTATCTATGGGGCTTCCTTGTCATTACTTTTAGTACGGCTCTGTGTGCTCTCTCTACCCTCAGGATGTAACCTTTCGTTGCAGCACCCCATACAGTAATGCAATAACATTTTGTCTGACATAGCACAAGAAAACTGCAATACAACCTGAGTATTTTCCATTGCCAGTATAACCGTCAGTCGACTTGACTGCTAGAAATTATGCAAGATGACAACCAAAAGGATAAGATAACACAAAACTAAATAATTATTAACAATTTGTAGTTCTTACACGCAAATAACAATGTACGAACACAGAGGGGGAAAAAACACATCAGTCAAAAATATACTTCAACATTTTCCTTGGACTAAGAAAAATAAGTAAAAACAAAAACCGACTTGATAAATAAAATTCACTCACCATTTTAGAATATTTATTATATCCAGAACTAGACTATAAATCAAAGAATTAATTAATTAAAAATAAAGCTGAATTGAAAGCAGCCAGTCACTTGACACCAAATAATGACGAAGTAAAATGAGTGATTACAGCCATGTTTCCTCCGTATCTCTGTTATCACCAACCGATGGTAATCCGTATGCAAATTGAAGGAAACCTATGTTTAGCTGATGAGTTGTGCGTTTGTCTGTAAGTTGAAGCAGTAGTCATTGAAGGAGAGGACTTTGAAGTAGCATGGGGGCCATATTAATACATACATACATACATAAACTCACGCCTTCTTCCCATGGCGGCAGAAACTACAGAACGCCACCTGCTACGATCCTTACATACTCTTTTTGCCTCGTTTACGTTCATACATCTGGTTATACACGCAAGCCGGTTGCGAGTACTACGCACCTGACCTTTCTGAAGAACGTCACCAATAAGGTCACTATATATCTTCCTAGGGCGTCCCCTCCCGGCGTTTCCACTCACATCTGCCGTATCTGGCTATATTAATTGTTAACTATACTTAAGAGACTCGTGAAGGAACATTACTTGTGGCTGTGGTCTTGTTCTCGTAGATGTAACAATCTGTAGTCGTCATTTATTTTCGTTGCTTATATATTCATATATCTATTATAGTGTATTGTATTTATATAGGTACTTATTAATTTGCCCCAATGACATGTCCACGAAATCATTGTTCATTCCAAGGTTACCTGGAAGAGATCGCAGAAAGCGATAAGGCTGCCCATAGTATATTTTGTAGTGTTAAATGTATTTTCTGGAGTATAATACAATACAGGAAAACTTAAGTGGGTCCTTCATATATGTCCAAGGGTAAATCGTAACAATAGGCTCGAAAAATAACAGCATAGTTGAAGACTTTACAAATCTAAGATGTAGAAAAAATATGGAATAGAACAAAATCGGGACCCTATCAATGGGCCTTCACAGCAAAAGTTAAAAATCTTTATGAGGGAAACTGAAGATTGTTTCATGAACGGAATTTTATTTTCCACAATTCAAGCAAGGATCAAAAAAACCATCTCCGCCATGTCGTTATTAAAACTGTTTCGTCACTTCAATTATTTGCGATGAAGGACAAAACGATCTTAAAAAACTGAGTCGCGTGACGATTCTGTTCAGACAAAGTAAATCAACAACAAAAAAGACAGGTTTTTTGCAACCAATAATAATCTCTTACTGCCCGTATAACCTTCGCCCAATCTACTTTAAATAGTTTAAAGAAGGTATTATAATTAAATAATTATGACTTAATGAGGCAAGCCTAAAATAGATAAATAAAGAATGACGACATTCAATAAACCGGATGTCGATCGAGTTGCATAAATGGCTTGCGATTGGAGAGGCCTACGTTCAGCAGTGGACTGCCGGACAATGGCTTCTTCATAGAATAAGCTGAACATGGTTGTGAAATAAAGAATCAAAAAGGAAAAAAGAAATAGAACTTGAACATAATAAATACAATCTAATTTGTGCAACATTCTCAGAACGGTCACAGGTTGCGTAAGATAACCAAGTTAAACATAAACAACATTCACAATGTGAATGTCTCGAGAATTTTCTAAGGGTATTGGCATACAAAATATTGACCGTCCATTGCTTAAGAACTCATTAAAGAAATCCGGCATAGAAGCAGGATCCATCTGAGCCGTTGCGCGTATATTATGCAACTGACGCCAAAATTCAGTCCCAGGTTTTTAGTGTTTCCAGGATATAAGAGTAAAATGACGACGAAGGCCCTACGTCACAATTGTCTTCAAAATTCACTTATTTGGAAAATAAAATTTTAAAGATGGTATAAGCTCTAACGAAATAACATTTCATAGAAATATATCAAAGCAAATGGTGAGGAAACAGTAAAGCAGTAGCCTAATTTATAACTAAAGAGATAGACATTAAACCTCCAAAAATTAAGCAAGAAAATCCAGCGTTACCTCCTAGTATACAGCATCATAAAAATGCACATGTCTTCAAACAATGATGGTGATGACAAGTATAACAAAGAATTGTTTTATCATTGTGTGCAAAGAATTTGGAGGATTCCATAAAACTGTTTATCATTGAGTGATACGATCGTTGACCTTACTTCATTGGTTCACTAGTTTTTGACAAGGGTGATGAAGACAGGATGTCTGTTACTGTGCAGTGATGTGATAGTGGAAATTGGGATTTCTGTTGACTTGTTTGATCAGATTCTGGTGCCTATTGATTCTTTTGTGACGGGTAAAAGTGACTTCATTGACTAATATTATATTAGAATGAGTACCTATTGGTACTGTACTGTACTTGAGATATCGAAATCTTTTTTACAAGAACCATCTTTGTTTCTGTGTTGAAATACTCATGTATGTCGGCCGCCTTTGGGCAGGTGGATGGGTCTGTCAGACTCTTACGGACTGAAATCACATGGTGTTCTTCTAACTATCTTTGGCCGGAGCGCGGGGGTGCTTACGCAATACCTCTCGCTACCCCGCCAGGTATTGCCGTCTGATAGTCAGGTGGATCCAGTCACCCTCTACGGCCGTCACCATATGAACCATGCTTGAATTTGGACTTGGTCTGTATTAACCTTCATAGCTACATACAGGGTTGTTGTCATATAACTTTTTAACTATTTGTTTTGTTGTTACAATCTCTAAATTCTAGAGATTGTAACAACAAACAAATCGTCTAGAGTCTAGAAATTACATAGCAATCTATTTGCTTTTTCATTCCAAATTTACACAAGGCTGCTTACATTTAAATATATTTCATGATATTGACAAAGGATTAACAAATACTACCCTAAATGGTTTTGCCGCATCTGTGTTAAGGATATCAGGTATAAATGTTATTTCCCAAAAAGGTCAACAAATATTGTTTTGACCTTACAGCCTTCACGAGCAACGGTTGTCGAAGAAAACGACTTAAAAAAAAAAGTGACTTTAGTGGCAAACATAAAGGTATCGTCGTAAATATTGAGAGAAATCACGATTTTATTAGCTTTAATTTAAGTTTATTTTTATTTCAAGTTGCTCATGAATCTGCAACATTATATCTTATCTTTTTTTTTGGATCCAAATTTTCCTTTTTTATGGTCCTGTTATGATGTACGTTTCGTGTTATTTATTTATTAAGCAAGGCACACCAACGACATATTTATTTACAAGGATAGTAACAAATCTTAAATGTCTCACTGATGGTGGCGCGTGTGTTGGATCACTCGGATCGCTGCAAAATGGTTGAGCTGGATGGTACTGACCCACGCGTCATGTTCGTGAACGAGCGCCGTTGCCGCAGGATTTTGTAATATCTCGATTTAAAAGAGTGTCCTTGGAGTTTCTTGCCCGTTCTTCTCCATAGAGATCTACGTTTTAGAATGGGCACCTAGCTTCAACTTTCTGACTAACTAACTCTTTGACAATTCAAACTGCCTGTAAATGGTCTACTGGTACTGGTAAATGGTCTACTCGTAATTGAAATAAATGCTTTGAGTTTGAGTTTGAACAATAAGTAATAACAAATCTTCAGTGACTTTGTAAATACGTACTTATATATTATAGGCATAAACAAAAAACCTTAATATTCCTTTTAACCAGTTAAACATGAATTATTCGGGTTTTTTAATTAAAGAAAACGAGTAAGGGTAAATAAATAAATTGGTACTTCAATAAATTGCAGTTAATGCTTATTTTTGTACTTACCGTATAATTATTGTTTTTTATAGTGATCATCATAATATATTTATGTACTCTTAAACTGTTTCCTAATTATTGTGATGACATTTTCGTCGTTAAGGTGAATCCTCAGCTGTAGCCCGCCAAATTCAAATTTTCTTTGTTTTTTTACAAATTGCAGCTCTGTTTTACGTCGTATGTTGATCAAAATGCGATTCGTGACTGTAGGAATGATATACTTACTGAATTATAATCATCAATTTCAAATCAATTTCCAAAGTTCAACATTCGAAGTAAAACAGAGCTGCAATTTGAAAAAAACTAAAGAAAAATTTAATTGGGCGGGCTACAGCTAAGGATTCACCTTAACGACCAAAATTGATAACGATATGAAACTAACTGATTTACATGCACTTGGCATTCTCGTCGCTCTAAAAGGGAAACCGTTCGTGAGGATATTTTTCGCAAACTTCTGATAAAATCAGTAAAAACACATGCTGTACATCACCTAACTCATGTGGTGAACATAGTAATCACCAAATATATCTTTAAAATTCACGGGTTGTTCTCTATGGTCGCACTGAATGCCTTTAAGAGAAAGTTACGGCCAGAATGGTCGTAAATTACTAAGTAACTATGTTTTATATCATGTTATATAATGTCAGTGGCTAAAAGTGGCTCGTGGCTAAATAATAACAGCCACACAGGTCGATCATCAAGGTTAAGCAGCGCTTGCCGAGGTCGGTCCGAGGATGGGTGCTCATCCATTATATGCAGAGTCCCCTCCGTGCCTCGAAAAAAGCACGATAAGCCTTGGTCCCGGCTGTCATTTGTAGATCTTTGACAGTCGTTACGGGTAGTCAGAAGCCCAAAGGTCTGGCAAAGGGTATCGTGTTACCCAGTAACTGGGTTGTGGAGGTCCGATAGGCAGTCGCTCCATGTAAAGTACTGGTATTCAGCTGCATCCAGTTGGACAGGAAGCCTACCCCAATATAGTTACGAAAAGGCTGGGCAGGCGACGGCGTAATGTCGCTGGTTAGCTGGCTGGCTGAGATAGGAGCCTGTTTGGCCTCGCACAGGTCATTTATTTTAACTTTTAATTTTATTGTTATGTTGTATGTTTTATTGTTAGTTTTAAATGCTCCTTTTTATATTTTTTATTATTTATTTTTTTGTTTGGATTTCCTGTGCGTGTCCCAAATAAAATATTTTTCTTTCTTTCTTTCTTTTTATTACAAATCAAATCGAAAATATACTATTATTATTACGTACTTGAATGTTAGGCTGTCAATTATCTATTAGTAGGTTATTTCCCCCTGAAATAGACGGAAGTGACCCTTTTTTGCAGATCTTGGATCACAAACAATCATAAACATCATCACCCCTGTGCCTATTCAGGAGAGGACAGGCAGAATGTACAGTATACCCAAATTTTGCCAATTATGTTCCCACCCATGTTAGTACACGTGCCCATGCGCATGTTAGGCGCTCCCGACACAAATTGAGACTTCAGGCTGCTACTGAAACTGTCCCGATAGAAAAACTCAAAAACAGTTTGCTCAACTACGTGTTTGGTCCCAACACCCTAATTACGTAACACACTATCTATCACAATCTGAATCATTTTGAAGCCTATTGCTAATCCATTGCTTCATAAGTTCGAAAAATTTGTCTGCTCAACAACGTAAATACGCAATGAATGTTGTTGAACTGTCAAAATGAAACCCATTTCTACTGTTAGTGTGTTACGTAATTACCCCGCAGGACCGCAATGATAAAGGTAGTAATTGAGCTTTTAACCGCCATTGTTTCACACATCAGCTATTATTTGTTTCATAATTGTCCATTTATTTTAAGTGCAGCAGTTTTAAATAGCTAATACGGAAATATATTCAGCAAAACCACGTGGTGTGTGTTTGCTCACGCGCATGTGTGCAATTGTGCATGTTTACGTAACCCTGCTAATGATTGATTCGTGTTTTTCTATCGTGTGGAATTCATTATGTAAGGTTACAACCCAGACATTCGTGAATGTGGTATTCTAGAATTGGTTATTAATTTGCACTCTTCTGTTAGTTGTATCAAGTTTATCATGTAAAACTCCTAAGAAAATATATGAGTTTACATCTTGTGCTTTTACTATAAGTTAAAGTTCTCTATCTTTAGTTTTCGATGAAAGCAAAATTGGATAATTTGCGATACCTAATCCATCCACAGTAATTTTATAAATGCGGAAGTAACTCTGTCCGTCTGTGTTACCTTTTTACGCTTTAACCACTGAACCGATCCTAATGAAGAACAGTTAGCTGTAACCTGGGACCTGGAGAAGGACATAGGCTACTTTTCATCCTGGATAAATATCCAGGATGAAATATTTAGAAAAATTATGAAATACAACGGAGTTGCGGGCAACAGGTAGTTCACAATAAAAACCTGATTATGTAAGCAAGAATCAATAACTGTTAAATTTTCTACGTCTCAAGGCGAAGGTCATATACATAATCTACCTATAATGTTCCTACTGCTGGGACAAAGGTCTCTTCTCAGTGAGAGGGAGTGGGCCGTAATCCACCACGCGGGCCCAGTGCGGGCTGGCAGATGTCACATGTCTTCGAATTTTTGGGTCTATGACATGCTGGCTTCCTCACGATGTTTTTATTCACCGTTTTTAGAGCAGTGGTGATGAAATAATTTACACAAAGTAAAGCGCCTCGCCTGCGGGTTCGAATTCGAAACCACGACCGACTACGATACGACTCGTAAGTCTGGGCCGTCACCACTGGGCCACCACAGGTTCATAAGGTCATGTAATTTCAATTAATTCATCTCCTCACATTGCAGCATTGCTAGCTGGTCTTGTTTTATATTATAGTCTGATACCATTGTTTTATTTAATTACAACACCACACATTGACTAAGAATTGATTGCCATATAAAAATAATAGATCGTCGTGGTCATGAATCTTGGTGGCTAGTTATAACAATGTTAACAATGGACGTCGTAGGTAAGTGCCAATTGTTCTGACGGACATATTTTTTTTCAATATTGTGTCCATACCTACGTTACATAGGAATGCTTGGCAGGTGAGTGATAGATAAGTTGTTAAACGTGGATGCCTTTCGTTTTGACATTTCAACAACATTCATTGCGACATTAACGATATCGTGCAGACAAATTTTTCAAACATATGAAGCAATGGACTAGCAATTTCCTTCAAAATCCTTCGGATTGTGATTGAAAGTGTATTACGCAGCTGTGGTGCAGGTTGCCAAAGGTTTAAATCTGATGGAGTCTTACACACGGCTACATATCAAGCTTTATATTTCCAGTATAAGCTGATCTCGAATTGTTGTAGAATTTCCGTGCAAAGAGAGGTCAGCTTATACTGGAAATGTATAGCTTTATATGTGGCCGTGTGTACCTACATGTCAATTAATAAATGGAACTAAATAGCAAAAGATTTGACCTACTAATGTTTATTGTACAACATTGTCTCAAAAACAGAAGTCCTGAGTCCCAGCAGTGGGAGAATTATCGTCTCCAAAGCACAAGTTTATGTTCAATTAAAAACATCTTCAGCCTCTGTCACGTCAAAAGTAAATTCGGACTTCCTCAATGGTATTAGGTAATGTAATAAAAAAATGTATTTAAAAAAACTAGTTAAATTAGGTTATTTACAGAATTTAGCATACGTGTCAGTAATTCCGAATACTTCTGTGTGTAATGCTCTAAATATTTACACTAACTATGCCATTTACAGCACCCTAATTACGTAACACACTATCTATCACAATCTGAATCATTTTGGAGTCTGTTGCTAATCTATTGCTTCATATGGTCGAAAAATTTGTCTGCTCAACAACGTAAATAACGCAATGAATATTGTTGAACAGTCAAAATGTAAGCCATTCCTACTGTTAGTGTGTTACGCAATTACCCCGCTGGAGTTACTAATAGAAAAAAAAATGGTTTTCAAAAGGAAAATGTCAACAGACTGATAAGAGTTAAAATGCGGTTCTAAGGAAAGTGGTTTCAAAGTGAACCAACCTCTACATCAGAAGTAATTTGAATCCTTATCTCCCTGCAATAAAGCAGAAAATTGCACAAAACAAATGCGACCTTCCTCAGGGGATAAACATTTTTTAATTGTCTTTTAAATTGATTGTTTGCAATTACTGTGTTGCAAGAGTTCGCTAAACTTAGGAACAATAGAAAATATAGTTAGTAACAAAGTCTTCCATTTTGTCACGATACGTTCGTTATCTTAAAAAAAAATAACATGAAGGAAATTCCGTCTTGTTACTTAGCAACATGAAAATTGAGGAAAGTAATAAAATTTAAAACATAAAATACATACTTGCTTACTTTTTCAGATTGTATTCACAGATCCATCAAAGAAGGTAGGTATTTATATATTTTTTTACTATGATTTAAATGCAAATGTCATGGTCATGTTGAGAGGATGAATGAAGGGCGACTAAAAACAGGTATTTACAAGGCAGATGTGAGTGGAAACGCCAGAAGGAGACGCCCAATGAAGACATATAGTGACCTTATTGGTGATGTTCTTCAGAAAGGTCAGGTGCGTAGTACTCGCAACCGGCGTGCGCGTATGAACAGATGTATGAACGTAAACGAGGCAAAAGGAGTATGTAAGGATCGTAGCAGGTGGCGTTTTGTAGTTTCTGCCTACCCCCATGGGAAGAAGGCGTGTGTTTATGTATGTATGAATTTGAACAGGCATCAGTTACACCGTTCAGTTAATTACATTTTAGGTTAGTGCTGGTTTTCTGGTTTTAAGGTGTATTAAAGATAAGGAATATATGAAATTTAAAAAGTCACACTGGCACAGCCTGCTGGCTGAAAAGTAGACCCAGAAACCTTAAGGCTCCTACAAACAGGTGCGACACGCGACGCAAATTGCACGCGATACAAAGACACCGCTCGTCGCGCGACAGGCGGTGCCTTTGTGCCGCGTCCCGTGTCGCGTTTTTGAAGGAGCCTATAAAGGCGACGCGCTTACCGTCGCGAATCACAATTTGATTAACATTCAACCTGATACTGGCCTGCAAATTGCAAATCACGTAAGAAATTAAAATTTCGCAGGCTACGTGAAAAATGTGTTGAAACGAGCCAGGAACTAGCCTAACTAGTTACTACAGAGCTATTCATTTTGATACAGTAGGTATGTTCTAAATATAATTCGTGATAATAAAGCCAATGACATTTTGATTGTAAAAATACAACGATCATTGACGACACGTGTTGTTTTTTACATATTTACATAAGTATGTAGTTGTAAAACTTCAGCAATCCTTGAAGGCTCGTACAAACCTACAAACAGGCGCGACACGCGTTGCGAAACAAAGGCAACGCCTGTCACGCGTCGAGCGGTGCCTTTGTGTCAGGTGCGATTTGCGTCGCGTGTCGCGCCTGTTTGTAGGAGCCTTTACTAACTCTAGCTTAGGTACACAATGTTTTGTACTTAGTGCAATTTAAGGCTCGTACACACTGGCGCGACGCGACCCCCGACACAAAGGCACCGCGTGTCGCCTGACGAGCGGCGCCTTTGAGTAGCGCTGTCGCGTCGCGCCTGTCTGTGGGAGCCTTTATACTACTTGCCTATATAGGTAAGTAACTAGTAATTTAATTATATACATAAACTCATAAAGATATACCTTCCCATGAGGGTCGGCAGAAACTACAGAACGCCACCTGCTGCAGGCGTAGCATGACGCTTTCTATTTCTTGGAAGACAAGACAGCTATTTCTATACAAAGTGACATTTCGTTTCACCATTTTGACATCGCACCGTAAAAATCCTTCTAAAATCTGTCATTTTGTCTTTCGTTTCTACCGATCGTTGTCTAGGTCCTTTTTTATGTAGACTATTTCAGAAGAAAGTTTTCTATCCCAAACGTCAAAATCACACTGACAACTGACAGTTGTCTAAGGTAGTGAAGATAATTTGATTTTGTAGTCGCCGTGCTAAAGACAGTAGAAAACTTTTTACTCGACGGATTAATATCTTACATTACCAGAACTGTGTACCTTATGCCAGTGCCCCACAGTAGAACACTTGACCCTTTCTGTTATGGTGTTTAGAAGGTCGTTGGTGCTGCCCCGCACACGACGCATCAGGGAGGCCACTCTCTTGCGCACTATTGCTCTAAAGCAGTAGGTATTGACCTCCCCAAACATCCCCGATGCACTACAGTACCGCGGCAACCCCATCAGCATCCTAAACCCATTATTGTAGAAGATCCGCATATAATATAAAACAATAACATCTTATTAGTATGAGAACCTATTACGTAGGTTCATTTTACATGAACCCGGACTTGTGTTCATCAGAAAAAATATGTAATTTTACTAACTTGATTTAATTAGTTAAAAGCAAAAAAGAATACCAAAGGTACTAAGTGCCTAACATTATTATCTTCAACAAAGATCACATTATTTAATTTTAGACAGCTGTTTTTATTAAATTATTATGATTTATTTTAAACAGGCTATTGTCTGTAAAACTTATGGCTTACGTTGTTAAAGTAAGTCCGTAAGTCAAAGTCTACGAAGCGATTAGTTACCCAATTACGTTCATACGTCAATTATTGTTGAATATGGGCATAGAATATGAGGTATAACCACTTCAATTATCAAAAGAGCATAATTAGCTGATAATGTTCCCACTGCTGGGACACACGCCTCCTCTCTGTGAGAGGGAGTTGGCCGTACCATCCACCACGTGCGCTCAGTGCGGGTTGGTGGATGTCACGTACATGTCTTCGAATTTTTGGTTCTAGGACATACCAGTTTCCTCACGATGTTTTCCTACACCATTCAAGCGTATCAAAAGAGGTTTGGCCTTAATACCACCCTTACGAGATATAGGTATTCGCTAGGAGGTTTTTTCCCCCGCACAGGCCGATTTTTTGTCACTTCTAAAAATATGTTAATTTTGTTAGTATTTAGTGTTCCTTTTTTTACTGTTTGTATCTTCTGTGCGTGTCCCATGTAAGATATTTTCGGTCGGTGGCAAAAACGAAAATACAAAACCAAAGCCACCGACTCCCGAAATAAAACTTATTTATCCCTTTGTAGGGTTCTGTTTGGAAGCCAGTTGTTTTTTTTTTGTATTTTTTTTTCTCTCTTTTTCGTTGTGGTATCTACTCCACACAAATTCGTATACCACTACTTGCAATGTAAATAACAATGAAAGGAAGTTATTATAACATCATCAATATACACAAAGTGGAAAAAATTACGTATTACCTATTGAAGCTAACTGATAAACTTTTTAACCAAATTTAATAAAATTTGTATGGGACTACCCCTATCAATTAAAAAAAGAATTTTCGAAATCGATCTTCAATTGCCGGAGATATCGCGTAACAAACATACAAAAAAAAAAAAACATTCGGATGAATTGAGAACCTCTTTATTTTTGAAGTCGGTTAAAAGACACGCGGCGTACACCCCAAATAAATTAGGATTACTAAAACTCAAATTGAGTTTTAGTTTCTGTCAGAATGGTAATTCAAAAATAACTTAAAGATATCAAGGTTGATTATCAATTCATAAACAAGTTTAAACTATTTTTTATGCATTTTATATTTTTATAATTAACTTGTGACAACAATTATGACAGCACATATTATGTATTATGTAATTTTATTATAATTTATTACGAATGCGAGACATATTAATAAATAACACTCGAAGTGATCGTGCTCCAGTTATGGAATAGATACAAGGTTTTTACCGACACTGTAGTAAATCTGTTAACATATAAAATATAAAAGTAGCAAGCGACGCTTCTTATTTTGTGTGATAGTGCGTTAGGCTCCTTGCAAACACGCGCGACACGCGATGCGAATCGCACGCGACACAAAGGCACCGCTCGTCGCGCGACAGGCGGTCCCTTTGTGTCGCGTCGCGTGTCGCGCCTGTATGAAGGAGCCTTTATTTTCAAAACATAACTGTTGGTGTAGTGATATTTTAATTTCTAGGTTCTAAAAGCATAAGAGACGCCTATTGAATGCATCCACCCTTAATTTATTATAAAAAATATATTAAAATGCAAATAATTGGCAAATTCACAAGTGGCCAAGTTTCCGTGCCGGTGAGTGTATTAACAAATAACTCTCAAAGTGATCGTGCTCCAGTTATTGAATAGATACAAGGTTTTTACCGACACCGTTGAAAATGTATCTCTTAACATATCTATATATATAAAAATAAAAACTTTTTTACAAAAAAACAACCGATTTCCAAAAAAAAACACAAAAAAACGTGAAAAATTACTTTAACTTCGGAAATCGGTGTCTTTGGTTGTGTATTTTCGGTTTTGCGCACCGACTTCCGAAATTAAAGTTATTTTTCACGTTTTTTTGTGTTTTGATAACTCAAAAACTACTGGTCAGTACTTGATCAAATTTAAATGGGACCACATGTGAAGCACCGGCTTTCAAATTAAAAAAGAATCATCCAAATTGGTTCACACAGAAAAAAGTTCTGAGCTAACAAACATTAAAAAAAAAAATACAGTCGAATTGAGAACCTCCTCCTTTTTTTGAAGTCGGTTAAAAACGAATCCCTATTTCGCTTGGTCACGCCATAACTTGAGAACGACTTTACCGATTTCCTCCATCTTCTTTTTATAGTTTTCTAATACTTTGCGGAAGGTTCTTACGGGATTTTTTTTAAAGAAAGTAGCGAGATTTATGCGGGTGAAACCGCTGGGCGCAGCTAGTAAAATATAAAAAAGTAGCAAGTGGCGCTTGTTAAACAACCGCTCTAGTTCTATCTACCTAAAAGGTTAAGCTGCGGTTGCCACGGTGGGTCCTTTGATGGGTGACCGTGACGTACAACCATCGAGATCACTCCGTGCCTCAGTACTAAAATAAGTGGCTTGTAGTCAATCGATCCTGACTGTGGTGGTCATTCTTCCTACAGCAAGGGGTAGGTAATATGAAAGTTGAAGGTCTGATATTCTACATAATATTAGTCAATATTTCCATGACTGATAGCAATGATGGCCCAGTGGTATTGGCCCCGACTTACGAGTTGTAAATTATTTCATTACTACTTACTGCTCTCAAAACGGTAAAGGAAAAACCTCGTGATGAAACCGGTATGTCCTAGAACCGAATATTCAAAGACATTTATTTCACGTTCACCAACCCACACTGGGCCTGCGTGGTGGATTAAGAAAGAAAGAAAGAAAAGAAAAGAAAGAACAATATTTTATTTGGGACAAGCACAGGAAATACAAAGAGTAAAAATAAAAAAGGAGCATTTAAAACTAACAAAAAAAAACTATAAAAAAAAGCAACAATAAACAAGTTAAAAAACCTATGCGAGGCCAAAAAGGCTCCTATCCTCCAAAGGCTCCTATTACGGCCCACTCCCTCTCAGCGAGAGGAGGTCTGTGTCCCAGCAGTGGGAACGTTATAGGCTGATTATACTATGCTATGTAACTAGCTAATGAATGCATCGCGTGCAGCTATTATCAAATCGTAGTCAAATTATTAGCGATCGTAGTATCGTAGTATTCGTACATCGTTAGTTAATTCAATGCGCATGCGTCGCTTCAAGGTCTTGGCGTTTAAGGTCGAGAACGAAAGGTTTTCCTCTTTGATCACGTTTTTTTTCTTTAAGCAATTATTGTAAGATTGTAGTTCATGCCAGTAGGCAGTTGGAGGGGGGGGGTCTTGTGTAGTCGACCTCGTAATTGCAGTACCACCCTAAGGTTGAGTGCCACTGTAAGATAGTTTTAACCTTAGTGAAGATTCATTTTACTGGGAATTGTTGTCAAAAGTGGGTAAGTAAAGCAATGAAGAGGTCGACTATACAATATACAATTGATTAATAGGCGGATTTTCACAAACGTGTCTCATCAATAGATGCATATCTAATGACGATACACACGTCTGTGCGGTTTTGCCAATTCATTTTATTAAAGCGGCTCGGACTTTACCTCTTTTTTTCGTTAACATTTGACATTATATAATTGGTATATTTTAACATTTAATTCATAAATAATAATAAGAAAAAAAATGTAATTGACATTGTATTAAAAATTACTTAGTTTAATTTCAAACTAATTTGTAATTATTAATGGGGATATTAATTGTACTTTAATTTTAATATTAATATTTCTATACGGCTACGGTAGTTTAATTGAAACTTTTTATTAATATTAAGATTTTAATATACCATGTACTGAGAAATTAATTATATCTTATCTTAAAGTTCACTTTCTAGTGGCGAAATGTATTATATCTACCATTAGATACACTACTGCCTAGCTTTTCGCGGAAAACAAGCGTGATGTTATGTGCTTTTAGTATGAGCCTCTTGAAGCTCAACTGGCCCACATTGCTAATTGCTAAGTTGCCTTTGCAATATAGAGAAATTGTTATTTGTATATTTATTGGTAACAAGATTCCAACTACAACATGTTGCATAACGTGAAGTGACAGGTTACTAGATCACCGCCTAACATGGACACAGTTATAAAAATATGTTGTGTTTTATCGACCGTAACTAATTATCAATAGTTTAGAGCAAGAATATTAGCCATTCTGCTTCATTGTAGTTTTTTATAGTATCTTAAGAGGCTTACAACAGCTAAAGCGCGGTCACTGTCGGATTGCATAGAAAAGAAAGAGAAGCGCGATGACACAACGCTGGTAATTTATTGCAAAATATGAGGTCAAAAAATCTATTGATTGGATTAAAAATATAAAACACTATTACGTTAGTATGTTGCTTGTAGAATAATCTGACAAAAAATCAGAATGATTTAATGCATAGCAGTATGGTTTTTAATCGTTAAAAGAAATTTTTAGAGGTATCTTCGTGATTTTTTTTCTATCGTATCAAATTAGTTGTATTATGTTTTCAACACACTATCTAATTAGCAAATATCCTGAAGAATAACATATATTGTTTAGTGCAGTGGATCATATGCTTTTAGGCATTATAAAACTTACGTTTAGGTCCTGTTGTCCCCTTAAGGGGACTTAGATTTTTTGTAAATAGATAATTGCTTCGTATTTTGCAATAAATTACCAGCGTGGTGTCATCGCGCTTATCTTTCATTTGTATGCAGTCCGACAGTGACCGCCCTTTAGTTGTTGTAAGCCTCTTAAGAGAGCGCACAACGGTCCACTAAAAAAATATTATCTCGTGACTGAGAAGGAATTATGAATAACGGCTTGTAAGGACCCTAGGTAATTGTGTCTAGAATTTTCTAATACTTTTTATAAACTTTCATATTGAGACATGAACATGAATCAACAAAATTCGATCTAAAGAAAAGCGGCCACAATCCTCTAGATCGTATTTTGTTGCTTCGTGTCTCAATATGAAAGTTTATATAAGGTATTAGAAAATTCTAGACACATTTACTGAGGGTCCTTACAAGCCGTTATTCATAATTCCTTTTCAGTCACGAGATAATATTTTTTTTAAACGAGTGGCGCTAGTGGTCCGCTGTGCGTCCTCTTAATAAGAGTTTTGTTAAATTAGTTACCAAAATTCTGCTTCATTGCAGTTCGCTACAGTTTCTTAATAAAAGTATCGTTAAAATAATTACCAACATTCTGATTCTCTGCAGTTTACTACATTTTCTTAACAAGTCTCCTGTATTGTCGTTAAATTAGGCAACAAAAAAACATTTTTTTAGTAAAACAAATCTAAGTGTTCATACACCCAAACGGCACGCATCAACGGCCGAGGCAACTGCAGTCGTCGACACGCTTCGACAACGTGCTGCTCGTGTGTTTGCGTACGGTGCTTAAACGTTGTCGACGTCTGCAGTTGCCTCTGCAGTGTTGACGTGAGCTGCTCGTGTCTAAGAAAACTAATCTAAAAATTCATAGTCCGGTTTCTCATCAAATACCGATACCTGACTTATAATCTGCCTCTTTAGAAAAGTGCAGCTGATCAAACAATATATTATGAATTCAGCATGTTCCTTTTATACATCTTTTCGATGTGGAAATATCCAAATTAGCATAAAAACTTCGCAGAGTTATCGACATCGGCACTGATTGCCATAAATAATAGAGTACGTATAATTCATAAAATAAATGTTGAGAAAAGCGTTGCTTCTTTTGGAAGTTTTGTATCAAATAATAAGAAGAGTCTTAAATATTTTGAGTTCTTGCCTATTTTCATTTCGTCTTAGCATAATTAGCCTATAATGCTTCCACTGTTGGGACACAGGCCTCCTCTCTTCGAGAGGTAATCCACCACGCGGGCCCAGTGCGGATTGATAGATGTCACATGTCTTCGAATTTTTGGTTCTAGGACATACTTTCCTCACGATGATTTCCTTCACCGTTTTGAGAGCAGTGGTGATGAAATTATTTACAGTAAAGCGCCTGCCTGGGTTCGAACCCACGACCTGTGAACTCGTAGTTCTGGGTATTAACCACTGGGCCACCTTAACTTGCTTTCGGTTACCAACCTACGAACTTTTCAAGGCAAACAACACCTTTTGTACAACGCTTGTAGTGGTTAAAACCACAAATGTATATCAGCGGGGTAATTGCGCAACACACTAACAGTAGGAATGGCTTTCATTTTGACGGATCAACAACATTCATTGCGTTATTTACGTTGTCGAACTGACAAATTTTTCGAACATAATATGAAGCAATAGATTAGCAGTAGGCTTCTAAATGTTTCAGATTTTGATAGTGTGTTATGCAATTAGGGTGCAGGTAGGTAATCGGTTGGAAAGAGATCAAATTGGAGACTGGCTAAGTACGATCGTTTGTTGAGGAATTTACAGTTAAGCTTCATTTTAACACTCCATATCTAGATTATATCCACCCTTTTTTTTGTCGAACAGGCTGGTGGCACTACTAATCTGAACAGCAGTGATCAGATGTTGAATACTCACGCAGACTTTAGTACACGAGGAAGCTTTCAACAGAGCGGTTAAATATTAATAAAACCTCTCGTCAACGACTTTATAGCCATTACTAGGTATAACAATTTTATTGCCCTGACTTGCTCAAATGACCTTTCACAACAACCCATTTGAAACACGAAATGGGGACAAATACCAGATTCTTAAGACAAGCATAGTCCGATATTCATGAGAATCTTAAAAGTCCTGACCTTGCTCAAAAACCCTTAACACAAACTCACGTTAAATAAATAAGTTTAAATATGCTGTTAACGGTATCAACATAACAACTTTCTAGCACTCAGTAAGGCCGGCTACAAACGAGTATAACCTGTAGATTTTAGCGCTAACGAACGGACACAAGTATGTTGTCGGCTCGTTTGCTAATTTCCTTTGAAGGAAATCTTGTTTCTCTTAATATAATATTCGCGAAGTTTCTCTGTTGATTGGGCATGTTATTTTTATCTGGATGATGCTTTATTGGTTCTGTTTTGGTACTTAAATTTATTTGGACTGGTTTGTAGTCTCCCTTATGGGAGATGTTTTTAATGCGAATGGGCTGTTAAAATTTATTTTTGTGGGTCATCATTATTTTCTGAGCCTTTTTTCAACTGTATTTGGTCGATTTACAGTTACATTTGCGACTAATTAGCAGTATTTTACACAAATGGACTATCATCAGAATTCGTGATCCCATTACAAGAAAACTGCTTCTGACTCAAGCGAACAAAAAAACATATATGTTTATATAAACATTTAGGACTAGGTATTGTGTAATTATTTTATTTCTAGTTTAGTTATTTTTATCTTTTCGTATACCGCACCTGTTGCCATTATCTCGACAACGCCGGTTGTCGCTGAAAACCAGCGCTGGGGCTCTGTCTCGCGTAGGGTCGTAGCATTT
Source organism: Dryobotodes eremita (assembly GCA_917490735.1). Lineage (NCBI taxonomy): Eukaryota > Metazoa > Arthropoda > Insecta > Lepidoptera > Noctuidae > Dryobotodes > Dryobotodes eremita. The sequence goes on along the minus strand of OU823254.1, from coordinate 2,042,966 downwards.
TGCTGAGCGATGGCCGTTTTGCATGGATGTGACGCATATTTTCCCCCAACTCGTTCTTTTTACCCGACTACAAGGAAATAATTATGTTTTTCGCGCGTATCTTGTATGTATGTAATATCCTTTTTTGTGTTTTTTTCTATACGTCATGTTTACCGCAAATAAACGTATTTTCTTTCTTCTTGTTTTTTTTCTTTACCCGTGCCAAAACCATACAGTGCTGATATGACTATGCTAACTAGGAAATGTAACGCTGGCTCGCCCATCCAAGGGCCAATCGGGCGCATACAGCCGAAACCTGAAGGTAAATCGACCAGGCGGCTATTATTTAGCCCAGGGCCATTCAAAATGTATAATTATTAAGGTATTTACTTCATAAATATTTAGACCGGTTAGACTGGTAACTCAAATTGTTTTTATTGTTATTTTTTGCGTACAATGCCATCGAGTATTGCAGAGATACGTCCCACGCAAGTCATTCAAACAAATGTTACAAAAAGTTTTGCATATTATTAGGTACATTGAAAAAGTGAACAAGTGCGAATCGGACTCGCACACCAAGTGTTCGTACCACAAGGCAAAAAACGCCGAAAAAAAAACGTTTATTGTAGGTATGGAGACCCGCTTGGATTTTTAACTTTATTTTATTTTTATTATTTGTTGTTCTAGCGGCAATAGAAATACACACTGTGAAAATTTCAACTTTCTACTTACTATAGTTCATGAGATATAACCCAATGACAGAAAGACGGACGGACGGACGGACAGCGGAGGCTTAGTAATAGGGTCCCGTTAGCACCGTTTGGGTACGGAACCCTAAAGATGATGATAATTAATAAGTAATACTGATAGGATCATTGGCGCATATAGGGAGGTGCGCCATGCCCCCCCAAAATACCCAGGAATTCCATACTTTCGACTCAACTTTTCGATTCGATTCAGCCGAAAGGTCATTCTCCACTCTACGCCACTTAAAAAAACATGGCTACGGACGCGGACAGGGGTGGAGCGGCTTTGCGGACGTGCACTCTACACATCCGCAGGGATGTCCCCGGTGATGTCGATAAAATTATAGATAGGTTTGCCAAAAGCGCTACAAGGCGCGTTAACTGTATTTTGCAAAAAAATCAAGCTAATAAAAGCTTATTTTATTGTTTACTTTTTTAGCCCTAGCTCCGGACCTTGTCAGAAGGCCCCCCCCCAAAATTAAGTCCTGGGTCCGCCCCTGGATAGGATTGTATACAGTAACGGAAATATTCTATTGTATTGTATCGGCGGCATGGGAGTAGCCTCCGAGGGGACTTCTTCTTTTGTAGTTGACAGTAATGTAAATATATAATTATGTTAGATGAGTTGAGCCCAGTAGGTGGCCACGTCAATCGCGGCATCAGTGACGTCTTTTAGATCCTCAGAAGTGCAGGTGTATGGAAATTTTGGACACTCCAAAATGTCGGACATGGTTTGGTCGGGAGCACCGCATTCACATTGGGTGTCGGTAGGGTCTATAATCCCCCATTTCGCTGTTGTGCTTGCAGCGGCCTACTTGGGTCCACAGTCGATTGATTTCCTTATAGGCCTCTGCAGGTCACGGCCGGATGACAGATGCTCCTGGGGCTGAAACAAGTTCGAGTGGGTGCTGTTTTTGCGTTAAAGATCTCTTATCTTATCTTAGCAAGAGAACTTTTGTAACTAAAGAGTATCACAAGTCTTGGATGCTTAGAAGACTGTTTCTTTGCAGTGACACTTGGGGCCCGGGGTCCAACACTGAAGAGACAGCTGGTACTGAGAAAATAGCGGAGTCTTGCAGCAGACAGGTGTATTAACACAGCCTCCACGAGTATATGTAGGATTCGGTGCACCTGGGTGCATCATAATATATCAGTAGCGAAGGGTAAATTTTTGTAACAGGTAAGCTGGAGTACATATCATGAATGTAATTATATTATTTGTCTATAGAATACTGACTGTGCCATTTTTAAAGGGAAGCCGGTAGGAATAGAGTTGTATGGTACCTTGGCTACTGTAGTATATATAGGATTCGGTGCACCTGAGTGCATCATAGTATCGGTAGTATTCGGTGCACCTGCCTGGGTGCATCACAGTATATGTAGGATTCTGTGCACCTGGGTGCACCGTAGTATATGTAGAATTCGATGCACCTGGGTGCATCATAGTATATGTAGGATTCGATGCACCTGGGTGCATCATAGATGTAGGATTGGGTGCACCTGGGTGCACCATAGTATATGCAGGATTCGATGCACCTGGGTGCATCATAGATGTAGCATTCGGTGCACCTGGGTGCAACATAGGAAGCCAGCCCCGGTACCACCTTGCTGACCAGATTTCTACCACAGCATGAGTTATTTTTACGAACATTCAGAGAAATTTTGTGTTTACCAAATTAGCACACTACGTATTAAAGCCATTCTATACAACTGTCAAAGAATGTCAGTTGTGATTTTAATATACGGATAATTTAATTTAGTGGTCAATTTGGTCAACTATTTAATTTGCATGACTTATTTCGTGCCGATCCTAGAGCAGAGATGTTAGTGGAATATATGATAGGTACTCATTCAATAGTTGTCAATATTGTAAAATAAGTCCACGTGTGTCACTGAAACAATGGACCCCAGAGCTATTGAGTTGTGTGAACTGAAGAAACAGTTAGATGAACTAAATACGATTAGTTTTACGTGTGTAGAAATGTATATATAGCGATTGTATAGTAAGATTAGCTGTGCCCGCGACCTCACTCACGCGACTGTATCGTTAAGTCAAAGTATACTCATAAGGAAATTAAAATTATCCTTTACAACATCAGTTTATTTTAGTTAATATAATTAAAACTAGCATATATATATTTGGTTGTATAGTAAGATTACACGAGTTGATACTTCAAGTGTGATTGTTGAAAAGAAGGCTCATTCCCATCCAATATCAAGAGCTAATACCATTTGGTATTAGTTTATTTCCGAATTTATTTTCTATTCCCAACGAGTACCACATTTTAAAACCAATACCAAAACAAGTTTGAAGAAATCAGATACAGTCAGGTTCAGTAAAATTAAAATGCTTTAAGTGATTTTAAGTAATGTTTAACCTACCTACCTACCAAATTAACTTCCAGCGATCGATCTCTGGTTGACTGTAATACTAACAGCTAAGCTGTGTTAAAATGAATTACCGAACTAAGTTTCCGAAAACATAATAAATGTTCCCGAAAATCCTAACCCTAGACGGTCGACGTCAGTGGCATCCCGAGGTTCGGTTGGTTAGGTTCCTTTAAACCCTTTAGACAGAAATAGGAGCCCCGCAAAGCGGGGCTCCGTCGACCAGCTTATTAACCCTAACCCTATATTTAGATTACCCTAGATTTCGGTAAAACGCAATTTAAATAAAACTTTGTGTAGCTGAGTGTACAAAAAGTCACGCTTTGGTATTCGTTAGTAATAGATTTTTTATTTAAAAAAATGTGGTACTCGTTGAGAATAGAAAATAAATTCGGAAATAAACTAATACCAAATGGTATTAGCTCTTGGTATTGGATGGGAATAGATCGAAAAGAAAGCCGTTGAAGAAAGAATAGAATAGAGGCAATGTAAAGTATCTTTGGAAGATGAATCGATTAAAGAGTGTGTTAGATTAAATAGAAAAGGTTTTAATGGGGGCTATCGTTTTTGTGCTCACTAGTTGGCGCCACTGTCGAGTAAGGGCCTGTTGCAGTACTTTGATTTGATGTTTTGGATATGTTTAAGTACCCTTATATTCATAGTATATTTATTTTATTACATTTTAAAACTTCAACTGAATATTTAGATTATAATGTTCCTAAAATTGGCAAGCACGAAGCAGACAAATCTTATTCTTCCTTCAAGTGCTACCAAATTAGATCCTAACTTTTTACTTAAAATTTTAAGCCATAATTAATCAAGAATGGAACAACCATTACAGCTATTATGAATCATTCGTTAATATCCGTGATAAGAAATCCCGCAAACAGTGATCGTTCAGTACATATTTTGACATCTAGAGACGTTACTGTACACTAGCGCCTCTAGCGGCGAACTCAAGCGCGATAGCCCTCATTGATTGCAATAAACAGCCAGTGACCGTTGTCATCTCAGTTTTAGTATTGCGACGTTTCGCGGTACACAAATGTATTATGCAAATAGCAAATAATATAATATAATAATAATGGAATACGGAAGTGACTCTATTAGATTTGCTTTAGCTGACCTTATAAACAGCTGATGATACACTTCGTTTTGATATTAAAATGAGCGTGGAAATATAGTCGTTACGCCTCTTTAAAATGATTCATAAACTCCATGTAATAATATACGTAATACAGAACTCAAGAAATTATAACAAGTAAAGTATCAGGAGGGAATCGGCTGGATATGAACAGCACATACCAGGGCGGCACACGGTGGGCTGAAAATCGGCTTTCATAGACTTAGGGATTTCAATTTGCAAGTGCCGTTTTTTTTGCCGAATATCGCTTCTATTAGTTATTACTATATGCAAAAATGACACCCGAGTTAATTCTGCATAAAAACGAAGGAATTATAATTTTTTTACGAAAACTTTGTATGAAGCTAGTATGAAAAATCTAATTAACTCTTAAACGGCGAGGAAAACCGTAATATCCTTACAGGTGGTTATAGTACTAATTATTTATGTTTTTTTTTGACGTACTGCACTTAGTAGATATCGCAGCTGTCTTTTTTTTTTAAATCATCAAAATGTTTCTACGGTACTAGGGTACCATCTATCTCCAGCAATATTCCCCTTAAAATTTAATGTAATTGCTATCTTCGTAGGACTTTAATCCATAAATACTTTGTCGTAGATTTTGCACCAGGAAAGTCAACACGGGTACTGTTTTCATACAACAATTTAGGCAATGCTTATCGATTCAAAATGTTGTTCTAGCCGTGAATTGTACTCGATCTAGTTTTATAAGCAATCGGAGAAAATCACATCGGGCGGAAACGAATGTTTAATTTTTGTTTATTTTTTCTAGCTCCCAAAACAAGAACTCTAGCAACAGAACCCGTTATGTTTCAACCAAGTTCTGAAAACTGAAAAAGATTTTTTTTTGCTTCTGCTCAGTATTTTCCAGCTTTTACGGCTTACTTCAGGTACCTATTACAGAGCGGAGGCTGGAGTCCCAGTAGGAGGAAAATTAAAGGTTGATTATGGAAGATAACTTTTTTTTTAACGGGATGGAAATCCTCGTGGATATCCTCTGCTCTGGGGCGGATGGAGGGGTCTGTCAGACTTTTAGTGACTAAAACCACCCCGTGTTTCCTCGCACACTAGCACCGGGGGCTACGGGGGCACAAAACTTGGCTACAATAACGACACAGTGGGTCTCCAAACAGCAGCAAACGGCAACGTCGCAGGCCCAGGAGATGGCGGGACGAACTCGACTCTTTTCTTAAAGATTGGTCACAGACAGCAGTAGATAGGGATACCTAAATAGAAAGAGGGAAGAGAAACCTTTGCCCTGCAGTGCGGAAGTAGTGCAGCGGTGCAGTGGTGAAGTGGTGCAGTGGTGTAGTGGTGCAGTGGTGAAGTGGTGCAGTGGTGCAATGGGACACAAATGACCAAACGGCTGATAATAATATGTAAGATGTTAGTTTAATAGACATCACTAAAGTCAAAGCAAAGGCAGAAAAGAAAACAATTGACATAGGTTATCGAAAGTCACGTTCCGGGAAATGTAAATTCTATACTTTTATGACATTTTTATTATTGTATGTTAGAAATCTGACCGAAGTTATACGATTCAATGGGTTGGCTATGGCCCTATAGGTACTAAAATATACAATCAATATATATTTTCTATGATGATTTCGATCTTTTTTATAATTAGATTATAACATACTCGTAACATCACGACTTGTTTCCCCCAAGGGTTGGGCAGAGGTGTACCTATAGTACATCCGCATTTCGCCAGTTATGTTTTAGTTCCATGTAATAGGGGGCGAGCCTATTGCTGCTAACCGGGCACAAACCCGGACTCCGGGCTGGTGCTGAGAAATTCCAGATAGAAAAACCCAATAACAATTCGCCTGACCTGGGAATCGAACCCAGGACCTTATGCTCAGCAGTAGCGCTTGCAAACACTAGGCCAACAAGGCAGTCCAACAACAATTACATCAATTAATAGTTCACTAATTATAATAGCTTGAGGTATTCATCTGTGGATAAATGAATGTTCGTGCGTTAGCTAATAACTAGACGCACGATGTCTCAAGTTTCGCTTCTAAAACCAATATCAATAAAGAACAAAAGAACAACGAGATGTTATTAATAGAAGTTCCACCGGTCAGTAAAATACAGGAACCCACTTAAAGGCTCCCACAAATAGGCGCGACGCGACTCTAGTAGAACAATTTCTATGAAAAATTCATGGTAATTATTGTTCTACAAGAGTCGCGTCGCGCCTGCCTTACCGAAACGTTCTTTAAAAAGTTAACGGGTAGTAAGCTACAGGAACCAGCATCTTAATTACGTAACACACTATCAATCACAATCTGAATCATTTTGAAGCCTATTGCTAATCCATTGCTTCATATGTTCGAAAAATTTGTCAGCTCAACAACGTAAATAACGCAATGAATGTTGTTGAACTGTCAAAATGAAAGCCATTCCTACTGTATTACGTAACTACCCCTCTGGTAAAGTGTCTGTTTCTTTTGAATACTATCTGTGAATACAATAAAGTAACACTCATTACGAATGGTCGCTGTATAAATAGATATTCTGGCCAATTATCGTTAACAAGTAATTGCAATTTAATCAAATTGTATGAATTGTTTCTATGTAAAGCCGTGTCGTTAGTAGAAAATAAATCGTTACGTAACATATGAAACTAGTATGTAGGTGAGTGGCTATTTTTGTTGATTCATAAATAATTGGAATGTTCCAATGAGTGGAATTTTAATTAAAAATCCGTCTTAAAGAATTTTAAGTATTTTTTTTATCATAACCAAGAAATAAGCTTTTTCTTTAGTCTAATAATCGCAATAGTTACCTATGCCTATAGTATAAGTTACACATGTTTAATTATATGAGCCTTGAGAGTTAGGGCATACGCATTCTGCGAGCCTTATTGAGTTACAAAAAACTTTTGCAAAATTCTACCTAAGTAAGGTTGAACTAACTTTGAAGACTGTTGATTAAGTACACATATAAATTATGGGCACGAAAACATGCATAAAAAGTGAAGAAACAAATGAGTATTTGGGTAAAAGATAGACGGATAAATACATTGAATTGAATTGATAGATCCAAAATATCCTTCGAACTCTGTAATCACAAGTTTCTCCCTTGAAATGATGCAAAACAGCATCATATTAGTAACGATAAGGATAAACCCGTATGTCAGGCAGGTACAGTCACCGAGGAAAGTCGATCAAAACTACAATTTTTGAATCTTAATAATTGAGCTAGAAATTAAATAAAAATCGGAATATAACTAAAATTAAAAGAATAAGTAGACTACTCTATCTATTAATATACAGTGTATCGAATAATTTTGTGTCAATTTAGATGATGTGTAAAAGTTGCAGTGTTAATGTTGGCGTGTGCTAGCTGACATTGCAAAAAAATTGTTTAATGTTTTGTGATTCTTTGTTTTGTAATGCTAATTACTTTGCATACTATTGTATATAATCAAGTTCTTCTAACTTATCAGACAGCTGTGTTGCTGGGGAGTTGGTTGCGCCATTTCTTCTCAGCTAAAACACTAGGAAGTGATGAAGGGCGGGAGTTGTTATGTGATTTTGAAGTATAAAAGGTGCTGATTCGCGGCATATTTTGAATAATAATATATTTGTTATATATATATATATATGACGGAAAGGTATGTCTCTCTCGTTATCATCAGCCATATTTTAACTACTGTGGGCGTACTATGTGTAGTGCTTATTTATTGCGCAATAGAAAAACCGTTTGCAGTTCATACGAAATTATAATTTACAATCAAACTAATCACAGTAGCAATTCGCACACTGTAGGTACACGACACAACTACACGGAACGCGAGACAGTTTCTAAACGTGTTCACTGCTTAACCGCCAACAACAAACTCTGCCTTAAGGCGCTGACAAGAGACAAATAGGCTTGTTTCCAACAATTTTTTAGCCAAATCTATACAGTTTGTGACGGCGGAAAAAATATAAGTTAATCTTGAACATATTTCTGAGAACCCTGTTGTATTCAAAACACGTTTTTTAATATTTTTCTCGATGCAAAAAAATATTAAACTAACGTCTTAAAATGATCTTCCAACAAAAATATCTGTATTATTTATCAACGTACGTTGATAAAATTAATAACATTATCGTATCATATTTAAATACAGAACTTGGTTGTTTTTTATTTTCGACTACTCAACTTATATTTAAGTAATTAATTCTTACAAGGTTTGTAATAAGTTACGAGCGTCGCGTCATCGCGCTTCTCTTTCTTTTGTATGCAATATGACAGTGATCGCATAGACGCGCGGCTAGACGGACGTATGTCGCTTTGCCCCGCTATCCGTTCATTTCATATTTTTTTGTTTGACAACTTTAAATATAATATGTAACTAATTTTTTTTTTTGTTCCTAAAACTGCAATAAGTTGTAAAAAGATTGGTACGTAAAGACATTCGTATAGGATATAAGTTGTATAAATATAAATGAAAAATGATTTTATATCTGTAAGTAGGTTTGTACAAACACTTTTACACGTCAATCATATTTTTTAAACTAGATGAGGTCGGCGTTTCCTATCTGACTACAACATAGTTCTAAGTTGTGAAAATATTTGCTGTAAAAAATGGGAAATAAGCAAAAATGCAAAAAAGTTTCTATAATTAGTAACAAACAAAAACATCTCATGGAAATAGTAAAGTAAGTACATTTTTTTTTAATATTATAATGTTCACAAAACAGGTACACGAATAGACATGAAATTATAACCAAATAGGTACTATAGGCTATTTTGTACAAGTCATAACGTAAATTCATCTTCACTAGTAATGCTCGGTTGGTCTAGTGGTATCTGCATAGATTTAGACAATCGATTTTCGAGTTCGGAACCAAGTCGCGACCTAGTGAATTTAAATTGTTTTCTTTTTTAAATTTATTTTTAAATAATTAAAATAATTATTAATTTTCTTTTCAGTAAAAAGAGACGTTTGGCGAACAGTTCTGAAGCAGGTGAAACTTCAGAAATTGTTTTTCACCAGTAAGTTTGTAATATTTAAGTTCATAATAATATAAATAATAATTTTATTACTTAGATCATTAAAAAAAATACGATGTTTCCGTCGCCACGTATAGACCGGCCATATAGGTAACTCGGTCCTCGCCCGCGAGGAGGATCAAAGAAGATCCCCTTTACTTTTAGACAGAAAGTCACAAATAAGTCCAGTAACAAACTATCACATTTGCATAGATCTATCTTAGAACTGGACTTATAGAAAAATACTCGTAGCTTTTGTCCATTGTTTCTTGTCCACTCTATATAAATCATCATAATAGGTAAATTTAGTGCTGAAGAAAGGTCTTGCAAGTCTAAATGTTTTTTATTTTTTGCAGATTAGAAAATGTGCCTGTTGCAGTTATATCAGAAAGTGATATTATAGTAAAAAATCGGGTGAGGTGGGTGGGTACTCTGTCGGACGAGTACAGGCTGGAATGCGGAGTCAGACAAGGGGGGTTAAGCTCGCCTCTGCTGTTTAACCTCTATATCAACCGGCTCATCGAGCGACTGAGCGGTACACATGTCGGCTGCCACATTGACGGAACGTGTGTCAACAATATAAGCTATGCAGACGACATGGTGCTTCTCAGTCCCTCGGTGGGTGGGTTGAAGAAGTTGTTATCCACCTGCGAGACCTATGCGGAGGAGCATGGCTTAATATACAACTCGAAGAAGAGTGAGCTTCTTGTATTTAAGGCACCTAAGCAGCAGCCGCGCAGTGTTCCGCCCATAAGTCTCAACGGAGTAGCACTAAAAATTGTTAATAGTTTTAGGGTTTTGGCCACATTGTTACGAGCGACCTAAGAGATGACGTAGATATAGAGAGGGAGCGCAGGGCGTTGTCTGTGAGGAGCAATATGCTTGCCCGTAGGTTCGCTCGTTGTACTACAGACGTCAAAGTAACCCTGTTTAAGGCGTTCTGTCAGTCCTTTTACGCGAGTGGCCTGTGGGTATCATACACGCGCCGAGCATACAACGTCTTGCGTGTTCAATTTAATAATGCTTTTAGGATGCTGTTGGGACTGCCATGGCGTTGTAGCGCCTCGGGAATGTTCGCGGAGGCTCGCACAGATGGTTTCCATGCCATCATGCGAAAGAAAGCGGCCTCCTTACTACAGCGCCTGCATGGTAGTGACAACAGCATTCTAAAAATGATCGCTGCCAGACCGGACTGTCCCTTTCAGGGACACTAGGTGGGGACAGTCATAGGTCTATATAAATGAATTTAGTTCGTGTAAACTAACAATACTAACCTACTTTAAGCACCATTGTTACTAAAACCAAAATACTAACAAAAATATGGACCTTAGTCTGAAATAAAGTTTTATTATTATTATGTCATTTATTTATTTACATCCTTATTAAATACATTTTTAAATATTTTTATAAGAACATTAAAAAAAAAAAACATTTAAAAATATAAAAAATATTGGTCCGCCGGTATCGGGAGCAGGGTCCAAGCTACCGGTGGTTAGGACTCCAGAGACAGGAACCTCCTCACAATGCGAGCCGTATCGAGGAGTACTGCCTTCTGGATCAGGCCCTTGATCCAACCGCCTAACGCGAGCCTCGAGAGATGCTGGTCGAGGCTTTCGGCCATCAGGCCGTTGGCTGATACGACAATCGGCACAACGATAGCCGAGCCCACATTCCACATGTCAACAACCTCGTGTGCTAAGTCGAGATATTTAATTTGTTTCTCTTTCTCAGCTTTCACGAGGTTCTCGTCATGCGGAATGGTAATATCGATAATCATTGTGCGACGCGCTAATCGATCTATCACCACTATATCAGGCTTATTGGCGACAATAGTCCTGTCAGTAATGATAGACCGATCCCAGTACAACGTGATATGGTCATTTTCAAGAATTATTATTATTGTCATTTATTTATTTATATACTTATTAAATACATTTTTAAATATTTTTATAAAAACATTAAAAAAACATTTAAAAATATAAAAAATAGTGGTCCGCCGGTATCGGGAGCAGGGTCCAAGCTACCGGTGGTTAGGACTCCAGAGATAGGAACCTCCTCACAATGCGAGCCGTATCGAGGAGTACTGCCTTCTGAATCAGGCTCTTGATCCAACCGCCTAACGAGAGCCTCGAGAGATGCTGGTCGAGGCTTTCGGCCATCAGGCCATTGGCCGATACGACAATCGGCACAATGATAGCCGAGCTAACATTCCACATGTCAACAACCTCGTGTGCTAAGTCGAGATATTTAATTTGTTTCTCTTTCTCAGCTTTCACGAGGTTCTCGTCATGTGGAATGGCAACATCGACAATCACTGTGCGACGCGCTAAACGATCTATCACCACTATATCAGGCTTATTGGCGACAATAGTCCTGTCAGTAATGATAGATCGATCCCAGTACAACGTGATATGGTCATTTTCGAGAACTGGGTCGGGCACATACTTGTAATACGGTACCTCAGAATCCACTAGTTTATATTTCAAAGCAAGTTGCTGGTGAATAATCCTGGCTACTTGGTTATGCCTGTGCAAATACTCGCCGTTAGCTAGACGAGAACAACCAGAGATAATATGTCTGATGGACTCACCCGGACGATGGCATGCCCGACACACGTCAATCGTCCCGTCCTTCATAATATGTCTCCGGTAGTTATTCGTCAAGATAACTTCGTCCATAGCCAGGATACGGACGCTAAGAAATCTACACCGGGCTCATGAAGAGCCCGATAGAAGCGCCCGTGAAGCTCCTTGTTTTGCCATATCTCCTTGCGGTCATCGGTAGTAAGTACTACAGGTTTGCGCCAGTTCTCTTTAGCCATGGAGAGCGGGGTGAGTCCCTTGTCCACTGTAACCACATCACGGTGCATACCCACTTCGGAATTTAAAAAATATTGCCTGAGACTGCACACTTCGCGGTTGTGGAGGGTCTTCGCATTTAAAAAGCCTCGACCCCCGCACTTCCGCGGTATGTACAGTCTCATTACTGATGATCGTGGGTGATGCATCCGGTTTGCGGTCAGTAATGTACGGACTCTCCTATCCAGGGCGTCGAGTTCGGTCTGAGTCCATTTGAGTATGCCGAAAGAGTACATCAAAACCGGCATGACCCAACCGTTGAAGGCGCGCACCTTGTTTCCGCCTGAAAGAAGACTAATTAATACCTTCCTCAGGCGACCAAAGAAGCGCTCCTTCAACGATTGCTTCATGTCAGCAACGTTGATGCCTAGCGCTTCTGACATACCCAAATACTTATATCTTTCGGATGAGGAGAGAGATCTAAGGTGTATAGAATCCGAAAGTTGAATTCCCTCGGATTCCATAATCTCACCTCGCTTTACATGCATGACTGCACATTTGTCCACACCAAATTCCATACTGATGGTGCTACTAAAAGTTTCAGTTACCTTCAGTAGCTTCATCAGTTGCAATTTGTTGGGGGCAAAGAGTTTCAAGTCATCCATGTAGAGGAGGTGAGATATGACCTGACCACCTCTCCTCAACCGATAGCCTAGTCCTGAATCCTCAAGTAGTGAGCTTAAAGGATTCAGGGCTAAGCAGAACCAAAGTGGACTCAAACTGTCGCCCTGAAATATTCCCCGTTTAATCCATACAGGCTCATCGCTCCCCTGGATCTGTCGACACCCTGGATAGCGAAGAACCGTTCTCCATTGCCCCATACATGACCTAAGGAAGGTGCGTAGAGTTGCATCTATCTTGTACAACTCCAGCACCCTCATGAGCCATGTATGTGGCACCGAGTCATAGGCCTTCTTATAATCTATCCAGCATGTCGACAGATCCTTGCGGGATCGACGAACCTGTTGGCTTATGGCCATATCGATGAGGAGTAGCTCCTTAGTACCGCGGGACCCGTTCCGACATCCATTTTGAGAGGTTGACATAATCGAGTTACTTTCAATGTGCGTATTAATTTTCGCTCTCAAAATGGATGTAAGAAGTTTATAGACCGTCGACAAACACGTGATCGGTCTATAATTCTTGGGATCCGTGGGACTACCTGACTTGTGGAGCAGGTGGGTAACGCCTGTTGTTAGAAACTGCGGAAGCGACCCAGACTCTAAAGATGACTGGAACTGAGATGCCAGGCGGGCGTGTGAACTAATTAGCCATTTCAACCAAAAGTTGTGCAATCCGTCCGGTCCCGGTGATTTCCAATTCGGTAACGGACGGACTGCTCTGGTGACATCTAATGGCGTAATTAAAACTGCTTCCATTTCTGGTACAGTTTCACACGCTCGCCCGACATCCAGTATCCAGCTAGCCTCAGAGTGACAGACGGGCACTGACCAGATGCTGCGCCAGAATGTACTCGTGGCGGCATCATCCGGGCGGCACTCGTCTGTCACATTTTGTTCAGATCGCTCCCAAGTTCTATACACCCATCTCTCATCGCTCTGGAACATGCGATTCTGTGTGTACCGATCAACCCGCCGCTTATACCGCCGAATACGACTCGCCCATGCACAAACTTTCTGCTTCAGGAAGTCGATGCGCTCTGTGACACGGGACATGTATTCTCGAGAGCTGATTCCAGTCCCCGAGAATGCCCGCCTTACAAAGCGCATCACTCGTGGTCGTGTATTGCCCTCCCTGAAGCAGTATAGTTTGCCGATGAGTACCCTGGCCTCATCGATACGACGCTGGATCCTGCACTGCCAGGCTGGTACGGCTGGTTTCGGTTGCGTAGCCACGTCACAGTTTGGAAATTTGACGTTAGCTAAACGACATGCCGCAACAGCCGCGCAATACAGGATCGAATGTGTATCAACGAGATCCTCGCTGCTCTCGAACACATTCTTAAGCTGCGAGTCCAGGGCACACACCAGCGCCCTATTTTTTTTGTGCATAGGCAGGCGTGGTAATCGGGGTCTAAGTTTGGTCGGAGTGGATCTGTACTCACGAAATGCATCCTCCAGTGCGCTCCTCAATCGAGCATTGCACTGGCTACTTACTGAAGCAACCCTATCATCTTCCACTTCTACACTATTATTAGACCGCGGCGGTATTTCATAAATGGTCGATGTTTGTACCGCGGTTTGTGCCGGATTCGAGACGATATGGTTGCTCAGCTCTGAGCGCAGCCTATCAAGTGCGGCATCGTCCAACCTATGACTACGTTGGATGACCCGCACCTGATCCGACAATCGCTGGGCCGAGACGTTGACGGTTGGCTCTAGTTCCTGAAATAGAGACAGCATCCTACCACGATACGCAGTGAGGTTAATTCCTCCCTCTGTAGACCTGTAATATGCGCGCATGACGTTCTCGTTCATAGACTGAGTCCATCTCATGCGCTGCACACAACCACCGGCAGCGGGGACCCGGCTCGGGGCCGGATAGCCCCTAAGTCCCAAACTCCTCGGTGGCCGGCCTCTCCCCTGCCGACGTACAGGTGTTGGCGACGTCGGCGGGGAAAAATACTCGTCGCTCGAGCTCGACGCAACTACCGCGGCCGGTGTCGTCACAGCGCTCCCAGTGGTGCTGGATACCGGCGGCGGCGAGGCGGAGCTGAGCGAAGAGTCCGGAGGTGGTGGGCGTGCTCGTGTTGTTGCTGATCGTGACCTCGTCAACATATTTTAATTTTCAAGCATTCTGTTTTACGGAGGTGGCATGACAGATGTCACCTTTATGATGAAGTCTTTACTTTAAAATTATGGTTTATTTTATTTTTCTTAAATTGTGTGGTGATTACTTGGTTTTCGGTTTGTTGTATGATTTTTCTTATAATATAAAAACTGCGTCTAAAATTAATAAATCTGAAAAATCTTTTTGTGACATGTTGACGATAGTGTTGCCAGTTTTTTAATTATTATTATTATTATTATTATAATTATTATTATTTATTATTATAGTTATCCCTGAAAATGTTACTAGGTAAGTACCCAAAATGAGATGTGTACAATTTGCCCAAGTGATATGAAACATTCTCCTGGTCGTTCTTATACTTATGTTATTGTGAGTCATACTTTTTTCCATCATAGGTTTGAAGAATCAGCAAAGGAATCATGCAAGGTGTTAAGAAATATTATTGATCAAGAATCAAATCTATCTGAGACAGGTTCAATCCACCAATGATCTTCCTGAACTTGAGGTAAATATTAAATTATTATGTACTTGGCCAGGTATTGGCTGTCGAGGATAAAATATAGCAGTTGGTATTGAGTTACTTAAGCATAGGTTAACTTTTAAGTATTTGTTTTTTCAGATTGCTACGAGTCACCTTCCAGAACAAGAAATCCACATCGGACGACGAATTATAAGTCTATTGCATTTTTTTTAAAACCTTCAGAAAATTTCTGGGCACGGACCTTTGGGTTGTAATTTGAGTCATATTAATTAATTTTAAAATTAAAATTGTGTAGAAATACGCGAACATACATAGATACAAACACTAATTTTCGTACGGGGGAAAACCTCCTTATTTTAAAGTCGGTTAATATATATTGATCTAGCTCAAGAGGTCACCAGCATGTGGGATATAGAGTCAACAATTTTTGTACATATTATTATTGCATTACTATTAATTTATATAAGTAAATAAAAAAAAGGAAATAAAGAATATAATTATGTGATAATAACAAAAAAATAGCTTTTATATCGTTTGAATTTTTATTTTCCTTACGTTTATATTGTTTTTAAATTCATTGTAAATAAAGTCTCTTAAAATAATTAAAAATACAAAGTTAAAAACATATACTCGTTTTTTTAATCGCCATGTCTATATTGTAACGAGCTCTTCATACAGAATAATAAATACACAAGAGCGCCATCTATTGATTCATTGTTAATTATTGACCGGGTCACTTTGTTTCTTACTTGGTAGTTTGCTGTACTACCACACTTTAAGAATGGCGCTAGGATATCGGAGAATTAGTGGGCGTGGCTAAAAATACCGAAACATCGGAACTCAATAGCTGTTGTCAGCGTCTTAACTCTGGTCAAGCATTACGTTATAGACTCTTTCGAGCGCCACCTGGTGGCGCTGGCGACCCGACTTGTCAAAGTCAAACGATTGATTTAACGTATTTCCGAGATACATATATATGAAGTAAACGGAGAGTTGATTGTTGGTTGCATACGATTAATTGATAAGGTTGATTGTTCACTAAAAATAACTTGTTAAATACTAATTTAATTTGATTTAATTTATTACATTTTAATATTGTGTAAATCTAATTAATTTATTTAAAAGTCACTGCATTGTATAACGTCCAATCAGAGCAGAGGATAAATCTAGAGTGGGGTCGAGGCGCCATCTTAACTTTGGTGGGGTAGAGTGAGGATTCATTAGAGTAAGGGTCGTTGATCGAGGTGGATCGCTGGTGATAAAGTTAGATTGGTGTCGCGAACCTGCTGCTCGAATATAATTATTTAAGCAATTTAGTTATTGTGAGATATTGATTCCTTCAGTGATTATCAACGTTGTAAAATAACTGCCATTAAATTGTATGAAACGGTGAATACTTTGTTTTGTGCTCGCATTTCACCCTAATGATGCTCACTAAACTCGTGACTACTGATGACGATGTCGAGAAGAATGCTGTTTCTCCGACATATATATATTGTATATATATTTTTTTTGACTGTTTATCGGCTTTTGTCGCTGAACGTACCTACGTAACATTTCGGCTCATCACTTCACCTTCATCCTTGATGCGTTGCGTGCGTCGAAGTTGCTTATATTGCCTGTTTTTATGTCAATGCCGCGCAGTGCTCAGAGCCAGGCTATTACCGTTATATATACTGCTGTTATGATGATAAGCCTGCTGCAACTTAACATGTTTTTGCAGTTGTCGAGGCAAAGGTTTCGTTGGAATTGCGCTGTTATCTAGGAATGTGATACCTTGAACGATGGTGAAATATTTAGGTTTTCGAGAGGCAACCTTGAATGGGCTTCGTGATTAAAGCAATATAGGTAGGCAATAATAATTATTTAATTCTTCAAGCACATAAAATGTACAGAGGTGGAGTTAGTGCCAAACCTATTTCCTACCAGTCAATTTAGTGTTTCTTGGATGAGAAAAAGAACATTAAAACGTTGCAAAGATTGAAGACAGGTGACGAATAGGAAACTGCAGTTGAAGAGTAGGAAGACTGAAGTGGAAATGAGACGAAGAATGGCGAATATGAGGACTGCCACTTATCAACATTAAGGCTCCTACAAACAGGCGCGACACACGACGCGAATCGCGCGCGACCCAAAGGCACCGCTCGTTGTGCGACGAGCGGCGCCTTTGTCTCGCGCTGTCGCGTCGCGCCTGTCTGCGGGAGCCTTTATACTAGTGTTGTGACACATCACACAATCCACTATTTGCCTTTTTAGCAGAGATAGATGAGAGAGAAGAAATCGAATAACAAAGTATTACGATTAGGTTCTTGAATAAGCACGAAGTAGTATTAAATGTAGAATTTGATTGCCTTATTGATAACATCAGTAATTTTACAACCCGCGTGATAAAAAATGTGGAAATAAAAGCAATTAATCTTTAACGTTGAAATTATTTACACAAGTTCCACTTTACATAAGAACGACTTAGACATTACTGTATAAACAATGATTGATAAAAATATGAACAATATAAATTATGTTGCACCAAGGGATTGAAATGCCGATACAACCTGAGGGCCCAGACAAGTGGCAATCGATTTTAAAGCATGTCAGCATTTCTACAATGACTTTCAACAGGTTATACAAAAGCTATTCGGTAGCTTATCACCGTTATCGCTGATAGAATATCACCTTGTCCAGGTCCTCTGGAGCCTCTTCAGAAAGATGCTAATTTGAGAACTAAGGATTTGATAGTACAAGGAAATGATGGAAAGTCTCTTAGGTAACTCTTGACTAGAAGAAAAAAAGAAGATATAAGTATAGGTATATCCATACTAATATTATAAAAGCAAAAGTAAGTCTGTCTGTTACCTTTTTACGCCTAAATCACTGAACCGATAGTTATAAAATTTGACAGATAGGTAGACTCGGACCTGGAGAAGGACATAAGCTACTTTACATCCTTTTTTTTTGGTTGGGAATTCATTAAATAACTTCTCCCGCTCTGGGCGGAGCGGGAGGGCGTGTCAGACTCTTACTGACTAAAACCCACCCGTGTTCGTTCAGTTGCCTGTGCGCCAGGGCCACGATAACTCTTTCGAATAAACCTGCGACCCTGGCGCCTGCCAGGGTCGCAGGTAGTAGCTTATGCCTATAAGCTACTTTACATCCTGGATTACAGACAAACTCGCGCCCAACACGCCAAACATTTTATGTGGAAAATTACAATATATTTAACAATGTCTAATGCTTTATCTTTGAAAAGTCACAAAATATAAGTTAGTACTTCAAAAGGTTTGTAAAGGTAAAGATGACTTATGATGATTCTTGTTCTGGACCTCAACAACGAATTGAACTATCCTCTTTCCTCTTCGGGGGTGAGGAAAACGCGACGTCAAGAGGATAACCAGCAACAACTTCCTTCTATGCAATCACACAATCACTGTTAAACGGATAATAAAGTTCATTTCTCATTCAACTGTTTATTGAAGCCATTAATCCATGTCCAGCACTGGGATTTAAATGGCGTGTAAATGATAACTGTTCTGAAAGTGTACCGACGACATTTTACGCCACTTTCTACAGTATTTCAGTAAACGCAATCTCCGGAAAGGACAGTTGAGATAAGAATGAGTAGGTACCTACTTACGTACTCGTACTTATTTAACTTTGTTATATTCTCGTGTCACTAATAATGTATGTGTGGAACGTGTATAAAGGATACGGATAACTTTACGAAGTATTAACATGTCTCTTTTTTAGAAACTTGTGAGTTTTTAGGGTTCCGTACCTCAAAAGGAAAAAACGGAACGCTTATAGGATCACCACGTTGTCCGTCCGTCGGACCGCCTTTCAAGATCATGTCTCTCAAAAACGCGTAGAGGTATCAAGTTGAAATTTAAATTAAATACTCAAGTCGGCTATCCCTTGGAGCTGTGAAAAAATCGAACTTCTAAGTTAACGCAATCAAAAGATACGGCCGTTTATGCCGCATATTGCCGCATATTTTGACACTAGCAAGGGAACTAAAACCTATAGGGTACTTCCCGTTGACCTAGAATCATGAAATTTGGTGATTTTATTTTGGCGATTCCAAATTTCAAGATTCTTCCTTCGATTTCTTGATTATTCAAACTTACATTTGCAGTTGGAGAATTGGCCGTGACGTATCGATTGATGTATATGAGAACATGTTTCTCAGCTACGATGTTGACACTTTATTTGGGATAAATTCATCCGAACTACAGAACCCTTCATTGTGCGAGGTCCGACACGCACGTGACCGGTTTTTTTCTTGAAGTTCTGTGGTGAGAGCAAAGGTACGCCAGTGATCGTGGCTTCAAGTCCCTCACGTTGGCGACGTATCGGTTGATTTTAAATACCATAAAAAAATAGCCTGAAAAGTTTACGATTCTGTGCATTTAAAAAAAACACAATATACCTACTTTAATTATGACTTCACTAATGGTTTCTTTATTTGCTGTGTTAATAATAATTAAAAATTGGTTCTGCATATTTTATGGATTTACTAACGTAATTCACTTTACTTAGCTCAATAGCTTAGTGTCTGGGTTTCCCAACCGCAAAGGCAGTGGGTTCCGAAAGCGAATCCCGGGGGACCCCTGGGATTCGCTTAATAGTAAAAAAATATTTGGTAAATTTTATGGTAAATACGATAATATTCTATCAGGTGGGATATTTTACGTGATTATTATTTTAAAACTACGAAAAGTCTTGATTTTACTTTACACAAGTCCCGAGTAATTATAATATAAAAATTTAAGTTATGTACATTAAAATTGCTTATAAGTCTCTTAGGCTAGATTGTAATTAATTATTAAAAACTAGGCTCTTTAAAAAAGCTGGGATATGGAAAATGATTCAGCCTTTTAGATTATCGATGCGTTGCAGACCTTGGAGACAAAATCAAGACAAGTTTTGCGAACCGGAACAAAACAATGAAACTATACTGAAATACTTTACTGTTTTGCACTTTATAGTCCTAAGAAGTCTCTATTCAATTTTGTATACTCTTTTTGTGGAAACCTGGGCTGGTGTACCTTAATACAGGTTACCTTGTAATCTAGCTAGGACGCCAGATTCAATTCTGTTAATTGTTACTCCCTGTAGGATTTATCCATATACTGTAAAATTATATTTATAATAACAGACGGTACAACAAACAAAAAAATAAATGGGTTCCGTCCCAACAAGTACAAGGTACTTCCTTTGATAAAATTGCCTGTAAAAATGTAACAAGTGTCTTTCTACTTTATACCGAGTAGATAATTTGAAACTAACCACTACAGGTTGTAAGTTTGTAACGAATCTAGGCTCCTAGCAGTTTTAGCAACTTTCACTGAGCGGCAGACATAACAGACACCACGCTTAAACAGACACAGATTCTTCTCTTCTAAATTGCGTCAGCTGTTTTATATGTCCACAATTGGACATATAGAGTTACCATTTCAAAATTTGAAAAGTCCTGACACAAAGTTGGAAATTTGCAAAAAGTCTGGATATGGTCAATTTTAATTTAAATTTTTTCAGTATTCACTTTGCTTTTTTTTACTGAATAATCCTTTTAGTCGAAAAGTCTGGACAGCTGACAAGGCCGGACAAAGTCCCAAAGGGGGATCATAAAGCTGGACATGTCAGGACAAATCTCGACGGATAGTAACCCTAAGTCGAGACATATCCTATTGTCCTAATTCTATGGTGTTAGGTATACCATCAAGTTGTGCATGCTGATGACTGACTTGACTGCCCCGTTGGTCTCGTGGTCTCAAGCGCGATTGCTGAGCGTGGGGTCCTGGGTTCGATTCTCAGTTCGGGCAAAGTGTTATTAGGTTTTTCCATTAGGAATTTCTTAGTAACAACCCGGAGTTTGGAAGTTGGCGGTGTGATACCCCCGTGCCTCGGAAAGCACGTTAAGCCGTGTTTCCTGCTCCTGATCTCTCTCCGGTCTGAGAGATGAGAGTGAGGGAAGACAGAGTGCACCTGTGTCTGCGCACACACTTGTGCACTATAATATCTCCCGCGCCGAAGGCTATATTCGTCGCTGTGATTGGTCGCCATGGCCGAAATTCGGTCTGGAGGACTATTACAATGTCATTGGCTTGTATTGCAATATGAGGAAACTTTAGGTCATTAACCTATAAAGTTGTCGTGTATAAGTTGAGTTTCATTTTATTATCTAAAGATTCGATGCGGTTTTTTTTTCTAACAACGTTTTATGCCATTGATTTAAATCTCTTTAGTTTGAGAATATGCCTTAAAATATTTCATACGTATACGATATATTTCATTCCTTAAAATAAGACATATTTCACCGTTTATTTAAGTTTATTTATAAATGAACTTAAAGGTACGGGTTTTATAGACAAACATAATATCTGATTATGAATAAAAATATTACGGAAACATTAAACTAGGTGGATTTGATTTTCTAGGTGAATTCCAAAGGAATGTAGTAACATTTTCATAGCAAATTAACCGGTTTAACATGCTTATGATAGCGCTATAATAATATTTTGCTACAAATTGTAACAAAAAAGGTAAAACTGTACAAAAAATTATTTATTTACAAACACCCTCATTTTAACTAATCGCGAAATGCTGATAACAGAAAAATTTACCATGAAAAAATAATATTTTATGAACTATTTTGCTACTTTTCATAATTTAGAAATTAAAGAGACATCCCAAAAACAATCTAAAAAAGAAAACCGCTAAACACAAATGTAAAAACAAAATGATCAAACAACGCTAAAAAAAACACTAACTCACCTTGACCAATAAATTTTAAAAATATCCGAAAATTCACTAACAAAACACAACACTGTTACCACAAAATAAATAAAGTTTTACCGTTCTACAAACAAAACAGATCGATATATTTCGTTCGACTCCTGCGCAACCAATTGTGCGCGCGCTCCTTGTCACAACTGCCCGCCAACTATGGTTACTTTACCGCCTACCTTGTTTTTCACTTCAGTGATGATAAATCATACAAAATAATTTTGTGGTATGTATTCGTGATTCCATACTTTCTGACGTTGGTCTGAAACTCCAGGGGAAAATGTGAAATGGGCTGATTACCTACGTCATAGGTTTTGTTGGATGCCATCATGTTTTGGCTGAATAAGAGACTATTGTTTTTTTGTTCTTTTTCTTTACCTAAGCATAAACTTTTCTTTATTTTTCGTCAATAGTGTTTTGCAGTCCACCTTATTATGGGCAGGGTTTGTGTTTGCTGGCCCAGTAGTAGGATTGTTTTTCTTCACATTTGGTTATCGTGAAAAACGAGTAAGGGGTTTTAGAGGGGAAGTAGCGTAATTACAAATCACAACAATCCATCTGTGACCACGACAGTGTCATCTGTAAGGAGAATCTACATCTGCTGAACTAAGGGGTCTTCCTCTTCAAAAGTGGAACATATTCAACGCAGTGCCCGTTGTCAGGATTTGCAGATACTGAATTTTCTTCGCCAAATAGACATTAATATGCCAATGAATGGGGAATTGAAGAGACTGAAGATTTGATCTGGTAGGATAACTGAAGTTTCGTTGCACCTTTGTGAAAAAGCCCAAAATAATAATTACACTTCTACACCATTTGTTCAACACTGTGTAATTTCCTCTCTTAAGGTAAGAGTTCGTGGCCGACTGCAGACAGCAGCAGCAGACGACGTGTCGCTGCGACACTACTGGTTCTATGTATTTCTATGACAACGACGTGTCGCTAGCTACGAAAGGTATTTCATAGAAATACATAGAAACCAGTAGTGTCGTGGCGACACGTCGCCTGCTGCTGCTGCCTGCAGTCGGCTACGAACTTGTACCTTTACTGATACAGTAGCAATATTGACACTGTGTTCACTGTTTCTTCGCAGAGTAGTCGGATACGAAACACCGACTTCATTTAGTTTTATAACATAGTTTAGTTTTGACGTGTAAAAGTTTTTTTTATTGAACCAATTTACAGTAATTAATATCATTTATCATTCAACCGTGACATGCAAAAGATAGCGCTAAAACTTAACAGTAGGTACCCTATCGATGAGAATTTAGGATATGTAAGTATGTCTTGGTCAAATGAGGTATGTTGTGGTCAGCGACGCGGAACGACCGTATAAAGGGGAAACACCGATGTCTCGAGGTAAAATCGGTTCGGTAGTCAGACTTTCAAGCATTCCTGTAACAACCTGTAATACCTACTCATAAAGTAAGTAAGTAAGTAAAATTTTATTTGTTTAAACATGGTGTACATGATACATTGCATGCAAGATAATAACAGATAGCGAAAAGTTCTAACATGTTTAGCCGCATATCGTGGCGTACAAATTGGTAGGAAGCGATGGTGCATAAACCGTGATAATATTCATCAAAATTACATTATAGAAATTATGGAGGTACTTATTAAATCATCATTATTCATTAAAGATTAGGTATCATTTGAATTCAGCAAGCATAATTTTTAGATAAAATTAAATGTTAAAGTAGTCATTAAATAAATTAGTCAATAAAAAATATGAATTACTGTCATTAAAATTTCAATTTCAAATTACAATTATTCCACAACCTACTCATAAGTAGGCGATTATCTGATAACCGTATCTACTGCTAGTCTAGTTGAACAAAGATCGTCCTTGGAGTGTCCATAGGGTTTCTTGCACGTTCTTCTGCATAGGAACTTTCTTCGCTTTGGAATGGTCAACTAGCTTAATTTTTCTGTCCGACCGACTCCTAGACAATTCAAAAGTGCCTGTAGGTAAATGGTTTAATTAAAATCAATGCATAAGAGTTTTGAGTTTAAGTTTGGTCATCTTGCACATCGTGTCAATCGGGTATACACAATGCATCAAGGCCCATGATTTCGGTAACCACAGATTGCACCATAACTCAAAGGGTTTCAAGGTTACGTATACCTATCAAACCTATGCACGTAGCTTCAAGTGTCAGCAGTACAATAATTGAGGAAAAACAAATATTTCCTGTTTGTTAACCTCGTCAGAATGGGATTAAAACAATGACGTATGTGTGGACTCAGATGATGACGTTTTTGATAAGTCATATTTTCTTCCCCATCGGTGAAAGATGATACACAACAGGGATTTTTGTAAGGATAACCAATGTTTTTGGTGTTACTAATCAATTGACAATGCTAAATGCTTAATTATGAGGAAAGAGCACGCAGGAAATATTTCTTCTTTCCTTTTGTAGTTTCTTTTTCACTTCGTATTCGTTTTGGGGTATAATAAATCAATCAAAAGTTCACAGAAAAGAAATGGCAGCTAATCGTGAGATCACCTTTTGTGACCGGCAAGCAACGTTAGATTTTAAGGGAGGCCGCACACCAGACATACAATTATGACAATAAATTGTGGCCCCACATTTGAAACGTTTAATGCCCCCGTACATTCTGCGCGCAAGCACGAACACCACGGACACATTTGTAATTTTGTAACGGGTGCAGTTTGTAGCGAGACGTCTGCTCACAGAACATATTTACTTTAGGCGTCTGCCACGTTACAAGAAGGAAGGCTCCTTCAAACAGGTGCAACACGCGACGCGACACATTGAGACCGCCTGTAGGTTCGTACACATTGGTGCGACGCGACGCCCGACACGAAGGCACCGCGTGTAGCGCGAGGAGCGGCGCCTTTGTGTAGCGCTGTCGCGTCGCGCCTTTTTGCCTTGTCGCGTGCGATTCGGGTCGCGTGTTGCGCCTGTTTGTAGGAGCCTTCAAGGTCGAACACGTTCGTATTTTGTGGCGCGATGATTTGCAAAAATGAAAAACAACATTAAATTTTACGTTGAGTTTATTGCAGAGGTTGAAAAAACAACCCTATATTATATAAACATGTGTGTTTTCAGACATTCGATGATATAAATGAAACTTTTCTTCGTCGAATCGTAACTCTTGCGACATTTTGAAATTACAGTAAGTTGTAGTATATTGATTAAACGGAATAACGACTTTTTTCTCATTAATTGCCATATCATGAAACCCTGTATCGTTGGACGATGATGGCAACGTTCTGGAAGCTTCGCCAGAACTTAACGTTCGATGTGCGCGGACACGATTGCTTCGAACTAAAATGTAGCGCAGTAATTGTGACGACTTAAATGTAGAGTGCGTGTAGAATGTGGCGCCGCCGCCGGTGTGCGGCCGATCCGAAACACAATTATACAGCAATAGTATTGTAAAGCAATGCTATACTAAAGCATTCCATTGCTTTACAATGCTATTGCTATCGCTTATTATTTAAGGTTGCTGTAATCAGCAACCTTAAATAGGGAGTATGTCGCATATTATAGGGATTGCAATCGCGCAAAACGGGATCACGCATTCCCGCGGGATCTCGCTGCTTTTATTAATCTGCTGGATCCCGCACCTTCAAAGCGCGGATCCGCAGATCCCGTAAATAAAAAATTTAGCAATGCGAAAAATTTTAAAATGAATCTAACAAAACAGATTACTAATTACTTACGAGTATACTTAATTAATAGAAAATAAATAATTGCTGTTGCTTAATGTAAGAAATGTTTAATAAAAGTTGATTTTTAAACAAAAATCTGTAGTTTCAATTTGATTTTATATCATAATATCAAAGATGCGGGATCCCGCGTGATCCGGCGCGGGATTGAGTAATCCCGCATATCAATCCCGCGGGATTTAATGAGCTGCGGGATTGCAATCCCTAGTCGCATATAAACTAAGGCATGTCGCGTGACTTTCCTGCGAAAAATACTAGAGTCGACATGCCCAAAAGTTCGAATCGGACGAAGGTCACGAAGTCGATATGCGCGAGAATCGCCTGCCAGAATTGAATTACTTATTTAATTAAAAAGTTAGTTGGCTCAGTTAAAAACTTGAACAACTAGAGAAGAAGTTGTGTGTTTTTAACTAAAAATTATTTCAGGAAGTGGCCAAAATCGTGGAGTATTTTATGTAGCAACAATACCGTTGTCTGTTTCATGTTCTACGTATTAATTTTATTAGTCATCTTTATTTCACCTTTTCAGGATTTTCAGCTGAATCCACATTGTTTAAGCCAAGAGACACGTGTTTACTTGAGTCACAGTTTTGGTTTAAGTTATGGTACAGTCGCCAGAAGAGATAAGTAACCAGGGTCGTTGCATATGGTTGAAGTTTAGTAAGAAACTGATGGATGTTTTCGAATGAAATTTAATTTGATAAAATACCTGTTTGTTTTCTATTAATTTTATTATAAAACATTCATTGGTTTCTTACTAAACTTCAACTATATCGACGACCCTGGTTACTTGTCACTTTTGGTGACTGTACCTAAAGACCCTCCATAAAAGCGGATGTAGGCAAATAGACCCCGGAGTTTTTAGTGGGTGCGAGCCCCACAAAACCACACCGTTTCTCCGGGTAGTGTTGTCTCCTTGAAGTTTCTTGCCCGTTCTTCTCCATAGAGATCTACTCTTGGCATGGGCAGCTAGCTTCAATTTTCTGACCAACTGACCGACTCCATAACAATTCCTGCAAATGGTTTAATTGAACTAAGTATATGCTTTGAGGTTGTGAGTTTTAAAAGAAATGTCTCGTGGGCATAGTTGAAAATCTATGAGGGTTTAAGAGTGAGCCCAAAGCAAAATTGACGGAGTTTTCATGAAATTGATAAGACAGGTATAAAATCAAAATAATGTGATTAACTAAATAATATTTTGTGGAACTGTACTTACATAAAATATTAAAATTTTCTAGAATTTTAGCGCCCGGGCGCAAAGGCATTGCGTTTTGTTTTCGTCATGTTGATGATAAGGATAGGCAAGGGTGCGCGTGTAAAATTTATTAGGGTCAACAAGAAACCCTTATAGTTTCGCCATGTCCGTCCGTCTGTCTGTCTGTCCGCGGCCTAGCTCAGAGATTATTCGTACTAGAAAGCTGTAATTTGGCATAGATGTACATATTAATCACGCCGTCAAAGTGGTGAAATAAAATCTTTTTAGTGTACCTCACCTTTGTTATGTAAAGTGAGGATGTTTTTTCTTTCTCGTCTACTTATCCCATGGTATGGGATGTCGTTGGAAAGGTCGTTCAAAAATATTGCGGGTGTGTGTAAAATATTTTTCGATTCATGGATCCGTTTGCGAAATATTAAGCTTTAAAGTGCTTATTTTTGTTTCACTCAAGTGTCAGCTAAATAGTTGTTTTCTGGTATGTGAAAAAATCACGACACTAGTATAAATAACGAAGTTAAAAGAAAAACTATCATAGCTTAGTAGGCTGTACAAGTTAACGAGTATTAGTCGACCAATTTACATTTGCAGTTGTAATGAATGGGAGAACATGTTTTTCAACTACAATGCTAAGTTTGTTCTTGGTATAAATTCATCCCAACCACGGAACCCTTTATCGTGCGTGGTCCGTCACGTACCTACATGGCCGGTTTTGTTTGTTCTGGGTTTAGACGCCGTCTTAATACATTACATTACATTTATTTACAGAATATTAATTATTGAAATTTATTGACTTTAGGTAGTGTAGTGTACCTGCTTGCCAAATATCAGGTGAAAGCGAAGTTCGCGCTCGACAATTTGCCGTGACGTCATCCAACTGTATTTCTTTTTATTTTCCACTCACTTATAATTCACTAGCGAGCCGCCCCTGCTTCGCACGGTTCTTACGACGACATGACAAAACATCGTTTCAACTTTGAAATTTAATTTACTGACATTTCTATCTTTAGTTTTATCGCAATTCTAATTTTATTTAATTTTTACTTTAATTTGTTGACATTTGTAGTTTAATTTATTGGCATAGCCTAATTCCGAATGTCTTTGAATAATATGAGTATTTTTGTTAATGATAGTAATGTTGCTTAGTGAATGGAGTGTATTTTTATTTTTTTATGATGTTTTGGCTGTGAAATGTATTATATTAAATAATTTTGCATGCTGTAAGGCAAAATGTATTGGGACTCTCATAAAATGACCATCATATCTGTATTATTGGTAAATAAATGATTTCTATTTCTATTTCTATCGAGATTTCCTTATTATAGCGTAAATTTAATATTAATGAGTTAATATATAAATCTTCTGGAATCATCCGCTCATGAAGGTGAAAATCGCATCAAAATTTGTTACGAACTTTAGAAGAACAACACGCTCACAGACAGACATCATTTTTTATAATATGTACAGATATAGATATTTCGGAATAATGGAACTTGTTTTAGCATATATCAATGAAGAGAAAAGTAAGCAAATATGATGGCCAAACCCTCTCAAAGTAGAATAGAACGAAAATTAATAATACAAATACTTACATAATTATTTTAATTATACAGGATGGAGACTTAACGGTTGGCACCTAACGGTATGGTAATTTACCAGTAAAAGGTGTAAATTATACCTACTTTTGTTTACACATACCATTCTTCTTCATTAGCGATACTTTTAACTGAATACCTCGATGGTCTTGTCGTCGTAAACGCTACTGATGAGCATGAGGTCCTGGGTTCGATTCCCGGGTCGGGCAAAGTGTTATTGGGTTTTTCAATCTGGAATTTCTCAGTAGCAGCCCTGAGCCTTTTTTTTTTAGGGGGAAATCATCAAATGACTTCTCCCGCTCTGGGCGGAGCGGAAGGGCGTGTCAGGCTCTTACTGACTAAAACCCACCCGTGTTCCTTCAGTTGCCTGGAGTTCTGCCAGGTTGATGGCAATAAAATCGCTCCATATTACATGAGACTTAAACATTACTGGCGAAATGTGGGTCTAGAGGTACACCTCTGCCTAATCCTTCGCGGTTTACAGGCGTGATGTTATGTTATTGTTTTAACTGATATTTTCTATAATAATAGCATAACCAAGGAAATATTGCATGGATATCCTCTTTATCCTAATTACAGGAGCTCCAGACAATAATATAGCATCCCTATCCCTCCTATAGAAGGAGAGCAGGAGTCTCTCAAAAAGCAAACAAGGTAGGTCTCGGATACTCATTGAATGGTGGTGACGTGTGTGTTGGATCACTAAGTTCCCTTCAAAATGATCTATATTGATGTTCGATGTTCGTGAACGGGGGCCGTCAGTAGGGACCGGTCATCTCTTAACTGCCATGGCTTATTTTAATTTCTGAATTGTTTTTTTTTTTTTGTTTCTCCATTTTATTACGGACGATTTACCGTGCATGTCTTTCTACATCGTTCTCACATGTATAATTTCAACATGGATGATGTAGGTAACGAATTTTTTGTAACAATATTTTGATTTAAAAGAGTGTCTGTGGAGTTTCTTGCCCGTTCTTCTCCATTGGTACCTACTACGCTTTGGAATAGGCAACTAGCTTCATCTTTTTGACTGACCGACCCCATGATAATTCAAAAGTGCCTGTAATTGGTTGTATTTGAAATAAATGCTTTGAGTTTGAGTTGAGTTTGAGTTTGAACGGCACATAAGTGAATGGTAGAATAGTGATCATTACGGCCATGATAGCTGGCCCGCAGTATTAATAAATCATTGGCATTGGTACATAGTTGAGGTATTTCCTGTTCTCGTCAATCAGGCTTGCATTTTAATTAAACCAGTATTGATCTAGCCAAGATTTGATCAATTAAAACTCTTGCACTTTATGTAAGACTGCAGTTAAATTGTAACTGATTTAGAACACAGATATGTAAATAACTATGTAACTGCAAGTGGGCTCATTTATTATATTATTGCTTATAAGTTACTTTCCTGCAGATTTTATAACTCAATTTAATTAACCTCCAGCATCCTAATTTTGGAACTCGAATCTTATAATAACTGTTGCTTTAATTTTGTTAATTGAATTAAATAGTTTGTTTTGTCATCGTTTAAAAATGGTGTATTGGATAACCAAATAAATAAGAAATATATCTAAATTAAGGCATTGTTATTAAGTATGTAGTTGTTACTGAATTGCGTAATTAGAATAGAACAGAATACCTATTGTGTTCTGTTGCGGCAGGTGGTAAACCAATAAAGTTGGTCAATTAATTGACCCTAAAGTCCTAAACCTTAAGGTTAATAATAATAGGGTTAAGGTTAAAAATAGGAAAAAGGATCAAAAAATATTCTAACATGGATAGGATAAACAGAAAACAAAACTATTAGGTACAATAATTATCAAAGTAATACAGGGAAAGATAGAAATATAAGATAGGAATAGGTACACAAAGATTTAGTAGAAAGGGAGTAGATGAAAGTCTATGGAATCTATTCTAGGGAATTTTCAAAATCCTACTTATTAACTGAGTACTTAACCTTTAAATGTTACCATTACATTTCCGTAATAGTAACATTATAAGTTGTTTTAGCAGCAGGTTGCTAAATTATACTTGAATTTACCTAATCGGTATGTGTAAACGATAGTTAATTATCTATTTTCACAACTTCTGATATACCTATTATGCCATTGAACAGTTAAGGAAGGTTATGCAAACTCTTAAATTAAAAGATGGAATTAATTTAGCGCCGCATTAAAATCGAACGTGAAGTATTCGACAAGATTATTAGTATTAGAATTCCATCAGGCGCTTAAGTACCCAGCTGAACCTAGACGCTGAATTTGTTTCAATCTATTTACTAAGAAACCGTACCTACTGACAGTACTCGATATTTGAAAGTTTTCAGACGAAGAAAGTTAGTACCTATTTCATGAAAGGGTCTGAAATGTAGATAACCGATCCCAAAATGTTGACGAAAAGATGGCAGGATTATAAAACATATCTACAGAATTTTTATAGTATTTAATGTTAGTTTTAAAGGACGAGAGTAGTGTCTGAATAGAAATGAAAATAAACTGAAGCCGCATTCACAATCCTACCTACACTAACGCCATGTATCGAGTCTCACCAACACTTCTCAAACAAAAGTTGCATACTTTATCAGTTAATGCAGTGTTATTAAAAATGCTAATTAACTTACCTATAAACTGCATGTAGATAACAAATCTAGAAGATTATCAGCGATCGTTATCAGTAACGTCACCATAACCTGGCGAGTAGTGATACAAAAGAAATGACGCGGTCTCCAATAATGCTATCATTACTGAGGAGCGTGATTATGTAAAAACATGTGCAAATTAGCACATGGTAGGTACCCTTTCAAATAATAAGGAATAATTTAAGTCGATTTCAGCAGAGCCTAAAAACAAGGTGTCTGTGTTGACGCGAAAGGAGTTTTTCGTTTTTGTAGGCTCGTTGGTAACAGATAAAAAAAAACCTTTTTCCCTAGAGGAAAATATGCTATTTTATCCCCGCTCTGGTACGCTACAATGAAGGACTTATTGAACAAGAGGAGTGAACAATTGTTGTCCTATATAAAACAACCAATAACATAGAAGAAAATCACTTTCAAAACATTAAACTGTAATAAAACTTCGAAATAAAGAAAAAGAACTACTGAAAATAATGAAAAATCTACGAAATATTTGAGAAAAGTCATCAGAATGTATGTAATAAATGATATAATTAATTTCTGTAAACTGGTTAAAAAAGACACACAAAACAAAAATAAATTATGTTTTAAAACTAGACGAGTTCGATGTTTCCTATCCGACTGCTCTGAGAAGAAAGACCGAAACAAACTCAGAGGTCAGACCATATGAGGACCATGCAGATTAATGTCTGAGATGGTCTATTGACGAAAGAACCTCACAGGTTTGAGAATTTTTTTCTTTGACGTCAACTCTCGGAATCTTATTACGGATTAGTATGACGTAAGAAAATCTAGAGCGGTGTTCCGGATCCCTTAGTGAGTGAGTGGTCCCATAGTGAAATATGTTCATGAAGGTGATATTCTACACATACGTAGCATCACGCTTGTAATCCCTGAAGGGTTAGGCAGAGGTGTACTTAGTACATCCACATTTCGACTGTTACGTTTAAGTCCCATGTAATAGGGGGCGAGCCTTTTGCCATCAACCGGGCACAAATCCAGACTCCGGCTGCTACTGAGATATCCTTGATGGAAAACCCCAATAACGCTTTGCCCGACCTGGGAATCGAACCCAGGACCTTATGCTCAGCGGTAGCACTTACGCGTACTAGACCAACGAGGGTTCTAAGTCAATCCATATTTATCCATTGAATATTATTTTACCTTTCTGTTACCATGTTATCTCTACTTATCTACAAATACATTTCAGCATCTGCTCGAACATCTACAGGCATTAGATAGCCTATTTTTTCAGTATTATTAAGTCTAGATGATTCTTCTAAACATGACCTTTTATATGACACAAATGTACAATATTATTCACATAGATGTCATAGATAGAAATTAATTTTATTTTAATTAAATTCAAATCAATGATAATTGGGCATTTATCACCAAAGGGCAACCAAAAACCTAATCAAGCGGGTATAACGAACGATAAACTAAATGTTCCGCCAATTTGCCCGAGTGTACATAGTAAAACAAAGATAATAGCAGGTAACTAATCGTCGGCACTATCTGATAACAGCATCAGTGTGGCTACACCTTTCGGAGCAAACGCCGACTTTTCAGTTCAAAAAGTACCAGAAATGAGTTAGTGACAGTTCTGAAGTGGTACCGAAAGTGTCAAACTTTGTGGGTCAGTGAATTTTGTGTTTTTTTTTTTGGAAGTTTTGTTTAAGGTAATGTTTTGTGAAAGGGTGAGCGCGTGTTTAGTCATATTACATGTAATGTAGTTCAATTGTTTTGTGGAATTAGATTAGATGTTACAGGTTATAGACTTAGTGTTGTATTGTAACACTAACTAAGCGCCTGGTACCGCGTTTAGTGTTAGATAGAACGAATAGAATTTACTTGTGATAATGTTTGAGATGCCTGACCTACCATGGCCGCTAATCATAAGAAAAAGTAGTAGCAAAGTAGGTTATGCTAAGTAAACCAAGTATTGGTCTATAAAATTAAAATAAAATCCCATTTTTGCAAATGTTCTGTAGTGTTATCATGCAGATTAACATTGTCAGATTAAAATTGTAAGTCTAGGGAGGACACTAGGCCTCACCTTGTGGTGCAATATTTATGCAGAAGAATTTCAGACGACGGTCTTTAGCTCAGCGGCTTCTTGTATTTTTTTTTGGTAGCTTGAGCTGTCCAGTTCCTGGGCAAAGACCCCCTCAACTCCTTCCACCGTTCGCGAGCCCGCGCATCCTCCATATATCTTTTTTATGTCAAATTTTAAGAAATTTCTTCTACGTAAACATAACCTACATGTGCCATTTGAAAGAGCATGTTGATGGTTTGATGGCCGAGTAACTTAAAAATAAAAGTTAATCAAGCAAGGTAGCAGGGTCGTGGATTGTTCGAAAGAGTTACCGTGGCCTTGGCGCACAGGCAATTGAAGGGACACGGGTGGGTTTTAGTCAGTAAAAGTCTGACACGCCCTTCTGCTCCGCCCAGAGCGGGAGAGCTCATTTGATGAATTCCCACCCAAAAAAAAAAAGAAAACGTGGTGGCCCAGTGGTAACGGCCGCGACTTACAAGTTGTAGGTCTTAGGTTCGAACCCAGACATGCGCTCTACTTCTTGTAAATTATTTCATCACCACTGCTCTCAAAACGGTCAAGGAACACGTCGTGAGGAAACCAATATGTTCTAGAACCAAAAAGGCCCGCGTGGTGGATTACGGCCCACTCCCTCTCACCGAAAGGAGGCCTGTGTCCCAGCAATGGGAACATGATAGGCAAGATAATAGTGGAGCTGATCGCTCTACGCACCTTTTGCTATCATCCCTCGTGGAGGTCTTCGTTTATCTGTAAACAGCAAATTTCGAAACAGCGAATACACTATTCACATTCTCAACATCACTGAGAAATTGCTACTGGACAGTTGACCACTCTCCGCTTATTGACAATGCAATTAAAAAGAAACCTAGTTCTTCAAATATTCTTATTATTTAATTAGCTATATACTTTAGAAAAAAAAAGCATTAAATCAAACTTTTAACGATTCACTGTTAAAGTTAAAATAACCGCGAAAGTTTAATTTAACGAACACATAGGTACCTACCATCAACACTATTGAATTTGAAATCATACTTAAACAGGAATAAAGTAGAGTCTAGAATCACTGTTGAGAATGTGTTGCTGAGGCCGGATTCAGTAAAATACACTTGAACTAATATTCCGGAAGCCGAGGTAAAGAATTTGCTATTGTATAGAATCAAGTTCTGCAGCAAGTTCAATACTCAATACTCAATCTTTTATTGCATTCCACAATGTGCTTAGGTGGTAAGTAAACATTAGTTGTACCAATCGTGGACCCTGTCGGGCACAGCAAAATAAAAATTGGAAGGAAGAGGACTTATTTATATTTACATGTAAAAAAGAACTTATTCTAAGTAAAATTAAAGGTAACATTTTATTAATTATTAATTAAATTAATTAAATCTACAGCAGTAGTAGTGCGTTAGTTTGTTGCGCAATTTCTGTTTCCCAGCTAAAGCAGTACGAAGCGGTGAAGGGCGGGCGTTTTGGGGGACTGTCTTATGTAGTTTTGATATTCAAAAGTGCTGATTCTCAGCCTAGTTGCCAGTCGCCCATTGTGTCACCCTGTGTAAAATGTCTACATTTATATCTGTAATTTTTATGGTGTACATAAAAAAGAGTATTCTATTCTATTCTATTCTATTCTATTCTAGTTTGATAACTAGCTTCAACTTTTTGACTAAATGACCGATTCTTTGACAATTCAAAAGTGCCTGTAAATGGTTTAATTGAAATAAATGCTTTGAATTTGAGTTTGACTTTTGTTTTTGGTCAAGTCGCCTTGGAAATCGAATTGTGCAAAATTAACTATTCAGTTATGTTTGTTTGCAGAATGCGTAAGCCATTACCTTTTATCTCATTCAGTCATAGGACTATGACTAAATCTTATCACTAGATTGAATACTTCGTGACAATTTTAGTTGGAATTTTTAAGAGAACATTATTAATTTAATGAAAATCTTGGAAAATGGCTCGTATCAGTTTGTCGAGTTTAACTTTTACATACATTTTGCAGTAGATAGGTTTTATAGATAACCTAACCTACTGCAGAATCTATGTAACATTAGTGACTATGTGACTAGGTATATATCTAGTCATTCTACGTACTCCGTCACAAAGTCCGGACGACACGAACACGGCTTCACGGCTTCACGGCTTCAGGCTCCTACATAACAATGCTCTATAAAGACAAAAAAATATGATAGTTATCGCAAATATTCCAGTTTAGATAAGATTTTTCCTTAGATAGGTAACAACAAAAGTATTTAAAATGGTAGGACAGACAGACGGACCGGTCTACGATGATTTAGCTTTGGAATGGGGAATCCTTTTATGAGGGAAAACTATCTGAAGGATTTTTTAAGAAAAAAAACTTTTTACAAAAAACAACAGACTTCCAAAAAAAAAAAAACACAAAAGAACGTGAAAAATTACTTTAAACGAAAATACAAAACCAAAGACACCGACTTAAAGTTATTTTTCACGTCCTTTTGTGTTTTTTTTTTTTTGTAAGTCTGTTGTTTTTTATTGTAAAAATGTTTTTATTTTTCACTTTTTAGTTGTGATACATAGGTATATAAACAACATATATAAACTTAGTGGAAAAAATACGCAATTTTAAGGATAACACAAAAACTACGGGTCAGAACTTGATCAAATTTAAAT
This sequence comes from Dryobotodes eremita, assembly GCA_917490735.1. NCBI lineage: Eukaryota > Metazoa > Arthropoda > Insecta > Lepidoptera > Noctuidae > Dryobotodes > Dryobotodes eremita. The sequence continues at coordinate 2,007,002 of OU823254.1, read as the reverse complement.
GGGACCACATGTGAAGCACCAGTATTCAAATAAAAAAAAAAAACATCAAAATCGGTTCTCCCAGAAAAAAGTTCTGAGCTAACACACACAAAAAAAAAACACAGTCGAATTGAGAATCTCCTCCTTTTTTTGAAGTAGGTTAATAAATAAAAGATAATGGCATTGATCCAATTTGTGACTACAGGCATGAGATAACGCTTCTTCACTATCTCAATTTCAACAGCAATTGGGATGGGTGCAACAATAGACTCTCCTCAAGTGACAATAATATGGTAATTGATCGTCCAGCTTTCCCTTGGCAGTCAGCCATGCTACGAACCGCTGACTGGCGAATCTTTTCTTTGATCTAGGCTAGAAGTGCTTACTTACTGCTGGAAGGTTTGTTGCGCCACCTCTTCTGGCCAGCTGCGCCGCATCTTCTTGCAAGCACAGGGAAGTGGTGAAGGGCGGGCGTTTTGAGGGACTGTTTTATGTAATTTTGACGTTCAAAAAGGGCTGATTCTCACCCTAATTTGAATACATGACTTTTGATTTAGTAGCTCATGCTGAGAAGCACAGCGATTATTCATAATGTATCATATATTCAAGTCTAGACGAAAACTAATATTCCTTACATCTATAGACACTTTATATGACGTCTAAGATAAACAATATTCTTACTACAGTCAAGTATCTCGGTGAAACAAGTTAAAAAGATCTTCCGATTATTTTTTTATCTTATCACGGGGACCTTATTGTTATCTGTTGTTTAGTTACGCGGTGTGCGCGGGCACAGTGTCACGTTAACATTCTCCTGTTTAGAAAATGTGTGGAGAAGTGTGAAGGATATTTGCGGTGAGTTGGATTAGGGGTGAAAAGTGAGAGAGGGTGAAAGGGGGTGAAATATTTTCTTGTTGATTATTTTTGATAGGATCATAGTTTAATGGGTCGGGTCTATTGTAAGTACTTACTTAGGTTTCCCTTGCAATGCATGGATAGATTTTGGCATGATATAAAATCCTGATGCTTGCAGACCGTTTTTCTGGGTTCATGGATCAATTGTTTATGCATGTAAGAAGTTAAAGTAAAAGTAAGAAGTTATGTGAGAAATCAAGTGGAACGTTTTATTAAAATGTTGGGGAAGGTTCTGCTGATATCTATACTTAACTGATAGAATCCCGGTGGCCCTCTGTAGGGCCGGTGTGGCGCCACCGGTATGTCGTGGAACAAGACAGTTAGTCAGTCCAAAAAAAAGAATCCCTTACAGTGAAATGCTCAAAAGACGATATTAGCCCTCATGTAGAAGCAATAATGATGATTATTTAACCGCACGACCGCGCGACCCTCTAGACGGCCAGCGGGGCTTGACGGCGGCGCCACCCCGGCCCTACAGAGGGCCACCGGGATTCTATCGGTTAAGGAGTATCATATGATTTGTTGTTATATAGTTAACTATATGTGTGTTAACAACAGGTCCTCTAGTTGATGTTTGTGTGCTTACAAGAAGCATCTTAACGCAAGGCCAATCAAAGAAATCAAAGAATTTTCACTTTTATCTAAAATGTGCCTTAAGTTTACCAACATTCGCTTTACAAATTTTGTGTAGATATAAATAGATCCCACAACGAGACAACACACAAACATGTCTGTTGACATTAAAAAACAACTCTCTTTCGCAAGGAATTACTACAGTTGAAACGTTTCACACCCCATTCAACGTTAATGTCAAGTAGTTTAATAGAAACGTGCTACTATCATACGTGCAAACACGTGAACAACATGACCTTCCTTTAGGCGCCGCGGAGTAGAGTTCGACTAGCTATTTGTCTGTTTGTTTGAGTATTTGATATTCACTGAATTAATTATAATTGCTTTAATATTATGTATGTAATACAATTAATAATTATTATTAGATGATTATTAGATGTGAGTGGAAATTCCGAGAGGGGACGCCCTAGGAAGACATACAGTGACCTTATTGGTGACGTTCTTCAGAAGGGTCAGGTGCGTAGTACTCGCAACCGGCGTGCGTGTATGACCAGATGTAGGAACGTAAACGAGGCAAAAGGAGTATGTAAGGATCGTAGCAGGTGGCGTTCTGTAGTTTCTGCCTACCCCCATGGGAAGAAGGCGTGAGTTTATGAGTTATGTGTAATTATATCTCTGATAGAGATATGAATGGTTTTGAATAATATCCTGCATTGATGCAGCTAGGTAAGCCAAAGTGGTAATGTTGCCGGTAGCAGATATAGTTCACGAAAATATAGTTTCAGCAATCACTGTTTAGCAACTTTTGGTTACTATGAACACGAGTCATAAGTTCTAATGATATAAGAGAGGCCAGCTGCACTACAATTTTCGTAGGACGCAAAACTACGTGTCTGTCAAATCATTTGCAGTTAACTGCAGATGATTTGAACGTACCAAACAGACTAACCGCGATTCTCGTCGATTATCGGTTATCGGTTATGTTCCTACACAAACCAAATTCTAGGTCTAAAACCTTTATATCTGAATTCACTTTCACAGTTACCTACGAATTTCGAAAAAAACGTGTGCGGTCGTGGCACCCCCGTCAAGAACGAAGTTTCTTACGCGATACTCGCACGCAAGAGAGAGAGAGAGAGAGAGAGAGAGAGAGAGAGAGAGAGAGAGAGAGAGAGAGAGAGAGAGAGAGAGAGAAAAAGTATTATGTTAATACGTGTTTTTGATACAGAGCCATCTAGTATAAGTTTTTAGAAGTTCTCATAAAGCTCGCCATCTTGGATTTTCATTTCGACTTCACTATTGGCTTCTGCACTCTCGAAAACCATGAAAATGACACCCATGATGAAACATTTTAAAATTTTCACTTGCCATATTTGATTTTCATTTTGACTTCACTATTGGCTTCAGCACCCTCGAAAACCATGAAAACTATCTCTCTCTCTCTCTTTCTAATATATACAACATGCCCCGAAATTAACGCACACCACCAAACATCCCAATTAGAATATTATGTTATAATCATAATACATGCACTGAATTTTTACTATTATGTAAAAAACATTGTTTAGTTATTCAATTAGTTATAGTGATTGTAGGAGAAAATTGTGGTCACATTACGAATCTACGCACGCCCACAGTCGCACACGTATAAGGGCCTAGTCCAGCGTAGTCTAGCGTACTCCGGACTCCAGAGGTACTCCGAACTACTGGCCTAGCACTTAGCTTCTCTGCGGGAGAATATGCGTGCCCAGTGTGGCATCGTTCTGTACACGCCAAGGAAGTAGAAGTTGATTTATATGAAACTTGCCGAACGATTACCGGCTGCCTGAAACCAACCCCAGTCAGCCCACTATATCCCACAGCTGGCATAGCTCCACCACAAGTCCGAAGAGAAGTTGCAAGCGCAGTGGAGAAACTGAAACTGAATCTGATACTAGACACCCACTATCCGGCTCACAACTACCAACGCAACGGCTTAAAAGCAGGCACAGCTTCCTGAAATCGACAGCTTCTCTACCAGAAAACCCGGCCGACGCCCGTTGCAAACTTTGGCAAGAGACTATTCCCCCTCCCACTTATTATGTACCACCAAAGGAGCATCTTCCTGCAGGGTGTAACATTTCGTGGTCCACTTGGAAGTCCCTGAACCGTCTCCGGACACAAGTGGGAAGATGTAACTCCAACCTGGAAATGTGGATGTGGATAAGCTGGATGTGGATGGGGAGCTATGTCGCAAACTATGCTCCACCTTCTATCTTGCCCTCTGTGTCCCAGAACTTGTAGTTAAAGGGACCTCTGCGCTGCCACCGATGACGCCGTGGAAGTGGCAAAGTTTTGGGCCAACAAAATTTGAGAAAAGTCGTACCAGCGACACGAAGAAGAAGAAAAAGTCTAGCGCAGTAGGTACTTTGTCCATTTTGGTTTGTTTTGGCAGTACAGCGGAAGTGTGACTGTAATTTACATAGTTTTAATTATTTTTGGGATAAAAAAATACTTTCTAAATGACAGAAATCGATTCAGTAAACGATTTTGACCCTACCACTTTCATGTGCATTAATTCAGTTACACATTGTATAATTGAAAGAGATAGAGAGAGAGAGAGAGAACGTCGCATTACGCTTTTCGTTACGTGACGATATCTATCAGTTTACTCATATCGCAAGCCACGATAAAGAACTTCGTTCCAAAAAACTAACAACGATGAATCATTCCACTATAATTAAAGTATCATAGGGTTAAGTACACACAACACCGTTCCATAATTAAACAGCCTGATATCACTTGACACCAAACATAATAACACATAACGTCAATGTTATGTAATGCAACATTCTTGTATGTCTGCTTCTGATTGTAACTCGAAAACGGCTGTATCGATTTTTATAAGTAGCTATGACAGTCCAAAACGATGGAAGTCGTTGAAGCGTAACGAGATAGATAGAGTATAGTTCGAAATTCGATGTTATGTAGGTCAATGTGTTTTTGAACGAGTAGGTTCCTGGGTACTTTCGTTCGTATAGTGTTTTTTATTTTTGTTTTTTTCCGCTCTGGGCGGAGCGGAAGGGCGTGTCAGACTCTTACTGACTAAAACTCACCCGTGTTCCTTCAGTTGCCTGTGCGCCAGGGCTACGGTAACTCTTTCGAACAATCCGCGACCCCGGCATGGCAGTTCGTAAACTGTTCTACATTGAATATCACGCCTATTAAAACAATTTGACGTTGTCTTTGTATTTGTTTCGTTGTAGTAAGGCTGGTTTTCGTAGTGCAGGCCATGCGCTGATTCCTAGCCCCTTGTATTACACCTATAAAAATCTATAGAGCTATTCAATAATAATAGTTCTTTAGATATATAGTAAACTCTGGTGATGACATCATTTGAGAACTTTTGCAAAAATAATTGTCTTGTGGAGCAGAATTAGAATAATGTTTTGCAAACTGACGTAGTTTTTTGGGCAAATGAAGTATTTAGGTGCCTTTTTAACTGAAAAATAACGTCTTCTTCTTTAGTACCTCAGCTATACGCTAATTTAGCCCACGGGGTTCATAGCGTGGCTGGTTGCCCAGAGTACACCGGACATACTAAAGTATTGTCACTTGTTGAAGCTCTATAATCCCCAAAGGCGAACGTGAAAAGTACTGAAATAAAAACATAAAAAATAATCCGTCTTTGAAATCTGTATTGTTGTTTCCTACCGTTAAGAGATTAGAGTTTTTCTTTCACCGCTGATAACCAGAAACTGGCTATCAGAGTTGTGAAACGCTCTGGAACGTAAGGTTACCGCAAGTTAACCGCGAGATAAGATCACAGATTATGTGAACGAAGATTACGCAGTAACAGTATCTGTTTGTCTTACACATTGCTACATTGTTGCTTTAGTATGAGAGCGGGGTAGGCAGAGATAGTTGGAAAAGTCAGCCAGTGTTGCCTCAGGATAGATCAAAGGGGGATCAGAGGGGCCGTCAGGGTCCTCGGCACATTACTAAAAGTCTGGGTAATTCCTTTAGTTCTGTTATTTTTAAGTCTTCAGAACGATGACAGCTTATCTACAACTCTGGGTTCTGTTACTGAACCAAGAACGCTGATGAACGGCAGAGGATAATATTTATGACTAGCGATCCGCCCCTGCTTCGCACGGGTGCAGTGGCGACATGTTAAAACTTCGAGATTTCTGTGCTGTATCTGTGCGCTGTTGGCGTACCTACTTTTAAATAAATAAATATCTAAGTTACATATTAATGTATCTTACACATCAACCGGAAATGAAAATGCTCTAAATAGTGGTGAAACCCGCATCAAAATCCTTTGTGTAGTTCAGAAGATCTTAGATGGTTAGGAAGCCGTCTCACACAGACACGGTCCCACACAAACAAAGCGACTTTGTTGTATACTATGTGTTTAAGTATAGATTGATAATAAAGTTAGAAGAACAAACGTTATGATTAATAAGCAACACGCCTCCTCAGTAGCCAATACAATCACCGATTCGATATAAGTAGAGTATGACAGAGTAGAACCTTCTCTGACACAAGCGTGCAAAATGTAGAATCTCTTTTTCTCTAAACTCCTTCCCTGCTATCAGAATTGACAACCAGCTGATTGTAAACTGTCGTAATATTGTTCAAATTATCCCTGCAAAAGTCTTCATATGTGCTCAAATGTCTGCATCGGCTGTTTCAGTGTCGTCAGCTGATCGTGGTTTTGTTCCAGGTGTTCGGCGTGAGTCCAGATGTGGCAGAGGAGGTACACCCTGATCAATGGCTGAGGCGAAGTGGCGGAACATCTGCAAGATCGTTTGGAGGAAACGAGTGTTTGAATCTGAACGGACAGATCCAGGAAATCTTAAAAGGTGAGGAAGTTGTGCAGTGTTCAGCTTGTGTATCATTAAGTTCAAGTGGTTAAGTACTTTAAAGTTGCATTTATGCAAACAATTATCTACTTTGAATACCGAGTTTAATGTTGGCAGTGGAGTGCAGAAGATAGGCAGGCTGTGGAATGCATTTTTGGTTTCGCCATGGTTTTTTTCTAACGACTTTTGGATTCTAAGAAAATTATTTGTTTTTTTTTTCAATTTCTTTTCTCTACCTTCAACAAGCTTAGCATCGACTCGATAAGTCTCCTGGCCTTGCAAGTCTGACATGGATCCATAGACCAAAAGCAGTTTACGGTAGATTGACTGTTAGTTTTTGCCAATCTTTATCTAAAAAGTTAAATACAGCAACCGCTTTCACTGTTAGTCCAAAACTACAGTCCTTTCCTTTTTAACTTCTGAATTCATTTCTAAACCTGGTTTTGTTTATGCTGTACATTATTATAAGTTTATTCAGCAAGTATTCACAACTTGAATTTATATTTAATATCAAATTGTGCCTAAAATATCACAATGCCCAATCCCCAGATGTCTGAACAGCTGGGACCTGACGTCGCTAGGCGTGGGCAGCACGCTGGGCATCGGCGTATACGTGCTGGTGGGGGCGGTGGCGCTGAAGACGGCCGGGCCCTCCGTCCTGCTGTCCTTTTTCATCGCTGCCGTCACCTCGCTGTTTGCAGGTAACAATTCGATTTACCAGTGGCTTAATTTTTGTTGGGGTTTTTGTTGCGTCACTTGACCGGAGATCGTAAGTCATAAGTAATTTATTTCGTAACAAAATATATAGTGTTGAAAATATTACAAAATCAAGAAATCAAATCAATCTTTATTTCAGACAATGTTACACATTACAATGTACAATCCATACTATCACAGATTATTTAAGAATATAATATACTTATTTAATGATAGTAATATAGCACTAACGTTAATGAACAGATTATAATTTTCAAAAAATTATTATTATTACAACGTGGCAATGCTGCCAGCCTTTTGGACACTACTCCTGTTGACAGCGATCCGGACGAATTTTTTGATGTCCCTTTTTATATAGTTGTACATATTATTATAATAATAATGTCTTAGACATATCTCGAGACCCTTTGGTCCCGGACCTTTGGAAGGCGTACGAGGGGCGGAATCCAACTCGCAGAGGCCCTTTAGACAATTTTAAATGTTGAGGAGGCACCAACCGACGATTATCCGTGTATGCCAATGCACTATGCAAGTGTACCCAAGGACAATCCCCGGTTGGTGCAGGACAGTTGCAGGATATGGAAAAAAAAGATATTGAACTATGGGTTTGGGTAGCTAAAGTGGACTGGTTGCCTAGAACTATGGTAAGACTATAGCCCCTACCTGACTAATGTTTTATTTACAACTAGCGACACGCCCCTTTTTTTGTTTTGTTTGGGAAGACATCAAATAACCTCTCCCGGTCTGGGCGGAGCGGGAGGGTGTGTCAGACTGTTACTGACTAAAACCCACCCGTATTCCTTCAGTTGCCTGTGCGCCAGGGCCACGGTAATTCTTTCGAACAATCCTCGACTCTGGCTGGCATCGGCCCTATCGCTCCCCGCCAATTATGCTGACATGTCTTTGAGGCGCGTGTGGAATACAACGCACCGTTGATACGGGCCTGGTCCTTACCGGACGGCGAGCTGCCCATTGCTCGCCGTCCACAAGCCCGCGCCTAAGGTGGCCGGGAGTCAGCTATCGACTCCCGACGCCCAGGGTGTTTCCTCCTGCGGCGGCTAGGGGTGTGAGGGCGTAACGATTGCCTCTCCCTCACGCGCTCCGCTTCCTACTTCGCAAGTATTACTGCTTCGCAGAAAGAGGTGACGGCTTCCCATTCCCTCTCGCTCCGTACCATGGCCTGGACCAGGGCCGGACGCGAGAGATCGCCGCCGCCGATCGCCACCGCGAGGACACTGCGGTGCTCCGCCCAAGCCGGGCAAACCTCCACCGTATGCTCCGGGGCTGTTATTAACTTTGGCTAAAATGCTTCGATGCCATAGGTCGAGGCGCGGCTCTAGATGCGCTATTTATTGACCGCGGCCGCCCCACTGTCACCGTGGACGGCAACGGGGCACGCCGGCCGACCGCCCGTTTCGCTGCGAGTGATTATAAATAATTTTAAATTTGTGATATCTTCTTCGACATTCATTTTAGACCACTCACTGACTCACTTTAGGTCACTGTAAAGACCAATTTTGGTTTATATTAAATGCACAACTTATCTAATGTAGTTATTTGGATAACGATTAATACTGTATTGCTTAAAAAAGCTTCGTTAATACCCTTATTTTTTTAGTAATATGTAAAAGATAAGAAATGTTTACTGTGGGTTATCTTCAGGACATAGACGTATACTATTGCGGAATTGTTTGTAGACCTTTTTAAGATATACAATTCTGTAGTACATTATTTTAATCTATTTCGTAAGGTTTAGCTAGCGTAAGCAATCAGGCAAGCACTCAAAAATATGTTTTTTACTACATAATTACAAATCTTTTAAAATCTCGACTTTTCTCTACTATAATATGCATATAAACCTTCCGAAAGAAATTCTCTAAATTACAGTTAAAACCATATCAAAATCCGTTGCGTGGTTTAGCAGAAGTAAGCGGAGAAACAGACAGACGAAAATAGCGACTTAGCTTTATACTATTTAGAGATAAGAGATACACAGATAAAATGGCAGGGGCTGACTTGCACACTCAATAGATAATGGGCCCCCGAAAACTGTCGCTAGCACATAGTATCGTAGCGACAAGGGGCCAACGTGTCCTGAGGTGCTTATGATGAGTGGAGAGGTATTTCACGGCTATCACGATAATACCGGCTCTTACTGGAATACTTCCTTCCTCCAAGCAAGTTTGCTCTTGCGAATCTTCAGTCAACCCGGCCAATAAAGGCAAGAGGTGGGAGCTCTGTTCCTCGTCAGTGTTCTCTCTTGCCGGTCAATACAGGCAAGTAAGAGATGACGAACAAGACTTCTCCCGGGAGATAGGGTCCGTGGGTCGCTACTGCCCAACAGCTCGCCACATGCTGCCCTGCGGGTTTAATATGTTATTATTATTATTATTACAATAATAATATGTCAATAATGATCAAACATTATAAGTGAATCATGGGTGCTTCGGGGACTGTTTTCTGTAACTTACAACGTTCAAAAACCTCTGATTTTCAGACTGATGAGATATTAATACCTATTGAATAAAATAAAATAAAACAGAATTCGCAACATTTATCTAAATCACAAATACTCTATATTATTTTCACGTTTGATGCTTGCTTTACTTGCATGCCATTCGACGTACAAAATTTACCAATGGTTTATGACGAAGAACCGATAGACGGGAAGCAGGGTATTGTGGCGCACCTTGGTGGGAGGCCTATGTCTAGGACTTCGGTAGAATATGGGCTAAAAATGCTCATTTTTATTACTAGGAAGCACTTTTGCAATAGGAGAACTTAGTAATTGGCATTACTCGAATATTATTTAATCATTGTGTAATCTTATTCGCATTGTAATCATTTCACATGGCATTGTTTGTAACGGCACACCCAGCATTGATAACGCTTTAAATCTTTCATAATGAAACATGCAAAAGATAATTATAAATTCAAATTCAAATCCTTTATTGCATTTAGTTGTTACAATATAATTAAGTTCCAAAAAACCCTGTTAGGGCACGGCAACATAAAATAATAATATTTTGAACACGATAATCTCAAAAAAAAAAAAACTCTCAGTATTTATTTCTAATAAACCACTTACAGGCACTCTTGAATTGTCAAGGTTGTCAATAATAATAAGAGTACGTATGTGTGTTTTTATTGACTCTAGTAAAATAAAATATGCAATTATTTATCTAGCTATCATATTTACTAAATATTTTGTTCTAGGACATTCTTCAACAGTAGGTACTAATCAGTTCTATGGGTGTATTGCGAAGACTTTCTTCCTAATTTCATTCTTTCTTACATGTGAGCCACAGCCACGGGCGGCACATTTGGTTCACAAAGTTATTATTTTGTATATTTTCATACAAACATCACATCAACTCCGTCATAACTTAGGAATTACTGTTATCAGACAATTATTGTTATCGGGTCGATTGTTTGAATATCGTAAATAGAGATCGAATATATAGTATGCAGATATAAATTGTATATCCTATATATTTGTATAAATAAAACATATTTTCAACAAAAAAAAACTAGTATTATTGCATAATGTAGCTGTTTGTTGTTCCTATACATATAATAAAATAAAATAAATTGCTTATTTACAGCGAGCCTCCAATATAAGGATATTCATAAAATGTGTCATTAAATTCAAGGAATTTTACATAAAATCTAAGCCGCTAGGTATATTGATAACAAACATTGTTTTGTTTTTATGTTATCACCTTGCAAACAGGACGATGCGACGCGTCTGTTGCCGGTTTGAAAGATAAAACAATTTTCTGTTAAAGTGATTGAAAATTCTTTTTGCATATTCTAAGTTATTATCCTTAGGCTAGCAATGATATTTATAATGATACCGTGGCCCTGGCGCACAGGCAACTGAAGGAACACGGGTGGGTTTTAGTCAGTAAGAGTTTGACACGCCCTTCCGCTCCGCCCAGAGCAGGAGAAGGCATTTGATGATTTCCCACCCAAAAAAAAAAAGGCTAGCAATGATATTAAAGTATGGATTTACCTATTACTATAACCGTCTACTTATTCCTAGACAAAGGCACTTCCAAATTGCATAGCGTTTTTCTAAGTATATCATTAAATGTCATCATTATCATGCGAGTAGATTACATTTTAATCAAAACGAATGTGTTTTAAAAACTTCTTTCAGTAAAACATGAAGATGGGTTGCCAAATTCAAAATGTTTGTGGCCAGTTTTAGGATCTTCCAAAACCTTCGTACACCAGCATTATATAATAATAATTGTTGTTTCAGGATTATGTTACGCAGAACTAGGAGCCAGAGTCCCGCTGGCAGGGTCAGCGTTCATCTACACTTACGTCACCGTTGGAGAAATGGTCGGCTTCATGGTCGGATGGAACAACATACTTGAGTTTATATTTGGTGAGTCGGATTAAAGAGTGAGTTATTTCGGGTTAATGACGAATTCACAAGGAAGATTGACAAAAAAATGCAAGACACGTTAATATTATGAACTGAGTAACAACAAGGGGATGGTGAGAAAAAGAAAAGCGCATAGTAGCTCGCCAAATATACATCCCATTCAATATACACACCCGATGCATAGGACTTTACGACCGACAATGTTGAGAGTGTGAAACTATACTAGTAGCTATACGAATTGCCACTGTAACGGCTAGAGCTTTGCATCTAGGCTGCACAGGCCGCTAACTAAAGGTTCGTGTTCAGAGATAAAATAAACACTTGGTTAATACATATATTTTTTTGCAGTACTAGGCTAGGTCGCAGATACGGACACTGATTCACTTTTCTGAGCACTATCACACCTTAAGTTAAGAAGGGCACCGTCCTTGGTTTCACGGGACGCTAGAAGGCCTTTCAGCCGAAGCTTCGCAAGAGGCCGGTAAGGCTTTTGAAGGGCCGCACTTAGGGTGCGTTGGTAGCAGGCCGTAGGACGACGCTAGCGCACAGGTCAGCTACGCGTGCAGCGCGACGTTCGGAACAGCGTGCAGATTGGAACAGCGTGCGATATTAAAATGCCCTGTCAGCCTGGACGTAGGGACCCTACGTTGGGGCACAAAAAATCCTGAGTGTCAGGGAATAGCTCTAGAAGCTAAGCAAGCGGAAGTTCAAATGCCAAAAGTACAGCCAGAGTTTCTCTCTCTGTGATACTATAGTTTTGCTCTTGTTTAGACAAGGATTTACTCAAGTACGCTATAGGGTGTTCTATCCCGTCCCTAGTCAGTGTTAGCAAGCCGCCAATGCCATAGTTACTGGCATTAGTGTGTCCTTGAAATGGGATACTGTAGTCTGGACACAATAATACTGGGGCAGATATGAGTATTTCCTTTAGTTTAGTAAAGTATTCCTGACATTCCTGAGACCGTCAAAGGCTTTTTTACTTGAGCTTGTTAGTTTATTTAATGGAGTTGCTAGTGCGCTGAAGTTGGGTACGAAACGTCTATACCATGATGCCGTTCCTAGAAATCTTTTTACTTTTTTTGGTTTAGTGGGTATTGGGAAGTTTCAGACCAATAACACTTTAGGGCCTATGACAGGATTGGCTTGCGTTGCGAGTCGACTGTCCAAAAACCAGTATCGTTTTATATCAGGAGAGGCTTTTCAAAGGATGTACTACTGAGATGACAACTAATAGAGATGTATGAAAGGAGAAGTTTGGCATAACGGCAAGAGAATGATGATCAGGAGAGGTCTTTCATCGAAGGTGTAAAAGAAGGTAATCATTTACTTGATTTAAAATTCACTCTTCTAAATTCCAGGTACAGCGAGCGTGGCACGGGGTCTGAGCTCGTACGTTGACGTTGTGGCAGACCACAGTATGTCCCAATGGTTCCAGGCGACCATGCCCATTCCTGAATACTTCGGCATCTCCCTCTACTTCGACCTCTTCTCCTTTGTCTTCGTTTTATTAATGGGAAGTAAGTATCTGTTACCAAAACCTGTTTCTCTTTTACCAAAGAAGTCAGCCCAAGTAGTAATTTGGGCGTTGGGTTTTCTGATGGTGAGTCCAAAATTTAGAGACCAGTGTTAAGCTGTTTCAATTTATATGATACGAAATCGGGCTATATTGGCTTGCTAGTTTACTTCATCAAGAAATAAGAGATGTTTGTTTGATTCTGTTAAACTGTTAAATAATGCACTCATGCACAGTTACGTTCAACTTTTAACTAAAATCAGCAGCATATCTGTTAGGTATGTTTAGGTTTACTTTACATGATGCGTCCAGAAAGATGCTCGACGAATTACAGAACCGTTTCAGCAACTGTCAATGTGGTCATCTGTTTATTTAGAATGTGCCGGACAATGATGTTTATCTTTTACAGTTGTGTTGTCATTCGGCGTGCGCGAGTCTTCTGCAGTCAACAATGTGTTCTCGGCAATCAACGTTATGGTCATCATCTTCATTATCATCGCTGGAGCCTTTAAAGGTTAGTTCAACTTATGTAGGTATTAAATTCGTTTGCATTGGAAAATCATAAATTGTTAGTGTAAATTCTGACCGAATACCGTATACAACAAAAAACCAAATCCACCCATAATACCTATATTGTATTTAGTATCTTTTTGTTCCATTTAACGAAGAGATTTTCGGTTACAAAAGGTTTCTTCGACTGTTTTAAGTTATAATTATTTTAATTCGGTGACCAGTTGTCAGGGAGATCGACGCGCAGACTGTAACCATGAATTCAGCGCATAATTCTAGAGCCCCTAGCAAATAAATATTCGAACGGTTATCAAAAAAAAAAAAACTGCTATTTCATAGAAAACTGTACGTAGTCAAACCCTACGTAGTCAAAATACATATATGGAACAGCATTATTTTTTTAATTGCCGTCCAAGAATTTCGCTAGGGTTTTCAGAATCAAATACTGAATCCATGGTAAATGGTTGCGCGTCGATGTCCCTGCCACCCTGTATGCAGAGTGACGATAAGGTTATCACATTAAATAGTACAGCGATTATTACAAGTTGTTATTGAGTACGTTAAAATAATAAAATATACAATTTTACTAACAATAGAAAACTGAATTTATCAAACAAAATAAGTAGCGTAAAAATTTGCACGAAATAAACCACCCTTGATAATAAGGTACTAGGACACGCGCGGGGCGATGGTATCAATAATTCAACACAAACTTAATGGTATTGTTACCAAATAATCACAAATGAAGTTAAATGTTGTTAAATACTAAAAACGAAAAAAACGACCCACGGCTAGAATGTTAATTGTTATTCATTATATTAATAGACTATGCGACTGTATTTTATTAATTTGATTTTTCGAAACCTTGAAAAATATTAAGCCTCAGTAAAAAAAAATTGTTAGCATATCTCAAAAAATGGCGAAGTTCTAAATGGCAAAGTGGCTAACTTCTCCATTTTTCCACCGATGTTATAATTTATTTGCAAATCGTCTTTTTTTGTAACATCTCTAAAATAAGTATTAATTAATGTATATTTTTGGTAGTAGTCAAATACTCTATTGTGTAGGTATGTTTAAAATACATAGTTTAGAATCCGTGGTTTCAATTAATGTGATAACCTAATCGCCACACTGTACTACTTTGGTTCTCTTCCCGTGCTTTTATACAGCTTGAAATGCCATTCATCCAGCACCCTAATTAGGTAACACACTATCTATCACAATCTGAATCATTTTGAAGCCTATTGCTAATCCATTGCTTAGTATATTCGAAAAATGTATCTGTTCAATAACGTAAATTGCGCTATTTACGTTATTGAGCAGATACATTTTTCGAATGAATGTTGTTGAACTGTCAAAATGAAACCCATTCCTACTGATAGTGTGTTACGTAATTACGCCGCAGGTTCGAGTATCAACAATCTGTATAAAATACAGGCAGTCACAAGTAGGTATGATATCAACCTAACTACTAGGAGAACGAAAATGAAAAGGGCTTTTTTAAGTGTTTCAATATCTTATAAGTTATCGGAACTTACCATGAAATTGTAAAGCTGGTCCTCAATTTAGTTAAAAACTATGACATAAATTCGTCATTGGTCAATATAATAAAGTAGTTACTTTTGAATTGTCTTTGTACATTTTGGCGTGCTATATATAGGTACACCTCTACCTAACTCTTCGGGGGATACAGGCATGATGTTATAATGTTAAGTTGTACGTTTTCAGTGAACCCCGACAACTGGAGTATACCCCCGGAGCACGTGCCCCCTGGCTATGGGGACGGGGGGTTCTTCCCGTACGGCGCGTGGGGCATGCTCAAGGGCGCTGCTATTTGCTTCTATGGCTTCGTCGGCTTTGACGTCATCAACGCCTCGGGAGAAGAAGTGAGTGAGCTTGTTACTAAGTGAGGAGGTTTGAAAGGAAAAGTTTGGGAAACTTAATTGGCTTCTGAAATTCAGAGAATCCTTATAACAGATTCGAGAACATATTGCTTTTGAAAATATGGAAGTGTATGAATTGAGGGCAACCTCAATTGTCTGTTTTCTGTTGTGTTGTTCTCAATTTTTTTTTCAGTTTTTGGCTGCAAAGACAAAAACTCTTGTCCTTCGCTTGCAAAACAAACAAATCTAAAGAGCATTATCATTGTAAAATGTCGTGAATAATGTTATTTATGTTTCTAATATTTGTTGGAAATGACGCCTGCATGTGACTTGTAACGATTACCATCGTTAATATCAAAGTGGCATAATTTATACTATCTAAAGCTTTGTTCAGTGGTAGACCAGATAATTGAGTCGTTAGAGAGGACGAGCTTGGCAGTTATTTATCGTAAAAATGTCTCAACTATTGAATAGTTATAGAACGGTATTTCCCACATTTCAGGTGAAAGAGCCGAGCAAGTCAATCCCTATAGCGATCCTGTCGTGTCTGGGCATAGTGTTCGCTGCGTATGCTGGCGTGAGCATCGTTGTCACTATGATGGTTCCTTATTACGAGATGGTGAGTTACTTTTTATTAATCGTACTTGTAATATCCGAGTAATGGAGTTGCATTCAAAAGTCCCTTTAAACCAAGGTTCAAATTTCGTACCAACTTCGGTACTAACTCCTAGACAATTCGAAAATGTCTGAATGGTTTAATTAAAATAAATGCTTCGACTTTGTTACACGGATACGTGCACGGTTTCGTAGATCTAAGTATTTTGTGCAACGAAGCTTTTTATTAACAAGCTGTTCCTAAAATTCTAAGAAAATACTTGTGAGCATTCAAAGCAAGCTTTTTCTTAATCCCTGAACTTATATAGACCGACGAATATTTAACCTACACAACCGTCATTTTTCGCATCTTCTGGTGCATCTTGAAAAAAGAGGGTCAAGTTGTGGACCGCAATAGGCTGTATTGATAATGATGATGAGATTTTCCCATAATTCCAGGTAACCGTTGCCTCAGTGTCGACGGCGTTCAGTCAAGTGGGATGGGAGTGGGCGCGGTGGGTAGTCACCGTCGGAGCCGTTTTCGGTATTTCCACCAGGTAAGCTCGAAACGGCGGAAGCTTATACTCAGCAGTGGGTGGAAAAAGGCTGCCAATGATGATAATGAAATTCAAAAGTTGGGGATCCCCTTCCAATAATGACCAAGTGTAGTTTTTTAATTTTGTGCATTTGGTATTTAAAATGCATAAGAAACGGTTTACCTACCAATATTAACTTCTAAATTAATATCCTATAGAGATCAAATTCTTTGTTTGTTTGTAATGGTTATCTCTGAAAGTACTGATCCGATTACAAAAATTATTTCACTGCTAGAAAGCTTCACTATTTAATTGCCGAGGATGTTATATGGTATAGTTGTCTTCGAAGCGGATGGAAGTCGCGGGTAGAAGCTAGTATTTTATATAGTTACCTAAATTTTATGCAGTAAAATCCAACATCAAGATGTAAATGGCCGTGTCTGCTATCTCTTAACCAATGAGTAAGATGCCACAATGGTCGTTTGGCGCCTTAATGACATTGACAGAGGGGCGTTGTTGGTAAACCTTCGTGAGATTGATACAGAAATTGTATTGAAAAAACAAGATGGCGGCTTTAGTTCCGATTTCGGTCGAGCGCCAAAAGGCTCTTGTACAATTCTACCATAATATTGATACTGTAACTTCTTTTTCCAGTTTATTTGGTGCGTTGTTTCCCTTGCCACGCCTGCTGTACTCCATGGCGAAAGATGGCCTGTTTATACACTGGTTCTCTAAAGTCAGTGCCACAAGGCAGTCACCAATCATCGCGACTGTTGTACCTACTGTGATTATTTGTAAGTACTTTATCGTTTTAAGAAAGAAGTGGTCTTTGTGAGAGTAAAAGAAGAAAAAAAAATTATTTGGGACACGCACAGGAAAGTAAAACAGTAACAAGAAAGTGTGCGGTCGGGGGACCTCAGTCGGGAACGAAGTTCCTTACGCGATACTCGCACCACACACACACTTGTAGATAATAGAAAGAGAGAGAGAGAGAGAGAGAGAGAGAGAGAAAGTGTCATGGAGGGGGCATAACGCTTTTTCCTTTCGTGACAATTTTTACCAGTCAACTCTTACCGCAAACCGCGTTAAGGAAATTCGTTCCAAAAAAAGAGTACTTGTTTAGGAAAGTACTGTCACTATAACTAGGTATATTATACGAAGTATCATTGCTTTGTTTTGATTTAAAGAGAGGTTAAGCTACAGGCGTTTAGTGCATCATCTAAAGAATCATTTCTCTGAGTATGTTGCGTTTGAAACAATCGGCTTTGCGTTGCAGGGCACATGTCTGTGGCGGTAAACACTGAACCAATTTGTTGATAATAAAACGAGCACGCGGGCTGTATTTATCTATGTACATACATATAGTAGTATACATATAGTATGAACTGTTATCAACGCTTTGATTGGCTCTTGATGCCGTAAGCGCCAATGGAAATAAAGAATGCGATTGGCATTCATGCAGCCTTGACCACGCACTTATGAGTGCCTATAATTGAAACCAAAAACCAGCACTAGATAAAACACCTGATTAAAATAAGCTACAACAGACAAACTGACGCCGAATTCTCTGTATGCATAAGGGACTAGACAAGACTGGTCACGTAGTGTTATTTTGGAAAGGATTTATGAAGGGCATAATCTGTTCTTGTCAAAATATTTTAGATCAAGTTGAAATGTAGACAAATTATTGTTGGCTTAAGACCAAAATTTATGCCAAGATAAGGTGAAATTATTATTTTGTCAATGTCTGTTTGTTTTCTAACAAAAAATAAGCAATTATTTTTAGAGAATGTTGAAAATGCTACTTTCCTGTCACTAGGTACCTAATTCTTTTTCAATACGATACGGCTGTAGGTACGGTAGGTAGGATGTGTCAAGAATACTTAATTTGCTATGTTGCGTAGTGATCATAATTATTTGGAATCACGATAATAATATGAGGAAGGAAGAGAATATGTGACGTGGCACGTCACATATTCTCTTGACATGGGTAATCCGATAAACACTGAGAGTAGGAAAACAATTTTTTTTGCAAAATCATCTTCTACTACGAGTATGTTATAATTGCCTTCCAGTCACTTAAGGTGCGGATGGATATAATTTTTTATAATGAAGCCTTCTATAATTGTATTTTTGATCCAGTGACAGCAAAAATATTTCTTTATTATGTTTCCAGCACTGCTGGCCGCTTTCCTAGACCTGGAGCAGCTGGTTCTGATGATGTGCATCGGCACTCTCTGCTCCTATACCATCGTCGCCACGTGTGTTGTTTTACTCAGGTAGGTGTTCTTGTTCATCCGCCTCGTAACCAAAAGCAGGGTGATGTTTTTAACAAAGACATAATGCGTCATTGAAGATTTGTAGTTCGGTGTGAACTCTTACTCTTACTCTTACGTCTAGGTTGTCCTTTAAGGTTATAAAAATAATATTATTTTGATTTAAAAGAGTATCCATGCAGTTTCTTGCCCGTTCTTCTCCATAGGAATCTACTACGCTTTGGAATGAACAACTAGCTTCATCTTTCTGACTCATCGATTCATTGACAACTCAAAAGTGCCTGTAATTGGTTAAATTGAAACAAATTCTTCTAGTTTCAGTTTGTATTAAATAATTAAAACTGAAACTCAAAGAATTTGTTAATTTCAAACAATTCATTTTTTTTTTTATGAACTGTTTGAAATTATTTGCATTTCTGGATTTCTGACTTCTTGAGTGAGTGATCGGCCAGAATGGTCATAGATGGCTGCTCATCAGATTATATGGCTGTTGATGCCGGTATTTCTCAGGGGTCTGTTCTTTTTGCGACTCTATTTCTGCTGCACATTAACGACCTGCTGCAGCTTCAAAAAGATACCTGTCCAATGACAGGAAAGTCAGCTCGCTGCTGTCCAGCCAGCAGAGAGGAAATAGCTGCTCTTAGAGAGGCCATGGTGGGTGGAGCGAATGAATTCGACCTCATTTCCCAGTGAGGCGATGACAACCTCGTCAAATTCAATGCTCTAAAAACACAGGTGTGTCTTTTCACTGCCAAAAGGAGCCAGTTTCTTCCATTTTCCGAGGTGCATCTGCACCATTTACTAACCACCTAGATCTTTAAGGCATGAAGTTGACATCTGAGCATAACTTAGGCTTAACCATCAAGTCTAAAGCACAGACTGCAGCCAAGAACCTGGGCATTCTAAATAAGGTGCGGCGGTACGTCACATCTGGATAGCTTTTAAGTCTGTACAAAGCACGGGTCCGTTGCTGTATGGAGTATTGCAAACACTTATTGGATGGCTCAGCAAAGTACCAACTTGCTACTGTTCATTCGGTAGAAAAAAGGCAAAAAGGCTTATAGGCGACGAGACGTTGGTGGTTAGGCATCACAGCCTGGCTCATTGGCGTAATGTTGCTTGCCTGTCGGTCTTCTACGAACTGTTCTTCCGAGAGTGTGCACAGGAGCTCCACGACCTGATTCCACCATCGTCCTTTTACTAACGGGATACCAGGCGTGATATAGGGTACCATCCGCACTTGGTTGATATCCCGACCAGTCGTACTCAGCGCTTCTCCTCCACATTTATTATGTACACAGCCAAAGCGTGGAACTCTCTGCCAGCAGCGTCTGTGTTCCCTTCAACATATAACCCGTCTGCCTTCAAAGCAAGAGTAAACAGGCATCTTCTGGACACGCTTGTTTCATCATAGACCGCATCCATCGCTTTTCATCGGGCGTGATCAAAGTCAAGAGGAGGACCAAACAGCAAAAAATAACTCATTTTAAAATTTTATGTCCATACTCCATTTTGGTGATCGAAGAATACTATGGGCCTTAAGCTGTGGGTATCCTATGGCCATAAGAAATTATTTCCATAGAAGTTTGATGCAAGAAACATTTTACACGTCTTACCACACAATATAAAATAAGAGAATCGCACGTGGCACTATTTTTGGCGCATTATTGTGTGCTAATTTGACGACTCTCTCGATGTCATGACTCCTATTTCAGCCTAGTTCATCAAAACCTTAAAATATAGTGACAATGTTACAATTAACACGTTCATCGTTGAGTGTTAATGAACAGCTGGAACTCAAAGATAAAAGAGATATTTATAGATCATCTAATTACACCATTTCCCTAAATATTCTTAGTCTCTTTTTACGTACCTAGTCATAGATGATTTTATTTAAAAGATACCAGTAATCCAGTGAGTCAATCCAGTCCAGTGCTGGACTACATTATTCCAGTCAGTCAGACAAAAAACAATGTGTGTTCACTATTCAACGTTTAATCCGACACTGGATTGGCCTTCTACACTATTTCAGTGGCGCTGGAAAGGGCGAGCTGGAATGAAAAAGTAGACTCTCTTTTCATTGGAATAGGTAAAATCCAGTGCAGTTCACATTATTCCAGTGGCATTCCAACTCTAGTTTCGATAGCTGGACTGGAACGCTACTATAACAATGTGAACCGGGAAATTATAATTATTGTTTACCCTGCAAATCAAACCCAATTTTTATTGCTATCACTCTAGTAAACACTATACTTGTAGCTATATCCATCTTTGGAGAAGCCCAAGTCCAGCATAATGCAACATGGAGAGTTTATGAATGACCCTAATATTTGTGTTATAGATACTGTTCAGAATATGAGTCAGAGACTTCGCCAGGCATAATGAAGCAGCTCATCGGGCGAGGAGACAGAAAGGCTACAACAACCTCCGCGAGAATCATGAACATAGCCATGTTTCTGTTCGGTACGTAGCTAATTGTAACACCTATACCTCTTGGCCAGAAGAAGCCCATTATATTTAACAAATATGTTTGCTAAATATAATGGGCTTTATGCTTGGTCTGACCAATCTGTCATGAATACTTCCACTTCATTGCGCTAGCATTTCCCTTGCTTCCCTTGGCGACGCCAATCTTCAGATTATTGTGTTTGGTTGAAATAAAATCCATCCACTCAGTCAGCCTATCTCAGCCCGTTTTGCAACATAACCACAATGACTGTAGGCAGATTTTATTCTGGCTGTTCTTTTGTTTCAGTCTGCATCTGCCTAACAATAGCTCTGGTGGTGGTCCACGCGCCGGAGCCTTTGATTCCTGCCATAATTTTGCATGTGTTCGCTCTACTTATTGTCATTGTCATGGCTCTGCAACCCTGCAGCCGTGAGGATTTGGCATTTAGAGTAAGTTCTCTTCTTTATTATGTATAAACTTGTTTTAATAATTGCACTTTTTTGTGTTGATTATAGTGAAAAAGATTATACATTAGGTTAAATGAGGCACAAATTTAATATTTACTCACGGTAGTTCATGCTTATATGAAACTAATAAAGATATACACAAAGAAAAACACAGATAAGAAAGAAAACCTTATCAATACATTCGTAAAAAATCATTTACGTGTGAAATCTTTATAGCTATTAACGGTTTTCTTTTCATACTTCAAACATGGCTTATGGGACAAGAATCGAAAACTAACACATTGTTAGATAATTATATATTTTAAATAACATACAATGTAGACCTTTGAGATGTTTATTTTCCCTCGCATGTACATTAACATATTTATTTTCAGACACCGCTGGTTCCATTCATTCCCTGCATCAGCGTATACACTAACCTGCATCTAATGGTCCTCATCAATTTTCACACATGGCTCAGAGTTATGATGTGGATTTTAATAGGTAAGAAGACCGTGGCATGTGAAATGAATTATTTATCGAAAATGCCTCATTGAAAATAATATTACAATTTCTACATTTCAGGAATTCCAATTTATTTTATATGCATATGCTGCTACAAGCAAAATGCGGGCAAAGTTATACCAGAAGATTCACATAATAAACCGCACGTTAATATAAATGGAAAATCACCAATTGTGCAAATCGTAGTGGAATCACCTACCCCTCCTCATACATTGGCTAGGACAGACGAGCACATGACACAATATGAAGATGCGAAGGATATACATCAGGAATTAAGAGATAAGGCGATCGATACGAAAAAAGTTGAAGATATTATTGTACAACAGATACAAATCGAAAATAATGAAGAAAAAGAAGCAAAAATAATAGACTTATTAGATCAAGTATTACAAGCTGAGGAAGATACTTACGGAGAAGATATTAGCTTAAAAGAGAGCAAAGATGACGATACTGTAACACATGAAACTGGCATCCCTCATAGAAAGTCTTTGAGCGAACTGTCAGATGCCGGTTCCGACGCGTCATTAGGTAATCAAGGATTGTCTAAATACGACGTGATTGCACAAGTACACAGGGAGGATTTTCCAAAAGTAAGCGAGGAAGAGGAAAGATTAGACAGCAATGAAGACATTCATAACTTCGAAGATGAAGAAATAACTGCTTTTAACGACAGTGACACGAATTCACGGACAGATGAATCTGGATATTCAGACACAATCGACAGACAAGCATTAAGTGAATCATTAGATGACACACAGGAGTCTACAATACCAGTGCCACCGCCACCTCCACCACCTCCTCTAGATGAAAACTATTTTAAGCCTAATAATAACGATAAGAAATTTTATACAGTAAATTACAGACATACTGAACCAGAACTGCCACGAAAAGTCGAAGACAACGAAGTCAGTGAGCCTAGAGTAAGCATACAGTCAAGCAATTCACAAGGTGACGGTAATATAAGATTTGGAAGCGATCGACAAATTAAATTCATGTCCAAGTTGAACAATATATTCCAGAAAACAATAGAACCTGGTGAAGAGGAGGATGAACCTAGGAGAAGATCACATTCAACCGGGAACTTCCCTGATGCAGAACTGTCAGTCAGCCGCGACCGGCCATCTATGTTTGAGGATTTAAAGAAAGAATTGTTGTCTAGAGATGCAGCACAAAATTTACGACCTGTCAACATAGAAGAAAAGACTCCAGAATCTGACCCATCTGAATCCAAAGAAGAAGAAAAAGAAGAAGATAATAATATGTCGCTGAGTAGACAAGACTTAAAGCATAAATTAGAAGGTATATTCGCAGTAGGTGGTCCACAGCTTACGAAGCCGCGACTTATGAAGTCAAATTCTGCAACACTAGAAGAGTCAAACCAAACTGGTAATAATTCTAGTTCTGAAAGTGTAGCAAAATTACCAAAAGTTGACAAAAACGATACTTTGAAAAGACAAAGAGCGAAATTCGGTTTAGTTTTGAATTCAATCCGGCTAAGTATGAATCAAGACGACCAAGTGTAGTTTGTTTAGGAAGTGATATTAAGTGAAGCAGTACAAACTGTTTGGACATTTGTTCAACGAATTAAGTGGCTTTTTGTTACAATTTGTAATGACGTTTGATCCTAAGTTACATGAATTATAGCCAATTCGAATTGGCTTATATTGATTTCAAATTATTCAACTAACTTTTCAAATATTTTGATACCCGGGTATAATACCTAGTCGTATGTTAAGTGCCTTATTTTATACAGATATTTATGTATGAACGAATTCAAGATTTCCAACAAAATCACAAAGCGACTAAATGTCAAAGTAGTGTCTTTTTGAAATGTCTTTTATTGTATAGTGACTATTTTGTAGACGATAATACGGATACGAATTTTAGTTTGTAAGTAGCGTGTTTTCGATGTATAGATAATCATGATCAGTAAGACTGACGGAACCATTGTAGACGACTTGTCGATAAATTCAACAGTGATTCAAGAGTGTATGTAGTCGCCATTTTTAATAAAAATACTTAGTTAAGTTTTATCTTGTTGTTTTTTTTTTCACATAATTTGGGGAATCGAGTATAAAAAATAAACAGTGAATCATTACAGATAAACAAATGTATTAAAATCAAAGTATCAAATCCACACTGGGCAATTAGTTCCGTCTCTTTCTTGCACATAAGATCACCACGTTTCATTCTTGTACAGCTCTTGTATCATTTCACGGAGTTCCATCTGCGACACGCAGCTTAGCAGGACCTCGTTGATTATGTTTTCGGAGACGCTAGTAAAAAAAATAGACAATTTATAATATAGACCATATCATTATCATCATTCTCAATCCCAAACCCCTCATCCTAATTTATTTGTGGTCAGCGCAACATGCTTTCTTCATCCTTCTCTATTAGTCTTCGTCTCAGCAGTCACCGCCTTGTTAGCCATATCATTATTTTTTATAATATAGATACCACCATCTACAACCACCATTTATTTAAGCAGTATTTTGGTAAACAGCACCATAATTGCGTAACACACTATCAATCACAATCTGAATAATTTTGAAGCCTATTGCTAAACCACTGCTTCAAATTTTCGAAAAATATTGTCTACTCAACAATATAAATAACGAAATGAATGTTGTTGAACTGTCAAAATGAAAGCCATTCCTGCTGTTAGTGAGTTACGCAATTACCCCACTATCACGCGTTATTTTGGTATCAGAAGGTCAACTACCATGACTGCTGAATCACCAAAATATATTTATTTTATAGAGGAATTAGTTTATGCTTGTCTGCCTCGTTGGTCTAGTGGCCGCGCTACTACTGAGCATGAGGACTTGGGTTCGATTCCTGGGTCGGGCAAAGGGTTAACAGGTTTTTCCATCTGGAATTTCTTAGTAGCAGCCTGGAGTCTGGATTTGTGGTCAGATGCTCGCCCCCTATTACATGAGACGGAAACATAACTGGCGAAATGTGGGTGTACCTATGCTACACCTCTGCCTAACCCTTTGGGGAATACAGTTGTGATGTTATATTATGTTATTGATTTTTCTTTTTGTGTCCAATTTAGTAATGTGAAAATATCTCATGCTCTTGTATAGAGATCAGCCAGTCCGTAGAATGGTAGCCAGGCGTACTGCCTAAGATGCGCCGGACTTATTTAATGCCCATTTTCACTTTTCATCAAGTCTAGGCGACATTTTAATGGAATGCGTAAACATAAAGCAGTTACTTAGTACAAAAAACATTAATTCAGTACCCAATAAGCGATGACTTAATTCGAGCAAATAGTGCGTAATACTTAGCCAACTCTCACGGGTTACCTAGCAACCAATTTCTATCAATATTGGCAGAACCGAACTTGCCTTAAACAACTGTCAAAAATATAGATTTCGATGCTTACGAGTTGCTTTCTGAGAAATGAATGGTGAAACTGGAGTGGTTGCTTAGGGGTCTGCTTTCGTTTGGCATTACCTGACTAGGCGTTGTTTACCTCGGGGAGGCTCTACTTCATCATAAGCATCATTCTCCTACCCTTAAGCCAATTTATCTGTGTTCGGCGCAACATGTTTTTTTTTCCATACTTCTCTATTAGTCGTCATCTCGGTACTTACCCCCTTTCCAGCCATATCATCATCTTTCACCCAGGAAGAGGTGGCTCTCTACTTGCATTCCAAAAATGTGTATATATAACTACCACACTTCACGGGTTCACAGGCGGATCTTCCTGTTCATCCACACAATGACCCATTATTCAGGCATTTATCGTATCATATTCTTATCCAACGGAAAGCGACAATTTATTCAATCTGACTACTACTTCTCACATTATTGAAATCTTTGACAATAGAATCATTCATGCGACGAAAATCAGACCATCCACTTTAATTTGTGCCCTTGCGTACTTTCTATCGTACATAAATTAGCTTCATAAACTAATTTCATATACTAGTTTTTTCCTTATGGTTTCGCAGAAACAACAAAACTCCTCCTTTTGATTCGTCCACATTCATACATACCTTCTATCATTCATCAAAACGAAAAACGCAGGGTATATAAATAGGCATCCCAAACGAATCTCAGACGTCTGGGATATAACCATGAGGTACTACTACTACATAACCATATGGTACACTTCGCAAGGGGATGAGATAGAAGGGCAGACAGGCCGTGACGTCATCTTTCGTCCCCTAACTACTCTCCTCGGTCACGTCTTGCCATTATTTGGAAGTTTTATGACTTTGTCATGAAGAAATGTGGTGAGTGTTAAGTGGATAACCTCTTGACATTGGATGTCCTTAAATGAGATTTTCATTAAGTATTCGTATAACAATCGGCTCCCTAACAGTTTGTAGGTATAGAAACGGGCGTGCTGAATCATGAAGCTGGTTATTTTGGAGCTGGATATCATAATGTAGACAGGCCCACCGCTAGCCGCTTCAGTACCCGCGTGCAATACCCACAATGCCGCCCCCATCCCAACCCTATTTTCTCTGACTAAACTTGTACAGAAGACTTTCAAGGTATGTTTTATACGAGACTGCTACTTTGTTAGTCTGACTACAGGACCAGATCTTAAAACCTATGCTTCTATCTATATAGGGTGACTGGTAATTAGTGACCGATATTGAAACACATGATTGTACTCATCATAATAAACAACTTTCCCAAAGAAACAATTTTTTTTTTTTTGTTTTTAACTAGCACTTGTCGCCAATCACCCCAATAGAATATTGAGTACATAACAAGAATGATACACCATCAGCTGTAATTTAATTTAGTTACATACAAACAAAAAAAATTAATTCTCTTTTACCACGCCTTATTTTTTTTTCATTAATTTAACAACGGACCGCGCGCGCGCTATCATCAGCTGTGAGTTGCTTGATCCCTCGCCTCGCCTCGCGCCGGCAGGACTATTTTCAGGGAGTTGCGGTTTCAGTGCAACATTATTCTTTCCTTCCACATTTACTTACTAAGAGAACCGAAGATTTAATAAATAATAACAAAAAAGTGCAAAATGTCAAGTTGCTAACTTTTGCGCCCCCTGGATAGGGGCGCCCGCGTGCGACGTACGCCTAGCACGCCTGGTTCCGGCGGGGCTGTGTAGATCAGTTGACAGTCTTTTTGATGAAAGAGGAATGTCGGACTCTTATCAACTACAACTCAAGCACAGTTCCTTATGTGGTCTTAAGCACATAAGGAAGGGACTACCGAGAAAGTCTACTCAAATCTTATGGTGATCGTCCACAACATTTAGACAGGTCTGCGATGAAGTGGATGAAATGCACAAGTCTACCATTTCGGTTTTGACACGTAGCAGTAGGATCCCTGGTCTAGACAATAAATCCTGGACTAATAAATGATATTTTATATCTGGAAATTGGTTGTAAAAACACATTTACACGTCAAAAGAAATAATAACATTTTAAAACACTGGTATCTTTAAACCATCGATGTTTTTTTAAAGTTTGAATGTGGGTCCAATTAACCAATCAAAATACAGGAAATAAATGATGTGGTCAAGTGGACCCGCGGGTCCAGTAGCGAGCGGGTCCATCTGACCGAAGACTCTAATAGGTCGGTGGTATCCGTTTCTGAGAAGAAACACCGAAACGAAACTCAGAGGTCACAGTCTCTTTAGCCTTTAGCCAAACATTAACTTGGTGTAGGGTCTACCACTACCTCTTATAACAGTAGGTATTATTTAAATCTTATAGTAGGGGATGTACAGCTCGATTTTTGCGGCCAATTTAATCCCGAATTAATTTCATTGGTAGTAGTTGTTTATAATTCAATAATATTCAGAATGAGAGTCAGTCGCCGCACCCAAGGGGGGAATCCAAAGTTATACATGTCAAAAGAGTAAAAAAAAAAAAAATTGCGGCTCCGTAACCTTATGGGAAGATTTATGTGATGATGATCATCCTAAAAAGAAAGTCAACTGCCTGTAAGTCAAAGGAATATATGTCAGCCGTGTAAATGAGCATGATTTTGCGATGACACATTAGGGTTAAATTTGAAACTATGGGTTACAGGGCAACGTGGTCAGAAGATGATCTCAATTTATAAGAATAATGAAACTGCATATTTTGTTTTCAAAAAACGCTTCTGCTTGAGCCAGGAATCAACTTGCTTGGTTATAAACGTATTTTCTTTCTCTCTTTCTTTTCTATTTACGCAATTGACATATATTCTCCTCAATTCCATGCAGATGAATATTTTTTTAAGCTTAATTTGGTCCCAAAAATCGATCCGAACGGTTATGGTGCGGTCTGAAATAACTTTGTTTTTTAGTTTTTTTACAACTTTGGAATCCCCCACTACGGAGCAGCTGACGCTCTGATCTCTTCTAAACTAAGGGCAAACTCTTATTGTTAAAATTTTCAGCCTGTATAAAATAACCTTTTCAAACTATCGCTGCCACCCCACACTATTATTTCAGTGTGGGAAAGAGTTGGATAGAGAGTGGTAGTAGGCCCCAAGATGATGGAACACTTACTTTCCAATCATCTCCCAAGGTTTCCCTACGGCGCAGTTCGTGTACATCGCACTGGTCAGCATGTGCTGGACGAACTTGGTGCGATACTGGAACAGCGTGTCGGCCGTCTTCTCGCTGACGTTGAACTGCAGCCGGTACCGGTCCGAGGCGCGCACAGGCGCCGGTTTCTGGAAGAGCGGCTTCGGGATCTTTTTTTTTATTGTTTCTTCTAGTATCTGAGGAAAAATTTAATTTGGATCATTCTTGGCAAAACTACGTCTATATCAACTTTCGTCACAACACTTCAATCCCCGGAATTCTAAATTAACTCATTGTATCCTTACGTTACCTTATTTTAGCAGTGCTATCAAGTCGAGATATTTTAGTTGAATTGTTTATTAGTTCAATTAATTCATGTGTTTTTATGTTTCCTCCAATGTTTATTTGGTTTTTGTTACTTTTGTTTTAATTAGTATGTATCGGTATATATAAAAAAATGGGTATAACCAGAATTAGGATAATTAATGAAATCTCCACGTAGTAATAAGTCAAATAAATGTTTGGCACTTGGTAGCTGTAAAGTACATTTTCAGGGTAAAGACCAGGAGACGCAAGGCAACAACTCCCGGAGTGAAGAAAGGAAATTAACCATACCCTTGGGTTCGCTTCACCTGTACGTTATTATCTAGACGCAGAAAGACGTACGCTTACCCGCACGTCGTTCAGTAGTAACTAGGAAGCGGTCTTATAGCTACGAAATAAAAGCGCTGTTAAAGTCTAAAATAGTTGTGCAGTTGACTGTAACTTTAGTTTGCCTCGAATTCATTGGATCGAAAAGAATCCCACCAGCTGAGATCGACTGATGAAGAAGAAGAAGAAGAAGTTTTCATGAGTGAGCTTGAAATGAGTTGTCAATAGAATCAATCTCTAACATCAGCACCCTAATTGCGTAACACACTATCAACCACAATTTGAATAATTTTGAAGCCCCAATAACGTAAATAACTGAACTTGAACTGTCAAAATGAAAGCCATTCCTACTGTCAGTGTGTTACGCAACAACCCCGCAGATGGAAAGACAGCTCAATTCAATTATGTTTTCACGGTGAGATTTTTACAGAATTAACCGGCTGGTCCTACTTACTCTCAATAGTTGCGGCGTGCTCGGTTGCCGCGGACTGTTTCCGGTCACATACACCAGCTGAACGTTCTTAGCTCCTGTTACACGTTCTGTTCTGCTGCAGAATCAAAAGCACTAACATTACACCTTGGTAAAAACGGACGGCAGTGCAGGATCGGTCGTTGGGTCGATTGTTTGGGAAGGCATGTGTTCACCCGTGGATAGGTTATGGCTGAAGTGATGATACTAATAATATTAAATGTTTATTCTATCTCCATAAATTAGATTCTTGTACTAGCTTTATTGAGTTGACAGTTATTTTGGCAAGAAAAAAAAATGTCAGAGATCTCCAGTTTAAACTAAGCCTAGGTCTGTATTGAAGAACTTCAGGCTCCCCATTATATCCTACTAGCTTTTGCCCGCGGCTTCGCCCGCGTGGAGGTCGGAAATTATCCCATGGGAACGTACTACCGGGATAAAAAGTATCCTACATGTTAGTCCGGGTTATAAACTATCTGTGTTCCAAATTCCATCCAACTCCGTTCAGTAGTTTTTGCGTGAAATAGTAACAAACATCCATCCTCACAAACTTTCACATTTATAATATTAGTAGGATAGGATTGTAGTGATTGTCAACGTGGCAAAATTGAGTGAGTGAGTGATGGTGTGATGTGTTTACCTACATTTATTGTACACACAATAAGTTACAATGATCATGACGAAAACCGTCATAAATGAATTGTATTTTGCACTGTATGTACAATATACTAATCTCTATTAATTGCTCAGCCAGAGACTTCAAGTGGCGAACAAACAGTAATTTATCGTGTTACTCGTACTTCGTTAGCAATGTCATCATCAAGGCAATGCAGTGATAGCTGGAGTAATGATAAACTGAATACATTATGATAGAGGTCCTTAAAATCCCATCACGGCACTTAGTAGCTCATGTCTTTGGCACGTGCGGTATTATCGCCAGAGGACTCGTTAAATTAACTACATGAAGATATTACGATAAGCTTCAACTATGTGGGTTATTAGATCATATCACACTAGTTTTGTTCTTGGCTTTGTTGGTTGGTATTATGCCGATCATAGATCGCAAACAGTACATGTAGAACTAAGGCCCATTTTCACCGCCAATCACTAAACATGTTTAGCGCTAAACGAGTTTAAAACTTAATTCTGCTTCTGTCAAATGTTTAAAGATGACCGAGACAGAATGATGTTTAAAACTCGTTTAGCGCTAAACGTGTTTAGTGACTGGCGGTGCAAGTGGGGCTTAATGTTTAGAACGAAATAATTTAAGGCATATCTGGCACACCCTATGATAGCAGGCCTTGAAATGAACCTGCGGGGTAATTGCGTACCACACTTGCAACGCCTATGCAATTAATTTTGACAATTCAACAATATTCATTGCGTTCTTTGCTTTGTCGAGCAGATGACGTGTTCAAACATACAAAGCAATGGATTAGGAACTTCCTTCAAAATCCTTCAGATTGTGATAAAAAAGTGTTTTTCCAAATTTTGTTGGTTTACTGGATAAACCACTCTTGTCTTGGATGTGACGAAGCCTAGAATAAAAGCTTTTCATAAACCTATACAGCACATACATATTTATAGTTCGTGTTCGTGTTCAAGTTCGTGTCAAACAGAACTTATTACTTAGTAATTTAATAGTTTAATATGGAATTTTTGCAGAGGGCACTACAAAGTTAATTATAAGGGTGCATCTAAACCATGTTCGAATCGGTAAAATACATGTGGGGTGAAAAGTCTGAAACTGCAAGACATTTACATATTCATTTTTAGGGTTCCGTACCCAAAGGGTAAAACGGGACCCTATTACTAAGACTCCGTTGTTCGTCCGTCTGTCGGTCCGTCTGTCACCAGGCTGTATCTCATGAACCGTGATTAGTAAGACAGTTTAAATTTTCACAGATGATGTATTTCTGTTGCCACTATGACAACAAATACTAAAAAATAAAACAAAATAAATATTTAAGGGGCTCCCATACAACAGACATGATTTTTTTGCTGTTTTTATAGATAATGGTACGGAACCCTTCATGCGCGTGCCCGACTTGCATTTGGCCGGTTTTTTATCAGTAGGTACTGCATTTCGCAGATCATCTTATGAGGTTGTCGGCTGCTTAAGGTAAGCGTCCACAGTTCCACATCGAACGCAGCGGACGGATCGTCTCAGACAGATTTTAGCTCATAATTTATACTTATCCATATCCATACTAATATTCACTAAACTTGAAGCTATCTAACTGTCACATAGACAAATGTACTTAAGAGCCCGCAGACAAGTCGCACTCGCTTTCAAAGCATTTCGTATTTCTACAACGACTTTCAACAGGATTGTTAAAAGCTTTTCGGTAGCTTATGTCAGTCCCATAAAATTTTGGACTTTTCCATCACCGTTATTGCTGATCTGAATCTCACTTTGTCCAGGCCCTCTTGTCCTTTAACGTCGTGCAAAGACATACAATTTCTATATGTATTCTAAACAAACACTTCCACACAATAGGCATAACGGACAGTCCTCTATGCAGGACT
Source organism: Dryobotodes eremita (assembly GCA_917490735.1). Taxonomy (NCBI): domain Eukaryota; kingdom Metazoa; phylum Arthropoda; class Insecta; order Lepidoptera; family Noctuidae; genus Dryobotodes; species Dryobotodes eremita. The sequence goes on along the minus strand of OU823254.1, from coordinate 1,974,683 downwards.
TGCATGGAGGCTGAGGATACCGTTGCGCATGTGCTCTTTGAATGCACAGGCGTCATCCAGATTAAGACACAAACTCTCGGGGCACCCAGATCCTACACAGAAGCTCTCAGCAGACCAGGAGACATTATCAACTTCTGGTGGCTGGTCGGCTGGTTGGAATAATCACCGACGCGGACAGCCGCCATGGCCCACGCACAATGGTTAACATGAAAGACTAAGTGCGGAAACCAAAACCCCTAAAGAAGAAGAAGAAGAAGACATTCAATTTTAAGGTAGTAAAGCGGTGACCAGGTCGAGTATACATGTGAAAGCACCCTAATGCAGTTAGACCAGGACATCAGAAGGGCATGTGACATGACGTATGGGAGGGAGACACCCCAAGGCGCCGCCCGCCGTCTAGACAACACGCATAAAAGCATTGCTCTATGCGACATGGTTTGTGTGTTATAAAGTTTACCCTCATGGATTGGATATTTTACCCTTTATGTTTGATATCACTTAAAGGTTATGTCAAATTATCATATAGCTTTTTTTTGGGTGAGAAGTCATCAAATAACTTCTCCCGCTCTTTCGTGTCAGACGTTTACTGACTTTAATCAGTAAAAGTCTGAAACGGCGCGCACAGGCAACTGAAGGAACACGGGTGGGTTTTAACCCACCCGAGTTCTTTCAGTTGCCTGTGCGCCAGGGCCACGGTAACTCTTTCAAACAATCCGGGACCCCGGCAGGCATCGGCCCTATCGGACCCCGTCAATGAATGCTGACATCTCTTTGAGGCGCGCGTGGAACACAACGCGCCGTCGCCCCGGGCCTTGTCCTTACCGGACGGCGAGCTACCTATTGCTCGCCGTCCGCAAGCCCGCTCCTACGATGGCCAGGAATCGGCTACCGATTTCCGAAACCCAGGGCGTCTCCTCCTGCGGCGACTGCGGGCGTGAGGGCACAACGATTGCCTCGCCTTCACGCTCTGCGCCTCTTTCTTAGCGAGCATTACTGCTTCGCAGAAGTAGGTGATGGCTTCCCATGCCCTTTCGCTCCGTACCATGGGCTGGACCAGGGCCGGACGCGAGAGATCGCCGCCGCGAGGACACGGCGGTGCTCCGCCTAAACCGGGCAGACCTCCACCGTATGCTCCACCGTGTCCTCCGGCCGATCCACACAATGGTGACACCTGGGTGTTTCCTCCCGCCATATCCGGGACAGGAACCACCCGGAATAATCATATCCGCTGAGGACCTGCGTCAGGCAGAAGGTGAGGACTCCGTGGCGCCTCTCAATCCACTTCTCAAAGAGGGGACTTACCAAGTTATCATATAGCTACAGTTTTACCAAATACCCATATTTCCGCACTTTTTTCTACCAAGAAATTCGGAACCAGCGTAAGGGAAACATTTTTATAAGCATTTCACTTAGCCCGTGGTTACTTTTTTCTCAACTGTTCAAGCAAGTGTTAAATGATGCATGGGCTGAGTGGTATGGTGGTTTTTTAAGACTGTTTAGCTGGAAAAGCTACTGCTAATCCTCGACATTTGATGCTTGGCTTTTCTCTTACCTCTGAAAGCTTAGAAACAGTTCCTATCTTAGTGTTGTATCTTAGACACCAATAAAAAACCGAAGCAAAACATAAAACAAGCTTAGGTTAAATTGCATCATTTTCATGCAACTAACGACTAAAAACAAATTAAAAAAAAAATTACTATCCTTTTCATCACTTAAGCAATGAATGGTAAAATCCCTAGAAAAACATTACATAATATAGATTATGTTACCGTGTTTAACACCTTCGCGTGTTCCCAACTCAGTACCAGTCCGTTCCTAGCCCCAGAACACCAGGCTTCCCTGTTTACCCTCCAAGGTCACGGTCAAGGTCATACTTCCGATATTCGAGCCGATTCGCGTTTGTTTTTAGCTTTCGTGACCTGCCTGTATTCATCATAGTCTGCCTATCTGTTGCGTTATTGGCAATTTCTTATCAAGCTTAGTGGTTAAATGGAGGGTTTTAATAGTAGCTTATGTACGGTATTTTTTTGTAAGTTTAAGCGAAGATTTTTTGGAGTGATAGTTTGCGTCTTGCTTTTAAATTAGGGGTGATAATTGTTTGGTATTCTGCCCGAATTGTAAGAAATTATTTATTGGGTCTCTTTTTTGTTCTCAATACGTGTGCCTACTTTTAGTCTTTTCCAAATGGCTCCTACCTTCTTTTCATGTTGGAAGATTAAATAAGAGAAGATATTATTTAAGACAATTAAACGAGTCTGTCTCTGAATAGTTTAAAACTGAATAAAGGTTCAGTGCGCACCTTAAAACGAAAAGCGCGCGCAAAGAGCACGAAATATGTTTTTTTTACGTTTTCAACCCCAATATTGCTGCCATTTTGAAAAATATCGAAAAACTGAATCGACAAAAAAATTCCATGTAATTATCGAATCTGGTCACAAAATTTCACGAGAATCGGTAAAAAAATGCGACCTGTAGAGAAGAACAGCCGGGCATCTGCCGGACATCTGGACATACGTAAGCAGTTTTGCCCAAGCTGAACCGGAGAGGCTTTTCGCTTGCTCGGTCAATTATTTTCTATATTCTTTTGGGATGGCTTAAAGTCTTGTTCAACCGTACGACAAAATGGTCCTGTTTGTTTTTCACCCAATCAAAACTAACAAAATTGTTTTAGTCTATATAAGTCACAAAACAATAAATCATTGAATCTAAATCTCTCAAAAGACATCTGACAAATCTACAAAAATAACTGAGTTCTGCAACAGTATCAGTTTGGGCCATAAAAGTGTTTGCTCCAAACCGGTGACATCAGCTCCCAAGGTCATCTCAATCTGCTGCAACGAACGGCTATTATCTCATCACCGTCGCATCTTACTGACTTTAAGGAATCTGGATTGAAGGATAATGTAATGTGCGTGGCAGTGTGACACCTACATGCACTGTTTGAGCAAAAATCAGTCTTAGACAGTGTCCCTTTTACCGGATTTATCGCTCCGTTCTTAGGGATGTAATAAAATAAAATATTACAATAAAAATAAAAAATAATAATAAATATAATATTATAATAAATATTTTAATATTATTTTTATTTTATTATTAAAATAATTTTGAAGCGAAAATAATAAAATATGTAATGTTTTATAATTAATACCTGCAAAAGTTAGCTCCACTTATTCCTAGAATGCAATGGTTTAAATGTCAAAGTATGCGTGTTATCTTCGATCTCATAAAAAAAAAGCCTTAAAAAAAACTCTGTTCTGAAACCTCATGTTAGCAACACATAACTAATTATAAGTTAACATTATAAATAATATAACATCACGCCTTTAATTCCCGGAGGGTAAGGCAGAGGTGTATTTAGTACACTAATATTTATCCAGTTGTGTATAAGTCCCATTATCCCATGTAATAAGGGGCGAGCCTATTGCCATCAATCGGGCACAAATCCTGACTCCGTGCTGCTACTAAGAAATTCCTGGTGAAAAAACCCAATAACATTTTGCCCGACCTGGGAATCGAATCCAGGACTTCATGCTCAGCAGATGCGCTTGCGAGCACTAGATCAACCACGCAGTAAAAAATAAAAAATAAAATTTAACAATAGAATGCACCAGCTTCTAAAAACCGTTGTAATAACAATTATAGAAGCGGATTTGCAGATGTCATTTTACTGCATAACAATGCAGTAAAATGACATCTGCAAGCTTAAGGCGTGTGTCCAATGTCAACAACTCCACTGCATCACTTACCTAGGGAATAATAATGTAAGCACATACCTAATTAACTAAGTACCGAGAGATGGGTCGTCCTTCAACCGTAATAGCGTGATTAGCATGGAGTCACATACGTACACACATCATGGCGGCATCAGTAATAGAGGTGCAGTGTAATGCAATGACCTAATCGCACGTGAGAGTGGCCGTGTTATTGTGTTGTGGCTTGAGAAAATAAGAAAAATAAACTTGTGAATCCAACACTACTAGATTCTGGAAATATTTTTGAAGAAGCACAAAGCGAAGAGACCATTACATAACAAATATACACACATATATTTACAAGTAATATATGTGATCTTGAAAAGTTGTAGAATCCATTTGTATACAAAAAAAAAACCTTATAGAATGTCAATCCATTCAAATAATAGATACCTACATCTTTATCTTATCTGTCTGTCAGGGTAGTCTTCTTTTAGAAATGTGGACAAGATTCAGAAAACATTTACATAGTTTTCCACCAACCCTCTAATGAATGGATCGTACAAAAAGCCTGACAAACACGTTCCCTTTATAATATAACATACCATAACATCACATCACGCCAGTCATCTACGAAGAGTTAGGCAGAGTGGTACCATATTACAACCCTGAAATTAAAAGTGTGGTACCAGAGTGGTACCATATTACAACCCTTAAATTAAAAGTGTGGTACCAGAGTGGTACCATATTACAACCCTTAAAATAAAAACCCAAAAAATAACCCTTTATTTAGTCACTCTAAAAAGTCTTTTACTGTCCTAACTCCAAATAATCAGTAGTATCATCTCTGAAAACAATGGGATGTAACTACCATGGCTGCGGTCACATAAACATTCGCGAAAGGCAACAGTAGCCATAAGTATCGTAACGGTACGTGATACACCATCGCGTGGTATCGCAATGCCATCAGGACTCCGTGATCTCATCGGCGCGGCGCAGGGGAGTTATGGTGCCATTTGAAAATGTTACGTGCATCTATTGGTTGGAAAAACCCGGCAACTTTGTTAAACATTTGGACCATTTATCATTTTCATTTCAAAATATTTAAGTACCGTAAGAACAACTAACAAAATGCAGTTATACTAAGCTACATTAACACTTATAATTGATTCGCTTTATAAGGCTAGCGATTTGCTTTTCAAAGATTATGAGAGATAGTTTAAAAGATAAAAATCAACACAATAATTATGGATACATGATGATAATAACGCAAATTATTTAGTAAGTTATAATTTTACTAATTGCACGTAGGTTTAGCAACAAGTTTTGGAACCAGTCTACACGAAAATAGAGTTATTAGCAGAACGGGTAGAGGTGGCAATGGCAAGTCCAAGATGTATATCATATGTTTCCATAGATATGAGAAAAAAATATGTCTATTTTAATACGGTTGGAACTGTGCAAGAGTAAGTCAATGGGCAGCAGAAGAGCTTGCAACAAGCTGTTGTACATTCTCAAGTAGATAATAAAGGTGGATGAAACATGGAAAATAATATTAATTCTTTTAGCAATAACAGAAGTATAACAGTGTTCTCCTGACTGCTAAAACCCGTCTGCCAAATACGGTTTTTCTGAAAATTTTCCTTCTGGTCGCTAGCAGATAATGGTAGGAACAAGATAATTTAAAAATTAATGATTATCCTTTATACTGATAATTATGATGTAGGTACAGTGGGCTTATTAAGGCGTACGTAAAGGATGATGACGACGTACGAAGACAGGGAACAAGAAAACAAATTGGGTAATCAAAATTATTTATAATAATACATACGTAGTTATCAATGAACTATTTTTGGAAACGGACCTGGCAGTAAGAACGATATGTTTTCGAGAAAAGTCCGATCATACAGATTATCTACGCTTCGGTGAAGTGTTGATAAAAGGAACGATAATAATGTATTATTTGTGTTTAATGACAATGATACTGCTGTAGCTAGGAAATTAAGATTGTTTGAGAGTGAGTGCGACTTAGGAAATATTATGTCGGCCAAATGTGGTCGAAGGCGTACAATTATTATACCAATGGTTCTATTCGACAAGCTCACGAGTTCTGAGTCAAATTATAGTATTGAAAGGTGGATTAGTGACCTCAACTTGTTATAAGAAGACAACTACCTAATATGACCCTTACTTGCCAGAAGTGTGATTCTGATTATCAACTTAGCTTTTTTTTTGTACTCCAAGAAACTACGAACTTCTACATGCAAGTATATATATAAAGTTGCTACAAACGGTTATCCACCTTCACCAAATACTGTATTAGGTGTTAGAATACCCCTCAAAACGTGAAAATATCAATGAAATACAAAATTACAGATGATTTTATTTCTGAAAGTAGGTTTGAACAAACACTTTTACACGTCAATCATATTTTAAAAACTAGATGAGGTCGGCGTTTCCTATCTGACTATTCTGAGAAGAAAGGCCGAAACAAACTCAGAGGTCACAGTCTCTTTTAAAGTCCAGACATAATCTTGGTCAGATCATGTGAAGACCATGTAGATTTGTCTCTGAAATGGTCTTTTGAGGAAAAACCACACCGATTGAGTGGACCTGTCCAGTCAGTGCACGCATTTGTCAGTAATCGTGCAGCTCGACTCAGAACTTAAGGAGCTCAACGAAAAAAGATCCAGGATACAAACAAACAATCAGATCAATACAATGATAAAGACATCAGTACCACAAACATCCATGAACGATATCCTCAAAAATAAAGGCCAAGTTCACACACTACGTACTCACGCACTCACTATCAGATTAGATTTTGTAGAACAAATAACACAATTAAAACAAATGTACTATTAACAGTATTTACCGTGTGTGACCGTATCTCAGGATTACAAGTGGATTTACACTTTAGATAGAAAACAAACGAATTCCTAGGAATTATTGTTACTGTTTTTTTTATGTAGATTCTTATCAGTTGTTATTAATTTATCCTAAGTTGTTAACGATTGTGTAAGATGAATATTAGTTTTATTGACTTATTGGAGGTTAAAGAGATGAAAATTAAGATCTAGGTCTAGCACAATGAATAATGACGAGGGAGATAATTTTCACAAAATAGTGTTTGGAAAACTACCAAATAAGGTTCCGTTATCTCAGTGTATTAATTTTAAACCCGTATAGGTAGCTACCCTTAATCTTTAAGATTTGATACCGCCTGATAGGTTACATATTTACGCATAATTTTTTGATACTAAAATGCTAACAGACCAAAGCTAGAGATTGTTTATAGCGTCACGTTAGTATCTGAAAAAACGTGCACCTTAATAGTTACCAAAGAATGCCTAAGATAAATGAACTTTTGCATTCGGCAGCTAGATGGCGCCCGACAACAAGATCTTAGAGGTAGGTGTAGAGAAATACGTCTCTTTATGGAATAATAGACAAGTATTAGATATCTCTAAACGAGCAAGCTGTTTTTTTTTGTCGCAGAATCCTAACTAATATTATAAATGCGAAAATAAGTTTGTTTGTTCGTTACGCTTTCACGCCAAAACGGCTGAACGGATTTGGATGAAATTTGGCACACAGATAGACTAAGTCCTGGGTAAGGACATAGGCTACTTTTCATCCTGGATCGCAGACGAAGTCGCGGGCAACAGCTAGTCAAAACATATTGATCTAACTGATGATATTGACATAACACTCCAAATCTATCCTACTGTCACCCACATACAATAAAGCTTACAACTCTTACCAGCCCTCTGGTCACGTGAAGAGTAGACCAACCGCTTAGCGATATCTCGGAAGTCTATCCAAAAGATAACAAAATAACATAACATCACGCTTGTATTCAACGAAAGATTAGGCAGAGTTATATGGTAAAGTAACACCTACTTCGCGAGTTACGTTTAAGTCCCATGTAATGGGAGCGATCCCATTGCCATATACCGGGCATAGATCCAGAATCCGGGCTGCTGCCGAGAAATTCCTATTGGAAAACCGGATAACATTTTGCCCGACCTGGGGTTCGAACCCAAGATCACATGCTTAGCTGCCAGCACTCGTGACCACTCCACAAGCGAAGCAGACACCCACAATTCGACTCAAGATCAGCAGAAAGGTAGTTATTAACTTGACAACCGATATAAACACAGTGGGTGTAGTTTGTCATGCTCTAAGTACTCATTTTGAGAGGATCAACCCACTTCACAATTACTTTTTATTTGGATAAAGTGATTTCCGAAAAAAATGTCGCTCTCGGCTCGATGCTGACAAATCATGTTAAAAGTATTGAGGTTCCGTCGATCTTAGTACTTATTTATTTGATTTTGTTAATTGAAAGTGTATAAATTAACCTCTTCGCCATAATAATCGCATTCTTTAAATTAGTCAATCTAATATTTAAAAAAAAATAACATTCGTTTTTTTAGATTAATTTTTGTATTTTTATATTTTTTTGGTTTCTTTTATTATATATATATATATATATATATATTTAAGAATTTTACTTTGATTTTTGGATATTTTAAATGGATATCACTTCACAGTTTGAACGTCAGTGACGATGTTTTTGCATATTTATAGAAACTCTTAGATTTGGTTTGTTTCTCAGTGTTCTTTCGTGCGGAGACACTCTTCTAAGTACGTCATCAACAACCTCTTACGAAAGTAATAGTCAACAGGCTAAACTTATAGCACTAACCGTTGTATTTCTCTAGTTACTTTTCATGTTATGCAAAGAAAAAGTAAAATGGCTTGTTTAATGAAGGTTTCTATATAGATCCTTGAGGCATTTTTCGTTTGATGGACTTGCCAAGTGTTTGTGATAGCGTTCAATTCGTCTAATCTGCAAAAAGTAAACTCACCAACGTTACTGGTTAATAAAACATAAATTTACAGAAATAACAAAGCTTATTCTAAGACAGTGTTTTCTTGGCAACAATTCAGTTTAACGGAACCCCACGCCATAATCCTTTACATGCCTTCTCCAAATTTAGTAATCACGATCAAAAGTCGTCTTACACCTCGTTTCGTCAGGTGTAATTAGTCACACCACCCGATACGGACAATATGTGGGTGTAATATGCCACAACACTTTTGTGATAGCTCTGTCCTTGTTTAATTGTAAGGAAAAGAGAGGGAGGGGAGAATTTGCGCCCGTTACTCGACTCTGTAGTTAATGAAAGCCCCAATAAAGGTAAAGCGATTGAATGGTTTAATTAATTGGTTAAATATTTTAGTGTTAAAGTTCATATTAAGATATAGGCATTTAAACAAATAAATGCTTATCTTAATCTCTATGTACTTAGCTATTTTGGCACACGCAAAACAAAGGAAGGAATGTAAATATTACTACTATCAGAAACCATTAAAAACTATCAGATAATACTAGGAATGACAGATTAAAGAAGTGAGAGATTAAAACTTTTCCTCAATAAAATTGAAAATAAACAAATTTCTGTCATCGCTTGTTTTGATAATCAGGTGCCGTGAGATCGATTTCTTATCCAACGCATGTCAAATTGAAACACCACCGCCTATAAAGTTGAATATCTTGTATCTTGAATGGTTGTAGTATATGTAATACATTTGGAATATATCTTACATAATATACAAATAATATTAATAGTATGTACAATTAAATAACAATAAATAAAAATAAAAAAGAAAGAAGGAAAAGGATCATAGGGCATCAAAAAATTCATCCGCATCGCTGTCGACAGGAAAAGTGCCCAAAAGGCTGGCAATGGAATTGGAATGTAATAAATAATTGAGTATTGAGTATTGAACGAGTTAAAAACAAAAAAATAGAAAAAGGAAAACGGATGTAGGCAGGAAGGAAACCCATTTTTAGTAAATTTGTGACATAATTATGATATTTATGGCTCTTAGACAGGCTAAAGTTCAATATATTTCGGTTGAAAGCGGTTTTGTACTAAAAGAAGAACTTGCATAATATAAGGAAAGCTAATGTGTGTTTTTCTTATGCTTTAGGGTCATGACTGCATCTAGGAGTAGGATTGACAGACTGATAACCCTCATATTCTTTTGGAGTATTATTTTAGCTCGTAAATAACGTACAGGTTGCCACTGTTGCCCCTATTTCTTTTTGGTGAAAATTCTCTGCACTGTTCCCAATCTCTGCACCTTGCCAGAATCAACAGTGGGGCTGACCAAATACGCCGAGAAAATGAAGCTCGGAAAGCCCCGGAAAAATAATTGAAATGTCATAGCACTAGCAACGAAATAAAATTGGAGGAGTGTAAAAAACAGTTTCTACTCTTTCAAGGAGGAAAAGCCTATACATATAATAAAATGGTAATAAAGAATGTTTGTCTGGATACATCCAGACAAACATTCTTCGTTACCATTTTATGTTCTGGATTGGAGCAAAAACGGCTGAATGGATTTGGATGAAATTTTGCACACAGATAGATTATAATTTGGACTAACACATAGGGTACTTTTAATCCCGGTAGTACGTTCTCGTGGGTTATTTTCCGACATGCACGCGGACAAAAGCTAGTTAAATATATACCTAATTGAAAAAAATTAAAACGCACCACTCCGCCAACCCGTGGTGATCAATGCTCGTGCCTTCTCTGTATGAGAAGAGGCCTTTGCCTGCAGTAAGACAGGCTGGTAGAAATCAAGAAACCCGACTGCTACTACAAAAATCAAAACTAGATAGATCACTTATCGAGCAGTCTGATGCAGTTGTCGCAGATTGTTCGAAAGAGTTACGGTGGCCCTGGCGCACAGGCAACTGAAGGAATACGGGTGGGTTTTAATCAGTAAGAGTCTGACACGCCCTTCCGCTCCACCCAGAGCGGGAGAGGTCATTTGATGATGACCCACCCCAAAAAAAAAAATGGCTGGTGCACTTAGAGGCAGCTATTTTAGTTCAATCTCAGATTTGCTGGGAGAGATTTGCCCAGAGCTTTTGAGTAGGTAGAAATAAAAAGTGGGGTTATGCTTAGCCGTGGGTTTAACGATTTGGATTTTTTTTCCACTACTAATCTGGCTATAAGTCATATCCGTTTCGATATCACTACATTACCTTGTAAATATAACAAACATTACTAATAGGACTACTAATCTACAAGGTTTATTGTAGGCATTTGTAGGGTGCGTCTAATCTTTGTTCTGTCAGCCTAATGAAATTCTAATGTTGTTTGTCTTGAAGTAAATTTCTTTCTTACCTGTGGGAGTTTTATTTTTTTATGTCTTAAATAAAAAAATCGAATTTACTTTTACCTTTACGTTATTTTTGTCATTCGGCCACTGTAGTCTTTAACATTACCATCTGTTGGGGTTTGCTACATCATTATCTCGTCTCCAAAAGACTTTCACGGCTGGGCATCGGCCTTGCCCAACTATCGCCACAGCGGCCGGACCTGCGCTGCCCGCATCCAGTAGATTCTCACGAAGTTCACCAGTTCACCGGTCCACCTTGAATGTTCTTACTTACGCTAGTCTAAATCTACAAGAATAATATTATATTATATTTTAAGTTAGTTAGTTACCCTGATCCATCTCCACTGCATAATTGTTTGAGTAGTCTCGTCACTTCGTAGCGATCTGGCGAACCGTTGGACATCTGCGAAACAATATTTATATTTAGTAAACAGTTTGAAATGGTTAAGAAATTAAGATTTATTACTATGAGGCTGTTAATTAAAGCCACGTAGGAAATCTGGAACACAGATCTTTTGTTAAGTCCTTAGGAATGGAGGCAAGACAATTGCCAAACTGATTGGTACATGTTTGAGGATACCAGACATGTTTGTCTAGAATAATCCATTACTCGCGCTAACTTAAAATAGCTAGGAATTATTCCGTGGTTCTATTATTGAATTCTGGTTTATCGTAAAACATTAGATCAGAAGTTCCCATAACAATTGTGTCCAAGTAGTTTTGTTTTGGCCTTTTAGCGTAATCTTCAGCGGGCTTTGTCGTAGTCGTCTGCTCACCGAACGATGTGTCAATTAAACAACCATTTTCTTGTGTCAAGATGTTGCGAGCTTCCGATATCGTCCTTACATTAAACGCAGATTGCATGCAGAAATAATTAAAAAACGAACAAAAGCAACAAGTTCGTTCATTCTGTCTCTCTAATGACCATCATCACAAACAGCACCATACAAAAAAATCCATAAAACAACTAAATGATCCAATTTCTTCGACAATATCGGCACACATCGCACAAGCCCGAGCGTGCAGTCCGAATGCAAGGGTTACGTCATGCCGCGATAACAGGCCGGTGTGCCCGGTGCCGCGACGCAGCGCCGAACGAACGCCGGCTCCAGTACCAAGCGACACTCCGTACTGGACACACGTTGTATACCACACAGATATGGTAAGTGTTTATAAACTTTTGTACTCACGTCTTATTTTTAATATATCAATTAACAATATTAGCCTAGTGGTCGGGATTTTAGTGGTAGTTTGAGGAGTAAAGATAACATTATGGACAAGAATGTCTAAGATTAGAATGGTGTCTTGACAAAATCTGTGAAATTTGAGCACTCGAGTGTTTTAAGGAGTTTATAGGCTGACGTATCAAATAGTCGCTTTGATCGTATTGGTTTACTATGTGTTGATTTTCAGGAAAAGTTTATGGAGCGATAAGTGTAGTTTTCTATTAAATTTAATTAATAAACTGGGAGGGTAACGATGGTATAATTAACAATAAACGAAAAACAAATAAGATTTTCTAAAATAATTCCCATCATAGTTTCAATTAATATTGTGGAAGCGTTAGTTTTTACAGCCATTAGGTTCTTTTGGGAAACCATTCCATCATGATTTATTTTCGCGAGAAATATAACGTTTCGTAACATAAATCTAATTTCAATATAAATAAACGACAAAACAGTGCCAAAACTCTTTAAAAATAATTAAAATAAAATGAAAAGTTTATTTCCTTGTAAATAGCATATCTGGAACTAATCAGTGTGTACGAAACAGTTCATGTAATTGAGAGGAATGTGCATCTAAAGATTGGAAAGCTATAGACACTGCCTCGCTACTTCAATGTGTGATACATGATAGTCGTTTATAAATTGACCACCAAGTACACACTTTATTGGTTGTAATGCAATAATTGACGAGCGAAGTACTGATACTTAGACGCATCTGGACGATAAACGCAACATAATTGACAAAATACTAGATGATAGTAATGAAGATTTAAAAATTGAAATGGATCCAGAATTTGCTGCTTTAACTGTCATTAGACAAGTTCATCTTACTAGTGCGTTTGTTAAACATAAAATACTTTTAAAAGTAAGAAGGAACTGCTATACAGTCAGTAAACGCTAATAGAAACTAATTTATAACATTAAACAATAAAATAAGAATATTTATCCAGTAACAAACCGCCACTTTTAATGGAATCAAATTAATCCCAAATTGTAGCGATTAGATTAATCAAGTAATAATGTTCGATATCACCAATATTGCGTCACATCACCTGCATTTATTCGCTTATTTCAACGTGAACTCAAGATAGTACATGAAAATCATCTATATAACAGCGCTGAAGGCCGAAACGATAAAGTTTAGAAGCACAACAATAATGAAAATCAAAATAGGTAGTTATAAATACCGACTGTTTATGAGTCCAACTGAGAATCCTTCCAAAACATTTAAAATCTCTAGCATCTGCTTTTGCTACTGCAACATCCAGTTGAACAAGATCTAGCAAAACTTCACGTTCTACATAAAATAAATGATGTTTTGAATCCGTTTTAAAATTGGGGCAAGACTAGGTTGACATTTTTGACGGGCATTTCAATGTGTTATAAAACTTTCTAAATAATGGACACAGGAGCAGCTGTTGTTACAATTCTGAGAAAGTTGTCGCGTTGTGGAAAAAATACAGGGAAATTGTGCTTTTATTGACGGCATAGAATTTTTGACAAATAGTTTTGTGTTTATCCTCATTAGTACAGGCAAACTAACATAATAAAGTACCGTTCCCATTTTTCCTTGCAAATATTTTGCAACGTGAACCTATGTTACTGTTTTCTTTTTTGCTAGGTTTGTATATTCACTTTGGCTTTTTCCTTCTCTATACAAACATGTTTTCTGTGTCTCTTCAAACTACAATATACTTAATTGTTTTATCTACTCGACTGATCATAACAAAGTTTTGGTTTTCATCCTTCATAATGCGGTATAGTCTGGTAGTCACTATCATAGCTTTTTAATATTAAAAAATATCAATTATCATCACGTACAAATCCCTCAAAACGATAAATAATTTAATTCAAAATTTAATAAAAATTAACATTTTGTATGTGCTAGAATAGACAAGGAAAATTAAATTACGTGTCGCCGGTCGTATACGCATGATTCAACAGTTATTTTTGTGAGATAAACTCTGTTCTGAGTATTTGTAATGTTTCAGTCAAATCAGAAGAAACTGATCACCTGTTTGTATGTGTTTTATGAGATTTGTGATGGTGATGTGTAAAGAGGTGATGAAAAACTCTTGAAAGAGTTCATCATATTATTTTTTACATTAGGAATAATTTTAACCTATGTTTTAATACAACCTAATACATAAAATTACATAGGCAGACATTATATTGTTGCGCGACCCCCGTGGTTCAACGTGCATCGAGAAGTTAAATGGTGTGGTGGTGGTGTTTAATGGTTTAAAGTTACTAAATTTTGTCAATAAACTGAGGATTGTCGAAAAAACTGTAAAATCAGCCTTATTTTAAATATCGGATGAACTTAAAACAGTAAGTACTTTCATCATAAACACTTTCAAGAATTCGCTTCAAAATCAAAGAACAAACCGACATAAAATTCGTCAGAATTTTATTCGACTGAACCCATACAAATATTTGCGCAAACTTCAGGAATCAATAGAGCACGTTTATCGTTTCGCATAGGTAAGGCGTCCCCCAAGGAACGGTCGTAGGTCACGTGGTAGCATGGTCGCGTAGGCAACGGTTCGAGTCGCGACCTTCAACAGGTCGGGACGTCTGGGGACGGGGCTTCCGTTTTGTATGTAAAACAGGGTTAACATTGCGAAACAGTTGCGGAAATACAGTTTGATAACTTTCAACGTGACCCAAACTTCATTTGTTTTGGATTTCATTGTTTGATTTTATGCCTACCCACGTTTATAAGAGAAGACTTAAAGCTACATTTACTAGCTTTAGAGTTAATGTACTATACCTACGTAAGTATGTACTTTTTTACAACTGGTGCGTGAAGATAAATTGACGGGATAGTTAGAAGGTAATAACTGAATAACAAAGATAGAATAAAAAACTAGAGAAAAGAAAGAAAATTCTCACCAGAAGCCCGATCTCTTAATTTGGGCTCGGCTAGTGGCTATAGGATTGTACTAACTTGGGACTGATAAAATTACTGGTGAAATGTGGGTTTACTACTCACGCCTTTTTCTTCAGAGAATACATACCTATGTCATGTTGTGTTGTGTGTTACAATATATGAATATACCTACTACAAAACGATTACTTTCCATACGTTAGTCACTCCTGCTCTAATATACTATGTCTCTATATCCAGCGCGTCCCACTCGGCTTGTTTCACATACGCTTCAGTAATTTATTATTATTGCGACATTTCTCCACCATTTGGGATTACACACACCCAGTGTACGAGTAGATTATTCAAACTATTTGTCAGACATATGGTTCTATTGCTCATTGTAGAAATGATTCGAAGATATGTGTGTTGCTATAATATCGGAAGGATAACATTATCAATAAAAGATTGATTTCTCAATCTTTTTTTTTTTTTTTTTTTTTTTTTGGGTGGGAAATCATCAAATGACGTCTCCCGCTCTGGGCGGAGCGGAAGGGCGTGTCAGACTCTTACTGACTAAAACCCACCCGTGTTCCTTCAGTTGCCTGTGCGCCAGGGCCACGGTAACTCTTTCGAACAATCCGCAGCCCCGGCAGGCATCGGTCCTATCGGACCCCGTCAAATTTGCTGACATCTCTTTGAGGCGCGCGTGGAACACGACGCGCCGTCGACCCGGGCCTGGTCCTTACCGGACGGCGAGCTGCCCATTGCTCGCCGTCCGCAAGCCCGCGCCTACGGTGGCCGGGAGTCGGCAATCGACTCCCGACGCCCAGGGTGTCTCCTCCTCCTGCGGCGGCTAGGGGCGCGAGGGCGCAGTGATTGCCTCTCCCTCTCGCGCTCCGCCTCCTCCTTCGCGAGCATTACTGCTTCGCAGAAGGAGGTGACGGCTTCCCATTCCCTCTCGCTCCGTACCATGGCCTGAACCAGGGCCGGACGCGAGAGGTCGCCGCCGCCGATCGCCGCCACGAGGACACGGCGGTGCTCCGCCCAAGCCGGGCAGACCTCCACCGTATGCTCCACCGTGTCCTCCGGTCGATCCACACAATGGTAACACCCGGGCGTTTCCTCCCGCCTTATCCGAAACAGGAACCTCCCGAAACAGCCATGTCCGGTGAGGACCTGCGTCAGGCGGAAGGTGAGGACGCCGTGGCGCCTCTCAAGCCACTCCTCAAAGAGGGGTCTTACCGCCGCAATTGTGGCGTGCCCTGCGCTGGGTTGCGACAGTCGCACTCTCCATGCCGCCATGAGATCCCGCCGGAGCTCTGTCCGCTGTGCCGTGATTACTCGCGGCAGCGGAGTTACGCCCCGGCGTTTCGCCTCCTCGCGCCACTCCTGATTTCTCAATCTGTATTTCGATTCAGGATCACTCAAAGTTAAATGATGTTTAATAAAATAAATAAATGAATTAATAAAATATTCGGAAGCGAAAGCACGTAATCACGATTTTAAGGACTGTCTTTTGTAACCACACTCTTTCATTCCTAAATAAATTTTCGTCTGTACTAAATAAATGTCTTTTAATATCCTCTCTGCCTATGACTTGAACAACTTCCCTTACTTCAGCAATTTCTAATGCAATTTTTGCTTCTCCAAAATCTCAAACTCCATTTTTCGCAACGATTTTATATCTTCAGAACATTGAACTATAGATAATAATTCTAATCCGTTATTCTGTGTAAACATATGATTATCATGTCATCGATTCTGTATCAACTGACAGGCTTTCTCAATGTGAAGGTTAATATAAATGTATTCAACATTGACTGCGCGCGCGCAATGTTGTGCTCACGATGTTCGTCTTAAGTAAATTATGGAATGAAAACTGTAAACATGTTAATAATGACTGAATGACTTGGATTGTTAGTAGTGTGTTCATGTTTTCATAAATGTAGATTTATAATAACCGTACGAGTGGAAACATAAAATGCAAATGTGAATGGAACTTAAGCATCATTTTGAAAATCAACACTTCTGATTGCTATTTTGCAAAAGGTCTTTGTCAAGAGTAGAATGAATGATTAATATTTTTGTATGATCCTGTGACTAAGAGATCCCTACCTACTTCGTTTTCGTAGAGCGATAGTTTTGGTTTACATTTACAATGTAAATGCTATTTAATTAACTGTATGTTTACATTTAACATAGAAATTTTCACTACATCTGGCCGAAGTATATCATTCACCTGGAATTAACCTGCTTCACCTTACAAAAATATCTGTCCGGGCCACCACGACTTACGAGTCGTTGTCCGTAGCACGTTTTACAAATATTGCTCGCGTATTTAATATTTTGAGGTGTCGGCGTGCCTGCCAACTGGTGCCAACATGAGACGTGATTTAGTGTTTTATAGTACTTACCTACGGGATAGAGTTGTAACCTTGTCAGGCTTTCAGGAGAGATAAGTTCATCTTCGTATGTTGTTGAGGTCCATCTCAATGATTCCTAGGAATTACTTAAGAAGCTAAGCTAGTTAAGAAGTAGGACTTATTAGAACTGGCTAATTAGGACCTTAGTACTCGTAAGTTTTTTCACAAATTCCTTTTCTGAATTATTTTTAGGATTCCGACATTCGGATTAGGTAGGGTCAGAGAGTGGTTTTAAAATCTTTCGTTATTTACATAATGTTTTTGCGTATTTTCGCTCTATGAGGCATTAGAAAATGATATCATAAAGATAAGTTATGGATGATATAAATCTAGCATGAGTCACAGATATACACAAAAAAGGCCAATCTTGTTAACATTACTGTTTATCTAGTCGGAAGGAATTTCCGGCGACGACTGCTTATGTATTCACGTTTTTTTTTGTCATTGGTCATGCATGACAGTTTCGTTTGCTTACATTACCTACGTAGGCTATAGGAAATATTTACAAGACACACAATCGTACTGCAACTGTGTGTAATTCTAGGTGATTTATAAAACTGTCAGAACCTTTCACAATATTGTTACTTTGATGGGAAGTTGTAGTCCAAACATCATCTACGGGCCAAAATACACCATACTGGCGTTGAATTAATTGAAAATCTTTCAAGGACTGAAAGTACCCACTCTTGAATTTAAACAACGTTAACTAACTATAGAGACAACCTTCAACTATAAAAAAAAAAACTGGTTCATACAAAAAAAGTTAACGCTATGGAAAAGTTGCCTATTTTCGATATTTCGGAGTTGGTCCCAAAGTAAAAGTTGCTTATATATACGAGTACTTTCACTCCCTGCAAGCTAGCCAACGAAGTCAAAGTCATCCTGTATACTAAAAACATAGATTTTATTCCTCCCAATAATTCCATGATAACTATTCAGGTGTTGGCGAGTTTGCCAACACTACGGCATGACTAAGTGTTGTACAAATCCGCGGCCGCTGGTGATGCGTATCTATTATTGTTACAATTGTGTTGGTGTCGTGTGTAGCGGGCTTTATTCTGGAATAGAATTTTGCTTACAAATTCGTCGACGCGTAATCGCGTTGACATTCGATGTCTGTATGACCTTTTGGGAGAGGTGTTAGGGAAAATATCTGTTACTTTATTATTGTACACTTAGAGAGGAAGTTTTGGTAAAGAAGACGAAAAATGATTTAGATATCTACGGTAAATATGTTGACAGAGGAACTTGTCGTGCTCACGTACGCTGTAGGTAGGTATTGTAAGACTTGTAAACAAGGATTTAAAATGGCCGCCGATCATCTCCCAGAGAGGCTGGGATTTAAATTAACATAAACATAACAGAATAAAATATGAAGCTCCAAACTTCAAATAACAGGCAAAGTGCATGAATTAAATAAATCATATCCATTTAACAACTAACTCACCAGAGGAAACTTTGGCAGTAGGCCTACAATAGGTACGCCAAGAAGAGGAAATTCAACAAACACTAAATAATTTAACGTGAGCAGATAAAATTCACACGCTTACGTCAAAAATGTGGGCAGTAATACAAGTCTAGAATAGAAAGCGAAATCACAAACACCACACAATTATCCCCAAGTATTTCAGTAAAAACATAAAAAAACATTTAATCTAATTATTGACGATTGTTTATTTTTCTGGCATTCAGTTTAAAATTAGTTAAATTATCGTTCACCTCAAAAAAGATTGTCATTATAATAAAATCTATAAATACGGCACTGTCAGAGATTAAACAGTGATGGGACAAGCTCGATCAGTTTTACGATAAGCACGATTTTCTTAAAACTTTGTTGATTTTTGGTAATTTCTTTATATATTAGATAACTTTTTCACTATTTATTTACACAGGCCAATAAATAAAGGAGACAAATATACAGGCAAAAATAATTACAAAAGTACTGCTTATTTCTATATATTTTTTATGTAAATTACCAATGTCAAATGTGTCCGTTTGGCAAGGAAAATAAACTTAATTCACAGACACAAATAGCTATAAATTAATATCTCATACATATGCGAATGCAAGTCTGGTTTCTTTCTCATTTTTGTTCCCTATAATGCGCTTTGGAAAACACACATATTTAACACATCATGATTTCTTGCTTTTATTGAACAAAAAAGTCTTCAAGACAAGATAATCATACCGTTACTAAAAGTTCTTTTAAAAACATACAAAGAATACGTGGGAATATAGTTGTAATGATCCAACTTAAGTAATTTTTAAAGGTCTTTGAACTTTCAAGGATTAACAGCATTATGATGACACGGGGAAAACTAAGAGACAGGTACCTATAAAAATAAAACAATACACATAATTAATATGATATAACGAGTCCCAAGTTATTCAGATGGTAGCTGCTGTTATTAAAACCGCCTACATGCCACGTTTTTAGGCACATTAGTCATACAAAAAAAAAAAGATTAAATTAATGATCTGTTGTTTTTAATATTGATTCGATGGCACGCGACTTAAATGGCACGGACGGAATTTCCGCTTTTCGAGTTCAAGGTTCCAATCCTGCATATGTGTTACAAACTCGATTGATTTTGTATCAAGTATAGCACCTTTATAAGCAAAACTATATTACTGGGCTGTCATTATGCAAGTAAAAAATAAACTTACGACCAATTGCCATGCATAAAAAAAACATGTTAAACTACTATAAAACGATAAATCAATCTGCCTAGCCTTTTCCAACTATATCGGGGTTGGCTCCCAGTTTAACCGGATGCAGCTGAATCCCAGTATTTTAGATGGAGCGACTGCCTATCTGACCTCCACAACCAAGTTACTGGGTAACACGATACCCGATACTTGTTGTCAGATATTTGGGTGTCTAACTACCCGAAGTGACTGTCAAAGATCTACGAATGACAGCCGAGAACAACGTTCCAAGGCACGGAGGGGTCTCGATATGTAATGGATGGGGCCCCATCCACGAACCGACCGTGTCAAGCGTAGCTTAACGTTCGATCGATCCGTGCGGCTGTTTTTATTGTCATGCTTATTAGAAAAATTAAATTAACTAGATTTAAAACGATTTTTTTTTAAGATTTTCAATCATTAATAACATCGCACAGAACGCGTCCCAAATGATACCAGTCAATTTGTTCTAGGCAATATTATTAAAATAGGTGGTTAGTCAATACTTTTAACTTGTATGGGTTACCGTATTACAAATGATTCACTAAGGCCCACTTGCACCGCCAATCACTAAACACGTTTAGCGCTAAACGAGTTTAGTGATTGGCGGTGCAAGTGGGCCTTAGTCTGTTTGGACAAGGACTGGACATTTGCATAAATAACCAGTTTGTTTAAATATTATGTGTGAAGCTTAATGTGTTTGAACTATTATTTGTGTTTAATATTGAATGCAACATAAATAATTATTATCCATTCATTATTATATTAATTTGCTAAAATTTGTTTATGATGGTGAGTTGAGTTTGAGAGAGCACGGTTATGAGTATGTAAGGATCGTAGCAGGTGGCGTTCCGTAGTTTCTGCCTACCCCCATGGGAAGGCGCGAGTTTATTTATGTATAATTAAATTTAAAATAAATTGCAATTGCGATTAATTTAAAACATTTACAAGTTTTATATTAAATTTCTTAATAACTAAACTTTTCATCAACATCATCATTCTCCTGCAATTATCCTTATTTATTTGGGGTCCGCGTAACATATCTATTAATAATAATATGTTGCCATAATGCACACTAAACTTTTAATTTAAAAAAATCCCTATGCAACTTTCAAAGACAAAACACAAAACACATTATATAGTAACAATTCTACACTCTCTCGTATCAGAATGCATCCCACGCGCGATCTATTTCAGTTTTTTGTAAACGGTTAGCTGCAACTGAGTTGCTCAGTCAATTAAAATTCCCTCAACAACATTATGCCAATGACATAACGTACAAAATACATTAACAAAAGAATCGAGATGAGGGAAGAAGCCATGCCTGTTACGATGACACATCGGCAATGCAAACGCGTTCATTTGTCAAATATCTTTAAATAAATTAATGAGCTGATTTTGCTTCACTCTCGATATGTCTTTACTGGATACCAAAGTAGTTCTAACCGTATTTCCGGTAATATTGAACAAAATTTTGTTTTAGAAAAAAAATCACCCGTCGCATCTTTTAAATTCATTAATTTTCCTGATTTACTTAATAGTTTTTGGTGTTAAATGTGGCTGGTGTGGTGGTAGTAAAATAAATAAATAATTCCTTAAATTAAAAACGATACTCAAGCCCCGATTCACTAAAGCAATACCAATAGCATTTTTATAATCGCCACGCATTATTACGCACGGCACATCACTATTCGGGACTGAGGTCGCGTATACAATGCATCCCACGCACGAACTATTTCAGATTTTAGAGTAGCCCCGCTCGATTGCAGGGCTGCACCAGAAGGTCAGACCGATTTGATGGACTGACCGTGCAATTTGTTGTGATACTGTCAGTTAAATTGGGTGAAATGGCTTGATGGAATGATGAGGGATTACTGTAATTTTCGGCATTATCGTAGATCATGGATGTTGAAAATGTAAGCGTCATGCAATTTTATTTTTAGTTCATTAATTTTTTTTTTTTTTAACTTTTCGTTGCATGTTAGGTAGGTAATTGTTGCTTTTGTTATCAACAGAAAAAAAAAATTATAAATAAAAGCTTCGGTTAAGAGTAACGGCTAATAAATTGTACACAACATATAGCACATTGCGAGGGCAGTGGTGAGCCCCAGTGGTATCGTCCCCAACTTACGAGTTGTAGGTCGTGGGTTCGAACCCAGAGAGGCGCTTTACTTTGTGTAAATAATTTTATCACCACTGTTTTCAAAACGGTGAAGTAAAACATCGTGAGGAAACCGGCATGTTCTAGAACCAAAAAGTTCGGAAGACATGTGACATATTATATCAAACCGCACTGTACCCGCGTGGTAGATTACAGCCCACTTCCTATTAAACAGAGGAGGCCTATGTCCCAGCAGTGGGAACATTATAGGCTGATTATTATGTAGCACATTTCACCTTTCTTTCAGTGTATAAATTGTGAAAGATTTAGGGAGTCTATCAGACTAGTTGCGTGGGTAGAACCGCGGTCACTACGTTATAAAAAATACACGTCTAAATAAAACTGCGGTGCGAACAGTAGATTTATAATATTATCCTCACTAACACTAACAAGCTTCGGAAAAAAAAAGATAAAAGCGGTGAAAATGCACTGAAAAGTCATGTAACGTTGGCTTGCTTCGCTCTTCTTGTTGGCGTATTTTTTTTTGCAATTATGAGCAAAATCAAATAACTCATTCATTATGCAAAATAGAATAAAAATTAGAAAAAAAAGAATGGAATGTAGGTTTATTTGACACAGAAACACGTGCATACAAAAAGATAAGTAAAGTCTAAAAATAAGGAATACAAAATTATGTATGTATGATCACGAGCACAGAGCAGAAAATAGTCAGCAGCTGCACGTCGTGACTGTAACAGGTACACAATAATCACTTTCTTAACATCGCACACTCAAAGAGAGATAAGAACGCCTCTAAACTATCCATTGGCTAGCGTTTGAAGGTGGCATGAGCTTTTCTCCTATAGTTTGTGACAAAAAAAATAGGATCAATTAATTTTAAATAACTCGGCTTTACGACACTCAAATTTAAAAAAATGCGTAGGTTTAAAAGTCCTACTCCATAAAACTTTATTGACCATGAAAATGATTAAGAACAAGAAGAAAATTCGTACAATGGGAAACGACTACAAAATGAAGAGATCATTAATCTGAATAGTTCTAAGTATAAAGACCCTATTCTAAGATATTTTTTACTGCTGAAAACCGACATAAACACGTCTGTCCTACATTACTGATATTATTAGTCTTTAGTCTATAATCCTTGGACTTTAAGTCATAGATAATTTTACGTGACTGTTTACACGTAGTTCAGAAGTCCATAAAAATGGAAATGTTTTACGCATCGATGAAATTGCTCGCCTCTGTTATTCGATTATATCTTCTGTAATTAATAATTATTATCTAAAGGTTTGTTTTCATGTTACCGCCGTAATTACACAGTTCAATTAGGACGAAGCGACCAATTTTAATTGTGTAAACATAAAAGTGAATGTGTTGTGTGAACCTACTACGCTTTGCAAAAGGTAACTAGCTTCATTTTTCCGACTGACCGACTCCTTGACAATTCAAAAGTGCCTATAAATGGTTTTATTGTAATTAATGCTTTGAGCTTTGAGGCCCTTTGTACACGACACGGTTTCTTGACTGTACCAGCGTATAAACCATGCCGAAGAAAAAAAGTGTCCGTCAACAAGCTTCCATAGTAATCCATACAAAGCTGACGACCGTGCCTACACGGCGAATACACCGTAGTTTTTCACTGCAAGAAAAACTTGTACACAGGGCCTAATATCACCTATTTCTATAATTAACTTTTCCTTTTGTTTTTGCGGTTTCCTCTGAGAGACTGCCCAAACTGTTGATGTCAACAATGACATCAAAGCTGATGGCAGACAAAAATAGACTTTGTTTATAACGTTTCTTCTGATAAAATGTTACTAGTACCTACCTACATAGGGAGGTATTGGTACCTAGCGTCACATGGAAGTAATAAAGCTAATGACAGAACGCTTGTTACTCAGTGGAGTGCCGATAAAAAGATAACGTCCGCGAGTTAGCCATTATCTAGTTTTTAATATTAACTAATAACGCTTTCGTGGAAACTTTTTTGTTTATTACTATTTGGTAGGTTGTATGTGCGTAGTAAAACTACGGTTTACTTACATACACCGCACCGGGGTTTTACTTCACGATATCAAAAACGCTTCCTAGAAAAACACACCAACTTACTCCATCATTATCAACTTACTTAATTATCATAGATTATTATTATAACATTTCTGTGTCGTCATTTGCCGGTAAATTGCAGGCGTTATGGGGCGGCCACCGCTCTTCTAAGGAACCGTATCTTAAAAGAGAACAGTCACTGAATAACAAAATTACTATTGCGTCCCAAATAATTTAAAAACAAAATCACTATTGTGTTACAAATAATTTAAAAACAAAATCACTATTGTGTTCCAAATAATTTAAAAACCAAGTCACTACTGCGTTCCAAATAATTCAAAACAAAACTACTATTGCGTTCCAAATAATTTGAAAACAAGACCACTTTTGCTTTCTAAATAATTTAAATACAAAATCACTATTGCGTCGAAATAATTTAAAAACAAAATCACAATTGCGTTACAATAAAAATTAAAGTCATCCTTGATGCCTATTACAAGCTAAGGACAAAACAAGGAAGCGAAAAAGTGCGTTTTTACTGTATTTTGTTATGATGGAGCGGAATTCAGTGCGTAAAATATTAAAATTGAATAGATGCTATAAATATAAAAGCAAACCATAAATAACTGTGTTTACATAAAATAAATCCTACGGTACAGGTAAACCGCTCTATTTTTTATTAATTCCTTTAATAAATAAACCAATGGAAAACTCCGACATGTTTCAAAATAAATCTAGGTACATATTACTATATATATGCAAAATACTGTCATTGTGTCCCTATGTAGTGGTTATTATTGTTCGCACTATAATCACACATTTTCCTTGACCATTCTCCTGTAGTAATCAATTTAATTTACTATCATTTTGATACCGTTTGAAATCATTGTAAACATTATCGTGGTCTGAAACAAATAGTATATAAGTGTCTGATTTATCTAGTGTTTAATTTATGTTGTAATGCTCGAGTTGTTTACAAATAGTGGCACAATTTCATACTCCATTGGTTGAGTAATTATTTAATAAACGGATCTGATTTGATACATACACATACACATTCATATACTCACGCCTTCTTCCCACGGGGGTAGGCAGAAACTACAGAACGCCACCTGCTACGATTCTTACATACTCCTTTTGCCTCGTTTACGTTCATACATCTGGTCATACGCGCACGCCGGTTGCGAGTACTACGCACCTGACCTTTCTGAAGAACATTACCAATAAGGTCACTAGAATGTCTTCCTAGGGCGTCCAGTCCCGGCGTTTTCACTCACATCTGCCTACTAAATACCTTTTATTAGTCGCCCTTCATTCATCCTCTCAACACGACCAAGCCATCTAAGCACTCTTTTTAATTTTTTGTCAGTATATCTTCTTTTAAACCACACCGTTGCCTTAATACATCATTCTTCAGCCTATCATTCATAGTCACACCACACATGCTTCGCAAGGAACGCATTTCCACAGCATTTACTCGTATTCTACTTTCATTGCTTCTTTTGCCACACCCGACACTCACTTCCATACATAAGCGTAGGCACCAGCACACCATTGTCAACAGCCAGTCAGTCTGACTTGATTAATAAAATAATCGTCGCATTTATTAATTTGTATTAATGTATATTATATTAAATTAAACTAAATGAAGTTGGGTTCTTCACACGGTCAAGGCCAAATGTATGAACCTATTGAATACATATTTCCCTTTTATATACAATAAACATCTAACTGGTTAACAATAATATATTAATTTATTTCCTGTGACTTAATCTATACGGCTTGGTAATTTAAATGTTCTTTTTTTGTCTTTATTAAAAACGAAACCCTTATAAGATTGACGTCGTTAAACGTCCAATGCCCTACCAATTAGACAATAGAGCAAATAAAATCGTCCACCGCGGTCTTCAAAGCAAATCAATTATGTCACTTACTACCATTGTATCTAATTCAATACCGCACGCTCCCAAAATCACAAACCTCAATACAAAACAGACGGTCGGCATTCTTTCATTCCTAAACCAGAAGCTGTACGTGTCCTTACTCCTTAATGGGGCCCTTACCAACGTAAATAGACGTCAGACAAGGAAAGCACAAACAAAAGAAACTGTGCGTCGTATATAGACGCCCTAAAAACAGGCCACAATTACAAGATTCCTTGACCTTGTGAGCGCCCTACATCCCAACTTGAATGGCGTGTGGTGTAAGTGAAGAGAGAGTGGCGGGCATGGCAACAAGTGATTTTATAAAGTGTTGATGACGATGAAAATTGGTAGAAAATGTTAGCCTTTTGGAAATAAAGAAATCGTAGTTTTCGTTTTTATTACGAGTATTGCGTTGTTATAGACAGGATAAATAAGATTTAAAGGATGACCAGAAATCTTGGAAGATGTTGCAATTTTAGGCGAATGTAAATAAGTTTAATCTAAAAAACTACTTAAATATGCACGACATGATTTTCAACGGATACGTATTGTAAGTTTGAACTGAAAATATATTGAAGACATTGGCACCAATAAGTGTTAATATAGATAATAATTATGTACAAGGTGGGGAGCGCAGTACCTTAGTCCTTAACTTCACAGTTTGTTGTAGTTTTTGTTTAAATTCAGCTTTTCAACTAAGTAATTCATCCTGATAACATTATACAGGGTGAAATTAAATAAACTAGTTAAACAGTGAGAATAGTGACGATAAAACAAAAAAAAAAACTGTTCTCTTAATTTCAAGTAACTACTGTACAGTTGAGTAAGCGGTCAGCCGACGATGATACTGAAAGCACTTGAAATTATGAGTTTAGTCTTTTTATTTTTTTATTGTCATTGAATTATCGATACCTATCACAAGGAAGTGCACTTTTTTTGTGTGGTAAATCATCAAATAACTTCTCCCGCTCTGGGCGGAGCAGGAGGGCGTGTCAGACTTTTACTGCCAAAACCTACCCGTGTTCCTTCAGTTGCCTGTGCGCCAGGGCCACGGTAACTCTTTCAAACAATTTGCGATCCCGGCTGGCATCGGCCCTATCGGACCCCGGCAGTTTGTGCTGACAACTCTTTAAGACGCGCGTAGTACACAACGCACTGTCGACCCGGGCCTGGTCCTTACAGGACGGCGAGCTACCCATTGCTCGCCGTCCGCAAGCCTGCGAATGGGAGTGCACACTGCGGAGTTTCGCTATCTAATTTAATTTGACCCTGTATACTCGCCCGCTGTCAGTCCACAACTCGCCCCAATAAAGCGCGTATTATAGTAGTCTCGAACTCGTCACAGCAGCGTGACATTGTAGCTCCAACCAGTGTTTATGGCCTGGCATGTGCCTTAGATCTATTTGTTTTGATTCAGGACCAGTCTAGCATTCTTCCCAGACAAGTTATGAACTAGTCTAGACATAAGACCTAGTAT
This sequence comes from Dryobotodes eremita, assembly GCA_917490735.1. NCBI lineage: Eukaryota > Metazoa > Arthropoda > Insecta > Lepidoptera > Noctuidae > Dryobotodes > Dryobotodes eremita. The sequence goes on along the minus strand of OU823254.1, from coordinate 1,947,006 downwards.
TGTGTGATACAGGTGCGTGGTGTGACAGCTGATGGCTTGATTGGCCTAATTCTAAGATTAGATAATATTGAGATAATGTTTGAAGATTATAAATAAGTTGCGATGGCCTCAAATTATCGGATGTTAATTTGGAAACATACATCTTTTGAAAATATCTCTTTTTTCTAACCCTTGGTTTAGTTTTTAATCACGACATTTTTTTGTGAAGATCTCACGCACATTGTAAAAGGTTAACCATCTCTAAATATAATAATAGTCCTCCAGACCGAATTTCGGCCATGGCAGCCAATCTCAGCGGAGACTAGCTATCGACGCGGGAGATATTATAGTGTACACTTGTACACTATAATATCGCGCTATAATATAATATCGTGTGTGCGCAGACACAGGTGCACTCTCTCTTCCTTCACTCTCATAGTCCGATGGGACGGTAATCCGACACGACCGGAGATACATCATGCGCAGGACCAACGGCTTAACGTGCTTTCCGTGGCACGGGGTATCACACCGCCAACTTCCAAACTCCGGGATGCTACTTAGAAATTCCTTATGGAAAAACCCAATAACACTTTGCCCCTGGGAATCGAAACCAGGACCCAACGCTTGCGACCACGCTACCAACGGGACTAAATATACCAAGTGTGCGTCCCACAAAAATAAATCGTTTACAAGAGAGAATGGATCAATTAAATGCAAAGGCGTTGACGTAATACGCGTATATTTATAAAACAGTCACAATCATCTCTTTGAGAACCAAAGACGAACAGAAGGTGCATTTCAAATGGCTCTCGGATTATCAAAGTCAACTACTTCATATTCACTTTCGATTTAAAAAAGTATATTTTAATTAGAAAACACGATTACGTGTTTTCTACTCTCCTGTCAATTATTTTAACTTAAATAAACAAAGTCAACATAAGTTTAGAAGGAAGTTTATTTCACAATTATGTATAAAGTGTATATACACCCACTTTTAGATACACCTTATAATATATACCTGGTTTTACCTGAAGTAAATTAATTTTATTTATTTTTATAACCACCCATTTTCCCAGACTGTGTGGTACCTACCTCCGGGCATACGTAGGCATTTCCTCCGCCAAAAAAGGTATAGATTTATCAAACCCTCTTTTATATCTCATCTGCGCCGTGTGTAATCGCGTTAATCCTTATAAATAATTATAAAGGTCACAGCAGACGTTTCTTCGTGCCGATGCCTTTGGTATACTTTTTTATCCTATAGGTAATACGTTAATTACAGCCATTAATTTGATTGCCTTGTTTGCAAACGATCTGGCGCGACGATGTGTTAAGTGTACCATTAGTTTAATTGTGAGAAATGCAGGCTTAAGGCTTCTATAAACAGGCGTGACATGCGATGCGACTGGCACGTGACACAAAGGCATCGCTCGTCGCGCGACAGGCGATGTCTTTGTGTCGCGCCTGTTTGAAGGAGCCTTTTCAAGCCGTGCGCCCTATGAGATATCCCATCGCCAAACATTACGAATTTCCATACAAACGTTCATCCTTCATTTAACCCACTTAGGGGAAGAATTTTCGAAAATCCTTCCTTCCTTACTTTCGTTATACAGGGTCAAATTAAATTATTTAGCGAAACTCTGCAGACGTGATAGGTATCGATACCTAAACGCGATAAAATAAAAATGATTTGATGTTTCTTAGGGGTCAACGACCGCTGGTAGTATTGTCACTTCAAGTGTGAGTTGAGAAAATATGGTTAATTGTGTTTAGATATCGATACGAATTGCGTCGGTAAAGTTTACACAAAAAAACCTGATTTTTTAAACTGATATTTCAAGTGAATACAATAATGGCGGTCGATAACCCCACAAAAAAATCATCAAACTATTATTTTTTTGTGTTATCATATTTTGATATCGATACCCATCACGTCTGCAGAGTTTCGCTAGCTAATTTAATTTGACCCTGTATATGGAACTCTTATGCAAAATTACATGCTTCTAGACCCAGCGGTTTAGGCTGTGCGTTGTCTGTTAGTGAATTTAAGATTTTTATTAAATAGAGTGATAACTCATCTCGTATTGGCGTGACCTATACGTTGACAGCTTTGAATGTAACCGTGTCAATTAACGCTAGGGGGGCTATCTGGCCTAGGGTTCATTGGAAAAGCAAAAGTATTTTGTATGTAAGTGAATTTAACATTTTTATTAAGTAGATAGATAACTCAGCTCGTATCGGCGTGACCTATACGTTGACAGCTTTAAATGTAACCGTGTCTATTAATGCTGGCGGGGCTATCTGTCTTAGGGTTCACTGGAAAACCAATGGTATTAGAAAGGGAAACTTGTGGGGCTCTGATTATGCATTAAAATCTTTGATAACAAAGCTATAATTATAACATTTTAAAGATTTACGGTTTTCTAATTCTTATGTAAAATATTATATACAAGCTGTACCAACCCTGAAACCGCGAATAAAAAATCAGCATTTCCCTACATTTTGTAGAGTTTTGTCACCATAATGTTATGGGAGCAGTTGATTTTGAAGAAGTGGAACTTTGTTGTTTTGTTGAAGTTGTTCATAATGATGAGTACAATGACCCCTTAAGAAGTTTTCACTTATTTTAATTACACCTTGTAATCGGTCAAGGATAACATCGTAAGGAAACCTGGACTTAACAGTTAATATATATATGACTGAAATTGCCAACTCATGTTGAGCAAGCGTGATACTCATGCCTTCTCTGTATGAAAAGAGTCCTTTGCCCTGCAGTGGAACAATACTAGGCTGATATTATAATATATTAACTACATTAGATGATGTAAAATAAAACGTTTATCAAGACTCCTCCACAATTGACAATGAACGACACTGACCATGAATTATTCCGAGCTTTAAGAATTCCAAACACGGCATTGTCCGTGCTCGTTACATACCTCTTAAGTGTGACAAATATGACTAATAATGATAATGTGACGTGACGAAGTGACAAGTAGGCTCGCCCACTTCTTCCCGTAGCTTGCGAGCTCGGTTTGGTCCTGTTTTGAGCATTAGTAATTCCAATTTGACATCACCATTTAAAAATGTCCTGAAAATGGCGTGAGTTTGTGACGTAAAATGTATGAGAGTTGACACTCAAAGACTGATAGTATTGCAGAACTATGATGAAATGTAAAATTTCTTAAAAATTTTACCAATTTGATAATAGGTACCCAAATGAAATTAATCATAAACATTTAGCGTTGCTAATCGCTCAGCAAAAAGGATTTTCATGTAGTTAAATTGACACCAGTTTCCTGTCAGATAACCAGTAATATATGATGGTAATGATTACTAATAAATAAGTTAATTAACGTAACATATTACAAATCACATAAAAAGACAGATAAGAGATAAAACAATTACGATTCAAGATGACTATATAACAAACTGAATAAACGAAAAAGAGCTAGTGAAACCATTTCAATTTACATCTAAAAGATTAAAAAGTAAAAACTCATTAACTACAAGAATACGTATATCAATGCTCTTAAAATAAAACTGATCGCATCACATCATATAAACAACAGTATAAAAACTATTCTTATTTTTAAATCATTGTTGTTCTTTCTCCGTCTCCATTAGAATATATTTTCTGTCGCCAATTGCATTATTATCTATTTTGATTCTATATTTGTATCTCTGATATGAAATTGACAACGGATATACTAACAATTTATATGTACGGGACGTCTTAAAGCGTCGATGACCAAATAGGGATAGTAATAATTCGGACGAGTGTTTTTGTTTTGTTGAGTAGGTATATCTTGTGATGTCATAGCTTTAATTTTAATAAAATCCTAGCTATCGTTATTTATCGGACTTTTATGCATTGAGCGCTCAAGATGAATGCTATCATGAATAATCTGCCTAACCTTTTATTTGGCTAAAACTCAGGCCTTCTTTCTATGTGAGGGAGAGGATATTAATAATCCAACACGTGGTGCGAGTTCGTGGATGTCAGACACCTTCGTACTTTAAAGGTTCGAGCACATACCGGCAAAGTAAGGCAAATCATGCATCATGCATGCCGATAGGTCAGGCATTTCCAGAATGCTTGACCTATCAATGTTCAACAGAATATTAATGACTGGTATTAGTCTCGTTTATGTCATTGTTTCTTTTCCTTAAGAGGAAAATTATCTGCTTTAGCCTGGTTTATAGGTCAAACTACACTGACATTATATCCTTAACAAGATTCTAGCGTTACAGGCAGTCCTGGAACTGTAAACGGAACTCATACCTGGGCGTTAATATGCGACTATCACAACACTACGTGTGAGTGACACAGACTTCAGTCTACAAAACGAATCTTTTTCTGAAACTCGATGGTCTATAAATTATCGGCCAGGCGCGACTGTAATGATCTAGTGTCACCTGCAAATGTTAACGATATTGTTTTGTTTTGTTACAGTCGACCAAAGCAGAAGCCCCTGCTGTGTGCAACAGCTGCAATTCAGTGATCAATGGGAGGGTAAGTTTTAAAATTAAAGAAATTATGGATTAACCTTACATATTTTAGGACATATATTTTAGGCCACTTAATGATCTCTGTGGCTAACTGTTTTGGGGTTTTTTATATCTCTTTTTGACCACTATTCTACAAACAAGTACAGAAGAAGACATCGAGCAATAAACGGAACGATAGATGTGGCTCATTGATACTTTCAGTTATTCAAAACACCCATTTCACATAAAGACGATGAAACACTAGAAGCTAAGCACCCATTCTCACTGGCAGCTACCTACACAGCCCATCTACATTTTTGTGCACTCGGCACCAGAGTACTCGATAAGTACCTACCTAAGTACATGACGCCGTCGTCCATAATGATTCAGTATCAGTGATAAGTCCCTGATACCAGTCGATAGCGTTACGTGACTTATAGCAATATTGACAACTTGTTTTTATTAGGAATTGATAGCAGCTTGTTACACGGCTGTGCCTACCTGGAATTTTGTTGTGAGTAAAGGTCGTTTTGAAAGTAACGATGGACGATAAGGGAAGGAATCAGCTGAATATTTTGATGAGTAAATAAAAGTATGATTATCATATGTTGCTAAGCAAAATGGAAGCGAAACAAAAGCCAGTTCTTGTCAAATTAGAAACTTAATTTTTATTTCGATGAAGATGATGAATTATTTTCTTAAGGCTAGACAGGGGAAGGGTGAATACTGAGAAAAAGACAGATATGGACGTGTGGACGAAGACATATTGACGATAAATAGCAAGAGGATTTTGATGGTAATTAATACATGTAATTGGAGTGGAGGCAAAGCTTCGGGTTTACATGAATTAAGTAGGTATAAAGTACATGTAAATCTTTTATAGTAAACTGTAAGAGACTTCTTTCTAACCAGTGATGACACTAGAATTGACATCTCTAGTTGCAGAGAAAGCACACCAGAAAACGCATTCTCTACAAACATTCTATCCGTCCAAGAGGGAAAATAGTACAAAATATCATAGCAAAACAAAACACTCGTTGATAGTAACAACCGCATGCTTGTAGAAACATTGTGGTCGACGCGGTCAAGGCGGGCAGGATGTTCCCCACACGGTAATTAGTTGGCAACCGACTACAACAGACAAAAGACGTGGAAACTTGATGATGGATGTGGTGGATGAAATATTGGAAACATCATGGCTAAAAATAGGATTCATTATCGAAGAGGAATTAGTGAAAAATTGGGAGTTTAGGAAAACTGGATTTGACTGGACGACTCAATTCAAAGAGTGTTTCTTCAGGATTCGACCAAATGCAGGTTCAATAACGGAGATCGAACCTAGTTAAAGCAGAAAGATATACAAAGAGAGAAAATGTATACTCATTTAAATGAGGTATACTCTTGAGTTAAAGGAAAAAATATTTATTTAAAGTTTATGTAAGTACACACATAAGCAGACAATACGAAAGGAACAGAAAAATACGTACAATGGTGATGCTTATTTGTGAATTAATTTCTTCCAGCATAACTGTGATAGGAGAATAAATAAAAATAGACGTAGACAGTGCGTGTAGAAGAGAGAAAAAAATACATAACCAAAAAACAATTCACTTATTTAAAACATACAATACTCGTAAGAAAATATACTTGATAAAAAAGCTATCGACGCAATAAAATAAGATAACAAATCCACCTCCCGCGAAAGTGAGGAATTCTATTAAAAAAAACGCGAAGTTCACGATATATGGACATCGATATAAATACACGAACCACGTGGTCAAGCGCGAGCGTAAAATAGATATGTGTTACGTAACAAAGGTAAACAAAACGCGTTGTACTTACAAAGATTTAGAAATAGACGAGAAAACATGTGTTTTTTATTTTAGAGGATAAAACTTTCAATGAGTTAGTCAATGGATTAGTGTGGATTTTATTTCAGTTGATAGCTAATGAATGTATCAGGCTACTAAAGTTGAAGAGGTAACTTAAATAAATAAAGACAGAAGCGATGAAAATCTCAATTTTGATAATGTTATTGAATGTACGGTTCAAATGATAACCAAAAGTTTAGAACTCAAAGAAAGTCGAGGTAGAGAACCAATTGAGCGAACAATAAAACTAGTTTTATGCGAATCTGAGGAAATGGTGCACAATAAGGAAGCTGTGGCTAAGCTGAGACTCCGCAACATTTAATTATTAAAATAAAAGTTCATAGGTTTTTGAGTCTCCTGAAATACTTATGATCACAAAATACTATTAGGCCAGTCACCGTAGACACCAATCGCGTTAGGTGAAAAAAGTTCAAAATTGTAGTTTTTCCGAGCAGGATATCGGTTTAAATACTCATTCTCCGAGGAAAGTAATGACATATGAAGTAAAGTAGTTATTTAGCTTTAATTTAAGCACAAGCGGAACCCTGTAGTACCAAAAGTACACATACTGACCCATTGAGAGGACAACATTGGAGAAGAGCGAGGAGTCTGAATTGCTGCTAACGCCGTCCACGTCGCTGTCTGCCCTCAAACGAAGAGGCTGCAACCCAACATTCCTACATAATGGTAATGATACGCCCGGAAGACAGGCTAAAACTATAATTTTGAAGTGTTTGCGGAAACTAGCCAATGTTTGAAGTGCTGTATCTCGGGTTCTATTTAAACTACAGAGCCACGGCTGTACTCAATTGTATAAAATTTATATTAATAAATGATTTTTGCATAGGATGCACTTTTAAAGGATGATTTCCACCAAACGGCTCGCATCGCATAGGATCAGAACGGATTTTACAATCTTTAAACGATATTGTACACAGTATTTAAAGTCTATATTACCAAGCCGCGCACAGAAGCTTGACCGCGGGCGTCATCCGCGAAACGCGATCGTAGCCGAAAGTATGCTGCGACGCGCGATCGGTTCCGTTCGGCTGTCGTCGTATCCGATCGCATCCTTTCGGCTGTCGTCGCGTGCGCTCAAAGCGGTGGCCGGGTGGCATAAATCGTCAAACCAATTTTTTATTTTCCTCTTCTGTGTTTTATGATTATTTTCTTCTTCTTTAATGCAATAGCCAACAATACTACGTAAACTTCAACCATTTTCAAAAATTAGAACACGTCAACACGATAGGAATGAAACAATTGACTAGGCGCAGAAACGAATACGTTCGCAAGCGACAGTACAGAGCCGATCGTATGCGTCGACATCCTGCCGGACGCGATCGGCTGTCGTCGCATCTGTTCGTATCCTTTCCGATCCGATACGATGCGAGCCGTTTGGTGGAAACCATCCTTTAGAAGTTATAACCAGACAAATGAAAGAGGTCCGAGAAATTCGAAGTTTTTATAGCACCACGCAGTTAGCACAGGTCTTTCGAAGCTGCACACTTGGTTTAGCACTAATGGTATCTATCCTATCACCATCCCAAAAAATCAGTACAGTGCAACTTTTTGCGACCTACGATATTTTAAATAACTGGACTATATTACTACTACGGAATGCTATTCAAAACTTGAAAAATCATGAATTTCTCTGGATTTGGATCATCGAATCTGGAAAAGCACTGACTCATGAATAACACCATTTTACGGTACATTTTGGTTTGTTTTGCCGAAACAGTACATTTTGGTATGTATTGTTTTTGAAAGATGACGTAGAATGTCCAGCAATGTACAGAAATCAGTGAATAACGCCAAGTTTTCGAATAACAGAATTTAGCTTCCATACATTTCTATCAGCCGTCCTTTCAGTATTCATCCCCTTACTAGTCACATCATCTTTTACACAATCCATCCACCGTTTCTTCAATCAATCAATTTTTCTTTCTTCAATCTCCCTCTAATCTTATATTCTTCTCATCTTCCACAGATAGTAACAGCCCTAAACAAGAAGTGGCACCCCGAGCACTTCACATGCAACACATGCCGCAAGCCGATAGATGGCGCTAAGTTCCACCAGCACGACGGTGGTGTCCACTGTGTGCCCTGCTTCGCTGCCCACCACAGTCCCAGATGCCATGGATGCGGGGAGCCTATCACTGACGTGAGTTAACTAGTTTACTCTTTAAGATCTAGTGTTTAAACTGCCAATTTATTTTGTGAAAATCTCATTCTGTCTATCATTCCACTTGACGTTAGGAATTACATTTTTGACAGCTCACTTGACCTAAGTTTTCACGGTGAGATATTTATAGACCGGCAAGACTCAAGTTGGCAGTAGCAAGGAAAACCTGCTCAGGTGGAGACGATTTTTAGGTTCCAACATGCAATGACAATGGGGTGCGGTTCCGCAAACGAGGGATGCCTAAACCATGTTCTACGAGTCCTAATACTTTCACGTTGCAGGAATTTTGGACGCTCCTTACAATGCAAATAACACTCTTTTTTTTGACAGTGGTGTGAAAATCGTAGATAAGTTCCTTGGCTAACACAATATAGGTTGCAATGAACATGCTTATAAGTAGGATCTAGTGTGTTAAACCTCGTGTTCAGAACAGAGAGATCAGTTAATATTTTTGTGTTTTCAAATCATTTCAATGTTTAGTATCCCTAATCTATGCGAGCACAGCAACAAGGATAACATCATATTTATGACGTCACTGGCGTCCCATAAGTTCACAATGGCATTCAGTCTAGATAAACCTTGTAATGTTAATTCAAAAACACATGACAAGCCAAATATTTGGTCCCGTTATGGGTTTCAATAATTGATTAACGGACGCATAATCTTAAACAAGGTCGTTCAGATAAATTCGTCGGAAATCTGGATGGCAGTTTTAAATCTCAAATATTCTTATAATGTATTTGTGGGAAAACCTGTTGCATTTTTAAATTTTTATAAGCGAGTCTCGTCTTTCAAATTTGTTGCTATAAAACCTTTTTCAAAATACCCTAGAATAAATAGCTTTTACCACCACCAACATCCATTCTTAGACTTGCGTAGCAACCAATCCAGCGGCATGAAGGAATCGAGATATCGTTACATCATATCCTCTACATACCTCTAACATTATAAAACCAATCAATGAATCCAAATACAGAACTAAAACTAACAGCTTTATCTAAAAGCCAACGACCGTTTAAAATAAGTTAAGACCTCTGAATCCCTAGTGGGTGATGACTGACAGCAGTGACGTCACGGCGGCCATGTTAGAGCTGTTAGTAAGTCAGGAGGCTCGCCCACGGGCCTATGACCCGCTAATATAGACATAGATGAAGTAATTTAGTTCGAAGACGTAAAAATGTGAAAACTGGCGCTAATGACTCAATAAAGTCTTGTTTACACGAGTAGAGTAACTCGACCGTAAAGAGAGGAAATAAAGATAAAGGTAGAAAGCGATTTATCGAGCTTGTGTTTACACTCAACCCAGAAACAAAAACTCGAGTACGATTATGTTAAATATGAAGCAGGTGATTTTCTGGAACTTTGATTAAAATTTGACAACTCAAAATACCATTATGAAAAACGAGGCGTCTCTCTGCTTACGAGATGCACTCGCCTATTCGAGTCAAGAAACTCTAACTGTGTAAAATGACACTTAATTATGGTGCTGTACTGCTGTAGTAATAAAGATGGGAAGTGATTCACGTTAACACATTAATGTTGGCAGACAGAGAATCGTTTGGGTGTGAATTACTCATGTAACATGTTTGATCGTTTTGCCTTATTGGGTGTGCTGTCAAGCGGTCGTATGGTTTCTTCTGGAACGTGGGTCTTTAACACTATCGATCAGTTGGTTCCATAAACGATTTCTGGTTGGTCATAAGGATAAATAGGTTTCTGTCTTTCTCGACCTCCGTAAAATGGTCGGGAGATAAATAAGCCGGCTTGGTGAAAAGTTTGGTGGTGACGATAGTTTTGTTCTAATAAGCAAGTGTTGCAAGTACTTATGTTTTCAATATGTTACGTATAGTTTTTAGAAACTTCTAATCGATCGCCATAAAAAGTTCAGGAAATATATACTTGCAAAAAAAAAATGGTGGATTCAAGCAAGTGTGTCATCAAACTATTAGGTAGTAGTATGATCTTATTCAATCAATAATCCACAGTCTAGGCCGTTATTCGACATTACAAAAACACTAGGCAACTACTTATTTTTTTTCTGTCTGTTATCAATATGTAAATAATCTATACTCCAAGGCCACGGATTAGTTCTATTTTATGGCCGACCGGACCTAGGTGAGTCACTATATTGTTTACAACTTCGTCGATCTTCGTTGCGTAAGATCTAATTGGTTTTTAATAGCTTTGATAAGTTATTTTTTTTTATTAATGCAGAAAACCTACATTGTAGGTGGAAACCTAAGTTTTTCATAGGTACCGAAGATTCTGCCTAAGTTTAGAAATTGTGCCGTAGTAATTTCATGCTAAAGTCAAAAATTAATGTAGACTACAGTTTGTTTTGCTTATGAATCGTAGGGAGAAAGATAATAGATACAATTATTAACTTCCACTTTTTCCAAATATTCTTTTATTTTACGTACGTGGATAATGTGGGTGTGGTCTGTAACAAGAACCACTTTTATGCTAATTAAACCCATGATAATTCATACAAGTAAGTTAATGTTTATAAAACCTCAGAATAAATCAATAGGGAAGTTGATTTACTCTAAGTGGCAATTGTCACCGACATTGCTGTTATCATATCATTATCAATTTAAATATATTATTCAGTTCAATATTTATTGTTGAGATGTTCTTTGAATAGTTGACATGGTTTTCTAAGACTTATGAAATGACCTTGATTAAAAGAAAACAACGTAGGAACGTGACAGCTATAAATCATAGATCACGTCCCCCATACTGAGCATGTGACATTATGCCCGTCACCAACAGACAGTTAAAATGTTTCATGTACCTCGGAGTGCGTCTCGTCCACCATCATCATAATGGTTGTTCTTATCGTAAGTTGTTTCCTTAGCGTTCATCTTAGTAGCCATATCATCATCAGCATACAGCAATCCAATGCTGGACATAGGCCTCACCAATTGCACGCCATTCCGCTCGATTCTCGGCAACTCTCATCCAGCTGTTACCAACCACACTGCAAAGATCGTCGCTCCACCTAGCCTCGTTCTAACTTACGTTTGCCGATTCGCAGTCTCCACTCAAGAACACGTCTACCCCCCAACGGCCATCGGTTCTAGGGTCACATCCACACACCTGCCACAAATCCTTTCATAAAATCCATTCATCGTTTCTTTGGTCTTTCTCTATTCTTATAACTATCCACATTCTTACACTCAAAACTTTCCGTACATGGTCCTCATATCATAGTACGTCTCGTTCATGAAAAACCATATAACAAACACCATGTACTTATATCCGTTTTCTGGTGGCAGAAATATGCGTTGTGACAGAACTTTTTGAAAACTTTGTATTAAGCTTGGAATCTTGTTAGTAAATTTTGAATCATTACTGTCTTTTTGTCCGTTCGTAGTACATACGCTGCTCTCTGGTTAAGTTTTAGTTATTATTATTAGTCAATGCGTACAGAGCCTGTGAGTTTGGTTATTTATTAAAAAAATACATTTAATATAACAATACTTCCAAGGAATACCTTTATAAATAACACATTTTAATTACGAAGCTTTAGTATTCCTAGCAAACTTCTTGCTAATTAGATAATTGAGTGCTATAATTTTACCGAGCATTGAGTGACGCAATCAACGCACATAAATGATTACTTTCGATGCCGCCACAACAACCCGCTTCATTGCATGTTGCGCTTGATTTATGAAGCATTTATAAGGAATTTGATGAGAATGAATCAGAATATGATAATTGTATTGTAACTGGGACAATAGTACAGGTTAATAGTTCAGTAGATAGCCTAGTTAGTAGTTAACTTGGGTTTGGGGAAATATGATGTCATCACTTTAAACTGAGCGAAATCTTTAGGGAATATTGTGATCCTCAGATCGAAAAGAAAATTGATGCCTCTTCCTTAATCGGAATCACTTCACTAGTTTTTGCTAATGCCACGTGAATAACAGAGTTGCCCTTTTCAATTCAACATTAAAAAAAAAAGTTTTATTCATAAGGAAAAATACAGCCCCAAGACGGCCACACTTCACCACTTCCTAGAGTTTGAGTTTGAAGAAGTGAATGTCTGGATTCATCTGCTTCAAACAACAAATTCCGTTTTTTTTTTTTTGGTGACATCATTGGCTCAATCTGAATCACGTGCTACAATCCACACTTCATTTGCATACTTAAAACAGCATGGTTACAAATACTACGTATTCATCTGACCTTTGTGAAGGATGTCATCGATATAGACGGTGCATGCCTTTTTAGGGTAGCGTTTCTTAACCCGTAACCGATTGTAACTTTGACCTTTAAGAAGGATGGAACTAATATGGACGGGGTATGTCCTAAGACTGTGATACCTGTGGCAGGTTGCCAAACTATGCGACCTTTTGGAAGGATATTACTTATTTATATTCGGTGCGTATACTTAATTGTGGAGCTCCTTGCGAAAGAGCTCTTCCGGGTATCTCTACGTGATATATTTTGCCGCTAAGCAGCATTTTGTTTTCGTTAGAAAGATGCTATGCCGGTATAAGACAAGCACATGAGAGTTTCAACTTTGTCTCAACGCAACGGCTTTTTGGTGGTGTGACGCAACGATTAAAAGCTTCAAGCTAATAAAATATTGTTTATCCAGGAAATCTCCTGCCACGTGTTCCTAAAAAATCACAGTATAGCTGATCAAATTTCTGATCTGCATCATTCTGCTGTCTGCATTGATTAATTGACCAACTACAGGTTGACACTTGGTGTGACCACAAACCAGGGTCGTCAGGTTCAAAAATAATAATTACCACGTAATTCTCATTAAAACCACCACACATACACACATACATATAAGTAGGTATGTTATAGTGTGACGTGTTATGATAAAGGCCAGGTGAATCACAACGGTCAGGGTCTTCCGCGAACCCTACAAGGTATGAGGCTCCAAGTAGCGAAAGTATATTTGTCATCGTATACCACCCACAATTGGACATTATAAGCGTAGGCCATGTGGCCATAATATGCCACTAGTTAGTCAATCTAATATAGGCCTAAGCTGCCATCATCCACTAAATAGATCGAGAAATTTGTAAAAATACCTTATCTTCCTTTCCACGTAACTACCCCCGGAAGAACAGCATGGATATGAACTGCAGCAGTAGCTATAATTGTGGAAGTATCAGAGCCGACCATGGCAAAAATAATCGGGGTAGATGGGTATCTGACTCATCCTAAGTATGTGGAGTTGTAACTGGGATAATAATGTCACACATACTTTACGTCACATCTAGGTACTTTCATGGATCACATTCACAATGGAGTATTTAAATAATGCAAACGAAATGAGGCTATCGAGATCGCTGCATAAAATTATGAACATTTTGAAGTGTGGTGGCTACATGGTGTCAATGGCGTCACAGGCTACGACCGATTATGGCTTTTTAAATAGAAGCTCATATTCAGAATACAGCTTAGAATTCTGCTAACCTTATGCCCGGTACTGATTGGTGAAACGTAACATGAACTGTAACGCACATTGAAACAAATTCGCATAGTTATCGTGTTACATTTCACGTTGCATTGCATACGTTTGGAAGGCTCATTTGTGTTACATTTCATGTTGTATTGTATAAATTTGGATGGCTCATTTGTGTTACATCTTTCATTCATGTTACGTGTCACCATTATGTACTGTATTTTGAATTTAAATTGTATAATGGTAATGTCTAGTTCCAAATAAAACAATCTAACAAAATTATTGACGCATCACGATTATTAGTGAATGAATAGTCATTTCCGCAGGGCACTGTGCTTCGTAATTGTTTCAATAAAAAATACTGATTGCTTTTGTTAAACGTGTGTCAATGTTTTGCACTTACAATGCCAAACTCTTGAAATGTTTACTAATTGTAAATACTGTTAGTAATAATGGAAAATTAAATGCGTTTCATAAAATAGATACATTATGTACAATAATAGGTGTTCTACCTACAATAGACGTAAGGACATAGGTTTCTTAGCTACAGAAAATAATAAGGTTCTCTGACTTAGTTCTTAATTTTGAAGTCTTCATTCTTGGAAGTCCATAAACTTCCAAGATCAAAGTGACTTAAAAGTTTATAAAAATGCAATCCGTCTTTCGAAGGTATAAAAGTTTAACTCATCTTAAATCTTGCCTTAATTCAGCGAATAGTGGCAATCCGAACACTGTGAAACAGGTTTTAATTACCTACTACATTCTAGACATCTAAATCGTCTAAAACTCCAACCTCCTTCAATCCGGTCGACAAGGCAGGCAGTGGGCCACAAAACAATGGCCCATCGTGTAATGGCCGCCATGGAGGTGACATCATCATGGGAAACAACACACCATGATGCATCTATATTGTGTTTTAATCGATTAAATTTTTTATCTCCGGGCAATTAAGAATTATTTATTTGTTTTTGTTTGACACATAGCTGTGTTAGGATTGAAGTAGTGTGTTGAATAGATTTGTCTCAGTACTGATTTAGTTAATTTTGATCAAATACCAGGTGGTGTGCAGAAAACAATGGGTCATCTTTTTCGCGTGGTTATGTGACGGATTTTAATCAGCATAATGTTGTGTCTACATGCTTGCCAATAACAGCATACTTATAACTATGGTGTGTTATAGAGATGGATAGTAATCTGTCGCCCTGGCACGTTGACTAAAGGCTCCGAGCGGCGCCTTTGTGTCGCGCTGTCGTGTCGCGTCTGTCTGCGGGAGCCTTAAGACAATAATCTGGTGATTAATTTACTGCTGGGTAGTTTATTGCGCCACTTTTTCCCAGCTAAACCACTAGGAAGTGTTAAAGGGCGGGCGTTTTGGGGGACTGTTTTATGTAATTTTGACATTCGAAAAGTGTTGATTTTCAGCCTAATTTGAATAAATGACTGTTGATTTGATTGGATTTATTCCAATAGTGATTGAGAGGCCTGTGTTCCTGTTCAGCAGTCAGCAAATAGATGTTTGGGGCTCAACCAGTGTTTACTTATTGTTGGTCATGGCATCAACAGGCAATATATCACAACACAAATTCCCGATTTTTTGTTTACTGAAGCTATTGTCAAATCCCTGAATTTTTTGTCTACCTAAGCTATTGTCAAAATCCCGAATTTTTTGGCTACCTAAGCTATTGTCAAATTTCCGATATTTTTGTCTACCTAAACTATTGTAAACTTCGCACACGTACTAAAGAGCTATTGTTCTGTTTCAGCGCGTGATCCAAGCCCTGGGCGTGTCCTGGCACGCTAACCACTTCGTCTGCGGCGGATGCAGGAAGGAGCTCGGTGGAGGCGGATTTATGGAACAGGTGATTATCTGATGGCTTTAGAAATAAAATATAAGAGGGAACAAAACATGTTCTAACAGACAAGAAACCTGGTTTAGATACGCCAGGCTATAAAAGATAAATAACTCTACTTATAAGATCATAATTGAAACTGTATAGTCCGCATATGCATCGTCAATAATTTAAAAAATAAATTGTTGCAAAAAAGTGACGACTTATCTCCAAAATATTATCATAATTAGAACTCCCAAAGCAAAACCAAAGTATATGCTTTACTGAGAAAACGGCTGATGGAGATAGATGTATGAATGTAAACCAGATATAGCGTCGACCATAAATAGATAGATTGAAACAGAGTGATGATGAACTGCAAAATTAACATGTCTTCTTCTACTTTCAGGCTGGCAGACCCTACTGCTCGGCCTGCTACTCTGATAAGTTCGCGGCCCGCTGCAACGGATGCGGCAGCCCCATCACTGACAAGGCCATCATCGCGCTAGACGCCAAGTGGCACCGCGACTGCTTCACTTGCATGGTAATGAAACATACTAAATTGAATTATTTATAATCTGGTCATTTGTTTACATTTTCATCAGCTACTTTTGGAACAGACTATACAAGTTGGATTTTTGAGACGGGGCAAAAAAAGAATCAATTAACAAAAAAATGCGTAATTTTCATAAAAACTTTTTTCGATGCCTATCGATCCTTTTTCTTATAAGAAACCAAAAAAACTCTATCGCACCAACTGAGGTTTTATTACTAGAAACATTGACGAAATGTACGGAAAAAGTTTTATGCGATTTCTGACATTTTTAGTACTCAAACCTCAGTTACAGTGGGACACTTACGAGTTTTTGATCCGTATAAGGATCAGGATCGAGTGGCACCAAAAAAAAGTTTTTATGTAAATTGCCAATTTTCTGACTTAAAATAATCTGTGATTGCCGATCAAAATATATTAAAAAGTTAAGGACAGTCTCCAAATACCATTTTCCTGTAGCTACAACGGTTAACGTACCTGCCCTTACGGCCCCATCTCAAAAATCCAACCTGTATATTCTGTTTATTCCACGACTTACACATTTTGACGACAGAACTGTATAAGGGAAATAGCGAAATAATATTATCAGTACTGTTCTCTTCTCACCATACATATGATAATCTAAACCCATTGCCTAAAGCCAAAATGCTAATAACCTCTTTCCTTACATTCCAGAAATGCAGAAACCCGGTAACAGATTCTACTTTCTCCGTGATGGACAACAAACCTCTTTGCGGAAAATGCGCCTAAATGCACACAATGACATTACACACACAAAAATATTTATACACCCATCGAGTAGCCAGGATTACGGTACCATAGCTTAGCAAGAGAGGTGCTTCTCAAAGATCGAAGGGAACTTAAAACATCACAGTTTAAAAAAGGAACAATATTTTTTTATAAAAAGTATTTTTAGGATTACGAACTTTTCTTAACTCTTTGACCATGTGTTGGTTGTCTATTGCTTTTCTCATAAACGGCTATGTTTATTATTTATTGTCTTGGCATGTTTCTATATGAACATAATACATTTAATTTACGACCAATCCGTCAACAAACTGAAGATCTTTGAGAACACAAATATAATGCTAATAAAATATAATAATAAATTACTTAGGTTTTACGTTGATACAAAGTTTACAAAAGGATACAGCAGTTATATGACAGTATTTTTTAAGGAAGTAATACATTTTGTGCATAAATAATAAAGTTTTTTGTTAAGGAATGTATGGTAAAGTCATGTATTTATGCTGAACAACTTTCCGAAGTAAAATGTTGTTATAGCATTTTCAAATAAACGTTATTTTTTATGTTCGTTCGGCCATTTTGTGACAAGCAACGCCATCTAGTAGCGAGTTGGTATACTCAGCCATTTTACTTTCTTTTTTAACTAGAAGCCATATTGATTGCCCATTCCACGTGGTTTCATTAAATTGTGTTTATAAAGATATGGGGTTTGAGGAGAATTAAGTGGTGAAAGCGTTTCCAAAATAGTTCGTGTAGGTATCCCTATTCAATGGCCGGATAACACGTAGTTTTACTGCGCAAATACGATTGCACAAACTAATCTACTTTAATATAAGTTTTAAACATAAATTTAAACTTCGAAAATTGTTGTAAATAATTTTAATTAAATTTTAAAAAGTCGCTGTGATGCTTTTTGGCTTTCGATTATATTTATTCAATTATATATTTACATAATATTAAAAAATGTTAAAATGAGCTAGTTTATATTTTATATGCTTTTCCGAAATGGTTATTTTTTCCAATAAATTATTTAATTTTGTTTTTGACGAAATTGCTATTTTATTTATGATTCCTGCTTTACGTGAACCGATTACATCTATAATAGTCCGGTCAAAATAGACATTCAAGGTTACAATAATTCGCATAGAGCTGAAAATTGGTACGAATGATGGTAACACCGTTATAAATAAAATGTGAAAAGTCCCCATCAATCCTACATCTGCAAAAAAATATATTTAAGGTCAAAGTTCGCAAAATTGGGTTTTTTTGCATTTTTCAGCCAAACTGTAAGTTTTATAATAAAAATAGATCAGACAAAAATGTAGATCATGCAATTATCAATAAAAAATTGTTCTTACACAGTATTTCTGAGATATACCAATTCAAATGATGAAAACTTGTGTTCTTTATAATATGCACACGTTTCCACGCCACCTGTGAGGTACTTGGCGCGTTTTTTTAACTTGGTTTTCCCGGTAGGCCTATTCTACGATCTATTGTGATCTTGTTTAATTAAATAAATAACACTGTATTACATAAAAAATGAATACTTCCTATTGGTAATGATGAAAGTGGTGTAAATTATGAGTAATTGGGAAAAACTATTCGTCTGATTGATAATTCTGGAATTAATGGAACTTCATGTGTAATGTCTTCTTCTTTTTTCTAACCCGCACCCTAATTGCGTAACACACTATCAATCACAATCTGAATCATTTTGAAGCCTATTGCTAATCCATTGCTTCGTATGTTCGAAAAATTTGTCTGCTCAACAACGTAAATAACGCAATGAATGTTGTTGAACTGTCAAAATGCAAGCCATTCCTACTGTTAGTGTGTTACGCAATTACCCCGCTGGAGTTACTTTATAGTGGCGCAACCCGTAATAAGAGTTACAATGTTAATTACTGAACTCCGAGTTACAAACTCTACATTTATTCATTTAACCCGGCTAAACATGCATGTGGGCCTGAGTAGTTTATGTCATAGTGGGTTATGCATTCATGAATTTATTTGCGTTCAAAGTATAATATTGGTTCATGTATTTTTTTCCGAAACTTCCATTTGTATCGAAACCAAAAAAATAAAAACACGGTCACCTGATTCCTTCCTCTCCCAAGCTCGCGGTTTAGGTGTTTAGAAGGCGATAAAAAGCGGCGCCTACTAGAATTCCTCGGCGAGCCGTCGCGACGGTTCGCCGACGCGCCGTTTTTACTGCTTTCCCCGGTGTCTGTAGAAGCCTACGGGATAATACTAGTTATTAGCATCGTAAATTAGATAAAGCACGCTGAATTTTCGACGCGTAATCTTCGGTAGTACTGGGCGTCGTTAAGTACGCTAACGGCTGGCATAGAGTTGGCGGAGCAAAGGCCAGCGTCGTTGTCAAAACCAAACAAATATCGACCATGCGACTGTTAAAATAAAGATGAAATTGAATATAAACTTCCAATGGTCCGATAGCACCCCAAAGCGGACAGGGGCACGTGTTTCTGGTTAGAACAGGTTATTTTATTTTAGACTTTATTTTAAGGAATTGAATGCTGCCTTTTGTTTGGCAGTTATAATTGCGCTGTGCTGCGCCTCGTCAGATGTAGGCCGACCCTAGGACTAAGGTAGCGAAAGTAATTTCGCGGTGTGATAATAAAAAATACCTACAACAACACATACTAACAAAACTTACGTTTTTCCGATGGAGGCAAAACTACAGAACGCCACTTGCTACGATCCTTAAATAGTCCTTTTGCCTCGTTGACGTTGATACTCATACATCTGGTCATACACGCACGCCGGTTGCGAGTACTACGCACCTGACATTTCTGAAGAACATCACCAATAAGGTCACTAAAATTATGTACTTCTAGGGCGTCCTAAACAAATCTCACCGTTTTCTTCTCATTGGGGTCCTCTCGTCTAGCGGACGACGAAGTGTTCTGCAGCGCCAGCTCCACCCTGAGTGCCTCTTGCTTGTCCTCCTCCGCCTTCAAGTCTTTCTTCATGGCACACTTGATGGTGAGCACCGGCATCACCTGTACAAAGAAATAGTACATGCCATTTGATGCATTTGACGAATGAAACGACAACTGTCAGGTGTCAAGTTGGCGTCCTCTTGAGATCGACCATTGATATATTATTATGTTATTACTATAGCTTTTGCCCGCGGCTTCGCCGGCGTGGATGTCAGAAAATATCCCACGGAAACGTACTACCGGGATTCTTCTTCTTCTTCTTCGTGTCGCTGGCACGACTTTTCTCAAGTTATGTTGGCCTAAAAATTCGCCACTTCCACGGCGTCATCGGTGGCAGCGCAGAGGTCACTTTGACTGCAAGTTTTGGGACATAGAGGGCACGATAGAAGGTGGAGCATAGTTTGCGACATAGCTCCACATCCACAGCCAGCTGCCGTTCCATCGAGGTAGCCCCACTTTACCAGGTTGGAGTTACATCTTCCCACTTGTGTCCGGAGACGGTTCAGGGACTTCCAAGTGGACCACGAAAGGTTACACCCTGCAGGAACATGCTTCTTTGGTAGTAGATAGTAAGTGGAAATAAATGTACCTTATTACCCGGATTAAATGTACCCTAACTATAGGGATTAAATGTACCCTAACTAGGGGTTATAAACGTTATAAACTATCCGTGTGCCAAATTTCATCCAAATCCGTTCAACCTGTTTTTGCGCCAATCTGGAACATACATCCAGGCAAACAGACAAACGGACAAAATTCTAAAAACTATTCCAAATAAATTTCTGTTTAACCGACTTTAAAAAAAGAGGAGGTTCCCAGTTCGGTTGTTTTTTTAAATTATTTGTTACCTTTGGACTCCGTCATTTCTAAACCGGTTTAGTAAATTCTTTTTTATTTGAAACGATATACTTCCAGATTGGTCCCATATAAATTTGGTCAAATTATGCTGAGTGGTTTTTGAGTCAGCTTCAATAATACATAATTTTTCCATTTAGTGTATGTTGATGATGTTATAATAACTTCCTGTCACTGTTATTTATACTGGAAGTAGTGGTATACGACTTTGTTTGGGGTAGGTACTACAACCAAAAAGTGAAAAATAAAAACTTTTTCACGAAGAAAACCACCGACATTAAAAAAAAACAGTACAAAGTGAAAAATTACTTTAATTTCGGAAGTAGGTGGCAAAAACAAAAGTACCAAACCAAAGTCACCGAATCCGAATGTTGTTTTTTCTTCAAAATTATTCATTGAGCAGTTTTGACTTCGTTACTATTTTATTTTATGTATGTATTATTATTATTAGCCATTCATGTCGTGGGACTTTAATGGCTTATAATAATAATACAATTGCTGGGCAAATAATAATAATTCCTTTATTATCAGGCAACTGAGGCCCATAGATAAAATACAAAAATTACAAAATAACAAACTAATACATAATAAAAATAAAACTTGTGTTAATAAATATTGTTTAAAATTATGTTAGTAGCACTCATAGATATCCGAGAGATATGCCTTTACTCTATATTTGCTCAAGCTTAAGTGTCGCCACCTTTTCCCCACTCCTGAAACTCACACATAAACAAAAGAAATATATACGGCACACATGATGCTTTTTTCGCACACAAGTAATTAAATATGCGTAACACTTTTGTGCTATTTTATTGCACTTATGCTCAAAAGAGGCGGGCACTAGAAAGTATAGATACAGTCACTGAATGCACACATGTAACTGTAGCATCAACTAGGGAAGAGGGGTTGGTATAAATATGTGATCGATAAAAATATCGATGAAAACCGACTGCAAAAAGAGGTGTTTTTTGGACGTATTTTGTATCGTTATTTTTTTCTGCTTTTCGATGTGGAATATTAAAACAACAGTAACAAAAAATCAAGTAAAAATATAATATTTTCGTTTGCAAATAACATTTAAGTAAATCAGTTTCTGCAGTTTCTCCCTTACTCAGCCCCGGACCTAGAATTTATTCGAGGCGGGGCAAAAACTGCAATCTGCCGCTCCCCGCGCCCCGCCAATCTTTTAACCTTTGACATGAAGCCTTATCTATTTAAATATACATGGACATGTCGAACAATTATTTAGGATAGGACAGGACATATTTGAAATAAATCGTGAGATTATCGCATACTAGCTTCTGTACGCGACTTCGTCCGCGTGAAACCTTGGCCCCCGACCCACCACGTCGCTGCGCATCACTCGCCCACGATATTACTTCCTTTTCGCTAAGCGTTCTTTCGGACTTTATTTCTTACCGCTCGGTTTCTAAGGCTCGTAGTGTGATGTTAAAATTTGCCTATAACCTTCCTCAAGAATTGGGCTATCAAATGCAATAAGATTTTTTCAAATCCGACTGCTAGTTCCAGGGATTAGCGCGTTCAAACAAAAACAAACTCTTCAGCTTTATTATTAGCAGAAGATTAGAATAAATATTTTATTCATAGAGCCTTTTGTTCTGCAAAAAAATCGATGGCATTATCATAATTAATCTGATTGTCATGATTTTCTTTGTCATGATTGACTTATGCAGAAAAGCTTACCACCAATTAAGGCAATCTAGAATGGTACCAGCGAGCGGAGCGATCGCGAAAATTTTAGCACTGCCTCAGATAAGTTAGATTTTTTAAGTCCGAAAAGTTTTATTAGTAAAATTTTATCGATCAAATGCTCCTCCAATCCAACAGCTGCGCCAGCGCTGTGGTAAAAACTTAAAGAAAATCGTGTCGCCTTTGCACATAAAGGCGGCGAAAAGGGCGGGACGCCCGGCGCCCCCGCTTCGCGAAGTAAAATTTCTAAAATAAAGGATTTGTTCCTTAAATTATTACCCACAGAGGTGACAGAGGCGCTCATCCTCCTCAGGATCGCCACGGCATAGACCTGTTGCAAGAGATGGAAAGCTAACGTTTTTATATCGCCAAATAAAATTGGAGCATGTGTTTTTTTTTTCTTTTTTTATTCTTTATTTAATTAGGGACTTTTAAGACGGCAATGCGTATGCCAGTCCCATCGTACCCTAAACATACACACTGCTACAGGAGCATGTGTTTTAAAAACGGAGAGTTCCTGGTAAAATTCAATTGCTCCGCCCGCAGCCTACTCACACCGTTTGACGATCTATGCCTACGCTAATCACGTAGTGATTTCCTCAGTGTGCCACCCGCAGAGAAAGATAATAACTACTGCGCATCTCACTTATCGCAGAGTTGCGGTGCGCTGAGTAGTGCACTTGTCTGCCACGCTTGAATTTGCCCCCCCCCCCCCTAGATCCGGGGCTGCCCTTACTTAAAATTAAAACTGTTCAACCATCGCACATAAAACAGCAATTCAAATAGGTACTTATTGAACATTATATCTGACGCTTTCATAATTTAGGTGTTTCATTCTTAACCAAAAAATGTAAGCAAATATCAATATGTTATTCCATCACACATTTTGTCCCTTGGATAATATTATTATTTATCGGGTCTTGCTCAAACTGGTGAAAATCAGTTGATGAGAAAATATTTGTGTCGACAAAGTGTCTAAGAGCTTTTGGAACTAGCAGCGTCTTTATGAACTTTGAAGTCACTTGAAATTTGTTTGAGGGAAACCAATTATTTTCCCTGCATTTTGCATCTACCCATTTATGTTTAATTTCTGGATCTTTCGGGAAACTGAAATAAAATGTATTAATTCTTATTTAAAATTCTTAATACAATTTCCTATTAGAACAACTAACAATTATCGATATCTATATGTCGGCGCTGCGCACCACTAATGCATTGTTTTGACATGCGTACGTCATTAGGCAAAGTCTGTCGCGTGTCAAAAATATTTCACAACTAGATAATTTGTAAAATACTTAAATATTATAATTAATGCAGTGATTTTTTAGATACCGGTAAAAAGACAAGCCACGGGTACTAAGGTTTGTTGTAATTGTGCTATTTTTTCAAATAAGGACGGAACAATTCGGCATTTCGTAAATATACGAAATCACACTACACGTTCCGATACAAACATATGACTAAACGGTGCTCACTGCAGTCGCGCGTATCTAAGGTCAGTTTGATCCAACGGAGGCGACATGTGCCACGCCTCCAAGGCATATCCCTCGATATCCGTGGTAGCACTTCACTTCACTAGCTTGTCTTTGTGCAGTCCTGTGGTATTTGCCCGCGGAAGCGACGGAACACCACGTCCTGTGGCCTAAAGACTTCTTCCAAGATGACGGCAAACGTCTCCCTACTCTCTTACCACCTCTCTCTGTCCAGAGCTGCCAAAGACCAATCTTTATTAAAGGAGTCCAGCTCATCCCGCCATCTCCGTCTGGGCCTGCCGCGGTGGACCCATTGAGTCGTAAGCATTAAGCCGCACCCGAAAGTATTTATAGATTATATTTTATTTCAGTAGATTGGTTGTAAAAATACTTTTACACGTCAAAAGAAATAATATTATTTTAAAACTCTGAGAAGAAACAGCGAAAACAACTCAGAGGTCAGTCTTTTTAGTGTACTTACTACTTTTGTCTCTCCAGACATAATCTTGGTCAGATAATTGAGACTTGTCAGATTGTACGACATGGTAACTTTCACAAAATTTAATATATTTAGGAACATTAAAGGCTGACTTTTTCAACGTTCGATATTGTTTATCCGCGTAGTAAAATTGACGCCTGAACGTAGGTCTTTGTATAAAAATTATCAAAACTTTCTCGGATTATGATGGCGTTGGAAAAATCAGACCCAAAAGTTGTTTTTATTACGTGACATCACCTGCTGTTCTTCAGTCTCCTCGTTTCTGATAAAGCTCAGGGATTCTTTTAAGGCGTCGGTTGATTTTGGAGTTGGGGGTCCAGGCCTACTCTTCGAGGATGAAGGTTCGTCCGAAGGTTTCCAAGGCCGCGGTGTAGGCTGGTTCTTACTATGAGGGAAAAAAAATCATTAATAATTATAACGGGTGTAAAAAGACACATAACGCAGCCGAGAGTTACTTAATACTCCCGTCATTGTCAATTTTTTTTACTGTCCATACCTGTGAACTTTCTGGTTACGGAGATGTTGAAGGTCAAAGTTCCAACTTCTTGTAAATTGGAAAAACAAGTTCAAATGTTAGTTTAATGTTAATAAATGTAAAAAAAAAATAAGGCTTGAAAATGTAATAAATATTACTATTATCCTAATTTAAATGTTGTTTTAGTTTTCTTCTTTAAAACAAGTTTTAAATGTTATAACTTGACTTTAAATACCTCCACCACATCTCCTCAACTGTTGCATACACCCAGCAGAATAAGCAAGTGTTTTGTGTGCGTTACATTGCGAGCTACCATAAACAGCGATTTTTTACAACACAAGTTTAATAATAATTATATATTGTTTGGAAGCGCAGGACCGTTCGATTTGACGGGGTCCGAAAGGGCCGATGCCTGCCGGGGTCGCGGATTGTTCGAAAGAGTTACCGTGGCCCTGGCGCACAGGCAACTGAAGGAACACAGGTGGGTTTTAGTCAGTAAGAGTCTGACACGCCCTTCCGCTTCGCCCAGAGCCGGAGAGGTCATTTGATGATTTCCCACACATAAAAAAAAGGACCGGTCGATGTGGCGACGTTTTGGTGAAAGCCTGTGGACGTCTACCGGCTGAAATAATGATGTTGGTGATGTCGTTTGGGCTAACAACTAGGATTAGAGACTACTGAAATGAATAAAAATGAAATTCTGTTCGTCGGTAAGCGCATAACCTGAGAACGGCTGGATCGTTTTGGGTATTTTTTATTTTAAAAGGTTCGTAATGGTCCGAATTAGGTTTTTATGGAAAGAAAAACTGGAAAAGATTCCCGTTTGTTTTTTTTTAATTCGGAATAATCTAAACGTTCTTTTTTAGAGTTATTGTATGAACTCAAGAAGGACAGAACAACGTCTTTGTGGTTAGCTAGTCAAATAATAAAAATAAGTGAGGGTGATATTTCTGTGATCCGTTCTTTAGGCCTCTCAAAAATAGAGTAGTTGGAAGAGTTACCAATGGTCTTGGCTCGCAAATCAATGCAGTCAACACATTAAAAATCTACGGACGAGGATGAACGAAACTAGATGTTCGAACTAATTAATGTACAAAATTACCTCTAAACCAGCTTAATGATGATGATGATGAGTATGATGATAAATGATATTTATTTCTGACAATGGGTACAAAAAACACTTTTACATGTCAAAAATAAATTATGTTTAAAAACTAGACGAGTTAAAGAAAAAGAAGAAAGAAAGAAAGAAAATACATTTATTTACGCTAAACACGATGCAGAGAAAAATACACAAATACAAAAAGAACGAGTTGGGGGAAAATATGCGTCACATCCTCGCAAAACGACAATCGCAATCGTTCGACGTTTCCTATCCGATATATTCAGAAGAAAGACCGGAACAAATTCAGGGGTCACAGTCTACTTGTACTGTACTGTAAAGTCCAGACATAATGATGATGAGCGTGCTAGTGATGATAGCGGACAGGCTCGACTGTCCAGACACACGACGCTGATAGCACTTGTGTGAGTACTATGTACTTTAAAGCTACCATTTACTAGGTTTGTCTTTCATTGACTTGAATGTGCCCTGGCGGCTGAGAGTATGTCATGCTCACTCAAATGTCTCGCTGGTGGTGGCGTGTGTGTTGGATCATTAAGTTCCCTTCAAAATGGTTGAGCTAAATGGTGCTGATCCATGCGTCATGTTCGTGAACGGGCGCTGTCAGTGGGGACTGGTCATCTCTTAGCTGCCACGGTTTGTTTTAATTTAGTTTAATATTTTAATTGTTTTTGTCTTTCTATTACGGATGCTTTTAACTTTCTGCATCGTTCTCACATGCATAATTTCAACATGAATGATGTAACCGATATTTTGTAAACATATTTTTATTTAAAAGTGTGTCCGTGGAGTTTCGTGCCCGTTCTTCCCCATAGGTACGACTACGCTTTGGAATGGTCAACTAGCTTCATCTTTCTGACTGACCGACCCCTTGACAATTCAAAAGTTCCTGTAATTGGTTTATTTGAAATAAATAGTTTGAGTTTGCTGCAGTGACTTGCACGTCACCTACAGGCATCGGTCATTAATGTAGGTGTTGTGTTATTTTGTATTGTATTGTATTATAAGTTAAAATACTTTGTGTGTAATGAATGTATTAATAATATTGTGTATGGGTCATGTAACTTGAGTGAATAAATAAATAGAATCGAATCGAATCCAAATTTCGAATAATCTTGGTCAGATCTAGTTTGGTGTCTGAAATGACGTAAACAATCTACACCAAATTAAATAAATACATTAGTTCGTAAATCAATGTAGTCATTCAAATTTAAATCTACGGATGAGGATCGAAATCGATGTTCGAACTAATTAAAACACAAAATTACATCAAATCCAGTCTACCTATTGATTAATGACGGTAAGTGGATGTAGTGGCCTGCATTGCCATCAGCCGGTTAGTTGGCCTTACGGGCGGATACGGTTTTGCGTGACACAAAAGTTTTACTTCATGATTCGACACTCACGTTAATTTTTGGCAGGAAATTCCAACTGGTTAACCCAAATGATCGTGAATGTGCTACTTAAGTGGTCAAAGTCAAGTGATTAATTTCTAAGTAGGCCATTATAATATACTTTAGAACGTTAACATTTACAAGAAAATTGAGTGATTCTAGTTGCCCCTTCCAAAAGGTAGTTCGGTATGGAGAAGAATGGGCAAGAAACTCTATAATTACTCTTTTAAAATGACGTAGGTAAATATTTTGTATTTGGGTGGTTTATTTACCTCAAGGTGGCGGGGTTATTCTGCGGCCGCGGCGAGGCTAGCACGGGCGCCATGTTGTGCGCGGCGTGTGGCGACTGCGGTGCGCCCTGCGCGGGCGGCGCGCGCGACGCGTGCGCGCCCAGCGCGCGGCGTGGCGTGTAGCGCTTACTGAGGCGCGCGGTGGCTCGCGGACTGTCCTCACAACTGATGTGGCTTGATGCGCACTGCACACATTAACGGTTGTAAAAAGACTAGTGTCCGACCGAAGGTTCGATTTCGGTTTCGGTTTCGGTCAAAAAATCAGGTGTCAACCACAGTTTCGGTTTCGGTCAAAAAGTGGTCGAATCTTTGGCATTCGTGAGTTGGCGATTTTGATAGAACACGAACGATTGACAGATAGAAGGACAGCCTAGCCTTAGTAATGGGGTCCCGTTTTCACCCTTTTTGTGCAATACCCAGGAAAATGTGTTTACTAATAAATAGAAGTCATTGCTATCACAAATATTGTTTCTGTGTTACTAACATAGTTTGTAAGTATATTGTTACTAACACTATGAGTTTTGTTACTCGAATTAAATGTTTATTATTATTATTTACGTTCTTAACAAACATGCTGCTTTTAGTATCAGCGAGTAGAGATTTATTCTGTTTCTGGTAGATTGATACAAGCTCTAAAGGCAACATCCATCCATCTTAGCGATTGTGCGTTCGGTCATAATAGCAAACTCAGCGATTACTTCAACACTGCATCGCGTTTTGGGGACGCGTTCCGTTTGAGTACGGTTAAACAATTGGGTTTTCTAACGATGCTGAAATTGTTTGACGGAGAAATAAAGCACTGTTGCTAGGTACATCTAGCTTCCGAAAAGCTATTAAATCGCTGATTGGTAAAGCTAAACTTATGGAGTTTAAGAGTTGAAGCGAGCATCTGAAAAATTACTAAATCGTTAATCGCAAAAGCTAACATTAGCATATCTGTAAAGGCATTTAAGTTAGGGCTCATTTTTCAATCGGTTTTTGCAATTTTGACAGTTTTCACACAAAATCTGGCACGAGTTATTTTTCTTTGGATTAAAGAAATTTGATTTGGATAATCAGCCCTTAATCAAATAATTTGCAACAAATATAATGAAAAACGACGGGTCTCAGACAATAATGGTATATAACTAACTAGATTTTTAACTTTAAAAGTTTCGGTTTCGGCAGAAATGTATTTTATGTATTAGACCATACCTGGGAACCTTCTGGTTACGAAGGTATAGAGGGTCAAAGTTCCAACTTTTTTTTATGAAAGCTAGTTTTAAAGGTTATTATATATAACTTAACTAAGCCTTTTTAGATTTTTACGAGGCAAACAACAGAACTGTACAGCGGGGCGAGCACGGCCACTGTGACATGGCTTGAGTCACACACATTTTATCACAGTTTGGGCGATAAAACCGTCCGTACCGTAACCGTATGTCTTGTCACAAACGTCTTGGGCACGCACATGCTCGCCCCCAGGTCAGAGAAGATTTGAGTATTGACACGGAAAAAAGAAGAATAACAAAAAATAACAAGGTATGGTCGAACTTGTAGCGGCATCTACAACGCCATATGCGAGCTACGCGTCACACTGACGTCACGCAAAATCCTGCATCGCGCAAGCAGAGTTTACCGCGCAACTAGCATATATACAACGACCCGACATCAACCGCTGAGCAGTTGCCCACCAGACATATCACCCGTCTGGTCGGAGGTTCCTACCTTTTCTATGGAGGTATGAGTGAACTATACACCTTGTTCTTCTTACCTCTATAAACTCGTAATTGCTTTACCACCCTAAGATTGACTGTCACTTGCACGTCATAAAACGTCAAGACCTATAAAGAATGTGACAGTTAGAAAGTGTCAACCTCAGTGAAGTTTAAATTTACTCGGAGTTTTCGTCAAAGTTCGTTAGTTCGCCTAATAAGTTGGACTTGACTTAGAAAAGTATATAATTAAAGGAAGGAGTTATATTTACCGTTCCAACCGCTTCTACCATGGTTTGTATATCAGTCTCGCACGCAGGCTTGGGCGCGCGCGGGCGGCCCGCATGCGGGTCCCGCATCAATGGGCGACGAGACCTGACGGAACCACACTTAAACGTTAACGTCACGCTCCTATTGATCCCTAACTTTTTGAAAGTATTCCCAAAGTTGAGGGAGGATATATTTTTACGGTATAATGTTAGAATCATTCGGCATTTTATACAGCAATGGTTGTTAATCTTATGAAAATGGACAGTGGGATGTTAGCGTGTGATCCTAACATTGTAAAATATGGGACATTAGGTACAGCGCAGTGTGAACGGTCGCTTGAGCTAAAAAGCTCAAAGTGGTCGGATTAGCACGCGAACATCACGTAAACATAGGTTTGGTTGGAATAGTTTTAAGTAGTAACATTGAACTTGACCAAGTTAGCATCACCCCAATGAGGGGTAGCGTTCAAAGACATGCACAAAATTACAGACATAAATCCAAGTTATGCACAGTTTAATTTCAATAAAAACAGACATATTTACAATAAGGAAGGAATTCAATAAGAAATAATACACAAAAAATAAACAAAATAATTAAAACTAATAAATACCGAGAACAAGTTCAAGTTGACCAAGCGTAAGTATGTAACTTATAGTAATAACTTAATAATTAATGAAAACAAAACGAACCTCCTCGTGCTCTTGGGCGCCTCAGCGTTCTTGTCACTCGATCCTCTCTTCAGGTTGATATTGATACCAGCACCAATGCGCATCTTTGATGAACTTCTGCATGAGGGAACGATGAGCATTCTTAAACTTTATAGAAGCTTTTTGGAAGGTTAAATCTTTACACCAACGCTTGGAAAATCTATAGACTTAAAACTTTTTTTTATGCGCTTCTAAAATCCCACACGATGATTTCATTTAAAAAAAAAACAAAAATATTTATGTTCTAACTAATTAATCAGCTCATTCATTTATTATAAGCTGTTCGTGACAAGCGTCGCCCGGGGTGAATTTCATACAAAAATAGCATCCAAATTTCCGACATTTCCGGTGGATTTTCCAAAAAAAATCTTTGATACAAACCTTGCCCTGACAGTTACAAACGCAACAAAAAAAGAATTTGCCAAATAGGTGCAGCCGCTTTGAAGTGATGCGCGGACAAACATTTTGGGTAATTGATTTTTATACATATAGAAGATAGATAGATGATGGTGATCTGTAACCGGGCTAACCTTCTACATCTTTTTCCATTTTGTAAATAAAATTAACTATTATGACCTGAGGCTCGTAGCTAAATAATAACTGCCGCACGAGTCGATCGAAGGTTAAGCTACGCTTGCCGAAGCCGGTCGGTGGATGGGAGACCATTCATTACATATCGAGACCCTGCATGCCTCAGAGACCACGTTAAACCGTTGGTCCTTGCTGTATTTGTAGACCTTTGACAGTAGTTACGAGTATTCCAAAGCCCGGAAGTCTGACAACCAGTTTTATTAAGGATATCGTATTACCTAGTAACTGTTTTGTAGAGGTCAGATAGGCAGACGCTCCATGTAAAATACTGGTTTTCAACTGCATCCAGTTAGACTGGAAGCCAACCCCAACATAGTTTGGAAAAGGCTAGGCAGGTGATTATATATATTATATGATAAATTTATTTTCTATCTTTCTTTCTTTTCTTTTTATGATGATATTATGACCTACGAAAATTATGACTAAAATGGTATTTAGGGTACTTATATGGTAAGCTTACCCCATCTGGTTGTCTTTGGAGCTAGTGTTCGACTTCGCATTGAGGTTCAGTCGCACTGTGTCATTGGAATACATGGACAGTTGTGAGACGGTACCTATAATAAGACATACAATAAAAACTTTTTTACAAAAAAAACAACCGACTTCCAAAAAAACACAAAAAAACGTGAAATATAACTCTGATTTCGGAAGTCGGTGTCTTTGGTTGTGTATTTTTGTTTTTGGCCACCGACTTCTGAAATTAAAGTTATTTTTCATGTTTTTTTGTGTTTTTTTGGAAGGCCGTTGTTTTTTTGTAAAAAAAGGTTTGATTTTTCACTTTTTTGCTGTGGTGCCTACCCCACACACATTCGTATACCACTACTTGATATGTAAATATAATAGAATATAATTGAATACCGGGACAGGAAATTATTAAAACATCATCAATATAAACTAAGTGGAAAAAATAAACAGTATTAAGAATAACTCAAAAACTACTGGTCAGAACTTGATCAAATGTATATGGGACATATTATTATACCATGAATGGGACCACATGTGAAGCACCAGCTTTCAAATAAAAAAATAAAAAAAACATCCAGATCGGTTCACCCAGAAAAAAGTTCTGAGCTAACATACCTACAAAAAAAAATACAGTCGAATTGAGAACCTCCTCCTTTTTTGGCAGACGGTTAAAAATAGTTATACATATTTAAAAAACCTTACTTATTTCGAATATTTGAAGAAGTAGGTAGCATAGTAAGTACAAATAGAGTTTGTGATTTCTGTGAGTATATGACCAAATGTATGAACGTCGACAAATAAAAAAGTAACTATGTAAAGAATAAGTAACAGTCGTGGTAAGTAAGTACCGTTCTGTAGTTCTCGCCTACTATTACATGAGTATCCGCCTCCGCCTCCGCTAAGATGGTCTCCATTACATCCCTATTTGTTCCACAAAATATTAAATATCAAAACGTGTCACTTACCACTTTTAATGGGATTTCTAGTAATCCAGGTTCTTTTCTTTACTTTTGTTTCTTTCTTTGTTTTCTTTGAACTGACGCTGTTCTACGAAAAACAAAAATATTTTAACTATTTGCCAGATTTCCTTGCAAATGCTGCTTGCGCGATGTAGGATTATGTGACGTTAGGGGAAGTGGCTCCATCTATAACTTGTGGTTCTGTAACTGACTACTTTGTAGGTACTTCTTAACTAATAGAAACATGCTCAATGCTCACTATGTCCTCCTTGAAATTACATACATTTTCAAAAATCTGATCAAATCAGTAACTTGTTAGTTGACAGTAAGAAAAATATCTATACAAGAGGTGGTGCCCAGGAACCAAAAGCGATAAAATTCAACTTGCCTAGGAAAAGAACGCGATATCTCCGCGTCGCTGATTAATAACGCGCCTAATAGCACACACTATCACAACCACTTTTTCATCCTGTGGATCACCAGATAACTATTAAATATTCTATAAGGATCGAATTAAATTTTTAAATGAATAATGTTACGTCAGTTTTGACACGCTATATAAAGAGAGCCAGCCACTATATTAAGGAACCTTCAGGATAGTTCGGTTAAGTAGCCAGGACCTCAGAGGTCACAACTACGAGTTGCCAATCAAAAAAAAAAGAAAAAGAAAAGAGAACGGTAATTTTGCTCGTTGGCTACAGGTCGTGTCGAGGTGTGCATTGCATTGCGTGGTTATCACGGATAATTGTGCTGATTAGCGGCTGATTGTTTGTAAAAAGTTTTGTTAAGATAGGATAAGTTTGTGATTCGTTAAATAATAAACTAATTCTTCCTCGTCTTGTTATTCTTTTTTAAATAAATTTTGGTAATAGTCGCTAAAAATACATATACTGTATATTCATCAATAATAGCGAAGATCTCGGACGATTTTTGATTTCATACAAAACTTCAAACGACTTTCATCCGTTTTGTCTCGTCTAAGTTTATTTTTGACATTGAACTATGGTGATCTGACATAATAACTATCGACATTTTGTACATACAAAGAGTATTTAATACACACTTATAGAAAACATAATAATGTCGTAGGGTGACTATAATAGCGTCTGAAAAAATAGGGTATAATAGAAGGGCGCAGAAGCCTTTGGCGTAGAAATTTTGTGATTTTCTTTTGATGAACTATTGTTTTATAAAAAGTGATCTATCAATAAAACTACTAATTTGCAGTCAATTTTTCATAATAAAAACAAACGGAAAATATCAAAACTCAAATCATTTAATCTACTCTATGCGCCGCAACAATATAATTGTAATTGTAACATCAATTACCCGTGAACTTAAAATTAATACGACCACATCACTAAACCAAATTAAAAACGAGCGGCCATTGTCGTTTACATCTTTGGCAAAATAATGATTTGGAATTATAGTATTCACTCGAGCCGCTATGACAGAATGCCCAGTTTCAAGGATAAAAATTAAATGACGATATAAAAATGAAAAATTAATTTAGTTAATGTTACTATTTTACTGAAATATTAAAATTTCGAGAGAAATAGACCTCAAGGAACATATAAATAATCGTTTTCTCAAAAACGGTCAAAAACGGTCAACTTGCTATTCGGTCTATTACGCTGTGTTCACACTATTAAGCAATTTTTTATTTCGCGCGCTACATTGAAGGAATAAAGTAGCGCTTGACAAGTACTTAACTTCAAATTCTCAATGAGGGCTATCGCGCTTGAGTTCGCCGCTAGAGGCGCTAGTGTAGAGTAAGGTCTCTAGATGTAATATGTACCTACTAAACGTTCACTGTTTGCGGGATTTTTTATCACGGATTTTAACGAATAATTCATAATAGCTGTAATGATTGTGCCATTCTTGATTAATTGTGGCTTAAGATTTTAAGTAAAAAGTAAGGGTCTAATTTGGTAGCACTTGAAGGAAGAATGAGATTTGTCTGCTTCATGCTTGCCAATTTTAGGAACCTTATAATCTAAATATTAATTTAAAGTTTTAAAATGTAATAAAATACACATACTATGAATATAAGGGTACTTATACATATCCAAAACATCAAATAAAAGTACTGCAACAGGACCTTACTCGACAGTGGCGCCTACTGTTGAGTACAAAAACGGTAGCCCCCATTCAGAAACCGGGCGGTATGTCTATAGGTTAAATCAACACTTACCGCAGATTCGAATCTGTTCAAAAACTCTTCGCATCTGATTGCATACTCATTGACGAATTCATCCACTTTGTCGCACGTCGATAACAAGTCCTGACAAAACAAAAGATTAAGTTATTTTGACTAAAGCTAGGGAAATACAATAACCACTGTAGGGATGTCGTGATCTTAAAGATAGAGATCACAA
Organism: Dryobotodes eremita; assembly: GCA_917490735.1. NCBI lineage: Eukaryota > Metazoa > Arthropoda > Insecta > Lepidoptera > Noctuidae > Dryobotodes > Dryobotodes eremita. Next base: position 1,912,075 of record OU823254.1, on the reverse strand, counting down.
TCCATGGACTGGGTGTTGGCAAGCTCACTCTAAACATTGATTGAAATATAAAATAGGATCATGGATTTGTTATTAAACTGGGGAGTTTTTTTGAGAGACTACTCCTTCCCTCCTAACTAGGCAGTGGTGAAGGGCGGGTGTTTAAGGGGTTGTCCTACGTAATTTTGACGTTCAAAAGTGCAAAATCTCAGCCTAATTTCAATAAAGGCTTTTACATTTTGTTGATTTTTCATGGTTTCCCAATTAAACACTGTATAGGTTCTCTAGAGGCTGTTCTTTATTTTTTACGCGGCGCGCTGTTGATTTTTTTGCGGCAGTCATTCCATGTCTACTAACTGACAGTTGCGTCTTGTCAACTGTCCTCGAAGCGGCGTATGAAAAGCGTCCGCACGTCGTAGCTTTGTTGCAGCGGCAACCGATTATAATTTTGGGTTGAAGTCAGATTTAAATTAAAAACATTTTAATTCACATAAACCTACATGGGCACTTATGAAACGTCAGAAGCTTGGTGCACGGTTCCGATTGGTCGTTTCCAATGGAGAAGAGTCAGCATGAGGTTCGGTTACTCTTTTAAAAATAATTGGCTTTTACAATCGAAGCAACCACTCACATCCTTATAGAGGTCGAGGCAGGCGGCGAAATTCTTGGGCGGCGGCACGTTGAGACACATGTGCGTGGAGTCACGCACGACGGCCAGCAGCAAGCCCAGTGCGCTAGCGCTCTCGCGCACGCAGCACGTCTGCGCGAACGACTTGTGGAACACCTGAGCAATATAGCATAGTATTAATATGCTCTTCTGAAGGCGACCGCAATCGCAAACCGCAAGCGGCAACATCACCCAATCGTAACGACAGACCGCAGTGAAACGACTGGTTTCTATGGAACTATAAAAACGCTTCCGTAGATGGCGACGTTGTTCGATCGTTCGGAGTATGCGAAAAGTGAAATGAAAGGAGCGAATGAACGTTCATTCCTATATTAATATGTCTTCGGTGTCGTGTTAACGTGGAATGATATAAAAATGAAACTTCACTCGAGGGAAGCGTCTAATAGCGGCTTTAATTTTGTTTCGTTTGCGCAGTGCGTTATACAAATAGCCTTAGGTAGAAAGCATAGCAAAGTAATACAAACCATAAAGGACTGCAGTAGATTCTGATGCAGCGACACGATCCTCGTCATCTGCGACTGGAACAGCGTGTGCTTCGCGAACGGCAGAGAGTGACTGTTGCTGCGTTTTATGTCGTGAATCTAGCAACGTAATGATAAACATATATACTTTATTATTCTTCTCTTTTGATGATATAAGCCAGTCAGCAAGATTGCGACCGCCAAAGTCATCAGAAGAAAACAGGGTTTTACTTTGTATCCAGCCAGAACTCCTTATTATTAAAGTAAACAGTACACGGCCAGCAATCCAAAATATATGTGAATTTTATGATATAGCTTGTTTTTAAATCGGCTTATTATTATTTTTTAGGTCAATGATCTTATATTACGCTTGACCATGTAAACTTGAAAATTAAAGGGTAAATTTGTCATATTATAAGCGTATAGGACTGGCAAAATAATTATTTGAAATATTCCAATAAAACAAACACATTTTTGGGACTCGGCGAATTCAAAAATAAAATCCATTCATTCTTTTCGCAAATACGTTCACTACCCCAACACTATAGTTTTAGTATGGTAACATTATTTTGCTTAGAACTGTCAAGTTACTGAATACGATCAAAAGTCTAAGTACCTATAAAGTGCGGTTAGCCAGATATTTAAAATCGATTAATTTACTACAGTTCTCAGTAATATTTTGGAAGTACCATGGTCAAAGAAAACCAGGTCTGGCATTCCGGGAGTGACACATGCTTACGTCACTATCAAGTTGCCACTTTATTGCAACAAAACACGAATTATGGAAGAAATTTCAGTCACCATTCTGTTAAAAAAAACATATAAAACATTTAAATTTTCGTTTAGTTTTTCTAATCAAACGAATCACTACAATTTAATCATATACCAACGTAATTGTTAGTTAAAACCTCCTTTTTTATCGGATTCGCACAGGTAATAAAGGCGGTTGGGAGTTATTATTACACACTACTGGTAACATAGCGGTGATGACGTAGGCTTGTGTCTCCCACGTGACCACTGTGTCTCTGAATGCTATTATACCTGCCGAAGTATATTATTATACCATGGGATGTACCAATCCTAGTAAATTTCAGTATCCTTACCTGTCTCTGCAGCTGGTACATGTAGATCCTGTTGAACCTGTTGCAGAACTCTGCTGATCTCTTGACCATCCGCATGATGTCTTCCGCCTCAGATGACAACAGTATGTCGTGGCGGTCTAGAGACGTCCTATTAGACAGGGTGGATTTTTGAGATGGGGCAGCAAGGGCGACTTAACCGTTGTAGCTACAGGACAACGGTCTTAGGAGACTTTCCTTAACTTTTTGAGAAATTTGGATTTGCATTCAAATTTTGAAAAAAAATTACAGTCAGCTGGAAAATGGGCAATTTTCACAAAAACTATTTTTTATGCCAATCGATCATGTTTGATATATGGATCAAAAACCTATATTGGACCAACTGAAGTTTGAGCACTAGAAAAGTCACAAATCGCAAAAAAAGATCCTTACATTTCGTAGGAAATGATACTACAACTTACTTTTTTATTATGGATTGACTACCGCTACACTGAAGACTGGCAGGAAAAAAACAAGAAAAAAAACTTCGAATTTCGAACGAATACGCGTCATAATTTAACGTATTTAAATAAGTAAATAGAAAGTGCTATTTGAGAATAATCGTTGTGAAGATGCTTGGTGGAAGCCATGTCCAGCTGTATATGTCGTTCGGCTGAACAATGATGATAAGAGTAGATCTATTTATAATTTACTCTTCTTGGATTTTAGGTGAAGCCAGAGATTGTTCCTTTTAGCTAACTCAACCTCGAATGTCTCGTTTTATGTGGTCTTCAACCATTTAGAAGGCAGTCAGTTTTGGCACAATAATGAATATCAGACTAAAACTAAAATGAAAATAAGTTAATGAAGCACTAACATCAAAGCTAGAAGCTCTTCGTTGATCTTCGCTCTTAGTTCCTTAACTCTGGCGCAGTATATACTGCTCTCGATCACACTCGCCACGTTCTCCGATGACTTACCTGTAATGGAAGTCATTATAACACCAATTCGATATTCGTAATACGACTTAATTTGAAATATTGTACAGTCTTTCTCTTAAAGTCAGGCTCAGTCCAACGGGTCAGGCAGGCGCGCCGTGGAACGAATGTATGGGAGAGGTTGGACATAGGCATTACCAACAAAAAAAGTCTCATTTTGAAAAACGAATAATGCTATCGTATTTAGTTCTGGTCAGGTCTGCTCAGGTCTGTTAGAAGAAATTTCTTAAGAAATAAGCAGTACTTTACTGTGTGTACATAAATAATAAAATAAATAAATAGTTATCAAATGCGTTCAAAACTTGTGCTGACAAACTTTTTATCTCACGCACTGAGAAAATGTGAAATTTTACTATGAATATGACTGTATCGAGCTCTCTGCCGCCTGATTCCGGCCTCGTTTCAAGTTGTGGTCTTTACTATCGTATTACGCATAGCAAAAGCTACATTTATTGCTAAGACACATGGTGCGCCAAACGTGCACCTTCTGAAATACAGGTTGCCCTATATATTAAAAAAAAAACATGTTTTGTCCTTATTATTTTAAGTATATTGGGTTTTGTTAGACTTACAATAATATGATTCACACATGGACTGTATTGTGGAATTGATACTCGTATTAAGAGTATCGGTACAAAATATATAATATAATATATAACTTTCCTGAGAACCCAATTAAAGGAGATATAGGTTATTAAGAAAAGTGATTAGGAAAATGGTTACTCAATGGTTTACCTGTCATTGCTTTATATTTAATTCTTTTTACCAATTGTGGTACAAAAAATTTATTCTAGTTGCATCGTTCTCACATAATTAATGTATACATAATATTGTAAACCATTTTAAAAGAGTAACGGTGGAGATTCTTGCCCATTCTTCTCCATACGAAACTAACTTTTGGAAGGGGCAACTAGAATCAATTCTATTTTCTTGTAAATTTTGACGCTGAAAAGTGCCTTTTAGTACCTATTTAAAATAAATGATTTGACTTTGACTTTGATTACATGCCTTCTTCTCTGGCCAGACATGGTTCAGAATTTGTCTATTATACCCATTGGATTTCTATCTGAAGAGGAATCTGAGGCTAGAAACCATTATTTGTGAAAATATAGAGAGGGGCATTCTTGAAAATGCAGCAGTATCTTATGTAATGAAGATATTATGCACATTCTTTTATTATCGTCTGATTCACTGCTTACAAGCATTTGTCCAACAATAAATAAGTTCGTAAAAGAATCTTCTTTTACGGAATTTTATGACCTAACGGATTGCGAAAAGAATGACACCGAATTTGTTGATGCCAATGATTTAACAAATACAGATCCCGAATCTGAATCGAATAATGATGACGAAGATGATGATGACGAGGAGGATGATTAAAATTTGATTTTTAAATGTTCTTAGGTTGTGGTTATTATAATATTTATATGTGTACATAAAGTTAATAAATAAATAAAACAGGCGATATTTTTTGTATATTATAAATCACCCTACATATCAGAAGGTGTACGCTTGGCGCACCATGTGCGCACTAAATGCAGCTCTTGGTTTATACATTATGATAGTAAAGACTACAACTAGAACAGGACCAGATTCAGGAGGCAGAGAGCTCGATTCAGTAAAAAAAATACATAACCCTATAAGTCAGAAGGTGCACATTCGGCGCACCAAGTGTCGCAGCAGTAAATGTATCTTTTGCTATGCCTATTATGATATTAAAGACCACAACTTGAAACGAGGCCGGAATCAGGCGACAGAGAGCTCGATACAGTCATTCTCATAGTAAAATTTCACATTTTCTCAAATAACTCTCGAAATATGAGAAATAGAAAGGTCAGAACTAGAACGCATTTGATAACTAAATACGACAGTATTATTCGTTTTTCAAAATAAGACTATTTTTCTCGGAAATGCCTATATCCTCTCCCAACCTCTCCCAAACATACGTTCCACTTTGAGGCGTCCCGAGTAGCACAGTCATATCTTAAAAAGGTATTGTAGATGTCTTCGAGACAATAACTAAATTCTTGGCCATTGTCTTGGTTAAAACCATATCGACCCACAAGATATCTTGAGGATATCCACCAAGAGAGCGTTAAGCAAACGTGGACACAGGTTTACTGAATAATTTAAGAAATACCTCAAACTACTTCACTGATAAATTTCAGTGCGATTTAAGAGTATCAGTGTATTCTTCCTTTTATCTTCGTGATATCTTGACGTTATACTAAAGACATAATAATGTTATGTAAAATATCTACAATACCAAGTCAAGAATTTCTAAAATTAAGACTTATCAAAACTAACTTCAAAATTCACATGTTCATCACAGATATACTTTAGATAAATTACAGTGGTATAATTTTACAACTTAGTATTCTAAAAAGATACAAAATAAAATGGTTCTCTAATAATAATTAATAGCTAATTTGTAAAGTGCTGTTATGACTAATCATAAAAAAAAACGCACAATAGTTTATTGTGTCAAATGAACAGACATTTTTATAAAACCGACAGGCTTCAAAAACTACAAAGTAATTAAGTATAAATTATAGGAAAAAAAAAGTAAAAAAAAAAAATTGGTATGTTTAAAAAACAAAACCCGAATCTAAATTCAATATTCAACATTTATGTGTGTTATATTTCGTGATACATAGTAAAATTGTGTTAAATCGAAAAAACAGGCTAAAATGTCTGACGTCCCCCAGGCTCCTAATCTCTACGTAGATGACCTCAGAGAGGAACTCAGCAGCATGCGTGTCGGATGCGGTGTTGATGGAGTTATCATTAACAACATTAGCTATGCTGACGACATAGTGTTGCTGGGTCCGTCTGCTGGGGCAATCAGAGAGTTGCTTAAAACTTGTGAAGCCTACGCTGCCGCACATGAACTAATTTATAATGTGAATACATGGTCTTTGGGGTCGGCGGCAAATGCAGTGAAGTGGGACCCGAGCTACGTGTAAACGGGTCAGTAATTAAAAAGGTATCACTTTCTATCCGACGACCTTAAGGACCATGTAGATATAGAGAGGGAGCGCAGGGCACTCGCCGTCCGGTGCAACATGTTGGCTCGTAGATTTGCTCGGTGTACGGACCTAGTAAAAATTACTATTTTCAAGGCTTACTGCCAGAGTTTGTACACGAGTAATCTATGGGTCAATTATACCAAAAGATCGCTGGATGTCCTGCGCGTCCAGTATAATAATGGTTTCAGGATGTTGTTGAGACTTCCTCGCTACTGTAGCGCGTCGGAAATTGTTGCGCAAGCTCGTACCGACGGATTTCACGCGATTGTGCGCAAGAAAATAGCTACACTACTGACGAGATTGAGAGGCAGTCGCAACCGCATCCTGAGAACTGTAGCGGGCTGTTTCAGCTCTCCAATTGTAAAGCAGTTTGTGCGGTGATTGGTACTAACACTAGATAATAAGTTTGTTTTAATATTATGTTACTAACACTCTATGGATTCTTTGTTCCAAATTAAAAATCATTATTATTATTATTAAAATAAAGAAAAATAAAATTATGTTATTATCCTTTATTTCATATATATACATATAAATTATATTTTTAAATATTAGAATATAAAAATATAAAAACATTTAAAAATATAAAAAATAGTGGCCCACCGGTATCGGGAACAGGGTCCAAGCTACCGGCGGTTAGGGCTCCAGAGAGAGAAACCTCCTAACAATGCGGGCCGTGTCCAACAGTACCGCCTTCTGAATCAAGCCCTTGATCCAGCTACCCAACGAGAGCCTCCTCAGGTGTTGGTCGAGGCTCTTGGCTATTAGTCCATTGGCTGTAACGACTATCGGTACAATGATCGCTGAGTCCACATCCCACATGTCGACAACCTCGCGAGCCAAGTCAAGATATTTGATTTGTTTATCTTTCTCGGCTTTCACGAGGTTCCCGTCGTGTGGGACCGTTATGTCAACTATCATTGCACGCCGCTCTAATCGATCCACCACCACTATATCAGGCTTATTGGCAACAATAGTCCTGTCAGTGATGATGGATCGATCCCAGTACAATGTGATATTTCCATTTTCGAGAACTGGGTCGGGCACATACCTGTAGTACGGCACTTCCGGTTCTACAAGGCTGTATTTGAGAGCAAGTTGCTGATGGATAATCCTGGCTACAAGGTTGTGTCTATGCAAGTATTCTCCGTTAGCTAGACTAGAACATCCGGAGATAATGTGTCTGATTGATTCACCTGGACGGTGGCATGCCCGACAAATGTCAACCGTGCCGTCTTTCACAATAAATCTCCGGTAGTTGTTTGTCATCATAACTTCGTCCATAATTGCACAGACAAAACCTTCGGTTTCTCCAAAGAGGTCACCGAAACGCAGCCAGGCTACGGACGCTAGTTGATCTATATCGGGTCCATGTAGGGCCCGAAAAAAGCGTCCGTGAAGCTCCTTACTCTGCCATACTTCCATGCGATCATTAGTGTCAAGCACTACTGGCTTGTGCCAGTTCTCTTTAGCCAAGGAGAGCGGGGTGAGGCCCTTGTCCACTTTGACCACATCTCGATGCATCCCCACGTCGGCCTCTAAGAAATATTCCCTGAGACTGCATATCTCGCGATTGTGGAGGTTTTTAGCATTTAAAAAGCCTCGACCTCCACATTTTCGCGGGATATACAGCCTCATTACCGATGACCGTGGATGATGCATTCGATTTGCAGTCAGCAGTGTACGGACCTTCCTATCCAGGGCGTCGAGTTCGGTCTGAGTCCATTTGAGTATGCCAAAAGAGTACATCAAAACCGGCATGACCCAACCGTTAAAGGCGCGTACCTTGTTTCCGCCTGATAGAAGACTATTAAATACTTTTTTCAGGCGGCCAAAGAAGCGTTCCTTTAACGATTGCTTCATGTCAGTATCATTGATGCCCAATGCTTCCGACATACCCAAATACTTATAGGTTTCGGATGCAGAGAGGGTTCTAAGGTTTATAGAATCCGAGAGTTGGGTTCCGACGGATTCCACAATCTCCCCTCGCTTTACATGCATGACCGCACATTTGTCTACACCAAATTCCATTCTGATGGCGCTACTGAAAATTTCAGTTACTTTCAGTAGCTCCATCAGTTGCAAATTGTTGGAGGCAAAGAGTTTTAGGTCATCCATGTAAAGGAGGTGAGATATAACCTGACCACCTCTCCTCAGCCGATAGCCTAGACCTGAATCTTCCAGCAGTGTGCTAAGAGGATTCAAGGCTAAGCAGAACCAAAGCGGACTCAAACTATCACCCTGAAATAAGCCGCGCTCGATCCTTATTGGTTCGCTATTCCTCTGGATATTTCGACATCCTGGATAGTGAAGGACCGTTCTCCATTGCCCCATACATGACATCAGGAAGGTGCGCAGAGTTGCATCTACTTTATACAACTCCAGCACCCTCATAAGCCATGTATGTGGCACCGAGTCATAGGCCTTCTTGTAATCTATCCAACATGTCGAGAGATCCTTTCGGGAACGACGAACTTGTTGGCTAATGGCCATATCAATGAGGAGTAGCTCCTTAGTACCACGGGACCCGTTCCTACATCCATTTTGAGAAGGAGACATGATAGAGTTGGTGTCTATATGTTTGTTAATTTTAGCTCTCAAAATGGATGTAAGAACTTTATAGACCGTCGGTAAACACGTGATCGGTCTATAATTTTTGGGTTCCGCAGTGCTACCTGATTTATGGAGCAGGTGGGTAACTCCTGTTGTTAGGAACTGGGGTAGCGAACCAGACTCCAAAGCAGTCTGGTACTGAGCCGCCAAGCGAGCGTGCGACCCAACGAACCATTTGATCCAAAAGTTTTGCAGTCCGTCCGGCCCTGGAGACTTCCAGTTAGGCAGCGGACGGACTGCACGAGTTACATCTTGGGGGCAGATGGTAATAGCCCCCATTTCTGGTATTGGATCGCAAGCTCGCTCAACTCTCCGAGCCCAATCGCCTTCGGTGTGACTGACAGGCACCGACCAGATATTGCGCCAGAAAGAACACATGGCATCATCATCTGGCAGGCACGTGTCAGCCACATCTTGATCCGGTCGCTCCCAACCCCTATAAACCCACCTTTGATCGCGTTGGAAAGTACGATTCTGAGTGTATCGCTCCACTCGCCGCTTATACCTACGAATACGGTTTGCCCATGCATACACTTTCTGCTTCAGGAAGTCGATGCGCTCTGTGACACAGGACATATAATCCTGAGGGCTGATATCAGTCCCTGCGAACGCGCGTCTCACAAAGCGCATCACTCTAGGGCGAGTATTGCCCTCCCTGAAGCAGATTAGTTTGCCGATGAGCGCTCTGGCCCCACCAATACGGCGTTCAATTCTGCACTGCCAAGCTGGTACGGCTGGTTTCGGTCGTGTAGCTCTAGAATCAGTAGAAAATTTGACGTGAGCTACACGACATGCCGCTACAGCCGCGCAGTACAGAATCGAATGAGTATCGGTGAGGTCTACGCAGTCATCAAAATAATTTGATAACTGCGCGTCCAGGACCGCCACCAGCGCCCTATTTTTATTATGCATGGGCAAACGAGGTAAGCGTGGTCTAAGTTCGGGCGATATGAACCGATATTCTCGAATCGCATCCTCCAAAGCACTCCTCAATTCCTCATTGCACTGGGTACTTACGTTTGTAGCCCTGTCATCACTCTCCTCGTCTACTTGACTCGTGTTAGACTGTGGTAGTATTACAACAGTCTGAGACGAGGGGGCGATGACATGACTACTCTGCATTTCATTTCGCAGGCGATCAAGTACAGTGTCATCCAACATATGATTACGTTGGATGACCCGCACCTGATCCGACAGTCGTTGTGCCGAAACGTTGATAGCTGGCTCAAGCACCTGAAAAAGAGAGAGCATCCGGACACGGTACGCTGTCAGATTGTTAAAAAATTATGTTCATTATTAACATAGCTCAAAATGGCGTTAAATGCATATTATCTGAATTGAGTACGAGTAAAGACAATATGGTTTTAGTAAGTCAGGGTTAGGTACCAATTATGTGGCTTCGTATAGATTTAACTGATTCTTCATAATTCAATTAAGTATTAACTATTTCTTTAAAAAATCTGTGTTCAGAAAGTATTTGCTTAAGTAGTAATTATCATGGACATACGTAAACCTAAGTTTATACTAAATGGATTTTGAAAACCTAAGTATACTTAAGCAGCCCTGAAGAGCGTATTTGAAAAACTATTTTGAATTCTACGATGACTTGAAATTATAAATACACTCTTTAGCAAAGTTTATCTTAGCCAAATCAAGGTTAAGATATTTTAAAGACATATTAGACTTATACATGATCTATTTGGCTGCTTGGGGTGGCAACTTATATTTATTTATCCTTTATTTCCTCATAGCAAGAAATAATCAAATAAGCTATTTTCGGCGTGGATAGCTCTAAATCTATGTATATCTATACATTGTATTAAACTAGTGGCTCTGTGAGCTGTAGACCTCGCGAATCTGTCTTTGCATAGCTTAAAACTGAATAAATGTTCACCGCGCACCTTAAAACAAAAAGCGCGCGCAAATAGCGGAATGGCAGTTTTTTTTTTACGTTTTTAACACCCTTATCTCCGTCATTTTGAAATATTTCGAAAAACTGTATTGGCAAGAAAAATCCATATAATTATCGAACCTGCTCAAAAATTTACACGAAAATCGGTTGAGAAATGCGACCTGTAGAGGAGAACAGCCGGACATCCGGACATACGAAAGCATTCTTCCCCAAGCTGAAACGAAGACGCTTCGCTCGCGCCCCGCGCTCGCTCGTTCAATAAAGTTTTCGTGCGCTTTTCGTGTCTGTCTGTGTGACCGCTTAGTTCTTCTAAACTAAAATAATTGATTTTGATGCGGGTTTCACAAGGAAATGTGTACATTGTGAATGTGGGTGTGTGTTTGTGTGTGTGTGTGTGTGTGTGTGTGTGTGTGTGTACGTAGGTACATTACTATTTTCGTTTTAACACATATTAATATAGACTCGTGGCTAAATGATAACAGCCGCACAGATCGATCGGAGGTTGCGGCGGTCGGTTCGTGGATGGGTGACCACCCATTGCATATCGAGACCTTGCCGTCGAGGCACAGAAAGCACGTTAAGGGATGATTTATGCTAGACTGTGCTGGGCGCGAGCCGTGCCATGTACGAGGCGCGGACGAGGCACGGATCCAAAACTTCGTGAACATTTTATATTAAATAGTTCATGCTACACCGTGTTCCATCCGTGTCCCGTCCGAGTCTTGGTCCATATAAAGTGAGCAGATTCGGATGCGGCTCGTGCCCATGACGGTCTAGCATCCCTAAGCCGTTGGTCACGGCTGTCATTCGTAGATCTTTGACAGTCGTTACGGGTCGTCAGAAGCCCAAAATTCTGACAATTAGTCTTACCAAAGGGTATCGTATTATCCAGTAACTGAGTTGTAGAGGTCAGATAGGCAGTCGCTTCTTGTAAAATACTGGTATTCACCTGCACCCGGTTAGACTAGATTCCGACCCCCAACATAGTTGGTAAAAGGTTAGGCAGATTGAAATACATATTAATATTTAACTTAGAATTATAGCACAGAAACCCCGGTGTAGTGTATGTATGTAAATAAATAAATCTCTAATATATACGTATGAAAGAAGAAACGGACTGACAGACTGACTGACTGACATATCAACGCACAGCCGAAACTACTGAGACTAGGAACATGAAATTTTGCATACGGCTTCCTTTTATAATGTAGGGGAGCACTAAGAAGGGGTTTTTGGCAATTCGACCTATAAGGGGGTGAAAAGGGGGGATTTTGTTTGTTTGAAAAATCTCATTTCTTGAGTTTATGATGTTGAAACTTGGCACGAATACTTATCTAATATTTTGTTTTCTAAACTACCCCTAAAGGGAGATTGGGGGGTGTGAAAGTTGGTATTGAAGAATTTTAACGCGCGGTCCGATTAACTCGAAACACGGTATTTATACTTAAGATTGGAAATAAAGAATAACGTATATCTGGGTTTTTTGTAAATCTACCCCTATCGGAGTGAACAGGGGTAGTAAATGTTAGAGGGGGGATTTTATTGCATGGCTTGATTAACTAAAAATTGGTATAAATAACCCGTAAGTCAAAAAATAGGGACGTCACAAATGTTTTTTTTTTTAAACACAATCAATTTCGGGGTGAAAAGAGGGATGCAGTTTCTATGAAAAATAAAATAATTTTCCATTGATCAATTGACTCGAAAAATTATCCGAATACTTTTAGATAAGAAGATAATCATACATTTTCGAAAAATACCTGTTAATGGAGGTGAAGGAGGTGTTAAATTTTATACGGGAAAATACGAAATCTACGCGGACGAAGTCGCGGGCGAAGTGCTAGTAAATAATAAATGTTTTGACATGGCCTACCCAATGTCCTTTCTTTGGTAGTGTCCGTCGAATCGTTGAGCTCCTTAAGTTTTGAGTCGAGCTGCACGATTACTGACAAATGCGTGCACTGACTAGACAGGTCCACTCATTCTGTGTGGTTTTTCCTCAAAAGATAATTTTAGACACAAATCTACATGGTCTTCACATGATCTGACCAAGATTATGTCTGGACTTTAAAAGAGACTGTGACCTCTGAGTTTGTTTGGGCCTTTCTTCTCAGAGTAGTCAGATAGGAAACGTCGATTTCTTCTAGTTTAAAAAATATGATTGACGTGTAAAAGTGTTTGTACAAACCTACTTGCAGAAATAAAATCATTTATCATTTGTCATCACATCAGGAGATTTCACTCGTTCGAAGCGGGGGTGGATCGAAAGTAATTTAAAGTAAATATCAACGTCACACTTTTTCTTTAATCTGAGTAGCCGTATAACTTAGCTGATGAAGATGGCACTTACTTGACGATTTTTTGAGGTCGATGTCTCTCTCTGGGGAATGGCCAGGGGAGGCTATCTCAGATTCTGGTGGTCTCTCACGCACGGTATCTGGGGTACTGGAATCATTCAGGGTCTCGTCTTCTGGTGCTAAAAAGGGCAACTTGTCATAATGGTGAGAAGAAATAGGTAGAAAAGTGTGATGTTTTCTCAAAAATAGTTCGAATTAGGTAGCTAAAATTTCGTGAGGAAAGACAAAAATCCTGTTCGAGATAGGAAGTGACTCGTCTTGGCATTCCATAATTTTCAACTGCATTAATGAATTTCATTTAATTTATCTACAATCTTAGGGTAGTTATCAAATATAGGGTACTTAATTATAGCTACACATTGATACAATCTTATGGAACAAACATTGTAGACAATTAAATGAATTCTTGTCGAGGTAATTATTTATACGTCTTTTTGAGCCTGCCTGTACCTGCCTACTATGACTGTCATACTGAATTTCGAAGTTTAAAATACCGTTGTCGTGTATAAAGTTTAAAAGTACAAATTACGTGAGTAAGAAGGTACGCTATGGCGAAATATTTAATTGAGAATGTTCATAATCGGGATGTACGGAACTTCGAAACCTTGCTTCTTGGACTTACAGAGTAGTATTGATAAGTTGCAGTTGCTGTGTTATTATAAGTTATAACAGGCGCTCGGATTGATCGCAGTTAAGCTACGCCATCCAAAGTTCGATCCTGGAAGGTGATAGGTGGGTTCATCCATAGAGTTGGAACACCACGTAATTTTTTCTCGAATCTTCTACCAGTCCACCAGAACTGTCGGGAATCCTTACCTGACTGGTCATCATCAAATATCTGGAACATTTCACTTTCGTCCCTGTCCATGTCATCTGCGAAGGTGACCACGCACGTATGCTGTCCATCCTCTCCGGAAGAATTGTCACCGGTGCCGTGTTGGGACTGTTCCTTTGTATGAGAAATGGTCATGGAATGAAGAAAACACGTTTTAGTTAGATCGTAGAAGAACTGCTGTGCTCAGTTTATTATCGACTCTTGTGCTTTTATATTACTTGGTCTGGGCATGTGATGTGAACGGATGAGAGAATGTCGTGAGTAAAAGATGGCTATAAGAGTAGAGGACGACCAAAGAAATGATGAATGGACTACTGAGATTGAGATGATGACTAAAGGAGAAGTATAGAAGAAAAAGACATCTGCGCTGACCACAAATCACTTGGTAGGTATAAGGGCAGGAGAATGATTATTGTGCTTTTTCGATTCTGTTTCCAAAGGGTGTTAACAAGATCCTCTTACTAGGCTTTCGTCATGGGTATGTCTTTAAAATATAATAGAATAGAATACTCTTTGTTATGTACACCATAAAAATTACAGATATAAATGAAGAAATTTTACTTAGGGTGACACAATGGGCGGTCTTATCGCTAAAAGCGATCTTTTACGACATCCTTTGGATGGATCAAATGGAGAAGGAGAGACAATAATGCAGGTAGTCAGCCGTGTACCATTTACATATACAATAAATACATATACACACAAAACATACATATACTTACCTACATATAATATATACAATAATAAACATGAAACAAGAGCAAGGAAACTAAATGTAATGATGATGTTTAAGGAGACAGGAAGTGTTTTTAACCAGAATTTTAAAAGTGGACAAAGATTGAGCACGCCTTATCGACACGGACAAGGCATTCCATAACCGTACTGCTTGAACTGTAAAAGACTTGTCATAAAAACTGGTGGAATGCATCGGCATCTCTAGTCTTAAGTTCTCTAGTCTTTCTATCACAGGTCTGCATATCTTTTTATTTATTTTATTTGGTTCTCCAACAATTGCAGTTTAGACTGATTTTATGCTAAAGGTAACATGCAAAAGTGTGCATGTAACAGTGCAACAATCACTTACAGGCAAACTCCGCATGCATATAGAAGTTGTAAATTTTTTTTAAATAATCTAGTTTTAAATTACTTATCTAAGATGGGGAAATAATTAATATAGCAATATGAGGTGCATACGTATTATATGTAAACACACATCTATTTACAAAAAATTGCTTTAAATTTTCCCAAACTTTCAGAGCATACATCGATTTGATCACAGCAGCTATTTACGTTACGACTTTGCATAACCTTGTATAGGGGGAATTGGCGCTTAGAACTATTCTTCTCTGCGGGGGGCAGTGGTGTAATGGGATTGCAAGGAATTCTTAAGGGAGCACGGCAATTAAAGGTGTGCAATATTTATGGGCAGTCAATTTTATGGTTCATTACTTTGCACAAAACATTGCGTCATTAGTGCTTGCACAGAAATATTTCGTCATTAGTGCTTGCACACAAAACATTGCGTCATTAGTGCTTGCACACAAACCATTGCGTCATTAGTGCTTGCACAGAAATATTGCCTCATTAGTGCTTGCACAGAAATATTGCGTCATTAGTGCTTGCACACAAATATTGCGTCATTAGTGCTTGCACACAAACATTGCGTCATTAGTGCTTGCACACAAATATTGCGTCATTAGTGCTTGCACACAAATATTGCGTCATTAGTGCTTGCACACAAACATTGCGTCATTAGTGCTTGCACACAAATATTGCGTCATTAGTGCTTGCACACAAACCATCGCGTCATTAGTGCTTGCACAGAAATATTGCGTCATTAGTGCTTGCACACAAATATTGCGTCATTAGTGCTTGCACACAAACCATCGCGTCATTAGTGCTTGCACAGAAATATTGCTTCATTAGTGCTTGCACACAAATATTGCGTCATTAGTGCTTGCACACAAACCATCGCGTCATTAGTGCTTGCACAGAAATATTGCGTCATTAGTGCTTGCACACAAATATTGCGTCATTAGTGCTTGCACACAAACCATCGCGTCATTAGTGCTTGCACAGAAATATTGCGTCATTAGTGCTTGCACACAAATATTGCGTCATTAGTGCTTGCACACAAACATTGCGCCATTATTACGTTGGCAATAATTGTCTAGCGAAACTACGAACGTACTTTTTAGTTACGCCGCTAGAAAATGCCAGGTGCCATAGAAAACGCTTTTGAACGTGTTTTATACGCAATGAGTGTTTGGCATAGTTTGGACGCCAGATCACGCTATAATATTCCATTAAGCTTCTAATGGGGATAAAAATTGCCACTTGCTCACTTCAAATGTTACTTTAATCGAATGTCCATTTGATATCTAGCTGTCACTGTCAATATTTTTTTTTTTGTAAACAAGCGACTTCTTTTACGCGTAGTTAATTAAAGCGCAGCAAGACAGAAAAAAATCAAGTTTCACCCGCGCCTCTTTGCCTACCCCTCTCATCAAACACGACAAAAACAAAACACAATCCCTTCCCGCCAGCAGAAACTTTTCGCCCGGCGTATATTCAGGTATTTGAATTTGAATCTTGTGTGTAGTGTGTATACGCAAAATAATCAGATGAAACTGATTTATTCAATTTACCTATGTGTACAAGTAGGTATATCATTAAATATTATTGTATGTCCGTCAATCTGTTACCGATGCTGGTGGGATGTTAGATTGGAGATTAGACTGACTTAAATGAAATAAAGACTAAATGTTACTTCAAGATACGGCCTATAAATTTTCGATTCCGAATTGAAAGACAAACCTAACGTTGTAGTTGAAAACATATTGTTCCATACATTATGTAACATAACTACAATTGAACAATTTTCAGATGCTTTCCTGTACCTATTCCTGTATCTTGCTTCTTGTTAAATTTCATGATTCTAAGTCAAAGACATGTATCTTATGGGTTTTAATTTATTTGCGAGTGTCAAGATATGCGAAATGAATGGCAATTTACGCCAAGATACTAAGTCAACGTCTTAGAAGCTCGTTTTTTTTTACAGCTCCAAAGGACCGTTAATCTAAGTATTTGATATCAATTTCAACTTGATACCCCCACGTATTCCTGAGATAAGCGGTCAGATAGATGGATAACAAAGTGATCCCATAAGGGTATCGAATTTTTCTTTTGAGGTACCGAACTCTAAAAAGCAAAGCACTTCCATCAAAGTACTATAATACTACATACTCATGATACTACCTACATGATGGTGAAAACAATTTCGCAAAAATTGCTTTTTTGATGATATAAAAGCGTATAATTATAATCGCTTCACTTACCTTCCGCCTTTTTACTTTGAGAAAATGAAATCAATTGAACAAAAATGTCAATAAAATAAGAAAATAAACATTCGCAAATAAATTAAAATCCATATGATACATCCCGTTGACCTAGAATCATGATTTTTTGGCAAGAAGCAAGGTCTCACAGCACAAATAGGTACCTCGAATGGTTTTTCAATTAAAACATTTAAACGAATTATGACCATTGTCCACTCCCTTTATTTTCAATGAAATTCTTCAGTAGGTAAAACATCTGTTTATTTTGCCTATACTATACGCTTAGCTTGAATTCATAATCTTAGATCATAGTCATGTTTTGGAACTCAATGCTGGCGTGACAAAGTTCAAATTCCAATGTAACCAAATTTTATTTAGGGCCTTGTACAAGTTGGATGTCACGACGTCTTCGTGGAAACCAGTGTTAACCAAGTAAAAAAATGTAATGGTATATCGTGGATATTGCATTGCAGGATCGTGCAAATTCAATTAGCAACAGTGTTACCAAGTAAAAAATTATATTGGTATGGTGGATTTTGCACTGTATTGTGCAAAGTCAAATGGCATGTGTCATGAAAACCGGAGCGCGAGTAAAAAAAAGTCCTCGCTGAAAACATTTGTGAAAAACAGGCCAATTTCGGAACAAATAACTAGGGTACATTAGTCGACTTTACCGACAAAATAATTGGCACCTATTTATATGGGTGCCAAAGAAAGTCGAAAGTTTATTAGGTTCCTCTTTTGTAACTGTTGAAACTTTAGCTTTGAAAAGCAAGCCGACAGTCCCAAACATTGTGATCCGTCACAATCTTTACTCATCCCCACCATAAGAATGGATCACGAGAACGAACGAACGAATCTAGTCACGAGAACACTATCCGTATGAAAACTGTCATGTCCCGTGCACACCGTTTCGTACTTGTGTCCGCAATAAACCCTATTTTAGTTTTCCAATTTATTTATTTTGTAAACTCCAATAATATTATTATACCAATAACCTACCCATATGTTAAATTTTGAGTTTCAACTTGATTCGGGGGTTTTGGTCAAAAGTCGCTCGAAATGGGTCGTCTAAGGTTACCCTTACACGAAGTTTGTCAACGAAAGTGGGAGTAAACGAATTTGGTTCTTTATTTAATAGTAATAAGATCTAAAATCTCCAGCACGAACTCTATGTTGTAAATTTTCTCCGCAAGAAAATTGACTGTCAAAATTGATTGATGTCTGTAAAATTGATTGATGTCTGTATAATATATCGGAGTTAGTGTCACACAATAATAGATGAATTATATTGTATTTTTTTTTTTTTTTTTTGTTTTTGTTTTTGTTTTTAATCATTTGACATTATATAATTTTCAAATAATTTGCCGACATTAAATATAGCTTTAATCATAATGTTTAAAATTGTCTGACATTATATTTAAAACTGTTTGACATTATATTTAAAACTGTTTGACATTATATTTAAAACTGTTTGACATTATATTTGAAACTGTAAAAAAGCTGGATACTAATTCATAATTTTTATATTCATAGTTCTATTTTTTGTATCTTGTATTTGTATGAAATTCAACACAATGTAAATTGTTTATGAATAAAACAAACTAAACTAAACTAAACTGCAGTGGAGAACAATGGCGCTAGATGTACTATACCAGTCAAAAATCTGTCAAATAATTGTATGTCATCTTGAGTTTTCAAATATCAACATTGAATTATTATAATATTTTTATTTTATAGTTTAGCCGTGGTATTTATTTAGTTTATCAATTCTTAACGATTTTAATAATCGTTTCGGAAGTGGTTTTAGTGATTTTTTCATGTTTTGTATTTCACAGTTTCATTCCAACAATGTGATAAATTACGAAAATAAATTAAATCGCAGAGCAGCAGAAAATTCAAGCGCAGTCCTCTCGTCTCAACAGAGCGAGGGCGACTGATTTGTGAAACAAAAATATGCTTGAAGTTCCCGCAACGTGCGACGGAAGATGACTTCTTCCACGAACTAAAAACGTCGTAAGTGCTTAAAGCTTGTAGTTGTAATAATACCAAAAATAAAAGGAATTTCGAAAAATGCCTGCACAATTTTTTCGCCTTGTCTTGATACAGATAATCATTAAAAAATTATCCTTTTAGTCATTAGCATATTAAGTACAAATTGAAAAAACGTGAAAATTAGGGGTAACTTCGTGATGTTATTTTATCGAGAAAATTTTAACGTATTGTGTTTCTGTTCCACAAAAAGTTTCTAAATATCATGTAGTTACTCATATTATTTTTATTTTATACCTAAGTCTTATGAATTTCATGAAAAAATCAATTGAAGATAGGCAATATTGGTTACTACCCGCTCTTAATATTCTCCGTTGCGCAGCTGTTGACTACAAAATAACGGGGACCCATGTATTTGCCAGAAGTTAAAAGACGTAAATTGTGAGAGAAAAATGTCCGAAAAAAATTTTGTAAACCCGATATTTCGTCGAGACAATGTGCTATTTTCAAGACGTACGATATATATTGACGTAGTGTTAGGCCATCTGTCATCCATCTAGGATACATGGTAGACCCCCAGGTTTAGCTTTTATATAAGTCCAAAACAATTTGGGGTTACGTGTGGATCGTCTTCCAATTTCTATAGGTACCTAGTTATTGTAGCAGACAGTTGCAAGGTTATCACAGCGATCAGTAATTATTTTTATTTCTATTTTATCTAATGGCATTTTGTTAGCAATGTAACGTTTTCTGATTTTATTTTAAAAATTTAATATTTTATTTTGAGTTCGGTTAAACTATGGTGGAAATTTACTATTATTGGGTAGGTACTTTAATAGAAATAAACCTCTGTATAGCTGTATTATTAATGTAAAATACCTACACCATTCCATTGACGTCATGCTGTCCCTCAAATAATTAATTCCTTTTAAGTATTTCTTAATAGGTAAATACGTAATTTTATTTACGAAATTTTTTAAACGTACGTAGTAGCTAGCCAGTTTTTCATAGAATCATAAAAGCTTGAAATGATGACACTTTTTTTTTTTTGGGTATTGCTGCTCGTAGCTTTGACCACTGGGGGTCGTGGCTACTTAACCGGACTGTCCTGTGGGTGCCTTTAGGATTTTACTCAAAAAAGCCTCCAGTCAGGAGCGGAATTTTTAATGTTAAACTTATTATTTAAATGACCGCACGCTAAGGGCACCCCCTGTGGGGTACGGACCTCGGCTTAGGGCGTCACTGAGAGAGGGCAGCGAGTGGGGACAGGCTGGATCGAGACGTTTATAATTTCATGATTATTAACAGGGGAATTTAAAGCTACAGGCTCAGCTACGGCGCGGGCTGAGGCCTCATCTGACTGGGGACGGGGCGAACGGTAGCGGGGGGGCCGTCGCGTGGGACCTCGTCGGCGAGGTCGGAACGATGGCGGTCTGTGTTTGTGCACTGTACTGGTGGCCCTACTGCTCTCCTGGAGGAGGGTTATGGGGTCATCGGGGTCGACTAGGACCGCTTATTAGCAACTCACCAGATTCTCAACTCACCAGATTCGCAACTAACCAGGTTCGCAACTCACCACATTCGCAACTCATCAGATAATGTACTATCCAACAAAGAAATGTTATAACTTTCAAATAAATTATTAAAACTATTTTACTGGTAGACAACCCCATCACATAAATTGATAAAATCGATTGAAATGCATATGAGGTCGGATTAAATTGCTGATAGACAATCTCATTTTATAAACGTGTTTATTTTTCTTGCTGTACATTATTAAGTATTGTGACGTGACACTGACATAATGCATTTTCTAGTTTGTGATCATTGAATACCTATATCGAGGTTTGAGATAAATTTATTAAATTTACTCTTATAACTGTGAATTCGACTTTTGTCAATTAGTGTTAATTGTAGAAATAACATGGCTGAGAGCGGTGTCAAATTTATTAAGAGTCAAAGAGGTAACATAGTTTTATTATATGCGGGCTATAAGTATAATTTTAATGTAAAAAACAAATCGGGAACCACTAATTGGAGATGTTCCAATCAAAAAGAATGCAATACCTCAATTACTTTAAACGCTAGCAATATCATTGTAAGAGAAGGAAAACATTCATGTACTCCAGACCAGATCCGAAATTTAGTTGATGCTACAATGGACGAATGCAAGAAGGAAGTATGTGTCAATTTAAATACTGTGCCAAAAATATTCGAAGAACATTTTTATAACAATGTGACCAATAATGAAATGGCTGTGCATGAGATTCCTCAGTTTGTTTCTAAGAAGGATACTTTATATAGGGCACGAGCAAAGTATTTAAAAGTAGGCCGTGGTTTAATAACTAATACTAAGAATGTAAAATTACCGGAGCACATTGTTAAAGATTTCTTTTTATTTGACGACGGCGATGACGATAAAATCATTATTTTTGGTACTCAACTGGCAAAACAAAAGTTGAAAACTGTTACTACATGCTACGGGGATGGCAGTTTCCGAGCGGCACCTAAGCCGTTCTATCAAATTTACACAATACATGCGGACTTATCACACAATGAAGATGCAGTTGCTTTTGTGCCCCTAGTTTACGCATTTCTTCCTGACAAATGCCAAAATACTTATAATCGTTTTTTTCGGGTACTAAAGGAACAATTTGGCTTGAAACTAAAAACATACAAATGTGACTATGAAATTGCAGCGATGCAAGCGGTGAAAGAAGTGTTTTCTGACGCATTAGTTAAGGGATGTTATTATCATTTTCAGAATGCTAATTGGAGAGTGAGCAAAAAAATTGGTTTGACCAATACTCGCGAAGGCAAAAAAGTTACGCATCTTTGCACTTTATTACCCTTACTACCACCAATAATAATTCCTGAAGCATATCTGGGCATTTGTGAAATAGCACCACAAAATGAATCTTTTACAAAATTCAAGAACTATTTTGATAATCCATGGATCATACTCGTAAATGTAACCAGTGATGTTTTTAGTTGTTATGGAGAAAAGAATAGGACCACTAACGCAATCGAAGGGTGGCATAGACGCTTAAACACAAAAATAACAACTAAACCATCACTGTTTAAATGTATTTTAATTTTGAAAAAAGAAGCGAATGTCCAAGATATCAAAATTAAAAAAACTGCTTTGCATTTTAAGGATAACAAAAGAAGTATTAAATTATTACAAAAAGATGAAAGAATTAAGAACATTATTTCGGATTGCCTAAATAGTAAAATTAGTGTAAGTGATTGTATGACGCATCTAGCTACTTTGAGTTACAATATTGACTCATATTAAATTTGAAAATTCCTTGACCGTTCATGATGGTGCTGGAATGAAAGGTATCCAAGTGACATATATCGCGAATATGTAAAAGGTCCGTATTATTTTGGTTGTTTGGATTTTTTGTTGTGAATAAATTATTCTGTTATTTTTGATTTTGTGGCAGAAACATTCAGTGTCTTAATTAACCTGGGTAAATTCACTTAGGTGCATTAACTATATTAATCGTAGACTTCAATTACTAATTGTAGCTATATATATATGTGTAATTAAAAGTTCAGTCTATATTTTTAAATTAAATTTTATTCACCGAAACTAACTTAACCTCGGGGTACTCTAAAATTATTTTGGCCTCGTAATTATTTGTAAAACATTTTTTTATATACTGCCTAATGTAATTTTGATGCACCCAGGTGATTTAGGCGAATAAAATTTACTTTTAGTATACGTGCACCCAGGTGAATAATATTTACGAAAAGTAATGTTAATGCACCTAGGTGAATTAAGTTTTTTTTTTTTTTTTATTGTAAATTGGATTTAATGAGAATTCAATGATGAATGAGACTTTAATTTATAAGTAAATAATTATTTTGGTTTCGATTTTCTTTTATATTTTTGGTGAATAAACTTAGTATTATATTTTTTGTGAATAAAGTATCTATTCTGTTATTTTTTGTGATTTTGTGTGTCATTGTACATTTGGTGAGTTGCGAATCTGGTGAGTTGCGAATCTGGTTAGTTGCGAATCTGGTGAGTTGAGAATCTGATGAGTTGCTAATAAGCGACTAGGACATGCCGGGGACGGCGGGTACGACTGACACGGGAGGGGGCATAACGGGCGGCCGCGACAACCAGAGGGTTGCGGTGAGTGGCGGCGGAGTCGAAAAAACGCTTGGATAGGCGTTTCATGAACTGACTGACGGTCGGGATTCTAAGATCGAGATGGAGATTTTCGTTCCGAACGAACCAAGGGGAACCGGCCCCTGCGGAGGAACCGGTTTTGAAGGGCCTGCATCCTATGGATGTGATGGGGTTTCGCTTGTGCGAATACTACGCTCGCATAGGTCATGATGGGACGAATGCACGCTGTGTAAATGCGCAATTTGCACCTAAGTGACAATTTGCTACGTGCATTCAGGACGGAATGGAGCCTACTGAGAGCGAAAGCGGCGCGCGAGCGCGCCTGCTTTATGTGCTCCGAGAAGGAGAGGTGCTGGTCGAGGACGACGCTCAAGTATTTGGCTCGCTTCTCCAAAGGGATAGGCTTGCCGAACATGGTCAGCGGACGGGGGAGGGTGGGTCTGAGTCGCGGTTTCGAAAAGAACACCGCTTGACTCTTGTCGGGATTGAATTATGAAACAAGTGGGACTCACATATTTATACAGTTAGTTGTGCCTACCTTACATACCTTCGCTCTAGCTTCTTCTTCTGAATGTTCCCGAGTCACTTTCTCATTTTCCATTATTTCTTTCATACAAGATTCTGGTAACGGATCCAAAAACTGGTACGGGTCATCTGGTATAGAACATAAAATCTTTGAATTGTTGCAAATATCGAGGGCGCTTCATGGGACTTACAAAAAAAGGTTAGATACGCATCGGCGGCTTGCGGCCCCTTGCGACATGGATGTGGATGTGGTTATGTTTACTCCTATATCATGTGTTGTGGATTGTGAATAGATAAGAATTCTCATACCTTTACAAATACCCTTGACGGCGTCTTGCTCTTTCACAAAGTTGTCCCATATCATTTGTTCCCGTTGTTTCATGCGCTCCCTACGTGTGCTCCGCCACGCCCTCTCGAGTTCACCGCCTTCAATGTACTGTAAGTTCACGTATTTGTTAGTAGATGGCGTTATACTAAAGTCGCATTTTGATTTTCAGGTTAAAAATGAATGCGTTATAGTTTTACATGCAATTTAAAGCCAAAGTATACAATCAATTCATTATAAGCACCCATAAACTTCTTATTGAGCCTATTTACAACCAAATAATTTAGAGAGACCTAGTTATGTACCTATACTGGATGTAGCTAGCGGCTAGAGTAACAATAGGTAGTATAGTAGTCTATTATTACTATCATAGATGGCGCTAACACAAACTACAAGCCCCAATCCAGATGCTGAGGATGCTGATTAAACTTCGCTCTTAGATTAATCGAATTGAGGCAAAAAGGTGTTACAGCAATAGAGCAAGTTGAAAATATTCAAGTTTTACAAAACTGCAACACAAATATAAAATCTAAAAAATCTGTACAAACTTGCAAATCAGCTTTGCTTTCGGACATAAAAGAAAATCCTCTTACACAAGTATCCATTATCAGTTAACTTTTATAAAATTCACAGTAAACAAGAGTATAATCACAAAAATACGATATAATTGCCGGAAAAATCCTGAATATCTATTACACTATTCGCCATGAATAACATCGTGTAAACATTTGAATTTGACAAATCAAATTGATTGAAAGAGGTGGTAAATGTCATGCGTGACCCCACACGCGTCACATTCCTAATCAAATTCAACGATAATATTTTTTAAACTTGGTAAACCGCCCGACTTTTAAATTAAAACGTTTCCTTGTATATTTTAGTAAAAACTAAACTATTCGAATAAGTTAGACGATAAAAATGTTAATTATTAATAAACTAATACCAATTTCAAAAGTTATTTCATTGTGTGATTACTTTACGCGCCATGTTGTCATGCGCTCGTTACTAGGCAACGCTTTGTTTGTTTAACGTCAACAAAAAGAAACGAACCTCGAATATTGTACACAGATAGATAATTTTAATTTATTACTTAATGTTGTTATGTTAAAACGAATGCAGTTTATTTTTATGATTTACTTGAATAGTGTTGTTAAATAAAAAGTATTTTTTTTTGAGTTTGAATGGAACAGTCGCGTGGTTTTTAAAGGTTATGAGCTGTTGACAGCTGCGCGCTATAATTGCGAAGTGAATAGTTTGAACTTTGGAATAGTTTTGTGCGTGGCTGGTGAGTACTGTAGGGCTGTCCGGTCGGGACCGGCATGATATTAAGTGCTCATCCGCCGTCAGGAATGGGGGCGCCTTCGCTGCCGGTGCCACAGCCGCAGTCACGGCATTTTCCACAATGGAGCAGAACTGCTATTTTGACCTTGGCTTGTGTTGCTGAGACTGAAGATGATGTAATTAATGAGGTTGGTTCTTCTTATTTTCGTTTCGATTGACTACCTACTACCCAGATTTTGTCCAACCAGTAGCTAAGTACCTGTCATTCGCCTCATTCAAAACCTGGAAAGTGTAAGTTTGTGCATGATAGGAAGAAAAGATGAGGCATGTTGCCTGCTCCTTGTGTCCCTGCTCCTGTGCTGCGTTGAGAGAGCTCCACTCTGGCAATAAGGTTGATTATAAAAAAAGTTTTTACTATTGTCTGGTCGAATCACAAAACACCCTACTATACCTAAGAATATTGTTAAGGTATATGAAACTGATGCTGAAGGGTAGTGTAGTTTGCGCTGCGGCCTTCTGCATCTGAAGACCGCCCCTAAGACGACCCACTGACCGAGGTTTGACATCAACGACTTAAACGCGGACGTACTTAGTAGATTCAAAAAATGAGTCGCGAAATGTCCCGGAAATGAATGATAAAGACAGAGCTATGTGAAAAAGAAGTATGAAGAAGTTTCTCATATTGCTACTCAAAACTCAAAAAAACTCAAAGCATTTATTTCAATTAAACCATTTACAGGCACTTTTGAATTGTCAAAGAGTCGGTCAGTTATCAGAAAGTTGAAGCTAGTTGCCCATTCCAAAACGTAGATCTCTATGGAGAAGAACGGGCAATAAACTCCAAGGACACTCTTTTTAAATCAAGATATTACAAAAACCTGGGTACATTATTCTTGTTGCTTCTATATGCGAGAACAATGAAAAAAATATATAAAGAAACAATTCAAAATATAAGATTAATAATAAAAATAAGCCGTGGCAGTTAAGAGATGACCAGTCTCAACTGACGGCGCCCGTTCACGAACAGGACTACTATCAGATTAATAACGAACAAGGAAAAGGTATATTAGTATGTCACCAGTACCTACTCGGTGTGGCTTTGTTCCTTCATTGAAGTCATAATCATATTCAGCATTCTTACTGCTGGTCATCTAGGCCACTACTTTTACAAAGGTACCCTTGTTTGTCATCTAATTTGGACTAGTGGCAGGCGCATCCAGGTGCTGTCTCAAGATTTTTCTTGTCTTCATCTTGGTGCAAATCCTAACATAACATATTTACTTAACCTACCTAATTCTCGACTTTTGTCTCAAAATCTACGTAGTTACTTAACAAAATTTATTTTGGAAATTCAGTAAAACGTACGTTTAAACAGAGCTTTGATCTTAGATCCAAGAATAGCAGTAACGATGGGGTTTAGAGGTCGCTCAAATGCGCAATTAGGTACTTATAACTCAATGACTAACCTGTGGATACCCATTATAGGCTGAAACCCAAACTTTAAAATAAAACTAGCTGCGCCCCGCGGTTTCACCCGCAGCGGTATGAAATATACTTTACGACCTATTCTCAGACCAACTAGTCCGGTCATTTTAGACATAAAAATAGTGATCAAATAAAAAAAATTCCGACAGAGCCAAATCTTCGTAGAGACCTTAGGTTTACCACAAGGAATAAAGTGTCAAAAGTCCCCATCAGTCCCATGCGAGCTTAGGGACTTATTCGGGGCCAAAGGTCAAAATTTTAGGTTTTTTGGACTTTTCTCGTAAACGGTAAGTTTTATCGAAAAAGTACTTCAGAGCAAAGTTGTAGATCTTAAAATTCTCTATAAAAATGGTCCCTATAATTTTTTCTCTAAGACCCACTATTTCCCAGATATTGCGCTTGTAAGAATCATGTTCTACATAGTATGCACACATATGCCACGTATATACATATTTAGGTACTCAAGCAAGCAAAAATGCCTACTCGTGTCTCTTTTATGTATACATTATACTATTCTAAGAAAATTTACTCTAAAATGACCGCCGGTCCCTTACCGAATCCCCTCTACTTGAATAACATCTGGCCTTGAAAAACATCTGCCTATTCTTTTGTCCATGTGGTGTCGTTCACGTATACCTGCTTCTTTTAGTGTTGAACGAGCAGTTCGAGTGACTATACGTATTTATTACAAGCGTCTACTATTGAAGTTAGTGCTGATTAATATTTAAAAAAAAAATGTCACAATTTTGCTTTATTTGTAATAAACTTTTGACTGAAGATGAAACTGTTGTGGTCAGTCGTGGAATGCCAACTTTAATCGATGCAAGTGTCGCGAGAAGTGATGAGTTTGCTGATTATTTAAGAAGCCAAAAGTCCGTTACAATTCACGTGGATTGCAGAAAATCATACACCCGGAAAACTTCAATCTCTGTATCAAAAAGACAACGTGAGGAAGAACAGGCCAGTACTTCAAAAGTAAGCTCCGAATGACGCCGATGTCCTCATAATTGAAACAGCAATAGAACAATTTAATGCAAGAAATACAACTATTGTAGTGGGTGAAGATGTTGAGTTATTAGTACTACTCACTGCAAGGACTCCATCTGATAAAATTATTTACTTTTTAAAACCTGGGAAGGCGCAGCAACGGACAGAAATATATTCTTCTAAAAGTTTATCAGCTTATCCAAAATGCCAAAACTTTATTTTATTTTTACATGCGATAACCGGATGCGATACTACGTCAGCAATGTTTAGAAGGGGCAAAAATTCAGTATTAAAATTATTTGAAAAAAATGATTTGATTGACTGCGCAAAAGTATTTACAGAAATTAATTCTTCACCTCAAATACTAATTACTAAAGGAATTCGGTTTCTTCTTGCGGTTTATGGAGCTCCAAAAAAAATTGATTGCATAGATGCGTACAGATATTTAACATTTGTAAGAAATACACGAAACAAAAAGCAAGTACAGCTATCTTGTCTTCCTCCAACATCGGCATCTGCTAGTCAACATTTGTTTCGAGTATACTATCAAGTTCAGACATGGCAAGGCAATGAACTGAACCCTGAAGACTGGGGTTGGAAATTGATAAATAATACTTTGGAACCGATTCGAACTTTACTGCCCCCTGCTCCAGAAAAACTTCTTAACACTATTTTTTGCAATTGCAAGAAAGGTTGTAGTGCCAAATGTGGCTGTAAAAAAGTAGGGTTGCAGTGTTCTCCAGCGTGTACCAATTGCCAAGGTGTCTCTTGCTCAAATGTTCAATTAAATACAAGAGAGGAAGATTCATGTGATTTTGATGAAGAGACAACTGATTCATCTTCATTTGAACAATTTCTAAGCGTTCATCAACAGGAAGGAGAAGAAGAAATTGAAGAAAACATGATTGTTGAAGTTGAATATGAAGAGTATGAGTCAGATTAAAGTAATAAAAAAAAGTTAGAACGACAGTTAAACTCAGTAACCCATATCAATAATCTTCATACTATTAAATAATTATTGTTCCTGAAAATAACGTCATAAAGGTTCGTGGAATAGGCCTACCGGGGATACCACGTTAAAAAAAACGCGCCGAGTACACTACCTCAAAGGTGGTGTGGCATATGTGTGCATATTATGTAGAACGTGATTCTTACAAGCGCAATATCTGGGAAATAGTGGGTCTTAGAGAAAAAATTATAGGGACCATTTTTATAGAGAATTTTAAGATCTACAACTTTGCTCTGAGGTACTTTTTCGATAAAACTTACCGTTTTCGAGAAAAATCCAAAAAACCTACAATTTTGACCTTTGGCCCCGAATAAGTCCCTAAGCTCACATGGGACTCATGGGGACTTTTGACACTTTATTCCTTGTGGTAAACCTAAGGTCTCTACGAAGATTTGGCTCTGTCGGAATTTTCTTTATTTCAATTGTCTAAAATGACCGGACTAAACCAAATATACACAAAAAATTTCATAAAAATCAGTCAAACCGTTTCGGAGGAGTTCGATAACAAACACTGTGACACGAGACTTTTATATATTAGATGTAGCATTTTTCCATCTCTGTAACTAATTATGTTATACCGTTATGGTTACCAGTTACGTTTGTATGAATAGTGAAGATTTTATCGCTCAGAAAAATGTACTTACCTATTAAGTAACCGAGAAGGTAGGTATGTTGGAGTTGCTCTGATGTAAAACGAAAAAGAAAGGCTTCAGAAATATTACACAGCTTATGCTTGCCTCAAGTCATTATTATCATGATCGTACTGCAAATGCTATAGGTAGGTCTCTTGAGAGAGATAAAGGATAGAAGTTATCGGAAGGCAAAGCTATTTATATTCTGTGCGCGAAGACTTGGCTTATACCTAATTAAATGCCAAAAAAAATCTGGTTTAGATTTTTTTGGATGGAGATATTCCAAAATCTCTTTCCTAGAGTTATTTTTTGGCAAGCAATTTTTTTTAATTCGTTAGATTATTTGACAAAAACGAGCAACTTAGTAGTTACCTACTTAATTGAATAAAATGCAGCAACAGACAGCCCATAGCTTATGAAATAAAAAAATCATAGAAACGGTTGCATGTCTGCTGTATTGCAGGTCCATTAAATGAATAACACGAAGCTCGGAATGTACCTAATATAGTTGGTTTTGAAACACCGAGGGGTTTATCGTGATGGACTGACCTGATAGTGATTAAATTATATGGAAAGTATTCCAGAATTAGCACTAAAAGCTGGCGCAAAAAGTATTTGAAAATTATGTAAAATGTCGATGAAATTTACCTAGGTATCTTTCCCATTTAGGTTTAATTTGAACTCATAGATGATATGATATGACTCCTGCCCCGCCCCACGTTATTTTTCCAAGGGAGGAAAAGTTACAAACAGAACAGTTGGAAATAGAGAAGGCAGGGGTTTTTGCAGACATTAAGTATGCACCTACGTGAAATACCTCGCCAACTATTTTTGGTATTGAAAAATAACATCACAGATGTCATTTTAAAACTGGACCTGAACACCATAACATGTCATTGCAAAGAGGCACGGTCAAGACGTTTTCCTTATAAACAAAGAATCGTGTTATTTACAAGGATTTCCTCAAACGAAGAGACAGGACAATGAAACACTAACCTCCTGCTTTTTTAAAGCCGATTAACAAAAAGGACGAGACTAGACAGATGTTTGTGTGGACATCATCAATAACAGGTTACCTACATACCTAGGTGCGATTAGTGAAACAGAAGTTTTAATGGAAAATACATTAATCAAAGAGTTTTCTTGTAAACATCTCTTTCGATTGCAATGGTTTCTTTGGAGTGCTTACTTAGACAAATCTTAACTTCAGCTCTTTTTTTGTTTTTGTTAGCGTATATTATTGTGTCCCACTGCTGATCCAAGACCTGTCCTTTTTCCTTCCAATCCTCTCTGTCTTATGCGATCTCTGGCCATGTTGGCCCTGCAAACTTAAGTTTGATCAAGCGATGTTCCAGAAAATGATTGAGTGAAAGATAAAACAATATTTCATTCTTTTACATTATTTTTATTTCAATATTACTTACTCTATTTTACTTAATATTATTTTTGTATCACTTTCTGTATCTTACTTAATATGTTATTAGGTACCTATCTATAGTTAATAGAGATCACACAATCTCATCACAAAATAAATGGTCAATTATAATCTAAACATGAAACATAGATCTGAAATCTGACCAAATTATAAAAGTAATAAATTGCTGCTGGTTTATAATTACACCGGCAAATCTGGACAACTTGTGCCGTGTTTCGTGTGTATGAGTTTTAAATTTCACTACCTTCTCACTGTTGCAGTCATCTATGCCACCACCTTCAATACTATTGATACTAAATACGTAGAGTACGTAGCCAGTCTCCTCTCCCAATACTGCTATACAGTGTACAGTTTCGGTGCCTCAATCAGGGTGTCGGAGGGAGTGGGCCTCCACTTGAATGTGATGTATGTGTAAAACAGGCTGGCCAACACACTGATGTTCAGCCCCACAAAGTTCAGCAAAGAGAACACATAGTCACCACCAATCACCATTCCCAAATATGTAACCAGGATATTCTTCAGGCACCCGATGATTGTGGTCGTTAGTGCACTGTTGTATTGTGTGCAAACTATTATACTATAGGACAGAATAAATCCCATCACACAAGACATTAGGAACTGTGCAAGGAATAATGAGTCTTTCCAGTTTTCGTACTCAACTGAGCTTTGTAAATCTCCTGTGCTCCACGCAATCACTGTTGCTGGGATAATCATAAATAATGCATTATAGTACATCAGCCCATATTTACCAAGGCTTTTTCCATCCAGCTTCTTTTTTATGTACACTCCATTAGAAGCAGTGAAGACATCATTGAGCAGTATAAGGGTGTACCCGGACCACGAAAATGTGGCGTCGTCTGCGGCAGCGAGCATAGCACCGCCAACCATACCGTAAACACTGGTTTGAACTGCCCAGGAGGGTGTCGTACTCAGGACGAGCTTCTCGCTCAGCATCGTCATGAGGATGCTGAAGCGCCGCAGGGCTGTGAACATCGGCAGGCTGAGCTCTTTAGTACCACCGAGTCCTGTTGCCATGTTGCCCAAGTAGATGAGTGGCAGCGGCCAAATGCGCCTGAGGATGTCTCTTGATAGTGGTGGGAACTGCAGCAACCTGAAGAAGCGGCCGCACCATAGCACAGTGATCGTCGCCACCATCTGCCCCAGACCGAGCACTTGATAGGACGGGAAGGCGTACGTCGTCAACACAGTCTTGTTCACCGTAGTGATCATAAACGAGGCCAGCGCGTAGAATGATGCGCTCAGGATCTTCTTTAGCATATCAGCTCGCTCCTGCGCACTTAGAGCCGACATCGTCTCCACGTATAGTAATTTAATTATGCTAATGATGAATAAACTAACGTGATCAAATGATAAACGATGAGATATATGTAAAGGTACATAAACGGCTATATTTTATGGCTACGATAACGTTCTGTATCCTACTAATAGAAGCATTATGTTTTAGGAATGGCTATGGGCACAAAGAGCGATACAGAGAAAAACTGACAGATTGGCGCCAGCTGCTACGGAAGAGACGGGAAATTCCAAGGAAATTATTTAATTTTCAGCTTTACCGTAAGAAATCTGAGACCCTCTTCTGCAAAATATTGGCCCTTTCGCTATCTTTCATAATAAACGGTATATACATTGTGCCAACTGTTTAATGTTCCATACGTTTCCGAAAGTTTCCACTTTCTCCGCTCGTTAAATGTATTTATTGTATTAAAAACTGTTAGTTTAGCGCTTATATGCGGGTATTTTGTTCTAAAATAGTTATTTATAACATATTTACTATTGCGGCACGATTTGATGGCCGTTTTGACGTCTTAAAATAGTGTTTGACACTCTCCAAATTATTATCGAAAAAAGTTTTAGTACCTAGCAAGTTTTTGTTTATAATTCACATTAGTTTGGGAATAAACAAATTACCTACTGTAGCAAAGAGTTAGTGGATGCCTAGTTCTGTTGAGGTAGGTAGGGGCAGTTCGTGGCGTGCAGAGTTCTAATAAACAGAAAGAGTGAACACTATTTAGTTAATCTAGTTCATGAGCTTATAATAAGCGTAATCGGCTTAGGTAACAACCGTGTCGCCCGAATTGCGTAACTAACACCGAAATTTTGACAGACTTCCGACAAACTTATACGGTTAAGGTCGCCGTAAATGCGCGTTACATATTACCAAATCCGTATGGTGAATTAAGCTATTAGCTAAGACTAGTGTGACACGCCATAAAGCCATCAGAGGAGTTGGCAGCGCGCCACACTCGACTAGTGACAGAAACGAAGCCCGTGAGTCAGCGCCACACGGAACCTGTGCGGCGGCGCGATCGATAGACACTGCACCCCCCTGCCTCCGCCCCCAGCCCCGCGCCCCCGCCCCGGCCCGCCTGCACCTGCCGTCAGAGCCCGCAGCCAGCTCGCCGACCGACACACGACAAAAACACGCGAAATATACTTAAAAAATCAACAGAAACACCAAAAAAACAGTGCTCTCATCCAAGTCAATTTCACCCAGTCAACCAGTTCAGTGGTTCAAGGTCGCCACGGTCGCCGACCCCGTAAGTTTAGGAGAAACTTCTACCTCATAAAGTATTAGCTGAATACGCGGCTGTTTATTATTTGTGTTGATCTGTGAAATTTTATTTTTAATTATTACGTGTAGTGGGCAAGGTCGTGGTGCGTTCTGCCGTGCACAAATGTTGAATCTTTATCATTGGAAACACGCGCGTGCTCCGCGGCGGTACACAACAAAGGAGGTTGCGCTAATCGCTTCTCCCTGACTTCTCTTTGGTTCGTGGATGTGAATAATCTGGTCTGCAGCGATGGCGTCCAAAGTGCTAGTGCCAGCTGCCCCGTTCACGAAGCTACAAGTAAGTTTATCAAATATTATTTTGTGTCCAATTTCCCTTCTCTTGTCACCAGCTCCAATTTTGTATCAGAAATAGATATCCTGTCAGATTCCCATCTGTTTTCAGTCGTCTTCACTTAGTGTAACGCTTGCTATGTTTATGAGTGAGTGTCCAATATAAATAATAAAATTGCCAAGTCACGGAGCACAAAGAGCTACCTTCCGGTCATTGACATTATAGGAAAAGTGATTATGTATATCAGATGGGCCTTTCCCATCGCCCGGCTATGGGAAATCGTTTCTGATAGGGGTAATTTAATTGCAATTAACTGTTGCCGTACATTGATCCGAGGTAGCTCATTATTTATTTATCTGAACAAAGGGATGCTTCGTTTGTTAAATTCATACTTATAAGTTGTATTTTTAATTTATATATTAATAAAAAGCATCTTGTTAACTGACATAGGTACATTAAAAAAAAAATGCGTTTTCCACAGTAGCGAGGAAAATCGGTAACATAATTTTGCTAAGCATAAAACCTCCCTACCTGAACGTAAATTCAACCAGATCTTTTGTTTTCATACTCATTAATTATCATGCTAAAGCTGCTTCGAGCGTTGATATTTATGAAAACAAACACGTTAAAACTTCAACAAGAGCTTTCAAATCTCGACGACCAAACACTCTCAAGAGTAAACCTCCTTTGAACAGATTCCTCTCGATCTTCAGGTGAAGAAATCTCCTCCGGAGCCAACGAGCGGTGGCTTCATTATCGGCGGTGACCCAGTGGCCAGGGTAGCGCACTTGGAGCATAGTGTGCGGTTCTTGCAGGAACAGCACCGGCAGATGCTGAGTGGTCTACATGCAGAAATTGAGGCTTTGAGGGAGAGGAACCGAGGTATGGATGCAAATTTTTGAAGCTGTTGAATCTTTGTGAGTGACCTGGCTACAAACCGCTATAGACAGATTCTTAAACTACCTATACCTTATTACAAAGGGCTTTAGATACTCAGATAAATAAACTACGTCGACTTTAGAGACTAAAATAATTCCCTACATATTATTGGAGTAGACATGATAAATGATGGACGGGACAGTGACAGTAGAAGTTGGTATGTAAATGAATAGGCACCTAAACCATGAAAATATTTGGAGCCATTGAAGCTTTTATAACCAAATTTACCCACCCAGTAACCTGCTAATAATTATGATGACCAAAAAAACATCTGGCGCGCCAAGATTATGCCAGCCATGAGAATAATGTGCGGGTAATGCCGAGGACAATAATTTCCACTCACCTTTGCACTATACATTGAATGTTTCGGGAGCTGACTTTCAGTTTTTACTTTTAAAGTACCTACATTACTTTGCCGACGCCTTGCCCCTTTGTTCCGCGTTGTTTTTATTTTCCTCAAACTTTTTTCAACATCTCGTTTCACCCCTAAAGGGTTATTTTTTTTAAATATACTTTTTTCCTTCGCCATCGTTTTAGTTAAAGCCATCTTTATACCTAATTTCATCAAAACCGAATTAGCAAAATAGCCGCGAAAACGAAGCAGGCAGACAGACATATACACTTTCGCATTTACGAGTCTGGAAGTATGGATTCGACATGCGATGGACGTATTGGGCATACGTTCAACGAAGGTTATAAGTAATAATAATTCTCGTTTTATTTTTACCTCGTATTCAAGTTGTTGGTAACGTGAGTCTGTGAGTCATACGTTGTGCACTTAGTCGGGAGATCTAAACTAAACAATGAACTGAATTGGTTCATGGATGCAACTCGTGCAGCTGTTGATGTACTTACCAATACCAAATACGAACTCGAAAGTTAAATTGTTTTCCTACATTAACTTAAGATCCGTCTCTCCAAAAGTCGACAGTTGGTTTGAAAAATTGTTTTAGGCCTACTCATATTTTTAAATTCACAGTCATTTCATTAAGATAAGGTAAGGTAGCCCTTGCTCATAACCTTACCTAACCAACCATAATGCCTAATTTTGAATATGAAATGCCAGAAATACGCAAACAGTTTAGCGGATTTCCAACGATTTGTGAGATAAGTATCGAAATAGTTCCATAATCCAATAAGAACTAGCGTCTTTTTTTATTAGTATTATTTTGGGGTGCTGATAATTCCTTTGTTTAAATGACACCAATTTTCTTTATAGATTTGCAGTTCCAACTCATATTCAATAAGGAATCGTCGCCCAAAACCAGTTCGCATCCAGCTGAAGAAAATACTGAAAGCAATGAGGTAAATTAACAAGCAAACATTAATAATATTGTTTCGTCATACTCTGCTGCTCACACCGGAAATTGATGTTTCAAAACAAGAGCCAATTAGTCTAGTTATGTAAACTGGAAAAAGTTACAAGATTTTTGAAACGAAGAAAAAACTGTCGAATGTTGAACGCACTTACCGAAAAATAAAAGTAATTACATAATTCGTTGGGTTATAAATATTCAAGTCCATCACATTATACCCGTAATTTTTATTGCGTCATCTAAACGCGCACTTTAATTTAGCGCATCACCTTTAACAGCCATCTTGATAACGAAGTGCAATTTAATTTCGAAGAAAAATGTTTCTTCCATTATTTATTTCAAATTGCAACCATTATGTAGACTGTAGTTTATAGGAACGTATGAGCCACAGGTTGACGGGTGACGGTGGACACTAGAGCTTCTATCAATTCTATACTGACTTATGTCCTATCATCTAACATTGTAAACAGTCTATTATGGCGGGTGAAAAGCAGTTGGAACGACGAAACGACTCCGGATTCGTTAAAACCTTGCTGTTGCTACAATAACATTCATTAGACGATAAGACGACGACGGCGGCACGGTTGGCGCAGTGGTTAAGCGATTGACTGCTGCGCTGCGAGTCGCGGGTTTGATTCCCGCACGGAACAAATATTTGTATTACCTACAAGTAGTTGTTCCGGGTCTGTCTGTTTGTGTATGTGAGTTTGAATGTTTGTAAACGCACCCACAATACTGGAGAAATTCCTAGTGCGGGGCAACGTTTTAATTTTTTTTTTTTTTAAAGTGTCCGAAGAACGTGATTGTCCGCCCGTAGGTAGGTACCTATACCGGGCACTGAAAAACTGCTTTTACATCACAAAAGAAAAGAAAATACATATTTTATCTGAAACATTGCGACATACAAAAAATGAGGCAACCCCAGTAAAATACAATAGTGCTTGTGCCAGAGTTGTCTCTCTAATTATTTCATTAAAAGTATACCTGTTATACTTCAGACTATTTATCATTCTGTTGTCTTGTTCAGGTGAAACTGAAGCGTGAAGTGACTCGACTGGAGCAAGAAGCTTCCACCGCCCGCAGCGAAGCTAAGGCTGCCGAAGCGCGCGCCGTGCAACTGCAATTACTCGTAGATGCACAGACTGAGTACGTGCCATATATTGTTTTTTACTTACTGCGTGTACGGACTAGGGGCATCAATTTGTACGCGCTCTGCTGTGACGCATCCATGTCAACACATCGTGGAGTGGTCACGTTATAAAGATTTGTGAGTGAGATTGCTGAACGAGGGTCAAGGCAACCGGTTACATTGACCCAGACCAAGGAATGAATGAATGTCCAATTTATTTTAAATCGTGCTGGATGTTTGTAGAAAGTGACGTTTTTGCAGCTACTACCTACTTACCAAATCGGGTTACATACCATTTTGATATGCTGGTGTTATTGTCAAGCCCCGTATTTATGGGAAACAAAAGTTGCAAAACATTGTTTTTATAATGTTTTAGCAACATTTCATACAGTTTGCTTCAGCACCACAAAATGATGTTGCGCAAGTTTTGTTTACCCTGAATCTGTTTTCAGGGTAGGTACCTGTACAAAAGTTGCGCATTTTAAACCCCGCGGTTTAAGCTTGCGTTTACGAGACTCATGGCTCGATGCACCAATATTGTAACTCCGACTACCACCCCAGAAAGCTCCGTTCGCTGGAAGTGTCCCCAGCGCCGTGCGCCACGTGCTGCGGCGACAGCTGCCCGGCGGAGAGCCGCGCCGAGCTGCGCGCGCGCCTGCTGGAGGCGGAGCGCCTGGTGCGGCGCCTGCGCGCGGACGCCGAGCGCCAGCGCAGAGAGGTACTCGCGCCGCGCGCGGGGGGCGCCGTCACCAACCTGTTGTTTGACGGCGCGGCCGCGCGGCACGCCCACGTACGTGTAGCCCCGCCACGCAGCGAGTACGACCTGTCATTGTATACCCCTTTTTGCAACCCGATAGAACGAATCTTTTAGACGAATTTGTCATTTGCAACAATTTTCGGAAAGACCGCAAATAAAAATGAGGCTACAATTTAAACATCAGCCAGACTTGTACCTCTAAATGCACCCAAAAATGAACTTAAAATAACCTAACTCGACTTAAGCTTTTAAACCAAAAATCCTATTTCAGTTTCGAGGAACACCAAAACCTAACTTGAAAATGAAAGATTGTTTGAAGAAATTCTACTTCAAAAACCCGTTGCAACTCCCACTTATTACTCATCTTTTGAAGCAACATTCATTCACCAACATCAATAATTCACTGCAGAATTCACATTAGTTCATATTAATAATTATGGGGTATACAAAATGGTGGTGTCGTAAAGGCTCGGC
Organism: Dryobotodes eremita; assembly: GCA_917490735.1. Lineage (NCBI taxonomy): Eukaryota > Metazoa > Arthropoda > Insecta > Lepidoptera > Noctuidae > Dryobotodes > Dryobotodes eremita. Next base: position 1,873,513 of record OU823254.1, on the reverse strand, counting down.
GTAGCAGCCGTAAGGCGCGCCGACGTGGACGGGAACGCGTCACGCATACACGTACTCTAGCCAAGGGAATACCAGGGCAATGTGACCTCAGAGTCTTCTCTGGCACTTCAAGAGCATAAACACGGAACACGGAAAGGAAAAACTGTACTGGAGCAAAAATGTTGCCTACCTTATTTCATTAGTATGGGCCATCAAATTTACCCAAGAAATGATTTTACGAAATAAATTCTTTTTTGGCCGTACAGAGCCAGAATAGCTACGAAATAGCTCTGAAAACTCAAGGGCCACTCCCAGATATTGATTACGGTCATATCCAAAAAGTGCCTTTGTGTGTCGTTTTTATGCTCTGATTATTCTCCGTTTCAAGCGCTATTTACAGGAAGGAACTAGGAACTGCCCTGGTACTCTCTTGCTACGGTATCACACTATTTTCAACGAGTTAAGATATATTTTACTAGTATTTTGCACAGTAAAATTTCGCGAGAGTGATGTTTTAGTTTTCTACTAACCCCGCATGTGTTAGCATCTTTGTTTTGTCCCGTCCTCGTATGCGCTTACTAATGATTTTAGTTATAATTTGAGTTAAGTAGATGTGGATGAAGGTTGCTGGTCAAATTGTAAACGGAATTAAAGGAACAGCACCCTTTATGCCACTTTTTGGGTTGCTAATTTACCAAGAATTGCAAGAGATGCAAAAAGTTATAGTTGAAAATGGCTTATGGCTCCAAATCTTGGAAATTTTAGTAGCAGAAGTATTTCTCAAGTATAATAAAGATCAAGAATTTGAAAAGCAAACTGTTGGAGAGTTAGCATCCCGCTTTAGGAAACTATAACCACTTATGTGTGACTCACTAAACAGCTCATGTTTATCGACAACTATATTCTTTTGCCTGTTTAAGTCGAATTTGGACTTTGGTAGACATGGTTTAAGCTAACAGAATTTTTGCACACCGTAAAGGTAATTTGTAGAGTTAACTTTTCTAACATAAAATCGAGGTTGTTATCCTAGAGTAAAAATAGTAAGTAATTAATTATTACCTAAAGCACGAGTTTTGGGTGGTTTGTAATACAAATACTGGCACTACTTACTTTGAATGATTGACTCACATGCACTTTTTTTGGTGGATTTGCAAGCACCGTTTCAAAAGTCAAAAATAGCGAAATTACGAGTTATTAATATAGGCAAGTAAAAATTTAATTGACTTTTTGAAATTCAATTTTAGGACCATGTGTCTGGAACTCAGGTGATTTTTCAGTATAACTTATATAAATGTTTCAAAAGACAATTAACTACATCCGAAAACACAAGAAAGACTTGTACTATGGAAGACTTTACTCCATGCTCAAGATATAAAAAAATCAGAGATAATGATTTGATGCACAAAGCAGTTCCCACTTTTGGAAAAATAACGAGTAATTTCAGGAAATTCCTCTTTCTATAGCTGCTCCTTCGCCGAAGGTTTCTAATTATTAAGCTTTCTCAGACCAGCTTCTCAACTTTTCTGAATGAACAGTTACAGTGTATGAAGAACTCTCTGCACGCAAGTCTTCGAGCCAGCGGGTTGGACGCATACGGCTATCAGAACAACTACCATTTCCCGCCGGTCCATACTCCTGACTTCTGGCGAGAACCACTTAGAGAGTAAGTAGACTTTACCTCCTTCATATTGGTGTGCTGGCAGAAACGATAAGCCGATTGTGTGAAAGATGATAATGGCTAGAACGCGGGTGACTATTGAGATATGGGCTAAAAGAGATAAATGTTCCGCCACTCCCAAATAAATTGAGATTAGGGTAGAAGGATGATGTTTTTTTGATGGTTTTTTTTTACCAAGGCTTGGGAGGTGAATATCTGGTGCCCTAGACCAGTATTCTTACGACTCCTGTTTCGGCAAATAGTGGAGCAGTCTGTTTTTCGATAGCTATAACCTGGGAGTCTTCAAGTCACGAGCGAATACATTACTTCTAGGCAAGCGCGCACCAACGTCGACCGCATCATCGCTTATCATCAGGTGAGATAGAGGAGAAAGGCGCGGGAAGTTGTCGAATACACTCATATCTCGCAAGGGGGCGTTGGTGTTGCTTATTGCTTATTTCTAATAAACTCTCACAATCACAATTTTCTTCGACGAAGAGGCTATGTGCACTATGCTGACTATGCAATGCTTTGTTTTCAGTTGAAAACCACTTAGCGAAACGATCTGACAAAATTACACTCCTGACGCTGATCAGTAGAATACATTATATTATCATGCGAATTTGACATTACATTTGCACGTGTAAGCAGGCATAGTCCCGATAAGGAGAAATTCAATAACATGAAACAATGTGTCTTTGTTAAAAAGTTCTGTCATGGTAATCTAAAATTACAGGGACTTCAACATGGTGGGCTCCCGAGGGCGGAGCACCCGGCGCCCGCTCACGCTTCCCGAGTTGTCCGGACAACAGATGCACCGCTCTACCGTTTATGCTAATAGTGAGTACCTAATACTAACACCCAGTTTCTGAATTGACAATTTAAAGTCGACTTGTCAAAACGACTTCATAACCAAAACCCGCAAAATGCAAAAAAACTTAAGATATTTTAAATTTCGCTGGCTACCATGTAGTGTTAAAGTAAGGTTGTTAAGTTGTCAATTTCAAACAAATACTCAATTCGAACAACGCGTGAAGTTTATCACAATAACAAGACTGACATCCCTCAGTGCTGAATACGCATAAACATGTTCGTGGCTCATGAAGGAATATCCTTAATCTGAATCTCTCTTTTGACGCCAACGAAGTCTTTAATTATTGTTTTTCTTTGGTTTTTTAACTGTTACATTTATGCTGGAGGAGCAGTGGTGGCCCAGTGGTATTGGCTCCGGCTTACGAGTTGTAGGTCGTGGGTTCGGACCCAGGCAGGCGCTTTACTTTGTGTAAATAATTTCATCACCACTGCTCTCAAAACGGTGAAGGAAAACATCGTGAGGAAATCGGCATGTCCTAGAACCAAAAATTCGAAGATATGTGACATCTACCAATCCGCACTGTGCCCGCGTGGTGGATTACAGCCCACTAACTCTCGAAGAGAGGAGGCCTGTGTCCCAGCAGTGGGGACATATAGGCTGATTATGCCTTTATATTATACATTTATTAAAGTAAATAAATAAATCATAGGTCGATGATTATTATTATTACATCAGGAATTGATTTGATGAGGAAACACTTTTTTAGTAAATAGTTTGGTCAATTGCAGATCATACACGTCCCAGAGCCAATGGATATGACAAGAATAAAAAGCCGCAGGCGTCCAACGGGGAAGCAGCTAGCACCGTCACACCCAACACTCCAGAGGAACCCACAGGTAAATACTCTCAAACTTTGAAACACCATGAAAATGGCCTGTCCATATTATATTAAATGTAACAAAGGAAAACACTAAGGAAGTCTTGAACACCAAAGATTCTGAACGACGGCAAACCTTTTTGATCTGTACCCTTAGAATTTTTAGAAGTATTTGATTCAAAATTATAATAAATAGATGATCGATCCTGTGCATTAATGCACATGCTCTATAGTAAGTATGATGTATGGCTACTTCAAAGGTAAAACATTTTTCGGTGAAATAGAGAGACAGTATATTTCTTTTTGTTATTTCGAAAACCATGCACAACAAGTTTAAGTTTTTATTTTCATTTATTTTGATATTCCAGAATGCCGAATTAGATCAATGTACGCGAGCGATTTAGCGAAACCCGACAGTAGTAACGTGAGCTCTAATGCCATGTACCCAGAGTTGAAAATGGTTGTCACAAAATTATTATCACACAGCCAGGGTGAGGAAACAGCACGTTTTTTTGTTTTTTGTTTTGGTTCCTTTACTAAATGGTTCATGATGATACGTTTGTCGTTTTATCTAACGAGGGTTAAGGTGCATCGTCCAGACAGCACGAGACGCAAACGTCACGAATATTGAATTAAATGCGAAGCGTTTGCTATACCTATTTGTAACCCAATCATGCCGCAGGAGGAGACACCCTGGGCGTCGGGAGTCGATAGCCGACTCTCGACCACCGTAGGCGCGGGCTTGCGGACGGCGAGGAATGGGCAGCTCGCCGTCCGGTAAGGACCAGGCCCGGGGCGACGGCGCGTCGTGTTCCACGCGCGCCTCAAAGAGATGTCAGCACCATTGACGGGGTCCGATAGAACCGATGCCTGCCGGGGTCGCGGATTGTTCGAAAGAGTTACCGTGGCCCTGGCGCACAGGCAACTGAAGGAACACGGTTGGGTTTTAGTCAGTAAGAGTCTGACACGCCCTTCCGCTCCGCCCAGAGCGAGAAAGATCATTTGATGATATGCCACCCAAAAAAACCCTAACATTTTCTAGAACGTACTATGAATATGTGCACCTGAAATGACAGTGACTAAATCGGAATATCGATAATTAATTATATTAACTACCTAAAAGTGCTTTCGCATTGAGTCTTGCCTTCAAGTGTCGGAGTGGACGCGTAGACGTTGACGTCGCGTAGACGCGATTGTATCGCAAATACGTCGCGTTGAAGCAGTGTTAACGTCCCGTTTGCGCAGTTTGATTGGAAAAATCGGAGGGGGTACCTACAATTCTCGTATTTTTAAGAACGTACACTAACCTCAGTAAAAAAAGATTTAAGTTACATTATGACAATTTTTGCACTTTTTGGCATTGATTTTCTTTGAGATGAGATCGCGACTTGAATTTGGACGTTTGTTAAGTACGAGAAACGGCCTTTTGTAGACTCGGCCTTTATTTATCGTGAGCTATTTTGTATGTAAAGGAGTCTTGTTGATTAACATTATACATTTACTAACTGGCTTGTTGTGCATGCGGGTACTAACAATTTAGATAAAGTATTAATATTTTAGTTTAATTACTAATTGTTTTTAGAGGAATTTGAGCCGTGGAATTATGATTATTATTAACAACTAGCTTCTGCCCGCGTGGGGTTTTAATTGTTTTGCGCGGAACTCTGATTCTTTTTCTAAAATAAATGTAGCGTAAGTTATCTGCCAGTGAAAGTCCCGTCCACATCGGTCCAGCCGTTTCGGAGATTAGCCGGAACAAACAGACAGACAGACAGAATTGTTTTTTTATTATAAGTACCGTAGGATATACTTTCATATGCATTTAGTAAAAAGCTGTTATTTTGACATTACAAACCACTTAAATTTTATTTATTTGTATGTATAAATGGATGCATAGATATGGCGTAGGTATTAACTTCGATCAAATACCGTAAAATTGTTTGGTTTTATGTTAAAATTTGTGTCTTATCAAATTTGCTGTTATCGGCGCAGTTTCACCGTTCACCGGCGTAGTCTACCATACAGAATGAGGTCCATTTGAACATGTATAATGAACAGTGATCGGATTTTGGCGTGCAATTACTGGGATTTAATGTGATAATAATGCAATTTAATCGATATTACGACTACCTAACCGGGATACCGAGATTATAAAGGTTTATCCATATTCTGATAAGGTCATTAAATCTTAGTAATGAGGGCTATCGCGCTTGAGTTCGCCGCTAGAGGCGCTGGTGTAGAGTAAGGTCTCTAGATGTCAATATATGCACTGAACGTTCACTGTTTGCGGGATTTTTTATAACGGATTTTATCGAATGATTCATAATAGCTGTAATGGTTGTGCCCTTTTCGGTTAATTATGGCATAAGACTTTAGGTAAAAAGTTAGGATCTAATTTGGTAGCACTTTAAGGAAGAATAAGATTTTTCTGCTTCATGCTTGCCAATTTTAGGAACATTTTAATCTAAATATTCATTTGAAGTTTTAAAATGTAATAAAATAAAAATAATATGAATATAAGGGTACTTAAACATGTCCAAAACCCGAAATCAAAGTACTGCAACAGGACCTTACCCGGCAGTGGCGCCAACTGGTGAGCACAAAAACGATAGCCCCCATTGCACGCCAAAATCCGATCACTGATAATGAACGTATCTTTAAGGTTTTACAACAGTATGTCCCGTTGCAGTGAGCGGCCCCGCCAGCGCCGAGGGCGCGCGCGCGCGGCCGCGCCGCCCGCACCACCGCAAGCACGCGCCCGAACACACGTAACTGACACCACACGCTGCCCCTGCACCGCGCTACCCGACCGTCGACATCACACCTCCGATTTTAGACAGCGACAAAAAATACTTGAGTGAAAGAGACGACGCTATACCAACAAGATGTGGCATCATCTTACGTCGAGCGTTAGACAGAGACGCACGAGAAGACGCTCTACAAATTCGATATGCCATCATCTCACGTCAAGTGTTAGACAGAGACAACACATGCTTGAATGAAAGAAACGTCGCTCTACAAAGATGTAGTAACTTCACGTTTCGCGTGTTAGAAAGAGAGACACGTACGAGTGAAAAAGACGACGCTCTACAAATACGTAGCATGTTTACGGCCGGGTATTGTGCGTATGGCCACCACACGCCTCTCACAAATATAGCTGCTGCTCAGCGGATATGTAACGACATCTCAGTCTGACCGTCGATAACGTATGAGTATGGGTACCTTCGCGCCTGCTAGGCTTCAATGGACTTTACCTTTTAGCAGGGATGATATTGACAGCACGACAAAACTTTGTCGTTGTATTATCTCGAGCTAAAACGAGATAGGTGTATGATTACGCATAGTCATGTCTCGTTTCCGCGGGAGATAACTCGACAGCAAAATTTTGTCGTGCTGTGTGTTGGTATGATAGCCTAGATTGTCGGATTACAATGTAAGGCGTCGTCCACACTAGAGTCCAAGTGTCACGACATATCTTCACCACCACTTTACGGCAGCTAAGTCGATATAAATACAACCTAGTGTGAACGTAGCTTAAAAATAATTTATGTGCTGCGCGCAACATTTATTGCTATTGCAAACACAATAATCCGATCATTTTTAGCGAGTGCTATTATCGTTCTTAATCTCCAAAATGTCAATAAATGTAGAGACTAGAGGTCACAGTAAATAACTGGAAATACAATTTTTTAAGTTTCTAATAGATTTTTCAATGTGTTAGTGCAAAGAAGTCCGTTGGTTTAAACGTTCCTAACTTTTCCCAACAACACTTAAAAATCTATTAGTCATTGAAGATTTGTTGATGATAACGGGACTTATTGTACAAAACAATCTTAAATTGCTTCTTCCACGAGCCTAGAGCGACTTTAACGTGTGATTTATCCTCCACCCGTAGAAATTTGAGGTTACTTATGCTAGATTAATCTCCCAAGTGTGTGTTGTTTATCGTGGACGAGGCTTTTCAGATTTCTTAAGGCACTGGCCATATTTGAGCGAATACGTAGCGTGTTTTAACAGTATTTTGACGTCCATTGTTCAATTTAGCAAATGACGTCGAAATATTTCCACACAGCCATTTAGCTAGACTGAAAACTGGGTCCAATGAAGCCATCATTATTAATTACTGCGCAAGAGAGAGATGAAGGTATACATAACGAATAGCATCGTCTCTTTTTCGCAACTAAACAATGATGGCTCCAAAATACAGACCCTGATACTACAAATACTTTAAATAAAGGTTAGAATGATGATATTTCTGAACCAATATCTAAATATATCGACGGTTGGACTGCATGTAGTCGAAGGATTCAATTATTATGATATAATCGTAATCGCCTTCTGTAAACGGTAATAATTATACTAACTCGTAGTTATCGTATAGCCTGAAACGACCGTGTTTGAAATTCGAGTGCTGACCTAATGTTGTACGATACGATACTAAGCGGCCATTTTGTTTTAGTACGAGGAACCATAGAGTTACACTGCTTGAGTCGTGAGCACACACGGGCAGTAGTGGGGGCAAGTTCGCGCATGTACACTTTCGGCCAAATTTATTAATTACAGTTTTTACTAAAACTATTGATAGGTACTGATAAAAAACTATAATAAAATTATTAGAGGTATTTGAAATTTTACTTTGATCCAGTAATGTTGTAGGCCTTCGCGACTAAAAAACAAAACAAATAATAAAACAATATAACAATAATAATAAATTCTTTATTGAGAGTAACCATGAGATTCATACAGTGTTAGAAACATTAAAATAAACTGACAACTATGTTAGTGATACAGTTACAACAACAATTACACAAACATACACAAATATAATCTGGTTAGAAAAGTTTTTTCTTTGTTTATTTTTGTTTTAACGTTTTAAAGACTCAGCATTCGTGTTTGTAGGCAAAAAATCGTCTTAATCCGGAGGAATGGGTAATATACCTTCCATAGAACTAGACGCTGCGTTGGTGCTGGTAGAGGCCACTCGATCATTAATCTCCTCATCATCGTCACTGTCCTCATCCTCCGAATTGGTCTCGGAGTCATAAACTGTTCTGTCATGGCATCCACTATGTGATCGTTTTTTAAATATTCCTTCTCAATTTCCTTCACTTTTTGACATAATTTTATTCATTCTTTAGTTCCCATTAAATTTACTTTTTCCTTACTAAGCTCCGTTACTTGACGTACGTTCTACGTCACATTCGTACATCCGACATAACCTTTTATTGTTGTAGTCCATGCCATCTCAATGGGAATGAGGTATGGAGGTAATCGTATTACGTCGTGGCCGTGTTCAGCCATAATCTTATCAATATAAAATTTATTGTATTGATCTTTATACATTTTTATTAAAGGATGTATTTAGGGCTAGAGCATTCTTTTTTCGTGTTGAGTCCCCTTTTTCTCTTAACCATCCCAGCATCTCCGACTTCCTGGCATTTGAGCTTGGTGCAGGGTCATACTGTAGGCATTTCTTTATCGGTGAGGTGGTAGTTATGAATACACCTTTAACCCCCTGGTCAAAACTACCCACATCTGTGACAGGGTGTTCTCTTGGTCTTTTCTTTCCTGGCGTTCTGAATACGACCAGAATTACTGAACCATTGGCTTCTTTGACGATCCGCCGTACAGTTGCTACTGAGGTGTATGTCGCCTCCGCTGTGTTTATAAATTTCCAGCATACTTTTGCCAATACCTAACTCAGCATTGTTTTTTATGAAACAATACAACTGTGGGTCCCCCATAGCACAGCATCATGCTGAGTGGAAGCCTTCTTGTCACAGTTATGACGTGCAGCTGTCGACTATTTCTGTTTTGTGCTCGTGATTATAGACCTATTTTGTTTTTATTTTTCTTTATTATTAGAGCTACTTATCTTTTTGTACGCACGTGTTTCTGTGACAAATAAACCTATTTTTCTTTCTTTCTTTTTAATACACTGAATACCATTAACCTTATCTGTCTATTTAAAAATATATATTTTCTCCTCGTCATTTTTGAAGAGTGAGTCTTACATGTGACTTTACTATTTTAAAACGAGATAATAAATATTAACTATATATTAAAACAAAAACACAGCAAATACGAAATAACAAAAATTAACTATTTTAAAATCCAAAACGTAAGTCACTAAATTTGCACGAATGTGTACAGTAGCCGAATGACACGCGAGAATCCAATAGACGACGAGCATCCACTGACGAACCAATCGCGTGCAGCTGGGCGCCGCACAGCTTCTTCATTCCGCCAAACAGACCGAAATATTAACTACTGCGCAGGTGTCAGTTTGTGCTCACGACTCGTGCCGTATTCTGTACAAAGATCTTTTGGCACTCCAATGACGTTGACAAGGGGACGCTGTTGGTAAACATTTGTGTGCTATTGTTTAGTGAAATTTATTGAAAAAACAAGATGGCGGCGTTAGTTCCGATTTTGGCCGCGCGCCAAATGTTCCTTAGATATTGTAAACTGTAGGTTCAACAGCTTGCACGTTCTTCCTAGAATGTTCCCCTTTATTCTTGTTATCTTTCAATTAATCAGGCATCAACCGAATGGTAGAGGAAGCAAAGAAAACTTGGAATATGTGGTCAAGCGAGGTGATCAATGTCAATGGTCTTTTTTATTCTTCTCTGTATGAGAAGAGAAACACAGGGCAAGGGCCCCTGAATGACCGTATTCTTGCCCACTTATTTCCATATCGATTTGAATTAATTGGAACGTGCCAAATGAGCCATCAAAAGTAAATTGTATGGGCTTTTGATTTTCCGTTCACGATAAGCACGTCTTTGTCAATTACTATTAAATCGTGACGTTTGAAAATTAAAAGTTTCCCAGGATTGTCGTATCGTGCAATAGTATGTACGCGCCCTTAGATTTTGCTCATTTGTGATCTAAAGTGCAATTTTGTACATACATGTAATAGTAATCTTAGAAAAACTTAGTACTTATGAGCAATAATGCTACGTAATAGTTGCTTAGTGTTTCGTCTCTTTCTTTTATTATAACGAATAAAAAGGACGCAAGACAAACATTGGCGAGTAAGTAGAAGTTTTTCTTTATTTTAGAATATAATGTACAATGTTTTTGCCTTTGGAAATTCAATGAGTTATCCCTTAATACTGCCACTAGCATTTATTTTCTTCACGACATGGAATACGTACGGCATAACGGTATGTACTAAAATATAAAGACTAAAATATTTTTAGCTGAATTTAGAGTTATTTAATAATATAGTTAAAATGATCTGCGATTTTAATCATGTTTAAAGTTTAGATAAACAACGTTTTTTATATAGTAACGCAGCTGTCCGCCCGATTGCCGTGTAGGTACGTGAACAGTCCACAAGCTACATTTGTGAGAGTGCAGTAGACCTATTAAATGCTATATTTGTAGCCTTATCCATATTAATCTAATTTATTAAAATAATACTATTAATTATTATATTTGAATATTATAATTATTGATATGATAATATATTTATTGCAAATGGTACTTGTTTTATTCAGTGTACACCTTAAATTACAACACTTAAACACGTAATTAAAAGCATTGTACAGCCTTTTACAGAATATCCACTACGGAAATATAAACTCCCACAGTATGTCAGTGAAATACTACACAACTCAGTAAAAAAAAGTTTAATTCTAATCATCTCATTAATAACTCGAACAATTCATGAGTACTACAACACTTGTAGGCGTTTCCTAAGAACCACAACACAGAATCGTTTACATTTTCAGTCTCCAACAATTTCTTTAAAACATCCAGCTTATTATTAGTAGCAAAATAATTTAAAAATATTCTAAAAACCTCTTGCGAGTCTAAATTCGCTACAAACCTGAATAAATAAACAATATTAGGGTTTTCAAGAGATTTCTCAATACTTACAGAAAGGTAGCGTAATGCTTTTAGGACAAATTCTTCAGATAAGAAACGGTTTGTGAAGTTACTGTGGCAGGATAGTATGAAGAACAGTTGTGACGATGCAGCGATCCTTAGAGATGGAAGTACCTGGAGAATTTTGTGAAGGTGCTCCGGTCTGGAATAGAAAATGTTATGGTTTTAGTATGAGGTCAATAACTGGGATGAAGTCTTGGGAGTGCAATACATTATGTTCAACTATAGTCCGTTCCAAAAGTATCCAATGAAAATGTTAACAAATTGATCAGAAAAAGTACCTGTGGATTCCAATTTGTAGTTCCACTTAGAAATTGAGTGCTTTGATTTGATTATGAACACAACATAACATCACACCTGTATTCCCCGAAGGGTCAGGCAGAGGTGTACCTATAGTACACCCACATTTCGCCAGTTATGTTCAAGTCCCATGTAATAGGGGGCGAGCCTATTGCCATCAACCGTCCAGACTCCAGGTTGCTACTGAGACATTCCAGATGGAAAAACCCAATAACACTTTGACTGTCCCAGGAAATGAACCCAGCACCTCATGCTTAGCAGTAGCGCTTGCGACCACTAGATCAACGAAGCAAATAAATTTTGGTCGAAGATTTTTCAATTATATTTATTCAAACAATATTTTTTGGAAAAACTGGTGAGGTATAAAGCCGACACCTTCTAAATGCAAATGAATTGTTACTCATTCCCTTTTGTGAGATGGGCAGACGCCATTGTTACAATCACGGGTAGAACCTGGATGAGGCTGGCGTAGGAGCGTATTGCCACAAGAAAAGAGAGGCCTATGCCCAGCAGTGGGAGAAGTGGGGCTGTGGGTCATGATGAGTGATTGCGTAAGAATTTAACCTGAACAGGATTTGTTTATACTTTCACCAGATATTTTATAAGTGTTCCTCACTTTTCCATAGTTATAAATAGGTAAATTAATTGTGCCCACTGCACCACTCGTATACAAGTTTATACGAGCAGTGCAGTGGGCACAATTAAATTTAAAAAAGCATGAAATGAAGGCATGAAAGTTCATGTAATAATAAAATCTAACTAGAGCCCACACATCCTACACATTGTGTCGCCTTTTAAGAATAGGTATATACAAAAATGTAGTAATACATACTTCAAATCATCTCGCAGCTGATAAGCGAAGTGAACAAGGGCATATAGCACAGAATCCCTAGTCTCTTCATTGTTGCTGAGCAGCAGATCTATGAGCTTGGCTATAGCGCCCTGGGCCGTCAGTAGCTCGCAGGCCTTTTGTCCAGAGCCTGCTAAGTTGCCAAGTGTCCACGCACTGGTGACCTGGAATATAGGGGGTTGGTGTGATACAGTTGCTTGATGATGTGGGAAGACACTGAAGTAGTTGGAATGGTCTATACTTATTCTTTATAGAGTTGTTGTTATAACTTATTATTATAACTGGTATATTTAACAGTTGCACTTTTATACAGATTAGGTGGCTAAGTTAAGCTGTGATATTATATCTGATTGATCTTAGCCTAAAAGCAAGTAATTTATTTAAAATTCATCAATACTGTTGGGATTTGTTTCAATAACTTCTAGCTGGCTGGCTGGGGTCTTCTTTTGCTAATATATTGGGACTATATATAACATTCCATGTTATCATCAGTATAACTATGTCATAAGCAAATAAATTATTTAAATTCTATTCTATTCTGGATTTATATTTACAAATTCTTCTGCTAATGGTTGGCAGGGATGCCACAGTGATGTGCTAGATCATAGGTTCTCAACGTTACAACTCTCAACTTTATTGTTGTTTTGTTTTGATTAAAACAACAATAAAGTACTTAGTTCTGAATTCAAATTATTATACACGATAAATCTAATAATTGATGGACACGGAAATTTGCATTTGTTTGTATTTGGAAATCCGATGATTCCCGAGGGACATTAAGAAAATGGTTGTACTGTACTTGAATAATATGCGGATAGTCTGTTTTAATGTTCAACCTAAAGAGATGTTGTTCAAATAAATTGGGAACAAGTCAGGATGATGATGATAAGAGAGTCTGTCAGAGTTACGTTACAATAGCATCCACCTGCTCTTCATCTTCTTATTCTAACATAACATATTCATACTACTTATTCATTTCTTATTGTATGAATGTAGGTACATTCATACATATCTAACTTGTAATCTGTGGAAAATGTAGTGGATGGTATTCTTGTTAAGTACATTGTTAAGTTATTTCTGTTTATTTTTAATACTAGCTTTTGCCCGCGGCTTCGCCCGCGTGGAGGTCGAAAACTATCCCACGGGAACGTACTACCGGAATAAATAGTATCCTACGTGTTAATCCAGGTTATAAACTATGTGTCTTCCAAATTTCACCCAAATCCGTTCAGTAGTTTTTGCGTGAAAGAGTAACAAAAATCCATCCATCCTCACAAACTTTCACATTTATAATATTAGTAGGATAATACTGTTTGTTATCGCTTACAAAATAATATAAAATACTCACAGCCAACTCCGCACTCAGATTATCAAGAGCAGGAATAAGGTATGGTCCTGCTGCCTTCGACAGAAGGGCACAAGCTTTTACTTCTCCAAGGGCCAGGTTACAAAAGCATCCTACAGCTGCACACTGTTTGTTCACTTCATGACCTGGAAAGTACAGATGGATATTCTTATCCTTATATCAATTATACGACCCAACAGATGTCGTGTCCAGATTTCAAGATTTCATCCAAAAATCCCTTGATTTTATTCAAATTGTATCATAATTCTTGCAATTAACATGCTAGTGGTAATATTTCACAGAAAACATTTTAAGTGTTTCTAAGGACCTGCCGGGGTCGCAGATTATTCGAAAGAGTTACCGTGCTCCTGGCGCACAGGCAACTGAAGGAACACAGGTGGGTTTTAGTCAGTAAGAGTCTGATACGGCCTTCCGCTCCGCCCAGAGCGGGAGAGGTCATTTGATGATTTCCCACCCAAAAAAAAGTGTTTCTAAGGAGGTTAAAAAACATTATTAATATCTTCAAAATCTTTTTACCCATAAGTACATGCTTTTGACAACATGGTAAAGTTACCTTTTTATAACATTTAGAAGTCAGATAGTTAAGAAGCTTACCTGTCATCTCCCTGACCAATCCTCTGAGTGCACCATGAGTATGTAAGACCACCTCTATGTTAATTGCATCATCTATCAACGCATTCTTTAAAGTATGCAGCTCTGGTGCAGTGACTGCAGACTTTGATTTCAATTTCCTTGCTATTAGTGTCACAATATCTGAATTTGTGCTGAAAATTTGTAAATTCCTTATTCACTAAAGGGTAAAACCATTTTTTTTTTCTGAAAGTATAAAGTCTGAGAATTTACTCATGAAAAGTTCAAGCCTATCTTTATTATCAATAAAAAGAGATGAAATTTTTTTGCATTCACTAAGATGAGTAGGTAGAGCGTCTGATAGATTAGTAAAAGCAGGATGTAGGTAGGTAGGTACGTATAGTACATCGTAGAAGCTCGATTAATGCATCAATATTGATTTTCATTGAAGTGAGTTAAAACTAACTTCCACAGCGCAGCAAATCGAAGATATAGATACCTTAACGTTAGAAATAAGTTATGAAAACGGAGTAATACAGGGTGGCGAGGTATTAGTTTTAACTTGTCTTACCGCAAACCGATCATAGACCGCCGAACATCAGCTACTTCATCACGATGCTTCCGTCTGTTTAGTACTAAAAGGTTACGGCTGGTTTCTCTTATAGTTTCTATTGGTTCTTCCTCCATTGATGTATGTAAAAAAGAATTTATTATTTTTATAGTAAACAGAGTTAATCTCCTCGTATTCACAACACAACGGTATAAACAATAGTCTAATTGACACTGCTGACAGTACCTGACACTGACATCACATTAATTAGTGACAGATAGCCACAGATGACGGAAAATAAGCTCTGGAACCAAGGCTTTCTAGTATGTCTGTAATATATTTAAAAAAAAACGAAAACGAAAATTTAATGCTTTTTCTTGTTCAGCGTTTCATGAAAATTTATAAAAAAATCTTAATATAGGTAAATAAAATCAGAACGATAGCACCTCGCATCGGTATAGAACACTATTTCTTGTTTTTTATTTCATTCTTATAATAAAATTGCTCTCACGAGACAGACAATAGGTGATGCTCAATGAAAACCATTGGTAGAACCCTTCCATAATACATTGTTTTGTTTGCACAGTGAAATAGTTATGGACCTTAAGTAGATACTTCCGTCACCATGTGTTCATCAAAAGTTTTAGGTAATATTTCCCGTCGTTGGTTTACATACTGACGGAAAACGCTTCGTGAGTAGGCCGTCCCTAGGTTAACGTGTTGACGTGGGCAGTTCAGTGGTTACTTAATAGATCCACCTAGGGACGGCCTACCACGAAGCGAACAAACAATATTGCTTGTTCACGTTAACTCGCGGCCGCGATAGCGGGCGCGGTCACGTGATATCAAACCTCCAGACTTACAAATATTATAAATTCGAAAGTAACTCTGTCTTTTAGTAACATTTTCACGCTTAAACCACTCAACGGATTTCGATAAAAAAATTGGCAAGGAGATAGATGGCATCCTGGGGAAGTCCTATACTTTTTTGTTCCGGTAGCACGTTTCTGTGGGATAATTTCCGACATCCACGCATGCTAAGCCGCGGGCAGAAGCTAAGATGGTTTAAGTATCGTATCGAACTGTTCATATAAAAAACGCAGGTGCAATGTAAGTAGCCGGCAAGCTCACGACTGACGTGTGCGGCACGCTCGCGGTGATATCAAACGTGTGAAGTTGTTTGTGTGTGTTGACGTCGAACTAGCGGCTGCACGCGATTCACGCGAAGCGTCAAGGCTCCCGCACACAGGCGCGACGCGACTGCACAACATAAAGGTGCCGCTCGTCGCGCGACGAGCGGTGCCTTTGTGTCGCGCGCGATTGTAAGAGCCTTCAGGTAAGATCAACCAGTTTGAACTTGCACACCCACACAAGCGCCTGGCGGTCAACGTGTACACGAACTCTCCAAGACCACCGCGGGCGACCTGCTGACCGTGCGGGCCATGCGGGCAACGCAGGACGGGCCGTTGCCACACTGGTCCCGAATGATAAAAAAGTGGACATTAAGAAATTTTTGACAGAAGGTCAACGGATTCGGCTGATTTTTTTTTTGTAGACAGCTGATGCAATTACAAATCACTTTTATAGATTGAGTTTTTGCCAAATAAGCCGTATTTTCAGAGAAAAAAAATATTGAAATATTTTTTGTATGAAAGAAATCCTAATTTTGTCTTTATCTTCCAAGATTCAAACGTATTCAAAATAAAACTTAAAGCAGCTTGTAGAGATGCTAATTGCTCACTACTTTGTCATAGACACTCTTCTGCGATTTTGTGCTCCTTTTGAGTTACATGCACTTTAAATATTTTTTGTATGAAAAAATCCTAATTTTGTCTTTATCTTCCAAGATTCAAACGTATTCAAAATAAAACTTAGCGCAGCTTGTAGAGGGGCTAATTTCTCACTACTTTGTCATAGACACTCAACTGCGATTTTGTGCTCCTTTTGAGTTACATGCACTTTAAATATTTTTTGTATGAAAAAATCCTAATTTTGTCTTTATCTTCCAAGATTCAAACGTATTCAAAATAAAACTTAGCGCAGCTTGTAGAGGGGTTAATTGTTCATCACTTTGCCATAGACACTCAATTGCGATTTTGTGCTCCTTTTCAGTTACAGGCACTTTAAATTTTTCGTTGTCGGATGAGCTTTACTAGTTTTTTGTAGACAGCTGATACAATTACAAGTAACTTTTAAAGATGTATTTTTTGTTAAATAAGCCGTATTTTCAGAGTTAAAAAATTAATTCAGGCGGATTGCTGATGAGGAAGAAGTAAACGTCGACATTGAGAATAATCCCCCACAAGATCCGCTAGCATAATTCACATTGTAACATACGCACGTTCATGTTAGTTGATCAACAGATAAGCACGCCAAGATCCCTGCCCTAAATCAAATACATATTAAGTGATAAAGTATAAAATAAATAAATAAACAAAACATGCATGTAAAGATAAATTAAGCGTTAGGGTTACAGGTAGTTCAAATTTTTTAAGTACGCCTTAATACAATACCTATATTATTATATAGGTTTGTATTTTGACGGTCCTAAGCCCGTTAAAGTACGAAGGAAAAGTTTTAATTGCAATTTATACCTTTTTATCATTCAGCGTTTCCGACGCATTCACTAGCGTTAGATGACCAAATATAGCCCAAATTGTAAGTAATCGGCTAATTAAGCAATGACTCATTACCAAAAAATGCTTATAATCTGAATATGAGTCACACAATAAATTACCTGTACCTGAACATGTCTGTACACGTTTTGAGATATCCAAGTTGTTTATTTGATATATTTAAAATAAGACTTTTTTTAATAGAAAGACATTTATAAGAGTTACTTATTAATGAAGAAAATGTTATTACATCTTAGTCTATCTTTAACAAGATTATTTCTAATCCGCCTGAATTAATTTTTTAACTCTGAAAATACGGCTATTTAACAAAAAATACATCTTTAAAAGTTACTTGTAATTGTATCAGCTGTCTACAAAAAACTAGTAAAGCTCATCCGACAACGAAAAATTTAAAGTGCCTGTAACTGAAAAGGAGCACAAAATCGCAATTGAGTGTCTATGGCAAAGTGATGAACAATTAACCCCTCTACAAGCTGCGCTAAGTTTTATTTTGAATACGTTTGAATCTTGGAAGATAAAGACAAAATTAGGATTTTTTCATACAAAAAATATTTAAAGTGCATGTAACTCAAAAGGAGCACAAAATCGCAGAAGAGTGTCTATGACAAAGTAGTGAGCAATTAGCATCTCTACAAGCTGCTTTAAGTTTTATTTTGAATACGTTTGAATCTTGGAAGATAAAGACAAAATTAGGATTTCTTTCATACAAAAAATATTTGAATATTTTTTTTCTCTGAAAATACGGCTTATTTGGCAAAAACTCAATCTATAAAAGTGATTTGTAATTGCATCAGCTGTCTACAAAAAAAAAATCAGCCGAATCCGTTGACCTTCTGTCAAAAATTTCTTAATGTCCACTTTTTTATCATTCGGGACCAGTGTGGCGTTGTGGTGATGCTTTGGGCGTGTTAAGTATGTACAGTATGTAGACGTCTTTCGGTTGAGATGATGAGGTTGATTTAAATAACTTTGTGCAAATCATAGATCGTTCAAAACTACAAAGTAGGTAGGTGTTACACATTGTTCAATCTATGCACATTATAAACACCTATGTTAAAAGACTTTGTACAAAAATACGTAAGTAGGTATCAATAAATATATCAAGAAAGTAGGCACGGAATAGCCGAATAAGCTGGGTAACAAACTCGTATCTCCAGAGATTTGGTACGCGTCATCAATATCGCCGACTAATCACACTTGATGAATTACACGAGATTTGGCTCTGAGCCCGACAACGTCTAGCTATTTTGAGTCCTGACCCTCTCACATTTCCAGGGCTGCGAAGCTCTACCTAGTTTGGTCGTATTACCGACGAATGGGGCCTTTCACTTGCCATTAATCAATTTAGTGGGGAAATTCGTTTAATCGTGGGTAATCATCATTGTGATAGACCTCCATTTGGGTTTTATTTTGGTATTGCTATCAGCTAACAAGTGCCACTTACGTTTCTTTACTGATTCGTTGATTTATTTCTGGATTGATACATATGGTAGCGAGGTATGTCAGGAAGTTTGGTTGAGTCTCAGTGACCACTGGCGTACCTACTTATGTATCGCTACTCCTGTATTTAGGTTCTTCCAATGCTATAATGTCTATCTATGTCCTCTTTGCATCATGATTCCGAAAGATTTTTGAGTGCTTCTCTGGTTGGACTTGTCGTGTGCATACACCTCGTCGAGAAGATACTGCTAATAGAGTACTTAATTAATAAAACAATGATAATGTCAAAACTTATATTTAAGTCAAAATATTTACAGAATTCCCTTGCAGGTGTCCATATTGTGATGACGTAGGCATTATAGTCCAGGAGCCAGTGACAGATTTACATGACCAAGTTCCTCTCAAGCGATAATTAGTGGAATGCATCAGAGAGTTTTATCATAAAGCTTCGTGAACATTAGCTACGGTTCCGAGGAGGGCATGAGCAGCGGTAGCCTCCCATACACGAAGAAAAAAAAATTCAATCATTTCCTCTTAACTAAAAACTTGTTAAATTGTAGCTAAACCAATATCTAAAAGAAAAAAAATAATCTTCTGACTATAACATTTGGTGGTGTATTTGGTGGTGTATTTATACGTCAGCTGATCGCTCGAACATGAAAAAAACAATAGTTTCAAAAATTTCCTCCCAACTAAAAATTTACCTGATTATATCTTATATGCAACTAGGGATACATATACATATATTTCAGCTGGCTGTATCTCGGTGGAAAGACCGTCAGCTGATGGACTGAAAGTTATAAGGCAGGAGTTAGGCGGGAGCATCTATCGCCTATTTAAATGCATCAGCTGACGAGGTTTCCCTCGATTTACTGCTAACAGATTTTTTTAAATTAATTACAGCAGTATATTAATAATCAGCTAACAAATTTTCATCTGGGGGGAAATGACGTATCTATTACACGAATTTTGTTGTGTTATGACGTATATAAGTATGGCACTTTGCGGTATTTATCTGACTATACATATTAGCTGTGTATAGTGTTCCCAATTGCCAAGCCAAAAGAAAAGTTCAGTTTTTCGGGATAAACAGTTCCTTCTTCCCTTCCTTACCTTCTTCATCTCTATATGCCGTGATACGTCATTCCTTCTGTTGAATTTAACTAAAACCTAATCAGAAGTCAAGCCATGAGGACTTTACAAATAGAGTGAGACTCACAGTTATATTCCTAAATCAGTACAAAACAGTAATCACGGCTCAGGCGTTCTAACCAATCGAAGTTCTTTAGTTAAAGTAGAATAGAATCCCGGAACAACGCTGAACTCGGAAGTTCGGACGTATTCATTACAAGAATCAGTAAGTATAGTCTGCAGGTCAGCCTTGTCTCCAAAGCCGTTGATCTTCTCGTAGATATGCTCCAAAAGACAATGGACTCTGTAAGAAAAATTATAGAACAGTTAGTTATCCACAAAATGATTGTTATAAAGAAACGAACCAAAGATCCCCGACTTAGGACAAACATTGCTCGCAGAAGATACAGCCGACGGGGCTGAAAAGTCTTTAGGTAGCAACCGTGTAACAGAAACCGCAGTGTAGGTCGTTCGTTAGGCCCACAAACCTAGTGCACCAACGGCTTGGTGAAAGTCGCGAAGAATCACAGAACCGGAGGGAGTGGCAATCCTTGCGCCAAGGAAGCTAAGGCAAAGATTGCTGCTTAAGTGTAGGTATTGTTCGAGTCAGCTAATAATATAGAATGGATTGCCACCACTCAGGATTGAATCTAAGACATCATAATAATTGATTCGTAAGTAGGTAGTATTTTACAGACCCATAAGACGTTTAACAGTTGAATTGTGACGCCATATTATATATATGAAAGATGAAGCTGGTTGCCTATTCCAAAGCGTAGACGTTTTTATGGAGAAGAACGGGCAAGAAAGGAACTTCATGGACACTCTTTTAAATCAAAATATGGTTACAAAATATAGGTTACATCATTCATGTTGAAATTATGCATGTGAGAACGATGCAGAACGTTAAAAGTGTCCGTAATAAAAAGACAAAAACAATTCAAATATTAAATTAAATAAGCCGTGGCAGCTAATAAATGACCAGTCCCTACTAACGGCGCCCGTTCACGAACATGATACTATACTACACATGACATTATAACTGCTTATAGCTACTGATCATCCTTATACAGAAAATAAAGGTAGCGTAACATACTTGGATCGTCTGCCTCGTGCATCAGGAGAGGAGACGATGGGGACCGCTAGCCTGAACTCCAGGTTGTCTTGAGGAAATGTCGACCAAACTCGGGCCCGAGGAATCACGTAAAAGTCTTCAGTCTGAAAACATAAATATTATCATTATGATTCCGAAGAATAGAATTCAAGTTTTGTTGAATTTTGTAGGATTATATACTTTTTCATGAATCACAATTTAATATGCTGTAGATCAATGTTTGTATCGATTTCCTACAACTACTACCCTTCGACATTATCTTGATAGAAGCAGTGATGATAATTAAGTAGCATAATAGGCACTTAACGATTAGTCACTCATAAAATATGGGTAGGTATGTGTATAAAATATAGGTAGGCAATGTAGTTCCGGGTAGAAAAAGAAACAGGCCACTATCCCTTTGATTATTTTCGCGATCATTCATGGAGTTATACCAGTTTCGATTGTGTTTACCTGTACAATTAAGATTTTCGGCTTGTCCTGCAACGTAGGGGGCGTTAGATCCGACATGTATCGCATAACTCCGTGTTCACTGTTGGGAGTGTGACTTGACTCCACAATACCATCGGTCGTCTTTGCCAGCATCATGACTGCCACGCAACCATAGTCCGTGAAGTCTCGATGGAAGACTGGAAATTAGAGGCAATCCTATAGTGATGCCTGATTTTGCAAGTGGGATGTGTCTGCAATGACTTCGAGACTGGATTGCTCTTTTCTAAAGTTCAGTTTTTTGGGCAAACTCCAGGAATTATAAGCATCTACCCCACTTTATAATGTCTCTTTAACACTAGGTGGTAATAAAATTTTGAATATGCAAACAGTCTGGTTTACGGTAAAACAAATAGGTGGGAATGTGTAAAATGTCTACATTTATATCTGTTATTTTTTATGGTGTACATAATAAAGAGTATTCTATTCTATTCTATTCTATTCTATGTTCTCTTGTACTAGGTCCTTATTATGATGATTTTCCGAAATGAATAATGTACTTAACAGTAATTATTAGGAAACCTGTGTTCAACTAAGCCAGTACAAATAAACAAAGAAACTTACATCTTTCACAAGTGCTAGCAATTTCTTCATCAGTCAAGTTCCTATAAACATTGACTTCGAAGCGGAATTGTTCAAAGGTACGTTTGAATTTCATGCTCATATCGTCAGCATGAGGTAGAGTATCTTCTTCGCCGTTTTCGAAGGCAACATCTGACGCATTGCCTTCAAAAATTAACATAGCATTCTTGCTGTATCTGTAATTAGTTAATATTTATTTATTGTCTATTTTTAAGATTGGTGATTGTGATTCTTTAATAAAGGGTGATTTTGTGTAAAAAGTCTCATTAAGGAGATGTAGGTCATTCTGTTTTTAAAATAATTGTTTCTGCAGACAGAAATATTGTTACTTCACTACTTGAATCGAAGGAATGCCTTTCATAGGACCTATTTATTTACTCGTATTAACTATGTTTTCAAACTACTGGCATGGAAAAAATTACATTAGTGATAATTTACGCGTAAGTAGATGATGAAATATACAAACAGGTCTTCGCACAATGTTATAGGCACAGCCTAAAACATTTTACTCACAATATCTACAAAGACAACCAGTCCTTTAGTGTTACATTAATTTCTTAATTGCTATTCACTCACCTGTCTAATTCATAAGAGAATCGTGCTCTCGTAGATACCCTCGGTGGATCCACCTCCTCTGATTCCTCACTAGTCGATGGTACACTCCTAACGCAAGCATCTTCAGGACTTTTAGGTTCGTTTGGTTGTTCTTCAGCCTTTTGATAATTAGCTTTATTATATGGCAGAGCACACACTACAACGCTGTCTTCGATATTATATTTGACTTCGATTTCTTGCATTTTGGGCCCCATGATGGTTGCCGACACAATTTAGACTAACTCACAGAATATTAGAATGGGTTATCTTATCGTTACTTATCGATGTGCGTGCGTCATTGATTACAGCAGTAATAAGTACGCCAATCGCTGTGCATATTACATATTCTTGAGTACCTATGTATTTAGTTTGTGTTGAGATAATTATAATGCAAATGTTTGCATCATTAGCCTTGAAAACTCTTGATGTTTTTTTTTACCAACTTACCTATCATTATCGCGACTATTGAGCGTGGGGTCCTGGGTTCGATTCCCAGGTCGGGTAAAGTGTTATTAGGTTTTTACTTTAGGAATTTCTTAGTAACAGCCCGGAGTTTGGAAGTTTGCGGTGTGATACCCCCGTGCCACGGAAAGCACTTTAAGCCGTTGGTCCTGCGCCTGATCTCTCTCCGGTCGTGTGTGATTGCCGTCCCATCGGACTATGAAAGTGAGGAAAGAGAGAGTGCACCTGTGTCTGCGCACATATTTGTGCACTATAATATCTCTCGCGCCGGAGGCTAGTTTCCGTTGAGATTGGCCGCCAAGGCCGAAATACCGTCTGGAGGACTAATATAGGTACCTATAATTTTTCTCAATAATCTTCATTTATTTTATTTTTTTATCAACTTTATCTAGCATTGCAGGATTTCTTAAGGTTATGTGAAGATTGATACATAGCTATTGGAAGATTTGTGACATATGGAAAACTACTCTTCTAAAGTAAGGCAAACGAGACGAGTTACATAATGTAAACAAACCTTCAGGGGTTCACAACATTTTTATTTAAAGTAAGTTTTTTTGTGGTGAATTGATATCTTTCAAAGGTTGTCTAGAGCTGCCGGGCTGTGATTCCATAATTAAAATCAACAACTGCTCACAATAACAGTAAAACTCATAAAAAAACGAATAATAACGGATTAACGGGTAACGGATTAATAACCACAAAAAACTAAATAAATACGAAACGAAAAAATTCGTATCACTTTGAACGCAGTCCAAACAGGAATGATCCGGATGGACCAAATGTTGATAGCTGCGGTACCGATACCGACTGCTTTCCTGTACCACGAATCACACAACGCCAGCCCGAATGTTCTGGAAGGACGGTATATTTTATAAGTAGACGTTACAGGAAACAATAGCAAAAAAGACTTCATCCGCGTGGAATTTCTGGTTTTAACGATTTGATGATGACAAATGGGCGGGTAATAAGGTGCGCCGGGGGCTCGGCCCTGGCTGAAAATGTTCATCGCTGTAAAGTAATAATAATGGTGCTTGTACACCACGCATGTAACACGCGCCAGTCCAGGCACATTCACAGGTTATAGGCATCGTGTAAACGTGCCGGATGCAACTCGCACATGTAGCTCGTACCTTTCCATGCTTGTGGCGAACAAGTAACTTGCACCGTGTACAAGCACCATAGAAGTATTTTCCAACGTCATTTTGCAAAGTAACTAAATTTAAAGAACGACGTTTGTTTGCTTTATTGTTCATGCCTATTTGGGTATTATTTACAATCATGGGAGCTAGCGCTTTAAGTTCTGAGTTGAGCTGCACGATTACTGATAAATGCGTGCACTGACTGGACAAGTCCACTCAAATATGTGTGGTTCTTTCCTCAAAAGACCAGCTCGGACATTAATCTGCATGGTCCTCATATGGCCTGACCGAGATTATGTCTGGACTTTAAAAGAGACTGTGACCTCTCAGTTTGTTTCGGTCTTTCTTCTCAGACTAATCAGTTATAGGTAGTAGCAAATACCGAACTCATCGAGTTTTAAAACATTATTTTATTTCTCCTTTGTATAATAAAAACAATAGAGTACAACGTAGACAGAGCCCTGCCCTCAACGAATGGGTAACTTTAAAAGCAGTCTGTGCGCGGACATATGGAAGATTAACGAAGATTAAAAACGAATTGAATGCAGATATTGAGAAGGCGGTCAAGTTTATTGAGGAGATCTGCATTCAGGTCATAGTAACACACATCACTATAGTCAATCATAGGAAATATTAGGAACTGTACAAGCATTGCTTTTATGTGTCATGGGAGAAGTTTTTCAAACGATAGAGCAACTGCAACGTTCCTGTGACTTTTCGACTCACAGTCGTAACCTGCCGGTTTATCCTTACTGTATTCCATTAAATCCGGGAAGATTCCGTGATCTACACACAAATTAAATATTAAAGCTAAGTATGGTGCTTTAGTCTCGATTATGGATGTACAAACTTTGATAGTTATTCCCCATAGATCTTCGGTCTAACTAACTATAGTTTTATAAACCCTGTGAGGTTTATATGTATAAATTGAAATTCAACCGGGCAGCCTGGAACGTTTGCTCTTGATAAATCAATTGTGACATTCGGAGAGGAATTTAAACCTCTCGTCGTTTTAGATGATATATTAGTAAGCTTTATAAATTCTTGAGCTACTTAATTCTAAGTTAGAGCTTATGACACCACGTGACGTCTCCAATGTGTAATCAGGTTTCTTATTTTTTTCCTACTAGTTTCGTTATTTATAACTTTCCAAACTGTTCTTATTTTAGTTTCTGCTGATGTGTGTTTCTGTTTGACCTTGTTGTAAGAGTACAGGATTTTAGCTATATTGCAGATATTCCTAAAAATATTGGAATATGTAGCAACATACTTGTTGAAAGTTTCAGTGTTAATGTAAGGCTTAAGGCCATACAGCTCGAACAGTCTTTCTCTACTTACCCTAATACCTCTAGTTGGGCATAAACAAAATAAAAATGTGCTTATTTTATATTTAGTGGCTGAATATTTTTTATTTTCTTTTCAAGAGAAGAGAGAGTGTTTTATTTATTTTTGTATCGATATAATTTATAACCATATTTTGATTTAAAAGAGTGTCCATGGAGTTTCTTGCCCGTTCTTCTCCATAGGTACCTACTACGCTTTGGAATGGGCAACTAGGTTCATCTTTCTGACTGACCGACCCCTTGACAATTCAAAAGTGCCTGTAATTGGTTTATTTGAAATAAATGCTTTGAGTTTGAGTTTTAAAAGAGTGTCCGTGGAGTTTCTTGCCCGTTTTTCTCCATAGGTACCTACTACGCTTTGGAATGGGCAACTAGCTTCAAATTTCTTACTGACCGACTCCTTGATAGTTCAAAAATGCCTGTAAATGGTTTAATTGTAATAAATGCTTTGAGTTTCAGTTTATTCGTGCGAATCAAACAAAAGGCCAAAATTCGTATCTAAATGTGAACTAATTGGAGTCTGCCCAGAATTCGGCACCATCAGAGCGTCTATCAGTTTCAGTAAAGTGCTGACAACAGGACACACAGGACACGATATTAAGTGTCCTATCGTTTGTGGAACAGCACCACATCTACACTCCGGGGCGGAGTAATTTATGAATTTCCAACTGAACAGGTTTTTCTTGCTTCGGCCAACCTGGGCCCGGAGTCTGTTTAAAGACTTCCAGGTTATCCAGGCTACTCGTGTCCAGGTGGCAGATTTTCAGCAGGTGGAACGAATGGTTGGCAGAAATGCTCTTCTGCCAGATTTTTCAGAACTTACCTATTTGAAACAGTGGTAGGTATATTGAATAGGTACTTTTTCTTTAGTCTATTTCGATGATCGCCAGTTAAGGTCTTGCAGCAATAAATAACTAACCCGTAACCGCTGGCGTACGTCTGAGTGACGCAGGCACACACATATAACCATTTTAACTTTTACTGTCGTACGCGCACATACTTGCCCCTCCCTGTATCTTTCTAGGATCTAGTGATGTGCATGCAGGAGGGGCCAGAAGATATGCAATGCGCCATTAACATGTATATACAGGGTGTTAAAAGACCCATCACAGCCACAATCTACGCAATCTGTACATCAAACTAAGTAAAATTGAGCAAAAATTCTTTCTGGGAAAGGGTTTTACTATTAGTGTGAAAAATTGCTGTTTAGGGCAGGGTGGAATGTGACGCACGCAAAACATTGTACTTATGGGTGGTGCAATGGGCAGAAATTGTGGGGGTATTTAAAGTAAAGTAACACAACAACATAACACTAACATTAACATTTAAAACATGTTTTCGTGAGGGAATAAAATGTTAGTACTTGGACCTTCAATATCTCCGCAACTAAAAGGTTCTCAGGTACGGTCCAGTACAAAAAAAAAAAAAAAAACAATGGAAAAAAGTATAAGTGACTGTCGGCTTAGTGTCTTTTTACACCTATTATTGACTGCATAACGCCCGTGAGGCGTAGCGTCAGCGTTAATCTATCCTACTAATATTAGGTATATATGTGAAAGTTTGTGAGGATGGATGGATGGATGGGTGGATGTTTGTTTGTTACCCTTTCACGCAACTCAGATGGTTTATAACCTGGATTAACATGTAAGGTACTTTTTATCCCGGTCGTACGTTCCCGTGGGATAATTTCCGACCTCCACGCGGGCGAAGCTGCGGGCAAAAGATAGTGTTCTATATATATTGAATTAGGCGTTTTTTTAAGTCCTTAAAAGGCGTTAAAATGGCTTCAGATAAATGTCTTTCAACTGCTGGATGCTCACCTTCAAATCCAGTCATGTAGCCAATCAACGTACCCAGTCAAAAATGTTTGGTTTGAGCTTTCTTTGGAATTCATGGCACTATGCATTTGCATTCCTGGCAAAGCTGCAACACCTCATGTAGAGGTAGAACCTGAATCTGATCGCCTCCGTGTACGTACCATCTGTCGCAATTTGTAAAAAAAAAAAACAGAAACCCTGCCTTCAAAACCTGAAGTAACACATGCTGTAAATAAGTGTTGTATCTATAATAGTATAATAAAGCAGAAGAGTTTGTTTATTTAAACGTGCTAATTTCTGGAACAACCAGTTGAATTTGAAAAAATATTTTTGCGTTTGATTCTTAACATAGGTCATAGGTTATTTAAGTCCACGCTACGACCCTTAGTAACCGAGCGCATAATCAAGCTTTTTTTTATAAAGTGCCATTTTGTATAATGATATTAATCTAAGATCATTATATAGATTTTCCAGTATCATTTTTGTGGTCACGTTAGAATTATAAATTAAGTTTAGAAGCCGTTATTAAAGAGGCTACTCGTATTTTTGTTAAGGTTGATTTTTTCAAGGTTTTCATTTTGGTATAACAACAAATTTTCTTATTTAAGATACTCTCGATATCAAACTAAGTTAATAAAGACAAAAAATATCTATATTTTTTTTAAACATAGGTCTTATTGACGTATCTCAGTGGTAACGAAAGTAAATTGTAAAAATACACGTCAGACAGGGCCAAGTGGGTTAAGGAGGCTGATATATGAGCCCGATTTAGAGTGATCTCGAAGTATTGTACCTATATGAAGAAGGTTGCTCTAAATCTTAGGTAATCCTTGTAACCAAGGAGTTTTATTGGAAAGGACCAAAAAAAATCAGATGAGTAACATCAAACTGTTTATTTCCGTAAATACGCTCTTAATATTTACGTTCATAATTCTCTTAAAATTGTAAAATAATATGCACAGGAAGAGCAAGACAGTAGCGACAATATTATAATTAATACAATTTATTTAAAAACACTTAAGCTGATTTGCCCAACTAGATTGTAGTATTGAAAAATGTATGATATGTATTTTATAAGTCATATTGCAGAGACGCAATAACTCTGCATTTCCACTTAACGAAACCAATTAAATTAATAACAAAATATAAATGTAACAACAAACGTAACTAGACAGTTATGACAATTGTTAATTAATAACACGTAAGTAAGTGGAAATGCAGAGTTTCTTGCATAGATTAAATTCAGTTGACAATTAGAAAATTTAAAAATATTTACACTAAATACTTTTGTCTCTACTGTCCTGGCTCAAGGCTCTACTCTGCACATATTATAATTATACTTATGTTATAACTTAACATTAAATATTTAATATATAAAACGATAAGCTTAACATTAAATACATTTACGAGTATATACAGTAAACATCACTATTCGTCTTTTTCTTTATATTTACATTAATTATTTACAGGACTAGAATAAGAAAGACATAATTAACAATTTATTTACATACCCAATATGATTGCACGTATATACAACCAAAGCTTTCTACTAACGTTTTATACATTATACAAATTGATTAGACTACAACGGGTTTTCTTTCCCTATATTTGCATGAGCAACTTTTCTTTTTAATACTAACTTTGTTATTTTTGTGAGAGTAATCAAGGAGTGATCGGGAGGAATGTCTTTGCTATAAGGTGTCCGCTTTGTCATTGGTTACTGACGTGGCGCAAGACTTTTCTTGAGTGTTGATTGGCTTAACGTTGTTGCATTGCGTTTTGACGCCTTCTTTCGGTTGGTCGTCTTGTTTCTTGTCTCCGTCGCCTATTGGTTGGATCGTTTGGCCGTTGAGGTGTTTGAAGTCGGCAGGGTCGGTTTGGGTCTCTTTGTCAGCGGTTGGTGCTTCTGGAATTGGAAAATTAATTTGTTTACTAAACTATGGTCAGTCCGTGGTCAGTATGTAGTCAGGCTGCCGTTGGATTGTAGTTTGTCTGTATTCAGCTTAAGTTTAATTAGTCTGTAGTAGGCTACAGACAAATTGATGATACATGATACATACATGTTCAGTATGATGTCCTTCTGAAGACAGTCTATTGAAAACTACATTATTTATCAAAAGTTCTCTAGCTCTATATTGTCCTATTGATTTCTCGTGATCTGTGTGTCCCATTTCTATTTTATTTTCTCAGAAAAAAAGTAATAAGTAGTCTGTTGCAAAAGTATTTGATGAAAATGTAAACAAATTGATCAGATAACGTACCTGTGTATGACAATTTGTAGTTCCACTCACAAATTGTCTACTTTGATTTGATTATTTGGCTATTTATTCAAATTTTAATTCACGTTAAGGATGTTTTTCATTTGACAAATAGGTGAATATTATCATTTAAATTTTCGTTAATTATTCTTCAATTACAATTTAATAGTGTTTCTCAAACAATAATCGTTAGAAAAAGTGGTGAGATATAAAGTTGAAACCTTCTAAATATAGTTGAATAAGTTACTAATTCACTTTAGTGAGCGACTGCGTAACAATTCAAACTGAACAGGGTTTGTTTACATTTTCATCAGATACTTTTGGAACAGAAATTAGTTCAAAATAGTATTTACTTTTGATCGGCGGATGCGGCAGCAGCGGCGCCGGCGGCGGCTTGCGGCTGTAGCGCACCGGCATTATGCTCTGCCGGACGTTCCGGTCCGGCCGGATGAGGATTATGTATAGCTGCAAGCAATAGAAAAACTCCTATTAATTTATAGTGGTAATACAACCAATCTTCAAGTAAATCTAATTTAAGGAATGGTTCTGTCGTTGAAAGTTGAAAAGTAAGATATTTTCAACTCTGTTTCTTTAAGATCATTCATTTATTTATTGTTAATTAAGTACCTTAAGTGGGGTCTTGTATTAGCTGACGAATAAGCTAGTTAATAGTACCTACTAATTGCAAGCTTTTGGTTGAAGCGGTCATAATCTAAATATATCTAAACATAGTATAAAGCAAAGTCCCTTTTCGCGTTTGTCTGTGTGACCGCTTATATCTTATAAACTGGAAAATGGATTGTCATGCGGTTGTCACCATCATTAAGATAATTTATTCCGGAAAGTTTTTGAATATAATACATTAAATTTTAATATAGCACCGAAATCCCGATGTTTTGACATGTCGCCATTGCACCCGTGCGAAGTAGGGGTGGTTCGCTAGTAATTATTATCAAGTAGGTGTCAGTGTAGTGCACAAGTTACTTTGAACTCTAAGGAAAAGGTAATAAAATTGTATGAAAACACACTAATTAAGTGAAAAATATTTAAGAGGTCGACACAATTTTAATCGGCGTCATAATGTATATAATTGCGACTTATTTAATTTACTTACACTTTACTTTTTTTCTTTGTTTGTTGTATGAACGTAAACGAGGCAAAAGGAGTATGTAAGGATCGTAGCAGGTGACGTTCTGTAGTTTCTGCCTTCCCCCATGGGAAGAGCGCGTGAGTTTATGTATGTATGTGTATGTATGTATGTGTATGTATGTATGTGTATGTATGTATGTGTATGTATGTATGTATGTTATTTAATTATCTACTGTATTACTGTCCACAGTTACATTTAGTTAAGAATAATGCATGGTAAAAGTGGAATAACTTTGTTTGTAAAAAGGGATTAGTAACTAAATTAAATTACAGCTGATGGTGTATTGTTCTTGTTAGGCACTCAATATTCTATTGGGGAGATTGGGGTCAAGCGCTTGGTAAATTTAAAAAAATCGTCGCTTTGGGAAAGTTGTTTGTTATGATGAGTACAATCACATGATTGTACTCATCATAACCAACTCATCATCATCTTCCGTTTTAGTATCGGTCACTAATTGCCAGTCACCCTATATATTTTTTTAGGTAGGTACCGCGCTGTTTTTACCGCTAACACAAATCCATTTCACACAATACTAATACCTTTTTTATACACAATACCATGAGCTTTCATAAAAATAAATTCTGTAAATTCTATTTACATTTTTCATACAAATGACTGCAATATTATTCAGACCTCTCTATTCCTATTCATTTGATTAACAAAGAATATTGGGAAATAAATAGTTTGCCTGAAGCGTCAATGTGAGCTGGTATAAAAGGGGAGCTCCACATTTTAATGACGGGCTGAATTTATTTAAAAGTGGGCAGCTCCACCATTTTGTTTTTTATTGAGGAATAAATTGCGTTGTATCCGTATTTCAGCTTCGACCATTTACATATCTCGTGGCTACTAGCCCGATGCTGATCTCCGTTCAATGATCCGTAAAGAGGCTGCTAATATAATAAAATTAACTTGACTGACCTATCTTTTTCGTTTTAAAAATAAATCTCGTACAATTTGTTTGTTTGTTTGTGAAACTGCCAATGAAGGCTATCGCGCTTGAGTTCGCCGCTAGAGGCGCTAGTGTAGAGTAAGGTCTCTAAATATCAAAATATGTACTGAACGTTCACTGTTTGCGGGATTTTTTATCACGGATTTTAACGTATGATTCATAATAGCTGTAATTGTTGTGCCATTCTTGATTAATTATGGCTTAAGATTTTAAGTAAAAAGTTAGGATCTAATTTGGTAACACTTGAAGGCAGAATAAGCTTTGTCTGCTTCATGCTTGCCAATTTCAGGAACATTATAATCTAAATATTCATTTGAAGTTTTAAAATGTAATAAAATAAACATAATATGAATATAAGGGTACTTAAACATATCCAAAAAATGAAATACAACAAACAACAAACAACAATGAAAACAGGACCTTACTCGACAGTGGCGCCAACTGGTGGTGAGCACAAAAACGATAGCCTCCATTGAATGTGATGCATTGTTTTTGTTTTGGAATCGTCTACATGTCTAAGTTGCAGCCAGCTTAATTAGCCTTTCAGTTAACTGCCTAGTCTTTGGAAGTAGCGCTCACTGGCCGATGTCGCGGCACAGCTCGCTTCGCTCGCTCGGTTCGCGCGCGTTTGGTTACAGTTCTAACCTAACCTAACCCATTTAGTCGAGGTGCCCTCGGTTTAGTTACTGCAACCGATTCCCCTCGCGCGTGGTTGGTCACAGATCCACCCTAACCTATAATGAATATCATTCAGGCCGCTAGTTGAACGGCGCCGTTTAGTAAAAAGGCTAGGCTTTTAATTGAAATGCTAATTAAGCTAATGGGCTGCTTTATCTACATATTAATTGACTTCGTGTTATTTGTTCCTAACCTTTTGGATCTGTAACTCTCTTGCTCAGAAACAAGTAACATAGCCGCCATAGCACTCAACAGATGATACATTGGGGTTGATGATTAACTAACGTAAATTGACTACTGTAATAATTAGAAACAATAGGCTAGTTTACAGTTTTCGAGAAACCAATTAGTAATGTCCCTTGTGGTTTATTTTCCTTAAAATATATTGTGTTTATTTTAACGAAATATTAACATTAACAGAACTACTTATTTTTTATAAATTTTGGCTGTCAAAACGGGGCATTGAGTCATGGTGGCTCTAGTGACTTCAATACTTTCCTTCTGTCAAATCTGCGTGTTTTTTTTTTAACAGCGTTGCTCTCACACACACTTTATTATTACTTCTGTTAGAATATTATAATATTCGGTAATCTTAATTAATTAATAACGTTTTTAAATAAAAAAATAATATTAAAAGCAGACAAAAAAATATTTGTGTTAATGTTTACTTTGGCAGTCGTAGGTCTGCAGACGATTTCCATTTCCTAACTTTCAATGTGCCTGCATAAAATATTATTACATACGACAAAATTACAAGATAAAGCCCCATTGTACACGGCACGGTTTCTTTACGGTACGGCGGATAAACCGCGCCGTAGAAAAAACGTGTCCGTCAACAAGCTTCCATAGTGATCCATACAACACTGACGACCGTGCCCACACAAGGCGAATAAACTGTAGTTTTTTACGGTTAGAAAAACGTGTGTATACAAAGGGCCTAATAATGGACACTGCCACAATGTGTGAGAGGGACACACTACCAATCAGTGTTGTTTCGTTTAACACCATTCGTTTCGTATGTCTATTGGTAATGCAAAATAAACTTTATTTCAGACGTATAAAGTTTTTTTTCTATTTACAATTTGAAACTGTCGTCTGGAACTTGTGACGCGTCGCACTCTGATGTATTTACCTTCATGAAGAAAGTACCTACCTGCTTATTTTTTTACGACTTTTTGGCATGAAAAGCTAAGTATCATTACAGTGTAGTGATATGTACCTTAGGAGAGAACAGGCAGACGAGCGTGACGCTGGCGCTGAGTGAGATGGTGACGGCCATGCTGGTGACGCGCAGGGGCACGTGGCTCGCTGTACCGAAGTACAGCGGCACGAACGCTAGCCAGATCACGCACGTCGTGTACATCGTGAAGCCTGGGGACAAGGTAATTTGTAAATCAATCAAAAGTAATTTATTTATTTATTCATATTAGGCTGAGAATCAGCACTTTTGAACGTCAAAATTACATAAGACAGTCTCGAAACACGCCCGCGGTTCACCATTTCCTAGTGCTTTAGCTGGCATGATAAAGTGGCGCAACAAGTTTCCCAGCAGTAAGTAACTTGTTTAGTAGAGCTGGGGCCTATTTAATAAAACCGACAGGTGACAGGTGAAAGACAACAATCTGAATATCCAAAAAATTTTACAAGAGTTCTTTCATATATTTTCAGCTTTATTAAACGGCACGTGTCTTGAAAATGTGTCAATATTGTAGTTTTTTAACATGCTCAGAAAGAGTGGAACGCTTTTTAGCTGTGTGTACTTTTAATTAATTTAAAGAAAGAGGTCTACGCTTTTTTGATTTAATCATTGGATATAAAAGAAGAAATAATACAAGTCAATTTAGTTATTTTATCATTTTTGTGCGTGATAAAAGCGTGTTTTTTTGATAAATTCGCATTTGCTTTCGCTCGGACTAGAATAAAAAAGAAGGACTCCGCGCCATATCAAAAGTGAAGCACCGTACTGATCTATGTGTGCGTGATAATTTATTCCGTGGTACGTTATATGTATAATTATGTTATTCCTTGACACTTTTTCTGGGATTTAGAATTGTTTTTACACCATTTCACAACACAAGAAGGCTTCATTTTATTTTATTACTTGACGTAAACAGTACCCACAATGACGCCGTAGTGGCACGTAGTCGGCATCTTTTGTTGTACATGTGTGCGTGAGGCATGTTTGTACAAACGGTCCGGCATACCTACAGTGCTTCACTTTCGAATTCGAAACGCGTGGCGCGGAGTCCTTCTTTTTTTTCTAGTCCGTGGGCCCTGGGTGGCGAGTACGTTGTCAAGTAGAATCTGTTCATTCACAATCTGAAGCCGGAAAGTCACCGATGGATAATTAACTGCTAAATTTTAATGCGTTTTATTGTAAACGAAATTATCTGTGTTTTATCTGTGTGTGTTATCGGTGAATTGTAGGTGTACTAAAGGTACACCTCTGCCCAACCCTATGGAGAAACAAGGCGTGATGTTCTGTTGTGTGTGCGAAATTATCTCTCTGGCTGCCTCCTTGATCTAGTGGTCACAAGCGTTACTGCTGCGCATGAGGTCCTGGGTTCAATCTCCAGGTCAGGCAAAGTGTGATTAGGTTTTACCATCAGGAATTTCTCAGAAGCATCCCGGAGTCTGGATTTTTAAATCTTACAGAGTATAATACAAAAGGTTGACACGAACCGTGTATCGAAAACCTAATTCACATAAAATAATTTACGAAGATTTATGTCTCTTTACGAAGTAAATTGTAACCTTCACATTTGCTGAGATAGAGCCCTGAGATCGACGGATGGATATTGATTGGCATTGGCATCCTTTACATTCGGAAGGAACTTGAAATTAAGGCTTTCCTTTTTCGAGACAAAATTAAGAAAGTCTCTTGTATTTCCCGCGTTATGAAAACAAATTAGTGAAGTAGTTACGAGTATAATCACTCAAAAAGTCTTGACTTTTTATTAATAGAACATAATTATTATTTTCGTAGCTACGTTATCTATCTATCTATCTCAACCAATCACGTTA
The DNA here is from genome assembly GCA_917490735.1 of Dryobotodes eremita. Classification (NCBI taxonomy): domain Eukaryota; kingdom Metazoa; phylum Arthropoda; class Insecta; order Lepidoptera; family Noctuidae; genus Dryobotodes; species Dryobotodes eremita. The sequence goes on along the minus strand of OU823254.1, from coordinate 1,837,845 downwards.
CAGCGTACATACAGTGTTCTAGGAATTATTAATATCAATTAGCAGTAAGAGCTAATCTGTTAACAATTAAGTCAGACGCGACCACGAACGTCCTAGGTATTCCTCACCACAGCCATACAAAATCACAAACCCGCATTCGAATCGCACACACACCACCTCACATTCACAGCAACACTCCACACACAATACTTAATAACACACACACACCCTACAAAGTTTACAGTACACACACACAAAGCTGTTATCAATTGATCTGTAGATCAATCTAATTATCGTGTCGGTACAGAGGTTACTTCAATCCATTGTGTGCCTGTATTGAAGTAAGATTTGCTTAGACTCAGCCGAGCGTGAATAAGCTCCCGTATTGCATTGTTTAAGCGATGGATTAACAACAATAGATTCTACGTTCGTAATGATGGATTTAGTTAATGGTTTTCAGTGTGTTGAAGTTAAATTGGGATTTATTGCATATGTCAATAATTTTTTATTTGTTTGGTAATTCGATTGATGATTGCAGGATAGTTTCGGCGTTTAGACAAAGCTAAGTGAAATCATGTGTAAACATAATGTCAAAATTATAGAAGAATGTCTAGAGTGGTCTAAATTTTATATAAGAAGTATACGGAAATATGAGACAAAAACTTGAAAACGATGAAAAAACTATGAAAACTTTCGATGCCTCGTTTGCCCAAGCGGAAGAATACGTGGAATATTCTAAGAGTGCACAATGAAAATAATACATCATTTATTCCAATTAGGCTGACAATCGATACCTCTTGAACGTCAAAATTGCAAAAGGTAAATCCTTAGAACGCCCTTCACCACTTCCTAGTGTTTTAGCTGGGAAGAAGAAATGGCGCAATAAACTCCTCAGCAGTGTCTTTTATAGACTGATAAATGATAAATGATTTTATTTCTGTAAGTAGGTTTGTACAAACACTTTTACACGTCAATCATATTTTTTTAACTAGATGAGGTCGGCGTTTCCTATCTGACTACTCTGAGAAGAAAGGCCGAAACAAACTCAGAGGTCACAGTCTCTTTTAAAGTCCAGACATAATCTTGGTCAGATCATGTGAAGACCATGTAGATTGGTGTCTGATAGATGAGAAGCTTAAGTACTAAAGCTTTAGGTTGTTTCTGAAAATAAATGAAATGAAATGTTTTGTCTCGGATTAATTCAATCGTCTGTAAAATTAGAAAGTCTGTACGGCTCGATTCCTTTAATACTACTTTGCTCTGAAATAAGGCGTTTTATGGTCTTGACCTTTAAGGCATAAGGAGCAACTTTTGAGCCAATTTGGTAATGATTTGTGAAACAAAGCTTGGTTCAGACATAAGAATTCATTTCGTAATTTGGACGTCCAAATTAATTTGGACGAAGTTGAAGCGAAAGTGTTTGCTAATAAAGTGGGAATAAATGGGTTAATATTTTGACTAAACTTCAGGAATAAAATTATGAAAATAGTGTTAGTGGGAATGTAGATTAAAAGTGTAATAGTTTGGAAGCCATTACTAAAACTAAAATTATAAGATTATCTCATGTAGGTACAGTTGTATAGTACAGCACAGTGCCGGGCTCATTGCAAGCTTTGGCTATTGAAAATTACTGAATGGAAAACCCATAATCAATTTTCCCGATCCAGGAACCGATCCGAAGTCTTCAAGGGATCCGATCCCCATAAGATGCCGAGATTGGCAAACGTTCAGTAGTCTCAGACCAACGAGGTTATTGAACAGGATGAAAAAACTTAATATAAGCACAAACTCAAACAAACATACCTATATGCTTGCTCTCATTAAAAGCCTCGGGAATCTTCCTGGTCAGCACAGCATACACCGTGCACACGAGGATCAGCACGATGGGGTAGAAGAACGCGATCATGTACGACGCGTCGACGTAGGAGTCGCAGACCAGCATGTTGTCCTCCCGGGTGGGGTAGTGGAACATGGCCTTCGCTGGCGCCACTATCATCCATACTACTACTATCAGCACCTGCAAGAAAGGGAGAGAATGAGATGGAAAAAGAGAAGTTATGCCGTGTGGTGTTCTTTTCAGCAAAGAATAAATGTATATATAGAATTACTAGCTTTTTCTCGCGGCTTCACCCGCGTGGAGGTCGGAAATTAACTCACGGGAACGTACTTACGAGATAAAATGTATCCCATATGTTAATACAGGTTATAATCTGTGTTCTAAATTCTATCCAAATCCGTTCAGTAGTTTTTGTGTGAAACAGTAACAGACATCCATACATCCATCCTCACAAACTTTTATATTTATAATATTAGTAGGATATAATTTAGAAAATAAATAGCAAAGAATATAATCAAGATAGTACAAAAAGGTGCCTTCCTGTCTGCTTTTGATGACTATATAAAATTGATGGCTTTCACCGATTCATCTGAAATGTGTGATAATTGATAGTTATAGCTATATCCTATCAGTCATTGTAAACAGCTGTTATTTCGGAAGGCCTCTGTTAATACTGTTGTACGAGTCGCTGGACCGTCGTGTGAATGAAAAGGGAGAGAGGACTCTTCAAGAAATTATTAAAGTGTTGAAAGAGACTGACCCGGACGACGTGCCAACTTTCATGGCGAAAGATTTGCGCAAGCTGCTCCCTGACATATTCGACCACGTCAATGCTGTTACGGGACATTACAAACTTGAGATCAAGCCTGGCCGAGATGCAGTTGAACTCGGAAGCATCGCAATCCACCATCAGTGATCTACGTACTGAGGTAGCAGATTTACGCAACGCGGTGTGTAGGTCACACGAGCCAGCCAACAGCGTCAACTCACGTCACGGCGTACTCAATGCATCATAGCTGAGTTTCGAGTCAGCAAAATTCGACTCGACCGGCCGCCGTCACTGTGAGCGATGCACAACCGCACCCCGCCCTCCCCGCGTCCCGCATCATTGGGACGCCGACGAATATTAGCACGTCCACACCAGGACGAGCTTATTCGGCTGCCGTTATCACAGCGCCAGCAAAACATCAGCGGCAACCTAAGCGTACGAGGGGTGCCCCTGCTCAGGGGTCCTTCAAACTAGTTAGAAGCTCGTTACTGCCGGTAACAAGCCAAGGACAGGTAGATGAAGATGGCTTCATAAGTGTGGTGAAGAAGAAGCCTGCTTGTCGGGATCAGTGCGAGGTTCAAACATATTGCTGCGTCCCACTATTCCATCAACGCAGCTGTACGTGTCACCTTTACATCGCCACAAAGCTAGAGGCGATTGTGGAGTACGTAATGATAAAGACCAAGTTCACCTTAAGATTCGAGAAGTTGGAGACGCGCCTCAAAATTAACATTAAATCTTTCGTGGTGCGCGTTCGGGTTTTCACTTGGAGACCTTCATGAAGGCAGAATTTTGGCCGAAGGGTGTTGTGTATCGGCGTTTTCGCGGAAGGCTCCATGACACCTCGACTCAGCGCAATACGTCGCCGACCCAACGTACTACTTAGTTAATAGATTACTAGTGCCGTATGTTTTTAATATATACTAATTTATTATGTTGTAAGAATGATTTGTGTATTTTATCTATGGGCCTTAGTTGCCTGACAATAAAGGAATTATTATTTTTATATCAATTAGCTGTGTTGTGACCATGATAATTATGACGAAAAGTGAGTGACATGGCTTTCGAGAAAACCTACTGTACAGGCCATCAATTTCTTAATAATCGAATCACCACCTTTATAAATTAAATCTAAGAGTCAAATTGATGATAAAATAGATGCATCACTATGATCAATAGAAGCCAAACTAAGAATCGTAGTGCTAAAACTTTATATATGAAAAATTGTAGGTAATATAATAAATAATAAATTAATTCTTTATGTTTTAGTTTATATAATAGGTAAGTTCACGAAAGTAAAGATACTAAGTTAACCAGTGTTTAAAACACAAATAAATGTTACCTGTATAGATATAAGAGCGGCACATATCGCCAGCTGCGAGCTCGGGGAGATGAGGATGGGTCTCTTGGCGGAGTGTTTACTGGCGTTGAAGATCCGCGAGATCCTGTTGGTCTTCGTCAGCAGAGCGGCGTACACCACCGTGAAACAAAAACCCGTGCCAAACCTGTCGGATAAGGATAAAGTCTTTATTTGTTTTGGGGATATTATTAATTGCACAGCAAATCAGTTGATAGGTGAAAAAAATATATAAAATGCAATATTACCGATATTAATCATTAATATATATATATTTTTAAATATCGGTGAAATAAATTGATTTCCATCATTTAAATACTGTCCAATCCAAATTGGTACAAAATGCAAAATTACTGTACTAGGAGAATTTAGGATGCAAGAGACCAAATATGCAAACACCACGACTCGGACAGGTTAGGTTAGAAGGGGATGGCGGGGTCTGGAAGACCCCGCCATCCCCTTCGTGGTTATTTTTTTTAAACCACCCAGAAGTAGGAGCCCCGAAAAGCGGGGCTCCCTCGACTACGCCTTATTAGTATTGCCATTCAGAACTAGGAGGCCTCGACTAGTAGATAGCGGTGCGCCACGAATATAAATTGTTGCTTATTTAGTTATATTTAGAGTTGAGTATTTTGCAATCAGTAATTTTGATTGGAATTCGGATTATTTTTGGATACACAAAGTAATTTTGTTGATTTGCGTTTGGTACTACCCTTTGTTTTGTTACAACAAATGCATCGTGGGGCGGATATATTTATTGTTGTGTAGGTTGCGTTGCGACCGTAACTGTATATTTTGTTAGGGGCATTAAAATGTAATATTATAAGGAGGTAAAATTGTTGAGTTTATTTGTAGGGTGTAATTTTCGAAACTACTGATCCAATTACGAAAATTATTTCACTTACGGGCTACTGCCTAATGGGAAGCTACTGCCTGAAGCTACGAGTATGCCTTGTCATAGGATAACAAGAAATTTCACGCGGACGAAGTCGCGGCGGAAACTAGAACCTTATAACGAGTCTCGAGTGTTAATTGTTATTCTTTCTTTAACTTGGCTGCGATCAATGTTTAATTTTCACAGTCCAGTATTGCATAAAAGTTTAAGAGTTAGTATTGTAACAGCAGCTTATTTTGTAATATTTCTGGTTTACTTTTTTCCACGTTCGAATTAAATTGTTCTCAGTTACATTTCGTTTTGTGTCTCACTACAAACTTCGACTCAGCTGAACATAGGTCACCCGATCACCCAGTTTGCGAATTTAGTCCACCCCTAACAATGTATAACTCGATCAAAACTTGCAAATCCAAAAGCTGCAGATTTTGCACAGACCCAGGACAAGTTCCACCTCGGGGCGAATCGGAACACATCGGTTATCTTCGGACGTCCGACCAGGAAGCTACGTCCGGGCCCTGTCTAGATATGTCATGTATGTGCTCGATCGTCTATGCAATTTGAACGTGCTGCGTTTGATATTCGAGCTTGTTATCGCATGTGGTTATCCTTCCGTTTCCGAAATTACGACGTCCGTGTCGTGTCGTCCAATGTTAGCTTTCCTAGTGTCACCATTTTGGCTGACATTTTGCGATGCTTTGCAGGTTTACGAATTGACTTCGTTGGCGTGAAGAAGGATTATGTGCGGCGTGTTTCAGTGTTAACGTGTGGTGGCCTTTTGTTAGTCAATGATTTTTTTAGGTACGTTTTGGGTAGGACATCGAGCAGGATGTACAGTACAACTATTTTCTTAATGTCCCTCGGGAATAATCGCATTTCCGAATACAAACGAATGCTAATTTCCATGTCCATCAATTATTAGATTTATCGTGTAAAATAATTTAAATTCAGAACTAAGTACTTTATTGTTGTTTTGTTTTTGTGAAACGATAAATCTGATGGACGTGGAAATAAGCATTCGTTTGTATTCGGAAATGCGATGATTCCCAAGGGTCATTAAGAAAATAGTTGTAGGTACTGTATGTATAAATGTAAAAATATTTGTATCTGTGGACATAAAGAATATGTAGGTAGGTATTTGAGAAATTAATTAAAAGTGCTCGTGTCAAAATTTGGATAATATTTCAATTAATATTGTGTAATTAAAATGCGCACACCGCCGTGCAAGTTTAGCAAAATTTGATTGCCGTAAAGTGTTGAAAACAAATTCCTTGGAGTTTTGAAGGGTTCGTAATAGACTGTCGCAAAACAGTTAATATAATTATAAAGTAATTATAAATTCGTTTATACGATTATTAATGTCGATTTTAACTTTTTTACTAACTTATAATTAATGAAATTACTTTTGACAGACTTAAAAGGTATAATTTAGACTAAATTGAAAATGATGATGGATGAAAATCCAACATAATCAAAATACGAAGTAGGTATAACATTTTTACATCGAAAGCCTCCTAAGTAATTATTTTTTAATACAATGCTTACATGGGCTTTAATGTCGACATACCTATAGTTAACATAGAGTCATAAAAAACAGATAAGAAAACTATTCAAAGTTTTATAGCGTCTGGCCACTTCATCTCATATTAGTTTAAGTCCAGCTCATTTAATACCACTTTAATCTGCTATGACTATGTTGCCTACGACAAACTAATGCAAAAGCTGTTCAAGCATACTAATCCACCAACTGTCTAGGATATGCAGCACCGTCAAAAACCAGGGACATTTTCTTTCAATGTTATAATTTTCTCAATTTTTCAAAACAAATATGGCAGTTAATGTGCTCTATTTCATTAGAAAATTTGAATTGAATATGTGAGTGTCTTCCAAAAACCACAAACAAAAGTTAAAAGCAAGCGCGGCTTGCTTTTAAATTTGTTTGCATACAACGGAAGCCTCAAAATGTTGATTCACTTCCAAATAGTTTTCGCAAATCCATTACAAAAATCCCAAGTGCAGTAACATGATTCTTCAAAGGCAACGCGATTCTGTTCTTTTGTCAAAAGAAAGTGAATTGTATTGTGTTTGACATAAGAGTTGGTATGGTTTGAAAGAGTGTAAGTCTCGACGTGGAGAGCATGTTCAATACAAACAAGCACCTGCATTTCGTTGATAGAGATGGGATTTTAAAGGATTATTACGGTCCCGCCGCCGCCAGGTGGCGCACGGCAGGGCTTACCACCGCCGTGCCTGCGTAGGCATACCGCGCCCGCGCTTCCAGTTCACGCCACCAGGGGCGCCAGTCGCCGTCGTATGCCATGGATGGCCATCCATCGCAACGCGAACGTCGCTCATTTTCTCTTCAAACATAATAATCAGATTCAGACTTGTAAACTAAATTATAACAATATAACAGATTTGAAACAGTAACGTTCATTATTTCGAAGCCCATGACACAGCGGCAGTAGCCGAAACAAAGATTAACTATCGAAATTCCTTTGCCGTTCAAAGGATACTTCTCCTTCATCTCACTGAAGATTTACAAACTAAAGCTTTGGATTGCTGATCACCAAATGAGTCAAATATTAATTACTCAACCCAATCAGTTAAAGGGTATTCAAGATAAGTTGAATCCAGACGCTGTCATGAACCTAGGATGCATTTAGCGTATGATTATAGACCATTGATGGGAGACCATTAAAAAAAAATCGTTTTTGAGCTTATCAGACGATAAAATACCTAAATCATATCAACTGCGCTATGCACCAAATCCGTTTACCTTCACCAAAAAAACCAACTCCAAAATTAAATTTCCTGAACTCACACCTTCATTCAAATCACAGTTAAAAAAGCACTTCAACAAAATCGATAACTCGCATCGAATAATAATCCATCCGAATGATTAGATTTCCCCCATCACTAGGTAAACGGTTGCGGTGCCAGCGACAGGGACCCGTGAGTACTTGGCCCTGATGCGAGTTTGGAACTCGAATCCATATCTCACGTAAAATATTATTATGTAAGATTTCAGTTCCGCTGAGCGATTTACTGCATTTGCTTGGAGGACGCGGTATATACGTAATGTAAATAGTAGAATACTGTGGTAGACAAATATGAAGATATATTTTGAGTTTTTAAGGTTAGTTCGCTGATAAATGTGGGAATTTTAAAGAAGTTGGGGATTTTTAGAAGTGAATGACAAACATATGATAAAGTAGCTCAAAAATTCTCAATGAAGAAAAAAAATATACTTACAACAGCAGTGTAAAACTTAAAGTGACAAAATGGGAGATTTAAAACTTTCTTACATAACGCGATGCAACACATTTGTAAAAACATACCAACCTGAACCTTATTAATCAACCACATATATCATTAAGGGACCAAATAATTCAGAAAAACACAATATACAAATTAAAGCATTTTTTTTTTGAAAACATGAATTCCTAAGTTAAATATATCTTAGGTTTTGATTGAAAAATGTATACAAATATATATATATATATATATATATTAACTAATTATAGTTAAATAGTTTAAGAAATACACAATAAAGCAAAAATCATACCGAACAATAATATCATAAAATAACACAAAAAATAAGATCAAAATTAACTTCATATTACATTCCTCCACCACTTTTGTTGTAAGGACGGACGGTCAGATTGGTCCGCGATGTTGGCTCGCTGGTATTAGATATTTTGCCTTAATACCCATTGTAATGTTATTCGTTGTTTCTTTTTTACTAAGTACCTACTTAAGTGGTTTTATTGCTCTAAAATATGTAGTCAATGACTTTGGTGAACCGTAAAACTTTAATGAGTTTATGTTGGCTCCAACTTAAATATGCAACATGTATGTGTCCTACTGAATAAATAAATAAAAAATATAAATGGGGTTAAACAATGTATTTTCGAAATGACAAAGCTTAAAACACACTTTATGACAATTATTTAATCCAAATAAATGCATGTGGTAAGAATTGAAAACTAACCAAACTGCGGCTAATATTGTTAAACGAAAGTTCCAGTTGACTCTACCCGTTCAGTTATTCTTCATACTTTACATGTGGCGTCCAAACCACGAAGGATTTACGTCACAAATTCACGCTAAATTTAAACTTCATACATTTTTCAGGTGACAACGAAAACTTTTGGATTGTCTCCGGTATTTGGTTAGGTAAGTAAGTTTTTAGCTCAAGTTTTCCTGAATAAAGTCCTTATTTTTAACGGCTTGGCGACACTAGCCACAGCTAGTCTGTGGATGAGTTTTTTTTTACTTTGAGTCCCCTCTACGTCTTGGAAAGTACCTACGTTATACCGTCGCTTATTTTACCTGAATAATAATGAATTCAGAATAATGAATAATGTAGCCAAAGTTCTAACATTTGATTTCGGCGTCATTAGAACTCCAAACTAGTAGTAGGTACTATGAAGATATAGAACGATGAACATATATTATTTTGAAAAAGATGTGTCCGCGGCTTTGCTCGCGCGACTGTGTTATTTTTAGCATTAGGTATAAAGTCAATGGAAAGCCTCCTCCTTTGTCTCTCCTCCCTTGAATCCATCCAAAGGTTGTCTGTAAAAGATCGCTTTTAGCGATAAGACCGCTCATTGTGTCACCCTATGTAAAATTTCTACATTTATATCTGTAATTTTTATGGTGTACATATTAAAGAGTATTCTAATCTATTCTAATGGAAACGTGAAGACATCGTTGGTATATTTGCAAGAAAACACTATTGAGCTTGTGGAAATATTTAGTCAACAATATTATGAAAATTTTGAATGTAATGGCTGCACTACTTGTAAAGAGAAGATGTCAAATACAGGACCCTAAATCAAATCGAGTCATTCGTTGGTACATATTCACATACAGTTCACAGGCAGTAAAATAAGCAAAAGGTAGCCAACAAAGTATCATCTGCTAATGAAACTGGAAAGCTCACTACAGATTCTCTATATATCAGCACACAGACAGTGTAATAAATTAATACGAAGTCGAATCATAAAGTCATTCGTATTCAGTTTATTACTACCTCGCTCAACCGTGTGGCCACGAGACCAGCTGCAAATTTCATTACTCAAACTTAATTCAACGTCACAGAGGTTGTAAAGGCACAATTTTGATGATAAATAGTTTCAGTTATTTTGTAATGAACTCCGATAGTATGGTGCTTTTGACATATAAATGTTGTATTAACGTGATAAATGAAGTGATTTGTCATTTATGCGATAAAGGATTATGAAATGAGGGTTGAGCATGGATGCGTGTAGTGTAATGAATAAATAAAGTTAATGATTGGATATTGGTGAGTTCAAATAATGTTGGTATAGGAGAATGACGAAGCTTGTTTGTTTGTTTGTTTGAGAACCCAGGTTTAATTTATTGATACCAAATGCAATTAATGTTACTAAGTACGCAAGCAAAATGATGTGATGTGATCTATGTGTGAAATACAGAATTAATTTTCTATTACAAAACGCCTACAATAGTTTTAGTGTTTATGAGAATATAGAATTAGAGAGTGGATTTAGTACAATGAAAGATACTATTTTTTGCTAGTATTACATGTCATTATTTTCTTTTACTTCTTTGATTGTGCTTATGTCTTGTGTTTTATATTAAAACATAAATGTGTTTCTATTCTATTCCGCTTTTACAGCATCCTCAGTTTCTAGAGCCCCAACATCTCCAGTGACAGCTCACACGTAAACCGTAATTAACTATTTATTTTATGTTGCGTCACCATTCGAGAAGCACCTAGCTTGTTACCGTTCATAATTAGTTCTTACATTCAGGAAAGCGGATACCATTTCTAAAACCGTAGCTTTCAGACATTTTAAAATTAATTTTCTTAAGAATTCCGTTACTATATTTTGTTTTTGATAATTAAGTTTTTGGTCTCAATTTATTTTGTGCGGGTATCTTAATTAAAGTAAGGTTATGTGATTTTGGTTGGTTAGAGACAAGTTCAATTTGGCAGCGATACGGAATTTGGATACACTTTTTTCAGATATACGTGTACTTTAGACCGAGACTTTTAAAGCACAAAGTATTTCCATTAACAATGCGAAAGCATCCAACACAATAGATAAAATTGTATGTTTTTGATTTCTAAAAAGTTTTATTTGATTAAAAAACATTACTTAACGTAGTCGGTAATTAACATTAAATTAAAGAAATTAAAAAAAAAAAAAATTATTACGTTAATTAAATTTTAATTAATTATTTTTTAATTAAAAATTAATAATTAATTAATTAAAACTTTTCTTTGATGGGAAGAAAATAGTCAGAAAGAGAAACTGACAAAAGAAAAACAGAATTTTGACGGTCGTTTGGACTCTTACCTTTGTATGGAGCAGAGAATATCCGTAGGCCTGAAGACTAGCGCGAAGGTGACGAGGTAACACATGAGGATCCCAGCTAGGAGAACGTAGGACAACTCTCTGCCACTGGCACGAACCACAGGGGTCGAGCTGTGGCGGACCCAGACGCCACACACGAAGCTGTTGAAGACAAATAAATATTCATAAAATAGATACGCATGGAACACATAATCCTGTCTTTGCTGTCGCGCAATCGGGTAAATATACATGTAGGGTTTTAACAAAATACTTTCATGTTCCGAGATTATGGGGAGAGATAAAATGATGTAATTATGTTTATTTCTGTAAGTAAATCTTTTAAGAATATTTTACGCATCAATTTTGTGGTAATTATTTTTAAACTTGATGGCACCAGCGAAGTTATTAGTATAGAAAAGCTAGAAATAAAAACAATCATAGGTAAACACAGAACACCAATTAAATGCCCAAATTAAAGCTGTGAAAGGAAATAGGATATTACATCGGAAACAGAAAATTGCCACTAATCCAGCAAAATGAATTCCATCAAAAACATCAAATTCTTCATTAAACATAAAATTATAATTCTAATCACGTCGAGTTTCAGATTGTATGGATCAATATCAGATTATTCTTCTCGATTGGTTTTGTCAATCATGAATACTAACTGGCAACATTGGCGTGGATTCTAAAGAATATCTAACTTGTTTTCCAATTTCAGTTTCCTTATCCTTAATTGCTATATTCTTTTCTGCTGTGGTATCGGAATTCCAATGAGTTTGTACAATTAATTAGATATGAGATTCTAAATTGCAATTAATAACTGTTCTTATTAAATTATGTCAAATGACTTTGGTTTTATTAGGATTTCCTTTGAGTTATTTTTTGATACAGAGAAATTCAATATATTAAAAAAAAAATGCGAATTTGGTTCTTCAGAATTTGAAATCCGATACAAATTTTTAGTTCGTTTAAAATTCAATAATAATTTATTAATACATTCTCATAGTAAAGGATGACGGTGTTTATCTAAATTTCAAGCAGGCGGCTGTGGCTTGCCAACCAAACTTTATCTTGAGCTAAACTACATGACAAATGGAACAGCTGACTGGTACAAATGTAGGATGTTATAACAGAGTTCTAGACAAGATGTGCTGTTTAAACTGGATTAGTTTCTAGTTGGGATTTAACTAGCGAGATTATTTGTCAGAAAGAATATGAAAAGAAGTATGAAAAAGCCGTTGCTGGTGGCGTTCTGTAGTTTCTGCCTACGTTCCCTGGGAAAAGGTGTGAGTTTAGTTTGTACTATTGTAAATATGTAAAGAAATGTCAGGATTAAAGAATTTATTATTGTGGATACTATCGTTTTGTTACACTTCATTGACTATTCAAACAATTATTTCCATAATGTATTTATTATCATCATTCCTTCAACTTACGCTGTAAGCAGAATTCCGACAGACGAGAAGGACATAGCACCGATCGCCCAGGCGGAGTCAGGCCTTAGGTAGGCCTCGGGGATGGGACGGCATTCAGTCTTCGTAGGGTTGGGCAGCGTGCCCCGGGGACATACAGTGCACTGGGTTTCTTCTATTGACCTTATCTGCGATAAGAAGCGATTTTTTATTAATCAATTAATATATGCTGGATTTGGATGTAGTTTTGAGATTGCTCTTCGTCACTTTCTAGTTGGAAGCCTTAATTCATCCTATCTTCCTATTTTTTATTTCTGGACCGACTTTCTTTTAATGAAACCAGTGTAATTACTTTTCTACTGACGAAAGCTTAGTGAAGTCACTAATTAGTGAAATGGAAAAGAAACCAAGAAGTGCTTTTGTATGAGTCACTACAATGTTAGCAGGATAACATCAAGAATTATTTTATACCATGTGCGCACCAACTATTACATCACTCTCGAGCTGCCCTGCACGTCACCTGCCCTGCTAATGGTTATAATGGGACAGTACCTCGTACTGCGTGCAGTTGAAGCAGTGCCAGCAGCAGGACTCGCCCTCCACGTACTGCTTGGCCTGCCCCAGCTCGCACTCCGCGCTGCACACCGACTCCGGCGGGCGACGTTCTCCCCATTTAAATTGGATGTCTGTTGAAAAAAATATTTTTGAAACAATATCTTTCCGTCATATTTCACAAATACAAAGTGGCTCGGACCTTATCACATTAAATTATACCACGTATACTACATGGTTTAGATAGACGATATACAAAATTTGAATGAAATCCATTCACAAAAAACAAATCAGCTATTCCTTACATTTTGTTACACGTAGCTCGACAAAATGTATGAACAGCAGATTTTTTTTGTGAATGGATTTCATTCAAATTTTGTATATCATCTATGTATACCATTTCGTATACGTGGTGTAATGTAGAAAAGGACCGCGCCACTTTGTATATCTATTCCTTTCAATACCACGTTTTGATTTTAGTATCTCTTCTATTGGTCTCCTCACTAAGAGCTCATTCAAAAAGTTTATCCGCCCGTAAAGTAAGTATTTAGCGATACTAAAACATGTTTTTTTTCGAAGGTGGGCAGTGCAAATTTATAAGTATCGCAGCTGATAATCCCCTGATCTTGCAGTTGTGCTTTGGAAGCGGTAAGCAAATTTCAGGAGACGATTGAAACAAAGACAAAACAGATATTTTATGTTCACTTACCGTCCACTTCCAACTGTAGTTCTCCATCCAGATACTGTCCCACGTTGACCCAACGGTAGGTCCCGTTCTTGATCTGCTTAAAGTGCAGGATGTTGTACCTTGCTGGACCGTCTCCGTTGCTGTCGAAGTGGAACTCGTCTCCGCTCAGACCTTGGGGTAGACATTCCTCATTATCAAAAGATGCAAGGCAGTATTCTTCTATAAGTAAATAAGATGGTGTTAGTATCCTACAACTGAACTTAATATCTCTGCAGTGTAAGTAATTTTTAAGGGTTCATGGGAGAATTATAGTACCCATTCTATTGGTAAAATTTGTAAGTCTCCTATTACGACACCTGCGGGTAAAATGTGACTGACCCACAACTTTTTAGATACTAAATAAATAATCAAAATTAAATTGTTTCTGAACTTCTCAAAACTTCATTCTGTTTTTATAACAAAAAGCGCTCCAATCGAATCTATTTAAGGTAAAATGTAAACAAAATGTCGTCCCCAATAACATCCAACATAAAAAGGGAACAAATCTAAAAGTGTCTCTTTCCTTCACATTTTTAAAGCTTTTTCATTTATTTGAGAACCAGCTAGCTACGTCTTTGGAAGAGCAACATTGGATAGAACATGAGATAGAAAACTGAAAGGATTTCTTGTATAGAAATCTTCGTGATAGCTGTAAGCCACACGAACCTTACTAATTATGGCAGTCTTAGAGAAAAGGTCTGGAAAAAACGCAGCAATTTTTTTCATGCAAATGATGTAGGTCTATCTATCTGCCTAAAAAATGTAAATAATAGACACTTATAACGGGTGTAGAAACACGATTAATAAAGCTGAGAGTCACGTATGGTCCCCATCATCATCTGCCGTGGCAGTGCAGCGCGTCTGGGATGTTTGCTGAAGCGCACACTGATGGTTTCCAGGCCTTCATGCGCAAAAATGCAGCTTCCCTGTTGGCCCGTACACGGGGTAGCAACAACGGCATTCTGAACGCAATAGTTGTACGTTTTGACTGTCTTTTTCAGAATAAGTGGGTCATGTCTTGAGTAGGTGTGGCGAGTCATGGCAAATCAAAATGTACTAGGTTAAGGTTTCTATGGATGCCACCCGAACTAAAGTTTATTATTATTATTATTATAGTTTGTTGTTCTGGACCATATCAGGGAACCTTCTGGTAACAGAGATACTAAAGGTCAAAGTAAAAAAAAAAAATTGTTTGTTTTTTTAAAGAAATAAGTTTAAATGTTTTCTTAACTTTAAATACGGGGCCCCAAAACTCCTGTATCGTTGCATGAACCTATAAGCACAATATTTGCGTGCATTACATTGCGCGCTGCCGTATACACGTACAGAGATGTTTCACTCTAAAAAACATTTTTACAAAAAAAACAACCGACTTCCAAAAAAAATCCCAAAAAGAACTGAAAAATAGCTTAATTTCGGAAGTCGGTGTCTTTGGTTGTCTGTTTTCGTTTTTGGCCACCGACTTCCGAAATTAAAGTAATTTTTCACGTTTTTTAGTGTTGTTTTTAGAAGTCGGTTGTTTTTTTGTAAAAATGTTTTTATTTTACACTTTTTAGTTGTGGTACCTGCGCCACACACATTCGTAAATCACTACTTGATATGTAAATAACCGTGACAGGAAATTATTAAAACATCATCAGTATAAACTAAGTGGAAAAAATACGCAGTATTACGGATAACTCAAAAACAACTAGTCAGAACTTGATCAAATTTAAATGGGACCACATGTGAAGCACCAGCTTTCAAATAAAAAAAAGAATCATCCAAATCGGTTCACCCAGAAAAATGTTCTGAGCTAACACACATAAAAAAATACAGTCGAATTGAGAACCTCCTCCTTTTTTGGAAGTCGGTTAAAAATAGAAGTCGTTTCCCAGCAATTGTTGGTCAATGTTACTTAGTTTGATGTGCGAAGATAACGGTTATGTAAAGTGTCTTTTTACACTCAGTATTTGCACCTATGGGTTGTATGTCGTAATTCAATATTATTGAAGGTTGGTTACCTACAGAAAAAAATGAGATGAGAGGCTCTGATAAAATATTATAGTATGTAAGTAGCTCTTAAAAAACTATATAAGGCCAGATTAGGTACTTAATTAAGATGAAAATTTAATAAAGTACTTAATCTGAATTTTTTAATACTTACGTAAGAATTGGACGTACCTGAATTAAGTTTTTCTTTAGCGACCTTTAGAAAGAGGCTTAGGACAATATTGGTTTTTTCTTAAAATGGATAGGAATACATTTTCAGTTATTAAATTATAAGCGGCATGTGCTTCACGTAATTTTATTTAAATTAGGAGGATAGAAATTCGACGAAATATTATTTCTTTACATTAACACTTCCCTTGGAAAATGTATTTTCAAGTCGGTAATTCAATTACTGAATCCATGGTATAGAAGTCTTCGTGATGGTGGCGCTTCCCTTTGACCTATATTTCGACCCATTTCTAATGTGTATCTTTGACAACGACAGTAGAAACCTCTCTTCAAACTATACTTTATAGGAACTTACCAACAAAGTTGACCTTCCTGAGGTACCGCAGCAGGTCAGCTCCGCTAGCTGGTCGCATGGCGTCACACAGTCCTGCTCGACCTCCACATACTGCAGCATGCATGTCCCTGGTGACAAAATATTTTTTAATGAATGACGGAGCCATATAATCCTAGAACCACCAACAATTTTTATTTTTTTCAGCCTTTATTGCCCCACTGCTGGGCGAAGGTCCATCCCATAGCTTTCCACTGTTCCCTGTACATTGCCTCGGCTAATCTCCCATATACGTATCTAAGTCGTCACTCCAGCATTTTCTAGACCCTCGGCTACGACGCCTACACACGAGATCCACCAACAGACATCAATAAATGATAACGTTGTAAATAGTGCTCTAAAATGTTCGTGTTATGCTTTGAGCTTTAGAGCTGTAATTGAATATAAGGCTAATCGTATTTTTATAAAAGCTCATGAAAAAGCAGCGAATCGAAACTACCAAAGTCGCTGTGAACTCAGAACTCAACACAAAACTTCAAGACTCTCCATAAATGAAAAGCAACTAATGAGAAGAAAGAAGAAGCAATAAAAAAAAAAAGGAAGGCACGTGTGGCACGCGGGGACTGCCGCGGTAAAGCTATTGCATAGCATTTTTTATCAACTTATGCAATTATAATTATTTATTTATGCAGTATTTTTTTTTCTTTGATATTAATTCAAGTACAGTCGTACCATATACATACACGTTAAGCGAACGCTCGGCCGAGCTACATGGTAGGCGGAGTCGGGGGTGTTAGGTTTTATTTTCGTTACGGAATTTCTTGATTCAGTCGCCGCGCTCAAAGCCCGCGATAAAAGCTATGCAATAGCTTAAAAAAAAAAACAACTTCGAAGATTTTAATTTAATCACCGCAATCTTATTGTGCACGCACTAAAAAAAAACTACTTCTAACATTTATCCACGCTGACAAATTAGGTTGAACTTACATACAAGTTTAAATAACATTAAACACGCTGGAAGTTTAACATACACCCGTTACATTTGTAGTCTAGTTTGATAGCTGCAGATCAAGAAAGAGATAATTTCCTTTCTCGATCTGCGTGTAGGTGCCACTGCAGAGAAAGATGAAAGAGAGAAAATCTCAATAATCTGCACAAATAAGACGCAAATTATTATTATCATACCTCTATGTAGTCAGGGGTAGGTAATCGTTTGGACCATCAGATTAGTGCACGATTGAAAACCAATATAATGCTAAAATCGCACTCTTATCGGTTTCAAGTGAATGCAACCTTAATTGGGAACCATTTAAAAGCAAAAAATCATTGCTTACCTACCCTCATTCACTGTGCACTCAAAAATGAGCCATCTTAACAAAACTGCAGCCAGCTCTCAAGCATCAAATGCAGTTTTTAAAGAGCGCATTATGCATCCGACCCCGATGTATTCAGCGCACACAAAGCGCTCTCATTTCGTGGTACAGAACCCTTGAAGCGCTGGAAATTCTAGATTGTCAGTAGAAATAATGAGTGCGGATATTCAATTGAAAATATGAGATGTGGCGACCGGGGCTGCCTTTTGGAAGTATGCCGAATTTAATGCAACTGTGGCGGGGTAGGTAGCAATAGTTTTAGAAGACAAAGATATTATATATGGTAACGATTGGATGTTTTGCCCTGTGGTGGAAACTCACTGGTATTATCTATCTATAGTATTACCCGTTTAATTTTTAAGAATTTTTCGAAAAGGGTTCATTTTTAAATATTGTTTTCCTAAAATCAATTCTGCTAATCGAATCGTAAGATGTCCGTGAAGTGGTTACTTGGACATCTAACGATTCGATTTTACAGAAAACTATAAATAGTTTACTATTAATAAGACGAAATTTTACGCGACTATAGATTTTTCTAAATTACAATTTTTATCTTTGCTCGCTAGTCTACGCTACGTAATTCTGCTTACTTTGTTATCTTAATTAAAATCAAGTTTTCTTTAAGTTGTTCTTTTATTATTAGGTTCTATTTTATTTAAGTATTACAGTAACTAAGCGTCTGTTATTATACTAAAATACATTTCTTTTGATAAAACAAAGAACGTTTTTCTTTTATCTTGCTATTTGACCTTTTTCAAAGAACATAATTATCAACATTTATTTATTTATTTATAACTGCTTAAACTATCATTACAGGGTTTATCCTAATGCGACAGCTAAGAACTTAAACCAATAAAACTAAACTATGTGTTTACAACCAAATTAGAGAAAGAAAACAATACTAACAACACTATTTTTTTTTTTTTTAAAACACAAGTACACATACACACACAGTACAGTATATTACACAATTACTAAAAAAACATAGTACAAAAAATTAAGTTAAAATTAGGTATTATTTTGCTTATAGCATAATATACACTCGAGAGCAATGAATCCGGGTCACTTAAAGAATCCTAAAAATCTCGGAAGCTAAAAATGCTAGGTTAATGCAATAAATTGTATTTAATAGACAATGTAATACTCCTTAAATGAAGGTATTAAAACTTCTTAGTTATTGTAAAGTTATATCATAAAAAAATCAAATTTGAAAAAGGGCCACTTTCGAAGATGGAACTACGAAATTACAGCATTTGGTTTTGCTTTTGTTTGTAATCTGTCATTTATGTGGGTACATAAACCATGTTGATAGTGCTCTATATTCATTATTCAAGCTGAAATTATGTCGCTTACGCCTGAAGAATGCACCAGAATACTTACAATGCTGGAAACCGGCCGGAGTCAGCGCGATACAGCCAGGACTGTCGGTGTGTCGCTGTCAACAGTACAAAGAGTTCTCCGACGTTACGAAGAAACTGGTTCTAACCTACGCAGACCAGGAACGGGCAGAACCAGGTGTACCACAGCACGAGAAGACCGATACTTGGTGAACACCATGCTTCGAAATCGCTTTCTCACAGGAACTGAACTCACAAATCAGTTTCGACGCCTCGGAGGAAGTAACCCAAGTGCATGGACAGTAAGACGTCGGCTTGCTGAATCTAACTTAAAACCCCTTAGACCTGCAAACGGCCCTAAACTGGAGCGTGGGCATCGTATTTCAAGACTAAGATATGCCCAGAGCCACGGAAATTGGAGTATTGAAGATTGGTCAAAAGTTATGTTCTCCGACGAATCAAAATTTATGCTCTACAAGCACGATGGAAGACACAGAGTGTATCGAAGACCAGGGGAAAGATTCAAGCAAGCATGCATCGAAGAAAAAGTAGCCTACGGTGGTGGGTCTGTACTTGTGTGGGCCGGAATTTCTTCTGAAAGTCGCACAGAGCTGGTGATCATAGAAAACGGCTCTTTAACTAGCGTAAGATATGTGGAAGAAATCCTCAATGATCACGTTGGTCCATTTATGGTCAATTTAGGTGAGGATGCTATATTTATGCATGACAATGCCCGACCTCATACAGGTAGGATTGTGAATGACTACCTTCAAGAGATGAACATTACTCGTATGGAGTGGCCAGCGCGCAGCCCGGATATCAACCCGATCGAGCATGCTTGGGACGAGCTAGGCAGATGCGTAAAACAACGAAACCCTCCCCCAATCACGCTTCGTGAGCTCAAAATTGCTCTCACAGAGGAATGGGAGAATATTCCCCAAAATCGTATAAGGAACTTGGTGTACAGCATGCCAAACCGCGTAAACGCAGTAATGGAAGCACGAGGAGGCAATACGAAGTATTAAAATTCAAGAAAATCGTAATAAAGTTCAAAAATTTCATGTTTCCTATTTTTGTTTTAAGGAGAGATCAGCAGTTTTTTTCTTTATGTAATTTTGTGTTAATAAAATGTATGGTGACTCATATTTTTTTTACTTTCATTTAAGGAGTATTACATTGTCTATTAAATACAATTTATTGCATTAACCTATCATTTTTAGTTTCCGAGATTTTTAACATTCTTTAAGTGACCCGGATTCATTGCTCTCGAGTGTAGATAGTAATACCCTTGCGAATTCACTAAAACAACATGTAAACACATCAATCTGAGTTTGAAGGTCATTGATGGTACGGTTAGCTCTGGTAAGGGGTGCCTTGGCAAGCAGCACCCTAATTACGTAACACACCATCTATCACAATCTGAATCATTTTGAAGCCTATTGCTAATACATTGCTTCTTATGTTCGAAAAATTTGTCTGCCCAACAACGTAAATAACGCAATGAATGTTGTTGAACTGTCAAAATTAAACCCATTCCTACTGTTAGTGTGTTACGTAATTACCCCGCGGGTTAGTTCTGGCTGTAGGTACCAGTAGCAATGGCGGTGGTATTCGTATAGGTGACAATATTGGCAGATAAAACTACATAATATTTAAGATACCTATGCCTGAAAATGTTAATAAATTCCTAACTGAAACACCTACCTAATTAAAGTAGGAATTTTATGATAATTATTATTATGCAAACATAAGCACCTACTTAAAGAAAAAGAAAGAAAGAAAATATGCTGCGTTATGCTCCAGTGCATCGGATGTGGTACAGCGCCAAGTTGTGGCTGACTGCTGGCGTCGACCAGGAGAGGGTTTGAAGGCTCTGCTTGTGGACCCGCCGAGAGTGCAGTGTGCTGTGCCAAGGTTGCTGATGAGGCTGAGGGTGATGACCCAGGTATGCGCGGTCGCTGCATGCTGGTGGTCAGGATACCCGTTGAAGCCGTGGGTGCTGGCTGGCTGTGTGACTCGCCGCTCGAAAGCTTGAAGGAAGTGATGATGACGTCACGCTGATGTACTTGCACGAAGGCTGCGCTGACGTTCATGTTCGGGGTCACCAGTATAGAGGTATGAGAAACAGGGTGTAAAGTTCACTCATACTCTATAGAAAAGGGAGAATCCTCCGACCAGACGGGTGTCGTGTCTGGTGGGCAACTGTCCGATGATTGATGTCGGGATGTTGTATATATGCTAGTTGCGCGGTAAACTCTGCTTGCGCGATGCAGGATTTTGCGTGACGTCATTATGACGTGTAGCTCGCATGTGGCGATTGTAGATGCCGCAACACATTTATTTGCGGTAAACATGACGCAAAGAAAAAACACACAAACACAAAAGAACGAGTTGGAGGAAAATATGCGTCACATTCACGCAAAACGGCAATCGCGCAATAATAATCATAATTATCATAAATCATTCATCATTAGCTATGGATGTAGTATTTACCTAAATACTACATCCGTAGCTAGTTATAAATGATTTTATTTCCGTAAGTAGGTTTGGAGAAACACTTTTACACGTCAAACATATTAAAAAAAATTGATCAGGTCGGCGTTTCCTATCTGAATACTCTGAGAAGAAAGGTCGAAACAAACTCAAAGGTCAACAGTCTCTTTTAAAGTTCAGACATAATCTTGGTCAGATTATGTGAAGACCATGTAGATTTGTGTGTCAAATGGTCTTTTGAGGAAAGAACAGTCGTAGCTCATAAGTCATAACTGAAATAGCTGAACATCTTCCCTAAAGTTAATTAATGAATACCTGCCCTAAAATAGCATCTTGATTGAGAAATCGTTTCGAACAAACTCCTGCTTAGTTCGTACACAACATTTTTATCAGTAGGTCTCTACAAATGTTAGATTTCGTACTATCGGTATTTGTTTCAATCTAGGATTTTTTTACTGTGTCGATACGCCCGGGCTCTCTACTAAGGCCCATTTGCACCGCCAATCGCTAAACACGTTTAGCACTAAACGAGTTTCAAACGTCATTCTGTCTCTGTCATCTTCAAATATTTATCACAAACATAATTATGTTTTAAACTCGTTTAGCGCTAAACGTCTTTAGTGATTGGCGGTGAAAGTGGCCCTTAGTTGGGTAAGAGAAAAAAAAATCGTCGATTACCTATCAACACTGTAATTTGAAACATTGTAAAAGCCCCTTATTTTAAAAGAGTAACCGTGGAGTTTCTTGCCGGCTCTTCTCCATAGGAAACAACCAATTGGAACCGTACACCTAGCTTCTGACGTTTCATAAGTGCCCATGTAGGTTTATTTATGTGAAATAAAATATTTTGATTTGATTTGATTTGACTGATTTGTGTAGATTTACTTAGCAATAGACAATTGCACTAAAAGGTTTTTCGCTATTGACAATATTTTTATTTTAGTAACTACCCATGTCTGGCGCTGTCAGCACCACCCAACTCACCAGTTAATCATGGTATACATAATTTGCACAGGATAACAGCAACGATTATCAACGCGGATCCCATTACAGATACCTGCTAATTAATATCCCTATCAAGTAAATCCGTGATTAATTCCTAGTGTGTCTCGCCCGCAGGCCGCTCTACGGTAGCTCAGCCCTTTGCGAAAAGCGGCCATTATTGCCCCGGGCTAGGATAGACCGGATTATCCCGGCCCTGTATATAATTGAAACGGTTAAGTATAGCAATTTATCGTATGTAGTTCTTGTTGGAACTTCCGGAATGTTTTATTTCACCTATTTCCAGAAAGTTTCAAGCTTCTTAATTTGTTTCTGAATTGAAGTGCTGCAAACCAGGTTTTTTTTCAACACTATAATTATTTTTGTAACCGAAATATTTATTATGTATCTGTTTAACTTTCCAACAACTTAACAAATAAGAGTGAAAACAATGCAACTTTTTGAGTGTCTAAAAACGATTCTTTGATATTTATTTAGTCTTATTTACATGCACAACATTACAAAATTGAATCCCAACACATTGTACAGAACAAATTACAAACTATAAAGTGACACAAACACATACTTAAGTAGGCTAGGTAGGTGTAGCACCTACTGCTAATTAGAAAACTAAGCTCAGACTAGACTATAGCCATGAAAACAGGAACCATCCTGACTGGCTAATTGCAATCTTAACCGTCCTAATTTTTTCCTTATATTCTCACCTTACTATGTACAGCAATATTCCGTCACACCATTTTGTTAGTTAGCGCAGTGGATGTGTCCGTAGATTTTAAAGTAACATTGTAATACCCTTTAATAGGTATTCGTACAAACTTTACCAACATTTCTCACGTCTTACACTCAGCCAATCCTGTCTCAGACAGCAGGGTCCTATTCAAAAGGCCTCAACCGACAGCCTTTACGTTGCCACTCCATTCAACTCCGACCCATAACGGTTTCTATTGACGCGCGCGTTTCAGTTCGCAGTCCTTTCATACATACAGGTATTGAAGTATACCGCTATATACCGCTATATATAGAGGTATCCTTGTTTTGTTGTCTAGCCTTTTCAGTCACCTTTGGTTTGTTGACTGTGGTTGGCTGTTTACGTACTTTTAAAGAGATGGTTTTTTGATTGAAGTAGTTAAATTGTTAAGGTATTTTGTGAGTGGGTTGTTTTGTATGGTTTTAGAGAATTGTTTATTTGCTATCAAAGGTTTATTTGTAAAATTCTTGATGGGAAAATAGAGGTAGATTTTTAATTCTGCGCGTGGCAAAGCTTATTTACCTATGTTCATTACAGTCGGTATATAATAGGTTTCTACTGGTTAGATGCGAAATTACTTAGTATTAAAGGGGAATCTGTCTTTTAAAACCAATGGTGCAATCACTAAGACTAGACCCAGAACAATGTTCTCTAAACCCAAGTAGTGATTGATGCTTGTTATCTGTAGCGCAAAATAATTTTATGAGTTGACGGAAAAGTAAATCTGACTCTCAAAATCGAATTTATCACGACCATAAAAATTAAGTTAACATAATTACTAGCCAAGAAACAAGACAGTACAACTATTAATACCATTAAGTAAGTACTGCCTTTGTTTCAAACACACCTCACAGCTTCACCAAGACTCGTCGCCTTCAAGCTTGTCCTTCTAGCTACTTATAATTGAATCTGCAGTAATGTGGCAGTACATATCCACTAAGAGCTTTTGTTTTGTCGCAACGACATAACTTCTCACACACTGCTCTAATGTAGTGTGACAAGATATCTCGCCTAAAGTCGACCGTCCACTGCTACAGCTACACTAGTCTGTTACTTTCCCACTGCAGGGCAAAGGTCTCTTCTCATACAGCGAAGGCACGAACAATATTCACCACGCTGGCACAAGGCAGATTTGCGATTGCAAACTTATAATATTAAAAGTCCAGGTTCTGATCATGTTTCCTTCACCGATGTAAATTATTTCTAAGATAAGTTTAGAAAGTATATATGAATTGAAAGTCACATTGGTACTTACCCGAATTTGAACTCATAACCTCGAGATTGAGGGGCGAGGGCTTTAACCACGCTTAAAGCCCTCGCGTCTCGGTTAATTTGTTGTAAGTTCACGTTCACACGGTTCGATTTTAGTTGATCAACTGCTAAGTTGAAAGCGATTTTAACCGTCTGAACAGGCTTTCATTCAAATTGAATTAAAATTTAAAGTATTTTTTGTTGAACAATGAAGGTTGTGCAACTAAAATCGAATTGTGTAAACCCGGTAGTAGCCGTGGGTAACGTGGACGATCCCGCCTACATACGCCGATCATACATAGCGAAGCTAATTTCACGTGCGTAGCTTAGCCGTGGGCTGCTGTGGAGCGGTGCCTTAACAATGTTGTGGCCGCGAGAGTTCCTTTCTGAGTGTTGATTATAACTTTTTTGTGGGTTTGGATGTAATACGGTCTGCCTTTATGTATGTTTTTTGGGAAAGTCTAACACGGTTATTTCATTATACAGATATTTACATTTACATAATCAATGTCTAATTTTATTACATAATTTAAAAGCTTTTGTGTAGTGTAAATGTTAAATCAATTAGTGTGTGTATGTGGGTGTATGTGTGTGTGTGTGTGTGTGTGTGTGTGTGTGTGTGTGTGTGTGTGGGTGTATGGGTGTATGTGTGTGTGTGTGTGTGTGTGTGTGTGAGGGTGTGTGTGTGGGTGTGGGTGTTGTGTTAATGGATTATTAGGGTATATATCTATGTAATCGTAAGTTAATGGTTCATCCTAAAATTTTGAAAAAATTACGTTTATGAGTGTCGTAAGGAAACTTATAAAGCTGATCAATTTATCATAGCTGTAGGTATAAAAAACAGTAATTTGTCGGACTCTGTTCTACGAATATCAGTTTTAAAAAAATGAATCGAATTTCGAAGAATTCGCTTTTTGCTTCTTTACCTTTTTTGCTTTTCTCAATTATTATTTTTTCCACTCACAAACATGCACCTGGCATCTTATCTCTCCATCACCCAGTGGTATACAATGTCGAAGGCATTAAGTCCGCCTTTATACCTTTTATGTTGCTTAAAATAAAATAAATAAATAGGTACAGGCTATCACGCCGGAATTTTTGAAGCATATAGGCAGAGGTGTATTGAGAACACACGCAGAACTCGAGAACATTTCGCCAGTTAAAGTTGCGTATATAAAGAGGCAAGCTTATTGCTGTGAATATAGACTTAGCTACTGAAAATTTCCTACAACAAAACCCCAATAACACTTTGCCCGACTCGGACTCGAACTCAGGACCTCACTCAGCAGTTACACTAAACCGATGGTTACTGTATTCCAAATTAATTTCAGCAAAAACAGGTTTAAAAAAGTAATCCATTCAATTTGTACGACGCATGTAATTCGATTCAGTTTGTTTTCAATTAGCTACTAAAGCTCTCTTATTGGCAATCTAACCCGGATTCGATTCGCTGCCCTCTAGTATCCGGTTGTACAGAGGAAGTGTATCGGGCTACGGCTTGATAGCGAGGGAATATGTTTAACTGCTTATACTAAATACTATTTGCAGTTTACAACATTAGTAGTTATGATTGGGCAAATTATGAATTGTAAATTTTATTTGTATTTTGTATTACTTATGACATTTTCATTTATACATCCCACTGGTTCATTCATTCATTATTATATCTTACCAAAATTTTGCATGCCATGCGGTAGAATATAAATGTACTGGATTAAATTATGTAATTCCAATAACATATTTATTTGTCACCTAAAAATAAATAAATAACCCTCTTATTTAAGAATCTGAAATAAGTTAGACATACAGATATAGATAAATGCTCTATTTAATAATATAATTCAATCATTTACGTGCCGCTATTTGAGAACGAAGATACGAGCTTAAAACCTAGATAGTGTACGTAGATAAAGCGATAAATTTTTCAATTTCATCAATGTACTGTTCAGTTAATTAGACACAACGAGCCTCAGACTAATGGTGACGAAAAACAAAAAGTAAGGCCATCGAGACGAGATAAAGAATGTAAACAAACTTTCAGGGGTTTATAACATTTAATTTAAATAAATTATATACAAATAAACTTCCTATTCTAATCGTTGTCGTCTGTATTAAACAAACACGATTTATCAGAATAGTCCGAATCAGTCTTATTGATCACAAAACTAATAACTAGTAACGGATAATAACAACGAAAAACTAAAAAAATACGGATACGAAAAAATTCGTATCACTTCGAACGCAATCAAAACTGGAAAGTGTCATGCAATCAAAAACAGCTAAAATGTTGATAACTACCGTACCGGCCGGTTTCCTGTATCACGAATCACACAACGACAGCTGCCGTCGACCAACTGACGTCATTATTGCAAGCAAGAGATAAGGAGAGACAATAATCGGTCGCTATCGCAATGTAACTCAGTAAAGGTCAGGTTGTTTACGTATTTTATCTCGTCTCGTTGGCCTTACTTTAGTGAGGAATAGGACATGGACTTGAGGTAGTGTCGTCCTTTCTCTGTAAGAATGAGAAAAACACGTGTGGCACTCGGGGACTGCCGCGGTGAAGCTATTGCATAGCATTTTTTATCAACTTATGCAATTATAATTATTTATTAATGCAGTATTTTTTTTTCTTTGATATTAATTCAAGTACAGTCGTACCATATACATACACGTTAAGCGAACGCTCGGCCCAGCTACATGGTAGGCGAAGGGGGGGGTGTTAGGTTTTATTTTCGTTACGGAATTTCTTGATTCGGTCGCCGCGCTCAAAGCCCGCGATAAAAGCTATGCAATAGCTTAAAAACCTTCGTTTTGCAGAGGCACATAACAGGCTGGTACTATCATTTTAAAGAGGCGTTTGGATGCAGTTGGACAGTAAGAAGCTTGTATGAGGTACTTATGTACATGTTCTTTACACATTACGCCTTTAAATAAACACAAAATAATACCCAAAAAACCCAACTCAAAAAAACACAATACAACAGAAAGTCGACAGGAAACAACGAAACGTTAATCATAAATAATATATATCGAAGCAACCATACATCACAACTCGAACAATGGTACCTTCCACCAAGGAGTGCCAGTCCCTCCACTCCCCACCCCTTGGTTCAAACGTGAGTGCATGTTTTGTTCTGGAATGGACCCTTTTTTATCAGAAACGTCCCTTTTCTTGTCAAGAGGCGCACCCTCCGAGGGTTAGGGTAAAAGCCGGATAAGTAGCTATAGCGTTACTAATATGAAAATTAGGTGGTCGTTGATACGGCGCCGGCGCGGCGCGGGCGGCTGGTGCGTTAAAACGATACTGAGATCTTGAAGTGAAGTGCTACTAACAAAGTCTGAAGTCTTATTTATTAACACAAGTTTAGTTTATGATAAAAATATATATGTTTAGGTTAAGGTATTTATCTATGGGTCTGTGTCTCCTGAAAATAAATGGATGATTATTATTATTATTTTGTTTAATTCTTTTCTTACATATTTAAATATTTTTATAAAAACATTTAAAAATATAAAAAAAATTGTGGTCCGCCGGTATCGGGAGCAAGGTCCAAGCTACCGGTGGTTAGGGCTCCAGAGACAGGAACCTCCTCATGATGCGAGTCGTATCGAGGAGTACTGCCTTCTGGACCAGGCCCTTGATCCAACCGCCTAACGAGAGCCTCGAAAGATGTTGATCGAGGCTTTCGGCCATCAGGCCATTAGCCGATACGACAATCAGCACAATGACAGCCGAGCTCACATTCCACACGTCAACAACCTCGTGTGCTAAATCGAGATATTTAATTTATTTCTTTTTCTCAGCTTTCACGAGGTTCTCGTGATGCGGAATGGTAAGATCGACCATCACTGTGCGGCGCGCTAATCAATCTATCACCACTATATTAGGGTTATTGGCGACAATAGTCCTGTCAGTAATGATAGATCGATCCCAGTACAACGTGATATGGTCATTTTCGAGAACTGGGTTGGGCACATACTTGTAATACGGTACCTCAGAATCCTCTAGTTTATATTTCAAAGCAATTTGCTGATGAATAATCCTGGCTTCTTGGTTATGCCTGTGCAAGTACTCGCCGTTAGCTAGACGAGAACAACCAGAGATAATATGTCTGATGGACTCACCCGGACGATGGCATGCCCGACACACGTCAACCGTCCCATCTTTCATAATATGTCTCCGGTAGTTATTCGTTAAGATAACTTCGTCTTTAATCGCACAAACAAAACCTTCAGTTTCCCTGAAAAGAACATCAAAACGTAACCAGGATACGGACGCTAAGAAATATTCAAATCATGAATTATTATTACTTACATTATAGCCTGAAATTGGAAATAAAATCTTACATGATAACTGAATACCTATTTAATTCTAGTAAACCTATCTCATTATAACTTGATTGATCAGACAGATTGTAAATAAAAGTTACAGCATATTATTTTTGTGTTTCAATTTAAAACTGCTTACAATGCTTTACTGCAAACATTTATCATGTTTAAAGCATCGAATAAATGAATGAAAGAATTGGTAATAATGATTTCTTTTAAAATAAAATAAAATATAATTGAATTGTAATAATTTGAGTCAATATTATATTATGTAGTTTAGTAATTTGACATAGAAAGTCTGCAGTGCCATTACAGCATAGACTACTTAGCTAACACACTATCTATCACAATCTGAATCATTTTGAAACCTATTGCTAATCCATTGCTTCATATGTTCGACAAATTTGTCTGCACAACAACGTAAATAACGCAATGAATGTTTTTGAACTGTCAAAATGAAAGCTATTCCTACTGATAATGTGTTACGCAATTACCCCGCAGTGTTTTGTACATGTAAGTAAATTAAAAATCTGTTTCATACATTTACATATTTTTCAAAACGGCAGAGATTTTTGTGTTTATATACCCCTAAAATATTGCTAGGTATTGAATTCAAAGTCAGTCCACACTCTAGTTTCAAAATATAGTAAGCACTATTATAGAATAGTGCTTACTATATTTGCAAGGGGGGCTGAATGAGTGGTGCGTGATTTATTATGGGTATAGACCCATAATAAATCACGCACCACTCATTCAGCCCCCCTTGTGAGCTCAAAATGGCGCTTTTCAATTACACTCACAGCTACTTGAGGGATCATTGTGGTCTCTAAGACACATATATTTATTGCTTAACGCTAAGCACGCCATAAAATTGGACGGCACGGGTGACCTTTATAACTTGAAAAGACATGTATCATCATATCCATCGTATCTGTAATTTTTATGGTGTACATAATAAATAGTACCTATTCTATTTAATGGTTTTTTTTTCTGGGGATCAGAAAATAATGGGCTGCCCTAAAATAATATAGTATTAGTTTTAGGCATCGTCATATTTATTGTTATAAAACTTTAATAATAAATAATAAATTCATTTATTTTCAGGTAAGTAAATAACACCCATAGCTAGATACAAATTAACAAATTAATAGTAATGATAAAAAATAATGATAAATTAATGAGATCAATTAAAATAAAATCAAAAACACCAAATAAACATAAATCAAATAAAATTAAATCAAAATAAATAATCAAAACAATAAAATTAATACACCCTCTCCGACACTGGTACAGCTACATGTCTGCTGGAACAATGCCGAATGAATGGGCAGTCCAGCCTTCCCGCTATAATCGCCAGTACGATGTTGGGGCTAACCCGAACCCTGTGCACCAAGGACGCGGCACGCTTGCGCATGGTCGCGTGAAAGCAATCGGTGCGGTCCTCTGCGAACATACCCGAGGCGCTGCAGTATCGGGGTAGCCCCATCACCGCCCTGAACGCGTTATTGTATTGGACGCGGATGGCGCTGTAACTTCTATTAGAGTAGTGAGCCCACAGACTGCATGAGTACAGCGATGTACAGTACGCTCTAAAGAGCGTAGCTTTAACCTCATTAGAGCACCGCGCAAATCTGCGGGCGATCATGTTCGCTCTAACAGACAACGCCCTCCGCTCCCGTTCCATGTCTGCGTGATCTTTGAGGTCGACAGTCAAAACATGCCCCAAGTATGTAAACTGGTCAACCCTTTTCAAAGGAACCCCATTAAGTTTGACCGGAGGTATGCTTCCCGGAGATTTCGCACTGGCGGTCTCGAAGATCATATACTGGCTCTTCTTTACATTATACAATAAACCGTGACCACAAGCATATTCCTCGCATATCTTTACCAGCTTCCTCAAGCCGCAAACCGAAGCGCTCATCAGAACCATGTCGTCAGCATAACTTAAATTATTGACACATATACCGTCAATGTGACAGCCGACATGCTGGCTGCTGAGCGCCACGATCAGCTCGTTAATATACAAATTAAACAGGGTAGGAGATGTTAAGCCACCCTGCCTGACTCCGCATTAGAGCTGATACGCATCCGACATTGCCCCCGCCCACCTGACACTATTTGACTAATGCGCATACCAGTACTGGAACATGCTGATGAGCTCCGCCGGCAAATCTATGCTCCTCAGCTTGCTCCACAGCAGGTCATACACTACAAGGTCGAAAGCCTTGGACAGATCAAGGAAGCACACATACACGGGTGTTTTACGGTCTGTGTAGTATTTGACGGTATGCTTAAGACACAGTATAGCACTTTCAGTGGACAGCCGGGGACGAAACCCGAACTGATTATCGTGCAGTGTTACCGATCTATTTAACTGTGCGTTAAGCAAACCGTCAAACACTTTAGCAGTTACTGTGGCAAGAGAAATAGGTCTGTAGTTAATGAGACGTACTTTTGATAATTTCCGGATAACTTTTTTGCCGGTAAATTTGTAAATTCTGCCCCAGTTTTTAATAAACATATACGTAGGTATATCTGGCGGATCGAGCCTATCCAGACATCCTAACAGCAGCATGAACGCTACGCAAACAGATTATGGATTCCAATGTGTAATTAATAAACAACAAGATACTGGTACCCATATTCTTATCATTATTTGCAAGTCGTACGAAATGACACCCACAACAAGAGGTTAGGTGCTTTCAAAATTTTTCTCAGTTAAAAAGTACCTGTAAGCCTGCAAATGCAGTATCAGCCGTCTTCTTAATTAACTCTGAGCGAGATAGTTAATTGTACCGCTCGAAAATTCTTTCCACTTTGCTGAGAAAATGGCGAAGCTATTAAGAAATGAAAAAAGGATTAAAGTTTGTTCGCTCACCGTGAGCCGCCAGTATCATGTCGGACTTACTTTAACGAAAAATGTTTTTGATTAAAATAGTTTGAGAGCCGCCCCAAATAGTGATGAGATAGCAATTTTGTAAGTTTCTTCTCATTTATAACTTAGTTTTAACCTACTTTTGAGTAGAATTTTGAAATTAATATTGCTAAGATAAAATCTAAAAAACTTTTTCTATTTTTATTCAGCTTCGAAATTGTAAGACGATTGTTGATTGTGAGAAGAGCTTAAAGAAAATTTTAATTTAATAAAAATAAAAATTTTCTTTAAGCTGATATTAGAATAATGGTTGCCTAAGCTGCCAAAATTAATTAACAGAACCTGACCGCCGAGAGAACAAATTAAAAAGACTTCCCAGAGGATTACATTTAAATTAATATTACTAGGATCACATGAAATTAATTCCATGGGCTCCTAAGACCGGAACCTTTGGACCCACTAATTGATATGGGCCAGGTACTTCATTCACATGACCTCAAAAAATCTAATTTGTCATGCCGTTTTCGTCGAATTCTGTTTACGAGAGTAAACCCAGTGCTCTGTATGAATTATTTATTCTTTGTGAATTCTGGGTTTACAAATTTATATACCGCCTGATTTGGAGCTGTAGTTTGTAATTGTATTTTGGAAAGGCTTTGAGTTCACTTTAGTGTAGTAATTTTAGATATAAAACTAGAGATTCTTTGACGGCAGCACTGCACTTTGGTAAGCGTATATTTTAAATTCTTTCAAAATTCTTTAATTCTATGTTTCGAGAATAGACATTTACATAAAAAAATGTGTATTTATTTTACTTATACTACATATATTAGGTCTTTACCTATGAAATTGCCGTTCTGCAGTACTGGCCATTTCAAATCAAAATAATTTTTGTTTGGCTATGAATTCTAATTTCAAATTAATTTTATTTTAAAAACATGGATTTTTTTTTCTAAAAGTAGTCATTTCTTTATTGATTAGTGTTACATTTTCATCGCATTTCAATCTTTTTCGTCATCATGGATACGTAAAAAATTCGAGTAATTATGGAATATGAGTACCGTCGTGGCAGCAACGCGGCACAAGCGGCACGCAACATCAACGACGTTTACGGAGCTAACTCTACAAACCAACGCACCACCTGTTATTGGTTTGCTCGCTTCCGTTCTGGAAATTTCGACCTGAAAAATGAACCTCGCGGTCGTCCGACGACTTTGGTCGACAATGACGAATTAAAGGCGATTGTGGAAGCTGATGATACACAATCTACGGCTGAATTAGCAGCAGCTTTCGACGTTAGCGTCAAAACAATATTGGTCCATTTGCGTCAAATTGGCAAGGTAAAAAAGCTTGACAAATGGGTGCCCCACGAACTCAATGATCGCCAGCGCGAAGTACGCGTCGAGACGTGCCTTGCACTGCTCAACAGACACACAAATGAAGGAATTTTGAACCGCATTGTTACCTGCGATGAAAAATGGATTCTGTTTGATAACCGTAAGCGCTCAGCAAGTTGGTTGGATCCTGGTTCAGCACCTAAACAATGCCCTAAACGAAAACTTACCCCTAGAAAAGTGATGGTCACTGTTTGGTGGTCTAGCGCCGGTGTGATTCATCACAGCTTCTTACCAAACGGGGTGAGCATTACTGCAGATGTGTACTATGAAGAACTGAACACAATGATGGAGAAGCTGGCGCATCTCCAACCAGCATTGGTCAATCGCTCGTCTCCGCTGCTCCTGCACGACAACGCGCGACCTCATACTGCACAGCAGACGGTCTCCAAGTTGCAAGAACTGGGGTTGGAAGCTCTCCGTCATCCGCCCTACTCACCAGACCTTGCGCCTACAGACTACTACTTTTTCCAGAATTTGGATAACTTCTTGGCGGGAAAAAAATTTAATACCCGAGAGGCAGTACAAAATGCCTTTGAAGAATTTGTTGCCTCCCGTCCAGCTGATTTCTTTAAGAAGGGCATCAATAAACTGCCACTGCGATGGCAAAGATGCATTGATTGCATGGGTGATTACTTCGATTAATACAAATAAAAAATTCATGAAAAAAATTCGTTTAAATTTTTTCATACAAAACGGCAATTTCATAGGTAAAGACCTATTATTACCCAAAATGATCAGTTTACAATTTTTAAAATAAGGGAAGAGAAAAGCCAAGTTCAACTAGTAAAAAGACGTTAGTTCTGGTCACCCAGAAATCCAAAAAAACCTGACTACCTACATATTTTGCACCAGCCAGAGTTTGGCTGATCACTTTTATTTATTTTAGCCAGGGTTGCGCAAAGTGTAGCATTAACAATCGCTTTATTGGATCCATGTCAGCGATTACACGATGCGGGCAATGTTTTTCAGCAAACATTTTTTACAGTAAGCGGCTGTTTTGCTCGTTTTAGTTTTTAGCATCAACTTTACCAATATCCCGTTCCTCTGATATTGAAAAATGCCACGAATTGCAAATATGATATTGAGAGCTAGCTGCCTCGTATTACATTCTGTATTGACGTTTGGTGCAGTATGTTTTAGCAATATTGCTTCCAGGGAAATAGGTTATAGGTTGAAACAACAATTGGAGAAACAAAAGAATATAGACAACAGTAGCACACTAAAGTCTTTGTGACAGCAGCAATCTAAGTCCCAACGGCATCCTTATTGTAACAAGAATGAAGATCACTGTGATTTTCACAATGATGCAAAATCAGAGGTGAAGGAAGGAATTTGTGAAGGACTGTACAGAAGACTATATGAAAATGAAGTATTCCAGACTATGTATCTAAACGGTACACATTGGATACCTATAGTTGGTTTTAATATGTGAAGTTTCACTCTCTTGATTCAGAATAACTCGTAAAACTGCACGAAAAACATTAAAGAATAGAAAGAAAGAATAAAGTTTATTTGGATACAATTCGTGAAACACAAAATACAAATAACAAAATAAAAAAGTGAAAGTAATGTTTAACAACAACAGTGTATGCCTCACGGCTGCGCCAAAAATGTTTACTACAGCATTAATGCCAGACACATGCTGTCTGACGCTGGTTTTGTAATGACCCAACAATGTTCCCATAGTGGGACAAGCTTTACAGCTTCATATCAAAGTATGACATCAAATGAAAAACAATTTGGTTTTAGCAATAATAAATCTACCACATTGGCTTGTTTTGCTTTATTAAAATTGATAACCAAAAGTTTTAATGATCAAATACCAATAACCTCAGTTTTCTTAGACATGTTCAAGGGTTTTGATTTCGTCAACGAATCAATTAGATCGATACGGCATTAGAAGAAATGCGTTGAAATGGCTCGTTGTTGAGAACTCGAGACAAATAGGGCACCAAAAAATCTCTATGTAAATCTCCCTATTGGGAAAATAATTGTGGTGTTCCTCGAGGAATCACGCTGGGACCACTTTTGTTTTTGCTGTATGCTAATGACTTAGCTAGAGTAACCTCACACAACTGCATACTATATGCTGACGATACGACCCTCAGCATTTTAAACGACAACTGTGACGTGGGTGAGTACCAGATCGAAATTAACGAGATACTAAATAAAATTATCACACGGCTCAAACAAAATAATTTCCACATTAATACAACCAAAATGACACAGTTTAAACATACAACAGTAAGCGTCTACAGTTAAAAATACAGCATGATAATGACACAATTGAAGAGGTTGAGAGTACAAAGTTCCAAGGGGTAAAAATAGACAAACACTGTAATTGGAAAGCTCGACGAACTCTGCAAAAAGGTAGATGTTTCGTATTCGTTCTTTACAGATTAACACGCGGGGCTAGTGTTGATGCGGCACTATGTGCATTCCAAGGCCATTATAATATGGGGAAATTCTGTAAAACTTAACAGAGTATTTCGAGCTCAGAAATGCGTTCACTCAATATGTGGAGTGCACCAACTGGACAGCTGCGTCACATTATTAAAAAAAATATTATCATTCCCAGCACTAGATATATATTTTTGAAATCTATATTTTTGTGTACTAAAATAAACATGAATTTTATCTGCATAATGATGTTCTATCCAGACCTAGCCGCAGAGTTCACATGCTTCGAGTATCTAGACAAAATAATAAACTATATTCTAATAATGAATTTTGTATGGCGACCAAAATTTATAATAAAGCACCAGATTGTTTTAAAACACTTAACTATAGGACATTTAAATGTAAAGTATTCAATTGTATGTCACTCATTTTTAATTTTAATTTCTAATTGCAATTTATGTTTTTATAAGTTGTACGAGCATCGCCACATGATATTTATTGTTTTAGTTTTTACCTGATCAAGCAGTTGCTAATTCACCGATTTATGTACATTCGCTGACTAAGCTATTACGCCCGCCACAAGCCACCTACTTTTGGCATTATATAATTTGTTGTTTTATTAAATAAATGGTCAATCATTATCGGACACAAAACAGTGATTTTATTTCCTGTACACATCCCGAGTGATTCATCCACCTACATCCTACATCTCAGTGTGCGGAGCTGCTGCCCGTACATTTATGGTCCTTCGAGCCGGATTGCCACTACTGGAGCAAACAGTCCTGCAAGTCGCACAGGTACGAAGTGTTTCTACTTACGATAGCGAATCGGTTTGACTGGTCTTCCACAAGCGGATCGCCCCAGTCAGATTGAGAAGGCGCACAATATCGTACGGAGAGATTCCTTCGGACCCTGCGATCGCCGTGGGAAACATCAACATTTGGTGGTTCGGGAACTACATACAACAATACAACAGTGAAGTCAACAGAGCTAACGTCCATCCACTACACGCATACATACTCGTGCAACAATTATGGACGCCAGGCAACAAGAACTTCTCAAGCGGCAGGAAATCATCGCAGAGGGCATCCGAAAAATTGGTGTCAACTTCGGAAAAGATGGCCCTGACCGCAAAACCGCCACATACATCCGGGGCAGACTGGATACCCTCCAGGCGCACTGGAACGAATTCGAAATGAATCATGGCGTGCTAC
This sequence comes from Dryobotodes eremita, assembly GCA_917490735.1. Taxonomy (NCBI): domain Eukaryota; kingdom Metazoa; phylum Arthropoda; class Insecta; order Lepidoptera; family Noctuidae; genus Dryobotodes; species Dryobotodes eremita. The sequence goes on along the minus strand of OU823254.1, from coordinate 1,801,054 downwards.
AGGGCGCCATAGACCAGACCGACATATACTACACAACAAAAGTATACGACAGGGTCAAGTCGAACTACTCAAACATACAACATAAGCTGCAAACATGGTCAACAAGCACTGCGGAACTCGCGAGTCGCCCAGAAGAAGAGAACAAGAACACTGGAGTCCTATCGAGATCGGACGAGCTAAAAAATCAACAAGCAACCAACTTTAGAGCCTTCTCACGTTTCGTCAGCAACTTGCGTACTGCTGACATTATTGAGAAATGGGAGATAGAAGACAAGCTTAGGGTCCTCGAATCGCGATGGAGGGCGATTGACGAAGTGCACTGGCAGCTCGACAACGTTCTCGTCGGTAGCGACGTAAACTACGAGCTCGAGTTCTCGCAGTACGAAGAAACATACGAGTGCACAAAGCGAGGTCTCAACCGCAAACTCAACCACGCTGTCCAACAACGGGATAGTGCGCCAAGGATCGAAATACCGATATTCTCTGGAAACTACACACAATGGCCGACATTCCTCGATCTATACATCGCGGCTATCCATAATAACCCTTCCCTCTCGAAGGGGCAGAAGATGCAACACCTGAAAGGGAAGCTAAAAGGAGAAGCTGAGCGCCTTGTGCAACATCTGTCTGTTTCCGAGAGCAACTACGACTCCTGCTGGGAAATCCTCCACCATAGGTACAATAACTTGCAGATGCTCTTCACCAAGCAAATGCAAGTTTTGATGAGTCAACCTACGATTCAAAATCAAAACGCGTACGAGCTGAAGCGCCTACACGACACCAGTCTCGAAACCGTGCACGCGTTGCGTAACTTGAGCATCGACACGGCAACATGGGACCCGATTTTGGTGCACATTCTGGCAGCAAAACTAGACACTCAGACCTACGCTGACTACATGGAGGCGAGGAAAAATCCAAGAGGGCTTCCCGACTTCAAGGAATTCATCCAGTTCATCGAAGGGAAGTTCACGGCGCTGGAGTCAGTAGTGAAGAAAACAAGTAAACCCAACAAACAAACAGATGCCGACGTCACCCCAAATAAAGGGGCCTCGATGACAACAGTACCAAGGGATGCGTACAACAGATACAGACGCTACCCCAAAGCAAACCATACAAGCTCCGACAGAAATTGTCCAGTTTGCAAAACAAGCCACATCTTGCTCTACTGTAAAGAGTTTCAAGAAATGACGCCAGCCATAAAAATTAGGACAATTGAGCAATTGAACATTTGCAAAAACTGCATGTATCCGCACAACGGAAAGAAATGCAACTCGCAGAAAAGATGCAAAGTGTGTAACGGCGCACATCACACCACGCTACATGACCTAGTCCGCGATACTACGTCAGCGACACTGTCGTCAAGCCAAATGGCCGAAGGCGTGACAAACAACAACATGCAGCGAAAAACCAATCACGTGTCAGGAAATTTTAACGAAGTTTTACTGGCTACAGTACAACTTAAAGTAAAGGCTGCAGATGGAACTTACACCGTACTTAGATGCCTTCTAGACCAAGGCTCCCAACTGAACCTTATAACAGAATCGGCTGTGCAACGACTTGGGCTTCCGCGACGCAACCACAACTCAACTGTGTCAGGGATCGGAGCATTTGCCAGCCAGAGCCACGGGACCGTTCAGTTGGACTGTAAGTCCCTTTACGGAGATTACGAGTTCTCAACGCCGGCATTAGTAATGGCTAAACTACTCAACAACCTGCCTAACTACTCCTTCGAAAAACAAGATTGGCCTCACATAGAAAACATTAACCTGGCCGACCCACAATTCAACTTATCAAGGCCGATTGACATTCTACTTGATGCTGGGGTATATGGCGACATAGTCATGAGCAACATTACTCGAGGAAACATATACGCACCAATAGCACAACAAACAAAGCTCGGCTGGGTATTAGTTGGAAATACGAATACTTTCAACTGTCATGTCGTGGTGGACACTAGCGATATCTCTCGTTTCTGGGAAATTGAAGAGATAATATCAGACGACCAGTCTACGACTGTCGATGAGGAGTACTGCGAGAGGCTGTACGCTGATACAACAAAAAGACAAGAAGATGGGCGGTATGAAGTGAGAATCCCCATGAAGACCAATTTCGAGCAATATTTAGGACGATCAAAGCCACAAGCAGTCGCGCAATTCAAGCAATTGGAAAAACGTTTGACAAGAGACGAAACCCTCGCTTCAAGCTACAAGGCTTTCATCGGCGAATACAAAGCTCTAGGACATATGAAAAGGTGCACAGAGCCGGACACGCCAAGCTGTTTTCTACCCCATCATGGAGTAATGAGACCCGATTCAACGAAAACCAAACTCCGAGTGGTTTTCAATGCATCAGCAACCACTAGCTCGGGACACAGTTTAAACCAACTGATGGAATGCGGGCCTAACTTACAACAAGACTTACAAGCTATTATTCTACGATGGAGGGCATTTGAATACGTGTACACAGCGGATATTGAGAAATTCTACCGACAAATACGTATTCAGGAAAAAGACCAACACTTACAAAAAATAGTGTGGAGGGATTCAGTCACAGAGCCGTTACAAGAGTTACAACTGACTACAGTAACATATGGTACCAAGTCCGCTCCCTTCCTGGCAATGCGCACCATAAGGCAACTGGTAAAGGATGACGGCGCACAGTACCCCTTGGCGGCGGCTATTCTGTCCAATCAGCTATACATGGACGACTTAATAGGCGGGAGTCACGACTTCATAACAGCACAGAAAGCTCGAAGTCAACTTATAACAATGCTGAAGGGCGGTGGATTCAACTTACGAAAGTGGGCTAGCAACGAAACGCGCCTACTTGAAGGCTTATCCGATGAATTGATAAGCCAAAAAATGTTCGACTTCAAGGATGCAGACACCAACAAAACGCTAGGCATCACTTGGAACCCGCGCACGGATCAGTTTACCTACAAACAAATACCACTCTGCAACAAACGTGATGTCGACACAAAACGCACACTACTGTCGGATATATCAAAACTGTATGACCCACTTGGTTGGCTATCACCGGTAACAGTGAAAGCCAAGCTAATTTTTCAACATGCTTGGTCAACTACAACGAGCTGGGATGATAAACTCCCACTAAAGATACAGCAAGAATGGGAGCAATTCCGCAATCAGCTCGCACACATACACGACATAACCATACCACGCTGGATCGGCGACACCCAACAACCCTTCGAACTTCATGGCTACTGTGATTCATCAGAACGAGCCTATGCATGTGTCATATATTGCAAGACCACTGATAAAGAAGGTAAACAGATGATAAGGCTAGTAGCAGCTAAAACAAAATTAGCCCCACAGAAAAAGCCTATTTCTCTGCCACGACTGGAGTTATGTGGTGCAGTACTACTAGCCCGACTGATCGAAAAAGTAAAAAACTCCATCAACTCGCAGATCCACACCATACATTGCTGGACGGACTCCATGGTGGTGCTTGGCTGGCTACATGGTGATGTGAGCCGTTGGAAGAGTTTCGTAGCCAACAGAGTCACAAAAATTATCCAAATAACACCACCCAACTCCTGGGCCCATGTCAAGTCCGAAGACAATCCTGCGGACTGCGCAAGCAGAGGAATCTCACCATCAGCCTTGATAGCTCACGAACTGTGGTGGAAAGGCCCAACCTGGCTTCAAAACAACAACATACCCAAACAAGGTATTTTTACAACGAACGAAGAGAAAAATAAACGAGGTCAAACCTGCGCAATACAAACAATAGACGCGCCACTCATCGAGCAACTACTGCAAAAATACAGCACGATGACTTATGCAACCCGAGTCATCAGCTGGATCAGACGATTCATAAACAACTCGCGTGACGCAACAAGAGCCATACACAGGTCACACTTAACTACGGAAGACATTGTGCAGACTCAGCACCTGCTTGTGAAAACTACACAGAACAATACATTTGGCGATGAAATAGCATACCTACACAAACATAACAAGGTACGGGCTACAAGCAAACTGTTGAGTTTAAGCCCAATGCTAGACGCACAAGGTATTCTTCGAGTGGGAGGAAGACTTGAACATGCTAAGTTAAACGACTCCCAAAAACATCCAATAATTTTACCAAACAAACACAAGTTATCAGACCTCCTGATTGACCAAGCCCACAAGAATACTCTCCACGGCGGTGCCAGGCTTACTTTGGGAAACCTTCGTAACAAATATTGGATACTTGGCGGCATGAAACCAATCAAGAAGCAACTCAACAAATGTGTCACCTGCCACCGCTACAAAACGCAACGCAGCAATCAACAAATGGCACACTTACCAACGCCTTGAGTTACACCTTCAAGGCCATTCACACACACGGGCGTGGATTTCACGGGACACGTTGAAATAAAGGCTAACAAAGGTCGCGGCATTAAAACAGTTAAAGCCTACATCGCGATTTTCATTTGTTTATGCACAAAAGCCATCCACCTGGAGCTGGTGTCAGATCTCAGCACGATAACATTCCTCGCAGCATTGAAGCGGCTATGCGCACGACGAGGAACACCAAAACATATCTACAGTGACAACGGAACGAACTTTGTCGGAGCAGCAAGAGCTCTAGCCAAAGAACGCCAGGAGGCACTGCAGCTTCTAGTTAACGACGACCTCATCAACAACACTTCCGAAAAAGGTATGGAATGGCACTTTAACGCACCATCTTGGCCCACAGCGGGAGGACTATGGGAAGCTGCAGTCAAGAGTATGAAACACCACCTAAAACGCGTCCTTGGGGAACAAAGGCTTACGTACGAAGAGTTTACTACTTTGCTAGTACAAATTGAAGCCTGCCTCAACTCAAGGCCACTTGTCGCCCTAACAAACGACCTCGACGACATCGATTACTTGACACCAGGCCACTTTTTAGTCGGTGGACCGGTTCTGGCACCTCCGATGACGTCAGAGAGTGACAACAGCCAGTTAACTTTACGATGGCGCCTGACAGAAAACATGTACAAGGAATTTTGGAAGAAATGGTCCAAAGATTACCTACAAACATTACAATTACGAGGGAAATGGCAAACTCCAACACGCAACATTGCCGTGAATGACGTCGTCCTTGTAAAGGAAGAACAAATAGCCCCAGCCCGATGGTTATTAGGGCGAGTTATAGAGACGCATCCTGGACCGGATAACTTGGTACGAGTCGTCACGCTCAAAACTAAATCCAACATAATGAAGAGACCCGTAACGAAATTGTCCCGATTACCAATTGAAACCGGGAACAACAAAGAAAACAAACCAACACAACCAGAGGCGACGTCATCAACATCTCAACGTCGGGTGAGCCCTAGACGGGCACAGAAGGATGTTTCCAGCTGTAACGTCCTCAAGTACCTAAGCACGTTACTAGTACTGATGGTTACGTGTGTGACACCGTCCATGCAACAACTCGTCAATGTAACAACTCTAGACCCGACCCGCCTTGTATACTTTGACAAAGCCGCAGACTTACAGATAATACAAGACGAATGGAGACTGGTAGTATACTACAACATGTCAACTTACTGGAAAAGTACTTCTGCCGTTGAACAATACGTCCAGCAATTACACGGACTTTGTCAACGAAATATAGCGTACTTGACTATATCCACACAACTCGAGCACGAACTAAACGAGCTCAAACACTACAACGAAGTACTACAATCCGACCACGGAATACGTAGCAAGCGAGGTCTCATAAACGGAATTGGGAACATTGCCAACTCTCTATTTGGAGTACTTGATGACAAATTCGCCGAAAAATACAACAACGACATCAAACTACTGCACAGCAATGAAGACCACTTGTACAATCTGTACAAACAACAGACTTCAATAATCGAAGGGGAATATAACCTTCTGAAGAGGAACGAGCAAGTAATGAACCGGCAGTTCATTGTCATCAACAAAAGTCTCAAAGACTCGCTCCAACAACTGAAAACCGAACAAGACCAAGCAACGTTCCTTACTGCTACTGCACTTGCCGCAAACATGATGGTAACAAACTTGCGGAGAATACAAGACATGTTGATCAGCCTAGTTACAGATCTTCGTCACGGCAAGGTCGACACTCACCTGTTGAAACCCGATGCGTTCGAAAAACAGTTGAACATCATATCAGGACAAGTCCCAAAAGGATTATCTCTCCCTTGCTCAAACAAGTTCAAGTGTATCCGGGAAATGTATAAACTAGCAAGTGTGCAAGGAAAACTAACCGAAGACTTCATCATATTCGAAGTAAAAATCCCGTTAGTAGCAGACGAACAGTACGAACTAACCGAAGTCATCCCAATCCGCAACATAAAGGGAACCTCCATGATTAACATAATACCAACAACCAAATACATAGCCGTTAACTTGAAGCTAGACATGATGATACCACTGGATCAACAACATCTTTCATCGTGCGAACAAGTAAACACAAATCAGCTGTTGCTATGCAACCTTGACCTACCTATATACAGTATAAAAACAGCCACAACAATGTGCGAAGCAGGCATAATAAACAATCGAGGAGTAACAACCTGCCGCACTAAGGTATCGAATTGCAGCAATGACTGGAAAAAACTGCACAGTAAGGGAGCTTGGTTGTTTACGTGTTGCGAGGAATGCACTATGCGCATTTTCTGTCCTGCGGGAATTACGTCACAGACACTACAAAATACAGGCATCATCACCTTAGCTACAGGTTGCATGATGCGCGGCGATAAACATCTGATTCATGCACATTACAAAATGCAAAGCACCATGGAATTAGGAAATGAGCAAGAGATCTACGTACCAGAGATAAATCTAAACGAACTATTAACAAGCAATAGTCAAATTACAAATATAACAAATATGGAACTTGAAACACATGAAGAACAACTAAAGAGTCTTAAGAGAAAAATTGAGCTGGTTAAAGAACAACAGGACATACAAATGGTTAATTCCGTGGAGGCGGAGCAACATCACTACGTCCTGTACGGCTGTATGATAACCTGTGCAACAATATTCAGCATATGGGTATGCGTCCAAATTAAAGCACGCTGTCTCCGTACACCTCAAGGAAACAGAACAGGAACGCAGGCGCACAAGGAAGAGATTGAGATGGCCCCAAGTCCTACTGAACGGCATCTCCCTACGGAAGGACAAGCAAAGGCAGACACCCCGGATCTAGAAGAGGTCACCAGACATCTTCCTAACAGCAGCAAGGTGGATCGCGAAACGTCGCCAATGACAGTTAGCGACGGACATAGAACCTTCCAATAACTTTCTTTACATACTTTACTTACCCTTGGATAATGCATTTTACTGGACATTTGTACTTTTATAGTCGGCAGGATGTACGAGCATCGCCACATGATATTTATTGTTTTAGTTTTTACCTGATCAAGCAGTTGCTAATTCACCGATTTATGTACATTCGCTGACTAAGCTATTACGCCCGCCACAAGCCACCTACTTTTGGCATTATATAATTTGTTGTTTTATTAAATAAATGGTCAATCATTATCGGACACAAAACAGTGATTTTATTTCCTGTACACATCCCGAGTGATTCATCCACCTACATCCTACATCTCAGTGTGCGGAGCTGCTGCCCGTACATAAGTTTTATATTTTTTTTCCGTTTAGTTAATTACGATGTTGTTCTGTTGTGAATGCTGTGTATACCTATAATAGGCTTACATACCAGTACTTTAATTATGTTATTGTTCTGTTTTATTTTTTTGTATGTACTGCTGTTGGTGTACCAAATAAATAAATAAATAAATTATCTCTTAAGTAAACGCTACTACTCAGCTTATGATTCTATGACTGAAAAGTTGACTTAAATATTAGGAAATAATTATATTATTCTCTTCCTGTTATCTCTTTGACTTAACCCAATCTTTTCGACATTTCTGTTACTAAGATTGACTAATTTGCAATTTGAATGTTATCCTAATTCATTTAATTCAATATTATATCTAAGAAGCCAACCATTACCCGAAAATTTATTTTTACGCTGGAAACGGCAGAATATTATGAACTATAAAATCTACGTAACGTCTTTGTAATAATATTTTAACAAATAAATGGATTATTACTATTACTATAAAAAGGCAATAAGTTTTATGGGTTATAAAGAGCTGTTTAAAATTCTACATCTTCAGAAATGTAGTCGCTAACACTGCGAGAACCATGTCCTCTGGATTCGAAAGGGGTTCTTGTGATCATATTCAGATACTAAAACCGAAATAAAATTTTGTTTTATGTTTAAAAATAATCTTATAAGTTCATTCTAAAGAAAGAAAGAATGAACGAAAAATAGGTTTATTTGTCACAGAAACAAGTGCATACAAAAAGACAAGTTAGAAGACAGGCGAACTAGTAGGTATTATCACACTAGTCAAAAGCAAAAAGAACCAGATGACAAACGTCTCTTAATTAGTAACTAAAGAAGAAACTCACCGTATAGAATAAGCGAAGGCCATGACGGCATCAGAAACAAACTGCAGCTGCCTCTCGAACTCAGTGTTATTGACGCTGAGCCGCTCCTGTCCGGAGCAGGGCCTGGCGAACTGGCCGTTGTACGGGGTGCGGGGACTACCAGGATAGCGGCACTGGAAGTGGTCTTCCCAGAATTCTGTGGAGAGGAGGTGGGTTTAGGTTTAAAATAAATTAAAATAATTAATATAATATCATTCTTCATACTTTAATTGCTTCAATAAATGATCCATGTTTTTTTTTGTTATATTGAATGGCATAACTTTGGTCAATTACAATTTACTTTCTTTCTTTTTTTATTCATCAGCTCGTGTTAAGTTAGTGCTAGTGCAAAAATTGGAAACTGGTTTTCCAATATTCGTTCTTATTTTATCCATAGGACTATCAGGAGATGTTGTGTTAACGCTATAACAACAAAAGAATACTTGGTGCTATTCCTAAAAGAAAAATATTTCGTTGACAAATTCTAAAACAGAAGTGACGAAAACTTCATCTCATTTTCCTAGCCCAAAGCTACAAAGGTAAACAAATATAAACAATTGAAAGTCTTTCTTATAGTAAACAGGAATAAATTGTTCAGATGCACCGCACAGTTCAGATCGGAGACACAAAAGTTTTTAAAACAAAGTCAGATTCAAAGACTTTGGTATTCAACTGTTCTGTAAAGTTCCTGCGGTTTTCTTGCCATCTTCAAAAGAATTGGAAGCTTGCATTGTGTGTATGGAAATCGTTTCTATTCATGGAAATCTGAATTGTGGGGAGCCATTCGTCTTAGTAAGTTCTGTGACAAGGGATGTCTGGAGATCTTGTTACTACAGTAAAGGCTTAAATGTTCACTCAATTAGGAACGTGAATTTTGTAGGAATATGGTCGGGTTAATTCGGGTTGTCTTATAAGATAAATAAATACAATATTTTCGATGTCCATGTTTTTAGATATAGGTCATAGGAACTTTTATTTTGCGATAGTTTTTCGTGGAAACGATAATTGGCCTCAAAAATCAACATTCTTTTTTTTTTATCGAGATTACAGTGAGATTCTTTCAAACATCCTGAAAAATCCTTGCGTGATAAAAAAGAAAAATTGTAAAACTTCGTTGGGAAATATGAAATTAGCAAAGCAGGTACATATATAATAGAAATTCTGCCCGAACAGATTACAGCGAGTATGTAAATGAGGGCTGTCAGTAAAACTAAGGGATCGGGTTCATACTATGTTAATTAGTCCGAGGTTTGGGAGTGATACCACTCTTTATTACATTTTCTGATATTTACACGGTTTGTTTGAAGAGGGATTTAAATTTCATCATAGGGGTTTAGGGACTCGGTTTTTAAGCAAAGAGGTTGCGGTTTCAAAATGTGGTATGTACATATGGGATTTTTTCACTGTTAAGTACTTTCTAAACGTTTAATCACTGAGTTAAATTAAGAGGCTAAATTAAAGTACCTCTTCCTAATTATGCACATCATGATCCGATTCAAAGTTCTTTTTATAAACGCAGGAAAGTAAATATTCGAGTGTAAATTTGGGAGAGGCGTAACTCCATTGTATAAATTATAATAAACTTGATACTTGGTGGTACGGTATCAAGTCTTACCATATATATATGTATACTTAAGTCTAGGTAAATAAGTTTATGTTACGGCAAGACAAACTTATAATAGACTTCATACCAATACCACAATCTGGCTCTAGGTAAACATTACGTGAACTATGGATTGGTTAGTAGCAGCTTGTAGACATAGTTCTTAAATCGTATGTACTAAATCTATTTGCATTGTGAAGATTTATGGCTGCACAAAGCAGGCACTGTGTTTAACAAGTAGTGGCACGAAGGCAGATAAGTATAAGTTATAGACTTAAAACCAAGTTTACGGCTTAAAGCATATCCATAGGAGCACGATACGTTTGAGGTAGGGTAGTATTGTAGGGGCGAGTGGCTTAAAAATGCAAAGAAAGCATAAAACGTCTGTCGTTTGCATAAATAGCTCGTCATTGGCACCGAATCGTAAAATTTGAAATCAAGACGACTTTTTGTTCATCTATGAGATAGTGAGAATATCAAGTAGATTTAGTGTAGGATAAAGAGGGACATAAAAGGAGAATGCTGATGGTATGGTTAAGGAAATTTGCAATGTGCTTGAGGCAAGACTTGACGAACAACACAAAGCGTGGCTGGTTTTTTGGGATCATAAATGAACCTGCACCCACCCAAATGATTTAATTCACACATTTATACTTAGTTTCAGGGGTAATAATTGAACTCAAAAGTACTTTATCTGCTTTAAACTCAATTTCAGTAGGTTCTCGCAAATTCGCGACTATTCCGAAACAACTTTTAATTACTTAATGGAAATAATTTGATAAATTCACACCAATTATAACAAAATCAAAGTTTCGCTCGTCTGAAAGGGGCGAAGTTTCTTTTGAGTAAAATTCCATCACTGATTTCGTAGATCCACCTTCACAAGCAATGCCTCATTGCGCCCAAAAACAAAGTTTTGGAGTGTTTTCAACTATTTGCAATGTTATAAGTGAGATAAAAGAGAATATCTTGAGATCTGAATAAGTTCGCTGTAAACTTCTCTCTTCCTTATCGGGTAAGTTTTCGGAATTTGAGAATTTATTTATTATCAGTCTTGGATTAGAATCACATGGAAAACAAAGATTTGATCAAATCCTTTTCAATTTGGCTTTTTTGTTTTATCTAGTCCAAAACTGTAAAATGAGTCGTTATTATTTAAAATATTTTTAATTTTAGTTTTTGTCAGGTGTTTAGTGCACACAATGACTTTGTCATCAACGACTTTTTAGTGATTACAACCCGAATTAATCAGTTTGAAAAATAAAATTTAAAATGCCTCTTACCCACAAACCAAGGATTCCTCTTATTATTCTTCACATTCAAGCTCAAGAAGTACTCCTTAAACCCGCTGACGTCATTCGCTTGTGGTTGCACACTAATGGTGCCTTCGACAGCTCGCTCATTGCCGTCAGAGACCAACGACCGGGCGCTCCAGCCATCAGAACCGACCCAGCTGAAGGAATGGGTCGCGTTGGCACGTTCTACTGCCCTCATGACGCCAGCTACTTCTTGGTCTGAACCGAAGATGATGGCACCTGGGGATGGGAAAAGGAGTTATTAGATACTTGTAGAATAAATTCCGTTAGTAAAGTCCAAAGATTGCTTCAACTATATATATTATATTATAATACACACTAGATTCTTATAAAATTGCCTAAACTACACTTTTAAAGTTCAAATTTTTACCATGAGGCTATTAAAGTAGAAGTAAGTAAACGTACGAGTAAGTATACAATGGGTTTTAAAACTGAAATAATTTTAAGCAGGAACATTCTCTTTTTTTTAAATAATAACAATTAAATTTAATTCCCACTGAAGAAAGACCAAGCAATCTTGATTAAAAAGTTACAGTTGCGTAAAAACCTGCTATAATATCAATATCCTAAATCCGAATATAAAAATGTAATCAAATTCTTTTAAGACCCCGAAAACCTCCAGACAACAACCAAAAAACGTAGCAACAAATAATTTCAAGCAATTGTTTACTTGTTCAGTATCGAAGCTAAGTTCTATATTGACGTTAAACCCAATGAACCAAGGCCTATCGTGAACAAACAGAGGCGTGTATACCAAACTAATTTATGGGCCCTTATGCTGGCTACTCAGATGTACCATTTTCCAATGATAATGGAACAACAGAAAATTATTTGTCTTTGAGAGTGGTAAGTTCGCAAGGAATGGCGCCATAGCATTCGCACTTAAACGTAGGTACGCCACATACTCATCGGTTCCAATGTGTGGTAGATATACCAATAGCCCAGAAAATAATGTTGAAAAATTGAACGCGAGTCACGAGCGTCATACCAAAGACAAGCCAACTACCGAATGTTGCTTTCGTAATATAACATACATATATCGTCTACACGTATCGTCTACAATTAATGAATACAAAATAATTGTAAACATTATAAAAGAGTAAGTGTGGAATATCTTGCCTATTCTCCTCCATACGTAACTACACTTTGGGAGGGACAACTAGAATCGATTGTATTTTTCCGTTCAAAAGTGACGTTTAATTTTGACGTTCAAAAGTGCCTTGTGGCTATTTTATTTAAATAAATGATTTGACTTTGACTTGACACAAATCTACGTAATTACGCGAGCGTTAAAAGGGAAATGGAGTTTTATGCAGAAGTTGTCACATATGTATGAGCAGCGTAGACGACGCTCTACGAAGCAGAACTTTTTTTAACTAACTTCAAAAAAAGGAGGAGGTCCGCAATTCGACAGCATTTTTTTTTAATGTGTGTTAGCTCAGGACTTTTTCTGGGTGAACCGATTTGGATGATTCTTTTTTATTTGGAAGCTGGTGCTTCACATGTGGTCCCATTTAAATTTGATCAAGTTCTGACTAGTAGTTTTTGAGTTATCTTTAATACTGCGTATTTTTTCAACTTAGTTTATACTGATGATGTTTTAACAATTTCCTGTCACGGTTATTTACATATCAAGTAGTGGTATACGAATGTGTGTGGGGTAGGCACAACTAAAAAGTGAAAAATAAAAACATTTTTAGAAAAAAACAACCGATTTCCAAAAAAATTACAAAAAAACGTGAAAAATAACTTATTTCGGAAGTCGGTGCCCAAAAACGAAAATACACAACCAAAACACCAACTTCTGAAATTAAAGTTATTTTGTGTTTATTTTGGAAGTAGATTGCTTTTTTGTAAAAAAAAAAAATTAAACCTCGTCTGACTTCCTATCGACCACGCACTCGCTTACTGTAAATGTTTGTAAAGTCTTCGATTGCTGCGACAGCCTTTCACAGCACACAGACCTTTCAGTGGTTCTAATGCTATCGGAAAGTGGTAAATGTGAGACAAGCCTTACAGGGCCGGAAATCCGAGGGGATGCGGCGTTTTATTTAACAGTAGCAGGTAAAGCCTCTTAATGCTTGTAAGACGGCACGTGCAATCCATCTGATATTCGAATTATGAGAATTATAATGGTTGTTGTTCCGAGTTTTAGTGCTGATCTATATTAAAAATATATATATATAAACTCAAACTCAAATAATTTATTTTAAATAAAAGAATTATAGGCACTTTTGAATTGTCAAGGGGTCGGACAGTCAGAAATATGAAGCTAGTTGCCCATTCCAAAGTGTAGTAGGTACCTATGGAGAAGAACGGGCAAGAAACTTCATGGACAATCTTTTAAATCAAAATATGGTTACAAAATATTGATGACATCATTCATGTTGAAATTATGCATGTAAGAACGATGCAGAACGTTAAAAGCGTTCGTAATAAAGAGAAAAAAACAATTCAAATATTAAATTAGATTAAAATAAGCCGTGGCAGCTAAGAGATGACCAGTCCCCACTGACGGCGCCCGTTCACGAACATGACGTATGGATCAGCACCATTTAGCTCAACTATTTTGAAGGGAACTTAATATATATTTACACTTTAATTCAAACCGTGATCCATATGATGTTAGTAATACACATTACTTCTAAGATATGTTAGTAACAAATGTAATATAAAATTCTAGCACATACGTCTGTCGCGCTCACCTGACGCACCAAATGCGCCATAATGTCGAAACATGTTCTATCACTGATGACCTTCCTTCCTTCCTTTAAATGCCGTTGACGCTCCCACGCTCTCTACGCATCATGAATGCAATCCTTTTTCCGCAGGATGGTATTGAAACCATCAGTATGTGCTTCGGCAAACATTTCTTTGATCACTGCAGTAACGTGGAAGCCCCAACAACATTCTGAAGGCACTATAATACTGTACTCTGAGGGCGTTGTATAGCCTTCGCGTGTATTGAACCCACAGAGTGCACGTGTACAAAAGATTAGTAAAAAGCCTTAAAAGAGTAGAAATTAGGAACGAAAATACACTTTCAAAGTACCTTTCAGTGAAAAGTTGGATTTATGATAATTCAATAAAGTTCTTTGTACTTCGCTGATTTTTGTGACCTTGCCTTCTTGCATTAACAGTAGTAAAGTAGGTTCAATAAAGAAAAATGGAAGGGTTATGAATCTGGCAGGCTTGTACTTTGTATTTATGTGAGGGCGTTCCACCCACAGAGCACGGAATCGCCGTGCCGGCAACGCCTAGACACGGCAGTAGTAATAAAATTCTCGGCACCGAAAGTTAATTGCGCGCACATCTTCTGTCACGGACCGCCTTCGAAGCGTCGAACGTTTCTAGACGTCCGCGTCGTAAGTGTCGTAGTGCAAGTAAACGGTGGTGGCACGCTTGGTTGTATGGAAAGTGTTGACAATGCCGCTTCTAGCAGCGGCCGCCAAAGCGTCTCTGTGCTCTGTGGTTTCAACAGTATAAACTACTGAATAGATTCCAACAAAAGAGGCGATACATGACGTCAAAGGAAATTCAATATGGCGGACGCTATATTTTTCTGTTCATTATTTTCCTATATTCGGGTTTTAGTATTTCTTTTGTTTTTTTTCCTGGGAAGGGAATTGTTATCGATTGATTTTGTTACTATGCCTTTATAGTTTGCCCTCATGAAATAAGAGATTAATCTATTTGATGTTTGAGTACGATAGTGAGACTAATAAAGACAATGATAAATAGGTTCATTGTTTCAGTTATTTTATTTGTTGGGGCTTAAATTTCTTCTTTTGTTAGGCATGCTTAAACTTTAAGCTCTCTGCTTGATCTGGGACGAATGAAATATGGCCAATGTCATCTTTTATTGTAAGTATTAAGGGGTCACAGTAACTAATTCACAAAAGGACGTAGATCTATCAACTAAGAGTACTCTAACAGTAACCCAAAAGCGCAACCTACAGAGGGTTTATCTCGTCTCCATGAACTGAAAATCTCGAACCGCTCGAGCTACTATCAACACCGCTCGAGCTAGACGAGAGGTGCTCGATTATCGGTAAGATATGTAGTTGTCGAGTGCTCGAACGTTAGGGATTTAGCAGGATTTTTATGAGTACGGAGACTGTTCTTATTTATTGCCACAGCTCTAAGGTGTGTTTGAAATTAAGTGTCTATACTGTTACCTCAATTCAGGAAATATAAAATTCAAATGCGTATTTGAAATAATATGTAGTCTTACTAACGAACTTCGCAATTTGAAAATAGCTCTAATAGTATGTGCATGGGGCACTCAACCGTAATCGATAGAAAAGTCGGAAGCCAAGCAGATTCACTGACACCGTTGCATATGATAGGTCTCGTTACAGCAATTAAAAAAAAAAACTATGATATAGTTACTATCTTAATTTATATCTTAGTAAAAATGTTGAATGTAAAAGGGACATTAAAATGAATCGTAGAAGTAAGAAAGACCTTCATTAATAATAGTTATGTGCCTAAATTATGTCCTCTTATTTAATTTTTACATTACCTAGTTGTAGCACAAATCCGTTAAATTTAAACCTTTTTGATTTGTATTGCAACCTATTTTGGCAAACCGGTCAATGTTTTCTTTTGAATTTTAAACTACGTTTTATTTGAAAAATGAATGTCTTTTTTTCCTTCTGACTGATGCGTCCTTAGAGAAATTTACCCCATCATTGATAGAAGCATTTTTATTTAGATCAAAAACGCCTAAATTTCTTGTGAATTTGAATCTTTTCTGTACTCCTAGGGCTGTGAGGCGAAATAATATAATATTATCTCAGCTGTGTTCCAGCGAAATTTAATGTATTGGTTCTTTTGAAAATTGGTACGTATTCCGTAAGTTTTCCCCTTATTGTTTTGTGTGATCCTAATTTTGTTTCTCACCCGCCTTTTTTTTTTTTTTTTCGTGGTATTCATCAAATGACCTCTCCCGCTCTGGGCGGAGCGGAAGGGCGTGTCAGACTCTTACTGACTAAAACCCACCCGTGTTCCTTCAGTTGCCTGTGCGCCAGGGCCACGGTAACTCTTTCGAACAATCCGCGACCCCGGCAGGTTCTCACCCGCCCTATCAGGGATTCTGCTTGTATCTTTGGTCTGATTGTCTATTTATCTATCTCTAGATAAGAGAGAATAAAAGCTGAATTTCGGCTTCTTCTGTCAGGCTGGGGACGTCAAAGGCAACTCAACTCAATCCGAAGTTGTCGGCCTGCGTAAAAACTGCGTATCAATTTGCGTAGTAATTTTAACCGAGTTAAACTTAGTGGTAAACTGACTCTTTACGCAGATTATTTTGGTACACGACCTATGTCGAACTGATTGCAATCGTTTAAATACAGGACTATGCACGCACGATTAAATTTCGCAGGCTGAGATATATTACTTCGCCTCGCTGCCCTAGGAGGACAGAGGAGATTCAAATTCACAATAATGATGATGATCAATGATGGGGTAAAATATGACGCAGAAGAGGAAATTAACTAAAATTTTTCGAGTAAATCGAAGTGTACAATTTCTAAAGAAAACATTGACCAATTTGCCAAAATAGGTTGCAATACAAATCAAAAAGGTTTAAATGTAGCGGATTGCGCTACACTTCTAAATAAGTCCGCATTCTAGTTACTTTTCACGTTCCAAAAAAATACGTATTTTCCTTTGTAACAAGAAAGAAGTAACAGAAATCTAAAGAATACTCAGTCGTAAATAATAAATCTTAAGTGTAATGTAGTGCTTAGAGGGGCGACAGGTGGCGCCATTTATAACGCTAAGCTAAGGAATTTAACCGGATAATACTGAATATTAAACGAGATTTGGGACTGTTTAGTACCCGGATAATATATCATTCATAGTAGAATGTTTTCTAGACTTGAAACTCAAACTCAAAACTCAAACTCAAAGCATTTATTTCAATTAAACCATTTACAGGCACTTTTCAATTGTCAAAGAGTCAGTCAGTTAATCAGAAAGTTGAAGCTAGTTGCCCATTCCAAAATGTAGATCTCTATGGAGAAGAACGGGCAAGAAACTCCAAGGACACTCTTTTTAAATCAAGATATTACAAAATCCTGGGTACATTATTCTTGTTGCTTCTATATGCGAGGACAATGAAAAAAAATATATATTAAGAAACGATTCAAAATAATAGATTAATAATAAAAATAAGCCGTGCCTGTTAAGAGATGCCCAGTCTCAACTGACGGCGCCCGTTCACGAACATGACCTTGATTGAATAGGTCATTAGGTCACTTCTACTCCATAATTTTTCATTTCATCATCTCCAATAAAGAATCCTGCGCAGCCTGGGAGAGGCATATGTCCAGCAGTGGTTTGCGATAGGGTGAGTTTGCCAATAATAGTAGATTGTTATACAAGGGGCTAAAATGACCCGTTATATACAAGGTAGTTTTACTCCCGAGCTTTAGTAAGGGAGTAAATAGAAACTGAGTTATAATGGGTTTTGAGCGCCATGTGTTACACTCTACTTTTCACTACGTCTGCGAGAAAATAAAATAATCCAATACAATATTAAAAATAAATGACGGTTACCAATTTAATTTGTAAGCGCCATGTCTTTTAAAAAATAATCCTGTAGCCGCAACGCAATGCATGTATTCTACCGAAGAGATCGCCGCTATTAGTTCGATTTTCAAAATAAAATGTTCTTCTTTTTGTAAGTAATAAGTAAACAGTAATAAGTCGAGTCTTTATTCATGATTATTCTACTTATATGAATAAAGACTTTTTCGTTTTTGTAGGCTCGTGGAAAACATGACAATTATTAAAAAATAACTTTCTCCCTTAGAGGAAAATATGCTATTTTATCCCAGCTCTGGTATGCTACAATGGCGGACTTTTTGAGCAAGAGGAGTGAAAAGTATAATTTTTCACTGGCTTCCCAGTTATCATCATAAGTCAAAACCAAACTACTGTGAAATACCTATTGGTTAACAAAAGGTAGGCTTAGGAAAAACTGACCAAGGATGTCGACACCTGCAAGGAATAACATTGTATCTAATATTTAGTAACTTTACAGGAGAACGCGTCAAAGATTTAAAAAATTCTCGCAGATTTTGGTGAAGTCTTAATGCCAACCATCCTTGAAAATATGAGTCCAGGAGGGAATAGCTGGACTCATATTTTCAAGGTTGTTTTAAATCTGGGCGAATTTTTTAAATCTTTGACGCGCTCTCCTGTAAAGTTACTAAATATTAGATACAATGTTATTCCTTGCAGGTGCCGATATGACCTGTTAGATTTGGTGGCTTTACGAAACAATATGATTAACAAAATTAAGTTACCAGTTTTATTTAAACTGATAGATTGGCAGTCTGTTTTTTTCTAGAGACAACTTTTTGTTATTTCTTGTCCTCACTCTTTTTCATGAAATTCTATGATTCTACACTTGAGTATGTGACACTTAACTTACAGACGATACAAAAGTTCCTAGACTTGTAAAATGATAAAATATTATGCTTGAATATTTCTATGGATTTCAATATTACATTTGAAAAGACAGCCTACTTTTTGGCAATTCAGAAGTACCAAATTTAATTCGATCGACTAAATAAATTCGTGAATACGAGTATGCCTATGAATTTTGTTATTAAAACTATGAATGAAAATGACCACCCTTGTATAAAATATGTAACTAATATAACCCTAATAAATAATGTATCAACTGCAGGCAATCTCTGGCGCGGCGCCCGTTCGACAGCGATGCAGTTTCTGCTTCGTTTAACACCAGATTTATGTGCACCAGTACATTGCATTCGTTGAGTTTATTGCAATCAATATGGGAATACTGAATCAGTCTGTTTATTTTAGTTGTCGTAGTAAAATTGTATCATCAAGCATCAAACTGTACGTTCGGCACAAACAATGCAATGCGTGTTGGCAATGCAAGCCCGCTGCCTTCATGCTACTATTGTTGCCATGGAATGCGCTTTTGCCATATAATTTTTGCCCATACTAGAGAAGAAAGCATGTCATCATCATAATGTTTAGAAAACAGGTTAGTGAGCGCATTATGTGAACATGTTGCCTTACTTTTATTGGTCTTCAAAGAAGGCCTAAATCTTGGGCGTTGGCTGATACATCTATTAAGATTCTGAAGTGGAACACCTATTCATGACAAAGACCAACATAAAAATTCCTGGTGATTCTTAAGCCCGCTTTGAAAACACTAAGCTGTTAAAAAGTAACAATCCTAAAAAAAATACCTTACCGAAGTATTTACAAATCCAACTCCCAAAATCTTCCGCGCTCTATTTACCATAATCCTGTGCTGATCATTCAAACGGCACCTGTTTTTAATCCCACACAATCTGTCCTAACGCAATGCCCGCCCGTCCGCGAGGAGGCAAAGTGGCGTAGTTAATGGTAATCATCTCTTATCGCCTTCACCAATAGATTCAATTTCAGTAACCGCTTTAGCGAAAAATTGTTTTACTCGTCACAGCTGCCTATCTGTGTGGCACACGGCCACAATTTATCACGACCTCCTCCACAATATGGTGGCACTTGATAAAATTACAGTTTATAACCCCTTGTTTGTCGTTGGATTCGATTTTCGGGATGGTTTAGTTAGATTTTGGATGGAGTGGAAAGGCGTAGAAGAAGATGCCTAGAATCATGCTCTCGCAGAATGAGACGTGGTCTCTCTTTGGTGCTTATGCTTATTGCCTGTTGACTGATGAGCTGACTGGGCAAAAGAAGACAATATCGATCACATCATCGCTTATCATCGGTTGATAAAGTGGTCAAACGCGAGCATGCTATTAAAAAATAATCTTAAAATAAAAAATTATAGACCATAGGTAAGTAAAGGACTGTTAACGACAAACACAGGAAAAAAAATAGGCAGCATTTTTACTACATTACATCAGCATTCAGATGAAAGACGTCCACTGTTGGACGTAGGTATATCTACATATTATCTACGTTTCTACGTCCATCAGCCTACATATCAAACTATTTACTTACTGCCCCTTTGCGTAAAGTGGTAAACCCTAGCAAATAATTCGAGAAATCTCCAGAGAGTAGAAGTTCTCTTGTACCCAATTATAAACTATGTTTCACGAATATATTATAACAATCCCAGATTACTCCCGAAATAGTTCCATCCGAAATGATTTTAGTTTAAATTATCAGAAATTTACATACTAATGAATGTGTTACACTGATTTTAATTCAATATTAGTATGTAAATTAAGGACTTGTATTCTAATTTTTGATGCCACCGGTATTTCTGCTTGCTTTTCTTTTCTATGATTAAAATGCGTTTTGTCATACCGCCAGACCAAGTAAAGCCGATAGCCGAAGCCGAAGCCGAAGCTGGTGATACCAGAAGTGTTCATATCGTATTAATGGTTCAGCAGCTTTAATATCACCAGGATTGTGCCGGAAAATAGCAATTCGTCGTAGACGTGGTACGACAGCAGCTCAATAAAGGGTATTCTATTCTATTCTATTCTAAACTCAGAGTATAATAATAATATAAACAGCCGCCACGCAACCATCGATGCGACGGCGCTCTGTTAGAGTGACAGTTATCAGCCAGTGTCATTCTTATCCGACCTCTTTAGTGATTCCAGTAACTTCGTAACAAAACTAGATGGCGCCACTTGCTGCGCCGTCTAATATTAGCCAGTCAGCAAGGTGATAGCGAGGCTGACTGCCCAAGGTGTGTCGGTCGTAATAATTATAATACTATCTTTATTGATCTATGTCCGTTTTTATTTGTAAAATAAAAACAACAGTGCACAGTGAGCTTGTAGTGTCAATATGAGCATGATTGCATATGCAATTATTTCCTGAACTGTAAAATCTTTTTTTTTTTTCATAAATACAATTTATTTACACGCTAGTTGTTTAAATAACTCCACAGTATGAATATGGATTCTAATTAATAAATTAATATATAATCGCGTGCACGAAATGAAATTACATTTTATCATTTGAATTTCCTGAACCAGTTTAATATTAAAGGATAATTACATTTTGTCGTAAATTATGAGCTCAGCGTATCATGTTATATGTTCAGAACATGTTAGAAACCCTATATTCCCCAAATGTACAGGTACGTATCAAATTGTTTAACACATATTATTTCGAGGATAATAGATAGCCAAATTATTTAATTATTCGAAGAAGCTAGACAAAATGGCAACAACCGCTAGACTATTGGATGATGGATAGTAGGTAATAAGTACTAGCAATCTATCATAATAATAAATAAGCCTTACTTTGGGTTGTTTTTTCGAAGCAAGTAGGTAAGTAACCAAATAAGTAATGTTGAAAATAAGCAGAACTATTGTGCCGTAAATTATGAAGAAGATTAAGCTGATGTAACTGTGTTCCAAAACCAATCCACATGGAGTAAGTAATTGCCTCTTTATTTATTTATTTACTAGCTGACCCGACAGACGTTGCCTTGTATAAATAAAACGTAGGCTATGGTCATAAAAAAATCCCATAGAAAAAAATAAGCAGTTTCAGTTTTTCCCGAATTTTCCGTGCATCTTTTTCAACTTTTCTTTCCCAAAAAACCTTACACGGAACTTTAAGAAAATGTAGAAAAATACAAATCTGTCCATCCGTTCTCAAGTGATGCCCTTACCAATGACTTACCAAAAACCGTCTTGTGGCCCGTATCTGACTCTTAGGAATTGCTCTCAATTGTGTGCTTGTTGAAGGACGATATTTTCGGAAGGTACTTATATTATGAAATTCATGGAGCAGGGTAATGTATCATAGACGGGGATATACTCATTTTCAACACTGAATGATTAAGGCCGACTGTGTAGATCCGCTTACCTCTTGCTCTGGGCTTCGTGAGCAGCTTGGACACGATCTCATCATAGGCTCCTTCATGTGCTACTCCTGAGTCTTTCACCAGCTTCTCCTTCACAGCTATACATATGTTGCTCTTTGCTAGCAAGGCTTCCAACTCCTCGAATGCCTGCAAACAAACGACTGATTAGGATAAGAGAATACCTATCTACATTGTATTGCGTATATATAGTTCCAGAGAATAGTTACTGCTACTGCACTTTGTGTGTTTGTGAGATGATTGGACTATATTGACGATATTGTGGTCAGGTCTAGTATCTAGTCCAGTGGTTCTTAACCTTTTAGTAATGAGGGACCATTTGACAAAATTTCTGTCTTGCCATGGACCACCAACTGTTTGGAGGTACTACAGTAAATGTAAATGAATAAAGGCCTACACTGTCGTCCCATTATCAACACTGTAATTTGGAACATTGTAAAAGCCCCTTATTTTTAAAAGAGTAACCGTGGGGTTTCTTTCCGGCTCTTCTCCATAGGAAACAACCAATTGGAACCGTGCACCTAGCTTTTGACGTTTCATAAGTGCCCATGTTGATTTATGTGAAATAAAATATTTTGATTTTTGTTTTTTTTGAAAGGGTTTTTCTATCTATAAATAAAACACGCATAAAATTGTTCAAAGCCAACAGTATTTTTATTTTTGTGGCGCCCACCTAGCCCCGGCTAGGTTCTCAACTCGCACGACACGTCGTTGTGTCGACTCATTGTCACTAGTTAATATCTTTTGGATGGCTTCGCGGACCACTTCGGGTGCTTCCAGGGACCACCAGTGGTCCGCGGACCACCGGTTAAGAACCACTGATCTAGTCCAATGGAAATCTAGTCTGTGTAGGTACTGAATATTTTAGGAGTTGTCTAGGTTATAATCTGTCCTTCAAGTTACAGGATTTTCCTAGTTTGAAGGACAGGGTTCTTCACTGTAATAGCAATTCCCACCCCTTATGGTAACCATAATGATGTTACCTAGGCTAAGATTTTTTGTAAATATATTATTATGATAAAAAGATATAATAAAAATAAAAAAATATTAAGTGTAATGAGTAATCTGTAAAGAGAAATATAATTGGCCTCAAAAACGTAGATTTTTGAACTTTCCTGATATAGATTACAGTGGTTAATTTTGGAACATTAACGTAATTACTTTTATCTCGACCACGATAGAGCCATGTTAGTGCTAATATGAGCGATTCAAACCACCTGTGCGGAACATTGGTTGTTAACACAAGAACTGGCTCATTAAATTATTAATTTCAGCCCATGTGTCTAATTAGGCAATTCATATTTATAATAATTACAGTATTCGTGATTTGGTTACTATTAGAATTGGATAATAAAATTATGTTGATTTAAATGACATTCAATTTTTGGCTGTGGCCTGCGGTTATACGAGTATTTAGAATTCAGTATTATAGACACAAGACAGCCAATATTTTCTATTAGAATATTACTAACCCTCATTATGAGACCACCGTGAACCCATAGTGTTAGTAAGGAAAAAAAGAATTCAATTGAATTCTAACTTGATTAAATATGACAGACAAAGAACCATTGTAGGAGAGGCCTTACATTCTTGATTGATTAAAAACTCCAATATTGTGTTATTATAAAATAACACAATATAAAGAAAAGAACTTGATTCTGTACAGAATCAATTTCTTTTTACTGAACAGACAGCTGTGCTGCTGGGGAGTTGGTTGCGCCACTTATTTTTCCCAGCAGGCATTAGGAAGCATTAGGAAGTGGTGAAGGGCGGGCGTTTTGTGGCTGTCTTATGTAATTTTGACGTTAATAATTAAAAGTACACACAACTAAAAAGAGCTCTACGCTTTTTGATTTAATCATTGGATATAAAGTTTTATTTAATATATAGTTTTTAGTGCATGACAAAAACTTTTTTTTTTTTTTTTTAAACTGCATAATTATATTTTTACTTTTTAGTCTACTATTTTTTTAATTTAATTAATAAGTTTAAATTCAACGAAGTTTTGACTTGACCGGATTATTAGGACTCACTGAAGAGTTCAATTATCTACCTCCTGGCTCCATCATCAGACCCTCAATACCAAGTGTAATATATTGGACTCATCAAAGCGAAACATATGAGTCCAAAGTCGAGGGGTTTACTAGTAGCCAGTGAAGAGTTCCATTATCCAACTCCTGGCTCCATCATCAGATCAGCTCCAAGATACCAAATTATAGTTTCGTCATTAGAACTACATATTCTTACACAGTTTCATTTCGATATGACAGTTAGAAGTAGGTTAAAATTGACTTCTAAGATTTTTTACATTGTTTGTTAGTTAAAAGCAGGGTTACCATATGAAAAATTAAAAAGTCCTGACAAAAAGCTTGATTTCTGTAGAAAATTTCTGAGATTTTGTCGCAAACCTAATCACGCATTTTTTTCACACGATCATGTGAAAAAAAATGCGTTGTCGATCAAGATGAAGATGATTAATGAGAAAGTATTATATTTTGTTCAATTTACATACTTAATAAAAGTTGATTCTTAAAACCAAAGTGGGTAAATTAGATTATGTTTTTTTTAAATATCGTAGAGGCGGGTCACTTTGACCCCAGGGCATAACTTTGGCCCAAATCGAGAAAATGTTTGAACTGCCCGCCGTGTCGCGACTACACAACCGAACTTCGTAGTTCCTTTGGTAACTAATAGATGGCGATATAGACGTGTACTTGCGGAACTGTTTTACCGACTCGAGTGCACATCGCTACATCGCGCCTTGAAGTTTTGACTGTAACACTGGCGTATTTTTCTGCTGCAACCTTTGATGTGTAATGCTGTATTTTGGTAAGTTTTCCCATTGGATTGTTATTTATTTTACATCGTATTTTAATTTTTTTCGAACTTTTTTCTTACTTTAAACCTCTCCTGGGTAAGCTGGGATGGTTTTTTGGATACTGATAGCTGCAAGTGCGTTTTTCACCGATAAAGTTCATGAGGTTAAAGTAACCCTTTCCTAAGAACAACTTTGGCCCTAACTTTAATTTAAAAAACAAATTACGCTTATTATATTTCTAAAATGCACTTCGCATCTTGTTGATGACATCCATGAGCTTCTTTAAAACATGTAAGAACACTAAACAGATAATCAGAAATCAGAAATAAAATATTTCTGATTTCTGATAATACCAATACAAACTACAGATCAAATTCGAAAATTATTTGAAAAAAATAGCTAAAGTAACCCGCCTTTACTGTATATAATATATGTTGATGTTGATTACGTTGATTTGTGATTTGTGCTGTATTACATATCATATTACATTTTTTATTTTTTGTTTATGTTGATTGTAACTTACCAATAATAAAAAAATCTGAAAAATCTGGATAGAGATACTTTATTTTATTTAAAAAACGCAAAACTCTGAGATTCCCTAGATTTCCCTCAATCCGGCCGCAATCCTGCCAGGAGCCTTAAAATCCTAAGATCTCAGGACAAATCCTGAGATATGGCAACCCTAGTTGCAAGTGAACCTAAGAAAAGCGGGTCAAAAAAATGCTCATTCTCAGCCTAATTTAAATAAATGATTTTGATTTTGATTTTATGAAAATAGTGTTCAGCGTATAAAGCCTTCCAAATGATAATTCTAAGCTATGAATGCATGTGGAAGCTCGATGACTGATGTTGATAATCTGGCAGTCGGAGCGTGTAAAAGGCCTTCAGCTTATTCAGCCCCTAAACTTCATAACCAGCTCAAATCTGACTAATTTGTAGCCTGATTGCCTTCCCATGAATATATGACCGACTCATTAACATCTAACCCAGGAGCTTAACTCAAATTAAACGTGCGGTCAGCGAGTGCATTCATATTCATGACAGAACGTCAATTTATCTGGACCTAAAATGGCTGCTTGCGGTAGTATGACACGTGCGGTTGATCTGTGTTGTGCAGATAATCTTGATTTTAGTGGTTAATTAGTCTAAGATTATGTGCTTTAAAATCAGAAAATAAAGATATTTCCTAGCTGTTTTTGCATATAGATAAATTTGAAAAGACATAATACTATCTCCAAGAACTTGTCTTTTACCATGTAAAACAGTTGGGCACTTCTGTCTGTTTATAGACTGGTAAAGCCCGTTAGTGACAGATTGATTTGGTCGCTTCTAGTTGTGGTGACCTTTTCTGATTTCAATTACTCACTTTGTGAAATCACTTGGAACATCCTTTCCTTTCGCTTGGATTCTGTAGTCTGTGGCACAGCGGAAGCAGGATGGTTCGTAGATTGGGGAACCACATCAGATGCTGATTTATTAAGAAAAGTTTATTTTTCTTACCTTAATCCCATAGCTAGACTCCTCATAGATGATGGAGACGTAGCTCCATTCCAGCTTCTTCACGATCTCCACCATGGCTCGCACCTGATGATGATCAGATGGGATCGTGCGCGTGAAGTACTCGAAGCGCGCCTTGTTGGACAGCTCCGGGGAGGTGGAGAAGAATGACACCTGGGAAGAATAACATAAATGTGGTGTAAGTTTTTCAACGAAGTCCCACTGTTGGGACTCAGGCCTTCGTTTTATAAGAGGGAGGGATCCAGTGCAGGTTGGTGAATGTCATATTATGTCTTAATTTTTTTTATTTCTAGTCTTTACGCTGCACATGCTGGTTCCTTCACAATGTTTTAGTACACCGTTCTAAAGCAGTCGTTATTGATTCACTAACTCTATAGAAGAATATTTTCTATTGCTCAGTTATTTTTGCTCGACCTTGGAATTTATTTAAAAAACTATAATCTAATAAATTGAAGTATATCTTACTTGTGGTATCTTGAACAGACGCAGCAGGTTGGCGACCTGCACAGAGGTGACGCTGGAGGCCGCACCAACCACGCCTGATATCACCTTCCGGACTGCTGTCGCGTTGCAAGCGTACTCCGCGTCGTCTATGTTGCTTATTGAGCCTGGTGAAAAGAAATGGGTGTGAAAATTGTTATTTATGATACTAGTGCGGTAAGTTGGTTTTTACAAACGAGTAGACGAATGTAAGCCCGAGACAAAGTCGAGGGCTTACAATAGTCACGAGTTTGTAAATACCAATTTTCGCACGTGTGTCATACAACGTTTTTCAACACATTTGCGAGAAAACAGTACAATATTAATATCAGATTCTTCGCTTGAACTCATATTATTAATTTGTTTTTAATATCAGTCGGAAAGCCGCAACAATCTTTGACGTGTCTAATATGAAAATGGCGCGAATTTGCTAATGGCGCCACGTGCGTGTGGTGAAAATTAGAACTACATCTTTCGTCTCATTTAATCTTTAGTATTAAAGTGAGACAAACGTATTGAGCAAAAGCGCTTCCAAGGAGGTTCGATTATTCAGCTTATTTATTCTCGTAATGTGAAACTCCTTGGTGGAATTCTTATATATTTTTTATGGCAGTTCAAAAAAAACACCGTAAAGGATACGCACGGCGCTGTACATCGGAGTATGCGGTAAAACAGGTACTGAGGTGAGAGTACCTATTTTACCGCACATTCCATTGTATAGTGCGTATTTTTTTTACCTTCGAGCAATGTATACAGGCTTCGTAAATGCTGTTTTTGAGCAAATGTGTTTCAAAAATATTTATCACGGAGAATTTTACTTTTATTTTAATTGAATTATGCCTTCCAGTTGGGATAACTTTTGTTAGACATTACGGTATTACCGTAATAAAAACCTTTCTAGTTTTCAAGGTTAAGGTTAATGATAGCCAGATGGAAACAAATTGTTTTAAAAACAATATAATAACCAACATACACACCTTTTATAAAATCCACAGCCATCTCCAGGCCATAAGTATCCTTATCACAATCATCTAAGACATGAGCTCCAACAGTCACGCCAGGAATCAGTCTCAACTCGTTATTTATAATATCCAAAGTATACAACATCGTCTCCAGGGCCTGCACGCCTCCCTGAGGCATCACAGGCCCACACGTCATGTTTTCTGACCTCTCATGTACCATCATTAACCCTCCGAGCACCAAATCTCCTTCAATAACAGCTTCCCTCTTTATAGGCCAATGCTGATGCTTTTTATCCTTCATCTCTCCAACTTGATCATTAGACATATTCACCCAATCACTCTTCACATCATGTTTTGGCGTGATCTCATAATCTACCAAATGCATTCCATCTTTCAAATTCAACATTGGATAGAACTCTTCAGGTCTATCCGCGAAGAATGTAGGATCATACATGACTTCGCCAGGTTTGTGTTTATGCCTGTGGTGGTGCCTGTTCCTCTTGTGGAAGACTGAATCTTCGATGTTCAAGGAGTCTACGGAATGCCTCATTTCTGTGTAGTGGACCGTGGTGATGAGTAGAGTGATCGCCAACCACCGCTGACCGGGACGCATGTTAGAGATGGGTGTATCATACCATTGTGGCGCAATCTATGATCCATGTTGAACGATGTGCGTTCATTTTAATCTGGAACAATAGAAAGGTTTTCATTAGAAAATTAGTCGGCATGGTTATGTACTCTGTACTAGACGGTCGCGAACAGAAAGTTAAATATTCTCGTGAAAAAAAAAAAGACAACAATTTCCTTACTGCGTCGCGGATGGATAATGAAGTTATGAAACAAGAAAATATCTACCAGTAAAATACTGATATTAACCTGCTGTCAATATCAGTAGTCCATAGAATTGAGAATAAGCTAGCAACTGTTGAGGATGCAAATAATTTCAGTACGGAACAAGTAATAAACTGTCTATTTCACTATAACAAAACTAACCGCTTAGCCGTCCCTCATGAATGTTAACCCTGCCACAATAAGCCAAGCGACTATAATCCTTATATCCATTTGTCAACTCTTCATAAACTAACGTGGTTTGATGGTGTATTATTACGAACCCGTGTGTGTCGACCCATATCAGCTTACCAAATTTATTTACCATGACACCTTAATAGAAGGTTATGGTCATAGGCATAGGAAATGGATAAGGTAGGGGACATTATTTGTTGCTTTGACCTGTTTGGTCAGAAAGGAAATTGTGTGGCTTTAGATACGTGTTTGTGGTTAGTTTACTAGTGATGATACTGTTAATTTAAGATTAGCTCGAACTTTAACAATAGCTAGCGTAACATTCCGACTGCGAATTATAATTGTGTATAAGCTAAGGCTTAAAAGGCAAAATAATGATGAAAACTTTATTCAAAAACTTTGTGGTAAAGTAGAATAAAAAAATATAATTCCACATATTTTTTAACTGTAAGCCTTTATGTATTAAACCCATCAAAGTATTACGGAAGTATGACGTAACCAAAACGAGAAGGAAAATCCATTACTCGAAACCGATAAACTTCATACACAAATTGTAGGGAGTTTTGTTTACAGGGGTGTTTAAAAGTTTACAAACAACTAATAGGGTCTTTCGAAGAGCGTCTTTTAAATGTAAATAAACCATTTAAGAGGGCGTATACACCCCGAAAACATCAAGTCTCACCCGCGCCTCCTTGCTTGCCCCTCCACGAATCTTTTCGAAGTTCTAATCTGGTTACGTTTACTTTGATTTGGACGTCCGATTATTATGATTTTACGTTTTAACTAATTACTCATTGATTCAGGAATGAGCGAGGAATATTGAAAGGTGTTTCGGGTAATATCTTTGCGAATTCTGTGTCTCGTATTTCCGAGATGATTACAAATTACATAAATATTGTTATAGGGAGAATTACGAAATCTTAAATGCGCTACTGACCAAGAAGTAATTAAGTGTATACTCTGTTGATGTTTAATTACTTCAGGGCTTACGTTGTAAATAAACTATAGTTAGTGAACTTTAAATAAATAGTTACATGTGTATTTACAATTTAAGGCCTTAATCTAAAATGGTATTATTATAATAATTATAGCACTTGGACTAGTATAAACCTATACTTACCTCAGGTACCTCATTTTCTTATACATAAATATTTCCTAAGATTATCTAAACTTAATATTATAAATAGATAAGATTTGATTTTTGGTATGTTTGTTTGTTACACTCCCACGCTTAAACGGCTGTAAGGATTTGGATGAAATTTTGCACATGGGTACACCATGATCTAAGTTAGGACATAAAATACTTTTTATCCCGATATTCCTATGGAATTAAGACTTTTACGGGTGTAACCGCGAGGCATAGCTAGTTAATAAAATAATATAATGAAAAATAAATTAATATAAGTAAACAAAAGGTTACAATGACTTTGGATGTTACTCAACTGAAGCTGAATCTTAAGAGTAATGAATAATCTCTGAATGAGTTTTGTTATTAACAGTAGAGCCCGATGTATTTAATAGCAATGTTACACACGTTGGTAAAATATTTACACGATTTCGATCGGGTGAGTTTTAATATTTATTATTCACCTGTCTAATGCACCGGCAATACCTAATAAACGTATAATTAAATTGTCATCAAAAACATTATTAACATTAATAAGCGACATGACCGCATTGTTTCAAAGCATTCAGTAAAAGCATTCAAATTAAATCCATTGTTCCTGTTGAAAATGGTTCCGAATTTAATTAATGTTCTAGCTTTCGTTTGATTGTTATTTTTGGCAGAAACCTGATTAAATTCTGTTTGTAAACAAGTAAACGGTTTGTAATAGTTTACGTAAACTTTTGCACCTAGCAGTTGAGCAAGCTCGAAGCATGCACGTTATGGACAGTACAGGTCCCGTCATGTAAGAAGAACGCTGTACCAGCGCACTGAGCGATTAATTTAATTCCAGCCTATTCAAAAGTACTAAGTTGTTAGTAAATTACTTATTATGATTCTACAATAAAACAACTACACTTATATTACAAAACAATAGCCTATACTATAGTAACACTATAATAATATAATATAATAACTCATCAACTAGGTACAGTGTATTTATTATATTTCTTATTTTTTGTTTATTTTTAATTTTCGTATGCTGCACTGGTTGACGTCATCACGACAACGCCGGCTGTCGCTGAAAACTAGCGCTGGGGCTCTGTCTCGCATAGGGTCGTAGCATTATTCTGAGCGATTGCCATTTTGCGTGGATGTGACGCATATTTTCCCCCAACTCGTTCTTTTTTGTGTTTGTGTGTTTTTTCATTGCGTCATGTTTACCGCAAATAAACGTATTTTCTTTCTTTCTTTTCTTTCTTCACCTCCATGTCACACAGCGTTCTTTTTACGTGACGGGACCAGTACTAACTAACCTTTTTTTACCTGTTTTGGTCTATTGGTTGATGATGACTCTTAATTATGATACTTTAAGGTAAACATCACAATTAATCACAAATATCAAATTCTTTAATCCATGTCAAGAGATTTCTTCAAAAACTTTTATCAGAAAAGATCTGGAGTCTGCGAAAATGTATACTTTATTATACCGTAACTGAAACCTCACTGTTATCACTGTCAAAGTATACTTACTGTGTAAATTATCTGGGTCTGAGTGGGTCTGCTCGTAAATCTGAGCGGCTTAGCAACAATAATGTTTAACTTTTAGACTTGCCGAGCGGCCTGCGGCTGAGGGATGCGCACGCATCGGCTTTACCGCCCGGCTTGAATATAAGCTGTGTTCAGATGATTGCGGTACGTTTTATAACGATTACACGAAGAACTAATAACATTTGCGTTCCCAATGTTTGATAAAAGGATGGCATTACCATGGTTCAAGTCAAAAAACATCGCACAGATGCATGAGACAAGGGTAAATTAGCTTATATTAAGATAAATATGGACAGTCGCGCGTCGGTATCAACTCTGTGTAACGTGAAACAATCCATAACATGTACGTGCATCCATAACTCCTCGGTATGGCGGCTCGCCACTCGGCACGGTCTCGAATTTTTTTGAAGTCCCCACCATTCTTCCTCATGTGTCGTTGAAAGGGGGACCTTTTGGCTTTTATTATACGTGGATGACTCACAGGAAACACTCATTGAGTATGGGCTAATATCCCTATTCATTTCAATACCCAAACTTGTTAGGATTGTGATGTCTCATTCATTTGTGATATAGGGCAAATTTCTCCAATGAAACTGAACGCCACCGGCACATCTAAACCGCGTTCAAAAGTTATTGTGGAATCATTGTTGTGGAATTTTTACACTAACAACTCTTGAACGCAGTTTAGGGGTCCTACTATGCACGAAGCCCGTAGTTTCGGCCGAAGTTACGGGTGTTTCCTACTCCAGAACTAAACATTTACGAGTATGACTAATCGATTTGACAAGTGTCCTTACTCCCGCGGGGTAATTACGTAACACACTAACAGTAGGAATGGGTTCCATTTTGACAGTTCAACAACATTCATTGCGTTATTTACGTTGTTGAGCAGACAAGTTTTTCGAACATATGAAGCAATGGATTAGCAATAGGCTTCAAAATGATTCAGATTGTGATAGATAGTGTGTTACGTAATTAGGGTGCCGATGTGTTTTTGCCCGTCCGAAAAAGTGAATTAATCGGGATTAGGGTTCACTTCTAAGAATCGAACTACTTTCGCACAGGCCCGTATTTT
This sequence comes from Dryobotodes eremita, assembly GCA_917490735.1. Lineage (NCBI taxonomy): Eukaryota > Metazoa > Arthropoda > Insecta > Lepidoptera > Noctuidae > Dryobotodes > Dryobotodes eremita. The sequence continues at coordinate 1,768,286 of OU823254.1, read as the reverse complement.
ACGATGATGGTCTTAAGAGTAGGCCCTCTGATGTGCTGTACGCATTCGGTTTCATTGGTGAAATTTGTTCCTACAGGAAATACCCATTGTGTATCTCAAATATCACATATCATTTGGTTAGCCCATCGTTATAAGATTGTGATGTAAGATTTCCTTAGTCATGTCTCCTTTGTCATACCTCCATGCCATATCTCTTTAATGAGACATGTCACGACATGACATGTGATGACATGTCTTTTTTCTGAGACTGTTTTTTTATGTTGACTCTTTAAAAGTTTCCAACGTTACTTTCTAAGATTGCATTAGTAGAAGCGAGTAGTCTGAACATTACCTTAAAAGCTTACATTACGGTGTTTTGTTTGAGTACTTTCTCCATATTGTGGTCTATAGGAAGGAATGGTTTTATGTTAGAAGTAATGTGTCTTGGATGTGTTCACTTTAATGTTAGCCGTAATGGTCTGGAATGTGTTTCTTGGTTCTGGTATTTTGCTACTTTTTATTTGTTGGTAAGAAAATGATACCTGAAAGTTTTGCTTAACGTAACAGCCGAACGTCGCACTGTTTAAGGGGAAAATGGCTCTCACTCAAAAAATTGCCCTTTCCCAAAAAATGCTCTTTCTTAAAAATGGCTCTTTCTAAAAAAAATAGCTTTCTCAAAAAATGGCTCTTTCTAAAACAAAAGGCTCTTTCAAAAAAAAATTGCTCTTCCTCAAAAAATGCTCTTTCTTAATAAATTGTTCTTCCTCTACGTCTAGCAATTGGATTGCGATCGTGGTAATCGTGTTGTAAATATGGTGTAGTTTCTTTGAAGACAAGAAGATTATAGTAGTTTATTCCTTTGATATAGTGCCACCTTATATTTATTTATCAGGGAAAATATGCAGTGAAAATTTTTTTTTCTTCTTTTCTTTTTTTTTTTTTAAGCTTTGCCCCACACTAGGATTTTCTCCTGTATTGTGGGTGCGTTCACAAACATTCAAACTCACATACACAAACAGCCAGACCCGGAACAACTACTTGTAGGTCATACAAATATTTGTTCCGTGTGGGAATCGAACCCGCAACACGCAGCGCAGCAGTCAATCGCTTAACCATTGCGCCAACCGTGCCGTCAAACCTACATACATTACCTACATGGTGTAGGAAAAAATACATAATGATGGCTAAATGTGTAACCAATAATATTTTCCACGGAAGACACATAAAAAGGACTTTTGGGACATTGTTTCCGAGTGAATCATGCGAAAGAATTGTAAAGAAAAGAAAAAGAAAACGAAATTCCCATGAAATTCAAAACAATCATAAAAAAATCACATCAAATTAAATCGTCATACGTCGTGTTTCGGAATAAGCCGCCCTGCGTGTAACCTGCTTGTATGACCAATTTAATGAATGTGGGTCACATAAGGGTCGCATGCAAAACATTCATCATCTACATGAGTGGATCCACTCCATCATAAGGTATACTTTATTAACTTAACGTGCATGGACGGATGGCTATTATTGTGTTACGAAAACATGCATGTAAGCCCGCCTCCTGCTAACCTTGCAAAGTAGCACGCCATTTTTGTATTTTTAAAATGGCATGGTAAAAAAAAAAAAATTAAAAAAGTCGCGTAAAATTACAACCATCAAGTTTATAATCAATTTCATAGTAAAGTGCAAATTATGCGCCACATATACAGCGAAGGGTTACAGGTGGCCAAAGATTTTATCAATGGCCCTGATGCTAAATAATCTTTAATAGCATTTAGTATCAAAATTCAGGGAAGTAAATTGTTAAGCCTTAAATTGTCCGTATATTCAAATCACAACTGTCATTTTTTTACAGTTGTTTGAAATAGCTATAACACGGCGAATTGACGTAGGGTGTCCATTTGCTTAACAGTTAACTCACTATATTTCAGAATATTTTAGGTCACATGTTCCGATGTCATTTAACCATTTAAATCGTAAACTTCCTAGTTATTTCCTCTAAATTTATTTGATAGCTATCTTGTTTTATCTACAAGTAAAGTATAATATTTGTGTTGTAAAGTTTTTAATAGAAATGACTTCATTTCCACTTCGCTTTTCCGTCTCATTTTTTACCAAACACTTTGGTTCTATTGAAGGGTTCCGAACAATTGCCAGTTTTCATTTGCATACAACGCACCAATGATTTTGGGTTCAAGTCGAAAAGGATTCTCTTATTTAAATTACTTATTTGTTTTCTGCGGGCTTACAGAATTGTATTACTTTGGACAAGAAATGTTACAACATTCTGGTACAATGTTTATAAATTCTGAGGCTTACTGGTAGCTACTTTGTAGAATTGGCGCCGAAGGAAATACAACATTTCTGAATTGCTGATCAGTTTTAATCAAAATATAGAATTTTGTGTTTCTCAACTTTCTTACTCGTGTTATATTTTCTGCTTGTTTTGTAATGGATTTCAACTTCCTTATGCCCGTTTTCTCTAACACTAGAGGACAACTAAATGTAATGCCTATATATTATCGCACATTGGATTTTCAACTCTCGGCGCTAAGCCGAGCGTTGAAAATCCAAAACGCACATTACATTATAGTAGGCTGATGCTTTTATCTTTAAGTTTGACGTAGGCCTTATCTACCTAAAACTTTTCATACATCCAAGGAAACAATTTGCAATAAGATGTGGAAAGAATACTTTGACAAAATATCTGTGGAGAAGGGTATATGGTGCAGAATAATTCAGTCTAAACCACCAAGGATTCCTTGGTTGTCTGAAGTTCAGATGAATAGACGATTGTTAGTAACAAGTATGCGTCTGTGATCCGGGCACACTCCGTTGAATGCGTTCGGGTATCTTATGAAGGTTGTTAACACCCCAAACTGTCTGATTTGCAATATGAGGGAGGACGCCTACCACGCTTTGGTGGAGTGTGCTCGGGTTGGGGCAGAACGGAGAACTTTGGAATCAGAAGCGGGACTTAGGTTAAGGGATGTTGGCATGTGTAATTTGATATTGTCTAAACCTACATCAAAATTAGCTATTAAGTTATATTACTTGATTGTTAAATTAATTAAGTTAAGATTCTAGTTGTTACCCATTTTGTATTTATTTTGTAAAACTACGAGGCTGGCATAATCGCTTCGCGATTAAAGCCTTTTTATCCAAATAAATATATAAAAAGGAGCGTCCAAAATAATGATGTTCAATGTAAAATTTACCGACCAATCAAAAGTACTACAAATTACAAATGTTCAATCTTTGACTAACTAACTAAATACAGGGACGTAGTCGAATGGAGAAATACAATTTTTTAATAAATTTGATTATTATTTATATCAAGGAATGAACGTGTTACAATGACGGGCCTAGCCGTACTTCTCTACTAAAACAAAAACGATTTTAAACCATTTAGAAAAAAAGAAGAAAGAAAATACATTTATTTGCGGTAAACATGACGCAAAGAAAAAACACACAAATACAAAAAATAACGAGTTGGGGAAAAATATCCGTCACATTCACGCAAAACGGCAATCGCTCAGCATAATGCTACGACCCTATGCGAGACAGAGCCCCAGCGCTGGTTTTCAGCGATAGCATTTGAGAGCTTATTCCAAACTTGCTTGAATGTTCGAATATAACTAGAGTTAATTTACTACCAGCCTGCACATGGTTGACACATGCAGAAAAAAATATCGAAAAATATAAAAATACCCCACACACCCCACGTAACAAACTAATTTAACAACTCCAGCCAATACGCGAAGATACAAGTTTTCCAAACTATCGAACTATCGATTATGAGCAGCAATATATAAATCACAGCTACTTACAAAAACTTCTTTATGTTCGGAAAGTTCTGGTACTTTCTGTCAAGTAGATACTTGGTGAACACCTGACAGCGGAGAATACTAGATTAATCGTTCAAGCGTTGAATATTGTGTACCTACCTTGAATATTTTACTTTATTTCTCAGTTTATTTTGGATATTACTGACATCGGTGAAGGAAAACATCGTGAGGAAACCTCGACCTATGGTTAACATGTCTGAAATTGCTAACCCGTCTTGAGCAAGTGTGGTGATCAATGCAGAGGTGTCTTCTCTGTACAAGAAGAGAGTGGACAGTCATAGGCTGGTACCTACCAGCCGGTGGCCATGCCGGTTTTCTCCCTATGTTGAACTCCATAAATAAATACCTATTTATTTATGGAGTTCAACATAGGGAGAAAACCGGCATGTCCAACAACCAAAAGTTCAAAGACATGTGACATTCACCAAGATGCACTGGGCCCGCGTGGTGGATTAATTCCCCCTTACAGAGAGCAGGCCTGTACTAGCAGTGGGACCATTAAATGCTGATTATGCCATGGAGTAAACGAATTATTAATTTTAGTAAGACCAAAGTGGGGAGCTGAGGCCTTTGCCCTGCAGTGGGACAGTACGAGTAATTAAATAGGTAGCTGATAGAACGTACTTTTGGTTTGAAGATTTTGTTTTTCATTACTCCAAAATGTCTTTCTTGTCAAAATTATTTATTTTTGTCGGGAATTTTTAAAGGTTTTCATTTGTTTCCTGTTTGTGTAATTTACATAATCAAAGGATAAGTTCAGATGCACGTGAAATTACCTAATAGGGTCATCTAACGAAAGGAGATGATCATTATTCTAAGTGTAAAATTGGTCAGGAAATATTCCTAGTTAAAAACTAGGTATAGCCCAGAGAGACCTGAATAAAATAAATCACGTATGTGAAGGTTACAAAAAAAATATGATTGTTTAAACTGATATTTCCCTAACTGCCATCAACGACCGCAGATTTTTTTTTTCGTTTTATTGTTTTGAGAAATCGATACTCATTACGTCTGCGGAGTTTCGCTGACTAATTTATTGATATATTTGATCCTGCAGAAACTGACAGTTTTGAAGGCGATCCGCCACAGAAGTTTCCAGATGCCTCCAGCGAGGCGATTCCGTGCTCTGTGAAATAAACCAATGGCTCGCGATAACGAATCAATAGCTTAGTAAACAGCACTAATTATATACTCGTAGCTAATAGATAAGCAGATATAGGAAGCTGGCTTGGAAAACTTTCTCTGAGCGCCTTTTCTTCTCGTCGCGGAATTAGCTACGGTAATGATCCGCTATCCAAACAACTATTGAGTCATTCAGCCGAGGATTTTTCTGCAATTTAAAAGTTTGTTTGTGTTGTGAAAGATATTAACGTATTGCCTAGCTAGAGCATGAGTGGAAACAGTTTTCTGTTTGATTAAAAATTAAATACTGTTGCTACTACAGTCCGCTATAAATATGTGTGGTTATTTTTAGATAATCAACACAGATTTTTGCAGTTATCTATGAGGATTCATGTTTCAGCGTCAACCTATAGTATAGTTGCCCGCGAAAATCAGATTTTCTTACGTATTTTGTAATTTGCAGGTCAGTGACAGGTTGTATGTTGAACAAAATATTATTGATATGATAAATGATTTTATTTCTGTAAGTAGGTTTGAACAAACACTTTTACACGTTAATCATATTTTAAAAACTAGATAAGGTCGGCGTTTCTTATCTGACTACTCTGGGAAGAAAGGCCGAAACAAACTCAGAGGTCACAGTCTCTTAAAGTCCAGACATAATCTTGGTCAGACCATGTGAAGACCATGTAGATGTGTGTCTGAAATGGTCTTTTGAGGAAAAACCACAGAGATTGAGTGGACCTGTCCAGTCCAGTGCACGCATTTGTCAGTAATCGTGCAGCTCAACTCAGAACTTAAGGAGCTTAACGATTCGACGAACAATACCAAAGAAAGGACATTTGGGTAGGCCACAAAAATTACTCAAACTGCCAGATCATGATTAAAATTAACTGAGGCGAAAACAAAAGCAACAATGATCCACATAGTCTTCACATTCACAATATTAAAATAATAATCATGTATTCAATCTAGCCTGCATGCTACTCACATTCACAAACAGTTTTCTCTTTAAATGTCATCAAAAATATTATAAGTTATGTCATGTAAATCAATAAAGATTACATTATTAATCTAAAACACTTATTCACAGTATAAAGTCTGTATTTACTAAATTTAATAAAATATCAATCAATAGGATTATACGAACTTAAAGAGGGTTGTGTTGATAATTTTAATGATTATAATTTTGTAAATATATACTTGTTACGGTCGCGGATCATATTTTGTTCCATATACAATCTGACACTGACCTGCAAATTGCAGAAAACGTAAGAAAATCTGAATTTCGCGGGCAACCTGGCGTTTCCCGCTTAACACAAACCCTTACAGACTCATTTTTATCAGTGCTCATTACATGTAAATATTAAAATTGTCTCCCTGTTGTAGTCTGTGGCTTTATTGAGCTCCACACGTGTGTATACAGATTGGCTATTAAACCCTCCTCTTTCAAATAAATTATCAAAAGTCGAATATCCTAAAACCTTTTCATACACATTCAACCGAAAAACGACTTACTCTTAATTACAATATAACGTCTATACTTCAAAGTGGCCTATTACCGTACCCAACAATTTGTAAAACTAACTACAAGTCATGATTTATCGCACAAAACACTAACCAGGGTCTCTATACTCGTCCCTCCACGTTTTTAATTACCAAAACGTGCCACAAATACTCTCTACTTTCAGTTTTGCCCGAAATTTTCGCCGAGCATTTGGAGGCTCACAGTAATTAATCAGAGCAGCTTTTTAGGCGCCCTAGAGTCGTGTGAAAAAAGTATTTTTAAACTGGGAATTTTGGCGGCGTCCGGTTTCTAATAATGTTGGCTGAGGATTCGCGTATTGTGTGGAGTGTCGTACTTGGTGCTTGTAACTAATTAGAGCGGAAACACTTTATTGCGATGTTCATTAATTATTATTAACTAGCTGCGCCCCGCGGTTTCACCCGCAGAAATCTCGATCCCGTGGGAATATCGGGATAAAAAGTACCCTATGTTTTAATCCAAGTCATGGTCTACCTATGTGCCAAATTTCATCCATATCCGTTCAGCCGTTTTTGCATGATTGAGTAACAAACATCCACACTTTCACATTTATAATATTACTAGCTGCGCCCCGCGGTTTCACCCGCAGAAATCTCGATCCCGTGGGAATATCGGGATAAAAAGTATCCTATGTCCTAATCCAGGTCATAGTCTACCCATGTGCCAAATTTTATCCAAATCGGTTCAGCCGTTTTAGCGTGATTGAGTAACAAACATCCACACTTTCACATTTATAATATTATATAGTAGGATATATAGTAGGACTAGCTGCCCGCCCCGGCTTCGCACGGGTTGCGGTACTTATCTACGGCGTACCCTACCTACCTACCCTACCTACCTACCCTACCTACCTACCCTACCTACCCTACCTACCTACCCTACCTACCTACCCTACCTACCTACCTACCCTACCTACCCTACCTACCTACCTACCCTACCTACCTACTCTACCTACCTACCTACCCTACCTACCTACCTACCCTACCTACCTACCTACCCTACCTACCTACCTACCTCCCTAACTCCCTACCCTACCTACCAAAAAAGAAAAAAAAAAAAAAATAGATGTTGGCCGATTCTCATAGATACCGGATAAGCACAAAAAATTTCATCAAAATCGGTTAAGCCGTTTCGGAGGAGTATGGCAACGAAAACTGTGACACGAGAATTTTATATATTAGATATATAATATATAGTAGGATAGTAGGATTAAAATCATCCAGACAGCCTCATTGGACTAGTGGTCGCAAGCGCTACTGCCGAGCCTGAGGTCCTGGGTTCGATTCCCAGCTCAGGCAAAGTGTTATTGGGTTTAACATCTGGAATTTTTCAGTAGCAGCCCGGAGTCTGGATTCGTGCCCAGTTGATACTAAGCACAAATACTGGGCAAAAGGCTCGCCCCCTGTTATGTGGGACTTTAACATAATTGGAGAAATGTGGGTGTACTATACGTAGGTAGACCTCTGCCTGACCTTTCGGGGAAAACCGGCGTGATGTTGTGTATGTATGTAAATTCATCCAAAAGTTTTACGTGATGAGGGACTGCCAACTGTCTGTTTTATGACAGGTTTTGACAGTTTCTTATCAAGGAGGAGATCCGAAATCTTCAGTGGAACGTCCCGGTCTTACTTTAAAATAAACTAATTACGACAAAAAAAAAATGGATTTAAAGAAAAGAAAGAAAGAAAATACATTTATTTGAGGTAAACATGACGCAAAGAAAAAACACACAAATACAAAAAATAACGAGAAGACATCGGGGAAGACATTCGGGGGTTTTTTTTTTTTTTTTGGGTTTCGGGAAGACTTTCGAATTCCGACTGAATAAATGAATAAATCTTTCGTACAAGCAGATAGTCTAATGCCTGTATAATTATCTAAGGTGTTTCATCTTTAAGAGGCTGACAACAGCTAAAGCGCGGTCACTGTCGGACTGCATAGAAAAGAAAGAGAGGCGCGATGACACAACGCTGGTAATTTATTGCAAAATACGAAGCAATTATCTATTTACAAAAAATCTATAGATTAGATTAAAAAATTAAAACACTATTACGTTATTATATTGCTTGTCGAATAATCTGACAAAAAATCAGAATGATTTACTTCATAGTAGTATGGTTTTTAATCGTTAAAAGAAACTTTTAGAGGTATCTTCGTGATTTTTTCTATCGTATCAAATTAGTTGTATTATGTTTTCAACACACTATCTAATTAGCAAATATCATGAAGAATAACATATATTGTTCTGATTTTGTTTAGTGCAGTGGATCATGTACTTTTAGGCATTATAAAACTTACATTTAGGTCCTGTAGTCCCCTTAAAGCAAAACAAAACAGTCAGGTCCTTCTTTTATACTACCCTCGACTATCTTCACAAAAACTCACAAATTACCCACAGTTTTCAGTTCCAAGTATTACATTCACAGTTAAATTTCACGCTCATTTTTAATATAATTTTAAGTTAAATAAAAATCTCTCATTGTTCAAGTGATTCTCTAAAATTTCAAGCTTAACGAAACGTTAATTAAGATTGTTTAAGAATAAAATTATTTGCTTCGAGTCTTTGCTGTAATTTGCAGTACTGTTTAACATTTATTTTATAGAATTTAAACTTGAAATACGGTTTTTAAATGAAGTGAAGTGGAAGTTGGAAAGAAAGAAATCTGAACCGAGGCATTAATTACCAGTTTTGTCATTTACTATTCTTAATACCCCTTTCTTTTCAAATGTGAATGTGAGTAAGGGTTATTTATTTTTTTGTCTTCCTTGGTCATTTCTTTACCGAAATAAAGCTAGACATTCTAACGTGTTTCTGTGTGATTTAAGCACTTATCAAACATGCTGACTGTATTATCCTTTCAGCACAATATATTATCAGCATTTGAGCATTTTCGATACGGAATATAGAATAGTAGAAAAACACCTATATATTATAGATAACATTATAAATTATAGATACCAAATCTGTCATACTAATTAGGTCAAATGTATCAATTATAATATTTTAAACTAGGTGTGGTAATTACAATTGTAAATTATTATACAACTGATTATTTACTTTAAGTACCTTCCAACGGGGTGAATGGGGATGCAGGGGTGAATACACACCTACACCCTACACTGTCCTCCCATACATATCAACACTGTAATTTGAAACATTGTAAAAGCCCCTTATTTTTAAAAGAGCAACCGTGGAGTTTCTTGCCGGCTCTTCGCCATAGGAAACAACCAATTGGAATCGTGCACCTAACTTCTGACGTTTCATAAGTGCCCATGTAGGTTTATGTGAAATAAAATATTTGGATTTGATTTGATTTGAATCGAGACGAAACTTTAAAGGGGATTTTAACATTGAAATAATAAAAAGTTTGTTGCCAATAAAGGACTGTAATGTGTTTACTGTATTATAATTAACGATTAAGTGCCCTTATTGGTAACAAACTATATTATTTCAATGTTAAAATCCCTTTTAAAGTTTCGTTCTGCTTCACCACTGCATCCCTATTCACCCCGTTTGACGGTACTAAATTAAATAACTGACTATAAGTACAAATATACCAAAAAAGCTTCCATTTCCAACAGTGATGACTTGGCTAATATTCTACCTACCATTAATTATGCACAGAGATAAATATGTCTTAAAGCAGTATCTACCATTTCCAGACAGGAGACACGGTCTAGACGCCCCCACAATTATAATTTAACACACGAAGCAGAATTTAATTTAAACCTGATTTTAATGATGAAATATTAGCAAAGTGTGGCCCCACACTGTACCACTTCAGTTGCGTAATTGTGGGCAAATGGCCACTTTTATCACAACTAAGTGTTTTGTTTCATGTTTCATCCATTAGTGTATTTTCGAGCATTGTTCGCTATGTTATAACATTAGAAAACGTAATGGGATAATAAAAATGTCCGTGTGCTTTTGTTTTGTATGAATTAATATTATACTTACTTTTGATTTAAGTTAGACAACCATTTCAAAAGAAGTTGAGTTAAATTATGTTATTAGTTATTTGGCAAAGTATTATTGGGCCTTTTCCTTCAGGAATTTCTCAGTAGTAGCGTGGAGTTTAGATTTGCTCGGTTGATGGCAATAGACTTGCCCCTATTACATAGGACTTGGATAATAACTGCAATATATGGGTGTACTATATACCTCTGCCTAATCCTTAAGGGATTGCAGGCGTGACGTATGTCATGACTTGTGTAATTGTTGTAATAAAATTTACAATTAATTGCTGTAGGACAAACGTAAAACTATAAATCAAATAATAATCTAAATATTAAATTAATGGTCTTCAAAATTATTAAAGTTCCTTTATTCGAATTAGACTAAACAAAGATTTTCCGTTTATCAAAATTGTGTTATCAGAGTAAAAGATATTCGGAGCTAAACGAAATACCATTTTAGCAATAACTCGAAGGGTCCGTCCCTTTGAGTTATTGCTAAAATGGTATTTCGTTTCATGACTACGATGATGATAATGATTAATATTTTTAGTAAAATAATTTATTACTGCCGTGATCATTTGGAACGTTCAAACAACAGTTACAAATCGTTTTTATTGTGAAAATTTGTCAGAAAATGTAATTGGTTTTTCAAGCATATTATAAATTAGTCACTTTTCTGTGTGACCGCGTTGTTCTTACTACGCAACGGATTTTGATGCGGCTTTCAACATCATTTAGAGTATTTGTTCCGGAAAGTTTATCTGTATAATACATTTAACTTACATTAAACTTACATACCAATATAACAAAGAAATCTCGACGTTTTGTTAAGTCTTAAAAACCGTGCGAAGCAGGGGCGGATAGCTAGTCTGTAATAATTATTTTTTATCGCCACTAAGGTTACAGTGATTTGATACATTTACAAATCAAAATAAATAAGCATCCCCACGACCCATTACTCGGGAGATACTACCAATCTTCACATTTATTAGGCAATAAACTCCAAAGTCCAAAGTTGTAAAACAGTAGGGCCATATAAATGAAGATAGTGTGATCTAACGCTTGATATAACGAATTTGCATAACTATAAATGTGAAATTGCCTACCTTAAATTCTTCGGGTGTAGTTCGTCTAATTTAAAATTGCAAGACCCTCCATTTTTTCTATAAAAATACTTGTAATATGTTATCATCACCTGCCCAGCCTTTGCTCAACTATGTTGGGTCAGCTTCCAGTCTAACTGGATGCAGCTGAATACTAGTATTTTACATGGAGCGACTGTCTATCTGAACTAAAGTGATTAATGTTGCACAAAATGGGTAGCACTATCTGGCAGAATCTTGATGCTCCGAAATTTATTTGGCATAACTAAATAAGCTATAAATAAATAAGCTTAATCTTCTTTAAATGAATATTTTTAAGGAATAAAAATGATTTAATATAATTATTATTTGGTCGAATGTTTATAATATGTCGGAATTTACAATGGCATATTTTTAAGATGGCAGAATTTTATTTGGCATAATTACCTTTGATAAAGTTAAAATTCCGCATAATTTCGTTAAGCACAACATTTATTTAGAGCGGCGATTATTTGGTACAATTTCTTTTTTGGTACTATGAAGATGGCAGAACTTCATTTGGATAATTTTATTAAGCATGTTGCCATTTCTATAAAAAACATTTTTAATCTTAAATTAAAATTAAAATATTGTCTTATAAAGTCAATATGTTGAAAAGTTAGTGACAGAAACGAATCGCTGCAAAATCGACTCCACGTAGTCTTGTCTTTCCTACCCCTAGAGTGTAATTTAAGCCCGCGTAGGCGTGAAGAGGCGAGGCGGCCCGCGAGCTGAGGAACAGGAACACTCACCACCGCAGCTTCCGTTTGTCGCTGCGACGATACTCGTATACTCGTGTGGGATCGCCGGAACCCCGCTGCGCCGGATCCGTGACAAAACCTTGCCTGCTGCATATTGCATGCTCGCTTGCATGCTGCATGTTTGCTTGCTTGCATGCTGCATGCTTGCTGCATGCTGCATGCTTGCTGCATGCTGCATGCTTGCTGCATGCATGGTATAAGCTTGTTTGTTTGTTGTTGTAATGCGATAGATGAGTCTTTCAATTATTATGGATATGAAATGCATGTCAAAAGTCGATTCTGACTGTGAAATTTCTGCGATATGATGGTTCTACTTTTTAATTATTATGGATATGAAATTTATGGCTAAAGATGATTCTGACTCTCAAAATTATGAGTTTTGAATGAATGATAAATGAGTGTTTGCAAAACCATTTTCTGCGAAATGAAGTTTATGCTATCCGCTGTTACGCAAAATAATATTATGACATAAAAAGTTCTGCTATAAAGGGTAGACCCGAGTAATCATTTCTACTAGTTTATTAACAGCGTAGATAAAAATATTCTAATGATCTCGTACGGTATCACCTGTTTCCGACATTTTGTGCGGGTCTACCCTTTATAGCCGAACTTTTTCGCACAAAATGTCGGAAACAGGTGATGTACGAGATCATTTGAATAGTTTAGTCGACGCTGTTATTAAACTAGCAGAAATGAGTACTCATATCAATGATTTGCTGTCTTTAAAGTTTATCTGGAAACTTTGAAAGCTTTAGATGTGCCATTGAGTCGAAGAGACGAGTTGCCGAAGCCAGAAGCATTGAAGATTAAAATATTAGAAGAGCACGAATCCAGAGAGATGAATAGATCTCCGAATAAAGGCGTAATGCATTCATTTGTGTAAAGGTTTAGAGAAATGGTATAAAAGTGAGAAAGTTTGCAACAAAACTAACTCAATAACCAGCGCAGAAGAATTTAAATAAATGCTTTAAATGTTACGAGACAGGCCACAACGCATCAGAATGTCAGAACAAAAAGAAGGTACAAAAAGATGTGGTAGCACATGTGGACGTGGACGAAGCACTAATGACCTTTCATGTTTCAACTTTTAGAAGTTTGTAATGCTGTAAATGTGCAAAAAGACAACTTGATTTTTTCTACTTATAATCTAAAGAAATTCACTAAATTTAATCACTTCCCGTGACCCAAGGGCTGGCTTTTACCTAGGCCAGAGTCTAAGCATTGCCATACAACGTGGCAATGCCGCCAGTCTCTTGGGTACATTACCAGTCGACAGCGATGCGGAGGAATTTTTCGACGCCATTTTTTAGTTGGTTAATAGTTTTAGTTAGGTTGGTTGCGGAAGATTTGTACGTTCCCGCGACCCCCGGCGTAGGTGTGGGACGGAACACCGGGGTGGTTTTTAGTCAGTAAGAGTCTGACAGACCCCTCCACCCCCCAGGGCGGGGGACATCCATGAGTATTTTCCACCCCGGAACAAAAAAAAAAAAAAAAAAGGTTATTATATTTTAATTGTAAATTCTATGTTATCAAATTAAATTTGATTCGAAAACATAAAAAAAGCATAATTCATAAATTTTTCGTAATTATTAGGTCTTTACCTATGAAATTGCCGTTCTGCAGTACTGGCCATTTCAAATCAAAATAATTTTTGTTTGGCTATGAATTCTAATTTCAAATTAATTTTATTTTAAAAACATGGATTTTTTTTTCTAAAAGTAGTCATTTCTTTATTGATTAGTGTTACATTTTCATCGCATTTCAATCTTTTTCGTCATCATGGATACGTTAAAAATTCGAGTAATTATGGAATATGAGTACCGTCGTGGCAGCAACGCGGCACAAGCGGCACGCAACATCAACGACGTTTACGGAGCTAACTCTACAAACCAACGCACCACCTGTTATTGGTTTGCTCGCTTCCGTTCTGGAAATTTCGACCTGAAAAATGAACCTCGCGGTCGTCGGAAGACTTTGGTCGACAATGACGAATTAAAGGCGATTGTGGAAGCTGATGATACACAATCTACGGCTGAATTAGCAGCAGCTTTCGACGTTAGCGTCAAAACAATATTGGTCCATTTGCGTCAAATTGGCAAGGTAAAAAAGCTTGACAAATGGGTGCCCCACGAACTCAATGATCGCCAGCGCGAAGTACGCGTCGAGACGTGCCTTGCACTGCTCAACAGACACACAAATGAAGGAATTTTGAACCGCATTGTTACCTGCGATGAAAAATGGATTCTGTTTGATAACCGTAAGCGCTCAGCAAGTTGGTTGGATCCTGGTTCAGCACCTAAACAATGCCCTAAACGAAAACTTACCCCTAGAAAAGTGATGGTCACTGTTTGGTGGTCTAGCGCCGGTGTGATTCATCACAGCTTCTTACCAAACGGGGTGAGCATTACTGCAGATGTGTACTGTGAAGAACTGAACACAATGATGGAGAAGCTGGCGCATCTCCAACCAGCATTGGTCAATCGCTCGTCTCCGCTGCTCCTGCACGACAACGCGCGACCTCATACTGCACAGCAGACGGTCTCCAAGTTGCAAGAACTGGGGTTGGAAGCTCTCCGTCATCCGCCCTACTCACCAGACCTTGCGCCTACAGACTACTACTTTTTCCAGAATTTGGATAACTTCTTGGCGGGAAAAAAATTTAATACCCGAGAGGCAGTACAAAATGCCTTTGAAGAATTTGTTGCCTCCCGTCCAGCTGATTTCTTTAAGAAGGGCATCAATAAACTGCCACTGCGATGGCAAAGATGCATTGATTGCATGGGTGATTACTTCGATTAATACAAATAAAAAATTCATGAAAAAAATTCGTTTAAATTTTTTCATACAAAACGGCAATTTCATAGGTAAAGACCTATTATTATTTCAATATATTTTAATCTTATCACTTCTGTGCGCTAGTATACTTTGTCTTAACTTTATTGCATAACATTCAAAATGTGCCAATGGCCTAATATGAATTTGTGGAGTTGTCGATTCGCCCACAAATAAATTTACTTCGCGCGAATCGCCTAGAGAAAAAGTTATATTATTTAAAAGTGTCAATTCACCCGTTTCGGGCGAGTCAATTTGTGCGAATCAACCAATAAGCCTCTATACGCAGTATGCGTGTCAGTTTGTTGTTCGCAATTGATCGTTTTTCTTTTTTTATCCTATAGCTGATAGAAGATTAAGCTATGCTTGCAGAGATCAGCCTGTGGATGGATGACTATCCATTACATACTGAGACACCTACGAGCCTCGAAGTCCTGGATGTCATTCGTAGATCTTTGACAGTGGTTACGGTTATTCAGAAACCCAAAAGTCTGACAACCAGTTGTACCTAGGAGTATCAAATTATCCAGTACCTAATGGGTTTTGGTGGTCAGATAGGCAGTCGCTCTATGTAAAATTCTGGTACGTAGCTGCATCCGGTTAGAGTACAAGCCGACCCCAACAGTTGGGAAAAGGCTAGGCTGATGATAATGAGATGAATTTACCCTTATTATACAGCATGTATCAGAAGAGTGTGGTCATAAGGGTGTGGTACAGACCATCACTGAACAACGTTCTACATAGGACCACATCTGACCAGTATTATGTCTGGACTTTAATAGAGACTGTGACCTCTGACTTTATTTCGGCCTTTCTTCTCAGAGTAGTCAAGAAACGCCGACCTCACCTAGTTTTTAAAATATGATTGACGTGTAAAAGTGTTTGTTCAAACCTATATCATTCATTATCATTTATCGTAATTCCGAAAAAAATATTTAGCCGTCTCATACATTTGGCTCGAGTAGGTATCGAAGTTTTGTATGGGACAGTTGATATTCTTTTCACGATTACGAAGTTGGTTCCATGGACAAAGTTGTTCAGTTTGATGGTCTGTACCACACCCTTATTATATGACCACACATTTCCGATACACGCTGTATAATAAGGGTAAATTAATCTCATTATCATTTTTTTTTATTTGGTTGGGAAATCATCAAATGACTTCTCCCGCTCTGGGCGGAGCGGAAGGGCGTGTCAGACTCTTACTGACTAAAATCCACCCGTTTCTTCAGTTGCCTGTGCGCCAGGGCCACGGTAACTCTTTCGAACAATCCGCGATATCTCATTATCATCTGCTCAGCCTACAATGCCTACACTAGTAGTATATAGTTTAGTATCACTTGTGGGAATCTGTTGTACTATGGCTGAGGAAGACTATCCACTCGTGATAGTTTTATATTAGTACGAGCGGATAGGGCGTATCAGTCCAAAGACAGCCAAACCATTTTTTACAATCTACCATTTCACGTTCTCCAACTCTTGACCTGCCTAAATATTGTCAAAATAACGTTGAAACGGTTTATTTCTATGCTTTTTTTCGTTTTTTTGGTGGGAAATCATCAAATGTCCTCTCCCGCTCTGGGCGGAGTGGAAGGGCGTCTCAGACTCTTATTGACTAAAACCCACCCATGTTCCTTCAGCTGTCTGTGCGCCAGGGCCACGGTAACTCTTTCGAGGGCTTATTATTAAGTTACTCTTTATGGTTGTCTTATATTCATGAATAAAGAAAGATTGTTATTATATATATAATAACATATATTTCTTTAAGTTTTGTTTTACCGGCTTGCTTTTATGACCAGATGTATGAACGTAAACGAGGCAAAAGGAGTATGTAAGGATTGTAGCAGGTGGCGTTTTGTAGTTTCCGCCTACCCCCGTGGGAAGAAGGCGTGAGTTTATGTATGTGTATGTGTACATTTTAACACACTCATACACTTTAAGCAATCAAAATTTCACCACTTACATAAACATTAATATTCTCAATGAAATTCGGCAGATTGGCGGCAAATTGAAACGTTAGCATTTCCCTAATAATAGATGGGCATAACCTAAGCAAACTATTGGCTGCTCATTTGCAGAATGTTAATTCAGCTGTTCCATTCAAATCAAAGCACTTCCATCAAGTGATTTCCATTTACTGATAGAGTGTGGGTAATGTTGGTTTTGGACAAACCTTTGTTTCTATTCAATGCGGTCCGAGAATTAATTATCACATAACTAGACACAGGTAAGGGCCTTCAAAGACCACCTTATTTGTAAGGAAGAGAGAATTTTACGACGACTATTA
This sequence comes from Dryobotodes eremita, assembly GCA_917490735.1. NCBI lineage: Eukaryota > Metazoa > Arthropoda > Insecta > Lepidoptera > Noctuidae > Dryobotodes > Dryobotodes eremita. The sequence continues at coordinate 1,750,836 of OU823254.1, read as the reverse complement.
TAATAGGTAATAGTGCAATGCATGTGGTTAAAACGCATACGTTATATTCCAATGTTAAGTTATTAAAAATGTAACAATGCTGTTGGGAATCGACCCCAACACTCATAAGCTCTCTCGTCTACATGAGCAAGAGGCGTCATCAACGCGTCACCGGTAAGCTGAGCCGCGGCGCGGCTGCGACACGGCTCGCCCGACGACCACTCGGTTCCCCGGACTCCACTGCGACGGACGACACTCCTCTCTTAATTTTAAACCAGATTATTTACAGTTTGTCTGGGAAAGTCTATATTTTGTTGTAAGCTTGGCGATAAACAATTGCCTAACATACAGTCCACTCTTTAATTGCTCCCCGCGCTAACAATGCAAAAGTTAGTAATTTTCTGGAGGTATGTTTGTCGACGTATTCGTATATGCTAAAAAGGTCAGTTCGTACCTCAACAAGTATTAAGGGTACTTACATTCTAGTAAATTAAATAAACAGGATAAACGGCTGTAACCTCTGACACAGGTAGGTAGTAAATAATACATAACATTCTGGGTTTTAAACAAAACGATATTTTCATACATCGAAATCATACCTATATACAACATTTTGTTAAATGAAACTTATGCTCTAAATGCAGTTAAACGACTTTAAAATTACTTGAACAAAATGGTTAAGTACATCATATTTGCGTAATTTGAAGTTTCTTATATGCAGTTAAATTAAGTGGAAACCATCCTGCTGTACTATTTCACATTAATGCATGCAAATTGGGTAGTTTTCAAGATTTATGTTTAATATTTGGAAAAAAATAAGTTTGTTTTTGTAGGTATGAATTTCGGAGGTTTATATGGATAACATATCATTTCCCACAGGTACCGCTCTGGCTTAGAGCCTTAAACATAATTATATATAACTGAAAACGAAAACACGTGCCTGTTTATTTAAAACAGCATGGTCTTTACCTTCAAAACATGCAAAATTTTAAACGGTGAGAAAATTCAGCCAATACATAAGATTGCGTAGTAAATGGTTAAATGTAGAAGTCCGTATTCCCACACAAAACATCGTTTAAAAATAAACTTCTTTGTTCCACACTAGCCTTTAGATCTTTCCACGCCCATTTACATGTACAAAGATTCACCACCCACTAAATTCTTACTTTTGTTGCGACTTATCTATCAGTCAGAAAGAAAATCTTTATAAAAATATGTATGATAAGATAAATCACATCACGTCAAAATAAACAAATAAAAAAAGCTATGAAAGTAAATGTTCGTGTAATTTTTCGCAACATGTTTTGGTTCTGAGAGGCTTACTCTAAGCCCTATTGATATCGACTTAAGTTCTTCATAAGCCCTAAGAATAAAAGAACTGACGCAGAAATACTGAGTTACAAATAAACTTATGAATAGGGAGAGAAAATATTTAAGTTCTTGTTTGTTTCTTTGAAACAAAATTTCTTCGAAAACGTTGGAACTACTTACAATAACAACGGAGAAGGTTTTTATTTATGTATTTATTTACGAGCGACCCGCCCTTGCTTGGCACGGCCTCAAGAGGGCGCACACCGGTCCAATAGCGCCACACCTTTAAAAAAATATTATCTCGTGACTGAGAAAGAATTTTGAATAACGGCTCAATCAGCACCCTCGATAAGTGTGTCTAGATTTTTTTAATACCTTTTATAAACTTTCATATTGAGACACGAAGCAACAATCTAGGATCTAGAGGAATGTGGCCGCTTTTCTTTAGAGTGGCGCTAGTGGACCGGTGTGCGCCCTCTTAAAGATTCAAATCAAATCAAAATATTTTATTTCATATAAACCAACATGGGCATTTATGAAACGTCAGAAGCTAGGTGCACGGTTCCAATTGGTTGTTTCCTATGGAGAAGAGCCGGCAAGAAACTCCACGGTTACTCTTTTAAAAATAAGGGGCTTTTACAATGTTTCAAATTACAGTGTTAATAGGTATGGGAGGACAGTGTAGGCCTGTCAATATGTAACAGGCACTCAACAAAATATAAAAAGGTCTACAAATCTACAGTCTACAAGTTAGGCATACAACGTTCTCACATTCACAAAATATTGAAGAATCTATATAAAAATAAAAGCCTATTTAAACCAAATGACATGATTGCCATTACAACCGTAGCACATCTGAATTGAATGACTTAACAAAGCATCGAGATTTTTTATCATGGGTATGTATTAGTATTAATGAAAACACATCCCTCCCTTGATAAACATATCCCTTCCGGAATAATTTCCCTAAATGGTGGTAAAAACTGCATCAAAATCCATTGCGTATGATTAGAAGTACTCGTAGAACGTGGTCACACAAACAGACACAAAAAGCAACTTTAATTAATAATAATGTATATAGAAGTAAAGGAGAAGCAACAGCTATAAAAAAGGATAACAAGTACAAAGCCAACGACAGGTTCTCACGGGTAAAATCATCTCTCTCTCTCTTTCATTCTTGCTCCCTGTTTTCGATCATCCATCTGTCTATCAAGTCTATACATAGTAATTGTATGCCCGTTTCCACTAACACGACACTAAAAAGTAATGCCTAATTAAAGCGCACTGGTAAATTTTCAAGTCTCGGTGTTGAGCCGAGTGTCTAACGTTGAAGATTTTTTTAAATTATTCGTACTCTTTTTTTTTGTAATAGTACAATGATTAATAGCCAACTACAATATAGGATGCTATAAATCTACGTTCAGAGCGAAGATACAATGAATAATAATATAGGGTAACTGTTATTTTTCAAGAAAAGTTGGCACATAAACTAGGTTGCATAGACTGCACCACGAGATCTATCTGTACGAGTACCAATAGATCAAAAACGGGCCTCTAACAGACCCAAATACAATGAGAAACAATCATATACACAGCGTATTATCTCAATACTTGTTATTCCACACAGGACATTAATAATCTCACCATAACCTTTAAATACCGAAAACATTCAACAAAATAACCCGAAAACCTTATCGTATTTCATATTAATTATTATCCAACATTAAATATAACTCAGGAAGGAAGCATAATCGCCAATATAATAAATACTACTTTGGCTACGTTTAAACCTTGGACCCTTATATTTTCAGTCCCATTTTGGTCTGAACGGGCTGAAATATTGGAAGCAGCTACCTACAGGTTTTATTACGTAAAATCGAGGTTTTAGAATAAAATATGATACATTTTGGGATTATAATGTGAGTATTATAAATGCTTCTGATCGTGTATTTGGTGTGATTAAGATGGGTTTGTTTGAAACTTTATATGTAACGGTATACTATAGATTTTCACAATGAGGGCTATCGCGCTTGAGTTCGCCACTAGAGGCGCTAGTGTAGAGTAAGGTCTCTAGATGTCAAATGTACTGAACGTTCACTGTATGCGGGATTTTATATCACGGATTTTTACTAATGATTCATAATTGTGTTAAGGAATAATTGTGTTAAAAGTTAGGATCTAATTTGGTAGCACTTGAAGGATGAATAATATTTCTCTGTTTCATGCTTGCCAATTTTAGGAACATTATAATTTAAATATTCATTTTAAGTTATAAAATGTAATGAAATAAACATAATAATGAATTAATGGGTACTTAAACATAACCAAAACATCAAATAAAAGTACTGACAGGACCTTACACGCTAGTGGCGCCAACTGGTGAGCACAAAACGATAGCCCCCATTGTTCAATAAACCAAACGGTATTAAAAGACCTCCCTAATGAGTGTAGAAGAAATTTTGGAGACAAGTTCCAAATAGGTAGGTATAGTTTTAAGTTCAAGTAAGCTGTTACGTTTTCAAAACATAACATACCTATAATGATGCTAATTAATTTCCAATTATAGTATCGTGTATTTCATTCTCAATTCAAACAGCAGGCCGAAAACAATGTCACGTCTCACGTGACTGGTCAAACGCTCTTCCCGGAAATCATTACGAGCCTGCGATTGGTTGACAGCTAATCCTACTAAAAGGGACGTAGTATATAGTAGACCCCTTATGTGATTGTAAGCGAATGTCTCATTAACGCTAATGAAAGTCTCTGAGTGCAGGACTTAAATCGATTGATGAGGATAGCCCAAAATTTTGTATGAACTTTGGAAGGTACGCTATTTCAATAAAACGCAAGTTAAAATGATAATTATTTATAAAACCAACCGATGGGGTCATACCAGTCTTCAAGTGACAACCGTGTATCAGAAAACTACGTGGGGTTTTGGTTCAAATCGCGTTCCTTTTACAATAAGAACGAAGATAATTGCTTTTATAGGAGAAACCAAATAGCCTAAAGACTGATTTACACTGTGCGATTTAATTGTCTGTGGCATACCATAACTTTAAGCAACAATAAAAGTTGCACCGTCCAAACAGTGTTTAAAGCTTAAACGTTGCAAGCCATTTGCTCAATGCATGCATTTTTCGTGCTTCAATTATATTGTACGCCACACGCGAGAAACTTGCATCGTATAAATAAGGTTTAAAAGAGATAAAGCTGATTTATAAGAAAACGCAGCGACGAGTTATTAGAAGGGGATATAAAATATTACTAAGCTCATAAAAGTTTGATTTAAAGTAGGTATTTAACACTTTATCTTCTCTCTCTTTTGACAAAGATTTAAGACATCTTACTACCTCGTTATTGAACGTTAGACCGTGATCTATGCCCCATTCTCGGACGCTTGCCAATAGCAGAAATGGCTACGATTATATTAAATTATTGTTTCTGTGATTAAGTAATTTAGTACTATGTGTGTTGTACGTCTAGACAAGACTGAATAATGTATATTCAATAAAGATTCATCAGCAAGGCATACAATTCCGGCCGAGATCTAAGCGTTACTTACCTCCTGCTTCGACTTGAAAGTCATGTTCCCATCTCTATCTTGCACTTGTAGTTTGACAGTTGTGCGACAGTGACATGACTAACACTAAGCCAAAGTATGTGCTTACTAAAGTTTGTAGATTCCGACCCCGAGAGTCTAAAGAGATAAGAATATATCGTTCTATCCAGACATGGGTGGCTATGCCATGGTGCGAATATTTGAAAAATGATTTAAAGAAAAATGTGTAAAATAAATCTTTCTTGGCCTGAAAAACAAAAAACGTAGCAAGAACTCTTTTATTGTTCAAATAATCGCTGATATTCGTTACCGTATTCCAGTAGATGAAAATATCTTAAGGAAACCTAGACTGACTTTCTTGACCATTCATTTTAAAAGAAAAAAATGATGTAAGCATGATTAAGAGTCTATATTGCAGGCTAATGACATGATAAATAAAATAATCTTTGTCTGTTGGCTTCAGTCAATGGGCTACTCCAGGTATTTATAAAACTAGAGCGAGACTATACGAGTTATATGGTTTGAAAAAATACAGGTTTGATACTCCTTTCCTACAGTAAGTATGTCAAAGATGCGGTACAATTAAAAATTCTAATAAAAAAAAAGTTAAAACTAAAAGGAAAATTATTAACAACTAGCTTCTGCCCGCGGCTTCGCCCGCGTGGATGTCGGAAATTATTCAACGGGAACGTGAAAAACACTCTAGCGCCACCGTTGATCACGTATTACCTACATGTTAGCTAAGTTATTTTATAGCTTCAAATTGCAATAACTTTTAAGCGGATGGACTGATTTAAATGAAATAAATACTAAAATAAATAATACCTAAAGATACGACTTCTGACTATATTTCCAATTCCTTAAATTATATCTTAAAAAGAAGTACAAAAAATTCCAATAATCATGTGAATTTTAAACTTATCCCTCGGGGATGATTTTCCAAAAACGCTCAAACAATTTTTTATTTCTTACCACATGCATATTTTTTTTTTTTTTATCCCTAACTTAAGAATTGCTAAGTTTCCTATACAAACTTTCATTCCCTATATCACCCTCTTTTAGGAGTAGCGACAAAAAGTAGCCTATGTCCTTCCTCAGGATGCCATCCGTCTCCTTGTCAAATTTTATCGAAATCCGTTCAGTGGCTTAGGCGTGAAAAGGGTTGCATACAGATAGAGTTACTTTTGAATTTATTATATAGCTTCTACCAGCGACTTCGTCTGCGCAGACTTCGATTATTATCTGTTTTTTCTACTTACTGCAATACACTCCTATAAACTATATTGAAAGATTTATTTCGTTCGTTTAAAACATGCAGATTTTGTGACTTAGAAACACGTAAGCAAGCTACGTACAGCTGACGGTGGGAAAAACATGCCCTGCCTAAATGTTTTCCGGCTACCTTTAAGGTTTGATCCTGTGATTTATTGATAGTAGTAGATAAACAGGAATAACCATTAGAAATAATGGTCGACAGCAAATTAGTTAATAAAGCAGCTGATGTAGCTGAGGCATTTAATGATTTTTTTGTCAACATACCTATACGACTCGCTCCTTGAATTCGCACGTCGGTATCGGGACAATTCAGTAGTTAAGTACATAATATAATCGACATCGTAGCCCCCTATCTAGCTGTTACTTTTAATAATTGTGTTGATTTAAGAACTTTTCCTGACCTCATGAAGATTAGTAAAGTCATACCATTATTTAAATCAGGTAATAAAAATAACGATGCAATTTTCGGCCTATTTCTATCTTACCTGCATTTTAATATATTTGAAAAGTTAATACTCAAGCAGTTGCTAAGACATTTTAATTTAAATAACCTCCTTCATGATGAACAATATGACTTTACAAAAGGTCGGTCGTCTACAGATGTGGGTTACGCTCTGCTGAAAAACATATTTAACGCATGGGAGAACTCGCAAAATGCTATTGGAGTTTTCTGTGATCTTTCCAAAGCCTTTGATTGAGTGCACCATGATACCCTTTTTCGTAAACACGTCATTACGGTGTTCAAAACAAAGCTATGAACGTAATAAAATTATCCATACTAATTTTAAATTTGAAAGTAACTCTGTTTGTATGTTACCTTTTTACACCTAAACCACTGAACGGATTTCGATAAAATTTGGCAAGGAGATATATGGCATCCTGAGGAAGGACATAGGCTACTACTTTTTGTCCCGGTAACCAGTTCCCGTGGTATAATTTCCGACATCCACGAGGGCGAAGCCGCGGGCACAAGCTAGTATTTAAATAATAGGCAATAATGTGTAGATCAATACTGGGTCCAGTCTTATTTTTAGTGTGTATCAATGACTTAACATTCTATTTAAAAGGTATCGATGACGTGGTGTTCTTTGCTGATGATACCTCTTTTATTTATCTTTAAAGTAGACAGGAATAGACAAGATTTTGACGACGTAAACAGCGCAATGGTTACGGATTGGTTTATCACAAATAACCTAGTTCTCAACGCATAAAGTTCGCTTTATCGAATCTTAGAAATCTAGGACCCAATATAGTCTTAGATAAAGAGGTGCTTGAAACTGTAGATTCGGCAGTTTTTCTGGGCGTAACAGTAGACGCCAAACTTCAGTGGGGATCACATATATCAAGCCTAGCGGGAAGGCTCAGTTCGGCCGCCTACACCGTCAGCAAAGTAAGACAATATACCGACGTTGATACAGCTCGGCTAGTCTATTTTAGTTATTTTCATGGTGTTATGTCCTACGGTGTTGTACTGTGGGGCAAAGCCGCTGATATTCAATAGTACATTACGATACGTGTGACTAAGTAATCCATTATCATGCATTACTTAAGTCACGAGTATCGTATACTATTTTATCTACTCCCATATCGTAAAATTCGAATTATATACTTCAAAACGAGTTTATATTGACATACTTTATAATCAAAATACCGAAATTTAAAAATATAATCATATTATAACATTATTTTTCCTGGTAGGTTAGAAGGGCCTACAATGGATAGGCTTATCAAACTACATGTCAGACATGGGGCTAGATAAATCTTTCTCTAATTGGATGCTGTGTTTTTTTTTTGTACTCTTGTTTGTTACTACTAACATAGTTCGTTAGTTTTTTTTTTGTAATACTAACACGCTATGGGCCTTCGATGCCTGAAAATAAATGATTTTTATTTATTTATTATTTATAAAACTTTTTCTAACAAAATAATGTTATAAAACAATTTTTTTATCAATACGATACAGGGCAAATCCAAGAAGCTAATATCACCAAGGAGTTTCTATCAATTATTTTTGCTAATGGAACGCATAAGTAAGCGGGGCGCGCTATTTTTATAGCATTACAAAAAAGTTTTGATTCCAATTTATACTTGGCAGCGTCCGCTTTAGCGCATGCGAGGGTTTTGGCGCCATTCATACGTTTTGTTGAACTGAATTTCGTGAGAAACTTTGATCTTTTATTTAATTGGTTCAATCCCAATGTATGAGAGTAGATAAAGTAGTACATGAAACTGCACATAACTAGGTAGATATTAAAACACTCGTGTGATAATATTAAATTTAATTTTACATTTATTACATTGTGTGTATGCTGATTTGTCAACTTTTTTGAGTACTAAGCCAGTTAATTAAGATGTCAATTGTGTTGTTAATGTCAGCTACATGGCCACAAATTGTATTTTTTTTTTAAATTAGATGTTACAATAATAGAAATGTCATCAGCAAATAAGATGCATTTATGGTTAGTTATTTCGTTTAGTGTTTCGTAATGTTAATTACTTACTATTGTATAGAATCCAGTTCTGCTAACTGAACAGACCGCTGTGTTACTGGGGAGTTTGTTGCGCCACTTCTTCTTCGCAGCTAAAGCACTAGGAAGTGGTGAAGGGCGGGCATTTTGGGGGACTGTCTTATGTAATTTTGACGTTCAAAAAGTTCTGATGCTCAGCTTTGTTTGAATAAATGACTTTTAATTGATTTATAAAGAGTTTTTACGTGCGCAGTAGTTTAAAGACACGCAGACTAAGCGACGAATGATCAGTGATCAGCGCGTCGTCTGTGAGTGTCTCAACTGGCGACCTGGCTACCGAACGCAGGAAGGATTGCTGGGTGATAAGAAGGTAGTGGGATGACATACACCAGATAATTTATATGAAAAACACTATTTTTTTTTTAATATTTGTACCGCATTCGATAGATATTTAAATGAAGGTGTTTTCTTTGTAATTGGTGTGCTTTATGTCATGTACATACGTAGATGATTTTATAAATCATTAATTGAGTTTTTGTTGTATTTTGTAACTGTTTGATGTTTTAGAACACTAGATTTCGGATAGCATCGATGGCCATTCAATTTGAAAGTAATTAAGAGAAGAAAAATTATATTTAATGAAGAATTTTGAGAAATTTTCCGAAACATACAAATCTTGGATTTTATCGAATCCCATGGATTTTCGCCTAGGTTTAATGTTGCAAAGAGGTCACACTATCACGTCTTAGAAGAAATAAGCCAAATTAAAGGTCACTCTATATCGTGGTCAACAATGAATTGCCCTCAGTTCTTTTTTTGTGTAAAAAAGGCATTTTTCCTTCAGAGAAACAATTACAGGCTTATATTATTTATTGTGTTCATGGTCCTTAATTCTACTTTTATTTTCAGATAAGTCATTTAATGTCTATTGTTCTTAAATAAAGTAAATTCCGCCTATATTTTCGACTACCTCCAAAAGTAATTAATTGTTTTATTTGAAATAGATTTCTTCTAGAATAGAATAGAATACTCTTCTCATCTTTCTTTCTAATTAAGAATCAAAGACGTAATTCATTTTATTGAGACTATTTTTGCTTTGTACTTTTATTTAAGGACATTCATTTTGTTTTTGTTTAAATTGAGAGTGGGTAACCAACGTCTGTTTCTCTAATTGTAACAAATAACTTTGCATAAGCGTACTTAGCCTATAACGTTCTCACTGCTGCGACACATGGGAGGCCCACCACGCGGGCCCAGTGCGGGTTGGTATATGTCACACGAATGCGAATTTTTGGTTCTAGGGCATGCCGGTTTCCTCACGATGATTTCCTTTACCATTTTGAGAGCAGTGGTGATGAAATAAATTAAGCATAGTAAAACACCTGCCTGGGTTCGAACCCACGACCTAGGTACAACTCGTAAGTCGGGGCCGTTACCACTGGGCCATCACTGATCAATAAATTACTTGAATTACCTTTTTAAGATAAAAATTACCAGTTTTCTAATTTATTTTAATTGGTACATTGTTAGGACTTGCGGTTTAGGCAATAGTATTGAACCCTGTTTCTGTTTACTAAAATGTTACATTCATTAACTTGACTTTTTTTACAAATCTAATTTAGGTAGCTTACTTTGTATAACTAGACAGAGTAAGCTTTATCGTGTACCATAAGAAAATCCAAGTAATATTGCATCATAATTTTTTTTTGCCAAGAGATGTCCACTGCTGGACTTAAGCCTCCCCTAGGCATCGCCACTTCGGCCGGTACTATGCTCCTCGCATATTATGGCAACATTGATTAAGGGTAATACAAATGAGATTTTATAACTTCATTACGAATTAGTACAAATGTAATGAATCACGTATGCAAATTATTTACCACTTCCAAACTGTATGTCCCTATAAAAACATCCAAATTCAGTGTTTCAGCAATAAAACTAACCATTTTTTTGTTCACATTACTGTAAGTTGGCGTGTTCCTCAGCAGTTTCACTGCATATGTCACAAAAGGACTCCAACGCACTTCATTATAGTAGTTTTGGTTTTGGTGTTAAACAGTTACAGCATAGCCAGAAGGTTTATTGTATTAAAAACGGGAATCAAAATACCAAAACATGAAGAGAAGCTTGATCAAAGTGGACTCGTGTATGAAATTAAATTATTTATTCTGTTGATAGAATATCGAAATCACTGAGCTCCTTAAGTTCTGAGTTGAGCTGCACGATTACTGACAAATGCGTGCACTGACTGGACAGGTTCACTCAGTCTGTGTGGTTTTTCCTCAAAAGACCATTTCAGAAACAAATCTACATGGTCTTCACATGATCTGACCAAGATTATGTCTAGACTTTAAAAGAGACTGTGACCTCTGAGTTTGTTTCGGCCTTTCTTCTCAGAGTAGTCAGATAGGAAACGCCGACCTCATCTAGTTTTTAAAATATGATTGACGTGTAAAAGTGTTTGTTCAAACCTACTTACAGAAATAAAATCATTTATAATTTACTTTTACCAGACACGTTTTTATGAAGAGCTAGAAGGAATCGACATTTCCTATTTGACCACCTCGGAAAAGAAAATATGGTGAAACAAACTTAGGAGTCAAGAGGGCCTAGACAAAGGGCATTCGCTTCGGAGCAATTCTATTTCTACAATCGCTATCGCTTTCGCTAATGTTTCTATCATACGAATCGAAAACTAGCGATAACGCTTGTCAAAAAGTGCTACTTGGATAAGCATCGCTATGGAAGTAATCGTTCGACGCTGTCGATTGGTTTCATAGAATCGAATGATGTTAACATTGTCTAGCTAATTTCTATTCATTGACCTATGATCACGTGACATTTCGAAAGCTTATGTCAACCCGATACATTTTTTTGGCTTTTCTACTAGCGTCATCGCTAATCGAATGTTACTTTGTCTAGGCCCTCTTGTCTCTAGAAACCGTGAAACCAAATGCAGGATAGCATCCGGACTGGCCTTTTGAAGAAAGTACCAGCAATAGTTTGAGTAAACCTGACCCTATGTGTAAGTATGACGGACGACAAACGTGGACAAAACAAAATTAAGTTCGTAAGAATAGTAGCCAGCATTCTGTAGTTTCTGCGAACACTCAGTGCACGAGTTTTTGTTTTTAATATGGGCATGATATTTCTATACAAAGAGATCTATAAACATGTAGGACGTGGGTTTGGCACAGAATAAGAAAACTTATTCTTTACGTGGGTATCATAAAAAGTTTTGGGTTTTACGGAAAAGGCAAAGGCATTTCGGTGATCATGAGACAAATACCGCGATCAATAAGCCTTCCATGCATTTTAAAGAAGGTTCTGAAGTGTATCAGAACGCCTCCCCATGGGAAAAGAGGCGAGTTTATATAATTATGTGCATGTGTAAAAATTATTTAGATACAGATACAGCCAGCCTCATTTTGGAATTATTTTCAGCATAAAACTACGCTGAAATAATTTATTTAATATACAAAATGGTGATAAGGTTATCACATTCAATAAAACCATGTATCTCACATAACGTTCTTCGAACATAGACCACATTTATAAACAACAATAGATAATTCTATCTTCTTGGTATCCGTACTTACCATCGGGGAGTAAGTATACTTTATAAAGGTACAATTTATTATGGTAAATTAGACGAACTAAGCACCATAATTCAAAGCATTTGTCAACTTTTTAGATCAAATAATATCAAAAATTCAGTTATCGATTTATTTTCTTACCTAACTCATTCAATTCTCCTTCTGAAGTATCTCCGTCTTAGTTAAACGGACATTCACAACTAGCGGATATGACGTACAGTTATGGCTCAGATAAGGGATTTATGTCCTTGGCGTGTTCATGGGGCAATTACAAGCTAATTTGATAATTTACTCAAGGGGAGTTTTGTCCGGGTATGGCTAACGGCAACTTATAGATTTTATCAGATATTTGGGACTGTTTCCTGGAGTCGTTTGTGCGAGAAGCTCTTCGAATATAAGAGATTTTGGAAAGCCCAGTAATGGGGTAATAAAACTCCGTCTTGAAGATTACGTGACTTTCGCTGTGTTGTCATACGTATACTTATTACAATCGTTACGGTTATTCGCAAGCCTTAATATTGGACGAAAGGTGTAAGTTACGGATATCGGAACAGCCTGGGAGCTCTGGTGGGAATTTGGATTCTAACAGCAGTCCCTATGTGTGAAATAGGTCCTGATATTAAGCCACATCTGGTTAGAATTGAAGTCGACCCGAATAAATATGGAAATGGAACAAATTAGGCAGAGGTTAGATAGTTAGGCATAGTATTCTTTAGATATTACGTAACCTCTTTTATTGGTTTTTGCCTAACAGTAAAGTATCTATTGGATGTGGATCAATTGCTCACAAGGTTCCCAGTGGTTGAACAACTAAACATTATATAATCCTAACCCTAAACTTGAAGAGGTACGTACAGGGGCACACCCGTATTTCGCAAGTAATGTTTAAGCCCTAATGCGAGCAAGTAAATCTGATTTTAGCCTTTAACCGGCCATAAATCTAAAACTAGGGCCTGCTACTGGGAATTTCCTAGGTAATAAAAAGGAATTCAATTTCCGTTTTTTTTTTTTGTAATTTGTTTCATGTGATCTTTTAGTTGCGGTTCCAAATTTAAACCACATTATTGACCGCCAGGTTATAATGAAATTCTGTACAATTTTATTACCAGGCAGCAATAAAATTGTGTGCGAGCAATGGGTAGCTCGCCGTTCGGCCGGGTCGACGGCGCGCGTGGAACATGACGCGCCGTCGACTCGGCTGAACGGCGATGAGAACGGGGTCCGAAAGGGCCGATGCCTGCCGGGGTCGCGGATTGTTCGAAAGAGTTACCGTGGCCCTGGCGCACAGGCAACTGAAGGAACACGGCTGGGTTTTAGTCAGTAAGAATCTAACACGCCCTTCCGCACCGCCCAGAGCGGGAGAGGTCATTTGATGATTTCCCACTCAAAAAAAAAAGAGACCCTAGATCCAGCATGACTTATATAATTTGACATTATCGAGCAGCTGGTGGGAAAATAAATAAATAAAACTCGGTAATCGAAGCCAGGACCCCATATTCAGGAGTCACACTAAAGATCACTAGACCACCTCTAAATAAAAAAATAGAAACAACTCAATAAAGTGTGAAGAAAAATGCACGTCGCTAAATAAATATGTTGGCTTTCTCGCGAGAAAATATATACACGAATATTTTTACACCCCAAAGCGTGAAGCAAGTAAAATGGGGCTGAACAATTTTCTCTCACTATGTTTGTTTCGGCGACGAAAAGAAAATTTCGGTACATACTTTTCACTGTTGGATAGAAAATAGGATAAAGTTGTTTTTATTTATGAGGTAATAAATTGTAGCGAGGTAATTAATTAAGTGTTCTGTGTGCTGAGCGAATTAAACCTTTCTAAAGGAGTAAATGATTATGAGTTCAGAATAGAATTTGTTGCAAGAGTTTACGAAGAAAATTAAGATAGGAATATTTAAGTTCAGTTGAAAAAATAAATTCGATAAATGTAAATTATCGTAAAAAACCAGCCGCGTGCGAGTCGGACTCGCACACGAAGGATTCTGTACCACAATGCATATTAATAAAAAACACGTGTCTTGTATGAGGCCTTTATTTGTTATCTTTATTTTATTTTTATTAATTGCTGTTATAGCGGCAATAGAAAGTTTAAACTGTCTACCTATTACAGTTCATGAGATATAGCCCGCTGATAGACAGATGGACGGATCTACTTTTCAATATTTGTAAATATGTGAGCACCATGTATCTATCACATAATTAATTTACCTGCCTTTGCATTATATTTAATTCTTTTTACCTATTGTGGTATAGTAATTTTATTCTAGGTGCGTCGTCTTCACATATGATTACATAATTAATGTGAACTTACATAATATTGTAAAATATTTTAAAAGAGTAACGGTGGAGTTTCTTGCCCATTCTTCTCCATACGAAACTACCTTTTGGAAGGGGCAACTAGAATCAATTCTATTTTTTTTGTAAATTTTGACGTTCAAAAGTGCCTTTTATGTGCCTATTTGAAATAAATGATTTGACTTTGACTTTGACTTTGGATGACGGACAGCGGAGGCTTAGCAATAGGGTCGCGTTGGCACACTTTGGGCAAGGAACGATAAAAAGGGATGGTTTTAATCAAACCCATAGACGAATAAAACACAAATATTATATGTTGATTCGGTAATAAAGATAAGTACAATAGATAAGATGATATAAAATTATTGAAACACTGACAAAGCTACTTAGATTTATATCAAGAAAAATAAAAGACTCACCATTTTTATAAACTATCCCAAAATGAAATTCACTTCAGAATTTCTCTCGAAAGTTTAGCAGTACTATCATTTAGTAATAACTTATTCTGAGCCTGTATCAAATGTCTTTTTGTGAACAATATTCTTCAGTGTTTGGTAAAATTGTCTGCGATATTGTGAAAGAAAACTGTACAAATAATATTATTTGTCCAATAAATATTACGATATACAATATTATATTGCGAGAATTTGTTCTAGAGAGGCCGTGAAAGAAAATGAAGCAATAGTCCTAATGAAATAGCAGGCTTTTATTTTCATGCAACAGAATAGAAAGGAAAAAACAAAGTTGTATAATAATAAAAAAACGTGTAAAAAGTACTATTTTAAGTCATTAAAACCTCTTATAAAAAATTCAAAATGTGATTCTAGATAATTCCTCGAAATTAATTTTATTTTCGGCTTCATTTAGACAAATAAAGATCAATGGTTTGTTCTTCCGTAAATCTTTGCAGAAACCATTATTTTCATCCAACAAGTTCGTTTGGGAGCCTTCTAATTAAACTTGTTGTTTGATTAGGTTTGTATTAATTTCCTAAAAGCTCAATGGCTTTTACATGGTACATCTTTTATACCCCTTTGTTAACATGACGACAAAGTGACGAAAATTTGGTTACTAGGAACTTGCGAGTTAATAATGCTGCAAAATCAGATGCTAAAAGAATACCGAAGTAAAATAATGGAACCGCTATAAACAGAAATGATGTAATGGAACTTTATGGAGCATTTCGTATTATTTGATGAAAATCTAAAATGCATTGTTTCAACGTTGAATACAACTTATAATTACAATCAGAACACAATTACAACTGCATATGAATTTACAGAGCAAGAATACAAACGAGATAGTATTGTTTTTAAATCTAAAACAAAACGAGGTTTCGTGACGAGAATCACAAACATTTGCATGTGTAACTATCTAACAATATGGGACAAAAAGTAAATAAAACAACTGAATCCTTTTCACTGAACTCGCTTGAACGTAGATATGCTTCGTTTTTTCTTTTATATCAGTTCGTTTCCGATTCAGCAGTTTTATGCTTCTGTGAGGCAGTCTCTGCCAGCCCAATAAAACAAATGGCATGTATCGTGATGTTCGTCTGGAGGTAAGATGGCTGGCTGTCATATTGTCAATTTTGAGTTATGTGTTGCTGCCACGCGACTAGAAGCGAAAATAAATGTAGTGGCTAGTAAAGTTGATGATGGCAATGGTGGGAAAACTGTTCTGACCTATATTTTGGAAATGGACAGTATTTTGAACAGGGAAATTAGCTACATTGCTATATTTGAATTCAGAATCTAAGATATATATCAAGTTTTGGAACAACACATTCAAAGTCATAAAAGACAAACTTCAAATTCGATTGCTGCCAAATTTTTCAATCTTTTTAGGATATATAACACAAGTAGATAGTTGAGTTTATAGTTATTTATATAGTGGCGATGGAATATAAATTAACTGAGATTATGAATTGAAGTACGTACTTACCTGTAACTTTATCGAAATGTAAGATACAGCTGATCAATAACGTAACAGAGGCCAAGGACTTTCCAGACTTCCAGAAAACCGGTATTTATAATTGACTGAATATTTTGTTTATGGTTACAGTGTCATCTTTCAGCATGATGCGAAACCTAAGCTGATATGAAAATTCTTTAATAAAGTACCCATAAAACCTACAGAGTTCACTTTTACTATGCCATATCACATTCTTCAGTCACTTTAAGTGATTCTATACAAGGACAAGATATAGTTTTTACTTTATTTTCCTTCTTATATTTGTAGCAGTCTGTGGAGAGTTTTGGAAACCTTTTGTCTCGTAATAATGTTATGTTTCAGTGTCTTCAGAAGCGTATTAGTTATGTTTATTGTGTATTCTATTTTTGACTTTTAAAACGTTAGACGACTTGCGAAATAGGTATGTTCTAAGATATGTCGTAAGTTGCTGGCTAGTATACCGACGTTCTAAACCATACCCTTACTATAACCACATCATATGTTTTCCTGGCACAACAATGTTTTCTTTTTTCTTAACCTAAGGTCCGTATCCGTCTTTGATCATACCCGCGAACTTTTCCTCATACACGACTTAATTTTTGCCTTCGTTCAAATACCATTATATACATTTGTAGTTGTAAGTATAGACATTGGTACCAACCAAAAAAACTATGGTTTTCCTTTCGCATCAGCGAAGCTGCTAAGGAATACCATATTTTTTAAATTATCATAATTATTATTAAACGTAACTTGGTCGTTTCCACTAACAGGATGCGACACTATGCAATGCCTCTGGGTTGTAGGTTCGAATCCAGACAGACGCTTTACTTTGTGTAAATTGTTACATCATCATTGCTCTCAAAACGGTGAAGGAAAACATCGTGAGGAAACCGGCACGTCTTAGAACCAAAAATTCGAGGACATGTGCCGTCTACCAACCCGCACTGGGCCCGCGTAGTGGATTACGGCACTCTCTCTCACCGACAGGAGGCCTGTATCCCAGCATTGGGAACATTATAGGCTGAGTATGCTATGCAATGCCTAAATATTATTGCACTGTTGGATTTTCATTTCTTCCGGCATTACATTTAAGTGTCGCTTAGGTGTCAGACTATACTATATTAGACTACAAAATTTTATTTTATTTCCCGTGAATGTGTAATGTAGATGTACCTACCCACAGTGAGCGCGGTGTGCACCCCGCTCCTGAATATTTATCATTTCAATGTCCAACCATTACATATTCATCAGTCAGTTGAACCCCTCTTTTGTTTCCTGTGCCCAGTTCAGTGTGTTCGCTTATATTTTAATTTTATATTTTTGAAATGTGCAGAATTGTTTTTTCACCGACTTGGATGAGAAGTAGTGTGTTTGAAGTCTCTTTGTATGCTTGGATTTGGATGTAAAGGAATTTGTTTAGTTTTTCGCATGAGTCTTGGTAAGTTGGAATCTTTTTGGTTTGTAATGTGTTGTATGACTTGTAGTATTAATTGTGTCATAATTTGCATGTAGATAAAATTACTTTAAAGCAAACTTGGATAGGATCAAATTATAGGTAGTAAAAATATTGTGTTTTAATATTTTTTATCTTATGAAAACCACAACATTGAGGAATCGGGGTCGTCATTATAATTTGCTGCGTCGTTCAGCCTTATTTAGGAAAATTCAATAGAGATAAAATAAAACTCTAATGGATTAGCATTTATTTGTGCTAAATTCATGATTGATGAGTTTTGAGGTACAACGACTCAAAAGCCCTTAAGATTATTTGAGGAGGCACTTAAATCGGCATTAGGCTTAAAGCTGCAAAAATAATATTTGCCAAAATAATATTTGCAAAAATATCATAAAATATGAATTAATAAATGAAATGAAATGTTTATAAATTTCTTTAAGTAGATCTTTTAAGACACTTTTACACGTCAATGTTTTGTTGGTCAATGTTTTAAAACTAGATGGCGCCAACATTTCGTAGCTGACTGATCCCTGAGAAGAAATTCTGAAACACACTCAGAGGTCATGATCTCTTTTAAAGTCCAGACATTATATTATTAGGATCTTATGTGAATCTAACAATGCAGAGCCATGTCTGGAAGGGCCTTTTGAAGAAAGAGCCATTGCAGCTTTGAGTTGACCTGTCGCTACAGACGGCATGCATGCATCAGTCATCGTGTAGGTCAGCCCTATTTTAGGGAGCTCAACGACCCGTCACACGATGCTATGAGATCTGCAAGACATTTGCGTAGGCCATAAACAAAATACTCAAAATCGCCGTACAGTTATAAAGTCATGTATTCAATCTAGCCTGCATGGTACTCACATTCACAGTCAGTTTTCTCTTTAAATGTCATCAAAAATGTCGTAACTTATGTCATGTAAATCAATAAAAATAAAAATTACAATATGAATGAATTCTTCTTCTTAATTAATTCTTCTAACACTTGGTATAAAATCGTTTGTTGCTTGGGGGTACATTGGAGTAACTTAATTAATCCCAAGCCATTTAAGTAATCTTTAACTTTATTGAAACCTTTTTGACAGAGTTTCTGTTTAATAAATGATTTAAATTTATTGAGGCTCAGTTCTTTAACATGGCTTGGGAGTTTGTTGTAGAAACGTATATGAATTACAAATTTTTTGGAGCCTTGTCGTGGGCACCATAAGTAGTTCTTTGTTTCTAGTATTTAAGCTATGAATGTCGCTGTGTTTAGAATATAGATTAATATTATTTTTTAAATAAATCAGGTTCTCATATACATATTGAGATAATATTATAAGATAAGATAAGATAAGGTGGATGATAGTGGTAGTGCTTGTCAACCTTCATCTTCGCTAAGCATCCTGGAGAGATGCCCGGTGTGTACCCAGGCACGTTTTTTTAAAGGTAAGCGGGGTCTGAATGTGCATATTGGTAAAGTACACAGATCAAAAAGTGAGTTCACCTCAGACCCTGTCTCAACATCTGTACCTCCAACACCAGCTACATCCACTTTTGACCTGTTTTGGAAAACCCTTTCAAAATTAAAAAACTCTGTTCCTGTTTTGAAGCGAGTTCCCCGCGGTGCTAGACCTCTAGTGGCACAACACCTAGCAGGTTGCGTTCGTCTTGCCGTCCGGGAGAACTCGCAAAGTGCTTGGGAACAGCTGCTCACCTTCCCTTACAGAATCCTACATGTACAAAATAATTTGGCAACTAAACAGACATTAACCGCGCAAATTAAAGAAAACTGTCATATTTCGGCTCACAATTTAGATTCAAAATTACAGACAGAGATATACCTCTTCAAGGGGTATATCCCATCTCGTAGAATCGAAGTTAGGGGACGGTGACATAAGCGGTGCAGCCAGGATTCTTTTAAGCAGTGATGTGGTGGCTCCTTGTTCTCCCGAAACGCTCGCAGCGCTGGAGAGCAAACACCCTGCCCCAGCGGATGGCCTTTCCTTCCCCGACCCCCCTAATCTGGATAACCACTCTCTCACCATTACAGGTCGGGAGTTAATCACAGCCGTTAACTCCTTCCGCAGCGGCTCCGCTGGCGGCCTAGACGGCCTGAGTCCTCAACACCTTAAGGACCTTATTTGTTTAGGCGCCGGGGCAGCTGGGGAGTTGCTTTTGAAGGAGCTTACGGCTCTGGTTAACCTAATGCTCTCCGGCAAGGTGAACGAGGCCGTCATCGACGTTCTTTACGGGGCCAATCTATGCGCCCTGCATAAAAGGGATGGCGGCATTCGTCCCATTGCCGTGGGAACAACTTACCGTCGTATGGCAGCCAAGATTTGCTGTAAATTTTATGGTGAGTTTGTTTCGAAAAAATTTCAGCCCCTGCAGCTAGGTTATGGCTCCAAAGGGGGCTGCGAGGCTGCCGTACACGCCTTGTCAACCTATCTAAATTCTGGCAAAGGAGAGGTCATCTTGAAGGTTGATATAAAGAATGCATTCAATTCTGTTAATAGGGACACCTTGCTGGCAGAAACTAAAAAAGAAATACCCCAAATTTTTAGTTTCCTCTGGCAATGTTACAGACACCCGTCTAAATTACTGTATCGGGACAACCTTCTGGAATCTTCTGTTGGCTGTCAACAAGGTGATCCCCTCGGGCCAGTGATCTTTAGTTTAGCCATTCACCCTATTATTCGACAGCTAAATTCCAAATTTAACGTTTGGTATCTTGATGATGGAACCTTGGGAGGCGATGTAGAAACTGTTTTAAATGACCTTCAATTCTTAAAAAATGAACTTCATTCTATTGGCCCTGATCTCAACTTTTCGAAATGTGAACTATATTTAGCGGACAGTACTGACAGACATCTGACACTTCCCAAATTTAACGCGATAGCTCCAGAAATAAAAATTATTGAAAAAAGCTCTCTTCGTCTCCTTGGGTGTCCAATATTTGATAATTCCTTTTCCTTTTTTATTGAGGAAAAAATCAAAAATTTCAATGACGTTTCGGAAAGATTGTTCCAAATTAACATGCATTCGGCCATAACCTTAATCCGTTACTGCTGTTTCGGCCTTAAATTAACATATTTCCTTCGCGCTTCCCATTTATGGAAGCACACTCACCTTTTAGACAAAATGGACCAAATTATCCGACATACATTAACTTCGATTTTAAATGTGGCCATGGACGACCGAGCTTGGACACAAGCTACTCTTCCCATTCGTATGGGAGGCCTCGGCGTCCGCAAAATTGCTAGTATTAGTTTACCGGCTTACATATCCTCGGTTTACGGCACTGAGAAATTAATCAGGAAAATCCTAGCATCCACACTGATTGATTTTGATGTGCCGTGTTACACCGAGGCTATAGATGCCTGGCGTCTCGCTTGCCCGAATTCAGATCCACCCGACAATCCATCTTCCCAGAGACGGTGGGATGAGCCGCTCTGCAGAGTAGTACAGAATAATTTAATTTACACGTCTGCTACTACTGTGGAGCGTGCGCGCCTACTGGCTGTGGGTAAGTGGGAGTCGGGTCTTTGGCTTCATGCACTACCGTCGTCGAACATAGGAACTTTATTCGACGACACTACCTTCCGCCTCGCTGCTTCCCTGCGTCTAGGAGCTCCTTTTTGTTCTCCTCATCGCTGTCACTGTGGAGAAGTAGTCAACAGCCTCGGACACGACGGTCTGTCTTGCAGCCGTAGTGCGGGTCGCATACCGCGGCACGCGAACATTAATGACATTATCCGACGAGCTCTTGTCACCGTCGGCATTCCAGCTGTATTAGAACCTAATGGCTTGGCACGCGACGATGGCAAGAGACCGGACGGCATGTCTTTATTACCTTGGAAGGTGGGTAGGCCTTTAGTGTGGGACGCAACATGTGTCGATACTCTTGCGCCATCCCATCTTCCTGTCTCAGCTTGCTGTGCTGGCGCCGCTGCTGCGGCTGCAGAAAACCTCAAGCGGCGTAAGTATAACAACCTTGTCGGTAATTATATTTTCGAGCCGTTTGGGGTTGAAACCCTCGGGCCGTGGGGTCCGAGTGCCCATATTTTATTTAAGGAAATCTCCAAACGCCTGTTTGGCACTTCTCGTGACCCAAGGGCTGGCTTTTTCCTAGGCCAGAGGCTAAGCATTGCCATACAACGTGGCAATGCCGCCAGTCTCTTGGGTACATTACCAGTTGACAGCGATGCGGAGGAATTTTTTGACGCCATTTTTTAGTTTGTTAATAGTTTTAGTTAGGTTAGGTTAATTAATTAGATATAAGTTGTTATTCATGTACTCAATTAAATTTAACTTATTTCATTGTTCACAAAAATAAACAATAATTAAAGTTTGTTCTGTAGAAAAAAATAATAAAAAGAGAAAAAAGTCAGATAAGATAAGATAACATAATTCTGTATCTTTCATCTTCAAACATTTGACAGAAACAGAATTATGTTTTAAACTCGTTTAGCGCTAAACGTGTTTAGTGATTGGCGATGCAAGTGGGCCTTTTTTTTTTTTTTTTTGGGTGGGAAATCGTCAAATGACCTCTCCCGCTCTGGGCGGAGCGGAAGGGCGTGTCAGACTCTTACTGACTCAAACCCACCCGTGTTCCTTCAGTTGCCTGTGCGCCAGGGCCACGGTAACTCTTTCGAACAATCCGCAGCCCCGGCAGGCATCGGTCCTATCGGACCCCGTCAATTTTGCTGACATCTCTTTGAGGCGCGCGTGGAACACGACGCGCCGTCGACCCGGGCCTGGTCCTTACCGGACGGCGAGCTGCCCATTGCTCGCCGTCCGCAAGCCCGCGCCTACGGTGGCCGGGAGTCGGCAATCGACTCCCGACGCCCAGGGTGTCTCCTTCTGCGGCGACTAGGGGCGCGAGGGCGCAGTGATTGCCTCTCCCTCTCGCGCTCCGCCTCCTCCTTCGCGAGCATTACTGCTTCGCAGAAGGAGGTGACGGCTTCCCATTCCCTCTCGCTCCGTACCATGGCCTGAACCAGGGCCGGACGCGAGAGGTCGCCGCCGCCGATCGCCGCCACGAGGACACGGCGGTGCCCCGCCCAAGCCGGGCAGACCTCCACCGTATGCTCCACCGTGTCCTCCGGTCGATCCACATAATGGTAACACCCGGGCGTTTCCTCCCGCCTTATTCCAAACAGGAACCTCCCGAAACAGCCATGTCCGGTGAGGACCTGCGTCAGGTGGAAGGTGAGGACGCCGTGGCGCCTCTCAAGCCACTCCTGAAAGAGGGGTCTTATCGCTGCAATTGTGGCGTGCCCTGCGCTGGGTTGCGACAGTCGCACTCTCCATGCCGCCATGAGATCCTGCCGGAGCTCTGTCCGCTGTGCCGCGATTTCTCGTGGCAACGGAGTTACGCCCCGGCGTTTCGCCTCCTCGCGCCACTCCCAAACGTGCGCGAGGACCTTTGCCTCCAGATCCCACGGCGGTAATCCGGCAAGGAGGCTCGCCGCCTCGCAGGAGACCGTGGGGTATCCCCGTACCATCCGGATGGCCATGACCCTTTGGGACGCGTTCAACCGGCGGGCTGGCCGGAGCCTCAATGAACGCGCCCACAATGCAAGTGGGCCTAAGTCAGTCAACGGAGTATAAAATATTTATATAGATTTGTAATCGGGATTCCTTTCGCAATATTCAGGCTTTCTTGTAACTGTAGGTATGTGAAATAAAGGCATGATTAAGTAAAATTACCTAAAACCAATTTTAATTTTCATTATCAGATAATGAGCATAAAAATGCTTTTGATGAAATTTCTTGAAGTTGCGATTAGTAATATCAATAAACCAATGCCAAATATATGAATCAAGCAATGGCTTATCAAAAGCCCGATCTGTCTAGATGACCCCACATGCAGCTATTCCGTCAAATGCACATAAACTTACATACAATATTCTTTGTCATAACACGAAGGTCGTCCTTCCAGAATGTGATAATTTTCAAGAGTAAAAGAGCCCCTATAAAATATAGCCATACGAAAATGTTATGCTTCTAATAAACTTCTTTATTCCAAGTAACTAGGACTCATATTAGCTTAGCAGGTGACATTGAAGGCTTGTGAGGACCTAAATAATATGTTTGCATGCTTATGACATTTTCTTATCGGATAAGGCAAGGTTCGAAAGGACGAGGTGAATGTTGAAATTTCCAATTTGTAGACTTTATTTAGGTAAGGCTGTATAATTTGTAGATAGATCAACAATATTTCGAAATTCAAACAAAGAACGATTATCGCCCAAGGGCCTTCACTACTTTATAGGCCGTTTATGTTACAAGCAAATAAGCATGTATAGCTAGCTCCCTTGCTGTGTAGTAATATTTTATGAAGCTGTTTTTTCGTTGTTGTGTTTATTTTTACACGCACAATATAGATTTGTTATGGGGTCTATGGTACACCAATATTTCACCAGTTATTTTATAAGTCTCATGTAATTAGGGTGAGCATATTGTTACTAATTGGGCACACATACAGACTCAGGACTGCTACGTTGAATTTTCTTGGACAATGCAATTTGCATGCAACAGTTTGCCTGACCCAAGGTTCGAACACAGAACCTCTCGACGTTAGCGATTACTGGACCAACCAAGCGATGATCTAAGAATCACCGGGTAACTGATTTTGTTACTACGGTAACATAACATTTTGAATCTGTTAAAATCATTAACTAAGACAAAAGTTTACATTTAAATTACATAAGTAAGTTGTCAGAAAAATCCTTAAGATTTTATAAATACTCTTGAATAATTTTCTAGAAACTAGATAGACTTCTTGTGGTTTCAGTCTAGTCTAGATTACCGCTTGATATATTTGGCTATTTTAGTCTGCTACATGAGTAATAGCTAGTTGTCTGGCTTGTCTAATTTTAATTTAAGTTTGAAATAATAAATGGTGTTTATAAACAACTGCTCAAAATAGTTTCACTATTATACATCGCAAGATTATTTACTATTTTACTTAAAATTATAGTACTCTGTAATTATAACATGTCTTTTTTTTACCTTTAAACTCAAACTCAAACTCAAAGCATTTATTTCAATAAAACCATTTACAGGCACTTTTGAATAGTCAAAGAGTCGGTCATGAAGCTAGTTGCCCATTTCAAAACTTATATCTCTATGGAAAAGAACGGGCAAGAAACTCCAAGGACAATGTTATTAAATCAAGATATTACAATATCCTGGGTACATAATTCTTGTTGCTTCTATATGCGAGAACAATGAAAACGAAATATACTAAGAAACAATTCAAAACATAAGTTTAATAATAAAAATAAGTCATGGCAGTTAAGAGATGAGAAACATCTCTTAGCTTTAAGCAACGTTTATAAATAGGGGACTAGTGTTTAGAAGTTTGTAAAACTATGCGCCAGAGAGTGTGACCAAGTCGACGTCAATTATTTATTTCAAACTAGCTAATAAATGATTTTATTTCTGTAAGAAGGTTTGTACAAATACTTTTACACGTCAATGATATTTTAAAAACTAGATGAGGTCGGCGTTTCCTATCTGACTACTCTGAGAAGAAAGGCCGAAACAAACTCAGAGGTCACAGTCTTTTTTAAAGTCCAGACATAATCTTGGTCAGATCATGTGAAGACCACGTAGATTTGTGTCTGAAATGGTGTTTTGAGGAAAAACCACACAGATTGAGTGGATCTGTCCAGTCAGTGCACGCATTTGTCAGTAATCGTGCAGCTCAACTCAACGATTCGACGCACAATACCAAAGAAAGGACATTTGGGTAGGCCACAAAATTTACTCAAACTGCCAGACCATGATTAAAATTAACTGAGGAGCAAAAAAAAAGCAACCATGATCCACATAGTCTTCATATTCATGATATTCACATAATGCCCGGCATGCGTTAGAATTCCTTTTTCTTTTCAAACCGCCTCTATATAAGAGAGAGAAAAACAAAAAAAGAAAAACTAATCGGTTAAGCCGTTTTCTAATTTAACGAGACTAACGAACAGCAATCGATTTTTATATAATTATTAGATAGGCACATATAAAAGGCACTTTTCAATGTCAAAATTTACAAGAAACTATACGTGCCATATGACCTGAGCAAATATAAATATAACACGGTTTCCCTTTTATTTCATGTCACACCATCCAAAAATTTTATTCAATAAATTATCTACGTCCTCATATCGGAAACATTTTATTTAAAAAAATGAAAACGTCACTCCGATATGACGGATGGCACTAACAAAATACACATTTCACGTCGCGTTCAGCGGCGTGGGGCGTGACAGTGGCGTGACGGTCGCGCGACGGCAGCGTGACGTGTGCGTGACGCGGCCGGCACGATAACGACGCCTGTGAGTGATGGTATCGGTGACCGAGTAATGGACAGCGAAATTATTTTGTTATGTTAATTTTAATAGGGGTTCCTTGTACCCATGATGTATGGTGGTTATAATTTTGAAAGGCAAGTGTGAAGTAGGGCAGTGGGTTATCGTAACTATGTAGTAAGGTTTGTAGAGACGAAGGGTTATGTCACTAGGTATGTATAAAAATAAATAAAATTCAAGGGTCTGTTTTTACTGTCAAAATAACAGTTTTTTTACTAAATGAATGCATATGAAAGTATATACGATACTTATAACAAAAAAACTATTTTTAGAATTTTTGTTTGTCTGTTTGTTTTTTCCAGCTTATCTCCGAAACGTCTGGACCGATTTTGACAGGACTTTCACTGGCAGATAGCTGATGTTAGAAGAAATACATAGATTACATTTGTCCCGGTAGCACGGTCCCGCGGGATAATTTCCAACATCCACGCGGGCGAAGCCGCGGGCGGCAGCTAGTAACATACATATTTTTTTTCATGCAAAGTTGTCACAACGGTCAAACTAATTTGTACTTATGCACTTAACTTTTATAAGTCATGTTTTACGTCCCAAAGTTAATAAAGTAGGTAAAAATTTGTTTAGGTGGATTTATAATTAAATTCTAGTTTTTTTACTACCTTTCCTTTCGAGGAAACCTGGCGTGAGGTTATGTTATGTTAATTCCAGCTTCGCCCTGGTATATAAGATATCAGCTATTCCAGGATTTAACTGGAGAAACTTCAGTGTTAGCACAGATTTTGAAGGAACTGTGCTTGCAATCAAGAATA
This sequence comes from Dryobotodes eremita, assembly GCA_917490735.1. Lineage (NCBI taxonomy): Eukaryota > Metazoa > Arthropoda > Insecta > Lepidoptera > Noctuidae > Dryobotodes > Dryobotodes eremita. The sequence continues at coordinate 1,723,799 of OU823254.1, read as the reverse complement.
TTAATATGCAGCCGCATCTACTGACTGGCTGTAGTGGAAATGTTATGCTACTTGTATTTATGTGGTTTGCTTCTTACTCTGTTCAGAGAGAGAGAGAGAGAGAGAGACAGCAATACATTTTACAACTGAATTTTGGAATCAAGCTTTTATTCAAATTCAAAATGATTTATTTTAGGACAACCAGATCCAAAGGTTAGTATACAAAAACTTAGAAACTAGTTATGTATAGTAATTAAATACAATTACAAAGGACAACACTTATCAATACATGTCTAATTTTATACACAAAAATACCCCTGTACTGACACACCCCGCCCCGTCAAGATAACTAATACGGAAAAGCCTACCCTAATATTTGTTCATATAGTTGGTTGTTTATGTGGTTGCTTTCTATTCTTAGTACTTACTGTTTGTTTTATTTTAATTTGTTACATATACTACCAATCATTAAACCTGACTTGGTTTCCGTACGTCCTTTTTGGGTAACCACTGAAAATCAGCGCTGTGCTGTGGGTCCCCCATAACACAGCATCATGCTGAGTGGAAGCCTTCTTGTCACAGTTATGACGTGCAGCTGTCGACTATTTCTGTCTTGTGCTCGTGATTATAGATCTATTTTGTTTATTATTTTTTATTTTACGTTGTTACCAGAGCAGATTATGTTTTTTGTATGCACGTGTTTCTGTGACAAATAAACCTATTTTTCTTTCTTTCTAAAAGATCATCAGACGAACAAAATGCCTCAACACAGGTGCACGTACATTTTCAGCTATAGTTTTCAGGATGCTGTTATGACCGATTGATAAAATTAACAGTCTTATGTACAATTGACATCTGACTGAATGAAATTGGTCTTCATATAACGTAGATTAGTAGGGGGAACCAATATTTTCCACTTTTATTTGCTCTATTGTTGATTAACCACTGAAAAGGAAAAGCAACAAAAAGATATATACCTACCATAAATTTCGAAGTTTATTCACGTTCATCTCAACTTGAACAACTTCTAAGTAATATTCAAGTTTCAGTGGTATTTTAATCTGTGTGAAAATTGCTAATGAATATTTGAAAGTACACCGAGTTCTGTAACTGGTAATCAGGTGAGAAACTTTGGTAGTTTATAGCATTTCGACGCTTACTTTGACGGTTTTTAAAGTTTGCGTTTTAAGAGATAGTCGTCATGGCCCAGTAGTTACGGCATCGCCTCTCATTTACGAGGTTGTGGGTTCAAATCCGGGCAAGTACCAATGTGATTATAAAATAATCACATTGGTACTTGCCCGGATTTCATGTTTACTTTCTGAGTTTATCTTGGACATTATTGACATCGGTGAAGGAAAAAATCGGGAGGAATCCTGGATTTATAGTTAAGTCTGAAATCGCCAGCTCGTCTTGAGCAAGCGTCGTGATCAATGCTCGTGCTGTCTCTGTCAGAGAAGAGGGCTTTGTCATGTGGTATCATTGTTGCGAAAACTTGCTAAAATGATCTTAGTCATAAGCGTACAATATCTGTGTGGTCATCTATCGGTCAAAAGGTTCTATCTGAAAACCAGTTGATCAGTTATGGTTTGTTTTTATGGCCTGTATGTATGTTACGTTAAGTCCCATGTAATAGGAGGCAAGCCTATTACCATCAACCGGGCAAAATCCAAACTACGGGCTGCTACTAACAAATTCCTTGTGGAAAAATCGGATAACAATTTGCCCGACCGGGGAGTCGAACTTAGGACCTCATGCTGAGCAGTAGCTCTTCAGTCTTTAATTGTTGAGTCAGTTTTTAATCATTCTTCTCTTAAACTAAAATCTAGCATATTGTGACATTCTCTAAAAAGCCAAACCAAAGGAGATTAAGTTGCTACTCAATCTCCTGATCTTGGCAAATCTTCGAAAAGCCATCTAAAACAACAAAAAATTGTCCTCAACTGGATTATGGTTCTTCTAAGCTCCACAAACTTTTGCAGAGTAAAATATGTAAGCCGAGAAGAATAATTGCGGTTTCTCGACACTTAAAGAACTGAAAACTTGAAGAGATTAAAGGTTGTGACTTAACTTGTGACGCGTAAAGTATAAGGATACGTAGCGATAAATTGTTTGCAAAAGAAATAGGATTACACTGGCTTTGGAAAGAGACCAAAAATCGGGATAAGCCTTTTACTTTGGAGCTTAGGTCCAGGCCTACACTGTCCTCCCATACCTATTAACACTGTAATTGGAAACATTGTAAAAGCCTCTAATTTTTAAAAGAGTAACCATGGAGTTTCTTGCCGGCTCTTCTCCATAGGAAACAACCAACTGGAACCGTGCACCTAGCTTCTGACGTTTCATATGTACCCATGTAGGTTTATGTGAAATAAAATATTTTGATTTTGATTTTGAAGTAAATAAACTTTTTACTAAAAAGTGAAAAACAGTTTTAGTTTCAGAAGTCGGAAGTTTGGTTTTGTTAGTATTTTTTTTATTTATTCCCAAAATTATACTACTTACATGAAAAAACAAACTCGAATCGAATGCATAACCTTTTATTGAAGTCGGTTTAAAATATAATGTGCCTCATTTTCCACCAATGAGAGTCCAAAAAAGTTAAATAAAATCTTTTGAGTAATATTTTAAATGTGGCGTGAATACTAGCTGACAAGTTTAGATATTCCAAAATTCAGTCTGTAAAAATAAAACAAACATTATATCTCAGCGGAGTTTTTAGTTTAATCCAAAAGCTTTTCCATGGCTCCGAAAAATAACCAAACTTTTAGTAACACTAACGTTTATTCGCTAGAAATCGTGTTAAAGCACAAGCGCGTTAATCGCGTGGCTTTCGGTGTTAAAAATATGGAAATGTTTACTCTCAAAGTAAATTGAGGATTATAATGTATCTTATTTTTTTGTCATTAAGTTACATGATTTTTACGTATTTGTGTAGCCGCGATTTTGTTTTATATCCTCTTGATTTGTTAGTCGTGGAATAAAACTTTAGTTTACAATATGTACATAGATTTTAAATAAATAATAACTATTAAATAAACTTTGGACGCTGTAAAACATGTTACATAATGATTTAAAGCTCTTCCTTTCGTCAGGCAAGCAGCAGACAGTTTTTTTATTTGAGGAACAACTTGTATAACTCCTCCTTAAGTTCTGAGTTGAGCTGCACGATTACTGACAACTCCGTCCACAACGTCCACTGACTGGACAAGTCTATTCAATCTGTGTGGTTTTTCCTCAAAAGACAATTTCAGACACAAATCTTCATGGTCTTCACATGATCTGACCAAGATTATATCTGGACTTTAAAAGAGACTGTGACCTTTGAGTTTGTTTCGGCCTCTCTTCTCAGAGTAGTCAGATAGGAAACGCCGACCTCATCTAGTTTTTAAAAGTGTTTGTTCAAACTTACTTACAGAAATAAAATCATATATCATTTACCATTTACCATGTTAAATTAAAAAAAATCTTTTCGCGAATTCTTACCAAAACAATTTTTTGACGACACAAGTTTTAATTTTAAACACAATACAAAATATAAACTGCAACAAAAAGGTTATCTTACATTTCAAAAGCTTAAATTAAACAGCACAAAGAAACAATATTCCCTGTGAGAGACCCAGTTTTCAGAAAACTGAAAATATTTTGTATCATGCTAACTAAAAGCATCTCTTTGTGAGAAATATGTATCAACAATAAAAGCATGGACAAAACAATGCGGGTGACTGGACGGATTTCTAGGGGACAAGGGACCCAGGGACCCGGGGCCCCGGACGAAACTCTTAAACGGCTTTATTATTTACTAAGTAGTGGCTTTTGACCACGGGTTTAGCGATGTAAAGTTACTGGTTATTTGAGTAACAAACTCTTTGTGCTAATCTGGGTTACATTAAGTAAAGAAGGTAAAGACACATTAATTTAGCACGTAGTTGGATACGAAATTAATTAGATATACAGGGTCAAATTAAATTATTATTATTTATTTCAATCAACTTTGGATCAAATTATAGAATTAAGTACATTTAAATTGAAATGAAAAATTATACATTACTTAATACAAACAAAATTAAAATAATATCTTAACATTAGTCGGTACAGTCACGAGCATAAATATGTATACACTTGGCTAAATTCAAAATCGATTTTCTCCTTAATTTTTTAATGAAATTTGATGTTGTTACGAATATAGTATTTTCGAAACCATAGGTTTATGTAATATGTCGTATTTTATACGTATACTGTATTGGACGCGTAGAGCGCTGTACTGTTTCTACGTATAATCCATCCACAGACTGCCAGTATAAAAGGACGTACAAAATGCCCTAAATAGGGCCCTATATAGGCCATTTTGACGCCCCTCGAACACCGAGCAAATCTGCGGGCTATCATATTCGCACGAACAGACAGCGCCCTACGTTCCCTTTCAATGTCTGCATTGTCTTCCAGGCCAGAGGTTAATAAATCTCCAAGATACTTAAACGTATCAACTCTATTAAGCGGGCATCCGTTACACTAACTGTGGTCGATGATCCAATAAAAAAAATCGTCAAATTAATTTCTTTTTTGTTTTATCGTGTTTTGATATCGATACCCCTCACGTCCGCGGAGTTTCGTTAGCTAATTTAATTTGACCCTGTATAAGCGGTGGTGACGAATTACTATCAAGTGGGCTACCAACTTGTTTGCACTCTACGGCATAAAAAAATACGCTTTAATTATACATAGACAAGGATCAGATGTATAAATACATCCAATACCGGCCAAAAAAGTGGATTAAATTATAATCAGACGAAATGGTGTTCGTTCTTTTTTTTATTTGTATGGGTTTTTTCTTTGCGTCATGTTTACCGCGAATAAACGTATTTTCTTTCTTTTTTTCTTTTTGTTGTTAAAAGCGCTGTTTTCTGGAAATTCTTTATTTGCTTTTAACGAGTAGCTTTTTGCTTTCCAAGAAACGCGAGATTATTATTTTTCGATTTTTCGTATGTGTTTTAATTGAATCTTACAACAAAATTGTATTTATAGACAGGTGCTTGTAAGATGGTTTAGTATCATTTCTAATTATATGTAAATATATTAAGCTTAAATAAATCAATGTGAAAAGTTGCAGTTATAATCAATTATTCTTATAATCCAGATGATGTAAGTATATATATATATTTTTTTTTGTGAATGTGAGTACTTTGTAGGCCTTACTTGTAGACTGTAGATTTGTAGACCATTTTCTATTTTGTTAAGTACCTGGTAACTTGTTGACAGGCCTACACTGTCCTCCCATACCTATTAACATTGTAATTTGAAAACATTGTAACAGCCAATTATTTTCAAAAGAATAACCGTGGAGTTTCTTGCCAGCTTTTCTCCGTAGGAAACGTCCAATTGGAGTCGGGCACCTAGCTTCTGACGTTTTATAAGTGCCCATGTAGATTTATGTAAAATAAAATATTTTGATTTTCAATTAACCTTCTAATAATTGGAACTCATTTTGGTACAAAATAATTAATAAAACGACGCTGAGTGATAGGTGACAGGTTGGCAGCTAATTATATTGTTGCCGATTTGTAGGATTATGTACTATCGACTCAAATATTAAATTATTGTTTATTGGAAACTAGCGACTTCCCCTGATTCGCACGGGTGGAAGAAAACATGTCACAACATCGAAATTTTGTGCTACATTTAAGTTAAAATAAATATTAGGTAGTGTATTTTTGACATACACCTTTCGAAACAAATTCTCTAAATGATAGTGAAAACCGTATCAAAATCTACTATGTAGTTAGAAGATCTAAGCGGTCAGACGGACACCAAAGGCGATTCCGTTTTATTCCCTGGTGCGCAGAGTACGGGCCAGCTCCAACAATATCCTGAAAATGATCGCTAGCAGGCTCGATTGCATTTATATCAATCACTGTAGTGCCATCTCCCATGGGATGAAATAAATGTAAATAAAATAAAGTAACATAGCTCTTAAGTTAACACACTGGGTCATTGTTGCTTGATGAAAGAATTTATTACTATTATTTTTGTGTTTACATAATAGATGTTGTGAAAATAAGAAGAGAAGGTTTTTTCTAGCAGTGCCGTTTTCAGTTTCCTAGAGTGATTAATTTCAAATTTTTAAACAGAAAATTCCACTCCAGCAATATCATAAAATTATGTTTTATGCATTGCGTAGTTTGAGGACAAAATACCAATTTCTTTAAAGACCACAGGTTTCAAGAAACGTCCCTCGTCTAATTTAAGTGACATTCGTGAGGTATTTCTTCTATTACTAACCCAAACACGTAAAGCCAAACAAAGGCATGTTAGATAAAAAGAGAAACATTATAGGTCTATCTTGGGAAGTTTATTCCAACGTATTATTTATTTAGAGGTAAGAAGTCTCGACATGGATACGGCGCGACCTTATAAGTCCATGACAAATTACGCGTTCGAAAGAAAAAAGTTACTAAGAGGCCAAAAATAAATCGCGTTTGCTTTGTTTTATTTTATGAGGTTTTTCTAGGGCATACCAATTTAACAGAAATAAATTGGAAGACGAATGTGTTTAATAAGACCTAGAGTTGTTTAAATGCGTTCCTTCGAACATGCGTACATTATAAGTTTTCGAATAAACTAGTTATCTAAACCGCTACGTTCCCGTAGTTACTGTAGGCAAAGTGCTACACCGGGGCGCTACGTCGTAGTAATTATGCTACGACGTAGCAATTGCAATGGGAGTGCTTTGCTGCTACCGGATGTTTATAGTAAAAACATTTATTGGCAATCATTTGGTTTAGAATTTTTGATGCATGATAAGAATGTTATTGTCATTTTAGAGATCAGATGTTAAACAAAAAAAACTAACGACGTTAAGACGTTTTACCCAATTTTTATCATAGTTTGTTCAAGTTAATTTTTGTTATAATCATAAGTGTTATCGTTATCTACTACTTCTTTTCTTACTTAAATATAACACCTATTAAACTTTATTTTTACTTCCCTCAATGGCACAGTCTTGACGCAACTTCAATTTCAGCTTCAAAAGTAACAGCAAGATTACATTATTAAAACAAAATTTTCATTAAAAACTTTCTGACCTAGGGCTCAATTTTAGAGTAAAATTTCTGGAGGCTTTGAAAGATGGTACTTTTCAGTTTAAAGTTTTGTCAATTTTACTAATAACCTTAGTTTATCTGGTTCATTAGTTTTATGTTACCATCGTCAAAGGTTTTCGTTTAATTAGCTAGCCTTTCTAACTTCTACGACAAGGCTGGTTAATTTTACTTTAGAGTTTAGATCTACATTTCGAAAACTTGTTGTACATTCCAATGGCAATTAACAACTACTATTAGCAACTATTATTATAACAATGTTATCTTATAGGCTCTAGACTTGATCACTAAATGACTAAAATTAGTTAAAGTAGTCTGCAATTTATCAGACACTATTCCATATGCCAAACTACATGGTAACCGCGTGGTGGATTAAGACCCACTCCTTCTCACACAGAGGAGACCAGTCTCTCAGCAGTGGGAACGTTATATACTGATTATGTTTATATTTATTCCATTCTACGGAGTCCTCTACAATATTATTGCTTAATAACACAAATTGCGCCATGTTTTTGACAGTTTAGCATCTAATATTGCGCAATTATTGAACAACAGTTAGTCTGAGCGAGTTTCAATGTGATTGCATGATAATTAGCTTCCGACATCCAGTGCAAGTGTGGTGCTCCTACCCCGATGATGGCCCACTTCTTGTAATGTCCAAAGTGTCCATACTTATGCACATTTGACGACGTCAAGAATGCTACTGAAGTCTTGATCAGCGTGGCCACCTACTGGGCCAAAGTTAACTGGACGAATATTATATCATCAATTCGAAAAGAAGAAGTTTGAATAAAAGCGTTGGTCAACCATATTACAGTGCAATAAAAATATTATTCAAACTTATTATAGTTGTGGGGGCTACCTAATATGCTACAATTTACACAAACACATATTTAAACCACAATAGAACCAGACCTATGAACGTAAACGAAGCCTAAGGAGTATGGAAGTATCATAGCAGGTGGTACTCTGTAGTTTCTGCCTACCCCCATGGAAAAAAGCCGTGAGATTATGTATGTATATGTATGTAGAATCAAACATAAGCCCTTATGATAACAAATCCGAGCTAGCTACCACTAGATCCAACGACTCGTAAAGTCTAAACGACTCAGTGCCAAAAGTACTTCCTCCACAAGAACCCATTTATGAAGAACCCTTTGAAGGTAGATGGTATTCCCAGTGTTTTATAGCCCTCGGGCTGAAAATTAAGATAATTAGTGGGTACACGGAAGGGTTGTAAAGTAGCGATAAATATGAAAGTGCCTCCGTTTTCTCTGGACAAAACATTCTTATCTCCGGCTGTTAAAAATAAAGTTACTTTATTAAATCCTATTATTATACGCAGTTGTAAATGTTTCAGGAAAGATGGGGATCATATGCCCATTGTGTCACACTGTGTAAAATGTCTACATTTATATCTGTAATTTTTAAGGTGTACATAATAAAGAGTATTCTATTCTATTCTATCATATGATATCTTTGATGTACAAAATAGTCAAAATCCAGATGCGTTCTGTGGCGACGGACAGATTGAATTTCTCATCGTATTTTTAAAAGAATGACGGACGTGTTATAAATAAAAAAATAAAAAAAATACCTTTATTTCGACCAACAAGGATCATATGCACAAAATGATTTACCTAATAAAAAAGTAATAAAAAACACACTAAAATATAAATAAAACACACAATATACAACATACAAATGTCAAAAACGACAGTTGTCATTTAAAATATACGGACAATTTAAGTTGGTAGTCAATAATAGAGCGATCGAAGGTTAAGCTACACTACTTGCCAAGCCCGATCCGTGGATGGGTAACTATACATTACATATTGAGACCTGCCCGTACCTTGGAAAGCACGATAAGCCGTTGGTCCCGGCTGTCAATCGTTATCGTTACGGGTAGTCAGAAGCCCAAAATTCTGACAACCAGTCTTACCAAGGGGTTTCGTGTTACCCAGTAACTGAGTACTAGAGGTCAGATAGGCAGTCGCTTCATGTAAAATACTGATATTTGGCTGCATCCGGTTAGACTGGAAGCTAGAAGAGAGTTTTTAGTTTAATCCAAAAGCTTTTCCGTGGCTCCGAAAAATAACCAAACTTTTAGTAACACTAACGTTTATTCGCTAGAAATCGTGTTAAAGCACAAGCGCGTTAATCGCGTGGCTTTCGGTGTTACAAAATATGGAAATGTTTACTCTCAAAGTAAATTGAGGATTACAATGTATCTTATTTTTTTGTCATTAAGTTACATGATTTTTACGTATTTGTGTAGCCGCGATTTTGTTTTATATCCTCTTGATTTGTTAGTCGTGGAATAAAACTTTAGTTTACAATATGTACATAGATTTTAAATAAATAATAACTATTAAATAAACTTTGGACGCTGTAAAACATGTTACATAATGATTTAAAGCTCTTATTTTCGTCGCGCAAGCAGCAGACAGTTTTTTTATTTGAGCAACAATTTGTATAACTCCTCCTTAAGTTCTGAGTTGAGCTGCACGATTACTGATAAATGCGTGCACTGACTGGACAGGTCCAGTCAATCTGTGTGGTTTTTCTCAAAAGACCATTTCAGACACAAATCTACATGGTCTTCACATGATCTGACCAAGATAATGTCTGGACTTTAAAAGAGACTGTGACCTCTGAGTTTGTTTCGGCCTTTCTTCTCAGAGTAGTCAGATAGGAAACGCCGACCTCATCTAGTTTAAAAAACATGATTGACTTGTAAAAGTGTTTGTACAAACTTACTTACAGAAATAAAATCATATATCATTTACCATTTACCATGTTAAATTCAAAAATTTCTATTCGCGAATTCTGACCAAAACAATTTTTTGACGACACAAGTTTTAATTTTAAACATAATACAAAATATAAACTGCAACAAAAAGGTTATCTTACATTTCAAAAGCTTAAATTACACAGCACAAAGAAACAATATTCCCTGTGAGAGACCCAGTTTTCAGAAAACTGAAAATATTTTGTATCATGCTAACTAAAAGCATATCTTTGTTAGAAATATGTATCAACAATAAAAGCATGGACAAAACAATGCAGATGACTGGACGGATTTCTAGGGGACAAGGGACCCAGGGACCCGGGGCCCCGGACGAAACTCCTAAACGGCTTTATTATTTACTAAGTAGTGGCTTTTGACCACGAGTTTAGCGATGTAAAGTTACTGGTTATTTGAGTAACAAACTCTTTGTGCTAATCTGGGTTATATTAATTAAAGAAGGTAAAGACACATTAATGTAGCACGTAGTTGGATACGAAATTAATTAGATATATAGGGTCCAATTAATTATTATTATTATTTATTTATTTCAATCAACTTTGGATCAAATTATAGAATTAAGTACATTTAAATTGAAATGAAAAATTATACATTACTTAATATAAACAAAATTAAAATAATATCCTAACATTAGTCGGTACAGTCACGAGCATAAATATGTATACACTTGGCTAAATTCAAAATCGATTTTCTCCTTAATTTTTTAATGAAATTTGATGTTGTTACGAATATAGTATTTTCGAAACCATAGGTTTATGTAATATGTCGTATTTTAACGTTGCATTCGTTATTTCACAAAAAAATCGCTATTGAAAGTTGCCAAGTGTTGACATATTAGTGCTCGTGACTGTACATGAACCATGCAGCAGTGGTTCAAGTACTGACAGTCGAAACGTTCAGCAAAAGCGTTCAGGATACTGTTGCGGCTGGCCCGCACCCTACTCACCAGGGATGTGCACCGCTTGCGCATGATTGTGTGGAAACAATCCATACGCGCCTCGGCAAACATCCCCGACGCGCTACAGAAGCGAGGCAGTCCCAGGAGCACCCTGAACGCGTTGTTGTATTGGACGCGTAGAGCGCTGTACTGTTTCTACGTATGATCCATCTACAGACTGCCAGTATAAAAGGACGTACAAAATGCCTTAAATAGGGCTATTTTGACGCCCCTCGAACACCGAGCAAATCTGCGGGCTTTCATATTCGCACGAACAGACAGCGCCCTACGTTCCCTTTCAATGTCTGCATTGTCTTCCAGGCCAGAGGTTAATAAATCTCCAAGATACTTAAACGTATCGACTCTATCAAGCGGGCATCCGTTACACTAACTGTGGTCGATGATCCAATAAAAAAAATCGTCAACTTAATTTCTTTTTTGTTTTATCGTGTTTTGATATCGATACCCCTCACGTCCGCGGAGTTTCGTTAGCTAATTTAATTTGACCCTGTATAAGCGGTGGTGACGAATTACTATCAAGTGGGCTACCAACTTGTTTGCACTCTACGGCATAAAAAAATACGCTTTAAATATACATAGACAAGGATCCGATGTATGTATAAATACATCCAATACCGGCCAAAAAAGTGGTTTAAATTATAATCAGAAGAAATGGTGTTCGTTCTTTTTTGTATTTGTATGGGTGTTTTCTTTGCGTTATGTTGACCGCGAATAAACGTATTTTCTTTCTTTTTTTCTTTTTGTTGTTAAAAGCGCTGTTTTCTGGAAATTATTTATTTGCTTTTAACGAGTAGCTTTTTACTTTCCTAGAAACGTAAGATTATTATTTTTCGTATGTGTTTTAATTGAATCTTACAACAAAATAGTATTTATAGACAGGTGCTTGTAAGGTGGTTAGTATCACTTCTAATTCTATGTAAATATATTAAGCTTAAATAAATGTGAAAAGTTGCAGCTATATTCAATAATTCTTATAATTTAGATTATGTATACATTTTTTTTTGTCAATGTGCGTTCTTTGTAGGCCTAACTGGTAGACTGTAGATTTGTAGACTATTTTCTATTTTTGTTATGTACCTGCTACTTGTTGACAGGCCTACACTGTCCTCCCATACCTATTAACATTGTAATTTGAAAACATTGTAACAGCCAATTATTTTCAAAAGAATAACCGTGGAGTTTCTTGCCAGCTCTTCTCCGTAGGAAACGACCAATTGGAGTCGGGTACCTAGCTTCTGATGTTTTATAAGTGCCCATGTAGATTTATGTGAAATAAAATATTTTGATTTTCAATTAACCTTATAATAATTGGAACTCATTTTGTTACAAAATAATTAATAAAATGACGCTGAGTAATGGGTGACAGGTTGGCAGCTAATTTTATTGTTGCCAATTTGTAGGATTATGTTCGATCGACGCAAATATAAAATTATTGTTTATTGGAAACTAGGGACTTCCCCTGATTCGCACGGGTGGAAGACAACATGTCACAACATCGATTTTTTGTGCTACATCTAAGTTGAAATAAATATTAGGTAGTGTATTTTTGACATACGCCTTTCGAAACAAATTCTCTAAATGATAGTGAAAATCGTATCAAAATCGATTGTCTAGTATAGAAGATCTAAGCGGTCACAGACGGACACCAAAGGCGACTCCGTTTTATTCCCTGGTGCGCAGAGTACGGGCCAGCTCCAACAATATCTTGAAAATGATCGCTAGCAGGCTCGATTGCATTTATATCAATCACTGTAGTGCCATCTCCCATGGGATGAAATAAATGTAAATAAAATAAAGTAACATAGCTCTTAAGTTAACACACTGGGTCATTGTTGCTTGATGAAAGAATTTATTACTATTATTTTTGTGTTTACATAATAGATGTTGTGAAAATAAGAAGAGAAGGTTTTTTCTAGCAGTGCCGTTTTCAGTTTCCTAGAGTGATTAATTTCAAATTTTTAAACAGAAAATTCCACTCCAGCAATATCATAAAATTATGTTTTATGCATTGCGTAGTTTGAGGACAAAATACCAATTTCTTTAAAGACCACAGGTTTCAAGAAACGTCCCTCGTCTAATTTAAGTGACATTCGTGAGGTATTTCTTCTATTACTAACCCAAACACGTAAAGCCAAACAAAGGCATGTTAGATAAAAAGAGAAACATTATAGGTCTATCTTGGGAAGTTTATTCCAACGTATTATTTATTTAGAGGTAAGAAGTCTCGACATGGATACGGCGCGACCTTATAAGTCCATGACAAATTACGCGTTCGAAAGAAAAAAGTTACTAAGAGGCCAAAAATAAATCGCGTTTGCTTTGTTTTATTTTATGAGGTTTTTGTAGGGCATACCAATTTAACAGAAATAAATTGGAAGACGAATGTGTTTAATAAGACCTAGAGTTGTTTAAATGCGTTCCTTCGAACATGCGTACATTATAAGTTTTCTAATAAACTAGTTATCTAAACCGCTACGTTCCCGGAGCTGTAGTACAGCTGTAGGCAAAGTGCTACGCCGGGGTGCTACGTCGTAGTAATTATGCTACGACGTAGCAATTGCATTTGAGTACTTTGTTGCTACTGGATGCTTATAGTAAAAACATTTATTGGCAATCATTTGGTTTAGAATTTTTGATGCATGATAAGAATGTTATTATCATTTTAGAGATCAGATGTTAAACAAAAAAAACTAACGACGTTAAGACGTTTTACCCAATTTTTATCATAGTTTGTTCAAGAAAAGTTTTGTTATAATCATAAGTGTTATCGTTATCTACTACTTCTTTTCTTACTTAAATATAACACCTATTAAACTTTATTTTTACTTCCCTCAATGGCACAGTCTTGACGCAACTTCAATTTCAGCTTCAAAAGTCACAAGCAAGATTACATTATTAAAACAAAATTTTCATTAAAAACTTTCTGACCTAGGGCTCAATTTTAGAGTAAAATTTCTGGAGGCTTTGAAAGATGGTACTTTTCAGTTTAAAGTTTTGTCAGTTTTACTAATAACCTTAGTTTATCTGGTTCATTAGTTTTATGTTACCATCGTCAAAGGTTTTCGTTTAATTAGGTAGCCTTTCGTTAACTTCTACGACAAGGTTGGTTAATTTTACTTTTGAGTTTAGATCTACTTTTTGAAAACTTGTTGTACATTCCAATGGCAATTAACAACTACTATTAGCAACTATTATTATAACAATGTTGTCATAAAAGCTCTAGATTTGATCATTAAATGACTAAAGTTAGTTAAAGTTGTCTGCAATTTATCAGGCACTATTCCATACGCCAAACCACAAAGTACCCGCGTGGTGGATTATGACCCACTCCTTCTCACACAGAAGAGACCAGTCTCTCAGCAGTGGGAACGTTACATACTGATTATGTTTATATTTATTCCATTCTACAGAGTCCCCTACAATATTATTACTTAATAACACAAATTGCGCCATGTTTTTGACAGTTTAGCATCTAATATTGCGCAATTATTGAACAACAGTTAGTCTGAGCGAGTTTCAATGTGATTGCACAATAATTAGCTTTCGACACCCAGTGCAAGTGTGGTGCTGCTACCCAGACGATGGCCCACCTCTTGTAATGTCCAAATCGTCCCTATTTCTGCACATTTGACGACGTCAAGAATGCTACTGAAGTCTTGATCAGCGTGGCCACCTACTGGGCCAAAGTTAACTGGACGAATATTATATGATCAATTCGAAAAGAAGAAGTTTGAATAAAAGCGTTGGTCAACCATATTACAGTGCAATAAAAATATTATTCAAACTTATTATAGTTGTGGGGGCTGCCTAATATGCTACAATTTACACAAACATATATTTAACCCACCATAGAACCAGATCTATGAAAGTAAACGAAGCCTAAGGAGTATGGAAGGATCATAGCAGGTGGTGCTCTGTAGTTTCTGCCTACCCCCATGGAAAAAAGCCGTGAGATTATGTATGTATATGTATGTAGAATCCAACATAAGCCCTTATGATAACAAATCCGAGCTAGCTACCACTAGATCCAACGACTCGTAAAGTCTAAACGACTCAGTGCCAAAAGTACTTCCTCCACAAGAACCCATTTATGAAGAACCCTTTGAAGGTAGATGGTATTCCCAGTGTTTTATAGCCCTCGGGCTGAAAATTAAGATAATTTGGGGGTACACGGAAGGGTTGTAAAGTAGCGATAAATATGAAAGTGCCTCCGTTTTCTCTGGACAAAACATTCTTATCTCCGTCTGTTAAAAATAAAGTTACTTTATTAAGTCCTATTAATATACGCAGTTGTAAATGTTTCAGGAAAGATGGGGATCATAATTATGATATCTTTGATGTAAAACATAGTCAAAATCCAGATGCGTTCTGTGGCGAGACAGATTGAATTTATTATCGTATTTTTAAAAATATGACGGGCGTGTTATACAACATACAACTGTCAAAAACGACAGTTGTCATTTAAAATATACGGACAATTTAAGTTGGTAGTCAATAATAGCGCGATCAAAGGTTAAGCTACGCTTGCCAAGCCCGGTCCGTGGATGGGTAACTATACATTACATATTGAGACCTGTCCGTACCTTGGAAAGCTCGATAAGCCGTTGGTCCCGGCTGTCAATCATAGATCTTTGACAGTCGTTACGGGTAGTCCAAAGCCCAAAAGTCTGATAACCAGTCTTACCAAGGGGTTTCGTGTTACCCAGTAACTGAGTACTAGAGGTCAGATAGGCAGTCGCTTCATGTAAAATACTGATATTTGGCTGCATCCGGTTAGACTGGAAGCTGGAAGAGGCTAGGCAGATGATAAATCAATCTGCTTAAATTAATTTCGCTGACTTTGCATAGAAGTACAAAAAGAAATAATTCTGATAAAGATTAATTGTGCTGGAACCGGAAATTAACGAGTTCGCATGAATTCTGTGTGATTTTTTTCTTAAAATTCTTTCAAAATTCATGCGAACGTTGTTTTGCTCGGTGAATGAATCCGTTTTTCCTAGAAGGAAATTTTAATTAATTAAATAATTGTTTACTCAGATACCTTCAAATACCATTTCACTACACCCAATTCGCCCAAAGACTAACAATATACGAACACAGAATAGTATACATTTAAATATCTGCGAAACTCAATATGTTTCTTTTAACCCTCCAACGCACAATGTACAAACTTTTCCTCCTTCCAAAAACTTGTTAAAAATTTCCAGAAACGCCATTTAATTGTATTCGTACACAAATGAGGATTTACTAATTAAAACATTAGTGTATCTTGGAAGCCGGACGCTCACATTTTTCCGTTATTTACGAGCTAAAGTTTCAATTTTGGGTTAATTACCTTTTAGTATTCAATTCTCGTTGTGAAACTAGCGGATGTGGCTATTATACTAATGATACTGCGGCTAAAGGTGTGTTGTATGCTCTTGTTTACATTTTGTGTCATTATAAAGGTCTTACCAGCATTTTGTATTATTATTTTTGTAGGTGAAACGAGAAATTAACCTTTAGGAATAAATTTATTTTGTAGTAAAAATTTTTCGTCTAGGTTGGAGAAATCTCAACATTACATCATCATAACTGGTTAACCCAGCAGACGTTGTCCTGTCCAGATTTTAATAGTTCATACAAAAATCCCATAGAGAAAAGGACGTTCAACTTATCCCGAATTTGAACATTTTGCGGGAAAGTATTCCAATTTTTCTTTCCATAGAAACCTAGTTCGAACTATTAGGAATATTTTTCAATAAAAAATAACCAAATTGGTGTAGCCGTTCTCAAGTGATGCGCGTACCAACAAACAGCATTAAATTTTTATTTGCATAGATAGAAGATCAACATAAGTTCAAACTATTCAGATTTTTACAGTCATCTATAATTTGTAGTCTGGAAGTACTAAAGTAATAGAAGTTACATAGTATGCAGTACTTTTTTATTTCAAAAGCATGTTCATTTATATTTTGATTGCTGTTTGTATCGCTCAAGTACTAATACAGTAAATTGGCATTTCCCGTAACTACTTCACTTTACAAACCAAACTGCCAATCACATAGGTAATCCAAAAATTCCTGCCCACACATTCCATCCGAATCAACCTACAATTTGCATCACAAAAAACCCGGTTCGACAAAAAACCCGGCTCGACAAAAAACCCAGTTCCACAAAAAATCAGTAATACATCTCAATCAACATTCATTGATACACAACGGTCAGAGGTCAGTACCGATACATGAGGCCATTATTCAAATGTATCGTTCAATATACAACAACAATCAGCCTTTATTTTGACCTGTCTGTCGGTAAATAAATGTATTGAGCTCTTTTTTTATTTATTTTATTTGTCGGCTTGTTAGCTTTGGTAGATAAGTAATCACATGTTGTTAGCGTGTGATAGTTTAATATTGAACATATCGTGTTCATATTTAAATGATAACGCTTCGGTGATTAATTTGCCGTATTACTTGATTATTTTATTTAAGACCAATTAAAGTTTTGTTCGACCTACAATTAATTGGTTTCCTTTTATTTATTTCTCATCATTAGAAAAGCTTAAATTGTAACTATGATAAGTGTTAGCTGAAATATTATAATTTCTTTTTTTTTATTAGTAAATTGCTCCATTCGTAGTGCTGCTACCAAAGCGTAGCCAATTTACTACGAGAGCTACGACATCGTAGCTCGCGTAGCAAACATCCCATAATACCATCTTTATTCGATACCTTTGTCATAATTCACGTCCTATAAATACAACATAAAGGTTATTTCACAAAAATTGGATCCAAACGTGACCGAAAAGCTTAATAACGTCTGTAAAGGTGTGGGCGTTGTAAAGCAATGTTTTGACATGTTATGTTCACCTCGACCCAGTGAGTTACTGCTGGTTGTGTGAACCTAAAAGCTCGATAGTGGGGCACATCCGTGGCCCAACTAAGTGACCCCTGTGCCCCATGTGATTCAGTTGTACCTTGACGGTGACCCATTTTTGCAGGGCTTTTTTATAACGTTTTGCGATTTGAAAGGATGTTTTTTTATATGGATTCGTATCGTAAATAAGCTTCTGTGTATTTTTATCGATACGTAAAGTTTTACTCTTACGGCTACAATGTTAGGGTTGACCGACTTACTTACTTGTGTGTGCGTAGTTTTACTTGCGAAAAAGTTCCACATAACCTTACATCCGTTAAACGAAGATAAGTTTGGGTCATCCCTTAGAAAAAGGAAAAGTGTTTATGTAAGAAAAAAACATCCCTATATTCTTTGCGAACTCACTGACTATGACTAGCTTCTAAAATACCTAGCAAGATAAAGTAAAAACAGCGTTTTTGTTAAAGTTTTAGGGTCGTTTTACAACAACAAAATCAAGAATAAAGACTTAATTAATAACTGTCGGAACAGTTCTAAAATAACAATTCTTTCAGAATTAATCCAGGGAGGTAGACTTTACATTGTAGTACTATCACAGAAATACAATAGAAACCAATTAATATAGGTCTGATTTTGAGAATTACTTACGAGTAGGTGCTTAAAAGAGTAACCGGTCACATTGCTATTTGGGATAGGACCTTAAAACAACCAACTTATGATTACTTATACCAAGGAATAAAATGTAAGTTAATGGATTTTATTTAGAAACATTTAAATAAACATATACATTGTGGAAACTACTTATAAATAATTAATAAACTAACTACTTATTTATACACAGTAAATAATAATAAATAAAAACAGTAACATATATTGTATAGTAATTTGTTATAGTAACATTATGATTATTATTGAAGTGCCTTTAGTAATTTAGATTTTATTTTGTAATTTATTTATGTATTTTTTAATTTTTTTTGTAAATTTTATAAATTTGTATGCCTTACGGGTGAAACATGTACGTACCAAGTATTAATATTGATACATCCTGCATGCTTAATTAGCATGTATACGCATGTTTTAACAAATAAAAATATCTTTATCTTTAGCTTTATCTTTATCTTTATACTAAATACATATATTTTATAACTAAATCAAAAAAATTACTAAAATATGGCGTCAAAAAAATTCATACTATGGAAACGATTAAATAGATAAAAAATTAATCTTAAAATCGTCGTATGGCCGTTATTTTTTTTATGAAGGTTTCTCAAATCTCAGCTTGTGTCCTTGTATTAAAATACAGTTGGTCACATTAATCGATCGGTCGCTGGGAAGGTCTTTATCTGTGATCTTAATCTCTTTTGACATTATCGTAATTTTTCATGAGCGCTGAGAGCTCTGAAACTTCGATTGGTTTTATAGGAAATGTTTTAAGATGATAATTATTATTTACAGGCTCATACTTATGAGCGATTTGACGTTGAATGGTTTTCGTTCTTGCCAGATTTTTATTTATTTATAGGTTATTTTACTCCATTTTATTTATCTTTCAGCCTTAGCTGCGAATCACTCTCTCATAATTTCCTCAATTGCCCTGCATTATACAGTTACACGAAATGAAAATAATAGAAAGTAAAAAAAAATAGGTTTAATAAACGATTAACACTACAAAATAAACGCGCCAATGAATACGGCTGTTTGTGTATGTGAGTTTGAATGTTTGTGAACGCACCCACAATACAGGAGAAATTCCTAGTGTGGGGCAACGTTTTTAAAAAAAAAAAAAAAAAAAAAAAAATAAAATAAAATAAAAAAAAAAATAAACGAAAACGAAACACGTGTACGCTTAAATATTACAATACCTTTTTATGATACAACCAGCCCATTGTAGATTTAAATGTAGGTAGAAATCGAATTTACCTGAAACAAAACAAAATACTTCCTTATAAAACCGGTACGTGGACAAAATTCACAAATATTTCTTCCTTGTAGCAAAAAATATGTGACACATATTACCTCATAGCCTTGAAAAGATAGCTGCGTAAAGGAAATTGATAGAATATATCTTTTTTACGAAAAATAATGAGAAGGTTTACAACAAATTGGTACTTATCTAGTTTTTATGTTTAGAAGAAAATAGAAAGCGCTGTGATAGATCGCTTATGACGGTCGAGGAGGGTCTAGAGAAAAAACTATGATACATGTGCGCACATGTATCATAAATAACATCGAAAAAGAAAATGTAGTATCCACAATAGGTATTGGTTAAAGCGAGCGTGGTCACAGTAAATCATATTTTTTTTAATACACTACTTAAATCAAGAATGTGAAGTGGGACAGTTATTAAAAACACCAAATTATAATTAAGTTAACTTTAACAGTTTGTAACTTTTAACAGTTTACCTGTTTGTAACTTTTGACTTTGACATTGTTTCGCAAATGACAAATTTTGACGTAATAGGTACACGACCGCCACATCTTAACTTGAGAAGTTAAATTAATATCGGAGTCCAAGTATCGCAGGTATAAGATTTCCCAGAAGAGTCTTCAACGACCATTTTAAAAAGTTATCTTGTCTTCCGTGAGAAGGAACGCTTCCAACAATTTCTTTATTGCAGTAATTTATACTTTATGAGTTAGTATTAAAAAGATGTCCTTCGTAATTTTGTTTATTGTCTTTTCACTTATTGCTTTTACGTTTTGCCAAGGGAAGGCAAACAAAATCGAAACGATTTGAAAGAAGTTAGTTGACGTCTGTCGAGTAAGATCAATGTTTGTGAAAGAGTGAAGCAAGTACTTACATTTGCACGTGTGTGTCGCCATAATATCAACAAGAAATTGTCACCTAAACAGTCGCAAATAAATCAGCATAGTGCAAGCACGTATTTTATTACTCAGAATTCCCACAAACTAAACTGACCCTTAAATCTATAACAGCGTCAATTATCGAGTTCGTTTTAGTTCAAAAGGTTTGGGTTAAAAATTTCTAGATTTCGGTGAAGGGAACTTATAATACCCTTTATTTATAACATAACATCACGCCTGTGCTTTCTGGCAGGGTAAGCAGGCATACCCACATAAAGGTAGGTACCTAGATCTAATGTGCCGAAATTGCCGACATACAGTGAGCAAGCGTGGCAATTAATGCTTGTTCCTACTCCGGAGACCACTGCCCTAGGGGACCTATTATTGTAGGCATATATATATGACGGAGACGGTACGTCTCTCACGTTATTACCAGCCATATTTTAACTACTGTGGGTGTACTATGGGTAGTGTTGGTTATTGCGCAATAGAAAAACCGTTTACAGTTCAAATCAAATTATAATTTACGAACAAATTAATCACACACTGTAGGTACACGACACAACTATACGGAACGCACGACAATTTCTAAACGTGTTCACTGCTTAACCGCGAACATCGAACTCTTTCTCTAAATCTGGTAAAGCGTTATGTTATAGAATCTGTCGAGCGCCACCTGGTGGTGCTGGCGACCCGGTTAGTAAAAGTCAAATGATTGATTTAACGTATTTCCGACATATATATTAATAATTATGATTTTAAATGAAATCCTGAAGTAGTCTTCATTCGCATTTAATAAACAAAGATACAATAAACGATGAAACAGATGTCTCCCGAATTAAGTAACGTATTAAGATGGAAAACTTTGAAGGAAAATATTCTGAAGATAATAATACAGGCTCAGATCAAAAGAGAACATCTGGTAGTAATAATACGAGGGCTAAAAATATTTTGCAAGTGTGATGACGACCGTCATAGCTTTCAGGTGGGGTGAGGGTATAATTGCAATCAGAGGTAAAGAAAATCTTTAGACGATGTGAGACCTTAAGGACTGTCAGATTAAAACTGTAACAGTTGTTAATGCAGTAAAAGCAAACGACGCGTATGTTTAATACGACATATGTTGTAATGTTTATTCTAACTAATAACTAATATGCAGAGGTATCTGATAGTGATTGGTTACTTTGTTGGAACACTCAAATATTTTTATGGTAATTTTAAGCCCTCAAGACTTCGCCCCAACATATAGGATCCAAGCCAGGTGCAGTAAAATATTTTATAAAGCTTTCCGTTCTCAAAATTTTTGGCTCATTGTTATTCGTTTTTCTTGCAGAGTTCTAAGCGATCAAAAATACGCTTTAATATACGGGGCGGCAGGGACATCGACTCGCAAACTGTCACCATGAATTCAGCACATGAGTTTAGACCCGCTTTTTTTTTTTGTTGGTAAGTAATCAAACAACTTCTCCCGCTCTGGGCAGAGCGGGAGGGCGTATCAGACTTTTACTGACTAAAACCCACTTGTGTTCCTTCAGTTGTCTGTGTGCCAGGGCCACGGTAACTCTTTCGGACAAACCCGTGACCCCGGCAGGCATCGGCTCTAACGGACCCCGTCAATGTGTGCTGACATCTCTTTGAGGCGCGCGTGGAACACAATGCGTCGTCGATCCGGGCCTGGTCCTTACCGGACCGCGAGCTGCCTATTGCTTGTCGTCCGCAAGCCCGCGCCTACGGTGACCAGGAATCGGCTATCGACTCCCGACGCCCAGGGCGTCTCCTCCTCCGGCGAGTAGGGCCGTGAAGGCGCAACGATTGGCTCTCCCTCACGCACTCCACCTCCTCCTTCGCGAGCATTACTGCTTCGCAGAAGGAGGTGACGGCTTCCCATGCCCTCTCGCTCCGTACCATGGCCTGGACCAGGGCCGGACGCAAGAGATTGCCGCCGCTGATCACCTCCGCGAGGACGCGGCGGTGCTCCACCCAAGCCGGGCAGACCTCCAACGTAAGCTCCACCGTGTCCTCCGGGCGATCCAGAGATTGGTAACATCCGGGCATTTCCTCCCGCCTTATGCGAAACAGGAACTTCCAAAAACAACCATGTCCGGTGAGGACCTGCGTCAGGCGGTACGCGAGGACGCCGTGGTGCCTCTCAATCCACTCCTTAAAGAGGGGTTTACCGCCGCAATTGTGGCGTGCCCAGAGTTTAGAGTATCACTAAAGTAGAAAGGAAGAAGAAGAAGCCCTGTTCTCGTAACTTGTGCGGTACCGCACCGAGTGGACCCAACGTGCTGCTGCGTCCTGCTGTGCCTACGACGCAGCTGTACATTTCACGTCTGCATCACTCCACTACAACTGAAGAAGTGGTGCAGTATTTGAAAGTGAAGACCAACTGGACTCTGAGGGTCGAAAGGTTGGAATCGCGCCATAACATCAACTTTAAATCTTTTGTGGTACGAGTTCCAACCCAACATCTGCAGACCTGCATGAAGGAGGACTTTTGGCCGAAGGGTGTCGTATATCGACGTTTCCGAGGACGGTTACGCGACACCTCGCAGCGAAACACGACGCCGACAACATTACGTGTATAGTTTTAGTTTTAAATGGTTTTAAATTATGTATTAGTTTATTGTTATTTGATGTTATTTTGTGTATTTTATCTATGGGCCTTAGTAGCCTGATAATAAAATGATTATTATTATTATTATTATTATTATTAGACCCCCTAGCGTAGAAATACGACGGACATAAAAAAAAAAACAGCTGTTTAATAGAAAAGACCGTTCATACATACATTACACACACATACATAATCATAATCATACATACATATTGACCTATGCGGTCAAATTGTATGGAACAGATTTTTTTTAAATTAATAACCGACGAAAAGTTTGGGTTCAGAATCAGGTACCTACAGAATCCATGGTCACAGTTTGCGTGTTGATGTCCCTGCCACCTTATATTTTAATATATTTCCTCAAATATTTCCATTTACCAACCTACATCTGAAACCCAACTTCGTTAGTAGAATGTTTCAAATAATACAGAATTATGTATACGTAAGGCAGCAGAGCTCGCTTCTGTTAATAGGTACGGGAAGCCGTTTGTTAGTCTGGCCCATTGTCTGCTTTGATGTAACGGTTCGCTTAATTATCCTGGATTTACCTCTTGAGCTATAAAGCCTATACTTATCTGAAGAGAAAAGGTTACTTTCTGCATGTTAGCTACAAGTACTTGCCCACAGTGAGCAAGTTACGGCAAAACTAAAATTAAATAGAATTGCCTCGAATTTATAAATTTTAATAGCCCATCGAAGCACATTATTTAGCACCATACAAAGTTCCTGTGGTAATTAGTATTTCTAGAAACTTGCTACAAAAAACCTTCTTCATTTTTTAAATCCTTGAAATAAGGTAGTTTATAATAAAAAATGCAAGTAACCACGAAGTCTACGAAATGGAGGCACTAATTAATTAGACAACTTTCAAAAACCACTATTCAACCCGTTCTGCCTTCGCGCTTTCAACATAGTCTAAATTTTAGACAAAAATTCGCCCGAATTTCGTTAGCTTTGATGTACAGGGTGTGAAAATAGAGCCGAATTTTCCTCAAAAAATTGTTACACAGAAATAAAACATGAGCCAAATTGGAACCTTGTAGGTACGAGTAGCTACTGGTGTTCAAAATATAAGAGATGTTTTGTTTTTAGTCCTAAATACACTTTCAGGCATCTTTGCAACGCAAACGTGTTGTTAGTAAAACAATAGTTAAAGTAACTTGTGAATCCACTATTACCTGAAACCTAATTAAGTTCTGGACACTTTGGACATATTTTAGTTCTCTTGGTATTTATATTCTTAGGGCTGCTGTACTAATTAGGTATTTGAGTAAGTAGTTTCTTTACGGATTTGGACACCGAGGGTTTTAGTCCCAATTAAGGTTTTACTGTTTCCAAAGCTTGTTTTTCTGGGCTAACACCCAGAGAGTCATGAAACGAGTGGTCTCCAGGATAAACATTAAAAGCTTTTATTCTGTCTTCGTTTCTTTCTTCTCATGATTTTGTTGTTCGGAACTCAATTTTATTGTGGTTAAAACTAACTCTGTACACAGTTTTTGTCGACATTACTAAAATATACCTACTGACGAAAACTCTTTCTAAAGGTAAATTATTTATAGTTTGCACTAAAACTTCCCAAAAATATAACAGATTTATTTACCACAATTTGTACGCTATAATCTCCTGGACACTTTATTTTCTGCTGGCTGCCGTGAAAAGAATAGCTCAATTTTTCATTTTTCTTTCTCCCAAAAAACGTGGAGAATAATTTAGAGGGAAATACTAATCTTTTTGGCTAATGAGTCTATTAAACTGAGCTCTGACATACCTAGGGAACATCATTTAGCTTATCTCTGGCTTACCAACACTGTGTAGGCTAAAAATCTAAATGAAGTATCACGTGACCTTCAATTCTTAAAAAATGAACTTCATTCTATTGGCCTTGATCTCAACTTTTCGAAATGTGAACTATATTTAGCGGACAGTACTGACAGACATCTGACACTTTCCAAATTTAACGCGATAGCTCCAGAAATAAAAATTATTGAAAAAAGCTCTCTTCGTCTCCTTGGGTGTCCAATCTTTGATAATTCCTTTTCCTTTTTTATTGAGGAAAAAATAAAAAAATTCAATGACGTTTCGGAAAAATTGTTCCAAATTAACATGCATTCGGCCATAACCTTAATCCGTTACTGCTGTTTCGGCCCTAAATTAACATATTTCCTTCGCGCTTCCCATTTATGGAAGCACACTCACCTTTTAGACAAAATGGACCAAATTATCCGACATACATTAACTTCGATTTTAAATGTGGCCATGGACGACCGAGCTTGGACACAAGCTACTCTTCCCATTCGTATGGGAGGCCTCGGCGTCCGCAAAATTGCTAGTATTAGTTTACCGGCTTACATATCCTCGGTTTACGGCACTGAGAAATTAATCAGGAAAATCCTAGCATCCACACTGATTGATTTTGATGTGCCATGTTTCACCGAGGCTATAGATGCCTGGCGTCTCGCTTGCCCGAATTCAGATCCACCCGACAATCCATCTTCCCAGAGACGGTGGGATGAGCCACTCTGCAGAGTAGTACAGAATAATTTAATTGACACGTCTGCTACTACTGTGGAGCGTGCGCGCCTACTGGCTGTGGGTAAGTGGGAGTCGGGTCTTTGGCTTCATGCACTACCGTCGTCGAACATAGGAACTTTATTCGACGACACCACCTTCCGCCTCGCTGCTTCCCTGCGTCTAGGAGCTCCTTTTTGTTCTCCTCATCGCTGTCACTGTGGAGAAGTAGTCAACAGCCTCGGACACCACGGTCTGTCTTGCAGCCGTAGTGCGGGTCGCATACCGCGGCACGCGAACATTAATGACATTATCCGACGAGCTCTTGTCACCGTCGGCGTTCCAGCTGTATTAGAACCTAATGGCTTGGCACGCGACGATGGCAAGAGACCGGACGGCATGTCTTTATTTCCATGGAAGGTGGGTAGGCCTTTAGTGTGGAACGCAACATGTGTCGATACTCTTGCGCCATCCCATCTTCCTGTCTCGGCGTGCTGTGCTGGCGCCGCTGCTGCGGCTGCAGAAAACCTCAAGCGGCGTAAGTATAACAACCTTGTCGGTAATTATATTTTCGAGCCGTTTGGGGTTGAAACCCTCGGGCCGTGGGGTCCGAGTGCCCATATTTTATTTAAGGAAATCTCCAAACGCCTGTTTGACACTTCCCGTGACCCAAGGGCTGGCTTTTTCCTAGGCCAGAGGCTAAGCATTGCCATACAACGTGGCAATGCCGCCAGTCTCTTGGGTACATTATCAGTCGACAGCGAAGCGGAGGAATTTTTTGACGCCATTTTTTAGTTTGTTAATAGTTTTAGTTAGGTTAGGTTAATTAATTAGATATAAGTTGTTATTCATGTACTCAATTAAATTTAAATTAATCAAATAAAGAATAATGAAGTATCATAAAAAAACTGTTTCGTTTAGTGGGATGATTTCTGTCAAAAAGACTGAATAATTTAATTTTATAATGATAATATATTTTAATATTGGATATTTTGGTAATGTTAGGCTTCAAAATACATAATTAGTTCAATTATAAATATTAATAAGACGATCTAGAAAAAAAGTATTCTTGTTAAAATTTATTCGTAAGGCCTCAGGGGTATTGTTATTTAGACGTTTGCGGATTTTTTGTTACGCTCCTGGGGCCTTGATCCTCGGTAGACAAAATATTGTTGCTAGTCTAAGAATTTACTAAAAATCACAAACAAATATTTCTTTGGAAATATTTTTTTTTTCCTCTTGTATAAAAAGAAAAATAAGCACCTAAGTATGAACATAATAGGTAGACAATGATATTTCACACAAACTTATATCTTTATATTAATAAAGCAATTTGTGAGACGACTTTTTTTTATTTTTATTTAGATGGGTTTGCTCTTGACTCCTCTAGTCTAGGTCATAGATGACAGAGACAAAGTCAACGATGGAGTGAGCTTACCCAGAAGAAGCCTGTTCACTCTCACTTTGAAGAGATTTGGGTTGTATGCGTTCGGAAAAACAGACGCAGGTAGAGGGTTCCACTCCTGTGCTGTACTTATACCCTAGTTTCCATTTCTCGCAGTGTCTAGTTTCTGGGAGGACTTCTAATTAATTCGGCTTTAGTTAGAATAAAATAGAATACTCTTTATTATGTACACCATACAAATTACAGATATAAATTTAGACACTTAATAAGTTACTAACAATTTATGGATCTTTTTAATTGTCCAAAATAAAATTATTTTAATTTATTTTATTTATTTAACAATCGTAATTAAGGGCCCGTTGTTTGATACATAGTTAAACATGACCATTAGTCAATTTAACAATTAGTCACTTGACAATACTCAATAGCTGTCAAAGTTTAACTACTCTGTCTGCGCATGATTAACTTTTATAGCAAATTGTCGATTATTTTAACTTTAGTTAGCTTAACCATTTGTCAAACAACATACTTAGGTCATTTTTAACAAATTGTTAGTTTAACTAACGCATTTTAACTATTAGTATGTTTGACTACTGATCAAACAACGGGCTCTAAGTCGACCAATCTTTAACCAATTGTTACTAACCGAGGCGATAAGTTTATTTCGACGTTTCTTGTAAAGCTCACCGTCCACGACGCTACTCAAAAGTAACGTGTTACAAACTCAAATCGCCAATGAGTAGCCAGAATGTCACAGTACTAGTATTACAATGGTTGGCCGTAAATCACGTGACTTACGTAAATACATACATATACTCTCGCGTTTTTCCTATGGGGGCAGAAACAACAGATCGTCACCTGCTACGATAGCTTAGGCATTCTCCTTTTGCTTCGTTTCCGCGACTTACTAACGCGTTATTAATTAGTTTGTGATTGGTTGCGTCGTTGATCGGTTACTTTGGTGTAGCGTCGCGGACGAACGGGCTATCAGATAAAACAACAACTTCAAGAATAGGAAGCTGTGAGACTGTCTACTGTAATTTCAAAATAGTTTTGAAGGTCAAAATAGCATTAGAATCCCTAACTAGAATCGAAGACCATTCTGAATGAGCTTAAATTAAATTAGATAAAAAAAGTATTTTTAGTAAAACATAACTGAAATAAGACATTCAACCGACTTCAAAAAAGGAAGAGGTTCTCAATTTTACTGTATTTTTTTTTAAATGTGTTTTATCTCAGACCTTTTTTCTAGATGGAACGGATTGATTGATTTTTTTTTTATTTGAAAGCTGGTACTTCTCATGTGGTCCCATATAAATTTGATCAAGTTCTGACCAGTAGTTTATGAGTTATCCTTAATACTGCGTATTTTTTCCACTTTGTTTATATTGATGTGTTAATAATTTCCTGTCACTGTTAGTTACATATCAAGTGGTGGTATACGAATTTGTGTGGGGTAGGTTAAGGTACCACAACAAAAATGTGAAAAATAAAAACTTTTTTACAAAAAATCAACCGACTTCCAAAAAAAGTGAAAAATACCTTTAACTTTAATTTGTCGGTGGCAAAAACCGAAAATAAAAAAAACCAAAGACGCCGAATTCCGAAATTAAAGCAATTTTTCACTTATTTTGTGTTATTTTTGGAAGTCGGTTTATTTTTTTGTAAAAAAGATTTTATTGCATTAAGGGTCGTGCATTTTGCAAATCAGTAAAGGTGACCTGCGTCTTATTAATTTGACAGAACCTACCAGGAGTTCATATATAATTGTGGCAGTTTTACTGCAACACTACACGCGATTTAATCGATGCAAACGCTTACTTTGGACAGCTGCATTTTTACATAGAGTAGGTAACTTTGAACACGTTTCATTTTATTTTTTTCGAACGGGAATGGTGCCAAGTTACTTAAATGTAGGTACTAGGCGAGCATAAGTGCGAAGGGTTGCTAGAGACAATTATGTCTGTAATGTTTTTAACGATATTTGGTGTTATGATCATATTATTTGTCTTTAAGAGCAGTTTTAGGCATATAAAGAATTATTATAGCCGTCATCTTGACTTTTAAATATTTCAAAGAAAAAAAACCCAAACCATTTATTTCAAATAAACCAATTACAGGCAATTTTGAATTATCAAGGGGTCGGTCAGACAGAAAGATGAAGCTAGTTGCCCATTCCAAAGCGTGGTAGGTACCTATGGAGAAGAACGGGCAAGAAACTCCATGGACACTCTTTTAAATCAAAATAAGGTTACAATACAAAATTATTATTATTAAAATATTGGTTACATCATTCATGTTGAAATTATGCATGTGAGAACGATGCAGAACGTTAAAAGCGTTCGTTATAAAAAGACAAAAATAATTCAAATATTAAATTAAATTAAAATAAGCTGTGGCAGCTAAGAAATTACTAGTCCCTACTGACGGCGTCGTTCACGAACATGACGAAAATGATAAAGATCTCTGTCATTTCTCAATTCACTAATATTCAACTTTTGAACGGCGTATACAATATTCAGACGTGGCTTATTGGCCATTTCGTGACGTCAATCTAACTTGACAGACAGTAGTCGTATTGACGTGTTCATTTCAATAAGCATCAAGTAAAATTGTCAAGAATACTGCCATCTGCGTTTTATAATTTAATTTTGACATGAAGTTTTAAGGTGAGCCTGAATTTTAATGAGCGAGGCATTCAAGATTTTCATGAGGTTAAATAAAAGGCAGTTTGAGTGCAATGATTTTTGTTGGTTGTGCTTTTTGTTTAATATCTGCTTTAACAAGAGTTATTTCGGGTTTGTCTTTCAAGCGTTCCGTTTGATAATGAATGTGAATATTATAGGTTTGTATTGTAGAACAATGCTCTAGACTAAAAACTGCTTCGCGCACATATGGGAGTGGCGCGAGGAGGTGAAACGCTATTCCGTTAAAACGTTGAAACGTTACTCCGCTGCCGCGAGAAATCACGGCAGAGCGGACAGAGCTCCGGCGGGATCTCATGGTGGCATGGAGAGTGCGACTGTCGCAACGCAGCGCAGGGCACGCCACAATTGCGGCGGTAAGTCCCCTCTTTGAAGGGTAGTTTGAGAGACGCCACGGCATTCTCACCTTTCGCCTGACGCAGGTCCTCAACGGACACGGTTGTTTTGGGAGGTTCCTGTTACGCATAAGGCGGAAGGAAACGCCCAGGTCTTACGACTGTGTGGATCGCTCGGAGGACACGGTGGAGCATTGGGTGGAGGTCTGCCCGGCTTGGGCGGAGCACCGCCGTGTCCTCGCAGAGGCGATCGGTGGCGACGATCTTTCGCATCCGGCCCTGGTTCAGGCCATGTTACGGAGCGACGGGGCATGGAAAGCCGTCATCTCTTTCGGCGAAGCAGTAATGCTCGCGAAGGAGGAGGCGGAACGCGTGAGGAAGATTCCCGGCCATCGTAGGCGCGGGCTTGCGGACGGCGAGCAATAGGTAGCTCACCGTCCGGTAAGGACCAGGCCCGGGTCGACAGCGCGTCGTGTTCCACGCGCGCCTCAAAGAGATGTCAGCACAGATGGACAGGGTCCGTTAGCGCCGATGTCTGCCGGGGTCGCGGGTTTATCCGAACGGGTTACCGTGGCCCTGGCACACAGGTAACTGAAGGAACACGGGTGGGTTTTAGTCAGTAAAAGTCTGACACGCCCTCCTGCTCTGCCCAGAGCGGGAGAAGTTATTTGATGATATCCGCTCAAAAAAAACGGCTTAAAACTGCTGGATTTTATTGTATTCTTTCAAAGTCAAATCATTTATTTCAAATAGGCACATAAAAGGCACTTTTGAACGTCAAAATTTACAAAAAAATAGAATTGATTCTAGTTGCCCCTTCCAAAAGGTAGTTTCGTATGGAGAAGAATGGGCAAGAAACTCCACCGTTACTCTTTTAAAATGTTTTACAATATTATGTAAGTTCACATTAATTATGTAATCATATGTGAAGACAATGCACCTAGAATAAAATTACTATACCACAATAGGTAAAAAGAATTAAATATAATGCAAAGGCAGGTAAATTAATTATGTGATAGATACATGGTGCTCACATATTTACAAATATTGAAAAGTAGATGATGTTTCCAAAATTTTAACAAGTAATAATTTAGTGTGTGAGTTAAAGTAGTTAAGTACATAATGTAACAATCAATGTCATAAAAATTATAAATTATACAAATAAATTAGCAACCAGTTTTATTTTGTCTACACTCTAGATTGTCCTATGGAGCAGGACCAGCATGTTTCCAAGCATTCTTATCTAGGATAAAATCCTCTAATTTGTAATATGCTTGTTTACAAAGTGTACTTTTTATATGAGTTTTAAATTTTCTTTCATTTAATTGCAATATATCACAAGGTATTTTGTTGTAACATTTAACACAGTACCCCATAAAAGATTTATGTACTTTAGATAATCTAAAAAATGGTTGATCTATTTTATCTTTATTTCTAGTATTAAAATTATGTCTATCACTTATTTTATTAAAAAGATGTAGATTTTTTCTTACATACATAATATTTTCATAAATGAATTGACAAGGTACCGTCATAATATTAATCTTTTTAAATAGTTCCCTAAGAGATTCGCGACGACATAGATTGTAAATGGCCCTGACAGCTCTCTTTTGCAAAATTAAAATGGATTCAATGTCAGCAGCCCGACCCCACAGTAAAATGCCATATGACATAATGCTGTGGAAGTAGCTAAAATAGACCAAACGCGCAGTTTCTACATCTGTTAACTGTCTTATCTTCCTAACAGCATAAGCGGCCGAGCTTAACCACCCCGCAAAAGATGTTATATGGGGTTCCCATTGTAATTTCTCGTCTAGCGTGATTCCCAGGAAAACCGTCTGATTAATAAATTCTAGTTTTTCTCCATTCAATATGATGTCACATTCGCAACTTCTAACATTAGGTAATTTAAATCTAATGCATTCGGTTTTTTTTTCATTTATTACCAAATTGTTTACCATAAACCAATCTTGGACCTGAATAATAGAGTTATTTACATCGTCAAGATTTTGTGACCGTCGGTCTACTTTAAAGATCAATGATGTGTTATCTGCAAATAACACCATCTTCGGTTGATTCTGCAGTAAATTGAGTATCGTTTAAGAATACAGGCTTACATCTTTCCACTAGCCAATTAAGGCAATGTAGCCGTTAGGAATAAAATTGGAGTAACCAATTTATTCGTACAGCTATTATTTGAAATTATTTACCACGCTATGTTAGGGGTAGTTATCTACAGCAGGAAATGAAATTAAATGAAATTGTTTATTCTGTAAATAGGATATCAGAATCACTTTAACACTAAAAAATAAAAAATGAGCTAGATGGATAGTTTTTTTTTACGAAGAAATGTCAAAACAAACTCAAGGGTCACAGTCTCTTTTAAAGTCCGGAAATAATCTTAGTCAGATCATGTAAGGAACTTGTGGATCAGTGTCTGAAATGGTATTTTGAGAAAAGAAGCACACAGATTGTGATCTATCCAGTCAGTGCAAGCATTTGTCAATTGCACACTTGGAACAATGGAATGGACAATGGAAGTTATGAACCTATGAGGTTCAGTTGACATTTCGAGCACTTTCTCTTATGAACCTATGCGGTATCATGCGACACGCAAGAGGTTAAGGAGCTCAACTAATCGACGAACCATACCTAAGAAAAGACATTTGGGTCGGCCGCATAAAATACTCAAACTAAAGGCTGTGGCCTGCTGTAGGTAACTATCGGTCGGTAGTAAAACTTTACCTTGAGATAGCCTAGAGTAGTACAGAGCTTCAATAGACTAAGGGTTTGGACGTGCGGTCTACCGTACATAGCTCCGTCATAGATTCATGACTACTTGTTTATTAGTTAATAAATTAAATCTTATAATTATAACAATTCTAGATATTAAAATTAAAGCTAATCTAACTTCATAAGAAATAGTTTCAGCTACAGATCGTAAACCCCCATCAAGCATCGTTAATGAGACACAATTGATTATCTTATAGAGGTATGAGGAACAGGGTGTAAAGTTCACTCCAACCTCCATAGAAAAGGGAGGATCCTCCGACTAGACGGGTGTTGTGTCTGGTGGGCAACTGCCCGACGTTTGATGTCGGGACGTTGTATATATGCTAGTTGCGCGGTAAACTCTGCTTGCGCGATGCAGGATTTTGTATAACGTCATTGTGACGTGTAGCTCGCATGTGGCGATGTAAATACCGCTACAATCCATTGTTTTGGCTTGACTAGCTAAATAACACGAAAATGGTAGAAATCAAAGAAGCTCTTCAAAACCTTGTTCTTTCCAACATTCACTAAACACAGTTTTCTTAATTACTTAAGTTAACAGCCAGCTGCTTAAATTGCCACCAATATTGAGCAATATCGTGTCACCCCAAACTGTAAATGCCTCCAGTACCTATTGCACTTCTGCCAAATAAAATGACACAGTTTCGCAGCACACCCCGTCTGCAACCATTACTCTTTTTTTATTTACCACCTTTTCAACTATAAAGCCTCGACTTCGCGCAAGTTCGTAATTAAAAATGACTAACTGTTATCATTATGGCGGGAAAAGGAGTCTTATTTTTATACTACGTTAAAGAGAGACAGAATCATATAAAAATCAAGCCCTCTCCTTCTGATTGTGTGACCATTGTTGCCATCTTAATGTATGTTTTTTGTTTACATTTCAGCTACAACGGTCTCGTGGAGATGGTAAATATTTGATAATATTCTTTTATTCCAAGAATTCTATGAAAGTAATTTTGACTTTCTTTATCACACACAACGTCAGTTTCAAAGAAGAAAGTTTAATATAGCTAGTAATCTGTGTCTTTATATGCAGCTGAAGGCGACGAAAATTTCGCATTTTCATAGTTTCTCTGAAAAGATTGCATTTAATTTTGCAATGTACATTTCATTTTACATTGTGCATTTCATTTTTACAATATGCATTTTATATTTACATTGTCTCTTATTTTAAGTTAGCTTTTTATTTCATTTTAATGCTCATATATTTCCATTAATTGCAGAGATCTTTCAGTCGGAAATTTAGTTGCAAAAAGACATTCTACATTTTTTATACAGACTATTTAGATGTTTAATTTAAATGATGGTCCTTTACACGTATTCAACTAAATACTACACAATGTATCACTTATAACATAACTTAACACCTGTTTTCTCCCCGAAAGGTAAGGCAGAGGTGTTCCTATATTACACCCACATTTAATAGGGGGCGAGCCTATTGGCATCAACCGGACACAAATCTAAACTCAGAACTGCTACTAAACTAAAAAAATCCAATAACTTTTTGCCAACTTTGCCTGCTGCGGGCTTTTTTCAAGAATAAATTCAAAAATCTACAGTGTATGGATATGTATACTTATTAACGCAACCTTTATTTTTTTCTTTTTTGTTTTCGGGGGAAACCTTCAAAAGGCACTCGACCTCTGCGGAGGGAGGTCGGGGAGTGTGGGATTTTTACCTCATTAGAACCACCCCGGTGATCAGCATCAACACATAGAGGGTTCCGGTTCCTCTTAAAATACCAATTGCGGAACCCCCCCTGTGCAACGCCTGTAAAGCATTTCCCTGGGGAGACTGTAAAGGGGCCTCCCCTGAGCCTCGCTATGCGCGGCAGCACGTGACCACTGTGCCGCCGTTTTCCCTGGGGTCACTCGTTGGGCGGACAGAGTCCCCACTCTGTGCGCCTGCGACACCAAAGGTCCACCTACCTTGATTGGTAAGCGGGTTTTGGCGTGTTAGGCGCCAAGGCGGTTGCCACCCCGACGCTTCCTTCTCCGAGTAGGATTAGCCCTCTCCCGATCCCGCTCGGCGGCCTCCTTCTTGACCGTCACGGTCTCACAGAAGGAGGCTACTTCCGTCCAATTCTCTGTCTCTGCTAGCATAGCCCTCACTACTGCCGGCAGAGACAGGTCTAACGCAACCTAGGGCGCATTCATTTTTTAAATGTACAACGAAATTAATAAGAGCCAAATACAAAATCAGAGATTCGTATATTTGATAAAATACCAACATAATGGTAATGTGGATTTAATCAAGCGAGCAGAATAGTGTTCCAAATGGATCAGAGTCGGAGGCATCCCGGGCTCGTCTGATTTAATTAGCTGTCAACGTCGCCCTGACGTTACTCATTTGGGGACAGCTTCGAAGATTTAGGGGACTCTCATATTTAAGGAGAAAGAAATAGTTTGGTTTTGAAGGAAAATGTTTTCAAAACAATTTTTTTTTCTTGCACGTTTCTTTAGTATGTTTGTGCCGTGTTTAAAATCTGTTTTTACTGTGAATAATGTGAAAAATACATAATAATAACAATTACATGAAATCCATTCTGAAAATGTGCTTCAGATACTTAAGTGAATGAATGTTACTGCCAAGCTAGATCCTGTCAACTATATTAAAGACTAACGCAAAGAGATTTAAGATAAATGTCTTTGTTTTAACGTCAACATAACCGTTTCCATCTTCGATTGCCTTTCTCATCAAAACCTAGAATTGAATATAACAAATAAATACGTCTTAGTTGATTGAGCAGCCAGTCAAAAGCACAAAGGCATCCATCAAGTGTCAGCGTAAATTACAAAAGGATTACATTGAAATAATGTTGAGCTTCGAATGTTATTTTATTACGTCAATAAATTGGAATAGAACATACATTTGAGGAGTTAGTGTTTCAATGCTAGGCTTGTAGGCTTATCCATCATTAGAGCATATACAATGCCATTATTAAAAACTAGCTGTGCCTGCGGCTTCGCCCACGTGACTTTGTCTTCTATTGGTATTATAAGTTAATGGGAAATTGAAGGCATAGTATATTCGTATTATGCTCTACAACAGCGGTTGATTTGAAACTGAAACTAAAATGAAAGAAAATAATTAAAAAAACATAAGAGAAAATTAAACTACAAGAACGTAGTAATGAATTTGAAATGTATGAAGAAATCTTACTTTGATTTAAAATGTGGTTTCATTGGAAGATTTATGTTCAGACTTTGTGTTCTTTCTAAAAACCAAACACCTGCCCCAAGCGTGTTTTGAAATCACAAATCCCGAAATCAATATGCAAAACCGACTCAAAAATGCAATCACTGACGGTCCTTCAACAAAAATCCCTACCATAGAGATCAAACCACATACAGAGAAAGAAATTGAAAAATGAATGAGCTGCCATGCCCAGATCCACTGATTTACCTTTCACCCTCCTATTTCTATTCACAAATAAAAAATCGGCCAAGTACGTGTCGCACCTCAAACAGTAAAGGGTCCCGTAATTGAGATGAATATTTACGCATTGTGGCGAAATATACTGAAGAAAACACATCCGCCACTTGTAATACGTATAACTCTGATAAATAAATAAAAAATAAACCGAAAGTTACAAATATATTAAAAATACAATAAAAATTTAAACAAACAACACATAATCAAAAAGAATTGCAGTTAAGGTTGTCGATATATTTTACTTCTATAAAAAATAATTACACGAGAAAAACTTAGACGCACAAGATCGTTAAATACCTTTAGCGTTGTTTCTGCTATACGTCTTAAAGAGTTCGATTGCAATCGGTATTCTTAGGACGCGCACGTTAAATATAAGGTTTCTAATTATAGTTTTCGAGAGACGGCGCTAAGTTAAACCGTGGTCACGGTACGGTCTTAGATTAAGACGATAAAGAGTTCCAATACTAACGTATGATAATGACTAAATACATTTGCAACAGTGTAGTTAAGAATAATAAAAATATTAATATCAAGAACATCCACCATCATCGTGCGTTTAGTTGTGTAGTCTCTTTGTAGGTCGAGTGGTTAATTCATTACGACTCACAGGTTAAACTTTAGGCCAGGGCGGAGACCGAAATTCGGCTTGCAAATAATAGGGGATAAGTTCCGCGTTACAAGCAGAATTTTTAATAATACAGCAGATGAGTAAATTGACATACCCTTTTGTTAAAGGTATAATTCCTATTTCTATAAGGCACTCGAAAAAAGCTTACGTTTCACCGGAGCGAAATGAAGGAGGGCTGAAGGTTCCTATGACAAGGAAACAGAATATAATATCGAGACAAAGAGACAGAGCGTTCGATAATTTGAACGAATAAGAAAGAATAAGTACCCAGTTTACAGCGGAATAATTAATTACTTTATTGGATAATCTGACTGATTAACGCTAATAAATCAAAATAAATTATAGTTCACTCGAGTAATTTTTTGCTTATTTTTCTAATCAAATCTACCCTTTATTGGGTTTAAAAATAAGATCAAGAGAAATTTGCATGTCAAACGCAAGAGATCTAAATTTCAAGAATAAAATTAATTGCCGGTCGAGTAAAGCTTAAAACAGGTTGAATATGTTTTGAACGAAGGAGGAATATTATAAAAAAAATAATGCAGGTATATAATACTGCAGCATCCACAGTAAAAATTTTATTAAAAAAAAAAAAAAATTAACAATGTTATTTCTGCGGTTGTAAAAGAAAATATCCCATATCTCAAAAACTTATATACATACTTGAATTATTGGTATCCAGCAATACCTGCTACGGTTATGTGCATTAATTTCTTTTTAACCCTAGGTTACATTTATGGGGAGCGCTAACCCAATTCTATTTTGTGGTTTCCCTTCAACTTTGATAGCGGTGTACAGAATAAAGGGTGTATTTTGCGCATTGCTTTCAGTTTTCATTAATGCAGTGTTAATAGTCACTCTCTAAAACAGCAGTTTCACATCCATACGATGGATATTATGACGAAATTATAAGAGTTCTATTTTTGCCATTTGGCTACGGAACCCTAAAACAGAATCGTACGGGATTCAGAATGAATCCGCTTAAACTCCGCTCGTCTTGTTTCACATTATTTTTATTGGCATTCTATCTGGAGTTCAACAACCGAAGCAAGGTTTCAAAGTTAAACAATGTTCAATTTGGATGCGAAAGAAAGAAAGAAACAAATATTACCATCATCATTCTTCTGCCCATAGACAAATTTATTTGTGGTCGGCGCAACATTTCATTTTCTTCCATACAATTCTATTTGTGGTCATCTCCGTATTCACTCAAACTCAAAGCATTTATTTCAAATAAATCAATTAAATACACTTTTGGATTGTCAAGGGGTTGGTCAGAAATATGAAGCTAGTTGCCCATTCCGAAAAACGGGCAAGAAACGCCACGAACACTTTTTTAAATCAAAATATTGTTACAAAATATTGGATTCATCATTCATGTTGAAATTATGCAGGTGACGATGCAGAACGTTAAAAGCGGCCGTAATAAAATATAAAAATAAACAATTAGAATATTAAATTAAATTGAAATAAGCCGTGTCAGCAAAGAGATGACCAGTCCCTACTGACGGCGCCCGTTCACGAACATGACGTATGGATTAGCACCATTCAGTTCAACTATTTTGAAGATAGCTAAATGATCTAACAGTCCCGTTCTAGCCATGGATAATCTTTCACACTGTCCATATATCGTTTCTTTGGTCTTCCTCTACTTTTATAGCCATCTACATTCATACTATGTAACATAATACCATGCCATATGTACCATATTATTTTGTAATCATTTATGCTTGGAAATTGATTCGTGTCAATTTTCTGCTACGAGTACGCTTTTACCACGCGTCTATCGCCTGTCAGTTTTTGCGTATCTAACAGAATTTCCTGCGATCAACGTATTGGCAAAATCACTATCATGGTTTCCTATGTGATCATAATCGCTCAGTAGATATTGTAAGCATCCACTATTAAACATGGACTACAACAAAAAGCCAAGGAGGATAGCTGAGGTTTCTTCGACGATGGCTTTGTAACAACAGCCAAAGGCGTTAGGACAAATCCCAGTTCAAGGTACATTCCTAGTAACTACAGGCTTATATCCTCCATTTATTGCTTCCCTGAACGTTTGGCATTCGAAGAATTTACGTCATTTTGATACGAGCCATAAAATACCATTTAAAATGGTCGTAAGGAGACGTGGATAATAAAATCGAACGTGTTTATTGCTTTGAGAATGGCGATAGTCCCTACTGCCACATCCAAAGTTAGTTTTACATTACTATAATAGTTGGTAGAGGTGATAATGTAGGTAATCTTGAAATCGGCATATTATCTTTGCGCTAAAAACACTGGTTTTATCGTATGGTTAAAAACGAGATTGCCAAAATCATTACGGATGGCATTTAAATTGCTGATCTCAATTCTTGAAAAGGAAACAAGACGGACTAAAACTTCAATAAAATTAAAAATAACAATACCAGCCTATTATTGTCCTACTATAAAGGCTATTTCTCATTCAGAGAAGGCATGGGCATTTATCACCACGCTTGCTCAAGATGGGTTCAATAAAATTAACTTCTATGAAAACTATTTATCAATTCAGTCTTCTACTTGAGTCTACGCTTCCTTTTTTATACTGCTTCTTTCCATGCCGAGTTAGTCCCGACCTACCTTTTGCTGCGAACTGGACATTGTCATCGTCATCCGACCATCGAATTACGATACTGTAGAATAACTTAATTTGTCTTATTAAATTATCATACCACTAAAATCTAAAATCATACTTTGTATTCCCCGAAAGGTTTGGCAGAGGTGTATCTATTATAGTACACCCATATTTCGCTAGTTAGCCAATACCAGCTGTTATATTTTTTTTTTTTCATCTCGCAGGTTGTGGGCTGTTTAACCGGGCTTGCCTGTGGTTGACTTAGTAAATTAAGACCCCAGATAGGGCTTAAAGAACTAATAAACTAGGCGACTACATACTGAGGGCACCCCCTGTGGGGTATGGACCTCGCTTTAGGGCGTCGCTGGCGAAGGGCAGCAAGGGTCAGGTTGGATTGGAATTATTATTTAGGGACGAATTTAAAGCTACAGCTGAAGCTGTTATCCGGGTGGAAGCTGTTATCCAATAGTATCTCATCATTATCATCTGCCTAGCCATTTCCCAACTATGTTGGGGTCAGCTTCCAGTCTAACCGGAGGCAGCTGAATACCAGTATTTTACACGGAATGACTGTAACTGTGTGTGTACTGTATTTGGCCTCCCCAACACAGTCACTGGGTTATACGATACCCCTTGGTAGGAATACTTAGTTACTTGGCCTCGGTAGCTATCCAATTGTACCTACTGCAGTATAATTCCTGCAAGTAGATACTTTTTGTTGTCATTTCGATTAAATTCTTTTTACGAGTCATTCGGTCAGCTTTTTTACTTTTTCGTTTTTTTTGAAATATTCAAAAAATTGACAATTGTTCTGTACATTGTCAAGAAGAAAAAAATGCAACGCATTCTGTCGTTGGAATTCCTTGTGTGGATATTTTATTCAATAATATTTAATCTTTCTTCGAAAGTTAGTTTCAAATTTTAACCACCACTATATGTGAGTAGCCAGCGGATACGTTCCCTGGAATTTCTCGTCCCTTTTTTCTTTGGTGAGTAATCCCTTTATAGGTTCCGTATTCTTGTTACTTGTGCCTTCTTCTTTAATCTAAGAAGATTTCCTTTTTCTTAGATTGTTTGAAAGGCCACCTTTTTTTGGCCTTACCCTGCCATTTATTGTTTGCCTGTCTTCTTCCTTCGTCTGCCGGCCGCAGAAGTCCGAGCGAGCTTGCGGAGAGAAGCGCAGGATCGTTGCCGAGCAAGGTCGACGACACAGGTGCCTAACGGACACATCAGGTGCTAAATAAGACATTTGTGTGGCGCAATAACGCCCAACCATCATATAATAGAAGTGTTCTGTGTTATACCGTCGTGTGACATTTTAATTTTAAGTTGCTTTCCTAAATTCTTAATATCAGATCTTATTCTCTTTAAAATTTATATTAACGAAATTATGTAAAGAAAAACCTTAATTTTGAGCTTATTTGTGTTAAATAATTTATAGAGCGGCACGAATTTCGTACGATTGCAATCGAATTTAAATTCGTCTATATACTTAAATTCCTAAAAATTTGGAAACATCCATAAGTTTTTTCTCCAAAAATCTTCTTATGATATATTTTTTTTGGTAGCCTTATACAATTTCCAACGACTAAATATTTAAATTTTTTGACTTATTTCTTAATTATTTCGGTTGTTCTTTTTATTAATAAATTTTACGTGTACCAGCTGCGTGAGTTTGATTTTTTAGCTAGCTCACGTCGGGGTTCGAGTCCCCGGCGTGTTAGCAGCATGCTCTACGCTGCAATATGGCGCCCGATTTTTAAAAGTAAGTACTATTTACATATTTTTTTTTGTTATATCGTGTGTGGTGCTCCCTCTGAGCCAAAAAATATTTTAATCCCCGTGTCACCATTGTTATTTACAGATTCTGGAATCCGACTAGCTTGTATACTGTTTCTTTCATTCGAATCGGCACACGCCTTGCGTTCGCTCAGCAGAAAGTGGATGCTCTGTAAACTTTGCGCTGCGCTGTGCTGTGGACAATACTTCGACCAGTTTGCATTACTTACCTGTTTATTTTTGAAGTGTTATTTCTATAAAATAACCCTGTAACTATATCACATAGCTGACTATTTATTACTCTCCCCACAAATATATTTTTATCCTGAGTTTAATTTCTCTCCTGTAACTTAGCTGTAGTTTCCCGTAGTGTGTGTCTGAAGTGTGAATGTTTTAGGCCTCGTGACCAAAGGTAAGCTTTTTATGCTCGGTTGTTTGCTTGTATCTATTTCATTTTTTGATTCTAGTCCAGCTGTCCATTGATATCTTTTTTGCTTGTGTCTATTTATTTTTTGATGCTAGCATACCTTTTTCTTTGGCGGTTGTTTGCTATTATCTATTTGTCTTTTGATTACTAGCCCAACTGTTTTCTTTGTTGTTGTGTGGCCATAACATTCCTTCATCAGCCATAAACCTCAACATGGTCACTTTCCAGCTTCGTACAAGGAGATTGCTCTATTTTGTTTGTTGTCTTTTTGTGATCTAACAGGGCAGACTTTGGCTTCTTTTTTTTTTGCCCATTTTTTCGACGTCTGTTCTGTGCCTGATCCAGTATCAACAAATAACACGCCTTTCATATTTGTCCACATTGTTTCACGGAGGTTCGCATATTTAGAGCTTGTTTTACCCCCAATTTCCCTTCTATTAATCTTATCCCTTTTTATGCGTTAAGCATTTACCTAATTATCCGTATTTAATCGGAATATTAGTTTTACATATAATTCTAAACCGGGATATCAAAATTATCTCAAAACTTACGTAAATAAAATTTTCATTTTCATTTTCTATTTACGTAAATATTCTTCTTCCAACTTGTAATCAAAAAATTTTTACAAAGGATAACGCCCATTTTCGTAAATCCTTTCTATAAAGGATAATGGTCAAAATTGTTACCTACTTTATCTCAATTCATGCATTAACTTTGCCACCGGTTTTACACCACACTTTCTTATGTTTGGTAAGAATTTTTTATAGATTCTACTCATGCTAATAGTCAGACTCTAAGCGATAATTTAGCTGAAAGTTGGACTCGGCATGCGTAGATTTTTTATTCTTCTCCATCACTCTACATCTAGGTTAATGGTATTCTATGGAGACGTATTTTTTTTTTCTAGATTTTTTGCCACATGTTATTTTTTGGTTGGCAAGCTGGCTCCTCGCTTTATTCAAAACCGTATCTTGACTAGTTT
The DNA here is from genome assembly GCA_917490735.1 of Dryobotodes eremita. Classification (NCBI taxonomy): domain Eukaryota; kingdom Metazoa; phylum Arthropoda; class Insecta; order Lepidoptera; family Noctuidae; genus Dryobotodes; species Dryobotodes eremita. The sequence goes on along the minus strand of OU823254.1, from coordinate 1,681,074 downwards.
TCTTTAGCTCCACCCACATATTATTTCCTCTAGGCTTTTGGTTATGGTTTATGTCAATCTAAGGTTCCTTTGACTTGAGTCGTTTGACTGACGTTCTATTTTTTGACTGACGTTCTATTTTTTGACTGACGTCCTATTTTTGACTGAAGTCCCTATTTTTGACCGAAGTCGTATTTTTGACCGAAGTCGTATTTTTGACTGAAGTCCCATCTTCGACTGAAGTCCCATCTTTGACTGAAGTCCCATCTTTGACTGAAGTCCCATCTTTGACTGAAGTCCCATCTTTGACTGAAGTCCCATCTTTGACTCAAGTTCTTTGTTTGACTCAAGTCCTTCCTTTGATTCCCAGTCTTTTTTGTGTCTGAAGCCGTATCTTCTACTGGAGTTATCACTTCAACTTAAGTTGTTACTTTTAAGACTAAACATAGACAGCGACATCTAGTTGTTAAAATAAACTTTTTGTTGACAACTTCTTGTTTACTGCCACTATTTTGACCACGCCCACATAAGGCGTTACTTTTAGTGTTTAGTGTTGGGACACTGTCGATAGACTTTTGTCGATGATTTGAATTTCTATAACAAAGTGTTTAGTGTTGGGACAATGTCGATATTTTTTTTTTGTCGACAATTTTAAATTGTTTAACAAAATGTTGTCTTACTAAACCTTTCATCTTTTATCATCAAAACTTATCATACACTCTTTATCATCCTGTTATTTTCTTATTTCGTCTGAAGGTTTTTTCATAATTTATTATTAGTTCTTTGACTGATGTTGTTAATTGGTGTTTGGTAGATATTATGACTGAGGTCGTATTTTATTCTTTGTTTTTGAATTTATCTCAGGGATACTATGATTTAATTAGGCTAGTTAGGTGCTTCTAGATTAATTTATATCCTTTAGTTCCTAAGTCGTTAGTTTTTAGGTTATTCATAGGTTTAGACACGTCAGGAGCTCGCACTGGTAACGTTTAGATTGGAGGCGCTTCAAATTTATTATTTATCTGCTGCACTTCGATGCTGCTTATTAGGTTTATGTAACTTATCTACTAGACATATTTAATTCCTTATTTTTTTCTTTTTCTTTTCTTCCCTCTTTCACATACTTCGTACACATTCTTCTATGGTATTGTCACTCTTATAGTGATATTCCTATTTTTTTCATAATAACAATCCTTTGGTGTTGTTCCTAATTTTAGTGATGCGACTCATATTGAGTTGTTGTTCCTTTATCGACATATTTTTTTTTTTGCTGGAATGGGTGTGATGCAGTATAATTCCTGCAAGTAGATACTTTTTGTTGTCATTTCGATTAAATTCTTTTTACGAGTCATTCGGTCAGCTTTTTTACTTTTTCGTTTTTTTTGAAATATTCAAAAAATTGACAATTGTTCTGTACATTGTCAAGAAGAAAAAAATGCAACGCATTCTGTCGTTGGAATTCCTTGTGTGGATATTTTATTCAATAATATTTAATCTTTCTTCGAAAGTTAGTTTCAAATTTTAACCACCACTATATGTGAGTAGCCAGCGGATACGTTCCCTGGAATTTCTCGTCCCTTTTTTCTTTGGTGAGTAATCCCTTTATAGGTTCCGTATTCTTGTTACTTGTGCCTTCTTCTTTAATCTAAGAAGATTTCCTTTTTCTTAGATTGTTTGAAAGGCCACCTTTTTTTGGCCTTACCCTGCCATTTATTGTTCGCCTGTCTTCTTCCTTCGTCTGCCGGCCGCAGAAGTCCGAGCGAGCTTGCGGAGAGAAGCGCAGGATCGTTGCCGAGCAAGGTCGACGACACAGGTGCCTAACGGACACATCAGGTGCTAAATAAGACATTTGTGTGGCGCAATAACGCCCAACCATCATATAATAGAAGTGTTCTGTGTTATACCGTCGTGTGACATTTTAATTTTAAGTTGCTTTCCTAAATTCTTAATATCAGATCTTATTCTCTTTAAAATTTATATTAACGAAATTATGTAAAGAAAAACCTTAATTTTGAGCTTATTTGTGTTAAATAATTTATAGAGCGGCACGAATTTCGTACGATTGCAATCGAATTTAAATTCGTCTATATACTTAAATTCCTAAAAATTTGGAAACATCCATAAGTTTTTTCTCCAAAAATCTTCTTGTGATATATTTTTTTTGGTAGCCTTATACAATTTCCAACGACTAAATATTTAAATTTTTTGACTTATTTCTTAATTATTTCGGTTGTTCTTTTTATTAATAAATTTTACGTGTACCAGCTGCGTGAGTTTGATTTTTTAGCTAGCTCACGTCGGGGTTCGAGTCCCCGGCGTGTTAGCAGCCTGCTCTACGCTGCACTACCTACCATAATAAAATGTTAATTAAATTAAATAACGGTTCCAACTCTATATTCTAGGGTCGTGTAAATCACATACAAGTAAGCCACGAGGATGACACGTAAGTGACATAAAAGTGACATTTCGTCGGAAATCTGTAATTTCGAGACAAAATGGCGGACACCCAGGGATTCATTATGTAGTACTACATTTATAACCTGTCGTAGACGCGGGGTTAGGGTTTCGGATTATTAATTTTCTCACGTAGACTACGTGGAACTATGTCCCTTAATTTCAATGAAGGCTTGGAATATAATTTTCAGGAGATCTGAATGAAGGTTACATCCTATCCAAACCTAATTTTGTCAGATTACGTTCGGATAGGATGTTAAAAAGATAGATGTAAAGAAAACCATAACTTTGCCTTTACTGTTGCGCAGTCGGGTAAAAAAGGGAAGTGGTTCTTTACCTTGAAGAAGTGAAACTAACGTTAGAGGATTTTTAGCCCGTTCTAATAAAATCTGAGTTCACGGAAAAATATTATTATTATTATCAAAAACACTGAAATCAATCACCTCAACCACTATTGGACCAAGGCCTCTCTCAAGCTGCGCCACAACACCTGAATTTTCAAGAACGTTCTTAATATTAGTTTCTTTATTCATTAATATCACTAAACTAGCACAAACATTTGCTACAACAGTGCTCATTTGAAAAGTCGAATTTCGATAACTTGTTCTAGAACTTACTTTTTTACTAAAAATCAAAACCATATCAACACTAAATAGTAATAACTTCAGTAACTTTTGACGCCAACGACGCGTATTTTGCCCAGAAACTAAAAACTAGGTCAAAAACATTAATTAGGGTATATACGTTTCAAACAAATTGATATATTTGAAAACTTTTCAGACAGGCTCTGAAAAACTGTTTGTGTTTCTCAGTACTATAGAAAACAAACAGTAGTTTGTAGTATTTATTTTTTAATACCAGTTGGTTAGTTGATTATTCCTGATCAGGATCGGTCAAACATCTCTAGGCCATTTACTAATAATAATAAATAAAAATCTTTATTGCAGACCACATGATCCATAAAAAACGGGTCCATATTGGCTCACCTAAAGTTCTTTACCCGAAATTGTTCTTCCTAATGATTTGTAATCCGAATGATCACTCTTCCTAAAATTTTTCATCCTAAAGTTTTCATTCATACTATTTGTAGTGCTACCGGCGATGTTCATAACACTCATGCTTCCAAAAATTGTAATTAATAATATCATTAATGTAAATATATTTAAACTCCTACTGTTTTTTATCATAACGCTTTTATCCCTAAAAAGGTCGTTTCACTGATTTTCGTCTTAAATGAATGAAATTCAGGTCAGAGTGTTGTCTTGGGGGCACTATGAAAAAAATACTTAGAAAAATTTCGCGACCAATTTCGAGGTAGCGCTCGCCGGCCGCTGCCGCGGCACCGCTCGCTTCGCTCGCTCGGCTCGCGCGTAGTTGGTCACAGTTCAAACCTAACCTAACCTATGGATATCTTTGCAGGTACACACCGCTATAAAATAAAATTAAAATCTAAACAAAAAAGATATGACTTTGAATAATAGTGTAAAAGATGGTTATGTTGAGAAAATATAGGAAAACAAATAAAAGTATAATAGATGTTTATTGCTACTGACATTATGAAGTTGAATGCTTCGGAATTATGAACATTAGAAGCAGAGTAGTTAGGAATTGTAATTGTTAGGATGAAAAATATTAGGAAGAACATTTTCGGATTTCCAATTATTGGAGTTGAAAATTTAGGTGAACTTTGGCGCACCCTAAAAAAACACAATAAAAAACAAGTTAATACAAAATAATAAAAATAAATAAATAAATAATAAATTTATTCAAGTATAAAATAAAATTATGATTTACATTAATTACAATCGAGGAAAATTTTAATACTAAGTGTAATGTAGACCTGCCAGATCTAGGTTTATAAAACCTGTGTTTCAGGCCATCAATTTATATCAAGCATTTAAAAAGATGCCAATAATAAATTTATTAAAAGCTTAATTGAAAGTAGACATAATGTTTTCAATGACTTAAAGAGTAACTTATTGATTATATTATTATAAAACTAGATTATGTAAGATATATTTATGTTTAAATAAATTAGCAAATAATATTAAAGTAGATAAAACGGAGACTATTATAAATTAGGTAAAAGAAGAGACTTATATTTGAGTAGGTAGATAGAAATTTTATTTTAAAATCTCTAGTAGTTTTTCCGTGTCTGCATAATTAAGTTTAGCCAAATATTCCTGTACTAGTAAATTACACCTATTATAAGTTAAACTATAAATCTTCAGCATTCTGTTAAACTGGTTATACAAGTAGGGTCCTAAAAATAAATAAAATCGACTAGCAAAAGCATGTTTAGTCTGAGAGTTAGCACAAACCAAATCTTTTCTTCTCCTATCTGAAGGTACTGGGTTAAAATAAAGTTCAGTGTGTTGGAATAAAACTACATTCAAAACAAATAATTGACGTACTGTTAGCACCTTACATGCCATATAAAGCTGGTGTGTAGGAAATCTAAATGGACGAAAAGTAGCAACCTTTAAAACTGCTCTTTGGGCACGTTCAAGGTGCAGTAAAGTTGATTTAGCGGCACCACCCCAGGACGTTATGCAGTGGGTAATAATAGATTGACACAAAGCCAAATAAACTTGTCTAATTAATTTAAAGTCGGCAATGTTACGTAAATTTTTAAAAATATATATTAGTTTACGTACTCTGGTGCATAATAAATCGATGTGTTTGCGGAAGTTCAGGTTTGTGTCAATCGTGACGCCTAGATATTTAATATGGTCGGCTTTAGCTAAAGTGGGACAAGTGCATGCAATGTCAGCATAATGTAAATTACTATTGTTATGCGCTTGAATGTCTATATTAGTAAGCGTTGGATTAGTGTTTCTCATTGTAAATAATAGGTACTTGGTTTTATCTGTATTTAATGTTAAAAGATTGTTATGAAGCCAATTAGACACAGTATTAAAACCATTCTGTGCTACCTCATAGACCTCGGCTTTTGATTTAACTGCGAACAGTAGAGCTGTGTCATCCGCATATGAAATAATGGCACCCTTTTGGAGTGTCAAATTGCACAGGTCATTTATGTAGATTAAAAATAAAGTGGGACCCAAAATACTGCCTTGTGGGATTCCATAACAGCTATTCTTAAGTTCAAAACTCATGGACTGACCTATTTTTACTCTCTGATGGCGGTCGCTGAGGTAATCAGATAAAAGTTCCAATTGTACTCCCCGTATTCCGAACATTTCCAGCTTGTGCAAAAGCAAAGTACAAGAAATTGTATCAAAAGCCTTGGCAAGGTCTAAAAATATTCCTATGGTGTGCATGCCGTTATCCAGGTTTGTGCTTATAAAATTTGTCAGATGGTGAACAGCTTGGCTTGTTGATTTTTTAGGCCTAAAACCAAATTGATGATCAGAGAGTGATTTATTACTTTCAAGATATTTTACTAATCTACTGTTAATAATTTTTTCCAAAATCTTTGAGAGACCTGTTAAAACTGAAATTGGCCTGTAGTTATTTACACAATTTTTGTCTCCAGCTTTAAACACAGGGGTGACTACGGCGTTTTTAAGCAATTTTGGAAATATTCCTTTTGTTAAACATAACTGAAAAATGTGAGTCAAGGGACCAATTACAAAAAAAATATACAATAAAAAATGGCATACTAACATTATAGGAATGTTTTAAAACGTGTTTTAGGGACCACTGCACGGAAACCTCACACAAAATTTGCAGAAAAATTAATGACTAATCTTTAAAGGCTCGTACACACTGGCGCGACGCGACGGCGCGACACAAAGACAGCGTGGCGTGCGATAAGCGGTGCCTTTATGTCGCGCTGTGGCGTCGCGCCTGTTTGGAGGAGCCTTAAATCCTTAGTGTACGACATCTTCAACTTGCAGTCTGTTGATTGACATAATATTTTATGTCACCATTAAATTACGTTCGCTATAAAACATATTATATAGCCGTAAAATCACTGCCTCGTTAATCTAGTGGTCGTAAGTGGTATGCTGCTAAGCATGAGGTCCGGAGTTGGATTCCCAGGTCAGGCAAAAAGTTATTTGGTTTTTTCATCGGAAATTTCTCAGTAGCAGCCCGGGGTCTGGATTTGTGCCCCGTTGTTAATGGCAACAGGCTCGCCCCGTATTACATGGGACTTAAATATAACTGGCGAAATATGGGTGTACTATAGGTACACCTCTGCCTAGCCCTTCGGGGAATACCAGTGTGATGTGTGTGGATGTGTGTACAGTGGTGGAATATTAGTGTAAAATTAATGTTACATTAATATTCCTCGTCATATAACGCATCCAATAAATCCACCAATCCTGTAAAGTTACAGTACAACTATTTTCTTAATGTCCCTCGAGAATCATCGCATTTCCGAATACAAACGAATGCTAATTTCCATGTCCATCAATTATTAGATTTAACGTGTATAATAAAATAATTTAAATTCAGAAATAAGTACTTTATTGTTGTTTTGTTTTGACGTAACAAACAATAAAGTACTTAGTTCTGAATTCAAATTATTATACACGATAAATCTAATAATTCTTTGACATGGAAATTAGCATTCGTTTGTATTCGGAAATACAATGATTCCCGAGGGACATTAAAGAAAATAGTTGTACCATATGTAGTCTCTAAAATTCAAAATAGTCGCTGCCCATTCTCAATTCAAAGTTAAACAATCCCGGCCAGAATTAAGTGGTCACCGTTCTGAATATATGTAACATCGTAACTCAAACAGGTCGCTGGTCACTTACAGATCTGCGGCAAATGATATTAGTTACCATATACCTTACCTGTTTCTGAATAACTTAGTTTGTGCTTTGAACTGTGGTTAGTAGAATAGGAGTGGTACATTTCAGCTAAAATATTACGGGAATGTTGATATAAATATACTGTAGATTTTTATTTGTACTAGCTGTTGCCCACGACTACGTCTGCGTGTATTTTATACAAATATCCAGGATGAAAAGTCCTTCTCCAGATCCTAGGCTACCTACCTATCTGTCAATTGACTGAATTTTATAACGATCGGTTCAGTGGTTTAGGTGAAAAAGGTAACAAAGAGACATACTGAGTGACTTTCGCATTTACGAGCGGCGTTCAATGTATTCTCGGTATTTGGGTGATTTACTACTGATGTGGGTAATTTGACTAATTAATTAATTAATGACATTATCTAAGGGGATAAGGGTAAAATTTTATATAGTTGTGAATATTAGTTTTCTAGTTATCCTTAGTCAACGACAACTTGAATGGCTAACGTGACAGTGTTGAAGAAAATCGAGCACCGCGCTGTTATTAAATTCCTTACCTAACAAGGAAAAAGTAAAAACTGTTCAAGAAAAGATAGTGGCTATTTATCAAGATTCTGCACCTTCGTTATCTATGTTTCAAAAGTGGTCAAGTGAATTTAAAAGGGACGGAGAGAATATTGAAGACGTCACTCGCTTGAGCGGCCCGGTTACTGCCTCTACGGCAGAAAACGTGAAAATAGTTGAGAAGCTTATAGTTACTGGAAGATGCCCGAATGAAGATGAAATGATAGCAGATATGACCCACCTCTCCGTTAGTACCGTGCACACAAGCGTGCGTTTTAAGCAAATAAATATTATCTTATCTCTATTCTTCATGACCTTCTTTACCTTCAAAAGTCAGAGCAATATGGGTGCCGCGAATGCTCACAAGGCGACGCGGCGCCTCAATAAGTGTGAATCGAGTGCTGTAGAGAGTTTTTGAGCTCTGTGGTGAAGTTCCATGAAGTATTTTCAATCGAGTTATTAATGAAAATGAAACGTGGGTTCATCATTATGACCTTGAAAGTAAGCAGGAGTCTATGCAGTGGCACAAGAAGGGTACTGCACCCTCTAATAAATTCAAAGTCGTTCTGTCTACCGGAAAAATCATGGCCACGATATTTTGGGACTCAAAGGTAATTTAGCTGATTGAGTACATAAAAAAATATGAAACTATAGTCGCAGCATCCTACGCATCCACTTTACGAAATTAACGGGAAGCAATTAAAGAAATAAACTGACCACCAGTGTGTTGCTTCTTCACGACAACGCCCCGGTCTACACGGCGCGCATTTCCAAGGCTGCTGTGGGAGAATAGAATAGAATAGAATACTCTTTATTATGATTATGGTTTCGAAGAAATTAACCACCCACCCTATAGCCCGGACCTAGCCCCAAGTGATTATTATTTGTTCACTAATTTGAAAAAAGACCTTCGTGGGAAACGGTTTTTCGACGATGAAGAGCTCGGCGGCAATAATTGAGCATTTTTTTTGAGAATGAGGAAAGTTATTTTTTACAGGGTATTGAAAAGTAATTTCGAGATGTAATAAATGCATTCAGGTAATGGGCGATTACCTTGAAAAATAAAAAAAAATAAAAAATTTAATTTACATGTCTTTCATGCCAATACCGAGAATAATTTGAACGCTCCTCGTATATCTAGACACAGGGTAGTGTATCAAGCCAAGTTCAAAGAAAAAGGAACTGGCGACGCAGCAGTCGTGTGACACGTATTACACGGACCATTTGGAGACACTTTTTACCCCCTTAATAACTCAAAATCTATTTAACATACACACGAAATTTGGTTTATTTATTAAAACTCTTTAAATTAACTAGAGCCCCAAATTTCTTAAATACAGCTCAAACGTTTATTGAGATATTAACGTCTAAAAATCGTCATTTTTATCACTGACTGACATATAGATTAAAAACCTAACACACTTCCAGATGACCTAAAAAGTTGAAATTTGGCGTCCAGTTGGGTACTTGTGTATACATAGGAAAAAATCAGAAAACAGTGAATTTCTGCGATTTGAAATATTTTACAAGCAATCGATTTTTACTAACACCTTGCGTCTTTCGAAATTATAATAGCAACAGAAACATTTTCTTTCACAGGAGAATAGGTTCCATGAAGAAAGATCGCTTTTATCGTTTTGTATACCAGGTTATTTATAATTTATAAAGCTTAGACAACCAATAAAAACACAAACTGCAACTGGCAGCGCCGGCTCAGGGATCTGACATAATTGCAAACAATTGGATTACGAAAAAAATACATTCTTACACAGACTGTGATTTACAAGAGCCCAGATTCGATTCCTGTTGTATATAAACGTTTAATAGACACTTTGAAAATGTACATAATCACTACAAAAAATGTAGGTTACGTAAGAAAGTATTCATCAGCATATTTATAAAATGAACGCAAGCTAGTCGGAATGCAGATTGTTGGAAAACACTTAGTCTTCCGGCACGACATGCATAGGTAGCCTACTTACCCTATTTGCGTAACTTATTGTACTTACCTACGTACATGAAGAGGCGATGGTGGTGTAAGTAAGCAGGCGCACGCGCCGGGAGAAATACCTATTTGAATAATGAATAATAATAATTTATTTACAAAAAGTAACGATATCCCATCAAAAACATAAATGTGAAAATGGGAGCCAAGTTCAGTATTAAGAATATGCGTGGGTGTCGATTGCACCGACAAAAGAATTGAGATCTAAATGGGTGCCAAGTTCTGTAGATAATCCTGAAATTTATTTATAAGAACATACACCATTCAAAAATAAATTTAAAACACAATTTCTTGTTTTTTTTTTGTGCGTTAACAATGTTTGCTTTAAAAAAATATAACTTCTTAAATTTAATCAGTCGAATTTTACACGAAGCAGATAACGTAGGATACATTGAAGCTCAAGATTTTGACTTGGCTGGTTTATACCAGCAAACCAAATTTTTAGGAGACTATGTTGACCTTACAATACAAAAAACAGTAACTTGCTTATAACATAAAGAAGATAAGTTGATAAGCAAAATATAAGATAATTTGTATGTGAAAACTAGCCAAGTAAATCTTGAGCTTTAATTTGTCCTAAGATACTTAGCTGCTTTCTGTAAATAATTCGACGGTTCAAATTTAAGAAGTTATATTTTTAAATAGCAAACATTGTTGTAGCAGAAAAAAACAAGAAATTGTGTTTTATATTTATTTTGGAATGTTGTATGTTCTTATAAATACATTTCAGGATTATCTACAGAACTTGGCATCTATTTAGATCTCAGGTCTTTTGTCGGTGAAATCGACCACCACGCACATTATTAAACTTGGCTCCCATTTGCTCATTTATGTTTTTGATAGGATTTTAATATTATGTATTATGGATTCTTCTGGGAAAGCAAAGTTGTGTTACTTTTTATCAGAAATAGAAACGTCAACCTCAAACTGACACCTGACAAAATCATATTTTTAAGAAAAAGTCTTAACCTACTTATAATATCTGAATATCAACGCCTCCGCATTTTTTATTAACTGATAAAATTACCTAAGTAACGTATTCTTCATTTTCAATCCAACTCTGAATAAAAAACCCAGAAAAATACGAAAGAAATCGCTAATATTATTATAATACTCTTACACTGACATACATGTTCGCAAACGATTACCATAATCAAATGCTAATCCAAAATAATACAATACGTAGGGATGGGAAGCCGTATCCGAACTTTCTGCGAATCGACACTATTATATCCGAAACCTTTGTAACTGTATCTGAAATCATAATTTGGGAACGTAGGCGGCTATTTACTATTGGTGTCTTCAAAGGAAATAATATCCTATCGTGTATAATGTTGAGTAAAGTTGGCATTTTTGTAACGAAATTGATATTTGGTATCCGAATTTTCCGTAAAAGCTTTACTTTATAATCTTGTTCATATGTTTTCCTTGTCTGTTTGCCTTTACCCTTAACTGCGTGAAGGCAAAGGTCTAAACTTAAATGAGCCTTTATTAAAATATGCAAGGCCAATAAATAAAAAATGTAATCGCAAAAGGTTATCCCATCATGGGCTGCCGTAAAGTGTCATGCTCAAGAGAGTGATTGCAGAATGTTGCACTATATGATCCGAAACACTATAATTATGAAAATCAATCATGTGATTTGCCTCTAATGTTGCAATGGTCCTAAGTAAAAGTTGGTAATAAGTGTGTGTACTTACGTAGTTTTTAGACACCGGTGGCTTGCTACGCTTTCCCTCCATTTTTCATAATTGTGGGAACATAATTACGCGTTACTAATTTAATCATACTTCAGAATAAATTATGAACACTACCATTAAGGTTAAAATAATTATATTTTCATTTCGTAGTTTTAATTTAATTTTAATTTTATTCAGCTTACATTTTGTAATGTCCGTCGCGTGAAAGCGAAGTATTAAAAGGTTAATAATTAACGCGGTATTTATTTACAAGGTTGAACACGAATTGGAGTAATATGTTGCATTTTAAAATGAAAAAGCGTTAAAGTTTTTAAACTGCTGTAATTATGCTTTGCTTATTTTTTTCGTGCTTAAATGAATAACTTAAGCTGTAATAATAACGTTGTGGCTAAATAGAAAGATTATACAATAAGATTAGGTAATAATTACAAGTTTTGCTTGAACATTAAGGCTAAGGTAATTTTAATACGAGCATACAAAAAAATAACCGATAAAGAGACGTACCATCCCTATCACATGGAAATATCGATATCGATAGGCGTTGAAAGAAAATCCGCATTACCATAGAAATGCGTCGCGATTGGAGCGGCGGCGGCGCACTCGGCCGTCATCGGTGACAGTGGGACGAAAATACACTGGCGGCCAGAATTATATTGTCATACTATTATGGGTAAATTGAGTTTGTTTGTTGAAAGTTCTGTTATATATGAAAAAGTTATTCGCTTGATCCGATTCTGGAAATCTGATTTCCCATAGGGTTTGCTTTGATTCGTAAAAAATTTGGCCGAAGTCCATAACACAAGTTGGGGCAAGGTTTTGGTTTAAAGCCCAGCAATATAACATTAATTTAGGAGATTTTTACGACATTTTAGCGATGGAGAGGAAAGAAAGTTAGATTTTCTCATTTTTGATCTGTAATGGTTTATTTTTAACGAAGAACCGCAAAACAATTAAGATGACATGAATCTTATGTTATTCTTTTTTATTCATTAATTTCGTTTCTCGTTTCGGATGATTATGAAAAATGCATTCTAAGTGTACAAGGGTATATACGTAAATGGCAAGTCATAAATGTTTCACTTTATTTCCGTTCGAAACCAATAACTTTTTACGATCATGGAGATTGTTCATTTAACGTCAGCCAAAGGAAATATTGATACGATATATTTTTTACACTTACGTGCGATAAAGGCAAGAAAATGATGAGGTAGCAAAAAACGTGTTATAGTATATCTGTATATGAATAAGTAGGACCGTAATTTAAGAAATGGTCCTATTTATATGGAAAACAAATTTTCGGAAAAAAAAGAACAAAAAATTCGTCAATTTTATTTGAACGCCAGTGTACCTTTCATATGTACCTATGATTAGATACCTACCTTCACGGAAATATTCTGATAATGAATTCCTTGGATTTTGCGCTTCAAAATGTTATTATTAAAAATTTATTTGCGCGCTTCGAGAAGGAGCAATATTGTTGTTCCGTTTAATATGGGTATTTCAGTATTTTTAGAAAGAAAGAAAGAAAGAAAGAAAGAAAAATATTTTATTTGGGACACGCACAGGAAATACAAAGAGTAAAAAATAAAAAAAGGAGGATTTAAAACTAACAAAATTAACAATAAAAAGAAAAATAATAAAACAACAATAAACAAGTAAAAAACCTGTGCGAGGCCAAAAAGGCTCCTATCTCAGCATAATGCTACGATATTTAAAAAATAAATACCGCAGCGCTGGTATTCTGATAGGGCCCGCTGTGATGCCACGGACACACCTACGGACATTTTTTATATCCCACTAGGGGATTATTAACATAAATAAAACTAAATAAAAAAATATTATAAGAAAATAAAGTAATAGAAAATTATTTAGAAAACAAAAATAAATAAATAAAAACTATGATATGTATGACAATGATTAAAGATTGACCTAAGCCCGACGCTCCAACATCACTTGTCTATGTTGTAGACTATTGTTATAGTCTGTGACAAGCGATGAGACGCGGGCGCAACCGCACAGCATAGGCGACCAGCTGTCAATAAAAAATGTAGTTTTTGAATGTGTATTTAAAATAAAATAAAGTAATGATACAAATAAAACAATGAGTGAATAATAGATAAGACAAGAAAGTAGTGCAGATAAATAATGAGAAGTATAGTGGTGTGTATGACTGAATATGTTGTGTTGTGTTATGACGGAAGAATAATGTTCAATCACCGAGCAAAACAAAGCAATCGAAGCAAATCATACTGCTAGGAACATAAGACTCCCCAAGGTCACCAATTTATCAACTGCGTGCAATCCCAGGGTGAGTTCAGAAACTGATTTCCTTTTGTATTCGTAACAAGTGTTGTTTATATTTAACACTAAAAGTTCCAACTGTTTTTATAGCACGAAACGGAGGTGGCAGGTCGTTCCAGCAGCGGGAAGCAGCGAATTTAAAGCTTCCACGGAATGCAGCAGTTTTATGCGTTGAGGCCAGCAGGAGGTAAGATGATGCTCTTGTTTTAATTTGATTTATATCTCTAGACCAAGTCAATTTCTTATAAAGATATTCTGGTTTTTTTGTGAGAATCGTGCCAAAGAGTAGGGTAGCCAGATGCAGCTTTCTACGATCTGACATTCTCATCAAATTACCCTTATTTAAAAATGGAGTTATGTGAGATCGGGGAGGGACATTGAAACAAAATCTCGCACAAGCATTCTGCACTCGTTGGATCAACTTCTCGCTTCTACCGAGAATGCACGCACCATACACAGTATCAGCGTAGTTCAGTTTTGATAAAACAAGTGACTCGCACAGCATGACACGCATATCCACACTTATGTAGGGCCGTACACGGTACAAAAGTTTAAGACGGTAAAAGCAGTTGCGCACAGCCTCAATGACGTGAGTCTCAAAATGCAGGTGCTCGTCAAACACTACCCCAAGATTACGGGCTTCTTGCACCCTATCGACAGAACACCCATCAATCTTCAAGTCCAAAGTATAGCCTAATATTTTATTCAAAAAATCTCTTGATCCCATGAGAATGTACTTGGACTTAACTGGGTTCAGAACCAGAGAGTTTCTTCCTGACCATGCTGAAATCCTATCTAAATCCTCATTCATCTTTTTTACAGCTTCAGCAGAGTTCTGAGGGCGAAATGAGAGATACATCTGCAGATCATCAGCATATAGGTGGAACTTAGTGTTGACCAGACAGTTGGTGATGTCAGCACTGTACAGAATGAAGAGAAGAGGGCCCAGGATCGATCCTTGCGGTACGCCCCGGTTCACTTGCTTGGGACTAGAGGACAAAATATCTCCATCACTGTCACTTGTCACTTGCACAAACTGAGAACGGTTACTCAGGTAACTCTGAAACCATTGGACTGTTTCAGGCTGACATCCGTAGTAAGATAGCTTGGATAGGAGAAGGGAGGTATTGATCGAGTCGAAGGCACGTGAAAAATCCAGCAGTACAAGCATGGTACCCATGCCGTGGTCTCTGGCTTCGAGGATATTTCCAACCACGTCAAGAAGAGCTGTGGCTGTGCTGTGCCCCTTACGAAATCCTGATTGAACCAGTGGCAGAATACCGTGCTGCTCAAGATATGCCCGAAGCTGGTTAGAGACAACTTTCTCCAAAATCTTGGAGAGACACGGTAAAAGGCTAATTGGGCGAAGATCTTTCACGCTGGTGGGATTAGATAACTTAGGTATGGGCCTTACTATAGCTAGTTTCCACAGATCTGGAAAACAGGAGTAGGCTATGGATCTGTTGACAATGGCCGTTATAGCTGCAAGTGTACGAGGAAGAGTCATCATCAGCATCTCTAGAGAGATATAGTCAGATCCCTGAGCATTGGACTTAAGACTACGTAAAAGCCTCAGCACCATGTCCTCCTGGACTGGCTCAAGCTGGAAATGAGCGTTACCGAACCTGTGGTGCTCAAAGTAAGTTAAGTCAGCGGTACTGACCCCACCACTGCCAGGCACGTCCAAAAAATTATCATTTATTCTCTCAGGGTTGTTAAAAAAGTACGGCAAACTGTGCTCTGGTTTTTTTGAAATAGCTATTGATGATTTAATATGGCTCCATAACTTTTTTGGCTGTTTAATGTTTTTATTTATGTAAGTTTTAAAATAAGCACACTTTTCACTAACAAAAGCGGCCCTGACTAAGTATTTAAGCTCCTTGTATGAGTTTACGTGATGTACAGATTTAGTAGCCTTTGACTTAACATGGCACTTGTCTCGCAACTTTATCATTTCCTTGACAGTATAAGTTATCCAAGGGTATGACTTTTCTTTAATTAAAAGTTTTTTAAGAGGTGCATGTAAGTCAAAGAGAGTCAAAATATACTCATTAAATGTTGCTACCATAGAGTTCACATCCTCCAGACTTTCAATATATTCCCAGTCCATCCTATTCAAATCATTATTAAAATTATCAAGCAGTATATCCTTAAGTGGCCTATAGGTGATCCAGTGAGGGGGAGGTTTCTCTAATTTAAAATTAAATTCAACAGATATTACTGCATGTTGGCCAAGCTCTGGTATGTGTGATACAGATATCCCACACACACGGGCGTCAGTGCACACAACATCAATTAGTGTTTCACTATGATCTGTGAAATGGGTAGGCTCAGTAACAATTTGCCTTAGTTTGGAGCAAAGTAAAAAGTTGTTAAGTAATTTTGTTTTACTTTCCAGCTGGTTTAACATGTTGATGTTGAAGTCACCAAGCAAGACAACCTTATCCGCGCTAGCAAAAGAGGAAAGAGAGTCTGTGATCGCATCTAGGAAGACATTCACATCCAACCACGGCGGTCTATATGCGGTGCCGATGATCACTGAATGCGAGTTGATGTTAAGCCTGATCCACATTTGCTCAACCTGCGGCGCCGGCGGGTGCGGCACGGCGCGCACGCGCACCTCGCGGCGCACGTAGAAGCCCACGCCGCCCCCGCGGCCGCCGCGCACGGTGCGCGCGCGCGGCACGTGCCGCAGCCGGTAGCCCGGTACTGTCGGCGCACGACCCTCCTCTCCCTGCCTAAGCCAGGTCTCATTTATCGCCATAATGTCTACCATTAGGCTATCCATGGCTACAAGGAACTCCTCATGGCGCGAACCGAGCGACCCCGCATTAAATAATCCAACCTTTAGATTTCTCGTCTTATTCATTTTTGTACATAGTGGTGTATACATATTATAATAGTAGTATGTTTGTTGTAGTTAGTATCAGATGTATTATGTAGTGTAAAGTTTTGGGTAAAAATGTGAGGTGTAAATAAACCGTAATATATAGTATTCAGTGTAATTTGGGGTAATTTAGATTGAAATATAGTAACTTTTGCAGAAATATACACAGTCAGCCAAAGTGTATTAATATATAAGGTCCATAAAAACAAAAATATCATAAGAAATATAGAAGACGTGAAAATATTGAGCGGAAGTATAATACATACATGTACACAGACAGTCATTGGTCGTGCAGCTGGGCCACTAGAAGAAACCAAGAAATACTGAGACACGAGAATAGACGGCCTCGCACAAAACAAACTCAAATACCTACGAGAAAACAAAACATATAAAAAAAGGTGAAGTTTATGTGTCACATATCTTGCCATATGATAGTGTTTGCCAGTGGTCATGCAATTAGACATCCGTTGCAGTAGACACCTCGCAGCAAAAAACACGCGCAAGGTCCTCCTCCGAGCGGATGCAGTGGGTGGGCTTACCGTCACCCTGCTTAGCTAGAATACGGCCGAACTTCGTCCACGTATATCTCCATCCGAGACGGCTGCCAGCTTCACGGACACGGTAAAACAAATGTTTGTTTATAAGACAATCTCTTCAAATAAATGGTATTTCATAGATGGTGTAATAATCTTTGATGATATTTCTGTCATTTCGCCGTTATCATGAATAACGGCCACACAGATCGATCGAAGGTTAAGCTACGCTTTCCACGGTCGGTTCGTGGATGGGTGACCCTCCATTACATATCGAGACCCCTCCGTGCTTCGGAAAGCCCGTCAAACAGTTGGTCCCAACGATCGTTCATAGATCTTTGACAGACGTTACGAGTAGTCAGAAGGCCAAAAGTCGGACAACCAGTCTCACCAAGGAGTATCGTGTTACCTAGTACAGTTACTAGGTGCCTATCTGACCTTCTCAACTACTAGGTTGTGGAGGTCAGATAGGCCGTCGTTCCATGTAAAATACTGGTATAAAGCTGCATTCGGTTAGACTGGAAGCCGACCAGGCTTGGCACATTCTTTTTTGGTATCTTTATCATATTTTCTTTGCATGAATATTTTACGCTAAAAAAAAGTGTTAAAACAAATTGTTTGTTTGAAATGGTTCGTTACTTCATTGAAGAAAAATTTGCAAAACAAATGAAGTGTGTATTCGTTTTAAATTAGACAGCCTTTTTGGATTCATGTGGAGGCTTCGATTTTTTTTCATTCAGGATAGGAAATATCTGTATTTTCGCCAACGCAGTAGTACCGAACACACGTCTCAGTGAAATCTTGATATTTTTCGCTCTTTAAACCTATCGTTGTCATGGTTTAATTATGGATTTCTAACTTTTGCTTCCTTTCCCGCGTGGAGGTTTGGAAATTACCCCAAGGGATCATACTATTGATATAAAGTATCCTAGTCAAAACCTAGGTCATGGTTCTATCCGTGTGCAAAATTGGATCTAAATCCGTTCCGTATTCAAAGCGTGAAAAGGTAACAGACTGAATATTTTTTTTGCGCTAAAGAACTGCGAAGACGCGAAAACTGTTACAATGAATGTCGTATAGAATTATGTTCTGAATGGCAACAGTTCGCGCGTCGACGCCCCTTACATCCTTTAGGTATAGGTGTCACGTAGTGTTCGTGAAAACGAACATTAGGCACCTGTCCCATCGCCGACGAGGAAGCAACTAGCTATAAACGATTTTCGCATTCAAGCAACGTACAAAAGATTGTAGGTTCCGTGTAAGTAAAAGAGATAGGTATACAGGGTTATTGGTTTGTTGGCAATCCGTTAAGGGGATGTAGGAGAGGTCATTTGCAATCGAATAACCCTTCATGACTCCTGTGCAAATGTCAACCATTTACGAGTAACTTGACATTTTATATTTTTTTAAAGATATCTGGTATCTTATTGTATCTCGTTGGATAGCTGAGAAGTTCTGCATATTTTTGGAATGTTCTGCCGATAGTGTAATTCCGTGATTTTTTGCAGAAATCGACTATTTTAGTCAAATAACCTGCTCAAAATGATAGAAAATTGTAACGATTTGTAAAACTGTTAAAGATAATTGTCATTTTATGGTTGATTATTATGTATTGAAGTAGAAGCAGATAATAATAAATAAAAAAAACATGCATTGTTTTTTTAAATACATTTTCAAAGTTGCATACCGCAAAAAATATATAAAATGTCAAATTACTGAAAAATGGTTGACATTTGCATAGGGGTCATCAGGAGTCATTTTATTGCAAATGACCTCTCCTACATCCCCTAAATGGATTGCCGAAATATAACCAATAACCCTGTATAATATATTAATTGCTAACTGTTCACACCGCCGACGAGTACTCATTTATCGCAGTGAAAAGAGCTATCAAAGAAAGTACTCGCTAAGCGACGCTCGCTTGTCAGGTAGAACACAGCGAGTAATCGCTCGTCGCCATCGGCGCACACGCTGCTCGCTGCTCGCCAGCTCGTTTCTACTTGCTAGCTCTACTCGCTTCTCTTAATCGCCGGCGGTAGGACAGCTGCTTTAACATCGCTTCCAAACTGTTGTTTGTATCTCTTTCCATTAAAAGACCTTACAAAGAACATTGATTGTCATCAAACGTTCTGAACGCACCCATCAATTTCACATTACCGTCTAATGATCCAAGAATACGCGCTGAAATCTTTTCTCTCGGTTTGAGCCATAAACCGATTTGTTACTTTTATATGGAGCTACTTATTTGTATTCTTTTTTGTGAATTGAATAGGAAATGTTTTATTTTTGACTATTGATTTCATTTTCCCTAAAGGTGCTATTTTTGTCATATTGCGTCCACGTTATACATGTAATAGTAATTTGGAGTTTATATTTTTGCAAATCTATACATATTATTATAATA
This sequence comes from Dryobotodes eremita, assembly GCA_917490735.1. NCBI lineage: Eukaryota > Metazoa > Arthropoda > Insecta > Lepidoptera > Noctuidae > Dryobotodes > Dryobotodes eremita. Next base: position 1,661,514 of record OU823254.1, on the reverse strand, counting down.
AAATAGTAACGAAGAATTTTTGTCCGTTTATCTGAATATATGTTCAGGATTGGTGCAAACATGGCTGGACGGATTTGCAGGAAATTTGGCACACAGGCAGTTTATAACCTGGATTAACAATAAGGTACTTTTAATCCCGGTAGTACGTTGTCGTGGGATTTTTTCCGACATCGTAGCGGGCAAAGCTGTATCCTATTATCCTACTTATAATATTATAAATGTGAAAGTTTGTGAGGATGGATGGATGTTTGTTACTCTTTCACGCAAAAACTACTGAACGGATTTAGATGGAATTTGGAATACAGATAGTTTATAACCTGGATTAACATGTAGGATACTTTTTATCCCGGTACTTCGTTCCCGTGGGATAATTTCCGACCTCAACGCGGGCGAAACCGCGGGCAAAAGCTAGTCTAATATATGTAAATGTATGATGGTAAATTCAACGTTTATATGAGTATTAAAAGTTATCTATTAAGTTTAAAGATAACAACACGTAGTTAAAAGTTACTCGTAAATGTCAAATGTACGTATTCCTTGAAATCCTAACACCACATTTGTTTAACAGCTATTTACAAATTAAAATATGTATTTAATTTGCATTTATATTATTTTTAAATACCTTATATTATTAGCGACCCATTAGGTATAATAAATAATAAACTTTCAAAACAGTACCTTTCGTAGTAATAAGTAAATTTTCTGTCAAATATGGTACAGTGTAGGTGCACGCTCAGCACATACATAGGTACTCACATCGACACCTTTCCCCACCTGACTCAATTTTAGCTACTCTTTACTGCTATCTTACTAAAAAAAATATCAAATTTGTACCAAAATACGACTGCTCTAAAAGTTTTCTGAGCAATTCAGGTACCTAATAGAATCGCCCTTTGGAAGGCCCGAGATAAATCTTTTGACCCCTGAAAGCTCAGAAATAAGGCTCTTTATCGAGTTACGTATGTTTTTAACTTCTGAAATTAGGTGCTTAGTTCGCAATTTCAAGTTGAATTAAGTTTAAAAGTGTTATTGGTTTATGGTTTGTAAATAGGTCCTAATTTAATTTGGGTAAGTATTTACTTTATCGAGTGTCTAAAACGTAGTAGACACAGGAGGTTACAACCTCCTTGGTGATAAAGTTCAAGTTGAAAACATTTCTTGTATGTACCTACAGTCACCAAAAGAGATAAGTAACCAGGGTCGTCGATATAGTTGAAGTTTAGTAAGAAACCGATGGATGTTTTAGAATAAAATTTAATTTAATTTATAAAAAAAACTAGGTCATTTATCAAATTAAATATCATTCGAAAACATCCATCGGTTTCTTACTAAACTTCAACTATATCCGACGACCCTGGTTACTTATCACATTTGGTGACCGACCATGCTTACATTACGCTCAAAAGAAACACTTCTGCGACCACTGGGTTAAACCCTACAAAAAAAAATTTGCCTAATTGCTTTCCCTATTATTACAACGAAAGTGCTCAGGCCAGAACTCTAAGATAATTTGATTCGGAAACCACCCACGTCACGGGAAAAGTCAGATGACTAAAGTAGTTTCTAGTTGTGTCACAGAGAGTAGAAAAGTATACGTAGGTAGGTAATTCATATTATAATTAAAAATTGCTTTATGTGTCTGTCTCTGTGAACGCGTTGTTTTTCTAAACTGCGCAACGGATTTTTGATGCGGTTTTCAACATCATCAAGAGAGTTTATTTGAGAAGGTTTATTTATGATACATTAATATTTAACATATACATAATAAATAAATCTTTATGTTTCGTCAAGCCGTAAAAACCATGCGAAGCAGGGGCGGGTCGCTAATCTGTAGAGAACACAGATAAACTTTGAGGAAAATTAAAAAAAGAACAGGAAAGTTCTTAAGGCCGCGTTGTACAGGACTCTTTAATAATTACTTCGAATTGAGGACATTTCTGACAGCTTCTTTTTTTGAATGAGGTCAAATGGATTTAAGGATATTTTTGCGGAAACGATTCCGAATTAGGGTAAATCAGTTTTATACAATTACTGACACACTTTACTAAAAGTGCAACATTTACTTAATATGTATTTATTTATAGCCTTTTAGGTACAGAACTCTAAAAGGAAACACATTACAAGCCCCGCGTGGTACAGTAAGACCATCCTCTTTATCGAGCAACCCAAGAAGCTTACTTGGGAAAAACCGGGATTTTTCGCTAGAAAAAACCCAAGTAGCCATATAGAAAGCTTTTGCCGAAATTCAAGGAGAGTCCCCCAAGAGCATTGAAGCGATTGCTACGGTAGAAAATATAATAATCTTTCCTTATCTGACGTGCTTTCCAGAACACTGAAATATGCTGATAGCCTTTGTAAAGGACGGGGCAAGATAATACGGAGTGAAGGAAGTAATTGAGAATTAGGTTAGCGTACAGAAGTATTATAAGCATAGGGACATCTTATTCAATTAAGAGAACAATGAACAACTTAAATGAAATACCTGACTAAATAAATAAAAACAGAGTGAAATGTATTTTTTATTTTATAAGTTTTACAAAGTCAACATATGTATTAGAAAGTTGCAAAGTTATAAGGTATAGGTATCAGTATCTTACGCTTTGTACTACCTTTTTCTTCAACTGAACATTAAAATGTTTGGTGTTCGTATTCTTTACAGGTAGTACTTGTCATGATAAATTATTTACAAGAAGCTCTACTGCTGATAAATGATTTTATTTCTGGAGGTAGGTTTGTACAAACACTTTTACACGTCAATCATATTTTTAAACTAGATGAGGTCGGCGTTTCCTATCTGACTACTCTGAGAAAAAAGGCCGAAACAAGTGGTCAGGTCATGCGAAGACCACGTAGATTGGTATCTGAGATGGTCTTTTGAGAAAAGAACCACACAGATTGAGTGGACCTGTCCAGTCAGTGCACGCATTTGTCAGTAATCGTGCAGCTCGACTCAGGAAGTCAGGACTTAAGGAGCTCAACGATTCGTCGAACAATACCAAAGAAAGGACATTGAGGTAGGCCGCATAAATTAGTGAAACTGCCAGATCATGATTAAAATTAAGTAAGAAATAAAAAAGAAAGCAATTACTCACATAGTCCTCACATTCACAATAATTAAAATAACATAATACTTTACAAGTAAATACTCATGTCATTGTATATACTAAATGCTACTAAAGTTCCAATTCTAAACAATACCGTTTTAGTAAAACTGGATAATCAAAACATTTCTCATCATCAGCTCAACTAAGTTGACGCTCGTTGTCGAACCACAGAGTAGACATTATAATACCGAGACGGAGCTGAGTAATTGCTTCCTAGTACTCTAGATCTCTCTCAAACTGTGAGTCCTATAGGTTGTGGTCAGTGGCGTGGCGGGAGCGTTCGGACTAAGCCAATGGTGGGGGCAAAACGAGCAACTAACCTTATTCAAATGCTTTCAAATGCCAACGGCAATAAGTTTTCACAAGAAGTATTAGATTTACGACAGAATTTAAATGTTACCTTTTAATTAATAGCTATAACTTCTTAAGTACTATCAGTTGACACTTTAGTTGTAATACAAGAAACGGTTCTACAAGGCGAAAGTGTCAGGGTAGCCCGCGAAATTCAAATTTTCTTACGTTTGTTTGCAATTCGCAGGTCAGTATCAGGTTGTATGTTGATCTAAATATTATTTGCGACCGCATTACATATTTATTTATAGAATTATATTTATAAAAATCATCAATACAACTCTCTGAGTTTATATTACCCTATTGAATTACTATTTCATGAAGTGATATTTAAGGCCGATTCTAACTTAAGGAGTGGCCTTAGCGCATCCCCTTTAAAATAACCATTCTACTCGTATTGATATATCATCACTTATTGCTACGGGAAACCAAAAATCTCATTATTCTTTAATTTTGTTACATAAATATAAACTCACACCTTCTTCCCATGGGGGTAGGCAGAAACTACAGAACGCCACCTGCTACGATCCTTACATACTCGTTTTGCCTCGTTTACGTTCATACATCTGGTCACACACGCACGCCGGTTGCGAGTACTACGAACTTGACCTTTCTGAAGAACATCAGCAATAAGATCACTATATATCTTCCTAGGGCGTCTCCCCCCGGCGTTTCCACTCACATCTGCTTTGTAAATACCTGATGTTTGTCACCCTTCATTCATCCTCTCAACATGACTAAACCACCTAAGCATACTCTTTTCAATTGTGGTCACTACATCTTCTTTTAAACCGCACCGTTGCCTTACCACATCATTCTTCAGCCTATCATTCATAATCACACCACACGTGGTCACTACATCTTCTTTTAAACCGCACCGTTGCCTTACCACATCATTCTTCAGCCTATCATTCATAATCACACCACACATGTTTCGAAGAAAACGCATTTTGTTTTGTGCATAAAATATAATCGTAGTGGGTGCAGGTTCTGCCGGGGTCGCGGATTGTTCGAAAGAGTTTCCGTGGCCCTGGCGCAAAGGCAACTGAAGGAACACGGGTGGGTTTTAGTCAGTAAGAGTCTGACACGCCCTTCCGCTCCGCCCAGAGCGGCAGAGGTCATTTGATGATATCCTACCAAAAAAAAAAAAAAACAAGTGGGTGCAGGTTGTATATATGAAGACGAGACTCACCCTGGAAGGCTACCTCATGTTACTTTTACCTTGTCTTGATCTATTCTCATGTAGTTATAGAAGAATTTAAGAAGAATACTCTGCATTGGTGTTAGGCCCTGACTATCTACTATTGGAGAACTCCGTTCGCTAATCCCACCGCCCCGCTACCGCCTATGTCCAAGTTCCAGTCATAAGCCTCCGATTCTCACCCTCGTCAAAACCGATAGCTTGAAATGAAAGGATTAGTGATCGGACGACGAAAAATATTTAAAACAAGTTCGTTCCTTGTAAATTGGATTTTATAGGCTTACTTTAAATGGTTACTCAATAATATGTAAAATTGTAAGTACCTATCTTGTTTGTTTTTATAAGGTTTTTGTAGACATAAATCCTGAATATTGTATTCGAGTCACGAAAAGCAATATTGTTTGGAGATGGTACTCAACTTTAAGTGTTGTCAATAGCTCTCAGTTTTTTTTGGAGCGTTTGGTTACTATACCGTCTGTTTGTGAAAGAAAATGTTGTTATATTCCTTATTGTAACAATCTAAGTGCATAAAATATGGAAGGAGTGGGGGGAGACCACGGTGCAGGAGATAAAAAATGCTGGAAATAAAATTTGTGTTACTTCTTCAGAGGATTATAAATCTAGAATATGATTGTGAACGGGGACTCAGTAGGGTAGGGACTGGTCATCTCTTAGCTGCCAGGATTTCGTTTTGTTTTAATTTTTGAATTGGTATTTTTATTAAGGACGCTTTTAACGTGCATGTCTTTCTGCATCGTTCTCACATATGTAATTTCAACGTAAATGATTTTACCTATATTTTGTAACAATATTTTGATTTAAAAGAGTGTTCGTCGAGTTTCTTGCCCGTTTTTCTCCAAAGGAACCTACTACGCTTTGGAATGGGCAACTTCATCTTTCTAACTAACCGACCCCTTGAGAATTCAAAAGTGCCTGTAATTGGTTTAATTGAAATAAATGCTTTGAGTTTCAGTTTGAGTCTTTGTAAAGCATGCCATTTTCCATTCCTTGTATTTGTTATTGCGGGGTCAATATTGAGCAAATAGCATTAATTTACAGGCTGCGATTTATTAATGCGATTATTAAACACGGTTATAGTTTCTAAGAGTTTAATCAAAAATGTTTATTTATAAAAATGTATGTAGGTCTGGGCGAGCGCACACTACAACTTTTTTACGCGCGATTATTTTGTCGCAGAAATGCAACGTATTGGTTTATATGGCAGCGCAATCATACACGAGAAAAATATCATGTTATTAGTCACATTTCTGACGCGACTGCTCGCGAGCCGATTGTCGCAAAAATTATTTGCAGCATAATGAAGTCGTATGGCCCCGCGCGCACCGCGATAGTAATATAATATAATCGCACCTCGGGCCTCACGGCGGCCCTCAGTCGGTATTCCGCTCTCTAAGCGTAAACATGTCGGCACCTGTTTCTCCAGTGGTGTCTCAAGAGGAGACGCTAGCCGTGAAGGGGAATAGGATATAGTTAAATATCATTGTGTTTCATATACAAGAAACCTTTGATATATCATTCGGCTGTGAAAGGATGAATCCAATATTTATAAATACTTTTTTCTTCCCCAACTTCTTCCTAAGCAATGCAGGACAAGCAACTTGTATGAAATCTATGCTGAGAATGAAGAATCCATCGATTGTTTCATCACAGTGCGTGCCATTTTCTGCGATATTTTACAGCGCGATTCTAAAATCGTGTCGCAAAAAATAAAATTGTAGTGTACGCTAGGTCTTAGAACAAACGCGCGATGTAAAAGAAATATAAATTCGAAAAAAAAATGAATCGAAAATACATCCATCTAATAGATTGTGTTTGAAATCGCGACAAGTCCAATAAGTACCCATAGATATGAATAAAGACATATAACTAAGTAAGAATTATGTGCGTAACGAGCATTTTAAACTTTTAAAACGTTCGAATTTACGTTACGTTCACTCCACGCGTTCGTGCTAGGCCCACTAATCGTAGTACGTAGCGTAGGTACTGTGGTCTGCCTATCCCCATACGAATAAAGCGCGGGTTAATGAATTAACGTATTCATTTAAAAGTCATCAGCTGTCATATAAACATAATCCTATTCATATAAATTCTCTGTGCACTGGCATAAAAACAAAATCATCAACTTAGTTGGGATTTCCCTGATTTCCTCTCGACAGCAAAACTAACTTTATTTACTGTGCCTTCGTTGGAAAATAGACTGAATTCAGCAGAACATACGCATGTTTTTTGATTGACGAAACGTAATTAAGGCTTAGTAGCTTTGTATGGTTCAGTTCTTTTAGTAGATTTATTTATATTCTATTTTATAGATGTAAAACTACGTTTAAAATAGAATTCAATTAGCAACAGAGATATTAGGAGCAATTTATCAAATGTTTTAATAATTTAAGCACTCATTAAAATGTAGGAGTCTAGTATTACACGTTTCTACGAAAGACTGACTAAAGAAAAGCATTTTTTCTTTTAATTGAATTATTCAAATGAAGCTATTATTAAATACCGACAAGTTTTTGCCAATCAATGTGACCCGATCAATTCTATGTATATCTTCTACTTATTTCTCTCTCCGAAACTCTAGCTAATAATAATAATCTTATTTAACAAAGCCTCCCAATTCGAAGGGATTGCTTTTCGTATAAGCTCCCCAGTTACTTCAACGATGACAATTTAACTTCCCTTAAGATCCAGTGATCGTTCAGTGAGCAATAGAAGGGATTCCCTTACTCGTTTAATGTTGACTGCGCCCGTTTTTGGCCATTCACCCAGGGACCTATTTTAAGGCTTAGTTCGAATTTTTAGGAACGATGACACTGCAAATTGTAAATGTTGAGTCTGAATTAAAAGGAATCGTTTTTAGAGTCTTTTTGTTAAAAGAGTAAGCAAAAAAAGGTTAGTCTCGAAAAAGACGCAGAGATTTAACCTGTGCCTAAATAGAATTTGAACAAATATCTAGAGGCCAAATAAATAACTAAGTTTATCTATGACATTACTGACATCAGTGAAGGAAAATATCGTGAGAAACTTGGACTTATCTATATCTTGTAAACAGGGTGTAGAAAGACCCATCACATATCCGTCAACTACGCATTCTGTACATCAAACTAAGTAACATTGCACAAAAATAATTTCTGGGAAACGATTTTTATTTTTTGTGTGAAAATTTGCTGTTTGTGGTAGTGCGCAATGTAACACACGCAAGCATTGTGCTTATGGGTGCATGCAACGCTACAGGGGTCGTGGGGGTATGTAAACTAGTTATAAAATTAAAAACTTGTTTTCGTAAAAAAACTTCAGTAATTTGAATTTTGAACTTCAATATCTCTGGAACCAGAGGGTTCCCAGGTATGGTCCAGTACAAAAAAATAATTCAATGACGGGGAGTAGACTCGACATGTGACTCGCGGCTTCTTAGTGTCTTTTTATACCCGTTATAATAAACATGAATTGCTGTTCGCTGGTAAGCACATCACTTCTGTACCGCTGGACCGATTTAGCAAAATTGTGTTATAAAATGTTCGTAATAGTCCGAACGAGGTTCTTACGGAACGAAAAATTTGAAAACTTGCCGGAAAATTGGAAAATTCGGGAAAACTGAATGTGCATTTTCAAAAGTGAATTTTGTATGAATTAGTGAAATTAGAACAGGACAACAACTGTCGGGTCAGTTAGTATACAAATAAAAATCAATTGCCGCATGTATGAAAGATCATCATTTGGAACATCTCGACCGATTTGGCAGTTTATTTTTATGTGTTCGAAATTGTCAGGGCAAGGTTTATATAAATGAAAATATTTGGAAAATCCACCAGAAAGTCGGAAAGATGGTATTTTTGGATGAAATTTACCCTGGCGACGCCGGGCATGAACAGCTAGCAGTTAATAAAACTTTTAAATCGGTAACCCGTCTTGAGCAAGCGTAGTGATCAATGCACATGCCTTCTCGTTATGAGAAGTGGCCATTGCCTTGCAGTAAGACAGGTTGGTCTGTATGTATGTATGTATACAAATAACGGTTCTAATCTAGGAATTAAAACTTTTGTCTTTGAAAGTTTACGGTCAGCTTCTGCGGAGACTGGTTTCTCGAAAACGTGGACTTATTTGATGGCTTCAAAGTGAATTTTGCACATGCTTGAAGCAGTGGAACTACGATAACGCCGATTGAAAAAAAAAATTGATTCAAAGATTCCATTGTTCGAACTTCAGGCTTTAAGGCATCTGACCCACTGCCGGCGATTAGCGAGTAGAGCTAGTAACTACAAACGAATTGTTTGTTTGACAGAGCTCTCGCCTGTGGTGGGAACAGTCAGCGATCAACTATTTATTATTGTATCTAAAAGAAAAGAAAGAAAATACATTTATTTGCGGTAAACATGACGCAAAGAAAAAACTCACAAACACAAAAAAGAACGAGTTGGGGGAAAATATGCATCACATTCACGCAAAACGACAATCGCTCAGCATAATGCTACGACCCTATGCAAGACAGAGCCCCAGCGCTGGTTTTCAGCGATAGCCGGCGCTGACGTGATGACGTCAACCAGTGCAGCATACGAAAATTAAAATTAAACAATAAAATAAGAAATAAAATAAATACACTATACCTGGTTCAAAATGTATATAAACATAATATTTATAAAGTGGTAACATTCCGGGCAACGACTCATGCGCCGCCGGGCTTTAATGATCTGTGCGCGCAGCTGTCATGAAACTGTAGGTTTGACATTTTGACTTGTATCTCTTGTACTAACACGGGACTAACAATGTATGTTTCTTGAGCGAAAACAATGTTGACAGCCAGTCCTCGTCGACGGTGGTACCTACAGGTGCCGAGGAGATTTAAGCAGTCGGTGTTAGTGTAATTTCTGCAATCTTAGGAACCTTTAAGAGCATTCTTGTAAATTATGAAAAATATTTCGACAGATTCATTTAATTACTTAGGTACTACCGACCCCCACGGTGGATGCCATCATGCGCGTGCGAGCCCTCACGACGGGGGATGCTGTGGCCCGGGGTGGGGTCGTCTTGGCGGTGTCTCTAGACATCGCCAATGCCTTCAATACCCTGCCCTGGAGTTGCATCAGGGAGGCACTCCGGTATCACCGGATGCCGACCTACCTCTGTCGTGTAGTCGAGGCCTATTTGACGGATAGGGCGGTTATCTACCCCGGTCACCAGGGAAAATGGAACCAGCGAGAGATGTCGTGCGGTGTCCCACAGGGATCGGTCCTGGAGCCGCATCTGTGGGACATCGGTTACGACTGAGTTCTGCACGCCGACCTCCCTAGCGGCGTCAGCGTGGTGTGCTACGCTGACGACACGCTGGTCCTGGCGCAGGGGAGGTCGCACCAGGCGGCGGCCGAACTGATGACACCCGGGGTTGCGACAGTCGTCGAGAGGATCCGGCAATTGGGACTCGAGGTGGCCTTGCACAAGTCCGAGGCCATGTGTTTTCATGGTCCTCGGAACGCGCCACTGTCGGGTTCCCAAATAACGGTAGGAGGGGTCCACATCGGCGTCGAGTCGACGATGAAGTACCTGGGACTCGTCCTCGACAGCTGGTGGAACTTCGTCGAGCATTTCCGACGTTTGGCTCCCAGACTGCAGCGGGCCGGGGCTGCCTTGAAGCGGCTCTTGCCCAATCTGGGGGGACCAAACGCCTCCTGCCGGAGGCTCTACGCGGGGGTCGTGCGGTCCATGGCCCTGTACGGGGCACCGGTGTGGGCGCGTTCGTTGAGGCTCCGGCCAGCCCGCCGGTTGAAAGCGTCCCAAAGGGTCATGTCCATCCGGATGGTACGGGGATACCGCACGGTCTCCTGCGAGGCGGCGAGCCTCCTTGCCGGATTGCCGCCGTGGGATCTGGAGGCAAAAGTCCTCGCGCACGTTTGGGAGTGGCGCGAGGAGGCGAAACGCCGGGGCGTAACTCCGCTGCCGCAAGTAATCGCGGCACAGCGGACAGAGCTCCGGCGGGATCTCATGGCGGCATGGAGAGTGCGACTGTCGCAACCCAGCGCAGGGCACGCCACAATTGCGGCGGTAAGACCCCTCTTTGAGGAGTGGCTTGAGAGGCGCCACGGCGTCCTCACCTTCCGCCTGACGCAGGTCCTCACCGGACGTGGCTGTTTCAGGAGGTTCCTGTTTCGGATAAGGCGGGAGGAAACGCCCGGGTGTTACCATTGTGTGGATCGACCGGAGGACACGGTGGAGCATACGGTGGAGGTCTGCCCGGCTTGGGTGGAGCACCGCCGTGTCCTCGTGGCGGCGATCGGCGGCGGCGACCTCTCGCGTCCGGCCCTGGTTCAGACCATGGTACGGAGCGAAAGGGAATGGGAAGCCGTCACCTCCTTCTGCGAAGCAGTAATGCTCGCGAAGGAGGAGGCGGAGCGCGAAAGAGAGAGGCAATCTCTACGCCCTCGCGCCCCTAGCCGCCACAGGAGGAGGAGACACCCTGGGCGTCGGGAGTCGAATGCCGACTCCCGGCCACCGTAGGCGCGGGCTTGCGGACGGCGAGCAATGGGCAGCTCGCCGTCCGGTAAGGACCAGGCCCGGGTCGACGGCGTGCCGTGTTCCACGCGCGCCTCAAAGAGATGTCAGCACCATTGACGGGGTCCGATAGGACCGATGCCTGCCCGGGGTCGCGGATTGTTCGAAAGAGTTATCGTGGCCCTGGCGCACAGGCAACTGAAGAAACACGGGTGGGTTTTAGTCAGTAAGAGTCTGACACGCCCTTCCGCTCCGCCCAGAGCGGGAGGGGTCATTTGATGATTTCTCACAAAAAAAAAAAAAGGCACTACCGACCCGTTCCTGCTTCGCACGGTTTTTACAACTTGACAAAACATCAAGATTATTTTAATAAATGTAAGTTTGTTATTAAATGTAATCTACACAATGTAGCCACACAGACACACATGAACAACGATTCCAATTTATAATTTGTATAGGTATAGACTGAAGTGTTTAGGTACTTATTACAATTATTAAATTACCTAATTTATTCTGCTTCTCAATTACAAATTCTATGAAATCAAAATGTTAGTACCTACTCTAATTTAAAATCCAGACCTTTATTCTGATGCCTTGAATTTAATTTAGTCGTCGTAAACAAGACGAGACGTAACAATTTTATTTTCATGAGAGAACTTAAAAAATACGATGATATAACACTAGGCGTTTCATAACATGTAAAGGTTTATTTTCCGTTAATACGGATTTTATAACCCACATTACTTCAATATTTTACAACGCAAATATTTATTTTATTAGACAATTTGGTATTCAATTAATTCGTTTTAATATTACTAGAATAAAAAATGGATATTTTGGCAAAAAGGTCTGGTGCTAAAGATTTATATTTATTTTTGTGTATGTATTTTAACAAATGGAAGGTTACTTTACTGAAACATAAATCAACAGAGTACCTAAGTAGGTACCTACTGTAAAAACTCTATTCTGTACTCTGAAGTTTCTGTAAAAACGTCTATATAGCGTTGCAAAGTTGTACAAGAATTCAAAGGAACTCAGAGGTGTAAATTCTTTTTAAATTAGCAATTCTTGGTAAGACTCTTACTTGGAACACTTTGAATGACGTGTCAGGAGGTTGATACCACCGTGAGACTTATATTACCTGTAAACAAAAAATAGAACACTTTAATTTTGATCAAGTGTACAAGTTCGGGTGAAGATAAATCAAGCTAAAATCCTTACGAACAATACACCTTTCTTGATCTCAAGATTTTAGCTGTGAAAGCCGGAATAATTATTTTATGTTTGAGTCACTATAGGTAATAGACTTAAATACAAAAAGATAACTTCTCTGTCCCGTTGGTCTGGTGGTGGCAAGCGATGTTGCTGAGCATTGCTGGTCCTGGGTTCGATTCCCAAGTTGGGCAAAGAGTTATTGGGTTTTTCCAACTGGAATTTCTCAGTAGCGACTCGGAATCTGGATTTTGTGCCCGGTTGATGGCAAGCGGGCCGCTCCCTGTTACATGGGACTTAAACATAACTGGCGAAATGTGGGTGTACTATAGGTACACCTCTGCCTCACCCTTCGATGAATATAGGCGTTATGTTATGTTATGTAAGATAGCTTATTCACTCCACAAGCATAAAATCAGCCGCTATAATATGCAAGCCTCGTTGAATATAAGCTACGTGTATGACCGGGCACAAAGTTTGACCGTGATAACGATGTACTTATGTGAATTTCAGTAGCTGAAATCAAATTGTTGCAACGTCGAAACCAGCGATGGGGCTCTGTCTCGCATAGAGTCGTAGCATTATGCTGAGCGATGGCCATTTTGCGTGGATGAGACGCATATTTTCCCCCATCTTGTTCTTTTTTGTATTTGTGTGTTTTTCTTTACGTCATGTTTACCGCAAATAAACGTATTATATTTCTTTTTTTTTTCTTTTAATCTATCGTACGCGACTCGATGGCGTAGGGGATCAAATTTTAACGAATATGGACTAGGAATATTAATCCTTGTCTACACTAGGGCATTGTCATTGGTCGGCAAGTTGATTATTATTACAAATGAAACAGTACGTTACTTTAAAGTACCTACCTATCTACTTTTGTGTGTGGACCTGGTTTCTGAGATGAGAAACTGTGTTAATTTATTTTCTGCGTACATACCAAGCTAATTGTTTGCCATTTTTTATCAAAATTACTACATTATTTTAGCCGTAACAATGTATAAAACATAGACATACTTTTCTTTTGATATTAGTGTTTGCCATACAACCTTTGGCATAAAGGCTGGAATACATCATGTTTCTTGAACTCAGTTCTCAGAACAGCATGGCACCGAGGATGTAATTTATCATAATCATTTATTTGCAATAGGTATTGGTACAATGTTGGTCTTAAAGTTAGTAATTAAGTTTTCTAATACATAGTCAGATATTTGACATGCAAAACATTACAGTATATTTAATGCTAGAGTATGATATTTATGTCAAATAGCATACTTTAAATGCTAGTTTCTATTATTCATTAATTTTACAATACATATTCATTACATACAATAAATATTCATTATCGTCACATAAATCTAAAACTGATTATTTACAAATTAATTTATCGAATAAAATCGTTTTTCCAGCAGACATAATTTTAACTTTGTAAAAAATAAATTATTAGGTAACTCTTTGAAGTTCTTTGGTATTTTTTATAGATAGTCCACTCATCATGATAACAGTTCTTTTTCTACATATAACTGCATGGTGCCCTCGGCAGAACTATGAAATCTAATCTTATTTAAAAAGCATACAGCATTTTGTTGCAATTAGGAGACAGGAGGACACAGCAGTGTCCTTATGTCTGTCTGCGTGTTACGGAAAGAGGGTGAGGAGCAGTTCACTCTTTACCGTAATGTCTTACAAACTACACATCTATACTGGTTGTATCTGAAATATGTCGTCATATTTATAGCTGATTATTTTTATCGTAATTACGATGTTAGTCCCACGGATAATGGGTACGACACAATTGCAGCGGTAAGTCCCCTCTTTGAGGAGTGGCTTGAAGGCGCCACGGCGTCCTCACCTTCCGCCTGACACAGGTCCTCACCGGACATGGCTGTGTCGGGAGGTTCCTGTTCCGGATAAGGCGGGAGGAAACGCCTGGGTATCTCCATTGTGTGGATCGACCGGAGGACACGGTGGAGCATACGGTGGAGGTCTGCCCGGCTTGGGCGGAGCACCGCCGTGTCCTCGTGGCGGCGATCGGCGACGGCGATCTCTCGCGTCCGGCCCTGGTCCAGGCCATGGTACGGAGCGAGAGGGTATGGGAAGCCATCATCTCTTTCTGCAAAGCGGTAATGCTAGCGAAGGAGGAGGCGGAGCGCGTGAGGGAGATGCAATCGTTGCTCCCTCATGCCCCTAGTCACCGCAGGAGGAGACAGCCTGGGCGTCGGGAGTCGATAGCCGATTCCCGGCCACGGTAGGCGCGGTGTAGCGGACGGCGAGTAATGGGCAGCTCGCCGTTCGGTAAGGACCAGGCCCGGGTCAACGGCGCATTGTGTTCCACGCGCGCCTCTTAGAGATGTCAGCATAATTGACGGGGTCTGATAGGGCAGATGCCTGACGGGGTCCCGGATTGTTCGAATGAATTACCGTGGCCTTGGTGCACAGGCAACTAAAGGAACATGGGTGGGTTTTAGTCAGTAAAAGTCTGACACGCCCTTTTGCTCCGCCTAGAGCGGGAGAAGTCATTCGATGAATTCCCATCTAAAAAAAAAGTCCCCTGGAGAAAGTTGTTCAATTTGATGGTTTGTACCACACCCTTAAATGTGACCACGTATTTCTGATACACGCTGTATATTATAAACACACTATAATAATCCTCCCACTAATAGGCCTTTTGTTCCCTGTAACTATGACGTCACATAACTCATGGGCGCCTCTAATGAGGTTACACGCCAATTTACTGAAGCTAAAGCGATTGTGTGTGGTTTGGCCTCTGCCGTAAGTGTCTAGTAATGATATTACTGTGAACTCAGAAAGTAATGCGGTTAGACCGGAATGAGGTAAGCAGGTAGGGTCCTAGCTTCTAAGCACTAAGTGGTGGATAGTTTAGGAATACTCTGTATTTGAGAATTATCCATAATTTTTCATTACATGTCAACAACGAAAAGTAGTGTACCAAGCGCAGTTGCTAAACAAAAAATCATTGGACCGTACATTGTTTTGGCTATCGCAGTATATAAGCAATCGTAGGTAATAAAGATTTCGAATTAATACAATTTATCTCTCTCCTGGCAGTCTAATAAATTGTAACTAAATATATGGAATAATCCTAAACCAATCACATAACAAGTGTACCGATACCCGAATGCCTATGTTTGCTCGTGCCTATTCGATATTTTCCCAAAAAATAAGTTGGATTTTTTTATACAATCGGTATTTTTACGTAACACGTTATTCAGCCAAGCTTCAAAGCCCGGATTGTAACCGTTTAGTACGCTCATAAGAAGAAATGGCTGCCAATATCTTATGTAACATCAGAATCTATTTCTGACATAATGTAGTAACAAATAAAATCGGATTATGGTAACCTAGGGAGGAGCTCATCTATCAGCCCAAGGCAAGACAAAGTTATTGAAGAAGATTAATAATAGGTCGGGGAATAAAATAGTTTTTTTTTGTGTTTTATAGGTATAAAGTTGTAGCAAAATCTCTTTGGCTGTACTGTTTGTATCTGGCTAGTTCTGATACCATTATAAATAGACGACATTTTAAAAAAGAAAAATAAAAAGTAAAAACAATTTCCCGCCTTTTTTATTGTTTTTCTGTCTGCAAAAATATGTGAATATAACGAAGAAATTCGATACATTTAGATTTTTTGTTACAAAAAAGGGAACAATGAGACACAAACCGCGAAAAAAATGTGTGACGTTTATGGACTTAACGCAGTGTCAGTATGAGTAGCACGAAGTTGGTTCAAGCGTTTTCAGTCCGGGAATTTTGGTGTCAAAGATGCAGCTTGCTCTGGTCGCCTTAATACCGGATAAAGACGATGCCATTTTTTTCAAAAGGGGGGTAGGTTCGGCATATTAGTAGTTACGACATAGCTGAAGAGTCGGGGTTGACCACAAAATATTAATAATTATATGGCAATAATAATATTGCCAGTGTTTTCATTTATTGTTTCCACATTGTATAAAATACGAAAGAACTTTTTCCCCGACTTAATATTACATGACTTAAGTGAAAGAAAAAATATGAAATCAAGTTCTAGGTAAAACATCAAATAAGTACCTACTATTGAAAGCGAGCGGATGAATTTTTATTTGACCGCTAAACTAGGAATTTTATGTAAAATGAATTGGCAAAGTGATTGGTGGTTTCAATTTTGATGTCAGGATAAAATTGACAAAATATTTATGCATTTAGTGAAAGCAACGTGATTTTCGTCTCAACATAGTATTTTAATCTTTCTCTGTGTTTTACTAAACGTATACTAGAAAATTTTCATCAATTTTATCGTGTCTCAAAAAAATATTTTTATCTCTAAACTTCTTTTTAGGGTTCCGTAAGTCCAAATGAATAAAAAGAACCCTTATAGGATCACTCGTGTGTTTTTCTGTCTGTTTGTCGGTCTGTCACAGCCAATTTGCTCCGAATTTTCTATCAATCTATTAAGTTGAAATTTGGTACAGCTATGAATTTCTGTGAGCCAAATACAGACGCGTAACGCAAATAAATGAATTTTGAATATGGGGGTCACTTTTGGGGGGCAAATGAGAAAATTAAAAACAAAAGTTTTGAAAACTGTACCGTGTTGTAGCATAATTAGTCGATTTCCTAAAATTTACTAATTAACTATGTAATTAACTATCTAATTGTCTATGGCATAAACGCTGTCACTTCTCTACATAGCGTTCTCAACCACTACCACTGTTTACAGAGTAGTCAGATAGGAAACACCGACCTCATCTAATTTTAAAATATGATCGACGTGTAAAAGTGTTTGTACAAGTCTACTTACAGAAATAAAATAATTTATCATTTATCACTATATCAGACGGTCCCTTAGAAATAATCGTTCCTTTTTCCGGCTAATCGCCAATCTTATACATTAAACTTAAACCCCTTGTGTTAGGGTGAGTACTTTATTGTTTTATGGTTAATCTTAGTCCCGGTAACCGCTTCTTATCTAGTGTAATTATAACCTTTTGACGTATTTACCGGCAATGTAAGTTCCAGGTAATCTAATTTATTAGCGTGAACTATTTGTGTTCTATTCCACTGTCCTTACATTGTACAATCATGCTGGCATGCTTGCCACGCTGCCTGCCAAGCTGCTTGCTCAATTGCTTGCCACATATGTGATGTTAACCCATAGGGTTCAAGGCAACGGCCGTCGCTTTACCATGTGCTTACTTCATGCTGAATCACTATAAACCGTTGCGATGTATGAGATTCCCTCGCTTTCCACCTTCCCACGTTTTGCTTTGGCTATAGCACCTTCTGCCTTGCTGGGAAACACTGCACGCATCGCATGGGGTTACGGGAATATTTCCTGAAACTCATAAGAGTCCCCTTTGCGCTATTTTCAGGGTTCTTAAAGGCGACTGATCTTGGACGACGACTTCCGATCCAACGCCTCTAAAAGCGTCCGGATAAATGCGCTAACCCCATTCCCCCTAACATCGGGGCAGGCCTGCCTATCCACACCACACTGCTCGCTGTGATGGAGCCACAGCAGGTGTTGCGTGGTGAACTGCGCACCAGTCTCTAATCTGCAGCCCTGGGATACGTGGCCGCTATCGTCCATTGTCACCCGCACCACTACCGTTCGTCTGAGATGCCTATCCACTCGCTCTGCTTGTCTTGACGGAGTCTTGGCGAGCGTTGCGAGGTGAACCGCGCAACCCTCCAATCTGCAGTTCTAGGGCACGTGGCCGCTACTATCCACTGCCGCCGCGCCACCACCGTGCACCTGAGATTGGGTGCGCCACCTATGGTGTCTCCTAATGGACAAAACCAATGAAAGACCTTATTAGACTTTAGAATATACCTACCCTCTATGATTCTGTGCTCGTGCTCGTTAACTACGAGTATTAAATGTGTTCGTAACTGGTATTCTGTTTTAATTAGTCTACCCTAATTTTCCTGCTATAACGGGTTGTAAAAAGACACTTAACGAAGCCGAGAGTCACTTGTACTCCCCGTCATTGTAATATTTTTTTTGTACTGGACCATACCTGGGAACCTTCTGGTTACGGAGATATTGAAGGTCAAAATTCCAACTTTTTATGGCCCTTTTTTACGAAAACAAGATTTCAATGTATAATACAACTTTAAATATTCCGACGACCCCTGTACCGTTGCATGCACCCAAAAGCACGTTGTGCGTGTGTTACATTGAGCACTACCGCAATCAACAAATTGTCACATTAAAAATAAAATTCGTTGCCCCGCAATTATTTTTGTGCTATTTTACTTAGTTTGATGTACCGAATGCGTAATTGACGGCTATGTGATGGGTCTTTTTACACCCTGTGTACATAAATAATCACTATGCCACAGTGTGACATATCAAATGAAAGAGCTTATTGTGAGGGTCTCAAATACATTTTTGTATCATTTTAAAATAAACAGTTTTGAAGTTATTTGAGAAAATGTATGAAAATTTACCAAACCTTTCCTTATCTCCGAAACTACCGAGTCTAATATTTTGAAACAAAAAATACAGAAATTAGTTAATTACTTAAAGATTACAGGAAAACCTATAAGAAGTCCAGGGACTTAAAATAACGTGGTAAATCTTTCAATATTGTGCGTGCAAACTTACAATTGCAGTTGGAATGTATGGGAGAACATGTTTTACAACTATAATGTCAGGTTTGTTCTTGGGATCGGGGGGCACGGTAAGACGGGCCGAAAACAAAAAGCAGGACGTTACCTACCTCTTTTCGAAGAGTTTCGTCGTATTTTCATACCCTCATAGTTTCGCCCTGGATAATGGGAATTGAAATGAAAAATCTCAGGGTAAAATGTAGTTAGCAAGCCACAAACACACTAAGTTTCATGTGTTTAGCTTTGGATTTTATTAATACCTAAAATACATCGATTTCGTCACTGACTGACTCACTCACTACCTAGGGCACTTCCCAAAGTTCTAGAAAGCTAAAATTTGGTATGCAGGCTATGATTTGCACACCAATAACAAAAAAATAAGAAATTTTGTAACTTTTACCCTCCAGCCCTCGAAATGGGCGGTGCAGGTCTGTATACAAAATAAAAACTCTAGGGTACTTCCCGAAATCCCAGAAAGCTGAAATTTGGTACGGAGGCTGGGATTTGCACAAAAAAGTAACTTTTATCCTCCAACTGTAGCGAAATAAAGAAAGGATTCACCACATAAACACGGATCATTTTGATAAACAAAAAATACACCAATATAAAAAAGATAGTCAAAATTTTAAGAAATCAAATCAGAAAATTGCAGAAAGTGTTGTCGATATGGCTTCTTACATAAAAGGACTTACACGAGAAAAACTTAGATGCGCAAGATCGGTAATACCTACCTTTACTGTAACATTTGCAATACGTCCCTAAGAGCCTGATATTAACGTTAACTTGTATTATAAGGTTTCTATTGTTTAGGAGATGGCGTTAAGTTAGACCGTGATCATGGTATGGACTTAAATTAAACATAAAAAAAGTGTTTAGAATTCATAATAAATACATAGTTGGTAAAATCCTGCGATAGTTGTGACTGCCAGAGTCAGGACCAAAAATGTAGTGTGTAGTCTTGTCACGAGTCGTGAGCATGCTTGTTATAACACACAGGTTAGACCATTAGCCCGGAGGGTGAGGTCGAAATTCGGCTTGATAAACACGGTCAATACCTAAGACAAACAGGAGATGAAGACCGTGAGTTCAAGCAAAATTTTTAATAATAGAGAAGAACATTGAAAGATTGAGGACATGAGAAAATTTACATACAGTTTTGCTGAAGATAAGATTCTTATATAGCAATAAAGCACACGAAGGCAAGCATGTAGCGGTATCTACATCGCCACATGCGAGCTATACGTCACAATGACGTCACGCAAAATCCTGCATCGCGCAAGCATAGTTTACCGCGCAACTAGCATATATACAACATCCCGACGTCAACCGTCGGGCAGTTGCCCACCAGACACAACACCCGTCTGGTCGGAGGATCCTCCATTTTCCAGAGTATGAGTGAGCTTTACACCCTGTTCCTCATACCTCTATAAGCATACGCTGAACGTTCCTATGACAAAGATGATAGAAATGGAACGCACTCTAATTAGTTTAAGTTTTATCCGCTTACTTCTGTGGCACTTGGGGTGATATAAAACTGTAACGTTATTACGTACCTATATAAATTAATACATACTTAATACTAAATTACCAATTTATTATTTGCTAAAAACCTTCATGGTAGCAGAGCGTTGTTGGTTCCGTAGTCGCAAATAATAAATCCGGGGTAATTCCGAAGTATTACTGAGTACTCAAAAGTGAGGTTATATAGCCGGCGTCCTCCCGCACAGTGTCTGTTGAAAATCTGTCAAGATGAGCTCAAGTATCTTCAATATCGAGAAGTTGAATGGACGAGAGAATATCTCCACATGGAGATTCTGTATGAAAACATATCTGGAGCACGAAGACTTGTGGGACTGCATCGAATATAGTGCTGGAAATATTGTCGACCCAGTGAAGGACGTCAAGGCCAAATCCAAACTTATTTTATTGATAAACACTCAAAACTAAGTTCATGTTCAGGAGTGTAAAACTGCCAAAGAGGTGTGGGACAATCTACATAAGGCCTTTGACGACAATGGGCTAACTAGAAAAGTGGGCTTGCTGAAGGAATTGATCAATACCTCACTAGAATCAAGCGCCTGTATAGAAGATTATAATTAACAGGATCATGAGTGCTGCTCACAAACTGAGAAATATAGGTTTCGAGGTGATTGACGAATGGCTTGGCACATTAATGCTGGCAGGTTTATCTGATGAGTATAAACCAATGATTATGGGGTTTGAAAACTCGGGTGCGAAAATTAGTGCTGACTTTATAAAAACCAAATTGCTTCAAGAAGTGAAAAATGAAGATTCGAGCAGTGCATTCTATTCTAATCATAAACAAAAATATCATAAGAATAGCCAACAGAAGCCAAAGTCATCTGAAATAAATAAGGGTCCCCGATGTTATAATTGTAATGGCTATGGACACATAGGAAAGTTCTGTAAACATGCAAAGAAAACAGTGACCAAAGACAATAATAAACAAGAAAGTTTTGTTGCTGCTTTTTCAGTTTTTTCAAGTAAACAAAGTGAGAAATGGTATATTGACAGCGGGTGCTCTGCGCACATGGTTAGCAACAAAGATTTGATGCATAATATAAGAGAACCATCAATTAAAACCATCACTGTTGCCAACAAGGAGCCATTGTCTGTGGAATGTGTAGGAGACATCAGTATTCAGATTTCTGAACAAAACAAAATTCATATAAAAAATGTTCTCCATGTACCTGGATTAGCAGTTAATTTATTGTCAGTGAGCACAATCACTAAAAATGGATTTATGGTGTCATTCAATGAGAATGGTTGTAATATACTTTATGCAGATGGAAAATTATTGTGCTCAGCTACCTTAATGAATAAATTATACGTTTTAGACACCTATGTAAATGGTGGTGAAAGTGCACATTTGGTGTCTAATAAAATTAATCCGAAAGATATTAATTTATGGCATCTTCGGATGGCACATTTAAATGTTTCAGCTCTTAAGAAATTGCCTGATTGTGCTGATGGGGTTATGTTGTTGCTGGATACACAAGAAGATATTAAATGTTCCACCTGTTGCGAAGGTAAACAAACACGGTTACCTTTCAAGCATGCTGGAACCAGAGCAACAAAGCCACTGGAAATGATACACTCTGACTTGTGCGGTCCGATGGAAAGTAAATCTTATGGAGGTATGAAATATTTTATTTCTTTCATCGATGATTACTCGAGAATGGTTCATATTTATTTTCTCAAAGATAAACAGAATATATTAGAAATTTTCAAGGACTATAAGAGGAAAGTAGAGAATCAATTGAATCAAACAATTAAAGCTATAAGAGCTGATAATGGCAAAGAGTATTGCAACTTCAATTTTGATTCATATTTGGCTAGATGTGGCATTGTTCATCAGACTTCCACTCCATATACCCCACAGCAAAATGGCCTTGCAGAACGTATGAATCGCACGCTAGTAGAAAAGGCAAGGTGCATGATATTTTATGCAAATTTAAAGAAACCAGTTTGGGCTGAAGCTGTAGCCACAGCTGCTTATATTGTCAACAGATCACCAACTAAAGTACTGGGAAACGATACTCCATATAAAATGTGGACAGGAAAGGAACCCAGACTGAACCATATTTGGTTCAAAGGTAATGGTTCATATACCTAAAGAAAAACGTTTAAAATGGGACAAGAAATCAAAGGAAATGATATTTGTCGGCTATTGTGATACCACCAAAGGCTATCGCCTTTTGGATCCCATAACTCATCAAGTCATTAAGAGCAGGGATGTTATTTTCTTTGAAAATATTAATCAAACTAATGAGTGTTCAATTTCAGCCAGACCAATTGAAGATGAGTCAGTTAAGTTACAAGATCATGCTATTTCAGAACAAAATAAGCAACTGAAAGAATCTGTCATCATTCCTCAGTCAAGTGGATCAATTAATGAATCTATTTTGAAAGGATCCGAGGATGAAAATTCTAGTGAGTATGAAACTGACTCAGCTGACCTTGATGATAGTTATCAGCCCCCGAGATCAGTATTACTACAGAACCAACAGGCAAGTAATGTGACATTGAGGCCACGCAATAAGATTAATAAAGACAAAATGGGATTGCTTTGTCTATACACAAGTGTATCAGATCCACAAAGTGTGGAGGAGGCCCTGTCGTCCTTACATTTTAGTGAGTGGAAAAAAGCAATGGATGAGGAATATAACTCTCTAATGGAAAATAAAACTTGGCAGCTTGTTGACCTTCCCAGTAATAAAAAGGTTTTACCAAGCAAATGGATATTTAAAACAAAAATCAACCAACAGGGAAATATAATTCGATACAAGGCAAGGCTGGTCATAAAAGGATACGCTCAAAAGAAAGGGATTGATTATCAAGAAGTCTATTCTCCAGTGGTAAGATACACCTCTATTCGTTATTTGTTTGCTCTAGCAGCACAGAAAAATTTGCACATTGAACAAATGGATGCTGTATCAGCATTTCTTCAAGGAAAAATCGATACAGACATATACATGGTACAACCAGAGATGTATAAGATAGGAGGCCAAGTATGTTACTTACTAAAGTCCATTTATGGGCTTAAACAGGCAAGCAGATTGTGGAATGCTAAGTTAAGCAATGTCTTGAAAGAAATGGGAATTGAGCAATCAAAGACTGATCCCTGTATTTATTATGATGTCAATAAAGGAATTTATATAGCAGTTTGGGTAGATGATATAATAATTTTCAGCTCTCAATTAGAAATAACTGAAGAATTAAAGAAAAATGTATGTTTAAAATTAAATATGAAAGATCTTGGTCAAGCAAAACAATGTGTGGGCTTAAACATAAATAGAGAAAAGGAGCAGAGCATTAGACCAGGAAAAGTATATAAATGAAATACTGTTAAGATTCAACATGGCAAATTGTAAACCTGCAAAAACACCCATAGAAGTTGGTTTGAAATTTGATAACAGCAATGACGTTCCATATGATTGCCCTTATCAGCATGCTATAGGCTGCTTATTATATATAGCTCAAGGAACAAGACCAGACATCTCATATGCAGTGAATGCTCTCAGTCGATATAATAAGGAACCTACATGTGAGCATTGGGCTGCCGTGAAAAGGGTAATGAGATATTTACAAGGGACTAAGAATTATAAACTTACTTATACCAAGGATGGTCAAGATAACGTCACAGGGTATTGTGATGCAGATTGGGCGAGTGACACCCGTGACCGTAAATCGTGCACGGGATATATCTTTATTTTAAAGGGTGGCGCAGTATCATGGGGTTCTCGGAAACAACTGACCGTGGCCCTATCCACAGCAGAGGCAGAGTACATGGCCATGTCAGCGGCGGCGCAGGAGGCGCTGTGGCTGCAGCAACTGCAAAGGGAGCTTGGCGGATAGCGCGACCACACTCTAGTCATCTACAGCGATAACCAAAGTGCTATAAAACTCACTGCTAATGATTGTTACCTACCGAGGTCTAAACATATAGACATTAGACATCATTTTTTAAAGGAACATGTAAATAATTTAAGATTAAAATTTTGTTATGTAAAAGGTAAAGAGAATGTTTCTGATGTGTTAACTAAAGGTGTAACTATAGATAAACATCTGTTTTGTGTATTTAATATGGGATTGCGTTCTGGGGTGGGTGATAGAAATGGAACGCACTCTAATTAGTTTAAGTTTTATCCGCTTACTTCTGTGGCGCTTGGGGTGATATAAAACTGTAACGTTATTACGTACCTATATAAATTAAATACCTATATAAATTACCAATTTATTATTTGCTAAAAACCTTCAAAAGAAATAATATATTATGTAGAGATAAAACAAGGGCAACGGCTTTCGTTCATTAGAACGAGTAAGAAAGAATACATACCCAGTTTAAAACGGAATATCTAATAACCACAGTGGGTAATCCGACTGATTACGGTTAAATCGACATAAATATTATATATTAAGTACTAGAGAAAAAAATTGGCTTAAAAATCATGAACAACCCATCAGTTATAAGATTATTTTTACAATGCAACCATTATAAGAAAATTTTGCTTGTAAAAACGAAGAAGTTGAAGAAGAAGAAGAAACGAAGAACGAACAAAAAAAACTAAGAACAACATTAATAGCCGGTCAAGATTACCTAAAAACCGGTAGAATATTTTTAAAAACAAAAGAGGTATATTACGAAAACTTTAATGCGGGAATATAATGCTGCACAACCCTTGGAATGGGGGTGCAGGTCTGTTTATAAAATAAAACCTCTAGGGTACTTCCCGAAGTCCTAGAAAGCTGAAATTTGGTATTCAAGCAAGGACATGCAAACAAAAAAGAAAAAATAACTTTCACCCTCTAAGTCCCTTAAAGGGAGGTGCAATTTTGTATTTCTTACGGATAATTGGTATACCTACTTCCATTTGTTATGAAAGCTAGATTAGCACGTATTTATATAAAAAAAAGAAACTCTTATTCGTTGTCTATGAAGAAGGTAACAGCTGGCAGGCAAGAAATATCTGTTTTACCCGACTATGCTCGAACTAAGGTTTGTGATTTTACGTGTCTGTGTAATATCAGTACAATATCTCCACTAAAATAAAAATAAATAGAGGACCCTACAAAAATAAACGAAATCCCACCAAAAACATTTCATGTAAAGTAGGTTGCCAAGACTTAAATAACGCTTTAACTGTTAAAAGTTATCAGATCTAATGTAGAACCAAGCCCCTAACTCAACGAGGTCTAACACTACAAACCTTACATCTTAGTCAAAATGTATGGCTTCGCCGTTCCATTAAATTATGGCATGACACAAAATTAAAGACCAGTGACTTAATTTCTGACCATATTTTCTGTGCGACGGCCGCGGACCAGTCAAGTCGTACAGTTTGACCAAGATTTAAATTTTGTAGGGTTTAGCCTTCCAGAGCTAGGAGCTTGGCTATACATTAGATCTGATAACTTTTTAACAGTCAAAAGCGTTATGTAAATCTTGGCAACCTACTTTACTTGAAATATTTTTGGTGGGTAACATATTTATCGTACGGAATCTTCTCCACACGAGTTCAACTCGAAAATGTCCGGTTTTTGAACATAGATTAAACAGCAGATTGACTACTACTAACACGTCTGGTTACCCCATAAATCCATCGTAGCATGAAGATAACACAAGGTAATAAAATCAAAGCAATACAAGTTTATTGGATAAAGTGAGACAATAATAACTGATATTTATACGTGCTGCAGCGAGTTTTACGATCGTATACTAAAAGACATTATATTTTATGTATACTTCTGTTCATTGACATCTGAAGGTTTTATGGCCATTGATAAACAATGTAAGGGGGATATGGGGGCATAGTGGTTTATTTACCTGCTTCAGCAGCAATTTGCAGGTTCAAAGATACCTACGTTCGTTCAATTTGCGTTTTAAAAGCCATTATGAACTTTCTCTTGTAAATATTTAATTCAGTTCTTAAGATAAAACAAAACATCGTGAGGAATACGCAATTCTCCTGCTGTCCTCGCAGTTTTCATTGACATTTTTGGGCTGATCATAACAAGAGTTATTTTACCAGTGAACTAAAAAAAGACCAAACGCCACAGGACTAAGCTATATCAATAGTCAAACTACAACAAAATTTTAACCACGAAATACTTTCAGGATTATGATTAAAAACCAAACAAGAAGTTCTGACATGACCCGGAATTACATCTTTCCTTATCTGGCTATACCTACTATAGAATTACCCTTAAAAGTTATACCTCTTGGAGGGTTTACGAGCGAATCTGATAAAGAATATAAATGCGTTCGATTTCGCCTGATGTATTGAAATTGCGTTGAGCATTGCAGCACAATATGGCCGACAAAAGTAATAGGGTATTAAAGGGATTCACGCTTTTTTTGTGACGATGGCATTGAGACTTGAGAGGAAGTTCTAGTAATAAAATTTATTCATTATTTCAAAAATGTACTGTTCGAGAAATTTACCGGCTAGATGTCAGAGATTCTCTAAGAGATTTTTTTAAATATATCGGTATTCTTACAGCGGCATCAAAATTCATCTTCGCCAACATCTTTTATATTAGACAAAATATACATTTATACACTAAAAACAGTGATATTCACAATGTTAACACTAGAATTAAGGACAAACTACGTGCTGCCTTTCACCGGCTTCATAAGGTTCATAACTCATTTGTTCGGCTTGGTATAACCTTTCATAACAAGGTACCCTCTTCTTTGCTAGATTTGCCTTTTAATTTGTTTAAAGCTCAAGTAAAATCCAACGTTCGTTCAAAGGCACAACAACTACTTAAACGATAAGAATAGTTGGTCGCTGTGATTAACTGAAGACATTTTTTATGTCCTTTTTGCAGAATTAGCTTATGTAGTGACACGTTATGAGTTATTTTCTTTTATTATTGACACGATCTACTCATTACCTACAATGTTTTTTTTAAATGATTTGTATTGCAATGGTTAGCTAGCGACCTCGAGAATTGATTATACATTATTCTTGCTTGAGAAACCGGCAGCAAGTTCATCATGCTCTCTTAGATGTCACTGCTTGCGGTAGCGTCGGGGGTCGGGCTGCCTCCTTCCCTCAAATATGGCGAGGGGGGTGATGGCTGATCTATGTGTTATGCTCGTGAACGGGTGCTGCTTGTGGTGACTGATCGTCGTGCTGACCAATGTTTTGTTATTAGTAATTAACTGTTTATTTATTTTACTTCGATGGTCCTAGTTTATTATTTGTGACTTCGAGCTTACATATGCAATCTAGCATTGCATATGCACGCTGTCACGCCCTTAATTCCTGGAGTTTTTTATTTTGGTAATGAGTTTTGTTCACATTTTTAATTTATCGTATTTATATTTGCTTAGGTACAGTTTTCATTGTATCTGTTGGTAGATTGGCGTGG
This sequence comes from Dryobotodes eremita, assembly GCA_917490735.1. Classification (NCBI taxonomy): domain Eukaryota; kingdom Metazoa; phylum Arthropoda; class Insecta; order Lepidoptera; family Noctuidae; genus Dryobotodes; species Dryobotodes eremita. Next base: position 1,633,635 of record OU823254.1, on the reverse strand, counting down.
CTAGCTGACATATGGCAAATAATAAATTAGGCAGTCATATAAAGGGTCAAAATACTAAAACGTTTTCTTTCCAAATATAACCCCGTAATAGCTGCTCAATAAAACAGCTTCCGACATTCTATCGTTCACGTTTGCCTCGTAGCAGAATTGTCTGGGGAGCTACATTGAAAGTCGCACAAACTCATACAGACTAACAATAAACTTTGACATGAATCCCTCCCTGCCCTCTGTGTGGGACGCTTTATTGTTTCAAGCGGCTTTTGTGATTGATAAAGGAAGAAATATGTCAGGGATCATGTGCAGGGTAAGGCAGAACTATTTTTATGCTATTGGAGTGAGATTTACTCCGATAGGCTTATGGAGAATTACTAGTCATAGTAATGATCTGGCTCGAAATAAAAACATTACAAACGTGAATGGTCACTTTCAAAGACTTAGGTCCACTTGCAGTACAAAATATCACTAAATATGTTTAACGCTAAACATTATGTAAAACAATATTATGTCTTTGTCACCAAACGTACAAAGACAGAAAGATGTTTTCAATGGGGTAAGCGCAAAACGTGTTAAGTGATTTGTGGTGCGAGCGAGTCTTAATCTAAGTCATGTAACTTGAATAAAAAGCTAACAGTTACCTTGCTCAAAAAAATTGTGAAAATATTGACGAGCAACAAGTGTATTTTTAATTAGTTCAACGAAAAAGTAAATAAATATAAATTTCCTACCTCCCCCTCATTTCCGTACAACAAAAGTCATAAATCTCTGCGCACATAACTAATAAACTGGCATTCATGTTATACATATGAAATCAATCAGTGGGGCCAAATGTAACAACTATTTGGACCTCTTCATTCAGCAAAAGAAATGCATCAGAATATCAATGAACATAGATCAACGAGAAAGTTGTAGGCCACACTTTATTAAACAACAAATTCTTACACTACCAGCAATATAATTATATACTGCAACGTTGTATATTCGTGACAAAAAATAGGCACCTCTTCAAATCTAACGTCGAGCTAAATGAATACTATAACCGACGTAATAAGAATAGATCAATACTACCTATCACAAACTTAAAAGTTATCGGGAAAAGCCCATACTCAAGACTAGCTAACATATTCAATAAGTTAACAGAAAGTTTATAATACTTACCAAATGACTCAATTTTCTTGAAACAGTTGAAATCTTTGTTAATAAAGAAAGGCTACTATAGAATTTAAAACTGGCAAATTTTTAATCGATCGACCTTGTAATAATAAGCTTGACGTAAATATTAAATAATAAATAACTATAAATAAGTACTATATTAGTTTTATGACAAAAATTTATGAACAAATTGATAATAATTATTTATTTTTATTTTGAAAGAGAAGATTCCTACAGAATATTATGAAGCTAACTCCATTGCTGTATGGTTCACATACTGAGCAATCAAGGTCGGTAATATGTTTATGTGGTATTTTTAATTACGTGTTTTTATTTATATTTTAATGTGTGCTTTTATTTTATTTTTAATTATTATTATTTATTTTTAATTATTTTATTTTTACGCATTTTGTGCATATGATCCTTGTTGGTCGAAATTAACGTATTTTATTTTATTTTATCTTTTAACCAAGTACAGTTAGTGTGGTACTCTAAGTCGGTTTTTTATCCCATTGTATTTGGTTTGGCTTCCTGTTTAACTGGATCCAGCAGAATACTGGTATTTTACATAGAGCGACAGCATATCTGACCTCCACAACCCAGCTGTTACTGGGTAACACGATACCCCTTGTTAAGACTAGTTATCTTCATAATCTCTAAACCACGAAAAGTGTATTATCTTCGCGTCATGGGGAACGAGAGGTAATTAAGGGCGGATGGGGTGTGGCGGTGTTTTGCCGCGGTGTCAGTCAAGGGCGGGGCCGGTTGTGTTTGAGCAGTGATTTGTATCCGGTTCGGCTTTATTAGCAGGTCATATTTTATATGTCTTGTCGTTCTTTTTTCTTGCCGTGTTATGCTCTTGACCTCGTATAATGAACTTCGTAATTGTTTTACTACTTTTGACAACAATTTACAGCAGCGAGTAGAGCTAGCAACTAAAAAGGAGTTGGCGAGCAACGAGCAGCGAGTGCGCGTCGGCGACGAGCGATTACTCGTTGGTATGCGTTTGTAACAAGCGTGTGGCTCTCAGCGACTCTCGCTTGTCGCTGCGAAAAACGAGTACTCGCTGGCGCGTGGCGGTGTGAACAGTCAGTTATCGACTACTAATCATTATAATTATGTACGTATCTCATTTACGTACACAAGTCCTACAATCTTTTGTACGTTTCTTGAGCGAGAAAATCGTTGATACCTAATCGCATCCTCGTCGTTGGCAGGACAGGTGTCTAAGGCTAAATTTAAACTTTTTTCACTGTCACATTAGACAAACAGACCTTACCGTTTTCTGAAGTGTAAGTGACATTCAATCTTAGAGTAGTGAAGCAGTTACGAAATCGACTAAAAAGGTACTTACCTTCTCATACATAAATACATACATACATAAACTCACTTCTTCTTCCCACAGGGGTAGGCAGACCCTAAAGAACGCCACCTACTACGATCCTTACATACTCCTTTTGCCTCGTTTACGTTCATACACGCACGCCAGTTGCGAGTACTACGCACTTCTTCTCGTTAGTCGAATTAGACTATTCAGTTGTTAGATAGGCACGTTTCGATTCCTAGACAATAATTTGTATAAAGATTATAAGGTAGTTATTTTGTCATAGTTAAGTATATTGTGATTGTTTTGTAGCTGCGAAAACTATTTAGAATCAGTGCCAAATACGAAATTGGTTCAAATTCTATTGTACCCATTTCAAAAGGAATTTAAAGTTATACAATAGCTTTGTATAACTTCAAATATTTTAGAACTACAAACATGAAACAAAATTCTGTTCTAATAGAATTTAAAATTTACTCAGTATTTAATTGAGACCGAAAAAGCCTCAAGTTAAATTAAGGAGAAAATATTTCTAAGCAGTATTTTATCTCTAATACGTCAATGGAAGGAAATCCAGATTAAATAAATAACCAAAATGTCATTCCTTTTAACAACAGACCTATACGCTTACTTTCAGCTGAAAATATACACCAATTTCGAACCATGGCAAGGAATTACCAACCTCGTTAACAGGACATAAGGTCGTAAATAGAGTAAACCAGGTGTTTTAACCGAAATAAGATAAGGCCATCTTTCCTTTCTCTTAATTTAATAAAAAACTTGAACACGGGGACTCCGTTTTGGTTCTCATCGTGTGACGGAAAGAAAAAAGTTTACTAATCAGTCCATTTTACTGGAATCCCTGAGGACATTTTCGACCAGATACTTTGCTGAAATAATTATTATTTCTCCTTGTTGTATTTTTTTTATAATCGGAATTTGGACGTTGTAGCTTTGTATTAAGGTGGGTTATTGTATGGCAGAAATGTAGATCAGTGGCAAAAAGTAGCGGTTTGAAGTTAGTCTTGCTTAATTGGGGTTTATTAATCTCTTCTCCGCACAAAAGTTCTGATAAATAGAAAAGGTAGAAAATATACAAAATAAAGTTTGAGTATCTTAAGAATACATAAAGTTAAATAATGATTAACGTCTGCTTAAGGGTAAACTTTTTGACGCTTAAGGTTGTCATAACTTCAAGCAACTTTTTTAAGTAAGGCGGTCTTAATATAAAAAAAAACTCTTTTAGGGTGAGATTCATTTTATACATACTATCGTGATGTTTAATTCTTAACTTCCACTGCTCCACAGACACAGCAACCAACAGAGATAAAACACAAACATCCAAGCCAGGTTTATGCAAATTAATGATCTTAATTACCAACCTGAATAACATAAAGCCGATAGTAATCTAGTTATTTAATGTAGACGCGCTTTTAACGACCCCTGGTGGGTACGGCGTAAAGATTTCAAGAGTAACAAATACCCTCGGGCGAATCACAATGAAACACATCGAAGGAGGTTTTGTAAGGGTATTGTCAACCGTTCTATCTAAATATTTAGAGGTATTCGCTTTGGCGAAGACGGAGAGCGGTGCTGGCCTAGCGGTAATGGTCCTGACTTTCGTGTAGCGGGGCGCGGTTTTAAAATCAGCAGGCAGGCCACGCACTTTACTTTGTATAATTTATTTCATTACCACTGTTCTCAAAACGGTGAAGGAAAATATCGTGGGGAAACCGGCATAATCTAGAGTAAAAAATTCAAAGACATTAAATCACGGCTTACTCCCTCTCACCGAGTGAGTGGGCCACATGTGTCCCATCAGTGGGAACATTACTTATAGGTTCATAATGCGGCTCACAACGAAGTAGCATAGAAAATTAAATTATATTGATCATATAAACGTAGTCAGGCTTTATATATTACAAGCCTGCCTACGTTTATATGATCAATATAATTTCATTTCCAATATTATTAAATCTACACACGCGAACGAAGCCACAGTGCACTTCAAATCTAAATGAAAGCCTCAAAATCGCTAGGGACGTTTATGTCGACTCTCAGACACATAAATCGTGCATGTAGGTTATATTACATTACATTTCTATCTGATAGACCGAAATTGTGAACAACATCGTTTGAGAGTTGTTAAAATAGGAGAGGGGGGTTACCTACAACCTACATGTTAATTTGTCTTGATAAAAAATCACGGAAACACACGTCGATTGATCGATTTTCCTGATTTTTGAATGTGTTTACAACTGACATTCCGTGTATTCTTAGTAAACATTTGAACCGTCACTCCTGGATTTAATACAAAAATACACTGGCGTGCAAACAAATCGGCCCACCCCGTGCTTTCAATTTGAAAGACGATATCTCAAAAATCTTAATGAATATAATTTATTAATTTATATTGTGTGAAGGTAAGTAAAGTACAGTCTACTTGCACATACACTATATTTGGATACAAGCAATATTCTTAACAAGATCGACTCAATTCTTCAGATGTCCTCATCGCTCACTTGTGCTCGGATAAAGTGCGTGATGTTTTTTTGCCAATGAAATTGACAAAAGAATAATTTTGTTTATTTCTGTTCGTTTAATGAAAATTTAACTTGATTTTTTTAACAGACTTCAAAATAAGGAGGTTCTTTATTTGAACACTCATGTTTGTAAGTTCGTGATTTTTTCATAAACTTATAAATCAGTTTTGATAATTCTTTAAGTAACGTAATCTACATAGGTACTTTCAGGAAAGTTTTAGTATACAATATATTAGGTTATTGTTAGTAAACCTTATTGAATTATATTGTTTAAAATCGAAGAGCACGGGGTGGGTCGATTTTATTGCATGCCAGTGTACATATAAAGTCGTCGTTGTTGGTGGTTAAAAAATAAATACTAGAATCAAAGCCTAAGCTTAAGCATCTGGGCCTAACATTTTCTAATCTATTCAAAGAATTGATATCGCTTTACCGCTTTTATATCGGCGTCTCCTTGTCAGTGTCAGTGCCATTCACGATCAAAAATGTCCTGATGCTAAAAATAGAGATAAGATGTTTTTGTGGTTTTACCGTCACTAGACAGATTTAAAGATGAGCAGAAGCATTGCCTTGTCTGCTATTAACCTTGCAATGTCATATTAAATTTATTCGCTCCCCGACAAATTCATGTACAAAATAACTAACTATACAAATAATAATTAAAAAAAAAACAAAAAACTTACTGACTCTTTTGATCAATTTAAGTCTATTTTAGGAGTTGGAGATTTAGCTTGAAATCATGATCATGATAATCATCTTACTGCGATCAATCCACATAAAATTAAAACACCTATTATGTCATTCTTTCTTTGCCTTGCTCCTTAAATAATAATAGCATAACAGTCTCCTATAAGCACCTGTAATGTGCTCCGTTCGCCACATCAGCGCGGAACCAGTAATGGTGTTTAAATGGAGCCAGCGGTGGGAATGAGGGCCATTAACTCAGCAACTGTCCCTAAGCCGATGGCGAAGGAGCATATATCTTTCCAAATGAGAGAAACGATTCATGTAGGTCGTCTGGAAACGGTGTACGTAATAGAAAGGAATTTAGGTTTCAGCTTTGTAATAGGTTCCTGTTTTCCTTTCTGGTAAAGATAGATAGGTCCTGTACTTTGTTGTTTATTGAGTTACAAGCCGTGCACCCGATGAGACTTTTCATCGGCAAAAACAATGAATTTTCATATAAACTTTCGTACCCCATTTAACCCCTGTAGGGGGTGAATTTTCAAAAATCCTGTCTTCGAGCTCACCTTCGTCATAAACTGTGCGATGAACTTAACATTTTTATTAAGTAGATTGGTTAAGTAGATTCATCCTGTGGAGGTCATGATTTCGCAACTGGATAACTTATTTCTAACAGGGCTCCCCTTCAAAACTCAAGCATTAGTTTAAAGCCATTTGATTGATTGAAAATAGTTTGAATTAATGCTTAAGTCTTGAATTAGGTTCTGTAATGCGAATCTAAGACGCTTAATAATTATAACGTCGATCGAAACAATCACCAAGAAGTTATTTTTATCCGAAAAAAATAATAATGAAGGTATGCTGTGGTGTGGAAAGCGGAAACCCTCTGAGCTCAATACTGTGAGCTTAAGGCAGTTGAAAAGGGTTGACCTTTGTTGACCTTTACCCTGATTGCTCGACCAGTTAGTCATTAACCCCTGAAAAAAAATCGAGTTTGCGACACCGGAATAGCTTTTTAAATGTTATACCGTTTGTGGATATCGAATTTCCCATTCGTCTGCATGTCTGATGGCATAAAAATAAATCTGCTGTCTACATTCATAATATTACTTTTTTTAAACTCCTTATCGAAAAAAAATTGGCCCTTTCCTAATTTTTTTATACATTGAAGAAATAAATAATGACCACTACGCTTGCTTATAGCATATCCAAGTTCGTATCAAGGTTCGTTTAAGATTTACCTTTAGAACCTATTCTTCAACACCATAAACGAAGTGTTAAAATAAGACTTTACCCCTTCAAACCACAACTAACCATTTTTAACACATCTATAAAACTGTTACAATGCGCGTCAGAAGAAAGACAATCCCATAATTTAATACATAATCTTAGCTTAGACCCAACTATCATCAAAATCACGACACGATAAACTATCGGTTTAACGACCACCAGAATCTCACATCTAACACTATAAACGAACAGAGAAAAAGATTCAGGATTCTAATCATGTCTTTTCCACCAGTCACGTTCTTCCTAGAACACTAAACCTTTCCGAAAGGGTTTTATGTCACATTAGCATATTTATCCCTATTGTCGTGGAAGTGATAATTGTTTTTTTTTATATGCGAGTAACGGAATTTGTCGAGATATTCCGTAATGTCTAGACGGAGTGTTGGCAGCCCGTCTAGTCATCATAGAATATCACGACATTGAGGGCTATCGCGCTTGAGTTCGCCACTAGAGGCGCTTGAGTTCGCCACTAGATGCGCTAGTGTAGAGTAAGGTCTCTAGATGTCAAAATGCATGCTGAACGTTCACTGTTTCCTGGATTTTTATGAAAGATTTTACCGAATGATTCATAATAGCTGAATGGTTGTGCCATTCTTGAGATTTTAAGTAAAAAGTTAGGATCTAATTTGGTAGCACTTGAAGGAAGAATAATATTTGTCTGCTTCATGCTTACCATTTTAGGAACATTATAATCTAAATATTAATTTGAAGTTTTAAAATGTAATAAAATAAACATACTGTGAATATAAGGGTACTTAAACATATCCAAAACATCAAATAAAAGTACTGCAATAGGACCTTACTCGGCAGTGGCGCCAACTGGTGAGCACAAAAAGGATAGCCCCCATTGCAGTATTATATACCTGCAATAAAAAAATTGTAACATACCTCCTTTGTTTAAAACATGTTCAACCTGTTTTAAGCTTTACTTGACCGGCAATTAATTTTGTTCCCGATTTTTTGTTAAATTTCGACCTTCTGCGTTTGTAAACCAAAATTTTCTTACAATGGATGCAAAAAAGATCGTAGAATCAAATGGTTAGTTGATTTTTGATTAGGCCAATAAAGGCGAAATCTCTCTAGTGAAATACAATACTGAAGTCGATTTATCGGTAGTCAGTCGATTTATCCAATGAAGTTATTTGTTAGTCCGTTGTAAACTGGATACGTATTCTTTCTTATTTCTTCAAATTATCGAAACCTCTGTCTCTTTGTCTCGATATTATATTTTATTTCTTTGTCATAGGAAGGTTCAGTGAACGCCCCTCATCGAGTGCCTTATAGCAATAGGAATCATACCTTCAACAAACGGTATGTAAAGGAGAATGGGCAAAAATGTTTGGAACTTGGTCCAAGAGCTTCCACTGATGGGCCTTGGGAGAAATGAAAGTGCTTAAATGTCGTTATGATTCTGGCAAAAGTCTATTAGATTCTGTCCCGGGGTTCTTTTGTTATGATCAAAAATGTTTGGAACTTGGTCCAAGAGCCTCCACTGATGAGACTTGAGGGAAATAAAAGTGCTTATATGTCTTATGATTCTGGCAAAAGTCTATTAGATTCTGTCCTGGGGTTATATTGTTATGGTCATGGTTGTCCGGTCTGATAAATATATGATTTTACGTTTAACGTAAATATCTTCTTCCTCCCTCCACTCCCGCCTGTTGTGATTAAGCATAGCGATGCAAAGCGAAGACTAATAAAGGATTAATAAAACAAGATAGTGGGGGAACAAATAACATGTATTAATCTATTATTATAGAATCTAAAAATCTGGTTGGTATGTATATTCTGCGAAACGGGCATAGTCTACATACCATATGATTACCATGCTATGTGCACAGCATCCCACGATGCGTTTTCCCGCTTTGCATGTACAGTAGTAGTGCTCGACTGCATCCAAGCCAGTTTCGTTGTTTTTACTACCACATATGAATAATGGCTGTGCGCACGTATGTGCGTTGATTTTATTTTGCCTCTCAATACCCATAAACTCTCTCCAGGAATTCCCGCTTCATTCAAATCGGCAGTCAGCCTTTCGGAATCTTGATAGAACTCGATTGAATACTCGCCATCATTACTTACGTGCTTGGCATAATGGCTGTTGGCCAGTTTCAGCCGGTATGACCCGAGTTCTAACAAGATCAGGTCATCATGTGTCAATCTTGGATACGTCTCAAGACCTGGCAATTCTGCGTCCATATTTTGGAACGCTACTCGTTGTCCGTTAAAAACACAACGCTGTACATATTCAGCCAGAACATTTTGCACCTCCCTTCGTATTGCAATTCTCTTAAGAAACACAGGAGCATGTGTGTTGTCCGTAATAGGAACGTGGAATGCATTTTTTAGTGCAGCTGCTATCCTAAAGTCAACAAACATGTGAGGAATTGCGTTGTTAAAGTAATCCTGGCGAAATAGTTTGAAGTCACGTTTAATGCGTCTATTTACGGCTTCGACCACACATCTGGTCATTTTTAACATTCTCGAATCAATTGCTTTAGAAACAGTTAATTGTGTTTGACCGACCGCGACACTTGTTAATATGTGCTTCGTAGCCGAAAGCTTCGAGATCATACATAGCGGCTCTGAAACCTCGTTCAGAGACGCTATGAATGACCTCGAAGCTCGGTCGAGAATCAATATATCACCAGGATAAAAAAATATGTGAAAACGATGTTTGGCTCCATAAGGCCCAGTTACGTATATAATGTAGCCATCGCTGCGCACTATCATATACACTTTCAATAACTTAAGATAGTAACTAATTAAAAAAAAAAAAAACAAGCTTATGCGGGCTATATGTTTCGATTTGAAACCCGAAGTTGCTGCTTTTCAATATATAAACATAAGACCCGTCAATGACAGTAATAAGTTTGTTATGTGCAGGGATTCCAAAAACTGCATTTGGTATCAATAATTTCCGCTTCAACAGCCTCTCTCTTTCAATATTGTCCTAGCCAAAATGGCGTGTGACATTTTCGTGAGTCAATTCTTCTCTAGCAGGTATCATTAATCGCTTTAAATTTCCTGCTACTCATGTGGAAAATCAATGCTAACCTCTCATTCGGTTCTCCGGTCGTTAGCTTTGCAAGCATTATAAAAAAAGTAGTTTTGGATTCACCACAATCACTGAGTGACAGAGTTTCATTTAATATTGCAGATATATCTTGTTTTGTTTGACAGATCTAGTAATATAACTCGTCATCATCCATTTGTTCGAGATTTTCAAAATCATGTATTTTTCTACATTCTACAACTTGTTTCAGCATGTTAATAATATCAGTTATTTGTTCACTAAAATCTGTGACTAAGATTTGGTGCTTCTAATAATTCTTCCCAAACATTTGATTCTAAATCAAACTGACACACTCTTGCTGCTTCGGCAACATAATAATAACCACCCCCGCCATCCCCACCCCTCCACGTTCATATCGCCTCTAGTACTTAAAACGGTATCCGACACGACGGACGAGCACGGGGAGCCTTTAGGAGAAGCGGAAAGGGCATCGCATTCCAGAGCGATGCAGAGTTTAAATGACCGTGTCAAAATAAACACGATTTGCGTTAACCGTAAATTTATATTATTTATAGCCAGGACAAACATGGTCATAACAATAGAACCCTGGAACAGAATCTAATAGACTTTTGGCAAAATCATAAGACAAATAAGCACTTCTATTTTCCCCAGGTCTCATCAGTGGAGGCTCTTGGACCACTTTCACCCATTCTTCTTTTCTAATCTTCTGTATTATTAAAAATTCTGCTTGTATGATGGACTCTATCCCCTATTATTTGTCTTAGGTATTGAACATGTTTATCATGGTGATTTTTGGTCTCACCCTCGGGCTAATTGTCTAGCCTGTGAGTCCTAATAAATAACCTTTCGGCCTGCGACGGGACTACACTACTAAACCTGGTATTGCTGTCTCGACGACACACGATGATCGGACGATGTTTCAGATATTTATATTTTTACTATTCTAAACTCTAACCGTCTTATTCATAATAAAGTCATTAGCTTAATAAACCTATTTTGGCTGTCAAACTGTTTTGTCCCTTTCTGTCAAGTTAAAATGAAGTTTGGAAGCCATTCGCTTCATAAACCTATTTTGGCTGTCAAACTGTTTTGTCCCTTTCTGTCAAGTTAAAATGAAGTTTGGAAGCCATTCGCTTCATAAACCTATTTTGCAGCAGTTCGCTAGCTAAAATAGGTTTATGAAGCGAATGGCTTTATTATGAATAAGACGGTAAGTCTTTTGCCTCGTAATTTAAGACCGTACTATAACCACGTTTTTACTTAGCGCCGTTTATTAAACAGTGTATTTCCTAGAAATCTAATATTTAACGTGCGCGTCCCTAAAATACCGATTGCAATCGAGCTTTTTAGGACGTATAGCAGAAACAAGACTAAAAGGTATTAACGATCTTGTGCGTCATAATTTTTTCTCGTGTAATATTTTTTTTTATAAAAAATGTCGACAACCCTGTCTGCAGTTTTTTTGATTATGATTAGATTATTTAAAATTTGATTATCTTTTGTATTTTTTATATATTTGTAATTTCGGTGTATTTTTTAACAATTATAAATTATTCGTGTTTATGTGGTGAATTTTTTTTTTTTTTGGTTCGCTACAGTATGATTTATAATTGCTAAAAAAATACACCGAAATTTTTAAATATATAAGATGTAAAAAAGATAATCAAATTTGCAATTGTTTACGACGTTTCTGAAAATATGAAACGGAAAATATGAAAACTTGGATAGAAGTGTGCGTTCATTTTCACATGGGACTTATGACATAATTTTCCTTTCGAGAAATACAGGCCTGAATTGGTAAGCTTTGTTCTCATTCTGAGAATTATTTGATTCGATTTTAAAGGCTTCATCTGTATTGTCTCCCGTTCTAAAGATGTTCGTGTTCCTCTGTTAATTTAATTTGGGAAGGTTTGAATAGTGGTTGCCTGGCCTTTTTACAAATAACACTAAACAAATCCACTAGATGCGCTTTCATTAGAACACTAAAAATAAACTACAACAAATCCACTAAAATCACTAACACGTGTTTCCACTGAACTCAGACCGAAGTAACGTCAAAGGCAACTGCTGACCACAAAAGTATCTTATAGACCACAACACTAAACTGAGCTACTGTGACCCACTCGAGGTCAAGGTCACCGGTCAAGGTCACACTTAGCATAAGACCTTGAAACTACTGAATGAAGTGTGACTTTGAAGTCGTCAAGTATGCGTGGAGTACTAGACTTTAACTGGGTTATAGGTTGGATTTGAGTTTGTGTTTATGTAATGAATACTGGGATTTTTTACATATTTCGGTGTTGCCACAGGAAAATTGTGAAATGGTTATTTTTTTTTCGAATATAAGTGGCTGTAGGCCGATAAGATATTAAATGTCGTTTTATACAAAAATTATGGGATTTGAAATAGTTTATTCGTTATTCTCCACGACTTAATGAATTGGTTTTATATAAAAGTCTTTAAGTCAAAAAACTGCGGTGCTTGGAGGAGGCCTATGTCCAGCAGTGGACGTCTTTTGACTGAAATGAATTAAAATATCAAGAATTCATCAACATCAAGAAAACTTCACTTCTGTGAAACTGTGCATAAAATAAATAACCTTTGTAATTCATATAATAGTCCGGTCAAATTAGACATAAAAATAGTGATCAAATAACAAAAACTCCGACAGAGCTGAATTTTGCTGGAGACCTTGGGTACACCAGTAGAAATAAAGTGCCAAAAGTCCCCATCGATCCCATGTGTGCCAAAAAAGTTATTCAAGGTCAAAGGTCAAATATTTTGGATTTTTCTCGAAAACCATAAGTTTTATCAAAAATATAGACTAAAATTGTAGATCATACAATTATCTACAAAAAGGTACTATAATTTTTTCCCTAACTATCACCATTCCTAAGATATCGTGATTCTAAAAGTTGAAGGTGATACATTCTACATTATATGCACACATTTCCACACCACCTGTGAGGTAGTGTACTTTGTGACGTTGCAAAATCAATAAATAACGCAACAAGTAGCGACATCTTGTGTCAGAGAAATTATGTCATGTAAATTATATACAAGAGTATTAGTTAATTTAAATAAATAAACATACAGACATAATTTCCCACACTTAATTTAAAACAATGCCTAAGAAATGGAAAATAACCAATAGACAAGAATTCTATTTAGTCTATGGTAGTGGAAGCTTCTCGAAGGTTTGTGACATTGATCGGCATGAGGAAGACCCGCAACGTGTGACACGGTACGAATAGGATTTGGAATAGGGACTTAGTTCTGGAGGAACAGACTGTACCCAAATAACCCGATGGGTTTCCAATAAGTCCCATTCGAAGCTGAATCCGGTCTGGCTGTTTATGCTAGCCTTTTTTCTCTTGTAGCTTTAATACATAATCGAGACGTGATGCTTTGGAGTAGCCCCGTGGTCTGATGTTTGGAATGGATGCGGGTGCAGGCAACCTTTGAGGTGTGGTCATCCGTTTGACAGGAAGGCTTTACTTAACCGATATCGGTGATGAGGGAAGTTCGCCGCTCCAGGTAACGAAGCGTCATTATTAACCCGTAGGCCACGTAACGTGCGAACACAGGGGTATCCTGTGTTTGATGCCAAGGGTCGTAGTCCTGTCAAGTGAAGGGATTAGTACTGAGAGGTCAAGTGAAGGGATTAGTACTGAGAGATCACCGAGAATAATCGGTAAGGTAGCGATTTAGTCTATGAGAGAGTTAGGCCTATTGTATGGACTGGGTGATGAGACCAGTTGCCATAGTGTTGTGTCGTGGATTGTTTAGCATAATCTTATGTTCCCGTTGTTAGCACAACCTTGATAGGTAGGTACTTGTATGATTGAGCTAGTATCTAAATGAAAAGATAAGCCCTCTCCACATAAACTTACTTTTGCTGTGCCCGACAGGGTCCACGATTGTTTCCAAATAAATGTTTACCACCTAAGCCTACATTGTGGAATGCAATAAAAGAATTGAGTATTGAGTATTAAGTGGTTCACCTCACGGACTCGCTATAGCGACTCTGAGTTATTGTAATAGTCTCATTGCAGGTGAACACACCAATACAACTAGAACCGAGACTGGTTGTACTGGTGTGGAAGCCAAGGTGTATGGGGGAAGGTATGTGGCCAGCCACATTCAATATTGTGAACCTTCCAGTGTGAGTTATTGTAATAAACATTGCATTGTGTAAGGTACTTGTTCAATTGAATTTTTCCCTAGCAGCTTATTATACCCTACAAATTTACTTTAGCACGGTGGTGAGTAGTACAACACCGAAGGAGACCATCAACACCCAGTCTCCTAACCAATTCTGTACAACACCAAGGGCCGGGTTACAACTTGGCGCGTTTTTTTTATGGTGGTTTTTCCCGGTAAAGAATTGTAGCAATTGTCATGATACTTAGCCTTAGCAGCATCTAAATCATATTCAAAATGAATGCGTGCAGTAACAGCTTTTGATTCCAAAGATAGGAATAGTGATTGTTAGGAAAAGAAGTATTAGGACCTTTTTTGTAGATAATTTTACAGTCTACAATTTTTGTCTGGGCTATATTTTTGATAATACTTATCGTTTTCGAGAATAATCCAAAAAACCGATTTTTTTTACCTTTGACATTGAATAACTTTTTTAGCACACATGGGATCGATGGGGACTTTTAGCATTTTATTTCTACTGGTGTACCCAAGGTCTCCAGCAAAATTCAGCTCTGTCGGAGTTTTTGTTATTTGAAATGTCTATTTTGACCGGACTATAAATAAACTTAGCCGAAAAGGGATCACATACAACTCCAAGCAATTAAAATAATCATCGCCAAATCTAAAACCATTACACACTACAACTGCTTCTAATCTGCCAACTTTTAATTAATCCACTTGTACCTATCAAACCTGGAACTAACTGCCATAGACCCGTCATTGGCACACCAACAAAAACTAAGATTTTGTCAAGTAATCCGCTATAATTGAGTGGGCGCCCTTAAAAGGGTCAGAATCGACTCGAACAAATTACCCGAACTCCGAACCCCTCCACCATTGTAATAATTTTTTTCGACATGAAATACGTACTATAATAAATTATCAAAGAATATAAACGATTGCTGTAATTTTTCATGATAAAGAAAATATGAGAAATCACTTTTCTTTGAAACAGTTAAGAGTTTGGAATGAGGTTAACTTTTAGTGTGCGCCGGTTTTATAAAGTTTTGTATGGAAACCCAATTTATTATGTGAAAGAATATTGAATCATTTTTATTTGGCACAACTTACACCTTAGGAAATTAATATCGTTTGCTGTACGATATTATTTATACGACATTATTTAGCTCTCGAATAAAATGTATTATTTTGTACAACTTTAAAGTTTATTATGTTTAAGTAAATGTGACGGACTTTCAAAATTAAAATCTAAATATTTAATTTCACATAAACCTACATGTGCTCTTATGAAATGTCAGAAACTAGGTGCACGGTTTCAATTGGATGATTCCTATGGAGAAGAGCCGGCAAGAAACTCCACAGTTACTCTTTTAAAAATAAGTGGCTTTTACAATATTTTCAAATTACAGTGTTGATAGGTATGGGAGGACAGTGTAGGCCTGTCAACAAGTAACAGGTACTCAACAAAATAGAAAAAGGTCTTAAAATCTAAAGTTTACAAGTTAAGCCTACAACGTTCTCACATTCACAAAATATAGAAGAATCTACATAAAAAATAAATAAAATAATAAAAATAAAACTCTACTTAAACCAAATGACTTTAATTTGTTTAATCGGTACCTAGAATCACCATTGCTTATAAGTTATGTGTAACAAACAGACTCACAAAAATGGTAAGACGAAAAAATTTACCCAAAAATAAATACAAAAAGTTATCTTCAAGATGTCCAGACCATATTTCTAGCCTTCTTCAGCGCGAGAGATTAGTATAGTGCACAAGTGTGTGCGCAGACACAGGTGCACTCTCTCTTCCTTCACTCTCATAGTCACAACCGGAGAGAGATCAGGCGCAGGACCAACGTGCTTTCCGAGGCACGGGGGTACCACACCGCTAACTTCCAGACTCCAGGCTGTTACCAAGAAATTACTAATATAAAACCCCAATAACACTTTGCCCAACCTGGGAATCGAACCCAGGACCCCACGATCAGCAACCGCGCTTACAACCACGAGACCAACGGAGCATTTAAGTCAAGATCTTTATCAACCTTGCTTAGAGCTACTTCATCGCCAAGTCGCTTTTCCAATCCCAAAGGTCAAACGAACATAAAAATCCTGAAATAGAAACTCATAAATACACCTCACAATCATGACTCCCTTGCGTATCACATTTTTCTAGAAAAACTGACATGAATTCTAAACACACTGATTTCGGAGTTCCTTCATTATTAAGAAACCTCGTGAGACCTGTTTCTTCGTGAGAACATTTATAAAACAAACGGTAATATGTGAGACAGAAATCTAAGTAAAAATTTATGGAAGACTGTCACAGGAGAATTTTAGACATATAAGTTGGTTCAGTTTTGATGTGTCCATGCGTAACTTTTTTTACTTTTGGGGTATAAATTATGTAAGTCGTCCGTCGTCTGGCTTCAAGCTATGTACAGGTCACTTAGGTATGTTTGCCCAAAGAATTATGAGGCTACTAATGTCTAGATAAAATTTAGAAAACTTCACTTTCTCTGCTGGCACTTTGTCTACACAAGCTTTTATTTATCACTATGGGACGTAAGTGAACATGGTTTTTTTGGATAAATAATATAATATGTCTTTAACTGGAACTGTGTTTAATAATTGTTCGGATAGAATGATGCGGTGCATGCAATTTTTGTCATGTAACAATATGGTATACTTACAAATTTAGTAACAGTAACTGCTTCCGATTTACCTCTATTTCTTATCCAGCCAGTAGAAATTTATATCTATCACAGTTCAAAGACTTTCAAAGCGGTGTCGGCTTCGTGATCCCAACAAAGCTCTATAAATAAACACCTATATAAGATTCTCAAAACCGTGACGTGACTGGACACGCGTCCTATTTCAGCACGTGTCGTTACATTAGGATACGCCTAATAGCCGTGCCCGATCGGGTCCCGATCATTAGTCATTTTTTGTGGGATACCCTGGCACAGGCAAAGGTCAGCGATTGACTACTGTTGCAAGCAATTTTGTGGTCACGTTTCCTGATTAAGAATGGTGAAAAATCAAATGGTATGGTGCTCCTTCCTTGGCTGGACCCTCTTCCACGTCAATCTATAAGACCTCATTCCTAATTAGTTAGTTTAATTCGTTGATTTATATAAGTAAAAAAAAAATGATTTGTGTAGGCACCTTTAGTAACTAAACTTCCTGTGACCCCTTAAACAAGCCGGCTTTGTTTTAACATAGAGGTAATGATTCCAGAAAACCGATTATTTTATTCGTTCAAAACCCAGTTGAATTTGATTAAGACTGAAAGCTCACTTAATTAAAGACGATGAGGATGTTTTCGACATCTTTTGAACTGTCCATCTTATTGTAAACATGAAATTCAAAGTAATTCAAAGCTTTGTCTATCCCTAGATCTTTGAACTATAATACATTATTTTTTTATGGTATTATAGAAAAATATTTTTCACAGCGCTTTTTATGGAGCTTCTTGTCTTGTGAGTATGACATAACAAAACATCACACCCGTATTCCCGAAGGTTTCGGCAGAGGTGCAACTATAGTACAACCCGCATTTCGCCAGTTATTTATAAGTCCCATGTAATAGGGGGCGAGCCGGGCAAACATTTCTTTTTTAAGCTATTGCTTAGCTTTTATCGCGGGCTTTGAGCGCGGCGACCGAATCAAGAAATTCCGTAACGAAAATAAAACCTAACACCCCGCATTCCGCCTACCATGTAGCTCGGCCGAGCGTTCGCTTAACGTGTATGTATATGGTACAACTGTACTTGAATTAATATCAAAGAAAAAAAAATACTGCATAAATAAATGATTATAATTGCATAAGTTGATAAAAAATGCTATGCAATAGCTTTACCGCGGCAGTCTCCGAGTGCCACACGTGTTTTTTTTTTCAGCGCTTGGATATATCGCGGAAAAATATTGATATGGCTTTCTTACAATTTATTTTTACCCAACAAAAGTTAAAATATAGTCGCTTCAAAACCAAGGAGTTAATAACCTTCAAAGGAGACTTAATCTCATTTTGCCGCCAATAACTTTGCAACACTCCCGTTCGATTCGCTACTTTTATTACTCGCATAAATTCTATTCCAATCGTTTTGCCGGTTATACACTTCGAATAACTTGGAATAAGTCCACCGTTACGTGAGGTAAAGTTTGTGGAGATTTTATGAAAGAAGTTCAGGAGTTTTCAATATCATGAACTTGTACTGGCTACTAGGTTATACAATGATTTTTTTTTTAAATAGGTAGTGTTACCGCTAAACATGTTTCCGAAGTTTCATACATGATAGAGTACCTAATAAATGTATTTTATAGAGGTATAAGGAACAGGGTGTAAAGTTACCTCATTCCTCTATAGAAAGGGAGGATCCTCCGATCAGACAGGTGTCGTGTCTGGTGGGCAACTGCCCGACGCGCGACGATTGATGTCGGGACGTTGTATACATAGTTGATATGAAAGAGGGGCATTAAATTACATTACGTATACTATACGTAGTTAAGCACTTTAATTTGTGAAATGCTAAAATAATCCTATTTTTTAGTTCAACAATTGTATTTACCTCTGAGGCATACACTTCACCCTTAATGTACCCCCACAAAAAGAAATCCATGGGAGTGAGGTCTGGAGATCGTGGTGACCACAGAACAGGTCCGAATCGACCGATCCATTGCTGCCCAAACATTTCTGTGAGCCGCTCCCTGGAAGCCATCATAGAATGTGGAGGCGCTCCGTCCAGCTGGTACCACAACTTGCGATGAATAGCTAAAGGCAGTTAGTCAGTGTACTCGGCTACATGACCACTTAACACAGGACAACTTAACGTTTGAACCAATACTACTTTGACGTGGAGCGATTTCATGGCTTCCACATCTTATGGGGCTCCTGGCTGGAAGCCGACCCACATATAGTTGGAAGAAGGCTAGCAGATGATGACATAGAAAATATATAACTCATAGTTGTAAAGAATAAACCTTGAATCAACTTTAAGCCAAATATAAACTCAAACTCGAAGCATTTATTTCAAATAAACCAATTACAGGCACTTTTGAATCGTCAAGGGGTCGGTCAGTCAGAAAGATGAAGCTAGTTGCCTATTCCAATATTTAACAAACATAGTTATTGTAACAAAAGTAGGTATCAAATCTGAATGTACAGTGTCCGAAATCATTTATAGTTGAAGACATAGCAGCTGAAAGCGATGTATTGAGCACAATAATGTATCGAGTGCTATTTTTATCTGCCGTTCCTTACAATACCGACGCTAAGCGCATATTTTCAGCAAATATTTGGTATAGTGGGGCAATAGAATATGAAAAATGTTTTGCTGTCAATTTGATGTATGAGCGCAGTTTAAAGAGAGTATGAAAATTGCATTTTTCTGTTACGAGTATCTTGCAGTGTAAACATAGTCGCAGTTGTATATGGAACTTTAAACCCCCTTACTTATAAATTTTGTTTAATGTTAAGGGTTGATTAACGTCTGCTTAATTTTTTTGACGTGTGTACGTCTCTTCACTTTGAGCATCATTTATAAGTGAGGGGGTTAAACTGTTAGGACACGAGATTAAGTTTTTGAGTATATTTTTTTCAGTGATTAGAACCCAGTATTATGGCGCATTATAAAGCAGTTTACAAATAACGGTACTTGTAGTAGCTGACCGTAGAACAATGACTTTTGCCTGAATTTCCTAACCACAGGCTCGAAAATCTATAATTAAATCTGACCAGTTCGTTCCACTATCGCTTCCTCGGTCTGCCGCGACGCTGAAGATCCGCTTGGATATTTTAGGGCGCAGCTATGAGGCAATCTTGGTTTATCACTATGCCTATTTTCTAAGAGGTTTTAACTTAGAACACTCTTTCGCCATCTTAAAGTCCAGTGTTAGGTAGCCAGCCACCATTAACAGCATAAATCTAGAGTCCTGACTTTTATTTATAATTTCCTAATGTAAAAATTAAAATCCCTGCTCTACCGTGTTTCAAACCCACAACCTCTCGTCAGCGTTCGCGCTGACTATGAGGCAATAAGCCGGTAACATTTGCCTTATAACTCTTATAAAAATATATTTGTTCAGAAACGACTTCATTCGAGAAAACCTTATGAAACTTGTGTACCTTTTCACATAAATGATTTTCAATAATATCAGATGCCTAAGTAAATCATTTTACATGCTCAGATTACTAAGGACTACTTATAAACTTAAGAACGTGTGAGCTACAAATTAATTTGTCGGGATTCTGATTAGTTTGACCCAATTTAATACTTCAAGGTACCTACATAGAGTAGTATATAAGTACTTACAGGAATTAGGTAGGTAATTGAAATGGAAAATGGATAGACATTAGTAGAAAAAGGTAGATGGGACAGAACCCAGAATGGGCCTAAAATGGTTTTCAGAGATATTTTCGTCAGGTAGAAAAAAGTTAGATAATTATTTAGCCTATACAGATAAACTCTAAATCTTATTTCGATGATTATATTGCTATTTTACAGCATAGATGTCGAGTAACAGTAACGCACAGTAATTAAGTTGAGGAGGTCAGATAGGCAGTCGCTCTATGTAAAATACTGGTATTCAGCTGCATCCGGTTAGGCTGGAAGCTGACCCCAACAGTTAAAAAGGCAAGGCAGTAACAGTTGCTGTTGTTGTTGTGTTGTTGTTTTGTTTGTTGTTGTTGTTGTTTATTGTTTGTTGTTGGCACGCTGATTGGCAATAGAAATTTCTGTTTGTTATTAAAAATACTACTGCTTAGCCTTGTTAATATCACCTAAATTATTATAATATAAGTACTAATTCCATGTCACTTCTTTAAAAGAGATCTACTTACGGAAAAAAAGAAGCAATTTCTGCGTAATCTTAATAACAGAAAATAATACCATCGGTATTCATAAAAGTAGAACACGACTTTATGAGCTGTACAATGAAAGGACTTATGTATGTTAACACTGCTGAATTTAAATTATATGTTAGAAATGACTAAACATTATTTTAATAAGTTTGTTGTATGGCCAAGTCGCGTTATTTGAGTTCGAACATTAAAAACAGTAGTAAAGTAATTATAACGACTTTGATAATAATTAATAGTGAAACGGGAAGGTCTAGTAATCAATGTACTGAGTACAGCCTGTCCATTAATGACAATATAATAACATAAGACTCAAGTCGCCGCGGCCTTTGAAAATTTATTTTCAAATATTCCCGTTTCAACTACTAAATCCCTAAACTCATCAAGTTCTCTTGATGAGTCTTTGTTTAAAAAAAATGTTAATATTTGCGATTCGGAAATACATTTTGAACATATTACCTGTAGAGATATCATTAATACCTTTTACTCTTTAAATGTTAAAAAGACTGCAGAAAAAATCGTAATTTAACTGACATAGAAACAGCCCGTTTAGTGTACTTTAGCTATTTTCATAGTGTAATGTCGTGCGGTATTCTGTTGTGGGGAAATGCCGCCGATATTCAGACGATTTTTGTTTTGCAGAAAAGAGCTGCTCGATCATTTTATAAATTAAGTTAGAGACAATCTCTCAGAGAGAAATTTAAGGAGGTTAATGTAATGACTGTGCTTTCTCAGTATATTTAAAAAAATCTTTTACGAGTATATGCCCATAAAAATACAAAATTGTTTAAAAATACAGTGTTATCCATAATATAAATACTAGGAACAAACACAAATTTGTCGTACCTACAATAAGACTCAAGAAAATAGGTGGCTCGTTCAAATGTCAATGTAAACGCTTTTATAATAAACTTCCAAGCCGCGTTCAAGATCTATGCCTTAATAAATTCAAATCATTCATTAAACGTAAGTTGTGCCAGAAAGCCTTTTCTACCATCAAAGATTATATTAAGGACAAAAAGGCTAGGGATTGAGTTGCTCCAATTTTTTCATACTGAATGTATTTTATTATTTTTGCTACTTGACATTTGATGATTATTATATACACAATAATAACAATACAAATAAAATTAAAGTTTAGAGCAAATTTTGAGATAAAAATAATAACATATATTAATAAAAACAGCAAATCCCACGTCAGTCATTAACATGCCCTGGCTATATGCCTACTGCAACATTTCCCCATATAAGGGCAGTGCAATCGTCCACCAATCATCACTAGGACAGCATTGGAGCTGACCCGCATCCTGCGCACCAAGGACGCGCACCGCTTGCGCATTGTGGTGTGAAAACAGTCGATGCGCGCTTCCGCAAACATGCCCGACAATGACATGAAAATTTAATTTGTGAAGTAAAATAAAGACCATTTCAGACACCAATCTAGCTTAGTCCTCAAATGATCTGACCATGATTATTACCGAATTTTTATATACCTACACATTGACATTGTTGAGTTTTATAATTACATTGACATGAATATTAACTTTGTAAAATGTTATTATATTATTTTAATTATTGTGAATGTAAATTCTATGTGGGACATTGTTTTTTTTTTCTTCTCAGTCAATTTTATTCATGGTCTGGCAGTTCGAGTAATTTATGCGGCCTACCCAAATGTCCTTTCTTTGGTATTGTTCGTCGAATCGTTGAGCTCCTTAAGTTTTGAGTTGAGCTGCAGGATTACTGACAAATTCATGCACTGACTGGACAGGTCCACTCAATCTGTGTTGTTTTTTCTCAAAAGTCCATTTCAGACACAAATCTACATGGTCTTCACATGATTTAAAAGAGACTGTGACCTCTGAGTTTGTTTGGGCGTTTCTTCTCAGTAGTCAGATAGGAAACGCAGACCTTATCTGGTTTTAAAATATGATTGACGTGTAAAAGTGTTTGTACAAACCTACTTACTGAAATAAAATCATTTATCATTTATCATTTATCATTTATCATTTAACTGCTCTTGAAACAGTTCACTAACTTCAATTCTAAGCACAAACGGTATGTTTCTTCTGTTGGTCACAATCGGTAATTACATGCGGTACGCGTGGCATTTACGTTGTTTACGTAACCACGTCAACACTACGGTAATGTTCACGGTTTTAATTGTTAAACAATCAGTTGATTATACGGTGTAATAGCAAATACGTTTTAAATCACTTTTGGGAATAAAAAGGAACATCATTTTCAGGAAGTGCTTAATAGGCATGTAAGGTGATGCAAGAAAAGTGATAAAATTGTTTACCCTAGAGCTGCATTAATTGCCCTTTTTGAATGTCGGTTAGGTTTGTTGTGAAGGGTCCTGAATGGAAGTCGTTGTCTGTACTCTGTTAACTATAAGAAATAATTATTAGATATACTTTTATTCTAAATGTTTTGTAATAATTTTCACATTTTTTTTCAAATCAGTTCTTTGTTTTATTTTAAAAGAGGATAAAATACATACACAAGATTAAATTCTTGTACTAAATTAATTATCATACTACTAAAATTGGGATGAGCCAGGAAGATGGGTTGACGCAAGAGTATCGACACACGTTGCGTCCCACACGAAAGGACTACCCACCTTCCATGGAAATAAAGACATGCCGTCCGGTCTCTTGCCATCGTCGCGTGCCAAGCCATCAGGTTCTAAAACAGCTGGAACGCCGACGGTGTCAAGAGCTCGTCAGATGATGTCATTAATGTTCGCGTGCCACGCTAAGCGGCCCGCACTTCGGCTGCAAGACAGGCGGTGGTGTCCGAGGCTGTTGGCAACTATGCCACAGTGACAGCGATGAGGAGGACAAGTAGCTCCTAGGCGCAGGGAAGCAGCGAGGCGGACACTGGTGTCGTCAAACAAAGTGCCTATGTTCGACGACATTTTCACTTTTGGATAATCTTTAGTGTTGAAAAATCTCATGTGTCATGTCTGCTATCCCTTTGGGCCGAAAAAGGGTAACATTACTTAGGCCTCACCACAACAATAGGTCCAGTGGTCCTTCCCAGACCTTTCCTGGACAAACACTTTCATAGAGCCTTTTAGGCTTTCAGTCTACAACGATATCCCTACCTTTACTTACTCTGTCATGTAAAGGTTCTATTACAGGACAACTGACCTCGTATCAACCATAATGATACATACATTATGTGCGGTGGGTGACGGTCCTTTCATTAATAAAATATTATGTTTTTGGTTGTTTGTGGAACTGTGTATCTTGGCAGACAAATCAACTTGTAGGTGCTAAGGGCGTATTTTCAATGAAAAAACGCAATCGAAATGTCTTAACCGCGTTCAAGAACTGCAAGTGTCATCATGATGTCACTTACAGCTTTTGAACGTGGTTTAGATGTGGTGATTGCGTTCAGATTTATTGGTGAAATTCACTCTTAGAAAAAAGTAAGAAAATAAATAAAAAATGGGCTGTAGGCTTAAGTCCCGTCTTTTAAGTTTATCTTTGACTCCACGAAATTATATTAAAATAAATTGTCTTTCAGAAGCCTGGAGTTGACAGTTCCGTCCATTAGGTTTAGTACTTGCCAATGACAATGAAATTACCAACACATTTGGAGTATTTCTTTTTCTTTTCTGTAAAAGACATTACGGTCTTTTTTTAAGATAATTTTCCGCTGAATTTAGGAATTTCTGCCCACGTTTAAGTTATATTCCAACCGTATTTAAAAAAAAATTAAATAAGGTACTGATATTTCGACTATGTTAGAGTTTTATATAATATAAACAGTGAAAATGTTAAACAAACTCTTTGATGTAGTCCTGTATTCAAGCTGTTCAACGCAAGTAAGTTTAACGCAACGAACAAACATTAGCATTGCTACCACGTGTTTGTTCCAAACTAAGTATAAACATACAAATCCAAAGTTTCACCACATACAATCTATCAACATCTCGCTTCGGGTCTTAGTCTTGAAACCCGAAGTTCGATGGCTAAACTTAAATGATCGGGTCATCTAAGTTTAGCCATCGAAGTTCAAATGAACGTAATGAACCTGCCGCGAATGTCAACGTCACAACTTTCAATAAAATTGAAGTTGTTATTCGAAGTTTCTTGTGGATAATTGAATCGATGGGGATCTATAAAGATTTTTTTAATAAAGACCGAATAAAATGATAAAAAATAAAAATAGTTCATTCTTTTAGATAAACATAAAAGGGGAAGATATGTTCCTTGATTACAGCGCGCGGTCCTACTGAACTAAGTCAAATACACACAGTGACAGTCACACGTCGAGTATCGTCTAAATAGCGCATGCTCAATAATTTTAGTTTTTTAAAAAAAATATAAATATTAGCAAAATGCCTTCTTGTGTATTTAATTAATGTTCTAATCGTCGTCCATGCGCAACCGTCTTCGTGTACGGGCGGCTGTTTTATGTGTTAGTGTCGAGTGCGGTCACTAATCTTGATACAATTGTGACATTGTGATCTGCGAAGTGCTTGCATTTGTACAAAATAAAATAGAAGTGATAATTGAAGAAGGTTTAGAGCAAATCTGTGCGACAGCTTTTTCAGAGGAGGAAGTGGAAGGTGCCAAGAGTCTGTGGTTCGATTGAAGCCGGACTTGACAGCGTAATTTGTAATTGTTCGTCGAATCGTTGAGCTCCTTAAGTTCTGAGTTGAGCTACACGATTACTGACAAATGCGTGCACTGGCTGGACAGGTCCACTCAATCTGTGTGGTTTTTCCTCAAAAGACCATCTCAGACACAAATCTACATGGTCTTCACATGATCTGACCAAGATTATGTCTGGACTTTAAAAGAGACTGTGACCTCTGAGTTTGTTTCGGCCTTTCTTCTCAGAGTAGTCAGATAGGAAACGCCGACCTCATCTAGTTTTTAAAATATGATTGACGTGTAAAAGTGTTTGTTCAAACCTACTTACAGAAATAAAATCATTTATCATTTATCATTTATAATATTACGCGCAAAAATAAAGGTAAGACGAACAGAAATTTGGAGGATATTATAAGTATTCTGAAACAGACAGATTCGGAGTTAATACGAATTTTTGTGGGTCGCGATCTACAAAAGTTGCCACCAATATATTTTGACCATATAGATGGTATAAGATTACTTAAGGTTCTCCTAATTTTGCGAAGTGACATATCATATATCAAGGAGAAATATGTAACTGACGATCAATTCAGTGTACTAAAGTGCGAGCTAGATAATCTCAAGAGAGTTTCATTAGTTAACGTTCACTATTTGAACGTCAACAAAAGAGGTGTTTTTTTTATTAGATATCTATGAGAGCGGGCCAATGGGCTAAGTGACACACAGCAAACAGTTGATACTGTGCGAGGCGCGTGATCAGCTGTTCCTTTCACCCAAGCAAGCTAACGATAAGTGGGTCTCGCTTGCAAAACCGGATTCGCCGATACAAGTGGATGAGCATTTCGGTGCGGTGCATGCGGCTTAACAGCTGAGTCATGCGCCATCTCAAAGTATGGTATCTGCGCCTGCGCAAGTGGCGGTAGTCAAGGAGAAAATAAATCACGATGCTAACTGGAAATCAAAGAAAAGGACCTTAGCGTATGTTGTACAGCAACCAGGTATTTGGAAAAGAAATAAGCATGATGAAGAATTGATAGAAGTAAAGAAAAAACTATACAAAAATCGTTTTATTGGGCAAAAAGGTATACCTTGTGGTCATATAATTATATAATTAATGTATACAAGATATTGTAAAACATTTTAAAAGAGTAACGATTGAGTTTCTTGCCCATCATTCTCCATACGAAACTATCTTTTGGAAGAGGCAACTAGGATTAATTCTATTTTGTTCTAAGTTTTGATGTTCAAAGTGTCTTTTGTGTGCCTATTTGAAATAAATGATTTGACTTTGACTTTTGACTTTGGACCAGATACATGCAAAAAACATTTAATGCCCTGCGTGTGCAATACAACAATGCTTTTAGGATACTGCTGTCATTGCCACGTTTCTGTAGCGCATCTGGGATGTTCGCAGTCGCGCATTCTTTAATACTCAATATCTTTATTGCTTTACTTCTTTGCGATCATGCGTAAAAGATTCGCGTCACTACTGCGTCGGATGCGAGGCAGTGACAGCACTCTCGTGAGCATTGTTGCTAGTAAGACTAAAGGCCACTTCATGGGGCACCTGTATGCGGTGCATGTATTGTTGCCAGGTGTCTCCAGAAGATGACCTAATAGATATAGTATTCCATAAGTTCTGTTGTATTATTATAATTTTTGTTTTTAATTTTTTTATATTTGTGTCTTAATCAATTATACTAACGTAGTTTAAGTCATACTTACAAATTATGGGTAATGTGCCTGATTTAAAGATGAATAAATAAATAAATAAATAATCACTCAACACAGAAAAAAAAAGATACACGGCATTACTTTTCACGCGTAAGTACAGCTAAAAATGTTACTTTGTTGAAAATTATAATTTTATTTATTGTTTGCTTAACCATCTTTGTATGTATATGTATGTCGGAAATACGTTAAATCAATCGTTTGACTTTGACTAATCGGGACGCCAGCGCCACCAGGTGGCGCTCAACAGAGTTTATAACATAATGCTTGACCAGAATTAAAGCACAGTTTGTTGTTGGCGGCTAAGCATCGAACACGTTTAGAAAATGTCGTGCGTTTCGTATAGTTGTGTCGTGTACCTACAGCTCCGCTAGGAGTAATAGTGTTATGTGACCTACAGTGTGTGATTCGCTAGTGTGATTAATTTTTTCATAAATTATAATTTGATTTGAACTGCAAACGGTTTTTCTATTGCGCAATAACCAATACTACCCATAGCACGCCCACAGTAGATAAAATATGGCCGATAATAACGAGAGACACGTACCTTCTCCGTCATATATAAAGATAATACAAAAACAGGCGTGAGAGACACGATGCGATGCATCGCGCGACTCTCACGCTTTACGTACTATCAAATTTCTTGCTCGTAAACATTCAGTGGCTAACGCGATTATGCTCAGACGACTGTATCGGTTCCTATTTCTGTCCTTGTATATTGGTAACTATAAATGATAAATGATTTTATTTCTGTAAGTTGGTTTGTACAAATACTTTTACACGTCAGTCATATTTTAAAACTAGATGAGGTCGGCGTTTCCTATCTGACTACTCTGAGAAGAAAGGCCGAAACAAATTCAGAGGTCACAGTCTCTTTGAAAGTCCAGACATAATCTTGGTCAGATCATGTGAAGACCATGTAGATTTGAGTCTGAAATGATCTTTTGAGGAAAAACCACACAGAATTAGTGGACCTATCCAGTCAGTGCATGCATTTGTCAGTAATCGTGCAGCTCAACTCAAAACTTAAGGAGCTCAACGATTCGACGAACAATACCAAAGAAAGGACATTTGGTAGGCCGCATAAATTACTCAAACTGCCAGACTATGATTAAAACTAATTAAGAAAGAAAAAAAAAACAATGATCTACATAGTCCTTACGTTCACAATAATTAAAATAATATACTATTTTACAAAGGAAATATTCATGTCAATATATTTATAAAAATTCATCAATGTCAATAGGTATATAAAAATCCTGAAATAATCTTGGTCAGATCATTTGAGGACCATGTTAGATTGGTGAAAGTAAGAAACTGTGATCACAGATGTGCGAGTTTCGTTGCTAGTTGTGCACCGAGCCCAGGTTTAGTGAATGCGATGTTAGAGCGTAACGTATCTTTCCCTTTTAAGTTTATTCTGCACACATTATAAAATTAACATAAAATATTCACACAAATACAAAGTAGCCAAAAACCTGGTATTCAACAAATAAAAATAATCAAAAACAAGTATATAAGGAAATAATAATAATATTTTTCTATCACCCTCGATTAAAAAAGATTTTTCTTTCTTTGAAATGAAAACACCGATGTTATTCCAAAATTATTCAGAACCGGAACCATTTACTTTGCAAAATAATGCTCAATAAGTTTAAGCTAACAAAAAGTTTAAAAAACACGTTTGATTCTTCTATTTGCTTTAAAAGTTGGTCACAACTCCCTCGTTAAGACTTTTTAGCTATAGAACGATATAACCCAATAAGAAATTTTATCAAATTAACTTTAAGAGTTCTTTTGACACATTCTGAAGACTTATAAATGTCCTGAGGCATCCCTATAAAAATATTTTATGAAACCGGATCTTGTGGAGCACTAAAAATAACTTCTATTTACGTAAAATTTGCAGTAATTGAAGTAAATGAATTTCTGTAATTTCTGCCTACCCCATAGGAAGGAGGCGTGATTTATCTTATCTTATGAATTTCTTTGTAGAAAAGTTCTTGTACCCGATTTGGAAAAAGAAAATTATTGCTAGTCATCTTGCGATGAGAGTATATAAAAAGAAACTTAATAATGGTTACATAACATAACAAAAAATTATGCTTGTTTTCCCGCATTATTTTAAGTCCCATGTTTTAATACCCGCATTTTATCAGAAAAGTGTAAGTCCTATGAACCTAATAGGGGTAAGAGTCTTTAAAAGGAAATTTAAGTCGCTTCCCAAACGTAAGACACCGTAAAACGTATCATATTTTATGCAATGATAATAAAGGAGATGTAATCAACTAAAGGAATACCTAAAACTTATTCCATTGAGCCGTGCATTTGTTTTTTAATTTAATTAAAACTGCAAAATTGTGTGGTCATTCGATTCAACTAACATCAAACGCATCGCTGTTTTCAACCTCATTTGTTGCCGCGATGTGCTGTTGTCAATTGCTGCATACCGCGTCATAATAACGGTTACATATTGAGGTAATAAACACCACGTTTTCCTTTTTTTCTGTTTTTGGGTGGGAAATCATCAAATAACTTCTCCCGCTCAGGGCAGAGCGGGACGGCGTGTCAAACTTGTACTGGCTAAAACCCATCCGTATTCCTTCAGTTGCCTGTGTACTAGGGCCACAGTAAACCATTCGGACAAACCCGCGACCCTGGTAGGCATGGACCTAATGGACCCCGTCAATGTGTGCTAACATCTCTTTGAAGTGCGCGTGGAACGCAACGCGCCGTCGACTCGGGCCTGGTCCTTACCGGACGGCATGCTGCCCATTGCTCGACGTCCGCAAGCTCGCGCCTATAGTGGCCGAGAATCGGCTATTGATTCCACCACGTTTGCCCTGCAAGACGTACTGTATTGCAAATATATTATCTCGAATCAAAGGAAGGTATGTAAAAGAGGACAGGTACACCATTCCCACTGACAGCGATGCGGACGAATATTTTGATGATCAATGACCTCTTCCCTTTTTTTCCTTTATATACTTGTACATGTTATATATATCTTAGTTAGATTATATAAAGTATTTAAGATTTCTTATAAGCATGTAAATGAATGTATATTATTTCTGGTCAGATTAAGTTTTAATTATTTTTCCACCACATCATGTGAAACTTCTTCTTTTCGAGTCGATGGCAAAAGTAAAAATATTTTATTACTAGATTTTACCCGCGACTTTGGCTGCGATCCTGGATAAAAAGTAGCCTATGTCCTTACCGAGATCATGGTCTATCTGTGTGCCAAATGTCATACAAATCCGTTTAGCAGTTTTAGCGTGAAAGCGTAACAAACAAACTCACTTTCGCATTTATAATATTAGTTAGGATGTTAGATGAGTAGGGCCCAGTAGGTGGCCACGCCAATTGCGGCACCAAGGGCGTATTTTAGGTCCTCAGAAGTGCAGGTGTATGGAGACTTTGGCCCCTCAACATATGGGAAATGGTTTGGTCAGGAGCACCACATTCACCCATAGCATGGGGGTTCTGTTGAAGATCGTTTGGACCCGCGATTACATTTGCACGCCATGTTATGGCAGCGTATGCTGAAACAAATTTACTGTAACACCTTATGTACTTACCATATTATAGCACATAAATATTTTTGATTGATTGATTGATTTAAAATAGTTATCAAATATTGTGTCATAGTTGATTGGTTTGATAAGTCTCATAAGCAGTACATTCAAAACCACATAATGGCAGTGGCAGCTAGATTGCCTTTTACATATTTCCAAGAAGCTGAAGTTTCATTAGCGTGGGCGCAGCCAATAGGACGTGTAGCTGGAAATGACGAAAGTAATTTACCCGAAGATCCTTCATAACTTGGTTGAGATATATATTTCGTTATATTTCATCAAAGATGTTTCGATTAGTTTAGGTTCAAATGTCAATGATCAGCCTACAATCGTTTCCTGATAAAGTAACCGTTGCAACATCGGACATTTTAGAGTTTGTATAACTTTTAATGATGTTCTGGACTAAAGACAGAATTACTTTGTTTACGAACAAAGTAAAGGATAGTTTAAACGAATAAATTGTGTAATCAAAATTTCTTAAATAACAATAGTTTTACAGGTCTTTTGGACTGTAATTTTAGGCGACTGAAATATGCTATATCATGTCGTGCGTTGGTCATGCGGAGCCGTAGACATTTAATACTACTCTACTATTGATAAAAATTCTTTCTTTCTTTCAAAATTACTTACCACAACAATACCAGAATTCAGTATCATTTTCATACTCGAAGTTACTAACGACTTCATTAAAATTAAACAACACTAAATTCAAACATACTCAAATATCCGTTTACCCTGACCATCTCTACACACTTCAGCGTTCCAGACCAAAATGTAG
Source organism: Dryobotodes eremita (assembly GCA_917490735.1). Classification (NCBI taxonomy): domain Eukaryota; kingdom Metazoa; phylum Arthropoda; class Insecta; order Lepidoptera; family Noctuidae; genus Dryobotodes; species Dryobotodes eremita. Next base: position 1,601,885 of record OU823254.1, on the reverse strand, counting down.
GAGGATTTTACCTCCTCAAAGAGTAGAGGGCCCTCCATACGCTCAGTGTCAAACGGCCGTGCCATCTTGCTCTAGAGGTCCTTAAAGTCTCTTAAACAAAATTCGTATGCAGACGCAAGTTCCTGAAGGGAATCTGAGTAGATGTCTATATGCATATGAAAGTGCATGAATATTTAAGGCCGTGCTCTTGAGAATCTTGTTTGCATTCAAATTTTCTTATTTTGCGATTTTGCTTAAGTTTTGTTCTGGTAACTTTTATAGGTTGCTGCTGATAACCTTTTTTCCCTATTTTTCTTACTTTTGCCTATATATTTGCAGTCTTAAAACTATAGGTTATTTATCACAAGTTCTTGTAGTGATGGTTAGATTCAAATCACTTTATGTAAAATAATGAAAATAAGATGTATGTGAACGACCACACACTGAGATTGTCTATTATTTATTTCGGTCTTAGACTCCATCCAAAGATTGTTTGGAGTTTTTTAGCCTATGTGATAAGACCACCTATTATTTTACAAACTTCAAAATGTTTTCATGATAACAATAACTATTCTTCTATGTTTTATTATCCGGCGTACAACAAAGCCTCTACAATAAATAAATAAACAACCCAATTTATCTTAAGTACAGCTATAAATATTTACTCATTTCAATTCACTATCATAAACCTGAATCTTAAAACCATTTCCCTCAAAACGTCTGAAGATATTCACGGTCGAATATTTAGAGATAACCTCAAGACTTTAAGTGGAATACCTCTAAGGATTACCGGCGAAGCTTATTTATAAAGTAAACGTCTTTTGGAGGGTATTTCGTCTATATTTGAATAGAAATGTGTTTTTATAGAAGTTTGAGGTAATCGAGTGTTTACCGAGAGGCAAAATTAAATTAGTATTGAATTGGCACAACTGCCGATTTGGAAAATTAATTAATTTTCTGGCGTTGCTTTTGCGAGGATGAAATAGATGATATTATTTTAAGTAGCTTATAGGAATTGTATTAAACAAAGAAAACTAGTTTCTCAGTACCGCCACGGTAATATTAAATGAATTCCCTATTTCCTGGAAAGAACAGTACATATTATAAGACGGTTCCATTAAGGTTGTTGGCAAAAGGGAACCTTACATCATGCAGGCTGGTAGAAAAATTACTCTGGGTGCATTTGATCACTCAAGCGAACTTAGAATATATTTTAAAATTGAATAAGCGGTGATTGTTTTCATAAAACAACAGTTTTGTTATAGGCGCGTAAAAGTGAGCACGTCCTCGAAACCGCCCTTGAAATAAATAGCGAAAATTCAATACTGCTTCTTATTTTCTTACTAGCTGTGCACCGCGATTTCCCTCGCATAGGTCTCGATCACGTGGGAATATCGGGATAAAAAGTATTCTATGTCCTAATATAGGTCAGTCTAAGACATGTGTCAAATATCATCCAAATTCGTTCAGCCGTTTTAGCGTGAAAGCGTAACGAACAAATACATACAAGAAATCAAATCTCTTCTCTTCATAATATTAGTTTAGGTGTAGCGCCTACCCCAAATAGATTCCGGTACTTCAAGCGGACGCAGCGTTTACAGTTCATATGTTAAGTGTTTACCTACTTCAGTTTGAGAAAGTTTTATGTATAAAAATGAGGAATCAATTATATATAATGTACATCTATTCATACACGAAATCTCTTAAGGGGTAATTGTATTCATCATTACAAACAACTTTTACTATGGGACCAAACCTGAAATCTCGAAAAAATATCAGCTGATCCCTACATTTATGTTCGCAGAACTCGTTAAAATGTATGGAACAGCAGATTTGTGTTTTGCGATTTCACGTTTTGTCCTATAGTAATAGTTGTTCATAATAATGAGTACAATGACCCCTTTAGATATTTCGTGTATGAATAGATACACCTTATATATATTGGCGTAATTATGTATGTATTATATTGGCGTAATTTGTGTAAAATACTGATCTACAAGGGGCGTTCAATGTATTCTCGGTATGAGGGAGATTTACTAATGATGTAGGTAATTTGACGAATTAATGAGTTAATGATATTATCTAAGAGTATAAGTAAAATTCCATATAGTTGTGATCATTCGTTTTCTAGTTATCCTTAGTCAACGACAACTAGAATGGCTAACGTGACAATATTGAAGAAAATCGACCACCGCGCTGTTATTAAATTCCTTACCTACCAAGGAAAAAGTCAAAAAACTATTCACGAAGAGATGGTGGCTGTTTACCAAGATTCTGCATCTTCGTTATTTACGATTCAAAAGTGGTCAAAAAAAAAAAGATGGGGTAAAGTGACCACCGTTGTGTTGCTTCTTCACGACAATGCCCCGGTCCACACGGCGCGTGTTTCCAAGGCTGCTGTGCGAGATTGTGGTTTCAAAGAAATTAACCACCCACCCTATAACCCGGACTTAGCCCTAAGTGATTATTATTTGTTCCCTAATTTGAAAAAATACCTTCGTGGGAAACGATTTTCCAACGAGGCTCAAGGCGGCAATAAATGCGCAATTTTCAGAGAAAGAGGAAAGTTATTTTTTACAGGTCATTGAAAAATTTATTTCGAGATATAATAAATGTATTGAGGTAATGGGGGATTACATTGAAAAATTAAAATAATATTTCAATTGAATTTAGGTTTTTTTTTTTCATTCTGTTGATGGTGGCGTAATCTTTGATACCTATATAAAACTTGTAAGAGGCTTTAATTTCATTCCATAATATTAGATGTTAATCCTTAAAGTTATAGGTTAGTTTCTAATTAAAATAATTATTTACATACCTGGTTATCGTATCCGGGACATCAGAAACGTTAGTAGTCTTCACTTAGTCTCCTGTTACTACAAGTTACAGCAAATGAAAGTTCTAGTGGATCTGAAACAAAACAAAAAGTTTGATTTAAAAAATATATCTATTATGAAACTTTTCCCAAATAAAATACCGACTTCAAAAAAGCCACTATAAAATCATCAAAGAGGATGTGGATTAGAAACATATTATTGAAAGTAACTCGTAAACTGCTCAAGGTAAATTAATTATAATTTCATGGGACCACCGCACGGGCTTCCTCTAGCAAATGAAAAAGGAGTCACGTTAATCGGCCCAGCAATCTCGGAAAATTGGTTAATACACAAAGGAACTCGCTGAATGCATAACCTGCCCTTTTTTAATTCAGTTAGTAATATTCTTTCCATTATAACACTTATAATATACTGCTTCCTTTTAACTAAACCTAACATAACTCAAGAATATTTTCAGTAAAAATCTTCTCGCACACAAACCTAGGACAATTAATTATCCAGCAAAGCTTGCCAACACTGATTTTAATCCCCAAATCATTGGAGACCGTTAATCATGAACTTTTCAAAGAAACGCGCTATCATCTTGTAGCTGCTTCAGAAAAACGAATCGTTCATCACAATAATTTTTCGCTTAAGTGATGGCGATACATTTAAAGGTAAATCTGACTGTTTTTGAATATAAAAAATAAAATAAATGTTTTCTTAAATTATACCCTCTAAAAAATGTTATGACTTCATAGGTGTCGGTTATATTGTTAGGATATTATTTTTGACCCAACGCCATCTTCAAACTTAAACGGCTACCTAGTATTTAGAATACTATAGACGACATGCAGTATTATCTCTCTTTCTCCTTTTAATCCATCCCAAGTCTTTAAAATATAGCTTTTAGCGATGAGATCGCCCATTGTGTCACCCTATGTAAAATGTCAACTTTTACACATAAAGTGTCTTCATAAAGAGTATTCTATTCTGTTTCATTCTAAAACGGTTTGTGGTAGATTATTTCATGTAATGTAGGTGAATAGGATTGGTAACATTAGTAACAAAGTAGGTACCAGCAAACAGCCTAAATAACTCGAATTTCATCAAACTGCGTACTCCCCAACATTCTAGTACCTACCCAACGTTCTGTTTGCAACGAAAGCGTCACGTCAACAAGGTTTAGCGATTTGCTTACTCAAAGAGTGAACGCTAATATTCGCACTCATGAATCAATTGGCGTCGTTCAATCATTCATTCGCACATGTCGCAGTGATTAATGTGTTCATTCGTTCGTTGAATGAATATGAATTATATTTATCTCGCGTTCTGTGTTAAATAGGTGGTGACATTCTGATTTTTAGGTATTGGGTTTCAAATCTTTAATTAGTTCGATCACTTGTGGTTAGTGAAGTGATTTAAATAATTAAGTAATTATTACACACACTACTCAAATATCATTACCAAAAGTATTAATTGATTCTATAAATCATATTTGTAGGGCTATGGCAAATGTTGTTGTAAAGTAGGTAATTCAGTACGTATTTAGATGTGTCCTTTTCGGATTCGATTGTCCAAGTCAAGACAATTCAATCTACAATTACTTCGGGAGAGCATCAAAATTACCCATTACCGATCCAAAACAAAGAAATGTTTTATTTTTGCTTAAAAACAAGACACCGCCCAAACTCAATATCTCTGGTATTCCCAACTTGAATAACCCATGAATAGGAAGTGTGAAGGGATTCCGCACAGGATTATAGACTTTCGGCGCGCGACCACCACGAGCCAAAATGTCCACCACAACCTAACAACGGATTAAAAGTTGAAGTGAATCAAAATTCGATGTGAAATTTGGGCGCGAAATCCAGAAGTTGCAAAACGATTTTGCGACGATGGCGTTGTTTTTGTTTAATTTTCTATAAAAAGCAACGCTGTAGTACAAAGAACGCTATCGCAAAATTGCTTCCGATGTGATTTCGGAATATTCAAGCGGATCAGTTTGGTAAAGGAAAAAGAACGGCTGCAGCTGACGATGTTTTCACGCAAGCGCAAAAAGGAATTTACTAATTCCTCTTCCCAATATATTGTATACATAGGTTGTAATATACGGCCCTTTTCATCTTATGAAGGTTTCGAAGGGAAGTACTACTTAACTTTAAGTATCAATAAAGATTAGAGTAAAGCTGTTACAGAGATCTTTGAAAATATCAAAAAAATCTGGTAGCTTATTCTATAATATACTTAATAACGGGAAGTTTTTATTTTTATTTCATTACTTACATCTTTATTTTTACCTTGGGAATATTGAGTTAAATATGATTTGATTCGAATACTTGAATATACTTTTTACTTATGGCTGATTTTATTCAGACCGTTAGCAATTGCTTGGTTTGATTTGATTCTTTCTCACATGTTCAAATCCAATTGAGAATTCATTTAAAATTTAAATCATACCAATTTGTCGATCCTTGTTTTGATTCTATAAAATTTTATTTCAGTACCAATACTCTCATTTTAATTTAATTGCTCGGGTCAAACTCGCTCTAAGCCAGTTAGCCTATTAACTGGATGCTCATCTTTATGGTTCCCAGTGCTTCATAAGTGCTCGCATACTCATAAAAATGTTACGGCCTCCTTATGGCTGACTTTCCAAATGAGGACTGTAGGGGTTTGCTTTTATTTCTGATTTAAGCTCTTTTACTTCATACATTATGTCTAAAGCATTGTTCATTTTGAGATGGAATTGTTTCACTACGTTACATAGGGTTGAACTTTGTGGCGTTCTGTGTTTTTAATGTAACAGAAAATGTATTCGTTGGGGACTTGCGAATGTTTCTGTTTTTTTTTTTATGTGTTCCTTTCTGGCTTTGACTTGTCATACAACTAGTCTGTGGTCTGAGAGGTCTCTGTGTGGTTGCTCGGAGGGTATGTTTTTATAGCGGCCAAGTTATGGACGTGTACGTCCATGGCTATAGTACAAACTCTGTGAAAATTTCAAAGTTTCTACCTATTACTGTTCAAAAGTTACAGCTCTATGACAGACGGACGGATGGACGGGCGGAAAGCGGATCCTTAGTAATAGGATCCAGTTGGGACCCTTTGTGTACGGAACCCTAATAATTAGCGTCGCGCTAGAATATAACGGACAAGCAAAAGCAGAATTTATTTTATGACATAAGTCATCTGTACTCATTTACTTTGTGATAAATGACATATTTATGGTGAACTGAAAAGAGTATTTAGAAACATGCAAGTATAAAATGTGTTCGCCACAACTCTTATTACTATAACCCCAATTTATACATGCGTTGCTTTGGTCAAAAAACCTAACTACACATACACGAGCGCCTTTACGTCGACTAATGAAGTTACAATGATGATTTTGATGATGATGATTGATGATGATGATTTCAAAAACTCTTTTAGATTCCATATAGCCTTACTTCTTTTATTCACACATCTAGTTTGTTACATGTTTTTTCATAAGACACGTTAATTAATAATAATAGACACTAAATTGTTTGCTAACTTTGCTTGGACTTTGCTGGAACTATTTTCACTTGATGGATAACGATGCTGGTTGCGTGAATACTTACGTGTTTTATAAAATATCTGTACCTAAATATTAAGCATTATTGCGCAATTGTTTGTTATCCTGAAGAAATAAAAATAAAATACACATACATAAACTCACGTCTTTTTCCGAAGAGGGTAGGCAGAAACTACAGAACACCACTTGCTACTATCTTAGCATACTCCGTTTACGTTCATACATCTGGTCATACACGCACGCCAGTTGCGAGTATGACGCACCTAGCTTTTCTGAAGAACAGCATCACCATCACCGTAACCGATCGCGACAGATACCGTTTTCGCATCCCAATCTTCTACAGGATGTAACTTGAATTTCATCGCAGTTAACATCACCTTGAACAGGCAAATAGCAAACAAAAATACCTTGAGTAAACGTATACCGTCGCAATAAAATGTAACATGCGTATACTGATAAGAGAGGCGGGTAGTACTGAGGAAGAGGCCGTTTCAATAAACGATGTATTTTGTATTTAAATAATAATATTATTTTACGTTTTTACATGGTGAGTTGGTGACATACACCTGTCAGCCCGCCAAGCTGACTCCTTATTGTGTTCTGCCTTATTTATTACTAATAGCATTGATTTCATAATCTTATGCAATTATCTTATAATACTAAAAAATATTGTGTTGAAGACAACGGGGTTAGAAGATGTAGGCGGGGGTGACGGTGTTCCCGTGACGAAGGAGTGAATTAAAACCAGCTAGTCGGAGGTAAAAACAGTACTATGTTGTCTATGCAATGCACACGATTATTACACAGGCATGAGACAGGTGAATCAGTTATAAGTAGGTTCAACTTACCTACTAAGATAGATAGATAGATAGATAGATAAATCGTTTATTTGGTGAACACAAGAGACATTACACAACATACAAAGCACGATTAAATAATAAACTAAACACCTAATAAAACTAAACACAAATAAAACTAAAACACTTAAACACTAACTTGCACGGTGCGGTTGTAGGCGGAGACTTGTTAGAGATGTTGTTTCACTGGAGGATAGCTCGCTACTGACTCGTTAGGTCAAGGGATGGTCCTTTAACCGAAGTTCTAAATAAATTTACCCCATCACGAATATACTATGACCTTACGTTCCCATTAACTTAAAATGCTAATAGAATACACATTCACGTGAGCGAAGCCGGGTTACAGCTAGTGGTTGTTTTTTTTTGTATAAAATTCTTTGTTTCGACGATTTTCAGCATGTGATCTGAGTATCTTGTAGATCATCTATATTGCACGGTAACACGATCGGCATTTGTTTTCATTGTAATGTTCGATCAATTTACGACCTTTGAACTTTACGTCTTCTTATAATGCACGGAACACAAAGGCTTTTATGAACACGACGTACCTATGTATAAAGCATTTTATTTCGTTTTTACCCCAATATAAGAAACAAAAGCAAATATTCCTTGTAGGTAACCCGTCTTAAAATATGTTGATATTTTGTTTCTTTCTATCTGCAATAGTTAAGGAGCTCCAATTTATGGCGCACCAGCTGTTACAAGTACTCCTTTGTTCCGATTTGCGACATCCACATTGCTCGGAGCAATCATAGCAAAAAAAATATTGGAAAAAATTCACTCGACGCCAGCGTTCCTTTGTGACAAATATTTTGAGCCTCGATAAAATGGTGCCAATCAATTTTTGTTAGGTGTTTATTGCGTGGATCTAGGGAGGAATACTGGAAATTGGTTCAGCTGATTTATTTTGCACTGGATTTTGGTATCAACAAGTTTATAAATGTCATTTTGTAACTCAGATATTATCCTGCATGTGCCTCATAATCTGACCATTACAGTATATAGTTAAGAGACTTTGACGTTCGAGTTTGTTTTAATGTTTCTTCTTAGAAATCTCTGTTTATCAATTTTAGTGTATTGTATAGGTACTTATCATTTGCACCAACGACAGCCCCATTTTACGTCCAGGCAAATCACTGTCCATTCCAAGATTGCCTGGAAAAGATAGCAGAAAGCGATAAGGCCGTCCATTGTATATTTTGTATTGTTTGATTTATTGTTTGTTATGTATTTGGTGTCGTAAAATAAACAATTTTAAATAAATAAATAATCAATTTATCTCATCGAATAATAATTATGAACATAGATTAGTTAAAGCGTAATGTTGGAACGAAAACTTATTTTCCGTGGACAAACAGATTGGCGGGAGTTTCTATAATTAGATTTTCTCAAATAAATGAGCTGATGTAACAATCAAGATTCTGAAATTGAAAACTAGTTAATAAGAGGATTCAATTGTGGTAGGTATATATACTGCTAGGGTTATATAGCAAATGTTATATTATAGTCCAAAGAAGGCAGTTTAAAAAAGCGGATAAGTGCGAGTTGAACTCGCGTGGAGAGGGTTCCGTACGATAAATATGTTACCCACCAAAAACATTTCATGTAAAGTAGGTTTCCAAGACTTACATAATGCTTTCACTGTTAAAAAGTTATCAGATTTAACGAAGAGCCAGGCTCCTAGCTGTAGAACGCTTAACTCTACAAACCTTATATCTTGGTCAAAATGTACGGCTTCGTCGTTTCGCGGCCGTCGCATTGGACACTCCTATGGACATAGGCATAGGTAAGAAATTAAGTCACAAATGTTGTGTCATGCAATAGTTTAATGGAACGGCCAAGTCTTACATTTTGACTAAGATGTAAGTTTTGTAGATAACTCTACAAAACTGACGGCGAGCTGAACTTGATGAGGCCTGACGGCCTCATCGAGTTCAGCTCGCCGTCCGGTAAGGACCAGGCCCGGGTCGACGGCGCGTCGTGTTCCACGCGCGCCGCAAAGAGATGTCAGCATAATTGACGGGGTCCGATAGGGCCGATACCTGCAGGGGTCGCGGATTGTTCGAAAGAATTACCGTGGCCCTGGCGCACAGGCAACTGAAGGAACACGGGTGGGTTTTAGTCAGTAAGAGCCTGACACGCCCTCCCACTCCGCCCAGAGCGGGAGAGGTCATTTGATGATTTCCCACCCAAACAAAAAGGCCTCATTGAGTTAGGGGCATGACTCTACACTAGATCTGATAAGTTTTTAACCGTGAAAGCGTCATGTAAGTCTTGGCAACCTGCTTTACATGAAATGTTTTTGGTGGGATTTCATTTATTTTTGTAGGGTCCTCTATTTATTTTTATTTTAGCGGTGATATTGTACTGATATTACACAGACGTGTTAAAATCATAACCCTTAGCTCTAGCATAATCGGGTAAAAAAGGTATTTCTTGCACGCCAGCAGTTACTTTCTTCATAGCCAACGAAAAAGAGTTTCTTTTTTGTTGTTTATATACGTGCTAATCTAGCTTTCATAACAAATGGAAGAAGGTATACCGATTATCCGTAAGAAATCCAGAATTGCACCTCCCTTTATGAGACTTAGAGGGTAAAAGTTACAATGTCTTATTCTTTTTTGTTATTTGTGTGCAAATCTTAGCCCGGATACTAAATTTCAGCTTTCTAGGCCTTCGGGAAGTACCCTAGAGGTTTTATTTTATAAACAGGCCTACATCCCCAATTTCAAGGTTTGGAGGATAAAAGTTACATTTTCTTTTTTTGTGCAAATCCTAGCCTGCATAACAAATTTCAGCTATCTAGGAGTTCGGGAGGTTTTGATGAGCGAGTAAGTGAGTCAGTCAGTGACGAAATCGACATATTTTAGAAAATATTAAAATACAAAGCTCGACACATGAAACTTAGTGTGTATTATAAGCTTGCTAACTACATTTTATCCTGAGAATTTGAGTTCCCTAACATTATCCAGGCCGAAGCTATGAGGGTACGAAAATACGACGAAATGCTTCGAGAAAAGGTAGTGTGCCTCCGCTTTTTGTTTTTGGTCCATCTTGGCAGGGATACTACCGTGCCCCCAGATACCAAGAACAATTAATTGACATTGTTATTGTAAAACATGTTCTCCTATATATTATTCCAACTGCACTTGTAAGTTTGTACGCACAATATTGAAAGATTTACCATGTTATTTTAAGACCCTTGACTTCTTATAAGTTTTCCTATAATCTTTAAGTAAATAACTAATTTCTATATTTTTTTTTTAATGTTAGCCTCAGTAGTTTCGGAGATAAGGCGGGAGGGAGACAATTGTCAATTTACATATATTTTCTTAAATTACTTCTAGACTGTTTATTTTAAAATTATACAAAAATATATTTCAGACCCTCATAATAAGCCATTTGAGTTGATATGTCATACGGTACTTTTGTTTTAATTTTCTAGTTTGCCCCCCAAAAGTGACCCCCATATTCGAAATTCATTTATTTACGTTACACATCCGTATTTACGTCCGTTTCCGTATTTGGGTCACAAAAATTCATAGGGGTACCAAAGGAGACGGGGATTTCTGGGCCTGATTGTAATAAGTTGACGTATGGTTAAAAAAAAAGGTTATATTTTTCTATTACAAAATGTGAAATATCAGCCCATTTTACAATCTGGAAATTGAGAAATCCAAAAATTTAGTTATGGCTACGAACAAAATGGAATATCGATTAAATTATAATCGACTATCGTGACAGAGTTCATACTATTTAAAAGATGCTTTTACCAGATGATTAATTCAAATACATTAATTATTAGAATTAACGTATTAAACAGTTTAAACAAATTAAATATCTATAAAGATAAATGTTAAAATCGATTCACGTTTGCTAATCGGTTATTGTATTTTTCCTATGGTGACATGTCAGTCAGTCACTCGTTTCGTATCGTTTAGTGTTAGTGCGTGTGCGTTTTGAGTGTGTTTCCTCCCATAGTTTTATTGATATTTTCTTTGACCCCTGCTTTCTTTCTACGGACTTCTGATCTTGCTTCTTGTACGACCCTTGCTGCCATACCGGACACGGAGAGCCTCGCTTTTACGTTGGACTTGGACTTGTTTTTTTGGATTCTACGACCAGCCTACCGATTGGATATTATCACAATGGATCGTTGTGTAAATTGTGGCATAGCGACTATTACATTTACATTTTTTATTACGGCAAAATTATTTTAACGTAGCTAGTAAAAGTTTCATGAAAGATTTTGAGGTGGCTGCTGCTCTTTTAAACAATTTTCACCCTCCTATTATTGATCGTGTAGATGCTGGGGAAATATTAGTACAAATAAATATGAATATGAATACAGAAAATGAATTAGCAGAATTTATTGTAAGAAACCATTATAATAGGCGTAGGGCTGATTTTCAAACAATAACTGTACAAAATGATAACCTATATGATTTTCCCCAGCTTACCGATACTGAGCTAATACTAATATCACTAGGCACATATCAAATAAAGCAGGCACGTTCCTATTTTGGTGAACATGTAAGGGGCAATGATGGCCATGTGATAGAAGTGTGCAGGGAGGTCAGCAGCAGCCTACTTCGAGAGCTGTCAGCTACAAATACCTCATGGCTACTTAGGGGCCGCATTCATTCGAGACATATAAGTCGAAAAACGTATTTTGTTTACATTTTAGTCGACAGCTCTCGCAGAGGTAGGGAAGCAATAATAAAATATTATTGTAACTGCATCGTAGGCAAACGGACTGTAGGCTGCTGCGCCCATGTAATGTCAATAATATGGTACCTTAGTTGGGCTAGGTACCAAGATAATATTGTACCACCTGCACAATTTCTAGATGACATTCTAATTATAATTGAAGATGAATAAAATATACTAATTAAAAACGATTTTTATTTTTAATTATCATCTCCTTACCCATGATTTTTAATAGGTATTTGTGTTTCCTAATTTCCATCCACTCTACAAATATAATTAAGGCAAGTCAAAGTGCCGCTAGTGGCACTCTATCCCTATCGGATTAAGTGCCAGGGTCCGTTTAGGCACAAGAGAATGTAATGTTTTCGGAATTTGGTGTTTTACAGCGAACTAACCGTGTATACAGTGCCGCTAGCGGCACTGTATACACGGTATACACGGTATACACCTTCTATAATTGTAACAGCATCCTATCTTTAAAAAAAACAACTACCTATCGCACAATGAGGTTATACATCGCACTTCAAAAATCAGCTGTTTTGTTACGTAACCTCACTTTAACAAAATCTCTTTTAACTCGGCTCTCAGATTGCTAAAATCCGCAAAATTTTCAGTGATGGTTTGATAATATAGTAGCTATTAATTGACACCAATTTCATCTCTTTACATCCAGGCCCAAGATTGTATGAAAGCGTATCCGTCTCCTTTCAACTTAATCAGTCTAGTAGATTCGGAGCAAATTGGCTGTGACAGACGGACAGACAGACACACGAGTGATTCTGTATGGTTTCCGTTTTCACAGTAAGACGTACGGAACCCAAAGAATAAACTGAGGGGCAACTCCTGTATTAATTCCAACTCTAGAATTCTAGAAGAACTCTAGAATTACAAATTCCAATTCCAACTCCAGAATTAATTAAATAAGGTAGGAACCTACATTTTCTGAAAAGTTTTTGACATTGATTGTCACTAAGACGAGATTGCGACTAATACGGGAACTGGCCTTCTGATATTCTATAAATAAACTAAACCTCCAAATATAAATTCCATTAACTATCTAAGCTCGTCTTTTTACAAACCAGCAATTCCTAAAAAACTGTTGGCGATAAATAACGAAAGGTTACTGAAGATAGTCCTAAACATTATCGCGTCAAATTGATGACTGCTGTAATATCCACTTACATGGCTGTTTTTGATGCGACGTCATAACGGTGACGTCATTGCTGAGCCATCAATCATGGCCTAGTTTCCGGCCTCATGTGTTACTGTACAGTAGTGGAATGGATGAGCGAAGAAAATTAGGTAGTTACTATGTGTTTTGCCTCGTAATTGTGTAATCTTGCTCGTGGTTAAAATAATAATAGCCGGGTCGATCGAAGGCTTAACTACGTTTGCCGCGGTCGGTTCGTGGATGGGTGACCACCCATTACATATCGATACTCCTCCGTGTCTCGGAAAGCACGTTAGGCTGTTTGTCCCAGTGTCATTTGTAGATCTTTGACTTTCGTTACGGGTAGTCAGAAGCCCAAAAAGTCTGACAACCAATCTTACTAAGGGTTATCGCGTTCTCAGTAACTGGTTTGTGGTATTTTACATGGAATGACTGCTTATCTGCCCAGATAAGCAGTCATTCCATGTAAAATACTGGTATTTATCTGCATCCGTTTAGACTGGAAGCCGACCCCAATATATTCGGGAAAAGGATAGGCAGATTTTTCAAAAATTATGTAATGCTTGATGACCTCAGTAGAGCTTTCCAAAGAGTGGACCTTAAAATGGAAATGAAAAATTAAAGGTCATATCAAATGCCCACGTTACACCTTCTCTCATAAAAATCGGAGGCTCTACACTCGAAGTTGTGGACGATTACTTAGGACAAACTGTCCGGTTAGGTAGGTCCAATTTCGAGAAAGAGCTCACACAAAGCGCAATGGAGAGGGCTATAATATGCTTGGAGTTTCCCTACATGATGGAATAAGAAATGAAGAAAGCCGCAGGAAAAACCAAGGTAACCGACATAGCCCGAAGAATTGCCTAACTTAAGTGGCAGTTATATTTTTCACTTTTTAGTTGTGGTACCCACCCCACACAAATTCATATACCACTACTTGCTATGTAATAAAAATTTGCTTAATTTTTAAATTTTTGTTTGCTTTTTTTTGTGGGTTTGTTTGAAATAAATCTAAGTTACAGTAGCCCAATTTCAGCTGCTCATCACCTTTTACAAAATATTGCTTTTTTGGATGCAGGGACGTTAATTGTTTAGGAGTTCTCCTAGTATTTCACCATCAGCTCCACTTCACCATATGCAATTTAACGAGCATAAATTGCTTAGAAACCATACTATAGTAATGGAATTGCAACTTGCGAAATACTTATTATTGAGTTCCGGTGGCTTCATCAACTGTGGTCTTCTTCATCAGTTCCACTTCACCAAATGGTGCTCTTCAAGAGCAAATACACGAGTCACTATAAAAAATACCCAAATCACTATATCATTTCGAGGTGTGCCTATAATATTTGAAGAGTTCCCTCAATTTCCACAGGATCCCATCATCAGAACCTGACCTGATGAAAATGGGACCACCTTGAAAGTATATCCTTTCGAACTAAACAAATACTTTTTCAAATCGGTCCAGCCATCTTCAAGTAATCGGGGAACATACATAAGAAAAAAGATTCCGATGAAATGAGAACCTCTTCCTATTTTGAAGTAGGTTAAAAGGAATTGAGTCTTTCTTTTGTGGAGTAATTATGCTAGTCGGTGGAGCTTTTTTTTTTTTACCTATGTTTCTTTTTATTATTAGCATTATTTCAAAGCGAAAAATAATGCTAATAAACAAACAAAAAAACAGGTAAAATAAAATTTCTTAAATTCGAAATAAATAAAATATCCCGTACAACCGTACAGATACTTCCTAAATAAAAGCAACCTGATCCTTTTCTTATCAGCAAAAGCTGAATTAGGATTTCTTTAAGAGGAAATGAGAATGGTCGTCCGTCTTTGTTGTTGTTAAAAAAAAACTTTTTTTTGCCAAATCAATATCACCGTGTAAAATCTAAGTTAGTACCTAAAAAATAAGCAGTAAAGGTAGGTAACATTTTTGTTTGGTACGTGTTGGTATTTATTATGGTTGTCAGCAAGGCAAGTTGGTCGTCAGGGTTGTCAGGGCCATTAACAATCTACGTCGTCGCGAATCTCTTAGGGAACTAAATATTTAAAAAGATTAATATTATGACGGTACCTTCCCAATTCATTTATGAAAATATTATGTATGTAAGAAAACATCTACATCTCTTTAATAAAATAAGTGATAGACATAGTTTTAATACTAGAAATAAAGAGAAAATAGATCAACCATTTTTTAGATTATCTAAAGTACATACATCTTTTATGGGGTACTGCGTTAAATGTTACAACAAAATATCTTGTAATATATTGCAATTAAATGAAAGACAATTTCAAACTCATATAAAAAGTACACTTTGTAAACAAGCATATTACAAATTACAGGATTATATCCTAGATAAGAATGCTTGGAAATATGCTGGTCCTGCTCCATAGGACAATCTAGAGTCTAGATAAAATAAACTGGTTGCTAATTTAATTGTATAATTAACAGTTTTTATGACATTGATTGTTACATTATGTACTGAACTACTTGAACTCACACACTCAATTATTACCTACTTGTTAACATTTTGGAAAAATCATATACTTTTCAATATTTGTAAATATGTGAGCACCATGAATTAATTTACCTGTCATTGCATTATATTTAAATTTTTTTAGCTATTGTGGTATAGTAATTTTATTCACGGTGCATCGTCTTCACATATAATCATATAATTAATGTGTACCTATATAATATTGTAAAAAAAAATTAAAGAGTAACGGTGGAGTTTCTGGGCCATCCTTCTCCATACTAAACTAATTTTTGGAAGGGGCAACTAGAATTAATTCAATTTTTTTGTAAATTTTGACGTTCAAAAGTATATGTGCCTTATATGTGCCTATTTGAAATAAATTATTTGACTTTGACTGTTAGCACGGAACTGATTCACTCTGTTCCCCATACTAGTATAAACTGTACTACGGTGGACCAGTTTTCTTCGTTCTCTGTAAATGTACCTACAGTAGCAGACTTGTGACAAAATAATTATTTTGGTAGCAAAAAAAAATGTTATTAATAAAAAAGCAACAAAGCAAAGTACAGTAGAAATTTTATTATTATTATTAAACTTAAAAAACGGAATAGTGAACTTGACTTTTGGAAAAACTTGTAGGTAGATGTTAAAGTTGCCATAGGCAAGATATTTAGGTGCTAATTTTGTTTACAAAGTGTTTGGTTAAACTTTGTATTAAATGTATCTTTATTATTAAAATTCGTTGCAAATTTAATTTAAAGTTATTATCATGTTCTCTATTACGCAAATGTTTGCTATGAAAGTGTAGCATTTACCTTGTCTGTAGCTGTTACATGTCATGAAAAGACACATTACCGTTTGGATTTTCTTTTCTAATTTTCTTCCCGAGTGCGGAAATTAAGCCCATGTTTCGTTTTTCATGTTTTTATCAGCGAAGGGCTTATTTACCTTCTTATGTAAGGGTTTTATATGCGTACCTACATGTATGTATTACGTAAGGGTTACTTTTATTAATATGTTGATAACGTTGTGTGTGTGCAGTCATGTTCTATAAGATAAGATAAGATTATGTTATGTTATGTTACTATATTTACTAATAAAAATCTGACTCTCTCTCTCGACTCTCTCTCTCTGAAATGTTACTATATTTACTCATAAACCCTATGGTTTATATGAAGAAAATACATCGCCACGAAATAATAATGATAATAGGTATATAATAAATGAATACTTAATAAAGTTAATAACATGATTAATGATCTGCCCTACTGTTCCACTCCCTTGAAAATGGCATAGTTTTCCAAGACAGCATTAATTTACTCAAATGGTTGTAATATGATTATCACCCAAATTCATTTTGCCATTACTACTTATGTAATTTTGGTAAGTACAGTCATCAAAGGTGATAAGTAACCAGGGTCGTCGGATATAGTTGAAGTTTAATGATGACCGATGGATGTTTTGGAATGAAATTTAATTTGATTAATGACCTGTTTGTTTTAATATTTTTTTTTCATCTGTTTCTTAATAAACTTCAACTATATTGACGACCCTGGTTACTTATCACTTTTGGTGACCGTACATAGAATTACATAAAGTCGTAGTTTTAATAATAAATTTACAAAAACAACGATTTTTTATGAAAGATTATCATTTAGCACGCATGGCATCATTCTTCTGTCAGTATCCCGATTTATATAGGGTCGGTTCAGCAGCCTTTGTATTCTAAGCCAGTATCCCCCCCATTGAGATTATATCATCTTTCATACTGGCATAATAAAAAACAGTGCGGAACTCCAAAACACATATTTCCAAATTCCCATCACGAATCTTTTATAATTTAAGCCGTTGAATTTCTCCAATGCATCAGCGTACTTGTATTTACAACGTTCATATTTCAACAAAGCGGCGAGTCATAAACGCCACACATAATGTATGTATGAGCTAACTCTATCTGGGTGTGCACGTTTGACTTCGGGGCGAGTTTAAAGAGAATTTTGATAAAGGAGGTAGCCTAAATAGCGGTTTGACTGTACCTTTTGTTACAAATTTTGGGAAGGAAATATGTTCTATTCTAGCTGCATATTTTGTTAAGTGGCCAAAAGGTTGCGGTTTTAAAATTTTCTGGCGTGAAAATTACTTAACGTCCTAGGAGGCAGTTTTGGTATTTTCTACAGCAGTTTTCAGAATGTAAAGGTAAAAAAACCCAGCTAAGTGTGCGTCGGACTCGCACACGAAGGGTTCCGTACCACCGTACAATATTTCACATTAAATATTATTTAAAAAAAACACGTTTCTTGTATGAGGACCCCCTTAAATTATTTGTTGTTAAAGGGGCAATAGTATTTCTATTCAGAATCTGAAAATTTCAACTGTCTACCTATTACGGTTAATAAGATACAGTCCGCTGACAGACAGGCGGATAGACGGATGGACGGACGAATGGCGGGCGGATGTCTGGACGGACAGCGGAGTATAGTAATAGGGTCCCGTTGGCACCCTTTGGGTACAAAACCCTAGAATCTGGCATAAATTAGTATCAAACCTATACTAATTAACTTGCTACAGTATGAATACAGAACCAATTACCTATTACCCTATACTCAACGGATTTATCTCATGCCTTTTATTCATTATAAGTAATAGATTATTACTACGTCTGATAAGTAAGATCGATCGACATCGCATTTCGTGGATACGTGTGGGTTTCGTTGCAAAATTGTATTAATGCCAGCAAACAAACTCTTTCTCGTTTTCTTAGGTTTATTTTTAGTATTAATAGATTAAAAGCACAAAGTAAATCGAAGGTAATTACTGTCATCACACCATAATCACCATTTCAGGCGAAAGACGTCCACTGCTGGACATAGGCCTCCCCAAGCACCGCCACCTCGACGGTTCTGTGCTTCTCGCATCCAACAGATTCCTGCTGTCTTCACAAGATACTGTACTCTAGTATCATTGTATCAATGTTCAGTGTTGACACATCGAAATCAATTTACAGCTCAAACAGAACGTTTAGCTCCCGCTGTTGGCTCAACTGACATCAATCAACGGTAAACAGCGTTTAGTTTGACAACCGTGCCAATTATAGGCCAAATCTAACAATATAAATGGAAATACCTTTATTCAACCGCGTCTAGACTGGAAGCAAATACTATGAAATAGATCTTGTTGAAGAGGTTCTTTAGCAAGGTCAGATGCGTGGTATCTACCTAGCAACCGTAGATGAACCAAGAGGACTTTTGAGATCATAAGCTCAAGGGAAAAAGCAAGAGTGCATGTGTTTAATGTGATGTAGTGTAATTAATTTAAGTTTTGCTCGTGTTTCAATGGGTAAATGGTACTGCCAAAAACAGAGGTATAAGAGGTCATCGATGGTACTTTTATTAATACAGCGTCAGCGCGACTTTATCGCCTTTGCTGAACAAACGTGAATTGTGCAAAATTACTCTAAAAATGATTTAGACGAAACGGGCGAATGCTCTTTCTATCCCCACTCTAGCAAATTATTTTTGTGTAAACCGCGACAGAGGATTCTTTTATCGGTATGTCCATACCAACTAAAATATCAAGAATATCAAGGAAAGAATGTTCTTCTTCTAGTTGTTCGTTTTGTCCAGTTTTAGAAGCATGCTCTAACAAAGATAATGAATGCATCAATTATAAATCCACATATGAAACTATCACTGTGAGCTTCAAATGACGAATCCATAAATAACCTTCTAACTCAACTAGATATTCCACAATGGAGTATTATACTTCCAGTGAGTAACATACAACCGTCACCACGTTTTATAATGAGGAAAACGTACGCCGCGCCCGCACCACGTTCTTGCCACGTCAACGCGAGACATTTCTTTTGTATTTCTGTATAACTCGCGCCTTGAGAATACGAGTTTTCTTATCCCTCGTGCCATGAATGGGACGTGTGGGACATACTTACATTACATTTTTAAATAAAAGTAGGTAACTCCTTTGATTTCTGAGCAGAAGTAGGTACGGGTTTCTGCCTTTGTACTATGTGGTACTGAACACCAAGGGCTACATAAGCTAAGACAAGTCACAAATCGTTTTGTTTCTTGTTTTGCATTCTGTTACAAAATGGTAGCGGTCTTACTGAAAAAAAAACGTGTGGCACTCGGGGACTGCCGCGGTAAAGCTATT
Source organism: Dryobotodes eremita (assembly GCA_917490735.1). Classification (NCBI taxonomy): domain Eukaryota; kingdom Metazoa; phylum Arthropoda; class Insecta; order Lepidoptera; family Noctuidae; genus Dryobotodes; species Dryobotodes eremita. Next base: position 1,582,152 of record OU823254.1, on the reverse strand, counting down.
GCATAGCATTTTTTATCAACTTATGCAATTATAATTATTTATTTATGCAGTATTTTTTTTCTTTGATATTAATTCAAGTACAGTCGTACCATATACATACACGTTAAGCGAACGCTCGGCCAAGCTACATGGTAGTCGGAGTGGGGGGTGTTAGGTTTTATTTTCGTTACGGAATTTCTTGATTCGGTCGCCGTGCTCAAAGCCCGATAAAATCTATGTAATAGCTTAAAAAGATTTTTTTATTACCTTCAGTTGTACAAAAACACTTATCTTAACATTATGCAGCGTTACAACTAAGGGAAAGAGTTTTTTAGATAAAGTCTGGCACTCAAAATAAGATTCAACTTGTGTTCAGGGGAAGACTTTCTGCTCCGTATTATAGTACAACAAAAGTTTTACAAAGCGTCTTATCACAAATCGAGCAACCGAAAAGACGTAATAATGTAAAAAGCCAACCCTAATCGCTTAGTAATACAATGTTGAATGTATACATATAACATTAACTTAGAACTACAACGATAAGTTGCAAGTTAAGGGGTAAAAGATCAAACACGTACAACTACATAATGTTCTTAAATCGATGTTACCTTGTATGAGTGTGTGACGCACACGTAGGTAAACAACTTGGGATTAAATTTCTACTCGATGCCATTACTTTTACGTCAACACAAAACTCGTAACTACGTAGAAGTTGCGAAGTGTCCCGAGCTCATAACAAGGTGGAGACACAACTTGTTCATCAATAAGTTACTGAGAATTATAAAGAACCCTTACGTATAGCTTTTACTTTTATGTAAGAAAAGATTGCAATAATTGGAACCAAGTTTATGGCCAAGTTTGTAGCCCATCTCTAAAAATGATTCGGTATTTTCTTGTAACAATTGCGAGGGTACACACTATTTAGAAACCAGGATTATTTCTATTTCTAATCTACTCGTCGTTTCTATTTCATATCTCGTTTTTTTTGTGTTTTTGTTTGCGTCATGTTTACCGTAAATAAACATATTTTCTTTCTTTTTTAAGCTTTTGCATAGCTTTTATCGCGGGCTTTGAGCGCGGCGACCGAATCAAGAAATTCCGTAACGAAAATAAAACCTAACACCCCCCACTCCGCCTACTATGTAGCTCGGCCGAGCGTTCGTTTAACGTGTATGTATATGGTACGACTGTACTTGAATTAATATCAAAGAAAACAAAATACTGCATAAAAATAAAAAATAAATCAATAATTATAATTGCATAAGTTGATAAAAAATGCTATGCAATAGCTTTACCGCGGCAGTCCCCGAGTGCCACACGTGTTTTTCTTTTTAAGCTATTGCATAGCTTTTATCGCGGGCTTTGAGCGCGGCGACCGAATCAAGAAATTCCGTAACGAAAATAAAACCTAACACCCCCCACTCCGCCTACCATGTAGCTCGGCCGAGCGTTCGCTTAACGTGTATGTATATGGTACGACTGTTCCTGAATTAATATCAAAGATATAAAAATACTGCATAAATAAAAATTTTAAATAAAAACACGTGTGGCACTCGAGGACTGCCGCGGTAAAGCTATTGCATAGCATTTTTTATCAACTTATGCAATTATAATTATTTATTTATGCAGTATTTTTTTTTCTTTGATATTAATTCAAGTACAGGCGTACCATATACAAAAAGACCGTGATAAAAGCTATGAAATAGCTTAAAAAAATATAATTGTATAAGTTGATAAAAAATGCTATGCAATAGCTTTACCGCGGCAGTCCCCGAGTACCACACGTGTTTTTTTCTTTTACTTTCATAAGCATAAAAATGTTGAGTGATATAGATTTTATGCAACCAAGTTAACCAATAACCAACCACCAACTAACCAATATTGTCCGATGAAAGTGTAAACAAATCCTGTTCAGGTTAAATTCTTACGCAATCACGTACTAGAGGGAATTAGAAACACATTTATCAGTATTTAGAAGGATTCAACTTTATAGCTCACCTCATGTTCCAATAATTATTGTGTAACAAAATTGTAACTGAAAAATCTTCGACGAAAATTGAGGTTATAAAATTTAACCTCAAATGTGGAATGAAAAATATCTTCAAGGTGATTTAAAATTATAATTATAGTACTCAAATGATAAAATCAAAGCACCAAAGCACTCAATTTGTAAGTGACACTACAAACTGTCATCCACAGATACCTTTTGTGATCCATTTGTTTATATTATCATCAGATACTTTTAGGATAGACCATACTTATTGTACCAATTTGTGTTATCCTAAAAATACGTATAGATTAATGAAACAAAGTTAAGTAGCCGTTATTGTTCATTTAGCACACTCTTTGAAGTTCGACCGGGTCGCAGTCGAATACCCAGGTGTGTTACATTAGCAGAGATTAAAGACCACATTACTGCGAGAGTTCCTTTTGCAATTGCCATTAGGTTCAATAACAGTAACATTGGGATCGTATACGTAAATGTCGCGTAGACCGGTATTTATTGGGCCAAAACTTTTCAACTGTACTAGTTTCCAAAGAACGAATCGTTTATTTAAATAAACGATTCCTTTTTAACACAAGTGCAACTTAAGTTGCACTTTTGTTAAAAAGGGATCGGAAAAAATGGCTTGAAAAATAATTTTGTTACTCACTAAGGTTTCATTTATTTTCAACTAAAAGAGTCTTGTGGAACATCTAGACGTGACGATTGTGATATTAGATAATAACAAAAACAACTATTTATAGGGTAAATAAGATAAAAAGAAACAACTTTAAGAAAAAAAAATACTGGTTCTACGATTCAAAAGCAAACAAGCATCTAAGGTTCATATGAATGTAAATATAAAAGGCATTTCTATTTTCTATTTTCATAAAATCCAATTAAACCAAAACTGTTTGTATAATCATGAAAAAGATTTCTAGAAACTTGATCTTCCAAACGTTTGTTGAAACTGTATACCAGAGAGGAACTCCCGTTTGTTTTAATATACGATACTGTTTATTTTAACCTTACGTAAACAGAGCACAGTCTGAAGCTTCGAGATTTAAGACACGTGTCGGCAGAAGAACGTTTAGAATATTAATGAGTCCTAGTATATTTTGTGGACGAACTTGAGTAGTTGCGTGTGGCGAAGCTTGGGCATTTAGGTCCGCAACCTTGCTGACTATAGTTAATCTTTCCCTACCTTTTATATAGTTCGTGCTCACCCCAGGCAGATTAACAGTTCTAAGTTGTGACATGTTTACGCAGACGTGTTTTGTTTCGCTTCGAGATAACGAGGCCAAAGTTTGGTAGCGCGCGAATTTTGACCCATCTGGAAACTATTGCACCTGAAAATGCCGTGACGAAGCATCGCTTATAAAATTTGACTAAAATGATTGATTTCATTATTGGAGTGGGTACGACAAAGTATAATAAAATAGAGTGTTAATATTTAATTTTTACTCATCCACTATTTCATAGTTGTCACGAAAGGGTAGAACCTCCGAGAAGTTACATAGATTTTGTAGTAAAATAGATATAGTATTTGAATACATTTCCATCAAACTTTTCTTTCAAAAGCATTTACATTGAGCTCATCTACTTGATAGCCTGACATTATTTTTCACTCAACTCCTCGTATCGTAATATTTTGCCTAATTTATGACATATCACTATCCATCCGGTAAAGGTCGGAAAATTCCGTCCATTTTCGGATTTCCCCAAAACAATGTAAAAATAGAATATTCGTAAAGATAGGTAACTTGTATCTTAATCGGCCCCTAGATTTTTGGAAGATACAAAACAGAATTAAGTCTGATTATGCAGCGAGTACAGCTGTAATCAATTTAGATAATTAATCGAAATTCATAATTTAGGAGAAGTAGAAAAAAACTGGCTATGTAAATCAGAATAACGTTGAGATTTTCATGTGCTTTTTATACCTTTATAGTTCGTGAATTAGAATGAAGTACCGAAGTGTTTTTTGAATCAGATACAAAATAGTTTCGGTAATAGTTATACAGGTATGGTCAGCTTTAAAATTTATGGACCTATAATTATTGAATCATTCTAAATCATTATCGTTTATTTGTTTTTAGCTTAAAACTCACTTCTGCTTCTGTTTAACTTTATCCTAAATAATACTTCCTAATCCCATAAGAAGAAAAAAGGAACTTTACATGTGGACGAAGCCTCCAGGCTCTCACTAAATAAATTACGGTTATAGCTGCCATAGACCTATACAGCCCCAAGCACCCTTCAGCTTGAATGGGGTAATTGATTAACAGGTAAATACCGTTGTAAATCTACCCTTTACAACCCGTTACACCGGCGCAACCGCATAAGAAGAACAAGGACTTGGTTAATGGTACATTAAAAATTAAACATGCGAAAAACCATGCTTCACAAACGTTATTCAAACGTACTCTGGCAAGCATTGAACAAAAGCGGCTTGAGTTTGTTTAGCATATTGCCTTGCTCTCAACACCTTCCATTATAGCGTCGATATTGTTGCCTTGTTCCATAAATATTAATGGGAAAGTTCCCATTGCTGGGTGCTTACTCTGTTGTAAATATTTATCATTCATCCCTTTATAGACAAAATACAGATGAAGAGACAGAAGGCCAACTTTAGATGGCGGGTGAAGTGGAAATCGCACTTGCGTATGCGCTCAAGTAAAGAAAAATGATTATCTAAGGCCCGCTTGCAATACAAATCACTAAACACATTTAACGCTAAACGACTTAAAAACATCTTTCTGTTTCTGTCAATCGTTTGAAGACGAAAGAGACAGAATTATGTTTTAAATACGTTTTGTACAAAATTTACCTATTTATCTAAAGATTGGTGATGCAAGCGGGCGTAAATCCATGACTGCACGCTGATTAGCTGTGTCCTAGTTAACTATATTGTTCAGCTCTTTGCATTGAAAGCTAATAGCTGAAAATACGTGCGCCAATAATTAAGTTATTTCTGTTGACCTTCTCTGATGTCGAATGGAGTGTATCATCTGTACCTGTTCCGTTAGAAGTTCTTGCAAGTGTAATGTTTACGTAAATGTCGAGCAAAACCGTTCCGATGGTGTTTGCTCTAATTTTGGCATAATATTGTAACGGTATTGGAAATGTTTTTATAGCGTAAGTTTACATAGTTTAGTTGATCTTGGCTTGGTTGATGTTTATCCAGTTTTACCAAGAGCTACTAAACTTAATCCATAAATACATACATATACATACATATACATACATATACATATATGCCTACTCATCGATATTTTTGAATTTTATAAATACATTGACATTAATATTTACCTTGTAAAATATTATATTATTTGAATTATTTTGAATGTAAAGACTATGTGGGTTATTGGTTTTTTTCTTTCTTCTCAGTTAATTTGAATCATGGTCTGGCAGTTTGAGTAATTTATGCGATCTACCCAAATGTCCTTTCTTTGGTATTGTTCGTTGAATCGTTGAGCTCCTTAAGTTCTGAGTTGAGCTGCACGATTACTGACAAATGCGTGCACTGACTGGACAGGACCACTCAATCTGTGTGGTTTTTTCTCAAAAGACTATTTCAGACACAAACCTATACGGTCTTCGCATGATCTGACCAAGATTATGACTTTAAAAGATACTGTGACCTCTGAATTTGTTTCGGCCTTTCTTCTCAGAGTAGTCAGATAGGAAATGCCGACCTCATCTAATTTTAAAAATATGATCGACGTGTAAAAGTGTTTGTATAAACCTACTTACAGAAATAAAATCATTTATCAGTCATTTGAGGATAAAACCCTATATAACCTGATGGTTACATTGGGTTTTATCCTCAAATTATTAATTAATTTTTGCAATAGTTAAAGAGAATTTCATAACTTTAAATGAATACTACTCTACTAGCTTATTAAAGTTATGAAATTCTCTTTAACTCACACTCTAAAACGCACACTACTAAATTTCAATGTTTCACACAGGTCAAAGTATTTTCTCATAATCTTTTCACAATAAAAATTATTTTTCCAGCCGAATATTAAACGAGCAGGAAATACACATTATTTACGAGTTAAACTCCTCCAAAACCTACGTTACTTTACAAATTGATCGTATTTACACATAACGTGTATTACAAGTCACATACATAGAACACTTCCTAAGTAACGTGCGATAAAAACACGACAAATATAATATTTAATATTCATAGGGAATATTTTCTGTTTGTAACCTGACAGTATGGTCGCCAAACATGTGTCGTATTGCTATCATCGGCAATTTGCTAAGCGATTTAAAATGTATGATGCTCAGAAGGTCAAATAAACTTTTTTTTTTTGGAGTGTGCAATTTTTTTATTTAATTACCTTACTGTCGCAGCCTTTTACAGTTAGCTCTGCTGAAATTGTGAAACATATAACGCACTTTCTTTGTCTATTTTTAATGAAATGGCATTTTAAGCTATTGCATAGCTTTTATCTCGGGCTTTGAGCGCGGCGACCGAATCAAGAAATTCCGTAACGAAAATAAAACCTAACACCCCCCACTCCGCCTACCATGTAGCTCGGCCGAGCGTTCGCTTAACGTGTATGTATATGGTACGACTGTACTTGAATTAATATCAAAGAAAAAGAAATACTGCATAAATAAAAAGTAAATAAATAATTATAATTGCATAAGTTGATAAAAAGTGCTATGCTTTACCGCGGCAGTCCCCGAGTGCCACACGTTTTTTTTTTTTTTGTTCTTTTTTTGGCGTTTAGCCGCCCATTGTGTCACCCTGTAATGTAAAATTTCTACATTTACATCTATAATTCGTATTGTGTGCATAATATATATATATATATATTCTATTCTATTTCATAACATAAGTATCTTCCTTTATTAATTTTAGACAGATTCTATTGTTTGGCACTTTTGAAATATTATTGTTTGTCACAACAAAATATCAACAGTATTGCATTGTTTAATCTATTTCCTGGAAGCATTTCCCTTTCCCCTCACCGGTGTGGGCGCGTTCATTGAGGCCAACCCGCCGATTGAACGCGTCCCAGAGCGTCATGGCCATCCAACTGGTCCGGGGATACCGCACGGTCTGCTGCGAGTCAGCGAAACGCCGGGGCGTAACTTCGCTGCCGCGAGAAATCGCAGCACAGCGGACAGAGCTCAGGCGGGATCTCATGGCAGCATGGAGAGTACGACTGTCGCAACCTAGCGCAGGGCACGCCACGATTGCGGCGGTATGTCCCCTCTTTGAGGAGTGGCTTGAGAGGCGCCACAGCGTCCTCACCTTCCGCCTTATGTAGGTCCTCACCGGACATGGCTGTTTCGGAAGGTTCCTGTTTCGGATAAGGCGGGAGGAAACGCCCGGGTGTTATCATTGTGTGGATCGACCGGAGGACACGGTGGAGCATACGGTGGAGGTCTGCCCGGCTTGGGCGGAGCACCGCCGTGTCCTCGCGGCAATCGGTGGCGGCGGTCTCTCACGTCCGGCCCTGGTTCAGGCCATGGTACGGAGCGAGAAGGAATGGCAAGCCGTCGTCTCCTTCTGCGAAGCAGTAATGTTAGCGAAGGAGGCAGCGGAGCATGTGAGGGAGAGGCAATCGTTGCGCCCTCACGCCCCTATTCGCTGCAAAAGGAGACACCCTGAGCGTCAGGAGCCGATTGCCGACTCTCGGCCACCGTAGGCGCGGGCTTGCGGACGGCGAGCAATGGGCAGCTCGCCGTCCGGTAAGAACCAGGCCCAGGTCTACGGCGCGTCGTGTTCCACGGGCGCCTCAAAGAGATGTCAGCATCATTGACGGGGTCCGAAAAGGCCGATGCCTGCCGGGGTCGCGGATTATTAGAAAGAGTTACCGTGGCCCTGGCGCACAGGCAACTGAAGGAACATGGGTGGGTTTAAGTCAGTAAGAGTCTGACACGCCCTTCCGCTCCGCCCAGAGCGGGAGAGGTCATTTGATGAATACCAACCAAAAAAAAAGCCCCCCTTCCCCCTATATACAAAAAAAAACGCTTCCGTATATATTTGTATATAAAAGCACCATAAAATAAGGGCTATAAATCAAGTTTAACATAATAAAATACCTTTATCGCTGTTTATTGGGTCTCAACAGAATCGCTTGGCTCTTGAACTTGGCATCGTAAAGTTGATACAGAAGGCCGTTGTTCCATCGAGTATGTAATTTCCTGATACCGTTTATCTTAATCATATATATTATAATATATCATATCACATAATCGTTTCGCAAAGGAATAGAACATTCTCGAATTATTGCACAAGTTGCAAAAAAATCTATATACGAGTATGTTCCGTGTTTTTACGTCCTTTTACAGGACCTTTATCATAGGCATAATTCAAATTCAATTTAAATTTAAAACATTATTATATTATTTATCATTTAACATAAACCTACGGGCATATGGGCACTTATGAAACGTAAGCAGCTAGGTGCATGGTTCAAATTCTTCGATTCCTATAGAGAAGAGCCGGCATTCAATTCTATGGTTACTCTTGTAGGACACTAACCTTTAGACAGTTGGGTCTTTTATTTATTTATTTATGTACACACAGTAAAATACATACAATTTTTGAGTACAAAGGTACTGCTTTTCTGACAGTGAAGAGAATGTCTTTTCAAACGGGTCGGTATGGATTGGCTTTAAATTTCATCCCTAGATGAGTTTTATTTTTGTATGTTGTATGTCCATTTTTAAGTTTGTACGGAATTATATTTCTGTATTTATATTTAATGTGCCATTATTGTTTCGTTCAAGTTGTTTGAAAAATATTTTGGTTACGTAATGTAAGTTTTATGGTGTTACCGTGACATAAAAGTTGTATATAATATTTCTTTTTGCCGTTTATTTTGCATAATTATGCTGAAAATGTACAGGATTTTATCTTGGTTATATCAGTTGGATAGCTATATCAACTGCATAAAAAAACAATGATAAATTAGGGACAGAATAACAACAACTCCAACAAACGAATCCTGAATTCATAAGTCCGATAAGTTTTCCTAAAACATTTCGAAGCATAGTGTACGCTACGCCGTAGCAGGACACGAGCTACGCCGTAGTTTGACAAGAGCTACGCCATAGCGTATCGCGAGCTACGCCGTAGCTAATCACTTGCTACGCCGTAACACGACGCAAGCTATGCCGTAACTCGTCGCGTAGTACTTTGACTCTTTTAGCTGCGTACCTTTGTTTTTTGTGCCATATAAACTGAAATCCTTATAGGTAGGTAATATGCGATTACTTTATATTTGGTAGAATGAGAATACCACAATTTATAATCTCTCTTTTACTCTACTTTTATACGTCTAATTTCCTTTTCAATATATTTCTATACCAATATTGACATGGCGTGAGCAATATTTGGAGTTTATTCATTACATAATTAAAAACATATAAAAGCTGAGCTTGAGAGAAATGTTTCCGCATTCGAATGTTTTGTGTTGGAATGTTTTAATTGCATTGAATAAGAAAAAGCCAAGGACAAAATTCGACTGACAGTAAAAATATCGAGAGGTTTCATCTCAGTAATATTATATTTGGATTTTAAAAGAAACCACGGCCACTGATTTCGTTTCAGCATGTCCTCTCAGGGATCAGTCAGCTAGGAAATACCAACGCCACGAAACTAGATGTATTAAAATTTGGACCGACAACCTGACACGTAAGTGTCTTAAAATATCTACGTCCAGAAATAAACATCATTTCATTTAAGTAAAGAACTTCAAACTTCACATTACAATAAGTTCCATACCAAAACAAATGAACCTTAAAATCTCTCCTCAAAGTGAAAGTATAGGATACACTCGTTTTCCTCTAACAAAGAATTCGTAATAAATGGAAGTCGAACTATTTCTCCTAAATCACAGTGAATGCGAAGAAAAAAGTCACACCAAATAGCTCGCATTTCACTATTCCCGATTCCCTTTGTCTACATTCCCTGTTTTAGCATTCTCTTCAGTCTCAACATATGCACTGCGATCTACATCTGAAAGTTTGTTTCGTCAAAGGTGGAAGTAAAATAAAGTACATCTGCATTTTACTAAAACACGTACACTCTTTGAGCACTATCTAGAGTATCATTTCAAGGTCCGTTAGTAACAAGAACAGCGCATTGGAATGTTACCGTACTCAAGTATAGTCAGGGAAATAAATTGATAATCAAATTGACTCCCCGTATCAAGTTTAGCCATTTCTTACTAACTTGTCAAAGTATGACAGTTGTTATTTGGAAATACGGACAATTTTAATTTGGAGTCAATTTGCTTCTCAATTCATTTCCCTGGCTTTACTTTCTACACATCGATGGCAGTCAGTACAGCTAACCTCTATGCTAAAATTAATTATTTTAACACGACGTTATCAACGGTCAATAACTCGATGCCGATCCTTGAGGTGCTTATACGAGACTTGTTAAGCAGTTTGTTTTATATTTCAAACTCAAACTTAATTCAAATTCAAAGCATTTATTTCAAATAAACCAATTACAGGCACTTTTGAATTGTCAAGGGGTCGGTCAGTCAGAAAGATGAAGCCAGTTGCCCATTCCAAAGCGTAGTAGGTACCTATGGAGAAGAACGGGCAAGAAACTCCATGAACACTTTTAAATCACTCTTTTAATTAAGAAATAACTATTACAAAGAAACTATATTGCGACTGTGGTAAAACTATAATAAGTTTCGAAAGCGTAAACTTCTTATTTCGTAAGAACTACTAAATCTATACTAATAAATAATACAGCTGATGAGTTGGTTTGTGTTTTTGTATGTTTGTTTGTTTGAACGCGCTAATCTCTGGAACTACCAGTCCAGATTACAGAGTACCAGATTATTTTTGCATTTGATAGCCCTGTACATTTTTTAAGGAAGATTAGAAAGAAAAGGAAGTAATAGTGCGGGCGGGCGATAGGATGCGACGCGGTCAGTCGGGGCCTGAAATTTTAGCTAAGCTAGTAATTCATAAACAAATACTGTGTTAGTTACTTCTGTTTACAGAATTACTTTATAATTTACTAACTTAAAAAGCAGTCTTTTCTAATAAATTGTAATATAATTATGGTAATCTAATGGACGTCCTGAAACGTTTTAAGTCCTGGAAAGGGCTCAAAAATTTAAATATAAGGTGTACACATTACAACTTGTAACAATCCATTTATAAAAGGTCCCATTTTTTATTAAAATTAATCCAATGAATTGCTACTTAATGGTGACGAAAACCTAAAGTCGAGGTTTTTTGGAGGGAAACAAAGATGTTTAATATAATAATTAGGTCTATAACAAACGTTACCTGGAGGAGATAAGGCCGCGCATTGTATATTTTGTAGTCTTTGATTTATTTTTTGTTATGTATTTTGTGGTGGACACTAAAAATATAGAAAATTTATTAATGAATATAGGTTTAAATAGATATCGGTATAGTAACAATACCAACAGAGTGTAATTGATACCCGCCGGTAATTATTGCCGAGAGAAGCATTGATCATTATAATTTCGCTTGCCCATTGTGTTATTGTACTTTACCATTACATGATTTTAAAATCTTGTTGAATTTAACTCATTATTTTTATGCGCAATAGAGCCATTTTTAAGATATAATGAGCCCAAAAACTTTGTCTAACAGATTGAACCATTAGACTGTCTTTATAGAAAATCTAATGGTTCAATCTGTTGGTACACGGATACATGCTGTAGCTGGTATCTCCACCACTTTAAACAAGAGAATATTAGGTTTAGCCGGATAACAATATTATTTGAAATTTGCTTATTAAGTATGCATTTGTCATATTTATTTTTTAAGATCGCTTTTTGCGATAAGACCGCTAATTGTGTCACCCATGTAAACTATCTACATTTATATCTGTAATTAATTAGGTGTCAATAATAAAGAATTTCTATATATCTATTTTTACAAGTATACAAACGAACAACACTCAAAATCAAATCTGTTAGTCTGCGGTTACAAAGTTAGTCAGCTTTTAGTTGTCTAGGTATGAACACATCGACATCAGAGACCGCAATTAATTGCAGAGCATGGTCGCTAAACCACGTCAAAACGACAACGTTAATACGGAAATACGTCGACGTGGAAATACGTTGTAGCCGCAAAAGTCCGAAAAGGACAGAAATACGGACTTTACCTGCCAATTAACAACAATTAGTATACTATCCTATTGTTGGAATGCTGATGAAATATTGGTCGAAAATTGTGGACACAACCGATCCCCAACAGTGTTTTTTGTCGCGACCGTACCATTTATACACACGCTTTTCAATTTGTATTCCGCACTACATTTTGTGTTTTGCTGATCGCAAAATTTGCTTTGTAGGCACTGCACACGTTCCCACCCAAAAAAAGGTACTGCACACGTAAAAATCACCACCATTTTATAGAAAAAGTTTCCAGCATTCGAAGTAGTGAAATTGTTAGCGCTTCAAAAATTTGTTCTGTACAGATTTGTTATTTATTTTGCATGAGACCTTGGAGTAAAAATAACACGGAGATTGTATCGGTTTTAATCGTTGCTAGCTCGAAAAAATCAGGATATAGATTTATTACATTCCTCTTATGTATTCCTATTATGTATTCCTTCCTCAATGTATTTTCTCATATACGGAAATACGTTTAATATCTGTTGATCTACTATTTATGTCTCACATGAGACAAGGAATTCATGTTATTTCCTACTAGCTATTTATTCACCAGATTATCCCCTCTACTTTTTTAATATCCACTTTGATAGTAAATACTGTTGGTAACACAATCCATCAATCCACAAGATGTAACTCCAACCTGGTAAAATGGGCTACCAGGGTGCAGGACGGAAGTCGCAAAATATTTGCATCTGGTAAGTCCCTGAGACGATTGTGGAACTTTCTTCCACTGCCACTAAAACTGCGCTTGCACAATCCCTTTTACTTCCCATCCTTGACTACGCTGATGTCAGTTATCTCGATCTCACTGAGGCACAACTAGATAAACTTGAGCGACTTCAAAACTTTTGCATAAGATTTATATGTGGCCTGCGCAAATATGATCACATTTCTGAATTTCGTACAAAGCTCAATTGGCTTCCCATACGTCTTCGCCGGAATTCACATATCTTGTTTCAGCTCTACAGTATTCTGTTCAACCCTAAAACCCCCTCTTATCTTAAAGAACGTTTCAAGTTCCTTCATGACACACATATTAGATATCTTAGGTCATTGGAAAACTTAAGACTAGAGATGCCGATGCATTCCACCAGTTTTTATGACAAGTCTTTTACAGTTCAAGCAGTACGGTTATGGAATGCCTTGCCCGAGTCGATAAGGCGTGCTCAATCTTTGTCCACTTTTAAAATTATGGTTAAAAACACTTCCTCTCTCCTTAAACATCATCATTACATTTAGTTTCCTTGCCCTTGTTTCATGTTTATTATTGTATATATTATATGTAGATAAGTATATATTTTATGTATGTATGTATTTGTTGTATATGTAAATGGTACACCACTGACTACCTGCATTATTGTCTCTCCTTCTCCCTTGAATCCATCCAAAGGTTGTCTGTAAAATATCGCTTTTAGCGATAAGACCGCCCATTGTGTCACCCTGTGTAAAATGTCTACATTTATATCTGTTATTTTTTATGGTGTACATAATAAAGAGTATTCTATTCTATTCTATTCTACCTCGATGGAACGGCAGTTGGGTGTGGATGTGGTGCTATGTCGCAAACTACGCTCCACCTTCTATCTTGCCCTCTGTGTCCCAAAACTTGCAGTCTAAGTGACCTCTGCGTTGCCACCGATGACGCCGTGGAAGTGCCGAAGTTTTGGGCTAACAAAATTTGAGAAAACTCGTGCCAGCGACATGAAGAAGAAGTAGAACACAATCCATACTAATATTTAAAAAGTAACGTTGTCCGTGTGTCTGTCTGCTTCATTTTCACGCCGTAACGTCTAAACTAATTTCTATGGGCACACAGGTAGACCATGACCTGTGTTAGGACATAGGGTACTTTTAATCCCCGTAGTACGATCCCGTGCGATAATTTCCTACCTCCACCAAAGCTAATGCAAAATAAATTATCAGTGATGTCACCACTGCAGCCATGAAGATTCAACAAAAACGGCATTATAAAAGAAGTACCAGCGGAAATCCTTAATAGCTACAACATCAAGGAAATGTGAACATTAACTAAAGTAATTAACGCAGCGGTGGCGTCAAGCGTGTGGCCTTGACAAAATATGAATGGGTGTCGTTAATCAGCTGTCAATGGCGGATTATACGAGGCTGGGTTGGGAACTTGTCCATGCAGGTTATTTAGTGAGGCAGTATATTCCATTGAGAATGTTGTCGTAGGTTTGGCAGGTGTTTGATTTAGAAGTATCAGTAGCTAATAATGATTATGCCTGAATAGCCCCCGCAACCAAGTGACAACAATTGAATCGATACATGGGTACGGTCACGAGCATAAATACGTTATACTTACGCAAGATCCAAAAGCAATTTTTTGCTGAAGTATTGGTAGTTTTATGGTGTTACGCACATAATATTTATGAAACCATTATATTATTTTTTATGTGGTGCTATATCTTATGAGTGACCTAAATAAATGTCTTTTCATAAAATTGCAATCGTTTTTCACAAAACTATCTCGTTTGAACTTTGCGTAAGTGTAAGGTATTTTTAATAAAAAAAAAAATTATTTTTATTTAAATAACATGGGAGACTTACAGCTAAAACAAACAGATCAAGGACAGAACATTACTCTGAAAGCCAATTACAGGTCTCCACTTATAAAATACAGAAAAAAAGGAAAGTAAAATCTATGGACATTCACACCAAGTTACTATAAACTACAGCATAATTACTATGTTGCTCGCAATGCATAACAACCGTCATAACAAAATGATTAAAACTAACTATATGAACTAAATATATATAATAACTATAAGAAAGAAAGAAAGAAAGAAAGAAAGAAAGAAAGAAATCATTTATTTGCTGATAATGTAGGTATACATATTAGTTGGAGTATTTATTAAGTGTCCCGATACATTTTACCTTACGGCATGCAAAATATTAGTTTGAATTAAATAGTACTATAGATACAGCCATTACGATCCTTATTAGCCATAGTCGAGTTTAATAGATTGTTACAGATCAGACAACATAAAAAAAAAAGGAAATAAACATCAAAACAAAATAATTAATGAATTACCTATAAATCTCTCGCAAATCATACATACATAATAAGAATATAAATGTCGTAATGTGTAATGTCAAAAAGCTTAATGTAACAATATTCAAAAACATTAACAACAAGTCACAATATTCAAAAACATTAACAACAATCACAATTAATAATAGATAAAGAATGTATATATATAATCTGTAATGTCAAGATACTAACTATATATATATATATACTAATATAACTTTAAACATCATGAATAAGGTTACGGCTTAAGCACTTCCTGGCTAACGACACACTAGAACGGATCTATATCGCACTGTTTACAAAGTTTGTTTAAATTTTTGCTTGCACGCACAATGTACGTGTTGTGTATTTATGCTCGTGACTGTACAGCCCAAAGTCTCTATAAATGATTCACAGACTGGTGATTAAAGATATAATCGTGATGAGCAGAAAGGAGCATGATGACGTCCGTATCCTATTGAAATTAAGTCAAAACCACAATGTAAGTGGAGGTATTTCAGAATGACCATGTTCAGCAAATCCCAAAAGGCCTGCTCTGCTATGATTATGGTATGATGTAATTAATTTTTCTCCTTAGTCATACGTGCTCCTAACATGGGATACGGGCAGGACGATGAGTGATACTGGGCCCAATAAAAACAACAAAAGAGAACAATGGTGTAGTAAATGCTATACCTTCTAACATACCTTACTGACGTATACATTTCTTTTATCTTAGATTCTCCGAATTCATTATCGTTCAGCGTCGGATTACTTAATGATACAGTGAGTGTTCATTAGTAATTGTTCGACTAGTTCGTTCACCTGCCATTTGGAAGCTGATATTTTTCTTGTTAATTTGTAAGGTTACTGGAGAATAAAACAGCCTACTTCATTATACAGATTAACGATAATTAAAACATAATAGTGTCTTACTTACATATTTTACCAAAGAAAATAAAAAAATCTACTTCTAATTTCTAATCTTTCGGACTACAAATCTAATATGAACTCTTTGAAAACTTTTGAGCATTTAAGAATAAAAATCAAACCTGTTTCATTAAAAAATAAACATGAATACTACAAAATAAGTAAACAACGGAAAGTAGGACAGTACAATACAGTAATAGGGGTAAGACATCAACTTAACAGGACATCTATCGCCTATATGGACCACAACAGACATTATAGTCCGTAGTACACTGACTACAAGATACGACTGTAATAAATTACAGAATCTATTGTTCGATTCGCAATCTCTCCCTTCTACATGAACCATTCACAAGCGACAACTGCCTGTGCATTCTAGGCCATGCATGCGACAGTTCCTAGCTAGGCACTGAGCCAGCCTTATATTATGCCCCCTGAATGTTTGCTTTAAGATGACCGAAATTCAGGTCAGATAGATGTGAATAGAGGTAAGTTTTCTTTGGCAAGACCGTTGCATGTAGGTGCCTATTATGCAGTTTGTAAGGAATAGAAACTTGGCAGCTGTTGGAGTGAAATTTATTGGAAGGTATTGGTTTTAGTCTACGGTTTTCAATGCTGGGTTTCAATTTCTGTAGACCTACTATTATTAACGTATGATAGTCACACTTTAGATCATCACGCTTGTAATGCTGTAAGGGCGGGCAGAGTTAGAAGTGCCCATGTTTCGACCGTTATGATACAAGTATCATGTAACAGGGGTCCCATTGTAATTTATTAATTTACAAGCTCTTATTTAACTTGCAATGTCTGTATGTATGTTCGGGACAAATCTTGCAAGCTGAAATAAAACTATTTCCTCTTATCCTACGGAGTCGAAATTTCATACGTTGATTCTGTTTTGAGCACAATGCATTTTTTATAATGCATAACCTGATTCTACACCCAGGATTGGCTCCCGACAAAGGAACTCCTTAACGGTCAACGGTACACACACGAAATTTAATATACGCGTTTAATTATGGTAGTTTCTTCTAAAAGCCACTATGAACTTTCTGCTGCACTCAGGATTGGCTCCAGTCGAAGGAAGTCCTCGACGGTCAACAGCTGAGACACAAAATGTTATAGGTATACGCATACAATTATGATAGCTCGTTCTTAAGTTTACCACAATCTGGCTGCTGCACCCAGGATTGGCTCCATACGAGCGATCTCCTCAGCGGTCAACAGCACAAGTACGAAATTTTGTATAAGTACTCATTCAATTTTTGTATGATAGCCCGTTCTAAAGTATGGCATGACTTAGATAGTGCAACTAGGATGGCTTCATACCATGACTTGTGTAAAGACTTGTTTGGGTTCGTTGGATTTGTCTTTACAATTACCTTTCAAGAGAAGGTAATAGAACGGATATTTAAAGAAATTCTAATGCCAAAAAGTACTAAATAAAATGTAAGTAAAAACCTTTTTAAAAACTAGCTTTTAATTAACTTAAAAGTACTAAATAAAATTTACGTTAACATAGAACTTTAATATTTTCTTAGAAGCTTGAGGCGTTAAGGTCCTTCTTGCACTTTAAGACAAGCCGCAAGCTTCTAAGAAAATATCAAAATTCTTAAAACTCTGTCGCGATTACAGCCCAAAATTCAATAACTACAGCTGTGCTCTCCAGGTAAGCAAACTGCAGATATTCAATCTAGTGCTGGCGCTATTTTAATTTTCCGGATTTTTCAATATCAAATAAAAGTAAAAATTGGTTACGGTCTTATCCATAGCAACAGAAATTGAATTGTAACACCATGTCTCAGACCAAGTTACAAGTAGGTACCAATAGTATTGGAAACTGATGGAAGCCCGAGACTAGATCAATAAACAATTAGGTAGGTACACTTAATCCATTGATCCTCGATTCAGTACCTCGATATAGAAATGTCAGATAGACTAGATAGACTCTCAAGTTATCGAGATAAAATTCTTCTATGAAATCAATTTATTGATGTAGGTATAAGGCGGTAAGGGCACAGTTTATAAGAAATTAACTTTTGTTGTTTAATTTCTTCCATGGGGTTCGAATTTTGTTTGTTTTAACCAACCTTTTAATCATAGCTCCAAACTAACTGTGGGTTTTTGCTGAGTAAATTAATTGTTCTAGACGTTTTCGTCCCGTTTTAATGATTAAGTGTTATCATTGTATTAAAAAGCAGCAATATTCACTTGAATATTGATGATACTATAAGCTGAAAAGGTTTTTGAAATAAATACTTCACGAGTTCAAGTTAACTGGGTTTTAATTTATTACCTTTTTGCCAGGAGCTCGGATTCATAAATTAATGTGGTTTCAAAATTATTCACAAACCGTTTCATAAATAAAATATTGGTGGCAGCAGCCCAAACAACTTTTCCGATAAGTACGAACTGACAATCAATTAAAATTTAATCGGTTATCAGAAATGGAGTGCAAATCGAATGATCTGTCAACACCATTCCATCGCTTAAACGCCCCCACTTTAATTTTTGATTCGTTACTCAACGTCGACAATGGAACACAACATTTCACATTTTGCATTTCCGAAATGAATGTTGGAATGTTTTTATGATCAAGCACCAGTTCTTGCTGAACTCATTTTGTCAATGCAATGAAATTAATATTGAAGAAATAAACTTCAATAATACTGAGGGTGTTCGCTGAATATCTTCGTCATTTACAACAATGGCAGTGATTTTTACACATCGTGTCTCAAATAAATTGGTTCCGAAATATTTATTGATTGATGCATAATATTTTATGTGTATTTTATATTCCAGCAAAAAAAAAAAGTTTTCTACTGAACTAAATACAAGTATAAAGTAGCAAGTACGTCGTAAAAAAGTTGAAAATCCAAATATCATAGATGAAGACACGTATTCGGATACCGATAGAAATGGAACCATATCCATAACAGCAGCCAATCTTGGCAGCACCCCAAGAAAAATCAGGAAAGAACCTTCATATAAAAGTCATATTATATTGGGAACCCGTATGTTTCCAACCGTTAATATCACTTATCCGGGACTCGACAGATCGCATCATATTTACGACGCCATTCTCGCTAATCTCGCACACTCGCACGAACCGTTACACTCAACATAGTTCACTATTTGCTCCACATTGGCTAAATGCATGTCAAAAACTGTTACTGTTTAAGCTATCGCGTCGTGTTTAGCTTTCTGTGTCTTATTAATGACCTCATTATGTTGTTCAGTAATTGTTTTTTTGGAATGTCAATATTTTACTTTGTTTTTATTTTTATTTGTTGTCACAGGGGTGTTAAAACGTAACTCATTAATCACTAAAAGCATTGCTTCTCAGCTTTTTGCTCTTGCAGTTTGTTCATTATTTCTAGATTGGGATTTTAAATTATAGTTGAGTCCCAATAAATGGTAAATGATTTTATTTCTGTAAATAGGTTTGTACAAACACGTCAATAAAAATAACAACGAACTAAAAACAAACAACAGTAAAGGTAACAACTTACAAGAATTGGATTAGTGTCATTAATATTACTTAATTTCAGCATTTTCGTTACCAATTACTTCCATTTTATCCTTTGTCATAATAATTAATGATGAAGCTAAACTATTTCCACGCCACGCATTAATTTTAATTTAGCCAGTCCCCATATAACCTTCACAGTGTATTTCCTCGTGCTATCAATATTAGGAACATTTATTATCATCAGTTAGAAATAATGAAGACCTTCCTTAGTGAGGAAGGAAACTCATAAAGTTATGGTGAAACTGAATGTGAGTTTTCCCTTACAACTGAGAAAACCTTTTCCTTACTGCTTCTTCAACACACAGTGTCATTATGATTAATATATTTAAAAAAAAATGCATTATGTTGCTGCAAGCTGTCACCACCATACTAAATTAAAGCTGGAACTGAAAACCCTAAAGTATGCAAAACCGTTTTAAAAGTTTTACTAGCCCATCAATATTCAACTGCTTATCAAAGCAGATTTTAATTTTTAAACTAACTTACAAAACGTTAGTCTTTCATGTAAACAAACACAAAGTACTCTTTTAAAATCGAACTTCGTACAAAATGTTCACGAGAAGTAAATGTTCAGAAATTGCAGCGTTCACGCAAATGGCGCGGGGTATTGCGAGCACAATAATAGGTTTCGTTCAGATTGCGGGAGTAGCGACGTGCATAGACTTCGAACTTGTCTAAACGCTCATTATTTTATTTGTGTGGGTAGCTTTTTAAGGGCATTGCCTTTGTGTGAATGCTAGTGGTTTTCATCATATTTTTTATAGTGAGTTTTCGTTTATTAGAAAGGTTAATTGAAGCTTTGTTAGCTACCACGTTTTCAATATATTACTTTAATGATACCGGAATATTACAGTTTAAGCACATGAATAAAAAACCGAGCAGAAGGAAAGCTTCATACTAACCCCGTGCGCGGGTACACTACTACACGCACAGCTACGTGTGCGTGACCTGTCACCGACAAGGCGCGTGGGTACAAACCGGTTTGAGCTAGCTCAGCAAGCGGAGAAAGTTAAGGGGTGCCACCGGCAGCAACACGACGGGTACGTTTTGTTTTAATAATTTTAAATTGTTTTTAAAGATGCTGACTGTGCTGTGTGACTGTGCTGCAGACTGTGTGGCACTGTGTGTACAAATAATGATAGGAAAAGCAAGGAGATTTATTTTTTTGTATATACAAAGGATCTTGTCACGTAATTACCTATATATATATCTACTATTTAGTTACGAGGTAGGTAATATAACCAAGATGGCGATAGGTAAGATATTTTCCCATAAGAATTAATATTCATTATTCTTATGCTTAATGGTTTACCTACCGCCTATACTATTGTTCGTCCCCCTTATTTGTTTCGTACTTTTGTTTTAGTAGGTTTGTAGGTACCAAAGTGTGTATGTAAGCCGTCTTAGCAAGATGCCGTTTGACCTTTTCTATTAGATACTTAAATTACGTTCGTCAAATAGTAAAACAAGGAAGAAACCATTATAGTTTCGCCATGTCCGTCTGTCCGTAACTCATAATAATTTTATAGGTCTTTACATATGAAATTGGCGTTTTATCGAACTGGCCAATTTTATCTCAAATGTCTGGCGATTGGTTAAAAATTAAATGTACATACTTAACTTACTTTGGCTTTTAGTACCAACTTAATTTTAAACAAAATTAACATTATAAACCATTTCGTCTTTCAAAGTTACACTATTTTTAATGTTCCGTACCAAAATTGGAAAACGGAAAACTTATGGGATCACTTCAGTCACAGTGCCTGTCCGTCCGTTCGTCTGTCGGTCTGTCCATCCGTCCGTCCGTTCATACGTGCTCATTGCCGAATCCCGCCTCGCACTTTCCCTTTTTCTTTTTGTTTTCAATAACCGAGTGACAGCCCTATGAAAGTAGATAAGAATGATAAGAATTTTGAGCTCTAATAAGAAGCTTTCCTTCTGCTCGGTTTTTTATTCATGTGGTTTAAGGGCATAACTTTGTTTGATAATAATATTATAAATATATTATATTAAGTCCTATTGTTATTACATTATTGCCCAGTAGTAGGTGATGCTAACTAGATTCCTAGGTAATTTAACACAGCTATTATTTACGGATACAAACATTAATACAATAACGAAAAAATCATGTTTTTATTGCCTTAACGTCATGCGGCATTATTTCCCTCTTGCTGGAGAGATAAAATATTATATTTAGCTAGACAATACGAAAGAATAACGTCAAATGTATTGGAAATATGTCAGAGTAAATTGGCTAATATAATATTATTCCGTTCTCTTGGTTACATTTATTTATTTTGCGGTAACTGAGAAAGTATGTGCGCTTATGATAAGTGATTGTAAAAGTTGTACTATCAGTACTATGAGAGTACGGTGACAGTAAAATAAAAAATAAAAATGTTATTTCTGCACCAATAAAACGCACATAGCGATAAATTGTATTGTGAAAGGTAATTAAAGAACATCAATTTGATTACTATGAATCAAGATGAAGTTATAAAAAAACAAATCCATATGAGGCAAAAATATTAATGTGAGTGAATATTAAGTAAAAACACATATTATAATAATCTACGCAATAACAGTAAGAGAAAAATACGATACTTTAAATTGAAAAGTCTAACGAAATTAATATAAAACATTTATTATTCAAAAAGCTTCATCTCAAAACAACTGATACTCCAAAAACCAATTTGAAAGAAGTTCATTTCGGTCGAAGAAAAGCACAAAAAAATGGGGCATTACAATTTAAAGAAACTCTTGACAAATGAGACGTCAGCGTTTCCGTCATAATCCTCACAGAGATGTGCGCTAATATTGCAGTCTGTTTAATATCGCGTTTGTCAAGAGTAAATATGGAAGATTTTGAGGAAATATTTCATTGTTTTAGGGTCTTACAATTGAGTCGTGTTTTCCGAAGTTGGTTTATTATTAAACAGGAATAATAAGAAAGGGATTATCAAAGACTTATAATAAGATGAACAAAGAACATTGTTTTCCCAAATCTACGTACTTGTAAGACTTGTTGTAACGTAGATATACTTACTTATTTAATAGATCTATTTAAACGATTTTCGAATCGGTGTAACAAAAATTCAACGATATTTACTATCGATAAAAAAAAATATGATGGTAAGTTTTTGACTCGTAAAATTATCAAACGAAAGAACGATATTTTTTTTTTTAATTCATAGGCAACCTTTAAAGAAAGTAAATGTGGGAGAAACCTCCTACAGAAATATTCTGATTTTGCATCCACATCGTAGAAAATATATCATAGACAGTGATAATAATGAAATCGACATTTATTTTATGGACATAATATTATTATGTCAATTCCATAATATTAGAGTGCTGCAAAAAAACTTTTAAAGAGCATAAACTTTTAAAATACAAAAGGTTCTTGTTAGAAGATCGGGTCAAAAGGGTCAAATGCAGAAAACGTTATTCCTGGACACGATACGCATTGAAAATGGATCTCTTAACTATTGATCTTTTAGATTCCATTCTGAATGTCATATTATTCAAATTGGATATCATTGGCTATGTTTTTGAAGTCTATGGTCCAGATGTAAAGATTTAAATGTTAACAGAATAGTGCAGATATAAAGATGCATATTTTCACTTTCCATGTACCTACCTAATTGTTTGGTGCCCTATCTTATTGGATCTCGGTCTTTCCCAAATGAGCTTCTTATAGAATGCCTTGTGCGTATTTCAAGCCAAGAATTTTAATATCGCTGAGCCTTGTCATCGATTTGGATATTACTCTGGTAAATGATTTATCTCGTATCATCTTGGGTACGAATAAATCACATCCCTACCTAAGGGCTTGAAAAAAACATGATGTTTTATGAGAGAGTCCTTTATTCAGTTAACAAGTTACAGATAAATCGCTATGTATAAATTATTACATTACGAGATTAAGTTGCTAAAAGTAATTCTCATAAAACTTTTAATATTTTAATTTGAACTTAAAATTAAAATAATAAATTCTGCTGATCCCTTGCCTGGCCCTGGTCTGGCCTTAAAAACAGCTCTCAATCATCCACCCCAAAAAATATACATCACGTGAGTCCAATATACCTTTATAGGCCCACAGCATTAGGGTACACACTTGACCGATATTCCTTCATTACTATTCAACGCAACACTTCGCAACCGCGGCAACCCTCACTACACCGCATTGGTATTCTGTGGGTGAGCAGACAAATAGGATAAATAAGTTTGGGGGAAGATGGCGCACTCAATGTGGATTGTGATGAGCTGTCAAATATTTGAGATTGAGCTGTCGGGAAATAGCTGAGGTAGGATTCGGTCCAGCAAGATTGTGTAAGAAGGTTTTAAGTTTTCGGGATGGAAAGTGTTTTAGTCGATCGTCCTGTGCTACGTCGGATGAGCACGAAAAGATTTGTCACGTTAAATGCGTGGTTCATTTGTTTATCAGCCCATTTATGCGTGGTGTGATAATGGGTTGTAGTGGACGATCCTGTCTACATTTTCAAACAAGGCGAAGCTAAGTACACGAGTGTAGCTTACTGGCTGCTGTGGAGCGGCCCCTTTACACTTTAGGTAAGTAATTAAGGTAAGTTTAATTGAAATTCGAGCAAAAGTTTCACGTGATTTATTGATAAACTAAACTAAACATATGAATTTAAACAGATTAACTTAAGAACATTACTTTTGAAACTTTATTTATTTATGCATACCAAAAATAAATTTATAACAAACTTCTCATATAAAGTGTATTTCTATTCTATTCTATTCTAGAAAAAGGCTTTCTCGATTGCAATAGTTTATTTTGTCTATAAAATATCTGTTGTACCCACTGCAACAAGAAACCAATAAGGGTAAGACCCGTATAGCGTAATGTGAAAAGAGAAACACATTTATTTGCATAAAATTCAATGCAACACGTGTATTTTCAGTGAGTTTTAGTGGTCAACCATTGAACAGGGGCTGAATAACTGCCTCTGTAGATCAATCCAATGTATATTCAGTCAACAAAAATAGAGCGATTTGCATGGTACAACATTGCTGCCCAAAAGCAGTTTTTTGTGTTCTTTTTACAAAGAGTTTTGACATTTCCTTAAAACATTTTAATAACTATCAATTGCTATACAAACGATTTAGAATCTGCCTGATAACATAAACTAACATCACGACTGTAATCCTAAAAGATTAGGCAGAGGTGTACCTATAGTACAGCCACATTTCGCGAGTTATGTTTAAGTCCCATGTAATAGGGGGCGAGCCTATTGCCATCAACCGGGCATAGGTTCCGGGCCGCTACTGTGAAATTCCTTATGGAAAAACCCAATAACACTGCCTGTCCTGGGAATCGAAACCAGGACCCCATGCTCAGCTGTAGCGGTCGCAACCACTAGACCAATGAGGCAGTCAACACATAATGATACGTTTGATAAAAGCCAATTTTTACCTCTAAATAAGCTCTTTACATTCATAGCAGGCATTTATATTCTCAATCCGGGACGCCATTACACTAATCAGTGGTACAGGTACATACAGTATTCCCAATGGGGCACAAATGTATCGCAATTGTATCGCCGTTTTTCGGTACTAATCCCGAACTAAACGAGGTGCCTTACGCCGTATAAAACGTGTCTAGGAGACATAGTTGTGACTATTCCTGTTTGTGTGACACTAGTTGTGTCACAGCTTTGGTTCAGTGTTTTTATTTTGTGAAAAACAGTTAGACTTATTTTAGCTATATGACTCGACGATGCTTTTGAAAATGATATGCGGAAAACGGACTCTGCTGGACAAAGACCTCATCCAATAATTGCAACAATGACCGGTCCCGCGCCGCCCGTATCTAGCAGATTTCCGTGTCTTCAGCCAATTAACTCAGTGATAAAAACAACATGCAATGAGCTCGTCCCTCAACAACCGGAAAAATAATGTGTGTGTACTGAATACTTCTGCCTAGTCTCTCAAGAAAAACAGGTGTGATGTCACGTTAAAAACAAAGTTGAAACAACCAATTAACCTCGCGGTTTTGACAGAAAATTAAACATGAACATATTGTTAATTTACACAAAAGCCTGAACAAACTTACATAATTATAGAGCCTTCTACGTAGGCCTTTTGTTATAAAACATACACCACATTGACCACTGACCATAAACCACAGATTAAATCGAGGCTCATGAAGAATTGAAAAGGCTCGCCAATCGGTCGACCTTTTTTCCCTTTAAAGGTATCAGAACTCAAAAGTAGCGATACAATTTGAGTAGGTTATGTTGATTGAAGGTATTTTGGTTGAAAAGCAATTTCCTGTGAAGTTAATCTTGAATATCTCGAATTCGAAAAACAAATGATTATGTCATACATTCTCAAAAAAACTACGAAATTGTTACATTTTGACGGCAAGTGCGTATGTAATAAAGCACTAAAACTATGAAAGACAGGACAACGTGACGTGACGGGTCAGCTAGGTAGGTAGGTAGGTAGGTAGGGTAGGTAGGTAGGGTAGGTAGGTAGGGTAGGTAGGTAGATAGGGTAGGTAGGTAGGTAAGTAGGTAGGTAAAAATTTCGGATTGTCGCTTGTCATCTGTCGCATGTCGGTTTTCTGTCATGTCTACTACTTAAACAGGATGAAATTGAAAACTTGTGTCAACTCGAAATAGGAGGTTCAGTAACTGTTACATAATCATTATACATTTTCATTTCCCAAATCTAAATTCCTGAAAATATCGTGTAATTATCGTATTAGCTACTACAAATTAAGTTATTTCCTTCAAGTAGACACGAATTATCGTCGTTCCAGTAAAAAAACCAACTGAGAAATTTAAAGTATCAATTTTAGCGCGCGTCCAAAGAGTAATCCATTCATTGTACAGTCCACAACATGAAGCAAGTTGGCAACGTGTTGAGTTAGCGGTCATTTACTTAATTAAGACCGTTCCTATGAAAAAAAGGGCGCGCGATAACGTTGCCAAATCGCTTGTTTACGCGCACGTATGTGAATCCCTTTCCTGTCTCTCGGCCGAATGGCATGCTCTAAATTTTCTTTATAACATGTTGAATTATATATTTTAATTAGGCGTACCCCTTCAATTTCATTCTGTATCTATATATGCTTCGCTGGTCTAGTGGTCGCAAGGGGTTCGATTTCCAGGTCGGGCAAAGTGTTATTGGGTTTTACCAATAGGAATTTCACAGTAGCAGCCCGAAGGATCGGTTTGTGCCCGGTTGATGGCAATAGGCTCGCCCCCTCCTGCGTGGGCCTCCGAGCGGCGGGTCCTGGTTGCCAGGATTGGGCGAGACCTGTCTCTGCCGGCAGTAGTGAGGGCTATGCTGGCAGAGACAGAGAATTGGAAGGAAGTAGCCTCCTTCTGTGAGACCGTGATGGTCAAGAAGGAGGCCGCCGAGCGGGATCGGGAGAGGGCTGATCCTGCTCGGAGAAGAAGGCGTCGGGGAGGCAACCGCCTTGGCGCCTAATACGCCGAAACCCGCTTACCAATCAAGGTAGGTGGACCTTTGGGGTCGCCTGCGCACAGAGTGGGGACTCTGTTCGCCCACTGAGTGACCCCAGGGAAGACGGCGGCACAGTGGTCACGTGCTGCCGCGCATAGCGAGGCTCAGGGGAGGCCCCTTTACAGTCTCCCCAGGGATGTGCTTTTCAGGCGTTGCACAGGGGGGGGTTCCGGAATTGGTCTTTAAGAGGAACTGGGACCCCCTCTATGTGCTGATGGTAACCACCGGGGTGGTTTTAGTGAGGTAAAACTCCCACACTCCCCGACCTCCATCCCCAGAGCTCGGGTTCCTTTTGAAGGTTTCCCCCCGAAAACAAAAAAAAAGGCTCGCCCCCTATTACACGGGACTTAAACATAACGTGCGAAATGTGGGTGTACTATTGTAGGTACACCTCTGCCCAACTCTTCGGGGATTACAGGCGTGATAAATAATAAATGATAAATTATTTTATTTCTGTAAGTAGCTTTGTACAAACACTTTTACACGTCAATAAAATGGTATTATGTCATGTTATAATTATTTAAATAAGAGGTTTTCTTATGTTTTAGATGACGTATTAATAAGACGAGAATAGCACCCTAATTACATAACACACTATCTATCACTACCAGAATCATTTTGAAGCCTATTTCCATTGCTTCATAATGCTCGAAAAATTTGTCAGCTCAACAACGTAATTAACGCAATGAATGTTGTTGAACCGTCAAAATGATACTCATTCCTACTGCTAGTGTGTTACGTAATTACCCCGCTGGTCTAGGAGAAAACGTTGAGAGGTGCGACACGGACATTGATCTGAGAGACTTGGGGTTACCTACCTATAGCGTTACAAGTTGAATTATCTCACGAAAATAATGATAAACACCGTTTTAGCAGGTAAGTAATAAGAGAAGTACAATACTTATGAGTTAAATGACTTTTGCCTTAAAGGTACAGCAACATTTTACTAAAAAGTTCTCGCTTCTTTATTGTACCGCAAGCTCTTAGACGAAGAAGAGTATTAGAAAAATCACAATTACAAAAACGTTTTAAATATTTAAATATTTGAGTGTGATTTTGAATCCAATTTTATCATTATCATCTTAAATAAGTTTCTGAGTTTTAATAAATTGTTTTAACTAGAAGAGATAGTATTTTTCTCGCAAGTGTCCACTGCTGAACCAACAATACTGCTCAAACGGGAAATTGTAGTCCTTAAGTCCAATCGAGCAAGAGTTTTCCAATAAACGGCCGAATAATGTTACTTGATAGATGATTATATTTATGATTGCAGTGATGGTCTAAATGTATCAGGACCAGAGATCGGATATTTAGAAGCATATTTACCTAAAGTTAATCTTTAGCTATGAAAGTATGGCAGCGGTTTAAAAAAATATCGGATTTAAATTTATTTAAAATTATTTTTTAACCCCCGATGCAAATATGCGTAAGTAGGTTGTAAGAGGAGAGACCGTGTGTGTTAGCTAAAACAAAAAATTCACAAAAACAAAAATTAAACATAAATTAAAATAAATAATTTTTATAAAATTAAGTAGGACTATATACTGATTGGCCCTAAATATTACCTCGGCTACAAGAATTTTAATCACTACCTTTCGATCGCTATGATTTGGTCCGGTTTGGTCACTGAAATCTGACGTTAGCGGGAATTTTTCGATACAAAAGCGCATTCCATATTAGCCAACATTTCAACTTTACGTGAATATGTATCCAAATATCCGATCTCTGATCAGGACTCACGAGTTGTTTAATTTGTGGGCTCGAAGCCAGGCGCTTTTCTTAGTATATTTTATTTTATCACCATTGCTCTCAAAATGGTGAAGGAAAATACAGTGAGGAAACAGGCATTAACCAAAAAGAGCCAAAATGACATGAAATGGGACATCCAGCTATCCTTTCACAGAGAGGCTTGCCAGGTGATTGGACTAAGCAAATAATTGACAACCTTGTACGTGTTTTTTCACAGGGCTGTGTCCAATTCGTAATATTCTATACACAAACGTACAATTCACTACTACTTCCCAACCTCCAAGATACCTGAGAGGTATTTAAAGGAGACTTACACAATGGCTTTTATCTTTTTAACTCGAAGCATTTTCTTAAAAGAAAATAATATATTTTCTTTTACATTACAGCGTAAGATTAATAAGTTTCTATGTATGGGGCAGGATAATTAAAGTGTTGTACAGTCAGCAACAAAATATAAGCTTGTATTTTCTATTGTTTTACTGAAGAGAAAAAAGCGTCCCCTCATAAGAGAATAACTCATGTCATGATGTTTTCCTTTCTCATTAATTAGTGGTGTATTAAATAAGTATGGTTATGTGTTTCGTAGTTTTATAGCAATATTCTGATTGGTAAAACTAACTCGGTCGCTCGGTAGTTACCTATTTTAACAGCTGCTTAGCGCTCTGATTGAGTCTTCTGTCTTGTGATTAGTTGACCAAAATAAAATAACCAATCATAATAAGTTGACATGAGACTCGTTAACGAAATAAATGCAATTGTCCAAGTTTTTACACCAGTAGTTTCTTAGTCATATAGCATTCTTTTAAGCCAAAGAACCCCATTTTTTTACATAAAAGCTTTTGTGGTGTCGAAGCACCTGTATAACATAATGTCTGTATTTTTCCTAAGGATTACGCAGAGGTGTATGCACACGCACATTTCGCCAGTGTTGTTTAAGTCCAATGTAATAGGGGCGAGCCCATTGCCAGCAACCAGGCACAAATCCAAACTCCGGGCTGCTCCTGAGAAATTCCTGATGGAAAAACCCAATAACACATAAATATAACTGGCGACTGTGGGTGTATTATAGGTTATACACCTTTATTTAACCCTTCGGGCTTTACTGGCGCGTTGTTAAGTAATTACTTACTCATGAAGCGTTCTTACAAGCTAACGAACCACATTTTTTCAGAACATTTTTTTGTACAGAAACACCCGTACAAGTTTCAACAATCCTCACTATATTTTGATGCAGACTGTACGTGTTTTATTTCTTGCGATCCTCTTACGCTGAAGATAAGTGCGCAGTGAGATAAGCATGATCTAAAGAAATGAGTGTCTGCCTTTTACTGCGTTCTTAATACTATGAAAGCACTATGAGTGTGAGTACTGTGTACCAACTATAAAGCTACCAATTAGGTACTGGGTACGACTTTCATTGACTTGAATGTGACCTGGCGACTGAGTATGTCATGCTCACTCAAATGTCACGCTGATGGTGGCGTGTGCCTTGGATCACTAAGTTCCCTCCAAAATGGTTGAGTTGAATGTTGTTGATCCATATGTCATGTTCGTGAATTGGCGCCGTCAGTAGGGACTGGTCATCTCTTAGCTGCCACGGCCTATTTTAATTTCTGAATTGTTTTTATTTTTTGTTTTTATATTTTTAACTACGGTGGGTTTTAACGTGTACTTTTGTCTACATCGTTTTTACATGTATAATTTCAACTTGAATGATGTAACCAAATTTTTGTAACAATATTTTGATTAAAAAGTGTGTCCGTGGAGTTTCCTGCCCGTTCTTCTCTATAGGTACCTACTACGCGTTGGAATGGGCAACTAGCTTCATCTTTCTGACCGATCGACGTCTTGACAATTCAAAAGTGCCTGTGATTGTTTTATTTGAAATAAATGCTTTGAGTTTGAGATTACGTTTTATTTCAGTTTTGTTTTCAGACGCTTCATTGTAAAAGGCTTTTGTTTAATTCGGCTGGAATTAGGATAAGCTAGATACAAGGTTCACTGCCTTTTGACTTTTAGAACTCAATTACTAGGGGATAGAAACGTTCTTAAGGATTATTGGCTTGTCTACATAAAAAAAAAAATTTCTTCTTTATAATAGACTCTGGACACGAGGCCAGTTTGCGAGTCAGTTAGTTGACAGTTCGGTCACTGATGGCCTTTGACTGCCTTCGCGAATGAGTACATTTGAAGACAGCTCAGAGAGCCTTCTTTTTTTTTGGTTGAGAATTCATCATTTAACTTCTCCCGCTCTGGGCAGAGCGGGGGCGTGCCAGATTTTTACTGACTAAAACCCACCCGTGTTCCTTTAGTTTCCTGTGCGTCAGGGCCACGGTTTCTCTTTCGAACAAGCTCAGAGGGCCTAGTGCATGTTTTTATACATAAACACGATCGGGTTAACGTTAATGTTCACTTACGTCTTTTTGTATTAAATCATTTGTTTCCCATTATTGTCACCAGACTGCGCTGTTTCGCTTTCAGTCCAAACTGAAGTTTATGTTAACGCGGTCGCGTACGCACTAAAAGCCTCTGTACTGACTGACTCCATGTATGCGTCAGTTACAAGTTTAGAGGTATGTGGAGCAGGGAGTAAAGTTCACTCATACCTCCATAGAAAAGGAAGGATCCCCCGACCAGATGCGTGTTGTGTATGGTGAGCAACTGGCCGACGTTTGATGTCGGGACGTTGTTTATATGCTAGTTGCGCGGTAAACTCTGCTTGCGCGATGTAGGATTTTGCGTGACGTCAGTGTGACGCGTAGCTCGCATGTGGCGTTGTAGATGCCGCTACAAGAATAAAAACAAACATAAGCCGCTCAACTGACTCGCAAACTGACCTTATGTCCGGAGCCCATAAGTCACTGGTGTCTTGTAAAGTCAATGAAATAAATTATTAAGCAACCAACAACTTAATTTGTCCATATATTCAAATTACAACTGTCATTCCTTGACAGTTGTATGAAATGGCTATAACATGGCAAATTGATATAAGGTGTCAATTTATTTCACAATGAATTTCCCGACTGTATACATACCTAACTAAAAAGTGTCTTCCAAAACCTCCGAGTGTACTAAAATATAATATTTCTGCCTACATAAACCTCCGAGCGTCTACTACAATATATGTCCGTCTACGTAATACATACATAATATAAAGTTAGGTGTGAAGATACATTACGCGGCTACCTACACGAATATAGCGTAATATGGATAAAGTGTTGTACATTTGTAACAAAAGTTGTTTCCCTCGGGCGCCTACATTTTTGCGGTCACCAACTTCCGAACAGGTTTCATAAGTTCTGCCGCATACTAAGCAACTGCTGGCCACTACAGCATGGTTAATAGTGGCCGCTACAAACTGCTGTGGTTATTTCACACATATTTGGACGCTCGGCCTCTAGCTTTCTATTGCCAGGTGGTCGTGCTGTGGTACCGGACTCTGTTTTGTCTGAAGTGAAATATAAGACGTCGCCGCATTTATTCACATTTTAGCTTAGTGTGGTGAACCAACATTTATGTGCTTGGAAAACGCTTAGAACAAAATTAAGCTCTGGCCACTCTGAGGCGAATCCCTAGGCGCCACTAGGCGTTTGATCTGGTTTTAGTGTCCTAGTGTGTAACGGGTGTAAGCACATGGCACACCAGCTGTACTTATGTAGCTATTAGAAAGTTTTCATGTAGACTTTTTGCCTTAAATAGGTCAACTTTGTCGCTGAGTGATTTAGTAATTATCACGTTTTTTTTAAGTAAATATTTTTTACTAGGATTTGTGTTTAAGCTGCTGGATATTTTAGTTATGTGGACAACTAGTTTGGTTTTAAAGTATTTTACTTAACTACGTTTATTAATGTTACTGCATTTAGCAGAGCAATTAAATTCCCTAAGTCACTATCCAGGCTTTTTTATTTTTGAAACACTAAATATCAAAACTTCAGAAATGGGCTAGTCTACAGACCCTTGCG
This sequence comes from Dryobotodes eremita, assembly GCA_917490735.1. Taxonomy (NCBI): domain Eukaryota; kingdom Metazoa; phylum Arthropoda; class Insecta; order Lepidoptera; family Noctuidae; genus Dryobotodes; species Dryobotodes eremita. The sequence continues at coordinate 1,549,331 of OU823254.1, read as the reverse complement.
AGAAATAGTAAGATATTTCTACGCGGTTTTCGTTAAGGTAACGTTCTCGTACTCCTAATCAAAGTGCAATCTATATATCCTTCATTACCATTAATATTATGGGTCTAAGCTGAAGGTTTTCCTCTTCTCATTATAGTAATATAAGTGAATGGCGTGCTGTAGTATAAGTATCAGAAAGGTTACTGATAACGCTAATGATACTGAATTTAGCAGCTGATTGTAGTCATGGAAGATTTCAGCTGTCGTTTGGGTTTAATGAACTTTTTCATCCGGCTACTAGATTTTATAGAATGATGATAAGATGTAATCGAGATAATAATGAGCCAAAACGTTGTTGAAAGTCAAATCTTTTTGACCGTTTAGTTAATCTTTGTTGAAAACGTTGACCGTTTATCATTCAAACTGTCACAATATGTAGTGCTGATATTTTGGAAAATTCTCTTTGAACCATAAACCACATATAATTTAAAATAGGAACTTACTAGTTTCTTTTTTTAACAATCGTGGTTTCCCACCTCGAGAATGTCCGAGCAAAATTACTGTGATTACATCGGAATGCTGATAAAATTTGGAAATAAAAGTATTTACTTTTATTGGTACGCTGCCATTAACTTCTTTAACTTTTTAAGAAAATTATCATAAACAAACAAATCAGCGAATCCACCACTATTAATTAAACTTAATCCCCGACCACAACCAATTTCAGAAAACCAATTTCAGAACCAATCTGTAGTAACATCAGTTCAGGGATCGTTACGTCACACTCCTGATTACCGATTGTCACGATATATTAATAACTATGGCGGCCGTAGCGGTCCGGAGACTGACTGGGGTCGGCAGCAGCTGTCTTCATGCATGAATGTAGCTATGTGTCTAAGATAATCACAATTTGATTCCGCTAGGTTTAGCTTTTAGTATTTAGAAGGCTAGTTTTTATGCAAACTCAAACTCAAAGCATTAATTTCAATTAAACCATTTACAGGCACTTTTGAACTGTCAAAGAGTCGGTCAGTTAGTCAGAAAGTTGAAGCTAGTTGCCCATTCCAAAACGTAGATCTCTATGGAGAAGAACGGGCAAGAAACTCCAAGGACACTCTTTTTAAATCAAGATATTACAAAATCCTGGGTACATTATTCTTGTTGTTTCTATATGCGAGAACAATGAAAAAATATAAGATTAATACATGCATATCTATACTATCATGCTTAATATAAAAAAAATATAAAAAATTGTTTGTAAGTTTGGGGGTATGTATGTAGGGGTTAATCTATGGAACTACCGGTTGGATTAGAAAAAATATTTTTGCGTCTGCTAGCCTAATTCTTGAAGAAGGCTATAGGCTATTTTACATCACGCTATAACCCTTAGGCAGCCGAGCAAAAAGAAAAAAAGTCAGAAAGAACGCTAAGCGAAAACGAAGTGATAGCGCGGGCAGGTGATGCGATGCGACGGGGTGGGTCGGGGGGACAAGAAATTTCACGCGGATGAAGTCACGAGCAGAAGCTAGTTAATAATAAGTCCGAAGGGCATAGACAAGTGGCTATCGCTTTCGTAGTGTTTCGTATTTCAACACAAATGTGGAATGTCACGTTGTCTAGGCCATAATATTTGCTTAATCGGCGGATTGTAGAGACTACTTTGTTTATCTTTATTTTAGGCTGGGGATAAATTATATTTATTATTAATGGCAGTTTATGCAGCGAGACAATAAAATCGGTAAATGATGATGATGACAAATATATAAATACAGGGTGGCAGTGACAGAGATGTCAGCACCATTGACGGGGTCCGACAGGGTCGATGCCTGCCGGGGTCGCGGATTGTTCGAAAGAGTTACCGTGGCCCTGGCGCACAGGCAACTGAAGGAACACGGGTGGGTTTTAGTCAGTAAGAGTCTGAAGCGCCCTTCCGCTCCGCCCAGAGTGGGAGAAGTCATTTGAAGATTTCCTACCTAAAGAAAAAAAAAAGGGTGGCAGGGACACCGACGCGCAACCTGTTACCATGAATTCAGTAGTATTCAGTACATGATCCTGAAACCACTGAATTGCTTATTTATTGTTGGTTATTAAAAAAATATTTGCTGTTTCATACATTTTGACCGCATAGGTATTGCCCTTTCCTACGAAACATAAGATTTATTTTTCTTGTGCTGAATTCATGGTTACTGTTTGCGCATTGATGTCCCTGTAACCCGATATACTTAAATACTATCATCACGATAAACAATAAACATCCCATAAAATAAAGAATTAAGGTCAGATAAAAATAGATAGGCATAGGCTATCAATTTATTCCTAACGTTAAAGAATCTTCTAGTATTTTTATCTTTATCGCTCTTTCTTTGTATAAAAAGTTAGATTCTAAAGTTAAAACTGTAGATAACCAGCGCAGGAGAACAAAAAAAAAAGAAAAATAAAGGGTACATTTAACAAGTGCTCTAGTTCATTATAATTGTGATATTATTTTATGTTAGTGTTACCCTAATTATCACTGCCATTTACAATATTTACCAATGTATCATGAAGAACATTTAAACGACTCAATCTCCAATTTGTTAAAAGTCTTCATTTATTTAAGAAACGAATTTATAAACAGTCCAATTATTTATCAGTAAAAGTGAAATGTTATTTCATTTTAACGAAATATATGTTATCAAACCACGACAGCCCCTTCAAGATTTTCTAATGATTAAAATAACTATTATGATATTTTAATCTGGTTAAATTAATTCAGGATTTGATAATCATGAAATTTTAATTCGTTTAGTAAATTTTGCCAACGATTATTAAATTAAAATCTCTTAATTATCAAATTATTTCACTTAGCAATCTTATTTAATTGTTTAAGTATTACTAAAGATGATAGATGATTAATTTGTATTAATTTTAAATAAGTATAAGTACGCAAAATGCGGGATGTTTTTTCACGAAACGCTCTTTTTTCTAAATAAGCGGTAAAACAAGTTTTTATTATTTTCATTGTTAAAATTAAACATGATATTTTTCTCATTCCAAGTAACTTCTAAGCTTTAAATTGTTTTTGAAAACCTGTAACCCAAACATACTTCACTGAATATTTTAAGATTCTATCAATTATTATTAATTGGGTTTAAAGTTTTCTTTAAAACAATAGTAATTTGATAAAATAACAAAAAAAAAGTATCTCTGAAGACTTTCTTAGTGTCAATTTAACCCGTATATCAACTACTTATTTATATCAACTCTGAGAGGACTGATATCTGTAGGTAGTTACATTACTACAATGAATGGTCAAAAGTATGAATTATATTAATTTTTATTTTCTCAAACATGCTTGGAAATTCAAGCATTATTTTGACAACCTTCTTTGAGAGAAATTGAAAATGGTCTGGTCAAATACATGCGAGCAGCGGCCGGCAATGTTAGTAAGAAGATCCATAACTATCGTGTTTAGCGGCGGAATAAATTACTATGGAAACTCATATCTGTCGTATAATTTAAAAATGGAACGAACGTTTTACTTCGACCCATGGCAATCAAGGAGGTAACTAATCAAAGAGTTTATTTAAATCTTGAACTGGCTTAGGAAATAGAGTTGTTTAAAGTGAAAAATAAAAACAAATGAATATATAGCGCGAGAAAAATTATCGTTGTTCGTCATTGATTCTAGAATTTGTAATTAATTTACTTAGTTTGAATTTCCACGTATTATTTGCGAATAGTACAAGCCTAGGCCGCAACCAGGCATTGATGGACTCACGTATGTGTGCCTCGGCCCACATTTTCAAATTCGTCCATCATTGCTTCTGTTGTCGGTCGCTGCATTGGACTATTTATGTTTAGCAAGTCCCATATTTGTTCACTGGGTTTCTGTTCACGAAAGACTTTATGTTTTGTTGAAAACTATGGGTAGGTACCCATAGTCTTCAAAAAACCATGAAGTCAGTCAATAAGGAAGTTACTAATTATTCAATATTTTGTATTTGGGTACTTAGCCTGCAATAAAACAGTATTTAATAATTTAATTATTTTTGTAACTCGGTAACTCGTCGCCCATTTTGGTAGGCATAAAGACATTCATCCATGAAATAACATTTCATTTTTAGCGCAACTTCTTATAATAGTTACAAAAAAATACCTTACTTATTGTACATATTACTCTGAGAACAGAAATACGACAACGCCATTACCTTCCGTACGTTTTCCCTTACGATAGCCAGCTGCGAGTAAGTTATTATTTCTGTAAAATTGGCACCTACCACCTGTGTTCTAATAACATTATACGTGCGATACACTGCTCATATATAAACCTGGCATATTATGTAACATTTTCTTTATAGCTTCCTTGGTAACATCGGGTATGGAAATTGAATGGATCGTGACTGTTTAACAGTTGAACCAACTGGTTCACGTTGCCAAACTTGGCTACGTGGTCTGGTGGCTGATCGGTTTGAGTGGTTTACCTGGATGGGTGACCGTGAAAATTGAGTCTGTTAAACATCTCTCTACTCAGACTTTTCCTTCCTTTTCGGCTTCTAGTCTATCCGGATGCAGGTGGATCCACTGTCTATCTGACCTCCACAAGTTTTGTAAATTAAATTGGTGTCTCACAATAATATTTTGATCATCACCGTCTTCAAGCCCTTATATCAATTTGTTTGAGTTCGGTGCAGCACGTCTTTTCCTTCCATATATATATTTAACATAATCCATTCACCGTTTCTTGGAGTTTTCTTTACACTTAATTGCGATGGAAGCAACAGGCTCGCCCTCTATTTAAATACTCGATTTTAACATAGCTGGTGAAATGCGGCTACATGAAGGTACACCTCTGCCTAACCCTTCGGGGATTACCAGCGTGATGTTTATGTGTCTCCTGGTTCTGCTCACTATGTGACTGCTTCATATTTAACATCACAATTAAAAAGTCTCATGGGTCAACTTTACTGTGGATGTTAAACGGCTGAAGAGTTATGCCGATGTAAATATTGAGATAATGCCCTACACGTGTTGTAATGGCTTCCAATTTAACAGATTATCGATGTTCTTTGCTCCATTGCAACCACTCGAGCAAATAAATACTTTTTATCTGACGTATTATACGAGTGTATTACAAAGTAAAATAATGAATTAGGTTTCAAGTTGTTCTTAAAATCTTAAACAAATTCGCTTTTCGTGTCGGTCTGTGTGACCGCTTAATTCATAAATAATTCTTAATATCACGATGGATTTTGATGCGGTTTTCACCTTAAAATTTAGATAAATAATAAATGATTTTATTTCTGTAAGTAGGTTTGTACAAACACTTTTACATGTCAATCATATTTTTTAAACTACCCGAGGTCGGCGTTTCGTATCTGCCTCTGAGAAGAAAGGCCAAATAAAACTCAGAGGTCACAGTCTCTTTTAAAGTCCAGACATAATCTTGGTCACATCATGTGAAGACCATGTAGATTGGTATCAGAAATGGTCTTTTGAGGAAAGAACCACACAGATTGTGTGGACCTGTCCAGTTAGTGCATGAATTTGTCAGTAATCGTGCAGCTCGATTCAGGAAGTCAGGACAGTTAAGGAGCTCAACGATTCGACGAACAATACCAAAGAAAGGACATTTGGGTAGGCTGCATAAATTACTCAAACTGCCAGACCATGATTAAAACTGAAACAATGACCCACATAGTCCTCACATTCACAATAATTAAATTAATATAATACTTTTTACAGTAAATATTCATGTCTAAAATAGTTAGCAAAATAAAATCAACATTCAGTGTAAATTTATTGGAGCAGCTCAATCCCAAGCCTAGTAATTTAGTTCCTAATCCCTTTTTATAAACAAAATTATTCCACTTTTACAAAGCATTATTCTTCTTTCATTCATGTATAATAACATGAGACAGCACGGGGTCAAACTTCTAACAGCTGAAGGCACGCGGGCGGTCCGTACGGTTGTTAAATGAATGAAACAAGAATAATGCGTGGTAAAAGCGGAATAATTTTGTTTGTAAGAAGGGATTCGTAACTAAATTAAATTACAGCTGATGGTATAGTATTCTTGTCAGGTACTCAATATTCTATTAGGGTGATTGGGGTCAAGCGGTCAACAGAAATCCTTTCTTTGGGATAGTTGTTTGTTATGATGAGTACAACCATGTGTTTAAGTGTCGGTCACTAAATATCACCCTATATATCACACTAACTTCTGCCAGTGGCTTCGCCCGATGTCGGAGATTATCCCACGGGAACATGCTACCGGGACAAAAAGTAGCTTATGCATTTCCCCACGATGCCATCTATCGTCTTGCCAAATTTTATAGAAATCCGTTCAGTAGTTTAAGCGTGTAAAGGTAAATTAATACAGACAGAGTTACTAGTTAGTTAGTTCGAATTTATAATATTAGTATGGATTCATACGAACCTAAGAAATCTTAATGTTTTATTAAAATTGTAAAAAACGTGCGAAGCAGAGGTGGAGTCAGTATTCTATAATAAGTACCTACTTATTTTATCATTTCAGCCGAAAGACGTCCACTGCTGGACATAGGCATCCCACAAGCACCGTCACTTCGCCATTTTATCAACATCACCAGCAGCCAGTGTAGCAGTCCACTGCTGGACTTAGGCCTCTCCAATTGCACTCTTTCTTCTTTTTTTTTGAGTGGGAAATCATCAAATGACTTCTCCCGCTCTGGGCGGAGTGGGAGGGCGTGTCACCTTACTGGTTAAAACCCACCCATGTTCCTTCAGTTGCCTGTGCGCCAGGGCCACGGTAACCCTTTCGAACAATCCGTGACCCCGGCAGGCATCGGCCCTATCGGACCCCGTCAATGGTGCTGACATCTCTTTGAGGCGCGCGTGGAACACGACGCGTCGTCGACCTGGGCCTGGATCTTACCGGACGGCGAGCTGCCCATTGCTCGTCATCCGCAAGCCCACGCCTACGGTGGCCGGGAATCGACTATCGACTCCCGACGCCCAGGGTGTCTCCTCCTGTGGTGACTAGGGGTGCGAGGGCGCAGGGATTGCCGCACCCTCACGCGCTCCACCTCCTCCTTCGCGAGCATTACTGCTTCGCAGAAGGAGGTGACGGCTTTCCATTCCCTCTCGCTCCGTACTGGACCAGGGCCGGACGCGGGGAATCGCCGCCGCCGATCGCCGCCACGAGGACACGGCGGTGCTTCGCCCAAGCCGGACAGTTCCGTCCACCGTATGCTCCACCATGTGCTCCAGTCGATCCACACAATGGTAACACCCGAACTTTTCCTCCCGCCTTATCCTAAACAGGAACCTCCCGTAATAGCCATGTTCGTTGAGGACCTGCGTCAGGCGGAAGGTAAGGACGCCGTGGCGCCTCTCAAGCCACTCCTCAAAGAGAGGACTGACTGCCGCAATTGTGGCGAGTCCAATTGCACTCTAAGTATTAAGCTCGATCCTCAATGTTTACAATGAATATTAATCGCCCAAAGGAGTTGATAACGAAATCTATTATTAATGGGGAGATTTTAATATCAGTAGACTTCATTTTAATTAACTTCAACAAAGGTAAATTGACAGGTAGCGGTTTTCATCTTAAATATTGTATGATTTTAACATTATGTACCTAATAATTGAGAGAGAAAGCTTGTCTATTATAAGTTATCGTCTATTTATGTTGGAGTGGTGGCTTTTAAGTTGCTTTTGACTGAAGTCCGAATTTCATAGTGTATTGTGTCAGGTATTCCTCGAACAAATATCATAAATTGAAACAAATATTTTTATCGTGTAAAAATACCGTGGCTTGTATATCAGAAAAATGTTCGCTTATTAGTAATGTTCTTCAGTGAGGGCAGGTGCGTAGTACACGAGGCGTGCGAGTATGACCCGATGTATGAACGTAAACGAAGCAAGAGGAAGGTAAGGACAGGCAGGTGGCGTTTTCTAGTTTCTGCCGACCTCTATGGGGAAAAAGACTTGAGTTTATGTATGTTGGCAACAGTATCTAATGAATCTCGATTTAAAACAAGTTTTATGTTAAGTACCTGGGTCTCAAATGTGTAAATTCAAATTCTAGATTCGTGACTGATCACCGTTTTAGAATACTCAGCTTTATTCATAGCGACTTTGTTGTGAATAGAATAGACCCTTTCTTTGTTGTAGGTACTCGGATTTAGGAAGTTCGAACACAGCACACACACTGTATATTTCTTTTCTCTGCGTGGGTATCGTGGGAATGGGTTTAAAGATTATATCGCAAGAAGAGCATTCTCCAATGTGATATAAGAATATATTGCGGTCGTTAATTTCGTTTTCCGAGCTTCTGGAAATATTTTTTTCACTTAAGATTATATTCAGCAGGCCCATTGTAATTAATAGAAGTTTTACAAGGATGAAGATACAGCAATCATTGTGCCGACAGTAGTTATGGTGGTTTATTGACAGAGCCTTAAAGACCATCCCCTGACGAGGCTGAATTTGGGTTGATGCTGAGAAAGCGAAACTATTAAACATGGGTTTTACGTTGAGGTTCAATTGTCTCTCTCCGTACTTTCCACATGAAATGGAAAGTGTGGAGAGATCATTTTAAAATACAATTCTTTGAAATATATAAATAAGTATGTAATTAATATGTGACTAAATTGTATAAATGATGTAAAGCTAGTATTTTCTTAACAAAACTTAACGTATCTTTTGTCTCGAACAAGTTACGTCAATGTTGATTTATACGCGTTCATTTAAAATTCTATGTAGATAAACATGTTTGTTGAAGGAGCTTGATTAAGATTTTTATTTATTTTCAAAATGCGATGTTTTTATAAGAGTAACAGTATCTACATTTTGTTTTATTTAAAAAGTTAATAATTATTAAGTACTTACTACCTAGATATTTCTATTTTAAAGAACCTGTTTTTTATTCTACAATTACGGGCTGGCAGTAAATGTGGCCCAAGCCCTGAACGCGAATTTGTGCACAAACTAAACCTATTCTTTACGATTCTGTTAATAAAAATTGATTGAAATTGAGCAATTGGCAAGAACTCATTAGGGTCTGAAATGACAATGGGCGTTCCTCAAGGTTCGATATTGGGTCCATTCCTCTTTTTAGTTTACATTAATGATTTACCCCAATTACTGCAGAATCAACCGAAGATGGTGTTATTTGCAGATGACACATCATTGATCTTTAAAGTAGACCGACGGTCACAAAATCTTGACGATGTAAATAACTCTATTCTTCAGGTCCAAGATTGGTTTATGGTAAATAATTTGGTACTTAATGAAAAAAAAACCAAATGTATTAGATTTAAATTACCTAATGTTAGAAGTTGCGAATGTGACATCATATTGAATGGAGAAAAACTAGAATTTATTAATCAGACGGTTTTCCTGGGAATCACGCTAGACGAGAAATTGCAATGGGGACCCCATATAACATCTCTTGCGGGGCGGTTAAGCTCGGCCGCTTATGCTGTTAGGAAGATAAGACAGTTAACAGATGTAGAAACCGCGCGTTTCGTCTATTTTAGCTACTTCCACAGCATTATGTCATATGGCATTTTACTGTGGGGTCGGGCTGCTGACATTGAATCCATTTTCATTTTGCAAAAGAGAGCTGTCAGGGCCATTTACAATCTATGTCGTCGCGAATCTCTTAGGGAACTATTTAAAAAGATTAATATTATGACGGTACCTTGTCAATTCATTTATGAAAATATTATGTATGTAAGAAAAAATCGACATCTTTTTAATAAAATAAGTGATAGACATAATTTTAATACTAGAAATAAAGATAAAATTGATCAACCATTTTTTAGATTATCTAAAGTACATACATCTTTTATGGGGTACTGTGTTAAATGTTACAACAAAATACCTTGTGACATATTGCAATTAAATGAAAGAAAATTTAAAACTCATATAAAAAGTACACTTTGTAAACAAGCATATTACAAATTAGAGGATTATATCCTAGATAAGAATGCTTGGAAACATGCTGGTCCTGCTCCATAGGACAATCTAGAGTCTAGACAAAATCAAACTGGTTGCTAATTTGATTGTATAATTTATAATTTTTATGACATTGATTGTTACATTATGTACTTAACTACTTAAACTCACACACTAAATTATTACTTGTTGAAATTTTGGAAACATCATCTACTTTTCAATATTTGTAAATATGTGAGCACCATGTATCTATCACATAATTAACCTGCCTTTGCATTATATTTAATTCTTTTTACCTATTGTGGTATAGTAATTTTATTCTAGGTGCATCGTCTTCACATATGATTACATAATTAATGTGAACTTACATAATATTGTAAAATATTTTAAAAGAGTAACGATGGAGTTTCTTGCCCATTCTTCTCCATACGAAACTACCTTTTGGAAGGGGCAACTAGAATCAATTCTATTTTTTTGTAAATTTTGACGTTCAAAAGTGCCTTTTATGTGCCTATTTGAAATAAATGATTTGACTTGACTTTGACTTTGCAACTAGCTTCATCTTTCTGACTGACCGACTCCTTGACAATTCAAAACTGCCTGTAATTGGTTTATTTGAAATAAATGCTTTGAGTCTGAGTTTGCGTTTGAGTTTGAGTTTTGAGTTTGATGCAAAGTAGATGGCCTATACCGCTTTACTAAATCATTTCACATGAATGGTGATTATGACATAAAAGCGCAATTATTGTCATTTTTGTGAATAATAGCACTTTTACTGCCGCTGAGTTAATTACAGTAATATATATATACAGGAGTAATGATTTTGTTATATACATTATTTGTGTTGAAATGTACCTTATTTTGAATTAATTATACAAAAAAGACCGTGTTCCGATTGCTTTCGTTTAAGCTAATTAAACAGAATTATACTTTTTTTAAGTCTCAGTGTTTCAAAGTAATGAGCATGTAAACATTATTAGATTAGCAAACTATACCATCATACTTTATAGGTCTGTAGCTACTAATATGGAAGTAATTAATTAGTTTAAGGGCACTCTACCGAACCGCGTTCGACCTAATTGCGGCACGTCCTAATTGCGTGATTCTGAAGATAGTTTGGCAGCCTCATCATTATCGTTGACAGTCAAAATTAAGGCTTACACTGACCTGCACTTATTGCGTAACACACTTTCTATCACAAACCGAAGGATTTCGAAGGAAATTCAACACTCAATCGTTTATTGCTTTCCACAATGTGTACTTAGGTTGTAACTTAAAATTTTATGACATCATTATGGACCCTGTTGACTTAAAATTCCTAATTCATTATTATATAACGCAATGAAAATTGTTCAATTGTCAAAATATTTGTTACGCAGTTTTAATATCCCGCTGAGTAAAATAAACCTAATTTCTTCTATGTAATTATCCTAAAGTTAAATTACATAGTACCGACTTATGTTATTGTATTTATTCGGGAAACGTGGTACGCAGCAGTAAGAAGCGGCATAGACATAACTTCTAGGGGATAAAAACCAAGAACAATAGTGTCCTTTTATCTGCAGCTAATAATGTAAACTGAAATCACCATATATATGTCAAGCCTGAAAGAGAAGAAAAAAGAAAGAAAATACGTTTATTTGCGGTAAACATGACGCAAAGAAAAAACACACAAACAAAAAAAATAACGAGTTGGGGGAAAATATGCGTCGTGCGAATTGTGGTTATCGTCCTTTGATCGTTAATCGTAGCGGTTATTTAGAATTTTATATTCCAGCACAATACCTTTACAAGCAATTAAACTATGATATCATTTTTTTCTGCAGAAAACCTTGACTCGACTTTATTTTAAACAAAGTTAACGTAAGTGCCTACTATTTTGTTCACCATTTTTTATTCCTAATTTTGTAAACTTTGTATGGTACTCACTGTGGCAGGTCACAATGATACCTTATTTATAACCTTATCTGTGTGTATACTCATAAAAGTAAATAATAATAAACGTATTACATTTTGATTTAATCTGAAATGTGATTGTAGCCTCACTTGCTCAAGTATACACCAAAATATTTCACCACAGAGGCAAACGGCTCTCTGATAACACAATTTTCTATTATTTTTTGATTATTACTAGGTAAGTCATGAGAAAATTATGGTTTATAAGACAAGGAACTGATGATAAAAGAAACTGTTTAACCTCCTGTTACGAAATTGAAATGGAAATGTAATGGTTAATTGGTATTCAATATTGGCTTTACATATGGTTGTTTATAAAATCCTTCAACGCAGTTTTAATACGCTTGAAATCTCTAGATGGATTTTAATAATCTTCCTATTTGTATCTAAGTTCGTAGAAACTCATTCTTCATAGTGTTACGAGAAATATTGTAATTGTTAGCTGTGTTAATAATTACTAGTACCTGAGTATTCTCATAAATTCTTATCTTTATAACTGTAACTAAGCGATAGTCTTTGAAGTTTTAAAAGTTGAATTATTTTAACGTACGCGATAACTTTTGTTCCAGTAAAAACTTTACAACAACGTCAAAAGTTTAAATAAGAAAATATTTAATGTTATCAAAAAATCAAAAACATGCCACATACCTTTCAAATGACGATCACCACCAGAAGAATCAATCATCAACCATCAGAAAACAAAATTCGACAAAATAAAATCACATTCAAAAACAGAACTCACTGGCACTATTCAACCCGAAATTCAAAAAACAAAACACGAATCCAAAACTCGGAAAAGTTTCAAATATGGAATGTGTAGTTCGCGAGCCTTCGGTTGGTTTCGGCGGGAGGTGTATCCCGTTCGGCGGTCGGATAGCTACTGGCGTAGGACCCTACCCCTAGCGCCCGAGCCCATTGAAACTTTTATAACCTTATTTTATGCAGTGGCTCAGTTTATGCTATCATATGTCTTTTGAACTTCGAATCTTCAGTATCGGCACGCAATTTGACCATTTGATAGGGGAGGGTAGTGTTGAAAGGTTGAAGTAGTGGGTAGTGTAGTACGGAAACGGATCGCTGTCATGCTTGAGTGCAGAGCGTAGTACTATTCTCTGCGTTTTATAGCAGTTCCATTGTTGCGGAGTAGCGTGTGTAGTAGAATCACGCTACTTCCTTAACTTAGAGCTACTACTACTTGGGAGTTATGTGTGTCATTTGACGAAGGTTTTCTCGTAAGTTAGTTGGCGATGTAATATATTGTTTTGGACGGACGAATATCATGATGATTGTAAAAACATGATGTGGTGTTATATATTCTTCTTAGTCGATTAATCATCAGAATGCCGATGAGTGGAAATAAAAATTTGCTGATCATACTTATTTACTATTAATCTTTCGCCATTCCCTATTTAGGTACTGAGAATAACTGAAGCAAGCCTCTTTTTCATCCTGGCATTTCATAAATTACAAGGGATGTTTTATACGGCAGCCCTGTTTAGTACTACTTTTCATGTACGTAATTACGTTTTTTATGTAAAAAGTAAATTGCCGTCATTCACTTATCATGTGCTTTATCACAAAAACTTTATATTACGCGGTTAATGTTAACTCCGGGAAGCTGATGTAAGTTTTGTATTTACTTTTGATAGTATGTAGGGTTTGTTCGCGGTTTTGTTTACTCTTGTTTTGCATTTTTTTTTTGTAACACTCTTAATATTAGACTTATTTTATAGTTAGCGCTTACTTTTTTATGGCTTGTGTTTAATGTACGTAGCTTAAGACTAACTGTAATGAATATTGAATAGTGTCAAACCAATAACAGGTACCATATACATGTTGGTCTGAGGATAATAATACTTACCTGACAACAATCTTATTACTAGAATACTTGCGCACTTGCCAATACCGATATTGTCGTGATGGTTCCTCTATATTGGTCACCGTTTCTCTTATCAACAAGTGACGGGGTTAGTGATGAAGTTACTCGTACTCGTATGACTGTAACCTAAAGTCCCGTATTCTTTGGAAACAATGTTGAGCAACAATCGCACAACTTTGTTCCCACAACATTTGATGTTGCAAGATGTTCTTTTGTTTACCGGAACATTAGCATGTTACCAGCAACTCTGCAACACAGTCAAATTGTTTAGCACCACACAAAAACATGTTTCTGAAATAATACTATGTTGTGCAACTTTGTTTCCCAATGACTACGTGGTAAATGTTGTTTAAAGGTGCGTCCACACCGAAGTTACTTTTTCTATAACAACATTTTGCAACATTATAACATTAGGAAACTTTCTATAACTTTTGGGGCTTTTGTTATCCTTTGTTGCCCACGAACACTTGTAAACGTTGCTCCACAAAAAGTAACTTCGGTGTGGATGCACTTTTAGAATCAATTATAAATAGGTACCTACCTAAGTATAAAAAATTCAATTAAATCTAAAAACAGCACCTAACACGGAATGTTACATATGTCAATTTTAACACAGTAGAAATTTAAATTGCCTCAACAGTCGTGGGTGGGGTTCAAAAACAATTATATCGGCAACATAAGCAACAATACCTTCCTACGTACTAATGAAATCACGTCATTTAGTAATTAGAACACCTACGCTTAGGCCCTGAATTTTACGAAATTAAATTGTATGGCAACGTCCTTACTGAATGCTGTTACGCGATTATGAATAATTCCCGCGATATTTGACTGTACAATATTTAGTCGATATCTATATATCGACTCTCGACAGATCTACGAATGCTACTTACTAATAGTAGAAGCTTACAAAATTTAGGCGTTGGTCCCGGCTCTCATTCGTAGATCTCTAATCGCGGTACGGGTGGTCAGAAGCCAGAAATTCTGACAACCAGTCTCACCAAAGGGTATCGTGTTACCCAGTTACTGGGTTGTGGAGTTCAGATAGGCAGTCGCTCCATGTAAAATAATGGTACTCAGGTGCATCCTTTTAAAAACAAAAAAAAACCTAAGGAAAAGGCTCGACAGATGATGTTGAGCTTACAAAGTTCAAAAGTAAGTGTAATAAGTACATACGTACTAAACGGTGATCATTAAATTGGTGGATATATAAAATTGGAAAGGGTTAGTCAAAGCTACAGCTTTGTGAATCAGCAATGTTGAAGATAAAGTTTTTATAGCGAACGAATTCCTCGCCTGAGAAACTGTTATTAGAACTTTGAGGATAGTGTACCAGCGCGTCGCTTTTAGCCAAACATTGCTTAGTGAAGGTTTTTTTGTTTTATCCGTAGTTTTTGCTGTATAAATAATAGAAAATTGTTAAAATATAGATAGAATAAATTTATATATAAGCACATATATAAAATTCAATGACAGAGTCACACACGTCGTAATGAAATATATCACTCCGGACCCACCATACCCCTGGCTATACCCCTACTGACTAAAACCTCCACGTGTTCCTTCGGTTGCCTGTGCGCCAGGGCCACTGGCCATACCCCTGGGGGTAGGGTAGGATTTCACCATACCATCACTTAAAAAGTAAAAAATCAACCAAATTTTTTAAGTTTCAAGTATATTTTAAGGTTTTAATGGGAGTTTTTGACAAAACTTTTACTCTCAACTTATTGCCTATTTTTGTAGCTGGCAGTGTTGGGATTTGAATCAATATAGCACTACTTTATCATAGCCAGGATGCAGCCAGTACGATTATTTGATACTAAACTTTAACAGTTTTAGCATAAGGTTTTTTTTGGGATCTTTTAAAATTCTTCGCTATGTGATACTTACGTAACTCAGTCTAGTAGGACAAAAGGTCTCCTAATTCAAAACTTTAGTAATTTATATTCGACCTTTATATTTACAATAAACAATAACTCATATGAAGTACCGATAAAGATAAACAATAATCCGAATAATCCACTCAAAATAAACATTTATTCATATGACTGGAAAGAATACTGCGATTTATGTAGTGCCTAAGCATATTTATTGCAAGCATTATAGTTATTGCGAGATACGCTAAGATTAGGTTTGCTGTCATCAGACTGGCATAATTTATTATCAATCAATAGTATTTTATTTTAGTAGATCCACATATAGCTTTAAAAGAAAAATTAAAAATGATTTTATTTCTGTGAGTAGGTTTGTACAAACACTTTTACACGTCAATCATATTTTAAAAATTAGATGAAGTTGGCGTTTCAGCGATAAAGGCCAAAACAAACTCAGAGGTCACAGTCTCTTTTAAAGTCCAGAGATAATCTTAGTCAGATCATGTGAAGACCATGTAGATTTGTGTCTGAAATGGTCTTTTGAGGGAAAATCTCACAGTTTGAGTGAATATGTCAAGTCAGTGCACACATTTGTCAGTAATCGTGCAGCTCAACTCAGAACTTAAGCAGCTCAACGATTCGACGAACAAGACCAAAGAAAGGACATTTGAGTAGGCCGTATAAATTACTCAAACTGACTTATTATTATTAAAACTAACTGAGAAAGAGAAAAACTAAAAAAAAGGTGACTAATTTAGTCCTCACATTCACAATAATTCAATAATAATATTATGCTACACAAAGTAAATTTTCATGTCATTGTTTATATAATAATTATCAAATGTCAAAGTGTATGTAAAATAAAAATAAAAAGTAAATAAAATATAAACAACATTCAGTATGCAAACATTGGAGTAACTCAATCCCAAGCCTTTTTGTCCTCAATATAATCTTTAACGGTATAAAAGGCTTTCTGGCACAACTTACGTTTAATTAATGATTTCAATTTATCTTGAACGTGGCCTGTAAGTTTATTATAAAAGCGTATATATTGACATATGAAAGAGCAACCTATTTTCTTGAGCCTTATTGTTGGTACAAGTTGTGTATGTTCCTAGTATTTATGTTATGGATATCACTGTATTTTTCACACAATTTTATATTTTTATGGGCATATAAAAGATTTTAAAAAATATACTGAGAAGGCACAGTACATTAATCTCCTTAAATTTCTCTCTGATCTCTCTTGGCTCATTATCTATTTCATTTGTTTTGTAGTCAGAAGTACATAAAAATAGGTCGGTGTGGCGATGCTTCGGAGAGGCGTCCAGCAGTGGAAGTCTTTCGACTGAAATGTGATGATGATGATGTCATTAAAATAGATCCTCCTATCACCCATATCACATTTGGTCTGGCGTTAGTCAAGGAACCATTTTGGGACCTTTATTATTCGGAATTATCGTAAATGATCTTGAGAAGGTTCTCAAACACACCAGGTGCTTCCTCTACGCTGATAACTTCAAGTTGATATAAAGGGTGTTCAGGAGATTGCCGATTCGTTAACTCTTTAGGAGGACATTAACTCAGTGTTCTAATGGAGCATTGAAAACAAGCTCCTATTCAACACGGCTAAATGCAGTGTTATGTCCTTTAGTCGTGCTCAAAACCCTCGGCATGTGGAATATTTTCTTGGAACAGAACCGATTGCCTGTATTAATCCGGTAAAATATCTAGGAGTTTTATTTGACTCGCGACTATCCTTCCACGAACATATGTGATCTCTCACCTCTGATTCATACCGAAGACTAGGTTTCACTATTCGGAATATGCGATAGTTTAACAACCCTCTGGCCAATAAATTAGTTTATATGGGTTTCGTGAGAAGTAAACTAGAGTCAGCTTCAATTATTTGGAACCCCTGTGAAAGTACTTACGCCTTGCTTCTTGAGAAGGTCCAAACAACATTCCTTGGATTTTTATTTAAGTAACTGTTCGGGTGCTATCCATTCGTGTATCTCACAAAATGTTTGCTTTGAATTCTGAAAATCTCTCTTGAAGTTAGGCGTGATTACTTTTTACTCATGTTCGCTTGTCATGTCCTTCGTGAGGAGTCTGATTTTCCGGAACTAGTAGCACAGCTTGTGAGACTTTTTGTTCCCTGTACCCAAATACCAACTTAGACTGCGATGACACGGATTGTTTCGCATTCTAACTCACCCTTGGTTCACGCATCGGCATCGACACAGGAGTGTGATTTGTTTACCGCGAGCTGGATAGACATATGTCGTGCATGTTTGAGATTCTGTGAGATGAATGACAGTTAAGCTTTTTTTTTGCCCTAATATTATTTAATGGTTGTTTGGTATGTTTACTTGTTTTGTTAGTTATTCTTGGGTATTATATCTAATTGTTATACCTTTCTTATTGTGAATATGTCTGTTTTTATTCAAATTCTAACTGTGCAATAACTTGGATCTGGGTCTGTAATGTTGTGCATGTTTTTACCAAATAAATTAAATGGCTAATGTTATTATTAAATTACAATATATAATTCTTTCCTAACGGAACGTTAAGGTTTTATTCAGACAACTTCCAACATCAGTGAAATATAAAATTCACGAACCGATTTCAAATATTTCTGGCACAGACAGATAATTCGATTTACTTATTCATCACAGTTTCGAGATCCAATATTTTCATAGATCCATTCTGTAAATATTTTATTCAATACAAAAATATGATTACGAAACCTAATAAACATTTGCCTAGAAAATACATAGAAAAGGCATTCTCATGTAAAAAATCGTGTTTTCTGTCGCAGGACGAGAACGTGCCCTCAATGAAGTATGAAGTTGAATAAAGTTTTATTTCGAAACAAAATATAAGACGTGTTTCTTTTTCATAAAATTGTTGCTTTTATTAAGAGTATTTTTTTGGAATCTTGGATTTGAATTGGATTATTTTGGTAACTTTCGTGGTCTTCATTTTCTCATTGATAAGGCAACAGTGTAATGCTGTTACAACAGAGAATCAACTTAGTCAGCTGGGGGTACTCCGATAAGCCACAGTGCGACTGTGGAGCCATATCACAGTGGACCTGCACACACAACATCTGCACTATGGAAAACCTTTGCGAGGTCAACGCTAACGCTGTCGAAGTGTCCGAATTCTGTTTGAACCTTATATAAAATTATTAAAAGGGAATCATCGATACGACGAAGAAGAAAAGAATACAACATCCACGTGTGATGTTGTGACGTTTAATAAATAAGTTATGTGTGCTGTGGTGACGGTTGCGCGGTGGAGGGATGCGGGCCATGCGCCGCACTCGCAGTCTTGTCCGAACAGCCGTAGCGATACCACGCCTAACGCAGTAATATTGGAAACAGTGTTTTATTGCACATACCTAACCTAATCTAAACCAAGACACCACAAGTGGCGACGAGAATTAAGATTTGTCGTGCATAAAACAACAAAAAAGCAACCATAGCGTTGCGACATATATTGGCGATTTATCGAATGAGGTTTTATATAGTTATCATGTGTTTCTCCTTATAATTTGTGACGAAATATAGATGGAATTATTATTCATAAATTAGAAACCACGGAACGTACCGATGCACGATGGTGTTATTTTCACTTTACCCGACAAATGTCGTAAGAACCGGTGATTGTTCATAAGAAAAACACACTAGAAACGACACTAAATATAATCGTGAAAACCGTTAAGCCTAATAATAACGGGTTCTAGCCGGCTATCTTTTGATGGGATAATTATTGAACTCAACCCAAGGTCGGACATAAATGACCATAAGTATATTATTTATACACAATATATATTTTTATGTCTTTTTTCCCTTTTTTTATTTGGGTGAGAAATCATCAGATGACTTCACCCGCTCTGGGCGGAGCGGGAGGGCGTGTCAGACTCTTTCTGACTAAAACCCACTCGTGTTCCTTTAGTTGCCTGTGCACCAGGGCCACGGTAACTCTTTCGAACAATCCGCGATCCTGGCAGGCATTGGCCCTAGCGGACCACGTCAATTGGTGCTGACATCTCTTTGAGGTGTGCGTGGAACACAACACGCCGTCGACCTGGGCTTGGTCCTTACCGGACGGCGAGCTACCCATTGCTCGCCATCCGGAAGCCCGCGCCTACGATGGCCGGGAATCGGCTATCGACTCAATGCTTATCTACCTTGAATTTCTAAACTCACGGATAAAAAAATCGAAAGAATAATTACCTCATTTTTTGATAGGTGCCAACTAAACTAAGCCATTAAATATTTGGTTAACACAATTGTCTAAAATTAGCCAAATAGGATCGCGGAAGGTGCGAAACTGATAGATTATGTGGTTAATCGGTATCAAAACATTACGTGACTTCGTTCCTTCTGCCTTTAATTGATCCAAAGGTTGTCTGTAATTTTTATGGTGTAAATAATAGTTTTCTATTCTATTCTATTCTACGTTTACGAAGTAATTTGAAGAGGAAAAATAATGAATGAATAGTGGGTACCTATAAGTTAGCAATAACTCATAAATTCTGTTTTATTTTACAAAGGGCAAAAATAATAATTTCAACATAATTTGAAGTTTAATTTATCTACCCACAGTGGCGTAGTTATATTATACACTTATACTACAAGAATGGAGAGTAAAGTATACCATCGAGTAAATAGAACAATATTTCATTGATACGGTCGGTCTATCGTCCAAGTAATATTATTTCGTAGATGTTATAATAGAATAGAGTAGAATTTTCATTATTCGAGTAACCAAGACTCAACAAGATTATTAGTAAAACTTACGACTAAGTTAGTAAACAGAGACTAAACAAAAACAGTACAAGAAATAACGATTGGTCACCGTAGCGACATTCCATGAGAGACGGCACAACAGTGACCCACGTAAACACAGTCCAGGCGACTCGCAACCACGCTTAAGATACTGTTGGAGCTGCCACGCACCCTGTGCACCAGGGAAGCGCACCTTTTACGCATTATTGCATAAAAACAATCTACATGCGCATCTGCAAACATCCCTGACGCACTACAGAAACGGGGCAACCCCACCAGTATTCTAAAAGCATCGTTATATTGAACGTGGAGAGCGCTGTACGATCTTTGCGTATATCTAGCCCACAGGCCGCACGTGAAAAAAACAAGTAAAAAACAAACAACAAAAAAACAGTACAGTAGGCTCGAAAGAGTGAGATTTTAATGGGAAGTGAGCATCGTGCAAACCTGCGAGCCAGCATGTTCGCTCTAACCGACAACGTTCTCCGCTCCCGTTCAATGTCATCATCGTCTTTGAGGTTAGGAGTCAATACATGACCAAGATACTTAAACCTGTAGACTTCCTGCAAAGGTGTACCCTAAAGTAGTACAGGCGGTACTGCATCAGGACTCTTACCCCCAGCCTCAAAGACCATGACCTCCGACTTCTTGGTGTTGTAAGCCAAGCCAAGCCATGAACTTTAGCGTACGCCTCACATTGAGCCAATTATCTAATAAATACAGATAATTTTAATTGTTTTATGAAGTTACAAAAACAAAAACTTTTTTACAAAAAAATCGACTGCTTCGGTTGTTGGAAGTCGGTTGTTTTTTTTTAAAAAGTTTTTATTTTTCAGTTTTTAGTTGTGGTACTTACCCCACTCAAATTCGTATACCACTACTTGACATGTAAATAACAGTGATAAGAAATCATTAAAACATCATCAATATAAATTTAGTGGAAAAAATACGCAGTATTAAGGATAACTCAAAAACTACTGGTCAGAACTTGATTAAATTTCTATGGAATCACATGAAAAGTACCAGCTTTCAATTCAACCAATCTATTCCAACAAGAAAAAAGTTCGGAGCTAACACACATAAAAAAAAATACAGTCGAATTGAGAACTTCCTCCTTTTTTACATTTAACGTAACGTTTAACATAATGTTGTGTGCTAGTTCACTAAACCTAATTAAAAGTTGAATTAGATCAAAAACTCGTAAAGATGTAGTTGAACTATCGGTCAAACATAGCATTGTCTATTCAATCATCAACTGTCCTGTGTTGAGCTAGATAAGTGTATCATAGTGGGCGTCTACAGACCCTATCAAAACTAGTCTATATTTGAGTCAGTAACGGATGTTTTGGCAAAACTTGCAACAGGTAATAAATCAGTAATTATCTGTGGCGACTTTAACATTAATACTTATTTTAGAAAATGATTCAAATACCCGCAGTAGATTATTAAATTAGTTTAAATCATTCACTCACTGCTCAACATGCACTACATGTATTGTAAATTTTTTTTATTGCTGCGACTATTTAGATAAAGCCTTCGTAAATTATCTCCCTTCTGACCACAGCGGTCAAATCGTAACTGTTTTGTCCAATATACCAATAAATAAAGTGCATCTGAACTTTGTTTATTGGTATATTGGAAGCATAAATGCTATTTATTAGTTTGGATTGTATCTACAATCCAGACCAATAGCATTTATGTTTATTTAAATAAAATAAAAAATAAAATTAATTAATAGTTAATAAATAAACTACCTTTGCCAGCAGTGGGACAGTATATGCTAAAATAAAAAAAAACAACCACTTTAATTTGTATGTGCAGAATCATAAGATAAGATATAGATTGAATAATCTCCTGCAGTTTAACACATCTAAGTGTGTGACCATAAGTTTCTCGCGCGCACGTACGCGCTTTAGACATAGTTATACGGTGGACGGGGTATCGATGGCTAGTGTCACTGAAGTGAGGGACTTGGTGACCGTTTCACCACTGGACTAACGTTTCGTGATCATTAAGTTACGGTGTGCAAAAAAGCATATAGAAATCCAGGATTTGTCCTGAGAATGGTTAAAGGCTTCACAAATATGAAAGCTGTAACGGCATTGTATAATGCTTTTAGTAAGGAGCCAATTATAATGTAATGCAGGTTATCTGGGCTCCGCATGAAACTAAATATAGTCTCATGTTGGAGCGCGTACAAAATAAGTTAATTAGATATAAATATATGAGGGAATACGGGGTGTATCCATTTTATCCGTTGATGTATCCAACACTATTTATTTTAGGTATGGTCGGATATAATGAACTGAGGGTCAGGAGGCAACTCACACTATCTTTAAGATAATTAGAGAGAAGATACACAATGCGGATATATTGCGAAGGATGGAACTAGTCGTGCCAGGCGGGTATGTGAGTCGTCGTAGTCAGCCGCGGTTGCTGGCGATACCGCGCGCGCAAACTTACTTGCTGCCAGAGTGCCTGCGTGAGGCGCCGCTGACGAGCGCGCTCCGCACTCTCAACCTCATTGCTGATAACGTCAATATATTCTGTTGCGCTTTAGGTGAATTTGAAAGAATAGCTACTTATACATTTTTTTATGGTACAAGCAGGGGAACTATTTAATTTAAGTGTACTACAATATCGCATTGGGTCTAGCCTGTAAGGATATTTGTATGTTTGGAGAGAATAAACAAAAATTAAAAAATTGTCAAGAACACGTGTAGGTTGCAATGAACAATGTTAATATTTTGTATAATGAATTCTTTTCGGTGGTCCAAACCGAGCTCAATAATTATTTTAAGAAGAATACTAAAATAATCATCCCTAACTTTTATTTAGTGTCTGGGCAACTGAAGGATTCAGAAAAGTAGGTAAAGACTTTTCGAGCTGTATGGCTTTAAGCCTTAAAACGAATTTTTTTAATAAGTTTGTGGCTACGTACTTAAAACTTTTAAGAAGACTTGTGAGGCAGTTAAAGCCTTATACCAAAGTTAAATAAAAAAAAGGTTTGGAAAATTATGAATAATAAAATGAACAGAAACAAAAGGCTTCATCCTGATTGTACCTTGTCTCATTTGTGATAGCAAAGAAGTTACCATTTAAAACTACTGAAACTATAACATTCCTCGACCTCGCTCTCTTTTCATTTAGTAATAACAGTAATCCCATAACAGTAATAAAAGCTGTTAAGGAATCAAGATCAAATTGACCGAAGATCTTTGGGGAATGTCCATTAAAGTCTGTCCCGGATTTAATAAGATACAGTAGTATTGAAAACAATGTTTCATTGTAAATACCTTACCTAATCTAAACCAAGACACCGCAGATGCTATCAACCTTATTTATTTATTTTATTTTTTTAACCATTTATCTACACACATATATAAACAGACAAGAACAAAGGAACAGAAAAATGCGTACAAAGGTGAAGCTAATTTCTAAAGAAATCTCTTCCAGCATACCTGCGATAGGAGATTATATTAAAGAGATATAGACAACGTGTGTAAGAGTAGAAGGGAAAACAAAATACATAAAATCTTAAATAATTTTCCAATTTAAATATAAACATATATTATGAGAATATACTTACATACATACATACATCTAAAATAAATATCACTAAAATATATAACAATATAATGTAATTCAAATAATAAATACATATGCAATTATGACAAAATGGAAAGATAGTGCTCTTTCACTCTACTTTTAAATACTCCAACAGTATGGCAGTTCCTAATGTCAGGCGGAAGTGAATTCCACAACAGTACCGCCTGCACGGTGAAAGAGTAGGAGTAGATGTCGATTGACTGTGGAGGGGATTTGAGGAAATTTCTAAGATGCGACCTGCAAGGCGCATCAAAAGGATGGGCGTACGAGAAGCGTACCTGCAGATAGGATGGCGTTTTAGGGTTGTGAAGTATGTTAAATAGCAGACACAATATCCGAGAGTTCCTGCAAAGGCATCAAACCTTGCTAATCTTTTCGACGACATAATCTGGTTAATCCAGATTAGCTGATGAGGCAGCACTGAAATGTATAAGAGCAGACTAGTTTATGCGGCACGAGAATCACCGACGAAATAGGTACATACATAGGTACAGTTAGTACATTGCTAGCAACATAGATAGACTGATGAAGAAGGTTATAGGCAAACTGGATGAAGAACGCAAAAATCTGACCATTTTAGACAATATTTTAAAATTACAATTATTATAGAGGAGTGTATTTTAATTATAACCTGGAAGTTACCTGCAATAGGCTGAGCGTGTACGTAGTTAATTGGTAATCACACTAATTTGTAGTGTCGTGCATTGGTGCGTAACGTTTGTTGTTACGGTTGCAAAGTACAATACGCGAGTCAACATCACCTGCCTAGCTTTCCCCAACTACGTCGGGGTCAGCTTCCAGCCTAACCGTTGCAGCTGAATGCCTATCTAACCTCTAGAACCTATTTTTTGAGTAATACGATACGCTTTAGCCAATATACACGACTCTCCCTCAAAAATATGTATCGTATGTAGGTTTAGCTGTCCATATAAAATCACAACGTTCCCCAGACCCCCTCGGGACCCTATGAAGGTCTATCGCCTCGGCATTGGAACTTTAATGGATTAGTGTATTATTAATATTTTGTTTTCCTTCCGGGTTGGTTATTGTTATATAAAAGTTCATAACAGGTGTTGGGAACTATTTTAAATATAACACCGTGATATGAAAGACGGATATTGTGTGCTAAATTGATATCTTTTCATAGCCAATATTTATTTTTAAATTGAATTAACTTCATTTGTCCTTTAGCCTTGGAAAACGGTAGTGTGAATGAACAATTATTTCTGTTTCCGAATATACAGGACATAGCCAATATTTATTTTTAAATTGAATTATCTTCATTTGTCCTTTAGCCTCGGAAAACGGTAGTGTGAATGAACAATTATTTCTGTTTCCGAATATACAGGTCATAGCCAATATTTATTTTTAAATTGAATTAACTTCATTTGTCCTTTAGCCTTGGAAAACGGTAGTGTGAATGAACAATTATTTCTGTTTCCGAATATACAGGATGGACTTTTTTTAAATCACCTGGAGGGAAAGTACTCTAGATACTGGAGATAGCAAAATTGACTCAAAGGAAACATTCCTTTATTTTTTTAAAGAAACAAATCTGCTTTTAAAAGTTTTTCAAAAATTCGATTGCCACATTCTGGAATCGAACCAGCTAAAATCCGAAAAAATAAGACCCTGTACTTTTATGGCATCAATCGATAGGGTAAATCATAAGGATCTAATCTCTCTAACAAACATGATAAATTAAATGAAAAGAAAACGATAAAAACTTAACTTATTTTAATTGAATCAAAAAAAAGGGTAAACTAATTAATTTGTTGCTGGAAATGAGATCCATTTTAGTGGAAACACAAATTTATTCATAAAAGGAATTAATTTCCAGTATATGGATTGGAAGCTCTTTAATATTTTATCTAACTTAGTTCCTAGAATTCGGATAATGAATATTGAAAAAAGAAAAATGTTTCTCCAAAATTGTTAGATAACTAATGTTTCTGAGTAACGTTTCTCTTTACAGTTTGAAATTATGATTTCGTTTTATGCTTATTCATGAATATATGAATATTGAGACATACATTTTGTATATCGAATGTAGGCATGTATATACTCGTAGTTCAGATAAATAACATCACTATCCCTGTATTTCCTGAAGTGGTAGGCAGAATAGAATATAATATAATGTTATTAATCGTTGAGCTCCTTAAGTCCTGAGTTCCTGAGTTGAGCTGCACGATTACTGACAAATGCGTGCTCTGACTGGACAGGCCCACTCAATCTGTGTGGTTCTTTCCTCAAAAGACCATTTCAGATACCAATCTGCATGATCTTCGCATGACCTGACCAAGATTTTCTGGACTTTAAAAGAGACTGTGACCTCTGAGTTTGTTTCGGCCTTTCTTCTCAGAGTAGTCAGATAGGAAACGCCGACCTCATCTAGTTTTTAAAATATGATTGACGTGTAAAAGTGTTTATCCCTCCCTCCCTTGAATCCATCCAAAGGTTGTCTGTAAAAGATCGCTTTTAGCGATAAGACCGCCCATTGTGTCACCCTGTGTAAAATGTCTACATTTATATCTGTTATTTTTATTGTGTACATAATAAAGAGTATTCTATTCTATTCTATTCTATTCTATACAAACCTACTTACAGAAATAAAATCATTTATCATTTATTTATTACTAGCTGCGCCCCGCGGTTTCACCCGCAGAAATCTCGATCCCGTGGGAATATCGGGATAAAAAGTATTCTATGTCCTAATCCAGGTCATAGTCTACCTATGTGCCAAATTTTATCCAAATCCGTTCAGCTGTTTTAGCGTGATCGAGTAACAAACATCCAAACATCCACACTTTCACATTTATAATATTAGTAGGATTGCTGCAGGTGGTTAACAAATAAAGTTGGTAAAAATTAAAAAGTTATCTTACAACATGCCTCTAGGCATTGAGTTAAATACACTAGAGAAGGAAACCTCATTGAAATGTGTCAAAAAAAGTGTAACCACTATTTAAACGCGACGACGTAGCTTTGAAACCACTAAACATTTAAAAGTAAACATATATCTGTCTCACTTACACATATAACATAAACACACATAAATTGTGTATGAGTAAGTATAAGTTACTTATACACTGAACTGACGTTAGCTACGCATGTGGTTGTGGCCATATGTCCAGTAGCAAGGCCTGTTTTTCTTTATTTGGGTGGGTTATCATCAAATGTCTTTTCCCGCTCCGGGCGGAGCGGAAGGGCGTGTCAGACTCTTACTGACTAAAACCACCCGTGTTCCTTCAGTTGCCTGTGCGCCAGGGCCACGGTAACCCTTTTGAACAAATCCGCGACCCCGGCAGAAACTAGTTCACTTAGCAGGATTCGAACGCTCTTCACGACAGTTTAGAGCGCATTTGCGGCCGTCACCTAAACCGCGAAGCCAACTGTCCAATTAGTGGCAAAGCCTTGGCGCGGTAATTACTAATCTAGTGTAACGTATATATTAATGCCTCTAGAGTTCTGGTATTTCGCTTCACAGAAACCACATCATTTAGTCTATTTATATATTTAGCATTGAACGGGCTGTTTGTATTCAATAATTCTTGATATAATTACTGAATTATATCAAGAAACACATCTGAAAACATAGGTTCAGGTACTGACCTGAACCTATGTTTTCAGATGTGAAATAGCAGGACCCTCATACTTTACACTATTGCCGCTGAAAAGCAAACCTTTAGTTACCTTTGACTGTTTTTACATCCAAAATTGTTTTTCATACTATTTATTCCCTCCTCCTTTTATAAAATCTTAGAATATTTTTATACTTTGACATTTTTATCGTAAATTATCATCTGTCAGTTTCTTTTTCTATTAAGCTTACATGTTAAAGCCAGTTAGTATAATAGGGTCAGGTTCTCTATGAAAACCGCTTTGTTTCTGGCCGACTATCAATTATGATTAAGTTGAATTACTTTTTGAAATAAAATACATCTGTTTAGTTTTTATACGGGTCTTCAGCCCAAATCAAGTCTTTCGAGTTTTGATCTTCAAACATAATGGGAGTTTTATTATCCTGGTGAGCACCGGCGACCAGCTCAAAGTCCTCCCTCCGACATCTGTGTTACCATGCTGGGGTAATCCTGCTGTTCGGTGCATGGACGCCGTAGACCGGATCCGGTGAGGATGCTGAAGCCCGGGGAGTTCCGAGTCTCATCCTCGCTCCTGCGCTGATGCCTGTGGACCCTGCTGCGCGTGTCTCGCGCTGATGACCTGTTCCTAATCTTTATTAACTTGTATACTTTATATTTTTGTATTGTATTCTTATTTTTTATACAATGTGACTTACAATTAGCCTCTGGGTAATCGTAACGTTACAGGCTGTACAATAACAATAAAAATGAATATTCTAACATGGACAGGATAAACAGAAAACTAAACCAAGAATAACTGTAGATTTGAGCATTATACGTGAGTACTTATGTTGCCTGTAGCCAATCAGTGGACAGATATACAGGGTGGCAGGGACATCGATACGCAAACTAAGCAAGAATTGAGCACAAAAATTGAGAAAAAAATCAGCTGTGTCAAAATATATGTAACAGCAATTTTTTGTTTAATAACCGGTGAAACATTTCAATGCAGGAGGTTTCAGAATCATGTATTGAATCCAAAGTAACAGGTGCCGTGTCAATGTCCCTGCCGCCCTGTAACACATAAAGTAAAGTTCTTCTGAAAAGTAAACAACAGTTACGTTTTGATTTTACCAAAGACTAGATATAAATTAATGCTTTCAAAGACATCAGTGAAGTCAGCACGTTTCTGCTATTAATCAGTTTTACTGGTCCCTTTCATACCATAAAACGGTATTATCAATTTCGGGGATCAAAATTATTACCGCTTTGATACAGGAATATTTCTAAAGTTTGCTGTAAACTTATTACGGTTTTTTTTTGTTTTAGGCCAGTAGTTCCGGATATAGTGAGGTGGACCACGGATAGTAAGTGATCATCAAATTTAAAATATTTCATATAACATAAACCTAAAAGAATCGTCAGAAGCTAGGCGCACGCTTCTAA
Source organism: Dryobotodes eremita (assembly GCA_917490735.1). NCBI lineage: Eukaryota > Metazoa > Arthropoda > Insecta > Lepidoptera > Noctuidae > Dryobotodes > Dryobotodes eremita. The sequence continues at coordinate 1,520,284 of OU823254.1, read as the reverse complement.
TAGGACATTTCCTATGGAAAAGAGCCGGCTAGAAACTTCACGATTACTCTTTTAAAAATGATTGGGTTTTACAATATTTTCATAATAATTACAGTGTGAATAGGTATGAGAGGACAGTATGGTCCGGTGAACTAGTACCAGCGGGGTAATTGCGTAAGAGGAATGTTTTTCATTTTGACAGTTCAATAACATTCAATGCGTTATTTACTTGGTTGAGCAGACAAATTCTTCGAACATATGAAGCAATGGATTAGCGTCGTTCAAAATTATTCAGATTGTGATTGATAATGTGTTACTCAATTAGGGTAACGAAAAAGTAAAATAGAAAATGCACAACAAATCGAAGCATATAATATGAGTCTACAAGGCCTACATCATCACCACCTATGGACAACCAGAGGCATCACAAGTGTCTCATATGTGTCATATACCGCCACCCTTCAAACTATAAGGCCAGTTCCCGTAGTTAAATACAATCAAAATTTATTCAAAATCACATTTCAGCGACACTCAGGGGTTTATTTTATAAACGTTGTTTAAAGTTAAGAGGCGTTAAAACATCAAAAATGCTAGGTTAAACAGTCTCTAATCACTACTTAACGGTAAGCTACTTTTATAAATAAACACATCAATGTCAAACAAAAATCTGGCGGGTTGTGAATGCCAACGTTCTAAAAATTGGGTAATTGAATAAAATCTTGGAACGCCCCCAGCGTTCCAAGATGTTAGTCTGAGTGTCCATCGATTATCTGTCAACCTAGCTACGTGACCAGCCCAGCGCCACTTTAGTTTTTTTAAGTGGCACAGTACATCAGTAACCTTTGTCTTGTTTCTAATATTATTGTATGGGATACTAGCTGTTGCCCGCGACTTCGTCTGCGATTCAGGATAAAAAATAGCCTATGTTCTTACGCATGTCATGGTCTATCTGTGTGTCAAATTTTATCCAAATTTGTTCAGATGTTTTGGCGTGAAAGCGTAACAAACAAACAAACTTACTTTCGCATTTATAATAATTATATTAGTTAGGATATTTTAAATTCTTTTTTAATTGTTAATCATTTTAGTTGTTAGGTAATAATTTTTTTATTGTTTAATAAACTTCTCTCCATACTTCTTTGACATGATCTAATTTTCGATTTCATTCGGTTTGTGAACTTCCAAGTTTGGCTAGCGTAGGTTAATGATAGGAGGATGCAGGTAGTGGGACACAGACGGATAGCAACAGTCTATTTACATACTAAGGAAGATCTGCTGGGTTTGTCAATTAGGTCATCGTTATCGTGATCATGCATGAGGACGTGTGTGAACCTCTATTTACAAATGAAATAGTATTGATGATCTAGCTCTACTCGTTAATAGTAGTTGGCATATTAAGTTGAGTATAAAAGTGGTGGAAGACAAAAGTCTTCTGCATTTACACAGAAATTTCCTACGCGTAGTTATTTATGCATAGTAAGTGAACAGTATAATATCATGATTGTAGTGTTCAAAATATCATGTTTTGCTATTTAATTTGTCCAAAAAGAAAAGAAGTAAGGAGATCTGAAACGAATTGGAACGGTATTTTTCTAGAGAGAAAGAGTTTTATAAAAGTAAATATACCAAATATTTTTACCCAAATACTCATCATCATTCTACCCAGGAAACAGCGACATAATTTATTTATTTATTTATTTTAACTTCTCGCACATAAAAACATACAAAGGTGGACTTAATGCTTTAGGCATTCTCTACCAGTCAACCCAGGGTGGTATAGAGATAAGATGGCAGGTGCTCTGTTTAACAGGCGTTAATAATAATAAAAAAATAAAAAGTTAACATAATTAATCATAAATAAAATATGTATACAAGTACCTAAATAGGTTATAAACTTATAATACACATACATATTTACTAATAATTAATAATAATTGATAATTATAATTTCTACTACACCGTGTTACTATTTCTTCAGTGTCGACGTCGATTAACGTCAGCGTCTGCGATATCATGATGTAGACGTAATTGTACGATGGTTAATTCGGGTAGTGTCGGGGACTGTTTGTTGCGTCACACGGAGTGCGTAAATGGACATGAAAACCTCAATAATTATTCTAAAAGTCTTATGAGGGACAAGACGTGTGCTCGATAGGATTTCCCATCGGCGATGACGAATTTCGAGACGACTAACCTATTTTGTTATAATATATGAAGCTCTTGTGCAAAATTTCGTGCTTGTAGATGCAGCGGTTGAGGGTGTACGTAGTGTCAGTAAATTAATGATTTTAAAATTTTGCTTATCATTTCTTTTGACAAACAGTTACCCGTTATAATAACGATAGGACAGTAAGTGATATTATTTCAGTTTGCAGTCTCGATGAGGCGAACTAGTTTCACTGTCGCCAATTTCAAAAGATTTTGCCTATGTATGTTGTATTTAATGTTGCCCAAATACAGGCTGTACCCAGTTTGGGACCAACGCTATAGTAATTTTAATTTTGAATTAAACGATTTTTTACTTTTACTGTTTATTAGTTTAAATTGAATTATTGAAACCTTCTTTCTTCCTTATTTGATTTTACTATAATTAAGAAGAATTCCAATAATGTTTCTTGTCTTGCGAACAAATACATAACGAAAAAAATAACTATCGCAATCTCAAGACCTACAAGAAACAACGTTCCTTCTAGTTTGACCGCAACAATTTTCCTTTTGAACTAACAGATTGACCTTTCAGTTTCGGGAATCTGGGTCATTTCCTATTACGTTGATTCCATTTGGATCAAACAATTGCGATTCCTTATCCCGAATGTAGGAACAAAGTATAAGTCGCTTCCTACTTGGATAGCTTCCTCATACGCCGCGCCGCCAAAATAATAAATAAATGGGACCCAAAAAGAGACATAAAAATCTACCAGGAAAAATATCGTTGCAGTGTTATTTAATAAACAAAATACCGCGGTCCGTATGTCTGTTGTTGATATTAGGCAGTTATTTCTGGGCCTAGTTATTGAGGCAGCGTTTTATGACGAAATACTTTGCTTATGAATTAGTTTTTGTAAGATAGGGCTGGCAAAGTTGTGGATTTTAAAGGTCAACTATGTGACGTTTTTCTTGGTCTTATAGACGATATGTTCATATAGAATAATTGTATTTCACTGTATTTCGTTTATTACAAAATAAATTTAGGTTATAACTTAGCCTCAGCAACACGTGGTGGTTATGCTATTAAATTGTAGCTTATATGAAAGGTTTGTATTTTTAACATAGCGCCATCTATTGAATACTTACTCAATCCAGTCAACAGATATCGCCATCTGTTAGAATCGTTTGGCGCTAACAGATAATTGTAACTGTCAAATAATAGACAAATAATTTGCAATAAAATAATATTGCGACTATAAATTGAGATGTAAGCTATCCTATCTTTCAAGTTGGATCAAATTGCACACAGTGTGCAAATCAAATTTAAAATCGGTTCAGTAGTTTACGAGTCCATCGCGGACAAACAACGTGACACGTAATTTTTATATATATAAAGATTATAGATTATGTGCATTGCATAGCTAAAGTGCGTTGACCACAATGTGAGTCCCGGAAAACGTGCGGCGACATCGAGGCAGACTCCGGAGAAGATGGCAGGACGAGCTTGACGCCTACAGACAGGATTAGTCCACATTAGCTCAAGACAGAGAGGTGTGAAAATAAGAAAGGGAGGCCTTTGCCCGCAATGGGACAACAAAGGCTAAAAATAAATAAAATACAATAATAAATAAGTCCGTAAATAATTCAGTCTCCCTGAAACCTTGTTAATATACATACTTTTACATAGTTATATTTATATGTACCTATACATAAACCAAAACTACAAGCTTTTTTTTAAAATCTGTAAATCAAAAGGATCAAAATAAAGAAAGTAAAATACTTAGAAAACTAGCTTGAATTCCAATTTCCTTCCTTAGTTCGTAAGTTGCCACCCAACTATAATTTGTTACGTGACCCTATCTTTTTGTCCCATTTTTATTTGTAAACTGATTTGGGTAAAAGGTTAAAACAAAACAAAAAACAAACGGTTATACAATTTATAGTCAAGGTTGATACTGTAGCAATAAACAATGATTTATGAAATTATGGTATGCCGTATACTGTTGGTTATTGCAGAAACTCTGAGTCAAGGCAACCATTATAAAGGTAGAACGTCGTACGACATGACAGATTTTTAGAACAATTATTTTACTTTTGCTACGGCGTAGCAAGCGTAGCCGTAGCGTCTACGCTTCGTAGCTTGTAGCAATTACTACGTCGTAGTAAAACCTGTTTTGTTGCAGAAAGATAATTTTATTTTATAACGAGTCTCCTAAGATGGCGGGATTCCGGGAAATATTTTTAATTTGACTACATCAAATTTATGTTGCCTTACAAACATTATTATAAGGGTTTCGGTCACATTTACGTAATTCCTTTAAACTTTACAGTACACCAATTAATATCCCTTAGTTTTCTTAACTTTTTTCCAAAGGTCCTGAAACAACCTTGTTGCTATCTTACTTTCGCTAACAATCGCCACGACGGAAAATTGTTTTGTTTTATATTTTGGCAGGAAAACGAACTGACTGTATGTAATAGATATCGACAAGCATTGTCAATACAATTCTCTGCGTCTGTTTTGTATTATAGTACGTAAAGGCTTGGACACATGCGTGAGTTCCGCCCGCAGACAAACTTGGACTACTACTGTAAGTAGATCTGTATGGACGTTAAAAGTTCTAAAAGTGTCATAAATCTTGTCCGTGTTCCCTGAAAGGATACGCAGAGTGCATCATTCGCATTTCAAACTCAAACTCAAAGCATTTATTTCAAATAAACCAATTACAGGCACTTTTGAATTGTCAAGGGGTCGGTCAGTCAGAAAGATGAAGCTAGTTGCCCATTCCAAAGCGTAGTAGGTACCTATGGAAAAGAACGGGCAAGAAACTCCATGGAAACTCTTTTAAATCAAAATATGGTTACAAAATATTGGTTACATCATTCATGTTGAAATTATGTGTCTGAGGACGATGCAGAACCTTAAAAGCGTCCGTAATAAAGAGACAAAAACAATTAAAAAAAAGACGTGGCACCTAAGAGATGATTTCGATAGTTATGTTAGAAGTCCCACGTAACAGGAATGGACCTTATTGCCATTAGGCATAGTAAGTCTATAATTGAGGAGGTCAGGAACAATAAGTGATATTTACGCATCCGGGTCGATTGTTTTTTTTTTTGCATAATCAACCTATAATGTTCCCACTGCTGGGACACACGCCTCTTCTCTTTGAGAGGGAATGGTCTGTAATTTACCATGCGGGCCCAGTGCGGGTTGGTAGATGAATTTCATCATCGAATTTTTGGTTCTAGGACATGCCGGTTTCCTCACGATGTTTCCCTTCACCTTTTTGAGAGCAGTGGTGATGAAATTATTTACACAAAGTAAAGCGCCTGCCTGGGTTCGAACCCATGACCTACAACTCGTAAGTCGGGGCCGATACCACTGGGCCACCACTGCTTTTTTTTTATTCGGACTCAAAACCTTGAATTTTATAATTTTCTGAACAGATTTGGTTCAATTAGTGTTTTATTTCACGAGAATGAGACAAGGTAACCCTTTACATTCGATCGTGCATACCCATATTACATTTTCCTAGGTTCCTGAGCAAAAATAAAAAGGTTAGATGTCCCTTTTTGTTCCTAACCTCCTCAATTTTCCCAGTGTTGGGACACATTATATGCCATTAGTCGAGCAAAACTTCAAACTCCGGGCTAGTACTGAAAATTTTCTAATATAAATATCCAATACCAATTAGCTCAACCCCGGCATTTAAATGTGGACCATACCTACTCTATGCAGTTAGTCGGGCTTATGATCGCTAACCAAAGGAACTATTCCTAATAATTGTAATGGCAAGAGTAACAAAAACATCCTTATATGCTGAAGAATTTATCATATAATATATTATCTATTTGAAACAGAACAGTCGTCATTGAAATCAACCACTAAAGGCTCCTTCAAACCGGCGCGACACGCGATGCGAATCGCACGCGACACAAAGGCACCGCTCGTCGCGCGACAGGCGGTGCCTTTGTGTCGCGTGCGTTTCGCGTGGCGTGTCGCGCCTATTTGAAGGAGCCTTAAGGGTAACAAAGGGCGGTGACCGGGAAATTCCCTCTCAATACATAATCTGTTATCTATATATTTATATACTTCTATACCGAAGAAAGGACTAGAGGGTTGCATCATTGAATATGGAACATTTTCTTCGATTATATCTCGTTGTTTGTCGGACAAAAATGTTTTGTCTATGTTTGAGAATTGTTTACAGTTTTTGGGTCAGGTCAATGTTGAGATTTTATTTCTGGTAATATACCTACTGTTTATTTGAAGTAGGGAAAAATTTAAATGTAATGTAAATTTTATTTACAATCTTGAGCACTGATTGGAAATAATAATATAAAAACAGAAAATATTATTATGTTTGAAATTGGGTATTTCAAATTATTTTTCACTTTTCTGGACTCGGTCTTCTTCAAATAAGACCTCTGAAACGTAATAAAAAATATTAATTGTTAGTAGTTTCTGAGAAGTTACAATTTGACGAAAACTTTTGAAACTCAGAAGTGTACTTATAATATCACTTTGCCGTCTCTAAACATTAATGATAAGTGTTAATGTTATGTAATGTTAAAAGGCATTATGGGGTTGGCGTATCTGTTTAGATAAAAATAAAGAAAAAGAAAAACCTTTGATATCTCTTTGCCGTCTCTGCACATTAACTGGCATATTAAGCCCTAATACCTACAACAGCAAAAAAACCGGGCCTGTGTGTGTCGGGCCTCATACAGTAAAAGGTTCCGTTGCTGGGATGAATATTTACGTGTGCACAATATTGATTTTAAGGACTGCAAAAATAAGTTTGCATTAGATAGTATTTCTCAAAAAAACGATGAAAAACATAGCTATTTCTGCGGTTGAAACCGAAAATATTCCATAACTTAAAAATATATTCACTTAAATAGTAAAGTCTGATAAAAACATTTTAATTATTAATATTTAAAATTATGGGATCCAACAATACCCCAAGCGCTTATGAATACAGGTTTTTTACTGTTTCTCAGTTACGCTACCCCTAAAAATTTTTTTGTTATTTCGTTACATCATTGTTAAGCGGTATCAAAGTCAAATCATTTATTTCAAAGAGGCAGATAAAAGGCACTCAGTATCGTAAAATGTATGTGGTGCACAGAATACACCTTCTTTTCAGTTTTCATTGATATAGTGCAAATATACACCGAATAAAATGGTTGTGTGACGTACGGACAGACGGACAGACGGATATGACGACATTATAAGGGTCACGTTTTTTCAATTTGCTGGAACCCTAAAAACAGCAAAACACCTGGTTCTTCTGTTAATTTACGCCACAATTTTCCACATAGTGCGCACCTTACGAGAATCCATCGCAAATTAAGCATGGTAGCCATTTTTTACCACCATGGAAAATTGATAAATAACATTGTTCAAGTACATACCACACTAAAGCATTTTATGGTTACCAAGCTTTAGCTTTAAAAGAGAAATTTGACATGTGCCTCTGGGAGTAATAAAATGCGCTTTGTGGAAAACCTTTTCGCTTTTTGGGTTCAGAGGCTGTTTCAGTGGGTATAAAAGTAAAATAGAGACGAAAATGCACGGAATTTATTTTAAACTAAAAAGGAATTTTAGTTAAAATAGTTTCAGAAGGTTGCTGCAGCCATTTTACCATAGTAACAACGTGAATATGTTTTGAAAAGGCCTGTAGAACGTTGACCGTGAAAATTTCGCGAGTTCACTGACCAAAGTGAAATACTGAAGTTTGCACAAAATGTATCCTTATTTTCTTGTCAGTCACTTTACAGGAACGTTAACCATAACAAGTACGGTATGTATTTACAGAATAATAAGTAACCCTCTAAGTTAACCCTATTGATTGTAATATCAATCAATAGGATTATATGAACTTAGAGGGTTGTATTGATGATTTTAATGATTATTATTCTATGAATACATACTTGTTATGGGCGCGAATCATATATTGTTCAACATACAACCTGAAACTGACCTGCAAATTGCAAAAAACGTAAAAAAAAATCAATTTCGCGTGCTACCCTGGAGCTTCCCCCTTAAATATCTGCACTTTTTTATAACCGATTGATCATTTTCATAAAAACCCAGTTTTATGAGTTGTTGAGTATAAACAACTGATTTCCCTTCTTTTAGTTCCTGTCATTATCATAAAAGCGTAAGTCCTTATTTCCTGAGCGTACTCAGGAGGCAATAAATAGGCTATTTCTTTCCGAAATTTATGCAAATTGCTATAAATCGCATCCAGATAGCCGGGCCCTTATTTTATTGACGTCAACATAAGAAATAGGTCATTTGGGTAATGAGATTCTTTTGATAAAGATGCCAATAAAGAGGTATTAAAGACTGGTTTTCACGGTACTTGGTGGTTCTATAAATACTTTTGACAAAGGTTCTTTAACTTAATTAATTTGCAATCTCGTTATGCTACGGTTGCCTAGAAAAACGGTGGTCACCACAAAACCGTGTGACGGTTGTCAAATGATGACAGCGGGGTTTGAATTTACAGTCTTGCCGGCTCTTCTCCATAGGAAACGACCACTTGGAACCGTGCACCTAGCTTCTGACGTTGCATAAGTGCCCATGAAGGTTTATGTGAAATAAAATATTTTGACATTGATTTTGGTGTAAAAAAACATTCTCTAGGAAAACACACCAACTTACTTTCTTATATAACGTTTCAGTGACGTCATTCGCCGGTAAGTTGTGGACACTATGTGGCGGTCACTCTCTCTCCTCTCAAAAATCGTAGTCTATGTGTTCATTAAATACACTGGGATTTTTAAGGCATCGTGTGTCCTCAAAATTCACAACATTTTTCTGAAATAAGTCAGCCCTTGGCAATCATCAGTCCGGATATTGAAACTGTAAAGTAAAACACTTAAGTTAAGTAGATGTTATTTACCGTGAAAATCCTCTACACAAAATATGAATTAAGTACGTTTAAAAATGTGTACGATGAACGTTTTGCTAAAAACTTAGGCTGCAAAGCAGGATATTCCGCGACTTAGTAAAATTATGAAATTACTAATTACGACTCATTTGAATGCATAGTAAAGATAATTGCTGTTCTATTAAAGCAAATTTAAAACAATTTGTGAACATTGCTCGTTAATGGTTAGTAGCATTGCACACGAATTCCGTAGCGTGCGTGCAGCGTTTTTAAATTCTATTAAACAAAATTGTTTTGAACAGGAGACCATTATTTAAATAATATCAAACAAAGCTAATCGACACGCCAATTTGCGGTTTTATAATTTCTAACGTAGCGATATTATCGTGGACATCCACGTCCACGTCACGACTTCACGATAACACCTTGAAGACGTATTTAAATTTCCGTCCACGAAAAGTTATAACGTGCATGTATTTCCATGCACTTTATGGACGTGGACGTATCAGCAAGTAAAAAATTATAAAAGTTCACATTTATTTGTTAACTATGAAAAGTTAACAAATAAATTCCGATTCTGAGCAAATACATTTGCTTCATACATTTCAGCGCGAGGTCAGGTTGTATATAATTGTTGAAGGAGACCAGTCGATGTATTCTGTAAAAATCTCACCGTGAAAACTAAGGTGAAGTGAGCTGTCAATAGTGGCAATCCCTTGTACGAGGTGGAATGACAGCTTACTTCACGTAACTTTTCACGGTGAGATTAAAAAAAAATAGACCGGCTGATTTTAATAAGGTCCACGAGGCCTTGCGGATTTTCATCCGCCATTATTTAAAACAAAATCAATATATTTAGCGCAAAATTAATTTAATTTAATTCATTGCCGATTGTTTATTTTCCTCATTATTTGCCTATTTAATTTAACAACAAAATGATTAAAGTAATAATTGACAATAAAACGTTTTGATAATGTGATTTAGGCGTGATCCGTGTCACAATTAGAGTTGTGGACGGTGCGTTCACTGGACTCGGACTGTTCCCTTTTTGAATTTTTTATAAATGGCATCTCAATGGTCAACCTAGTAGATTGTCGGCTGCTTAATCGGGCTTGCCTGTGGGTGCCTCAATAAATTAAGGTCTTTAGCCAGGGCATAAAAAAACTTAAAAACTAAGCAACTACACGCTAAGGGCACCCCCTGTCGGGTATGGACCTTGGCTTAGGGCGTCGCTGGGGAAGGACAGAAACGGACAAGCTGGATCGGTTTAAGATTAATTTGTGACGAATTTAAAGCTACAGGCTCAACGGCACGAGCTAGCTCCAGCAAAGGTCGGGGCAGGGGTCCCTCATTGTTTATTATTTTTATTTTTATAAATGGCATTACGCAGGTCAACCTAGGACGTTGTCGGCGGCTTAAACGGGCTTGCCTGTGGGTGCCTCAATAAATTAAGGCCTCCAGGCAGGGCATAAAAAAACTTAAAAACGAAGCGACTACACGCCAAGGGCACTCCCTGTGGGTTATAGACCTCGGCTTAGGGCGTCACTGGGCTGGGGGAGGGCAGCAAGGGTCAGGCTGGATTGGATTATGGTCTCCCATTGCTCGGTGCGCCGTCTTAAAAAGGCCGGTCCCTTCCACAACTCGCCTGATTCACTGAGTGGGGCAATGATGTCACTAAACTTTGAGTTCCGTTTTACGTTGTAATTTGCTCACGCCGAGATACAATTATTAAATAAATATATTTTTTATTTTAGAACCACCAGTCTACTGTTATTTGCAATCAATAAAATCGAACCGAAAGTTGGTGTGAATCATGGTATATAATACATAACATTATTTTAAAGTTCTAACATAAAACTTCGCTTTGCAAACAAACTAGTGATAGCAGGAATAAAGAAAATAGACAAGCATCCAAATTGAATCACAGCATTCCAGATTTATATATCTCGATACCAACATAATTCATCCCCAAAATTCAGGTACCTATAACATAATAGAATATGACCGTCCTAAGGTGATAACTTTTCACTTTGCCATCAAAGGCCTGACCTCGTGAAATACTTTGTTGACGGCAAACAATTTCGTCAGGGGCCGATAAGGCGCCTCCTGGAACCCCTCTTACATATTTTTCTCACTGTTAGGGTCAGTTCACACCGAGACGCGAGACTGCGCGCAGAAAAAAAGTCAGCTGTGTAAAGCCGCAAGGTAGTGGATCGTAAAGACACCGATACAGCTTTGCATGGCGTATCAAAATTGCTACTAAACCTTCGTGAAATAGTTGCGACAACCAAGGAGACATTCTCAGCGTATTTAGAGCAGTTCCATTCGCGTTGTGACTGAAATGTGTGCCTTTTCGTCTCAAAGACAAGTTCTAATTAGTGTTAAAAGACCCTTCACCAAACCGAGTGCTACATAAATTGTCCCCGTCTTTGCAATTATTATTTTCATTGGACCTTAGTCCTTATCTGGGAATCGACAGGTAATAGGTCGACAAAAATGTCATGGTATCTTTTAAAATTTGCGTATTTGTCGCGTCTCGGTGTGTACTGACCCTAATATCACATTATCAGGTCTCGGGAAGGTTACGGCTATTTCGGATCTGTACCAGGTAGTAATTTTTGAAGTTTGTGCGACATTTTTGGGGTAAAATGGTTGTTGTCTTTTTTTAGTAAAAAGTGGATTACCAACGTAGTTAGAGAGGTTTGGTAGAATATTGGGATGGTGAAAGATTGGGATGGTGATTAAATTGTTAGCTGTGGCGTACATGGTATACCTATTATGGTGATTATCTTTTATGGAATCTTGCCCGCCCCTGCATCGCGCAGTTTCTACGCCATGATAAAATATCGATTTCTTTATTTTATGTAAGTTTAATATTAATATAGTATACATATAAATTTTTCGGAATAAATTCTCTAATCGATGGTGAAAAATGCATCAAAATCCGTTTCGTAGTTTAGAAGAACAACTTGGTCAGACAGACAGACACGAAAAGTGACTTTAATTTATAATAAATATTTATTATATTATATTGGCACTCTTCTACAAGGAAGTTTCTAAAGTTTCAACCATTAAACTGATCGTGAATGATATCCAAATACAACTATAAATATTTTTCCTGATCGAAGAAGTATCCAATTCTTGCACACGACGCAAGTGAAGTCATTAAATACTTGAATATATAAAAACCTTGTGTTTTAATAAAACATTTCGCAATTTTAGTTAACTTTTACTGCTGTATGTGGCAAAACAATTTTGTTTAAATAAGCCTGCATGTTTATATTAGTTAAACCAACGTGTTTACGAATACAAGTATGTTGCTTAAGCAAACAAGAACCTCACTAATTAAAAATGTATACAATTCAAACAACTTATGTAAACTCGTCGAAAGTTCTTATAAAATATTTACAAAGGCCTAAGTAAATTATAATTCTTTTTAGGACTGCTTTAGTGGTATACGACAAGGGTGAACTAAATCTGTATTGTTTATTTTATTTTTCAACACATTTGCTCAAAAAATGCATTTTATAAAGCCTGTATACATTGCTCGAAAGTTAAAAATTACGCATCATACAACGGAATGTGCGGTAAAATAGGTACTCTCGCATTTTTTTTTTTTTTTTTTTTTTTTTGGTGGGAAATCATCAAATGACGTCTCCCGCTCTGGGCGGAGCGGAAGGGCGTGTCAGACTCTTACTGACTAAAACCCACCCGTGTTCCTTCAGTTGCCTGTGCGCCAGGGCCACGGTAACTCTTTCGAACAATCCGCAGCCCCGGCAGGCATCGGTCCTATCGGACCCCGTCAATTTGCTGACATCTCTTTGAGGCGCGCGTGGAACAAGACGCGCCGTCGACCCGGGCCTGGTCCTTACCGGACGGCGAGCTGCCCATTGCTCGCCGTCCGCAAGCCCGCGCCTACGGTGGCCGGGAGTCGGCAATCGACTCCCGACGCCCAGGGTGTCTCCTCCACCTGCGGCGGCTAGGGGCGCGAGGGCGCAGTGATTGCCTCTCCCTCTCGCGCTCCGCCTCCTCCTTCGCGAGCATTACTGCTTCGCAGAAGGAGGTGACGGCTTCCCATTCCCTCTCGCTCCGTACCATGGCCTGAACCAGGGCCGGACGCGAGAGGTCGCCGCCGCCGATCGCCGCCACGAGGACACGGCGGTGCTCCGCCCAAGCCGGGCAGACCTCCACCGTATGCTCCACCGTGTCCTCCGGTCGATCCACGCAATGATAACACCCGGGCGTTTCCTCCCGCCTTATACGAAACAGGAACCTTCCGAAACAGCCATGTCCGGTGAGGACCTGCGTCAGGCGGAAGGTGAGGACGCCGTGGCGCCTCTCAAGCCACTCCTCAAAGAGGGGTCTTACCGCCGCAATTGTGGCGTGCCCTGCACTGGGTTGCAACAGTCGCACTCTCCATGCCGCCATGAGATCCCGCCGGAGCTCTGTCCGCTGTGCCGTGATTTCTCGCGGCAGCGGAGTTACGCCCCGGCGTTTCGCCTCCTCGCGCCACTCCCAAACGTGCGCGAGGACCTTTGCCTCCAGATCCCACGGCGGCAATCCGGCAAGGAGGCTCGCCGCCTCGCAGGAGACCGTGCGGTATCCCCGTACCATCCGGATGGCCATGACCCTTTGGGACGCTTTCAACCGGCGGGCTGGCCGGAGCCTTAGCGACCGCGCCCACACCGGTGCCCCGTAAAGGGCCATGGACCGCACGACCCCCGCGTAGAGCCTCCGGCAGGAGGCGTTTGGCCCCCCCAGATTGGGCAAGAGCCGCTTCAAAGCAGCCCCGGCCCGCTGCAGTCTGGGAGCCAAACGTCGGAAGTGCTCGACGAAGTTCCACCGGCTGTCGAGGACGAGTCCCAGGTACTTCATCGTCGACTCGACGCCGATGTGAACCCCTCCTACCGTTATTTGGGAACCCGACAGTGGCGCGTTCCGAGGACCATGAAAACACATGGCCTCGGACTTGTGCAAGGCCACCTCGAGTCCCAATTGCCGGATCCTCTCGACGACTGTCGCAACCCCGCGTGTCATTAGTTCGGCCGCCGCCTGGTGCGACCTCCCCTGCGCCAGGACCAGCGTGTCGTCAGCGTAGCACACTACGCTGACGCCGCTAGGGAGGTCGGCGCGCAGCACCCAGTCGTAACCGATGTCCCACAGATGCGGCCCCAGGACCGATCCCTGTGGGACACCGCACGACATCTCTCGCCGATTCCATTCTCCTTGGTGACCGGGGTAGATCACCGCCCTATCCGTCAAATAGGCCTCGACTACACGACAGAGGTAGGTCGGCATCCGGTGATACCGGAGTGCCTCCCTGATGCAACTCCAGGGCAGGGTATTGAAGGCGTTGGCGATGTCTAGAGACACCGCCAAGACGACCCCACCCCGGGCCACAGCATCCCCCGTCGTGAGGGCTCGCACGCGCATGATGGCGTCCACCGTGGAGCGCCCCCTGCGGAAACCAAACTGGCTCTCCGCCAAATCCGGCCCCACCCGCACCAGCTGCCCGACGAGGCGGTCTGCAATGACTCTTTCAAAGAGCTTGCCCACCTCGTCGAGCAGCACAATGGGCCGGTAAGCGGACGGAGAGTCCGCAGGGCGCCCCGGTTTCTTAATGAGGACCAGTTTCCCCGTCTTCCAACGAAGTGGGAACTGGCCCTCCTCCAAGCATGCGCTTAGGAGCCCTCTTAGTCGAGGCCCGAGAGCCTCCAAGGCCAGGACCCAGGCTTTTCCAGGTAAGCCGTCGGGTCCTGGGGCGGTATTCTTGGCACTCAGCCTACGTACCGCCACTCTCAACTCTACCTCGGTCACCTCAGGAGCAACGTAGTCATCGTCGGGTCTGTGGTCCGCAGTTGGCACCGCAGGAGGCGGAGCCATGGGCGGGGGAGTATGCTCCCCCCGCGAGGGGAACAGAGCGCTCACCACGCCCTCCACGAGCTGGGGCCGGAGACTCTGAGTCAGCGGGGGAGCCCATGGGCGGAGTTTCTCCCGCACCACCTTATATGGGCGCCCCCACGGGTCCCTGTTCAGAGTCCCCAGCGACTCCTCACGGGCCAGTCCCCTGGCCCGCAGGATCTCCGCTCGGAGGGCGATCTTCGCCACTCTGTAACCCTCGTACAGCTCCGCCTGAATGGCTTCCGTATCCGGAGGGCGGATACGGAGCCTGCGGTGCCTGGTGTACAGGCGCCGCGCGGCAACGCACGCCTCGCGCAGAGACGTTAGTTCCGGCGACCACCAGTACACCTGGCGCCAGGCGCGTCCGGGCTGGACCCGGGGCATTGCCATGTCACACACTTCTGACATGGCCTCCCGGAACCACTCTGCCTCGTCGTTGATGTCAGCAGGCCTGTCCGGTGATGACACCCAGGCCTGCACGATCGAGGCTTCCAGGAGGAGCTCCCGGTCCAGCTTCTTCAGCGCCCACCGCGGACCACTCGGGGCCTGTCGGACCAGCTCGCTCGAGGTCTGGGCGGAGACGTCAAACCGGATGTACCGGTGGTCGGAGTACGTCTCCACCCCCTCCATGACACGCCAGTCAAGGACACGCGGTGACAGAGCGGGGCTGGCGAACGAGATGTCCACCACTGACTCACCCCGCATCCGCACACACGTGGGGACAGAACCCCGGTTTAGGACGACCAGGCCTGTTTCCAGAGCCCAGTCCTCCACCATCCCGCCCCGTGTATCCGTGTACCGGGAACCCCAAGCCGTGTTCTTGGCATTGAAGTCCCCGAGTACGAGCACGGGCAGGGTATGGTACCCGACGACGACGATTCTCAACTCCGCAAGGGAGTTGTGGAACTCGGCGAGAGTTCGGTTCGGGGAGAAGTATACCCCTACCACAACAATCTCCCCGAACCGTGCTGCCACGCAACCCCGTCCTCTCTTGACTGCCTCAAGCGACGGGGTACCGGCGGCGGCCGACGAAATGAGGGTCACTGAGCCGCTCAGGTCCTCCACCCAGTCATCCCTGGGCGGGACAAAGTACGGCTCAGCGACCACGGCGATGTTGATCGACCACTGCGCCATGCTCTGGAGCAACAGATCCTGAGCAGCGGCGCAGTGGTTGATGTTCGCCTGGAGGAGGCGTAATGGGGCCATTATTGGCACTCCATATCAGCCCCCTCCCGAGCCCCCTGTGAGGGCCCTGCCGCAGTGCTTGCGGCGGCTACAACGATGGGGGCGGCAGCGGCGGCGGCAGTGGCGGCGGGTGCGGCGGTGACGGCGGTGGCGGAGGGCTTGCCCCTGCCCCTGGCTTTGGCGGGTGGAGCGCAGGCCTTACTCCCAGCCCGGTGATCGGCCGGCTTGCCAGCTGCCGCACATAAAAAGCAGTGCGGCGTGGCATTGCACGAGCCGGCCTTGTGACCGGGCTGACCGCAGCGGAAGCAGTTATTGCTGCGGTCTACCTCCGAGGTGCATTGCACTCCCACGTGGTTGCCCACCTGGCAGCGGAAGCACTTCAGAGGTCTGGGTTCCAGCAGTTTCACCTGCGCAGAAACCCAGCCCACCAGGAGCCTTCGGCCCGCCCCGGCAACTTTCCTGGCCGCCGACACGGGGCAGCTCACCGTCACGGCTCGCATCCCCGTGTGGTCAGGACGAATGAGGCCCGCTCTCACCTGCTCGGCAGAGCACCCCCCAGTCCTGACGACGGCGGCCACCACCTCAGCCTCCGTCACACAGTCGTCCAGGCCCAGAATGCGCATGTCGATGCACTTGGTGGGCCTGGACACTCGGGCCTCGTCCGCATTTAGGGACGCTCTGAGCCTTTCGGCCAGAGCGTCAGCGGTTGGGCCACTCGCCGCACCGGGCACCTCCAGCATCCGGGCCCCGGTCGCAGTGACCCTCACCCGGATGCCATTGGTGACGCCTATCTCCTGCAGGTTCACCGCCGCCCTCGCCTTGGTGAGCACGTCGCGGTAGGACACGCCCTTCTTCTCCGCTTCCGGCTGTAGTGTAATCACTACAGCTGCGGACTTCGGGGCGCGGAGCCTAGCCGCGACGCTTCGCTCTTTGCGCCGCTGTCGCCTCTCCTTCCTTTTGGCCGCCCTAGATGTCTTGCCCGCCTTCCGCTTCTCTCCGGCCACTTGCCATTCGGCGTCGGCCGGAGGAGCATTAGGAGGCGGGGGGGGCGGCCGTCTCGCCGCCGGGGCTGGAGCCTTCGCCGCCTGCGAAGCCACTCCACCCTTCTTGGACTTGGGCGGCGCTGACTTCGCTGGGGGCGGTCCCGCGGGTTCTGGCACGGGCCCGCCTTTAGACCGCCCCGCCGGTCCCTGCTTGGCCGCAGCAGCCGTGGCGGCGGCAAACGAGACCTGCCGGCTGCTTGTCGCTAGCGGGGGGCGCAGGACAATGGCCTCCAGAGTCGAAAATCGACTCTGGAAGGCAGCCAGCTCCCGCCGCACCAGGGTCAGAACCCGGTCCTCTGCAGGCACCGGCCGGCCCTGCCCATGCTGCGCCCCCGCCTGTGGCACTTCTCGGGGGCCGGCTGCCCGGAGGCCGGCCAAGTCCGCTCGGAGCTCCTCGTTCTCCTTACGGAGAAGCTCCATAGCGGCTGTCAAGCGGGCGACCTCAGCCCGCATCTCGGACATTTCTTTCGACGGAGGCCCAAGGTGGAAGGCCTCCGCTGCCGCCATAATAGAGGCCGTGGCAGTGGGTATGACCTTGTCTTTAGAGGACTGAATCCTCTTCAAGGCCACACCCCTGATCGCAGCTACCACGGCCTCCTCAAATTTGGCCACCCGCTCTAACTTGGAGCCGCCAGCGGCGTTCGCCCCCCCGCTCGACAACTCCGAGAGTGCCGTCCTGCGACCGGCCCCTCCAGGGTCATGGCCCTCCGTGGCGAGCGTCTCGGCTGCTTCGGCCGGCTCGGCTGGACTGGCTCGGCCCGGCTCGCTGTCCTCCTCGGTATTGAGCTCTCTATTTTTGCGCTCATGAACCCCATCCTGCCGAGCTAGTTTTCTACGAGCAGATTTCCTCCCGCCATCAGAGGACGACCCCTGGCCATCCCCTGGTTTGGGGCGCTTCTTCAAGAACTTTGAGCTCTTCCTAGCAGCCCCCACCACTACGCGCTCCGGGCTCTTGAAAGAGCCCCTCGCGCCCGACGCGGCATCGGACTCCGACCCCGCATCGCTCCTCTCCTCTCCACTACTCTTTTCTGTTGTTGTTTTATAAAGATTTTCCATACTTAATCCCACGAGTATGGGGGATCTAAAAGGTCATTCCCAGGTTCACCCCCTGTCCCTAGGCAAGTGTTCATTTGTTTCCCAACCAGAGGGTCCACTGGTACTCTGGCTGGGGGTGCGCTAACGACTGATGCGCCACCTACAACTGGAAAGTTGTAGATGAC
The DNA here is from genome assembly GCA_917490735.1 of Dryobotodes eremita. NCBI lineage: Eukaryota > Metazoa > Arthropoda > Insecta > Lepidoptera > Noctuidae > Dryobotodes > Dryobotodes eremita. Next base: position 1,501,903 of record OU823254.1, on the reverse strand, counting down.
ACTACTCCTCAGCCATTCATACCCTCGCCGCGCACCAGAACTTGATATTAGAGGATTTTTTTATAGAGGTTATCTTCCTCGCGGTCCGGGCGGTTAAGCCAAGACCCTCGATCCCCGTCAAAAGTCAGAGACATGACGTTGACGATCTTCGGGGCTACGAGACTAACGGTGGCAGAAGGAGCAGACTCCTTACTGCCTGCCCGGCGGCAGGGTAAGTGCACACCGAGCCCGCTCTTACTCCGCCGCTGTGCGTCTCTGCTTAACAGAGATACACACGTTGGAGCGTTCCTCCGACAGGATATTAGCGTACGGGCAACAAGACCCCTTAGGCACAGAGTACCTAATGGAGAGTTATTGCCCGCACCCCAGGGTGCACCGTCCCGGAGACTGGCCTTTCCCCCAGACGCATCCAAGGGAAACTCCAGCCCACGGACACACGGGGAGGTTTCCTGTCCTAGCACCCCAGGTACTCTCGCCTAAGTACCTGTTTTACCGCATACTCCGTTGTATAGCGCCGTGCGTATCCCTTACGGTTTATTTATTAATTTCCATAAAAAAAATATGTATTCTACCAAGGAGTTTCACATTACGAGAATTAATAAGCTGAATAATCGAACCTCCTTGGAAGCGCTTTTGCTCAATACGTTTGTCTCACTTTAATACTGAAGTGAAAATGAGACGAAAGACGTAGTTTTGATTTTCACCACGCTCACGTGCACCATTTGCAAACCCGCGCCATTTTCATAATTACAAACGTCAAAGATTTTTGCGACTTTCCGACTGATATTTATAGAGATCAAGCGAGGAATCAGATATTAATATTGTACTGTTTTCTCGCAAATGTATTGAAAAACGTTGTATCACAAACGTGCGGAAATTGGTATTTACAAAATAGTGACTATGGTAATAAGCCAGTTACATTCGTCTACCGGTTTGTAAAAACCAAATTACCGCACTAGTGTCATAAATAACGATTCTTAATTACTTAAAAGTCATGACTTCTCTGTATAAAAAGAGGCCTTTGGCCAGCAGTGGGATAGTAATAGTATGGCTGGTATTATTATTTATTTATTAATATAATGCCTCGTTGGTCTAGTGGTCGCAAGCGCTACTGCTGAGCCTGGGTTGAGAGGTCCTGGGATCCTGGGTTCGATTCCAAGGTCAGGGAAAGTGTTATCGGGTTTATCTATCTGGAATTTCTCAGTAGCAGCCCGGAGTCTGGATTTGTGCCCGGTTGATGGCAATAGGCTCGCCCCCTATTACATGGGACTTAAACATAACTGGCGAAATATGCGTGTACTATAGGTACTCCTCTGCCCAACCCGTCAGGGAAACAAGGCGTAATGTTATGTTACGTTATTACTATTTAGAGTCTGCGTACGGGTGCTTCTTTAATGTGTATTTGTGTATAATAATAATGTTTGTAAGACTCCCACGTACGATTCAGTAGATATCTCATCATGGAGGACAAACATAACAGACTGTAACGTAATTAATGGTCATTCCGGATTCCGGGAAGAATATTATTAAGACATCGTTACATATGAAAGCGTACTTAATTTCAAAGTAATTTCTAAAGACTAAAATTATAAATACACAGAATACTACCAGCGGGGTAGTTACGAAACACACTAACAGTAGGAATGGGTTTCATTTTGACAGTTGAACAACATTCATTGTGTTATTTACGTTGTTGAGCAGACAAATTTTTCGAACATATGAAGCAATGGATTAGCAATAGACTTCAAAATGATTCAGATTGTGATAGATAGTGTGTTACGTAATTCGGGTGCAGGAATTGCTGATTTTATCATTTTTAAGTAGGTATCCTTTCCTATAGTTACAATCACTGCGTCTACACAAGCTTGAGATCAACATATAAAAATCTAATAACATTCTTTTTCGTAATAGCAGTCGCTTAGAATTAAGTTATTTTTATATTAGCGAAATCATTCATAAGGTTTGAATGAAGTTTGACAGTAGATCATTAATTGAATTTTATAAAAAAACGTTTAGTCATCACATATTTTTGCAGATCACAGGTGAATGTTCGATTTATCGTATAAAAAATTAATATTGTCACTTTAATAGAATACCTACGATTTCCATTTGCCTATTCATCTTAGTTCAACTGGGTTTGAACCTGCGGTGTCTACCTTTTGAAGGTCACCCGAAAAACCGAAGTCATTTTTATGTTTCAGAAGTCCATTTCCCTCCTTTGAGACGTCGTCGCCGCGGTCGGGTAAACAGGTTTTTCTAATTAAAACTGTCGATACAATGTAAAACGTTTCCAGAGACAGGTAATTTACCAAGAGGACTATGAAATCACCTATTTTATTGGGCTTTTTATTTTCATCAATATTTTTTTATACTACGATACACAACATAGACTCCAACCTGAACTATACTTACAGAAAATTTAGCTAAGCTTTACGCTAACATTTTTTTCAATACCAGACTAGCTCTTAATAAAACCCTTTCAAAGTGCGACCAAGTCTTGCTTGATGATAAATCCTAAAAAAATAAGTATCTCTCAGGTTCAGTTAACGGCACTTCTCTGGTTCCAAGTGGAACCGGAGACCGAAGTGAAGAGAAAATCGGTCGAAATTCTGCTACGACACAAAGGTGCTGACAATGTCAAATATTAACACCGACGAGCTTGCGGGGTAGTAGCGTAACACACTAACAGTAGCAATGGCCTTCATTTTAACAGTTCAACAATTTGTTCCAATTTGCCGTACTGTTGCACACTCCAAGTCACCTATTCCTCGGACATAAGCCGCTATTCACGCTCTCCTGAACTCAAACACAGATCTCAATGTTTGCAAATGAATGGAAGATGATACTGTCAGAATGTTTGAATTTTTGTGAGAAGATTGCATGACTGTGTTAAATAAATTATGTTTAAATAGTGTTATTGGCCTCGGCCGGTCGATTTAAAATAAATAAATTAATAACAACAATTACGTTGTTGAGTAGACAAATTTTTCGAACATATGAAGCAATGGATTAGCAATAGCCTTCAAAATTATTCAGATTGTGATTGAAAGTGTGTTACGTAATTAGGGTGCTTTACATTATTTATTCACTTTTTTGTGAACCTCAGAATTATGATAATATGAACTCATTTAACCTTATTTCAGCTTAAAAATAACTTTACCCACAAAGTGGTTCCTTTGCCCACTCTAATGAGTATAATAGGATTTATTAGAAAAAGTTACATGGATTATTCCTGCCTCACTTTTTAATTTGCACCTTCATAAAGAGTTTAGAAGAAGTACTCCTGTGAATTAATATTGAGAGACATTTCGTATTTTATTTTGTTTTTACGTTATTAGCGGTAATAAGTGGGTTGAAAAACGGCAGTGGATGCTTTTTGGAAGTTAAAATATGAGGAATTGTTGAGTGATTAGTGATTAGATACCTAATGTTTTTAGGTACACATAGATAAAGTAAGGGAAAATATTTGTAAACAAGTAGACTACCAATATAAATTATCCCTATAATCAAATCACAACACTGTCATTCTTTGATAGCTGTACGCAATGTGCAACAGCAAAGTGCTCGCAAATTAGCTCAACAAAAAGTTACCCTGATTGTAGATACATTATAAAATCATAATGATTCAGAAAAGTTTAACAAAAAGCAATGTTTATCAGCTCCCAATTCATATTATTTCACCTCAATCTCTCTGTGAATAATAAATGAACAAATTTCACATAATCACCAGGGGACGTGAATACATTTCAGTTATGCATCAAACACCATTTCTTTCACTATTTTCCTCAATGAAAATCTCGCAAAAAGCAATTGTTATGCTCTTACAAGCATACATACATACATAAACTAACGTCTACTTCCCATGGGGGTAAGCAGAAACTATAGAACGCCACCTGCTACGATCCTTACATACTCATTTTGCCTCGTTCAGGTTTAAACATCTGGTCATACACGCACGATTGTTCTTTTTCCTTACAATCACGAAGAATTACTAGTTGTCAAAGTAAAACTCAAAGACATATAATTTATTGGAACGAAGTTCCTTATCGCATGTTATATTCTGCACTCTTGGTGAATGAGAGATAGGCCGAAAAAGTGCATCATTTTGACCGTCACGACACTTTTTTTACGCCAAGTGTGCAAAAACGAAAGGAACTTAGAAAGAAAATACGTTTATTTTCGGTAAACATGATGCAGAGAAAAACACACAAATACAAAAAGCGCGAGTTGGGGGAAAATATGCATCACATCCATGCAAAACGGCAATCGCTCAGCATAATGCTACGGCCCTATGCGAGACAGAGCCCCAGCGCTGGTTTTCAGCGACAGCCGGCGGTGACGCGATGACGTCAACTAGTGCAGCATACGAAAATATAAAAATAACAATGAAATAAAATAAATACACCATACCTAGTTCTAAATGTTCGAACAGTTCTCTTCGTTCCAACCGGGTGTCCCACGACACCTATCGGCTGCTTTTCTTTCTTTTACAAGCCTCTTGTAGCGGTATTAACATCGCCACATGCGAGCTACACGGTACACTGACATCACGCAAAATCCTACATCGCGCAAGCAGAGTTTACCGCGCAACTAGCATACATACAACGTCCCGACATCAATCGTCGGGCAGTTGCCCACCAGACACAACACCCGTCTGGTCGGAGGATCCTCTCTTTTCCACAGAATATGAGTGAGCTCTACACCCTGTTCCTCATACCTCTATACTCTTATATTTAAGGCATAAACGGGCACTTTTGAATTTCAAAATGCACAAGAAAATAAAAACGATTCTTGTTGATATTGTCATTTGACATTACCCCTAAAGTGTTTTTACTGAACGTACCAACTAGATGTGTTTAATTTTAATAAGAAAAGTTATCTAACAAATAAATAAAACAACTTACCTTTATTTAAGAAGTAACCTCGGAACCGCTGCAGTAATAACATACTGAATTTAACTTTGCAATACAGTTTAAATAGTAATAAGTTTGCGGTAACTAGATGCTTAGCTTGGAGCTCGTTCTGGAGCGGTAGTGTAAGTATTTACAAGTTTTATGGTGTATTCTGTATTCCTGTTAAGATATACAGGGTGATTGGAAGATGGGTGCAAAGCTTTAAGGTGATGATAGTATAGACAATTTAGAACCATTTAAGCCATGGTTGTCTTAGACGAAGTCTTACCAAATTTTTTTAACCAAATTTTTAAGTTTTTTTCGGAAATTCTCAAAATTTAATGTAAACTGCAGAATTATGGCCAAATTGAATGATAAATGAATTAATTTTTTATTTATTTAATTAAAGTAATGTGTAAGCAACCAAGCAAAACATGTTTTAGGCTTCTGTGTCATTAGACATTTTTTTTACAGATATTTAAAGCTCAGAAAAAATACAAAATTTGTACAATACGTCTTTTAAACCTTATTTAAAAAAAACGGAGGGTGCTTTTTTTGTTCAAACCTTTTTGAAGACATGCTTGATAATCGCTCTTTCTTTTGAGGTATCACTTATGCGGATATCTTACAAATTATTGAAATTAGGACCTACAAACCAATTCGAGGGAGAAATTTTAAATTTTAGGCAGTCTAACAAAACACAAAATTTTTGCTTAAAAGAATACTTTATGTGCTCGAAATGATAACATTGTTCAATTCTAAGAATTTTTGGCACATGCAGGAACCAATTGAGGGGAACCCATTGAGGGGATTCTCTAAACAATGGCCACCGAGCGCGGTGCGACGGCATTTCCAGGTAGAACGCCCAATGAATAGCAAAAAGCGATAAGAGTTGGTTTTTACAGCAAAATGGTCTTAGTTACTGAGGCAACAAAGTCGTTTTTCTTTAGTCAGGGTCAGTCGGTCTGTGATGAAGCCGTTACATCTTTTACTTATTAGTCAAACTACTGCCCTTGTGAGTGGACGTTGTCGTGTTGATTCACAATTTACCGTGTTCAGTTGTAGCCCTTTGCGTTCCTGCACGTGTTGTTTGCGTTATTTTTTAACTTTTTTGTTTCACCGTGTCCAGTCGTAGCCTCGCGCTCCTGCACGTGTTGATTTTTGACTTAATTGTGTTGAGTTGACATTTAGTGCGCTCCTACGCCGTTTTTCTTAATTGTTAAGTGACTATGGCTACTTTTTCCAATCAAGAATATGTGGATATCGTATTTATGTACGGTAGAGCAGACGGCAATGGATCTTTGGCGCGACGGATGTATCAAGAGCGCTATCCGAATCGCAGGATACCGAATGTCCGAGTGTTTTACAACACGTTTCGTCGTCTTGCCCAAGATGGGTTTCACCGCGTGGAACCTGGAGTCAACCCGGGCAGACACGAAACTGCCGTCGATGAAGACATTTTAGCAGCATTTCAAGCGGATCCTACTACCAGTACTAGAGCAGTAGCTCGAAATTTAAACATTTCTCAATGGAAGGTGTGGCATACAATGCACCAAAATGATAAGTATCCGTTCCATGGCAGGAGTGTGCAAGGTCTAGTAGAGCAAGATCCTCAAAGAAGAATTCAGTTCTGCCGTTTCCTCCTCAACAGAGACATCGAAGATGCGTGGTTTCTGAAATCAATCTTGTGGACGGATGAAAGTAAATTTTCAAGGGAAGGTATTACAAACTTTCACAACATCCATGAATGGGCCGACGCACACAACAATCCACATTTTAAGAAGCAGGTGTCATTTCAGATGAAATTCTCTGTGAATGTATGGGCTGGAATAATTGACAGAACATTGATTGGGCCCCACTTTTTGCCTGATCCATTGAATGGCGAAAATTATTTGCAATTTCTGCAAATTGATTTACCACTGCTGGTAGAGGAATCAGGTGTCCCGATCTTCGAAAGAGACCGAACAGTCATCTTTCAGCAAGACGGCTGTCCAGCGCATTGGACTTTAAATGTAAGGGAACACCTCAACAATTGCTTTCCTGATAGCTGGATCGGCAGGGATGGACCCATCCCTTGGCCCGCTCGCTCCCCAGATCTGACCCCGTTGGACTTTTTCGTGTGGGGCCGGGCCAAGGAACTGGTGTATAACAACATAGAAATAAACACTAGAGAAGAATTGATACAAAGAATAAATTCAGCGTTTGAGACAATGAAGCAGGAGATGATGTTGAAAATAACGACTACAGAAGTTAGAAGACGGGGCCGTGCTTGTATTAGGAATCACGGCCGTCATTTAGAACATGAAAAATAAATAATTTTAATTCAAATGTTGTTTTAATTAGTCTGCCTAAAATAAAAAATGTCTCCCTCAAATTGGTTTGTAGGCCCTAATTTCAATAATTTGTAAGATATCCGCATAAATGATACCTCAAAAGAAAGAGCGATTATCAAGCTTGTCTTCAAAAAGGTTTGAACAAAAAAAGCACCCTCCGTTTTTTTTTTAATAAGGTTTAAAAGACGTATTGTACAATTTTTTTATTTTTTCTGAGCTTTAAATGTCTGTAAAAAAAATGTCTAATGACACAGATGCCTAAAACATATTTTGCTTGATTGCTTACACATTACTTTAATTAAATAAATAAAAAATTAATTCATGTATCATTCAATTTGGCCATAATTATGCAGTTTACATTAAATTTTGAGAATTTCCGAAAAAAACTTGAAAATTTGGTTAAAAATATTTGGTAAGACTTCGTCTAAGACAACCATGGCTTAAATGGTTCTAAATTGTCTGTACTATCTTAGCCTTAAAGCTTTGCACCCATCTTCCAATCATCCTGTATATATATTTTTTAAATTATCTAGTGTGCTCCACTTAAGGCTGATTTTACAGAAACATTACTTCGAAATAGTATAATATGTTTTAGGGAATTTCTGCCCGGGAAACAAAGGGTAAGCTGTAAGTTGAAGATGGTCAAAATAAATGACCTAAAATCATCACTATAAGCAAGCGTGGTATGAAGACTAGTTAATTCTCTCTACTCTCCCTGCCTTGCACAGGTTAGTGACGACAACAATCAATCTAAATGATAGCATGAAAATCCATTGTGTAGTATAAAAAATCTAAGTGGACACACACACAGACACGAAAAGCGATTTATTTTACACACACACACACACACACACACACACATATACATACATACACTCACGCTTTTTCCAACAGTTTCTAAGACAAGTCTTTTACAGTTCAAGCAGTACGGTTATGGAATCCCTTGCCCGTGTCGATAAGGCGTGCTCAATCTTTGTCCACTTTTAAATTTCTGGTTAGAAACACTTCCTGTCTCCTTAAACATCATCATTACATTTAGTTTCCTTGCTCTTGTTTCATGTTTATTATAATATATATATTATATGTAGATGGGTATATGTTTTATGTATGGATTTATTGTATATGTAAATGGTACACCAATCTGACTACCTGCATTATTGTCTCTCCTTCTCCCTTTATTCCATCCAAAGGTTGTCTGTAAAATATCGCTTTTAGCGATAAGACCGCTCATTGTGTCACCCAATGTAAAATTTCTACATTTATATCTGTAATTTTTATGGTGTACATAAAAAAGAGTACTCTATTCTATTTTTTTTTCCCAAGGCAGAAACTACAGAATGCCACCTGCTACGATCCTTACTCCCTCGATCCTTCTTTTGATTCATTTACGTTAAATATTATATAAGATATGAGAAATGGGCCATTTATGAGCTGACTAATAAATTATCAAATTATGATATTTTTTTTTAATTATGACAATACAAAACATATCTAGTCCTTCTTCAAGTCTTTACTACAAACATGCCAAGAAATACTTTTATTCTAACTTAGATTTTTTTTCTTTCTTTGTCATAATGTATGTATATGTTCCAATGTTATGTGTCCCAGCAGTGGGAAGATAATAGGCTGTTTTTTTTTAATGTTACAATTGAGGCTATGAGAGCCAGAGTGGCCTAACTACTTAAAACATTGTTTTCAGTAGTAAGGAAAAAACAGAAGCCCTGATTCTAAATAATTTAAACTAAACTAATTTATGAAATAACTAATTTAAATACAAAATTTAAAAAATAATAATTTGTAGGCCACTGTGGCGCTATGACTTTTACCGTTGAGAGCAGTTTTTTCTGAAATAAATAAAAACAGTATTGAAAAAATGACAGTTTTGCCACTCTGGCTCTCATAGCCTCAATTATATTCCAGTTAAGTAACTTACAAAATTGGTACAGTGGGCAATTCTAGATAAAATGTGGCTGACAACCACGACAAATAATCATGTTTATAGTCTCTTTACGTGGTTCGTTTTATATATGTTTGAAGTTAGGTAAATGGTATTTATCGAGTTCTTAACCTTCAAACGAATAATTCTTTGAAGAAGACTGAATTTCAAATAATGTATTCGTGATACGGTATTCAAATTCAAAAATCTTTATTTCGAGCGAAGACTCATATAGGGTTAGTAACATAGTCCTTAAAAACGAAGTGTTAGTAAACAACTCGATACGCTGACACATGTTACTGGCAACAGTGAACCACATATGGACAGTCCACTCTGCAATCATTTTTAGAACCCTGTTAGGGCTGGCCATGACTCGAGCCACCATCGATGCTGTGCGCTTGCGCATCACTGTGTAAAAACAATCTACACGCGCCGCCGTAAACATCCCTGACGCTCTACGACTCCATCAGTTTTCTGAACGCGTTATTGAATTGGACACGAAGGGCTCCATACGACATTTGCGAATATTTCTCCGACAAGCTGCATGTATAAGATGATGGTACAGAATGCTCTAAAGAGCGTCACTTTTACGTCTGCAGTACAACGTGCAAACCTGCAAGCTATCATATTTGCGTATACGGACAGAGCCCTCCGTTTCCTTTCAATATCCGCATCTTCTTTAAGGTCAGTGGTGACCAAGTGACCTAGGTATTTCAATTGTTCCGCTCGCTCAAGAGGAATACCGCTTGGCCATATGGGAGGCACATTAAGATGGTACTTGGTCCCGCCTTAAAAATAATGTACTGACTTTTCTGAACGTTATACAATAACCCTTGTTCTGTTGCGTAGCGTTCCCATGTGGCCAATGGTGTCCCAATACCGCCGACTGACGCGCTCAGCAGTACCATGTAGATAGATAGACAAATGCATAAAACATTTATTCAGTGCACACAAAAGATATAGCACAACACACAAAAGCACAATTAAACGGTAACAAATTACATGAATATAAATAAAAAAAAACGTTTTTTACAAAAAACAACCGACTTACAAAAAAAAAACACTAAAATACGTGAAAAAGAATTTTAATTTCGGAAGTCGGTGTCTTTGGTTTTGTATTTTCGTTTTTGTCCACCGACTTCCGAAATTAAAATTCTTTTTCACGTTTTTTAGTGTTTTTTTTTGAAAGTCGGTTGTTTTTGTAAAAACTTTTTTATTTTTCACTTTTTAGTTGTGGTACTTACCCCACACAAATTCTTATACCACTACTTGATATATAAATACAGTGACAGGAAATTACTAAAACATCATCAATACTCGTATAAACTAAGTGGAAAAAATACGCAGTATTAAGGATAACTCAAAAGCTACTGGTGTTAGCTATTTATATAAATGTTTAGTTATTTTTATGATATACTGTTTTTTTTTTAAATTACACAATATTGTAGGTATTTAGTAATAATTTGACAAGTTATTTGTTTTGTTTAAAAATGCTAAAATGGCGCCACCGGATATTAACTGTCAATTGACTATTTGAGTCTGATAAAGTGGAGGGATTTAAAACTTACGTGGTAGCGCCATTTTAGCAAGGCAGTGGTGATTGAACTGTAAAAGTGTAAGGGTCTTGTAATACCAATGTAAGTACTGAAAATTGTAATAATGTAACCATAAATGTATTGCATATTGCATGCATATTTGTGCTTTTATTTTATCCAGTGTTTTAAACCCAGTAAATAAACTATGCTTATTTGTTCAAGTGAACACTTTTATTTCCCTTTTGCTCTGGCTAGTCTTACATTTCAGAAGTGGGATAGTTTGTACCTAACTTCTATTACTTTTATTTGTTTCTAAAAAGCTTTTTGTTTCTTTCTAAATGTTTTTTTTTTCTCTATTGCTCGAAATATTTGAGTAGCTTATAAAATTGATTGAAGTTATCCAAGTTCGTGGTCGTTATTTGACCCTGTTTTTGTTTTAAATTGTTTGTAGTCCGCTTCTAAGCCATGCGTAGCGTTTAATTTATTTTAAATGCAACTTTTTGTCCGTTAATACCTTGTTTCAGTTTAATAATGGAAAACTTGCACCAATTGTCGCCTTGTGAGCAATCTCACGCCGTAGAACGTGACAAGAGTGCGCGAAGATCGCGGAGCCGGGTATTACCTTCGGGTAGCCGTTCTGTGAGGACACCTCAACGAAGATCAGAGAGGAGTTCACGCACTCGGGAAAGGGGTCATGGCTTCAGCCGTTCACCCCACTCCCGGAGTCATGCGGATGGCCAAAAAGTTCATGGAAGACAGCGGTACAGAAGCCGGAGCTGTCGTCGCTCACATCGGCGCACCAGCCGGACGCTGTCACCGGTGAGCGAGTGCAGCCAACGTTCCGCGGTACTGGGGAGGCGCGCCTCGCGGTGCTGCGATAGACGCCGCGATGCTTGCCGCCGGCCCAGGAGCCGATCCTGCAGCCAGCCCAGGAATAGAACACGCAGTCAGAGACCGAATGCAGCCACGCACCGGGTTAAAAACGACAATCAGCAACTGAATTATGTCGGTGAGTGTATTACTAATAATGTTAGCATGTCGCAACTTCTACAAGTTTTAACGTCTTTGAAAGGAGAAGATCCTATGCATAAACTAGGGAATCTCAATAATGCTGTACCAGAATAACTATGTCGATGTGGCTACATAAAGTTAATGAGTGCGCTTCTATTTATGGGTGGTCCGGAAAGCAAACCGTTCATTTTGCTCTTCCGAAATTGCGTGGGGTAGCTCAGCGTTGGTATGAGGGTTTACCATCCGTACTTTTTACATGGGAAGAGTGGCAGAATAAACTACGGTCAGCTTTCCCTTCCGATGAAAATTACGGACAGATGCTTAGCGACATGCTCTTCAAACGAGCTCGTTTCGGAGACTTTAGAAAATTATTACTATGATAAAATAGCGTTGATCAATAGGTGCGGTATGGGATTGACGACCGTTCGGTACGATTAGGAGCAGAAGCAGTACAATTCGATGACCCCGATAAACTAGTTACATATTTACGAAATTCTAAAAACGTAAAACCAGGTGACCGTAAAACTATTACTATCACCACTAAAAATGTCGGTAAACAGGATTCTCAACCGCGTGTCCTAAATAAGACTCAACGCTGTTTCAACTGTAAGCAAGAGGGCCATCATATTCAACAATGCCCACAGCCTGTTAAAAAATGTACTAGATGCAACAGATTTGGGCATGAAACAAATAATTGTTTTACTAAACTTCCAGCGGCTGAAAAGAATGTCATGCGTGTCTCTAGTTTGAGGAAAACAAATGATAAATATTTTAAGGTCACATTAATTAATAATGTTCCATTTGAATCTTATATAGATATAGGTAGTGAGTGTTCTATGATGAAGTTAACTGAATTTAAAAAACTAGGTGTAGGTTATGAAGTAGATAATTCAGTGCTAGTAGGATTCGGCAACTCAAACGTTGTCTCTTTGGGCAAACAATCTGTTTGTATTTCTATTGATGACGTAGTCGCCAACGTAGAGTTGGTGATAGTACCAGATAGTCTCATGCAGGTACCAGTGATGATTGGTCACACTTTTACAAAGCAGCCACACATTGAGATTCATAAGACTAAAGATCATTTAGAAATTAAGGTGTTAAGTCGTACAATTACTGAAAATAACAAGATAAATTTGTACTGTAAAATTGACACCACCGTTTCTGGAATAACAATAGTTGACGTTTACACAGAGCCTAGTTATCATGGAGCAATATTTGTTGATGGAGGTTTTAGGATTGAATCTGATTCTATGTTCTCAGTTTTAACAGGGTTATTTCGTATTCAAGACGGGACAGGGAAAATAGTGCTAAATTCATGGGGTGTTGTTCCTATTACGTTGCATAAGAACAAGCTTATTGCTAGAGGCAGGGTCGCACGTGAAGAAAGTCAATTTAAAGTTCATTCAGTTTCGTGCTTAGATCCTATTAGTAATTTAAGTGTTGACACTGGTTCAAATTTATCTACTGCCGAACGGGAACAGTTACTAACTTTACTAAACCGGTTTAGAGGTTGTTTCGCATTCAATTTAAATGAGTTAGGCTGTACCTCAGTAGGAGAAATGGCAATAAACCTTGATAACAATGAACCTGTAGTTTACCGACCTTATAGGTTAGCTATTAAAGAAAAAGAGGAGGTTAGAAATATGGTTTCAGAACTATTGGACAACGGTATAGTCCGTCCATCCACATCGGCATATGCTAGTCCAATCGTGCTTGTCAGAAAGAAAAGTGGCGAGATTAGACTTTGCATAGATTATAGGGCGTTAAATAAGAAGACTATCAAAGAAAAATATCCTATGCCACTGATAGATGATAAGTTAGATGTACTTGCAGGCCATAAGCTTTATACTACACTTGATTTGAAATCAGGCTATTATCAAATACAGATTAGAGAAGAGGATAAATACAAAACTGCGTTCGTGACACCAGACGGTCATTTTGAATTCAACAGAATGCCATTTGGTCTTGCAAATGCTCCAGCAACCTTTCAACGTCTTATGAACCAAATATTAGGTAAAGCGCGTTATAAGGAGGCGCTGGCGTATTTAGATGACGTTATTATACCCTCTAAAACATTTAATGAGGGCATTTTACGGTTAGAATTGATATTACAGTTATTTACTCAGGCTGGTCTCACATTGAATTTATCCAAATGTAAGTTCTTTAGTCCTAAAGTAGAATACTTGGGGTTTGAGATATCTGCTGATGGTATTCGACCTGGATCAAAGAAGGTAGAAGCAGTAGAGAAGTTTCCAACTCCTATTAGTCAACATAACGTTATGCAGTTCCTTGGCTTAGCCAGTTTCTTTAGAAGATTTGTGCCTAATTTCTCAGTCATAGCAAAACCACTGACATATTTGTTGAGGAAGGATATTAAATGGGTTTGGGACGCAGATCAAGAAAATTCATTTAGAAAGTTGCAGGCTGAACTAATGCGTAAGCTCACATTGGCTTTATACGATCCAAATTTAACCACAGAACTGCATACTGACGCTTGTAAATTAGGCGTTGCTGGTATCCTCCTTCAAAAACATGATAGTGTTTTTAGACCTGTTGCATATTTTAGTCGGCAAACGACTCCAGAGGAGCAGAATTATTCATCTTATGATCTTGAAACCTTAGCAGTTGTGTCATCTTTACATAAGTTTAGAGTTTATTTAATTGGGATCCCATTTAAGATCGTCACTGATTGCAATTCTTTAAGAGCCACTTTCCAAAAAAGGGACATGATTCCTCGGGTAGCTCGATGGTGGGAGCAAATGCAGGAGTTTAACTTTAGTATTGAATACTGTTCAATGTTACCTTTGGACATTGACTCAGCACTCGGCCCGGCTCACGCGCGGCCCAGTTAAAATATTGATTTGGTTGCATCTCACACGTACAGAACACAAAGAATTTGTATAATAGTGTGTGTTATGAAACTATAGTATATAAGCTGTAACATACTGTTAATAAATCAGATTTGAATTTTATATTCTTGTCTCATTACCCCTCACTGTGGCCAAGACACCTTTAGCCATCTCTGATCAGTCTCGTGAGTCTGCGGGACTGGCAGTGAGTGTACCCTTCCCCAACCTGGAATTCCTGTCCAACATCCGTCTGTAACCTTAGGTCGCATGGTGCAGACATCCTGAACTTATTTATATATTTATCTATCACACTAGGTATATGATAGGTTAGGGCTGTAGGGCTTATAGGGCTTAGAGTCGTAGGGACTGTTAGGCGTGTAGGTCTTAGCAACTTCCCTTACTTATCATATATTTTCATGTATTATCACACCCTTGACAGTATTGCGGCCTTACGTGACGTTTGTTAAGGGTGGATGTACATTTTGGTCCTTCGAGCATTTGAATCACGCGGTCCCCTTGCCCACTGTAGGAATTAATTTGACAGACTGACACTTCGGGGAACTGGAGGCTGGTGTTCTCAACAAAGCATCAGTTTTTCAGTAATCTGAAGTACGTTGTACTAGGGTATTCTGTCGGAAAGCTTCTCGTTGCGGATCGGTCACTGGCCTCCCACAAGCGGGTTTAACCAGTTGATTGAGAAGTCGCACAGATAAAACAAGAGCGCAGATACCACTAGTACAGACTTAACTTTTACATTAGGGTAGGGCCGTTAGGGAAGAAGAAAGAAGAGCACTATGGAGATACAAGAAATTAACGAACTAATCAGGAGCCAGGAGGCGGATTACAACGAAATCAAAAGGGTATTATCAAACATAAAAAAGGACTCGCCCACAAGGAAAACAGAAAAATACATCAACGAAAGGAAGAAAACATTTGACCACGTCTTTCAGCGAGTTCAAGAAAACCATTTAAGACTACAAGAACAGGAGGTGTTGTCAACTCATAAATACATTACTACAAACTACTTTGGCAGCATACAAAAATGTTACGACGAAGGAATCGACTACCTAAAAAAGTGCGAAGAAAGGCTACAACATGTGCAAAGTGTTTATGAACCACGACTTTTAGATGAAGAAGAAGACAAGGACGTTGTCAGTAGCCCAAAACTGTTTATACAGCTATTCCGGGTGTCGCAGATATCTAAGAAAATATCTCAGGCTAAGGAATCCATTACTCAAGGCAAGCCAATATGGCATTTACAAACACTATTACAAACTTTACAAAAACAATGGTTAGAAATCGAAGAAACGCACATCGGACTAATGATGGCCGAAAGTACATTGGACAATAGCTACTTCAGAGATAATTGTTTCGAAACTATACAAAAAGATTATGATAATACTACGGAGTTATTGGAAGAAAGAATCTCTCAGAACTCGAATGAAAAAGGTATTTCATCAAAATCGTCAGGAAAATTACCACGAATAAATATTCCCATATTCGCGGGGGACTATGACTCTTGGAACACATTTCAAGATTTATTTAGAAAAATAATTCACGAAGATAAATCGATATCTTCTGCAGAAAAAATGCAGTATCTTAAAACACACGTAAAAGGCGACGCAGCAAGATTAATACGTCACCTAACAATAAGCGAAATAAATTATGAAACAGCTTGGAAATTGCTTACGCAGAGATATGAAGACGAGCGCATGATTGCTACTAAGTTTATTGACAAGTTATTAGATTTACCTAAAATGCAACGAGCAAACGCGGCACAATTACGAGACATGCATGACACTATAAATGAATGTCTCGAGGCACTAAAAAATCAACGAATAAACACAACTTCTTGGGGCCCACTATTGGTAAGAATAATCAGTAGAAAATGGGACGAAGAAACAAATACAAAGTACGAAGATCAACTACAAAACCGAAATAAATTACAATCCTTTGACGAAATGATGAAATTCATGGAGAACCGTTTCAATTGCCTGAAGTCTTTCGACGGGTCTACACGATACACTAATAGTCAACTAGCAAGTGATAAACAAACATCAGAAAAATATAAACGCTGTTGGTACTGTCAAAAGAATGATCATATTATTCATTATTGCCCTAGTTTCAAAGCATTAAGCGTTAACGACCGATACAAGGCCGTCGCGCAAAAAAGAATGTGCAAACGTTGCTTAAATCATGATGATCAGAGAAATTGTGTGAGTACAGTTTATAAACAATGTAAAATTTGTCAACATGAGGGACACAACGCATTATTGCATCAATCAAAGCCGTTTCAAAATAGTGGTAACGCAAAAAAATACGTACCAAGAAATACAGGGACAGAGAGGTCGCAAAATATAGCGACATCAAACTTATCAGCAACTAACTCCGATGCTAAAAACACAACTTTACTAGCAACTGCCATAGTAAGAACCACCTCGTATGATGGGATGCCGCAGTTGTTGAGAGTATTATGTGATCAAGGATCAGAAGCGTCATTTTGCACTGAAGAAGTAGCACAATTGTTGTCTTACCCACGACAAAAAATCCAAGCAGAAATAAAAGGTATTGGAGATGAAAAACCAAAAACGTCAAATTATACAATCAACATTACTCTACAACCAAGACACTCTAGCGATTACAAACTGCCAGTGACGCTAATAGTACTACCTAAACTAACAAGTTCACTACCAAGGAATGATTTACAACAATTACAAGAAAAAATCTTGGACAATGCAATTATAGCAGACCCAACTTATTATAAAAAGGGACCAGTTGACATAATACTAGGTGCCCAAGAATATAGCAGAATATTACTACAGGGTTTCGCAAGACTACAGGACGGAATAATCGCTCAAAATACAGAACTTGGGTGGATTTTATCCGGATTTTATCCCAATGATACGAAGAATGGAGTTAAAATCTTGAGTATGGTGGCTTGCACCGAAGAGGTACAACAACTTACAAAATTTTGGGAATTAGAAGACATTCCACAACACTACAAACTTACACATGATGACCAGACCTGTGAAAACTACTACAAAGAAACAACAATAAGAAACCCAGACGGAACTTACACAGTACGACTTCCTTTTAAGGATTCGAACATAAATTTGAACTTAAACGGCGAAGCGCGCAGGAAAGCCGCTGCACGACTATTACAACTAGAACGACAGTTCGCAAAAAATGAAAATTTGCGACAACAATACATTGAATTTATGAATGAATACTTACATATGGGTCATATGAGGAAAGTAGATACCAAGAACTACAACTTAGGAAAATACTACATACCACATCAGGCAGTAATTAAGGAAGACTCACTCACTACAAAATTACGCGTGGTTTTTGATGCAAGCAGTAAAAGCAGCACAAAAATAAGCCTTAATAACAATATGTATAAAGGTCCGCGATTACAACAAGACTTATCCACTATACTATTACGATGGCGAAAACATAAGTTTGCCTTTATGGCGGATATAATGAAAATGTACCGTTTCATTAAAATTAATGAATTAGACTTCGCACATCAAAGGATACTATGGAGATTTTCTCCCAAACACGCAATTAGTGAATATGAACTTACAACAGTTACCTACGGCACAACTAGCGCCCCCTATCTTGCGGTGCGAACATTGCAACAACTTGCTATAGACGAACAAAACAATTACCCAATAGCGAGTCAAGCAACATTACAAGATTTTTACGTAGATGATATTTTATCTGGAGAGTCCCAGGAAAGTGCAGCTAAAGAATTGCAGAGTCAGTTAATATCCATGTTAAACAAGGGTGGGTTTAAGCTTCGAAAATGGTCGTCAAATAGTTCAGAGCTACTGGGAAATATACCAGCGGAAGATAAAGACGATCAACTGCTCAAACTACCATTAGACGAGTCCAGGAAGTCATTAGGCATAACATGGTCACCACGGGAAGACAGTTTTTATTTCCAAATAACTATAACGGAAAATAGAACACCAATAAAAAGATGGATTATGTCAGAAGTTGCGAAAATATTCGATCCCCTGGGTTGGTTAGCACCAATTATAATTAAAATGAAGCTGCTCATACAAGAACTCTGGACGAACGACATAGGATGGGATCAACCTGTTGATCACATACTCCAGAAAAAATGGATTTAAATACAAAACCAACTTAAAAGTATAGAAAAAATTAAAGTTCCACGGTGGTGTCACGTAACAGACAGCACAGACATTGAGCTATATGGTTTCAGCGACGCTTCCGAAAAAGCTTACGGAGCGGTGGTATACAGCCGTGTAAAAATCAATAACATCTACTACATTACATTATTACAAGCAAAATCGAAAGTGGCACCAAAGAAACAAAAGACTACTCTACCTCGACTTGAGTTATGCGCTGCACTACTACTAGCCGGTTTGATGGAAAAAGTTAAAGAAGCGCTTAACTGCAAAAAGATTACAACAATATCTTGTTGGACGGATTCTATGATCACCTTAGGCTGGATAAGAGGCGAGCCTGAACGGTGGCAAACGTTCGTAGCCAATAGGGTGTCACAAATTCAACAACTGTTACCGAACGCAGAATGGAACCATGTGATTTCGGCTGATAACCCGGCTGATATCGTTTCAAGAGGTCTGGAGCCGGAAAAATTAGTTAACTTTTCTTTATGGTGGAATGGTCCGCAATGGTTAAAAACCGATCAGATTCCTATCACGAGACGTATGCCGCAGCCAATTGAAGAAAAAAAATTGTGTCATACAACTACAACTGAGATTGAGAAAAATGATCTCTGGAATAGATTTTCCAGTTTAGATAAAATGATAAGGGTGTTGTCTTACTGCTACAGATTTGCAAACAAACAAACAACAGATAAACCAATTTCTTGTGTTGAACTGAAAGTGACGACAAAACGAATACTTTTGAAACTACAACGACAGGAATTCGAAGATGAATTGAAAACTATACAAAGTGGACAACCATTGAAGAAAAATAAAAAACTATCTACATTAGATCCATTTGTAGACGAGGATGGGTTACTAAGAGTTGGAGGAAGGTTACAAAACTCCGAATTGCCTTACAATCAGAAACATCCAATACTTTTACCATATAACCATCATGTAACGTCATTGATTATACAAGACGCACATTTAAAAACATTGCATGGAGGAAATAAATTGACTTTAGCTTATTTACGACAAACATACTGGATCATTAGTGGAAAAAGGAAAGTGAAGAGTATAATCAACAAATGCGTGAAGTGCATACGATACAAAGCAGACACAAACTCTCAAAAAATGGGAATACTGCCAAAAGCACGGGTAACGCAATCCTACCCATTCAGTTACACTGGAGTGGATTATGCGGGACCAATACAAACAAGAACTATGAAAGGGAGAGGTCATAAGTCATATAAATCATACATTGCTGTTTTTGTATGTTTAGCAACAAAAGCAATACACCTAGAACTGGTGGGAGATTTAACAACAGAAACATTTATCGCGGCGCTACGCA
Source organism: Dryobotodes eremita (assembly GCA_917490735.1). Lineage (NCBI taxonomy): Eukaryota > Metazoa > Arthropoda > Insecta > Lepidoptera > Noctuidae > Dryobotodes > Dryobotodes eremita. The sequence continues at coordinate 1,481,857 of OU823254.1, read as the reverse complement.
GATTTATGGCACGAAGAGGTCACGTGTCACACATGTACAGTGACAACGCAACAAACTTCGTAGGAGCAGCCAACTTCTTACATCAAGAAATATTACAAATTACGCAGTCACCGCAATTTCAAAACGCAATGACAAACATAGGAACTCAGTGGCATTTCATTCCTCCAGCATCACCACATTTCGGTGGGATCTGGGAAGCTGGCGTAAAGTCAGTGAAACATCACTTACGTCGAGTGATCGGAGATTCGACACTAACATACGAGGAAATGACAACCTTCCTCCACCAAATTGAAGCGTGTTTGAATTCAAGACCATTGTGTGCGCAAACCGAAGATGTAAATGACAACATAATACTAACTCCAAGCCATTTTCTTATTGGACGAGAAGCAGTAGGGATACCAGATCCGATGGAAAACATCAACACTGACCTAGTGAATAGATGGAAACAGATTCAAAAAATGAAAAAAGATTTTTGGAATAGTTGGACAAAAGACTATCTACATCAACTTCAACAAAGATACAAGTGGAAACAAGTACATGAAAATGCTAAAATAGGAACCGTAGTACTAATAAAAGATGACAATATAAGTCCAAACAAATGGCCGTTGGCAAAAATCACAGAAATTCACCCGGGAGATGACGGTGTAGTTAGAGTAGTAACTCTTCAAAAATCAACAGGAGCTTGTCAGAAAAGATCAATTAATACGTTGATCCCGCTCCCTGTGAACGAAAACAAAGAAATTGGTACAACAGGCAAAGACAGACAAATGTCTACGCAATGTAACATATCAACAGCCACAATAAACAACAAAGGTATACGATCACCGAAAAATTGGATAAAGGGATTACTATTACATACAATAATTATTCTATTAATTGGCACCGTGTCGAGTACATACACATTAAAAAGTATAAATCCTGGACTATATGTTGAAAAAATAGGAACCACAACTATTAATCGAGGAACGTTTAGAATTGAAACAGATTACGAGAGACAAAACTTGGAAATAGACCAAAGAAGGATTGAAAAAATAACATCACAATTTCAACAACTTTGCAAGGATACTCAAGACATCATGAAGGAGACGCATTGCAATGAATTTTATCACCATCTAAACGAAGAAAAAGTAAAGTTTGAGAAAACAAAGGAATACCTAACAGAGATAAAGAGTGTGAGGAAGAAAAGAGGTATCTTGGGACAACTCTTAACATCGGTGTTTGGAGTTAATGATGAAGTATACAGAGACATAGATACATTAAATAACAACCAGCAGAAACTTATAGACGCTGCCAATCATCAAACAAAGATAATGATATCTACTATCACAGGTGTAAACCAAACTGAAGAGAAAATCCAGAAAAAGTTAGAGAAGTTCCAAGCAAAATTAAATGAAGCAATTTCGTTCATGAATGGAAACAATGTTTGGTATAAATCGATTGACAAAAATCATATTAAGATCCAAGTAATGCAAACCTACGAGTTAGCAAACAATTATATAAATGAAATTATGGACTACTATACAGGGTTACTTGAAATTAATGTACAGAAAGCAACAGTATATAGTATATTAACACCAAGACACATCAGCAACATCATAAAAATGGCTAATCAAAAACTACCATCAAACTTAAAAATTATTCAGGGACAAATAATACAAACTGAGATGAACGTAAATACCACGCACATAAGAGTGTACGCTTATTTCCCAATACAGGATGTAACAAAATATACTCTGATACACGTTACACCTATTCCAGAGAGAAAAACAGATGGATCATTCGAGTGCTTGACCATTCAGCAGACAGTCATGGGTTTTGATTACAACAACGAGCATTACTTTGAACTTAGTCAAGAAGAATTTAAAGACTGTCTTCGTAGTAATACAGAGTTTGTTTGCTATCCTGTAGCTGTCAAGAACATGCAATTAAATAAAAATTGCATAGTTGAACAACTCTTTAAAACTGAGAACCACACCCAAACCCAATGCACATCAAAGACCTACAAAATATCGACAGATGTTGTATGGAAACAATTATTCATACAAAACACTTGGCTCTTCATTACAACAAAATCTGTAGCCGTATCAATTATGTGTGACGGTCAAAGAAAAGAAATTACGATTCAAGATGTCGGAGTTTTACATATCTCCGAGAATTGCGTCATTAAGACACTTAATAACATACTTGCCGCAAAAAGAACATCAACTATGACAGTGCTAGCTTCTTATTCTAAAACAACGAACTTCTCCCTTAATACACAGATTTTACCAACAAACGTAAAAGATATATCCAAAGAAGAATTAGTATTAGACAGGTCAAAAGGAGTTTTCGATCATTTAGTCAAATCCGAAACAAACTTACAAACACAGTTATATAACACAATTTGGAAACAAGTAAAATCTAACACATACATAGCTAGCATCAGTACTTCACTCGTAATTATCACTTTAGCATGTATTTTAATTTACTTCGCTCCACAGCTGTTGAATCAACTTCGAGCCATCATTGCAGCAAGAAGAAACACTGCGCCAACTGTGCGGCAACCAACGATCATCAGCAGCACAACACACACGCAGCGAACACAGCAACCGTACGGCATACCACGCAGAGTGCCCACGCAGGCACAACAACCTGATCACGGCCAGGCCAGACCATACGAAACCATCGAGCTGTACCAAATAGGATCCTGTTCCTGAGAGTCGTCAGAATGTTCAATGTTACCTTTGGACATTGACTCAGCACTCGGCCCGGCTCACGCGCGGCCCAGTTAAAATATTGATTTGGTTGCATCTCACACGTACAGAACACAAAGAATTTGTATAATAGTGTGTGTTATGAAACTATAGTATATAAGCTGTAACATACTGTTAATAAATCAGATTTGAATTTTATATTCTTGTCTCATTACCCCTCACTGTGGCCAAGACACCTTTAGCCATCTCTGATCAGTCTCGTGAGTCTGCGGGACTGGCAGTGAGTGTACCCTTCCCCAACCTGGAATTCCTGTCCAACATCCGTCTGTAACCTTAGGTCGCATGGTGCAGACATCCTGAACTTATTTATATATTTATCTATCACACTAGGTATATGATAGGTTAGGGCTGTAGGGCTTATAGGGCTTAGAGTCGTAGGGACTGTTAGGCGTGTAGGTCTTAGCAACTTCCCTTACTTATCATATATTTTCATGTATTATCACACCCTTGACAGTATTGCGGCCTTACGTGACGTTTGTTAAGGGTGGATGTACAAATACCGACCAGGAAAATCAATGTCTCACGTAGACGCCCTAAGCCGTAATCCTATAAACGACGTACAGATAAAATTCAATGTAATGATTGTAAATGATGATAATTGGTTAGCCACAGTCCAACGTTCCGATGGCGAGATACAAAAAATTATAGGAATATTAAAAGACCCTAATTTTAGATAATGTTATAGATATTAAAACCAATTACAAATTGAAAAATGATAAGTTGTTTAGAATAACGGCATCTGGGGATAAATGGGTTGTACCGAAAGGAGTTCGCTGGCAAATAGTTAAGCAGAACCACGATGACATTGGTCATTTTGCTATTGACAAGACATTAGATAAAATTAAGTCACATTATTGGTTCAAAAAAATGAGAAATTTTGTAAAAAAATACCTTAATTCGTGTTTAGAATGTAGTTACTCGAAATCTATGGGGGGGAAAAAACCTGGGTATTTGCATCCGATTGATGAAGTCGCTACTCCTTTTGATACAATCCACGTGGACCATTTAGGACCGTTTATACGAAGTAGTAAAGGAAACATGTACATACTTGTAATTGTTGATGCTTACAGTCGATATATCTATTTAAAATCCGTTAGGAATACAAAGTCTTCTACATCAATAAAAGTATTTCGCGAGTACTTTGGTATTTTTGGAGTCCCAAGGCGGCTTATATCTGACCACGGTACTTCATTTACCAGTGATATTTTTAGGAAATTCATGACCGATAAGGGTGTGAAACATATATTGAATGCTGTAGCCACTCCTAGAGCCAACGGGCAGGTAGAGCGCTACAACAAAACAATAATAGACGCTCTCACTGCAAAGTGTGTAGGCACGGCTGACAATAAATGGGACGACCACTTGTTAGATGTGCAATGGGGTATGAACAATACTTTTAATAAAGGCATTAACCGCACTCCTTCTGAGGCTCTTTTCGGAACAAGGCTGTCAGGATCAAGTGACAATAAGATAGTCTCGGAGTTAGGCGACGATGTAACAGATATTACTGACGAACAGGATATTACTCAAATTAGGGAAGATATTAATTCACATATAAGATTGTCTCAACAAAAGGCCAAAGAACTATATGATAAGAAACGTTGTAAGCCTCATGAGTATTCCATAGGTGACTTAGTTAGTGTAGAAAGGCAAGTACCCGCTACAGGACAGAGTAAAAAACTTGTACCTAAATATCAGGGTCCCTACAGGATAACAAAGGTTTACGATTGTGATAGGTTTCAAATAGAAGACGCCCCTTTGACCAGAAAGGGCAATAAATTATACTCTGCTGTAGTGGCGGTGGACAAAATAAAACCTTGGTTGAATTTTAGTAGACCCCACGATGAGTCTCTAAGTGAGGAAAGTGATGGTACTGATCCAGAATAATTTATTTATGTCTATCTGGTAGTAGATGTGCGGCTATGTGGTAGTGATCGATCTTTGCTTAATCAATAATAATTGAAAATAATTGTTACAATATTAATGACGTTAATACGATGATACTGTTGGTAAATGAAATTAAGAATTGATATTTGTTTTATTAACTTGTATTGATTTTACAGGTCATTTTTCTTTTGTTGATGTGGATATGTAAGAATATTTTTTTGGGGCCTGTTGCCACTGGTATTCAGGACATAGTGGGGCCTGTTACCAGGGGTATTCAGGACATAATGGGGCCTGTTGCCAGGGGTATTCAGGACATAGTGGGGCCTGTTGCCACTGGTATTCAGGACATAGTGGGGCCTGTTGCCACTGGTATTCAGGACATAGTGGGGCCTGTTGCCAGGGGTATTCAGGACATAGTGGGGCCTGTTGCCAGGGGTATTCAGGACATAGTGGGGCCTGTTGCCAGGGGTATTCAGGACATAGTAGCGCCTGTTTCCAGGGGTATTCAGGACATAGTGGGGCCTGTTGCCATGGGTATTCAGGACATAGTAGGGCTTGTTGCCAGGGGTATTCAGGACATAGTGGGACCTGTTGCCACTGGTATTTGCGAAATATTAGGGCTACTGCTATTAGTATTAAGGATGCAAGGAAGCCTGTTGCTTATAGTATCAGTAATTTGATATATATGCATTATAAAATAATAATAAGACATATTATGTGAAATTTGGGATTAAAACAAATGAAAAAGAGTTACAAGTTGAATATTATTGTAAATTGTGTACCTACTTCGTAAGGCAAGAATACAAAATAATTATGTAATATGCGTACCTACAAAATAAATTATGAAAACTTAAATATTTAAAGCTAAAGATAAAAGTTTGTATTATTAATTTTATTGTTTAATTAGTAATTCATTAGTAACCTACTGTCAATTTTAACAGTATTTTTTGTTACCGTACGAGGACGTACGAGATTTCGGATGGCCGAATGTTAGCTATTTATATAAATGTTTAGTTATTTTTATGATATACTGTTTTTTTTTAAATTACACAATATTGTAGGTATTTATTAATAATTTGACAAGTTATTTGTTTTGTTTAAAAATGCTAAAATGGCGCCACCGGATATTAACTGTCAATTGACTATTTGAGTCTGATAAAGTGGAGGGATTTAAAACTTACGTGGTAGCGCCATTTTAGCAAGGCAGTGGTGATTGAACTGTAAAAGTGTAAGGGTCTTGTAATACCAATGTAAGTACTGAAAATTGTAATAATGTAACCATAAATGTATTGCATATTGCATGCATATTTGTGCTTTTATTTTATCCAGTGTTTTAAACCCAGTAAATAAACTATGCTTATTTGTTCAAGTAAACACTTATATTTCCCTTTTGCTCTGGCTAGTCTTACACTGGTCAGAACTTGATCAAATTTAAATGGGACCACATGTGAAGCACCAGCATTCAAATAAAAAAAGAATCAACCAAATGGGTTCTCCCAGAAAAAAGTTCTGAGCAAAAAACATAAAAAAAGAAATAAAAAAAAACATCGTTGAATTGAGAACCTCCTCCTTTTTTTGAAGTCGGTTAAAAACAAGGTGCTAGTATACAAAAAGATAACATACTTAAATAAATATTGTGACATAATTATAACATTAACAAATCAAATAACAAATAAATACAAGGTGCAGTGTGCGTTTCCAGGTTGCACCAAATGGAAGTCCAGCGCAGCATGTGTCAGGAAAATGTACCTGACGCTGATGTTCTGCTGGCTCCCTGTAGTGACATACGGACGCTAAGCAGACGAGATAAATTGGTGATGTGACAAAGTGTATGCGCGGAGTGACATGCGTAAGTACCCGCAACTTAAATTATTTATTCCACAGTAAAGTTTTGTATTGGGAAACGTTCTTGTTCGTTGATGTGTAGATTACTTGTTTATTTATAAAGTTATATGTATAATATATAAATTATTAATCTTATTGTAATTATAGTGGTGTAGGTGCGAATAAAATATGCGATTTTGGCTAGACTAAATTATGTTTACAATAAATAAATATAGGTTTTTAGATAACATGTGTATTATAATTATCATTCAACAAAAGATCCACAAACTATTCAATTATTAAGTACCCCCTTGTTCACAGGTTTGTGACCAGAGTTACGCTAAATAGACAAATTGATTCGAGAAGATCACGACAGCCAGTTATATAACGTGTGACCGTGAACATGCTCGAAACAGTAATACCCAGTTTTTTCTGCGATAAAACTACCACAGTCGAACTCTGAAGGTGCCAAGACATTTATTTAAGATTCCTTATCGGCGGGGAATATTGTTCCAGCATTTGGATGCAGCGCCGGCGTATCTAAAACTTACCCTGTAAGTAGCTGTCTTGTGCGATGTCATCCGCGTAACTTAAATTATTGACACAGACACCGTCAATGTGACAACCGACATGATTACTGCTAAGCGCCTCAATCAGGGCATTCATTTATAAATTGAAGAGGGCAGGAGAGGTCAAACCCCCTGTCTCACTCCGCACTCTTACTGCTTGTCAATTTATTATTGTTGTGTTTTGGGGTTAAAGGATTTCATACAACCATAGATATACAACTTATTTCGTTGATAGTAGTTGATACTTATATTATTTCTATATAAACTATTCTGTTTTAAATTTATTGAAATAAAAATTCTGATTTGTGAAAATTCCGCAAGAGAACCTAGAAGTAAGTGAAAAAGTTTGAAGAAAAATAAATAAAAGTACCTTTTTACACAAAAAGCACTAATTATAATGATATATCTGAGTATTTATTTATAATTGCCGGACGTAAACTTGTCGCGAAGACAAAGTAAATTCAACCATGCATTTGTTAAGGTCTCACTTCCAGCTGACAGCGTTTTAAAATAAAATAATTGAGGAAATAATTAATTGCTGAAAAAATGGTGTTCATTTTACAGAATATTTTACAGTGCGATGTGAAAGGTAGGTATACTTACTTTCATTTGCTATGCTGGCAGAGAGAGAGAATTGGACGGAAGTAGCCTCCTTCTGTGAGACCGTGTTGGTCAAGCAGGAGGCCGCCGAGCAGGATCGGGAGAGGGCTAATCCTGCTCGGAGAAGGAGGCGTCGGGGAGGCAACCACCTTGGCGCCTAATACGCCAAATCCCGCTTACCAATGAAGGTAGGTGAACCTTTGGGACGCAGGCACACAGAGTGGGGTCTCTGTCCGCCCACCGAGTGACCCCTGGGAAGACGGTGGCACAGTGGTCACGTGCTGCCGTGCATAGAGAGGCTCAGGTTAGGCTCCTTTACAGTCTCCCCAGGTATGTGCCATACAGGTGTTGCACAGGGGGGTTCCGGAATTGGTCTTTTAAGAGGAGCCGGGACCCCCTCTATGTGCTGATAGTGATCACCGGGGTGGTTTTAGTAAAAATCCCACACTCCCAGAGCTCCCTCCCCAGAAGTCGGGTGCCTTTTGAAGGTTTCCCAAAGGTAGGAAAGATATACTTAAAAGCGTATTTAACTCAATTTCAATATCATTTGCACTTTCGAAGTTTCTTTAAGACACCATTGGCTTACGGTCAAGATAATCAGCATGATGAAAAAGTTTTTTGCATACCATATCCACCAATACCTAATACAAAGCTTAGTGATAACAAAAAACTTAAGGTTTCAGGGTTCTTCCATTACATAATATAATGATAATTAAATATTCTAATTAAAGCATGTTTTTGAATTTTCAACGCTCGGCTCAAGGCTGAAACTTGAAAATTCAACAGCGTGCTCTATTTAGGCATCCATTTAGGTGTCTGCCTAATGTTTGTGAAAACGGTCGTACAGATAAATACCATCCATACTAATATTATAATCTTGTATGAGTGTTCTTTTTTTCGAACATACATACCTTCTCATACATACAATTTATATTATAACTAGCATTTGCCAGCGGCTTCGCCCGAGTGGAGGTCGCAAATTGTCCCACGGAAACGTATTACCGGGATAAAAAGTATTCTATTTCCTAACCCAGGCCATGGTCTACCCATTAGCTCGCCGTCCGGTAAGGACTAGGCCCGGGTCGACGGCGCGTTGGGTTCCACGCGCGCCTCAAAGAGATGTCAGCACCATTGACGGGGTCCAATAGGACCGATGCCTGCCGGGGCTGCGGATTGTTCGAAAGAGTTACCGTGGCCCTGGCGCACAGGCAACTGAAGGAACACGGGTGGGTTTTAGTCAGTAATAGTCTGACACGCCCTTCCGCTCCGCCCAGAGCGGGAGAGGTCATTTGATGATTCCCCATCCAAAAAAAAGGCCATGGTCTACCCATGTGCCAAATTTCATCTAAATCCGTTCAGCCATTTTAGCGTGAAAGCGTAACAAACAGACAAAGTTAGTTTCGTATTTTTAATATTAGTTAGGATACTTAGGATTAGGATGATATCATCACTCGCTAAAATAACAAACCCAGCCTTACATTTGTACACACATTTCCTATACGCTTAAGGTATGGTTCTCACGCACGCGACGCTACAACTACCGTACGTCACGAATTCACGACTGAGATAAAATAGGTACTATATTGCACATACGTTACGTGGAAAACACTCACTTAGTTATATTACACTTAATTAGTAAATAAACTAGCTTTTGCCCGCGGCTTTGCCCGCGTTGGTCTCGGAAAATAACCCACGTAAACGTACTACCGGGATTAAAAGTACCCTATATGTTAACCGCGGTTATAAACTATCTGTGTGCCAAATTTCATCCAAATCCGTTCAGCTGTTTTTGCGCCAATCTGGAATATACATCCAGACGAACAGAAAAAAAATCTAAAAACTATGTTTTTGATTGTGACTTCGTTAATATTTAATTACAAATAAATAAAAATTTAAAAGTATTTTATTTCTTGCCTTATACACACGATTTTCATTTTTCTATGTTCTAATAAAAAAAAAAATACTTAGTTTAATTTAATTTAAATTTTGTTTTGTTAGTATTTATTTTGTTAACTTTTTTCTATTTCTTCTTCTACAAGAACCCCACTTTGGGTGAAGGCCTCTTCCAAAGAAGCCCATTTGTCTCAGCCTTGTGCTATTTGGCTCCAGTTTGAGCGGGCGGTTCTTCCCAACGTGTCAGTGGTCTTCCTCCGTTTCTTTTTCCTCGTGGGCCTCTCCACAGTGTTACTTTTACGGTCCATCTCTGGTCTGAAAGCCTCGCTACGTGGCCTGCCCATTACTCAAGTCATGCTCTGCCCATAGCTCAAGGTATTAGTGGGTTCTGTTATTGATCTTATTTTTGTGAGCCGTATCTTCTCTAGTTTTTTTTATCTTGAGCATGCTTCGCTCTAGTCCTCGCTGGCAGGTGGTGATTTTGTGCTTGGCTTTGGCCGTAAATTTCCACGTGTGACATTCGTATGTCAAACACGGTAAGAGGCTTGAGTTCATGATTTTGGTTCTTATACTTATTGACATGTTACTTTTAAAAATATCCTCTAGTCTCTAATATTTGTTCCATGTTTGCTGTACTCTTCTTTTTATTTTTATATCGTTGTTTATTCTGTCAAAACTGTTTTTTTTTATAACGTACGTTTTTTTTTCCGATTATTCCAGTGGATTTGAGTTAGCTTTTATTGGTGTTTTACGACTATTAATTTGTCATTATCATAGGCTTAATGAGATTGATTTATAGTCCTATATTTGCACCAGTCACTTGTAGGGATTTGATCATGAGCTGCAGCTGTGAGTTTGTCTCAGATAGTATCAATATATCGTCTGCGAATCTCAGATGACTTAAGAAGGCGACTTGTATATCCATTCCTAGTTAGCTCCAGTCCAGCTTGTTGAAGATGGCAAGGACAGCTATAAATATTTTTGGGGATAGCGGGTCGCCCTGTACACCCTTTTTTATGGGGAATCTTGGGCCCAGGGTCTCTAGTTTTATTCTACCTACATTGTTATTATATATATGCTTCTGATGACCTCTTGTACATTTCTTTGACTCCTTGTTCTTTCAAGCTTTCCCAAATGCTTATGTGCGTTACCGTGTCGAAAGCTTTTTTGTAATCAATAAATGCAAGATATAGGGGTCTCTGCTATTCTCGATAATTCTCAATAATTAGCTCGAGGGTGTGAATATGGTCTACTGTAGAGAAACCTTTCCTGAAACCTGCCTGTTCTACAGGTTATCTAGCTTCGATTACCGGACTGATTCTTGTGTGTATGATGGCAGAGAACAGCTTGTATAGACTCTGTAGTAAACTTATCAGTATATAGTTCCCTATATCTATTCAGCTAGTGCTGGTCCAGTAGCTGAACACTGTATTATAATAATTATACTAAGTTAATTAATTTTGGGTTCTTTTCTTGTAGTGATATTTGTGGCTACAAAATAACGATATCGGGTCATAGGTTTTGCTATCTAGTTATCTTTTAAAGCCTGTAGGTATTAAAAAAATTAGATTTAGCCCCAAGTTTTACGAAACAAGGCAGTATTTACAAAAAAGAAGACATTTTGACCTACTTAAAAAGAGTAGGATTTCCATTAGAACTAAATGTATTTGTTTAATTAAAAGGGTTTATGATTTTCTCAATAACTACTCGACTGATTTTTACGCCCAATGCTATAAGCATACAAAAGATTTTTAAACACAGTTTATTCACATCTTATTTCAAAATCCATCCTGATCAGACTGCATGTTTTTCATTTCAAAACTGAGCTCCCAAATAAATCTTTGAATATTAAACTAATTCTCTGAACTATCAATACTAATTGTAGTTGCAGTAAAGTTCAGGGCCCGGCTTCCATCAGTCACTTTGATATATAGCGGAGCCGACCTTGTAAGAAATTTATTGCCCATTGACACTGACCATGCCTTATTAATGTGCTGTATCGATTTAGGCGGCTTTGTTTTATACTGGTGCGGAAGAAAATATACTGCAAAAAAGGTTTTCAATACAACATTGAAGAACAAATTCCAACTTAATGATTCCTTCTGTGTCTTAGATAGGTTTGTGTAAATTAATCTGAAACCTATAGTCGGCAGGCTTGTTACAGAATTCTTCAAAGAGGATGTGAATGTTTAAAGATGTTTGTGTCCGGAATTAGTGGCGTGGCTTTTTGTGAATTTGGAACACAGGTTCGATCCCTTTTGTGGTTTACAAAAAAATCATTTAGGTCTAGGTGTTTTTCTACATTCTATCAGATCCTATTTATCATACTAGATGAATGATCGAAATAACACGGAATTGTTTTTCTAAAAGGCAGAATTCTTTACACTCACCAACTTTAAACGAAAATTCTATTTAATAAATAACCATGCAAATTCCACGTTGTTCCAAATTCCAATCACAAAACATTAAATTACAAACTTTAAACTAAAACAATTTATAACAACAGTATGTAAGATAACGTCCCAATAACTTGATCATAATATACACGCACAATATATAAACCATTACATTTACATTTATAATTTAAGGACAGTTGTATGTAAACCAGGGAGAATTTATGTGAATATATTATTGAGCACGATATGTGTTTTAATAGAAAGTATTTGCTTATTTCGGTAGGTCTCACATGAACTCATGCAAGATAAATAAACCCGAGACTTGCTAGATTCAGAAATATAACTGGTGCTTTTGAAATGTATGAAGAATAATTTAGTGATGCTCCTTGTGTAAGGATTTCGAGGAAATATTAAAATTATACTTGTACCTCTTTACATAGCGTTGCCAAGGAAACTTAATTATTCAGGTGTATTTTGAAGCTTAGGTAAGTAAGTATTTCTCGTTTAAATTACTTAATAAGACTCTTCAACGGAGTTTTAGGGACCTTGCACACTAAGCGACCACGTGCACAGCCAGTGGCAGCACAGACCAGGTTCAACTATAAAAACCTCAATACGCATACTTCGCTGCAACGACCGACTGTTGCACTATCGCTCGACGTGCCTGCCGATTAGTTGAGACGAAACTTCGTGTATTTTAGTAAGAACGTCCGTCCGCATCTTGGTTGGAGCTTCTGTAGTCAAGAACGCGGTCGCGACCGCGAATAGTCGTGTTTAAACCAACACACAGTCAAAGCATTGATTTCAAATAGGCAGTGATAAGGCATTCTAAACGTCAACAGTTACATTAAAATTGAATAGATTTTAGTTGCTCCTTCCAAAAGTTAGTTCCGTACCGAGAAGAATGGGTAAGCAACTACACCGATGTTTTACCATATTTTGTATACATTAATTATATAATTTTATGTGAAGACGATGCACTTAGAATAAAATTATTATACCACAATTGGTAAAAATAATTAAAAATGAAGCAATGACAGATAAATTAATTATGTGGTAGATACATGGTGATGGTGCTCATAAATTTAGAAACATTGTAAATGTATACGATTATCCTTAAATTTTAATAAGTCAGTGTGTGTGTTAAAGTAATCACAGAATGTAAATAAATATTATAAAAATAATAAATTACACAATTAAATATAATTAGTGGTCGTGGGCCCGTAGTTCACGAAGCCCCTGTGTAGTCGAATCAATGGCCAGGTTGTTGAAGATGCGTATAGGCAGCGATAAGCACTTCCCATGTAACGGTGTGTTAGTGTGGCGTCGGCCGTTCTTATAGTTTAGACAGCTGTAGCTTTCCTAGAAATTAAATTCAAATTTTAAAATATTTTTTGCCCATAAGCATACATGGATACATATGTGACGTCAGCAAATAGGTGCACGATTCCAAATTGGTCGTTTTGTGTGGAGCAGAACCAAAAAACCCAAAAAAGAATACCAACGAGTAACTTTATAGTAACTTTATATCTACTCATTTTAATCAAGTATATATTTTTTGGTATTATGTATCAGTATGAAATAAAATTGTAATATGTATAAAAAAAATATTTATTGTAAATTCCGACATTTAAAATTCCTTTGCAAATAATTACTCACGTTTCCTATATCGTTTCACAATAAAATAATAGCAATTCACTATCATGTCCAATCATATAATTAAATTTTCATGTCCAATGAACATCAAATAGACACGATTCGTGTGGGGCGACTATGTTCAAAGCACTAACATTGGTATGTTTAAACTAAGTACATGAAATTAAACTAAACTGTTTGTGTGCATGATACTGAATTTAAATTACTTTTCAATTTCATTATTTATGATTTGAACGTTTATAGACTACTAGCTTTTGCTCGCGGCTTCGCTCGCGTTAATTTAGAATTTGACAATCAATCCGGGTTGTTCTAGGAATTATAGTTAGGAGGATGAAAAACCGGTCTATCGACACTCTAGACTCACAAAATGTATTAAGTACTTAAATAAAAAATAAAAAATCTCTTAACACACTACTAAAGTTTCTACAATAATATAATTCAATCATGACTCGAAAGACACGTGGCGCCATCTATTATCATAAGAACGTTATTGTGGTTTTCCTCGGGAACTGTACTTTTTTTCGGGATGAAAGGAACCCTATGTCCGTTTCTGTACACCTGACAATGTATATGCAAAATTTCAGGATGATCGTTTCCGTGGTTTAGGCGTGAAAAGGTAACAAACAAACGAACAAACTAATTTTCGCATTTATAATATTACTAGCTTTTGCCCGCGGCTTCGCTCGCGTTTATTTAGACTTTGACTATCAATTCGGGTTATAATTCAATCATGATTCGAAAGACACGTGGTGCCATCTATTATCATAAGGACGTTATTGTTGTTTTCCTCGGGAACAGTACTTTTTTTCGGGATGAAAAGTACCCTGTGTCCGTTTCTGTACACCTGACAACGTATATGCAAAATTTCAGGATGATCGGTTCAGTGGTTTAGGCGTGAAAAGGTAACAAACAAACAAACAAACCTACTTTCGCATTTATAATATTAGTTAGGATTAGGATTACTAGTTAGGATTTAAACTGAAATTAATTCGGACGTGACTGTGTGCGTCAATGATTTAAATGATTAGGAAGCCACGCGACTATTCGCGCTGGTTTGAACACCTTCATACTTCACTTCGTACAAGCTATTTGACACAATCGGTGAAAGCGAATTTAATCCCGCGCGGGGCTCGCCTCAGTTTGACCAGAGCTTTAATGGGAATTAATAAAATATTATGAATGCATGTAACTGGAATGAATAGCTTTGTTGATTTAATGGTTGTAGAGTGTAAATTCCTAGGTTGGATCCCCAGTATTCCCGAAGTCGCGAGTTGTGCCCGGTTAATAGATTCGCTCCTTATCGCATAGGAGTTTTAAAAGAATTATCGAAATCTGGGTGGAAATGTTTGGTAGATGCAGAGGTGTAGAACTGCCCTTTCGTGGAAAATATTGTACCTAACTAGTTTTATTTACTAAACTCATTACGGTCGGCCGATCAGATACAGGATATTAATTTAATTGCATTAATAGGTAAATGAAAAATGTAAAATAATATCCTACTCTCCGATTTCTATTATAATATTTCCACAGCATATTAAACTACGTATTTTCCTCTGAAGTTCAAAATGCACCAACAATATTTATTCTCTAAATAACAGAACCGTAAATAAAACGGAATATTATTTACATTTTCTATCGGACCGGAACATTTTTCATCGGTTCTTGTTTGATTCGAAGTCGTTAAGGTTCTTTGAAGACTATTTGCCATTCATTATGCGACTTTCAGTTCATTACGACTTCCAAATAGGAAAGAAAATTTAAATGCAACGAGATTTAGTTTAGCCGGAGTTTCAATGCAATATTATGTTATGCGTCGAATGGATTGGCGATACGGTAAAGAAGTAAATAATGATCGAATGTTTTTATTTATTTTACATTGTGCTTGCATTTCCGTCTCCAGATACTATAAATATAAGGATTTTGTGTGAGGCCACTGCAATCTGACCATTTTCCTGCATTTAAAGAGTAGTCAGTGACATGCAATACTAAAGCTAATCACATGGAATTGTGAATGATTTAAAAATTCAATGACTCCATAATTTATGTAGTTCTATCTCAATGGGGGCTATCGTTTTTGTGCTTACCAGTTGGCGCCACTGGTGAGTAAGGTCCTGTCAGTACTTTTATTTGATGTTTTGGATATGTTTAACTACCCATAAATTCATATTACGTTTATTTTATTACATTTTAAAACTTCAAATGTATATTTAGATTATAATGGTCCTAAAATTAGCAATTAGGAAGCAGACAAATATTATTCTTCCTTCAAGTGCTACCAAATTAAACCCTAACTTTTACTTAAAATCTTAAGCCATTCGTTAATCAGGAATGGCACGACCATTACAACAATTTATGAAACATTAATTAAAATCCGTGATACAAAATCCTGCAAACAGTGAACGTCCAATACATTTGACATCTAGAGACCTTACTCTACACTAGCGCCTCTAACGGCGAACTTAAGCGCGATAGCCCTCATTCCATCTCATTAAAATTCCAGCCAATCTTCCAAAGAAATAAACAAGAACAATAATTGACAGACGAATATCACAATAATGGATATTCGACACGCTTCCATTAAAGTACTCCGAATAAGTACCCACTGTCGAATTACTAGACTCACTCTAAAGTTCTAGCTTCATTATAACCGATCTAATGGAATCGACACTTCAGATTCATTCATCAATTTATCCAAAATGAATTCGATTAACAAAAGGATAACGAATATGTATAAATAGCACAGTCAGTGTGGGTTTGATTAAAAAAGTATTTTGAGTGGTGTCTTTAGAAATGCTATAATTTGGTGTGATGTGTGGAAATTGATAAAAATCTTTTTTGTGCGTATTGAGGTTGGAGTTATTTAGGTCAAAGTGCGTGTATGAGTAATGCTCGTTTACACCAACGGTAAGCGACACCTAAATGTAATGTCTACCAAAGCGACGAGAGTTCAATATCAACAGTTTTAGGTGTCGTCTAGTGTTAGTGAAACCGGGCATAAGACTTTTTTTTCTTTTGGCTCAACTTTTGATCTTAATGTTTTCGATATTTATGAGAATTTTACTAGATATGACGGCTTGATGATTAACTTAAAATAATGGTTAAAATGAAGGTTTGGCTTTTACCTTAACTTTGACTTTTAGAGTTTTCGCACAAATAAGTATATAAATGGAATTAAGACCAATATCTAACCTGTCGGCTAAAATACAAAACATTGTAAACATCTTTGATGTTAAATGTATGTACTTACACTGTGATCTTAGCCTTACAAATAAAAGGATTTAAGTATAAATATCATCGTCGAATTTCATGCTTTTAACCGCCCCGACCATTGCTCGAGCCAGCCTGCGCCGCTGAGCCTGTAGTTTAAAATTCGTCCCTAAATAATCATTCCGATCCAGCCTGTCCCGTGCAGCCCTCACCCAGCGACGCCCTAAGCCGAGGTCCGTACCTCACAGGGGCTGCCCTTAGCGTGCCCTGCTTAGTTTGCGACACCTTAATTTATTAAGGCAGCTACAGGCAAGCCAGGTTAAGCAGCTGACAACCTCCAGTTTTTTTTTTTTTGGTAGCTGTTTGGGTATTCTCATTCAAAGTCAAAGTCAAAGCCAAATCATTTATTTCAAATAGGCACTTAGAAGGCACTTTTGAACGTCAAAATTTACAAAAAAAATAGAATTGATTCTAGTTGCCCTTCCAAAAGGTAGTTTCGTATGGAGAAGAATGGGCAAGAAACTCCACCGTTACTCTTTTAAAATGTTTTACAATATTATGTAAGTTCACATTAATTATGTAATCATATATGAAGACAATGCACCTAGAATAAAATTACTATACCACAATAGGTAAAAAGAATTAAATATAATGCAAAGGCAGGTAAATTAATTATGTGATAGATACATGGTGCTCACATATTTACAAATATTGAAAAGTAGATGATGTTTCCAAAATTTTAACAAGTAATAATTTAGTGTGTGAGTTAAAGTAGTTAAGTACATAATGTAACAATCAATGTCATAAAAATTATAAATTATACAATTAAATTAGCAACCAGTTTGATTTTGTCTACACTCTAGATTGTCCTATGGAGCAGGACCAGCATGTTTCCAAGCATTCTTATCTAGGATATAATCCTCTAATTTGTAATATGCTTGTTTACAAAGTGTACTTTTTATATGAGTTTTAAATTTTCTTTCCTTTAATTGCAATATATCACAAGGTATTTTGTTGTAACATTTAACACAGTACCCCATAAAAGATGTATGTACTTTAGATAATCCAAAAAATGGTTGATCTATTTTATCTTTATTTCTAGTATAAAATTTATGTCTATCACTTATTTTATTAAAAAGATGTAGATTTTTTCTTACATTCATAATATTTTCATAAATGAATTGACAAGGTACCGTCATAATATTAATCTTTTTAAATAGTTCCCTAAGAGATTCGCGACGACATAGATTGTAAATGGCCCTGATAGCTCTCTTTTGCAAAATGAAAATGGATTCAATGTCAGCAGCCCGACCCCACAGTAAAATTCCATATGACATAATGCTGTGGAAGTAGCTAAAATAGACCAAACGCGCGGTTTTGACGTCCTCCGCCCTGGGACGGACGGAGGGGTCTGTCAGACTTTTACTGACTATTACCACCCCGTGTGCCCTCGCACACTGCACCGGGGGCTACGGGAACACTTAAGCACTCATCAACGCAGCCCCGACTGGTGCCGGCCCGCATCTGCGGGCTCCGTCTGGTGAAGTGGGGAAAGGGAGGTGTTTGACTCCCTCCACGAATTCTAAGAGGGGCGCGCGTGGAACATTACGCACCACCACCTCGTGTTTTATATGATAGGGGGCGGCGGAAGACCCTGAGTCCGCCGTCCGTGGACTCATTTAGCGGGGCCGAAAGAAGACATTATCTGCACTCTGCCGATGCCCGGTGCGCGGGGCCGGGAGAGCACTCGAAATCTCCCTTTCTGCCGCCTACTTCTGCGACATGACATTTTCGTAGAAGGAGATCACCGCGTACCACTGCGCTGCGCCGCCGACCGTCGAACGAATCACAGCCGGCAGCGACAGATCACTTCCCACTTCCGAAACGAGGGCACGGCGTGGCTCTTGCCAAGCTGCACACTCTGCAAGCGTGTGCCACGCCGTGTCCACCCGAAAATGGACGCAGTAATGACAACGAGCATCTGACTCCCTGCCTATTCGATGCAGGTACTTCCCGAAGCAGCCGTGCCCTGAGAGCACCTGCGTCGCCCTAATGACAGGGGGCCGTGCCTTCTCTCGAGCCAATCGTCGAGCACCAGCCGGACCGCCCGATGGTGATGGGGCCGGAGGTAGAGCGTAGAAACCTGTCCCGCCAATCCACCACCAAGATCTGACAGAACTCGGACCGGCGCAGCGTGATCTGCCCCTGCACCAGTACCACGCCCCGCGTCCGCACCTCCTCACGCCACCGATGCAGTGACGCGAGGGCACTCGCTGCCAGGTCCCACGGTGAGGATCCGGCCAGTGCGCAAGCCGCCTCGTAGGAGATCGTGCGGTACCATCTGATGACTCTGACGGCCATCGCCCTTTTCAGCCGACAACCTTCCAGGTTGACCTTCGAGACGCCATTTAGAAAAAAAAAGAAAAATGTTTTTAAATTAAACGCGAATGTTCAAATTACATAATATGTAATGCGTTTACGAGTTCGAATTCAAATGTTCTGTCAAATAAATCTCGCGTGGTTCCTACGCAAAAAAAAAAAAACAATTAACTTAAGGGGTATTCAACTATTCAACTTTCAATAAAACTGTTTATAATTTTGCTTTTTTGATGACGTTAATTTATAAGTTAAGGATCAGTCTGTCGGTTTAAAACTTTAAATTACAAAAGATGTACAGAACGTACACTGAAAATGATTCTGTTATTAATTAGTATATTCAGACAGACTATCTGAATTTCTTGGTCCGATTTATTGTAAGCTAGTTCAAATTTAAATTAATTCTGTACTGCGCAATGAGACTGACTAAGAACCCATTTATATTATAATGTTGTTTAGCAATTTATTTTAAACAAGCTGTTCGTGCCCGGCGTCGCCCGAAGTGAGTTTCATAGAAAATTTGCATCCAAATTTCCGACTTTCCCAATGGATTTTCCGAAAAAAGTCTTTCATATATATCTTGTCCTGACAATTAAAAAACAAAAAAATAAAAAACTTAGCCAAATAGGTGCAGCTGCTTTGAACTGATGCGCGGATAAACATTAAATTGCAGTTGATTATTATTTACGAGTATATTGATGTTTTAAAGATTAATATAAAGTTTAGGGTCTACGAAATAGCATATTGCGAAATAATAAATTGTAATACTAGCCACAACAATTTGAAATTAGATAAACCTCAGTTTATCTAATTTCAAATTGTTGTGGCTAGTATTACAATTTACTTTTCTTTTCACTATTTTCTTTTCAAGAAGTGTTAGCATAAGATGACGTTAGCATATAGAATTCGTTTAGAAAAGGATATTTTTAAGTTTAAGGTAATATTAGAGTAGAGTTAGGTTCAAGCAATACAGTGCTTGTTATAGAAGCTTGGGCTATTCGTCTTGCTATAATACGATTAATTTTATATAGATATATATAATTTTGTATATAACCTAATATATATGTATAAACTAATACCTCATTTATAAACCTTTGTACTTACAAAACCGTATAAATGGGCTATTAGTTTACATTACTATTGTAATTGGTATTAACATAATACTTAACATAGCGAGAAAGCAAATATCAAAAAAAAAATCTTCTTATTATGCATTAGCTTTTGCCCGCGGCTTCGCTCGCGTTAATTTAGACAGACTATCAATTCAAGTTATAATTCAATCATGATTCGAAAGACACGTGGCGCCATCTGTTATCATAAGAACGTTATTGTTGTTTTCCTCGGGAACAGTACTTTTTGCGGGATGAAAGATACCCCCTGTCCGTTTCTGTACCCATGAAAACGTATATGCATAATTTCATGATGATCGGTTCAGTGGTTTAGTCGTGAAAAGGTAACAAACAAACAAACATACTTTCGCATTTATAATATTATATTAGTATTATAATATTATATATTATATTATGTATATAGTTAGGATAACAGTTAGTGATATTTTATTCAAATTACAATCTAGCCTATTCGCTAATAACTAAAACTAAATAGTGAAATTTACTTGAACTGCTAAATAACTATAAGATTAAGAAATCGTCTAATAACGTCTTTCATGTTCACTTTGTATTAACGGGAAGACACTTAATTCACATGTTTTTTCACTTGCACTGCAGTTTAAGTCACGCTGCACTAAACTAACTCAAAAGGTTTTACCCTTTTTAGTCTTCGCACTAATTCAGTGATGTTAAAGAGTTGGATCACCTCGACATTCACGATCCGACGCCATACTGATAGAATAATTGGTGAATAGTCAGAATTCATGTCAAAGCATTAACCGATGCTTAAATAATTAGTAGATAATTATATTTCTATTTATAAAAAAGTCTATTAGGTTTTGGGACTTTTAAGGACTTTGCGGGGATCGCTTTGCCAATAAGTTGGTTTTCCGGTAGAAATGGCTTCACACTTTAGCTTTTTCATGGCACTCACAAATTCCTTTCCTTTAGTAGTGGTTAGTCTACTCTAAATATCAAATGAGATCAAATATATTATTTATTTAAATGGCGTATTTAAGCATCTAAATGGAAGACTCATATTTACTCGCTACGGAACGGAGTTTGAATGTTGCAGGTCATTAGAGATAGCGATTTGAATACGCGTTTATAAGCTCACTAGCAATTCGCTCCTGCTTCACACCGTGTTTACAAATTGACCAAATATTGAGAGTTTAATATTAATTCTGTTGCGTTTGTTCTTCTTATCAACGTTTGTTGTAGTCACGCAGACAGAAACGAAGAGTGACTTTGTTGTGTACTATAAATTCAAGGTTGCTCAACGAGCTATGGAACGAGCTATACTTGGAATTTCTCTGAGGGATAGAAACCGGAATGAGGTGAGTCGGCAGAAAACCAAAGTTGTCGACATACCTCACAGATTATGCAACCTGAAGTGGCAATGGGGCGGCCATATTAGCCGTAGAAGCGATGACCGTTGGGGTAGACATGTTCCTGAGTAGAGACCATGAATCGGCAAACGTAACGCTTCATCCACTTAAGTTCTTTTGTCCGTACCGTTCCTCTGTTCCGTAGCGCGTCGCGATCCAAGAACGCTAATTTGGACGCGAGGGATAGGCACGTACTTCGATGCGTTACGAGGCGCCGTAACGTCCTATCGTTCTGAACGGCGTGCAAACTAGCATTCTTGGATCGCGACGCGGATACGGAAGGGAGGAACGATACGGACAAAGGAACATATCTGGACGAGGCTTAAGGTCGGACGCCTTTAGACTAGGTGGAGCGACAATCTTCGCAGGGTGGCTAGTAGCAGCTTGGTGAGAGTTGCCGAGAATCGAGCTGAATGGCGTGCAATTGGAGAGGTCTATGTCCAGCAGTGGACTGCTGTAGGCTGATGATGATGATGATGATGATTTGTTAATAAACTCGATCATTATAAATATGTAGATCCCATGATTGAAAGACTGTCGTTAACAACCGTAAAGGCACGTCCTTATTGAAAGCACTTCGGTCTAAATGCGGCCAAGTTGTAACTGAGATTTAGAATTATAAATGGAAGCGACCACGGGAAAGAAGTTGTCGATTCAAAACCAATAATTATTTCCTGTACTCTAACCAATTTTAAAACCTGATCGATTTTTATAATGACCTTAGGATGAGCTTGTATTATTCGCTACATTCAATATATCCGACTTTTTCGACCAAAAATCCGCCACACTATCATAACTTGCACCACATTTTATCATAATGAAACGTCAACGCCACAATTTTTTGCGTGAGTCTAGTCGCCGCCCACTCTTCTGTCGCTTTAACGGTATATTTAGACAGTGCGAGTGGAATTGCGGCTGTTGGCTGCGGTTCATGAACTTGGATTAATTTCTACGAATGAAAGCTGAGGTACAACGCAATTTATTGTGTCTGGTCTAGCCGCCCACTATTCTGTAGCGATAATACGCTGTTTAGACGGTTCGAGTGGAATGTGCAGCTGTAGGCTAAGGTTCATTAAAATTAATTAATTCTATGAATGACAGTGGAGGTACGCGTGGTTTGTTTGATTTTAGTTTTTTTTTAATAGTTAGTAATATACTATTTAATTTTGTCTCAAATCAGAAAGCCCCTACATATCCAATCAGGGCAATATCTTTGTCTTTATATAATAGGTCGGGGAAAAAGCTTTTTCGTATTTTATAGGTATAAAGTTGTAGTAAAATCTCTTTGGCTTTACTGTTTGTATCTGACTGGTTTTGATACCATTAAATAGAAGACATTTAAAAATATATATAAAATACTTTTTCCTGAGGCTTTCCTGCTATTTTTCAATTGTTTTTCTGTCCGCCAAAACAAGTGAATCTAACAAAGAAATTCGATAAATTTTGAAGTTTTATTACAAAAAAGGGAAAGACGTGAAAAAAAAATATGACGTTAATGGACTTAACGCAGTGTCAGTTAAGGCTCCTACACACTATGCTGGCGGCCCGGCGTCATTGCTGGCGCGTATTTGAGCTTGCCTGATTACGCCTGATAATGCCGGCGGCATACCCACGAGGCAAAAACCCGCCGGCTGAACTGCCGGTATAGTGTGTAAGAGCCTTAAGAGTAGAGCAAAGTTGGTTCAAGTGTTTATAATCCAGGATTTTTGATGTCAAAGATGCAGCTTGCTCTGGTCGCCCTGTTACGGTTAAAATCGATGCCATTTTTTGAAAAATTGGAGCAAGATAGATATTAGTAGTTACGACATAGCTGAAGAGTTAGGGGTTGACCACAAAACAGTTTTGACCCATTTGAAAAAGCCTAGGTATACAATAAAGCACGATATTTGGGTGTCTTAACGAGCTCATAATCTTAAATTTGTATATAAAATACGAAAGAACTTTTGTCCGAACTAATATGTATAATATTTCTTCTATACGTCTGTAAACCACCGAACTCCTCCTAAACGACCGGAGCGATGTTAATGATTTTTTTTGTGTGTGTTTGAGGTCTCTGGATGGTTTAGATTCACAAATGGACCCGGTAGGTGATGCAGCAGTCGAGTTCTAGGAAACAGGATAGCGTCTGTTCGGTCAGCTATAATTATACATATGTCGGAAATACTTTAAATCAATCGTTTGACTTTGACTAATCGGGACGCCAGCGCCACCAGGTGGCATTGGACAGAGTCTATAACGCTAACGCTTGACCAGAAAAAGCAAGAGTTTGTTGTTGGCAGTTAAGCAGTGAACACGTTTAGAAACTGTCACGCGTTCCGTATAGTTGTGTCGTGTAGCTACAGTGTGTGATTAGCTAGTGTGATTAATTTGTTTGTAAATTATAATTTGATTTGAACTGTAAACGGTTTTTCTATTGCGCAATAACCAACACTTCCCATAGTACGCCCACAGTAGTTGAAATATGGCTGATAATAACGAGAGAAACATACCTTCTCCGTCATATATATAATTTAGGTCTGGGTTATGTCCATTAGTAAATTGAGATATAAAATTGTATTAGTAACTAATGTATTTCTGTGAATGAGGTGTGCATAACCCCAAGGTCAAAAGGTCAGCGACTTCATGCAGTATAATTTAATTAATAACGAGATTTATTAGAAAAAATAAATTATCCCCTAGGTATTCAAGTAAATCCTTTGTTCATTGTATTTACATTTAGTTTTAAGTTTGCATTAAAAAGCTAAATAAAAAGCTTTTAAAAATTACTTAATGCAAATTATTTGAATTATATGCAATTAGACCATTTGACAAGACTTGAGAAAGTTTTATAATTAACAACCTTTTTTTCTAATTTGCTAAGATTCAACAGTAACAAATGGCTCATCCTCTTTGAAGCCTTAAACGATAAATCTTCAGTATCTGTTGTGTTTGTTGTTACAACTGCCTAATGAAAAATTTTGGTTGTTTACAAAGAAAAATTAGGACGAGTCTGTCGTTAAACCTGTGTAAAGTTTGTGTCTGAAAATTGAAGAATTTGATGAAAAATACCGCGTAGCAGCCCTAGTTCGAATGAAAAACAAACTTGTACTAAACGTTTACGAGTTTAATTTCAGTAATTGTTTCAGTAATATTGTTGAAAGGAATTTGTTTTCAAGGCGATTGAAACAGTCAGCAAAACTTGGTAAAATATTTTTTAATTACAATTAAATTAATTCATAACATAACATAACCATCACACCTGTAATCCTCGAAGGGCAAGGCAGAAATGTGCCTATAGTACCAGTACCCACATTTTACCAGTTATGTTTAAGTCCTATGTAATAGAGGGCGGGCTTATTGCCTGGGCACAAATCCAGACTCCGGCTGCTACTGAGAAATTCCTAATGGAAAAACCCAATAACATTGCCCGACCTAGGAATCGAACCCAGGACCTGCTCAGAAGTAGCGCTTGCGTCCACTAGACTAACGAGATTGTCACTAATTCATGTATGCTTAAAACACGTTCTCGTAGCAGATTGCGTAGCACGCAATGGCTACGAGAATGCGTAGCTCGTAGCGTAGCTCGCGCTGTAGTATATATTTTCAATTTCAAACTACTCTTTGTTTTTGATTCGGTTTCTCATTCCACATTATAATTTTTAATTTATTCTCTGTAAATCTAAAAAGATGAGTATCTAAGTTAATAAGTTATTTATGGAATTTCTATATAAGTCTTTCCTGATAATTCATTTAAAACTGAAATGTAATTTTTAGTCTGTTAAGGTAAACGAAAACTCGGGTAGCCTTTCTCCGTATTTACATAGTAATTTAGGTCCGTAAACGAATATGCAGGTTTTATAGCAGATTGTGGTTTTGTGAAAAAAGAAGACGTTGGTTATACCGCAGACAGTACTAAAATGGTAATGGAAATTTTTGTCGAGGCTTTAATAAAACTAGCCTGCTTAGAAATAGCGTAGTTTTTGAAAAAGGTTATCTACTCAGGTTTTGTCCCGGTGATTTTTCCTAACTTCCGCCGTCAAGGAAAAGGAAGGTCGCATCTCCTGTTATGTAGTAACAAATGCTGTGTGCCCTAGTACTTTGCTATTTATTACTGCTTGTTTTTTTTGTATTAAATGATTTTTTATACCTACATCAAATTTGTCGCAGTATCAATGTAGGTATGCTTCCATAATACCGTGAAGTTGATATAAATTAAATAATTAAATATATTAAAAACATTTTTGCAAAAAAGCTACCACCTTCCAAAAAAAACAAAAAAATGTGAAAAGTAACTTTAATTTCTGAAGTCGGTGGCAAAAAACGAAAACACAAAAACCAAAGACACCGACTTCCAAAATTAAAGTTATTTTTCACTTCTTTTAGTGTTTTTTTTTTTTGGAAGGTATTTGTTTATTTGCAAAAAGGTTTTAATTTTTGACTTTTTATTTGTGGTATCTACCCCGTACAAATTCGTATACCACTACTTGATATGTAAATAACAGTGACAGGAAGTTATTAACTCATCATCTATAAAGCTTAATGAAAAAATACGCATTATTAAGGATAACTCAAAAAGTACTAGTAAGATCTTGATAAAATTTATATGGGACCACATGAGAAGCACCAGCTTTCAAATAAAAAAAAGAATCATCAAAATCGGTTCACCTAGAAAAAAAGTTATGAGCAAACACACTTTAAAAAAAAGTACAGTCGCATTGCGAACCTCCTCCTTTTTTGAAGTTGGTTAAAAAGAGCCAAAGCAGTAAGTCATGGTTTTGCTATATTTTATGACATACGACATTACAATGACAATACAGAAATTAGATTATGAAGAGTACAAAATACAAATAAATATGTATTTATTACATCCTTTGAGTATTTACTACATACCCTCCACTTAATCGAATAATCTAAGATTTATAAGCGAGACATTCAGATTTAGAGAAGCCAATAATTAGCAAAATCCCATACCCTTAACACATCTTAAATGTGGTGCATGTCCTAGGGCTTTTGTCAAAATGTCACGCGCAAAATGTAACTCATATCATGCATTTGAATGTACCGTAAATCTACAATATTCTTAGATACAATCTCTCCGATATAATGATGTTTTGTATTTATGTGTTTAATCCCATTATGGTGAATAGGGGTTGACTCTAGTTTTTGCGCCCCTTGACAGTTGTTATAAATAATAACTTGTCCTACCTAGTCACAAATTTCTTGCGAGAGTATGCGCAAAAAGACAACATCTCTATGTTGTCCTTTTGCGCATACTCTTGCAAGAAATTTGTGACATCTGTGAAATCTGGTTCTCTGGTTACGGCACTCTGTGACATATTATACTTAGCCTCGGCTGAAGATAATGCAGCCGTTGGCTGTTTCTTTGTCTCCTATGAAATAGGTCCTCCACCCAGTTTCACAAAATAGCCTGTATACGAACGGCGGTCAATTGTGCAGGTAGCCCAATCGGCATCAGCGTATGCAGAGATATATTCGCCAGTCTTCCTGTAGACAATGGAATAATCTATAGGACCCTTAAGATAATGAAGAACGCGCTTCGCTGCTGTCCCGTGCGTTTCACCATAAGTCGTATTAAACTGACTCAAGTAACTGGTAGCAAACGCTTTATCTGGTCTAGTATTAATAGCGACGTACGTTAAGCAGCCAATCAAGTTCTGATATGGATAATCAGGTTTCTCACCAGTTTCAGGTTCTAACTTACTGCTCACCAAAGGTGTATCAAACGTTTTATACTGTTGCATATTAAAACGTTTTGTAGGGATTAGTTCACCAAATGAAAGCCCAGAGTTCACTAAAGATGGGTATATTCTAAACTTGCTGCTCGCGCGGCTCAGGTCGCTTCGTCGCGTGGCGGCGGTATCGCTAAAGTAGCCCCTCAGCGAGACTTTGACTACAGTTGATAGAAGTCAGGAAAGCGTACTCTTCTTCCGCTGCGAGTGTGGGTCATTGGCTCATCTATAAATGGTGATGATGTGTCGCTTCGGTAAGTTGTCCCTTTGGCTGTCTTGAGTGATGTAAGCTGGTTTCAGGCGATCTAGCGATAAGTTGGTGCTCTTGCCCCGTACCTCATCTTCAAAGTATTTTGCCTTGCTTTGTATCTTGTAGGGGCCAACATACGGTGGCTCCAATAACTTTCGCACGTAATCTAGCTTCAAGAAGACGTGGATACAGTTCTGCATGTCTTTGGGTATGTAGAATGTGTTTTTTCTGTGCCACTTAGTTGGCTTCGGAGATAAGTTAGCCAAATGTTTTGCCAGACGTGTAGCGAAGCTGGTGATGTCTTTAACGGTGTAATTGTTTGATGACGACAGAAACTGGCCTGGCAAACTTAAGGGTTCGCCGTAAATCACCCCAGCTGAAGATGCTTGGACGTCATCTTTCCAGGAACTGCGTATGCCGAGCAGAACTATAGATAAGACTTCTGATCATTGACTTTTGTTGTTACACATGATGCCTGCTTTGAGTTGTCCATGCAGCCTCTTGACCATCCCATTTGATGCAAGATGATAGGCTGTGGTGCGGAAGTGGTCTGCGTCGTGCAGGGATGCCACGGCCTTAATCACGCCAGACTCGAACTGCTGTGGTATTTAGCTATACAAAAACACATATTTTATTTTATTGTCTGGACAAGGATGGTGAAAACATGAGGTTTTCCACCCATAGCATTTGATTATTCTCTTCTTCTTATAATTTTGGGAAGATATTTGCCTTGAGAAGATTTCAGGATGAAAGTTATCGGCTTGTTCTCTAGAGCTTGAATGTCCACGGTTTTCGAAAACTCATTCAATAGCTTACTTTTCACCAACTCACTTGTTTTCCAGAGATATAACCGGGATCGTTGTGAGGTCCTAAATCTCCGAGCATAAGGGCTGCTGAACTTTCATCATCAATCTTCTTCCCGATGTCCCCTAAATATTGCAAAGTAGCTACAATGGCGCTAATATATCGCTAGGCATCATTATCGAAATCTGACAAGTTGTGACAGCCTGCACTCCAGGGCCAATTTTCTGCCCTTTCCCTTATCTTAAAAAGCATCTTTGAGAGCACCCCATGTTTGCTTGGCAGTCTCAGCGCTTCGATCATGTGCGATTGTGCCTCCGTCGATTGTCAAACAAATCTTGTTTAAAGCTCTCTGATCCCTTTTATTTGCATCAGAAAGCTTCTCACTTGAGTGACCTTCTATGGCTTCCCATAAATCTTCATGCATCATATAAATACACATTTTGAATTTCCAGATCCCATAGCCTCCATAGCCATAGCCTCTTTCACATACTGGTTTTATTGAGTTCAACGACATACGAGCAGGTCCACACGACATTTTACTACTTTCTCACGGTTCTCATATTTCATGGTTTTCTATATTTTAAGACATACAGACCATAAATAATACATTATTAATACAGGACATTACAATGACAATACAGAAATTAGATTATAACGAGTACTAAATAAAAAATAAGTATTTAATACAGATTTTGAGTATTTATTAAATACTTATTTACTACAGAGGTAAAAAAAACTATATTATAATACAGAAACAATTTTCCAAATGTTAACGCCAAAAGCGAAAATTACTCGAAATACATTTGCTCCCTAAATGAAGTAGGTATTTCAATTTGATTTAAAGTTTTCTTCTAAAACTAAAGCCTTGATTCCCAAAAGATTTTCCTTTAGATTAGAGGGTTATACGAGTATAATAGGATCTCAATTGAAATTAATAGGATGAAACTGCGAGATTTATAATCCAATTATAAACGAAAACTTGATCGTGCTAAGTTTCGTTTTATTTTTATTTTAATAAATAAATGAAATGTAAAAGAAATGTCTGCTGTTTTCTGTAGTCAGAACTGTTTAAAAATTGAAATTAATAGGATGAAAATTTGCGAGATTTACAACCCAATCATAAACGAAAACTTGATCGTCCCAAGAGTTTCGGTTTATGTTAATTTTAATAAATAAATGAAATGTCTGCTGTTTTGTGTATTCAGCTGTTTACAAAATTTGTTGTTTTTTTTTGTTTCGGTAAAACACATATTATATTGTATGAATGTCTGTCAGGGTATTCACTCATTCATTCATGAATTCCATGCATTGCATTCATTCATTAATTCCATGCATTGCATTCATTCATTAATTCCATGCTTTGCATTCATTCATTCGTTCTTTCATTCATTCATTAATTCATTCGGCATTCATTCATTCATTCATTCATACATTCACTTCAACCTTACTGACTGGCAAATCTCTTTACCACAGTTATTTGGAAGACTGGTGGGATGATGATTCGATGAATTTTTAAACTTGTCGGAAATAAGATTGACGTAAAGTAGGAAAGAAGCTAAATAACGTGCAGTGGTTAAAAAGACTTGTGGCTGGTTTTATTTACTTGTTAATTAATGTCTGGGAACAGCTTACATTAGAATACCTCTTCTAACGTTAGTTGTGCTCAGATACAAATGAATTAAAGTACTTTCTTAGAAAATCCATAGGTAGCTAGTATCACTTCTATTTTTTCTAAATGTTAACGTTCAAAACTGATTTTAATGGCTAACTTGAAATAAATGATAATTACGGCTTTGACTTTGACAATAGGTAAATTAATATTACAAATACTGCAAGAATTATCGGCGTCTTATGTAATTGGTTGCTGGCCTTGGAACCGGAATGACAGAGTTGCAGTAGGATACACGAATCAATATTATTGTCACGTTGTCATTATCTGGTCTATCTCGGTAATCGAAACTATAGTTTAACTTAATTCAAAGTTTCTAATTTGTTGTGTTTAGATAACATCCGGATTCTGTTGGCATTGGACTAAATTGAATTAAACTTTAGTTTGGACAGTGGGACACATGAAGCAGATAGCTAAACAGTATTTTATAAATGTAACAGTAAATCCCAGTCTCCCAGAATATCCTTCTTGGCACTAACAACAATATTCAATGTTCAATCTCTCTGTCAATTATTATGGTTAATATTATTAAAGCCATTCTTCATTATAAGGATCATAACATAAAAGTAAGAAGCCCCACATTCGGTTGTGTTGACATGCTGATAATAATGACAGTAAAAGAATTTGAAGGAAAAATCATTTTTCTGAAATTTTTATTTATTTCTATATGTTGTATTCATGTGAGAAAAGTGCGACGATTTTTGTTGATTTTTTTTTTTTTTTTGATGGTTGCGCAACATTCACCCAACTTTCTTCAACTTACATTTACCCACAATTTAGAATAGGTAGGTACTACGCCCCATTCCCTTTGATTTGCTCATTTCCGAACTTCAAACATTATTGGATTCTTTGATTGACGTGGCGCCGATATAATGACGCTTGCGATTGACAGCGAATTCCGTCAACTGTTAATTAATTTAAAAGTTAATTATGTACGTCCTTTGATGTGATATTAGAATTGGTGAATTATATATAATACTAGCTGCCCGCCCCGGCTTCGCACGGGTTGCGGTACTTATCTACGGCGTACCCTACCTACCTACCCTACCTACCTACCCTACCTACCTACCCTACCTACCTACCCTACCTACCTACCCTACCTACCTACCTACCTACCTACCCTACCTACCTACCTATCTCCCTAACTCCCTACCCTACCTACCAAAAAAAAAAAAAAAAAAAAAAAAAAAAAAAAAAAAAAAAAAAAAAAAAAAAATAGATGTTGGCCGATTCTCACAGATACCGGATAAGCACAAAAAATTTCATCAAAATCGGTTAAGCCGTTTCGGAGGAGTATGGCAACGAAAACTGTGACGCGAGAATTTTATATATTAGATATAAAAATCTCGTGTCACAGTGTTTGTTATCGAACTCTGACCGGTTTTTATGATTATTTTGTGTATATTTGGTAGGTCTGAGAATAGGTCGTAAAGTATATTTTATACAGCTGCGAGCGAAACCGCGGGGCGCAGCAAGTGATATTAGAAAATTCATAGACTTTTTACTAATTAACAATGAGGAATTTTTATTAACTACTTTTTTCTTTGATAACAATAGTATAGGGAACATTGTTTAAAAAGTATAAAATCCAGTTCCCATCCATGATTTAAAAAAAATTGGTAAATTACAAACTTGGAATAGTTTTATGAAAGTAATTTCTGGAGGATATGAAGGTCAATACACGATTCAACAGCTCCATTACCAGCTTAAATAATCATGCAGCCCTATCTTCATTTCATTTCGTAATTAAGGTCAGCACGAACTGGTTACGAACGCGTTATGTCGTGATAATGTGGTAAGATATTCTGTAATAATTTAAATTATTATTTAACTTCATCTCTTAAGTGGCCATGCAAATGAGTGGCTTTTATGTTCTGAAAAGCTGAAACTCAAAACAAGCTATGATCCCTTCATCAGAACTAAGTGCCACTAAGTGTTTAGTAATTGTATGCTTTATAGAAGGTGAGTACGCACGGGTAACTCACGGTGCCAATTAGTGCGTTGAAAATCAAGTGCGCGACAAAAAATCTTCGCATAAAAAAATCGGCCGTGCGTATGATGGCTTATTCTTAACTATCTTGATAAATAACATGGCGTTTATTCTTGAAGTACCTACGTGACTTTGTTCATAATGACTATATCGTTAACTCTGTAGGTTTTAAATAAATTTGTACACGGTAATCTAGATTTACAACTGAATACTTTGTGAGTAATAATGTCAAGGAAATATCTTCTAAAGGTTAGTATTGTATCTGGCAGCCGAATGACGTTAGAGAAGTAACAGGATTTAATGACGGCATAAACGGCGTGGTGTCACTTTCAGTCTATTTCGATGTACACTTGGAGTTAGTGACTAACTTAGGTATTTCTTGGTAAACGTTTTCGCTGCATTATGACCAAACATCTAGTAGAGGCTACTTTATAAACTTCACGTTGAATCAGAAATAACGAGTTTGTCAGAAATAACCCCCATTTGTTTTCTTGAATATCGGACATTATTATACGTAATCGCCGGGATAATAGAAAATTCGTGTTCAGCCAGCTAAGACAGCGCTAGGGTATAAAAGCGTTGTATGCAGAGCGCCAATAATTTATAATAATATCCCTAACTGTGTTAATAAATTAAATACAGACTAAACACGAAAACATAAAAAAAACCTGGCTGAAAAAGCCTATTATAATGTTCATGAATTTTAAATGATAAATCGCTCTGAAGATACTGACTGAATTTATTCTATTTATTTTGAATCGCATGACTATTGGGCTATTTTTTTAATTTAATATTAATGTTAATTGTTGTTTTATTTATATTATTATTTTCTGAATTTTTTATTTTGTAATCTTGTTGTCTTTCAACCTAATTTGTACACCAGCCATGGTCAAACATTTTGAGCTAAAAAATACCCTGTAACACCTATAATAAGCATCATACCATGGATATTATCTACACATATTTTTGCAAATAAATGAATCTGAATCTGAATCTCACTAGAGTGACGGGGCACAAAAAGAAAACAAGCTCACTTGTTTTTAAATTCTATTTTCGGTATATTTATATGGATTCACATTATTTATTTCAAAATTATTATGTTCAGTTTAAATAACATAATAAAAGAGATAACGAATATTAAAAGCGGCACATTTTAAAACACACAATTATTTTTACATTGTTGTTTTTTCAAAAATCTTCGTGAACGTGTATTAATGAAGCCGCACGTTATGCGATATTTTGCGACGGATTCGGTTTTTATTACATTTTCTATCTAACGAGTCAGCCGATACTATTGATATAAAAATACCCGTGTGATCTATATTTAGATTTAGACGACTTTTTGAGTGCGGGGAGAGAGAAAACGAGCTTAGAATTTAGACTATTTTTAGACTACATTGGTGTTGTTTTTAAGTTGCTAGAGATTCAGAGTCCCTCTTGGCCCATCTCGAATATCAATCTAGTTTAGCGAGCATGCAGAGAATTTTCATTGCATTTATATCAGGCAATCTTTTTTTTGTCGTTTCAATATTGTAAAGTGTTACTAATTAATTTTGCCAATCAATTCACGAATTCGGCCATTTATTAGTATTCTGTGCGGTTATTAAACTAACATTGTATTAATATTCTCATTTCTTTAGCAGAGTCTAAATACACGTGAGCATAACATAATTATCCGAAAACAATAATTCTTAGATTGATTACAGAATCCGAAAAATACACATCCCCACCGATACGTCAAGTTGATGTATGATGTAACGGCTTGTTCCCAACAAGTCACACCTCAACGGGTAACAGTGTGACTCGTTGGGAATGTTTTGGATAATAATTCCCAACGAGTCACAGTTACTGATATGTTACTAATTTTTTTCATAGTGTTCGCACACTTTTGGGCATAATATCTCGGTAAAAACATTTCTGCGAGCAACTTGGAAGTAGCGCTCGCCGGCCGCTACCGCGGCACCGCTCGCTACGCTCGCTCGGCTCGCGCGCGGTTGGTCACAGTTTTAACCTAACCTAACCTATTTCACCCAATTCAAAATTACGAATCATACAATCTGCCGCAGAAATGTTTTTACCATTGGCTAATTATCCACATTGTATGATTCGTCATTTTGAATTGAGTGAAATAGGTTAGGTTAGGTTAAAACTGTGACCAACCGCGCGCGAGCCGAGCGAGCGTAGCGAGCGGTGCCGCGGCAGCGGCCGGCGAGCGCTACTTCCAAGTTGCTCGCAGAAATGTTTTTAGTAACATATCAGTAACTGTGACTCGTTGGGAATTATTATCCAAAACATTCCCAACGAGTCACACTGTTACCCGTTGAGGTGTGACTTGTTGGGAACAAGCCGATGTAACGACGTGACGCTATTATTGCGTCGCTCAGACTTAAACGAGTTCTGTTTGAAATTGTACACACTACTACTTTTATTTTTAGACAATACAAGAGTGAATGTTACCCAGTCGTTAGAGAATGTTACCTACGTCCTACGTATGTGCTAGTTTTGTGGGTAGTCTGGATATAGGAGTGACAAAGGGTTGTTTTTGGAATCGTGGGTGGTTAATTACTTAGTTGTTTTATTATTCCACACATAATTTTGATAAAGGAGCGCAGAAGTTGAACAGAGATGGTTTGTGACATTGAAGAACCTTCACGAAGACTGGTGTTATCAACAGCGCTCATGCACTTTTGAATTTTATACGAATTCGAACTGGGGTGAGGGGTGAATGCCCAAGTGTCATTAATCAATTAATTTGAAATTATTACACTAGGTACTGATAATTCAGTCATTTTCAGAAGTGTAATCATTTGAATTTAATTGCGAATACATAATAAAAGAACAATAGTATACAATAATATAATATATATAATATAATAATAATATAAATAAAAAATATAATATAAATTTTATATTTTTAAATGTTTTTACTACAATATTTTAAACTGTATCTTATATGTATCGAAATAAATTAACGAAATAATAATATAAATATTATTAATATTATTTCTGTGTGTCAGAGTTGAAAGCATTGGTTGAGTACTAGCGAAAAAAAAAAAGAAAAAAAAGAGTTACAACTACGTCGTGCTATGAATGTTATTCCATAGTACCCAAATATCATATTTTTCCCACAATATATTAAAATCAAACTCTGCTAATATTTGTTGAAGGCGCACAAATAAATATAAAGCTTAAAAAGTGATTAACAATTACCGGCACACAAACACCGCGGTTAATGTGCTGTGATATTGTTATTAGAATTACTATTGTTGAGGGACGCACATTGTTTTTAATCGCTACGACAATAAGTGAGTGGAAAGTGCTGGGTTCCAGTGATAAGATACTAAGGATCAGCGTTTTCTTTGTAGGAGTATTTTTCTGACTATCAACCAAAAATAATGATAAAACTACCTCGCTTGCTGGTCTAGCGGTAACTAAGAAAATATTTTTAATCAAAAAAAGGAGTTATGATCAATTGGGTAGGAGATATTCGAATGTTCTACATTCAAAACGCAATTTTCGCGCTTGATCTGCATTTAGATGCCATAAAATGAAATATACTACACGAGATAAACTTTAATTTGAAATAGGGTTATTACTGTTGTAAGGTCCGTAGCCGTGGTAATCCAAAAGCCCATGGTCCACATTGCGTTATGTACAGAGCCCGTACTAATTGAGTACACCCCACGCATTAAATATCTCAGAAAATAGGATAAGTAACCGATAAATGTAACCAACCATACTAAGCACCACGAGCATGCCAAAATAAAACCAGCTTTTTCTCCTTAAAACGGATGCCTAAATTAAGGCCAACCTGATAAAAATCCTTGCTTGTAAAAAGTAACGGATTTCATTGATGAGTCTCGTGACGCAGCACTTTGAATCCTTTTCATTACGCTATCAGCCTTTAGCCATAATATACATAGGTACAGAAGGTCGTCTGCACACAACGAAGGACAACACACGCTTGACGTACAGCGAGTGCAAGCGCACTCGCGACTGGCATTTGTTTGAGATCGCTGTACGTAGGTATAGTACGACTATTTTCTTAATGTCCCTCGGGATGAGGGATATTAAACATAAGCATATCGTATTTCCGAATGCTAATTTCCATGTCCATCAATTATTAGATTTATCGTATATAATAATTTGAATTCAGAACTAACTACTTTACAGTTTGTTACGCCAAAACAAAACAATAAAATAGTTATGGTACCTTTGTATTCGGAAATGCGATGATTGCCGAGGGACATTAAGAAAATAGTTGTACTGTACGCGTCTATGTATGCATGCACCTGTTTTCGCTGATTTATATGAAAACCGACCACGAAATAAAAATACAAGGGCCACACTTCTGTTCTTACCTGCCTTTTTGTGCTTCAGCTATTTCTACCCTTTTTTAACGAGAAACTTTTAAAGAAATTCTTACTTGAAATAAATACAGGAATTTTCCTGCATTGAAATATTGTGTGCGAAAATGAGTGTTTATTTAAAATTGTGCTGTTATTAATTAACAGGTGTTTTTTTGTGTTGTTATTAATTAACAGAGGTTTTCTTTTTTATTTATGATTTTAATTTGTTCCACTGGGGTAAACAAAATACAGTTTTTAATTAGGAATACATTATTTAGTAAACATTAAGACATTAGGTATGCAATGATCCCAAGACAAAAAAAGGTATACGCTTTTTAGGGTTCCGTACCCAAAGGGTAAAACGGGTCTCTATTACTAAGACTCCGCTGTCCGTCCGTCTGTCTGTCCGTCTGTCACTAGGCTATATCTCATGAACCGTGATAGTTAGACAGTTGAAATTTTCACAGATGATGTATTTCTGTTGCCATTATAACAACAAATACTAAAAAATAGAATAAAATAAATATTTAAGGGGCTCCCATACAACAGACATGATTTTTTTGCCGTGTTTATAGATAATGGTACGGAACCCTTCGTGCGCGAGTCCGACTCGCACTTGGTCGGTTTTTTTTTCTCTAATTTGCACAATTGAAGAGTCAGCACATATCAATATTTATTTAAATTCATCTGTATTCCTGGTATCACTGTCATTTCCATAAAACGGTATGGAAGGGTGCAAAATGTAAATGAGAATATTATTGGAACGTAAGCTTATGTTCAGGGTTAATAATAAAAATAAATTGAGAATCAATACCTTTGACTTTGGCTTTTATGTAAAAAAAAATCCATATTTTCTGATTTTCTTCTACGATTTTCTTTTATATCTTTGTTATCGTCATGATTACAAAGGTAATTTTCTCGGAAAGATGCTATTTACAATGGGTAAAGATTCAAAAGATGAACATGAACAATTATAATCCTTTACACGTACCTGCTCTGAGTACGGTTAACATTCCCATTTGGCAAGCAAAGGCGCATGGTTCAGCTAGAGAGAAAGTCGTTAAATAAACATAACAGTTTCGTTACAGTTTAGCTAAGCTTCAATGTGCTATTAAGGTGGATTAGCTTAGTCCTTGAGCTTGCTAGAATAAGGTTTTAGCGCTCCTCCTGAAAATAGTCTAGACTTCTTTCTAACGGTTACTGCCTATAGCAGATTTGAATTCCTCGTTGAAATTACTGCCTATTTCTACAAGTATTTCGCTTTGTAAACAGTAAGATTTCAAGTCAATGTCAAATCATTTATTTCAAATAGGCACGTAAAAAGACACTTGAGAGCGTCGAAAATTAACAGGAAGATAGAATAATTGATCCTAGTGGCCCCTTCCAAAAGATAGTTACGGAGAACAATGGGCATGAAACTCCACACTTCCTTTTTTAAAGAGAATTGAGAATCTATAAGACTGACATTTAAGGTTTTCTAATGAATTTTAAAAGCCAAGTACAGTTACGGAAATGAATTATTAAGCAAATTTACACCCTACGTCAATTTTCCGTGTTGTAGCAATTTTTTTTTTCTGTGAGC
This sequence comes from Dryobotodes eremita, assembly GCA_917490735.1. NCBI lineage: Eukaryota > Metazoa > Arthropoda > Insecta > Lepidoptera > Noctuidae > Dryobotodes > Dryobotodes eremita. The sequence continues at coordinate 1,443,826 of OU823254.1, read as the reverse complement.
ATTGTGGTGGCACATTGGTAACGGCGTCGAATAACGAGTTGTAGGTCGTGGGTTCGAACCCAGGCAGGCGTTTTACTTTGTGTAAATAATTTCATCACCACTGCTCTCAAAACGGTGAAGGAAAACATCGTGAGGAAACCGGCATGTCCTAGAATTCAAAGACATGTGACATCAACCAACCCATACTAGGCCCGCGTGGTAGATCAGCCTACTCCCTCTCACAAAGAGGAGGCCTGTGTCCCAGCAGTGGGAACATTATACGCTTAGTATGATGATGATGATGATGATGATGATGATGAACTATTTCTAACAACTGTCAAAGAATGAAATTTGGGTAGTTTAAGTTAGTAGTCAATTTGCTTAACAATAAATTTACTTGACTTTACATGACGACATTATCGCATTGAAAGTTAAAATTTTAACCTTTAATGTGTAGGACACAGCGCCATGAAAAATTATCATCATTGATAGAAACGAAAATTTCAAACGCTGGCTCATAAAAGGTTTTGTGATAGACGAGCCATTTTTTGTCCTAACTGGTCTATTGGTCGTTTTTGGAAAACGTGTCGATATCAGAGCAATTCTCGGTGAAATAGAAACACAACACACTGTAGACGGAGTTCTCGGAATGGATATTTTTAGGAAATTCACGAGTTTTGGAAGATTTTCTCAGAACATTTTTGAGTCAATTGAGTTTTGTTGTAGGTTGATTGTTTCATAAAGGTTCAAGGTTTTGTACAATGTTATAGTACTATTTAACGTAGGTACTTGGGACAGATTACCTTACTACAAAACTTTATCAGTTATCATAAATTTAGGTGGTACCTAACTCCCTATTTTTATCAGGCGTAGGTTTCATTTAGTTTTACCATTTAACAAAAACTCCTCATACATTTCTGAATTTACGAACTCTCGTTATTCACAAAGCTGCACAAAAAATGTACAAAAACCGAAACTAAAACCAGAATTTTAAATTTACGAACAACATCCCAAAAACTAGTGCAGAACCATAACAGTAAATCTTCATTTATAAAAAATCTGTCCACCGTGCCAACATTCGGAAAAACAACAGCCTGTACGCATTTTTTGTACCGTCCAGTATCAGAATACAAACACAGACGCCTCTTCGATCCATTTCTGTATTACCGAAAGACAAAGGACGAACCTTGTGGCACTCCAAGTTACATGAACCTTATCTCCGTCGGGTAAGGTCAACTTTCGTTTGGCAACAAAAATAGATTTCAAAGTGGCTTCCGGCATCCTTATGACATACATATATGTTATTGAATTCCGGAGAAAGGTGAGTTTTCAGTTTTTACGCGGGACACGATTTCGTACGAGGTCGGACCCGAGTTGATAAAATGATAAGTCGTTTCGGGGAAATCTTTTTTGATTTGATCTGATTTGTCGTGGAATAAGCCTGTTGATAGTGACCAATTGTTTTTTTGTTACTTCTTTATGTAGCTTTGCTTACACATAATAATAACCATGCGGTGTTTAAGCTAATATTGGCTTTGTATTAATCAATAACTTTTGCAGTATGAAAGAAATATTACTGGGATGTTAAATGATAATGTGTCAAACCCGTTTAAGCTATTAACAATTTGTCTTTAAAAAATGTTGTAAGTATAAATCTGGATGACAAACCTTATAACTTACGTGCGTTCAGGGCGGTGTTAGGGCTGCCCGGCCACTGCAGCGCCTCGGGTATGTTCGCGGAGGCACGCACCGACTGCTTTCACGCGACGATGCGCAAGTGGTGCGGGTCTCTGGTGCGCAGAGTGCGGGGTAGCGCCAACACCGTCCTAGCGATGATCGCTAACAGACTGGATTGTCCTTATATCCGGCAATGCTGCAGCAGTATCCCTTTATGTATATGTTTGTATATGAGTCTTATTACTTGTTAAATAAACATTTTATTTATTTATTTATTAGTGTAATTCACTGTGAATAATTAGGCAAATATTCGTACACGTAAGACTTTGCAAAGGTCATTAAAAAGAATCCCCTTGTTTGTTAGTCATTAGGAGTTTGTACGTACCTAACAGCTGAATAAAAATGTATCGTGTATTTGAACAAGGTAGAAAATTGTTCATAGCAAAATGCAAAATGAATTTCATTTCCCTATACTGGTTTCAATTATGCACCTTGGGTGTGATTTTTCACGAGTTAGATATTTTGTTGTTATTTAACTACTGGCCAATACGATGGAGCATCAACATTTTCAGCACAACTTCATTTGTTTGCCATATATGGAAATAATAAGCAATATAAATCTTTTGATTGCTGACGTTCATTTGTACTGATTCTGCAAAAGGAAAATCAACATCATTCAAGCGTTGTCCACATAACAAGTCAATAATAATAGATGCAAGATTAGGGAGGTCCTTGAATTTTAACCGATATTTTTGGCGGAAACAGTCAATAATAATTATCAATGATGTTATATAATACTAGAGGAGCAACGTCCTACTAACAATTTCAGAAAAACGTAACCACTTAAGAGTTTAAAGTCGTCGCTTTGAAACGGATACATAAATATATCAATCTGTCAAAATAATCTATGTTTGTCTCATTTCTTCTACAGTCAAACTAATTACGCTGGAATGAGACAAGACATTGTTATCGGAAAAATGGCCAGGGTTGCCAATGATCAACATAATTTCCCCAGAATTAGTTATGGTAGGTAGTTATTGAATTAATTATTATGAAAAGTTGTATTATGGAACTATCAATAGATTAAAGATTTAAAGAAATTGACAAGGATTAAGGACAAGGAGTACATAAAGGAAGAAAAGAAACAAATGCGTAAACGTAAATATTATACTTAAAAACTATAAAGATCGTGTCAAATTACTTTTGTTTAAAATATAATGATATTAAAATTTAGAATTACAGGGACATACATTCGTCATTCACTAAACTCCCAACAATCTGGCGAAATCAAAATAATTTTTACTGGTAGCACTGATGGCAAAAACAATGTTTGATAAATTTATTTCGTCTCGTAATGTTTTTTTGGATAATCTAAAGAAAATTGAGCCAATTTACTTGTGAAATGTAACACCACTTACTTTATTGATTTTTTCAGACCGTGACATACAAATTTTAACCGCTCATTTTACCATTTAGATATTTTTTTTTGCTAAGCAATCGCTCACTTCACGTCAAGCTGACAACTGAAGTCAGATATGCCTGCAGACATTTACGAAGTAGTAACACGTCGGCGCCGTACACTGCTGATCTAGTCCTTTATAACATCATTGATAATTATTGACTGTTTCATTGATTTTATTTAAGCGAGCTGTAGACTCCAGTAGGCTTAGCTAAGCCTCTCGTAATCTTATAAAATGAATTGGTTCAATATCACAAATAGGTAATAAGGGTCAGTTTCAACAGCCTCCTACAATACAGACCGCGGGTCGTAGGTCCGCTGGCCAGCTAATGCAGGCAAATGACAGTTTTACTTTTATTTAATGACGTCGTTACGGCGGCCATTTTGCGGTCAATAAATTAAGCCAGATAGTTTGAGGTTTTAATTAATTTAAGTAATTTAAACAATTTATTGAATGCCCATAGGGATATTTATATTTAGCCTGGTTTTTGAGAAAACAGTCTGTTAGGTTTGATTTATTGCTAGCTTTTCTTGTTTTCTCTGGTTTTATGGGTTATTTCTTATTCATACTGGTTTGAAAACTTGGGTCACTTTATGTTTTTGAATGAGGATTAGTTTTATTGAAAAATTGATTCAAAGTTTTAAATTCATTACCTGACTACATTGTTTGACATTCATTCAAGCAGGTACCTAAGTACTTCATTAATTGCACCCACACCGCTCTACATTGTTTTATCTTTTTAGTCATACTTACCTAACATGTAACGTGAATTAACTAAACGAATATAATATTATAATAAACTTGAATAAAATCATAGCAATTGTCATTATTTTCACACAGGTAGGTATTTACATATCTTGAAGATAATTTCGTTTAAAAACCCACACTAGAATGCCAACTCTGAAGCCTACGTGTAGTAAAATTAAATGATGTTTGCTGTCGAGAAATTGTCGCTAAAACTTAATGAGGTATTGTTAAGTTAATTTTTGCATCGCTTTCAGTTGTCCTATGTAATTTAGCTTTAAAAAATACGAGATACTAGTCTTTCAGAAATACTCGTAATTTCCCTGAAGGCCTATTAAATATTTCGACAAATTCACACAGAATTTCAACTATAACTGACGTTTTTAGTTTAAATTATTTATATTATTTTGTAAGAGCTTTTCTTTTAATAAATTAAGGGAAATTATTCGCAAAAAGAGCATAAAAATGTAATAAAATTACGTCATCAAGAAGATTGTAAATGAGAGTAATAAAAATGGAAGTCTTTAATGTAACTGGATTTTATACGAATCTTGACTGACTTATTTTCTGCCCTCCGGCCGATGGATTCGGGGAATCGTCAGTACTAACAGACTAACTTCTGAACTCTTGTATGGGTTGGCAAGCGATGTTTAAAATTGATAACCACTTCCTATTGACACTAGGATGAACACTGCTGAACGAAAATAAACATTCCAATATTATTATTACTTTAGAACTATTCAAAAGCAGTGTCAGAACTTTGAGAGCACACTTTTAAAAACTGTAAAAGAATTTGGGCTTAATTATCAGGCCAATTTGAGAGGTTAGGAACCAGCATTGTATCACGGTCTTCGGATTCATTTGTTTTGAATCTATTTTTATTATTCTGCGTATTAATTTTGTTCAATTCTATTCTATCGTGACTGTTTTCTAACAAACAATATTTACAAATAGAGAAACAATGTCTAGTATATTCAGAAACAACTTATAAATGCTATTCAGTTTTGTATATTCAAGGCACTAACATGGACTCTTAACATCCGCATCTACCCTGTTACCTCGTTGAATATTATCATTTGCATAATATATCCACGTTCCTAAACAGTGCCTGCTTTACATTATTTAAGCTACAGCCATTTTACTAAAAATATTGCTCATTTTCACAAATTCTCAATTTGGCAAAGAATTCGGGGTAAATCTGGCAAACTATTTTAATACATAAAACTTCAAGTGCCCGCTTTACTTAAAAAAATCAATAACAGCAGTATCCAAATTCTAGATATCTAATAAAATAATATGAACTCGAAGAACAAACAACAATAATCTGAAGCATCACCCAAACTGGCTGGAATAGAGAGCTACGAGTACAAAGTTCAGACACGTGCAATGCCATTAATAATTTTGATTCAGTAAAAACATAGCATAGCATAGCATAATCAGCCTATAATGTTCCCGCTCCTGGGACACAGGCCTCCTCTCGGTGAGAGGGAGTGGGCCGTAATCCACGACACAGGTCTAGTGCGGGTTACTAGATATCACATGTCTTCGAATTTTTGGTGCTAGGACATGTCGGTTTCCTCACGATGTTTTCCTTCACCGTTTTGAGAGCAGTGGTGACGAAATAATATGTACTAAGTAAAGCGCCTGTCTCGGTTCAAACCTACGACCTACAATTCGTAAGTCGTGGCCGCTACCACTGGGCCACCACTGCTCTCAGTAAATGATCATAAAAATAAAGTTGATCTCAAGCAAAATACCGAAACTCATTCAATAAAAACTTGACTAACTTCCTTAACACTTAGCCACCTGACGTGTTTTTCAGTTACACTACCACCTGACGTCGGTCCTGGAGACCGCTTGCGTATTTTCCATGTTTAATAACCATTATTTAAAATATTACATTAAATAAAAGTCACAACTGTAATTTCATTACATTTTTATTAATTATACGTTTTTAAACAAAGCAAAAGTATGCATTTACATGTCAAAAATCAATACTTAACATAATTATATAAATTTTAGCAAAAAATCTAGGAATATTGAAAATCTGGGATTTGAGTAGGTAATTTCACTATAACTCAATAGTTTTTACTTATTTGCGTTAAGTTCGATAGATAATCTCTAACTTAAAATAATTTTTGGCACGATTAAGGCACAATTATCACAAAATCACAACCCAAAAAAATTTCACAAGTTGCGATGACATTTATAAGCACATTTTTTGGCTGCATTCAATACAAATTGGATTCTTACATGCAAAACACAAATAAGCTGTTTTGCATTTTTTCTTAGGATCACAGGTTTAACATGTCTTGGTCAGGTTCCATCGGTGGCATAGTGTTGTTTCCATTTTCAATAGGTTGATGCTCAGACCCGTCACCTTCTTCTTCTGATTTGAACACTCGCCCTCAATGATGTGATCCACTGCAACATCTTCTACGTCACTGCAATCTTCATCCGGAAGTTCTGGTACACTCAGGTTTTCCGAATCTGAATCAGCTTCCTCTAGCCATCGTAGTACGTTTGATTCAGACGTTATAAATCAATAAAAACAAAAAATATACAGTATAACCAAACTAACGTAACAACCTGACGTCGGTCTCACGGACCGCACGCGAAATATAAATTACCAATAATGTTTAATACGCGCAGATCTGGAGCTGCCGAGCGTATGAGGCGTACTGGTGGGGGAGGGGAAAAAGTACATGGACACACAATTGCGTCGCGTGCATAGTAACAGAATAATTTGAAAAACAAAATCTCCAGTCTCTGAGACCGGCGTCAGGTGGTTAAGGGTTAAAACATACATCCCATTGTACAGAGTTAAGGGATTTCACTTACAAACAAACTTTACAAGCAATATTACTCGTGGCCCCTATATTCGAATATAGGTCAACACATGAATAATATTACGATATTACGAGCCTAAACGTGCAGAACAAATACTAGAATAACTTCCTTTAGTTTATCTACATAGAGAACAAAATGCAGTTAGACAATTTGCCAATTCCTGGAGATAACATTTTAGAGTGACTATTTTGTTTAAAAGTTTGAGTTTTGGCCATGAGAAATAACACAGAAACAGTTAAAAGTTTTTCCTTGAATTGTTTCAACGAGATTGCGTTAATGGCAATGTATTCATTTTCCGACATACTATTGAGGTCATGAAACTTTCATGTATAATAATTACTTGTAGGTTTCTCTAAATTACTTATTTAAATTGCTTTGTTGGCTAACTGTTCTGAAACCAGATAAAGAATAAATTATATGCCAATTTATTTAAGTTTCAAATATGCATAATAGGCTGAAATAAGCACATAAATATAGTGTTAGAAACAATTTGCTCTACTGCATTTTAATAACCAGTATTCCTACACTGTGGTATGGATTCCTCCCGTGCAATAGATGGTACTCAGTGTTGATATATCTATAGAATGAACTCTCTTCTGAATTCCACCGGGTGCTTACTATTGTCTGCAAACTGTGCAGTTTCACTTACAACACATTTTGTTGAAATATAGAGTGGTGTTGACGTGGAAATTGTAGGAAAATTCGCCGTTGTTTTGATTAATGGAATGTATTTTTCGGCTATGCAGGTTACTTTTGTGAACGTTGTGAGGTACTGTCGTCAAGGGAATTCATGACACGATTAAATGTTTATGCGTGCATTCAAAATCTAGAAATCGAATTGTTTGTAAAAATTGGTAAAAATACAATAATTATAAAATTACTTCATTTTGAGAAGTTTGGTCACACATAGTTTATCTGGACAACTTTATTAACAAAGATATATATTTAGAGCTGTTAAAGGCGCTTCAGAGCTGTAAAATATATACATATATATATCATGTCTGCTTATCTGGACAGCTTTTATCATGTTGGGTCCATAGTTGATAACAGAAGATATAGATTTAGAACTGTTAAAGGCTTTCAGAGCGGTAAAAATTGTTAAAATATCATCTCTGTTTAATGTTTAACTTGTATTTACCCTCGAGTACTAAATCCTTGCGCTTACTACGTTATAAATTAAAAGGAAAATAATCAGGAAGCGCAATGCACAAGTCCCTAATTAAATGTATGAAACGCTTGTGAGCGCAAACCGAGTGAGATTGCCGAGTTGCCGAAAATGGGCGCGAGCCAAAACGAAGAACTGATATTAATTATAACATAATTCAAACGACATCCGAACACGGATGTGTGTGCACCGATGCCCGCATGTACGTATGTGCCGTACACTCAGAATTGTGAAATCCGCTTGCGAATTATTTATGGGTGTGCTATGCAGGCGATTTAGCCGCGTTTGTACCGCCATAATTTAAGGATTTGTTCGTGAGCCGGTGACTACAAAATTTTGGGAGATTTGTGTAATAGTCATTACGGTATAGAAGGAATAATCGCTTGATAGTCAATCACAAACAAATTCGGCGTGGGGTAGTCAAAGCTACTATGCTAATTCACGCATGACTTTATTACGTCTCATGTGAGAAATAACAAGCATTCCGTTTTGACGCAAATTCGACCACGATATTGGAGTCTCATCATAACCTCGCTGGCCGACCAACCTTATAAATATGGCATAGGCTTTTGTCGTGCAGTCAGCAAGAGTAAAGATAAGGAGGGAGATGGTATTGTGTGCAATATAAGTCCAGATATGTAAGTCTCACTTTGCTCAATGCGCGAATTGAACCTATAGAACACAAAATTATTTAGTAGCTATAATTTAAATAACTGTACGTTTGAACGGCATTAGGGTTAATAATAATTTTGTACTTTAGAAATAAACCTAATTCGTTTCTGCATTTGACGTCTGTAATAACATCGCTAAAACTCATAACTGTGAGAATTTTAGCATTTATTTCAACCATTTATTTCCAGATTCTGAGAAAAACGCATAACATTGCCCGTGTTACTTATATTCCCATTAAGTAGTCCAACGTTTGAAATAAGTGGACTTTATTAAGCACGCTAACTTAAATAACGAGCATACAGTTTAAGTTAACAGGCATTTATATTCACTTTGCGAATAAACTAGCTTCTAGGTTTTACAAACAAAGTATATTAGCAAAGCAAAGCAAAGCAAATATTATCAAAGTATATTATTAATATATTAGACTGATGCTTCATGCTAAAATGTTCTGTTATAGGTTGTATTTCGTAAATCAAGTTGAGTCATAATTATTTCCTTATATTGTAAATCTTTATTATAGCCGGCCTAGTATAGTCACCCCACCTATTTTTACGCAAGTAGTTTCTTTATTTTCATCTTGGAGTCATAACAAATCATGAAACTAAGGCGATTATCACATTGCACTACACTCCGTCGCCTAGCGCGGGGCGGCAGACTTAACATTAAATGATATTATTTCTGTAAGTAGGTTGGTACAAACACTTTTACACGTCAATCATATTTTTAAACTAGATGAGGTCGGCGTTTTCTATCTGACTACTCTGAGAAGAAAGGCCGATACAAACTCAGAGGTCACAGTCTCTTTTAAAGTCCAGATATAATCTTGGTCAGATCATGTGAAGATCATGTAGACTGGCATCTGCAATGGTCTTTTGAGGAAAGAACCACACAGATTAAGTGGACCTGTCCAGTCAGTGCACGCATTTGTTCGTAACCGTGCAGCTCAACTCAGAACTTAAGGAGCTCAATGATTCGACGAACAATACCAAAGAAAGGACATTTGTGTAGGCCGCATAAACTACTTAATATGCCAGACCAAGAATAAAACTGAAACAATGACCACATAATCCTCATAATCACAATGATGAAAATAATATAATACTACATATACTCGTACATTGTATTAGTTTGTATAGAAAACACAATCAGCACGCGGGACACGCTCCCGCGTGCTGATTGTTTGTTATGGCCGCCCCGCGCTACGCGACGGAGCGCGGTGCAGTGTGGTAATCGCCTAATATCTACTGGCTCAGACATATTTTATGAAAGACCAAATTCTATCAAAACTTGATTCGCTCACACTTGTAAGACGGTCCCAAACGACCGAAATGCATCCACTAGTCTCTTAACCAATCTACCCGAACAAAGTTTTAAAATACTTAGAGACATACTACAGCATACCCTCGAGAAATAAGGTCTATTTACACTTGGGTAGCTCCCCAACGGGACCACACCGCGGCGGCTTGACGCGAATAACTTTCAGCGATGCATCATCTGAATTATACAGTTCGTTAAAATGTTTACATATTTTCCAGTGGCTGAGTTGTTGACGGAAAGAATCAGTCGTATGTGAAGAGAGCTTTGGGTTGGGATTTTGTTAGGGTTTGCGAGCTGGAGGTATTTTGCCATGACTGGATGTGTTTAGTTAAGGCTTCAGTCCTCATGACATTATGGTTTTACGACAATATTCTGTGTCTGTGTCTACAAAGGTTTGTCTATCTCCTTAATTGTTTATTTCCCGTTTTCTCTAACACTAATTGACGCCTAAATGAATGGCTAAATAAAAACGCACTGTTGGATTTTCAGCGCTCGTCTCTACGCCGAGAGTTGAAAATCTAACATTGCAATAATATTTAGACATTCATTTTGGTGTTTGTTAATGAAAACGAGCAAGAGTGTCTCTTTTAACGTGTTTATTTGAAGCCTATTCATACGAGAATTTTATTCAGTAGTGTCTGACTAGCATTCGATGGATCGTACATTCTAACTCCACCGACTGTAGTTGAAAACTTTTATTTAAATAATTATTATTATATCTTACTTAGTTATTTCTCGTCGTTTGATAATTTTCAGAATTAAAATCAAACTTGCAACTTTTAAAGGTACGGCGCGTCTACTGCGCAATGGAGTTTTTTTTATCCCGTAAACAAGGTTATCTATCAAACATTGTAGTTAAAATGTATATAAAAATGCACTATGTAGTAAAAAGTTGCTATCGTTATTATTTGACAATAACTCGTGTGACTGTCAACCCTCAAAATAAACGAGTTCCATGTAATACTATGTACAGTTGATCACACGGAGTGGTGATAACACTTGAACAACGAAAACCGTCCTTACAGTTACGACATAAAGGCGTTGAGAATGTCAAATTGTAACCATGGACGTGCGGTTGACTGTATAGACGTCCTTTTAGTTTGATTTGTCGTTTATATGAGAATTTTTAAATTAAAACCGTTGCCCGATGTTAGTGATATGTGCCCGAATAACTCTGTCCGCCTCACTTTTAAATATATTGCCTGAAAAACGTAGAAATGGACGAGTTACGAGCTTCGCAATGTAATCAAATTGGATTTTGTTGTACTACTATAATTTTTAAGCGTTGTGTGGGAATTTATTTGATTTTTAACACGATATCGTTAACAAACAAATGATTTTTAAGTAAATTACTTATGTCGTTCGTAGAAACTCTTACAATATTTATCATTTAAAGGAACTAAGAACGAGCGAATAAATAACTAACATTACATTACAATCTTCACGCCTCGACCTTTGTAGAGTAAGTAGAGAGAATGAATGAATAGTAAATGTTAACAATGACAGTAAAGTCACATTAGTTATTAATAGTTGCTTGACGAAGGATTCGTAAAGGGCTAACAATGTACCCGGGAATTAAAGTACCTAACATAGCTAGGATTACTACGTGTCTCGTTCAGCAGACGTATTCAGGAGGTAGAAGTACATGCACTCCATTACCAACTACTGAATACTGTACTGTTATTTACTGATTAACTTTGGGTACCCAAGGTGTCACGAAATTATGGTTGGTAAATGGAATATAATTTAATATCTCAAGCTCATGTTCATAAATGGCATAACACATTTTTACTAACTGCAGTAACTTTCTGAAAATGCACTGGATGGGAAGTTATCATCTGGCTGTCTTTTCCAAATATGTTGGGATCGGCTTTCAGTCTAACTGGATCCAGCTGAATAACAATAGTTTACATGGAGTGACTGACTATCTAACCTCCACAACCCAGTTACTGAGTAATCCGATACCCCTTGGTAAGTTTTCAGAGTTTCGGGTCTTTGAGTACCCTTAACGAATGTAAAATATATATGAATGACAGACGGAACACGGAAAAAAATACCAGTCAGGGGCGTGTTGGACCACGCACAATCAAGGGTTCCGAAGTTGGGATGAATCTATCCTAAAAACAAACTTAACATTTTAGTTGAAAAACATGTTCTCCCATACATCGATATACGTCTGAGTCAATTCTACAAATGCAAATGTAAGTAAGTAATCGCAAAAAAAAACATGTCGTAATTATCTACTACAACTTACCGATTTTAGAACTTTATCCTTTACTTGTACAGTAGACCTTGCATTTTGCAAAATTTCATGATTCTAGGTCAACGGTATGAGTATCCTAGGTAGGTTTTGATTTATTTGCAAGTATCAAAATATGTCGCATAAATGTTCGTATGTTTTCATTGCGATGATTTAGAAGCTTGATTTTTTTAGAACTCCATGGGACCGTAGACCTAAGTGTTTGATATTAATGTCAACTTGATACCTCTACTCGTTCCTGAGAAAAAGAGTTTTGATAGACTGACAGACGGACGGACGGACAAGAAAGTGATACTATAAAATTCCGTTTTTTTCCTTATGAGGTACGCAACCCTAAAAAATCAAAAGTCCTATAAATAATAAAAATAACACTTAAATACATTACAACTTCATGCTTTCTCTAATTTATATACCTCCAACAACTGACTAGAAAAAAAAAGGACTCCGCGCCACGTATATCACAGTCTTCTGAGCGTTGTTGCTAGAAGACTGAGGTCCACCTTATGGGGCACCTGTGCGCAGTGCATGTACTGTTGCCAGGTGTCTCCGTGAGGTGGCGTAATTAAGTATTATTAGTTAGTGTGTGTTTTAGTCTATTATACTAACATAGGTTAGGGAATACTAACACATTTATGGGTTCCACGTGAATTAAAGATAAATAAATAAAATATCGAAAGTGAAGCACAGTACCGATCTATGTGTGTGTAAATAAGTGTCATACTTGTGATATTATATTATTCCGTGACACTTTTTCTGGGATGTAGAATTATTATTACACCATTTCACAACACAAGAAGGCATTATTTTATTTTATTACTTGACGTAAACAGTACCTACAATGACGCCGTAGTGCCGCGTAGTGGCACCTTATGATGTAAATGTGTGCGTGAGGCATGTTTGTACAAACGGTCTGGCTACTTATAATGCTTCACTTTCGATACGCGTGTCGCGGAGTCCTTCTTTTTTTTCTAGTCCGTGCCTCCAACATTATACGTCCTGAAATAACTGCACCGTTGCAATATAAAATTAGTATACTCAGTTGTACATAGCGCGACTCCAGTCCCAATGCAATTTCAGCCGGAGAGATTTATGCGATGTAATGTAGTATAAGTATTTCTTTTAATATTCAATCTGCCGCTATATCCGATTGGAATAAACATTTACTTCTAGTTATTTTGTAAAGTATCTATAGAGGGATGGACATTGATTAAATTTGCTTGCGCTGTACGTTGGCAAACAGGAAATTTGCTGAAAATGCATTCATCATCGGCTTAACCTTTTCCCAAGTATGTTTGGGTCAGCTTCCAGTCCAACTGGATGCAGCTCAATACCAGTATTTTACATGGAGCGCCTGCTTCATGGAAACTCCTGGAAAGTCATTGTCCGCCCTAAAACCATCGGAAAGATTATACTTATTTTCAGGGTGTTGTTACACCACCCATGCGATGGATGTTTTATCAAAGCTCAACAACAATCGTGACCGATTGCCATCAGCACTATCTACATAATCTTGGGTACCGAACGAAGTTCAATGGATCTGATTGGAAATATATTGATTTCGTGTCAAAGCACAAGATTAACGTTGATCTTTTATAGATCGATCAATTTAAAAGAGTAATGCGGTTTACGGTTGTATTGTCATGTAAAATTTTTTATATGTCAAAAAGCAGGTAAACTTTTTTCAAGCTCCCTGTAAAATATAGGACTAAATAATATTTCAGCTTGGCAGCTGTAATCGCACAGTATTATTCTACCAGTACGTTTAAATTAGTTGCAGCAGTGTTAGTGCAAATACTTTTTGTTTTTTCAACTCTACGTAACGGCTCCCAATTATTTTATCAAAAGGCTTTTCAAAGCTTTTGCGGTAAAATAAAATTCATGGTTATTTTTGCCAAAAAACTAAATTCACTTATTCGGGCTTCTGCCACTATTTATACATTTTATTAGTTTTGAAGTTTATCTTTTTTCATTACTATTACATAAAAATAAAAAATAAACTTAGACATAGAATAATATGAAAGTATTACGATGTGTGCAATATTTATAGCCATCATGAAACTAAACCAAACCGGACAGTGATAATGAAGTAGGTAAATACATTTTATTGTGAACAATACAAAGTAATTGATTTCGGTCATACGTTATTTATTATAAATAGGTTTTTACATAATCTACAAACGTTTAACATGGTAGCAGTTATCATGGTAAAAGTTTATTTTGATTTTGTCATGGATACAAATATAAACATTGGTTTTCTGGTTTATCAATAATTTTTATAATATGAAAGGAATATTCCTGGGATGTTAAATGCTAATGTATCAAAGCCGTTTAAGCTTTTAATAATAATTTATCTTTTCAAAATACATTTAAGTAGCTTTATTAATAAATCATGTTGTGAGTAATAAATATGTATGGCAAACCTTATAACTCATTATTTTAATTCACTGTGATTTATTATGTAAATATTCCTACACGTGTAACTTTGTAAAGCTCATTAATTTTATTTCACCTTGTTTGTTAGTCATTAGGAGTTTGTACTTACCTACAGCTGAATAAAACATGTATCGTGTATTTGAACAAGGAGGAAAATTTTCATAGCAAAATAAAAAACATACATAGACTCACGCCTTCTTCCCATGGGGGTAGGCAGACACTACATAACGCCGCCTGCTACGATCCTTACATATTCCTTTTGCCTCTTTTATGTTCAATACATCTGGTGCTACACGCACGCCGGTTGCGAGTACTACGCACCTGACCTTTCTGAAGAACATCACCAACAAGGTCACTACGAGGGCGTCTTCTCCTAGCGTAAAAATACAAAATGCATTTCATTTCCCTAGACTGGTTTGAATTATGAAACTTTGGTGTGATTTTTCAAGAGTTTGATTTTTTGTAGTTATTTAACTGCTAGTCTTGATTGAAAAAATGGTAAGACAAACACATTATTGCTCGATGCGAATCTTGAATCCCTTACTGGCCTTTACGATTGAGCATCAATATTTTTGTCACATCTTCATTTGTTTGTCACACACGAGGAATCTAACAAACAAAATAATAAGGAATATAAATCATTGATTGCTGACATATATTTGCACTGATTCTACAAAAGGAAAACAAATGAACATCGCCCAATCGTTGGCCACATAACAAGGCATTAATAATAGGTACAAGATGATGCTGGAGTACTAACCGGTATTTTATAAACAGTCAATCATTAATATTGACTGTTTCATTGATTATGCTCAACTTAGCTATGGACTCCAATAGGCTTAGGTAAGTCTCTCGTAATCTTATAAAATTAATTGTTTCAAATAGGTAATAAGGGTCAGTTTCAACAGCCTCCCACAATACAGCACCGCGGGTTGTAGGTCCGCTGGCCAGCTAATGTTGACAAATTAGTTTTACCTTTATTTAATGACTTCATTACGGCGGCCATTTTTCGGCCAAGAAATTAAGCCGGGTAGTTTACGGTTTAATTAATTTAAATCATTGAAATCATTTATTTAATGCAAAAAGGGATATTTATATTGAGCCTGGTTTTTGGGCAAACAGCCTGTTAGGTTTGACTTTTTGCTAGGTTTTCCTGTTTCTTCTGGTTTTATGGGTTATTTCTTATTCAAACAGATTTGAATACTTGGGCCAACGCCCCAAGTTTAGTTTTTGTTTAGTTTAGTAGTTTGTTTTTAGAATGAGGATTAGTTTTGTCAACGTATTGATTCAAACATTTAAATCCATTACCTGACTCAAATCAAATCAAAATATTTTATTTCACATAAACTAACATGGGAACTTATGAAACGTCAGAAGCTAGGTGCACGGTTCCAATTGGTTGTTTCCTATGGAGAAGAGCCGGCAAGAAACTCCACGGTTACTCTTTTAAAAATAAGGGGCTTTTACAATGTTTCAAATTACAGTATTGATAATGGGAGGACAGTGTAGGCCTGACAACAAGTAACAGGCACTCAACAAATATATATTAATCTTACTAAGATATAGAGAAATAATACTTTCTAAGATATAGAGAGAAGGTAAAGTTAGTATATCAATTTCTTTGAATTTGTTTCTAAGAGACTCGCGAGGACCCATATTATAGATTGCGCGGATTGCCCTCTTTTGTAAAATGCAAAATGGAATCTACGTCGGCCGCCGATCCCCACAACAGAACGCCATAAGACATAATACTGTGGAAATAAGCAAAGTATGCTAACCTAGCAGTGGCTATATCAGTCAACTGCCTTATTTTTCTTACTGCATATGCAGCTGAACTTAATCTACCTGAAAGAGCTCTAATGTGGGCGCCCCATTGCAATTGTGAAGCTAAAGTAATTCCTAGAAATACAGTTTCCGTAATAACATCAAGTTTCTTGCCATCAAGTTTTAAATTTAGACCCACTTGGGGTACATTTGGTAATGAAAACTTAAAACATTTAATTTTGTTCGCATTAAGTAAAAGATTATTAGCTGCGAACCATTTCGAAAGAACCGCCAGACTATCGTTGACATGTAAGACATCCGTATCTTTTCTATCTATTTTAAAAATTAGAGAAGTGTCATCAGCGAATAAAATTATATCCAATACGTTAGTCATCATGTAAGGAAGGTCATTAATATAAACTAGAAATAGGAAAGGGCGAAGAATTGAACCTTGAGGTAAGCCCATCTTAACTAAGAACCCCGAGGACGTCGCACCGTTAACGTTTACTTTTTGCTGCCTGTTTGATAAATAGGAAAGAACAAGATCAGCAGCTTGTCCACGAATTCCGTAGTGGTGTAATTTACAGATCAGTGTATTGTGGTCAACGCAGTCAAACGCTTTTGAGAGGTCACAGAAAATGCCAATTGCATCCTGGGACTTCTCCCAGGATTCCAAAATGTGACTGATGAGTTTTACTCCCGCGTCAGTCGTCGACCTACCTTTCGTGAAACCAAACTGGCGACTATGTAAAATCCCATTTGAGTTAAAATGTGTCAACATTTGGTCTAGCATGATTTTTTCATAGATTTTACTCAATGCTGGTAGCACAGATATAGGTCTATAATTAGAGGGATCAACCTTACTACCTGATTTGAAAATTGGTACTACTTTACTATGTTTCATTAAATCAGGAAACGTACCGCTGTATAAACATTGATTAAATATGCCTGTTAGGACAGGGGCAATTGTGTCAATGATATCTACATATAAGAACCTTTACGAAAATCTCCCATAAGTCTTCAGTGTTTTTTATGTTAAGACTTTTTAATGCTTTTTAATTGTGACAATAGAAATGTGCTTGAATTCAAAACTTGGAATGTCCTTACTGAAGTTTTCTTTGAGAAGTGATACAGCTAATATAGATGATGAGGGGAGAAATATCGTAACCTCTATTGGGATGTTGGTAAAGAAATGTTCTAGTGTCTCAGCAACTTTAAACTTATCTGAAATGGTTTCATTATCAAATTTTAGAGACAATTCATTCTGATCTCGCTGTTTTGTGTTTCCAGTTTCTTTGTTAATTACCTGCCACGCAGCTTTTATTTTATTATTAGAAAGACAAATTTTGTTATTTATTCATTTAGATTTAGCTTGAGCGAAGACTCTTTTGAATAGCTTAGAATATTTTTTTAAATAATTATGAAGAGTTTGATCACAAGTCAATGATTTCTTGTGATACAAATTACATAAAATATCTCTCCTTTTCCTAATACCAGCAGTGGCCCATTCACTAAAGGACAATGGGCAAATTTCATACAAAAAAAACCCAGCATCAACAGAAACAAAATCTATCCCATATTATCACACATGTTTACCTCATATATTTTTCATTATTTGTTTGTTTGATACTTCTGTAGGGTGAGAGATATAAGGCAATTTTATTTTTCTTTAGCAGTAAAGAAAACAACATTATGTGTTTAATGTTTAGTTAATGTTAATTAACCGTCTAAATCGACTATGACTGAGTCCATAAGTGCTGCAGGCTGTTCTATGCCCACATGTCTAGCGTAACCTAAGTAATAATATCACACTTATTACATGAGAACAGCTCCCCAAAGTGCGCATACCGTGAATACAAGAGCAATAATAGTTTATTATCGCATTATGCCCGCTATCAGATGAGTTATACATAATACAAGTATAGTAAGTTTTTGTTCGAACATGTCTTGATTCGATTCTCGGCCGTACCAAAACATCAGAGACGTTATTTATAGTTATACGCTCTGGATGCCTGTACAATTCTATTTGATACACTCTACTTCGTCGCATGTGCTCCCAACAATAAGACCTAGCTATCTTCAGATGGTAAGTCCCGACGGAAAATAAAATAATCTGCTCTCTGGTCATCTACGGAAAATCATTAAAAGTCGGGTTATTAGCCTCCATCACTTGAAAAGTGGCCCTTTGTCTGTTTAAATTATTTTGTGCGGCATATTCTCCTAAATGATTAGATCTATTAAAGTTTTCATTAATAATCTGTATGAAAGATTCTGTGTACTCGCTGTCATCATAAGGCTGTTGGAAAGAGTTGATGAGAGCAGCTGCTATTTTAAAATCAACCATTATATTTTTTGATGCTCTGTTAAAATATGTATGCCGGAATATTTTAAAGTCTCTTTTGAATTTTCAATTTACAGCTTCCACGACCCATCTGCATATTGTCACCAATCTAGACTTGTTAGCGTCTTCAGTAGTTAACTGTTGCTCTCCTAATCTTCTCGTTGGCGGCATGTGCGACACGTATCCAAAAGATTCTAAATCTCCTAGTACGTCTCGGAACCCCCTATCTAATATGAAACAGTCTCCTTCTTCAAAAAACCCGTGAAAGGCTCCATCTTCCAAAGGACCATTTTCATTTTCCAATATTGATTTCATTATCACAGCATACGATGTTTGTGCAGCATATGGTCCTGTCACGTCGATGATATATCCGTTACCACAAACTATCATATAAGGTTTCACTAGATTCCTAAACTTATGGAGGCTGTAACTTCTTCTTTGAAATAAGAAGTTTGAGCTTTTTTGAATGGATAAGTAAGTTCCATCACAAATAGCGATGGCTTTAGTCCAATCAGCGGTACCAAAAATATGATTTGGCAATATTCTATTTTGTCGTATGACGTCATTGCGATAGATATGGCCTAGGCCAAGATGTCGTGGTACGAAGTCATTAGTCAGACAATCCCTTGCTGTTCGAAACATTCTCTCCAAGGTTCTTCTCGATAAACTAAATGATGCTGCAATCCTTTCATTGGGTTCACTTGTTCTTATTTTGCATAAGTATGTAAACACCTAATGTGGTTTTATACAGCTTAGTCCTTTGGCGAAGGGAAGTAGTTTCTTCAAGAATCCTATTAAATTGCTCGTGTGTTAAACCAGTCCAGAAATGTAGGATAGCTTGGTCGATTTCAAAATAGTTTTCGAAATCAATGTGACTTCTTTTTCTAGTGCAGAGGTATACATTTTGACTATATCTCTAAAACTATTAGAACCAAAGTCAGTCTGACGACGAGTTACATTAGCTGCTAAGTCTTCCCATGTTGTATTTGTCAAATGGTTTTGGCATACCCGTGCAAGTTCAGGTATGTACAAACTGTAGTAACTTAAAAGATATGTCTTAATAGAGTTTGGTACTACTCGTAGATTCAAATCATGAAAGTCATCAAAAACACATCGACTAGATGTGTTAGCAGCTCGGTAAAGACCTGTAACTTGTATTGTAGTGTTTAGATCGGGAGCAGGCACATTTTGAGGCTGATGAGCTCGGTTGACAGCGGACTCGATCCTTTGCCAGCAGGCATGGCATTCAGATCTTGAGCCATCCAAGGAAGCCTGCAAAATAAAAAGCAGGTACCTAAATAAATTATCGTGACCGAACAATGTACAGTACGCGACAGGTTTAGAGTGCAGCCGACGTATGATGCGGTGGCGGGGCGAGTGCGCACCCCGCTAGGTTCCACGCGAGGGCGCGTGGTGGAGGGGCCAGCGGGGAACAAGGTCATCTGCACTCACAACCTGTCACGTACTTTTCTTAAGGTGTCTTTAAAGTACACACGGTGTTTGAATCACGGTTTTGCTGAAGACTGAAGACTGTAATCATTAGCCAATGACATGTAATCGCGCAATTAATGTGTTCAGTTTTACATGTTATTTTTTACTTTGGGTAAACCAATGTGTATCATTAAAATAATGACCATTAGGCCCAGCAGATGTTTTATGTGTCACGCATTGTATTTGCGTATCGCCGGGCGTCGTACTAAAATCTATTGTCTAATAATTTGTAAATGGTTTATTGTAAAACGAAGACTGTTATCTACACTATTAGCATAATATGCATTTCTTAAGGAATAATTTTAACTGTTCGTAGTAACACATCTGGGCATTGTTATCTGCACCAGGATGTTTTTTCAATAGTTATAGGGTAGCGAGTTGTGTTGTTAGACCAAAAGCGTGGAAACAACTACTTTGAGGCGCAAGCGCCGTGTCTGTGTTGTACGCCCGGAGTAACGATAATTCCGACATTTTTTTATTCTATCTTTTTGTATTTTTTCAAAAAGCAATGACGATTTTTTTTATTTGATGCTATAGAATTGTAATATACCATGGTCTGAACAACGTTTGTTCTAGCAAAACTGTCATTTAAATGTCACCGTTTTTTAAAAACGGTTTCTAAAATACCTATACACCCATCAGATTATTAAAAAATAAGGCTTACCTCCTGTGGTGGCGCAATATTTCCAAAAAGATGTTCGACGAAATCTTGATTCGTTTGTAATATTCGTTCAGTTAAGACGTGTCGTCGTCGACGTAACACAGAGCGGTTACATACAAAACAACGATTAACACTACCACCTGACATTTTGAGTAGGTAAGTCAGCAGTTCACAAACAAATCACCAGAACAATATCGGAGTCCAAAAAACAAAGCAAAGGTCGACGTAAATGAATCATAAATAACTTGAGCGCACAGATCACAACGAAGCAAAAGCCAGCGGAGGACTGCAATAGGTCCCACTATGCGCATCATGGTGTCGATAGCTTAGCATAGTGCATCTCTGTCTAATACATGTGACAATTTGTTTTTAGTTAAAGGTCTCAATTCTACGGTTTTTTCTAAGTGTAACTTTTTATCTAAGTCAAACGATACAAGTTGACCAGTATGGTCAGACCTGACGTCACTAATTAAGGACGAGTCTTTTATTTTACAATTAGTAAATACATTGTCTATGCATGAAGCTGAGGTTGCTGTTATTCTAGTCGGTTCATTAAATATACATTTTAAATTGAATGATTTAAACACTGAGATTAGTTTACATTTTTCTTGTGAATTAACTAATAGATCAATATTTAGATCACCACAAACAAAAACGAATTTATTATCTTTAAAAACTTTACTTCTTACATTGTTTGCAAGGGATCCCTTCTTTTCACATAATGTTCTTTGTCCTAATATACTTCGGCATAACGATTTTGGCACAATTTGTTTTGGCATAATAATACTTCGGCATAATTTTTTTAGGCATACATTTTATGTTGGCATAATCATCTTAAAGACTAATTTGTTTTGGCATAAATTTGATTCGCATAATGTTAGTAGGCCTAATGACTATTAGCATAACGTTAGTAGGCCTAATGACTATTTTAGTGACAGAACCGAATTGCTGCAAAACCGACTCCACGTAGTCTTGTTTGTCCTACCCCTAGAGTGTAATTTAAAATCGCGTAGGCGCGTAGGGGCGAGGCGGCCCGCGGCCTGAGGAGCAGGCGGCTGCGAGCGAGCCGCCGCGGCTGAGGCTGGCCGGCGAAGCCGGCCAACAAGCCGAAGCTGCGGTGGTGAGCGAAAGCCGTCTGCGACGATTAGCACGCGTGGGGCCGCCGGAGGCCCGCAGCGCCGGAGCCGTGACAGAAACCCTGTCTGCTGCATGCTGCATGCTTGCTTGCATGCTTGCTTGCATGCTGTATGCTTGCTTGCATGCTGTATGCTTGATTGCATGCTGTATGCTTTAGTTAGGATATTATGCTTAAAAAAGTTATGCTTTAGAACTTTATGCTTAATAAATTTATGCTTTAGAATATTATGCTTAATCATTATTATGGTTAGAGAAATTATGCTTAAAAAAATTATGCGTAAGCTGTTATGCGTAATTATATTATGCGAAAATATAATTATGCCAAACAAAATTATGCTAAGTTATATTAGGTCTTAAAATTTTATGCAAATGGATAGGGAACCTGTTTGCAATTCATTCAATCAGGTACCTAAGTAGTTTATTAATTGCACCTACACCGCTCTATATTGTTTTTCCCTTCCATTCATACCTAGCATACAATTATAATAAACCAAACGAATACATTACTTACTTTAATAAAATTATAGAAATTGCCATTCATTTCATACAAGTAGGCATTTATATATATTGTAGGTAATTCCGCTTAAAAACCTATATACGAATGCCAACTCTGAAGCCTAGGTTTAGTAAAATTAAACGTATTTTGCAGTCGAGAAAATGTCACTAAAACTTAAGGAGGTATTTCACTCGTAAGTTAATTTTTGCATCGCTTTAAGTAGAACTATATAATTTAACTTAAAAAGACAGGAGACACTATACTTCAAGACAACTCTTAATTTCCCTGAAGGCCTATTAAATATCTCGACAAATTCACACAGAATTTCAACAATAACTGCTGTTTTAGGCCAAACCATGTATATTATTTTGTCAGAGCTTTTCTTTTAATGTGTTAAGGGAAATTATTCGCAAAAAGAGCAATAAAATGTAATAAAGTGACGTCATCAAGAAGATTGTGTCTGAGAGTAATAAAAATGAAAGTCTTTAATGTAACTGAATTTTACTTGTATGCTTATTGACTTATCTTCTACCCTCAGGCGACGGGTTTGGGGAATCGTAAGGTATCGACATTATCATTTTTATTGACTCATAACTTACTTAACTCCTATATAGGTTGGCAAGCAATATGGAATGTTATAACCGCCAACTAGTGACAACTAAAACTGCTGAACTTACAAACGGAATGAAATATTCTAACATGTCTTCGAACTGCAGTGTCAGAGCTTTTATAGTACACTTTTAAAAGGAATGAAAGAGTTTGGGCGCAATTTTCCGCCCAATTTGAGAGGTTTGGAACCAGCACTGAATCATTGTCTTTGGATTCTTTTGTTTTGAATCTATTCTTGTTATTGTCCGTATTCATTTCTACCATGTATGTTTTCTAACAAACAATATTTAAAAATATAATATCTAGTATATTAAAAAACAACTTATAATATGCTATTCAGTCTAATATTCAATGCAATAACATGTTCTCTTTACATCCGCTTCCAAGCTGCTTTCTCGTTGAATATTATTATTTGCATAAGTTCTACATTACTAAACAGTGCCTGCTTTACATTAGTTTTGCTTCAACCATTTTACTAAATAACCAGGTATTGCTCAGTTTCACAAATTGACAATTTGGCAAAGAATTCGGGTTTAATCTGGCGAACGATTTTGATCTATAAAACTTCAAGTGGCTTGCTTTACTTTAGTGAATTGGTTAACAGCAATATCCAAATAGTAAAAAAATATAAAATAGTACCTTTAATAATATTAGAAGTATCGCTCAATTTGGCAGGAATAGAGAGGTGGAGAACACACGTCCAATGCCAATAAAAATCTTGATTCAGTAGAAGATCATGAAAATAAAACTAACCTCATGCAAAATACCGAAGCTCATTCAATAAAAACTTGACTGATTTCCGTAAATTCATACAAATTCAAATGTATCCCATACAAATTCAAAGGTTTTCACTTACAAACAAACTTTAAAAGCAATATTACTCGTGGCTCCTATATTCGAATATAGGTCAAAACATGAATAATATTACGATATTACGAGCCTAAACGTGCTGAACAAATACTAGACTATCTGGCTTCAGTTTGTCTACATAGGAGGACAAAATGCGGTATGACAATTTTGTAATGCAAGTTTTGAAACTGGGAGAAAGGAAAGTTGCTTTTATTCAATTTGAATTTAGGCCATGAGAAATAACAGAGTAGCAGAAACTTTGGTAGGTACTTAAAAGTTTTTACTTTAATTGTTTCAACAAGATTGCTTTAATGGCAATGCATGATTTTCTGGCGTAGTATTGAGGTCAAGAATTTTTAACGTATGGCAAGAACTTCTAGAGTTCTTTATATTATTTCAATTGCTTTAAATGATAGATGATTTTATTTCTGTAAGTAGGTTTGTACAAACACTTTTACACATCAATCATGTTTTTTAAACTAGATGAGGTCGGCGTTTCCTATCTGACTACTCTGAGAAGAAAGGCCGA
Source organism: Dryobotodes eremita (assembly GCA_917490735.1). Taxonomy (NCBI): domain Eukaryota; kingdom Metazoa; phylum Arthropoda; class Insecta; order Lepidoptera; family Noctuidae; genus Dryobotodes; species Dryobotodes eremita. Next base: position 1,419,392 of record OU823254.1, on the reverse strand, counting down.
AACAAACTCAGAGGTCACAGTCTCTTTTAAAGTCCAGACATAATCTTGGTCAGGTCATGCGAAGACCATGCAGATTGGTATCTGAAATGGTCTTTTGAGGAAAGAACCACACAGATTGAGTGGACCTGTCCAGTCAGTGCACGCATTTGTCAGTAATCGTGCAGCTCGACTCAGGAAGTCAGGACTTAAGGTTAGGCTTTGTTGGCTAACTATCGTATAATCAGCGATAGAATTAATTCAGAGCACATTTATTTTAGTTTGAAATTGCTAATACTTTGAAGGTTTACATATATATAAGTTATATTTATAAGTTCATATATATAGTGATAAGAACAAGTTGCTATACTGCATTTTAATAACCAGTATACCTACACTGTGGCATGGATTCCTCCCGTGCAATAGATGGCACTCAGTGTTGATATATCTATAGAATGAACTCTCTTCTGCATTCCACCGGGCGCTTACTATTGTCTGCAAACTGCGCAGTTTCACTCACAACACATTTTTGTTGAAATATAGAGTGCCGTCGACGTGGAAATTGTTCTAAAATTGCGCGTTGTTTTGACAAATGGAATGTGTTTTTTATTTTGTTGGGCTATGTAGACGGCTTTTTTTGAACGCTGTAAAACCCGCTTGTGATGTTCTGTCGTCAAGGGAATTTACAATAAGGCACAATTGGCTACATGCCTTCAAAATCTAGAAATTGAACTGTTACTAAAATTACAATAAATTTATAACCCCTACATTTTGAGAGGTATGGTCACACGGGTTTATCTGGACAGCTTTTATCATGTTGGGTCCGTAGTTGATAACAGAAGATATAGATTTAGAACTGTTAAAGATTTTCAGAGCTGTAACAATGGTTAAAGTACCATCTCTGTTTAATGTTTAACTTACTAGTATTTATCCCCGAGCACTAAATCCATGCGCTAACTACGCTATATATTAAAAGGAAAATAATCAGGAAGCGCAATGCAGCCAGTCCCTAATTAAATGGAAGCTCCGATTGTGAGCGCAAACCGAGTGAGATTGCCGAGTTGCCGAAAATGGGCGCGAGCCAAAACGAAGAACTGATATTAATTATAACATAATTCAAACGACATCCGAACACGGATGTGTGCGCACGGATGCCCGCATGTACGGATGTGCCGTACACTCAGAATTGTGAAATCCGCTTGCGAATTATTTATGGGTGTACTATGCAGGCGATTAGCCGCGTTTGTGCCGCTATAATTTAAGGATTTGTTCGTGAGCCGGTGACTACAAAATGGGAGATTTGTGTAATAGTCATTGCGGTATCGAGGGAATAATCGCTTAGTAGTAAATCACAAACAACTTCGGCGTGGGCTAGTTAAAGCTACTATGCTTAATTCACCCATGACTTGATTGCGTCCCATGTCAGAAATAACAAGCATTCCGCTTTGACGCAATTGCGACCAAGATATTGCAGTCTCATCATAACCTCGCTGGCCGACCAACCTTATAAATATGGCATAGGATTTTGTCGTGCAGCCAGCGAAAGCAAAGATAAGGAGCGAGATGGCATTGTGTGCAATGTACGTCCAGATAATTATTTAATCCTACTTTGCTCAGCGCCCGAATTGAACCTAGAATAGCAATTGTATATTTAGCAGCTATAATTAAAATAATTTTACGTTTGAACACCATTAGGGTTAATAATAATTTTATACTTTAGAAATACACCTACTTCTCCTTTCTGAATTAGACGTCTGTAATAACAGCGCTAAAACTCATAACTGTGAGAATTTCAGCATTTCTTTCAACCATTTATTTCCTGATTCTGAGAAAAACGCATAAAATTGCCCATGTTACTTATATTCTCATTAAGCAGTCCAACGTTTGAAATAAGTAGACTTTATTAAGTACGCTAACTTAAATAACGAGCATACAGTTTAATAAAAGTTAAAAGGCATTACAATTCACTTACAAACACTCTGCGTAGTGCCCAGCACGCGTAGCATGACCATCATAGAAACGAGTTTTGACGACGGAAGAATAGACAAAAATGACGTTCCTTGAAGACAGTAGGACGGCAGCAAAGTAGAAAGAGTCAACTGCACTTTTTACGAAATTCAGTAGTTCATTCATGTTTTCTTTTATTTTGCTTATATCTTGAAAATCGTGTGTCCTATCACAAAAATAATGAAAATTTCTACCCCTCTTTATGAAATCCTTAAATCCCTAAAACTAAACATGTAGGTAATAATTTTTCACATTTTCCATACAAAAAGTGAAATAGTAGATTGTTATACAAGGGTCGAAAGGAATTGATGACTTTCACCCGTGTTAAACACTCTACTTTTCATTTCGAATATAAGGAAAGTAAAAATAGTAGTTTTTCTATAATATTTATTAATAATAATTTGAGACTCATTTTTCATCAAATACTAGTCTATAAAACTGATATTTCGAATTTCGGTACAGCTTACCGAGTTTTTTTTCTTTCTTTTGCAATCAGCCAATGTCACGTTTAGTTTCATTAGTACGAAGAAAACAAAATTAGGGAAGCTTACAGAGTTAGTATCCCGCGAAATTATAGTCTTTTTTAAATTTTAAATATGGAACACACCGTATCACCGCCGCGGACTGTCCCGCTTATGGTGGATCCTCAGTTGTAGCCCACCAAATTCAAATATTCTTTGGTTTTTTGCAAATTGCACCTCTGTGTCAATTGTGTTTCTGGTGAATCACTACAAATTGCAAAAAAAGGAAGGAAATTTGAATTTTAGCGCCTCCCCCTTAATAGGCATTTTTTTAATTCACACTGGCTGTTCTGAAGTCACTATTATGTAAAAAAAAATCGTAGCCGACTACCTAACCAAATTTATTTCTATTTTTAAAATTCATTCCCGCCCTAGAGAGGGAAGCAATTACTATGAGTCTTTCCCGCCCTAAGACGGGAAGCAGCGTCTTCCACCCGCTACTCAGATCAAAGAACCACTACTTTCCGTGTATGAGAAATGAAAAATTCCATTTTTCCATTCCATTTTTATACTTTGTGTCCGTCGAGTAAAAAGTTTTCTACTGTCTTTAGCATGGTGATTACAAAATCAAATTGTCTGCACCACCTTAGACAACTGTCAGTTGTCAGTGTGATTTTGACGTTTAGGATAGAAAACTTTCTTCTGAAATAGTCTACATATAAAAGGACCTAGTCAACAATCGGTAGAAACGAAAGACAAAATGACGGATTGTAGAAGGATTTTACGGAGTGATGTCAAAAATGGAGAAACGAAATGTCACTTTGTATAGAAATAGCCATGTCTTGTCTTCCAAGAAATAGAAAGCCTCATGCTACGCCTGCTGAGCAATCGCTTTTATAAATTTATGTGTGTACATAAATTGTGAAATGAATAAATAAATATAAGTACGTTAGCTCGTTATTTACTTACACTCCTGTTACCATGTTTCTGACCATTTACGGAATGAAAATCGAACTTGCAACGCTAAAAGCTCAGACAACGTAGCTTCTACTGTGCCCATCTAGACTTTTCCCTATAAATAAACAGAATGTAGCTAAAATGTAAATAAAAATGCACAACGTAGTGACATATCGTATCGTATTGTTTAACAAGATATAACTCGTGTGACTGTCAATCCTCAAAATGAACGAGTTTCATGTAATTCTACGTTCAGTTAACCACACTGTTGTGCTAACAGTTAATTTGCTAAAACCGTCCTTACTGCTACGACATAAAGGCGTTGAGAATGTCAAATTGTAACCATGGACGTGCGGTCGACTGTATAAAACGTCCTTTTGGTTTGATTTGTTGTTTATATGAGAATTTTTAAATTAAAACCGTTGCCTGAAGTTAGTGAAAATCCATTTCTGCCTCACTTTTAGATATATTGCCTGAAAAACGTAGAAATGGACGAGTTACGAGCTTCGCAATGTAATCAAACTGGATATTGTTGTACTAAAATTTATGGGTTGAGTGGAAATTTATTTGCTTTTTAACACGATATAGTTAACAAACTAATGAATTTGAAATTACTCAAGAACATCAAACGTAATTTATAAAACAATCGTCATTCTTAGAATCTCTTAATATTTATCATTTATAGGAACTGTGAATAAACGAATAAATAATGAACTTTACATTACAATCTTCACGCCTCGACCTTTGTAGAGTAAGTAGAGAGAATGAATGAATAGTAAATGTCAATGACAAGTCAATGACAAATGTCAACAATATCAATGACAGTAAAGTCACATTAGAGTTGCTTGACAAAGGATTCGTAAAGGGTTAACAATGTACCCGGGATTTAAAGTACCTAACATAGCTAGGATTACTACGTGTCTCGTTCAGCAGACGTATTCAGGAGGTAGAAGTACATGCACTCGATTACCAACTACTGAATACTGTACTGTTATTTACTGGTTAATTTTGGGTACCCAAGGTGTCACGAAATTATGGTTGGCAAATGGAACATAATTTAGTATCTCATATTCATAAATGGCATAACACATTTTTACTAACTGCAGTAACTTTCTGAAAAAGCACTGGGTGGGAAGTTATCATCTGGCTGCCTTTTCCAAACATGTTGGGATCGGCTTTCAGTCTAACTGGATCCAGCTGAATAACAATAGTTTACATGGAGTGACTGACTATCTAACCTCCACAACCCAGTTACTGAGTAATCCGATACTCCTTGGTAAGACTGTATTCAGAGTTTCGGGTTTCTGACTACCGTTAACGAATGTCAAAGATATTTGTATGACAGACGGGACACGGAGAAAAAAAACCGGCCAAGTGCGTGTCGGACCACGCACAATCGAGGGTTCCGAAGTTGGGATGAGTCTATCCTAAACACAAACTTAACATTTTAGTTGAAAAACATGTTCTCCCATACACCGATATACGTCAGAGTCAATTCTACAAATGCAAATGTAAGTAAGTAATCGCTAAAAAAAACATTTCGTAATTATGAACTACAACTTAACGATTTACGAACTTTGTCCGTAACTTGTGCTGTAGACCATGCATTTTGCAAAATTTCATGATTCTAGGTCAACGGGAAGTACCCTAGGTAGGTTTTGATTTATTTGCAAGTATCAAAATATGTCGCATAAATGGTCGTATGTTTTCATTGCGTTGATTTAGAAGCTTGATTTTTTTAGAACTCCATGGGACCGTAGACCTAAGTGTTAGATATTAATGTTAACTTGATACCTCTACTCGTTAATGAGAAAAAGGGTTTTGATTGACTGACAGACAGACGGACGGACGGACGGATGGACGGACCAACGGACGGACGGACGGACAACCAAGTGAAAGTATAAGAGTTCCGTTTTTCCCTTATGAGGTACGGAACCCTAAAAAATCAAAAGTCCTATAAATAAATAAAAAAACACTAATATACATAACAACTTCATGCTTTCTCTAATTTATATAAAGGACTCCGCGCCACGCATATCGAAAGTGAAGCACCGTACCGATCTATGTGTGTGTGTATAAATAAGTGTCGTACTTGTGATATGTTATTCCTTGACACTTTTTCTGCGATGTAGAATTATTTTTACACCATTTCACAACACAATAAGGCATTATTTTATTTTATTATTTGACGTAAACTGTACCTACAATGACGCCGTAGTGCCGCGTAATGGCACCTTATGATGTAAATGTGTGCGTGAGGCATGTTTGTATAAACGGTCTGGCTACTTACAATGCTTCACTTTCGATACGCGTGTCGCGGAGTCCTTCTTTTTTTTCTAGTCCGTGCCTCCAACATTATCGTCCTGAAATAACTGCAGCATTGCAATATAAAATTAGCATACTCAGTTGTACATAGCGTGACTCCAGTCCCAATGCAATTTCAGCCGGAGAGATTTATGCGATGTACTGTAGGTACAAGTATTTCTTTCAATATTCAATCTGTCGCTATATCCGATTGGAATGAACATTGACTTCTAGTTATTTTGTAAAGGATCTAAAGAGGAAAGGACATTGATCAATTTTACTTGGGTTGTACGTTGGCAAACAGGAAATCTGCTGAAAATGCATTCATCATCCGCTTAGCCTTGTCCCAAGTATGTTTGGGTAAGTTTCCAGTCCAACTGGATGCTGCTCAATACCAGTATTTTACATGGAGCGCCTGCTCTATGGAAACTCCTGGAAAGTCATTGTCCGCCCTAAAACCATCCGAAAGATTATACTTATTTTCAGGGTGTTGTTACAACACCCATACGATGTATGTTTCATCAATGATCAACGACAATCGTGACTGATTGTCGTCAGCACTATCTACATAATCTAGGGTACTTAACGTAGTTCAATGGATCTCATTGGAAATATATTGATTTCGTGTCAAAGCACAAGATTAACGTTGATCTTTTATAGATCGATCAATTTAAAAGCGTACTGTGGTTTACGGTTGTATTGTCATGTTTAATTTTTTACACTTCAAAAAGCAGGTAAACTTTTTCAAGCTCCCTGTAAAATATAATATTTCATAAATAATATTTCAGCTTGCATTCTTGCATGCTTTCAGCATTCCCTAAATAATATTTCAGCTTGGTAGCTGTAATCGCACAGTATTATTCTACCAGTAAAAAAAACAAACCTTTAAATTAATTGCAGCAGTGTTAGCGCAAATACTTTTTGTTTTTTCAACTCTACGTAATGACTCCCAATTACTTTATGAAAAGGTTTTGCAAAGTTTTTTGTGGGTAAATAAAATTCATGGTTATTTTTGCGACAAAACTAAATTCACTCATTCAGACTTCTGCCATAATTTTTACATTTATTAGTTTTTGAATTTTACCTTGTTTCTTTACTATTACATAAAAAGAAAAAATAAACTTAGACATATAATAATATGAAAGTATTACAATGTGTGCAATATGTATAGCCATCATGAAACTAAAACAAACCGGACAGTGATAATGAAGTAGGTATATACATTTTATTGTGAACAATACAAAGTAATTGATTTCGGTCATACGTTATTTATTATAAATAGGTTTTTACATAATCTACAAACGTTTAACATGGTAGCAGTTATCATGGTAAAAGTTTATTTTGATTTTGTCATGGATACAAATATAAACATTGGTTTTCAGGTTTATCAATAATTTTTATAATATAAAAGGAATATTCCTGGGATGTTAAATGCTAATGTGTCAAAGCCGTTTAAGCTTTTAATAATAATTTGTCTTTTCAAAATACATTTAAGTAGCTTTATTAATAAATCATGTTGTGAGTAATAAATATGTATGGCAAACCGTATAATTCATTATTTTAATTGACTGTGATTTATTATGTAAATATTCCTAGACGTGTAACTTTGTAAAGCTCATTAATTTTATTTCACCTTGTTTGTTAGTCATTAGGAGTTTGTACTTACCTACAGCTGAATAAAACATGTATCGTGTATTTGAACAAGGAGGAAAATTTTCATAGCAAAATAAAAAACATACATACATAGACTCACGCCTTCTTCCCATGGGGGTAGGCAGACACTACATCACGCCGCCTGCTACGATCCTTACATATTCCTTTTGCCTCTTTTATGTTCAATACATCTGGTGGTACACGCACGCCGGTTGCGAGTACTACGCACCTGACCTTTCTGAAGAACATCACCAACAAGGTCACTACGAGGGCGTCTTCTCCCAGCGTAAAAATACAAAATGCATTTCATTTCCCTAGACTGGTTTGAATTATGAAACTTTGGTGTGATTTTTCAAGAGTTTGATTTTTTGTAGTTATTTAACTGCTAGTCTTGATTGGAAAAATGGTAAGACAAACACATTATTGCTTGATGCAAATCTTGAATACCTTACTGGCCGTTACGATTGAGCATCAATATTTTCATCACATCTTCATTTGTTTGTCACACGTGAGGAATCTAACGAACAAAATAATAAGCAACATAAATCATTTGATTGCTGACATATATTTGCACTGATTCTACAAAAGGAAAACAAACATTACCCAATCGTTGGCCACATAACAAGGCATTAATAATAGGTACAAGATGATGCTGGAGTACTAACCGGTATTTTATAAACAGTCAATCATTCATATTGACTGTATCATTGATTATGCTCAAGTTAGCTGTGGACTCCAATAGGCTTAGCTAAGTCTCTCGTAATCTTATAAAATTAATTGGTTCAAATAGGTAATAAGAGTCAGTTTCAACAGCCTCCCACAATACAGCACCGCGGGTTGTAGATCCGCTGGCCAGCTAACGCTGAGTTTTACCTTTATTTAATGACTTCATTACGGCGGCCATTTTGCGACCAAGAAATTAATAATAATAATAATAATCATTTTATTATCAGGCAACTAAAGGCCCATACATAAGATACACGAAATAATCTTATATAATAATAAACTAATACATATCAAAAAAAAAAAAAAAAACTTATAAAACTATCTATACACGTAATGTTGACGGCATCGTGTATCGCTGCGTGGTGTCGCGTAACCGTCCTCGGAAGCGTCGATAAACGACACCTTTCGGCCAAAAGTCCTCTTTCAAGCAAGTCTGTAGATGGTGGGTTGGAACTCGTACCACGAATGACTTAAAGTTGATGTTGTGGCGCGATTCCAACCTTTCAACCCTCAGAGTCCAGTTGGTTTTCACTTTCAAATACTGCACGACTTCCTCAGTTGTAGTGGAGTGATGCAGACGCGATAGGTACAGCTGCGTCGTAGGCACAGCAGGGCGCAACAGCATATTGGGTCCACTCGGTGCGGTGCCGCACAGGTTACGAGAACAGGGCTTCTTCCTCTTCCTTTCCACTTTCGTGAAACCCTCTTCATCAACTTGGCTGCAGGTTTTTGGCAAGGAGCTACGGACCGCAGTCAGGGCAGGTTGAGTACCCTTTTTCTGTTTTTCCCCTTTTCTAGATTGTCGCTTTGGTTGCGACACATCTGGTTTGCCACCAGTGACAATAGCAGCGTAGGCACGTTTAGGGGTCAACGTACCTACGCGTGACGTTTCCGCAGCCGGTGTTGTGGTGCAGGAGACGGCGACGGCGGGCGGCGCTTGCTCAGCGTTATCGGCAGCTAGTGACGCACTTGTGTTTGCCGATTCAAAACTGCCGACGGATGCATTTTGCGCCCCTCGACGAGTGTTCACCCGTGAGGCCTCAGGTGACCCAATTACCGAACCAACGTTGCGCAATAATGCTATTTCTGCACGTAGATCAGTATTGACTTTTTCTGATTCCTCCATTCTGGACTGCATCTTTGTCATCTCCACTTTTAAGGTAGTGATGTCCTTTAACAGCCGCGTCACGTCGACGTGATCGAACGTGACTGGGGGCAGCTTACCTAGCTCCTTCGCCACGAAATCAGGCACGTCGTCCGGGTCAGTCTTCTTCAACATATCGATTATATCTTGAAGACTCTTCTCGGTTCCATCTCTGCGGCGAGAGGGCATTTGGTCTAGTTTTCCAAGCGACTGGAACAGCAATCTTTTTCCGCTGCTGATCTCGTCCTCCTTATAAAGCCGTAAATTAAGCCGGGTAGTTTACGGTTTAATTAATTTAAGTCATTGAAATCATTTATTTAATGCCAAAAGGGATATTTATATTGAGCCTGGTTTTTGGGCAAACAGTCTGTTATGTTTGACTTTTTGCTAGCTTTTCCTGTTTCTTCTGGTTTTATGCGTTATTTCTTATTCATACAGGTTTGAATACTGGGGCCAACGCCCCAAGTTTAGTTTTTGTTTAGTTTAGTAGTTTTTTTTAGAATGCGGATTCGTTTTGTCAACGAATTGATTCAAACATTTAAATCCATTACCTGACTACTTACATAGTTTGCCATTTATTCAATCAGGTACCTAAGTAGTTTATTAATTGCACCTACACCGCTTTACATTGTTTTTCCCTTCCATTCATGCCTAGCACACAACAATAATTAACCAAACGAATACAATACTCACTTTAATAAAATTATAGAAATTGCCAATTTTCATACAGGTAGGTGTTTATATATATTGTAGGTAATTCCGCTTAAAAACCCATATACGAATGCCAACTCTGAAGCCTAGGTTTAGTAAAATTAAATGTAGTTTGCAGTCGAGAAAGTGTCGCTAAAACTTAAGGAGGTATTTCACTCGTAATTTAAGTTTTGCATCGCTTTAAGTAGTCCTATATAATTTAACTTAAAAAGACAGGAGACACTAGACTTCAAGACAACTCTTAATTTCCCTGAAGGCATATTAAATATCTCGACAAATTCACACAGAATTTCAACAATAACTGCTGTTTTAGGCCAAACCATTTATATTATTTTGTCAGAGCTTTTCTTTTAATGCGTTAAGGGAAATTATTCGCAAAAAGAGCAATAAAATGTAATCACGTGACGTCATCAAAAAGATTATGTCTGAGATTAATAAAAATGAAAGTCTTTAATGTAACTGAATTTTACTTGTATGCAGATTGCCTTATTTTCTGCCAACAGGCGACGGGTTTGGGGAATCGTAAGGTATCGACATTATCATTTTTATTTACTCAAAACTTACTTAACTCCTATATGGGTGGGCAAGCAATATGGAAAGGTATAACCGCCAACTATTGACACCTAAAACTGCTGAACTTACAAACGGAATGAAATATTCTAACATGTCTTCGAACTGCAGTGTCAGAACTTTTATAGTACACTTTTAAAAGGAATGAAAGAGTTTGGGCGCAATTTTCCGGCCAATTTGAGTGGTTTGGAACCAGCGCTGAATCATTGTCTTTGGATTCTTTTGTTTTGAATCTATTCTTGTTATTGTCCGTATTAATTTCTACCATGTATGTTTTCTAATAAACAATATTTAAAGATAAAATATCTAGTACGTTCAAAAACAACTTATACATAATACGCAATTCAGTCTAGTATATTCAATAAAATAACATGTTCTCTTTACATCCCCTTCCAAGCTGCTTTCTCGTTGAATATTATTATTTACATAAGTTCTACATTACTAAACAGTGCCTGCTTTACATTAGTTTTGCTTCAACCATTTTACTAAATAACCAGGTATTGTTCAGTTTCACAAATTGACAATTTGGCAAAGAATTCGGGTTTAATCTGGCGAACGATTTTGATCTATAAAACTTCAAGTGGCTTGCTTTACGTTAGTAAATTGGTTAACAGCAATATCCAAATAGTAAAAAAAATATAAAATAGTACCTTTAATAATATCAGAAGTATCGCCCAATCTGGCACGAATAGAGAGCTACACACATGTCCCATGCCAATAAAAATCTTGATTCAGTAGAAGATCATGAAAATAAAGCTAATCTCAAGCAAAATACCGAAGCTCATTCAATAAAAACTTGACTAACTTCATTAAAACATGCATCCCATACAAATTCAAAGGATTTCACTTACAAACTTTGCAAGCAATATTACTCGTGGCTCCTATATTCGAATATAGGTCAAAACGTGAATAATATTACGATATTACAAGCCTAAACGTGCTGAACAAATACTAGAATATCTGGCTTCAGTTTGTCTACATAGGAGGACAAAATGCGGTATGACAATTTTAGTTTGCATTTTTGAAAATGGGAGTAAGGAAAGTTGGTATTTATTCAGTTTGAATTTAGGCAATGAGAAATAACAGAGAAACAGAAACTTTAGTACTTCAAAGTTTTAACTTTAATTGTTTCAACGAGATTGCCTTAATGGCAATGCATGATTTTCTGACGTAGTATTGCGGTCAAGAATTTTTAACGTATGGCAAGAACTTCTAGAGTTCTCTATATTATTTAAATTGTTTTGTTGGCTAACTTTCGTATAATCAGATAAGTAATTAATTCAGAGCACATTTATTTTAGTTTGAAATTGCTAATACTTTGAAGATTTACATAGGTTCATGAAAATAGTGATAAGAACAAGTTGCAATACTGCATTTTAATAACCAGTATACCTACACTGTGGCATGGATTCCTCCCGTGCAATAGATGGCACTCAGTGTTGATATATCTATAGAATGAACTCTCTTCTGCCTTCCACCGGGCGCTTACTATTGTCTGCAAACTGCGCAGTTTCACTCACAACACATTTTTGTTAAAATATAGAGTGCCGTCGACGTGGAAATTATTCGAAAATTCCGCGTTGTTTTGACAAATGGAATGTGTTTTTGATTTTGTTGGGCTATGTAGGTTGCTTTTTTGAACGCTGTAAAACCCGTTTGTGAGGTTCTGTCGTCAAGGAAATTTACAATAAGGCACAATTGGCTACATGCATTCAAAATCTAGAAATCGAACTGTTAGTAAAATTACAATAAATTTATAATCACTATATTTTGAGAGGTATGGTCACACAGGGTTATCTGGACAGCTTTAATCATGCTGGGTCCGTAGTTGTTAGCAGCAGATATAGATTTAGAACTGTTAAAGGTTTTCAGCGCTGTAACAATGGTCAAAGTATCATCTCTGTTTAATGTTTAACTTACTAGTATTTATCCCCGAGCAATAACTCCTTGCGCTAACTACACTATAAATTAAAAGGAAAATAAGTAGGAAGCGCATTGCAGCCAGTTCTTAATTAAATGTAAGCACCGCTTGTGAGCGCAAACCGAGTGAGATTGCCGAGTTGCCGAAAATGGGCGCGAGCCAAAACGAAGAACTGATATTAATTATAACATAATTCAAACGACATCCGAACACGGATGTGTGTGCACGGATGCCCGCATGTACGGATGTGCCGTATACTCAGAATTGTGAAATCCGCTTGCGAATTATTTATGGGTGTGATATGCAGGCGATTAGCCGCGTTTGTGCCGCTATAATTTAAGGATTTGTTCGTGAGCCGGTGACTACAAAATTTTGGGAGATTTGTATAATAGTCATTGCGGCATAGAGGGAATAATCGCTTAGTAGTAAATCACAAACAACTTCGGCGTGGGGTAGTTAAAGCTACGATGCTTAATTCACGCAAGAGTTTATTGCGTCTCCTGTGAGAAATAACAAGCATTCCGTTTTGACGCAATTGCCACCAAGATATTGCAGTCTCATCATAACCTCGCTGGCAGACCAACCTTATGAATATGGCATAGGCTTTTGTCGTGCAGCCAGCGAGAGCAAAGATAAGGAGGGAGATGGCATTGTGTGCAATGTACTTCCAGATAATTAATTAAGTCCCACTTTGCTCAGCACCCGAATTGAGCCTAGAATAGCAAATATATATATTAAAATAATTGTACGTTTGAACACCATTAGGCTTAATAATAATTGTGTACTTTAGAAATTAACCTAATTCCCCTTTTTACATTTTATGTGTCTCATAACATCGCTAATACTCATAACTGTGAGATTTTCAGCATTTATTTCAACCTGATTCTGAGAAAAACGCATAACATTGCCTGTGTTACATATATTCTCATTAAGTAGTCCAACGTTTGAAATAGGTGGACTTTATTAAGCACGCTAAGTTAAATAACGATCATACAGTTTAAGTTAAAAGGCATTTATATTCACTTAGCGAATAAACTAAGTTCTATATTTTACAAACATAGTATATGCTTCATGCTAAAATGTTCTGTTATAGGTTGTATTTCGTACACGAATATGGGGTTTGTTCCCTATTACATTAATCTTTAGTTTAGCAAGCCTAGTATAGTTATGCGACACATTTACTCCCCGCCTATATCTACGCATCAAAAGTGTCTAGGGATCAAGCCATTTAATTTTTTTTATTGATTGCCCTATTGAAATTGAATACAAAAGGTCTATTTAGATTGATTAAATAAAATGTTTTCGTATGTGTAGATCGACGAAGTGCTCTCTGCTTTTGCATTAATAAAAACTTCGCGAGTTTTGCTTAAGCTGGATTAATCCTGAAATTAAAATACGACAAATAGATAAAAATAAATGTTTTTAAGGGTTTATATTGCGTAAAATAAACAATTAGCAGTCTGTATTTCTGCGGTCAATGCGTATAACACAATCGCTGTGATTCGGCATACTCAATATGAGTTCATATAAATCACGTTGCGGAATGCCCACCCACGTCCGTTGTAACAGGCGATAAAAAAAACTGATGTGTGCACGGCATGCAATTTGGCAGAGCTCTTCTTTGAAGCATATTCCATGCGTGCTCTATCTATTCTAGTATTCAATTCTAGCAAATGAACAGGCCATGGTGGTATCTGGCCTCATACCAAAGCGAGATTCGTCAGAAAAACACACAAAACACCACTCTTCTTCTGCTCAATTTCTGTTTTCACGAGCCCATTGTAAACGGGATCTGCGATTGCGGGAGGTCAATAGGTGGTACACGTAGTGGCCTTTGGGAATGGAGATTGACTTCATGCAAGCGATTTCTTATAGATTAATCGCTTATTAACATCCCTGAAGAGCTACGAAGCCTCGTAACTAACATCATCGCGGTCATTGTACGATTTCGCCGAGCAGTAATTTGTATGTAACGATCTTGTCTGCATGTGGTGATGCGAGTTCGTCTTCCATGACGCTCCGCCACGCTGCCAGTGATACGGTAACGTGTCCAAAGTCAACATAAAATACTCTGCGTAGTGCCCAGAGCGATTACTACAGCACGTTTCCGAGAACCAGCTTCCAACATTTCCACGGCCCTGATAATTTCTTCTCGGCTCAAATGACATTATAGGGGTATGAGGAACAGGGTGTAAAGCTCACTCGTACTCTATTGAAAAGGGAGGATCCTCCGACCAGACGGGTGTTGTGTCTGGTGGGCAACTGCCCTACGATTGATGTCGGGACGTTGTATATATGCTAGTTGCGCGATAAACTTTGCTTGCGCGATGCAGGATTTTGCGTGACGTCAGTGTGACGTGTAGCTCGCATGTGGCGATGTAGATACCGCTACAACGTCTTCTCTCCATAATAACGTATTTGTATGATTGTATTGACTCAGAAGTATGAAATGACCATTTACTCACCTACGGCACGGAAGTGTGGCACAAATTTTATTGATTTGGCCTCAATAACTTTGCAGGTTTATATTTCTATATGATCCTGCAAAGTTTTTGAGGCCAAATCGATACGATTTGACGGAAGATTTTTATCTTTTGACCGAAATTAAAAATACAATTGCCTTTTAGAAAAGAAAGAAAATAACTAACTAACTAACTAACAGTAACTAGCAAAAACGTGCTTGGTACCTAGACACTGTTGATGTAAAAGATTATTTGTTTCCATCTAGGAGTTATAACAAGTTATGAAACTAAGGTGATTATTACACTGCACCGCGCTGCGTCTTGTAGCGCGGGACGGCAGACATAACATTGTATCAGTTTGTATAAAAAACACAAAAAGCACGCGGGACGTCCTCTCTCGCTTATTGTTTGCGATGGCCGCCCCACGCTACGTGACGGAGCGCGGTGCAGTATGATAATCGCCTAATATCTAATTTGGCACAGAATTATTTTATTTTTTTAGTCTATCGAAACTTGATTTCCTCACACTTGTAAGACTGTCCCAAACGACCGAAATGCAACCACTAGTGTCTAAACCACTCTTCACAAACAAAGTTTTAAAATACTTACAGAAATACTACAGCTTACCCTCGAGAAATAAGGTCCAGTTACACTTGACTAGCTCCCCGACGGGACGGGCACGCGACGGATTGACGCGAATAACTTTCAGCGATGCATCACCTGAATTATACAGTGTATTAAAATGTTCACATAATTATTTTCCCGTCGCGTTGCTGAGTTGTTGACGGGAAGACTCAGTCGTGTGTGAAGGGAGCTCTGGTGTCGGATTTTGTTTGGTTTTGGGGTGTTTTGTTATGACTGGACACGTAACGCTTCAGTCCTCATAATATTTAATTTTACGGCAAATTTTCATCTTTAGGTTTTACGTATTTCTCGTTTTCCTCTTGTGTGTTTATACAAACTTAAATTTTATAAATTTATGTGTGTACATAAATTGTGAAATGAATAAATAAATATAAGTACGTTAGCTCGTTATTTATTTACACTCCTGTTACCATGCTTCTGTCCATTTACGGAATGAAAATCGAACTTGTAACCCTAAAAGCTCAGACAACGTAGCTTCTACTGTGCCCATCTAGACTTTTCCCTATAAATAAACAGAATGTAGCTAAAATGTAAATAAAAATGCACAACGTAGTGACATATTGTATCGTATTGTTTGACTAGGTATAACTCGTGTGACTGTCAATCCTCAAAATGAACGAGTTTCATGTAATACTACGTTCAGTTAACCACACTGTTGTGCTAACAGTTAATTTGCTAAAACCGTCCTTACTGCTACGACATAAAGGCGTTGAGAATGTCAAATTGTAACCATGGACGTGCGGTCGACTGTATAAAACGTCCTTTTGGTTTGATTTGTTGTTTATATGAGAATTTTTAAATTAAAACCGTTGCCCGAAGTTAGTGAAAATCCATGTCTGGCTCACTTTTAGATATATTGCCTGAAAAACGTAGAAATGGACGAGTTACGAGCTTCGCAATGTAATCAAACTGGATATTGTTGTACTAAAATTTATGGGTTGAGTGGAAATTTATTTGCTTTTTAACACGATTTAGTTAACAAACTAATGAATTTGAAATTACTCAAGAACATCAAACGTAATTTATAAAACAATCGTCATTCTTAGAATCTCTTAATATTTATCATTTATAGGAACTGTGAACAAACGAATAAATAATGAACTTTACATTACAATCTTCACGCCTCGACCTTTGTAGAGTAAGTAGAGAGAATGAATGAATAGTAAATGTCAATGACAAGTCAATGACAAATGTCAACAATATCAATGACAGTAAAGTCACATTAGAGTTGCTTGACAAAGGATTCGTAAAGGGTTAACAATGTACCCGGGATTTAAAGTACCTAACATAGCTAGGATTACTACGTGTCTTGTTCAGCAGACGTATTCAGGAGGTAGAAGTACATGCACTCGATTACCAACTACTGAATACTGTACTGTTATTTACTGGTTAATTTTGGGTACCCAAGGTGTCACGAAATTATGGTTGGCAAATGGAACATAATTTAGTATCTCAAGCTCATATTCATAAATGGCATAACACATTTTTACTAACTGCAGTAACTTTCTGAAAAAGCACTGGATGGGCAGTTATCATCTGGCTGCCTTTTCCAAATATGTTGGGATCGGCTTTCAGTCTAACTGGATCCAGCTGAATAACAATAGTTTACATGGAGTGACTGCCTATCTAACCTCCACAACC
Organism: Dryobotodes eremita; assembly: GCA_917490735.1. NCBI lineage: Eukaryota > Metazoa > Arthropoda > Insecta > Lepidoptera > Noctuidae > Dryobotodes > Dryobotodes eremita. The sequence continues at coordinate 1,402,214 of OU823254.1, read as the reverse complement.
CAGTTACTGAGTAATCCGATACTCCTTGGTAAGACTGTATTCAGAGTTTCGGGTTTCTGACTACCGTTAACGAATGTCAAAGATATTTGTATGACAGACGGGACACGGAGAAAAAAAACCGGCCAAGTGCGTGTCGGACCACGCACAATCGAGGGTTCCGAAGTTGGGATGAGTCTATCCTAAACACAAACTTAACATTTTAGTTGAAAAACATGTTCTCCCATACACCGATATACGTCAGAGTCAATTCTACAAATGCAAATGTAAGTAAGTAATCGCAAAAAAAAACATTTCGTAATTATGAACTACAACTTAACGATTTACGACCTTTGTCCGTAACTTGTGCTGTAGACCATGCATTTTGCAAAATTTCATGATTCTAGGTCAACGGGAAGTACCCTAGGTAGGTTTTGATTTATTTGCAAGTATCAAAATATGTCGCATAAATGGTCGTATGTTTTCATTGCGTTGATTTAGAAGCTTGATTTTTTTAGAACTCCATGGGACCGTAGACCTAAGTGTTTGATATTAATGTCAACTTGATACCTCTACTCGTTAATGAGAAAAAGGGTTTTGATTGATTGACAGATAGACGAACGGACGGACGGACGGACGGACCAACGGACGGACGGACGGACAACCAAGTGAAAGTATAAGAGTTCCGTTTTTCCCTTATGAGGTACGGAACCCTAAAAAATCAAAAGTCCTATAAATAAATAAAAAAACACTAATATACATAACAACTTCATGCTTTCTCTAATTTATATAAAGGACTCCGCGCCACGCATATCGAAAGTGAAGCACCGTGCCGATCTATGTGTGTGTGTATAAATAAGTGTCGTACTTGTGATATGTTATTCCTTGACACTTTTTCTGCGATGTAGAATCATTTTTACACCATTTCACAACACAATAAGGCATTATTTTATTTTATTATTTGACGTAAACTGTACCTACAATGACGCCGTAGTGCCGCGTAATGGCACCTTATGATGTAAATGTGTGCGTGAGGCATGTTTGTATAAACGGTCTGGCTACTTACAATGCTTCACTTTCGATACGCGTGTCGCGGAGTCCTTCTTTTTTTTCTAGTCCGTGCCTCCAACATTATCGTCCTGAAATAACTGCAGCATTGCAATATAAAATTAGCATACTCAGTTGTACATAGCGTGACTCCAGTCCCAATGCAATTTCAGTCGCAGAGATTTATGCGATGTAATGTAGGTACAAGTATTTATTTCAATATTCAATCTGCCGCTATATCCGATTGGAATGAACATTTACTTCTAGTTATTTTGTAAAGGATCTAAAGAGGAAAGGACATTGATCAATTTTACTTGCGTTGTACGTTGGCAAACAGGAAATCTGCTGAAAATGCATTCATCATCTGCTTAGCCTTGCCCCAAGTATGTTTGGGTAAGTTTCCAGTCCAACTGGATGCTGCTCAATACCAGTATTTTACATGGAGCGCCTGCTCTATGGAAACTCCCGGAAAGTCATTGTCCGCCGTAAAACCATCCGAAAGATTATACTTATTTTCAGGGTGTTGTTACACCACCCATGCGATGGATGTTTTATCAACGATCAACAACAATCGTGAGCGATTGCCATCAGCACTATCTACATAATCTTGGGTACCGAACGAAGTTCAATGGATCTGATTGGAAATATATTGATTTCGTGTCGAAGCACAAGATTAACGTTCATCTTTTATAGATCTATCAATTTAAAAGAGTAATGCGGTTTACGGTTGTATTGTCATGTTTAATTTTTTATATTTCTAAAAGTAGGTAAACTTTATTCAAGCTCCCTGTAAAATATAATACTTAATAATATTTCAGCTGTAATCGCACAGTATTTTTCTACCAGTAAATAAAACGTTTAAATTAGTTGCAGCAGTGTTAGTGCAAATACTCGTACTTTTTGTTTTTTTCAACTCTACGTAATGGCTCCCAATTATTTTATCAAAAGGCTTTTCAAAGCTTTTGCGGTAAAATAAAATTCATGGTTATTTTTGCCAAAAAACTAAATTCACTCATTCAGACTTCTGCCACTATTTATACATTTTATTAGTTTTGAATTTTATCTTTTTTCATTGCGATTACATAAAACTAAAAAAAATAACTTAGACATAGAATAATATGAAAGTATTACAATGAGTGCAATATTTATAGCCATCATGAGACTAAACCAAACCGGACAGTGATAATGAAGTAGATATATACATTTTATTGTGAACAATACAAAGTAATTGATTTTAGTCACACGTTATTTATTATAAATAGGTTTTTACATAATCTACAAACGTTTAACATGGTAGAGTTATGATGGTAAAAGTTTATTTTGATTTTGTCATGGATACAAATATGTATAAACATTGGTTTTTTGGTTTATCAATAATTTTTATAATATGAAAGGAATAGAATAGAATAGAATAGAATACTCTTTATTATGTACACCATAAAAAATAACAGATATAAATGTAGACATTTTACACAGGGTGACACAATGGGTGAATATTCCTGGGATGTTAAATGCTTATGTGTCAAAGCTATTTAAGCTTTTAAAATAATTTGTCTTTTCAAAATACATTTAAGTAGCTTTATTAATAAATCATGTTGTGAGTAATAAATATGTATGGCAAACCGTATAACTCATTATTTTAATTCACTGTGATTTATTATGCAAATATTCGTACACGTATAACTTTGTAAAGCTCATTAATTTTATTTCACCTTGTTTGTTAGTCATTAGGAGTTTGTACTTACCTACAGCTGAATAAAACATGTATCGTGTATTTGAACAAGGAGGAAAATTTTCATAGCAAAATAAAAAACATACTTACATAGACTCACGCCTTCTTCCAATGGGGGTAGGCAGACACTACATAACGCCGCCTGCTACGATCCTTACATATATTCATTTTGCCTCTTTTATGTTCAATATATCTGGTGCTACACACACGCCGGTTGCGAGTACTACGCACCTGACCTTTCTGAAGAACATCACCAACAAGGTCACTCCTAGGGCGTCTTTTCCCAGAATAAAAATACAAAATGCATTTCATTTCCCTAGACTGGTTTGAATTATGAAACTTTGGTGTGATTTTTCAAGAGTTTGATTTTTTGTAGTTATTTAACTGCTAGTCTTGATTGGAAAAATGGTAAGACAAACACATTATTGCTCGATGCGAATCTTGAATCCCTTACTGGCCATTACGATTGAGCATCAATATTTTCATCACATCTTCATTTGTTTGTCACACGTGAGGAATCTAACGAACAAAATAATAAGCAACATAAATCATTTGATTGCTGACATAATATTTGCACTGATTCTACAAAAGGAAAACAAATGAACATCGCTCAATCGTTGGCCACATAACAAGGGATTAATAATAGGTACAAGATGATGCTGGACTACTAACCGGTATTTTATAAACAGTCAATCATTAAATATTGACTGTTTCATTGATTATGTTCAAGTTAGCTGTGGACTCCAATAGGCTTAGCTAAGTTTCTCGTAATCTTATAAAATTAATTGGTTCAAATAGGTAATAAAGGTCAGTTTCAACAGCCTCTCACAATACAGCATCGCGGTTTGTAGGTCCGCTGGCCAGCTAACGCTGACAAATTAGTTTTACCTTTATTTAATGACTTCATTACGGCGGCCATTTTGCGACAAAGAAATTAAGCCGGGTAGTTTACGATTTAATTAATTTAAGTCATTGAAATCATTTATTTAATGCCAAAAGGGATATTTATATTGAACCTGGTTTTTGGGCAAACAGTCTGTTATGTTTGACTTTTTGCTAGCTTTTCCTGTTTCTTCTGGTTTTATGCGTTATTTCTTATTCATACAGGTTTGAATACTGGGGCCAACGCCCCAAGTTTAGTTTTTGTTTAGTTTAGTAGTTTTTTTTTAGAATGCGGATTCGTTTTGTCAACGAATTGATTCAAACATTTAAATCCATTACCTGACTACTTACATTGTATGCCATTCATTCAATCAGGTACCTAAGTAGTTTATTAATTGCACCTACACCGCTTTACATTGTTTTTCCCTTCCATTCATGCCTAGCACACAACAATAATTAACCAAACGAATACAATACTTACTTTAATAAAATTATAGAAATTGCCATTCTTTTTATACAGGTAGGTGTTTATAAATATTGTAGGTAATTCCGCTTAAAAACCCATATACGAATGCCAACTCTGAAGCCTAGGTTTAGTAAAATTAAATGTAGTTTGCAGTCGAGAAAGTGTCGCTAAAACTTAAGGAGGTATTTCACTCGTAATTTAAGTTTTGCATCGCTTTAAGTAGTCCTATATAATTTAACTTAAAAAGACAGGAGACACTAGACTTCAAGACAACTCTTAATTTCCCTGAAGGCATATTAAATATCTCGACAAATTCACACAGAATTTCAACAATAACTGCTGTTTTAGGCCAAACCATTTATATTATTTTGTCAGAGCTTTTCTTTTAATGCGTTAAGGGAAATTATTCGCAAAAAGAGCAATAAAATGTAATCACGTGACGTCATCAAAAAGATTGTGTCTGAGATTAATAAAAATGAAAGTCTTTAATGTAACTGAATTTTACTTGTATGCAGATTGCCTTATTTTCTGCCAACAGGCGACGGGTTTGGGGAATCGTAAGGTATCGACATTATCATTTTTATTTACTCAAAACTTACTTAACTCCTATATGGGTGGGCAAGCAATATGGAAAGTTATAACCGCCAACTATTGACACCTAAAACTGCTGAACTTACAAACGGAATGAAATATTCTAACATGTCTTCGAACTGCAGTGTCAGATCTTTTATAGTACACTTTTAAAAGGAATGAAAGAGTTTGGGCGCAATTTTCCGGCCAATTTGAGTGGTTTGGAACCAGCGCTGAATCATTGTCTTTGGATTCTTTTGTTTTGAATCTATTCTTGTTATTGTCCGTATTAATTTCTACCATGTATGTTTTCTAATAAACAATATTTAAAGATAAAATATCTAGTACGTTCAAAAACAACTTATACATAATACGCAATTCAGTCTAGTATATTCAATAAAATAACATGTTCTCTTTACATCCCCTTCCAAGCTGCTTTCTCGTTGAATATTATTATTTACATAAGTTCTACATTACTAAACAGTGCCTGCTTTACATTAGTTTTGCTTCAACCATTTTACTAAATAACCAGGTATTGTTCAGTTTCACAAATTGACAATTTGGCAAAGAATTCGGGTTTAATCTGCCGAACGATTTTGATCTATAAAACTTCAAGTGGCTTGCTTTACTTTAGTAAATTGGTTAACAGCAATATCCAAATAGTAATAAAATATAAAATAGCACCTTTAATAATATCAGAAGTATCGCCCAATCTGGCACGAATAGAGAGCTACACACATGTCCCATGCCAATAAAAATCTTGATTCAGTAGAAGATCATGAAAATAAAGCTAATCTCAAGCAAAATACCGAAGCTCATTCAATAAAAACTTGACTAACTTCATTAAAACATGCATCCCATACAAATTCAAAGGATTTCACTTACAAACTTTGCAAGCAATATTACTCGTGGCTCCTATATTCGAATATAGGTCAAAATATGAATAATATTACGATATTACGAGCCTAAACGTGCTGAACAAATACTAGAATATCTGGCTTCAGTTTGTTTACATAGAAGGACAAAATGCAGTAAGACAATTTTAGTTTGCAATTTTTGAAAATGGGAGAAAGAAAAGTTGCTATTTATTCAGTTTGAATTTAGGCAATTAGAAATAACAGAGAAACAGAAACTTTAGTACTTCAAAGTTTTTACTTTAATTGTTTCAACGATATTGCCTTAATGGCAATGCATTATTTCCTGACGTAGTATTGCGGACAAGAATTTTTAACGTATGGCAAGAACTTCTAGAGTTCTCTATATTATTTCAATTGCTATGTTGGCTAACTAACGTATAATCAGATAAGTAATTAATTCAGAGCACATTTATTTTAGTTTGAAATTGCTAATACTTTGAAGGTTTACATACGTTCATATAAATAGTGATAAGAACAAGTCTGCCGTGGTTATGATAATTACAGTAAGTCACATTTTTGTCGATATTGAGTTCAGTACATATTTGGAATATAGAGATTGAGATCTACATATCTGCATTTCATTTCTTAAGCTTATTTGATTTTCTATGATACATTTTCAAATTTTAAATGTACAGAAATGTAGATCTCAATCTCTACATTCCAAATATGTACTCAACTGAATATCGACAAAAATGTGACTTACTGTAATTATCATAACCACGGCAGAAGTTGCAATACCGCATTTTAATAACCAGTATACCTACACTGTGGCATGGATTCCTCCCGTGCAATAGATGGCACTCAGTGTTGATATATCTATAGAATGAACTCTCTTCTGCATTCCACCGGGCGCTTACTATTGTCTGCAAACTGTGTAGTTTCACTCACAACACATTTTTGTTGAAATATAGAGTGCCGTCGACGTGAATATTGTTGGAAAATTCCGCGTTGTTTTGACAAATGGAATGTGTTTTTAATTTTATTGGGCTATGTAGATTGCTTTTTTGAACGCTGTAAAACCCGCTTGTGAGGTTCTGTCGTCAAGGGAATTTACAATAAGGCACAATTGGCTACATGCATTCAAATCTAGAAATCGAACTGTTAGTAAAATTACAATAAATTTATAACCACTATATTTTGAGAGGTATGGTCACACAGGGTTGTCTGGACAGCTTTAATCATGTTGGGTCCGTAGTTGTTAACAGCAGATATAGATTTAGAACTGTTAAAGATTTTCAGCGCTGTAACAATGGTTAAAGTATCATCTGTATTTAATGTTTAACTTACTAGTATTTATCCCCGAGCAATAAATCCTTGCGCTAACTACACTATAAATTAAAAGGAAAATAAGTAAGAAGCGCATTGCAGCCAGTTCTTAATTAAATATAAGCACCGCTTGTGAGCGCAAACCGAGTGAGATTGCCGAGTTGCCGAAAATGGGCGCGAGCCAAAACGAAGAACTGATATTAATTATAACATAATTCAAACGACATCCGAACACGGATGTGTGTGCACGGATGCCCGCATGTGCGGATGTGCCGTACACTCAGAATTGTGAAATCCGCTTGCGAATTATTTATGGGTGTGCTATGCAGGCGATTAGCCGCGTTTGTGCCGCTATAATTTAAGGATTTGTTCGTGAGCCGGTGACTACAAAATTTTGGGAGATTTGTGTAATAGTCATTGCGGCATAGAGGGAATAATCGCATAGTAGTAAATCACAAACAACTTCGGCGTGGGGTAGTTAAAGCTACGATGCTTAATTCACGCAAGAGTTTATTGCGTCCCCTGTGAGAAATAACAAGCATTCCATTTTGACGCAATTGCGACCAAGATATTGCAGTCTCATCATAACCTCGCTGGCAGACCAACCTTATGAATATGGCATAGGCTTTTGTCGTGCAGCCAGCGAGAGCAAAGATAAGGAGGGAGATGGCATTGTGTGCAATGTACTTCCAGATAATTAATTAAGTCCCACTTTGCTCAGCGCCCGAATTGAACCTAGAATAGCAAATATATATATTAAAATAATTGTACGTTTGAACACCATTAGGCTTAATAATAATTGTGTACTTTAGAAATTAACCTAATTCCCCTTTTGACATTTTATGTGTCTCATAACATCACTAATACTCATAACTGTGAGAATTTCAGCATTTATTTCAACCTGATTCTGAGAAAAACGCATAACATTGCCTGTGTTACTTATATTCTCATTAAGTAGTCCAACGTTTGAAATAAGTGGACTTTATTAAGCACGCTAACTTAAATAACGATCATACAGTTTAAGTTAAAAGGCATTTATATTCACTTTGCGAATAAACTAAGTTATAGGTTTTACAAACAAAGTATATTAGACTGAGGCTTCATGCTAAAATGTTCTGCTATAGGTTGTATTTCGTACACGAATATGGGGTTTGTTCGCTATTACATTAATCTTTAGTTTAGCAATCCTAGTATAGTTATGCGACACATTTACTCCCCGCCTATATCTACACATCAAAAGTGTCTAGGGATCAAGGCATTTAATTTTTTTTATTGATTGCCCTATTGAAATTGAATACAAAATGTCTATTTAGATTGATTAAATAAAATGTTTTCGTATGTGTAGATCGACGAAGTGCTCTCTGCTTTTGCATTAATAAGCTGGATTAATCCTGAAATTAAAATACGACAAATAGATAAAAATAAATGTTTTTAAGAGTTTATATTGCGTAAAATAAACAATTAGTAGTTTGTATTTCTGCGGTCAATGCGTATAATACAATCGCTGTGATTCGGCATACTCAATCACGTTGCGGAATGCCCACCCACGTCCGTTGTAACAGGCGAAAAAAAAAACTGATGTGTGCACGTCATCCAATTTGGCAGAGCTCTTCTTTGAAGCATATTCCATGCGTGCTCTATCTATTCTAGTATTCAATTCTAGCAAATGAGCAGACCATGGTGGTATCTGGCCTCATACCAAAGCGAGATTCGTCAGAAAAACACACAAAACACCACTCTTCTTCTGCTCAATTTCTGTTTTCACGAGCCCATTGTAAACGGGCTCTGCGATTGCGGGAGGTCAATAGGTGGTACACGTAGTGGCCTTTGGGAATGGAGATTGACTTCATGCAAGCGATTTCTTATAGATTAATCGCTTATTAACATCCCTGATGAGCTACGAAGCCTCGTAACTAACATCATCGTCATCATGTCTACATTTATATCTGTTATTTTTTTATGGTGTACATAATAAAGAGTATTCTATTCTATTCTATTCTATTCTATCATCGCGGTCATTGTACGATTTCGCCGAGCAGTAATTTGTATGTAACGATCTTGTCTGCATGTGGTGATGCGAGTTCGTCCTCCATAACGCTCCGCCATGCTGCCAGTGATACGGTAACGTGTCCAAAGTCAACATAAAATACTCTGCGTAGTGCCCAGAGCGATTACTACAGCACGTTTCCGAGAACCAGCTTCCAACATTTCCACGGCCCTGATAATTTCTTCTCGGCTCAAATGACGATATAGGGGTATGAGGAACAGGGTGTAAAGCTCACTCATACTCTATTGAAAAGGGAGGATCCTCCGACCAGACGGGTGTTGTGTCTGGTGGGCAACTGCCCGACGATTGATGTCGGGACGTTGTATATATGCTAGTTGCGCGGTAAACTTTGCTTGCGCGATGCAGGATTTTGCGTGACGTCAGTGTGACGTGTAGCTCGCATGTGGCGATGTAGATACCGCTACAACGTCTTCTCTCCATAATAACGTATTTGTATTATTGTATTGACTCAGAAGTATGAAATGACCATTTACTCACCTACGGCACGGAAGTGTGGCACAAATTTTATTGATTTGGCCTCAAAAACTTTGCAGGTTTATATTTCTATATGATCCTGCAAAGTTTTTGAGGCCAAATCGATACGATTTGACGGAAGATTTTTATCTTTTGACCGAAATTAAAAATACAATTGCCTTTTAGAAACGAAAGAAAAGAACTAACTAACAGTAACTAGCAAAAACGTGCTTGGTACCTAGACACTTTTGATGTAAGAGATTATTTGTTTCCATCTAGGAGTTATAACAAGTTATGAAACTAAGGTGATTATTACACTGCACCGCGCTCCGTCTTGTAGCGCGGGGCGGCAAACATAACATTGTATCAGTTTGTATAAAAAAAACAAAAAGCACGCGGGACGTCCTCTCTCGCTTATTGTTTGCGATGGCCGCCCCACGCTACGTGACGGAGCGCGGTGCAGTATGATAATCGCCTAATATCTAATTTGGCACAGAATTATTTTATTTTTTTAGTCTATCGAAACTTGATTTCCTCACACTTGTAAGACTGTCCCAAACGACCGAAATGCAACCACTAGTGTCTTAACCACTCTTCACAAACAAAGTTTTAAAATACTTACAGAAATACTACAGCTTACCCTCGAGAAATAAGGTCCATTTACACTTGACTAGCTCCCCAACGGGACGGGCACGCGACGGATTGACGCGAATAACTTTCAGCGATGCATCACCTGAATTATACAGTGTATTAAAATGTTCACATAATTATTTTTCAGTCGCGTTGCTGAGTTGTTGCAGGGAAGACTCAGTCGTGTGTGAAGGGAGCTCTGGTTTTGGATTTTGTTTGGTTTTGAGGTATTTTGTTGTGACTGGACACGTAAAGCTTCAGTCCTCATAATATTTGATTTTACGGCAAATTTGCTTATTTAGGTTTTACGTATTTTTCGTTTCCCTCTTGTGTGTTTATACAAACTTAAAATAAATTTATGTGTGTATGTACATAAATTGTGAAATGTATGAATTGTGAATGATGAAATATATATATATATATAAGTACGTTAGTTAGTTATTTATTTACACTCCTGTTACCATGTTTCGGACCATTTACGGAATTAAAATCGAACTTGTAACCCTGAAAGCTCAGACAACTTAGCTTCTACTGTGCCCATCGAGGCTTTTCCCTATAAACAAACAGAATGTAGCTAAAATGTAAATAAAAATGCACAACGTAGTGACATATTGTATCGTATTGTTTGACTAGGTATAACTCGTGTGACCGTCAATCCTCAAAATGAACGAGTTTCATGTAATACTATGTTCAGTTAACCACACTGTTGTGCTAACAGTTAATTTGCTAAAACCGTCCTTACTGCTACGACATAAAGGCGTTGAGAATGTCAAATTGTAACCATGGACGTGCGGTTGGCTATATAAAACGTCCTTTTAGTTTGATTTGTTGTTTATATGAGAATTTTTAAATTAAAACCGTTGCCCGATGTTAGTGAAAATCCATGTCTGGCTCACTTTTAGATATATTGCCTGAAAAACGTAGAAATGGACGAGTTACGAGCTTCGCAATGTAATCAAACTGGATATTGTTGTACTAAAATTTATTGAGTAATTTATTAATTTATTGACTAAAATTTGTTGGGTTGAGTGGAAATTTATTTGATTTTTAACATGATATAGTGAACAATCTAATGAATTTGAAATTACTTATGAACATCAAACGTATTTTATGAAAAAATCATCATTCTTAGAATCTCTCACGTTTTTTTTTTTTTTTTTTCTCATATCGGTGGGATTCCCCGATGTTGCGGAGGTGGATGCAGCTCCACGCAAATTTTTTGTTGTAGTATGTTGATCTGTGTCTGTAACCTACTAACATTAGAAGTTAAGTAAAATTGTTACTAACCCTATGGACTCGTGTCCGAAATAAAAGTATTCTATTCTTATTCTATTCTGTTTATCATTTAAAGGAACTGTGAACAAACGAATAAATAATGAACCTTACATTACAATGTTCACGCCTCGACTTTTGTAGCGTAAGTAGAGAGAATGAATGAATAGTAAATGTTAACAATGAGAGTAAAGTCATATTAGTTATGAATAGTTGCTTGACAAAGAATTTGTAAAGGGCTAACAATGTACCCGGGATTTAAAGTACCTAACATAGCTAAGATTACTACGTGTCTCATTCAGCAGACGTATTCAGGAGGCAGAAGTACTCGTACATGCACTCCATTACCAACTACTGAATACTGTACTGTTCTTTACTGATTATCTTTGGGTACCCAAGGTGTCACGAAATTATGGTTTTATTTTTTATTTTATTTTATTTATTAAGGGATAATAAACAACTACAACATACATAATACATAAGGTTAACAAAACTTTAAGTAGTAATGTTGCAGTCCACTGCATTATCCGCAGATAAGACATATATAGAGATCAGTGGTTGCCACTAGACAAGCATTACTAAAATTAACAGATATTTTGAAATAAATAAATAAGTTACTATAAAGCTAGCTATAGCTACAAAACCAAATCAGATAAGAAACAATTTCATTTACTTAAATTATGCAATAAATAAAAAATAATAAGATTACAATTAGGATAAAAATTTTATAATATTAGATTAAAATTTATTTTTCGAGCATGCAAATATATCAATATCAGTGAAATTTGAATTATAGGATTCCAACATTCTATGAATAGGGCAGCGTAGGCCAGAGTTCGAACGACAAGAATTTAAAGCGAACAGAGTACGTGCTCGCACCTGACGTACATGAACTGTTCGGGGTACAGAATAACATAGCTTACTCGTTAGATCAATGGCATCAAAATTACTGTGAACAATATCATGAAGCACGTTGGCCTCCAGGTATTTGCGCCGGTTCTCCAAGCTAATAAGCTTGTACTTGTCAAGAAGTTGGGAGTACGACAGATTAGTCTTAGTCCCATAACATCAGTAGCACATAGCACGGAGGTACTTGCGCTGGACCCTTTCTATTCCAATTACGTACTTTTGGTAGAAGGGGTTCCAAATAGGGACCGCGTACTCTAATTGAGAGCGAATAAGCGTCTTATACAAATAGAGATAGGTTGAGTTACGCTTAAATTCTGTTGAGGATCTCATTACAAATCCATACATTTTAAAAGCACTATTGACTATGGCTTCAATATGCTGGTTCAAGGACAGTTTGCCATCAAAGAGAACACCTAGATCCTTCACTATGGAAATATTATTTAAGGGGATACAGTTAAGGTTATAGTTGAAATTGAGGATAACATTATTCTTTGTAAAGTGTATATAGTTACACTTGGAAATACTAAGATGCAGCTTATTTTCAATACAGTAGGCAGTTAGTCTGTCTAGGTCCTCCTGAAATGACTGGCAGTCATCTATAGTACGTATCGCTTGAAACGCCTTCAAGTCATCAGCGTACATCAAGAATTTTGAGTTTTTAAAACATTTTTTAATATCGTTTATATAAATAATGAATAATAGAGGTCCCAGAATAGAGCCCTGTGGAACTCCGGAAGTAATATTAACAGAGACAGACTGATGACCATTAACCACAACCCTTTGTGATCGGTTTTCGAGGTACGACACAAACCAACGCAACAAATTTCCGCGTATTCCATTGTAAGCAATTTTACTCAGGAGAATTTCATGATCGACCCTGTCAAACGCTTTTTTGAAATCGGTGTAGACCGCATCTATTTGCAATCGCCTATCAACACTTTCAAAAAGGTAATCTGCAAATATTAACAGGTTAGATGTCGTAGATCGGCGTTTAACAAATCCATGTTGTTCAGGAATGATAACATTATGCAAAAGAGGGTAAATCTCGCTATGGACCAGTCTTTCAAAAAGCTTTGACAACGTCGGCAGAATTGAGATGGGTCTATATTGTTCGACGTCATACTTTGAGCCACCTTTATGCACTGGGGTAATGTTAGCTTGCTTCCACACCACCGGGAACACACCCTCATGCAGACATCTATTAAAAAGGATATAGATCGGTTCACAAATACTATCAGCCGTAGCCTTAAAAAAGGCCGCCGGAAGACCGTCAGGACCTGCCCCCTTACAGGGGTCCAACCGTTTCAACTCGCTGAGTACTCTTGATTTATTGATATGCACATTACTAATTAAAGTACCGTTCTCTGCGCACTGCTCCGGCGGATCCCACGTGGTGAGCGTTGGTGATACGGGCTCAAATACGGATAAGAAAAAGTCCGAAAACATATTGCAGACAACATCAGGATCACTTGACTTGACATTCTGGTACTGCATCATGGACGGAATGCCTGACTTACTTTTACGGTTAGAAATATAGGACCAAAAATGCTTTATGTTACTAGAGAGACTATCTTCAACCGAGTTAATATAACTGGAATAATAGGTTTTACATATATATTTGAACATAGACCTACATTCGGAGAAGTTATTATAGTCTTTGACATTGCTGTATTTTTTCCACTTAATCCAAAGACGTTGCTTCTTTTTAAATATTTTAACTAATTGTGGCGTAAACCAGATTGGGAAGTCAAGTGATCTAGTCCTTGCAGGTATAATTTAGTATCTCAAGCTCATATTCATAAATGGCATAACACATTTTTAAATACTTTAGCAACCTGCTGAAAAAGCACTGTATGGTAAGTCATCATTTGCCTAGCCTTTCTATAATAATGATTAGTAAATAATAATAATATTTTAATAAGTTCACGGACGCTTTTTCCGGGCTCTACATGGACGCGATGTAGATCTCCTACCGTCCGTAGCCTGGCTACGTTTCGTTGACCTCTTTGAACGATGTTACGATGACGAATAATTACCGGAGATTTATTGTGAAAGACGGCATGGTTGACATTTGTTGGGCATGCCACCGTCTGCGGGAATCCACAGAGTACATTTTATGGGGAATCAATCAGACATATTGTGTCTGGGTGTTCCCGTCTAGCTAACGAAGAATACTTGCATATACACAACCTTGTAGCCAGGATTATCCATCAGCAACTTGCTCTGAAATATAGCTTTGTGGAATCGGAAGTGCCGTACTACAGGTATGTGCCCGACCCAGTTCTCGGAAATGGAAATATCACATTTTACTGGGATCGATCCATCATCACTGACAGGACTATTGTTTCCAATAAGCCTGATATAGTGGTGGTGGATCGAATAGAGCGGCGCGCAATGATCGTTGACATAACCGGATGCATGACGGGAACTTCGTGAAACCTGAGAACGATAAACAAATCAAGTATCTTGACTTAGCTCGCGAGGTTCTCGACATGTGGGACGTGGACAGCCGTCGTGACAGCCAATAGCTTAATAGCCAAGAGTCTCGACCAACACCTGAGAAGGCTCTCATAGAGCAGCTGGATCAAGGGTTTGATTCAGAAGGCGGTACTTCTGGAGACGGCCCGTATTGTTAGAAGGTTCCTCTCTCAGGAGCCCTGACTGCGGGTAACTTGGACCCTGCTCCCGATACCGATGAGCTACCTACTATTCTATATATTTTTAAATGTTTTTATATTTTAATATTTAATAATATAATTTATATGTATATAATGAAATAAAGGAAATAATAATAATTCCTTTATTGTCAGGCAACTGAGGTCCGTAGATAAAATACACAAAATACAAAATAACAAACTAATAAATAATAAAAATAAAACTTAGGTTAATAAATATTGCTTAAAACTATGTTAGTAGCACTTCACTACCTAGCACTTTCCTAACTATGTATCTTGGGGTCGGCTTCCAGTCTAACTGGATGTAGCTGAATACCAGTAGTTTCCTTAGACTGACTGCCTAATTGTACTCCACCACCCAGCTACTGAGTAATATGAGAAACAACCAATTGCCTAGCAAAAACCTAGCACCTAGCTTCTGACGTTCCATAAGTGCCCATGTTGGTTTATGTGAAATAAAATATTTTGATTTTGATTTTGATTTTGATATGATACCCTTGGTAAAATTGTAAGTCAGATTTTTGGGCTTCTGACTACCCGTTATGACTTTCAAAGATCTATGAACGACAGGCGGGACCAACGGCTTAACGTGGTTTCCGACGTAACGAGATAAGAAAATACAAAAGCAAAAGTCACTGTAGACAAATAAACCATTAAAATACATATCTAAATAATTTCGTACTTTGTCTCATTTATAACTCCAACATTATCCACCAATGAAATAACTGCTATTGCAATATAAAATTTGCATACTCTCTACATAGCGTAAATCCAGTCCCAATGCAATCTCAGC
Source organism: Dryobotodes eremita (assembly GCA_917490735.1). Lineage (NCBI taxonomy): Eukaryota > Metazoa > Arthropoda > Insecta > Lepidoptera > Noctuidae > Dryobotodes > Dryobotodes eremita. The sequence goes on along the minus strand of OU823254.1, from coordinate 1,386,558 downwards.
CGCAGAGACTGATGTAATGTGCAAGTAATTCGCTCAATTTTCATTACGCCGCTATCTCAGATTAGAATGAGTATTTACTGTTGGTTATTTTGTATAGGATCTAAAGAGATTACATTGATTAATTTTATTTGTGTTGTAAGTTGGCAAACAGGAAATTTGCTGAAAATACATTCAGCATCTGCTTAGCCTTTTCCCAAGTAAGTTTCGGTCAGCTTCCAGTCTAACTGGATGCAGCTCAATACCAGTATTTTGTATGGAGCGTCTGCCTAGCTGCTGGAGAGTCATTGTCCTGCCTAAAACCATCCGAAAGACTATACTTATTCTTAAGGGTGTTGTTACAACACCCATGCGATGGATGCTCCATAAATGATCAACGACAATCGTAACCGATTTTCATCAGCACTATCTACATAATCTAGGGACTGAACGAAGTTCAATGGGTCAATTAGATCAACAACAACAAACAACAACAACAACAACAACAACGACATCAACAACAACATCAACAAACAACAACAACAACAACGAGATAGTGATGGACTGTGGTGACGGTGTGGTAGCGGTGGTGGTAATGGTGGTGATGGCGGTGGTGATGGTGGTGATGGTGGTGGTGATGGTGGTGGTGATGGTGGTGGTGATGGTGGTGTGGTATTTTAATCAACATCAATAAGATGTTGATTAAAATACCACATTGATAAAAATTATGTAAAGCCAAAAATGAATGAAAAAATGATTCAGATTGCGACTGATAGTGTTCCGCAATTAGGGTTCAGGTGTCAAGGCCAGGTCAGATGTCAAGAGAGTGTCATGTGTTCCTTGTTTTCCAAAGTAAATAATCGCCGTCATTATGCCGAAAGTGATTAAAAGTGCTGACAGGGATATAGTCTTGAAGGCCAAACACCTGTGCAGACTTATCTTGCGCGCACTTTATAGCACATGAATAAAAAACTGAGCAGAAGGAAAGCTTCATACTAACGCCGTGCGCGGGTATACTACTACACGCACAGCTATGTGTGCGTGACCAGTCACCGACAAGGCGCGCGGGGCGTACATCGGCGCCCGCGCGCATACTAACCGGTTTGAGCCAGCTCAGCAAGCGGAGAAAAATAAGGGGTGCCACCGGCAGCAATACGACGCGGACGTTTTGTTTTAATAATTTTTAATTGTATTAAAAGATGCCAGACTGTGTGGCACTGTGTGTATAAATAATTATAGGAAAACCAAGGAGATTTATTTTTTTGTATATATAAAGGATCTTGTCAGTTAATTATCGATATCTACTTATACCTACACATGTTTCATGCTTATTACAGAAGTATTTAGTTACGAGGTAGGTAATATAACTAAACGGCGATAGGCAAGGTTTTCCCATAATAATTCATATTTAATATTCTTATGGTTTACCTACCGTCTGTATTATTGTTCGCCTCCCTTTTTTGTTTCGTACTTTTGTTTTAGTTTGGGTTTGTTGTTATAAAAGTGTGTTTGTAAGCTGTCTTAGCAAGATTCCGTTTGACCTTTTGTATTAGATACTTAACTTACGTTTGTCAAATAGTAAAACAAGGAAGGAAACATTATAGTTTTGCCATGTCCGTCTGTCCGTCCATCAGTAACTCATAGTAATTTTATAGATCCTTACATATGAAATTGGCGTTTTGTCGAACTGGCCACTTTGATCTCAAAAATCTGGCGATGTACCTACTTAACTTACTTTGGTTTTTTGTACCTACTTAATTCTAAACAAACTTAATATTATAAACCATTTCATCTTTCAAAGCTACACTATTTTCAATGTTCTGTACCAAAATTGAAAAACCCAAAAACTTATAGGATCATCTCAGTCACAGTGCCTGTCCGTCCGTTGGTATTTCGGTCTGTCCATCCGTCCGTCCGTCCGTACTCATTACCGAATCCCGAATCGCACTTGCCCGATTCTTTTTTATTTTCAATAACCCAGTGACAGCCCTATGAAAGTAGGTAAGAATTTTGCGATCTGTTAAGAAGCTTTCCTTCTGCTCGGTTTTTTGTTCATGTACTTTGTAGTCTGTTCACAGTTATTTAACGTCTAACATCAGCAACCTCACAACGATCTTAATGTGATGGGAATAAAGAATCAACGTGATTTTGACAGACTAGTCAGTGGCAACAACCCAACAGCAATCTTATAATAACGAAAATAAAGTTCACTTTGATTTTGACAGTGATTCAAATTCAGAGGTAAAAAATATCCGCTACTGTATCCTGCCTGTTCCCTGTTATTTTTAAAGCGATTTTAGTCTGTTCTCGTAAGTTACCTCTGTTGAGATAATATTTATATAAATATTTCGTGTGATGCTGGTCATTAAGAAATAATAACCGATCGTTAATCGGTTATTATTTCTTAATGACCAACCAGCACACGAATATCGTTGATAATTTTTTTAGATCGGTTGATGTCGATCATGCGAGTTTAAATTCTTAAGCCCTAGGATGTATTGCTGAATTATTATAATTAAGCTTTCAGCAGATAATTTCAGGTATTTTCGAAAGAAACGAAAAAACTTCCTTATTACTCGTTTGACCAATATTGGTACATATCCTACTAATATTATAAATGTGAAAGTTTGTGAGGATGGATGGATGGATGGATGGACGTTTGTTACTCTTTCACGCAAAAACTACTGAATGGATTTGGATGAAATTTGAAACACAGTTTCTAACTTGGATTAACACGCAAGGTACTTTTTATCTCGGTAGTACGTTTCCGTGGGATGATTTCCGACATCCACGCGGGCGAAGCCGCGGCCAAAAACTAGTTATTAAAAAAAAACACTTTAATTTGGAGCAATGCCTTGTTCATAAACAAAACAGAACTTAGCATTATTAACTCTCAAATGAAACAATTAAAACAAATACTAACATCTTCATTCCCAAGATCAGCTTACACATAAGGAAGCAGCTCTTTGCAGGCACCTTAACGGCTTAGATTAAGGAAATGATTTGAGATCGCAAGACGCACTGGGAGTCGGCTCAGCGGATCAAGTTAATCTGCAGATTACCGAGCTGATCTGACTTCCTCCTTGAGTGACGTATACAGTCCGTATGCCTTTTTAAGTATTAAGGATCTGTTGGTATGGAACTAAAGTCGACCTCGTAATTTTATTGATTTATCACTCTTAATTTTAAATGTCACTTGCACATGGCACCGAGGACCTTAAATAAATCTGTCCTGCTTTCTGTCTTTCTTCTTTCTAAATTATAAATAGAAACCAACTTTAAGCGTTGGACAGAACGTTTATTTCTTCTCTCAAGTCTTGTAAAGGAAAACACTGATATGTAGTGCATCCCTCTCGCATAATGTGGCACTGTTCATTTATCTCCAGAATTCAATTAATAATTCATTTATCTTCAGAAGTCATTTGTGAAGGTACGGTACGGTAAGGTAAAAGTTCGGAACTAGAAATCGTTTACGTACTGAAATGTCAATTATACATTAACACGAAGAATGATTTGTCTTGTCATGCATTGCACATCATAACACGACAAGGTACAGAAAGGTACAGGAATCTATTGCCCCGGGACCAAAATCGGAAGTAACGCCGCCATATTGTTTTTACGGTTTCGTACCTCAAAAGGAAAAAACAGAACCCTTATAGGATCACTTCGTTGTCCGTATGTCTGTATGTTTGTCTGTCAGTCTATTAACACCCTTTTTCTTAGAAATGAGGAGAAGTATCAAGTTGAAATTAATATTAAATGTGAAAGTCTAGGGACCCTTGGAGCTCTAAAAAATCAAGCTTCTAAGTCAACGCAATAAAAAGTACGGCCATTTATGCGGCATACTCGCAATTAAATCAAAACCTACAGGGTACTTCCCGTTGACCTTGTATCATGAAATTTGGCAAGAAGCAAAGTTTCATAGCACAAGTAAGGGAAACAGTCCACAAATTGATAATAATAATATGTAGAATTATCAAATGCGATTCCAAATTTACATTCGCAGTTGGAGAATTCACCATGACGTATTCGATGTATGGGAAAACATGTTTTTAAACTACAATGTGAAGTTTGTTGTTGGGACAAATTCATTCTAAATAGGGAACCCTTCATTGTGCCTGGTCCGACACGCACTTGACCGGTTTTTTAATACAATTTGTGACAATTTCACAAATGTTTACCAACAACGCCTGTTTACAATGTTCACCTGTCAATGTCATTCAGGCGCCAAAAGAACCTTGTAGGCGTTGACATGTAGCTACTAGTAGCACTATTTGTCTATGTGATAGTTAGATAGTTTAAACCTTAGTGAATTTATAATCAAAATTGATAGAGCAATTACGAGTTAATACCAAGCACAACATTTTTTTGTATAAAAAAATATTGATGTAAAGCTTTTTTTTTAGGTCCGTGATGTAAATTCTGTAATTTTATAATGAAAAATTATTGCCATAATATTATTATGTAATTCAAAAGGCTTAACGTCAATTTCGATTGCATGCTGAAATATGAACAATCCTTGGGTTGGGAGCACTCTGGATACGGGAATAAATAATACACGTAGCAACGTATTGGCACAAGTATAATGACTGGCTAAAATGTTAGAACAACGGAGCTACCTTCAATACTTATAATAAACAATAGCAATGTACCCACAATAACTTATTACTACATACATGACACCTCCCTTCTTATTCTTAGAATATTAACTAAGCTACATAATATTTTAACACTGAAGTATATGCCATATACATACATATTTATGCATACTAGAATGAACAGTTACAAATATAAATTAATCTATTTCAAATCGGACGACCGGTCTACGTATTCGTTTGGAGCGCGTCACTGGTGGCGTCACCGTCGGGACAGCATCACAACTAGGTGGTTCAATAGGCGGAGGTATCGTAGGCACAATATTAACTTGTGGATTCTTACTACCTTTGCCTACCATACCCTCCTCCCTTGTAACAACTAGCTGATCTTTAATCAAATGTCTCGACTCCGATGCCGCTACCAATCCATCAGCTTGTGACGGCACAACAGTCTCACCTCGGTCATCTGGTTCTTTGTCATCCTCATTGCCTTGACAAGGAACATCTGACAGCCGAGAACGGCGCCTGATTTGATCAATGTGTCTTTTTAGAAGTCGACCATCACCGCTATCTACCACATACCTACGAGTACCTTCTACCTCTCTCACAGTTCCTTTCACCCACTTGTCTGACGCACCGTACTGTCTCGCCCAAACCGTATCACCTTCGCACAGAGTTCGTGACTTACGTCCCTCGCACTCTGCCTGGCGAGTCTGTATCTCCCGCACCCTATTCTCTAATGACCGTTGCCCCCGTAACAAGTCGAGCCGAGAACGAAGTGAGCGCCTCTGTAACATTGACGCGGGTGTCTCGCCTGTAGTGCTGTGCACTGAATTACGATAAGCTAATAGGAATGTTTGTAAAGCTGTATCCACATCAATACCGTCCCTATACGCCTTTTTAATGGCCCGCTTACAAAGTTTGACCGCATTTTCTGCCGCACCATTCGATGCCGGGTGGTAAGCAGGTGAGAAGCTTTGGCGTATACCATTTTTCTTGAGAAATGAACTAAACTCTTCACTTGTGAACGGAGGCCCTTGATCTGAAACTAATTCCTCGGGTAGACCGAATCTAGCAAAGGTAGCTCTTAAAACCTTAATGACGCTTGAAGCATTTGTGTGTTTCATTTCAAAAATTTCAATCCACTTTGAACTTGAATCGACCATCACAAAAAATTTTGTACCCTGATATGGCCCTAGGAAATCGATATGCAACCTAGTCCACGGTTGCGCGGTATAGGGCCACGGCTGCGGCGGCGCCCGCGGTGGCGCGTCGGCCTCCGCGGCACACGTTTCACACTGCTTACACATCGCTTCTATATCCGTATCTACATTGGGCCACCAAACATAACTTCGGGCTAGCCCTTTCATTTTCACAATACCCATATGACCACTGTGCAGCTGTCTTAAAACAAGATTTCTTAATTTCGAGGGTATTACCATTCTATACCCCCACATAAGGCACCCGAATTCCGAATATAATTCGCGACGTCTATTGAAATATGGTTGTATTTCCGCCATAGCTGAACACTCGTTTGGCCAGCCAGACTGTACGTATGACATTATTCTGCATAATTCTATATCTTTTTGCGTAGCCTCCTTGACATTATTATGTGTGATGGGTAAAAATTCTTCTACAAATTGTACGTACGTACTGTCTTTCCTATCTGAATGTAAGTTTGTCTTATCAGGCAGACGTGACAATGCGTCTGCGCAATTTTTTTTTGATCCGACGTATTCTATGTTATAGTTATAAGCGGACAACAGTACTGCCCATCTTTGTAACCGAGATGCAGCCATAATTGGTATTCCTACTTTACTCCCTAAAATATAAGTCAATGGCTTGTGGTCGGTTTTCAGCACAAACTTTCGACCGTACAAATACTGATGATACTTCCTGACTCCGAAAACTATCGCCAGCGCTTCCCGATCAATCTGAGAATATGATCGCTCAGCTACACTAAGTGACCGCGAGGCATAAGCTATCGGACGCTCGCCGCTCGGCGTGATATGTGACAGCACGGCGCCGACCCCCACGCTGCTCGCGTCTGTAGTCAGTACGAGTGGCAACTCGACCGAGTAGTGTGTCAGTACCCCACTACTCGCTAACAACGCTTTAACTTTACCAAATGCATTCTTACACTCCTCATTCCAATCATATTTTACTCCTAATCTCAATAAATTGTACATTGGGGCTAAAATTGTACTGACATTCTGTATGAACTTAGCATAATACATAACCATGCCTATAAACGCCCTGAGCTCCGATATGTTCGACGGTGCCGGCGTGTTGATAATCGCCTTGACCTTATCCGAACAAGTATGTACACCATCTTTACTGATAACATGCCCCAAGTAAACAACAGATTTAGCAAAGAATGAACATTTATCCCTCCTCACTCGCAAACCATACTGTTCTAATCGGTCAAAAACTTTGCATAAATTAGTCATGTGTTCGGACACTGTGCGCCCCGTTATGATGACGTCATCAAGGAATACGCCTACCTGCGGTAAATCTGCAAACATCTGTTCCAAACGTCTTTGGAATATGGCCGGACTAGATGCAAGACCATACACTAATCTATTATATCTGAACAATCCCTTGTGCGTGTTAATAACCGTGTACTTCCGTGAATCATTTAGCTCAAATTGAGCATAAGCTTGGGAAAGATCCAGCTTACTGTAACGCTCACCGCCGTTTAACCGCACTAGTAAATCTTCAACCCTAGGTAGTGGATAACGGTCGACTTCTATTACCTTATTCAATGTGATCTTATAATCGGCGCATATCCTTATGCTTCCGTCCTTCTTTACGACTGGCACTATGGGCGTCGCCCAGTCGGAACGCTCGACCGGAGTGAGAATGCCGTCCCGCACCAGCTGGTCCAGTGTGCTCTCCACCGGTTCGCGCAGCGCATACGCAAGCGGGCGCGCGCGCATAAACACAGGCCGTGCGCCTGGCCGTAAGTGAATGCCAACCTTACCACCAGTGAATCGCCCCAAACCGTCCGCGAACACTTTAGAGTATCTGGAACTAAATATGTTTATATCAAAATTTGATCCATCACAAATATTATTGTTATTTACATAAGTATCATAATCCAATACCGGCAATTGTATTGCTAACGATGCCATCCATTGTCTACCGAGTAATAATGTTTTACCATTTTTTATCACGTACAAGTCTAACTGCATACATCTGTCCTTATATTTGACTAGAGGTTTAATAACTCCTAGTGGTTTAGTGGTTTCTCCCGTATAATACCTCAAAACAATACTGCTTTTAAGAATAGTTAAGTTACGAAATAACTCATCATATGTGTGTTCATTTATACATGAGACAGCACTACCTGTATCGCACTCAAACTTCATTATTTTCCCCTGAACCTCTAATGATACAAAAATAGGTTTACACTGCGTTACTGTCAATTCATTCAGTTCAATTGTTATTACCTCGTCACTATCGTCGCTGTTCACTACGTTCTCCTCGCACTCGGCCTCGACGGTATAATGATGCGCCAGTCGCGGACACATACGCCGCAAGTGGCCCTGCTGGTTGCACACCCGGCATACATAGCGCCCGAACTTGCAAGCGGCCACCTCATGCGGGCCGCCACACGCTCGACACTCTCGCTGCTGCCGCTCCCGCTCCATCGAAACGGACGCACGCGCCGGAGCTGCCGCGGCCGGTGCCGCCCGGCCTGCCTGCGGCCGCCTGCGTTGTATGTACTCGCCTACCGGCAAGCGGCCAGCCGCGCGGCTACTTCCCGATCCGCCGGCGCCGGCGCCGCCCCGCCGCGTATTCATCATCAACTGACAATCCACCGACCTCTTCTCCTCGCTTGCTGCATTAACAGACCCTTCCACTACCGCTGCTGCGTCTTTCTCTGCCGCCTCCATGCTTACGGCCAGATTATATGCCTTCATGAAATCTAATTTGGTCTCTGCAAACAGTCTTTGTCTTATAGTCTCACTTTTTATCCCGCAAACCATCTGGTCCCTTAAGCTTTCCTCGAGCCACGCTCCGAACTCACAAGTTTTTGTTATTTTCTTTAAATTAGCTACATAGTCCGATATGTTTTCACCGGTGAGTTGTTTGCGATTACGAAATTTATAACGTTCTGCCAACTCACTCGGTTTCGGTTGCAGGTGTTTTTCCATAATAAACGTAATCTGTTCAAACGTTTTTGTCTTTGGTTTCGCCGGAGTACATAAATTCACCAACAACTCGTAGCTAGCTGCACCCATAACAGTAATTAGCGTCGGCACTTGTAACTCATCTGATATTTTATTTACTAAAAAGTACTGCTCAAGACGTTCGACGTATAACCTCCAATCGTCCTTATGTATGTCGAACTCCGCAATCCTACCGAGTGACATTTTTATATTTTAGCAATATCACTACTAATACACCTTATCTAGTAGTTACTTTACACACAGTTCTGAATATCCTCGTCGCCACTGAACAATCCTTGGGTTGGGAGCACTCTGGATACGGGAATAAATAATACACGTAGCAACGTATTGGCACAAGTATAATGACTGGCTAAAATGTTAGAACAACGGAGCTACCTTCAATACTTATAATAAACAATAGCAATGTACCCACAATAACTTATTACTACATACATGACAAAATACAGTTAAATAACATTAAAAAAACACTTGAACCTGTATTGTTGTTGCTGAATTGCTATAATATTTTTATCTCGCAAAGCGACGCGCGCTTTACTTGTGGTTACGAAGTGTACATACATGCTGTGAATGTGTGTGTAAGCGCAGGAGCACTCGGTACTGTCCGAGATAATGGCGGAGTCGGAAGTGTGTGTGTGTCTGTGTTATGTGCTGACACTACTCGTCTTCACTCACACATACACAGCGTATTTGTACACTTGGTTACCACAGATAAAGCGCGCGTCGTTTCGTGAAATAAAAATACTGTATAAAATATTGATGATAAAATAATTTTACCTTTGAGACATTACCTACTCAGATTACCACTGTTTATCAAATAATCATTTCAAAGAGTACTGCGTTTTTACGAAAGTAAAACCATTTAATGTTTTATTTTTTAAATTTACACGGAGAAAATCAAGTTTTAGAAAGGTACCGATTTAGCTTGGCTAAACATTATACGGCTAAAAATAACCAAGACTTATTTGAAACGTCCTATACAGCTTTGTTAATATCAAACAAGCAAGTATTGCTAAATGCTCTCGGTTATTATTAACAAACTACTTGTCTATTTCCAAATGAGTGTCTTAGTAATTTCAACAGTAATCGATTTTGGTTAATCATAGACAAGTTTACACATTTTATTACTGGCTACAAGTTATTTATTAGATATATCAACATGATGTTTATAATAGTGTAACATATGAACGTTACAGTTACAGATTTATTTGATCTAAAATAGCAGACTAAATTGGTTGTAGCTACCGACTTACTTTGCTAAATCCAACAAAGCATGTTGGTTGTGGTGATAGTTGTGCTTATGTCATAATAACCAAGTTATTTCGTTACAGTTACCGATAAAATTAATTCAAAATACTAAGAACCTTGGTTATAGTTAACCAAGTCGCTCCGTTAATAATACAATTAGGTTTGATAGGTTAACAGAGTGAATAGCTTAAAGTAACCAACCTAGGTTATCTATTTTTTAATAAATTAACTTTAATGTTACCAACTTACGTTAACCAAGTTCAGTTGTTCAATTCTAGCAACAATCTTTGCAGACAGCCTCCGAACCAAGTCGCTCCGTTGATAATAGCACCGACTAGTCAGTATCGGGAGCGCCTTAATGGACTTTTAACAAATAAAACTAAATAATTAATTACTTAACTCTATATTGAGACGTGTTACAAATTGGGATGTAAGTCACGCACTGACTAACTAAAACTTAGACTAACCAATCGTAATCTTTCAAATGTGCAAGCTCAGCGACCACACAGATCGTGCTGGGCCAGAGTGCTTATACACGCTAAATCTGTAAGAGCTGTGGTTCCATAACTACTTACGTTTTTTCGTGTAAATTTTTTATTAAAAATTTCGTGTATACTTTTCTGAAGTTGGTAAAGTAGAATACAAAATAATAGTTCGACTTGGCAGCAGTAATCGCACAATATTCTACAAGTAGGTATAACGTTTAAAAACCATTTCATGACTATGACAATACAATAAAGAGTTTTCTTATACAGCATTTAAATTTATAAAAAAAATAGGCAAATAATTTTTTTTTGTTCAAACTCAATGGCTCCTAATTATTTTATCAAACGTTTTTTCAACGTTTTATGCGCTCAAAAATAGTACGATTATTATTGTTTGAAAAATTAAATTCAATTAGGCAGAATTTTACCATTATTTTATGAATCAATGAATAAAATTAAATTTAAATTACTGAAGCATGGAATATCATGATTGTGATTACAGTGTGTGCAGTATTTTTAGATCACCATCTGAAATTCAAACAAAACCGAACAAGAGTGATTTTGGCGAAATAGTTTGTAGCTGCAAGTGTCAAGACATACATCCGTCCGCTGCCGCTGCCAACCGTGTACTGGCGCCCCTCCCGCCGAGAGGGGTATTTATACGCGGCGCAGTTTAGAGAGCGCGAGGAAAAGCAATCTGCAACTGCGACCCGCGCGCCACCACACGTATTATTTAACAACTACATTTTGTAAATACATCTTAGGAAATCCACTACTTGTGCCCATGTATTTTTCTATAAGACCTGTACATATTTCTGTGTGAGCTATCCCTAGTCTTGATTATACCATACCTACATTGGTAACTACATCTGGAGTATCATTTACACTACCTAAGCGCTACAGTGGTGACCCCGACGTGATATTCATTTTGTGAAGACCTCCAGATCAAGTATCCACCATGCCTAACGAAAGAGAACCAGAAGTATCAGGTGTGTCGACGTCGCTGCGCATCCCACCCATCTGGCGTGACAGAATACGCTTGTGGTTTGCGCAATTCGAAGCCATCATGTCTCCGCAGAAAAAGGGTGATCAAGCCATGTACGAGCTCGTTATCGGACACCTTGAGAGGCAAGACCTGGATGAAATATCGGACATCATTCTCCATCCACCGGAAAACCAAAGGTATGCCGCACTGAAGAATCGGTTGCTCCAAGTATATGAAGAATCTGAACAGCGTCAAGTACAAAGATTGTTGTCCGAGATGGAACTCGGCGACATGAAGCCTTCGCAGCTGCTACGTCAAATGAAGAACCTCGCCGCGGACAACATCTCCGACTCAGCGCTGCGAATCATGTGGACCAACCACTTGCCGCAATCCATTCGAGCAGTCCTCGCTGTCAGCGATAATATCGCTAAGAAATCAGACATCCACGAGCTGGCAGTGATGGCTGACAAGATCCTCGAACAGACGCAACCATACGGCGTTGTCGCGGCAGTTAGCTCCAATCCCACCACCTCGCATGCATCTACGTCACTGGAAGAGAAGATCGACGCTCTCACACGAGAAATTGCTGAGTTGAAACTAAAACAATCGCAACAACACAGCTATAGACGCAGATCGTTTAACAGGCGACACTCACGATCGCGTTCGTCGAGCCGGACCAACCACGATCGCGCGCGAGACGACCAATCAGCGATCTGTTTTTATCATCGCAAGTTCGGCAAAGAGGCGAGAAGGTGCACGCGGCCGTGCAGCTACGAAGACAGCAGCGCCCGCTCGGGAAACTAACACCTGCGTTGGCCGAGGCGGGAACCGGCGCAAGCAACTCATCTTACCGCCTATTTATAATAGACAAAAACTCACGTTTATCTTTCTTGATTGATACCGGCGCCAACGTATCCGTGATACCGAAGAGAAAAGGCGGGAACGCAACACCAACCGATTTCTGTTTATATGCCGCGAACAACACAGTGATTCCAACGTATGGTGAGAAGACACTACAACTGGATCTCAACCTACGTAGACCTTATACGTGGAAATTCATCATCGCCGCAGTCAGCAAGCCCATCATTGGCGCCGATTTTTTAACGCATCATCAACTTCTTGTCGACGTAGCCGGCCGATGTCTCGTCGACAAAGTTACCAATCTCACCGCCAGAGCACCAGTCACCTACTCCGCCGAGCCTACTGTGAGAAGTATAGATGTTGATCAGCCTTATCACCGGCTACTCAGCAAGTACCCCGACATCCTTCGACCGTCATGTATGAAGGAGACTCCAAAGCACCGTGTGGAACACCACATCGAAACTACCGGCCCACCAGTGTACAGCAAGACCAGATCATTACCACCACATCGATACCTGCCCGTGAAGAAGGAGTTCGAGACGATGATGCAGCAAGGGATATGTCGTCCCAGCAAAAGTCCATGGTCCAGCCCGTTACACGTCGTACCAAAGAAAAACGGTGACATTCGCGTATGTGGCGACTACCGCAGACTCAATGACGTCACTAAACCAGACCGCTATCCAGTACCACGACTCAAGGACTTCACGTACCTACTTCACGGCAAGAAGATATTTACTACGCTTGACCTGAATCGTGCGTATCAACAGCTGCCTGTATATGAACCGGACATCGAGAAGACCGCCATCACCACTCCATTCGGTTTATTCGAATTCCCTCGAATGTGTCCAGGTCTCAGAAACGCCGGACAAACATTCCAACGGTTCATTAATGAAGTACTCATCGGGTTAGATTACGCGTTTCCATTCATTGATGACGTCATCGTCGCATCAGATAATGAAGCATGCCACATCGCAGACTTACAAAAGGTGCTACGTAGATTAGACGACTATGGAATAACAATAAATCCATCGAAATGCGTCTTCAGCAAAGAAAATGTCAAGTTCCTGGGCTACGAAGTGTCAAGTAACGGAATCAAGCCACCACAAGAAAAGGTCACTGCAATCACTGCCTACCCCCAACCAGTGACAATTCATGACTTACGTCGATTCATCGGAATGGTAAACTTTTATCGCGACAGCATTCCAAATGCCGCACACATACAAGCACCACTCAACGCGTACCTGCATAATTCCAAGAAACGCGACAAAACCAAAATAGAGTGGAACACAGAAGCTTTACAAGCATTCGAGTTGTGCAAAGCCGGCATACAAAACGCAGCTTTGCTCGCTCATCCATCCCCATCACCGAACGACGCCATCTCCCTAATGTGTGACGCATCGAATACCTGCGCAGGAGCCGTACTACAACAACTTGTAAACAAGAAATGGATACCACTGGGCTATTTCTCAAAAAAGTTCTCCGACACACAACAACGATACAGTACATTCGACAGAGAATTACTATCCATCTACATGGCGATCAAACACTTCAGGAAAATGTTCGAAGGAAGAGAACTCATTGTTTACACCGACCATAAGCCGCTGACCTACGCTATTCGCAAGCCGCCGTCCGATAACGACACACAAAGACGCACTCGACAATTGTTATTCATCAGCGAATTCACTACGGATATTCGTCATGTGAGTGGAGTAAACAATGTTGTCGCCGACGCACTCTCACGCATCGAAACCGTCGACCTACCTTCGCCAATTAACTACGATGACGTATCTCAAGCACAAGAAAGGGACAGCGATATACCCAACTTATTGAAGCAAACAAATATTCAACTCAAGAAAATCGTCATGCCCGCTTCAAACAAGCCAATATTCTGCGAAACGTCTACGTCACACGTTCGACCGTACCTACCAACTGACTTTCGTCGCATCGCTTTCAACGCCGTGCACAATCCAAGTCATTCCGGGTTACGAACTACACGCAAGCTCATGCAACAACGCTATTTCTGGCCCGCAATGAACACCGACATTGGCAATTGGGCGAAAACATGCATATCTTGCCAACGCTCCAAAGTTCAACGTCACAATCACAGTGAAGTGGCAGCGTTCCCACCAAGCGAACGATTCCAACACGTACACATCGACATCGTTGGTCCGCTACCCACTTCATCGTCTGGACATCGCTACCTGTTGACAATGATCGACCGCTGCACACGATGGCCCGAAGCAGTACCATTACGGGAAATCACTGCCGATATCGTCGCCAAAAAGCTATATGAAACGTGGATATCTCGCTACGGGTGCCCTGCAAGAATAACGACAGACCAAGGACGACAGTTCGAAAGCTGTCTATTCCGAGACCTCGCACATCTACTGGGAGTCGAACGAACCCGTACCACTGCCTACCACCCGCAGAGCAACGGCATTGTCGAACGATGGCACCGAACACTGAAGACCGCACTTATGACTCGCCTACAAAATAGCAACAAATGGATCGTCGAGCTACCTACAGTGCTAATGGGATTACGAGCCGCCGTGCGTACAGACACCGACACCAGCGCCGCTCAGCTCACCTACGGCCAAGCATTGCGACTGCCTGGGGATTTCATAGCACCATCACCAGCAGCGAAATCAATGGATCACAACTTCGTCGATCAATTACATGACGTCATCACGAAGTTAACACCAACATACAAATCGCATTCCAACAAGCGATGTATGTTCGTGCACAATGATCTACAAACATGTAGCCACGTGTTGCTACGCGACGACACCGTCCGCAAACCGCTACAACAGCCATACAAAGGTCCGTACAAGGTCATCGAGCGCAACGAGAAGTTCTTCACCATCCAACTGCCAGGAAGATCTAGCACAATATCGATCGATAGACTCAAACCGGCATACACTATCAGCACTGAAGAACACGACCACACGAGTAGTGAGACGCCCCAGTCAGCTGCAGCTACCAGCGAAGACAACACCAGCCTACTCCCGGCCAACACCAACGAGCGCCGCACCAGATCAGGGCGATTAGTAAAGACGCCTGTACGTTTTCACTAGGGGGGGAGTACTGTAGCTGCAAGTGTCAAGACATACATCCGTCCGCTGCCGCTGCCAACCGTGTACTGGCGCCCCTCTTTTTTTTTTTTTTTTTTTTTTTTTTTTTTTTTTTTTTTTTTTTTTTTTGGAAGGGCAACTCGCAGTTTTGACCACTGGGGGTCGTGGCTGCTTAACCGGTCTGTCCTGTGGTTGCCTTTCGGATTTTACTCTAAAAGGCCTCCAGCCAGGAGCGGAAAAATTTAAAACTAAAACTTAAATGATAGATGACCGCACGCTAAGGGCACCCCCTGTGGGGTACGGACCTCGGCTTAGGGCGTCATCGGGAGAGGGCAGCGCGATATTGGGGACGGGCTGGATCAAAGGGTTTATAGTATCATGATTATTAAACGGGGAGTTTAAAGCTACAGGCTCAGCTACGGCGCGGGCTGAGGCCTCATCGGACTGGGGACGGGGGGAACGGATGCGGGGGGGTCGTCGCGTGGGACCTCGTCGGCGAGGTCGGAACGATGGCGGTCTGTGTTTGTGCACTGTACTTGTGGCCCTACTGCTCTCCTGGAGGAGGGTTATGGGGTCATCGGGGTCGACTAGGACATGCCGGGGACGGCGGGTATGACTGATTCGGGAGGGGACATAACTGGCGGCCGCGACAACCAGAGGGTTGCGGTGAGTGGCGGCGGAGTCGAAGAAACGCTTGGATAGGCGTTTCATGAACTGACTGATGGTCGGGATTTTAAGATCGAGATGGAGACTTTCGTTCCGAACGAACCAAGGGGCACCGGTCGCCCTGCGGAGGAACCGGTTTTGGAGGGTCTGCATCCTATGGATGTGATGGGGCTTCGCTTGTGCGAATACTACGCTCGCATAGGTCATGATGGGGCGAATGCACGCTGTGTAAATGCGCAATTTGCACCTAAGTGACAATTTGCTGCGTGCATTCAGGACGGAGTGGAGCCTACCGAGAGCGAAAGCGGCGCGCGAGCGCGCCTGCTTTATGTGCTCCGAGAAGGAGAGGTGCTGGTCTAGGACGACGCCCAAGTATTTGGCTCGCTTCTCCCAAGGGATAGGCTTGCCGTACATGGTCAGCGGACGGGGGAGGAGGGGTCTGAGTCGCGGTTTCGAAAAGAACACCGCCTGACTCTTATCGGGATTGACTTCGATTCTCCACTTCCTAAACCAGTCACCGAGCTGGTTGACTGAGGTTTGGAGAATGCGAGAGATCGAGTCGCGGCCGAAGCCGGTGTAGTATATGGCCGTATCGTCTGCGAACAGAGCCAACTGAGCCTTTCTATTTTTGGGGATATCGCTGGTGAATAGCGTGAAAATGAGGGGGGCGAGCACGGAGCCCTGAGGGACTCCGGCGCGGATTGGGCGGGGGGAGGATAGCGCTCCTTCGATGCGATAGCGAAACGTGCGATTCGACAAAAAGTCTCGTAAGATGAGCACGAGACGATCTGGCACTTTAAGTTTGTACAGCTTATATAATAAGCCGTCGTGCCAGACTTTGTCGAACGCTTTCGCTATATCGAAAAACACGGCACCGGTCAAAGAACCGCGTTGGAAACCGACGCTTATGTGTTCGATGATCCGGTGGACCTGTTGCACGCACGAGTGTTGGGTTCGAAAACCGAACTGCTCGTTGGGAATGAGGCCCTTCGTCTCGGCGTAGTCTCTGAGACGCTTATAAATAAGCCTCTCATAGATTTTGCCGAGGACGTTGAGCAGACTGATGGGGCGGTAGCTGGAGGGAGCGGACTTGGGCTTGCCTGGCTTGGGAATACCAATGACAGTGGCCTGTTTCCACGATTGGGGGAAGATGTTATTGCTCATGGCACCATTGAAGATGGTGGTCATGAGCATGATCAGATGAGCGGGGAGGAGCTGTATCACCCTATTGGTGATACCGTCCGAACCGGGGGCTTTGCGGGGCTTTAGACCCTTTATGAGATCGTGCACTTCGTCGGGAGTGACGGGAGGCAGAGGAAACTCGGGGTCTTCTACGGGGGGGAGGGAAGCTCTCCTTTCGACTTCGGCTTCCACCTCAGAGAGGTGGGCCTGGTCTACTGGTTGAGTGCTGGGCGAGCATTGGGCCTCTAGACTATCGGCGAGGCATTCGGCCTTGTCGGCATCGTCGAAGGCGACGGTGCCGTCAGGGCGGGTCAGGGGGGGCATGGGGGCTACTTCTCGGGATTTGAGTTTCCTCTGAAGCTCCCAGAATGCCAGGTGGGTGGGCTCTAGTTCGCTCAGCATCTTGTCCCAGCCCGCGTTACGTACTTCCGCCACGCGGTTCCTTACAGTTCGCTGCAAGTAGCGCATGTGGGTTCGGTTCGCGGAGCAGGGAAAGTTGCTGTACGCACGGACGGCCGCGTTCTTCTCGGTCAACAGCTCACGTACATCGTCCGGCAATTTCCAGCGATAGTCATCTATCGCTGGAACTTCCCTTGAACAATCGTTCAGGACGGATTGTACGTGTTCTGTGAACGAGCCGATCGCGGCCGTCGTGTCTGCGACTGAGTCGAAGAGGTCGGGGATAGAGTCTAAGTGGGGGGACGTGTTGGCTTTCAGGCGTTCGCTTACTAACCTCCAGTCCGTTACCACTCTCGTGAGGGGGGGTTGGTCGGGGTCGGGGAGACCTATGCGAGGGGCTAGTCTCATTACGACTGGTCGGTGGTCAGAGTCTAGCTCTTGTAGCACTTCTATAGAGGCCAACCGTAGGTTGATATTCTTTAGGAGTGCTACATCGAGCACGTCAGGGGCGTGGTCAACGTTAGCGGGGAAGTGGGTGGGGGTCATCGGGGCGATGACGTCGAAGTTAAGAAGAGGACTGAGGTCGAACAAGTGTCTCCCTCGGGTAGAGATAACGGCACTATTCCATGCGGTGTGCTTGGCATTGAGATCGCCCGCTATGATAACGGAGTCACTCAAGCCGAGCAGGAGGGTCAGGTCGTCAGTCAGTAATTGAAAGTTCTCTGAGGTATTGGTGGGGGGGAGGTAAGCCGACACCAGAGTGATCGGCTGGTGACCCGTCATGCCTAGTCGACATATAGACACTTCTAATCGTGAGAGGGGAGGGGGGTCTATTGGGATGCAATAGAGCGAAGCCCTGTAGTAGATCAGGGTACCGCCCCGGTGACACCGAATCCTGTCGTTGCGGACTACGCGATAGTTTGCGATGGACGGCCTACGGTGATGGGGTTTAAGGAACGTCTCCTGTACGAGGAGGACGTCTATATTGTGATCGCGGAGGAAGGTCGCGATTTCGTCACGCTGACCTATGATGCCATTGGCATTGAAATACCCCAGTCTGAGGGATCGGGGTTTTATACGCGCAATGATTCCTTTATCCATTAATTGATTTTAGGTTGGTTGGAGAAGGTCATTAGGGTTTGCGTTATCTCCGGATACGCATTGTAAATTTGCTGGATAGCGAAAAGGTCGCAGGAATTTCTTGCTGTGACGATTTCGCTAGCCATCTTTCGGGCGCGAGGGGTGAGGAAGACGAGGAATGTGCTCGAGATCACATTGAACGCGTCGAGAGGGTTAGGCCCGACCACTGGAGGAGTGGGTGCGGGCGGGCGGGGTGCGACCGGCGCGGGGGGGAGCGGCTTTAGGAGCCGGGGGTGGGTTAGCGCGAGGGGGCGCGGGCACGGGCGCGGGCGCGGGCGCGGGCGCGGGCGCGGGTGCGTGAGCACGGATGCGGGGGTCCATCAGCGGAGGGATGGGAGGAGGGGGAGGTTGTTGATAGCGCCCCAAGGCCGGGAAGGCCTGTTGGTGGTGCAGGAGATGCCAAGGACTGGGTCTTTGGGGACTCAGTCGCTCGGGAAGTTGAGAGGGGGGGGCTTCCCTTTGCTGACGGGCGTCGGTACGCTTCGTCAGCTTAGGGGCGGTCGATTTGGGGGCTTTAGGACAGCCACGGTAGTTGGCTGGGTGCCCGGAGTTCCCGCAGAGCACGCAGCTGGGTGGCTCCGTGCACAAAGTTCTGTCTTTGGGGCGGGAGCAGTCGGAAGTGCCGTGCTCGCCCAGGCACTTGACGCACCTGGGTGTCGCATGGCAATTCCGCTGGGAATGGCCATAGAGTTGGCACCGGTGGCATTGACCGACGATGCCAGTTTTGCGCGGCTTCTGGATATCGAATCCAGTAAGGCTACAAATCGACTTTATAGTGAAGATCGGGTGGTGTCCCTCGACGGCGGGGCATACAACAAGGATCATATTGTATGCCTCTCCGCTTCGGGCGCGGTGCATGCGGTGCACTTCCGCGACGGGGACGTTTTGCGACAGAAGGTCGTCTTTTATGTCAGAGGTTGCGATCTCTTTAGGGATGCGATTTATGACCACGCGGGTCTGTCGGTCCTCCGGAAGGGAGTAAGTATGAAACGAAACTCCCCTATCTCGGAGGAGTTTCGTGAGAGCCCTATAATCGGAAGAGTTAGGGACTTGGACTTTGATGCCCTGCTCTGTGGCACGGGCACTGGTGAAGCCGATCCGGAGATCGACGCACCATTTGGACACGACGGTCCACTTCCCCTTGTCCTGAATGAACACAGGGGGCGGAGAGGGGGCCTGTTTGGATTGGCCATCGGAAGCCTTAGACAGGGTGGGGGGGGTTGACGCGGCGGCGGAGGGAGCGGGGCGCGCGGTCGGGGCGGGGACAACGGGGGTCGGTGTCACGGGGGCGGCGGGGGAGCCTATCTTGGGGGTTTTCCCTGCCTGGGAAGAAGAGACTACGTTCTTCTTCCTCTTAGCGGCGGAGGTGACGGTTTGGAAGCCGTCATCCTCGGACGAGGAGGCTGAGGAGAATTGGGGCTCCGTACCATAAGGATACGGAGTGACCGGGCGTTTGATGGAGGCTACTTCAGTGTCCATGGGACCTGAGGAATCCTCCGAGTCTATGACGGGCATAGAGCACGGAGGGGAGGGGGGTTCTAGAGCATCGCTAAAGCTAGCGATGGCTGGAGTGTCGGAGGGACAGGGGGTGGGGGGCTGCATAGCAGCGAAACGGGCGCCATATTTGGCGAGAAATTCGGGGTCCTTTAAGAGGACCTCCCTAAGGAACGTCAGAAGGACAGCATCCCCCATGGTTGGGGGTGCGGGAGGGTTGGTTTCGGGGGATGGCGGAACAGAAGGTTCCCTCCTATCTTCCCTATGCCTAGCTCCCCGGGTGGAAATGCCCGGGGATGTGTCACACCCTCCCTGTCGGGTATAGACAGGGAGGTTGAGTGCCTATGGGTGAGCCCTAAGCTTGTATACCCGTCGCCAATCTTAATGTGCGAACGGGGCCCTGACAGTCTAGCGCGAAGGGTGTAGACACACCCTAGAGACACTAGGTGAGTAGCTGTGAAGGGAAAACTGTCACCAGAGCCGACTAGGAGATCCCCCAAGGCCGGTTAGCTCTGGGACCCGTCCAACTGACTGCCTAGCCCTGAAGGGGTTCGGCGGGTGTGATTGGGTCAACACCCCACTCGGCTTCGTTGGCACCGTAAGGTATCCACCGAGGACCACGAAACTGTGGTTTTGCCCGGAAGGGGCCTAGTGAAGCTACTCACACAAACGCGCACGTTAAAGAAACAGTAGAACCTGCCTTGAAAAAGGCAATTTTTATAATTGATCAAAAACGATTGATTAATTAAAATTAATTAATTAATCGATCGATGATCGAATACAGCCGGGGCGGCTGCGAGGGCGTTACGTAAACGTAACGAGGAAGAATTAGGCTAGCGCCACTGAGTCATGAACGGGGGAGCGTGAGCACGACCGTTCAGGACGAGTGGCCTGCTGGCGCCCCTCCCGCCGAGAGGGGTATTTATACGCGGCGCAGTTTAGAGAGCGCGAGGAAAAGCAATCTGCAACTGCGACCCGCGCGCCACCACACGTATTATTTAACAACTACATTTTGTAAATACATCTTAGGAAACCCACTACTTGTGCCCATGTATTTTTCTATAAGACCTGTACATATTTCTGTGTGAGCTATCCCTAGTCTTGATTATACCATACCTACATTGGTAACTACATCTGGAGTATCATTTACACTACCTAAGCGCTACAAGTTGAATGAAATAATAAATGAACAATAAAAAGTCTGTGATTACGGTCATACTTTATTTATTATAGTTAAGTATTTACAAACTTTACAAACGCTTTACATGACAACTCTTGGATACACATCGACCTCCTCATTGCAGCTGAGAGCCTAGTACGTCAGATCATCAAATCCGATTGGAGAAACAAATCGTTATCGGAAGTCCTACTTAGATTTGAAATTCAGAACCTCAAAAGGACCCAACAGACAGGTCTATCCTAAGAATATTTGTATCTACAAGTAATCCGATCCCAGAGATAACAAGGCAGTCGCTTCCAGTAAAGTTTTGATGTTCGGCCGCACCTGGTTAGAATGGATGCCGACCCCGATAACAGGCTAGCAAGATGTTACCAAATGTGCTGCTTCGTTATACTAGTTTATTAGAAATAGTTTCGGGATCTGCAATGATAAGAAAATACATTTTGAGACAAAACAGATTGTTATAGAGCAGACTGAGTGATATTTAACGTATTACTGGCTAATTTTGCGGTACTAAATAGATGACAATAAATAATAAATGCATTCAAGGTTGCATATAATCTTTGCCCCACAAACTAAGTTATTAAAACAAAGTTCGCGAAGTTAACATTTAACAGTCATTAAAAAAACATAAGAATCGATCTTCAATGATCTATAAAGGTTTCCGGAATCATAAATACAGTTAATTATGACAATTTGAATTCAGAGAATGTCTGGTTTTGTAGAGCGTCACCTCATTCATTCATAATTACCGTCTGACAGTGACAACAACTCGATGAGCCATGATACCGCTCGGATACTATACCTGTGTATCTTCTATTTATCTTTATCTATAAATATAATAAAATCGTAGCGCAGTCAAAACTGTGCATTAAATAAATAAAAGTATAAGACATTTTTGCGAGGTCTGAGAACGATTCTAATGCAGTTTTTTTTTTTTTTTTGAATTTTTGTCTGTTTATCTGTTTGACTCTTTGTATGAATGTATGTTCCAGCATCACGCAAAATCTATTTTGCATAGATATTTCCTATAATTCTGTTCAGTCTGTTGGCTATACATGATTACGCTATTTATTGTGAAAATGAGCAATATTGCAATTTGTTCGTATTCTTCTATAGTTTACCGCAAATCATAAAAAGACGAGTCAAAATATTGGAGATGTTACAAAAACCTTTTAAATGATTATCATCCCGCTGTACCTTTAAAGGAGCTATGCAGTCAATCATGACATAATATAAGAACGGCTATTTTAGTCAACTTTCAACAAAGCAATTAGATTAGCGGTCCGACGACTGCTTTGCAAACCTATTTTCGGTTCCCAACAATTTATACTTTTTGTGCTTACTTTTTTTCAATTTTTTACACATACTATGTTTAGTTTTGTTTGACATATTACGATGGTTCATAACACGTACGCAGAAAAACATGTTTAGGCCTCTTCTGTCATCTTTAGCTATAATAAAAATAAATATCTATGGTTAGGTGAATGTTAATGGGAAATCCCGTGTGTTTACAATCTACTGTTATATTATTTTAGTGATAGCTGTTCGACAGAAATAATCTATAAGGAAGCATCACTCAGTGTATCAGTGTTTTGCCATTAGGTAGAATATATAGGAATGCAGGCGTTCGGTAATCTTGGGCGGAGCACCGCCGTGTCCTCGTGGCGGCGATCGGCGGCGGCGACCTCTCGCGTCCGGCCCTGGTTCAGGCCATGGTACGGAGCGAGAGGGAATGGGAAGCGGTCACCTCCTTCTGCGAAGCAGTAATGCTCGCGAAGGAGGAGGCGGAGCGCGAGAGGGAGAGGTAATCACTGCGCCCTCGCGCCCCTAGTCGCCGAGGAGGAGACACCCTGGGCGTCGGGAGTCGATTGCCAACTCCCGGCCACCGTAGGCGCGGGCTTGCGGACAGCGAGCAATGGGCAGCTCGCCGTCCGGTAAGGACCAGGCCCAGGTCGACGGCGCGTCGTGTTCCACGCGCGCCTCAAAGAGATGTCAGCACCATTGACGGGATCCAATAGGACCGATGCCTGCTGGGGTCGCGGATTGTTCGAAAGAGTTACCGTGGCCCTGGCGCACAGGCAACTGAAGGAACACGGTGTGTTTTAGTCAGTAAGAGTCTGACACGCCCTTCCGCTCCACCCAGAGCGGGAGAAGTCATTTGATGATTTCCCACCCAAAAAAAAGGCGTTCAGTAATTCACTAAAAACGAATCACTTCGCAAGTAATGGGAAATTACTATTGCAGGCTGCGGGTGTGGACTTCAGAACGAGCTGCTTCTCATACGAGCAACTATACGTCACTGGCTCCCGCGTCCTGCTTACTTTCAGTATATTTGGGCTGCTGAGTCCAATACAGGGAAGTTTTATAAAAATGTGGCTGTTATTTTAGTATATTGTGGTGTCTGACGACCTCCACGCGAACGAAGTCGCGGGCAGAAGCTAGTAATAAAATATAGTTGAACATATCTGATTTACTGAAAAACCTATTAAATATGTTAATGTTAAACGCGTATACACGAAACACTACTAGCACTAGTAGCTCGACCGGCAGTTCGGGCGATACTGAGCGCTCCCGAGCTTAAGCACACAGACACAATGTGCATGTGTATCTACCCACACAACCAAGGCCATCTCGCCTTCGTGACATAGAACAACTGTACATTATCACTCACAAATGTGCATTGATGAAACAATAAATTCACCTTTACCAGGGTTACTTTCAGAGAAGTCAGGGTCATTCCAAGGCTGCCTAGCGCTGGTGCCGAAGATAATGAAGACTGTGTTGGTGACAATGTAGACGGCTGACGTTACATAGAACACCAGGTGCCATTCATCTATGTCATACTGGAATCAATAAATTTGTTAATAGCTATTGGTACTTTATCTAAATTCATGCAATTTCAACAAAACACAATAAATAATATTGTAAATTATGACGGCCAAATGCAACATTCCATCGTGGGGTAAGCGCCATAACCGCAACCGATCAGCTGTTGCGATAAAGTGCCGCTATTTTACGCTACGGATGGGGGAATCCAATTTCATAATTGGAAGTTTATGATATGAGAGTAGATAAAGTTTATGATGAACTTATAAATAGATTGCATGTATTTTGAAATAAACTTTTCGTGTCTCCACATATAGGTGACGAAGTTTTTTACCTCATTCTGTAGTATACGGCCAGCAAATAAAGGCGCTATGATGGACACGACGTTAGCGAAGAAAGTGGTGATACCCATCATGATCCCCGCGAAATTTGGAGCCATGTCGATGTGGACGAGCTGTTGGATATTAGGTTTATTAGGCTTGAAACTGTTCCGTGGTATTAATTGCGGGTGCAAAGATGTTTTATCGTTGTTTTATCTGTTGGATGATGTACCTCAGGAACAGTCTGAGGTTTGGACACGGCTATAACAATTAGCTGTAACCCATCACCATTCAAAGCCCTTTTTGATGTCACTGTTTGCCTCCTTCTTTTAGGAAAAGAAAAGAAATAAAGAAAAATATTTTATTTGGGACACGCACAGGAAAAAAGGCATTATAAAGGCATTATTTCCTGTTGTGTTTCAATCTTGGTTTATGTCGTTTCTATTTTCACCCTTCATCATCGTTTCCCCAGGAATGGTGACTGGTTTTTCTCTACCCGCTTCCAGCGGATTCTACACACTCGACACTAGATGACCAGGTCTTTACGGTATAGAGACAAAAAAGCAACTTACCATGAATCCAGACAGGTGTCCCGCATTGAGCCCGACTACCAAGGTGAGGAGACCCACAGCTCGGGTGACGTCACCTGGAGGTGAGTGACATAATGCTATCAAGGCTAGCGCTGGCCCGAATGCACCTGCATGTTCCAAACTATAAGAAACTACAAATTAATGGAGCTTCGGAGCAAAAAATTTAGGTAACGAGCTCAGCTCATGAATGGATAAATAGTGTCACAGAAGAGGATAAGGTTCACCCACGTACCAACAGAATTTGAAATTTTTCTGCAGGTATTTATGCTAAACCACTTTTTCTTTAGACCGTAATCCGATATGAAACCACAGGGGAAGCTTAGCATATACATCACGAAATAAGGAAGAGCTGACATTGCACCATTCTGAAAAGAAAATGAGAAATACATATAATTTTGCAAATGAGGTTGGTCACATTAGCAATAGTTAGCCCAGCGAGATTTATGTTGCAAATCAGTTGTTGAAAGTTACATGAACTGTACCAAATTCAGATGAAATTGAAATTCACTCTTCAGCCATCGTTAGTACAACAGAAATGAAATGAATGAAAAGAAACGGCAGATGATAGAGATATGTATGGCAGAAAAAGACATGCCATTGCAAAAAAAAAATCAAAACTCACTGATTTAATATCAACATTGAGCACGAGCTTCATATAAGATGGCATTTCAGTCATGAGAGTCCAGAAACCCCAGTTATGTCCACTGTGCACAACAATCAAAGACATGAAAGGTAGGCTCTTGGCTAACTTTTTCCATGGGGTTTTCAGTATCTGCAAACAAAAGACTTGTTGGTTTAATAAAATGATCAATCAAACTTAATTAACTAAAAACTAAGAGAGAGATGAAGTTATGCAGGTTAGGTTGTATATCACTTGCCTCTTTCGCAACGGGACAAAACTAGCCTAAGTCTTCACACTACGACTCTTGGTAGCACAAACAGCCGATCCGAGCCGAGGACTTTAATGATCAACCTACCTTCTCATCATGTGTGTGTCCCAGTGAAGTCTGGATAAAGTGTCTTTCTTCTAAGCTAATGATCTTCGACTTCTGCGGGGAGTCAGCTCCGAGGAAAACGTAGAACATCACCCAGATGGCGGCAAGGCTACCGTTTACGTAGAATATAGCCGGCCAACCCCAGTAATCAGCTATGTACCCTGACGTGATTAGTTCCATGCCTGTTCCGAGCAACGAACCTATAATCATCAGCAAAGATACGGATTTGTTAGTTTGTTAGGATAAGTTTTAGTTTACATATCCGGCAAATAATTTCATTTACATTTCTTGTCGTGTCTCTCTTTAATAATATTCATTTTATCGTACATTACCTCCATATATCAGGGTGCCAAGCCGACCTTTTTCTTCTAACGGAACCCATTTACCGATAAGATGATGCATTGTTGGGAACAAGCATCCTTGAGATAGACCCTGAATACCACGAAGAACGCAGAGCCCTTTCCAACCCCACTGGAAAATATAATAGGTTGATAGAAAACCAAAGTGATATAAAAAAAAATGATGATCATGATGTTTCACAGTATTATGACCTGGCTGGAAAAACTACAAAGGAACATAAGAAAGCCCAAGACAATTGTTTTGTTCTCGCTGGCCTGACTGCAATTGAAAATGACAGTCCCATTCTGAAGAGACGTTATGTACACAAATTTAGGATCAGCCACACCAAGTGGGAAATCCTTCATAGGGATAATATGCCTGATTTTGCTCACTAAAATTGAAATACTTTTTCCTACGACACGTCTCCATTGTAGAAATAGTGGGTGAAATGTATTAAAATAATGACAACTTGCTTACATGGTGAGCTCCAAAAGGTATTAACAGCGAAACTGCTGAGTTGACAGCGATGCCTATAGTGATGAGAATCATGCCGCCATACTTGACAGCCAGCAATCCACTCGGGATCTGCAGCACTATGTACCCCCAGAAAAAGGAGGAAAACACCACACTTTGGATCTGCATGTTCCAGTCAAAAGTCTGTATGTATGTAAATATAAAAGGTGAAATATAAAAAAAAATACATAATCAAAATTCAAAGAACCTATTCCAGGACCTATTTTATCTTTAAGTTTATCATCATATGTAAGAAAATGTATATTAAGTTATATTATCAACAACGTAATATCAAAGATTTTTATGGAACTATAAAAACAACTCTGTGTAGTGCACAGCAACATGACGTGTGCACAGGAACATGTATTTTTGATGACAATATATCGAAGATACTACATCATGTCGGAAAAACATCATACATCCCGGGAAAATGACGTGACAGGGTTAAGCAAGGAAGTAGGTGTACGTTACATAAACCACGCTTACATCTTCGCTACGTTTGTCCGTCATGGCGACAATAGCCATGCTGATGTTCACTCTCATGGAGAAACCGAGCACCATGGCAAAGAACAACAGTATCGCCTGCAGGTGTCGGATCCCAAAGATTTTATCTAGAGACAATATGGATTTTATTATTCATCTTTTCTAAAACCACTAAAGATTTTGCTTGCGTGCTTTCTTAAAACTTTCCCGCATCAATAGCTCGTGATGCACAGGTTCCGCATGCCAAATGATAGTCTACACACAAACCATCCCCTTCAAGGTCCATAATCATCCATTCCAAGGTCCATTCCAAAAGAGATCGCCTAAAGCGATAAGGCCGCTCGTTTTATGTTTTTTTGGTTTTAATATTTTTTTTGTTATGTAATTTTATGCTGCACAATAAAGTATATAAATAAATAAACCCTCTATTTCTTCAAAATTGCTGAAGATTGATGACAGATTGGTTTCTGGATAAGCCTTGAATAGCTACTATTGTGGAGTAAATAAACATGTCAGTCTAATTGGAACTTGGTTGCATGTGATACCTACCTACAAAAGGCAATGTTTCAATCAATACTATATTATACACTTACTACAACACATCAGAGGCACTACTATCAACTATACAGTAAAGTTTCTGATCCATGGAAGTTCTTTTTCTATGCTTAATTGGCTATTATTTGTACCATCATTTTAAATTATCATAATCGGCCTTGTGACATCCACTGCTTCAGAAATTTACATTTAGCCCTGTTCGAAAAGAATAAAACGATGTATTTTAAAGAAAGTCCTAATAAAATCAAAAAGCATGTTATAATAAATCTGTCACCATCTGTCACAGTCAGTAGTGCAATCAGTAGTGCAATGACAGTAATTATGTCAATTTATTTTATATTTTTTTTACACCATGAATTTTGTCAACGCCATGAATGAAAGCTTACATCCAAGTAGGCCGGGTTTATTACTTCATGCATGGCTGCTTGTTTACCGCTAGGTTTGTCCCAAAAGTATCTGATTAACTAAAGTTTAACAAACCTTGTTAAAGTTAAACTCACTCACTAAATCTATATCAATGAACTAGAAGGAATGGGGGCTATCGCGCTTGAGTTCGCCGCTAGAGGCGCTATTGTAGAGTAAGGTCTCTAGATGTCAAAATATGTAATGAACGTTCACTGTTTGTGGGATTTTTATCACGGATGTTAACGAATGATTCATAATTATTGTAATGGTTGTGCCATTACTCATCAATTATGGCTTAAGATTTTAAGTAAAAAGTTAGGATCTACTTTCGCAGCACTTGAAAGAAGAATAAGATTTGTCTGCTTCATGCTTGCTAATTTTAGGAACATTATAATCTAAATATTCACTTGAAATTTTAAAATGTAATAAAATAAACATAATATGAATTTATGGGTGCTTAAACATATTCAAAAACATCAAATCAAAGTACTGCAACAGGACCTTACTCGTCAGTGGCGCCAACTGGTGAGCATAAAAACGATATCCCCATTAGGAACACAGTCATTTGTATTTAGACTTTTTTCAACTTTATATTTCACGCCAACGATGATTGTTTGAATAACATTATTAAACCGTGATTGAAAAAACATCAACGAAAATTGAGATTATAAAGTCAAATGAGAAACATCTTCAAGGTGAGTTAAACTTAGAATGTCGGGTGTAAGTATTCAAATAATCAAATTTTAAAAAAATACCTGTGTTAGCTTAGTTCCTGTCCTCTGTCCACAGCACCGAGTTGACTCTGAAGTGCCGTGCTTGACTGATGCGGTGAACGCCTGGACAGCGGTTTGCCCAGATACAGATCGGCCCGTGAACCCGTCTTCCCAGAGACAATGAGATGAGCCGCTCTGCAGGTTGGTACGGAATAAACTTATCAATACGTCCTCCAATACTGCTGAGCGTGCCCGTCTGCTGGTTGTGGGAGAATGGGAATCGGGCTTCTGGCTTCAGGCGCTACCGTCATCCAACATAGGCACTATGCTGGGTGACACCACTTTCCGGCTCGCTACTTGTCTGCGTCTGGGCGCTCCTTGCGGGGCTTCGTATCGCTGCCAGTGCGGTGAAGCTGCCTCGGATACCATGGCCTATCTTGCAGTAAGAGCACAGGCCGGATAGCACGACACGCCAGCATTAATGACATAATCCGCCGTGCTCTTGCCACCTGTTGTGCCAGCTGATTTAGAACCGAACGGCTTGGCACGCGACGATGGGAAGAGACCAGACGTAATGACCATAATGCCCTGGATGTTAGGCAGGCCTTTGGTGTGGGATGCAACGTGTGTCGATACTCTAGCGCCATCCCATCTTTCTAGCACGGTGGGCTGTGCTGGAGCGGCTGCTGCAGGAGCGGAAAACCTCAAACGGCGAAAATATTCGAATCTTATTGGGAGTTATATGTTCGAGCCGTTTGGGGTTGAAACACTACGGCCGTGGGTTCCGAGTGCCCACTTGGTTTTTGGAGACATCGCTAAGCGGTTGGTCGACTCTTCACGTGACCAGAGGGCTGGCCTATTTTTTGGCCAAAGAATCAGCATCGCTATACAACGTGGCAATGCTGCCAGCTTTTTGGGCACTTTTCCTGTCGACAGCGATGCGGACGAATTTTTTGATGCCCTATGATTCTTTTTCTTCTTTAGTTTTTTTTATTTATTGTTATTTAGTTGTACATACTATTAGTATTATTTGTAGAATCTGTAATAATCAAATCAAAGCACTCAATTTGTATGTGGCACTACAAATTGACATCCACAGGTACGTGTTCTGATCCATCTTGTTAACATTTTCATCAGATACTTTTGAAAGTCGGTCACACTGGAAATTAGATATACTGCACTTCTACTTTTGAAAGACACTAGAAATTTATTTTAATAATATATTTGGCCAAAAAATATTGCTTTTCATTTTCACATTTGAACAGAAACCCAGGACTTGGGCTATAGAGTAATAAAACAACATCATTTACTTGAAAGCGGAAGAAGAAGATATATATCAATAAAGGAGACAATAATTTGGTAACACAATCTATATATATATAATACTAATATAACAAAGCTGAAGAGTTTGTTTGTTTGATCGGGCTAGTCTCTGAAACTACGACTCGGATTTGCAAAAATCTTTTTACATTACATAGCCCTATTCTTGAGATAGGCTATTTAACATTACGCTTGGGCCCATACGAGCCGAGCAAAAAGAAAAAAAAGTTGTAAAAACTAAGTAATAGCGTGGACGGGCGATGCGATGCGACGTGGTGGATCGGGGGTAAAATAAATTTTACGCGAACGAAGTCGTGGGCTGAAGCTAGTTTATTTATAAGTATTTACAAAATTTACAAATGCTTATCAGTAAGTATTTTATTTTTTCCTTAAACTACTTTCTCAGCCTTCTTTTCTTCTCCTGAAATTGAAAAATAAAGCTATTGATATCAGTTGCACAACAATTCGACTTATTTTATTACATTAAGCTTTTCCAGAAGACTAAATAAGATGAGTTATTAGCAATTGAAGGTTAAAACACATAGGTATTTGCTTATTTGAATTTGATAACAAAAATTTAAAGTATTTAGTTAATCAAATATGTCCGACGGACAAAAAGTTAGGGCAAAAAATTCACAGACCACACTTTTACTTTTTTTCTTTCTTCTTTTCTTTTGGTATAAGAATAAGGTTCTCATTAGTATAAAACTCTAATTTGCTCATAGGAATATAATCAATACTTAGATAAGAATATGGGTCAAATTCATGAAACGTTATCTTTGCGTAGGAAAGGTAAAGTCAAAGTGCGATCTATGAATTTTGCCCTTAGCATATTCAGAGTTTTCCGGTTATCTCTCAACAAGTTTCTAATTCAAGTCCATTCTTACCTGACGTAACTTCTTTGGTTTCTGGTTCGTTCCAAGATTGTCGTTCACTGGTACCGAAGATGACGAAGAATGTGTTGGTGGCGATGTAGACGGCAGAAGCCACGTAGAAAACTTGACGCCATTGATCCGGGTCAGTCTGCAAAAGTTCAAAATATTATAATTTTTGACATTGTAATTTAAAAAATAATATACAATGCTGTAAGACCGTATGATAAAACGGAAAAAACAGACCAATTGTAACTTTTATTCATAATCATTTAAAATAAAAAAAGAGGAACTAAACTAAATAATTCTCCTATAGAACCTAAACTAGGTGTATCATGTACCCTGAAACTGACATTTTGAAAGTGTTCGGATCATAAGACGCATTCAGCCAGTCAGGTGCTTAAATACACTCCTAAACGATGAAACACTTATTTTTCAATGCAGTGGTCAATGAAATGAAATCTGTCATCACTGGTCATCACGTATGCTAATGAGCTTAGCAAAAATGGTCTTTCTTACTTTAAAAATAGTTTTATTTTCAAAACGGTGAAAAACATGCGACAGCCACCAACCCATACTGTGACCGCGTGGTGGATAACGGTCTACTCCCTCTCACAGAGAGGAGGCCTGTATTTCAGCACCGGGAACATTATAGGGTTGTTATGCAAACGGCGAGCAATGGGCAGCTCGCCGTCCAGGAAGGACCAGGCCCGGGTCGACGGCGCGTCGTGTTCCACGCGCGCCTCATAGAGATGTCAGAATCATTGACGGGGTCCGATAGGGCCAATGCCTGCCGGGGTTGCGGATTGTTCGAAAGAGTTACCATGGCCCTGGCGCACAGGTAACTGAAGAAACACGAGTGGGTTTTAGTCAGTAAGAGTCGGACACGCCCTTCCGCTCTGCCCAGAGCGAGAGAGGTCATTTGATGATTTCCCACCCCAAAAAAATAAATATTGGATTATTATGCAGCATCTATTCTTCTTACCTCATCCTGCAGTATAAGTCCAGCGACTAAAGGAGCGATGATGGACACAATATTTGCGAAGAAGTTGGTGATGCCCATCATGGTGCCCGCGAAGTTCGGAGCCATGTCGATGTGGACTAACTGTTGGAAAATCACTTTATATTAGCTAAAGACTTTCAGCTGGTGACAACTTAAGCCGATATCAAACTTTCACTTCAAGTAAAAGTTCTTCTGAAAAACAACAATCAAGTTATCAACTGAATTTATAGCCGATATCCGGCGTTTTACGAGTACTTTTTGGGCAAAAAGTGACGCGTCAGATATCGGCTAATCATTCACTGTCTTATTTACAATAAAGCCATTCGCTTCATAAATCTATTTTAGCTATAGAACTGTTTTATCCCTTTCTGTCAAGCTAATATGAAGTTTGACAGAAAGTAACAATACAGTTGGAAAGATAAAATAGCTTTTATGAAGCGAATAACTTTATTATGAATAAAGGGGTCAGTTTATAAGTCGGTTTTTGTTTTAATATTAGTTATTGCGTAATTTTCAATCGCAGTATGAGTGATGAAAAGCTCGTTCTCGATTTACATTCATAATTAATACTGATTTTGGAAAGTGTCTTTGTACCCAAAAATATGAATCCAGAAATTAAAGTCGAAGGTGTGTTCATTAGGTAAAAACATCGGATAATACTAATTTATTCAAAAATCTTTCATTTTGGATACATTCAAATTCGTTATCCGGAGGACACTACAGGTAAGTGTAATTTGGTTCTTATCTTTTATTACAGATGATGAATATCGTGAATATTGTTTATATTTTCGTAAAATAGGTACCTAATCTAACCTCTAAAGTTATTTTATTGCAGTTATTTTACATGTATATAAAAACATAGTGACATAAATATTGGTGTGCCAATTTGGGTACAACGGCTACAAGTGTACTAAAAATAACCATTTTATTTACAGAATCAATATGAATCGCAAGCAATATTTTAGTGGTACTAATGACTTCAGGGGCTTAGAAGAAGCTCTCAGCACAATAGCTGAGGATAGTGACGACGGCTTGGAGTATGATTTAGCCATCATTCCACCAGAGCCAAGCGTTGTGACTGACGAAGAAGAAGGAGATGATGATGTGGCACCTAATACCCTACCAAACGATGTTCCAGGTAATATTGAGGTATTTGTTCGCAACGTGGGTACTCTGGAATCCGAGGATAGCAGTGATGATGAACCTTTGGCTGCTAAAAGGTCACGACCTTCCTTTAGATCGGCCCAACTAGAGCAGCCCACTGTCTCTGCGCGCCGACAGTCATCCAGTCTTCCGCTTTGGCGAAAGTGTTCACCTAATTACTCAACAATCTTTGAACAAACTGACGATATATTAGCTCTCGAAAATCGTGTCAAGCAGGAACTACAAGGTTTGACACCTGTTGCAATATTTGAGAAGCTTTTTGACGACGAAGTTTTTACAATGATTGCTGAGTTTAGCATGTTGTATGCCAATCAAAATAATCGGCACAACTTCATTGTCACTGCTACAGAGCTGAAAACTTTTTTGGGAATACTGATATTGTCGGGCTATCACAAACTACCTCGTGAACATATGTACTGGTCATTGGATGAGGATATTGGTGTTGCAGCGGTGTCAAAATCTATGTCCAGAAACAGATTCAGAGAAATAAAACGCAATTTGCACCTTGTAGATAACAATGATGCACCAAGTACACTAGACAAGATGTTCAAAGTTAGAAAACTCAGTGACATATTGATAAAAAAATTCATTCAATGGGGTGTTTTTCATGAAACTTGGTCAATTGATGAATCCATGAGAAAATATTACGGCCACCATCCGGCGAAACAGTTCATTCGGGGTAAACCTGTACAATTTGGTTACAAGCATTGGGTAGCAGCAAGCTCAAGCGGATACTGCTATACCTTCGATATATATTGTGGGAAGTCGACTACCTCTAACACGGAGCCATTAGGTACTAGAGTTGTAAAAAGCCTGCTCAACAAATTAGTCACAAATCCTGAAAACCACAAGGTATATTTTGATAATTTTTTTACTAGCTGCGATCTGCTCTGTGATTTACGGCTGTTAGGATACCGTGCCACTGGAACTATCCGTGAAAATCGCACTAAAAAATGTCCGCTATCGAATGCAAAAGAGATGATGAAGAAAGCAAGAGCTGAATTTGATTACAGATTTGATAAAAATAATGAGCTTCTGTTGGTCCGCTGGAAAGATAATAGTATTTGCACAATGGCGACCAATCACGATTCTTATGAGCCAGTAGGTTCCGTAAAAAGATGGTGCAGCGAAAAAAGAGAAAAGGTCGATGTGAGCATTCCTCATCTGTTTCAAAATTATAATAAAGGTATGGGCGGAGTGGATGAACTAGACCAATCCATATCTCTGTATAGAATTGGCGTACACGGCAAAAAATGGTGGTGGGTCTTATTTACTTATATGATTGATATGACCATGTCAAATGCATGGCGATTGCACGTTATCGCTAAAGAAGAGTCAATGGACCAATTACTGTTCCGCCGAAGTGTCGCCAGACACTACCTCAAACTGTCACCCCAAAGATGTTCTGCTCGCCCTTCATCATCCAATATTGAAAGTTTACAGTTGGATGGGGTTGATCACGTCCCTGAAAAGCTTCCAAAACGAGTGCGATGTGCTGTGTGCCATATCAGAGGTCGCTGGAGTTGCAAGAAGTGCAAGAAAACCCTGTGTATTGAAAAATCGTGTTTCGCAAATTTTCACTCATAAGGCGCCGTTGTGCCAATTTGGGAACACCACTGAAAATTCATGAAAATTATTTTATTTGTTTTTTTTTGTGATACTATTTTCTCTTGTAGCTACTAAATTTCAATTAATAAAAGAATTTTGTAAATCCGGTCTGTAGTTTTGATTTGGCCACTAATGGGTTAAGATCATAATGGTTCTTACCAAATATCCAGTCATATGTCCAGCATTCAGTCCAACAACGACGGTGAGCACAGCGACCGCCATGACGACGTCACCGGGCGGAACATAGCACAAAGCTATCAGAGCCAACCCGGGACCATATTCACCTGGAAAGATTTATATAAGATTTAGATTTACATACATACATAAACTCACGCCTTTTACCCATGGGGGTAGGCAGAAACTAAAGGATGCCACACATACTCCTTTTGCGTCGTTTACGTTCATACATCTGGTCATACACGCACGCCGGTTATGAGTACACACGCCAAAAGAGTTAAGTAACCAGGCACGCACACTACAAAACTATATCGCTACTGTACGTACTGCTCACAATGATAGTTCCACGCACACATCGTATTCGTAGAGTGAGTGCGCTAACGTTTTCTAAATGATAGTATAACATGATTTCAAAATAATACATAACCGTTTTCGTGGCGCAACGGGTAAGCATTCTACCTACTGTGACAAATGATTCGAGTTCGAGACACGAGTTCACAAAAATGTTGTTTTTGGTATTTTGCAGTTTAGAGTTAATATACTAACTGAATAAAGCGATATTCTGACCGGTTTGAGAAAGAACCACAAGTTCCTCGCCTACTTAAAATTATTTGCCAGTTTAGAAGCTAACTACCCGCTTTAAAAATATATTCCTACCTTTAATAGTGAACTTACGTATGAGTCAGTCTGCATTAGCAACTACACTTAAACTCCTTCTTTTACACTTTTACGAAGTTTGTGATTGTGTTAAATTGATTAACCTTAGACCATGCATCATTTAACAATATTCCAAAAAGCTCAGATTATTGTTTTGCACGAGCAAAACATTTCTGTTAGTGAAATCGCAAGGCGCCTAATGATATCGGTGAGTAAAATTATTATTAATAATAATTATTAATTTATTATGTCACCGTGTCCCAGTATTTTCAATAAGATTGTCTGTTGTGTCTCATTTAACGAATTGTGGATATGAATAGTTGAAAATAATAGGAAATGACACCGGAGTTTTTATTTATTGACTGCATAGCCACTCACTATATCGATATTTAATAATTACCATCATCGTTTTACACAGTATTATAATAATAGTTTTTTTTATCTGTATTTTGCAATGAAATCTTCAAAAAATATAATGAATGTAAATGAATGAAATGAATAGGAGATAATAATTCCAAAAATATTTAAAAATGTAAATTGCATGTTTGGACATTAAACAAAGGAAATTCTAAACAATGCATAATAATATCCATTAATATTTTTAGAAAAAAATAAAAAAGATGAATTTTATATGTGCATTAATTGAATAAAGTAAATAATAAGTATCATAATTATATTATATAAATATTTTTTATTTTATTTTATTAGTTTGATATATATGTATAATTTAAATAAACTATATTTATGTATAAGTATATGAATTGTGTTTATATAAATATATTCTCTGCATTGGATTTATATTGTGTAATATTTATTTCTTAATTTATAATTTGGGCGGTGTATGTTTTGTTCTAATATTTTCACTTTTTTTTGTAGAGAAAAACCGTTCGATTGTGGGTGCATCGTCACGCTGAGACAGGCGAAATAAACCGTCGCGTGCCTGGACCGACACCATTGGCTTACACAAATGCTTCGCCGCGGCACCGTGAGATTACTGCCACCCATACATCAGGTCCATTTGCTAAGACCAGCATAACAGCAGCAGCACACAACGTGACTATGCAAACTGTACGGAACCACCTGCGAGCGGACGGTTTGAAATGTTGCAGACCGGCTAGAAAAATTTTGTTATCTACTGTGCACCGTCAAAATCGCGTTTGCTTCGCGAAGGAATATCAGCACTTCGATTGGCAAAACAATGTCGTCATATTTACTGATGAAAAATGTTTCAAATCAGATAAGGATGGACGAAAAATACTATGGAGAAAAAAAGGAGACCGATACACTGAAATAAACATTTTGCCACTTAGGACTAGTGGCCGCATTACACTCGGGTATTGGGGCTGGATGTCGTCGATGGGTCCCGGTGAGCTCGTTGAAGTGGGAGCTCGTAATAATAGTCAAGGCTATTTAGATATTTTAAAAAATGTTATGCTGCCCACAGTGCGAGTTGCCTATCCAAACGAGCATATTTATTTTGTGCACGACAACTGTGCCGTCCACAAAGCACATATTGTTCAAGATTGGCTAAAATCACAAACAGATGTGACTGTTATTGATTGGCCTGCTAAGAGTCCCGATTTAAACCCCATAGAAAATTTATGGGGTCATATGGTGTTGAACTGGGACCCATCTGAAGTTAGAACAAAGTCTAATCTGCATGACGTTGTATCTTCGACTTGGGAGTCGTTACGTGGTAGTGACCTTTGTAACAACATGGTTGCTAGTATGAGCAGACGTTTGCAACTTGTCATAGACAGCGAAGGGGCACCCATTCATTATTAAAACATAAGCAGCGGAAATCCTACGGCTGATATTTTTTTTTTTTTTTTTTTTTTTCCCTTGTCCTAGTGTTCATCAAAATGATGGACCCTAATTTTATTACAATCTAGCCTTGTATATAGACTAATAAGTAATTTAAATATAACTTAAAATGCTAAATTGTCTTTACATACTAAGAATGTGTCCATTGGCACTTTTCTTATTGTCTCTATTAAGGCGAATACACTTTTTCTTGTGTTTATTTAGTAACATTTGTGCTACATTACACTATTCACTATTCACTAACACTAGCACTAAACACTAACTCGAACGGTTTTGTTCTTTTAAGTCTTCTCACTATGTCCGTGTGGTCGAGAAGCTGGATCGCCTCGATGTTCACATGCTGATGAAGTCTCTTGTCGTGAGCTTCTGCAGATTTTTGAATCACTTTATCGATGAACTCAACGTTTAGGTCCCGATGGAGGTCATAATTTCGTACGTACCAGGGTGCATTAACAATTTCCCGTAGTACTTTGTTCTGGAATCGTTGAATGATTAATGCATTTGTCTGTTTGGTGCAGCCCCACAGCTGAATACCATAAGTCCAAACTGGCATCAGGACTTGTCTGTATAGTAACAGTTTGTTCTGCACGGACAGCTCGGAGTTTCTTCCAAGCAGCCAATACATTCTTTTGAACCGTAGGTCGAGTTCATCTTTTTTCTTCTTGACGTGAGCTTTCCAGCGTAGCTTTGCATCAAGGGTCATACCGAGATACTTAGCTGTATTCTCATAAGGGACTTGGTTGTTATTAATAAAAACTGGATGATACTGTTGTTTTTTGTTGGTAAAGTCTATATGTACGGATTTGGATTCATTTAATTTAATCCTCCATTTTTTAGTCCAGTCATAAACTTGATTAACAGCCATTTGAACCTTCTCTACTGCTTCTTCGTGGGTATTTCCAACGGCCATTATGGCTGTATCATCAGCAAAGGTCCCAATGGTATTGTTTTCAGATTCGGGAATATCGCAAGTGTATAGTAGGTACAGGACCGGACCTAGCACACTTCCTTGCGGTACACCAGCTTTTATGGGTTTAAGTTCTGAATACGTATCTTCTTGTCTTATTCTAAAGACTCTGTTTAGAACGTAGGATTCTAATATATCCGCAAACGCTTTCGGTAGCAGACTTTTTAGTTTACAAATAAGGCCTTCATGCCAAACTTTGTCAAATGCTTGGGCTACGTCTAGAAAAACAGTAGAACAAACTTTCTTGTTTTCCAACGCGTTTTCTATTACGTTTGTAATTCTGTGCACTTGGTCTATCGTTGAGTGTTTTTCTCGAAAACCAAACTGGTGCTCAGGTATAATGTTCCTGTTATCTATGATGGGTTTAAGGCGTTTGAGTAGCAGCTTTTCAAACAGTTTTGACATTATTGGTAGCAGGGAAATGGGTCTGTATGATGTTGTTTCGTGAGCCGGTTTCCCAGGCTTTGCGATCATAATTACTTCAGCAACTTTCCATAAGTCCGGTACATATTTAAGCCTTAGTGCGGCATTAATAAGGGTTGTTAACTTAACCAGACCCTTTCTTGGTAAGTTATGAAAGATTTCCCCAGTTATTAGATCGTATCCTGGTGATTTCCTTGGGTTAATTTTGTACTTTATTTCTCGTGCAACTTCTCTCGGTGTAACTAGTTTTATGGCATCTATATGGTCTGGGATCACTGTATTAACCAGAGTGTGGTCTTCAATAGTTTCCCCCTCATTTGGTTGAAATATGTTTTCTAGGTACTCTGCAAACCTCATAGCTTTTTGCTCATTTGTGCGTGCCCATTGCCCGTTTTCACCCTTGATGGGGGGGATTTGGGCTATCGGTCTCTTTAGATTCTTAGTAGCCTTCCAAAGGGAGTAGTTTGTCCTTTGGTCATTACTTAGTTTCTGAAGGTAGGTTCTGGTTGATTCATCTTTGTAGTTCTGGATTAGTCTTCTTACTTTTTTTGTAAGTTTGTTTAACTTTTGTTTGTCCTCAGGACACCTAGA
Source organism: Dryobotodes eremita (assembly GCA_917490735.1). Lineage (NCBI taxonomy): Eukaryota > Metazoa > Arthropoda > Insecta > Lepidoptera > Noctuidae > Dryobotodes > Dryobotodes eremita. The sequence goes on along the minus strand of OU823254.1, from coordinate 1,346,735 downwards.
TTGATGCCACGTTTTTCTCTGCCTTCTTTTTTCCATAATGAGCTGCTTGATTCTGAGAGGGTACATGTTTCCCTTCGTTCTTTTGTTAAAGGCAGGTGTATTTTCCCACGCTGCTTGTTGGATGTGCATAATAAACTTTTCAACTTCGATGTTAAGTTGTTCGTGGGTTTTTAATGGAACTTTAAGGTCTATTTGATCATTCAATCTGTTTTTAAAGCCCTCCCAGTCCGTAAATTTACTAACTAGATTGATACAGTTTTCTTTATACAAAGAACTCTCGCCAATTTCTAAATAAATTGCTGAGTGATCTGAGTTTAAGTCATAACTTTGTTCCGTTCTGGTATAACTAGTTGATAGATCCCTGGTTATGAAAAAATCGATTAAATCTGGAATTTTATTTGGATCTGTTGGCCAATAAGTGGGCCTTCCAGTAGATATAACTTCGCATTTTAGTTCTTTTATGGCACTCAGTAGTTCTTTGCCTTTAGTAGTTGTTAGTCGGGAACCCCAATAGGTATTTTTAGCATTGAAGTCACCTCCTAAGATAAATCTATTACCAAGGCGGGCTAGGAAGCTCATATACTGATCTTTTCTTATCATGTATCGTGGTGGACAGTAGATGGCACATACTGTTAAGGGATATTTTTTTGTTTGTAGACAAATTGCCACGGCCTGGATATCTTTCTCTTCGTATTTAAGCACTTCATAGTGCTGCAAATTATCTTTAACAATAACTGCACTTCCGCCTCTTGCAGTATTGTCTGGGTGTAGTGCATGATATACGTTGTATCCTTTGAATTTAATATGACATTGCTTTGTGAAGTGCGTTTCTGATACAAGGCAAACATCAATTTTTTCAATTTCTAATACTACTTGCAACTCATTCTGATGTTTTTGTAACCCATTTGAGTTCCACGCCATAAGTTTAAGTGTAGTATTCATTTTTTGGTTTTAGGAGTAGCAGTTATGTTGCCATTTTCAATTTTTTTTAATCTCTCGTCGAATGATGACATTAGCTTTAATATTTCATCCAGCTTTTTATCGCTGTTCATATCAGCCAAAGGCGCTTTCGCTGTGCCTCTTGTAGTTACTTGTGCGTATGAGATGTTTTTACTTATTGTATTGATCGCACTTTGAATTGGTTTGGACTTGCCAGGGTCTTCACCTCTTCCGGCAGGTACACTTTGTTGAGCATTGACATTACTTCCTTTAGTTTTTTTCAGTCTTAGCTGTTGTATTTCTTTTGCTACAATACATCCCCTGTAGTTAGCCGGATGCGGGGCTCCGCAGTGGACGCATTTTGGCTTCTCTTCTTTTGATTTTCTGCAATCCTTGGTGAGATGTTTACCCGTGCATTTTACGCACCTCGGTTCTTTGGAGCAGTACTTTTGCGTATGGCCGTATGCCTGGCACCTTTTGCATTGAGGTACCAGTTTTGTGGATTTTATAGGATGTATCTCCACGTTACATCCCAAAATGTGTTTAATATTGAATATTTTGTTGGTTTCCTCATCATTTGAGAATGTCAGCATAAACATATTGAGTGGCTCTTTAGTTTTCCAACTCAATTTGTTGACTGCTTCTAGAATCTTGAAGCCTTTGCTGCGTAAGTCTCCGACTACTCTTTCCGGGATACAGGTGAAATGCAATTTTTTTGCCATTACTCTTATTGGCCTTTCTTGCTTGTTTTCATATGAGTGCCAAAGACAGTTGTTGTCTGAAAGGGCTTTTGAAATTGCTCTATACGATTCTTCGTTTTTGGCATTTACTTTTACGGTATCTCCATTCATCATTTTGATACTGAACGCATCAGCTGATTGACTCTCACATAGAAAGTCAAAGAATTTTTGGTAATCCTGGATGCCATCTACAACCATAGGTGGTGGCAGAGGAGTTTTGGTGACTTTTAGATTAGCTCTATTCACGTCTCTTCCGTGTTCATTTGGAGTGGGTTGGGCAGGAGAGGTGTTCAATTTTCTTTTCTTCCTGCTCTTTTGCCGTATCCACCCTGTTTCTCGAGCGAGTTCTTCTTCGTCCGTTGCATATTCAACAGGCGGTGATGAGGTCTCGGTGGCGGTTGTTACTGGTTTGGCTGCGTTTTCCGCTTGAAGTTTTAGCTGTTGCTGGAGGTTTTCTATTTGACTTTTTAAGTCATCTAAGTTCTTTTGGAGCTTTAAACGCTCATTCTTTTCTTCACAATAGTATTTATACAACAGATGTTCAGTCTCTGTTTTTAGGTCGACAATATCCTTTTTCGATTCCATTGTTAGATTGAAGCCAGTATTAACTTGGCCTTAACAATAATATTTGCCGTCCGCCAGCATTACGCAATAACTAGGTCATTACGATGCAGCCGACTTGACGGCGTTGTTTTGATTCGTAAGCACTTTACACTGTGGTACGCGCGCGATCGCATACAACACAACTGCTCTTAGCGAAATTTGAATTCGACTGCTGATATGATGATAAAATATAATTATTAATATGTAAAATATCCACTAATATTATTAATTACGCGTCATCTTGAGAAAGTGTAGGTAATATCGAAAATCACCGCCGACTTATCGTAACATTTATACTTACCTACTACCTTTAAATTTCAGACATTTTAACGTGTTTAAATCTATTATTTTCCTGGAAACTGTGTTGGTAATAATTATATTACTGTTCCCGATACCGGTGGTTACTTTGTTTTTTTTTACATTAATATTTAAAAATGTAATTCAATTATGTGATAACTGAATAAACCAAATACTTAATACTAATCTTCAAAACTTTCACAGCTTATAAAATAAGTCGGCGGTACTGGAGTGTGAGTGATGTTATTGTTACTGGATCAGATTATATTTTTTATCTATGTGACATGTTTATTCACTCCGCCCACTGTTTATTATATAATTTTATAAAAAGATGTAATGGTATGTTCTAAATATATTGTTGCTTTTATAATAAAACATGTTAACTTGTGATGTTCTTTTATTTTTTGAATAAAGATATTTATTAAAAATGGTTTTATTTATTTAAGCTATTTTTAATAAATAAAAAAATGTTTGAACAAAAAGTATTCTATTTGCTTTATTAGCTTAAAATTTTAAATCGCAAAAAGTACCACCCCTTCCGGGATTTGAACTTACACACTAGCATTCCAGAAGTGTATGCCTTATTCGTTGAGTTACGAATGGTTCAGTTTTTGTTGCAAAATTATGTTATACTATCATTTAGAAGACGTTAGTGCACTCACACTACGAATGCGATGTGTGCGTGAGTCATTGTGAGCAGTACGTAATGAATCGTTTTAACAGTAGCGATATAGTTTTGTAGTGTGCGTGCCTGGTTACTTATCTCTTTTGGCCTGTGTACTACGCGACTGACTTTTCTAACGAACATCACCAGTAAGGTCACTCTAATTATGTCCTTTTAAGGAGATTTATATTGTTATTATTGTGACTACCTTGGCAGTCTAGTAGTTGCAGGCACAAATATTGGGCGTGGGATCCTGAGTCGAGCAAAGAGTGATTGAAGTTTCAATAGCACTCTGGTTTCTAGATTTGTACCCGGTTTAGGGTAGTAGGCTAGCCCTAAGATAAAATACTATGAGAAATGTGAGTGTACTGTTAAATTATATGCCTGGGCCTAACTCTGCGGAGAATTCTGTTATGTAGGAATTGTTTGGCTTTATTTTTGTCAAACACTAGGCAAATGTAATGAAGATGAAGATGATGCTGGTAATAAAATTATGACACTTACCAATAGAACTGGAAAGTTTTCTGCACATGCTAACGCTGAGCCATTTCTTCCCGATAAAGTAATCTGATAAGAATCCGAAGGGAAAGCTTAACAAGTACATCGCCAAGTAAGGAAGCGCTGACATTAGACCATTCTGTGAACATTAGAAAGGGAATAATTAATTAACTCCATCTAAATTATTTATCTGTTTGGTCTAATGGTCGCAAGCGCTACTTTTGAGCATGGATCCTGGGTTCGATTCGCAGGTCGGGAAAAGTGTTTTTGGATTTTTCCGTCAGGGATTTCTCAATAGCATCCCGGAGTCTGGATTTGTGCCCGATTGATGGCAATAGGCTCGCCCCCTATTATGTGGGACTTAACCATAACTGGCAAAATATGGAAGTACTTTAAATAGGTACACCTCTGCCGAACCCTTTGGCGATTACAGGCATCATGTTAATTTATGATGTAAATGTTACTCTGCTTTTATGATGTTGTACTCACCGCTTTAATATCAACTCCAAGCACTTGCTTCATGTACGACGGTATCTCAGTCATGAGCGTCCAGAAGCCCCAGTTGTGACCACCGTGAACCACGATCAGCGAGATGAACGATAAGTTCGTGGCCAGCTTCTTCCAAGGAGTTGGCAGTCTCTGACAGAAAATAAACAAAAAAACATGTGCAAGAGCATTCTGTAAAGTACTAGCCGACCACGCGGTTGGCTTAATTGTCAAATCTATATCTATTCTATGTATACATATTATAAATTAAAGTGGCTTTTCGTTTCTGTGTGTGTAACCGCGTTATTCTTCTGAACTACTAAACGGATGCGGTTTTCATCATCATTTAGAGACTTTATTCTGAAAGGTTTATCAGTAGTAAACATTCATATTAAACATACGTAATTATAATATAGAAATCTCTATGTTTTGTCAAGTCGTAAAAACCGTGCGAAGCAGGGCCGGGTCGCTAGTTTTAATTAGACAACTATCACAAGGCCTGAGACAGTAAATGACTAGGGAGTCCGAGGACTCCCTAGATACTTTCTGTCTAAAATTGGTGAAATGGAACGGGTTCCATTTCACCAGTTTTTACCAAACTAACTGCACATGGAAACTTAAAAAGTTTTTTTTTTTATACGTTGTCCCACTCTAGGAATTTCTCCTGTATTGTGGGTGCGTTTACAAACATTCAAAATCACATACACAAACAGCCAGACCCGGAGCAACTACTTGTAGGTCATACAAATATTTGTTCCGTGCCGGAATCACACCCGCGACACGCAACGCATAGTCAATCGCTTAACCACTGCGCCAACCGTGCCGTCAGTAAGTCAGATGAAAGTAACTTAGGTAAAAATTATATTGTTTGCCAGAAATAATCTTAACTGTGAGAAAATGGCCCGGAAGGAATGACGTGTGTAACGTTTTATAAAAGTAATAGAGATAATCAAGATTTCTGGTTTTCTTGAATTCATTGATTCAGTTCCTCCTTGAACTCCTTGAACCTGCTGATAACGATAAATTCAGATTCCAGCCCCATACATCATAAAACCTACATCTGGAAATTTTACAATAATTTTGTAGGTTTTCAGAATAACTATAAATCTTATCGGTTACGGCTGGACCTGTTCTAGACCCTTGTTATCGTTCCTACAAGCCAGATGGAATGTTCTGGATAATTTATGTATCTGATGATAACCCAACGAGGTGTAAACTGTCGCTTGGAAGATTTAGAGAGATCTGGATTACCTATTCAATGCTATTGGTTCTCGGAATAAACAGATTTATTGTTATTGTTAGGTTTCTCATAGCAACACACTAGCTTGATTCGAGTCTTTTTATCAAAAGATTTTTTTGTCCAGATTTTACTTGTAAGTCTCATCAATGGCTTAACCTATTAATTATTGTATAATATCGTTCAACAAATGAAATATTCACAATTATAAAATCCCATATACCTGGCATTATGTGGTCATGTTTACCCCTGTGCCCCCTGGACACATACTTTTTGTGTAAAAATACCTAGTCAGTGTTACGTGAAAGAACGAGACCATATCAACCAACCGTCTGTTCTCCAATCTGTCCCAGCGACGTCTGTATGTACAATCGTTCTGTATTTCCAATCATCTTCGACCTCTGAGGTGAGTCAGACCCCAGAAACACGTAGAGCATCACCCAGATGGCACCGAGGGCTCCGTTCACGTAGAAGATGCCCGGCCAGCCCCAGGAGTCCGCTATGAAGCCAGACACCATCATTTGCATTGCTGTTCCGAGCAAAGCACCTACAAATGAGAAGGAAGGTTGAAGACACATGATAATAATTACGATATTTATATTCTTATATAATTTTGACATATACTCGTATTTACTCCAAATACTAGTAATTAATGCCAATTTCTATTTTGTTCTAGATAGTACAAAAGCTCGGCGATTTGGCCTGAGGAAGGCCTATTTTACCTACATCCTTATTTTGGCCGTAAATCCACATTGCTGTGTTAGGTAATTGGCAATTTGAAGAAGTTTCCGGTTGAACTGCAAGAAAATGAGGCCTTTTTACAAGCTTTTATTTAACTTGCAATGTTTGCATGTATACTACTCAGAACAAAATAAGGGCCACTTGTTATTTTTACATTTCAGTGTAATTTAAAGAACATTAGCTAATTGCTAAGTAGCAAAATATTGATGTTACGAACTCTTCGATATCTAACCTCTTTGATGTTATGCTTGAGATGACTGGATAGCCACACAGAAAAAAAAAATATCTTGTGATTGTTTAGATTTTTCTTTAAGCTATGTTTTGATTAGCGGCTTGTTATTCTGAAAATTAATATAATTTTGTTTAGTTATCTTGTTAAAACAATATTTTGCGTTAATATGCCACAAATACGAACACATATGGACACAATTACTCCGGGTGTTATCATCGTGTGGATCGACCGGAGGACACGGTGGAGCATACGGTGGAGATCTGCCCGGCTTGGGCGGAGCACCGCCGTGTCCTCGTGGCGGCGATCGGCGGCGGCGACCTCTCGCGTCCGGCCCTGGTTCAGGCCATGGTACGGAGCGAGAGGGAATGGGAAGCCGTCACCTCCTTCTGCGAAGCAGTAATGCTCGCGAAGGAGGAGGCGGAGCGCGAGAGGGAGTGCCAACCTCTGCGCCCTTGCGACCCTAGTCGCCGCAGGAGGAGACACCCTGGGCGTCGGGAGTCGATTGCCGACTCCCGGCCACCGTAGGTGCGGGCTTGCGGACGGCGAGCAATGGGCAGCTCGCCGTCCGGTAAGGACTAGGCCCGGGTCGACGGCGCGTCGTGTTCCACGCGCGCCTCAAAGAGATGTCAGCACAATTGACGGGGTCCGATAGGGCCGATACCTGCCGGGGTTGCGGCCTGTTCGAAAGAGTTACTGAGGCCCTGGCGCACAGGCAACTGAAGGAACAGGGGTGGGTTTTAGTTAGTAAGAGTCTGACACGCCCTGCCGCTCCGCCCAGAGCGGGAGAGGTCATTTGATGATTTCCCACCAAAAAAAAAAAAGGCCTACACTGTCCTCCCATTATCAACACTGTAATTTGAAACATTGTAAAAGCCCCTTATTTTTAAATGAGTAACCGTGGAGTTTCTTGCCGGCTCTTCTCCATAGGAAACAACCAATTGGAACCGTGCACCTAGCTTCTGACGTTTCATAAGTGCCCATATTGGTTTATGTGAAATAAAATATTTTGATTTTGATCAAAAAGAGAAAAAAATGTGAAGATTTTTTTAGTTTTCGTGTCTTTTTGTTTTTAATGTTATTTATCTTAAATTGTAATTTTTAATTTAAAGTTAAATAAACATATTTATTGATAATTTATTTAAACATTTACTAGCCCAAACGGTAAGTTCAATAACATTGTTTTATGTTTACTAAAACTAAACAATTAATTAATCTAATCATTTTCGTGGTACACCTTATACACCTACTGGCTCTTATTTTGTTTTGACTAGTATATGTATGTATGTATGTATTTTCGGGCCAAATCTTGCAAGGTGAAAAAAACCTAGTTCCTCTTATCCTAGGAGTTGAAATTTCACACGTTGATTCTGTTTCAAAGACAATATATTTTTATGATGCATGACCTGATTCTACACCCAGGATTGGCACCAGCTCCTTGCCGGATTACCGCCGTGTTATCTGGAGGCAAAGGTCCTCGCGCACGTTTGGGAGTGGCGCGAGGAGGCGAAACGCCGGGGCGTAACTCCGCTGCCGCGAGAAATCGCGGCACAGCGGACAGAGCTCCGGCGGGATCTCATGGCGGCATGGAGAGTGCGACTGTCGCAACCCAGCGCAGGGCACGCCACAATTGCGGCGGTAAGACCCCTCTTTGAGGAGTGGCTTGAAAGGCCCCACGGCGTCCTCACCTTCCGCCCCACGGCGTCCTCACCGGACATGGCTGTTTCGGGAGGTTCCTGTTTCGGATAAGGCGGGAGGAAACGCCCGGGTGTTATCATTGCGTGGATCGACCGGAGGACACGGTGGAGCATACGGTGGAGGTCTGCCCGGCTTGGGCGGAGCACCGCCGTGTCCTCGTGGCGGCAATCGGCGGCGGCGACCTCTCGCGTCCGGCCCTGGTTCAGGCCATGGTACGGAGCGAGAGGGAATGGGAAGCCGTCACCTCCTTCTGCGAAGCAGTAATGCTCGCGAAGGAGGAGGCGGAGCGCGAGAGGGAGTGCCAACCTCTGCGCCCTCGCGACCCTAGTCGCCGCAGGAGGAGACACCCTGGGCGTCGGGAGTCGATTGCCGACTCCCGGCCACCGTAGGCGCGGGCTTGCGGACGGCGAGCAATAGGCAGCTCGCCGACTGGTAAGGACCAGGCCCGGGTCGACGGCGCGTCGTGTTCCACGCGCGCCTCAAAAAGATGTCAGCAAAATTGACGGGGTCCGATAGGACCGATGCCTGCCGGGGCTGCGGATTGTTCGAAAGAGTTACCGTGGCCCTGGCGCACAGGCAACTGAAGGAACACGGGTGGGTTTTAGTCAGTAAGAGTCTGACACGCCCTTTCGCTCCACCCAGAGCGGGAGAGGTCATTTGATGATTTCACACCCAAAAAAAAAAAAAAAAGATTGGCACCAGACGAAGGATCTCCTTAACGGTCAACGGTGCAGACACGAAATTTAATATACGTATTTAATTATGGTAGTTCCTTCTAAAGTCCACCATTACCTGGCTGCTGTACCCAGGATTTGCTCCAGTCGAGGGAATTCCTCAACGGTCAACAACAGAGGCTCGAAATTTTGTATAAGTATTATTCATTAGATGATAGCCCGTTCTAAATTGTGGCATAACTTGGATAGTGCAAGTCAGGTGGCTTCACACCATGACTTGTGTAAAGGCACGTTTAGGTTCGTTGGATTTGTCTTTACAAGTACTTTTCAAGAGAACCTGATAGATCGGATTTTTAAAGACAATTCTAATGCTAAAAAGTACAAAATAAAATGTAGCTTTTAATGAACTTAAAAGTACTCATTAAAACTTACGTTAACATGAAACTTTAATATTTCCTTAAAAGCTTGCGGCTTATCTTAAAGTCTAAGAAGGACGTTCACGCCTCAAGGTTTTGTTTTTTACTTACATTTTATTTTGCTGAATATCTCAGTTAGAAAATCACCCCGATTGTAAAAAAATGACAATGCCCTGGGTTTTGCAAGCATCTATTCATTACGGATATCAATAATTTCAAACTATGGGCTGCCATAGATGAACGTTATAAAAATAAAAATAAACATTCAATATCAGATTTTGCCAAAAATTCTCCATGTCCTGTTCAATCTTACTGTTACTAGCTTATCTCAAATTGAAATATGTATTTAATATCTAATTACGTATCGATCTAATTCGGTGTTTTATCAACAGCATCTTGTACGTGAGTCTCCTATCGTAGGTACTCTGGATGATGATAAAAGTCTGGAATGAAGCTTCCCCATTAAGAATGAAGCTCCCCCATCAAGAATGAAGCTCTCCCATTAAGAATGAAGTTCCCCCATTAAGAATGAAAATCTCCCAATAAGAATGAAGCTCCTCATTAAGAGTCATACATACATACGACCACGTAATCACTTACTTTAGGTACAACTTTTGACAACAACTTCCAGTGAATTGAAACCTCACTAAGGTTGAAAGTATCCAACAGTCACATAGTCAGATAGACCTTGTCGTTTTATTACTTGCAAGTGACGTTCAACCTTAGGGAGGTAAAACTGCTACGGAGTTGACTATACCTACTCATTTCCAAATCAAACTATAGGATGTTAGCCATAAATTCATATTTAACACAAAGCGATGGTCCCAATTAAGAAAGTCGATAGTGACATTTTGGCGATTTTCACGTTATTACATCATTACATAAGCTATAATGAGTTCTACAATGTGCATATTTAATTTTATCAAAATTAATTCATTTTGACACATTTTCCAGTATTAAAATTGTCGATAATGATTGCGCGCCCGTAGAGGAATGCACGATGTGACATTACGTGCTGTCTCGCTCGTACCGCACTGGGACTGTAAGGGCGCGGGGAACGGCGGTTCTGCCACTTCGCACTTTGTTGGCGGGCGGAGCGCACGCACCTCGTTGTTTTGACTGCTTTGTTTTTTTCGCGCCTTATTTATCAATTTTATTTAGGACTCAGCAATGTCGCATCGTTCTAAGCGCATACTTAATATTGTATTAAAACAAGAAAATGATAGTCAGCCAAAAAAACGAAACAAAATTCCCGAGGATAAAGAAAAATGTGGATTATACGACGCGGAACCTGGTAAGTAGTATAATAATTATTTATATATTCAATTAATGTACAGTTCCTATGCAAAGCAGTCATGGGTTATTTACGATTTTCAATCATTAATGATTTTTAAATTAATGACGACCGTTCCCTTTAAAAATGTAGGTAATGGTAGATCCGACACTTTTAACTGAACTTGAACATTCCGAAATTCTCCGAAGTGCCACTTCCTACTTTCTTAGTCGGACTTTAAGTAGGTCTGTTTGTCGGTAGTGTCACATTGGACACTGTTAAATGTTTGCTAAATCTGTTGATTTGTCGGTTGTAACACATATGACATTTTTAAACTGAACTAATATTAAATGGTTGGTTCCATGTGACACTACCGACTTTTTCAAATGGCCACAGGATGTGTTTTTTTGACGGATGTATCTCTGATGATCTTTCAAAAATTCATAGCATTGATTTCGTTTCAATATTTTAGGAATGGACATTGTGTCTAGCCTTTTAAGATATTCAAATAATTTTAATTTATTTTCAGATCGAGCTTCTTCTCCAATACCAGCCAATTTTGAAAATGATCTCATTCAGCTACAAGATTTGTTGGGTGATATTGTTAGTGACCAGCATTCATCTCCAACACCTTTTGATGAACATTTTATCACTACTGCTGAGGTCGAGACGACTGTCAATGTACCGAAAACCCCTGAAAATATTGAAATTTCTGAAACGATTGATTATGCACCAACGACTTCTGAAAAGGCTAATTTTTCCGAGAAGACCGATATTGCATCAATCACCGCTATTGAACATGAAAATATGGTAATCGATGTAACACCAGTCCCATCCCCAGTTCGTTCTCATAGCGAAAACTGTAAATCTCGCTTTTGCCCCATATGTGTAGAAGACTGTATGATGAGCCTTGATGACGTCTATGATAATCTCCCAACACCTTCAACAATGACAGATGTTTCTACTGTTGTAACACCTTCTATACACACGGTTTCTAGAAAAAAAACTTACAAAACTGACATTGGCAAGAAAAGACTAAAGCACAAAAATAATTGGATTGTGGTACAAAGGAAGAAATTGAAGAATGAAGGAAAAGCTTATGAAAACTATAAAGGAAAAGAAATAGCAGAAAAATCATTGGGTGAAACTTGTGGAAAAACTTGCCGCTACAAGTGTACAGAAAATATAGAGGCAAAACAAAGAGAGAAAATTTTTACAAAGTTCTGGAGACTAGGCGATCGCAAAAAGCACTGGGAATTTGTGATCAAATACTCGAAAAAAGTTCCTAAAGGACGTAAAACTACAGAATAAACCAAACACAAGCGGGAAAACACTTTTATCTACTACTTACCAAACTCACAGAAAGAACCTAAAAGGGTTTGTAGAAAGATGTTTTTAAGTACGATATCTTCTGGTGAACGAATTGTAACTACGGCGTGGAAAAAATATGACGGAGAAATCGCTGTTGCTGAAGACAAACGGGGCAAATATGAACACAAGCCTAGAACCATCGATGACATGATGGTGCAGAGTGTGAAAGACCATGTGAACTCGATTGATCGTGTTGAATCACATTACACACGAAAAGACTCCAAAAAGTTATATTTAAATAATATAACTAGTACTGCGCAGATGTTCCGTTTATATGAGGAATGGTGTGGATGGTATCCAGGTAAATACACGAACAAGGCGAATAAACGCCAGTACCGTGACATCGTGAATACAAATTTCAATATTGCTTTTCATCTACCGAAAAAAGATCGTTGTGATATTTGCCATGTGTTTAATAATAATGACTTCCCGAATGAAGAAGAAAAGCAACGATACATTGAACATCAGGAGCACAAGAAAAAAGCTCGTGCTCTGAAAAATGCTGACAAAGCTGATGGGAGTAGGAATGAAAAACTTGTTGTTGCAACGTTTGACTTTCAAAAAGTTCTGCAAACACCACATGGAGAGGTAAGCACTTTCTATTATAAGAGGAAATTAAATGCTTTCAATTTCACCATTTACGACGTAAATAAAAAAGCTGCAATTTGCTATATGTGGAATGAGGTTATTGCCAAAAAGGGTGCGAATGAGGTTTCTAGCTGCTTGTACGCTTTTATAAAAGAAAATGCTGAAAAAGGGGTTGAGGAGTTCAGGTTTTGGTCGGACAACTGCGCAGGGCAGAATCGAAATCGCATCGTGTTTGCTTTGTATCTTCTTGCTGCAAAAGAATTCGGAGTAACCATCATTCACAGATTTATGGAGAAAGGCCACACCCAAAATGAGGGTGATAGTGTCCACGCAGTGATCGAGAGAGCAAGCGAACATAAAAGTATTTATGTACCAGATGAATGGTATGTTTTAGTGCGTTGGTCAAAGACTGAAGGAGAACCGTATGTGGTGAAAGAGATGAACAAGGAGGATTTTTTCAATTTCAAAGGACTGTTGGATAATAAAAACTGGACAAAGGATATAAATAATCAGGTGATGAGATGGACACAAATTCGTGAAGTAAAAGTCAATACAAATGTCTATGATCGCATAGAATATAAATATGATCTGGGTGAGGAACCAAAGACTTTAGTTGTTCTAAGGACAGGGAATAGAAATAACCAGCGCACAAGGCATTTTGAACTCAATCAAGCATATTACGGTGAATGCATCTCCATTCCGTACGATAAGTATAGAGATCTGAACTCCATGTGTAAGTCTTTAGCAATCCCAAGGAAATATCATTCCTACTATAAAGACTTGCCACATGTGCCCCCCAAAACAAGACAAGTTAGTGATGATGACGACAGCGATAGTGACTAATAATTAAGCTGTTAATCGTTTTAAGACGATTTTTCCTTATTTTATATTTTATTACAAGCTTTTTTGATACTGTTACAAGAATATTTTTGTAGAGAGATTTGATAATACTTTATTTGGTTAGTTATGAAACGTGATTTTGTTACCTATAAGTAGACACCTCTGGTATTGCAAACGTCTATAGGCTGCGGTAACCACTTACCATCAGGGGCCTAAGTCTACTAATTTATAAACGTCACAATGGTCTCTCAATGGTAAGTTTTTGACAGATTTGCCATACAAAAACTGTCAAAAACACACCATTGAGAGACCATTGTAACGTTTATAAATTAGTAGACTTAGGCCCCAGGTGGGTCGCATGCTTGTTTGTCACCTTAGTGGTATTAAAAAAACCAAAATGAAACTGCAAGACTGATTAAAAAGTAGTTCCTATACTATGCTAGATTCTAAGATTGCTTATATAGATACGATGTTTAACACTTTAAAGATTCAAGTGCCATATTTATTTTTCTAATTTTTATACACATCTGAAAGATGTTGCATAACTGATTTTAATGTATGGTTCTAACGGACCATTATTTTAATGTGATATTGTCCAAGAATACTCTTTTTTTAATAGTTTTAAGCCAAGTCAAGCTATAAGTATCATTATACGTACGTACCGAATATTGTTATAAGTAGGTAGGTGATTTCTAAGTATCTTTCATGTCGTATAAATAAAATTCTAAGCCGTGAATGTATGCAACCTACGTTATGTTTCTTGATTAATATATGTTCGTTTCTTTATTTAATTTTTTCTTATGTTCACCGCACCTCCCAACCCATATTCGAAATTTTTAATTCACAATTTAACATCTAAAAATGTCGAATGTTCCACTTCCAACCAAGTTCATCAATAGAAACCCAATTAAAATTGTCGAAAGTGTTACAACCGACAGTCGATCAGTATTTTTTTCCGTGATACAATATCGCATGTGCATTTTCTCGCAAAATACAAGTATTTATTTAATTTTAAATATTACATAATATAAAGATACGTATGTCTAAGATATATTTCAAGTTTAAGGTTTCTGCGATTTGTATTTTCTTCTTGGGCGAGAAAACAAACTTCAAACTGCTCTACTGAAAAGTAGTCATTTTGAAGATACGACTTTCTTAATTGGGACCATCGAAAGTATTGTTTACGGAAAAAATACTTGTGTATATTTAGAACAATAAGGACCTCAGAAGACCTATTAAAACAACAATAAAAACAGAACGTGTAACGTTATTTATCTCAAATACTAAAGTTACGTCAACATACCTATATTTTTCTCAGCCCGTGTTGTTCCTTCGTAATTTTTCTATAATTTTCCTTTCTTATAAATACTTTTATTAATAGTATACAAAAACGATCTTGCTTATTCTTTTTATAGTCAAACATCCTATGAATAAAGAATATTCTTTATAGTCTGATATAGTAGACCATTCCTACACCCTTTCGAAAGATTTACAAACAAAACCATTCGACATCCTCTCTTTCCGGACACGAAACTAAAAAAGTGTCCAGTTTCCTAGAATCTATAAAAACCGAACTATAGAGGCCAACTCAAATACTGCTTGAAAAGGGCGTTTAATTTCCGTTCATCATAACCTTACCTCCATATATCAGGGTCCCGAGCCGGCTCTTCTCCTGTACCGGAACCCATTTGCCTATCAGGTTGTGCATCGTCGGGTACAGACAGCCTTGAGACAAACCTTGAAGCACACGACAGGCACACAGTAGTTGCCAGCCTCCCTAAAAAAATAATGATTTGTGTTAAGGTCGATTTTTTACAGTTTTCACGAACACTAGGCAACAGCTAAATTAATGCCTAATTAAAAGTGTGCTAATTAACAACGTAAATTGTAAATCCAACAGCGCGCTAGTGAAAACGGGCATTGGACTTTTAAACCAAAAGAGCAGAGCAGATGCAGATTCTATCCCCATTCTACTAAATTATATTTGTGTAAACAGGGATATAGCATTCTTTCATTGGTCTATCCATATTGAAATGCCAAAAAAAATGCTTTTGCTTTTGTTTTGGAGCCTACACAATAGGGACATATCTACTATATAAAATCTATAAAAAAACACGCAATAGAGCTCAGAGACACCATTGTGACGTTGATAAATTAGACTCCGCCATCTGGTTCTATGTTCATTTGCATTAAACCCTTCTTATGACAATGAGAAAAACAAAAAATATACTTTGGTTTAAGAATTTCAACCACAATAATAATACTGGATTTAGATATCTGTTTATAATAACTTAGAACTAAATATTTCAAGCCATCGCTAGCAGGGTGTACCTAGACTAAAATATTAAACGTGTTTTTATATAATTTACGATTTCTCAATTCTCAATTCTTTATTGCGTACCATAATGTATACAGTTGGTGGGAAAAACAGTTACATCAGTCTCAATTATGGACCCTGTCGGGCACAGCATAGATAAAAGTAGGAGAGAGGAGGAAGAACGCTTGGCATTTAATAAGTCCAACTATGAGTTTATACATGTATTTATTAAAAATATTAGTAATGTTGTAAACTAATTACTTTTAAAAATATTAATTATTGTTTTATATACTTATTATTAATTTTATTTATTATGTCAGTAATTTATTTATTATTAGTTTTATCAATTATTTAAGGTATTTAGTTATTATTATTTTTATTTACTACGTACATAATTAATTATTATATTTTATTTTATTTAAAGTAACTTTAATTAATATTATTATCCTACAGGGGTAAGTCATTTATTTCATATTTATAATTTATCATCTAAGTATTCGCCTATACTATAGTAGCATTTACTTTGAAGGAAGATTTTTAATTTATTAATAAATATATTATAATTATCTAAATTCTTAATTATTGCGGGTAACTTATTATAAATTTTTATGGACATGACAAACGTACTATCGGAGTGCATTTTTAATCGCGATAGTGGTAAGTTTAGTCTGTTTTTGTGTCTTAGAACAATTTTCTTTTGTATGTCCTCTCTTTTTGTAAAGAAATCTGGGTATTTACGTACGAACTTACAAACTTCAAATATATACAAGCATGGTAGGGGCAAGATCTTTAGTTCCTGAAAGTGGGGTTTACAGCTATCAGTGACTTCAATATTTACTAAGATCCTAATTAGTTTTTTTTGTAATGTAAGTAAAGTGGGCGCGTCAGTACTGTTTCCCCATAAGATGATACCATATGTGAGCCATGCGTGGGCATACGCGTAGTACGTTACTAATGCTGTTTTTAGGTCTGTGGTTTTTTTGATCTCGCGGAGGGCGTATGAAAATTTTGATATTTTTGATCTTACTTTCTGGATATGAGACTTCCAATTTATGTGTGTATCAATATCTAAGCCTAGTAGGGTGAATTTATCAACTACGTCTAATTTATTATTATTGAAGCTAAAGTTAATATATAATGGGGTTTTTTGACGAGGGTGAAATGAAATTATTTTAGTTTTTTTGAAATTTATTTCTAGATTGTGTTCAGTCATCCAATTTATTGTAGGATCTAATATGGAGTTTAATTTATCATTTAAATTGGTGTTATTTTCGCATGAGGTAAGTATAGATATGTCATCCGCAAACAGGACACATTCCTCATTTATATTTTTTGGAAGGTCATTTACATACACCAGAAATAAGAAACACCCCATTACGCTTCCTTGCGGTATTGAGGCGGTGATTTGTTTGGTGTGGGATCTGATTAATTGTATTTCATTTGTACTATTGTTGCAATGTTCGATTTCAACTACTTGTTCCCTATTTTTCAGATAAGATACAAACCAGTCGTAACATTTTCCGCATAACATAACATTTTCCATTTAGATTGAGTACTTTTAAGTTTGCATGGCCGTAATTACTATAACCTTAAAAACTTAAAATGGTGGCAGCTAAATTTAAGTTGTTTTTAGAGTAGTAACTTTATACTTATTTATCTTGATAGATAACTACATAGACTCACGTAGATCACTCTCAAAATACACACCTATCCAATTTAATTTTAGATTTTTACCTAATCATTTCCTAGTCAATACTTTATGCCTCGGTAAAGTCTGGGAAGTTAATTGTCCATCAAATTGACACATTACGGTTATTTTATTCCCGTCATGTAGTCATTTTATACAACAGTCAAATAATTACATTATGAATTGAATATTCGGACAATTTAAGTCGGCAGTCCATTTGATAAACAATTAATTTCCCTGACTTTACATGAGGTACACGATTAATGATTTACTTGAAATGTTGGCTGCTTAAGCCCTAAAGTAACTTAAACTTTATTTTAAGATCGTCAACATTGAAACATGAAAATATAAATAAGGCTTCCCATGCGACTAGCTTGAAAAGAACACAAACACCTGAGATACAGGACATTTTCCAGTTTGGGTCTCACAAGTTTCACAATATTGAGCATGAACTTAGCCTAATTTCCAAAGGAATCGAAGTTATTTAATTCTCAATTCAATTCTCAATCCTTTATTGCATTCCATAATGTTGGTAAAACAGTTGGTAGGATTAAAATTAATTAAACAATTATGGACCCTGTCGGGCACAGCTTTGTAGGAGAGAGGAGGAAGAGCGCTTACCTATTTGTGTTTATATTATTTATGTATTCTGGTAATTGTATTTTTATTTTATTACTACTTTTTCTTCTTCTTAATTTTTTTTTAAATTATGTATTTTAATAATATTTTGGTTTTATCTCTTATGTTATGTTATAAATAATGCCTGCTTCAGTAATTAGGTATTTTTTATGTTATGCCATCAAATGGGGTAAATAGAGATGCAGGGGTAAATCGGACGCCGGTACCCCGTCGCTTGAGGCAGTCAAGAGGGGACTGGGTGGCGTGGCAGCACGGTTCGGGGAGATTGTTGTGGTAGGGGTATACTTCTCCCCGAACCGAACTCTCGCCGAGTTCCACAACTCCCTTGCGGAGTTGAGAGTCGTCGTCGGGTACCATACCCTGCCCGTGCTCGTACTTGGGGACTTCAATGCCAAGAACACGGCTTGGGGTTCCCGGTACACGGACACACGGGGCAGGATGGTGGAGGACTGGGCTCTGGAGACAGGCCTGGTCGTCCTAAACCGGGGTTCTGTCCCCACGTGTGTGCGGATGCGGGGCGAGTCAGTGGTGGACATCTCGTTCGCCAGCCCCGCTCTGTCACCGCGTGTCATTGACTGGCGCGTCATGGAGGGGTGGAGACGTACTCCGACCACCGGTACATTCGGTTTGACGTCTCCGCCCAGACCTCGAGCGCGCTGGTCCGACAGGCCCCGAGTGGTCCGCGGTGGGCGCTGAAGAAGCTGGACCGGGAGCTCCTCCTGGAAGCCTCGATCGTGCAGGCCTGGGTGTCACCACCGGACAGGCCTGCAGACATCAACGTCGAGGCGGAGTGGTTCCGGGAGGCCATGTCCGAGATTTGTGACGTGGCAATGCCCCGGGTCCAGCCCGGACGTGCCTGGCGCCAGGTGTACTGGTGGTCGCCGGAACTAACGTCTCTGCGCGAGGCGTGCGTTGCCGCGCGGCGCCTGTACACCAGGCACCGCAGGCTCCGTATCCGCCCTCCGGATACGGAAGCCATTCAGGCGGAGCTGTACGAGGGTTACAGAGTGGCGAAGATCGCCCTCCGAGCGGAGATCCTGTGGGCCAGGGGACTGGCCCGTGAGGAGTCGCTGGGGACTCTGAACAGGGACCCGTGGGGGCGCCCATATAAGGTGGTGCGGGAGAAACTCCGCCCATGGGCTCCCCCGCTGACGCAGAGTCTCCGGCCCCAGCTCGTGGAGGGCGTGGTGAGCGCTCTGTTCCCTTCGCGGGGGGAGCATACTGCCCCGCCCATGGCTCCGCCTCCTGCGGTGCCAACTGTGGACCACACAACCGACGACGACGATACTCCAGAGGTGACCGAGGTAGAACTGAGAGTGGCGGTACGTAGGCTGAGTGCCAAGAATACCGCCCCAGGACCCGACGGCTTACCTGGAAAAGCCTGGGTCCTGGCCTTGGAGGCTCTCGGGCCTCGACTAAGAGGGCTCCTAAGCGCATGCTTGGAGGAGGGCCAGTTCCCACTTCCTTGGAAGACGGGGAAACTGGTCCTCATTAAGAAACCGGGGCGCCCGGCGGACTCTCCGTCCGCTTACCGGCCCATTGTGCTGCTCGACGAGGTGGGCAAGCTCTTTGAAAGAGTCATTGCAGACCGCCTCGTCGGGCAGCTGGTGCGGGTGGGGCCGGATTTGGCGGAGAGCCAGTTTGGTTTCCGCAGGGGGCGCTCCACAGTGGACGCCATCATGCGCGTGCGAGCCCTCACGACGGGGGATGCTGTGGCCCGGGGTGGGGTCGTCTTGGCGGTGTCTCTAGACATCGCCAACGCCTTCAATACCCTGCCCTGGAGTTGCGTCAGGGAGGCACTCCGGTATCACCGGATGCCGACCTACCTCTGTCGTGTAGTCGAGGCCTATTTGATGGATAGGGCGGTAATCTACCCCGGTCACCAGGGAGAATGGAACCGGCGAGAGATGTCGTGCGGTGTCCCACAGGGATCGGTCCTGGGGCCGCATCTGTGGGACATCGGGTACGACTGGGTGCTGCGCGCCGACCTCCCTAGCGGCGTCAGCGTGGTGTGCTACGCTGACGACACGCTAGTCCTGGCGCAGGGGAGGTCGCACCAGGCGGCGGCCGAATTGATGACACGCGGGGTTGCGACAGTCGTCGAGAGGATCCGGCAATTGGGACTCGAGGTGGCCTTGCACAAGTCCGAGGCCATGTGTTTTCATGGTCCTCGGAACGCGCCACTGTCGGGCTCCCAAATAACGGTAGGAGGGGTTCACATCGGCGTCGAGTCGACGATGAAGTACCTGGGACTCGTCCTCGACAGCCGGTGGAACTTCGTGGAGCATTTCCGACGTTTGGCTCCCAGACTGCAGCGGGCCGGGGCCGCTTTGAAGCGGTCTTGCCCAATCTGGGGGGGCCAAACGCCTCCTACCGGAGGCTCTACGCGGGGGTCGTGCGGTCCATGGCCCTTTACGGGGCACCGGTGTGGGCGCGTTCCTTGAGGCTCCGGCCAGCCCGCTGGTTGAACGCGTCCCAAAGGGTCATGGCCATCCGGATGGTACGGGGATACCGCACGGTCTCCTGCGAGGCGGCGAGCCTCCTTGCCGGATTACCGCCGTGGGATCTGGAGGCAAAGGTCCTCGTGCACGTTTGGGAGTGGCGCGAGAAGGCGAAACGCCGGGGCGTAACTCCGCTGCCGCGAGAAATCACGGCACAGCGGACAGAGCTCCGGCGGGATCTCATGGCGGCATGGAGAGTGCGACTGTCGCAACCCAGCGCAGGGCACGCCACAATTGCGGCGGTAAGACCCCTCTTTGAGGAGTGGCTTGAGAGGCGCCACGGCGTCCTCACCTTCCGCCTGACGCAGGTCCTCACCGGACATGGCTGTTTCGGGAGGTTCCTGTTTCGGATAAGGCGGGAGGAAACGCCCGGGTGTTACCATTGTGTGGATCGACCGGAAGACACGGTGGAGCATACGGTGGAGGTCTGCCCGGCTTGGGCGGGGCACCGCCGTGTCCTCGTGGCGGCGATCGGCGGCGGCGACCTCTCGCGTCCGGCCCTGGTTCAGGCCATGGTACGGAGCGAGAGGGAATGGGAAGCCGTCACCTCCTTCTGCGAAGCAGTAATGCTCGCGAAGGAGGAGGCGGAGCGCGAGAGGGAGAGGCAATCACTGCGCCCTCGCGCCCCTAGCCGCCGCAGGAGGAGGAGACACCCTGGGCGTCGGGAGTCGATTGCCGACTCCCAGCCACCGTAGGCGCGGGTTTGCGGACGGCGGGCAATGGGCAGCTCGCCGTCCGGTAAGGACCAGGCCCGGGTCGACGGCGCGTCGTGTTCCACGCGCGCCTCAAAGAGATGTCAGCAAAATTGACGGGGTCCGAGAGGACCGATGCCTGCCGGGGCTGCGGATTGTTCGAAAGAGTTACCGTGGCCCTGGCGCACAGGCAACTGAAGGAACACGAATGGGTTTTAGTCAGTAAGAGTCTGACACGCCCTTCCGCTCCGCCCAGCGCGGGAGAGGTCATTTGATGAGTGCCAACCCAAAAAAAAAAAAAAAAAAAAAAGGGGTAAATCGGAACCAAACTTTAAAAGGGATTTTTACAATGAAATAATATAGTTTGTTGCCAACAAGAGCGCATAATTGTTAATTATAAAACAGTAAACACAATTAAAGTCCTTTTTTGGCAACAAACTATGAATATCATTTCAATGTTAAAATCCCTTTTAATCTTTCGTTCTGATTCACCCCTGCATATAAATGCATTAAATATTTTTGAATTTTTGAATTTTAATTTTATTTAACCCGTTTAACGGTACCCATATATTTTTAGTTAGTTATTCCTGTTGTTATAACCATAGTTTAAGCAAATCCTAAATTTGCTTAAACTATGATAATTGGTTATTATACTTTATTAATTTATTAATGACTAGAAATTATTTTTAATTGAAAATAAGTTATTGCACTGTGTATTTAATACATTTACTATGAATTGTAATTTAGATTGTGAAGTATTTATATTACTTGTTTTATTTGTTTAATTATGTATTCAATATGTAGTTTTAAAAGTACATTTTTATTTATGTCTTTCTTGTAAATTATAATTGATCGCCTAAATATTATTTTATACTATAATAGCTTTTGCCCAATAGAAAGAGTTTTAATTTATGAATAAAACTGTTATCTTTTTTTTTTAATGGGTTTTGTTAACTTGTTGTATATATTTATAGACATGACAAATGTACTGGATGAGTGGATTTTTTGTCGCGAAGTTGGTATGTTTAGTTTAATTTATATCCAAGTGTAATTCTAGTTTGAATGTTTTCTTGTTATTATAGAATTATGGGAATTTGCGAACAAATTTACATATTTTAAAGATATAGAGACAAGGTAAGGTTAGTATTGTTAGTTCTTGAAAGTAGGGTTTTCAGCTAACGGTTAAAAAAAAAAATTGACTAAGATTCTAGTATTTTTTTTCCGTAAAGTAAGTAATGTGGGTTCGTGTGTACTATTACCCTATAGGATGACTCAATATTTAAGCCAGGCACAGGCATACCGGAATGGGAAGCCGTCACCTCCTTCTGCGAAGCAGTAATGCTCGCGAAGGAGGAGGTGGAGCGCGAAAGGGAGAGGCAATGTCTGCGCCCTCGCGCCCCTAGCCGGCGCAGGAGGAGGAGACACCCTGGGCGTCGGGAGTCGATTGCCGACTCCCGGCCACCGTAGGCGCGGGCTTGCGGACGGCGAGCAATGGGCAGCTCGCCGTCCGGTAAGGACCAGGCCCGGGTCGACGGCGCGTCGTGTTCCACGCGCGCCTCAAAGAGATGTTAGCACCATTGACGGGGTCCGATAGGACCGATGCCTGCCGGGGTTGCGGATTGTTCGAAAGAGTTACCGTGGCCCTGGCGCACAGGCAACTGAAGGACCACGAGTAGGTTTTAGTCAGTAAGAGTCTGACACGCCCTTCCGCTCCGCCCAGAGCGGGAGAGGTCATTCGATGACCTCCCACCCAAAAAAAAAAAATAGGCATAGGCATACGCGTAATAGGTGACAGAGCAGTTTTAAGATCTGTTGTTTTTTGATCTCGTGGAGGGCATACGAAAATTAGGATAGTTTAGCTTAAAAAAAAAATTATGTGTAATTTCCAAATAAATAAGTGAGTTTATGTCTAGTACTAATAGGGTGAACTTATTCACAACTTCTAAAATTTCAGTAATGCATTGTTAACCCTTTTTTCTTCTTACATAATTAGGCTTATGAAATTAATTATTGTTGGTATTACTTCATCTTTCATACTCACATAATAAGCCCCAAGAGGTATCAACAGCGAGACAGCCGAGTTGACAGAGATGCAGATTGTGAGAAGGATCTTGCCGCCGAACCGGGCAGCGATCTCTCCGCTCGGGATCTGTAGCACCACATACCCCCAGAAGAAGGAAGACAGGATGACGGACTGGATCTGCATGGACCAGTCGAATGCCTAAAAGAGAGAGATGATGTTATTATTTCGGTTAAAAAAAAAATGAATAGAACATACACAGTTCCCACAAATGAATTCTCCAAGGTTTAGGTGGTGGCTCCTTTTATCGCGATTGTTATCTCAACGTCTTGTATATAATCTATGACTGTCTATTCATTGAAAACCATCAATCTGCCTCGCCTTTTCCCAACTATGGTGGGGTCGGATTCCAGTCTAACCGCATGCAGCTGAATACCAGTACATATTTTACATAGAGTGACTGCCTATCTGAACTCCACAACCCAGTTACTGGGTAACACGATACCCCTTGGTAAGACTGGTGGTCAGATTTTTTGGCAAGCGTAGCGTAACCTTCGATAGACTCGGGCGGCTGTTATCTACTTAGTGAAAACAAACACCGTCAATACCTGAATCTTAATCTTTATCAAATCAATGGCAAATACAAATCAATTCATATCTAACCCTTCGACATTTTTATCTACTACTTGAGAGTGTTTGAACAATCTGCACTTATGTCTGATTTATCAATAATAATATTTGTCTAAAATGCGATAAGGCACCGGTTGTATTTTTCTAGAGATTTCGTAAATATAAAAAGTACCTAGTTAAATTTCAAATACAGTTTTCATAATGTTTACATCTTTAGGCGACCTTCCATCAAATATTAATTTGGATGAGTTTTGATTGCATTTAAAGTCTAGCATTGAATAAAGCCTCATTACACGATGAAAGTTTTTGCCTATGGTATACAATAAAATTGTAGCAACTCATGACTTGCATCGTATGTAAGCACTGCATACATTTTCTAGGGATGCATTTTGTACCGTGGCCCTGGCGCACAGGCAACTGAAGGATCATGGGTGAACACGCCCTTCCGCTCCGCCCAGAGCGGGAGAGGTCATTTGATGATTTCCCAACAAAAAAAATATAAAAAGGATACATTCTGTGGGATTCTTAACACTCGGTTCGACACCGAGAGTTGAAAATCCAGAGCACGATCAAAAAATTCACATTAGAAAAGCGAGCATGTGAATGTGGCCTAAATCAGGTTTAAACAATACTATTTAAAGCAACCACTTAATCATGATAAAAAAAATGTTAATTCTTTCTTTACATAAGTTATTATAACGGTATATGAGACAACTGCCAGGGTCGCGAATTGTTCGAAAGAGTTACCGTGCCCTGGCACACAGGGAACTAAAGGAACGGGTGGGTTTTAGTCAGTAAAAGTCTGACACGCCGCCCAGAGCGGGAGAAATTAATTGATGATTTCCCACGCAAAAAAAAGTAATATATGAGACAAGCACGTATTTAAACAAGGAAAATTCACGTGTAAGTCACACAATAGCTACTGTAACAATCACAAAGTTATGACTTGCAGGTAATTAACTCATAATGAACGTGACATTTACGAGATATATCTTTGTTTCAACAAATGATTTATTATTTTCAGAGAATACAATGCTCCTTTTTGTTATTTTAAACCCAAGACAGTGTAAGTTTTGAGGTTGAATTAAACACATTTCAATTATGTCGAGGTAATCTATATAAATAATAAAACCGGCCAAGTGCGAGTCGGATTCACGCACGAAGGGTTCCGTACCATTAACTAGGTAAACAACAGTAGGTACACAAATTTGGTGCCTACCTGTTACCATTTATTGATATCGAGCAAAAAAGGGCCAAAAAATCGCGTTTGTTGTATGGGAACCCCCCTATATTTATTTTTATTTTGTTTTTAGTATTTGTTGTTATAGCGGCAACAGAAATACATAATTTGTGAAAATTTCAACTGTCTAGTTATCGCGGTTCGTGGGATATAGACTGGTGACAGACAGACGGACGGACAGACAGCAAAGTCTTAGTAATAGGGTCCCGTTTTTACCCTTCGGGTACCGAACCCTAAAAATGAATCTCCGAAATGTATGTACGCGCATAACTTCCGAACGACTGCACTAAATTGGATAATTATTTTTCTTTGTGTTCGTTATTGTCAGGACTAGGTTTTTAGAAAATAAAATTAAAAAAAAAGTGAGTGAATGAGACAAAAGAGGTAGGCGGGTAGGTAGGTAGGGCAGGTAGGTAGGGTAGAGTAGGTAGGTAGGTAGATAGGGTAGGGTAGGTAGTTAGGGTAGGGTAGGTAGGTAGGGTAGGGTAGGTAGGTAGGTAAGGTAGGAAGGGTAGGTAAAGTAGGTAGGTAGGTAGGGTAGGTGTAAGATACTTAGAGCTCTCTGTGCGAAGCCAGGCTGGGTAAAGCTAGTAAATATTATAAAGAGGTAAAGTTTGTTAGTATATAAGTTAAGATGTAGGAGGTAATCTCTGGAAGTACTGATCCAATTTGGAAAATACTTTCAATGGCAGAAATTTACACTATTACCGAGTGTCATAGGTTATGTTTTTTAATACAATGGACTACGACGCGAGTGAAGTCGCGAGCAGAAGCTAGACAATTATATTATATGACTGCTATACATTTTTTGTGATTTGAAAGACATATGAATGGTAAGCTATATTCTAAAGAGTTATTGTTTTGCAAGAGCATTTATGAATCTTGTTCTTATTATTCTCACGTTTCATGGTGCTTGATGAGGTACCTAACAGGTAACTGTTAGGTACTATAGGTATACTTATAATAAGACACGAAAAAGCCTTTTTTTAATTTTACTTGAGTCATCTAAACTAATATTAAAAAGAGGAAAAATTATATGTTGGTAATAAGTGATTCCTGGATGTACCGTCAAACGGGGTGAATAGGGATGCAGGGGTGAATCGGGACAGGCGCACAGGCAACTGAAGGAACACGGGTGGGTTTTAGTCAGTAAGAGTCTGACACGCCCTTCCGCTCCGCCCAGAGCGGGAGAGGTCATTTGATGATTTCCCAGCCGAAAAAAAAAAAGAAAGTAATTGTGGATCGGGACGAATATGAAAGTGATTTGAACATTGAAATAATTTAGTTTCTTGCCAACAAGGGCACTTAATCGTTAATTATAATACAATAAACACATTAGAGTCCTTTTTGGCAACAAACTATATTATTTCAATGTTAAATTCCCTATTAAAGTTTCGTCTCAATTCACCCTTGCATCCCTATTTACATTGCAATCATAACTACAACGATTTTCATACTCAAAGTATTTATAATTATCAATTAAGCCGAAAATCAAAACAACAAAGTTCACTGACACTTGATTGAATTTTCAATGACAAAAAGGTACTTTTTCATATTAACTAGCGCTAGATCCGGTGCCAACTCCGCGGTTTTTGTATTATTAATATCTTGTAACACTCGAGGGAAGTAAATAATAAAGGCCTTTTAATTGAGTTTTTTATTTCGCGACCTTGTGAACTGCGACGTACAATCCTCTTGATTGTATGTGGTAAGCGTTATTACGTAGCACAAAGTAAGACTCACAGTTTAACTATTTAAGTAAACCAATTTCATTCGAAATTACCGCGATTATGTGTGAATGAATGTCATTTTATTTATTAAATCATTGTTTATAATCATAACAACAATGATTATCAAACTCAAAGCATTTAATGAGGGCTATCGCGCTTGAGTTCGCCGCTAGAGACGCTAGTGTAGAGTAAGGTATCTGGATGTCAAAATATGGAGGTACTGAACGTTCACTGTTTGCGGGATTTTTATCACGGATTTTATCGAATTATTCATAATAGCTGTAAAGGTTGTGCCATTCTTGATCAATTATGGCTTAAGATTTTAAGTAAAAAGTTAGGATCTATTTTGGTAGCACTTGAAGGAAGACTAAGATTTGTCTTCTTCATGTTTGCCAATTTTAGGAACATTATAATCTAAATATTCATTTGAAGTTTTAAAATGTAATAAAATAAAAATAATATGAATATAAGGGTACTTAAACATATCCAAAACATCAAATAAAAGTACCGCAACAGGACCTTACTCGACAGTGGTGCCAACTGGTGAGCACAAAAACGATAGCCCCCATTCAATTAAACTATTTACTAACTACTGGTTGTACTATAGGTACACCTCTGCATAACCCTGAGGGGATTAAAAGCGTGATGTTATGTATATGTAAATCGTTCACAGGCACTATGAACTGATTGATTTTGAATGACATTCGGGTACTTTTTGCATAGTAATTTTCTGTATTTTGAATATCTACTAACATATTTGTTAGATAAATTCATATAGGTACTTACTTCGCGCCTTTTATAACAGCTTAATTAGTTTTGTTTGTATTGTGACCTTGCAAGAACTAGTTTCATTTATGCAAAACTAATTTTAGAAACGTATTCATGACAGTGATCAAATTATTTAGTTAATTTTGTCTTTGTATTGTTAAGCTCAATAAAAAATTTGAATAATATATATAAGCATTCATTATAACACATATTTAATTTGCAATTTATTTTCAACATAATATATTCCTACCAAGTTAAATAAAAACAGATTTTTTTATGTATATTTGTATGCAAATTCCGTCCGTATAATTTACACACGTTTCGGAATTTCATGCGCGTTTCATGTAGGTACCTAACACAATCAGTTAAAACAATATTTTAAAGGGTCCGCCTTACAGTTTGTTTAACCCGTATATATCTGTCACAGTTAGGTTCTCACATTTTCATAAATTATCATATTTTTCAGTTCGAAATAATAATAATATGGAAATGTGTCGATTGTGTTAAAATTTCGAATGGTAAAACATTACACTTCTTCTGGGGCAGTCGGGTATAAAGGTTTTAATTTTACGCCTGTGCAAAATAATGTTTAGGTACAGTAGACTGTAAATGTAGATGTGTATAATTTTGAGGCGAAGTGAAGGTGACAATGGTGATCTAGTCACCTGCATCTGTCAAGGGCGTGATTCTACCTGTCATAATAAACAACTTTTGCTATGAAACTATACAACAATATACACCTCTTCTTCTCCATACAAAACTACCTTTTGGAAGGGGCAACTAGAATCAATTCTATTTTCTTGTAAATTTCGACATTCAAAAGTGCCTTTTATGTGCCTATTTGAAATAAATGATTTGACTTTGACTTTTGACTTTGACAGATTATTTCGACGCATGCACGAAAGTTTTTTTTTACGAATCTGATTTGGTTTTCGAAGGAAAAGTTGTTCAGTACGATGGCGGGTAGAGTTACCCTTTGGCTAATGCAGGTGACTAAATTGGCACCCTGTATAAGTGGAACAGTTTATTTTACCGCTTTTGTATTGTATAACAGGCTGGTGTCCGTAGCTCCACGTCCATGCTTTTTTGCGTATGATAATTTTAATGTCTATCATCATCTTGTAAACGTCCACATAGGGATGAATTATATACCTTTGCCTATAGTACTTTCTTACAATCTGAATAAATGGATGATCGTAAATTGTTTGACAAATAAATAGGTCGATACCTAATTTATTCTGATTCTATTAAGTGCACGATTAATCTAGCTGATCTCTGTGAAGCAAGGAATTAATGACAGTGACGAAATTTGTTGTGTAGGATCTTTTTAATAGTTTACATACAAATATATTATTTCAAGAGGACAAAAGTTAATACGTAAACGTATAAAAATAAGAAAATGGTAGAGTAAAGTAAGGCCAACGAGACGAGATCGAAGTGATACGATTTTTTGCGTTTCCGTATTTGTTAAGTTTTTTGTTGTTATTATAATCCGTTATTGTTAGTTTTTCTTGTTGATTTTTACTATTTGTTTGAGTGGTTGTTGATTTTAATTATGAAATCACAGCCTGGCAGCACATGATTGATATTACAATAGATAGTTTTGTGATCAAGACGCCTGACTCCGACTCTTCTGACGAATCACCTTAGTTTAATACGGACGACAACGATTAGAATTAGAAGTTTAAAATATGTATATACTTAATCTTTTTAAATAAAAATGTTATGAACCCCTGAAAGTTTGTTTACATTCTTTATATCGTCTCGTTGGCCTTACTTTAAACAGATTTATCTATCATAATCTGTGCTTCCCAACTTCACGGGGTATGAAGTGGGGCAAAGTATGATATCTCAACAGTTGAAATGATTAGGTATCTCTTTATAACTGATAAATATTAATCTTGAAACTGATATAACTTGATACCCCTCGTATTTATCAATAGTAAGCAGCCATAGACCAGGTTATGTGGTTAAAACTAAAAAGTACGTGCCAATTCATCATTTTCAACAGTCATTGATAATGTTTATCTTAATATAAAAGAAGACTTGATCTTTATCATAATAATAATGATAACAACCTCCGTCATGAAACAAGAGAAAAAACAGTATTGATAACAGTGGTTTAGATTTTAGAGCAGTGGAGCAGTGGTGGCCCAGTGGTATCGGCCCCAACTTTTGTAGGTCGTGAGTTCGAACCCAGGCAGGCACTTTACTTTGTGTATTTAATTTCATCACCATTGCTCTCAAAACGGTAAATGAAAACATCGTGAGGAAACCGGCATGTCCTAGGACCAAAAATTCGAAGAGATGTGACATCCGCCAACCCGCACTGGGCTCGCGTGGTGGATTACGGCCCACTCCCTCTCACCGAGAGGAGCCTGTGTCCCAGCAGTGGGAACATTATAGGCTGATTCTGAATGAATGTATGAATGAGATTTTAGAGATACAAAAAATGTTACATGTAAAGGTGTATTTTGACGTGATGATGAACGATCTTGGTAGATCAACTTATGAAATTGTGTTTTTATGATAACTCTTGTGATTATTTTGGGGCTGCTCGAGATATTTCAAGCTCGATCGAAAGTCTTAGGCCGGCTTCATAAGATAGCCCCAACGTTGGTCCCAACGCCACTCGTCCAACGTGTGAATCTAGAAAATAGCATTGGCACTAACGTTGACCGAGGCGTGTCGGTTTTATCAAAGGAATCTGCGCCAACGTTCGCGATCCGTCCACATGTTGGCGCTTTGCTCAGTCCAGTCAAAGTTTGTCTGAGTTGTGAAAGTTAATAAAATATCATATTTCTTAATTATGATCATGCAATTATGTCAAAATTTATATTTATTTTAATCTTCTTATTAATTATTTTTCAATTATATTTAGAATATTTTAGTTGGAAAATCTCTTTCAATGAGAAAAAAATATTTTTATTAAAAACATTTTCAGTGCCTTGTATTTTCCCTTTTATTTTTTCTGACATTGCGAACGTAATTTTTGTTTATTTTTTATAAAATATGTTTTATTATTGAATACTCCAATAAACATTTTAATGATTGACTTTTCTTTTATGTAGTAAAATTTTATTCATCGCTCAAATACATAGCAAACTATAATAATTTAAAGTATTTTTTTCAATTTTGCAAATGTGAGTACCCCATGGATTCGTTTATTATATCATTATTATGTCATGCTCACTTAAATGTCTCACTGTTGGTGGCGCGTGTTGGAGCATTCGGTTCCCTTCAAAATGGTTGAACTGGATGGTGCTGATCCACGCGTCATGTTCGTGAACGGGCGCCGTCAGTTGAGACTGGTCATCTCTTAACTGCCACGGTTTATTTTTATTAATCTTATATTTTGAATTGTTTCTTAATATATTTATTTCTTTTCATTGTTCTCACATATAGAAGCAACAAGAATAATGTACCCAGGGTTTTGTAATATCTTGATTTAAAAAGAGTGTCCTTGGAGTTTCTTTCCCGTTCTATGGTGTAATTGAAATAAACGCTTTGAGTTTGAGTTTTTAAATTTAGTTACATTTATCTTATTATTTACGAGTATATATTTAGGTAACTTAATTATATATTTCAGCGCACATACTAATTTGAATTATTATGATGTTATTAGAACGGAATGTATAGGTCTGTACTTACTGATTGCGTGTTTTAAGATCTTTCGTCATCAACCATATTCTTTGACGTTGCTTTTTCTTTTTGTTTTTCAGTAACAAATATAAATTATAATTGGCACTCAGTAATGTAAAAGTGCTTAGAGCAATTGAAGGATGGTTTGGAAAAACGCCCAGTGTTAAATTGATAAAAATTTAGAGGAAGCTTAAAAAACTAAAAAAAAAATGGAAATGTTGGAATAATAATAACTAATATTATTTTATTTCATACAAGTACACAAAATACATTAAAATGTACATTATAAGCATTATATGTTTTTTTATGTTATTGCTTGTATTTTTAGTTTGGACTTTGGTTGTTTTCAGAAACAACAATTTTGAAGCAATGTTTTGTCCGGATATCGGTTTGTGCTCAGTAGGAAATACACAGATTATAGAACAAAATACAGAGAATACATAGAGCGAAAAATTCCTTTTTTGAGAAAATGTGACATTGGTTCTTTTTCCAAAACACCCTTCAATTTCGATTTCTGTATCGGACATCTTCACGTTGGCTCTGACGGGTCAGGACTGGTATAATAGCCAACGTGTGGACGCCTCACGAAATTAACCGCCCAACGTTGGTACGAACGCGTTGGCGGCAACGTGTGGCGCCGGTGTTAGTCATAGTCTCTCACGCAGACATCGAAGTTTTGATGAACGATCTCGGTAACTTGATCAACTTATCAAATTGTATTTTTCTGTTACTAACTAAGAACTCTTGTGATTATTTCCGGATTGCCCGATAGATTTCGAGCTCGAACGAAGCTGTTAGTCAAAGGCTCTCACGCAGACACGTTGTAATTATTATTATTATTATATCTTATATCTATCTACCTCTATACATAATATAAAACAAAGTCGCTTTTTGCGCACGTATCTGTGTGACCGCTTAGTTCTTGTAAACTACACACACAAAGGACTTTGGTGCGGTTTTCACAATTATTTAATGTTTTTTTTTGTTTAGGTGTAACACAATAATATAAAACGTACATATAATAAAGAAAACACGATGATTCATCAAGTCGTAAAAACCGTGCGAAGCAGGAGCGGGTCTCTAGTATTGATATAAAAATGAATGTTTGTTTGTTTTTCCCGTATGAATTACAAAACCATTCATCCCATTGCGATGAAACTTGGATGAGTTGTTGTGCGCACACCTGCGAAGATATTAGGAAAGAAGTCACGGGGAATAGCTAGTTTCAAATAAAACTTAAGGCTCCTTGAAGTAGGCACGACACGCGACGCAACACAAACGCACCGCTCGTCGCGCGACAGGCGGTGCCTTTGTGTCGCGCCTGTTTGAAGGAGCCTTTAACGTTTGTGAGGCCCCGTGTGTGAAACTAGTTATCACTCTTATGCGACTGCAGTAACAGTAGCTTAACCTCACCAAAAGTACAAACTGTGAAGTACTTGCCCATGTATGTACGGTAGGCTGAACGTCAGTGGTAACAAAACCAGTATAAGCTGGCCTCTTATTCTATTGAAACTTTGTACTATGCTAAGCCAGCTCGAGGTCAATATGTTGCCACTGACGTGCGGGCTACTGTACCTAGAGTATTATCGTTAATCGTGGATATTGATTAGAAAATAAGAGAAATGCGAGGAACATAACATCTCACGTGATTCAGTTGTGTAATCTGAGGGAATTGTAGTGTTATCGCGGTTATCAATGTTATAACAGTTGTTTTCATACCTAATACCTACTGGATTCATTGTGTTAATCACTTTCCATCAGTTTACAAAACAGTTTGCGGTAAATTTTTACAAACTTGGTAATGTTTCCTGTTAGTTTCTACAGAAACAGTTCAATTTTGTTAAACACTGGGAAACCAAGTATTCGCTGATATTTTTTTACTTAATACTAGTTTCACGATCAAAATAATGAAGCAAGTCAGCAGACACTTTTAGGATTAATTGCATCAAAGTATAATTATTATGTAGTGTAAACTTACAATCGGTCAATGTTATTGCTGCTTTAATTAATAACGCCTTATTATACAAACACACATAAACTCACGCCTTCTTTCCATGGGGCTAGGCAGAAACTACAGAACGCCACCTGCTACGATCCTTACATACTCTGTTTGCCTCGTTTACGTTCATACATCTGGTCATACACGCACGCTGGTTGGAAGCACTACGCAGCTGATCTTTCTGAAGAACATCAGCAATAAGGTCACTATATAATAATATTTGCCTTGTTATCTTTTGTTAGTCGCCTTTCATTCATTTTCTACTCTCTTTTGGTAATAGATAATGTTCTCTTTAAATTCAATCCAATGTACTTGCTTTGCGGAGTTCCAAACGTGTTTAAAGTAATTGTGACAGCTGTATGTCATTTGTCATTCTCTTTTCTCTCTCTGTAAAGCTCATATTGGTCGTGTGCCTCTGATTATTGTGCAATAAAATATCCAACTGAATCTTAATAGTACTTTTATTTTATGGCTCATCCACCAGGTTAGGGGCCCAGTCAACGCAGTAAATAAAGTTTTGCGTTTATTTCGACTAAACTCAGCATTTAAGAAAAATTACGTATACGCGCGCACTCGACCACGACGATATCATGGCAACCGGCTCTGCATCACTCATCATGGACAAATTTAAACGCATTGAAACTACCATTCCTGGAAGTTAATGGTGAAAATGGTCTTAATATGGACCTGTGGGACTTCGTCGAAAAAGAGACTTTAGTTGACAAAACCGCGAAAAAGGGCCAGAAGGCACTCGCCCGGATAGCGTTGTCGGTGCAGTCGTCGGCATTGCAAATATGCGAAACGCCAGCACGACTCATGATGCGTTGAATAATCTTTAAAGTGCATATGAAGACCGGGGCCTTTGTCGCAGGCTTGGTTTATTGAGAATCCTGTTCAGCACCAAACTAGGTGAGTGTGAAAGCATGGAGAGCTATCTGAATAAAATCACAGACATAATCTCAGTAGCTAAGCGACATTGGGTCGTCGCTCGACGATGATTTTGTGGCTGTCATTAAGCTAAGCGGTCGAATAGAAGACTATGACACATTGATAATGGCAATCGAGAACTCCAACGTAAAGTTGCCCAGTGAAATCGTCAAAGGCATGTTACTGAAGGAGAATATTCGTCGTGGTGACAAGAATAACGGCGTAGCTACAGTGGCAGCCATGCAGAAGTAGCCGAAATGCTTCTGTTGCAAGAAAACCGATCATTGCATCAAAGACTGCCCTAGGTCTAAACGGAAGTCGTCAACTGATAAGACCGGAAAGGACGACACGTCTAATGATCTGCTGACGGCTCTATCGGTTAAAATAGAGAGTGATTCGTGGTACATTGATAGTGGTGCGACTAGTCATATGTATCGGGATAGGAACTTATTCAGTGATTTCGTGAGTGAAAAAGCATTACCAGTGAAAGTAGCTAGTGGAGAATTGCTTTTTACAGCAGGCCGAGGTACTGTTCAACTCAAACTCGTCATGTTCGTGAATGGACGCCGTCAGTAGGGACTAGTCATTTCTTAGCTGCCACGACTTATTTTAATTTAATTTAATATTTGAATTGTTTTTGTCTTTTTATTACGGACGCTTTTACCGTTCTGCATCGTTCTTACATGCATAATTTCAACATGAATTATGTAACCAATATTTTGTAACCATATTTTGATTTAAAAGAGTGTCCCTGGAGTTTCTTGCCCGTTCTTCTCCATAGGTACCTACTACGCTTTGGAATTGGCAACTAGCTTCATCTTTCTGACTGCCCGACGACCTCTTGACAATTCAAAAGTACCTGTAATTGGTTTATTTGAAATTAATGCTTTAAGTTGAGTTGAGTTGACTCACAAACGGTATCTTTAGAGATATAAGTGATGTTCATTTTGTACCAAAACTAACAACTAGTGCCATGACAATGAAATGTTAAAGTGCCAAGTACATGATAATATGTCAGTTATTGCGAGTACTATTTTGAAAGACGGCATTTATAAGCTTGACACTGATACAACAATGACTCCGTGTACAAACGTTGAAGTTCTACCTCCGCAGCATAATTTAGTAGCGAATGCGGCCAATGTTCAGTGTAAGGCAGCTACCAATTCCTCGGAGTAGGTATGGCATCAGCGGCTTGGGCATCTCAGTTGGACGAGCATGGAGCTACTTATGAAAAGTATTACTTCTGGAATTACTTATGATAGTTCTGATTTCGAACCTTGCATCGCATGTATATATATGGCATATATGGCTTAAAGCAGGCCTAAAAGGCCTGGTACGATAAGATTGATCAAGTGTTACGTGAAAAACGGAAATTTCTTAAATTATCATCAGGGCTTTGTAATTTCAAGTCACACGAAAATCCACTTATCATTATTGCACTCTACGTCGACGATATAATTTTATTTTCCTTGATCCTCATGAAAAATTGGCAATAAAAGAGAAATTTATGAAAGAATTTTATATCACAGATTTGGGGTCGGCTCATCAAATATTAGGTATGAGACTGTGTAAAGAGAATAATAAATTTACTTTAGATCTATCTGGCTATATCAAAAAACTATTGCAGAAGTATAAAATGGAGGATTGTAAGCCTGAATATACACCAATGGAAACAGGGTTGAAACTGCCAAAAGGTGCTCAGAAGGATGTGTCCTACGACTATAGATGTGAAGTGGGTTCACTTATGTACATCGCAGTTTGTAATCGACCAGATATTGCTCATGCCATCAGCTGTCTCAGTCAATTTAATGAATCCTTTACAGAAAGACACTGGAAAGCAGCTAAGAGGGTTCTACGTTACTTAAAAGGTACTTCTAATATTTGTTAAAACTACCAGAAGAGTAGCCTAGATGTGGCTGCACATGCAGGCGTAGATTTGGCACGATGACGTAGACCGCAGATGATAAACCGGCTATGTGTTCAATTTGGGTACGTCTGTTGTTTCGTGGGAAAGCCGCAAACAAAAGACTATAGTTTTGCACTGAGGCTGAATACATATCCTTGTCTGACTCATGTACATAAAGAATGTTTATTCGTAAATTTTTGTAAGAAATACTTGACAGAATTAATTACTATTTTTAATGATAATCAGTCTGTACAAAAATTGTGTAAAAACATTCTGTATTATGCCCGAACGAAACATGTTGATGTTCGGCATCATTTTATAAGACAGATTGTGAATGATGCAACCATTTTCATAAAATAATTATGTCCAGAAGTAATTTTAGCGGATTTATTAACGAAACCATTGTGTAGAGAAAAATATAAAAAGTTTACTAGCCAATTAATGTTATTGTAATAATTTTATTGGTTTAAGGGCCAGTGTTGGTAAAAGATAATGTTCTCTGTAAATGCAATCCAATGTATTTGCTTCGCGGACTTCGTAAACGTGATCGATGTACTCTCACCTGTCATTCTTTTTTCTCTCTCTGTTAAGCTCATGGTGGTCATGTGCCTCGGATTGTTGTACAATAAAATTTCCAACTAAATCTTAATAGTACTTTTCTTATATGCTTATAATCCATCACCCTCCACGCATAATTATGTCGACAGATATCCCAAGAAAAGTATGCGCTTGAATGCGAGGCTTTTGGCTATTTTGTATGGATCAATTAAATGAATGCCATTAATTTGTAAGGTGCGTTTTGTTTGTGCAGAATAAACAATTTTTCTTTCTTTTCTTGTCTTTCTTTCTTCGGGAATCATTGTCTACGTTCGGAAATACGAACTCGCAATAATGAAATCTAATAAGTAAGTACTTGCCTATTTTGTATAACCGAGATTATAAAATTATAGATTTATAAGTCTATGCAATTACAAAAAAAAAATCCAGTGGCAAATGACGATCTGCAAGCAGAGTAGGTAACCCGACAGAGAGAAATCTTTATACGAACGCTGAAAATTATAGGTGCACTTGTATGTACAACGTGCGGCAGTACAAAACGTACAAGTTTTGCCTCTAGTGCGACGTGCGTGCTAATTCGGAAACACGAAGATTTCTGAAGCGCATACCTTATCTGGTTTAACTGTATCTATCAACGTTCAGTGTGTAGTTGCAGCTTCAACATAGTTAATAAGGTAACAAAAAATATCGGAAACACTTACGTCTTCAGTATCCTTATCTGTCATGACAACTATGGCCATGCTGATGCTGACCCTCATGAAGTAGCAGATGAGCATCGCCAAGAACAGCATCACCGCCTGGAGGTGCCGGATCCCCAGGGTCGGCCCTGAAAATATATGTAATATTACGTTATTAAATAGAATAGAATAGAATGAAATAAAGTAAATTGGAATAGAACAGACAAGAATATAATGGATTAAGGTTGAATATAATATTACAGAATAAAATCATCAGTAACACTTTGCCTTGGTGCTTGATGAAGAAATGCAGTTTTTTTTTAATGGAAAACACGAAAATTCTGTTCATTTTCATTCAGAACCGAAATTCTTTAGTCTCCCAATTAATTCATACACAACACAAATAGTCGAACCCAAGCAGGCACTTTACATTGAGTATTTAATTTCAGCACCACTGCTCTCACAACGGTGAAGGAAAACATTGTGAGGAAACCGGCATGTCTTAGAAACAAAAATTCGAAGACATGTGACATCCGCCAACCCGCACTGGGCCCGCGTGGTGGATTATGGCCCACTCCTTCTCACAGAGAGGAGGCCTGTTTCCCGGCAGTGAGAACGTTATAGGCTGATTATGCAACATAAACATAGGTCGGGAGGTACAAAGTTCCAAAATCAGACCCCATGTTTACTTTACAACAAACAATAAATCATAATAACAGTTCGTTTTGACCCGACAGAGTGTCGATACACTTACCCCGAACCCATCGGCACAGTACAGATGGGTAGGCATAGTAGGTCGGTTCCATACAATGAGCGAAATTAGATGCATAAATGCACACGCTTCACGTACAGCGAGTGCAAGCGCATTCGCGACCGGCATTTGTTTCAGATCACCCTAAAGCTGGTATCAGGCGCTTAATTTTTTGTGAATTTTTCGCCTTTTATTCGGCATCTTTCACTCAAAGTGAAACGTTTAAAAACAAAATGAACCAAAAGTGAAAAATGATTTTATTAGTGAACCTATCTAATGATGTTGGATTTCTGCACTCGGCATCTTTAACTCGCCTACTGAATGATCTAATGAAAATGAAACAAAAGGAGCATAAGAACGTTAATTTCTATGTAATTTTGTCGGTATTGTGTGAACGTGGAATAAAACAAAACATGTTCAGTCACTCGAGTGAACCGTCTGATATCAGCTTTAGCACGCGTTTATGTGTGTGTGCATTTTCGCTCGTTGTGTACGGAGAGCTGGCCTAGTTTTTCTACTAATCTATGAAGTGCCATTGGAGTCAGAATTTAATTAAGACTTCCCTTTAAATCGACTTCAGACTAATATCTGCATTAATGAGTTTTTGCAATTTCTGCTTAATATTCTCGAAGTGCGATCAATTCTTGGGTGGAAGTATTTTGTTTGGTATTCATGGTGTTTTTATTCTTTGTACTTTTTTTTCACTTTTTAATTGTGGTACCTACCCCACAAAAATTCGTATACCACTACTTGCTATGTAAATAAAAGTGATAGGAAAATATTATAACATCATCAATATACACTAAGTGGAAAAAATACCTAACCTAACCGAAAAACTACCCAAGCAAAGTTAATAAAATTTATATGGGACAACCCCTGATGCATACCGTATCCATTAAAGAATTTTAGAAATCGACCCACAATTTTACAGGGTGTTTGGCACGTGGACCAACACAAATTTTTTGAGGGATTGGCGGATCATTTGCTAGGTTTCACCCAAAGACCCAATGTCCTAAGTGTTACGGTATGGAGATATGACTTTTTAAAGATTTTTCTTTGAATTATACGAAATGTCGCCTTTAAATCGTCATTACTGTTTTGTTTATAGTTGTAATAGAAAAAAACTAGTAAAATAACTTTTATTATAGTATGCAATGTATTGTTATTCTAAATAAATTATTATTTGAAGCAATTGATCTGTAGAACATGACTTATGTGATTCCAAAATCTTAAAACTGTAAATGTATAAAAAATTGCAACTTCTAAATTCATTTAAATAAAAATTAAAAGCTATTTGAACTTAACTTTATTTTCATAAGTTGTCTAGTTTATACGCTTTACAACGGTATGCTACATGTCATCTAAATAACTCATTTATATGTGGTCAAATTTAGAGATACTAGTTTGCCGGAGTGGCCGACCACGCACCCCAAAAATTGTTTTCGTTAAATCTGTGAACTGTTTTTCGTTGTTCGTCTTGGCTATTGTCGTTACAACGCCTAACTTCAGTAACGAAGAGTATGCTGATATGTTGCCGTCGTTTGGCAGGACTAATTGCAATGCGCGTAAAGCGCGAACAAATTATCAGGAGCGCTATCCTGATCGACCTTTACCACACCACGAGACCTTCTCAACAACCTATCGACGTCTGAGGGAGACCGGAAATTTGCATTTTCAAGACCCTCGAGTGAATGTGAGACAACACAATGTTGTAGTACATGAAAGAATTCTACAAGCTTTCAATGAGGATCAAAAAGCATACGAGTTGTTGCATATCAGTGTGGAAAGTGTGGTTGGTTCTTCGGGCAGATGGAAAGCATGTATTTCATTGTACACCTGTTCAAGGTATTCTCAATTCTCAATTCTTATTGTATATAGTTGGTAGGGAAATAATTATATAAGTCGCAATTATGGACCCTGTGGCAAGACACTATTCCCCTTCCCACTTACTATCTACCACCAAAGGAGCATCTTCCGGCAGGGTGTAACCTTTCGTGGTCCACATGGAAGTCCCTGAACCGTCTCCGGACACAAGTGGGAAGATGTAACTCCAACCTGGTAAAGTGGGGCTACCTCGATGGAACGGCAGCTGGCTGTGGATGTGGAGCTATGTCGCAAACTATGCTCCACCTTCTATCTTGCCCTCTGTGTCACAAAACTTGCAGCCAAAGTGACCTCTGCGCTGCCACCGATGACGCCGTGGAAATGGCGAAGTTTTGGGTCAGCAAAATTTTGAAAAGTCGTGCCAGCCACACGAAGAAAAAGAAGATGGACCCTGTCGGGCAAAGCATAGATCAAGTAGGAGAGAGGAGGAAGAACACTGGCTGTTTAATACGATACATTTTATTATTAGTTACGTGGTTAGTAAGTTATATTGTTGTATTAATACAGAATTGAATTTAAGAATTACATTATTGTTTTATAAATTATATACATTTATTTATTTAGTAACATTGTAAAAACCCTTTATTTTTTAAATTATTCATTATTGTTTTATTTACTTATTATTATTTTTATTTATTAAGTAATTAATATTTATTATCCCTAGGGTAGGTTATTTATTTTAAGCTTCATATTGTATTAAAAAAAATACATATTATGAGTACAGGCGTATCTTTAATAGTGAGTATTTGTAGATAGTTTTGAAGTTCCTTATAATTTATCATTTAAGTATTCGTTCATACTATAGTAGCATTTGCTTACAAGGAAAAGCTTCAATTTATTGATAAAGATATTATATTTATTTAAATTCTTTATTATTTCGGGTAACTTATTATACATTTTTATGGACATGACAAAGGTACTAATGGAGTGCATTTTTAGTTGCGATATGGATAAGTTTAGTCTATTTTTATGTCTTAAAATAATTTTCGTTTGTATGTCCTCTCTTTTTGTAAAGAATTCTGGGTACTTACGCACGAAGTTACAAACTTCAAATATATAGAGACAGGGTCGGGATAAAATCTTTAGTTCTTGAAAGTGGGGTTTACAGCTATCTAGGTAGGTAGTTAACACACAACTTAATTACTATTGAATGTGAAGAAAAACTGTTTTCAAAAGATGTCAAATTTGTTTTTTTTTAGTTTGAGAACGGTTTTTCGGCGGGCTTTCACTGGTAATTTCTTCAAGTACTTAAAACATTAATTTAACTTGAACAAAATTTAATGGTTTTTATATGTTTGTTTTTGCCGCAACATGTTATTTTCATTGTTGACTTTTGTAATGTTGACATTTATTAATGTTTTTGACTTTTGTAATGTTGACATTTTTTAATTATGTAATGTATTGTGAAATTAAATATTCGCAATTAATTTATTTAATCAGAAATTTTGTAACGTTTATAGTGATAACTGAAGGAATATTATGACATTTTAATAATTTACTGTATTCTGAAATTAAATATTTGCACACTACATGTAATGGTAGAATGTAAATGGGCCACATTTATAATAACATCATACTACTTTGTACACCTACATTTTGGCAAATAAAGTATTATTATTATTATTTCGTTTATTTATTATTATTACTGTCATAACTCACGGATTTAAATAGTTCCAGGTCTTGAAGAGAGTGATTATGCTAGACGGCTTGAGTTCTGCTGATTGATACTGCATACTGATGTAGAAGATGGCGAATTTTTTAAGGTAATTTTGTGGACTTCGTTCCAAAAACATCGTTAGAACTATCCATTACAAGATGTTTCGCTAATGTGAAGATAATCCTGGTCAACATCTTCTATTTACTTATAGGAATGTCAATACTAACGTTTAATTACACTATGTGTTTAATAACATACGATTACACATTACACATATTAAGAGAGCGCACACGTGTCCCCTAGCGACACTCCTTTAAAATAATATTATCTCATGACTGAGAAGGAATATTGAATAACGGCTCAATAAGCACCCTCGGTAAGTGTCTAAAATATTCTAATACCTTTTATAAACTTTCATATTGAGACACGAAGCAACAAAATTCGATCTAAAGAAAAGCGGCCACATTCCTCTACATCGTATTTTATTGCTTCGTTATTCAAAATTCCTTCTCAGTCACGGGAAAATATTTTTTTAAAGGAGTAGCGCTAGTGAACCCATGTGCGCCCTCTCAAAGCTATGTTCGCATTAGCGCACAAGTCGGAATAGTATGTAAAAAAAAGAATTGTCCACATATGGCTGCAAAAGTTAGGGATAAGTGGAAGGAGATAAAGGATGCCTTTGGCTTTCGCCTTTTTTTTATTTATTTTGCACTGCAGTAAGTTACAAAAGGTCGATAAAAAATAAGGTGTATATGCAGCACAGCGATTCACAACTGTTCGATTTGCTGTGCAGGAAAGCATGGTACAAAAGAGAGGAGGCCTATACTCAGTACTCGTAGTGTCTGCCGCCAATGATGATAATGATGAAGACCTCTATCGAAACCTCTACAATGGTACACACATATAATTCGTGATTTGTGCTAGCCACATGTATGTAGGAACCCAAGCTTTATAGGTACAATCAGCAAAAGAGATAAGTATTCAGGGTCGCCGGATATAGTTGAAGTTTAGTAAGAAACCGATGAATGTTTTCGAATGAAATTTAATTAGATAAATTACCAGTTTGTTTTTTATTAATTTAATTAAAGTTTATTCGAAAACATTCATCGGTTTCTTACTAAACTTCAGCTATATCCGAAGACCCTGCATACTTATCTCTTTTGCTGACTGTACATGGTAGCAGTTACGGTAGAGCTAAGCTTGGAAATGAAAAGTCACGTCTGGATGCTCAGAACTGGTCTCTGTAGCGATTATTGGGGTAGGCCATGTTCAGCTGCCGGTCATTGTAGTAATTCTTTGGAGGCTTATGGCCAGTTGTAGACGTACTTTAGCTGTAATGATGCTGAAAGTCGCTTCTGGGTGGCAATAATACGCAGTAGATTTATCACCGTGTGAAAACACTGATGACAATCACATAATATATTTTTTGCAGATCATCTTCAACATTTATTATTGGATATTTTCATATTATCCTTAGAATTATACCATTGCTGTCGCAATCAAAGATATTGTAATTAAATAAAACATAAAATTCATCATTTAGGATGTTTGACATTAGTATGTCATTCATACTTGGGTTAATATTTGTGGGGCTACTGATATATCATATTGACTTATTAAAGGCATTGGTATCTTTCTATAACAATAACAAACCTGTTAGCATACCATTGTAGCATACTAACTTTTTTTCTTGGCAACCGCACGTGATGTCGACGGAATCATATTCTCGGAAGTTTAATAGATTCATGAAATGGGTCAAAAAGTTCGGGCTAGGATGCCAACAGGTCATGATATTCCATGCTTCCATGATTATATTAGAAGAAAAATAAACAGCAGCCCAGCAGCTTAGGCGTTGGATTGACAACAGTGGTTGACAAGCCCTTTGGACAATCCTGGCAATAGTACATTATAGTGTTGTTATCTATGCCTGACATGCAAAATGTTGCCATTTTATTTTGTCTCATTGTCTTGTAAGTACTAACTAATTCCATGCAGTCTGACTACACTAGACCTAGGCCCACTTGCACGTTCTTAGGTTATCCTAAATAACTCGGAGTTAACAGCTAACTCAGAGTTTATAAAAAAAATCGTGTTGCGCCACCAAGAGTTACAGGTAAACCTAGAGTTAAACTTTTAAATCTTAAACGCGCCGATGTGGGAGCGTTAAGTCGCTAAACTCTAGGTT
Organism: Dryobotodes eremita; assembly: GCA_917490735.1. Lineage (NCBI taxonomy): Eukaryota > Metazoa > Arthropoda > Insecta > Lepidoptera > Noctuidae > Dryobotodes > Dryobotodes eremita. Next base: position 1,303,031 of record OU823254.1, on the reverse strand, counting down.
AGTGTTAGTAATGTCAAAATAAATTAACGTTATGAGGTAACGCTGATAACTTATTTTGTATTTTATATTGTTCGACGTTGCAGTAAGTGAAAATTCGGTACTATATCAGCAGGCAATATATTCATGAACTCATTTATAAATAAAAACTAATTATAAAAAACTTAAAACATATTTTTCCTTAAATGACGTTTCCGTCAATCAATAAACTAAATCTCCATGGAAACCACATAAAACACGATTAAAATTAAATATCATGTTATAAAATTCAAAGAAAGAAAATATTACGTATCGTCATCTAGTGTAAAAGAGATGGGTATACAATTTCCGTTCATTATTCGTTCATTCGGTTTTGATGGGATTGCTTATTAGGACATAGATATTGCAATCCTATTTTATGTTTCGTCGATTGACCTGCAATGTTCCCAACTCAAAAAACACAAATATCAGGTTTTTTAATAACCTGCGGGGTAATTACGTAACACACTAACAGTAGGAATGGGTTTCACTTTGACAGTTCAACAACATTCATTGCGTTATTTACGTTTTTGAGCATACAAATTTTTCGAACATATATATATTTATATTTATATTTATTTATTTCTAAAAAACTTAGCTTATTACAATTTGGTTTTAGCCACCCAACAAAAACCTCTCAGGGTTTATCTGTGAGCCGGCGAGCCGTTCATTAACATTTTATAATGATAATTATTATTACTTGAATTATTATACACACATACTTTGGGAGAAATCAAGTGAGGAAACGCTTAGATTTACACTTAAAACTTTTCGAACTCGTTTTGTATAACGTTTGCAAGTCTTCAGGGAGTTTATTAAGAAAAAAAGGTACTAAATATTCAGCAACCCTCATCCCGTACACATTATTAAATTTTGGCAGGATGTATTTATTTTTAAGTGGTATCGTTCTCAAAAAATCTGGTCTTATTTTTTCGGTTAGCAGCTCAGGTCTATTAACTTCCGCGAGAGTAAAAAATTCGACCTTATTGAACACATTCATAACATTACAGTATTTAAAGAGATCGTTGTCACTGTTTTTAACTTTCTTGTTTATATGTTTTGGCGTAATTACTCTTAATATTCTTCGTTGTAACTTATAAATATCTGTCAGGTATGTGTGGTAAGTTCTCCCATAGCTGCTGAGTCCGTAGTTGATAACCGAGTCTGCTAGGGCCATGTATAACATTCTAAGCGTTTTGTAAGGCAGTTTATATTTAAGTATGCTAAGCTTACCTAAAATAGACCTCAGTTTGCCACACACGTAATCTTTGTGCGGTCCCCAACAGAATCGGCTATCAACCATTACACCGATATACATGTGTTTATCGACTACTTCTATCAACGGGCATTTGCAAGGCTTTGGCGAGCTATGTAGGCAAGTGTGTTCGTGTGCTACAACTGTAGGTATTGTGGAGCAAGCAGTGGATTAGCAATAGGCTTCAAAATTATTCAGATTGTTATAGATAGTGTGTTAAGTAATTAGGGTGCTGCATGCTGGTGTTACTTTTTACTGGCACAACGCGTATTAAGAGTTAAAATGATTTGCTCAACTCCGAGTGTACAAACTCTATATTTATTCATTTAACCCGACTTAACGGGCCTTAGTTACTAATCTAAATAGTATTAAATAGTAAATATGTCACACCACTATTGTTTAAATATTATTGGTGAAGTTACTAAAGAGAATCTGTTTACTGAATTTTCTTTGCTTAAGCATCACTAACACAATTTAGACAAACCGTGAGAGAGGAAAGTATCTAGCTAGAAAAAAGCCTAGAATATTAATTTACGAGCGACCCACTAATGCTTGACACTGGTGCAATCTAGTGATGTGGCGTCCGTGTGGTGATATCTTAGAACAGCGAGGTTTCTGTGCTACACATAAGGGCGAATTTCACGCTGCACTAGTTAATTTTCTATTGCACTTGCATAAAACTAAAACTTGCATAAAATCAACCATTGAACGTCCAATCTCTGTAATGAGATGGTTAACCAATTGTTTGCTGGCTTATCTTCACGCTCGTGTGGGTTTGTGTGTGAGCAGGCATCCAGCTATTGTGTACGTTCACAAATGACTGCTCATAAATCTGTTTATTTTTCAGCTGCATCAATTAGTGCGATGACATTATGGTTGATTTGATTCAGTTAACCAATTTTCTCATAGAATCAAACAAGTTAAAATGTTGTGTTTATTTATTTTACATTCAACATAAAACGGCTGTCCACAATAGTAATAGGCGAATTCTAGCTAATTTTAGCTTCTTATAATTTCGTAGGTCGTAAACCTATACAAATAAATAAAATTGAAGTGTCTGTTTGTAATGTCAAAATAATAGCTTTTTACTAAATACATGTGAAAGTATAAACGGTAGCCAAAGCATTTTTTGTAAAAAAATTGTTTGTTTCGGCTGATTTCCAAAACGGCTGAACCGATTTTGACAGGAATTTCACAGGCAGATAGCTGATGTTGTAAGAAGTAAGATAGGCTACTTTGTATCCCGGTAGCACGTTTCCGCGGGATAATTTGCGACATCCACGCGGGCGAAGCCGCGGGCAGTAGCTAGTTAATAAAATTTATAGAATCCCTTGTCTTCACCTCAAAAAGCTAGCACCCTAATTGAGTAACACACTATCAATCACAATCTGAATCATTTTGAAATCTATTGCTAATCCATTGCTTCATATGTTCGAAAAATTTGTCTGCTCAGCAACGTACAAAAACGCAGTGAATGTTGTTGAACTGTCAAAATGAAACCGATTGCTACTGATAGTGTGTTACGCAATTATCCCGCTGGTAGCATTTACAAAACCACAATGTCTATAATATTAATCATATAAGACTATTTGAAAATAAATCAATATTTATTAGTCGTAAACTATTGGCTCAAGGAAAATTAAACAACAAGGTGTTTCCTTACTCAAAGAATGAGATAATTAGCGAATTACAAACGAAGCATTTGACATTGAATTGAAAGAGACGAATTAATTAGCTATGACTTGAGTACCAGCACTTTTGTTCAGAACCTTCTACTTATTACTTTTTAGGTTTTATTTAGTGGTTATCGAACTCATTGAACTTATCAAGCGATTGTATATTTTTGGGATCGTGCCCGTGGGAAATACGAATGCATAATAAACAGCTTATATATTATATATTTATTATATTATATTTTTCTTCACATTTTTTAAGAACTATGAAATATTTCCACAAAGCAATTCTTATTAGGTATATTGAGCTAAAGACAACTAACGAAGTATTGCATATTAAATATTGATAACTTTATGAGACACAGAAACATATTTAATGGATATAAAAATACCTACCCACAATTGTTGCAAAAAAATAAAAAAGCACCCGATATAAGAATCTACATTTTGATTTATGTAAACTAATTTTATTTAAACTACGTTTTTTTAGGAAATAAAAGACGGAAATATATTTTTTTTTTTTTTTGATAATAAATCAATTCATTGACTTACCTTTGCTAAGTTTATACGATTCTTCTTCAGTCATTTTTATTATTTTATTTAACTAAACAAGTATCACAAATTAAATACTGAACTGTTCATTGACTAAATTATAGTCTTTAAATGTCCTATATTATTTTATTTTACCAATAAAATAACTAATACAGGTTATTTTTATAATTTACAATTTGCAGCGCGCGGTCTTCGCGCTTGTGTTGCGCGCGCGCGACCTGTCGATAGACTGATCTTTTTTTTTTAATCTCAAGCTTAGGCATCTCAGTCAATGTCACGAACAAATTATGCAATAGCGAAACCAATGCGCTCTGCATTGTTTGTGGTATAACAGAGTAGATGACTTTGGACAGCTGGTCAAGATAGCGTATAGGCTGGTAAACGTTGTATTTTTTGTAATTTTTAGTGGGTAACAGTTTTTTTGCGCGTAATCGTTTAATCTATCATGCATAATATAGCTTCTTAAAAGATGCTGTAACAATATTTTCAACACACTAGCTTGTAAAGCAAGTAAGTCAGCTCTTATGACAACGCATTTAGGTTCATAATTCGGCTTATTATACACTCGAGTTTTTTACTTTACTAATGTAAAGTAAAAAACTCGAGTGTATAATAAGCCACACAAGTGCTTTTTATTTTTTGTTCAATCTTCGCAAAGAGGTTTTATGTCTAAATCAATGAATATTTTTGTGAATAAATAAACTATTAGCTTACATATAATATTATGATGTGGCGTTGTAGTGTGTCAGGGATGTTTGCAGATACTAATATTAAAGGATTTGCCGCTATTATTAGGAATAGATGTGCATCCCTGATGACGTGTGTTCGCGGCAGCATCAATAATATTCTCAGTGTATTCGCAGATCGGTGGGATTCCCCGATGTTGCGGAGGTGGATGCAGCTCCATGCCGATTTTTAATTGTAGTATGTTTATCTGTGTCTGTAACCTACTAACACTAGAATTTAAGTAAAATTGTTACTAACCCTATGGACTCCTGTCTGAAATAAAAGTTTTCTATTCTATTCTATGATAAATCAATCATCAAAATTATCATCAGTTCATCAAATTATATATTTTTCCCTACATATTAACCTTAATTTACGTGTTCAAAACATAATTTTGTGTTTATTATACTTTTTAATTCGGCTGTTTAGCGGTTTTGCCAGTGCCATTATTTACTCCTGCGCGCGCACCGCTGACTCGGCGCGCGGGAAAAACAAAACCAGCGCGACTTTTTCCATAAATATTTGTTAACGTTTTCATTGTGTGGTTAATTATTTATTATCAAAAATCTATAGGTACTTCCCTTAAGGAAGAAGAGCAATATGTAGATTTGACTCCGCCGGAAATACTAATCGAGCCACGAAACGCGAATGATAGCCTGTTGCCACCAAAATCTAGAGAGAAAGACCTAGCGGCCTACGAATCTTTCGTACAGTGGTTTTCCAAAACTTTCAAAAAGGTAAATGTACAGCTCAACCCATTGGTCAACAAATTTGGAGCAATGCCAAGATAAGTTGCAAAGTATTTAGATTTGCCCGAGGCTGATTCTTACACTGGGCACAGTTTTAAAAGAAGTTCGGTTACACTGTTGGCTGATTCGGGAGCTGATATATTAACGTTAAAGCATCATGGCGGATGGCGATCTGACGCAGTCGCTGAATCCTATGTCGCAGATTCCATTCATAACAAGGCAAACATTAGTGCTAAAATAACACGTACAATTAATTTGGAGCCACAGACGAAGAAGTCTTGCCCTAAGCCGTGACAATCTACTTGTATCACATAGTAAACACATGTATCACATCTCCCACACTTTCTTCAGGGATAATAAGTGTAGACGTCACATATACGAACGTTTACATTACGAGGCACCTTATATACGTAAGTAAACATTACGGAGGGCATACGTGCGTCAATACCTTTCCCGCCTTTATTTCCTTAACCTTAGTCATGATGGTTAATTAACCTGTACTTATGACAGTCATACTGTCTTGTTTACAATACTATGGCACGTCTTTTAACTAACCTTCGTCGATGCGTTTTTTGATTTTCATCTAAACAAAGGCGCTTTTCATGTTTTTCTGTGTGACTTGAATGCGGTTTCCACATTTTTCACCGCTTTGGAGAATTTCTTCCCGAAGTTTATGTGTATAAAGCCCACTTGCACGTTCATGGGATACCCTAAGGCCCACTTGCATATTTACTCGAGTTAAATGAATAAATATAGAGGTTGTAAACTCGGAGTTAAGTAATTAACATTTTAACTCTGAATACGCGTTACGCCACTAAAAAGTAACACCGGGTTAGTAAACCTGATATTTTTGTTTTTTGAGTAGGAAATATTTGCAGTTCAATCGACGAAACATAAAATAGAATTGCAAAGTCTATGCCCTGTATTCAATCTGACCAAAAATGAATGAAGGAACAATGAACGGAAATTGTATGTATACCCATCTCTTTTACACTACCTTACGACACATAATACTTTCTTGTCTTTGAATTTTATAACATGACATTTCATTTTAATCGTATTGTATGTGGTTTCCATGAAGATTTAGTTTATTGATTGACAGAAACGTCAGATATAGAAAAATATGTTTTAAGTTTTTTTATTACTTTTATTTTTTTATATGAGTTAATGAATATATTGCCTGCTGATATAGTACTGAATTTTCACTTAATATAACGTCAAACAATATAAAATACAAAATTAGTTATCAGCGGTACCTCATAACGTCAATTTAATTTGACATTACTAGGAACAATCCAAGAGTTTAGCGACTTAACTCTCTCACATCGGTGGGTTCATAGATATAGTGTATACTACCATACTAAATCTGTGGGTGGGTTAAATATTTAAAAATTAACCCTAGGTACCCTTAATATTTAACACAAATATTGCACAGAAACCACGATTTTTCAACATGTCACCACATCAGTAGATTGAACTAACATAATTATTGCGCCTCTTTTTGTGAAAGTCAAAAAATCCATAATCAACTGTTGAATAGACTTGTGCGTCCGAAAAAATACCGGTCGTCTACAGGAACATTTATAAAATCAGAATTGATCTGCAATTTAATGGAATTTGCTAAGCTCTAAACCTATTGTGGTCCACTTGAAATGTGAAATGTGCATTATACTATGTCACCCTTTTAAATCTATTTTGTTTCATGACAAAAACCAATAATGAAGTACTGGTAAAAAAAAACACATTTAATTTCGACATAACCGACGATTTCGACCGATGAACTTAAGAAAGTGGCTGGGACAGACTGGATGCGGAAGTTGGAAGACAGGGTGTTGTGGCGCACCTTGGAAGGGGCCTATGTCCAGCAGTGGACTGCGATAGGCTGAGTTGATGGGATCTGTGAGCTGATGGGGTCGAAATGAAAATCCAAGATAGCGGCCGCGAAAATTTCAAAAAATTTCCTCATTGTGTCGTTTTCATTGTTTTCGAAGGCGCTGGTGCCAATAGTGAGGTCAACATGAAAATCAAAGAGGGCGGCAGCGAAAATTTTAATATTTTTTGTCATGGATGTGATTTTCATGACTGTAACCTTTTGTAAAATTGACTTTACAGCCATTATTAGCACAATAAAAATGAAATGAGATGACCGATGATGTAGATGTATTGAAGAAGAAGGCATGCTTTGCAAAAATAATTATAGTAGAAAGTGTAGAAACTCACAGATTTAGGGTGGATTGCACACAGAGCTACGTTATAGTTTCCGTCAAAGTTAATTTTAACAGTAACGTTAACAATGACCATAGAATTAAACTACCTACTGTTGCACCATCATGTAAAATGTAAAAGTTAAAGTTAAAAGGGTGACAAGTGACAAGACGTCTTATTTCCCCAAAATGTACGTGGGTATTATTTTTACAACGGCAACACTTCAAGCTTATTGTCATCACGCTTTCAAAATTAACCAAGTTCAAACTTATTTTTTCGGCGGGCTTATTCATAATACGCGTATTTAAATTCTACTGCAAAATATTTTAAGTAAACAAAGTTACGTTAAAATATAATAGCAATTCGCTCCAGAATTTCAATACAAAGTGAGTAAGTATTGCTTTCATAGTTTTTAAAATATTATTTCTTTGGTTCCTCGTTCATCCTACGTAATAAAAATACGACGTTAGGTTTTACACACGACAGACTTATGCGAATGAATGTTATTATAACTTAAAAACCTGTGTTTAATTATACTTCTACCCACTACTTATAAATACCATATGAGGGAACTTTCAATAATATAAAACCATAATGCATTCATATTCTGATGTATAAATGATTACTTTATTAATATAACTGACATGTATTTTCAGACAAGTGTTAATTTTAGCAAGGTAGAAGTTACTAGATTACAAGTCTTTGCAGAAAAACACATTTCTGATGTGCGAGAAAGCAGACGGGACTAGCACAAAACAAGCATGGGACAACATTGAAAAGGAATTCAATGCTACACTTCAAGAAAATTATGACGCAAAACGTAAATATAGCCCTTAACCACCCGAAGTTGTGCGATTAATGTTATCGTTATTTGTGACGTCATTTCAACTATTGTTAAAATGGTGCAACCCGTATTTCGCTTTACCGGACATTTGACGGCTGACAAGACATTGGTTATCGTTAAAGTTACTTAGTGCAACTCTCTCTTAATATTAACATCAAGCACTAGCTTCATAGAAGACGGCATTTCAGTCAGTCAAATTAAAGCAGTCAATTTGAAATCGGCACTACAAATTGACATCATCATCATCATATTCCACAGGTATGTTTTCTGATCCATCTATTACATTTTCATCAGACTAATACTATAGGGCACACACTAACTCTCTTTTAAGTTTTTGAAAAACATTAGAAAGGAATCTTAATATCTCTGGACTCTGGAGAAACAAAATCTGCATTTCACTGCCATTGGAACTGACGTCGTCCGTCTATAAAGTAATAAGACATCACCATTTTGTTGAAAGAGAAAGTAGTATTAATAAAGGAGACAATAATTTAGTAATAAAATATATTTATACGTAATTACAAAATTTACAAATGCATAAAAGTACGAGGGTCATTCAATAAATACTTAGCCTACAAAAAGTAAACGAAAATTTTGGAAAAGTGGCAATTTATTTTTCAACATAGTCTCCTTTTAGTTCGATACACTTAGCCCAGCGATGCTCCAACTTTTTTAACCCGTCCGAAAAATAGTTTTTGTCAAACTCTGCAAAATAGGCCTCCGTGGCGGCGATGACCTCCTCATTCGATCCATATCTATTCCCGGCGAGTGATTTTTTCAGATTAGGAAACAGAAAGAAGTCACAAGGGGCCAAATCTGGAGAATACGGTGGATGGGGCAGCAATTCGTAGCGTAATTCGACCAATTTGGCCATGGCAACGGCAGACGTGTGAACCGGTGCGTTGTCGTGGTGAAACAGCACTTTTTTCTTCGCCAGATGGGGTCGTTTTTTCTTTAATTCGGCGTCGAATCGGCCTAATAAATCGGCATAGTAAAGCCCTGTAATTGTTTTACCCTTCTCGAGGTAATCGATGTAGATCACACCTTGTGAATCCCAGAAAACGGTGGCCATAACTTTTCCGGCCGATTTTACAGTTTTCGCCTTCTTTGGAGCACGTTCCCCGGTCTGGATCCATTGTTTTGATTGCTCCTTGGTCTCTGGTGTGTACCAGTGGATCCAGGTTTCATCGACGGTCACAAAACGACGCAAAAACTCCGCTGGATTCATCTTAAACAGCGCCAAACACGTCTCCGATGTGGTCTCACGGTTGCGCTTGTTTTCTGGTGTGAGTAAACGCGGCACCCATCGCGCCGACAGCTTTCTCATGCCGAGTTCCTCGTGAAGAATATGATGCACTGTTCCTTCTGAAATGCCTACAGTCTCAGCTAGCTCCCGAACCTTCAATCGGCGATCTGCCAATACGAGATCATGGATTTTTTTAATGTTTTCCTCCGTAGCAGCTGTTTTCGGTGCACCTGGACGTGGTTCATCAAAAACCGACGTACGGCCACGTGCAAACTCGTTGAACCAATTCTTGACGGTGGCCATCGATGGAGAAGAGTCACCGTACACAGCATCCAAGCGCTCTTTGATTTCGATGCGCGTTTTCCCTTCCAAAAATAGGAATCGAATCACTGAACGATATTGCTCTTTTTCCATTTTTGTAAAACCGATCGACACGTTCGCTTCCATAAGTTGTCAAATTAAAACAAATGAAGGGATTGGAATGAAAATTTGAAAAAAGAATTAAAAAAGAATGTGCTACACTGTGGTAAAACTCTTTTGAAACTACAGCGCCCTCTAGCGATGAGGCTAGGTACTTATTGAATGCACCTCGTATGTTATTTTTTCCTTAAACTACTATGTCAGCCTTCTTTTCTTCTCCTGAAATAAAAAAATAAAGTTATTTATATTATTAGGTGCAGAACAATGCCACTAATTTATTACATAATATAAATATTAAGTAATGATTTTCCAGAAGATTATGATGAGTTGTTAACGGTTGAGGCAAATTTTTGCCCTCTTGACGGTCGGGGCGACTCATTGAGTGGGCTGTCAAAAACTGCGCATCTCAAACTCAAAGTATTTATTTCAAATAAACCATTTACAGGCATTTTTGAATTGTCAAGGGATCGGTCAGTCGGAAAGATGAAGCTAGTTGCCTATTCCAAAGCGTAGGAGGTACCTATGGAGAAGAACAGACAAGAAACTCCATGGACATTCTTTTAAATCAAAATATGGATACAAAATATTGGTTACATCATTCATGTTGAAATTATGCATGTGAGAACGATGCAGAAAGTTAAAAGCTTCCGTAATAAACAGACAAAAACATTTCAAATATTAGATTAAATTAAAATAGCTTTGGCAGCTAAGAGATGACCAGTCCCGACTGACGGCGCCCGTTCAGGAACATGATGCATGGATTAGCACCATTCAGCTCAACTATTTTGAAGGGAACTTAATGATCCAACACACACGCCACCACCAGCGAGACATTTGAGTGAGCATTTGAGTGACATACTCTCAGCCGCCAGGGCACATTCAAGTCAATGATCTGTCAACAGACTCATTGAGTCTGTACATTCCGGGTCGAAAAAAACGCGCCATATTACCTGTCTAAACTACGAGTATACGAATTTAATTAGTTAATCTAATATGTCCGACAGATGATCAGTTAGGGCAAACATTCACAGACCACACTTTGACTTTGCTTTCTTTTCTTTTTAGAGTTCCGTACGTTCGAATACAAAAACGAAACCCATATAGGTTCACTCGTGTGTCTGTTCGTCATCATCATCAGCTTACAGTAATCCACTGCTGAAAATAGGCCTCTCCAATTGCACGCCATTTAGCTCGATTCTCGGCAACTCTCATCCAGCTGCTACCAGCCACCCTGCGAAGATCGTCGCTCCACCCTAGCTCAAGGGCGTCCTACATTACGTTAACCGATTCGCGGTCTCCACTCAGGAACACGTCTACCCCAGCGGTTATCAGTTCTACCGCTAATATGGCCCCCCATTAGCACTTTAGCTTGCTTATTCTGTGAGCTATGTCGACAACTTTGGTTCTCTGCTGGATCACCTCATTCCGGATTCTATACCTCAGAGAGACTCCAAGCATACCTCGTTCCATAACTCGCTGAGCGACCTTCAAAATATGAACCAGTCATACCGGGACTGTCCGCGTTTCGGCTCCGTACGTCATAACAGACAGAACGCACTGGTTGAAGACTTTAGTCTTTAGGCTCTGCGGAATATGTGACGAGAAGTCTCGACGAAGCTTCCCAAACGCTACCCAGCCCTGCCGAATTCTTCTGTTAGCCTCCTTCTTAAACTTGTTTTTACCAAACTGCCAGACCCAAACACGGACGTGTAACGTATACAAATGAATTTTGAATAGGGGGGTCACTTTTGGGAGGCAAATAAGTTTTTTTTTTATGTTCTGGAAGTTGAACCGTGTGATATAAAAAAAAGAATAAATAGATTTTAAGTTATTTAAGACAATTTACCATTCCTTATTTGACCTTAATTGACATTTCCCATTTCCGAAACTACGAGTATTGGACATTTTTTTTTCTAAATACAGAATATAGTTCTATACTTATAGATTGCAGGAGAACCTATAAGAAGTCTATGGTCTTAAATAACATGATAAATATCTTAATACTGTGTATACAAACTTACATTTGCGGTTGGAATGTATAGGAGAACATGTTTTTCAACTACAATGTTAAGTTTGTTCTTGAGATAAGTTCATCGTAACTACCGGTATTTTTTTTCTTACTTTAGCCATTTCATACTAATATGAACATTATTAAGAATTAGGTTCTTATTAGTATGAAACTCTTAGGTATTTATATTTGCTTAAAGGAATATAAAGATCATTAGCATTAGAAAAAGGTTCATATTCATAATGGAACGCTAACTTTACTCATAAAAGTAAAGTCAAAGTGCGATCTGTGAATTTTGCCCTTAGCATATCCAGAGTTTTCCGGTTATCTCTCAACAAGTTTCTAATTCAAGTCCATTCTCACCTTTTTTTTTTTTTTTTTGTTCCGGGGTGGAAAATCCTCATGGATGTCCCCCGCCCTGGGGGGGCGGACGTAACTTCTTTGGTTTCTGGTTCGTTCCAAGATTGTCGTTCACTGGTACCGAAGATAACGAAGAATGTGTTGGTAGCGATGTAGACGGCAGAAGCCAGGTAGAACACTTGACGCCATTGATCCGGGTCAGTCTGCAACAGTTCAAAATATTGGAATTTTTGTCATTGTAACTACAAACATAAAATAAATGCTGTGTTATCGTATGATAAAGCATTTTTACAAAAAAAAAAACAAACGATAAAAAAAAAAGAAATATTACTTTAATTTCGGAAGTCGGTGTCTTTGGTTTTTTAATTTCGTTTTCTGCCACCGACTACCGAAAGTAAAGTTATTTTTCACTTTTTTTGTATTATTTTTGGAAGGCGGTTGTTTTTTTGTAAAAAGGTTTTTATTTTTGACTTTTTAGCTGTGGTACCTACCCTACACAAATTCTTATTCTACATTCGTAATTAACAGTGACATGAAATTATTAAAACATCATTAATATAAACTAAGTGGAATAAATACGCAGAATTAATGATAACTCAAAAACTACTAGTCAGAACTGGGTCAAATTTATATGGGACCTCATGAAAGCACCAGCTTTCAAATAAATAAAAAAAATTATCCAAATTGGTTCACCTAGAAAAAAGTTCTGAGCTGAAACTTAACTGTCAGTTAAAAATGAATAAAATTTACCATTTTGTAAATTGTAATCATAGTCATATCAAATCTAAAAAAGAGAAACTATATAATTCTTCATATAGAACCTAAACTAGGCGTATCATATGCCCCGAAACTGTAGGCTAATAGTTTCTTTGTGAGATTGTTTAGATCATAACACGCATTAAATCAGTCAGGCTCGTAAATACACTCCTCAACAATGAAATTCTTATTTTTCAAAGCAGTGGTCAATTTAATGAAATCTCTGCCATCACCTACGCCAATGATCGTAGCACTAATGTTCTTTCTTACTTTAAAACACAATTTTATTTTCCAAACGATGAAGGAAAACAGCGTGAGTAAACCAGCATGTCATAGAACCTAACATTCGAAAACATGCGACATCCACCAACCCCTCTCACAGAGAGGAGGCCTCTGTCCCAGCAGTGGGAAAATTATAGGCTGATAACGTGTATGCTATTCTTCTTACCTCATCCTGCAGTATAAGTCCAGCGACTAAAGGAGCGATGACGGACACAATATTTGCGAAGAAGTTGGTGATGCCCATCATGGTGCCCGCGAAGTTCGGAGCCATGTCGATGTGGACCAGCTGTTGGAAAATCACTTTATAGTAGCTAAAAACTTTCAGCTGCTTTTGTTGGTGACTGCTTAAACAACTAGGGACGAATTTAGCTAGTGCAACTGGACGCAATCAAAACTTATAAACCACGTTCATGAGCTCAGCAGTGTCATCATTTTTGTGGAATATTGATAATGTCAGGTCTTGAACGTTTAGATGCGCTGATCACGTTCGATTTCATTGGTGAAATTCACCCTTAGGTTACGTTTATAAATTGATTTTTGATTTATTCTTCGTTGCGTAATTTTTTATTGCATGCAGTCTGTATAACGAAAAGGTCGGTTTTTATCATAATCGACTTTATACTTTGGAAATTGCTTTTCCACCCAAAAGTACTAGTCTATCTATTTAGCAGTGACTAGAAGTGTTACATTATAATTATTCAGCTACTTAATATAGATAAGAAAAAACTTTAATACTGGTCCTTATCAAATATCCAGTCATATGTCGAGCATTCAGTCCAACTACGAGGATGAGCAGAGCAGAGCGACCGGCATGACGACGTCACCGGTAACATAGCACAAAGCTATCAGAGCCAACCCGGGACCATATTCACCTGGAAAGATTTTATAATTATACGACTTAGATTTACAAACATACATACTCGTACGTAAACTCACGCCTTTTCCCCATGGGGATAAGCAAAAGCTACAGTTTGTAAGCATCATAATCCTTACATACTCCTTTTGCTTCGTTTACAATCATACTTCGGGTCATACACGCACGCCAGTTGCGATTGCTACGCACCTGACCTTTCTGAAGAACATCCATACTAATATTATGAATCCGAAAGTAACTCTGTCTGTCTGTCTGTATGTTAACTTTTCACGCCTATACCACTGAACGGATTAGATATTTGGCAAGGAGACAGATGGCATCCTGAGGACATAAGCTACTTTTTTCTCTCAAAAATAATCCTAAACAGAGTGTTACAGGGGATGCAAATTTAAATATATGCTTTTGACAAGAAATAAAGACTTACGTGTTTCAGTGTTTTCGTAAAATCACCCCCCGTGGGGGTTAATTTGGGGATGTTTTTGAAGTTAACATGTATGTAATATTTAAATTTTTGTGTACCTCATTTAAAGTAATTTGAAGGATTAGAAATATAGTCTGTCTGTTAACTTTTCATGCCTTAACGGCTGTACGGAATTGAATGAAAGGCATAGACCTTGATCTGGGTAGTAGGATAGGATACTTTTGTATCCCGGTAATAAATTCGCGAGGGATAATTTCATACAATTACGCGGGCGAAGCTGCGGGCAAAAGCAAGTCACCAATAAGGTCACTATATTTCCTTCTAAGGAGATTTTTTCATTGAGGTATTTATCTTTGGGCCTGTATCGTCTGAAATAAATTGTGTTCATTTATTATTGTGGCTACATTGTCAGTCTAGTAATTGCAAGCGCAAATATTGGGCGTGAGATCCTGGGTCGGGCAAAGTGTTACTGGGTTTTCAGTAAAAGCCTGGTGTTTGGATTTGAACCTGGTTTATGGTAGTTTTTTTTTGAGATTTGTTTGCTCTTGACTCAAGTCTAGGTCAGAGATGACAGAGACAAGTCAATGATAGAGTGAGCTTACCCAGAAGAAGCCTGTTCACTCTCACTTTGAAGAAATTTGAGTTGTATGCGTTTGGAAATACAGATGCAAACAGAGAGTTCCACTCTTTTCCTGTGCGCATTATAAAAGATAAATTTGGAAGCGCTTAGTGCGAATTGTTGGAATAGCAACTAGGTAGGGATGGTAACTTGCAGTGCGTCTAGATGTCCGATGATGGAAGGGGGCCGGTGAATGAGGTCGTGGAGTTCTTGGGCACACTCACTGAAGTACAATCTGTAGAAGACCGACAAGCAGGCAACCTTGCCGTGATGAGCCAAGCTGTGAAGCTTGGCATCCACCAGTTTTATGTCGCCAATGAGCCTCTTAGCTCTGCGTTCCACCAAGTTATATACTATACTTAAACATACCTGGTTAAATGTGAGTGTACCCTTTAATTATAGCTCTTCGGAGAATTCTGTTATGTTTTCAGTATTGTTTGGCTTTCTTTTTGTCAAACACTGAGCAAATGTAATGAAGATGAAGATGATGATGGTAATCAAATTATTACATTTACCAATAGAACTGAAAAGTCTTCTGCACATGCTACTGCTGAGCCACTTCTTTGCGAGGAAGTAATCTGATAAGAATCCGAAGGGGAAGCTTAACAAGAACATCGCCAAGTAAGGAAGCGCTGACATTAGACAACTCTGTGAACATTAGTAAAGGAACACTTAATTAACTCCACCTAAATCATTTGTCTCATTAGTCTAATCCTAGGTTCGATTCGCATGTCAGGCAAAGTGTTATTTTTTTGCAGCCCGGAATCCGGATTTGTGCCCAGTTGATGAAAAAAGATTTGCGAACTATATACTATAGGTATACTACCGCCTAACTCGTCAGGGATTACAAGCGTGATGGTAATTATTTATCAGCTTCTCAATCTTTGGAAATATTAATACTTGCATGCAAAAGAGGCAGCGAATGCTTGGGTATTCGCTTTCTCTTTTGCATGCTTTTGCGTATCTAAATTATGATCCTAATGTTGGCATTGGGATTCGTCATCATAATTTTAGATACGTATAATGATGGTCAGCTTATTAAATAAGACTTACGCCGATTTGTAAAATTAATATTGCTTCGTCTCTTAACGTTTTGTAGGCAATCTAAAGTGTACCCGACAAGAACGTTAGGTACGAGGATGGTGTAGCGTCCATACGTTTTGCTCGCTATGACTTATTAAATCACTAAAGTCTCTCTATTTTATGATTTTTTACTCACCGCTTTAATATTAACTCCAAGCACATGATTCATGTACGTCGGTATCTCAGTCATGAGCGTCCAGAAGGCCCAGTTGTGACCACCGTGAACTACGGTCAGCGAGTTGAACGGTAAGTTCGTGGCCAGCTTCTTCAAAGGAGTTAGCAGTCTCTGAAGGCGAAAAAACATGTGCAAGAGCATTCGGTAAAGTACTAGTCGACTACTTGGTTGGTTTAGTTGTCAAATCTACAGGGTTAAATTAAAAAAGTTTGCGAAACTCCGCAGACGTGATGGGTATCGATTTCTAAACACGATAACTTAAAATAAAAGGAGTAAATTTTAACCTATTTTTAATTGTCGTATCGAAATGAAACTTTGTATGTATATGTAGTTTGGATGACAAAATTGTAGTTTGGTATCTTGGAGCTGATCTGATGATGGATCCAGAAGGTGGATAGTAGAACTCTTCAGTGGCTACTAGTAAACCCGTCGAGTTAGGGTTCATATGATTCATTTCAACGAGTCCAATAGATTGGGCTTGGGCAGCGAGGATCTGATGATGGAGACGAGAGGTGGATAGTGGAACTCTTCAGTGGCTACCAATAATTACTTCGACTTTTGGGTTCATAATTATGATTCGTTTTGACGAGTCCAGTAGATGGATCTCTTCATTGGCTACTAATAATTACTTAGACTTTTGGGTCATACGATTTGTTTTGATGAGTCCAATACATTGGGCTTAGGGAACGAGGGTCTGATGATGGAGCCAGGAGGTGGATAGTGGAACTCTTCAGTGGCTACTAGTAAATCGCTCGAGTTTGAGCTCATATGATTTATTTTGACGAGTCCAATAGATTGGGCTTGGTATTGAGGGTCTGATGATGGAGTCAAGAGGTGATAGAGGAACTTTTCAGTGGCTCCTAGTAAACCGCTCAAATCATGACTTCGTTGACTACAAACTAATAAGTCTAAAGTCAACGAAGTTATGACTTGAGCGGTTTAAGCTACAGGTACCAATAGTTTAAAAAAAGTACTCGTTTTTATCACGCACAAAAAATGATAAAATAATTAAATTTACTTGTATTCGTGATATTACATAAAGTGTGACTTGAAAAATTATGTTTTATCGTATTTAGATATCGATACCAATCAAGTTTGTGAAATTTACACAAAAAAAGGGTTTATAAAACTGATATTTCAAGTGAATACTCTAAATACGGTAGACGACGCCACAAAAAAAATCATTAAAATTTCTTGTTTTATAATGTTTGGGATATCGTAACCCATCACGTTTGCGGAGTTTTGTTAGCTAATTTAATTTGACCCTATATATCCATTCTACTCATATTATAAATTAAGATCGCTTTTCGTGTCCATCTGTGTGATCGCGTTATTCTTCTACGCAACGGATTTTGATGCGGTTTTGATCATCATTTGGAGATTTTATACTGAAAGGTATAATTGTACAATACATTAATATTAAACTTACATAATTATAATATATAATAAAAAATCTCTATGTTTTCTCAAGTAATAAAAACCGTGCGTAACAGGGGCGGGTCGCTAGTTAACTTTAATTAGACAACTATCACAAGGTCTGACACAGTACATGGCTAGTGAGTCCCCGTTCCGTTTCTCCAGTTTTTACCAAACTACTTAACTTCACATGAAAACTTCTAAGATGAAAGTAACTTCGGTAAAATTATATCTTTTGCCAGAAAAAATCTTAACTGTGAGGAAATCGCCCGGAAGGGATTACATGTGTAACGAGGCAACGTTTTATAAAAGTAACAAAGATAATTTTCAGCTCCTTGCCGCTGATATCGATAAATTCAGACTCCAGCCCTATACATCATAAAACCTACATCTGGAAATTTTAAAATAATTTTGTAGGGTTTCAGAATAACTATAAATCTTATC
This sequence comes from Dryobotodes eremita, assembly GCA_917490735.1. NCBI lineage: Eukaryota > Metazoa > Arthropoda > Insecta > Lepidoptera > Noctuidae > Dryobotodes > Dryobotodes eremita. Next base: position 1,284,908 of record OU823254.1, on the reverse strand, counting down.
GGTTACGGCTGGACCTGTTCTAGACCCTTGTTATCGTTCCTACAAGCCAGATGGAATGTTCTGGATAATTTATACACCTGATGATAACCCAACGAGGTGTAAACTGTCGATTGAACGATTTAGAGAGATCTGGGTTATCTAGTTATTCGAGACTATTGGTCCTCGTAATAAACATATTTATTGTAGGTAACTGTTATGTTTCTTACAGCAACACAGTAAATTCTTCTCGATTGATTAGATAGGATAGCGGAGGCCAAATCTTTTTATCACAAGATTTTTTGTCAACATATTACTTGTCCTAAATCTCAGCATTGACTTAACCTATTCATTATTACAACGGGTGTAAAAAGATACTTAATGAAGTCAAGTCACTTGTACCCCCCGTCATTGTATTTTTTTTTTATTGTGCTTTGTGCTAGGCCATACCTGGTAACCTTCTGGTTACAGAGATATTGAAGGTCAAAATTCCAACATATACTGACGTTTTTTTTACGAAAAAAGAAGTTAAATGTTAAAAAACAACTTTAAATAGCCCCACGACTTCTGTACCGTTGCATGCACCCATAAGCACAATGTTTTGCGTGTGTTACATTGCGCACTACCGTAAACAGCGATTTTTCACACCAAAAATAAAAGTCGTTTTCAGCAATTATTTTTGCTCAATGTTACTTAATTTTATGTACAGAATGCGTAGTTGACGGCTATGTAATGGGTCTTTTTACACCATGTATAAATAACGAAATATTAAGAAATTATGCATTTGAAATATTTGCTAGCAGTAAAGCCGTTATTTAAACTTATTATCCTGCGTCCCAAATACTGACATTCTGTGGATATGTCTACTTACTGTGCCCACTGATCACGTACTTTTTATTTCAAAATAGCTGTTCAGTTGAGTATACTATTCAAGTGCAAAACTTTGTTTGTCAGTGTTACGAGGACAACACTGGTCAACTAACTGTCTGCTCTCCAATTTGTTGCAGCGACGTTTGTATGTACAATCTTTCCTCATTCCCGATCATCTTCGAACGCTGCGGGGAGTCAGACTCCAGGAACATGTAGATCATCACCCAGATGGCGCCGAGGGCTCCGTTCGCGTAGAAAATTGCTGGCCAGCCCCAGTAGTCAAAGCCGGACACCATCATCTGTAAAGCCGTTCTGAGCATAGCACCTAGAAATGCGAAAGAAGATCAAAATTACTTGTGAATTAGCGATCGAGATGATTCTGTTAAACCTCGGGATCGGTGATTTTGTACGAGATTTTTATTTCAGTCATAATGATAAATTCACAATTATTGTTACCAATTTCTAGCGTTCATAGAGCTAGTCTGGGTAAGTAGTAATTGTTCGTATGGTAACTTGGCAACACAAAGCCTTCAAGTTTTCAAACGCAAACTCAAAGCATTTGTTTCCAGTAAACCATTTACAGGCACTTTTGAATTATTGTTCAAGGAGTCGGTTATTCAGAATTGTGAAGCTATTCTAAAGCGTACTAATTCCTATGGAGAAGAACGGGCAAGAAACTATGGACACTCTTTTTAAATACTATTGTAAAAAAAAAAACACGTGTGGCACTCGGGGACTGCCGCGGTAAAGCTATTGCATAGCACTTTTTTATCAACTTATGCAATTATAATTATTTATTTATTTTTTATTTATGCAGTATTTTTTTTTCTTTGATATTAATTCAAGTTACACTTTTTGAGCGTGGTGACCGATAAGAAAACCATTTTTTTTCTTTTATTGAATAAATGAGAAGTTAATATCGTTTAAAATATTTTTATTTTATTTTTTATGCGTTGAGTGTGGCATTATAAAGATATGATAGATACCTATACACCTAAATACTTTCTCACAAACAGCTGCTTACGTATTCGTCCGAATTCGGAGCAGCTCGTCGCGATCCGTGCAAGCTTCGTACAGTCGTACCATATACATACAAGTTAAGCGAACGGTCGGCCGAGCTACATGGTAGGCGGAGTGGTAGGTTTTATTTTAGTTACGGAATTTCTTGATTCGGTCGCCGTGCTCAAAGCCCGCGATAAAAGCTATGCAATAGCTTAAAAATATTAGTTACATCATCAATGTTGAATTAATAATTATAATGTGAAAAATATATAAAGAGGGATTATTGCACTTTGCCCCACCAATCTGACCACCAGTGGGACAAAGTGCAATGTTCACAATTTTGACCGCAAAATTCAATTAACAACAGCGGATGATTGTTAATTGGATTTTGAGGGCAAATTACACTCGATAAACTATGAGTTCATTATCCTGACAAAAATCCCTTTACTTAAAAAAAAACGAATAAAAACTACTTATTCGTACGAGATTATGATGACTCTGAAACAGCTTGAAAACAACAAGGCACGATGATGATGGATGACGAATTACGGTCGAATTCCTGAAAGGCAGTGCAAAACCGACTCCTGAGGCCCTTCAGAAACAGTTTGGCTACGTCAAGTTGAAGCGCAAACGCCACAAGTATGGAACAGAGGTGTGTTGGAATTATTTTTTAAAAACTCCCTGCTTAAAATTATAGGCCCATATCACTTCTGAGCCATTTCTACAAATTGTTCTCAAGAGTCATCACGACAATTCCCGCGCGCAGGTTTGACGACTTCCAGCATCCTGAAAAAGGCGGATTCTGAAAAGGCTTCAGCAGCATAGACCAGATACATGCAGTCATACGCTGCGGAAAGTTATACAGACGACCGAAGTGTATATAACCTGCCTATCCGCTTAGCGATTATTTACAACGAAAACGCTTTCAATTCAATCGAGACAGAAATGAAGGGATTCGCAGGATTGTATAATAACCGATATAGCCCGAAGAATTGCCAAAATTAAGTAGACAGGGAGCTGTTGTCAGAACGGATGGCTGATGAGGTCGAAAAGTTCTGAAATGGTGACCGCGTACCGCAAAGTGTAGCGTTGGAAAGCCTCCCCTCGTAAAATGATAGAGCATTGGATTAAGCGTCATCTTTTCAAACACCTTGCTGGAAACCGGCAACGTAGATATGGGTCTATAATTATTGGTGTCTACGCTGTCCTCAGATTTGAAAAAAGATATTACTTTGCTGTAGTATTGCATTAAATCTAGGATGACTCCTAGATCCACCCACACACAAGTTAAATATTACGGCAAAGTAAGGCGCTATAGTCTCAATTATGAAGGTACGTACTTTAATGGACAATGTAATCCGTAAGATTTTCGGTCAATTTGATCTTGATTTGCTTAAAAGCTTTTATAACTGTTACGGAGTTACCACGCTTACCTAAAGATAAATTAGGTAGGGCAAGTGAAAACGTTCGTCCTTAACAAATCGAAATAGAGCGCAGGCGAGGAATTTAAGATTTCAGTAGTTTTAAATACGAATACGGATACTGACAAGGAAATTAACAAATTCTTGAGCAACTTCTTTGCTATAGCATATGAGGCCACATAGTGACGTCTACAATATGTAATCAGAATTATACCTTTTGTTCCTGTTTGTTTCATTATTGATAATTTTCCAAACTGTCTTTATTTTATTGTCTGCTGATTTAACCTTGTTGCTATTGTATAAAGCTTAAGCTGTCTTACAAGTGTTCTTAAAAGGTTTTTCGCGCATCTCTGATTTGCACTTTGGTCTTTGTTCACATCACTGTGTTCCAATTTGAAGGAGGCTTTTTCATGTTTAACGATTGAAAAACAGGGAAAAATTGGTATTTCTCTGGGTTTTGGAAGTGTTTATTCACGGCACTTACCAATTTCAAAGCCCGCATATATTTCTTTAATCCTGTTAATATTATAAATGTGAAAGTTTGCATGTTTTGATGTTATTTACTCAATTACGCAAAAACGGTAGAACGGATTTGGATGAAATTTTGCACACAGATTTTTTTACCTGGTTTAACACATAGGATTCTTTGTATCCCGGAAATATTAGGTCTTTACCTATGAAATTGCCGTTCTGCAGTACTGGCCATTTCAAATCAAAATAATTTTTGTTTGGCTATGAATTCTAATTTCAAATTAATTTTATTTTAAAAACATGGATTTTTTTTTCTAAAAGTAGTCATTTCTTTATTGATTAGTGTTACATTTTCATCGCATTTCAATCTTTTTCGTCATCATGGATACGTTAAAAATTCGAGTAATTATGGAATATGAGTACCGTCGTGGCAGCAACGCGGCACAAGCGGCACGCAACATCAACGACGTTTACGGAGCTAACTCTACAAACCAACGCACCACCTGTTATTGGTTTGCTCGCTTCCGTTCTGGAAATTTCGACCTGAAAAATGAACCTCGCGGTCGTCCGAAGACTTTGGTCGACAATGACGAATTAAAGGCGATTGTGGAAGCTGATGATACACAATCTACGGCTGAATTAGCAGCAGCTTTCGACGTTAGCGTCAAAACAATATTGGTCCATTTGCGTCAAATTGGCAAGGTAAAAAAGCTTGACAAATGGGTGCCCCACGAACTCAATGATCGCCAGCGCGAAGTACGCGTCGAGACGTGCCTTGCACTGCTCAACAGACACACAAATGAAGGAATTTTGAACCGCATTGTTACCTGCGATGAAAAATGGATTCTGTTTGATAACCGTAAGCGCTCAGCAAGTTGGTTGGATCCTGGTTCAGCACCTAAACAATGCCCTAAACGAAAACTTACCCCTAGAAAAGTGATGGTCACTGTTTGGTGGTCTAGCGCCGGTGTGATTCATCACAGCTTCTTACCAAACGGGGTGAGCATTACTGCAGATGTGTACTGTGAAGAACTGAACACAATGATGGAGAAGCTGGCGCATCTCCAACCAGCATTGGTCAATCGCTCGTCTCCGCTGCTCCTGCACGACAACGCGCGACCTCATACTGCACAGCAGACGGTCTCCAAGTTGCAAGAACTGGGGTTGGAAGCTCTCCGTCATCCGCCCTACTCACCAGACCTTGCGCCTACAGACTACTACTTTTTCCAGAATTTGGATAACTTCTTGGCGGGAAAAAAATTTAATACCCGAGAGGCAGTACAAAATGCCTTTGAAGAATTTGTTGCCTCCAGTCCAGCTGATTTCTTTAAGAAGGGCATCAATAAACTGCCACTGCGATGGCAAAGATGCATTGATTGCATGGGTGATTACTTCGATTAATACAAATAAAAAATTCATGAAAAAAATTCGTTTAAATTTTTTCATACAAAACGGCAATTTCATAGGTAAAGACCTATTATGATCCCTTGGTATAAATTTCGAATTCCACGCGGGCGAAACTACGGCCAAAAGCTAATACAAAATGAAAATTCCAACGTACAGTGTATGATTTTTCCAAACATTCTCCATAATAATATCCTGTTCAATCTACTGTTGCTGGCTTATCTTAAATTCAAATGTGTCGTAAGTATCTAATCACGGATCGATCTAATCCGATTACATACCTACTGCAATTTGTACATGAGCCTGCTTTAGTACTCTGATAGAGTTATGATGACTGATAACAGGACTGTTTATTTCTTCAAATAACTTAAACCTATAAGGGCCAATTTCAGTATGCGCTGTTAGATATTAACCTACTACCACAAAACCATGTTTATCTTCGGTCTAAGCTTGACAACTGTCAGACTCTAATGTCCTGGTTTGTATTTTGACGTATTGTCTCACTATGAAAAGAAGACAAAATAACAACCGTCAAATACCTTGACAGTAACTAGGTATTCGTTTTTCAGGCCGAATTTCTGAACGCGATCAGCACGTCTAAACAGCGTTCAAGAGATGTACTTAAGTGTCAATATTCCGCAACAATGATAACACTGACAGCTCTTGAACGCGGTTTAGATGTGCTGATCGCGATTAGTTTCATTGGTGAAATTCGGCCTAAAAACGAACAGTTTGGTAAAATTGGCCCTAAGTAATTTAGAGTTGTCTATTATGTTAGTGAAAGCATAAGTATTAATTTCCTAACTAAACAAGGTCGTTAGACCATAAATTTATATAATTTTAACACAACTGACAAGGCATACACGTGTATTTAAACAGTAAGTATCTCGGAAGACCTATTAACACACCTAATAGAAACGTAATATAACGGTATTTATCTCAAATACCTACTAAAGATAAGCCAACATAATTATGTTTTTCTCAGCCAGTGTTTTTCCTTAGTTATTTTTCTACCCATTCTCGTTAAAAAAACCCGAAAGAATAGATTTAATTTAGTAAAAAAATCGCGTTTAGAGTTTGGGCACATTTAGTGCCGCTAAGTCTAGTCTACAAAAAAGATGGTATTAAATACATTTCTAGTCTAGTAGCTAACTCTCCTAAGAATAAAGAATGGTCTTATAGAGTATTATATTATATATTAGACCATTACACTCTTTCGAAAGATTCATGAATAAACAATCTCGACGTCCTGTCTTTCCGGACACAAAACCAGAAAAAGTATTCAGTTTCCTAAAATCTATAAATACCGAGCTATAGGCAAGCTCAAATGCTACTCTAAAAGGGCCTTTAATTACAATCACAAACAATCATAACCTTACCTCCATATATCAGGGTCCCGAGCCGGCTCTTCTCCTGTACCGGAACCCATTGGCCTATCAGGTTGTGCATCGTCGGGAACAGGCAGCTTTGAGACAAACCTTGAAGGACATGACAGGAACAGAGTACTTGCCAGCATCCCTAAAAGAAAAAATCCCTGAAAAAGGTCAGGTAATATTATATTTATTATTATTACATCAAATACATTATATCCCCACTCTACAAAATTATTTTTGTGTAAACAAGGATAGAGCATTCTTTCAATCAATCATATATTAATAATATATGCTTTATAGTGGATTAGAGGTAGGTACAGAATACTGGTGTTCTTATGACAGAGTGACCAGCTTTGTCGAGGTTTCTTAGGCATACACTATGCACAGACAGCCTTATTTATAAAAATCTTGCTAATGACTCATTAGCCACTGACTAGTTAACTAATTAGTTAGCTCTTAATCAATGATTAACTTTTCTTTATTTATAAACGCTAGTTGCCAGGTGATTAGTTGCGAAACGAAATAGAGGTAAAGTTATGCGTCGGCACAGATAATATTCAAAGTAGTCGACTCAAAAACAGAATTTTAGGAATAAATTTCTCAAACTCACGATTTTTGTATCCGTCGTGACAACTCGTGAAGTTGACAGACAAACGTCAAAAAATATAATATCGGAAAATGACGTTGACAAACAAAAGTCAAAAAAAATATCGGAAAATTTGAACTTATATATGTATTTCATTGGTATGTCCATATTAAAATGCCCAGAAAAGAATGCTCTAGTTCAGGCTCTATGTTCGCTTGGTTTAATCCCACCTTAAGACAATGATAGAACATAAAATTGTTTATGTTTTAGAATTTCAACCATAATAAGAATGTATAAAATCTGTTTATAATAATTTAGAACGGAATATTTCAAACTCTAGGTTTCAGGACCTAGACTAGAATATTAAACGTGTTTTCATATAATTTAGGATTTAAATCTAGTCTTTTTAAGTTTGTGTGGCTGTAAATTAATACTTCAAAACTTAGAATTGATTAAAATTGTGTTTAGAGAAGTTACTAGCTTTTGCCTACGGCTTAGCCCGCGTGGATGTCAAAAATTATTCCACGGGAGCGTACTACCGAGATAAAAAGTATCCTACGAGGTAATCCAGGTTATAAACTATCTGTGTTCCAAATTCCATGCAACTCCGTTCAGTAGTTTTTGCGTGAAAGAGTAACAAACATCCATCCATCCTCACAAACTTTCACATGTATAATGCGCTCTCTCCGCTCGGTATCTGTAGCACCACATACCCCCAGAAGAAGGAGAACAGGATGACGGACTGGATCTGCATGGACCAGTCGAATGAATGAAAGAGAAAATCGATATATTACTTTTCATTTATACGTTGTTATTTTTATTTGGCTGTTGGGTAAAGTGTGTTATGTTATTTATCAAACATAAATGATGGAACACTTAATATCGTATCCAGCGTGTTCTTTTGTTTGCACGTTACAGGGACTTATGGACGTCGCTACGGAAGGCACCAAACTCGTTTCCAAACTCTAGGCCGATTCAATTTAGTTTGCCATCGATACACCAAGAAGAAGAAAATATTATTTATCAGCCTATAGATATAATTGGCTCGAAGATTTTAAGGGTCGAAGCCATTATGTGATTGTGCTTAGCTAAACTTTGATGCATTCTATAGTAAATAAAATCATAGGTAACATGGTATCACGCCTTTTTTTTTTGGGTGGGAAATCATCAAATAACTTCTCCCGCTCTGGGCGGAGCGGAAGGGCGTGTCAGACTATTACTGACTAAAACCCACCCGTGTTCCTTCAGTTACCTGTGCTCCAAGGCCACGGTAACCCTTACGAACAATCCGCGACCCCGGATGGTATCACGCCTGTATTCCCTGAAAAGGTATGCTGGAGTCTATATTACACCCACAATTTGCAACCTAGATGTTGTAAAATTGGAGCCGATACTATTGTCACTAACCGAGCACAAATATAAACTCCAGGCTGCTAATATTTTAAAATCATAGTCTGCTTTTGCACGTAGTAGAAGGTAGTCTTTAAATAAAACTTTGTAGTATATTCGTGTTTTTATCAATTACATATTTTACTCATTGTGTGATCGTATCTAGAGGAATATGACCATCCATGCTAATCATTATACATACATGTGAAATTATCTCTGTCTATCTGTCTTTTTCTATTTTACGGCCTAACCTCTGAACCTATCGTTACAAATTTGACATAGATAACCTGAGACCAGGAGTGGGACACAGGCAAATTTTTCATCCTAGATATTTGTATAAAAAAATTATTAAAATACAAAATACACGCAGATGAAGTCACGGGCAACGGCTAGTCTGCAATAAATATATTGTGTTTGTTGCCCGATGTTTTCTATAGAATGTAAGACTTCCTCAAGGTTTAGATGATTGGTGGATCAAGGATTCACCTTTTACTGTATAAAACCAACCCGATTATTCCCTAAGCTGCTAAGACCCAAGTGCTAGAGTGTGCTCTCCAGGCCTAATGCAGAACTTTTGCGCCATTTTGGACACAATTTCATGCAGCTCTCAGTTCCATTTCAACTGCATAACAGTGGCATAAAAGTTCCTCAAGTGCTGCAACGAATGATTAATACCACACTGACGCTCATATGCCTCTACTTTTTCGAACGCGAATTAACGAATTAATGTACTTTATGAGATTCCAGTTCAGTATTTTGAGAATGTTAACAAAATAAAATAAATGGTGAAGCGTTTTTTTGCAATCAACCATCAGCGCCATCATTCAAATATAAAGTTTAAATTACTTGCATCGCTGTTTTGTGATATATGTCAGCGGATTAAAACGCGTTCAAGTTTACTGTGCATATTATATGACGTTCTTTGAGGAATTTGGAAGCGCTTTAATAACATCAAAATGTGACAAGGTATGTAAACATTTTTTTTTTTCAGAACATTATGTACTAAAAGTGCAGTCTGCAATATGTCATTTGTATATTATGTAAAAATTAAATAATAATTTCGCTGAAATGCGTCCGGTAATCTCTAAATCTCGAAATTAAAAAGGATAATTTTTAAGCTATTGCATAGCGTTTATCGCGGGCTTTGAGCGCGGCGACCGAATCAAGAAATTCCGTAACAAAAATAAAACCTAACACCCGCCACTCCGCCGACCATGTAGCTCGGCCGAGCTTTCGCTTAACGTTTATGTATATGGTACGAATGTACTTGAATTAATATCATAGAAAAAAAATACTGCATAAATAAATAATTATAATTGCATAAGTTGATAAAAAATGCTATGCAATAGCTTTACCGCGGCAGTCCCCGAGTGCCACACGTGTTTTTATTTTCTTTAAAACGTGGCATCCATGCAGTGCAGCTTTAGCCCGCAGGTTCCACCCTTAAACTTCCTTTATGCGGGTTAAGCGCAAACTTTAACTCTTCTAATGCTCCAAGTACTCGTAATATTTATTTCTTTAGTGCAGTCTTCTTCTTCTTCGTGTCGCTGGCACGACTTTTCTCAAATTTTGTTGGCCCAAAACTTCTCCACTTTCACGGCGTCATCGGTGGCAGCGCAGAGTTTACTTTGACTGCAAGTTTTGTGACACAGAGGGCAAGATAGAAGGTGGAGCATAATTTGCGACATAGCTCCACATCCACATCCAGCTGCCGTTCCATCGAGGTAGCCCCACTTTACCAGGTTGGAGTTACATCTTCCCACTTGAGTCCGGAGACGGTTCAGGGACTTCCAAGTGGACCACGAAAGGTTACATCCTGCAAGAAGATGCTCCTTTGGTGGAATCATTAAAAGGGCTGTAATTTTGCCTTTTTGCAGGCATAAGCATTATTTGATGTGTATTACAGGTTTACGCTTGCTATCTTGCTATGCTTTATCTTTTGTTTGGTTTGAAGATCCGTAACGTGGGATTGAAGAAATTAAATCCGTTATTCAAGTAAGTAACTTCCAACTCATAATACACACATCAAAAATGACTAGGGATGAAGCACGTTTTTACTAGTTACTCAAAGTCAGGTTTTTTAATTACATTTTTTGTTACTCATATGGATTTTTTTTTTGTAAATTTCGTTTATTAATTTCAGTCAAAAGATTTAAATCTTCTGTCAAGTCGTATTCCTATATAATCTTGTAACGGATTTGAGGTCAAATCATTAAAATTTTTGCCATACATCTGAGTGGAATCGATACAAAAGAACGTTATTATGGGGAGTAGACGTCATTTGAGCCGAGAAGAAATGATCAAAGCCGTGGAAATGATGGAAGCTGGTTCTCGGCAACGTGCTGTGGCAATCGCTCTGGGCACTACGCAGTCTTATAAGTCGACTTTGGGCATGTTACCGCATCTCTGGTAGTGTGGCGGAGTGACATAGAGGACGAGCTCGCATTACCACCCGCAGACGAGATCGTTACATACAAATTACTGCTCGACGAAATCGTACAATGATCGCGATGATGTTGGTTACGAGGCTTCATAACTCTTCAGGGATTTTAATAAGCGATCAAACCATAAGGAATTGCTTGCATGAAGTCAATCTCCGTTCCTGAAGGCCATTACATGTATCACCTATTGAGCCTCGCAATCGCAGAGCCCGTTTACAATGGGCTCGTGAACATAAAAATTGGGCAAGAAGAGTGGCGTTTTATGTGTTTTTCTAACGAAAGCTTCGTTTCTGCTTATGCATGATAATGCACGTCCACACACTGCCAGAGTCGTTACAAACACACTTGCTGCAGCTAATATCAACGACCTACCATGGCCTGGTCAATCGCCAGACTTGAATCTCATTGAACACGCGTGGGATATGCTTCAAAGAAGAGTTCTGCCCACGGAGTATAGACTTTCTATACTCCGTGGTTCTGCCAAATATGGAAGCTGTACATGAGTTAAACAAGTTTCATAAAAAAAATTGACAAATTATCACTTCCCAAACAATTTTACGCATAATTTTATTTGGCAAATTATTACTTAGCAAATAAAATCTTCACAAATAAAATAATGTAACGCAAACTTAATGTTTGGCAAGTGAACGTTTTAACAATAACTTGCTTACCAACTAGTACTTTTACCAATTTGAATGTAGTCAAATATTTCAGTAATTGGTATAACATATTTTACGTAAAATAAAATAAGCCAAATATTTAGTATCGTCAGTTTTCAACTACCATTACTATTATAAGGCATAGTCGACTGAGCCCCGCCCAGCGGGGTTCCTATTTCTGGGTGGTTTCAAAAAAATTACCACGAAGTTTACACTTCTAACCTAACCTGTCCGAGTCGGGGTGCCCCAAGTCCCGAGGTCGCTCCGCTCGCTCTTGCGTCCTATAGGACGCAAAAGCAAAAAAAAAGAAAAAAAAAAAACAAAAATCCACCCTTGCATTTTCAAGCAATCTTATTTTTGTCTTTATATTTTTTGTCATAACAAATGATTTCACTAAATATTTATTATCTTAAGATTGTTTGCTGTACTAAATCATTTAATTAAAGACTCAATGCGACATTATCCTTGGTAATATTCTGCCGAGTGAAAATTTGACCAAATGACTACGTACTAAAATCATTCTCAATCATTTATAAAAAAAGGTTGCTAAAATTTGTTTGAATAATGAATATTTGTCAAAATAATTTTGGAAAAATGGCAGGATCCCGTGTTACGCAATTAGGGTGTTAATTGTAAAATAAGATTCCACCATCGCGTGTTCGTATTTCCGAAGATAGACTATGATTGCCACAGGGGTCCATATTGGCTCAACTAAAGTTCTTTACCCGAAATTGTTCTTCATAACGATTTGTAATCCGAATGATCACTCTTCCTAAAATTTTTCATCCTAAAGTTTTCATTCATACTATTTGTAGTGCTACCGGCGATGTTCATAACACTCATGTTTCCGAAAATTGTAATTAATAATATCATTAATGTAAATATATTTAAACTCCTACTGTTTTTTATCATAACGCTTTTATCCCTAAACATAATTACCATAATATTTTCACCCAACTTATATATAACCTACCCACTATATTTTAAACCAACTGTTTAGAATGATTAAAGGTCGTTTGACTGATTTTTGTCTTAAATGAATGAAATTCAGGTCAGAGTGTCGTCTTGGGGGCACTATGAAAAAAATACTTAGAAAAATTTCGCGACCAATTTCGAGGTAGAGCTCGCCGGCCGCTGCCGCGGCACCGCTCGCTTCGCTCGCTCGGCTCGCGCGTAGTTGGTCACAGTTCTAACCTAACCTAACCTATGGATATATTTGCAGGTACACACCGCTATAAATAAAATTAAAGAATACGCTTTATTCTTATATGTTACACATGTTATGTGAAAATAAAGTTACGCAAAATTTTATAATACTGATTATTATGAATAAAAAGAAATCTAAACAAAAAAAATATGACTTTGAATAATAGTGTATAAGATGGTTATGTTGAGAAAATATAGGAAAACAAATACAAGTATAATAGATGTTTATTGCTACTGACATTATGAAGTTGAATGCTTCGGAATTATGAACATTAGAGACAGAGTAGTTAGGAATTGTGATTGTTAGGATGAAAAATGTTAGGAAGAACATTTTCGGATTTCCAATTATCGGAGTTGAAAATTTAGGTGAACTTTGGCGCACCCTTGCCAAAGCTCATACCTTTCCTGGTAGATCTGTAAATGGCTGTAACAATATCTCAATTCATCATTTTCAACAGTCATTGACAATGTTTATCTTACTATAAAAAAAGGCTTGATCGTTATCATAATATTGATAACAACCTGCGTCCTAAAACGAAACTGGCTTGATAAAGGATCCCCGCAAACAAGCACGACGCGACAGCACGACGCGACTCTAGTAGGACAATTTCTATGAAAACTTCATGGAAATTGTTCTACAAGCGTCGCGTCGCGATCTGCGGGAGCCTTAACAGTGACACGAGATACAAATAATAAGATCACTTTTGTTACACTTTTTGTCACTTATTTTACATGGGGCATTCATTTATAGGTGTATTTTTTAAGTTATGATGAACGATCTCGATAGATCAACTTATAAAAATTGTGATTATTTGTCTTTATAAAAATTGTGATTATTTCGGGGTTGCCCGAGATATTTCGAGCTCAAATGAAACTTATAGTCTCTCACGCATACATTGAAGTTATGATAAACGATCACAGTAGACCAACTTATCAAATTGTGTTTCTATGATAACTAATAACTGTTGTGATTATTTCGGGATTGCCCGATTGATTTCAAGCTCGAACAAAGCTGTTAGTCAAAATCTCGCCACTCGAAGACATTAAAATAATAATAATATATTTATATAAGAAATACAAGGTACAAAAATTAGAACAGTTTTGCTTAAATGTAAATTATATTCCAAAGACTTACGTGCCTGAACTAGGTAATCCTGTGTTTCAGTCGAAAAATGCTAATATAGTCTTATAAAATTTATAAATAATTTAAAAGTTGACAATAGACAAATAAATTATACTTATGTTGAGTAGCTTAACTCTTAGTTTTACATTGAAGTTACGATGAACGCTCTCAATAGATCAAGTTATCAAATTGAGTTTTTTTATAACTCCTGTGACTTTTTCGGGGTTGCCAGAGATATTTCGAGCTCGAACGGAGCTCTTAGTCATCTGCTCATGACTCGCACGTTTGGTAAGTTTGGTCAGTTATCGTGAGCACACCTGGGAAAGTACCGGGAATGCGATATAAGAAAAACATGAATTCAAGTCGAGGGCAACAGCTAATTTGAAATAAAACTTAACATTTATGAGGCCTCTCAATGTGCGAAACTAGTGACCAATCTAAAAAGCGACCGCAGTAACAGTAGCGTATCCTCACCAAATGTGCCAACTGTGTGGTATTTGCTCATGTACGGTAAACCGCACGTTAGTGGCAACAATACCAAAATAAATTAGCCTCATATTATATTCTCTTTTCTACTAAAAATCCGTGCTACACTCGGACAGCTCAAGGTCAAGTGTTAACACTGATTTGCGGCCAACAGCTATACCTAGAGCATCAAAGATTAACGATAATCTTGGAAATTGTTTTGAAAATAAGAGAAATGCGAGTCACTTATCATTTCTCGTGAGTAGGTTGTGTAATCTGAGGCAATTGTACTGTTATCGCGATTAACTATGTAGCAGTCAATATTATTACTGTTGTTTATAAATTCAAACCCACTGGATTTATTATTACCACTTTCCATCAGTTTTCAAAACTTGTGGTTTGAATTTTTACCAAATTTACCTATTTGGTAAAAATTGTGACCACAACCACATTTAGTTATGTTTCCTGTTAGTTTTTATATAAAAAGTTCAATTTTTTTAGGCGGTTTGCACAGTCACATGACTTAGCAAACCGCTTAAAAAAAGTTGCTGATATTTTTGGTCCCTAATAGCAGATTACCGATCCACATAAAGCAGCAAGTCTTTATTTTTTATCTTTTTGTGTGGGAAATCATCTAATGACTTCTCCCACTTTAGGCGGAGCGGAAGGGCATGTCAGACTCTTACTGACTAAAACCCACCCGTGTTCCTTCAGTTGCCTGTGCGCCAGGGCCACGGTAATTCTTTCGAATAATCCGCGACCCCGGCAGGAAGTAAGTGAGCAGGCACCTTTACAAATAACGGCATCACTGTTTGTTTATTATTATTATGCAAACCAGCGGTACATGTTATTGTTGCTACAGTTAATAACGTCTAATTATATCTGCAAGTATCCCGAGAAAAGTATGCGCTTCGGGAATCATCCTCTATCTTCGGAAATACGAAAGCGCGACGATGAGATCTAATATGGGTACATAGAGTTGTTATAACCATGGAAGATAGTTTTATTGCTACATTATTATAGTTTAACAACTCTAAGCATTTCTAAAAACTTTAAAAATGTTTGTGTGACAAATGACTATTTGCGACCGGAGTGATAACTCGACAGAAAGAAAACTTCATTCAAACTTACAATGATAGGTGTACAATGATACATAGGTGCACTACTTGCTTACTTCACAAAATGCGGTAGTAAAGAAAAGAAAAAAAGAAAGAAAATACGTTTATTTAACACAGACCACAAAGCACACAACACAACATATACCTGCAAGTAAAAAAGAAAAATAAAACAAATAAAAGTGTAAAGTGCGTTGTGAGAAATACAAGTACAAGTTACAAGTTTTGCCTCTGGTGCGATGTACGTGCTAACTCAGAAACACGAAGATTGCTGAAGTGCATACATTTTCTGGTTTAACTATATCTGTTTGTTTACGCTTTGTGTGTAGAACTTCAACATAATAAGATAACCGGAATAATCAGAAGTACTTACGCCTTCAGTATCTTTGTCTGTCATGACAACTATGGCCATGCTGATGTAGACCCTCATGGTATAGCACATGACCATCGCCAAGAACAACATCATCATCTGGAGGTGCCGGATCCCCAGGATTGGCATTGAAAATATTTGAGAAATTACGCTATTAATTATACATTGACCTTGGCTTACTACAGCAGCAGAGACAATGGAAGATTTACTGCTTATTCTACCATTTGTGTATCTCTTAATGACTTTCCAAGTCAATTATAAAATTATCAGTAACATTTTTCCTTGGTGATTGAAGTAGAAATGCAGTTTTATTTAAATAGAAAACACCAAAGTTCTATTCATCTTCATCCTACTATCCTACTATAATATTATTATACTATAATATATATAATATAATTATAATTTATAATTTTATAATAATATTCTAAATGTGAAAGTTTGTGAGGAAGGATGGATGGATGGATGGATGTTTGTTACTCCTTCACGAATAAACTACTGAACGGATTTGGATGGAATTTAGAACACAGATAGTTTATAACCTGGATTAACATGTAGGATACTTTTTATCACGATAGTACATTCCCGTGGGATAATATCCGACGTCCACGCTGGCGAAGCCGCGGGCAAAAGCTAGTTCAGAATATACATTAAATGTTATTCAGGCTTATGTTCAAAGATCCTTTAGTTCCGTTCTACTCCGTATTCCTAAACTAGTCACAAAGTTCCAAAATCAAAATCCATCTTCACTTTACAACAAACAGTAAATCATAACAACAGTTCGTTTTGACCCGACAGAGTGTCGAGACACTCACGCGACGTCGTAATTCACCCCGAACTCATGGGCACAGTATATATGGGTACAGAAGGTTGGCTCCATATAACGAGCGACAACGCACGCACACAACACAGACACGCGTCTTCATACAGCGAGTGAAAACTATGTGTCAAACCAATGTCAGTTGCGAGTTCTCTTACTGGTAAACACAAAGATCCTAATATTTGCTGCATATCAGATTTCCTCATTTATTATTGACTTTAAAGAAGGAGATTGTGCATTAAACGCGTATTTTTATGCCAGACACCGGACACCATGATCACCAAAATGTTTGAATTTTGTTTCAACTTTCGATGAAATTAACACAGACGAACTTCCTGCAAACTTCCCGCAGCTAACTTCAAAGACAAACAAAAGATCCGTGGCGCGTAAGCACTAAGCAGGTGCTGTAAGTAGATGCATAAATATGCGTGCATACGTTTTCGCTCGTAGGATCGAGTCGTCCTTCTGCACCTATCTATTTGATGTCGTCGGTGTCAGAATTTAATTAAAACTTCACCTTAAACCGAACGTAATTAAATCGACTTCATTTCATACCAATATCTGCGTTAATGAGTTTTTGCAATTTCTGCATAATATTCTCGAAGTGCGATAGATTCTTAGGTGGAAGTATTTTGTTTGGTATTCATGGTGTTTTATGGCGTTTTTGTTTACCTCACTGTATTGTTTACGGATCTATTCCTTAATTTCTACGATTGCAGGTTTTAAATCTGTTCTTTTTGTTTTCGTAGACAACATCTTCAGAAAACATGGAATCAAAAGTCTGAAAACGCGCGCGGGGCTTTCGGGGCTATAAGTCTGA
The DNA here is from genome assembly GCA_917490735.1 of Dryobotodes eremita. Classification (NCBI taxonomy): domain Eukaryota; kingdom Metazoa; phylum Arthropoda; class Insecta; order Lepidoptera; family Noctuidae; genus Dryobotodes; species Dryobotodes eremita. The sequence goes on along the minus strand of OU823254.1, from coordinate 1,267,400 downwards.
AATCTGTCAGGCAATTAAGTGAAGACACCTCTGAAGTACGGTAAGGAGAAACGTGGAATTAATGACGTGAAAACGCGAAAACGCAGTTCTTAGTAAACGTGGTCCTATAAGACTTCACAATACAGTAATATTACATTATAGGTATTTATGCAAGTGAATACATTCATGTTTAAGCTACTAACATAATAAAAATATCGTTAGACGCATCCATATCACGATGTAACGCTAATGAGAAGTTAATCGTGGTCATCAGCTTGTGTTTACATAATTATCGGAATGTCAGTACTAACGTATACTCGTAGTACCATTATTTGTTTTATAACATACGATTCTACATACTAAAGCCATGTTCGCACTAGCGTACACGTCGCAATAAAACATAAAAAAGGTGTATATTGCAGACCAGGGAAGCATGCCACAAAAGGGTGAGGTCCTATACTCATCAGTGTGTGAAACAAGGTTCCAATTGAAGACGATGACCCGTATTGAACCATATTGGCTGTATTACCCGTATATAATTGTACATATATAGAAAGAAAAGAAAGAAAATACATTTATTTGCGGTAAACATGACGCAAAGAAATAATACACAAACACAAAAAAGAACGAGTTGGGGGAAAATATGCGTTACATTTACGCAAAACGGCAATAGTATATATATAGTATCGCCAAATTCTACCGCTCAGTGCACTGCTTTTAGAGTTTTCTTTTGTGTTTCATGGCAGCTCTGCTTCAACTGTGTGTAGTGCGTCATCTGTGCTAGACACACGTGGGTAGCAACTTAAGCTTTATCTATCTTAGCAAACAGCAATTGTGAGCGTTCATAAATGACTTGCCTGCTTATAAATCTGTTTGTTTCAGCTGCATTAATTAGTGTGATATGATGACATTATGACTGATCCGATAGGGGTTACCAATTTTGGCATATAATTTTTGTTTTAAAAAAAGGGCAATTCGTTTTTATAAATTAAGTCCCAGACACTCCCTCAGGCGCGTCGTGTTCCACGCGCGCCTCAAAGAGATGTCAGCAAAATTGACGGGGTCCGAGAGGACCGATGCCTGCCGGGGCTGCGGATTGTTCGAAAGAGTTAGCGTGGCCCTGGCGCACAGGCAACTGAAGGAACACGGGTGGGTTTTAGTCAGTAAGAGTCTGACACGCCCTTCCGCTCCGCCCAGAGCGGGAGAGGTCATTTGATGATATCCCACCCAAAAAAAAAAAATAAAAAGACACTCCCTCAGAGACAAATTTAAAGAGATTAATATAATGACTGTGCTTTCTCAGTACATTTATGAAAATCTTTTGTATGCGCATAAAAATATTAATATATAAAAAAAATACAGTGATATCCATAAAATAAATACTAGGACAAACACAAAATAAATTGTTCCTACAACCAGGCTCAAGAAAATAGGTGGTTCATTTAGATGCCAATGTATAAGTTTTTTTAATAAACTTGCTAGCCGCATTGAAAATGCCTAAATAAATGAAGAAGAAGACAGTGAATGTTGATTTTTTATTTTATTTTGCTCTTTTACTTTTTTTTCCCTATACCTTTTTACATATACAATGACATATATGTGAATATTTATTCCTATATTATTTTAATTATTGTGCATGTAAGGACTATGTGTGTAATTTAGTAAGTTTAAGTAATTTATGGGGCCTACCCACATGTCCTTTCTTTAGTATGGTCCGTTGAATCATTCAGCTCCTAAGTTCAGATTTAAGCTGCACGATTACTGAAAAATGCATGCACTGACTGGACAGGTCCAATCAATCTGTTTGGTTTTTCCTCAAAATAACATTACAGACACTCTCAATGTAATTTTTTTCACCACAGTATTTGAACCAGTATCAGCGACAGCTTTGCAAAAATCTTCAAAGTCATACCCTTTTTTTGTAAGCTCATCTTTTGTAGATTCATCTGAAGATTTTGGAATCGTTTTTTCCAAACACGGTTGAGAACATGGAATGCAGTCTGATTCGGAGCCAGAATCATCCAATAAAATATTGGCTTCACGTCGTTCATAGTTTTCATTATGACCCCCTCATATTTAAGTTTTTAACCACTGATTGTTTTGAGCATTGAGCGGCAAAAATGTATGTTTTGTGGTTTTTTGGTGGCTCATAATCTTTATCGGCTACTGAATCGTCCCAATCAAAATCTGATTCTGATGCTAGAATTTGTGGCGACCAGTAATTTTATAGACCACTAGTGGACGGAATCTGTTCGTCAATATCAGATCTAGGCTTTAGATTTTGTAAAGCGGCGCTTACTAATCTTTTACCACGTGACTGCATTTTTAAAATTATCTGAAATAAGGGAAAAACAAGTGAATTGAATGATAAATATATGTTTATCATAATATTCCTACTTAATTAATTAAATATTATGACATGTCACATTGATAGGTGTTAAGCTAAGGCACGGTAATATACAGTATTCCAATTTCATACAAACGGACGAAGCGCGAGCTATGCCTACGTGCCTCGACCTCCGGGTGCAGACAATATTATTATATACTCTGTTAGATAAATAATAATTATATTACCGTGGCTTTGTTTGGCACATCTGTCTAGAAACCGACTGGTAACTGTTGAGATTACCTAGGTGTATGACCTAACCTACAAAGTTATGTACCTACCTAGTTGAATTAGAAAAAACATGTAAACATGGATAAAACGTAAATAAACTTACCTAGCGCGGGCAGGCTGCTGACAAACGTGGAGTCACTTCGACGTCGCAGGCACAACTGGCGCGTTTCAATCAAACCCTGCCCTCCTTTCGTCACCCCTAATCGTAAATAATTTAAAGAAAAGGCACAACTGGTTAATTGTGCATTTTATACGTAAATTAATTGAGACATGCATGGACCATTAATTAAGTAGACAGGGCACATCTGGCATTTGAGCCTTTTCTTTATGTTATGTTGTAGGTGTGCCTTTTCAAAGTAGTTTTTAGTAAAAATCTGTATGAAGTAATAGTTACATCTACGTATTTGTGCCTTTTCAATATAATGGTAAATAAATGTGCCTTTTCATTCTGTAAAACATGAATATTAGTCTCATTTGTGTCTTTTCAGCCTAACTGAACTCCGAATTCCTTGAAAATAAAATTCTACAAAAAAATTAGCAGATACGCCTTTTTTCCTGATTCTAAATATGTATATAACTCAATTTTTATAAAAATGTTAGTTGTGCCCTTCTCTCGTACGACGGCAGCATATCTACATGGTCTTCACATGATAAATGATAAATGATTTTATTTCTGTAAGTAGGTTTGTACAAACACATTTACCCGTCAATCACATTTTAAAACTAGATGAGGTCGGCGTTTCCTATCTGACTACTCTGAGAAGAAAGGCCGAAACAAACTCAGAGGTCAAAGTCTCTTTTAAAGTCCAGACATAACCTTGGTCAGATCATGTGAAGACCATGTAGAGTTGAGTCTGAAATGGTCTTATGAGGAAAAACCACACAGAATGAGTGGACCTGTCCAGTCAGTGTACGCATTTGTCAGTAATCGTGCAGATCAACTCAAAACTAAGGAGCTCAACCATTAGACGAACAATACCAAAGAAAGGACATTTGGGCAGGCCGCATAAAGCACTCAAACTGCCAGATCATCATTGAAACTACCTGAGAAAGTGAAAAAAATAAAACTGATGCACATAGTCCTCACATTCACAATAATTAAATAATAATGTTATACTTCAGAAAGTAAATTGTCATGTCATTCTATTTAAAATAATTAACAAATCTCAAAGTTTATGTAAAATACAAATTAAAAAATTGCAAAAATAAAAATAATAAAAAACATTCAGCATGCACAGACAATTGGAACAACTCAATCCCAAGCCTTTTTGTCCTCAATATAATCTTTAACGGTATAAAAGGCTTTCTGGCACAACTTACGTTTAATGTCATGATCTGACCTATTCCATTCTTATGTCTGGACTTTAAAAGAGACTGTGACCTTTGAGTTTGTTTCGGCCTTACTTCTCAGAATAGTCAGATATAAAACGCCAAACTCATCTACTTTAAAAAATATGATTTACGTCTAAAAGTGTTTGTACAAACCTACTTACAGAAATCAAATCATGTATCATTTTTATCAGTACAGTTATTTACACGCGCATCTAAACATTCAGAACGTCCTCGTAGGGCCCGTTGATGTATCCCAGCGATTATTATTCTATGGCAACATCTGTTTAGCGATTATGATCATGGCTTGGCAACCTTCTTAATAGTTTTGTTAAAAACTAAAATTTGTTATCTTTCTATATCTTTGACATTCTCTTTTAGCGCAAAAGATCAGAATTGTTTACTTAACGAGATCTAAGAATAAACTTAAACACAGTTACGTTCATTTAAATGTGACGTTAGTAAATTAGTTTACGACCGAGGTATCATCTTATCATCTTATCTTATCATCTTGTCAATGTTATAATCCTCAGACTAATCCTCGCATTGCCACAATTTAGTAATACACTGTGCGAACTAATAGCTAGTTGTTGCTTGTTTTAATTGAGTGGGTAATTGTTATTGTTACTGTTAAGAGAGAAATAAAATACATTTATTTGCGGTAAACATGACGCAAACAAAAAACACACAAACACAAAAAAGAACGAGTTGGGGGAAAATATGCGTCACATTCACGCAAAACGGCAATCGCTCAGCATAATGCTACGACTAGACTGTATCGGCCCACTGCTGGGTACAGGCCTCTCCCTATGACTTCCAGCTCTTCCGATCCAGGGCTAATGTGGACCACTGCTTTTTTTTTTGGTCCAGTTCGTCCCGCCATCTGCTACAGGGTATTCCGTGACACCTTCTGGCTATGTCAGAACTTTTTCTGGTCCACAGCACATTGGGCATGCGGCAGGTAGTTATAAATCTATATTTTGAAAAAAAGAAAGAAGGAAAGAAAATAAGTTTATTTGCGGTAAACATGACGCAGAAAAAAACACACAAATACAAAAAATAACAAGTTGGGGAAAATATGCGTCACATCCACGCAAAACACTACTACTACTACTACTTAAACGTATAATATTACAAAGAGGTAAAATTTGTTTGTTTGTTTGTATGTAGGGGTTAACCTCTGGAACTAACTCTATACTAACTACCTACCTAACTACTAACTAACTACTAAAATATTTTTGCTTTTGATAGCTCAATTTTTGAGGAAGGCTATAGGCTATATTTAGCATCACGCTATGACCTAAAGGTCATAGAACATAAGGTCATAAGGCTCCTAAAGGAGCCGAGCATAAGAAAAAGTTAGAAAGAACGCTAAGCCAAAACGAAGTAATAGCGCGGGTAGGTGATGCGATGCGACGGGATGGGTCGGGAGAACAAGAAATTTCACGCGGTTGAAGTCACGAGTAGAAGCTAGTAAAATATAAATAATCTCTTAGCATCACAATATGCCTAGGCCTCAAAAAGCCAGGCAGTGTTCACAAAACGATAAAGACAGGTCTATAATCTAATAGGATAATAAAATTTGCAAATAAGTCGATATTTTTATTAGTCTCAACCTATTGGCTCAAGGAAAACCATAATAACCACAACAAGGTATTTCCTTATTCAAAGTAAGATATAATTAGCGCATTAAAAATGAAGCATTTGACATTGAATTGAAAAAGACGAATTAATTACCTAACTACGAATTGTGGACAAATATTTAGGTCAAAACCTTTCATTACATTTTATTTTGTGTTTATAGAAGTCATTGAACTTATAAACCGAATGTATATTTTAAAGCCATGACCGAGGAAAATACCGATGACCAATGGCTTGCTCGCGATGTTTTTCTTCATAGTTTTAAGATGTTAGAAATATTCGCAATTCTGATTATATTGAACTAAAGACAACTATCTAACAAAGTCTTGAATATTAAATATTGATAAACTTTACAGACATAGAAATCCCTGTAATGAATATACAGATGTCGTAAAAATAATACCGAGGTAATGTACTTTTTTTACGATTAACATTTTTTTTATGTAAAGGAGAGAAAGAAATTCTCAAAAAATAATAGGTACTATTTATTGACTTACCTTTGCGTAGTTTATATGATTCTTCTTCGGTAATTTTTATTATTTGAACTAACAGAACAGGTATCACAAATTAAATACTGAACTGTAGATTTATTTTTCTTCAATATTATGACTCTATTTTACCACCTAAATAAATGATACTGGTTCTTTTATTAAACACTAAATTTCGATAGCGCGGTCTGGGGTTTCGCTTGTGTTGCACGCGCTACCTGTCGATAAAGTTGATCGTTTTTTTTCTTAATCACAGGCAAATGCATCTCAGTCAATGTCATGGACAGCTACGTGATAGCGAAACCAATGCATTCTGCAATGTTTGTGGTATAACAGTAATGTTTGTGTGGATAGCTGGTCAAGACAGCATAGTATAATAAAGAAAGCAGTATTACGTCTCGTCTTCGACCTTGAAATAATTACCAACGCCCGCTCGGTAGATAAACACGCACTAGGGTTGCCCACTGACTGCGTTTCTTGGGTTGTAAGTTGTAACTGTACTTTATAAGTCCGACGAATCCAATGACGGGCGAGTATTCTTTGTTAAAACCTTGCGATTTGTTGAAGGTAGTATGTTCTGTAGGTACATTAAAATGTTTTTCACAAATCTAGTAGCTTGTGGTGTAAGGTTGGTTTGCTAAATCTTCTAGGCACATTAGTCGAAGCCACTCGGATAGTCTGTTTTTTTAAGATATTATCCATTTATTTGGGTTCAAAAATAAAATACTTTCTATCGAAAAGTTACATAAAAAGGCCTATAAAAAAGTTCGCGATTACAATCTAAATGCTCAGGTTACTTTACAAATTTATAAAATATGATAGAGTTGTATAAAACAAATATGTTAATTTGTCTAGGGTAATTTATGTAAATAATGTTAAATAAAACATGATGAGCGTGATTGTTGATGTTGTAATTTTTTGTCGTAATAGTGATCATTTTTTAATTCTTGATGAAATGTCTAATAATGTTGTAAGTATCTTAACTGACGCGGCTAAAGAATTTTATAATTAAAAAAAATGTCCTAGAAAGAAAGGATATGTAACTGGCTGGAATAAGCATGTCACCGGCGCACATGAGGAGGCTAGGCTTAGATTTGGGATGTGGATTTTGGCGGGAAAACCAAAAAATGAGACTGTCTCTAATGAACTGTTAGAATCGCGGAAAACATTTAAGGCCAAAATTAAAATGGTGTCAAGACAGACAAGAGCAATAAAAATGGACTTACTCGCATCCAACCACCCATCCAAAAATTTTAAATCGTTCTGGAAAAATACCAACAAACTAAATGTGAGGCCTCCTTCCCGTGAACGTTGAAGGCGTTCATGATCACAAAATGATTGCCAACTTGTTTAGGGAACATTTTACAGTGCAGTCGATGTTGAACCCGTCATCGTGTGTTGATGCCGACACAGTGGTGGCTGAGCGAAGTGTGTATTTCTCAACCAAAAGCGTTTCAAACACTATTAAATACATGCAAAGAGGGAAATCGCCTGGTCACGACGGTCTCAGTATAGAGCACTTTAAGTATGCTGGGGTTCTTTTACCAAGAGTGCTGAGTATGATGTTTAATTTGTTTCTGTGCCACTCTTATTTACCTGAGCCACTGATGCGTACAATTGTGGTACCTATTGTTAAAATCAAGACGGGTGACCCATCGACCCATCTCATTTGCTACAATGACATCCGAGGTGCTTGACAGTCTGTTGAATAATAATCTCATGAGGCACGTCAACCTGCAGGATGCGCAATTCGGTTATAGAGCCGGTCTGTCGACAGAGTGCGCCATACTCTGCCTGAAACATACTGTCAAGTACTACACAGAGAGAGACGCGTGTTTTCTCGACCTAACAAAAGCATTTGATCTCGTAGCATATGATATGCTATGGGAGAAGCTAGGAAGCGCGGGTGTACCGGTGGAATGGAAGATATGGTATAATATTCTGGGGCAACTCGGTAGACAAGGCATTTGTATTCAAAGCCCAAAAGAAATGAATCAGAGCAATGTGTCATCTAGATAGTACTACAAGCTGTCTAATATTACTTTACAAATTTAAAAATTCTAACATTATTTTCCTTGTACATATACGAAATAAATCTTTTTGTAAAATCAAATCCAAGCTACTATAAGACTGCTTCTAAAAGCTCCTAAAAACCATATCCTTCAAAATGATATAATAAATAGTGAAATGTATCATGAAACTTAACACCACCATCGAATACTTTACAAAAACTTTCACTGCTTGAAATGGTCTCATTTGTACCCCGTTTGGCGTAATGACAGCTGTTAGCAATGCATTTATCACAACTTCCCATCCTTGCTGCAGGGATAATGAGTGAAGACGTCTTGTAAATACATTACTTAGGGCGTACGTAAGTAAGACTTGTGATATATCGCATCAGTACTTTTCCCGGATTTATTTCCTCAAATATTAATTATGATAGTTAATGAACATTTACTTATGATAGTCATACTGTCTTGTTTACTACTTTGACAAGCCTTATTTCTAATGTTAGCTGATTGGGACATCATTTTATTCTCATTCTCAAATAAATAAAATTACGGCATTTTCTTTTTACAGTATAAATCCGCTTTATTTAAAGAATAGTTTCAGGTTTCAGACAATTTTGTCAGCACTTTTTTCGGGTGTTCGACCTACAACAACAAAGTGTAAATTAAAATGAGAGTAAATGAGATTATTGATAAAAGTAACAAAACCTATGTAACATTAGTTTGTACACAAGGCCTTTTAGTTTAAAATAAGATATTTTCCAATATTCGGTATTTTATTTAAAAAAAAGAAAACTGTTTAAGTGACAATTTCTTTACCGTCAGTTTCTTCTTGTGGTTCGTTCCATTTCTGTCTTTCACTGGTGCCAAATATAAGATAGAAAGTGTTTCCCGCAATGTATACCGCAGATGCTATGTAAAATACTTTGCGCCATTCTTCAGGGTCTGTCTGTAAATGTACTAAGTAATTTATCAAGAGCTAGAAATGTTCAGATTCTTCTTTACTAACATACTTGCAGTAGAAAAATGCCGTAAACTTTTGGTTACGGTACGTAAATACAACAGTACAGTACAACTATTTTCTTAATGTCCCTCGGGAGTCATCGCAATTCCGAATACAAACGAATGCCAATTTCCATGTCCATCAATTATTAGATTTATCGTGTATAATAATTTGAATTCAGAACTAAGTAGGTACTTAATTTTATTTGTTGTTCAAAATAACAATAAAGTACTTAGTTCTGATTGATGGACATCAAAATTAGCCTTCGTTTGTATTCGGAAATGCGATGATACCCGAGGGACATTAAGAAAATAGTTGAACTGTACAGCACTAAACAAAAAAAAATAACTGCTGCTAAATTAACTTTTACTATGAAAATAGTGAAAATTCTATAATATCCTCTTTCAAATTAGTACCTGTCTATTAATATCTAACAGTTTCTACTGACCTCATCTTTTAACACGACTCCAGCAACTAGAGGCGCTATAATAGATATGATGTTGGCGGCCATGTTAGTGATGCCCAGCAGTGTGCCAACGTAGTTAGGAGCCATGTCCAGGTGCACCAACTGTGGGAAGAGTAGATTATAGTCTGAATGCACGTAATTACGTGCTAAATGCTTTTTACTTACGCAATATTAAAAAACGATTTCGCCTAAATATTTGGTAGTTTTAAGGTGTGACGATCATAGTATTTTCGACTGCCTTTGAATTTTGCGTATCTGTAAGGTGTTTATGCTCGTACACAGACGAAAATACTTAAATCAAAATACTTTATTTCACATAAACCTACATGGCCACTTATAAAACGTCTGAATAATTCACAACCAACTCAATTCATTTAGCAATTGCCGATAACTTATTTCAAGGGTACGTAATAGTGCAATCCCCGCTCTGTCTTTATGGAGCTTACTGTACGCCTATCAGTGATCATCATTGGATATTAGCGGGTCTCAAGTTGCTTTACAACACCAGAGTATTTACTTTTAACCCAGTCCACCACTTCCGCCATTTTTCTGGTCTTGGAACCATCTAGCTGGGGATTCCAACGTAGTTACGTTTGCACTTTAGGAACTTGGCTATAAATAGCAAATAGGTGTTTATTATTGTATATATTTCTATATAAGTATACTTTTATGTATGTATGTATGTATTTATTGTATATGTAAATGGTACACAACTGACTACCTGCATTATTGTCTCTCCTTCTCCCTTTATTCCATCCAAAGGTTGTCTGTAAAAGATCGCTTGTAGCTATAATACCGCTCATTGTGTCACCCTATGTAAAATAATTTCTACATTTATATCTGTAATTTGTATGGTGTACATAATAAAAAGTATTCTATTCTATTCTTTAGGTGTGTAATTTTAAAGTAATCTTACTATGTCTGCAGCAAAAACAACCATACCATTAGTCCAGTAAGATGTCCAACATTAAGCCCGACCACGATAGTAAGAAGAACTACTGCTAGAGTGATGTTCCCCGCTGGCACGTATGACAGACCGATCAAGGCGATGGCTGGACCGAAGAAACCTGATGTAGAAATTATATTATGACGTTTTATTTTTTTCAGAAAGTTGTATTTATCATCATTACATTCCTTAAGCACCTCATGTTGTTTAATATAGCTCTAATCACCATTAATGAAAAACGGATTGTAAATCATCTTTATGAAGTTTATGACAAGCGATGAGACGTGAGCGCAGCCGTGCAGGAGACCGGCTGTAAATTATTTATGAATAAAAAGAAAATAAAGTAATGATACAAATAAAACAATGAGTGTATATTAGATAAGGCAAGAAAGTGGTGCAGATAAATAATATATTGTGTTGTGTAAGTCGGAAGAAAAATATTCAATCGCCGAGCAAAACAAAGCGATCGAAGCAAATCATGCTGCTAAGAACACAAGACTCCGCAAGGTGACCAATAGCACCTGCGTGCAGTCCCAGGGTGAGTTCAGAACCGGGGCGTAACTCCGCTGCCGCGAGAAATCGCGGCACAGCGGATAGAGCTCCGGCGGGATCTCATGGCGGCATGGAGAGTGCGACTGTCGCAACCCAGCGCAGGGCACGCCACAATTGCGGCGGTAAGACCCCTCTTTGAGGAGTGGCTTGAGAGGCGCCACGGCTTCCTCACCTTCCGCCTGACGCAGGTCCTCACCGGAAATGGCTGTTTCGGGAGGTTCCTGTTTCGAATAAGGCGGGAGGAAACGCCCGGGTGTTACCATTGTGTGGATCGACCGGAGGACACGGTGGAGCATACGGTGGAGGTCTGCCCGGCTTGGGCGGAGCACCGCCGTGTCCTCGTGGCGGCGATGGCGGCGGCGACCTCTCGCGTCCGGCCCTGGTTCAGGCCATGGTACGGAGCGAGAGGGAATGGGAAGCCGTCACCTCCTTCTGCGAAGCAGTAATGCTCGCGAAGGAGGAGGCGGAGCGCGAGAGGGAGAGGCAATCTCTACGCCCTCGCGCCCCTAGCCGCCGCAGGAGGAGGAGACACCCTGGGCGTCGGGAGTCGATTGCCGACTCCCGGCCACCGTAGGCGCGGGCCTGCGGACGGCGAGCAATGGGCAGCTCGCCGTCCGGTAAGGACCAGGCCCGGGTCGACGGCGCGTCGTGTTCCACGCGCGCCTCAAAGAGATGTCAGCACCATTGACGGGGTCCGATAGGACCGATGCCTGCCGGGGCTGCGGATTGTTCGAAAGAGTTACCGTGGCCCTGGCGCACATGCAACTGAAGGAACACGGGTGGGTTTTAGTTAGTAAGAGTCTGACACGCCCTTCCGCTCCGCCCAGAGCGGGAGAGGTCATTTGATGATTTCCCAAACCAAAAAAAAAAAAAAAAAAAAGGGTGAGTTCAGAAACTGGTTTCTTTTTGTACTCGTAACAAGTGTTGTTTATATTTAATACTAAAAGTTGCAACTGTTTTTGTAGCACGAAAAGGAGGTGGCAAGTCGTTGCAGCAGCAAAAGGCAGCGAATTTAAAGTTTCCACGGAATGCAGCAGTATTGTGCGCTGAGGACAACAGGAGGTAAGATGATGCTATTGTTTTAATTTGATTTATATCTTGTGACCAAGTACATTTCCGACAAAGATATTCAGGATTTTTTGTGGGAAGGATGCCAAAGGGTAAGATGTAGTCAGATGAAGCTTTCTGCTATCTGACATTCTCATGAAATTACCCATATTTAAAAATGGAGTTATCGGAGATTATATATGAGAATGATTGATTATATAATGAGATATATATGAGATTGAAACAAAATCTCGCACAAGCATTCTTCACTCGCTGGATCAACTTCTCGCTACTACCGAGAATGCACGCACCATACACAGTGCTAGCGTAGTTCAGCTTGGATAGAACAAGTGACTCATACAGTTTGACACGCATATCCACACTAATACAGCTATACTCGTACATGTTACAAAAGCTTAAAACGGTAAAAGCAGTAGCAGCGGTGACACGACCCGCCCTTATTTTGATGGAAACCGGTTTATTACTTATTTTGGGTTTTTATTCACATTCACAAGTAATTTATCCTCAAGACTGTTTGTTTACCTGCCTCAAGTTTCTTCCTATATTCGTGAACACAAAAAACCCGTATAAGGGGGAAGGCCCCTTGAGATGCCTACTTATAATGACGTTTTTTAAAATAATCGTTACCTATCTATGGAATCATACTTGCCTATAGAATTAGAAAGTTTCCTCGTCGCTGTAACACTAAGACACTTCTTGTTCGGGAGGTAGTCAGACATGTAGCCAAAGGGGAAGCTTAAGATGTACACAGCCAAGTAGGGTAGAGCAGACATTACGCCATTCTGAGAAAAAAGAGAAATATTAATATTTTAATGGTAACTGATACATTCTTAGAGTTATTAAAGTTTGATTGACCATCTCATTGGTTTAATGATGGTAAGCATCACTTCTGAGTGTTATTGTGTTTTCTCGGTAGGACATTTTGGATTTATGTCTGGTCTCTGTCTATAGGGCATACCTAAATAGGAAAAAAATTAACTTGGTGTCTTTGGTTTTGTATTTTCATGTTTTGCCACCGACTTCCGAAATCAAAGTTATTTTTCACTTTGTCGTACTTTTTTCTTTAAAGTCAATTGTTTTTTTCGTAAAAACGTTTTTATTTTTCAATATTTTGTTGTAATACCTACACCACACCAATTCGTATACCCCTGCTTGCTATGTAAACAACAGTGACAGGAAGTTTTATAATATCATCAACATACAGCAAGTGGATTTAATACGTATTCAATCTGTGTAACCTTATCCAAACTACGTTGAGGTCCGCTTCCAGTCTAACCGGATGCTGCTGAATACCAGTACTTTACATAGAGCGACTGCCTATCTGAGCTCCACAACCCAATTACTGGGTAACATGATACCTCTTCGTAAGGCTAGTTGTTAGACTTATGAGCTTCTGACTGCGGTACCCGTAACGAATCTCAAAGATCTACGAATGACAGCCGGGACCAACAGCTTAACGTGCTTTCTGAGGCACGGAGGGTTCTCGATATGTTATGGATGGGCACCCATCCACGTACCGACCGCGGCAAGCGTAGCTTAATCTTCGATCGACCCGTGCGGCTGTTATTATGTAGCCACGTATTATTAAAGCTAAATCAAAAACTCCTCATGCAAACTTAATAAAAAAATATATGGGACCACCGCGCAAACTTCCTCTACCAAATGAAAAAAAAATATTTAAAATCGGTCCACAATTGATGAAAATATCGATGAACATACATAAAAAATACATACAGACGAACATAGAACCTCCTCTTTTTTAGAAGTCAGTTAAAAATGTAAGAGTACTCCGATTTTTTCCTTTTGCCTACACCTTTGGAAAATAATTGGCCATTACTTTGGGTAGTGGCGTGTTATGTAATGATTACCTTATTAAAATTACACACTTACCGCTTTTATATCAACTCCCAATACTTTCTTCATGTACGAAGGCATCTCCGTCATGAGCGTCCAGTATCCCCAGTTCTGACTGCAGTGCAGCACGATCAGCGACAGAAACGGAACAGACGTCCATATGGCCATCCATGGAGTTTTGAATTTCTGAAGCAAGAATATAACTAATTGGGGTTGAAACATTCGGTGGTGGGGTCCGAGTGCTCAACTGCTTTTTTAAGATTCGAAACGGTTGATTCACGTAAGGGCGGGCTCTAACATAAGACAAAGGTTAAGCGTTGCCATCTGATATGGCATTGCCACCAGTACCATTGGACACACTACTAGCCAACACCAATATTTCGATGCAATCTTTTAGTTTAGTTTGCTTAAAATTGCTAGGATATTTTATTGACCCTTAAATTATGTTAAACCAGAACATAAGACAGCAGTAAAGTACCTTTGGTTCCCCAACCTGTCCCAAAGAGGTCTGTATATACAGTCGTTCCTCCGCACTGATTAACTTCGACTTCTGAGGGGAGTCTGACCCCACAACGCAGTACAGCACTACCCATACTGCCCCGACTGCTCCATTTACGTAAAAGATTGCTTCCCAGCCCCATGCGTCTGCTATGAATCCTGATATGAGTAGCTGGATGGCGTTGCCGAGTTGAGATCCTGGAAGAAGACATATTTTTGGAATTGTTTCAGAAAAGTATTATTACGTTTATTGTACAATTGTGAGTCTTGGACTAAGGTCTTGGATTTTCTACAGTAGCAAATATATAGCTAGAAACGCAGTGGTTACATCTTCTTTCAACTTCAACAGTAAAATTATGTATTTAAAAAAGTGGATTTTAAGACATAAAGTCATATCTTGAATTCCAGAAAACATGAACGAGGGGACTGATCCTCCTTCTCCCGTCTTCAATAATTAGTTTTTTTTAAGGGCATACTGACCTGAATTAATCATGGCCCCCGTCCGGCTCTTCTCCTCAACTGGCGTCCATTTGCCAATAAGGTTGTATATCGAGGGCACTACAAATCCTTGCGCCAGACCCTGAACAACACGGCAGGCGCATACTAGTTGCCATCCACCCTGAAAGTTAAAGGCAATTGGGTCATGAAAGCCTATCCTTGGTAATTAGATGAGGTTTCCTAGAAACACATCGTAGAGAATGGTAATGGAAACTACGGTCAAACTGAAGCAGCAAAGGCTGAGGAACCCAAAGCTTGCTAAAAGGTTTGAGTGCAAACATTATGCAAGAATTCAATAACCTCACGACAATTTTTACATAACAGAAAACGTATAGCTTTTGCCATTTGTTGCGTCGAGATTAATTTACATTTTGCTAAAAAAAAAAGAAGAACTCAGAAGACTTCAGATACTTACGTAATAAGCGGCAGAAGGCACCGCGAGAGATACAAAGGCATTGATAGCGATCGCTGTGGTAACAAGGATCATGCCGCCATATTTAGCAGCCATCTCTCCAGCGGGGATCTGCAGTATGATGTACCCCCAGAAGAATGATGAGAGGATCACGCTTTGAGTCTGCATGCTCCAATCGAAAAACTGAAAAATGTTTACAATATTGCTATAATTATATCTTATAAAAACAGAGCGTTTTGTCTTTCCAAAAAATTGTGCTCTTTGCGATACACTGTGAACGTAAAACAAATTAATCATTACACAGATTATTCATGCATTAAGATCACCGTCACATTAATTACAATACATTGACTGTAACGATGAAATTAACTAGTAAAAAAACGAGGAAATAAAATTTTCCTTGATCAAGACAACATCATAAACTACATGTGGAGAGGAATAACGATATCATCACTGCCCTTATCACAATTTATTTAAGATTCAGCGCAAAAATAATAGTATATTTATTTAATTTGACAACATTGGTCCATTGGTTAGTAAGAAACTTATCAACTAAGAGTTAGTATTTATTAATTACACAATTATTATTCACCACTGCCGCACGTGCAACCAGACAAAGCGTTTTAATATTGGTGCATCGTGTTGTTCGGCTAGGGTTTTCTGAATATTGTCTTTTTCTTCCATACTTCTCCATTAGTCGTCATGTCCATGTCGGTAGGTACTTTCTTTCTAGCTATAACATCTTTCACACAGTCCACCCATCGTTTCTTTCGTTTTCCCTTAATCGTATAGTCATCCATGTTCATATTTAAAACTTTTCTGACGACGACATAGAGGAGTAGCGATACATAATAATATTTTTGATCAACGCTGAACTATTTACCAGACTGAAAAGCTTTACGTTGTTGAGTTACAAAAAAGTCTTCACTAAATTCAAATAAGTTTTTCTAGTTTGAGTATCTCCCCCACCACAAGCTATCAGAACTCAACATTTAGTTTTTCCGTTACTTACATTTTCAAGTGTGTTATCTGTCATGACGACTATAGCCATGCTCATGTTGACTCTCATGCCGTATGCTATCACCAGCGCGAAGAACAGCATGATCGTCTGGATGTGGCGGATGGCCCATATCGCCGCTAAAAATAAATATTAAATGAAATAATGGGCTCTGATTGGAAGATGCTGGATTTTTATCTTTAAAAAAAATTTAAGTTGTACCTAGTGAATAATTTCGCGTGGTTTTTGACAAAGAGTTTGTGTTTCTGTTTTCTAATAGGTACATACGGCTACATATCAAGCTATATTTTTCCAGTATAAGCTGACCTCTCATTGTACGGAAATCCTATGTAATGCGAGATCAATTTATACTGGAAATGTATAGCTTGATATGTACCCGTGTGTACAAACAAACTTTGATCGTTTATCAGTATTACATTTTTTTAGTTATGCGCTACAGTCATTGATGAAATAGGCCATTTTAAGAGCACTTTCTTTATACACAGTAATCATGTTATAAACATGACACACAAAACACATTCCTTATAGGGTCGTTGCGCTGGTTTTCGGCCTTTTAGTGGAGTTGTCAACTTTAAGGCACTAGAAAAACATATTGCCATTATGTTAGCCTAGTGCTATTGATGTTAATTTATAGCCTACATAGTGTAGTTTCCGTTTTAATAACTCATTGGTGCTAAAACATGAAACTTTTTTTAATAATAATTTTTGATGTGAATAATGGGTAAATTGCTAGTTTTCGGCCACAAATTTTAAATTTCGGCCTACTAGAATGTTAGTTTACGGCCACTACTTTATATAGAATAGAAAGGCAGTACAAATTTGAAAAAATCGTAAAATAATTATAATAAATCTCGTTTACTGCTTTCTATATTTGGTATGTGTATTAACATTAATAAAATTATTATTAATCAGGTACTTACAATCATAAGCTTTTTTTAATCTTATCAAAATTGACAATAATGAAATAAACTTACTTTAAGTAAAACTAAAACTATCACAGTTACATTAAAATACTTAATCATAACTTTTCTCTTTTTAATCATAATATAAATTAAATAAAAGTCGGATTTGTTATTTTTAAGGTATTTTTAACAATAACGTTGATTATCATAATCAGTCATCATCAGCCTATATTCGTCCACTGCTGGACGAATATAGGCTGCCTCTCCTAGTGAACGCTACTGAGCCCGATCTTCGGCTCTCCTCATCCGTCTCTGCCAGCCGCCTTTCGCAAGTCGTCCCTCCACCTGGCCGGCGGGCGTCCCACACTACGTTTGCCTAAACGCGGTCTCCACTCTAAAACTCGTTTTGCCCAACGATTGTCGGTTCTGCGAGATGTGACCAGCCCATTGCCACTTCAGCTTGCTTAGTCTTTGGGTTATGTCGGTTACCTTGATTCTCTGGCGGATAACCTCGTTTCGGATTTTATCCTTCAGAGAGACTCCAAGCATAGGTATCTCCATAGCTCGCTGAGCGATTTTAAACTTGTGGACCAGTCTCACCGTGAGTGTCCACGTTTCGGCTCCGTAAGTCATAACTGGTAGGACGCACGCGTTGAAGACTTTCGTCTTTAGGCACTGTAGTATGGACGACGAGAAGACCTGACGAATTTGACCAAATGCTGCCCATCCCAGCGGAATCCTTCTATCGGCTTCCCTCTCAAAATTGTTCCTACCTAACTGCATATTCTACCCGAGGTAAACATATTTGTGAACAACTTCAAGGGGGCCACCGTCAATGTCAATCGGTCTCGGGGTAATAAGGTCATAAAACATAACCTTGGTTTTGTCTATGTTCATCCCAAGACCGATACGTCGAGAAGTGACAGCTAGGTCAGTCAGCATTCGATCAAGATCCTGCAGTGACTCCGCACAAAAGGACAATATCATCGGCGAATCGTAGGTGTGAGATAAACTCGCCATTTATGTTTATGCTCGTTCCTTTCCAGTCCAACGTCTCGAACATATCTTCCAGAGCGCCAGTAAACAATTTCGGGGATATGACATTCCCCTGTCTCACTCTCCTGCGCGCTGGATATGTTTAGTCTGCCGGTTCTGTACTTGAACGGAAATATTCGCGGGGTCATACAAGCATTTCATCACATCGATGTATCGCCAGTCCACTTTGCATCTCTGCAGGGACTCGAGCACAGCCCAGGTCTCGACAGAGTCAAAGGCTTTCCCATAGTCCACAAAAGCAAGATACTGAGGCTGGTTATACTCTTCGGTCTTTTGTATAACCTGCTGCACTGGATAGATGTGGTCTATGGTCCCGTAACCCGATTGAAACCCTGCCTGCTCTGGAGGTTGAAAGTCATCAAGTCTTCTCGATAGACGGTTCGAGACTACCCTCGAAAACAGCTTACAGACATGGCTCAGAAGCGTTATGAGTCTGTAGTTTTTAAGGAGTCTTTAGGATAATCAGTCATCTTAAAGTTATTCTCATAATAAAATATTTGGTAATTATTTTCATTATTTCCTTAGGTTTTGGAGGAGCCATTAAATATTTCATGAAATTACCGAAAACTAAAGTAGCATTCGATTTTCGGCCGCCCTATTTGTTCATACAATTTTAAGTTGGCCGAAAACTGAACAATTATTATAGTGTTACTCTAGTTTTCGGCCACTGCCGAAATGGGTATTTTAGTCTCATTATTAACCGATAAAATTGCAGTACTTTGGTGGCCGAAAACTAAAACCTAGTCACTTCATAAGGTTACGATTCATTATAAATGAAGAAAAGAATATTAGCGTGTAAACAAATAAATGAAAGAGACAAAAGTATTTAGGCTGAACGCGAGCTATTTTTCGGCCGCATGGCCGACAACCAAATATTTGGAGAATTTTGTAAGTCACTTTCCGGCCACCTAATTTATCAACTTTTTCACTAAAATATTGCACTAATTAATGTGAAAATACGATGTTAAGTTATTTATACAGTGGAATATATGCACCTTATTAGATAGTCATAGTAAATTCAGCACAAAATTTAAGTTTGGATGGAACGCGCGCCATTATTTTTTTCGCTCGTTCCCACACATTTCGACAGCTCCTGTGCCGGCGTTGAATTGAACATTTTTTTACAAATTACGTGTTGTGGTTACCTAATTAAATAATGTTGCTAGATATAATACAACTATTTGAAAATGTATTAAACTTAATTTCGTGCCATAAAATGTATTACAATCGTTATTAAATCAAACTTATGGCATCACCTGGTGCCAAAGGCCGAAATCCAGACCCGGCCGGCTTACCGGCGCAACATAACATTCTGCGAGGTAATTGCGTAACACACTAACGGTAGGAATGGCTTTCATTTTGACATTTCAACAACTTTAATTGCGTTATTTACGTTGTTGAACGGAAAAAAAATTCGAAGATATGAACACTATATACACTATATAATTTTTATAAAATATAGAAATAGGCAGGCCTTTGGTGTGGGATGCAACGTGTGTCGACACCCTTGCGCCATCCCATCTTCCTAGCACTGCGGGCTGTACTGGGGCGGCTTGTGCAGGTGCGGAAAACCTCAAACGGCGATAATATTCGAATGTTATTGGGAGTTATATGTTCGAGCCGTTTGGGGTTGAAACACTAGGCCCGTGGGGTCCGAGTGCCCACTTGGTTTTTGGAGACATCGCTAAGCGGTTGGTCGACTCTTCACGTGACCAGAGGTCTGGCCTTATTTTTTGGCCAAAGAATCAGCATTGCTATACAACGTGGCAATGCTGCCAGCCTTTTGGGCACTTTTCCTGTCGACAGCGATGCGGACGAATTTTTTGATGCCCTATGATTCTTTTCCTTCTTTCTTTTTTATTTTTATTTATTGTTATTTAGTTATACATACTATTAATACTATTTGTAGAATCAGCAATGGATTAGCAGTAGGCTTCAAACTGATTCAGATTGTATGTGATAGTGTGTTACGCAATTTTGTGCGCGCGGTGCTATGTGTGCGTGCGCTTGTAACTATGTAGCTTTAATTTGTGTGGAGTGCCGCGGCAGTCGTCGCCGCGTTGTCCGAGCAGCACGACTGGTATAGACAAGGTTTACCCACACATAGCGCTGCGCGCTATCTGTTGTGTGTCATTGGACGCCCGACACAATACAAATAATTATATTGTTCTTACAACGTCGTTTTAGAAGAGCGTTAAATTCCTTTGAAAACCCGTAAAAATCCTAATAACGAAGCGTTATTTTATGTATAACATCTTAAAACAATAATATTTTAATGAAAGTTAGCAAATCAATAGCATCCGTTTGGATTGAGGAGCCATGTCTCATATTTAAACGCATATAGTACCAATATTTAGTAGTAAATTAGCCGATTTTATAGGCCTGATCCTGAAATTTGTAGTACTCGTAAAACCCTTAAAAACTTACAGGACGAACTCGAAAACTAGCTCATGGGTATTTGTGACGATTTGGTACAATTTAGTAATGTTTATGCGTAAACTATATAAAAAAGTGGGATTTGTATGGCCCAATTTGAGATAGCTACAATGCTTTGATTTGTCATAAATTTCACAAATATCACCGCGTTGTTTTTCTAATAGTAATCAGGCAACTAAAACAGAATTTTTGTATCATTTAGTAGTAAATATATTTGAATTTGTAGTGTACTCGTAACAATTAAATGGAAAAACAATAATATAATTTCGGTGATACAACACATTTTATGTGGCTCCTCTATCCTGACGTTTACTAGGAAATATATTATGTATGTAGCTACTGAAACAGTTGATCAAATTGGATAACAATAGCATAGATATTTAGTAGAAAATTTTACTAAATATTGGTGTAATCTAACATCCTGCACATTCAGTATTTCAAAATATAACAATTATTTAAAAATTCCTTAAAAATTTTGGGTATAAGTCGACTACAATTATTTCAAATTAAGATCATAAACAGAGTATTTTGCACATAAATAATTCTCACAGTACGAGTACGAGTAGGTACCTAAATATAAACTGAAGGAACAATATTTATATTAATATGAGATTTCAACAATTGAAATTAAATTCAATAAGCGGTGATGAATTAAATGTTACAAAGAAATATTTTTACTAAGTTAGAATTGGCCTCAAATGTCATGATGTCACAAAATAGTCATCTCTGGTAATTTGAACTTAGAGCTGTATGATTGATTGTAATATTAATACTTCAGTAAATACACATTTGTTACGAGAGAGTCTAACTTTTTTATCACCCTATAAATTGATACCAAGCTGCTTTCATAACGGTGAACGAAAATATCGTGATGAAACTGGCATGTCCTAGAGCCAAAAATTCGAAGACAAGTGACAGATACCAACCCGCACTGGCCCCGCGTGGTAGATCACGGCCCATTCTCTCTCAACGAGAGGAGGCCTGTGTCCCAGCAGTGGGAACACTAAAGGCTGATTATGTTTATGCTATGCTACTAATGGCACAAAACGTAAGATCCAGGATCGGGCCTACAAAATCGGCTTATTTGCTACTAAATATTGGTAGTTTAAATAAGAGACATGGCTCCATAATCCATGTGGACACAATCCATAGATACTAAAAAAACCACCTGAGGTATGCTTTTATAGCCGTATGATCAACCACACGTCAAACTCAAACTCAAAGCATTTATTTCAATTAAACCATTTACAGGCACTTTTGAATTGTCTAAGAGTTGGTCAGTTAGTCACAAAAGTGAAGCTAGTTGTAACTACTACGTCAGTAGTAACACTTCTTTATCGACTACTAGAGTCTGTCTGCGACTTCGTTCGCATGGAAGTCGTAAGACCTTACAATATACAAAAAAAATACAGCCCATGTTTTCGCTGATAATGTAGTTTTCTATAGGTGAAAGAATTTTTTAAATCAATGAATTATTTTTTGAGTTTATCCATTACAAACCAACATACGAAAAATCAAATATTTTCTCTTTATAATGTTAGTTTAGAAAACTGCCGTTTCTGCTATTAATGAAAGTGCTGTCACTGTCAAATTGTTACCATGGACGTGCGGTTGACTGTACCCACTACTACTTCATAAATGAAACTTTACAAAAATAAATGAATATTACTTACTTGGTTTCTTAATTTCCACATCTTCTACACTCATTTTGGTATTCAAACGTATAAAACTGACAAAATATTATTTAAATAAATAAAATATTGTTGGCAAACTTGTCGTTGGGTATTTTATCGATAACGCCTTGACACAATCGGTTTACTGCCGCGATAGTGTCAAAAGATCACCCAGGGTGATCGGAGCTGATAACACATCTTACATATTTGACCCTGAAGTGATAGTGACAGTGAAGGGACTGTATTGTATTTTTTTTTTTAAATACAGGTCTACTCCAGACATTGAGATTGATATGAAAATCACTTTTCCTAGTACTGTATTTTAAATCAATTTACGGATTGTTTCACCATAAAAGTATGTTTCCATTTATATTCTTAATTACATATTTTTTATTTATTTATTTATTCAGTAGTACACATACATATTATATATTTAAGTTGGTGCCAACATAAACTCATTAGAGTTTTACCGTGCACCAAAGTCATCGACTATATAATTTAGAGCATCAAAACCACCTAAGAAGGTACTTAGTAAAGAAAGGAACAACAGATAACTTTATTACGGGTATTTAAGCAAAACATTATCTAATAGCAACGAACGAACATCGGTGACCAATCTGACCGTCCTTACAATAAAAGTGGTGGAGGAATGTTTTTGAATTAATACAGATTGTTCCCAAAAGTATGTTTTTAGTGACATGTAGCAATTTTTTTTTCTTTTTTCTTTTTGGTTTCTTATATTATTGTTCGGAACTATGTTTCCTTAATTGTGTATGTTTTAAACTATTTATGTGTGTGTGTGTGTTTAACTATTTGTGTGAATGTTTGAAAATATGAATGCCCAAGATATAATATATATCTTAGGCACTCACACTTTTCAAAAAATGATGCTTTAATATGTATTTTATATTTTTCTGAGTAATTTTTTCCCTTAGTGATTTAGGCAGTTGATTAATAAGGTAGGGTATTATATACTTTAACGTTCTCTTGCCGTGTGAATTCGTGTACTTTGGGAGTAACAGCTCAGAATTGATGACGCTACGAGTCCTAATTTCATTAATATTTATGTTTTTGGTTTTCTTTAGATCTTCATGAAAAAATTCTTCTTTTAGTAGTGCAAATTTAGTTATTTTATGTATAGGTATTATCTTACAGAATTCAAATAATTTATGGTAGTCATCTTTATATTTTTTTCTTAATGTTATGCGGGACAATCGCTAGCAATATACGCAGTTGAAGTGCGTAAATTTGAACAAGGTGAGTCTTATATGTCCGACCATAGCTCGACAGACCATAGGATATTGTTGATTAGGCCAGGGCTTTGTAAAGCATTAACAGATATGGAATTTTGCATCTTATAATAGAGAATTTAGCTAATATACGTCTCAATTTATCACACGCCCCGTTAATGTGCTCCTTCCAATTAAGTCGGCTATCAATAGTAAGTCCTAGGTATGTTTGGTTATCTACGAGATCTATGGAGCCACAGCTGCAAGGCTTGGCTACGCCATTGATGCAAATGTCATGCAAACATTCATGACAGCGAGCTGTAAGTTTAGGCAAGAAAGAGCTTCTGTTTTGACTGGAAGTAATGTACATAAATTTGGTCTTACTAGCGTTTAATACATAGATATCCGAGTTGTTTGTGATGCTTTGTCATGGCTTCTCTCACATAAACGACATTTATGTTGTTTCTGTCGCTAGGAAGTACATCGGAAATAGTTGGCTTGATACTTTTAGCGGCAGTAATCCAGTTTTCTTGGACGTCTTTATTTTTGAGCTCCGCTAGTACAATGTTGGCCGACTGATCTTTCCATCCATGGAGTCTTCTTTGGGCTGATTCAGTTTAAGTGCAATATTATCCAACAGAAGTCTGATATCTTCATTGCTTTGATAAGGCACATTTGCGATCTCTACGTATTTTGCAAGCTTCTCTTGTTCTATCTCTTGCAGATGTTGTTCTAAGGCACCTACGCGGGTTTCCAAGTTATTCTTTTTATTTGTTATTTCCGCATTCTTACGTTCGAGAGCCTTGATAGTCTGCTTATATATTATTTCCATTATATCTCGTAGGTAACTTCATTAAAAATATGGGTCGTTTGAAACTGCCAATTCTGATATAAAATGCTATATCTAAATAGGTCATGATAACATAATTATATTGATCATAATAATTGACGAACAAGATACAGTCTTCTGATCAGTTTTTATAGTCATATCATTCTTCTTCACAAAATTGAATGTCTCTTAGAATTTTTAAACCACAAGACGGGTCTGTAAAACAAATAATATTATATTGATACTGAATCAGATAACACTATTTTCTCTTATTACGTCTCGTCTGAGATAATTGGACAGATAAGATGGATGTTCAGATTTTATTCACAAAAGAACTATCAAATAAGTATCATTGTTGTCATTATTTTTGTATTAGCATTGATGCACCTACTTACCTTCTGTCTTCATTTTATAGAGGTCGCAGCGGATGGAAAACACTTTAAGTTTGTAAAATGTTCCATGATGTGTGATTTTTTGGAGATAGTTTGTATATACGTTTACCTTTATTGTTAATAAAATATGTAATTTTGTTTTAGAGTTTAATTGCTGAATTTAAATATTGCCAACAACGTCTTTTATATTCCAGCAAACTTGGTTATTTTATATATGTACATAATTTGACGAACTCTTAAGAATTTAAGCTGGTTGAGATGACGTACTAGATACACGAAAGTTTCATTCAAATATAATTTTTATGAAGCTTTAAAATAAACATAAATTCACTTGAAAATTTAAAACTCAATCTTTATGTAAACACAGTATCTAAATTCAAAGCGATGTGGACTAGTTTACGACAGGAGTTATATTTATTTTATAGGTTTTCTGATTCCCAATCAAAATGGAGTCATATTTGCCATGTATATAAAAAAAAATCCAATCACTTTGAAAAAGGGGCGTTATTTATATAATAAATAAAAACGTCAAAGTAGCAATTAAACTTTTTTTATTAAATGTTTTATGCCCTTTTATAAAGTTATTTGAAAACAAATTAATCTAGAATACTATTAATCTAGAATTAGGGCAGTACTTTTATGAAATTTGTTTTTCAATACCTAAGTAATTTTTAAACAAACATATTTCACCCACATTTAGTGCCAACTACATAATAATAACAGAGTCAAACAAACAGAAACAGAGTCTAAGCTGCAAGCTTGCACAATTAAACCCATGGTTTCATGCAGCGGTGTGGTCCCATACAAATACCATTAAAATGCCATAGCAACCATACGTAGGCAGACAACACGTTGCGAGTTATTGAGTGCGGTTACCGGGAAATTGTTTTAATGTCATAGTAGGTATGTTAATACGGGATCCTGCATAAG
Source organism: Dryobotodes eremita (assembly GCA_917490735.1). NCBI lineage: Eukaryota > Metazoa > Arthropoda > Insecta > Lepidoptera > Noctuidae > Dryobotodes > Dryobotodes eremita. Next base: position 1,241,575 of record OU823254.1, on the reverse strand, counting down.
AATGGCGAATTTTGTAAATAAAATGACCTCTTTGTTTTCATCAAAATTCCAATAATTTTCAGGATCACATGATGTGAGCCTGAACTACTTCGTAGTCACCTAAGACGAAAATTAACCACAAAAATGTCCCATTGAGTATTTTTCAACGATTATGAATGTATATAGGTATCAATGTGTTTAGTTAGCCCAAAATATAATAATATCTACAGCTATTGAGTTATAATTTCAAAATTAATGATGTAACCAATTTTTTGTAACAATATTTTGATTTTAAAGAGTGTCCGTGGAGTTTCTTGCCCATTCTTCTCCATAGGTACGTACAACGCTTTGGAATGGGCAACTAGCTTCATCTTTCTGACTGACCGACCCCGTGACAATTCAAAAATGCCTGTAATTAATGCTTTGAGTTTAAGTTTGAGTTTTCGATAAAAGATGCCATACCTACAACATAAAACGTTGTTTCTGGGATAAAAAACAAACTTTAGGCCCTACACTCTACCGTGAGAAAAATCATATCAAAGAGTTATCTTCAGAATGAAAAAGTCATCACGCAATTAATGCTCATTAAATCTGTTCAACGTCGCACTTGTCACGGCTACGGTTCACAAGTTATCTATTTTAGCTGCTCATTGAACCGGCCCCTACTATGAATATTTTTTTACTGAGCTTAAGGCTCAATTGAGCATTTTTTTGTCCATATTTCAATTGTTTTAACTGTGGACTATACGGGTATTTGACATTGTATTTTAGGGTTCCGTACCCAAAGGGTGCCAACGGGTCCCTTTTACTAAGCCTCCGCTGTCCGTCCATCCGTCTGTCTGTCTGGCAGCGGGCTGTATCTCATGAACCGTAATAGGTAGACAGTTGATATTTTCACAGAGTGTGTATTTCTATGGCCGTTATCACAAAAAATAATAAAAATAAAATAATGTTAAAAATTAAAGGGGGTCTCCATACAAGAATCGTGTCTTTTTCAGCGTTTTTTTGCCTTGTGGTATGCAACCCATCGCGTGCGAGTCCAACCCGAACTTGGCCGGTTTTATTCCTGTCTTTTTCTACTTTATTATATTTTTACGCTTATCAATTACAATATTATTACAAACATAGAAAAACTCCAACTAATTCCCATGGGGGGTAGGCAGAAACTACAGAACGCCGCCTACTACGGTCACAACATAATCTTTTTGCTTACACACCTGACCTTTGTGGACAACATCAACAATAAGGTCAGTATGTCCTTCGGGCGTCCCCTACCGGCGTTTCTTCCATCTACATTTGACTGCTAAGTACGTATAAACTACCTATGGTATGATACTATTAGGTACATACTTAACTTTAAAAAAGTTCTTCAATAGAGCATATTTTGACTGCGTAAGTATTCTAGTTAACGTATTGTTTTGAAATGAGTAATAGAATTTTCATTCAATGTAGATTTTCCCTCCCTTCTTCGTTTCAAATCTTTTTGCTGCAAACAATATTCCATCCTTTATTTGACCTATATTTTATTAAACGGTGGGTACATATATTCTAAATCAACGTAATCTCGTCTTCTGACATGGGATTCTCATTTCATTCAAAAGTAAACTTTGTACTCGTGTCATGGTGGGGACAAGTAAGGAAAGAGTAAATTGAATTTTGTTCAAGTATCAAGTTGGATGGGGTCTTGCATGGTGTACTTTATATATTTATTAGATATGTAAACACTGTCTCATTCGCTTAGGAGGGGTAGCAGAGCTGCTGTCACTAATGCTATCTGTCAGTCACGAGTCATGGCGGGAAACAGACAAAGTGAAGCAGGGCCTGCACGATAGCGCTTGGTGTGGCAGTGAGCCAGTGAAGCGATAATAATATATTCAACTTAAATACGGAATCAAAATAATTCTACAAGTGGCGACGAGGAAAAAGATCAGAAAAAATAAGCAATAGTAGGAAAAAAATTTATGCATGTACGTATATAGCTGACCAAGTAAAATTATAAAATACTAACAAGGTACACTTGCATATGGCGCGAAAACTAATGTAAATTATTATATTTTACACCTACTGACAAAGTACTTCAAGCAGGAGCAGGGATTATGTCGGTATTTTATTGTAAAAGTTAAACATTAAACGTTGGTAATGGCGGAAGTAGTCTATTATTATGTTTATACTATACCTGTTCGGAAATTACCTTACTACTTTTTTTAAATGAGGCTGAATGTACACCAGTACTGTTATAAAAAATGCGGGTCAAAAAAGTGTATGAAAATCTATTGTTAAGGTACTGAGCGGACAGAAGAAGTAAATGAAAATCCATTGTTAACGTGCTATGTTCTTTTTTTAATTTAGGGCAATTCAATAGCTAACCTATTTAAATATAGAATAGTTCCAAAAGACAAAAGTTTTTATTACCAAACCCAAAATGATTCTGGCCACATACTTTTGCTGGACATTGATATAAAAATTAATATAAAAAAAGAGTAAATAAGTGAAAATCGCGCAAATAGCTTTCTTTTGTTTTATTTATCAGAATTTTGAATTTGTGTTTACGATCTACTCGAAATGCCATCCAGTAGTGATAGTGAAGATTTGATGACGCCGCCAGAATTAAAAGAAACTGCCCAAGCTGCGAGAAATCTAGAAATAAATATAACGAGACATATGAAGATTTTTTACAGTGGAAAAGCGAGAAAAACGCGCCTTTTTTTTCTGAAAATCTGTCACTGTTTTATTTTAGTGAAAAAGCGCAAAAATATAAGCCTTGTGGTCTTTGTATTCTATGTTAAAAAGTACTATATTGGCAAGAAACGACACCAATAATGGAATACAAAACTTACAGCATTTTTCCGTAGTAAGAAATCAAAAGTTTTTACTAATAAGCATGTCCATTCCTTTTTGCAAAATGCTCCACATGAAAAATATTTGTTGATGAAAGTAAGGTTTATGAACAAACATACTGTTTATGTAATTTAATATAAACTTATTTTTAGAGACCTAGGTACTAGGTTTTCATGTTTGATCTATTTTTACAGGTTATTTGGATTTTGGGAGTAAATGGTGCCTGTCTTTCGCAAGAATTAGTAAAAAGACGATATCGACATCCACAAGAATTTAATAATAAAAATTGTTAAGCTTCCTAACACAAAAACCAAAATTCAGCGATCATTTTGTGATATGAAACTTATTTTAGGATATTGTGAAAAAATATATGAAACTTCACTTTGATTGATTTGTAACAATAAAGTGAAAGGTGCACGTATATTATAATATTAATTACATTTTTAATTACATCGTTGATATAAAGTTAAAAAATATAAGTAATGCAACTTCTATTTAAAAAGAACCCCGTTGAGCTAATTGATCTCTTGCTCCAACTAACTACAAAACACAAGGTAGGAAACTTAATTTGAAATACTTCTTTTCCTTCTAAATTATTTGCCACACAACTTTGAACCTTAACTACTGATGGTTATGGCTGAATGTTTTTCAGGGCAGTTAAGATTGGAAAATTGCTACCAAAGGTTCCACTATCAAAGAAAAGGGAAATAAAGATAATGAGTAACACTATCCTTTAAAGTAAAACAAAAGAGGTGTACTTCAAACACGCCAGGACATTGAAGCTCCTAGAAAAACCGGGTGTCAAAGAATTTCCCATCCTTTTCTCGGTAACTGCTTTGAAGGTAATTATGGAGCCGCCTGTCTTTATGTTTATGATTTTTCTTTAACACGTTGTCGGACAGATCGGCTCTCGTCGTTGTCTTTGTAAAAAATAATACAACAGCTGCGCACGCCTGTCGACGTCAAAGTTTTGACGTATAAAATCAGTACGCCTTGTGGCGTTTTATTTTCTATACTAAAACAAGGAAACGTATTCTGTAGTGTCACCACAGATAAAATTTTAAACCTTTTACTGTCATATTGCGACGTAAAAAAAAACATTCTAAAAAAGTATGTCCTACGCGAAATTTTGTAGTGACCGTTACACGTTCAACCAGTAGTGAGGGAATACTATCCGTCAAGGTGTTAAGAAATGAAAGGTGTTTATTCATGAAGAAAAATCAGTTTTCCGGGCACAAATCCAGACTCCGGACTGCTACTGTGAAATTCCAGATGGAGTAACTCATAACAATTTAACCAGATTATAAAAAAGTAAAACTTTATTGTTCATGAAAACTTTACAATATTGAAATAGCACCACATTAGGATTCCCTGTGTTGTAGAGAAACTCTCCTTCGTCTTACAAGATTGTTAAGTAAATAGTATATAGGCTCATACAAAGCATCGGTCGCTAGGATAGCTGAGGCGACAATAATTAATATTCTTCCAAATAAATAAATTCATCTAAACATAATTATGTAATTAACTGAGGTTTATTAAATTTAAACGTGTGTAGTGTATTGTATATGTGTGTAGTGTGAGTGTGTGATGCACAGAAATCGGAAAAAGTAGAGCATATTTACCTAAACTTCGGGGAAGTAAGTACATAGAGGGGAGAATACTTCTCTAAAATCTCGGAATCATAAACATGACGATTTAGTCCCGGGATTTAAGAAAATGCAAATTATTTATTGCACTTTGAATACATTCGTAAAAATATTATTTCGAAGAATCTTATTACTTTTTTAGTGTTTCGTGTTTTTCGTCAAACGAAGACAGAACCAGAGCAAGGGTCAGAGGACTCCTCCGCACAGACTACCTAACTGATAAAGACTGAAGTTAGCAATATTCAAACAGAATAGTCGAATAAGCTAAAATTAAAAACATTATCAATTTCCGGATCTCCACTTTGCCATACTTTTTCAACTGCAATCCAACCTTAGTCCGTTTAATATTCTTGGCATTACTGTGATGCGTTACATTCCCGCAAAAAGATATTTGACCAAGAAAATGGGAATGAGCAAATATTGGAACAAGCATGTTTAAGCCAAGATTTGGCATAAGTTTAACAAAAACTTGAAAACTCAGCTGAAAAAGTTTTTCGATTTAAGAATAATAAAGTTTTGTGTACCTCCCTCCAATTAAAATGCGTAAATTGTGAGTGTGGCAACCCAGTTCAAGTTGCCACAAAAAGGGTCCGAAACCCTCGGGTGGAACCCTAAATCTTTAGGGTTCATGCAAATTGACACGGAGGTAGAAAGAAGGACAACAATGTAAAAAAAATCGTTTTAAAAAGAAACCTTTTGGAAAAAATCCTTCGAAAAATTCACTTGCCCTTTGAAACAGATCCTTTGGACGTTGTAATGAAATTCTTCCGTCGAAGGAAGTTAATCGCTCCTCGAGTATTTTTCACTGCTTTTTCCTTTTCCGGGTACAAACATTTGTGTTAGCTATTAAAAATCTCGAGAACGAAACGTTTTTGATGGACAAAAGTTTTCTAATTAAAATGTTCGCGACTGTCCCCGTTAATGTCCTAGGGTCAATGCCAAGTCCGATGGATCCGATAATGTCCAAGTTTTTCTTAAGATTTCTTAAGATTTTTAAATTAATGTCCATTTAGATTTTGATAAAGAGAACTTAGGTTTTGATATTTTGATATAGAAAACTGATAAATCAACAGTTTTAGCAACATCTTTTAATATCTTAATACGAGTACAAACTAATATTTTTGTTGGGACATGGGACATTAGTCATGCTCTGAAAACATTTCTCTAGTAAAAATAAATTGAATGCATTTAAAAGTCTCTGCAGCTCGAATATTAAATACGGAAGTAAAATCTCGGGAAATATAATTCATTCCCGGGAACATCCGTTAATCATGTCGTTGTCTTCCGAATGCTGTGACATTCCCATTTATGTTCAACACTTTAATTCCTATGTTTTCGTGTTTGATGCTTACATCGGAAAGTCTCGGTTTTCCCGTCTGCGTTTTGAAAACGGATTTATACAGTGCTTTGGCAGTTTATGCAGACTGTACTTTTTAAGAAATGTGATTTTGTAATAAGATAGCATTTCTATAATTAAATTGTTAGTAAAGGCAAATTATTCGAAAAGCTTTCCGTATTATACAGGGTAATGTCAAATTAATTATATGAAGGTTGAATTAATAATTAATAATAATGAAATAAAGTGAAAGGACAAAAACAAAATTATTTTTAATATAAGCAGGGTACTGTATTGTACTTCCTTGTGATAACATTATCACAAAAACAACATTTTTCCATTACATTTTTCTCATAATTTCGGTTTCTCCATCATAGGGTGGCCCTCTTCATCATCATTCTCCTCTGGAGGTGGATTGTTCCAGTCTGCCTTCTCGGCTGTTCCGAAGATCACGTAGACCAGATTAGTGACCAGGTAAAGACCTGCTGCCACGAAAAACACTTGCCTCCAGAGGTATACGTCATTCTGTGAAAAATTATATGATGTATGTTTGACGTACGAAAACAAATTGGAGTACCTCCTAAAAGAGCCAAATTTTATGAATTACATGTCATTTGTTTGGTATTAAAACTAGTCAATTCAAACTTGAAGGAGCTGTCATAATTAACGGCAACCTAAATGCAGATTCGAGACACTATGAACTGTAGAGATAGAATAACTGCCCGACGACGTAATATCCCCGTATTATATCGTCGAACAGTAATTCTCGTTATTGTTCAGGTAACCCGTAACCTGGATAAAATCGAAGACTATTTAACTTGAACAGACATTATAAACCTAAAAGTAATTGAAGCTAGCTTGCAGAACTTATTAATTGTAATAATTGATTAAATCGTTTACTTACGACGTCAGCAAGGATACACCCAATAATCAAAGGAGCGATTGATGCACCAATGTTTGACATGAAGTTGCTGATACTCATCATTGTTCCAGCAAAGTTTGGCGATATGTCGATGTGGTTGATCTGTAACAAAAGAAAAAAGTTAGTTTTACATATTTGACGGAATCATAATGACTGGTAGGATTTCATGGCCTGAGCTAACACAAATCACTACATATTATAAATGATAAATGAAATGATTTCATTTCTGTAAGTAGGTTTGTACATACACTTTTACACGTCAATCATATTTAAAAAATAGATGAGATCGGCGTTTCCTATCTGACTACTCTGAGAAGAAAGGCCAAAACAAACTCAGAGGTCACAGTCTCTTTTAAAGTCCAGATATAATCTTGATCAGATCATGTGAATACCATGTAGGTTTGTGTCTGAAATGGTATTTTGAGGAAAAACCACACAGATTGAGTCAGTGCACGCATTTGTCAATAATAGTGCAGCTCAACTCAGAACTTAAGGAGCTCAACGATTAAAACAAACTCCCCTCGCTACGTATGTCTTACTGAACGTGATAAACTCAAAAACTATAGAACGGATTTTCATACAGTTTTCAACAATAGACGGAGTGATTCATGAGGAAGGTGTTGGTGTATAATTCATTAGGGTTTGTGTAAATTGGCTGAAATATGACGATGATTGTTGAAGATGTCGGAAAAAAATCATGCCGACTGGGAGCTATACTGCCGTGGGCCGCGTAAACATATTGGATGAATTTGGCACACAGATAGTTTATAACCTGGATAAACACATAGAGTACTTTAAATACCGGTAGTACGTTTCCGTGGGATATTTTCCGACATCCACGTGGGGGAAGCCGCCAGCAAAGCTAAATAATAAAGTTGATATATCTTATAAAACATATCAAGAAAGAGCAATTTGTTGTAAGAATTAAACAAGAGAAAAAATGTAGGCGCTGAAAAATATATCATTCTTACCTGAAATCCAAGATGAGCTGCTATTTTAAAACTGCAAATAAATACAAGTATAGATTCCACAATGTAGATATTTTTGGGTGCAAAGGCCAGAGCTATCAGGCCAATAGCTGCTGGTATATTTCCTGTAAACAATGAATATGATTTTAATGTAAACCACTTGCATTGTGTTACAAAAGGTGTCAAGATTTAAGAACATGTCAACTTTTTTTTTTTTGTTTCGCCTCTAATTTGTGTATAGGTACATAAGAATTAATACATAAATACTGTTAAGCTAATGTTATTATGTGTATGCTATCGGTGTACTTTTTTAATAAATAAATAAACCTTAGAAGCAACACAACAGTTTTACACCAACTTGGTACTAGAGCCCTAAGAGAAACTGAAACAGTAAGGAATAGAATAGAATAGAATAGAATACTCTTTATTATGTACACCATAAAAAATAACAGATATAAATGTAGACATTTTACACAGGGTGACACAATGGGCGGTCTTATCGCTAAAAGCGATCTTTTACAGACAACCTTTGGATGGATTCAAGGGAGACGGAGAGACAATAATGCAGGTAGTCAGTGGTGTACCATTTACATATACAACAAATACATACATACATAAAACATATACTTATCTACATATAATATATACAATAATAAACATGAAACAAGAGCAAGGAAACTAAATGTAATGATGTTTAAGGAGAGAGGAAGTGTTTTTTAACCATCATTTTAAAAGTGGACAAAGATTGAGCACGCCTTATCGACTCGGGCAAGGCATTCCATAACCCGTAAAGATAGATGGATTTATAAATACCTAGAGAATTTGCAAATTTCCTAGTGTTTGTAGGGCTGAGAATATTCTTCACAATCAGCATGTCAGTCAACCAGCTAAAGAAAAAGTTTGTGAACCACATCACCAAGAACGGCAGAGCAGTTAGGAGTCCATTCTGTAAGTTTTAAACAATGTGTTATTTGGATGAACCAGGTCAGTATGATTGAAGACTATGAACACTTAATGAATTCGGCAGATTTTCCAGTACACCGAAAGGTACACCATCGGCGGTGTACCTTTGGGTAGAGAAGAAGACAAAGAAAGAATGGTGTTTTCCAAAATCGATCGTTGTAGCCCAACAGTTAGGCATGATTATGGCGATCACTATTTATTATGGAAAATTGTATATTCTTTCAATCATGTGGCTTACCGCATTGATATTGACTCCCATGATTTTATCCAAATAGGCAGGTACTTCCGAGTACAAAATGAGTTGTCCCCAAGTGTGGCCAAAGTGTGCTATTATAATAGCCCAAACTCCTTTGTGGGTAAAGATCTTCCTCCAAGGCACCGCCATTTTCTGCAACAGAACGGATTGGATTCCTATGCCGTTACGTCTTAGTATTTATTTCAAATCAAATGATGAATGTTCACCCCAGAGGTATGTTGTAGAGATACTTTTTTTAATTTTTACAAACTTTATTTGTTGTTTCTAAGTTGTTTTCTTTACATACATTTTTGAATGAATCGAAATTGTTAAAAGTTAATAATATAGCTGCCCGTGCACCCCCCGGAAGTGTCGTAACAATAGATAATAATTTAATTGTATCTCATATTACCTTTGCCTCATCGCCCGTTCCCAGTTCTTCTTCTACATATCTTCTTTCAGCTTCAGATATCTTGGGATGTTTTGCTGGAGTATCGGCTGCAAGCCAAAATAGTAGAACTCCAATGATTCCCGACAGTATCCCGTAGAACCTGAAGATACCAGGCCAGCCCAGAGCAGATGAAGATATGAATCCTGTCATTGGTAGTCCAAAAACTGTGCCTAGGGCTTGCCCTGAAAACAATACGGTTATAAAAATAAACAGATAGATTATAAAAGTTTATCAGACTAAAAGGAATCTTAGTTTGTCAGGGAAAAGCTTGCGAATTTAGTTTAAACTGTAAACATAACGTTATTTCTATTCATTATCGCTATGTGACGAGGTAGGTGCCCTTTTTTGTTTTGGGTGGGAAATCCTCAAATGATCCCCGCTCTGGGTGGAGCGGGAGGGCGTGTCAGACTCTTACTGACTAAAACCCGCCCGTGTTTCTTCAGTTACCTGTACGCCAGGGCCACGGTAACTCTTTTGAACAATCCGCGAGCCCGGCAGGCATCGGTCCTATCGGACCCCGTCAATTATGCTGACATTTCTTTGAGGCACGCGTGGAACACAATGCACGGTCGACCTGGGCCTAGTCCTTACCGGACGGCGAGCTACCCATTGCTCGCCGTCCGCAAGCCCGCGCCTACGGTTGCCGGGAGTCAGGTATCGACTCCCGACGCCCAGGGTGTCTCCTCTTACGGTGACTAGGGGCGTGAAGGCACAACGATTGCCTCTCCCTCACGCGCTCCATCTCCTTCTTCGCGAGCATTACTGCTTCGCAGAAGGAGGTGACGGCTTCCCATTCCCTCTCGCTCTGTACCATGGCGGGGACCAGAATCGGACGCGACAGATCGCCGCCACCGATCGCCGCCCGCCACGAGGTCACGGCGGTGCTCCGCCCGAGCCGGGCAGACCTCCACCGTATGCTCCACCGTGTCCTCCAATCGATCCACACAATAATAACAAAGGCACAGTGCCCTGGAGTAACTGTAAAATAACTACAGTTAGAATAATATACCTAACAGGTGTATTATTCTAACTGTAGTTATTTCTCCGATTTTGTCTATTAGTCGTTGGTGCAGTAATATCGATTGTTTATTTGAAGTGAACAGGCGATAGGTACTTTGTTTAAATCTTACCACCATATACAAAAGCGGCCATCCTTCCTCTCTCCTGCAGAGGTGCCCATTTGCCAAGAGACGTATGCAGCCCAGGGACTATGCAGGCTTGACTTAGGCCTTGCAATACTCTGCACATTGCTGTGCATATCCAGCCACCCTAAAAACATTCATAATTTAAATATCAAACTTACTCCACTGTTAGTGAAATCTTTGGTATTTCAATAGCTTGGAATACCAAACCCATGATGATCACTATCATCAATCCTCGATGGATTTATACACGAGGTTTATTGTGTGGTAGTTAGTATTCATTTCTAAACCTTATAATTCTCTTCAACAATTTCCAACTTACATAGTAAGCAGCCAGTGGCAGCAGTATGGACACCACACAGTTGATCATCATGGCACCAGTCAGCAGGTATCTGGCTCCGAACCTATGGGCCAGCTGCCCACCAGGTATCTGCAGCGTCATGTACCCCCAGAAGAATGAGGCTATCACCGCGTCTTGGGTTTTCTTGTTCCAGTTGAATGTTGGGTACTGGAACATCGAAATGATTGATTACACTTTCATTGCCCAGTGTCATGCATAGGTCATAGCGACTTTACAAATATTGCGATTATATCTTGGTCAGCAAACGGGAAGGGGTTAATAAAGGTAGGGAAATTAATTGTTAAGCAAAATGACTACCAACTCAAAATGTCTGTATATTCAAAAGACCGCTGTCATCCTTTGACAGTTGTCAGTAGCTATAACAATTGCAATATTTGCAAAAACTTTTTTCATGACTTATCTGACTTATCTTTTACGGAAATGAGAGGGTTGATTGGGACATCGGTTGATAAATGATTTTATTTCTGTAAGTAGGTTTGTACAAACACTTTTACACGTCAATCATATTTTAAAAACCAGATGAGGTCGGCGTTACCTATCTGAATACTTTGAGAAGAAAGCCTTTTAATATGCGGGTGAATTTTACATGGGAAATGTATTGTGTGGCCTGCGTATAAATAATTTTTATGGTTCCGGAGGCTTCTGCAATGTGCATATATGAATATTGTGTAGTTTCAAAGCTCGGAGCCAAATTCTGGGCCGACTATACAACATTAGTTTTTGTTTACCCTACATCCGAAAAGGGGTCATTGTACTCATAATTTTGAACAACTTTTTCTATGAGACCAACACACGCGACAAAAAATTCCATGAATGTATGAATGAACACAAATATATGAAACAGCTGCTTTTTTTTTTGCAATTTCAAGGTTGGTCCTATAGAAAAAAAAATTCAATCATCATTTTTCAATGACCCCTTTTCGGGTTTAGGGTAAACAAAAACTAATGTTGTAAATAGATTGCCATCGAAACGCTACGAAAAAGGGTTCAGATACAATAAGGATACAATTTTTATGAAATAAAATATACTAAGTAGGTATATTAAAACAGAACCCGCTTACAAGATTAGGTACAGTCAAGTTTGCATCTGACAGAAGGAAATTATCTTTGTATTGCTCAAACGATTTCCCGAACTTACCTAAACAGATTAAAAACTTTGTTTGACTTCGTCTGATCCGGAAATTATGTGTGTTCCGTAGTGCACCAGTGAAATTCCTTCATATTATAATGAGCTTTTTGACGTAAAAAAGATAACATAACATATCATCACGCCTGTATCGCCCGAAGTGTTTTGCAGACGTGTACCTATAGTTCACCCACATTTCGCCAGTTATGTTTAAGTCCCATGTAATAAGGGGCGAGCCTATTGCCATCAACCGGGCACAAATCCAGACTCTGGACTGCTACTGAGAAATTCCAGATGGAAAAACCCAATACCAATTTGCCCGACCCGGTAACCGACCCCGGACCTCATGCTCAACAGTAGCGCTTGCGACCATTGGACCAACGAGGCGAAACATAATATACTTATACGAAATATACTTTCAATAATATTGATAATTATTTATGTTTAATAAATAGTAAAATAAGAGCCATATAATTATGCAAATAAATGCTAATTCCTTAGTAGTAAAATAACATTATAATTGTAATTTTTACTTTACCAAGAAGGTTTTATGGTGTAAGCAAACTTACAGGAGGTACCAACATTAAAGCATTTAATATCCCTTCTGGTTTAAACTGGTTTTCGTCAGCTAAACTGGTTGCTGTAGCATTTATGACTGGTTCTCCATATTTTGTCATGGCTACTAGTGACACTCCCATGCAGGATCTCATGCTGTAAGCTATGGTCAGGGTACAGAATAATATAAAACATTGCTGATGCCTGTAGCCCCATCCTGAAACTGAAAATAAGGGTTTTTATCCAAGTTATGGTTATGTAATCACTATTATCAAAATAATGATCAATTGTATAGTCAGGAGTACAAATATCTTACAGTAATTCAAAATTCAGAAGCATTTTTCTCGTGAACTAGAAATTTAATTTGTGAGTAAAGACCTAATTCATAATGAAAAAATAACTCACACACATACCTTTATACGGTATCAATAATACCATGTACTCTTAAGTAACAACTATTTAATATCTAATAATACTTTAAGAGAAAATTTAGCTTTTGATTCTTGCATAAATATAATTTAATATGCTCGGGACTATACTTATTTTGCTATGAAATCGTCACAACACAAAATTATATAAGCCAGTTAAATTACGTAATTTTTTGTTGCGTGGTACTCTCAATACCTACAAACTTACGATAAGATAAGAAACCTGAATTAATTAATTAAGAAGACAATGCAGTAAGATGAAATAAATACAAATATGGTAGGCATGCAAATGTGCAAGTTTTCATATTGCGTTGATAAAGTATTATATTTTTTTTTTAGGTTTGGCTACTCATTTAGGTACATTATTAAAAGCAACTTACAAAGAGGATTTAAAGACTATGTTGGAAAACATACCCCAGCATAGGGACAGTATAGATAAAAAATATAAGAATAAGAAACTTCCAAGAAAACATTTAAAAACACAAGTTTAATATTAGTTTAAAGTCTAAAACTTGCTACAAACTAATTTACTCAATTCTATTTGACCACCACCTGCTTTTCTAATTGCAATCCAAATCAAATTTCTTAAACATTGAAGTTCTAAAATATTAATCAACTTTAAATGTAATTAATCCATCAGGTGATAAGCCGAACATTTTCAAGCTAAGTGTCCACGAACCTGTGACACTAAACTTTTCAGACATTCCCTCAATTAATCAAAAGTTTTCACTCACCTTTGAAATTACTTTCAGAGCCTTTCTCTGTAACCTCTTGCTTCACCACCATATTTATTTTATTTTTTACTATTTGATTTTCATTCACAACATTAACAGCTTAAACTTTGGAAAAGTTTTTTTCGTAACTTGATTTTCGTTGATATTTGTTTATATAATATTTTCTCTTAGCTCTGCATAATTGTCTTCATCATACAAAACTTCAAAAATTACCAAAAAGGAAACCTAATTCTGGTGCATTATAATCAGCTACGCGTCAGCATAGGAAATAATTTGCTTTAATTATCATCACTTTCCTTTCCCAAATTGCTGCAACTGCAATTTGTGTCGAGATATGTAACAAACTGACGTACAATATCTTTGAATGCGTCTTTCATGCTAGTCGAACAAATATCTAATTGTCATTTACTCGTATTATTATTGTGTGCATTAGTATTACTGTTATCATAAGCAAATAATATACCAAGTTCATTACTACTATATGTAGTACTGTAGGTACTTACGTTATCATAATTTTTACCATCTTCTTCTTCTTTTCGTATCGACGGTACACAATATTGCTTATACTATTTGGGACCAGTAGCTGGCCACATTTATTGCGGCGTCAGAGGCTTTGTTAAGATCGTCAAGGGTGTAGGTAAACGGACAATTAAGACACTCTAGCAGATGGGACATAGTCTGTTCAGTAGCACCGCACACGCACTGGATGTTGGATTAATTAATAATGCACCATTTCGCCAGATTATGTTTGCAGTGCCCTATTTGGGTATGCAATCGATTCAGTGGTTTCCAAATCGGCCACTGCAGTTCGCAACCGGGGGGCAGGTGTTCTTGGGGTTTACGAAGTCTCGAGGTGGTGGATACCTCTCTTCCCACAATTTACTTCGCTTTTTGGGTGGCCTGTTTTGGATCGCCTGTGTGGACCGTAAGAAGCTCCTGCGTCTTTATAGTATACCCAGAGTAGTCATATAGTCGTAGAGGGAAGATGTCGGGAATCGGATTTTTGGTTCTTTTTTTCCAGCGCGTATGCGACAGCCCTTCGTACGGCAGGTGGTGCTATATCTGCTAGCTTACAGAGTGGAGTTGGTTTTAAGCAACCCGATAGTATCCGATACGTCTCATTTAGGGCAATATTTACTTGATTAGCATGTGCGGATCGGTGACACTCTGATCACGCAAATTCACCAGCGGAAAAGCATAGAGATTTGCCATGACATGCACGAAGAACATTGGGTACTGCTTCCCAGTTGGTTGATATTAGCCGATAGTAAATTATTGCGGGTCCCGACCTTTGCTTTGTTTTGTAGTAATGTGACTTAGACGTTAAAACCCTATCCAACGTCACACCTAATATTTAGGATTCGAGTAGTGTTCGACCTCAGTTCCACGCCACGTGGTGTTAAGTGACCGATTTGAGTTCCTGCTGCGGAGATAGAATGAGCACAAGTGTGTCTTGGACGGGCTCAGTTGGAGAGCATTACCGTCATAATATTTACCCAGTAAGTCGAGTGCCAATGTCAATTTGTGCTCTACGTCATTGAAAGTTGCTAATTGTTTCGCTAGAGCCAAGTCATCGCGTACAGGAAGCGCTCAGTGTGTTGGGTGATATTCTTCTTCTTCGCGTCGCTGGCACGACTTTTCTCAAATTTTGTTGGCCCAAAACTTTGCCACTTCTACGGGGTCATCAGTGGCAGTGCAGAGATCAGTTTGATTGCAAGTTTTGGGACACAGAGAGCAAGATAGAAGGTGGAGCATAGATTGCGACATAGCTCCACATCTACATCCAGCTGCCGTTCCATCAAGGTAGCCCCACTTGATATGATATGGGTGATATGCTGGTCGTTTTTTACGTTTATCATTTTAATTTATGTAATCATTCATTGTAACAACTTATAATATTTGAAACCAGTGGAAATTCAATAAAACAAGCGTTTATTGATATATTTTATTTTTTATTAGAAATGAGCTTTAGACAAATATAACAATTAATACAATTATTATTATGTATCTGCATTGTACAATTTTATGATAGCTACTATTTATGGCAATTACAACCAATCTATTAATCTTATAACTATTTATTATAAAAACTCCTTTTCTTTGGATGTAAGTACCTCTTATCTCTCATTGATCCACCATGTTGATCACAAATCCAGATTAAATTGATGTATTGTCAAATTAATTGTCAATGCCTGTGACGTAATTCATTCATTGAATTAGTGTGCAGAGTTGCAGACAGAAAACAGGTTTATTTTAATAACCTGATGTTTTTTATAGGGTAACACGACAACTTCTACTAGTTTTACCACTACGGAACAGACTCTTAATAACCACGCTTTCTCAGAGCGGGTTGACTATTTGAAACCATTGCAAGCCCAGGATTTCTCTCGATGATTTCCTTCACCGTCACCTTTAAATTAGACTTGCCAGGTTCAAACCCTGAATCTTGTACTTGAGAAGCAGTTCCATCAACATCTTGTTCATCACGAAATTCTCTATGACTCCTTATGATATTAATATACTTAGTTATTATGTAAATTACAATAATTAAAACCTCAATGAATATTTAAACCACACCGTTTGCCATCATTAGGTGTGAATATTCATAGTTTGAAGTCGACTGACTTTTCATTGATTTTAATTGATGAGCCAAAAACTGAACGACTTCAAGCAGTCCCTATAAGCTTTCAAAGCTTTATATTCTTCATTGCTTCATGGTTTTGTCCATTTACACTTTAGGTTTCTCCATTATTGGTTGACTCTCCTCATCAGGTGTTTCCTCTTGAGGAGGGTCATTCCAATCAGCCTTGACACTTGTTCCAAGAATGACGTAGACCAGATTAGTGAAAAAGTAGATTCCAGCTGCCACGAAAAATATCTGCCTCCAGAGGTATGGATCGGTCTGTAAATATTAATAATTCGCAAATTATGTGAATGTTTGCCTTATCATCAATCAATTATTTCACTTTGGCTATTAATGACAATAATATCAATATAGTTATATATATATATAGTTCCATTTTTTATCATAAGAATATTTTTGTAAGTATTCAGGAAACTAAACACAATACGTTATTGAATACACAAACCATAACTAATAGATACTCTTAAGAATATAGTTAGGATTATAGAAGAATAAAGGAACTATTGAGAGCAATGAAGTAAATGCAGAAATGTACATGCCTAGTTGGTAGTTTTCCAAAAAATATAATTTAAAACAAAATAAGATATTACGAGTATTAAGAAATACTTACAACGTCAGTAAGAATAAAGCCAACCACCATGGGCGACATGGATGCTGCGAAGTTTGAGACAAAATTACTGATGCTCATCATAGTTCCAGCGAAGTTCGGAGAAATGTCAATGTGATTTATCTGTCATAAATAATGTACATAAACTGAGCAAAGTTCACAGCGTGATATAAGTTACTAAAAACAGTAAACTAGAAAGAAAAATTCTTACGTGGAATCCCAAATGAGCCGAAATTTTGAAACCGCAGATAATTACCAATATTGTCTCTACGACATAGATATTTCGGGGTGCGAAGGCTAATGCAACAAGTCCAATAGCTGCTGGTACGTTTCCTGTTTTTATAAAAATTAAGACTTATAAACAGTTAGGAACTATAATTATTCTTCAGGGGTTTGTAATTTTTTGTTGCAATAGTACGAATAATCTTGATTTCATCTTTAGATAAACGCCAAAGGTCACAATCTCCATTATCATTATTACGATACAGGGTGGGAAGGACATCGACGCGCAACCTGTTACTATGGAGTCAGTACATGATCCTGGACCCCCCCTATATTTCAGTTTGCACGTCGATGTCCCTGCCATCCTGTATAATCTTTTAAATTCATTATTGGAAATAATTTGCATATTAAATACCTAATGAATTGGCTAATTTTCTTGTATGTGTGACACTGAGTATTTTCTTCACAATCAGCATATCAGTCATCCAGCTGAAGAAGAAGTTTGTGAACCACATCACCAAGAATGGGAGAGCAGTCAGCAGTCCATTCTAACAATAAAGAATCATTGATTATTATTTTTAATGAAACAAACAGTTCATCAAACAAACAAACTACAGTTCGTCGAGGTACCAGGATAATAATCAATAGATATTTCCAGTTGTTTGACCAATAATTTCACCTCATCGTAATGATAAAAAAATAAAATGAACACCATTATGAACAGTCCTCTTTCGTTTTTACACAGTATTTTGCAATAAGTATCAACATTTATTGCTACCATTTCTTCAAGAAGGAGACAGTTAACTTCAAGCTTTAATTAATATTTATATTGTAAGTAAGCTTTCTTTTAAATTCACTCTCTTATAATTTAATTAAAACCGTATTTACCGCTTTAATATTGACGCCCATAATCTTGTCCATGAAGGCAGGTACTTCGGAGTACAGAGTCACTTGTCCCCACGTCTGTCCAATGTGAGATATTATAATGGCGTACATACCAGGGTGTCGGAGTATCTTACCCCATGGCACCGTCATATGCTGTAAAAATAATTATTATTTGAATTCTCTTATCATCATCCTTTCAGCCGAAAGACGTCCATAGCTGGATATAAGTCAAGCACACCCAAGCATCGCTTCTTTCAATGATTCTGTGCTTCTTACATCCAGCGGATGCCTGCGATCTTGACCAGGTCATCCACCTTGTGGGAGGCCTTCTCTTATATGGCAACCAAAATTTAAATCATTTTGTAAGGGTTTTTTTGCGCTGTTTGCTTTTTGGCCACAAAGCCAGATTTTATGGGTTAACTTTGTAGGATATATTTAAAAAAATGGTGTGTTCTATGAAAGTAGGTTAATTTATAGTGGCCTCTGTGTGTGACGGCTTTTATATAGTGCGAAGTTTTTTTACTATAATTTATGTCGCAGTTTTTGTTGAAAATTCACGCTATGTATTAAAGTGCATTGTTAAAACAAAAATTTGTATGTAATGATGATTTACCTTGGTATTAACCCCGTTTCCTAATTCATCTTCAATATATTTTTTCTCGCCATCTGAAATCTTGGGATGCTGTGCTGGTGCATCAGCAGCCATGAACCATAGCACGACTGCAAGGAGACCAGATAAGATTCCATAGAACCTGAAGATGCCAGGCCAACCCATCGGAGAAGCTGCTATGAAGCCTGTCATTGGTAGTCCTAACACTGTACCTAGAGCTTGACCTGGAATTGAACACGACATTTTACTGAGAATTAAGTTCTAACTAAATGGTAGCAAACTAAATTCAGCAAACACATATTTTTATATCATAAAAGTGTTGGCATGGTGTTTGTATAAACTATGTTTGCGATAGAAACCTGAATAAACAAAACTGAAAGAAATATTTGCATTAGAAGTCCTTCTATTTATTGATTTGATCAATATGGACACATTTCTGGCATAGAACCTTCGAAACCTACATGGTACACTCGCATTCAAAATAGACTCATTAAAGACTTTATTAAACGCGATAAAGTCTAATAAAAGTAAGATTGGAATTACTGCCTTAATTTCTAGCACCAACCTAACTATCTGTATCAGCAAGGTGGCTTACCTCCATAAACGAAAGCAGACATCCTTCCCCTCTCATGTAAAGGTGCCCACTTTCCGAGGGCAGTATGCAGTCCAGGTAGAATGCAAGCTTGACTCAGACCTTGCACCATTCTGCATATTGCTGAGAATATCCAACCACCCTGACAGGTCAAACAAAAATTATGATTTATTGTTGGTTCATACAAAATGAAATATTATTATAATACTGCCCACACACAATTTTGTAGAATAATTTTGCATTACTTGTATTGAAATGATACTTCCGAAATAATTTACACTCTCTTTATGTTGTTTAATAAGTAGATAAATTAGATAATAATTATGTGAAATGAAGTATCTTATGAATTGAATATGGAATGAAACTATTTAATTATATCATGAATTACATCACGAGAATGTTAAAAAGAAACATGCGATATTAGTAGCGATACTCACGTAATAAGCAGCGATTGGGAAGAGGATGGAGACCAGACAGTTGATCATCATGGCACCAGACAGCAAGTACCTTGTACCGAACCTGTGAGCCAGTTGACCTGCAGGGATCTGTAGCAGCATGTAGCCCCAGAAGAATGAGGCTATGACTATGTCTTGCACTTTTTTGGTCCAATTGAAAGCAGGGTACTGAAATAAAAAGGAACAGAATTTTAATAAATATATTATGAATGATAAACTTTGTGATTCTTAAAAAGTTATAAGCTTGAATACTGTGGAAGAATATACTAATTTAATTTAACACAGATATGTTGATGTTTAGAAATAATTAAAATCACCAAATTCACGAATCCATAAAAGAAAGTCAAACATCATTGGTTATAGCAGACATTTGGAAAAAAAGAGTTTAACGAAAAACTTTTGATTCAAAAACACTTACCGGTGGTACCAACATGAGGGCGTTCATTATTCCTTTGATTTTAAATTCTGTAACATTTGCAGCATTGCTTTCATTTCCCCGACTATCATGGTACGTCATGGCCACCAGCGATACCCCCATGCAGGATCTCATGCTGTAAGCTATAGTCAGAGTGCAGAACAGTATGAAACACTGCTGATGTCTGTAACCCCATCCTGAAACTGAAATGTTACGAAAATGATAGCATTATGTTTGTTAAATTACAAATCGAAAATACTCATGACTCAATACTCATAATTTGTTAGAATACTCGACAGTGCAAGGTTCAATCCTTGCACTGTCGAGTATTCTAACAAATTATGGTAAATTACTTAACCTATGCGGATGCGCAGTTATATAATCTAAACTTCCAAAATATATAAAAGAAGAGACTTCACTAAACATAGTTAAAAATAAAATATTTAATCATATATTTATGATAACGAAACACTACATAGGTTTTATTTGTTCAATTTTGTTTCTCTAATTCGGTACCTATTTATTTTGTATTATCTGTTTTCACATCTCTTTACTTTGGCCACCTCCTCATTGCAAGAACGCCGTGAATTTGCTTCTAGCTTGTTGACAACTAACCAGTTTTTTTTTCCGCGCTGCGATATTATTACTAATATTCTCTAATGTTTGCATGTAACTGATTATTGTCTTAATGGGAATAAAGTTCTTATTAGTGTCAGTTGTCTCTGAATTTACTTTTGTCTAATATTCCTTAACTTCTAAAACATAAATAATTTCAATTGCGTCCTTAGGACAATTTATACAGTTTTCAGTAAACATTTATTCAGCTAATGTTAATTTCATTATGAAAGAAAACACGAGAGTCTAATTTCCCCAAACGCATTAGTTACAAAAAAAATAAACCAATTATAAATATTATGTTTTGGTCCATGTTAAAACGAGGTGTCCCCTAGGGAGCTGTGTAAATCTGAAGCAGTAACGATATTCAAACAAGTCATTCCCGTCGATGTTTTGGAAGTGACGTTATTGCGCTGCAGTGACGAATGAACATGTGATTAAGAATATTTGTAATAGATAAATAAATGAACTAATGTATAAAATATAAATATATATATATATATATATTTGCACATAATATGTTAAGGTAGGATATAGTCTAAAAAGCTATTGTTTTATGCATCATCTAATATTATACCATAATTATTCGATAAATGATTTGATTTGATTTAAAATGCTTGTGATGACGACTTGCAGGATAAACGGTTTCAGTTACTTATTTGATACTTAAATAAAATTCGATTCAATTATTCATAAAAATAAATAGTGTGTATAATATGCTTCTTCACAGAAACTGTGCACTTAAACAGCCATCGAAACATATTGAACACCAGTAGATGGCACTAGTAAGCTTGACTCACGTCACTGAATCCTACATCACGCAAGTGAAATTTGAGGCACATACCCATTATCAAGTAATTTACTTGCATAGTTAGAGGATCCCTAACCCTCCAAGTATCACATCGTTTCTTTGATACTAAGAAGACTTTAAAACAAGGAAATATGCTTTAACTAAAGGAAAAATATATTTTTCATCAGTGAGGAAAATTCGATTTTGCTGCGAGCGTGAGAAAAAGTAACTATTTTTTTTAAAATGCCTGGAACAGTGCTGGGTCTACTCACAAAATTCGAAAGATTTGAACTTCCCTTTGTTCTATCACTGTCACTTCGATTTCATAAAAACGCGAGAAATAGCAACAAGTTGATTTGAAGTTCAATTTTCAAATACCATACCTAGTAGACCCAAAAAGAAACAAACAATAAAACGTTCGGATACACATAAAACTATAAAATTGCAAATCATCAGTTAAGGTTTTAAATGTATTTTTATTTTTTTTGATATTGTTTGTTTTAATTAAATTACTAACTTTGTGTGATGTTTGGGTCACCAAGATACAGGCTGTGCCTAGTTTGGGACCCACTGTTAAATATATCATTTTTTTTCTGTTGGTTAATTTTCATGCATAATTGTATGATTGTGAACTATGTGTAAGTTTAATAAAAGTTTTTTTGTTTTTTTTTTTTTTTCAAATATGCATGTGGTTTAATTTTTACCATGTTTGTATTTTTTTACTTTTATGTAATATGTTCTCACTGCTTAGGTGAAAAGTTGTATGTGTTATACGAGATCAAAGTTATTTGCATCTCGTGTCTTTAAACCAACACTCGCAGCAAAAACCAACTTTGCTCTGTTGTTGCACAAATAACTATTTTCACTCACCCTTGAAATCGGGTACCGGATCCATTTTTGCGAGGTCTCGTTTTTCTTCCATATTAGGTATTATTTTTTTGATGGATAAATGAGCAAATATTCCAAAACAAAACAATTATGTAGAAAATGTGCTCAAAATTATGCTTTTGAAATTAATATTATTCTGTTGTAGACAATTTTAAGTCGTTTCAAACTATCAAGTTAATTTTTCACTGATTATCAGATTTTAATGTTACGAAAGGTATTATTTATTATTGGTACGTATTATTTATGTATTATAGGTATTGTTTATGTAGTAATAACTAGTAAAAATCTTTGAATTATTTTATCGAGCTAATAAACCCAATCAGTGATTAACACCGGTCACTCTTAATTTCTCGCTTGCAAATAATTACTGGGAGCTTCTCTTTTAAACTAAAATTCTCAGGTGTCAGTGAGAAATTATCTCAAAAAGCATCATTATTGTGTGCTCATCTGTCGTCGCTATCTTACACAAATACCGTATATTATAGTCAATGCTACTGTTTAATTACTAGTCTTACGTTTGTCGGTTTACTTTTACGTAATTAGCTAACATCCGCATTTGATCCGGTTTAAACTGGAAATAATTAATTAAATTAGTGCCAATTTTTTTGCACATTTTCATTATTAATACCCTGAGTATCAATCACACAAATTGTAACGTTAAACTTTATTCGTAACTACAAAAATCATTAAAAAACTGCAAGTTTTCAACGAAAACCAAAATTGAAAATCTAAAAAACTTATTTATTTATTAACGACTACCATGTTTCAAGCCAGGCTAGTATACCAATTTTCTAGCTTTTTATCCTAGCTTTCAAAAACTAGCATCGTGTATCTCGGACACAAGCCTAAACTACGCCGCGTGAATCCGCGTGATACATGTCTAATTCACTCACCCTCTCACAGTCACACACACACACAAACACACCCCCAATAACTCGCAATTGTACCACGTCGACAATCTTTCCTATAATATAATGGGGGCCCTGGAGTTCTAAAATATAGGCTTAGGCTTACTTTAGACTCCAGAAATACCTGTCAACTTCATAACAAACTTCTACCTGCGACTTCGTCTGCGTGCGTCGCATCGCACCCCTGCCCGAGCTTTTACTTCGTTTTCGCTTAGCGTTTTTCTAACTTTTTTCTTTTTGCTCCGCTCCTAAGAGTCCTAGCGTTATGTTAAATAGCCTATAGCCTTCCTCAAGAATTGGGCTATCAAATGCAAAAAGATTTTGTCAAATCCGACAAGCAGTTCCAGAGATTACCCCCTAGATAGAACCTTACAAACAAACAAATTTTACCTCTTTATAATATTAATATAGATGGACGAACAGGTAGATGGCATGTGGATGGTATTCAGCTACATCCGGTTAGATTGGAAGCCGACCCCAACATAGTTGGGAAAAGGCAAGAAAATTATGAAACAGGCAGATGGCAAAACCTAGCACATTATGTTCAATGGAATATACAGAAAATTGCGCAATATGAAGAACTTATTAAATTAGTCAGAAGACCACAATCATATAATTATCTTGCATACAAAATATTCAAGATAATTGTACACAATACAAATACAGAAATATTAGTTAAAGTGATACATGTCTGATTATATCTCATTCAACTCATTTCTGTATTTATTATGTCAACTTACTACATCACTATCTCTAAAATTTTGAGATAGGACAAAGGACTTTGTTTTACTCGTATAGATTCTATTTAGAGTCTAAATAGTATCTATAAAACAAAATCCTTTGTCCGTGTTTTCGCTTTGTACTTACTTCAAACCTAGGTACTTGATTGATTTTGATGCAGTTTAACCATCATTTGGAGGATGATGATTGATTGGATGATTTTATTATGTTATCTATTTAACATTTTTTATTATTATTAACGCCTGTTAAACAGAGCACCTGCCATATTATCTCTACACCACCCTTGGTTGATTGGTAGAGAATGCCTAAGGCATTAAGTCCACCTTTGTATGTTATTATGTGCGAGAAGTTTAATAAGTAAATAAATATCTTAAACATCGAAGCTTTTAATGTAAACTGCTTTCGTCGGATCGCTAGTCACTTATAAAGTACCTATAGTCCGTCTGAAAGCGCTTAAAATGCACGATTTAAGTTTATCCAGAAGACTGTGACTGTTAGAGTATTTTGATACGTATAATTACAAAATTTTGTAAGGACCAAAGACCACCCTGCGCAAACCCGGGGTACGTCAGTTTGTATGTTTAGGCCACACAGCACGGAGACGTATTGGCGGTTGCTGTCAGAGGCACTCTATGTACAAACCAAGCATATCACCGTTTACTCGCTCTACAACTCTCGGCGCGGCATTAAGAGCGATCCGTGACCGAAGTTATGGGTTCGACGCACTTTATAAGTACTGCTGCCTCTAGAAGCTGCGATTCTCTGCTCTGTGGTTTAGTCAAACAGTATTAGAACATCACTGACTTGGAAGGCAACGACAACAATACTTATTTTTGACTGCTTTTGATCACATGATTGACTTTGCGTAATGTACTCCATAATATTAGTTTCCACTGCACGACAATGGCCTCGACTCATACAGAGAACAAACGAGTCTTGATCTTTCTCATTGTGTGTCGGTAAATTGAGAGTATAGTTTTTTAAGTACAGGTTTACTCACGATCTTTTTACTTCACCATCAGTTTGTGTCGATGAGAAAACGACTCGTAACGATGGTCACGACGATGCATCGTATTTGGCGCAGTCACGGGTCTACGCGGTGTTACGTAGTTCCTACGCAGCACCTTCTTAGCCACTACGCGTCGCCTGCGAAGCATCTATGGGACAGCTATGCTGCGTCTACGCTACACCACATCTAATTTAAAAGCGTGAACATTTTAAAGTCATTGTTGATTAACAAAGTTAAAAGCTTCATAGTACCTGCCTGAGTGGATCTAAAGTTTGCCTTACGGAATAATGATCGAAATTATTGCTTTTATGAGCTGCGTTTACGAGTCATAGATACTCAATATAATTACAAAGTTTTTTACTGTTTAGTCTGTTGATTACTTTATTTATAGTGATCGTTTCAACGCCTTTAGCTAGTAAGAGGTTAGGTCTCCTTTTTCAAATACTTACCTAAATTAGTCAAATTATTCAAGAGTAAACATAGAGATTGCTATTAAGGATTACCTTGTGTGCATAACTGTATTTTCGTTCAGCTAACCCTCGATTGATTAATTACAGTTTTGCCTTATTAGATTGCATCAGAGCAGAATAATATTACTGATCTTATAAAGGAATCCTTCTGGAGTCCCAAGGTTCAGTTTATACTGTTTCAACCCAAATCCTTTCTACTCTCAACAACATAATATTTATTACTTTGAGCAGGTAATTATTAACCAACGATACATTTCTTTTCCGGATTTCATGCAGACTCGTATACAGGAGAGGTATAAAAGCAGTACCGAAATAAAACAGTTCATAATACAAATTTATTTATTTGGTAAAACTATTTTAACTTAATTGTGTTATTTCTTTGCTTCCTTTTCTTTTTCATTTTCTTCTTTGGTTTCTGCGTCTTTAATAGTTTTATCTGGAGGTAAGAAAACATTAATTACTTGGTCT
The DNA here is from genome assembly GCA_917490735.1 of Dryobotodes eremita. Lineage (NCBI taxonomy): Eukaryota > Metazoa > Arthropoda > Insecta > Lepidoptera > Noctuidae > Dryobotodes > Dryobotodes eremita. The sequence continues at coordinate 1,215,572 of OU823254.1, read as the reverse complement.
ACTTGTCGCAGTCTTATTATAAGTTAAATTAAGCCTAACGCGGTCTAACTTCTCAATTAATCCAATTAGAAATAATTGGCTTTTAAACGTCAAGCCTTAATGGTCATCAAATGGATACTAATTGTTTCTGATAACTATCATTACTATCTTATTTATAACCGACATCAAAAAAGGTAAGAGATTATATATCGAGCAGTTTTATTTTCCATTAATGTACACCGAATTTTTTGTAATTATTAGGCTGATTTACGTGATTCTATTTCCATTTGGTAGCGGAAGCTTGCGAAGTGTCCACAGAAATTTTATTAACTTCACTTGAGCAGTTTTTGAGTTAGCTTCAATAATACGCTTTTTTTTTCATTGTTTGTGTATGTTCATGATATTATACACAATTACTTCCAATTATGTTATTTCTTAATAAGTTTTTCTCAATTAAATATCCTATAGCATTTAAGGTATATTTAGAGTTTTAGTGGTAACACGACAAGTAAAAATTTTGGTTGTTACGCACACCACAGTGGCTTTACTGACTAAAACCCACCCGTGTTCCTTCAGTTGCCTGTGCGCCAGGGCCACAGTAACTCTTTCGAACAATCCACGACCCCCGCAGACATCGGCCCTATCTGACCTCGTCAATGGTGCGCTAACATCTCTTTGAGGCGCGCGTGGAACACAACGCGTTGACCCGGATCTATACCTCACCGGACGGCGAGCTTCCCATTGCTCGCCGTCCGCAAGCCCGCGCCTACGGTGGCCGGGAATCGACTATCGACTCCAGACGCCCAGGGTGTCTCCTCCTACGGCGACTAGGGGCGTGAGGGTGGAACGATTGCCTCACTATAACGCGCTCCGCCTCCTCCTTCGCGAGCATTAGTACTTCACAGAAAGAGGTGACGGCTTCCCATGTCCTCTCGCTCCGTACCATGACCTGGACCAGGGCGAGACGCGAGAGATCGCCGCCGCTGATCACCGCCGCAAGGACACGGCGGTGCTCCGCCCAAGCCGGACAGACCTCCACCATATGCTTCATCGAGTCCTCCGGTCGATCCACACAATTGTAAAATCCAGGCGTTTTTCTTAGCGGCCTGTTTAGCTTAAACCTAAGTCTGGGATATTAGAATTCAAAGAAGAACTATATAATTAGTAACCTTTCTGACGACCATCGTTCCAAGGTTGTAAGTCAGCTGACATCAGAATAACGTAGAGAGCATTCGTTGCTATGGCCATCCCCGCTATTGTGAGGAATATGATCCGCCATTGTGTCTGGTTATACTGTAACAGAAAAGGGTGTTAAAAATTGTTAAATGATAAATAAAAATTAATGAATTAGTGTTGTATGCAACATACAACCCAAACCTATATACTATACCTATAGCATATGTATTACAGCATCCTAATTCTGTAACATACTTTCGGTTACAAGCCGAGGGTTTTGAGAGAAATTCCTAAACCATTGCTTCATAGGTTTGAAACGGTCGTCTGCTTAAATAACCCAATGAACGTGGCTTAACTGTCAAAATTAAAGGCATTGTGATCGATTGCTATTGTATGTGTGTTACGCTACTGCCCCGTAGGTTTGTGTTGCATGTTGCATCACAATAACCGCATTTTCTACATGTGCATGGTTTTGCGGGTGGGAGGCGGTGCTGTATACAGCATCCAACCCTGGATCTAGTTATTGTGGAATTAAAACTAAATATTTCCAAATAACATTTTACTGGCATGGAGTTCCGCAAAGTTCTAAACTCAAGTTAAGTTTTGTGAAATGATTGTTTGTAAGTCAAACTGCATTGTAAATTGTGGGGATAAACTATTCGATATTTACAATAGGCTGGAGGAAGTTATGCTTGGTATACACAGAATTTTCTTGTAGTAACAGTACAATGTGTCATCTAGTAATCTTTCCTTGAACTACTTTCTTGTTGCGAAATTATACTAAGCAAATCGATAATGTCACCGTACGATTGTGAACACCGTTAACGTATAATCTATCTCGCGAGATTGTAAACTGTCGATAAATTGTGAACTGTACCAGTGCTTACAATATAATATATTCATTTTTTATAGTTTATAACTATCCATGTCAAACCGACAAATTGTGAACGAACCTGCACTTACCGACAGGGTTCACAATCTGTCCGATTTTATCACCGGAAAATTGTGAACCATCTCTGACTTATCGGTCTTGGCGGTAGCCAAATTTGATGCAGTAACTAAGCCACGGCACCCTGACCAAACGAATTAGGTTAGGTTAGTACTGTGACCAAACGCGCACTAGCCGAGCGAGCGAAGCGAGCGGTGCCGCGGCAGCGGCCGGCGAGCGCTACTTCCAAGTTAGTCGCAGTTACTAGGCTATTTTAGATTAGCGTAAGGTGCGATCCGTCGCATGCAAGCTTGATACCAGTTCACAAATTTTCAGTTCGCCATGGACAGGTTACTGAACTATAGAAAAATAATGCGTTATAATATTGTAAATGATTTGTTGCAGTTCAAAATTTTCGAGAGTTTATAATCTCGCGAGATAAATTATAAAATAACGATATTCATTAATAACCGGTGACAGATATAATTTAGACTTAAAACCACTAGATGTCGCCACTTGGTATTTGACGTTCATAGGTACACCTTGTAAAACAAATTACTAGGTGTATCGTTCGCATATGAAGTGAGTGCATATGCAAATGATTTTTTATAGATTTAATTTACTTAAGAGCTGCTACTGCTACAATGATCTTTTGGCGCTTAAATGACGTTGACAGGGGACGCTGTTGGTAAACATTTGTGCAGTTTTTTTGTGGAATTTATTGAAAAACCAAGATGGCGGCGTTAGTTCCGTTTTAGCCACGCGCCAAAAGATCCTTGTACTTTAAATGTAAGTGTTTTCTGATACTTTTTTTTAATATATACAAAAATATTAAATAAAATAGATTGTAAAAGATACCCACCACATCAGTGACAACGTATGAGACCAGCACAGGTAGCAGCACACTGCAGAGGTTCATCATGGTGTTGCCCATCATCATGAGAGTACCGCTGAAGTTCGGCGCCAGATCGATGTGGTTCACCTTGAAGAGAATAAAATAAAATATGAAAGTAAGCAAAGCAATTTATAACTTTCCGATTAATTGACAGATTGCTCGGCAGTTTATAAATGCCTAAAATAAATGCTTTGACTATAAAAGAAGGAAACCATTTGTACCACCAATACAGGATGTAACAAAACCTATCTCAAAGTCGTCAACTACGTATTTTGTACATCAAACTAAGTAACATTACACAATTGTTGGGATTTTTGGTGTGAAAAATCGCTGTTAAATCGATCGTTATCTACCTACTATTACACCAATACACCATAAAGGCTCCTTCAAACAGGCCACAGAGTACATTTTATGAAACAGGCACGAAACGCGACGCGAATTGCACGCAACACAAAGGCACGACAAACGGTGTCTTTGTGTCACGTCGCGTGTAGCGCATATCTGAAGGAGTCTTAAGGATTTATATCCAACAAAACCCGTTGCGTAGGTACGTGTGTAAGCTAAAAAACTCCTGAGTCCTGAGTCCTGAGTCCTTTGTATATTTTTCAGATTAAATAAAAGTATGATTTTTACCATCCATCCGACGTGCATGGCCATGTGGCATCCCATGGACAAGACGAGGCACGTAACAGCTACCACCGTGCTCCTGGTGAATGTAGTACACACTAGTGTCACAGCTATACCAACTTGAGCTAAAAGTATATTTATACCTTTAATATTTTGATATATAATAGTATGGAAGAGCTAACTTCTCAATACAAAGTTTAAGTTGGAGCATTGAACGCATGCGATAAAGCGACAGCAGTTAAACGTGCTTTGGAATAAGACACGGAAGTTTCATAAACGTAGCACTCGAAAATTTTAAAATTCCAGCTCTATATAGAGATAGTAAATAAAACCACCGATTGAATTTTACCACAAGGAATTTTCGGTTTTCTGCATAATGTAAGCCTTTCGAAGGAAATTACACAAAAACCCAAAAAGCAAAAATTATTTAATAGTTTCCAGGTATACTCACAGACACTATTAAATATTCTTCGTGCATTCTTTACACTAACAATTTTTCTGTTTGTTAAGAAGTCTGATAACATGCCAAAAGAAATGCTTGTGAAGAAACTGATCATGTATGGCAAAGATGACAGAAACCCACTCTGAAATAAAAACATAATTAATTCATAAAGCATAAACATAATTAGAATCCTTCATACGTACTTGTGCTGTACATGGGCCTTTCTAACTTTCTTCTTTTAACTTTTCGTCCTACTATTAAAGCACATATATTATTAATTGGATTTTATTCCTTTCAAGAACCTGTTTTATAAAAAGTAATACCAAATACTAATTTAATTTACACTTGAACATAATATCTAAATTAATTTACCGTTGTATCGTATGTAATAAAATAATATTATTATTATTTTATTTGTTAAGCCCAATATTTTAGAAACAGTAACGTCGCGCGTCAGGAGATGCAAGTTAAGTGTTAAAATGTACTGCCCTCACAAAGACACATAAGACATAACATGTTTTTTAAAGATACTTACGCCTCTAACATTAACGCCAAGGATGTAGTGGATATATGAAGGGACTTGGGTGAAGAAAAATACAAAGGCGGTGCCACTACCGATGTGCGTGGCCAGTATACCCCACATTGGCCTTGAACATATGATCGCCTTCCATGGAGTCTTTAGTCTCTGAAAATGAATGAAACAAACAATAGTTAAGAATTAAGATTTGATAAACTTTTGAAGGATAATTAAATTCGCCAAAATGTTGTGTTTGTTAAGTATTAAACATGGATTTCCGCAAAGTAATGCCTGATTCCATAATATATTTCTTCTCAACCAAGTGTAAAAACCCGAAGTATTTATCTTATTGGGGCCTCCCAATAAGCTATTTTGAAAAAGAAGGCATAAAACTAGCCTATGGACATCGTACATGTGCATTGCCATTCTAGATACAAATCTGGAATATCTCATGAGGCTGTGATATCACAGGCACATTCACATGAGCTTCACTATTACTTGTTCATGTTCGAAGCACCTCCATTCATAAGGTACAGTAAGAGAATTACTAACCTTGACCTTGCCATTATCAACTCGTCCCATAATATAAGTCTTTTCCTCCTCACTTATAGTCTTATGGTCTGAAGGTGTTGCTGCTCCGAATATGGTCAGAATGGCGAACAAGCCGAGGCATATTAAACCAACAGCCCAGAAGGTGGATGGCCATCCCCATCTACTTTCACTCAGGAATCCAGACAGCTGGAATGCTACTATAGTGCCTGCGGTTGAACCTGGAAAGCAGTACAAAAATAATTATTATCTGCTCGAAAACTACGCACATTTTTTTTGTAAAATGTACTTTTTTCACTTGCAATAGTATTTATTATGCATATCTTCGTTTCCTCGTTTAGCACAAATTTTTATGTCATCGGCATAGTGAATATGCGTCTCAAAAATGACACGTGTTCCTTATCATTATTAAAACAGTGTGCTCTTATTTAAAGTTGTATTACAATGTGACAGTTAACTGCTCAAAAATGATTATTATCTAAGCCGACTTCTGCTGCGCATGCTTATGTAAACGGAGAACGATCATAAGGTGCTACTAGTATTGTGATATAATGCAATTTTTATCTGTCTATGTATAATTTTTTTGAAACTTTTGGTAGCGATTTGTGTGAACGAGATCTAAACAATATTTGCCTACGTACCTGTATAAACATAGCTAGTAAGAGTTCCACGTTCGCTCACTGGGACCCATTTTGCCAACAGAGTTTGTACGCTTGGATAGACTCCGGCTTGAGATAGTCCCTGCGCAATACGACAAGCGCAGACAGCCTTCCAACCACCCTAAAAGAAACAATAAATAAATCATCATCATAATTTGACTGCCCAAAGCATTGCCGATGTTATGATGAGGCGGGAATCTGAAGAATGCGGGAAGCACAAGATCAGTCGTTGTGGCAATGCTAATGCTAACGGGAGGCCTATGTCCAGCAATAAACAATTATTTACTTATTATAAATACGTACCCAATTAATGAGCCATGGTGCCAAAATAGAAACTACGCCATTGACAGATAAAGCAATTTGCAACGGTATCTTTCCACCCCATCGTTGGGCTACCAGTCCCATGGGTAATGTCATAATGCAGTATCCTAGAAAGAATGAGCCTAGCACCATTTCTTGCGTCGATTTTGGCCAGTCATATATCTGAAAAATAAATTAAAGGTGAATTTTTCAAACCACTGGAACATTAACAGGTCTATACAGCCAATTAGATTTTATTAAAAGGCTTACGTGATTCATTATTGTAAAAATGTACATCAAACATAATATTTTACACAGTGATAAATAATATAGTTAATGACAAAGGCGAGCTTAACTCAAAGCTTTATATTTTCGGTAAATGAATATATACTTACTTTTTGAAAATTCTCAGTGGAATTCACTAATGCGGCTCCATCAATGCTTTTATTGTCCGTGGAGTTATCATAAATATCTTCTATAGTCATATTTGCGACTGCTACATTTTGAAAATTCGTGAAATTAGATTGTTCTGTGAGGTTTGTGTCTAAAACTGCATTATGTTTAGCAGGACTAGTCATTGATACCACCGTGACACCCATATGACCTCTTCCTATAAAGTTCACCATTATGCATAGGAAACATATTAGCAGTTGAATATGTCTGACCCCGTAACCATAGCGTGTAGGTATTTCTTGCTTTTCTGGAACAAAAAAGATAAAGTGTCAGTAAAATAAAGAAACCTTGCCGTTTTAAGGAATGCTGCGGGCTGCGTGGGGAGTCTGGGCGAAGTTGTTACTCTGACAATAAATGTAAACACTGGCAATATTAATGCATAAGAGTAATTTGGAACTATCAAATAAATCAACATGATACTAAATGAACATGATTTAACATGATTTTTTCAAACAATCTAATTATTAGTGATTGGCGACTATGGGATTTGCCGATCTTTGACTAGCTATAGTGACTAAACCATTGGATATATTGGATTTCATTTTCGTATGCAGATTAGGAACCTCATTAGAAAAAAATAGAAATAAAAGAATTAGAATATAAATTATTGCTGTATCGTCGTCTCCACCTTGGATACAGGGTCAAATTAAATTAGCTAGCAAAACTCCGTAGACGTGATGGGCATCGATATCTAAACACGATAAACTCGTAGCACAAAGGGGTCTGCGCACGAACGAACGTTATCACTGAGCATTTAGTTACATTGAAGTAAAGTTTATTGTTATGGCTTTACTCTACTACTCTGTTTATATCCTCGTGCAGGCGTTCAGTATTCGACTTATCCTTAACCTCGAGCAGCGAGTGTGTTGGATCATTAAGTTCCCTTCAAAATGTTTGAGCTAAATGGTGCTGATCCATATGTCATGTTCGTGAATGGGCGCCGTCAGTAGAGACTGGTCCGGGTTTTTCTAAAATCAACTCCTAATGGGGTGGAAAAGGCTAATAAAGTTGCATTTTACTGCTTGCTTCAATTAACTTGAATACAGATATAAATAATGTTAAGTCACACAATGGAAACGTACCAATTGCAATTTTTTTAAAAGCCCTTTCGTGGTGAAAAGGGAGGAAACTGTTTATTTAAAAAATCTTATTCCGCTGATGTAATAACAAAAATATTAAAAATAATAAATAAATAATAAAATTAAATTATAAAATAATATTTAAAATAAATGTTATAAATATTCTAAAGTTCTATAAACTATAATAATATATTAAAGCCAAAGAGTTTGTTTTTGTGATTGAAAGCGCTAATCTCTGGAACTACCAGTGAGATTTGTTTTTTTTTGCATTTGATAGCCCAATTCTTGAGGAAGGTTATAAGCTATTTATAAAAAAGACATAGAAGAGAAAATATTACTGAAAAGACAGAAAGAACTCTAAGCGAAAACGAAGTAATAGCGCGGGCGGGCGATGCGATGCGACGGGCTGGGTCGGGGGAACAAGCAGTTTCACGCGAAAGAAGTTGCGGGCAGAGGCTTGTATCAGGTAAAGGTACGATGGTACAACGATGATGCTGAGATGACCTTGGAAAACTGAAGTTTTGCGGTTAAAGCAGTTCTGACAGAGGACTCTCCACCACAATGGCTTTCTGTTGTGGTCAGAAATCACGGGCGCTAAATGCGTCTGTTCTGGGCTGAGAAAGAAGTTTTTGCATGTCTCTTCATTTCCATCACCTCCTTGGGATCAATCACCTCCTCGAAGTAGGAACCGAAAGAGTCTCAACATCTTTTAGGTATTGATAACCATGATCTAGTCTAGTTTCTCACACCATGGGAATCATCATGACGATGCACTGAGCTGAATGATGCTGCTGTCATAAGCGCCGGTGCCTTGAACTCAAACTCAAACTCAAAGCATTTATTTCAATCAATCCATTTACAAGCACTTTTGAATTATCAAAGAGTCGCTCAGTAACTCGGAAAGTTGAAGCGCATTCCAAAACGTAGATCTCTATGGAGAAGAACGGGCAGGAAACTCCAAGGACACTCTTTTTAAATCAAGATATTACAAAATCTTGGGTACATTATTCTTGTTGCTTCTTGTTGCTTGTTAGTGCGATACAGACTTTCGCAAGCATAAATGATTATAATTAGGATTCAAAACTTACCCGCAATCATCTGCTGTGTAGGAACTTTACTGTATTCATATTCTGGTAATTTTTTGTCTTTGCCCATTTTGCCATTAATTTCGCTGGCACTAGATATTGTTGAATCGAAGTTAGAAGTAAAATGCGAGTTATTATTATATTCGGATGCTGCCGGAACGTGGATCCACGCGAGTCACAATGGCTTTTTAATTGTATCTGTAATTACGGTATTCAACCGGTTAATAGTATAGAAATATAACAGTATAATTAATATTGTTCGTCGAAACGTTTTGATTGCATAGACCACATAATCGAATAGACACACCGTTCTAAAGATATGGCGGTTTTTATTCAAAGATCTTTTTTGTGGGAAGACTTATTACAAGAGAAATATACCGAAGATCGTTATTTAGTACTTGTTTTCATACGTTCATCAAGGATTACTGTTGAGCTTGTTTTAAACAATTATGACTATATCTAGTCAAAGCAAGTAACTAGAGTATCATCAATAATATTATATACATAGAATTTCACCAATTCTTTAGTTTTAAAGTGGGTTGTTTTCCAATTAAATCCAGGACTTTTTTAATAATATAGTCTTAATGCTATAATTTATTTTTATTTATTATATTTATTTACAATGATGTATAATCAAAGACTTGAAGAGTGTCTTTTGTTTTCTTATCTGTTATTTGTCCATACAAAGGTTTGCTGTAAGAGATTAGCCTAACTCGATCTATATATTATAAATTTTTTGTTGTTGTCGTCTTATATTCTGATAAAATATCAACTTGTTTTTTTATATTGGGTTACTGCAATAGTAATCATTCCAAATCAATCATAGAGCAAGGTTAGGGTTGAAAACTACTTGCGAGCAAACTTATATAAAACCCAGTCTTCAAAACCTTAAATAATTTCTACGCAATAATTACATATGTCTAATCTTTTCCTTCTCTAGTCTTCACCGAGGTAGTATCTTATCTTAGTTAAATTATTTGACTACCTTAGCAGTTGTACGCCTTATTTGAATGGTTATAAACTTGAAAGATAAACCTTTCAACCAAATTTCCCGAGTTGTCTTGTTTTGCAGTATAAATAGGAAAACTTTGCACGGATAATAATTGTGTGCGTATTCAATGACGATGCCGAAAATATAGATTTTCAATGGCAATATAAAAACCTTGGCATTCAAACTCTCAAACTCGAACTCAAACTCAAAGCATTTATTTCAATTAAACTATTTACAGGCACTTTTAAATTGTCAAAGAATCGGTCAGTTAGTCAGAAAGTTGAAGCTAGTTGCCCATTCCAAAACGTAGATCGCTATGGAGAAGAACAGGCAAGAAACTTCAAGGACACTCTTTTAAATCAAGATATTACGAAATCCTGGGTACATTATTCTTGATTTTTCTATATGCGAGAACAATCAAAAAAAAAAAAATTATAAATAATTCAAAATATAAGATTAATAATAAAAATAAGCCGTGGCAGTTAAGAGATGACCAGTCTCAACTGACGGCGCCCGTTCACGAACATAAAGCGTGGATCAGCACCATCCAGCTCAACTATTTTGTAGGGAACCGAATGATCCAACACACGCGCAACCAACAGTGAGACATTTTAAAGAGCATGGCATTATGTGGGTAACCGGGCTCAGCAAACTATTCCTCGTAAGTCCTGAGAGAGACCTTTTATAGCTTGTATACGAGGCTTTTGCTATTTTGTATGTGTGTATTAATTAATGTCATTTATTTGTTATGTGCGTTTTGTTTGTGCAGAATAAACAATTTTTCTTTCTTTTCTTTCTTTCTTTAGACCTAAATCTGGGTGGATAGAGATATTAAAGCAACATGCAAAGATTCCGATCCTGATGTAGGATAGAGCGAAGCGATGAAAATAAATGTGATGAGGTCAAAGTTTTGGAAAAGATACCTAGAGTACAGAGAAACTACCAAACCAAGTATGATGATAATATTGTAGTTAGTTGGGGTCTTTCTTGTTAATAATCGAAAACATTACAGAATAGTTTTTATGATCTGTGTTAATTGTTCTCAAATTCGTGCAATTCAATAGGTTATGAAGCGTATGTATGTAATGTACCCATGTTCAGGGGTCTTCATCTACTTGCTCTGTTCCCATATTAATTTGTACGTTTGAATCTTTCATTCTTCCCTGGTTGCCAACTCATTATCATGTATGTTCGAAAAAATCTACATCTTTTTAGTAAGATAAGTGACAGGCATAATTTTAACACTAGAAATAGGAACAAATTAGATCAACCACGTTTCAGGTTATCTAAAGTAGGTACTTCTTTTATGGGGTACTGTGTAAAATGTTATAATAAAATACCACTCGATATTCTTCAACTAAATGAGAAGAAATTTAAAACATGCATTAAACGCACACTATGTAGACAAGCATATTATAAGTTCAATGACTATATAGTAGATAAAAATGCTTGGCTTAATGCTGGTCCTGCTCCACAGCCGGGCGCACTAGTTAAAATTTGAATGTTTGGAAGAGATACTCCTTTCTTATTCCCCCTTTTATTTTTCTGACATTGCGAACTTAATGTTTGTTTATTTTTTATAAAATATGTTTTATTATTGAATAACTCAATAGATATTTTAATGATTATTTTCATTTATATAGTAAAATTTTATTCATTGCTCAAATACATAGCAAACTATAGTTTTGTATAATTTAGAAGCATATTGCAATTTTGTAAATGTGAGTACAATGGATTCGTTTATTATATAATTATGTTGACTTGACAGCATGGCAGTAGAGACTATGTCATACTCACTTAAATGTCTCACTGTTGGTGGCGCGTGTGTTGGATCATTCGGTTCCCTACAAAATGGTTGAGCTGGATGGTGCTGATCCATGCGTCATGTTCGTGAACGGGCGCCGTCAGTTGAGACTGGTCATCTCTTAACTGCCACGGCTTATTTTTATTATTAATCTTATATTTTGAATTGTTTTTTTATATTTTTTTTTCATTGTTCTCGCATATAGAAGCAACACGAATAATGTACCCAGGATTTTGTAATATCTTGATTTAAAAAGAGTGTCCTTGGAGTTTCTTGCCCGTTCTTCTCCATAGAGATCTACGTTTTGGAATGGGCAACTAGCTTCAACTTTCTGACTAACTGACCGACTCTTTGACAATTCAAAAGTGCCTGTAAATGGTTTAATTGAAATAAATGCTTTGAGTTTGAGTTTGAGTTTTGAGTTCATGTTCTCCCTATTCATTTAAATCATCCCTTATAATACATAACATAACACATACAAAACATCACGCCTGTATTCCCCGAATGGTCAGGCAGAGGTGTATCTATAGTACACCCAGATTTCGCCAGTTATGTTTAAGTCCCATGTAATAGGGAGCGAGGCTATTGCCATCAACCGGGCACAATTTCAGACTCCGGGCTGCTACTGCTAAATTCCAGGATAGAAAACCCAATAACACTTTCCCCGACCAGGGAATCGAACCCAGGACCTCATGCTCAGCAGTAGCGCTTGCGCCCAATAGACCAACGAGGCAATCCCTTATAATAATCCCTCACAATTCATGTCTTTTCTTTGGTCTCTCTGTTTATATTTATCACAGGCGTCTGTACTTCCTCATCTCATACCTGCACTAAGACAAACAAACTCCCTGTAATATTTTAAAATCTTGCCTTATCCATTTTTCCCACTCGACATATCCGAACAGAATGAAAGGTCTTTTGAGGGAACTTTAGATGGAGGGACGGTCATACTTCAGTGTTGTTCCAATAACCTATCAGCACGTCATCCAACTTAAGTTCATCCAGTGCGGTCTCGATCTATTTCATTATATTGGATTTTTATGTATTTCGTGATAGGTACTGGCAATATTATTAAAACTATTTCTATTACGTAAGTTGTGTATAAAGAATTCAAAGCATCTTTACACATATGTATTTGTCATTGTTCTATATTTAGATTTAGTAATTAAATTGAGACTGTGACTTTACTTTTTTACGGTTATTTTTAAAATGTATTTTTTAAATGAAAAATCATACAAGATTGTTTGCATTTCTTAGTTTGAAAGTAATTTTAGAAGTTAATAATTACTCGTCATAATTTAGTCTTCTTTATACTTATTTCAAATATTTAGATAGCCTCCTCAAATATTTAAGAAACGAAATGACGCAAAAAGTCTACCTAAGTACAGTGTATTTATTTTATTTCTTATTTTTTTATTTTCGTTTGCTGCACTGGTTGACTTATCGCTGAAAACTAGAGCTGGGGCTCTGTCTCGCATAGAGTCATTGTATTATGCTGAGTGGTTGCCGTTTTGCGTAGATGTAGACATATTTAGACACATTTTCCTCCAACTCGTTCTTTTTTGGATTTGTGTGTTTTTGTCTGCGTCATGTTTACCGCAAATAAACGTATTTTCTTTCTTTCTTTTGCTTTTTACCTACGCCACGATATAAAACATGGTGTAGTATTAAGCATACCATGTAGTTTAAATTGAGGTTCGGTATGTACCAAATTATTAGAATAGAATAGAATAGATCTTTATTTCATTGGTTAAGATATGTTACATGTCACTTATAAAATATAATTTTACAAGGGCATTAGGTGTATTTTATTTTGGCGCACTTTGTCCGGGAAGGGATATTTTGCAACCTATTGATGAATTTTTTTCACACACGATTGAATTATATAAAACAAGTGTGAGAAATTTCTAGGCCTGAAATCACTTATTTGGAGCGGTTTGCCACTCTCCAATTTGATATATTCAATTTCGCCTATTCTATTTGAGAAAAGATATGGATTGAATTGTCCATATTATCTTGTATGCACGGGACCGGGATCGTCAAGGCCGATCATCTTCAGTAAGATGAATTTTTCGATCTTATTGTCAAAGTTAAAGTCAAAACTTTTATTGCGAGCTAAGTGTACAATGTTGGTGTTATTTTATGTTAGTACTTATGACTTAGCAGCCTTTTACAAGCATTGCTATTATCATTCGCCTGCCCTTATCATCCTAAATTAGCATGCATTAAACATTATTATTACTTAATTATTTTCTTTTGGTACCATTTATTTGAGAAATTATAGTTATGTCAAAATTAAATGTCAATAATAATGAATTGTGGTGGAGATCGTGTGCTCTGAGATGCCACGGGTCTTCTCCAAGCATTTCCCACATCGTTTTTTTTTTCAGTGCGTCTTGGGAAGGCACCTGCACCTTTCAGTGCCATTCTGTATTGTCTTTCTAGTTTCGTCAGATTGCTTTTGCTGTATCTAGGTAGGAGTTGGGTGACTCCATAGTCAAGTACTGGCAAGAGGCACGCCTATATGATGAGTAGTTTTGTTTCTATTTTCAATTTCGATCGGTGCCCTATGATCGAGTTTATAGCACCTCTTACTCGTTGTGACTTTTCTACAGTTTCTTTGGTGTGTTTATTCATTAATAGTCTCTTGTTCAATACGACGACACGGAGGTATTTTACTTCGGCCTTATATTAAGTTTGTTCGTTTTTCATTTTGATGTAATTTCTGAATCCGCTATTTGGATTTCCCAGCCTAGGGCTTTTGTGAGAGAACATGATGCACTCCGTTTTATCCAAGTTGCATTAGAGGCCCCATCACTTGTAGTAATCTATTATTTCCTCCGCTGTCCATTCTGCACGCCTGGTGGTGTAATCTGGTTCCTCCGCTGCATTGAGAATGCACAGGTCATCTACGTACTGAGAGGGCATCTGACCTGCGATTCGTTGCTTTGGTATATCAGCGACATATAACTTAAAAAGCACGGGACCGAGGATCGAACCCAGGGGAACACCATGCGGTACTTTTGTTTCTGTTCCTGTTGTTGTTCTTAATCTGTCTTTGGTTGTTCTGTTTGACAGATAATTTTCTATTATATTGATGATGTTATGTCGAGCCCCAGCTTCGTAGTTTCTTTATTAGGCCTTGATGATTTATATAATCAAATGCTTTGCTGAGGTCTATCGATATCATGGCCATGCTATGTCCTGTCTCCAGGGCGTCGGTGATATTTGTGTTGCTGTGCTTCTTTGGCGGGCGATTGCCTGTTGGTGTTCGGGGATAAGTTGGTTGCTTCCTGTGTTTATTCTCGAGAACATAATGCGTTTGGCCCATTTTCCCATGATGTTCAGTAAACCGATGGGTCTGTATGCCTTGGGTTGTGTATAGTCTTTCTCTGGTTTATGCAGAAAGATACATGTGCTTTCTTTCCATCTTTTTGGAAAGTATCTGGTGTTGATAGTGTAGTCCATTATTCGCTTGAATTATGTAATATACAATATTCTATTCTATTCTATCATATTATTATGCGACAAACACTGTCATATTTTGACAATGTGTGCAATTCAATCAGCAGTTTTTAGAAGATATTTACGAACTAGTTATGCAATCGTATGGCCACTGTTGTAAAGTTACAGTCCAAAAAATAGAGAGATATTGGTCCTGCAATCGTGGAAAAAGTAAATTAAAAACACCACTTGTCTTATCAAAAGATAATCTCTTCCTAAACATTATGTAATGTACAGGTCTAATAGATCTACTTTATAACTCGTGATCATTATCACTCCAGTGTGAGTAATAGGATTCATTTGCCAATCAATTTCTGAGCAGTCATGATTTAGGATATTTATGCTCAGCTGGTTATATACCCTGGGATGATTAGTAAAATAAACCATCAGAATCTTTTCTCCCAAGATTGCGCAAATTACATTACATGAGCTCGAGCCAGGTGGTGAAAATGTAAGCAAGGTGGTGGATGCGGGAGGCTCAAGACCGGAAAAAATTGCTGAGATGCAATAGAAGAAAACTACATAGCTCGTGGAAGGCATTTATCACAATTTGTACTATTAATATTATTTATTTCCTAAAAAGATCTATTTACACAATTTTATTCTAATATCAATTTCGTATCACATCTTGTGAACTTTCTTTTTCTTTGCTTGATTTCTTCTCGTCTTCAACCGCAGCCAGTTCCTTGTCAGCATCTAGAAAAAGGATGTTTTTGTTTATTTTATTTGATTTTACTGTGAATTTAAATAGTGTAGCCTTTATAGATTCATCTAGTATCATATAAAAACTGTTATCGTCCGAAAATAGACATAGTTGCAGTTAGATGTAACCAACTCTAAAGTTTATACGAGTATCTGAGTATTTATTTATAAAAACTTTAAAAATTGTTGATACGCAAAGTTTGAATCATTTTACGTTTTTTTTTTGTTACTATTTAAGTGAAAAAAAAAACCTTAAATCATTTAAACTTGGACACGACTTTGTTTCCTATTTGTTCGTTATAATACTTGAAAATATATGAAATGTAACAATGGGTACTTATATCAGAAAAGGCATAGAACCAGACAATAGTATTACCATTTCCTTCTTCGCCATAGAAGTTCCACGGCTGTACTGTCCCCTTGGCAAACACAACGAAAATAGCGTTAGATATGAACATGATGGCCACGAATATGACAAACACGTACTGCCACTTGCGGTGGTTCGTCTGTAAATAAACATAAATTATTAGTTTATTTATTAATAATTATTATAATTATATTCTAAGTTGTTCAAATATAGCTATTGTGACTGCGAGTGGTTAAAGTCAAAGTCAAATAATTTATTTCGAATAGGCAATAAAAGGCACTTATGAACTTCAAAATTTACAAGAAAATAGAATTGATTCTACATAGTTGCCCCTGCCAAAAGGTAATTTCGTATGGAGAAAAATCGGCAAATGACTCCACAGTTACTCTTTTAAAATGTTTTACAATGTTTTGTTAAAATTAATTTTATTATATAATTATATGTACTTGAAGACTACGCACCTAGAATAAAATTAATATAATGTAATAATGATACATGATACATGAATGATACATGATTTTATTTCTGTAAGTAGGTTTGTACAAACACACGTCACACATATTTTTTAAACTAAATGAGGTCAGCGTTTCCTATCTAACTACTAATGACAGATAAATTAATTTTATGTTAATCGTGTGTTATGTGTGCTCACATATTTACAAACATTGTAAAAGAAGACGATTTTCCAAACATAAATACGAGTCATAAGTCAAACTGTGAATTAAATTAATCACATAATATTAAATCAATTTCATAAAAATGATAAATTATATTAACACCAGTTTGATTATGTCTAGTGGTGTTATGTAATTATGTTATTGGTTCAAGAAAAGGTAAATAAGATAAGACATAATATGCCATTGGATGAAAAGCTACTAAAAGATAATTCATAGTTTATTAAGCAGAGACTAACAGAACGGAAAAAGTTATGGTCTGTTTCAAAAGTATGTGATGAAAGTGTTAACAAACCCTGTTAGGCCTAAGTTCCTTCTACGCTGATGTCCGTCGCGTACAGTCCATCGCGTACGTCAGCGAGAAATAATAATAAAATACCGTACTGTGATACCGACCGCTCTACGATACAGTCGTCTGCCAAACGTGGCATTCAGCTGATCATCAGTAACAGAAGAAGGGCGCTCGCACAATTCCATGCTCGTCAGTCGACCGACGTACGTGGCGCTGACGAGCGAGACAGTCGCGCGCGATACGCGCCGCGTAGCAATCTACGCGCCGCTGACGTCAGCGTCGCAGTGTGGTGCTATATAGAAAGCAATGTATATTTGTACGCGCGACCAACGTACATGACCGACATCAGCGCAAGAGGAATAATTCTTACGCAATCACTCACTAAAGGGGATTAGTAACACTTCCATCGGTATTTAGGTCTAAACTTTTTATCGCACCACTTTTGCCAATAATTTTTGTTTAAATAACATGACTAAACTGTCATTGAAAAATCTTATATGAAAATTGAGGTTATAACCTCAATTTTCGTATAAGATTTCTCATTAATAATATCTTAATAGTGATTTAAAATTTGAATTTCGAGTTATACAAATTGAGTATTCAAATAATCAAATCAAAGCACTCAATTTGATAGTGGCACTACAAATTGGTATCCGCAAGTTTGGCCATTTGTTTTATTTTCCTAAAATCTAATATAGTAAAATAGCTAATTTTACTCATAATAAATTATGTAAATGTATTACAAACCCTGCCAGCAACGTTTTACAAAAAAAAAAATTAATTCTATCCCATCATTTCCTCAAAACTTGGCTTGTAAGTTCTCTTCTTGTAAGGTCTTACCACGTCATCCTTCACGACATTGGACACGATCACGGGCACCAGCAGGCTGGTCAGATTGGCGATCATATTGCCGAGCGCCATTATGGGCCCGGCGAAGTTGGGAGCCAAGTCTATTTGGTTTATCTGTAACAAATATATGGTATTGGTGCGCGAGTTCAATGTCTCAAATCTTGGAGCGTAGATTCAAGGGATGAGGCATAATACAAAATGACTCAATCAAGGGATGAAGCAAGGTAAAAAATGCCTCAATCCAGGGATGACGCATGATACAAAATGTCTCAATCCAGGGATGACGCATGATACAAAATGTCTCAATCCAGGGATGCCTCATGGTACAAAATATCTCAATCAAGGGATGAGGCATGGTACAAAATACCTCAATCCAGGGATGAGGCATGATACAAAATGTCTCAATATGCTCAAAATTTCAGATCGATACAAGTTTTATTAAAATTCTGCAGTTTGCAGTGGCCGCAGAATACACGATCTCTAAAGTACAAAAAGTGTGACTATTTCATGCCAAGTTGGTCTCGGTTACCCATAGATCGGATACCATTAATATCTAGAATGTGTGTAAAAGAAACATTTAACGAAGCCGAGAGTCACTTGTACTCCCCGTCATTGTATTTTTTTTTGTACTGGACCATACCTGTGAACCTTCTGGTTACGAAGATATTGAAGGTCAAAATTCCAACTTTTACTGACTACTTTTACTTTTTTTTTTTATTGTTATAACTTATAACACAACTTTAAGTACCTCAACGATCATTGTACCGTTGCATGCACCCATAAGCATAATGTTTTGCGTGTGTTACATTACGTACTACCGCAAACAGCAAATTTTCACACAAAAATAAAAATCGTTTCTCAGCAATTATTGTTAATTGGTTATGGTAACAATAAAATGTATCTGGGACACTTGCGCGAAAGACACTTGTGCGAAACCACTCGCGCGACAGACACTTGCGGGAAGTCGCTTGCGCAAAAGGACAATTGCGTGAAAAATTGCGGAAATGAGATTTCTTCATAACATCACGCCTGTATTCTTTCAAAAGGTTGGGCAGGGGTGTTTATTACACCCACAATTCGCCAGTTATGTTCAAGTTACAGACAGACTGGAAGTAAACAGTCCAATTAGGCGCCAATAGTGATAGCCGTAGTTTTTTTATTGCACCTTTTTATTTTCTTAGTTATGTTCACACAGTAAAATATATAGAGATATGACATATTGTAAAACTTGAGTATCTGCTTATTTCTTATATTTTATTGTTTTTAAATAAGAAAATAAAAAAAGGTGCAATAAAAAACTATGACGCTCACTACTGACGTCTAAATGGACTGTATACTTTCAGTCTGTCTGTAACTTGAACATAACTGGCGAATTGTAAGTGTAGGTACTATACACCCCTGCCCAACCCTTTGAAAGAATAAAGGCGTGATGTTATGAAGAAATCTCATTTCCACAACTTTTTCGCGCAAATGTCTTTCGCGGAAATGTCTACCGCGTAAGTGTCCTACTACCAGATAAAACCAATTAGATGTAAACCACGGAAACTCAAATTATAGTGATGAAATTACAAGCAATTGTTATAATATCAGCTCCCTTGCTTTTATGATGCGTGTTACGAATAGAGCCAAACTTAATAATGTTAAGGTTGGTTCTGAATCGCTTGGCAACTGATCTAACGTTGTTATGTGTGAAATTGAGCCAGTAAATATTGTGTTTTTTATTGTTTTCGAATAACATCAACCGAAAACGGAACTCACAAACGTGGGCAACTTTTTCCTTTAGTTATTTTATTGTGGACCCCCAACAAAAATGAACAAACACAGATCATGTTACAAATATAATTATTTGTCGAAAAAAATCTGTTGAAGGGTACTGAACACAGTGGAAGTTTTATTGTTATTACGCCTATTGGCATTTAGTGTTCCTCAAAGTGTTAATCGAAAATACGCTCGAAATACAATTAAAATTCACTTGCAAATAAAATAGTGATACATGTTTTTTTATTATGTTACAACGTTACTGGTAGTTTTGCTGTTTAATAAAAGTAGGAACTGAATATGGGTACTTACATGGAATCCAACGTGGACCCCAGCATGTAGACCAAGCGCTATAATAAGCAGTGATACTGCCAACGTTGTGCTGTTCACAAAACTAAACGCAAATAGAAAGACCCCGGAGCCCGCCATAGCTGAAATAAAATGACGTAAATATATTTTTAATTAAGCATAACAGCAGAACAAAAGATCCCGGAAGGAGAAAATGTCCAAAAAGTAACCAATTTTATCCCAGCAATCGATTAAAAAATAAAGATTGATAAAATCTAGAAAAGACATGTCAATACTTACCAATGCTATTAGCTGTCCTCCTGATATTGACTACAGACATAATCTTCCTGTTGGAGGCAAAGTCAGCAGCATAACCAAACATAATTGCCATGAAATACAAAGCAATGTATGGCAGAGATGAATACACTCCGTTCTGAAAAGAAAAGTAAAATGAAATGAAGAACTAACAGCGATCGAAATAAAAACATCATGATCTCACGTCTTTTCTCAAATTTGCAGAAGTCAGCTTTCTTTCTACAAGGTGAAACTAAAAAAAAAAACACTCATGAAATGGCGTTTTAACACGGGTCTAATAATAACTTCATAATACCCAATAATGGGTTCAACTTAGGCAGCCATTATTGTTTTAATGATCAAGAGATGAAACTGTTGAAAGCCTGTAATTATAACGTACCCGTTTTAGGTCTACATGGAGTATATGGTTCATGTACAAAGGTATCTCGGTCAGGAGAAGCAGATAGCTTGCAGCACTGCCAGCGTGTGATGCTATCAGCCCCCAAACTGCTTTGGACGTGAGGATGTGCTTCCAAGGTGTCTTTCGTTTCTGGTAATAGAAAAATGAGATATGGAATATACGAGCTTTTTCTTTGATGATATAGGAAAGATAATACATTTACTTTATTGAATTGGGACATATGCGACATAAAAGAGACAAAAATGATGTAAGAAAATACATTGATATCTAAAATAGTTCTTATCCTGAAGAGTCTTCCTATGACAGTCGTAAAACATTACAAATTAAGCAGATAAGAAACATTTTATAACTTCAAACCTACTTTAGGCACAATATCAACAGCTATATCCTCCATAATATACGCGAGTTCCTCCGTCTTGATAGTGGGATGGTCATGAGGACTCGCGACTCCAAGCCATCCGAGAAGACAACAGCTGACCAGACTCAGGACTCCAAACAACCAGAATGATACTGGCCAGCCTAGGACTGGAATGCCGGCAAAGAGGCCTGATAGTTGGAAGGCTATTATTGTTCCTACTTGTGACCCTGGAAAATAAAATATAAGATTATTTATTTATTATTCATTTGGGATCACCAACAAAGGATACAATATAAATCACAACAATACAAAAGGTTATTTTACGTGTACTTCATCAATTACAGGAGACCACACCATGCACATATAACTAGGTGCAAATAGGATACAAATAAAAATGGATACTTGGGTAGTAATGCGAAGAGTTGAGTTCTGACTTGAGTTTACAAACATAGAAAATATGTAGATAATATATCTTAAAATTACACGCATTTTGTCCGTCTGGTTCAGAATCCACAACAAAATAAATTGCAACCGCAGACAAAATAATAATCATACTTCCATGTTTCAATTAACCTCAGAATAATTATATTTCTCATTTAACTTCAATAAACAAGTCTGTGCATCCACATACGTTTCACATTTCATCCATCTCCACTGACGTGAATAAACACAACTAAATCAACATCAACCCAAACTCGTCAAAAGATAAATTAATTTTGGGTATACACGTCAAAAAGATTACATTCGGGGTATCTAAAACGGTGTGTCATAAAAGTTATGTAATTTGAACTCGTGACGAGGCGAGGCGAGAGAGACCGACGCGACGATGTGAGTTTATGAGATATTAACCTTGGAAGGAGTACACGGGAGGGTAATGTGGATGGGTCCGATGGAGATAAAAGGTTTGTGGAAACATTAGGGGTGCTAAGTCATGAGGATTCTGGTCTTGAAAAAGTAAAAGATGCACTTTGTTTAAAAATGGTGAAAGGATTTGACAGATACTAGAATAATTTTACAAAGTAAAGCTTTTACCTAAGTTATGCATGGGTAATCAAGTAAATTCATAAGAAGAACTACGTAATTGTCGATAGAAATTAAAATTTTACTCAAGATACGTAGATGCGTATTTGCCACGCTGCTAAGCTATTGAAAGCATAATCTCAATCAATCAATCAAATTATTTATTTGCAACGAATGTAGGTACATTAAAATACAGGTGGAGTAGATAGGAGTGAGCCATGTACATTCTGCCCAAAAATAGGCACGCATTTATAAAAATTGTTAAGAAATATTAATTAAATCCATAATAATACTTGAATTGTTAACTAAAAATAAAATTACAAATTAAAATGTCACAATTAGAATTATTACAATTGTACATACATTAATAATAATTACTATTGAATTATGTCAAATTAAAATGTCACTTTAGAATAAAAAATTAAATTAATAATAAATCATAGTATTCAAAATACTATTAATTTAATTTAATTTTTTTACACATTGCTGATTATATTAAAAA
The DNA here is from genome assembly GCA_917490735.1 of Dryobotodes eremita. Lineage (NCBI taxonomy): Eukaryota > Metazoa > Arthropoda > Insecta > Lepidoptera > Noctuidae > Dryobotodes > Dryobotodes eremita. The sequence continues at coordinate 1,193,059 of OU823254.1, read as the reverse complement.
ACAATGTTTTGGTCTTCCAGATAATAAGATAATAACCAATTGTGATGCTGAATTAAATAAGGATGGCCAGCAGGTCAAGTTCCACTTAGATTTCTTCTGTACGCAGCTAAAACAAGACTGAAGACAGAAGCACCTACTTACCCAAACAAGTACTGTATATCAGCAATATATACATAATGAGGTGTATACTGTTTGGTGAATGGTGCTGAACTGAATGGTGCTAACCGCTGCGCCATGTTCGTGAATAGGCGCCGTCAGTAGAGACTGGTCATCTCTTACCTGCCAGGGCTTATTTTAATTTAATTTAATATGTGAATTGTTTTTGTCTTTTTACTACGGACGCTTTTAACTTTCTGCATCGTTCTCACATGCATAATTTCAATATGAATGATGTATCCAATATTTGTAACCATATTTTGTTTTAATAGAGTGTCCATGGAGTTTCTTGCCCGTTCTTCTCCATAGGTACCTACTACGCTTTGGAATGGGCAACTAGCTTCATCTTTCTGACTGACCGACCCCTTGACAATTCAAAAGTTCCTGTAATTGGTATATTAGAAATAAATGCTTGAGTTTGAGTTTAGTGGCAGCTCTCATGCTCCTTACTTACTTCGCCATTTTTCCAGCCACTCGCGACCGGATTCTATCTTCCGACATAGTTTATGTTTTACTATCTTGTAACTTTTAATAATCATAATGTTAACTTAAGAAGGAAACACTGTAGTTATCTGCGTAGGTCTTGTTAATGGAAAGTACAGCAGGTTTACAGCGTTTAGATAGTTTTAAGACCGCACATTGTATAACCCTATGTAAAATTTTCTACATTTACTCGTATCTGTAATGTATGTATTATGGTGTGCATAATAAAGAGTTTTCACTACTCTTGCTCAAAAAGTCGGCCAGGGATAAAATAGCATATTTCCCTCTAGGGGAAAAAGTTTTTTTTTAATTTGTCTGTTACCAACGAGCCCACAAAAACGAAAAGTCTTTATTCATAAGCATAATAATCATGAATAAACACACGACTTATTGCTGTTTCATAAAAAAGACGAACATTTTATTTTTGAAAATGGAACTAAAAGCGGCGATCTCTTCAGTAGAATGCGTGCATTGCGATGCGGCTACAGAAGAAATTTAAAAAAAGCATTGGCGCGAAATCTTTACAATTTTTCTCTAATTACAAATTTAATTGGTGACTGTAATTTATTTTACAATAGTGAAAATTTCATCATCTGGTGAGAATGGAGACCCCATTTTGCAGATGGAAGAGTAAGGACAAGAAATAATTTTAAATCTGTTGCCGTCAAAGTCACAAAGCATTTATTTAAATACTTACGAAAAGTTTATGAAGTGGAGGACAGAAAAACGAGTGGATATTTTTTTAAATAAAATAAACTATTTAATATTGTATTGGATTATTTTATTTTCTCGCAATCGTAGTGAAAAGTAGAGTGTAACACATGGCGCTAAAAACCCATTATAACTGAGTTTATATTTACTTCCTCGCTAAAGCTCGGGAGTAAAACTACCTCGTATATAATGGGTAATTTTAGCCCCGTGTATAACAATCGACTATTTCCTTTTTTTCCTGTGTAAAATGTCTACATTTATATCTGTAATTTTTATGGTGTACAAAATAAAGAGCGTTCAATTCTATTCTATTCTTTCAAATAAACCAATTACAGGTAAGGTTTATTTTAAAATTGAAAATACAAGTACATAAATAACAACTTACATCTAATTAATTAACCACCTAACTAAAACTATTAACATATTAAAAAATGGCGTCAAAAAATTCCTCCGCATCGCTGTCGACTGGTAATGTACCCAAGAGACTGGCGGCATTGCCACGTTGTATGGCAATGCTTAGCCTCTGGCCAAGGTAAAAGCCAGCCTTGGGTCACGGGAAGTGTCAAACAGGTTTGTCAGTGTTTCTATTCTATCTGCCTATCTAATACTGGATATTGCAATGATTACGAATTAAGTAAAAGTAATAACGGGTTAAGAGTGACCAAATGGTGGTAACAACACAAAAGTACTTTCATTAGTCATTCTTCCAAAGCCAGTACGGATATAAACTATGTCATATGGATGAACAGTACAGAAATCTCAAGAAAGAAAAAAAATTCCGATATTCAGAGTAACCATTTACATTTACGTTGACTTTGAATAGTATCGAGATGAGATAAAGGTTCTTCGACCTTAAAAACTGGAAGGTAATGTCTACTTAACCTACCTGTATAAATGTATGTGCAGAGTCTTCCTCGCTCACTTAGCGGGGCCCATTTAGCCAGCATTGTGTGAATACTCGGGTACAGGGCCGCTTGCGTCATGCCTAGTACCAGTCTGCTAGCTGATACAGCTATCCATCCACCCTGAAAGAAGATTATTATTCTGAATTATTGTTGCCTTGATTCTTGTGCTGCCCGTGGTTATTGTAGCGAATTTTTCAGTGAATTTTCCATAATGTAACAACAATGAATCCATCCAACCATCTCCTTAATTTATTTGTCTATTGACAACTTTTAGATAATTTATTAATATATAAGACTATTTTAGGAATTTTCACGTGAAATACAGGATTACCTAGTTCAGGCACGTAAATCTTAGTAATATAATTTGCATTTAAGCAAAACTGAACAAATTTTTATGGCTTGTAATTTTTTGAATAAATATTATTATATTATTATTATCTGTCTGTTTATTTATTATTTTGTTTTTCATACAGCAATACCCCTTTGCTTGCTTGCTTTGTTTGATTGCTTTAAATAAATAAATAAATACTGTATATTATCTTATCACCGACGTTTTACTGATAACAATCTTGAGTTCATTCTCATGTTGATAGTAAAGGCGAGATTTTTATATTTTTGGTTTTATGAGTGTGTTTAGTTTAGTTTGTGATAATCCTGTGCGAGTCCCAATAAATACTTTTTCTTTCTTTCTTTAGAACTTTAATTTGAAATACCTCACTTACCTCTTAATGAGTAGGTGAAGAAAAATGCTTAATTTAACTAATATAAATGCGAAATAGAGAAATTATGTACTTACAACTAATGCTATCCAAGGTGTACATATGGAAATCACTCCATTAACAGCCAAAGCGAACATAATCGGTAGTTTGCCTCCATACTTCTGCGCTATGAGTCCCATGGGCAGCATCATACTTGTGTATCCCACGAAGAAAGAAAACGTGATCATTTCTTGAGTCGACTTATTCCATTCATAAGACTGGGATGGTCAAAAATAAATAATAATAATAATCATTTATTTCACAGAAAACACCTTCCAAATTGTTAGTACTTTTATGAAAAACTTAAAAAAATCAATTATCAAACTTCCTGACAGAGAACAAAATCACAGGAATGAGGTCTGGGCTTGTAAAGTAATGACGTTTGTCTAAAATGCCGCTTCTGGTCAAGTCCTTTTAACTCCAAAACAAGTGTAGAAAAGAAAAAAGGACTTGACCAGAAGCAGCGATCGGCGGCGGCGATCTCTCGCGTCCGGCCTTGGTTCAGGCTATGGTACGGAGCGAGAGGGAATGGGAAGCCGTCACCTCCTTCTGCGAAGCAGTAATAATCGCGAAGGAGGAGACGGAGCGCGTGAGGGAGAGGCAATCGTTGCGCCCTCACGCCCCCAGTCACCGCAGGAGGAGACACCCTGGGCGACGGGAGTGATTGCCGACTCCCGGCCACCGTAGGCGCGGGCTTGCGGATGGCAAGCAATGGGTAGCTCGCCGCCCGGTAAGGACCAGGCCCACGTGGACGGCGCGTCGTGTTCCACGCGCGCCTCAAAGAGATGTCAGCATAATTGACGGGGTCCGATAGGGCCGATGCCTGCCAGGGTCGCGGATTGTTCGAAAAAGTTACCGTGGCTCTGGCGCACAGGCAACTGAAGGAACACGGGTGGGTTTTAGTCAGTAAGAGTCTGACACGCCCTTCCGCTTCGCCTAGAGCGGGAGAGGTCATCTGATGACAACCCACCAAAAAAAAAAAAAAAATTTACAATAATTATCTTAAGAATCTCTAAGTTATCAATAAGGCCAATCATACATTCCAAAAGTCACAAGCTTTTCAAATAGTTTGCTGATAACAAATACATGGTATGTACAACCTCACGCGATGCTAATAATAAAATAAAACAAACAACTCACGCGATAAATGTTCCACCTGCTGATATTTGCATTAATATCATCACAACCTTCAGAGTAATTCCCAGTCCCATTACCTTCTGTGCAGCGAGGGTCTGGTACCCTGACCATAGCAACCATGAGGACACTAAGTTGGGACCTGATTGTGCACGCAATGGTTAGGCATATGAACAGCATTAACGTTTGTAGGTGTCGAATTCCAAGACCTTTCGGACATTCCGGTGACTTAGGTGGCTCTAAAATTTTGAAGGAATAAAGTTGCATCTTTAATACTGTTGCTAACAGAAAGTTTTATTAGAAACACGGTATTTGTAATGTATGAACTGCGCTGGACTGGTCAACAGAATTACAATATCATGAACACAAAAGGCATTGATCACTTTCGATACCGCGTCATTTTGCGATAGCTTCTACAGGTCAGAGATTAATATTGTATTAGCCGCTTGTGGTAACAATCTAAATATAGATTACTAAACTGGCTGCTTTTCTAAAGACTTCTGTGTAGTCGATGAACATTTTAAGGACATAAATAAACGTTTGTAACGAACACACATTTATATTTATCTCATTAGATATCCTATTGAAACATGCAGTAATTCCATTTTATCTATTTAATTATTTTTGTCCATCATCAGTCACTTTGGTTTTACAAGACAAATAAAACTTTTCTTCATCCAGTTCAATTGGTGCTCTCAAATCAATGGCTTTATAAAAATAACATGACACCTGCCTGTAATATCGAATGGCTAGGCAGGATTGTACCTATAATGCACTCACATTTCGCCAGTTATGTTTAAGTCCCATGTAGTAGGGGGCGAGCCCATTGCCATAAACCGGACTCAAATCCAGACTCCGGGCTGCATTATAGAAATATTCCCTTAATCTTGGCAAATAATACATGTTGCATAATTCCACTTACCGTCATATTTCTCGTGTTTGGGCACAGATTCGTACACAACCTTATCGCCAGCCATAGCTGCTGCCAATGGAACCTGCTTGCCAAACCTTCAGCCACCCATCCGAGATAGTTACATTTGAACAAGGATTATAAACAATAACTGCGTACCGAGGGAATTTTGATTTCTGTTCTGTAAAGTTTACTCAGTTTTTGTTTGAAAAGTTTTATTAAAATATCTGATACCGCCTTTTTCATGTCTGTATCCACCACTTTCCTCATTCAGAATTTTTGTCTTACAGAATTTTATACAGGCTGTTGTTTTTTTTTTAAATTAATGATTAAATAGCTTCATGAAGAGAGTTACAAAATGAGATGTGTACAAAAATACTGTCGAATTGTCGATAAACAACACCTTTTGGAACTCATTACGTACTTGAAAGTTTCAAGAACTGCTGATTCAGCCGTGATTTCAGTTTTTGCTGTCAATACAATACAAAAGTTAATTTAAATATTGTGAAGCGAGAAAACGCTAAAAACAAAATAAATAAAATAAAGTTGTTTCGAGAGCCTTAAATCGGCTAAGAAAAGTACGGCTTTTTATCTTGGTCGCTCCTATTGTTAAAACTAGTCGCAGGGATCGTTAGCCAGCTGAGAGAGCGCCTACTGGTTATCGCGTCGTCTGGCTACAACACCGAAAAGAATGCACTGCTAGCTGCTCTCTCGCGTAAATATAAAAAACCCGCCACTGTCGCGAGGCATGTCCAAAACCAGTTCCTCAGTAGGAAAATAGGTTCCCCTTGGTTCGGTCGGAATGAAATTCTCCTCCTTGACCTTAAAATCCCCACTATCCATCAATTACAGAAAAACTGTATTTAACGTTATACCTTATATTTTTTAATATACATATTTTTTTTTATTATTCATGAAACGCAATTCAAAGAGTTTCTTTGATTCCGCGGCCATACATCGCAACCCTCTGATTGTCGAGGCCGCCAGTTATAGCCCCTCCCATATTAGTAGTATCCGCCGTCCAAGGCATGTCCTAGCCGACCCCGATGACCCCATAACCCTCCTCCAGGAGAGCAGTAGGGCCACAAGCACAGTATACAAGCACAAGAAACCATAGTTCCGACCTCGCCGTCGAGGTCCCTCGCGACGACCCCGACGTAATTGTCCCCCCCAACCCTTGCTCGACGAAGTGCCAGCTCGCACCGTACCTGAGCCTGTAGCTTTAAATTCCCCCAATAATAATAATTTTCAAAATTCGATCCAGCCTATCCCACCTTGTTTTCCTCCTTCCAGCGACGCCCTAAGCTGACGTCCATACCCCACAGGGGGTGCCCTTAGCGTGCAGTCGCTTTGCAAGGTAAGAAATTCGCCCCTGGCTTTGAGTTCGCTTAAGGCAGCCACAGGATAGTCCGGTTAAGTAGTCACGACCTCTCAAGGTCTACTATGAGATGCAACTCCAAAAAAAAAGCAAGGTATTTTTAATCAGATCCAGCCTGTCCCTTGCTGCCCTCCCCCAGCGGCGCCCTTAGCCGAGGTCCATTCCTTGTACGTGACACGTACGTACCTCCATACGTGCTTAGTTTGTAAGCCCTGGCTGGAGGCCTTAATTTACTGAGGTACCCACAGGCAAACTTGGTTACGTAGCCGACAACCTTCTAAGTTGACCTACGAGATGCCATATATATTATTTTTAAATAAAAAAGCGAGGTATGAGATTAAGCTCCGAGCACCGACGGGAATACACGTACCTACATCCCAAACAAGCATACTCCGCGAATCTCGCGACGTTGTAAGTTAGCTTATGTATTTGTTTTTAGTTTAATTTGTTTTTTTAATAAACGAGATTTAATGTACTCGCATTAAAACAATTATTTTCTATTTTTGAAAGCAGTTATTGAACAACCTGTATAATGTAAGTATTGTAATCTTTTACAGCACTGTGGTTCTTTTATCACATTATGTAAATAATAAATTTTAAATTTCACGATCACTGTCCGAATACAAAATTTTTAATCGACCCGTCAAATCCAACTTAGATAATGTCAAATTCGTTTTTTAAAACATTTTAGTACAACAGATAAAAGGTATTATTCCCAAAAAAAAAACTCCTCTCATAAGTCCAATACATTACATAAGCTTACTCTTATGTATAGGCCTGTAAACATTGTTCAAAATAGTATGAACCCCGTGACCCACATGTGGGGGCATTGAACTGTTAACGTGTTAATATTACGTGCACAACAATGAATAAAATCAAATGCATGAATACAGGCTGTCAACATTCTTTACAAATTTAAAAATTATAACATTGCCTTCCTTGTACATATATGAATTAAATCATTTTGTAAAATCAAATCCAAGCTATTGTAGACAATTACGTGACAAAAAAGGTTAGACGAAATACCATAAGGGAAAACGGCATTACTCAAAAAAATTAATATTTGTATGGCATCACCGATTTATATTAATTATTGTGAATGTAAAGACTGTGGATCATTGATTTTTTTTCTTCTCAATTAGTTTTAATCATGGTCTGGCAGTTTGAGTAATTTATGCGGCCTACCCAAATGTCCTTTCTTTGGTATTGTTCGTCGAATCGTTGAGCTCCTTAAGTTTTGAGTTGATCTGCACGATTACTGACAAATGTGTGCACTGACTGAACAGAGCCACTCAATCTGTGTGGTTTTTCCTCAAGAGACCATTTCAAACACAAATCTACATGGTCTTCACATGATCTGACCAAGATTATGTTTGGACTTTTAAAGACACTGTGACCTCTGAATTTGTTTCGGCCTTTCTTCTCAGAATAGTCAGATAGGAAACGCCGACCTCATCTAGTTTTAAAATATGATTGACGTGTAAATGTGTTTGTACAAACCTACTTACAGAAATAAAATCATTTATCATTTATAATAAATTGCCCGATGACACTAAGAAGTTACCTACTCATGTATTTAAGAAGAAATTATACACATTCCTAATTAAAAAGTGTTATTATAATGTAAAAGACTACTTCGAAGATAAAGATATTATATTTTAATTATAGCAAATATTTGTACATTAATTCAATATGATAATAATTACATACAATTACTACGACATTATTAATTTGCTTGACATTACTGTAATAATTTATTAGTTTAGATTTAATTTAATGTGTAGCGAAATGTACTATCTATTTATATTTTCAATGACAATGTAATTTAATAAGAAAACTGATTAAGAATAATTGTGTTATAATATTCCTAATATATTTGCACACCTCACATGGTTATAATACAGTGTACCTTAAGACCCTTTTGTAACATCCTCTGAACCTGTGTTAAGGCTCCCACAGACAGGCGCGACGCGACAGCGCTATACAGGCGCCGCTCGTCGCGCGACGCGCGGTGCCTTTGTGTCAGGCGTCGCGTCGCGCCAGTGTGTACGAGCCTTTATGCAAATAAATGATTTGGTTTGATTTGAATATAATTTTAATGATGTAGGTATTCGGTATAGGAAGTAACGTTTATAAAAAAATGTAAGGAATAATACATTTTGTTTCACTGGGGTTAAAGTGAACTCTAAGTTACTTGAGTTAAGTAATGTCTTTTTGCCACAATATTTTGCGGGTTTTCAACAAAAAAAAATTATGTGGAATCGCCGTGCCCGCGCCGATTCTAAATGTCATTTGTGTCGTAGTGCAAGCAAACGGTGACACGCTTGGTTTGTATGGAAAGCGTTGACAATAGCGGCTCTAGCAGCGACCGCCGTGGCGTCTCCGTGCTCGAAAAAGTTGAAAAATTCAAGCAAGCATAGTCTGGAGCTAGTTAAAGTCTAAAATACAGTAGCACCACTGTTAACGCTGTGCACACAATGAAATTGTGTTTGCTATGAATACTGCGCTTATCATGACTAACTCAAACACGACACCATTAATAGAATTGTTATAATGTTAAGATATTTTTGGCAGGAACACTTAATAATATAAAAGATGGTACCTATGTACCTATGATGCTTATGACCAAAATAATTAAGATTGTAACCTTAACTCAGTGGTGGTGTTAAACTATTACGACTCAAGCAGTGTTCCAAAAATGATGAAATTCCATACAAACGTTTGAATGGAATGTATCCCATTTAGAGGACGAATTATCAAATATCCATCCCTAGTGCTTACTTTTGTTAATGTTCTTGCAAAATTTCACGCTTCTTGGCCCAGCGGTTTAGGCTGTCTGTTGTATGTCAGCGAATGAATACATTTCATCACGTCAACGCCGGTTGTCGCTGAAAACCAGCGCTGGGGATCAGTCTCGTATATGGTCGTAGCATTATGTTGAGCGATAGCTGTTTTGCGTGGATGTGACGCATATTTTCCCCCAACTTGTTCTTTTTTATGTTGTGTTCTTTCTCTGCGTCATGTTTTTCGTAAATAAACGTATTTGCATTCTTTCTTTATTTAAGATTTTTTAAAGAACATTGAACGACAAAAATGTGTGGTTAAAGATTCAATATTGATTCGTTAAGTGTTGCAAACTGGAAGTTATGTAACTTAGTCTCTAGCTTCTAGTGACTAGCTTCCAGGCTACAACCAGAAAACAATGCCCTAATTATTATATTAGATCAATTATTTCTGTACAGTTACCTCTCCGTTCATCCGTATGAGAGGAAATCTAATCTTGCCGTAATTAAGTATATTGTCGATCGATACGCGGAAACTTGTGGCACAATTTGATTAGAACTAAGACTCAATATTGGATCTACTAATTCATTCAGCTGAACTTACGTGGAATAGATCTTGAGTTTTATATATTGGTCCTGAAAAAAAAATGGTCCTTCGAAACTTTTATTTTTCGTGTTTGGATACCGTCACATCATCAATTTCTTCAAGATTTTACGATTTTGTATACATCTTTTTTATTTATTTGTTTATTAAAATCTTCCTTATCACTATCACTACAGGTGTAATACCCAGTGCGACAGTGCGGTCATTTTAAAAATCTATACTAACTTATTATTTACAAGTGAAATATAATTTAAAGAAATAAAACAATTTTCAAAAAAGGAATAGGTACTTAAACACAATACCTTATAGGATACAGAATACCCAACACATTAATATACTACCTACACTAATCTATATTAAAATATAAAATAAATAACAGTGTCCTTGCAAATTCACTCAATTGACATGTGAACACATCAATTTTGCCATGAAGTTCGTTAATGATATAGATTGCCTGAGTCACAGGTGTTTCTACAAATAAGTTGGTCCTGGCTGTTGGCAAGGCCAGCAGTGGCGGGCGTCACCATCTCCACACATAGCGGTCCGGTGCGCAAAGACTCAAGCGCTGCAGCACTGCTGGATTATACTCGATGCCATGAAGTAATTTAACCAGATACGCGACAAGTGTAAACCCTGCCTCCATTCATTGTACCTGTAGCGGCATCTACAACGCCACATACTAGCTACGCGTCACATTGACGATGACGTCACGCAAAAATCCTACATCGCGCAAGCAGAGTTTACCACGCAACTAGCATATATACAACGTCCCGACATCAATCGTCGGGCAGTAGCCTACCAGACACGACACCCGTCTGGTCGGAGGATCATCCCTTTTCGATGGAGGTATAAGTGAACTTTACACCCTGTTCCTCATACCTCTGTATACCCGACCATATCCAGTAAAAATACAGTGGGGTACATCAACGGGTATACAAGTTGGCAGGGACATCGGCGCGCAACCTGTTAGCATGGATTCATCAGTAGGTACATGATTCTGAAAACCCTGCGTTGAACCTTTTCATCAGTTGTTAAAAAAATAATTGCTTCGGCTTAGGGCATCGCTGGGTGAGGGCAGCAAGGGACATACTGGATCGGATTAAGTTCACTGGTCACTTCGTTTGCGGCAGCGTGTCTTTATACATAAAACTCACGTAAATACTCTAATAGTTATTTATTTTCGCCTAAGCTTTAAGGGGTGCTCAATTGTTGCAAATAGGTCACACTATCATATCCTGGAAGGAATACGTCAAATTACAAGTCATCCTGTATATTCACAATATTGGTTTCAACCCAATTAATTTTGCTCGTGTATCGGCAATGGTTTAACTCACAACACGTAGATAAACTAATTGATAAGAAAGACCTACGGGCGCCCAACGCGAGTGAGCGATATACCGTATAGTGCTTTCTCTTTCACTTTTTCTTAGCATTACCGATGATTTGCTGTCTAACTCTAATTGTTTGTATCATTAAGCATACGGCACGCTTTAAGTGATAATTACCTAAATATAATATTATTTTCAGTTTCAAGCTAGTTAGCTCAGTTATAACCATTTCATACAACTGTTATAGAATGACAATTGTGATTTGAAAGTACGGACAATTTAAGTTGGCAGTCAATATTATACAACATTAATTTTCCTGACTTTACACAAAGGTTCTACAAATAGGTACCTACTTGCTGTTACTGTGTTCTTCATATCGGCAATGATTAGGATCTTGCCTTTATTGGGGATTAAATACCAAATCCCTTCAGTCATAGTACATGGACCTCGCAAAATATTGGCTTAATTAGAGACCATTCCCTGCTGAAACAGTTAAAATCTTATCGCATAGCAATAAAGTAAATTTTTGTTTGGAGAGTTTTTGGGGATTTAAATAAGCTAATTCTATCAAATATGGTAATAGAACTAAGGCGATATACTTATAAAAGTATCATTGAAAGTTTTCGGAAACTGAAGCTTACTTGTCTTAGTTTAAAGACTGTAATTAAAATGAATGATAGTCCTAGATAGTAATAGTTTTATGACTGACTTTAAGTTGAGCCGATTTTGACGAGCAGTAGTGTCGGTAGGCTTTTAAAATTGATCCCTTGTCATTACAGATATAAATTTTATTTAAGGCAATGAAGAATTAAAAGCCTTTTGCACTGATTCGAATCAAATCTAGGATTCAACGAAGATTTTTATAGTCAACTTTCTTTGTAAATCGACGAACTATTTTTGCTACTCGTGCAAAACATTTCTTTCATTAATATAATTAACGAAAAAACAAGCAACATGTTTTTTCGTTAGTTATAATATTAATTAATAAGTTGCGGGCATAAGCTAGTCTTCTTATAAAGAATATGAAGACTAAGCTTATGCCCGCGACTTCACCCGCGTGTTTTTTTTTATTTTAACATAAAATATATTATTATTCTATGACACTCGGTAATACTGTAACTTCCCATTAGTGAAAGATTGTTTGGAATAGGATCAGTAGCTCCGTACATTACCGATTACGTACAAACTCACACCACTTTATAATATTTGTATAGATTTGTATTTTCCAATCGTCATTTTCTTTGAATATCGACAAAACCTTTTTTTCAAAAAATTCAAAACTTTTTCCGATCGACATAATTAATCACAAACACGCAAGAAATAAAAAATAAACCTGCTCGCTGATGGTTTTCATGAAAGTAAATCTACCTGAAGCCACAGTAATTAATATTAGCTTCATAGCCGGGCTTCATAAATATCCTGTCCGTTCAGCCTTTACAGATACCTTGAAAATTAAAAGACTAACTTCAGCTGCAGGAAAATGTGCGGGAAATTTACAAAAATACGCTGGTAGATTGAAATGTATAAAGAGTTTTGCTTTTCCTTCGTGGTTGAGTCGATCAACTTGTAATTGGATGTCATTGATGTGAACAAAAAGTTAAAATTTTAGTTTCTTTCCGAACTTGGTTTTTAATGTAAGGACGATAATATTTTTTAAAAGAAAGTTGACAATACTTTTGACGAAAATTGTTGACAACTTTCTCGGCTTAAGGCCCGTTGCAATATTGCCCTATTTTTGTATACATAGTTAAACATGATCAATAGTCAATTTAACAATGAGTCACTTGACAATAGTCCATAGTTGTCAAAGTTCAACTACTCTGTCTGCGCATGGTTAACTTTTATAGCAAATCGTCAATTTTTTAACTGTAGTTAGCTTAACTATTTGTCAAGCAACATACCTCTGTCATTTTTAACAAATTGTTCGTTTAACTAACGCGTTTTAACTAATATTATGTTTGACTGCTGGTCAAACAGCGGGCCCTAATAAATGTTTTTTTTTTTGACTAGATGTTACTTTTCGAAACCTGTTTTTTATATATGTGTGTAGTCTCTTCACTAGAGTCCTATAAGGTGCCTATAAGGCTATACTGGGAGTTGGTACCTACATAACAAAATATTTTGCATCAGCTTTCTTCTATGGATAGGTGAGTTAAATTTTTAGGCATTTTTTTTTTTGGTTGGGAAATCATCAAATTGCCTCTCTCTCTCTCTGGGCGGAGCGGAAGGGCGTGTCAGACTCTTACTGACTAAAACCCACCCGTGTTCCTTCAGTTGCCTGTGCGCCAGGGCCACGGTAACTCTTTCGAACAATCCACGACCCCGGCAGGCATCGGCCCAATCGGACCCCGTCAATGGTGCTGACATCTCTTTGAGGCGCGCGTGGAACACGACGCGCCGTCGACCCGGGCCTGGTCCTTAGCGGACGGCGAGCTGCCCATTGCTCGCCGTCCGCAAGCCCGCGCCTACGGTGGCCGGGAGTCGGCAATCGACTCCCGATGCCCAGGGTGTCTCCTCCTGCGGCGACTAGGGGGCGAGGGCGCAGCGATTGCCTCTCCCTCTCGCGCTCCGCCTCCTCCTTCGCGAGCATTACTGCTTCGCAGAAGGAGGTGACGGCTTCCCATTCTCTCTCGCTCCGTACCATGACCTGAACCAGGGCCGGACGCGAGAAGTCGCCGCCGCCGAACATTTTTATGCCTAACTTGTAGACTGTAGATTTGTAGACCTTTTTATATTTTGTTGAGTACCTGTTACCTGTTGACAGGCCTGCACTGTCCTTCCATACATATCAACACTGTTATTTGAAAACATTGCAAAAGCCACTTATTTTTAAAAGAGTAACCGTGGAGTTTCTTGCCAGCTCTTTTCCATAGGAAACAACCAACTGGAACCGTGTACCTAGCTTCTGACGTTTCATAAGTGCCCATGTAGGTTTAGGTGGAATAAAATATTTTGATTTGATTTAGCTACAACATACTGCGTTCACCTTTTGCTCATATCGTGGTAAATCTATCAACCGTTTACTCCACGGTTCATTAAGCCATGATAAAAAGTTGGCTCATAGACACAATTCTCTTCTCATTATTAAATAACAGTCTTTGTAAAATTTTCAAAATATTATAATTGCTTGGTATAAAAATAATCATTATCACATTGTTTATAATAAAATTAATCCATTGTCACAAAGCTGTATCAAACTCATTTTTCTGGAGAGCTAAGTTGGTATGGCCGTATTCTTCTAACGGCACTTCCGCAACATGAACTGAAAAAAAAACAAGTTTAATTAAAATAAAAAAGTGTCTGGTCTATGTGTGTTTGTGGAAGACAGCATGTTTGTGGAGAGTTGCCCAGTGGTAGGACAGTAAAGGTTGAAAAAAGAATTCTATAAACAATTACAGATATCGGCGCGGTTTAAGAGCGCTGACCTTGTATGCGCAGAAGTCGATTTTTAGTCGGCGACGGGGGAAGAGGCCGGCGCCAGCGACTTATTGCCCTTATAGGTCAATCAGTCGCCTTCTCCCGTCTTGCTCCGCTCTCACGTCCAATCACGCTTCATAATTTTATGTGTAAATGTACACATGCGCGAATCACCCCACCACTTCTGCCGAGCCCTCTTAAGGGGAAAGCGTCCGGGTAGCCCGCGAAATTCAAATTTTCTTACGTTTTTTGCAATTTGCAGGTCAGTTGGTTGTCTGTTGATCTAAATATGATTCGCGGCTATAAAAGTTAATAGTAGAATAAAAATTGTCATAAAAATCGTCATTACAACTCTCTAAGTTTATATTACCCTATTGAATGACTATTTCATGAAATCATGACATTTGAGGCCAATTCTAACTCAAGGAGTTGTAATTCTGCAAAGCCATATTTGTTACGGTCGCGAATCATATTTTCATCAACATACAACCTGAGACCAAATTGCAAAAAATCTAAGTAAATTTGAATTTCGCGGGCTACCTTAGCGCATTCCCCTTAAACCGCGCCGATACCTGTTACTGTTATAAACGGACGGATTGCCTTATTGATCTAGTAGTCGCAAGCGTAACTGTTGAGCGTTGGGTTCTGGGTTCGATACCCAAGTCGGGCAAAGTGCTATTGGATTTTTCCATCAGAAATTTCTCAGTAGTAACCCAAAGTCTGGATTTGTGCCCGGTTTATGGCAATAAGCTTGCCCGCTATTACATGGAACTTAATTATAATTAATTTTCTTACAGCTTCGAGCAAAACCGGCAAAGTTTTATGTGAAAAAAAAATTTGGTAGCTTTAAATATTTTGCTGTAATTTAATACAAAGGTGTTCTGAACCTTATAGGATCAAAATTTCTTACAAATATCTATCTAGATTCAATGTAATGAATCTTGGATTAGGATGGATAAAACCCAGAGTACAGTAATTGTATAAATATTTGTCTACCTTGAGATTGTAAATTGCCAAGAACAATATCAAATGATAAAACTTGGATTTAACAAACGATGTATGAAAAGGGTTGGCTCAGGTGCTGCTTTAAATACAATTCTAGCGAATTTAAATAATTTTCGTACATCTACAATTATTTAACAATTTATAGAGGTACAATGTGTCAGACAATTGCTGTTCTGTGCAAATTACTAAAACGTAACTCCAAACTATGGCTGTTAGGGCCAAAGGTCTTATCAATTCATTTCAGTACAATTCAGAGATTTACACCCAAATCCTACTCAATTTTAAGTCACTGTTATTAATTCTTATCGTCTTTGTTAGCTTAACGTGTATTGCAGCGAGAGAAATATTTTTAAAATAGTCTAAAACTTTCGTTTGAGTATTCGGGATTAAGAATTTATCTTCGTGTGCCCTGTATACCTAGGAAGTTATTTACTAGCGAAGGAACTGCATATTATATTACGTACTTATATCCAGATACAAATATTTCTTGCTTACCTCTAACACCATTGTAGTGTCCCAGTTGCCGCTTATGGTTGTTATTGACGTAGTCCCAGTTCCGTCTCTCGTTGCTGCCAAACGTTGTGTAGATAACAGTGCTCACGATGCACAGGCTGGCCAGGGTCAGCATTATCATTCGCCAGCTTTCTCGGTTACACTGGAAATAAAGAGGAGAGAAAATAGTTACTATACATGCTGAAAATAACAGTACTAAGAAAGTACGTTATACGAGTAAAAACATGTACGAGTAAGATGATAATTCAATAATGTTGTAATGTTAATGGCATTCGAGATTTAAAATCTATTTCTCATTTCAAATACCGAGTAAAAGAGCATTACCTTTCCTTTTAACTGTGAGAATTTTATATATTTATATATATAAGTTTATTTATTTTAGCATTATGTATTTATTTGAGTATATGTTATTTTTATTTTGCATTATATGTAAGTATATTTAATATTCTAGTTTAAGACGTCACAAATCAAATTCTTCTCTTCTTGTTCTCACACACTATTGTCTACATTTCTTTTTCATTTCTCCTTTCGCAGGTCTGCTGGAAGAAATTTCTTAAGAAATAAGCAGTACCTTTGTACTTAATACTAATATGCCGTATCTGTATCTATTTTACTGTGTGTACATAAATAATAAAATAAATAAATAAATAAATAATTACAATGTATAAATCAGTTTAGTCGGGATACGAATGTTAATCTTACTAGAATAAGTAGAAGTAGTCAAAGTAATCATTTATCAAAACAATAACGTACTATCGTTTTTTTTTTTTAAACTTTGCCCCCACACTAGGAATTGAATTGTTTTATTAGGATAAAAAATCTGTGGCACAGAAACTATCTACAACTTCTCATATAATTTTTATTTAAACCTAAGTTTTATCAATTTCATGAAATAAATTAATAAATTTTGCTTGATTCCCCCTCTTAAAGGTCTTTTTTTTTGACCGCTCGCTAAGGGCACCCCCTGTGGGGGGTACGGACCTCGGCTTAGAGCGGCACTGAGAGGAGGACAGCAAGTTGGGACAGGCTGGATCGAAAGGTTTGCAGAATTATTATTATCGGGGGTATTTAAAGCTACAGGCTCAGCTACGGCGCGGGCTAGCGCTTCGTCGAGCAAGTTTTAAAGCTCAGTCTGCGAACACCTTTTATACTGCAATAGTAGCTATTCTTTCTAATTTTTGTTTTAAACCTCGGCCTCATTAATTATTAAGAAGAGCAACCTTGTAAGAAGCAGTACTTATAGCTTACCATATCATTACCAAGAATGAGTCCCGATACAAAAGGCACAGCGGCTCCAACAACACTGCTGACCGTGCACGATATCGTCATCAGCGTTCCGCAATAGTTCTCTGACATGTCCTTGTATGCGCTCTGAAATTGATACAATGCTTTTGAGTGCAACTAGATAAACAACATTCCCTTTATGAAAAATTCATGACGCAGTTTTTATACGCCTTTCTCTATAATAGCTCATTTTCATTAGTCGATAACTCAGTCGATATATAGTACGCGGGGACTTCCCGCAGACGGTGTAATAACTAATGAAAGTCATAAGTCGATAACGCGTTCAGCACACCTTCTGCGGGGAATCCCCTTAGCGGACGTAGCGACCAATGAAATTTATCGGTAGGTAAAAAGCATGTGGAGACTCACACCCAATTAAAATGAGCCTTCAAAGCAACTGCCAAACGTGCGGTGCAGGTTCTTGGTATACCGCAATAATTCCCTATCGACTAATGAAAATGGTTCCTGCGGGCCCTAAGGCATACGTTACAGAAATCTCCCGCAGCCCGCATGCGAGCCCTATCGACCAATGCAAATGAACCTTTAAGGTATAATACCGAAAGGCAACCGCAGATCTGTTAATTTTCAAATAAGTATTGAGTGTTCTTTCTTGTGTGGTCTTAAATATAATATAACTAATAATATTGATATCTAAATAGATCATTAAACCCGAAATAAGGATTTACTCTCCTATTTAGATCTCAATATTTTTTGTACTTTCTCACTATGCTGTCAAATATTAATTTCATTGGAAACCAGACACTTAAAAACGAATGGAACACAAATCATCAGAAACTTACCAAAAATCCACATAACTGCAACCCTAGTAGCCCCAATATTGCTGATAACGTAATAATCGCCTGACTGCTCCACTCACGAGGAAAATTTGGAAGCATCGTTAATCCTATTACTATTCCAAAAGCACCTGCGAATTAATTCGTGGAAATTCAATTAATGTTAATGTGTGTAATTAATGTTGAGAAAGATTTTGCATGTAACAGTTGGAGGCATAAATTTTTTCAGACAAAAGAGATTTAATCTAAGCTTCTTACACATTTACGTGTTTTGAACTACTGAAGAAGACTGGCATCGCGGAATCATTTACTTCACCTACAAAGCATTTTGGGAGAAGGGGGAAGAGCTAAGGCAGCCCGCGAAATTCTTTTTACAAATATAATGTATTTAGAGAATTATAATCATTATAATACGGTTCCCTATCCATTTGCATAAAATGTTAAGACCTAATATAACTTAGCATAATTTTGTTTGGCATAATTATATTTTCGCATAATATAATTACGCATAACAGCTTACGCATAATTTTTTTAAGCATAATTTCTCTAACCATAATAATGATTAAGCATAATATTCTAAAGCATCAATTTATTAAGCATAAAGTTCTAAAGCATAACTTTTTTATGAACAATTTTGTGGGTTTTTTTTTCGCTGTAGGAAGCATGAAGCAAGCATACAGCATGCAAGCAAGCATACAGCATGCAAGCAAGCATGCAAGCAAGCATGCAAGCAAGCATGCAGCAAACAAGCAAGCATGCAGCATGCAAACGAGCATGCAGCATGCAGCAGGCAAGGTTTCTGTCACGGCTCCGGCGCTGCGGGCCTCCGGCGGCCCTACGCGTGCTAATCGTCGCAGACGGCTTTCGCTCACCACCGCAGCTTCGGCTTGTTGGCCGAGCCGAGCCGACCCGAGCCTCAGCCGCGGCGGCTCGCACGCAGCCGCCTCCTCCTCAGCCCGCGGGCCGCCTCGCCCCTACGCGCCTACGCGATTTTAAATTACACTCTAGGGGTAGGACAAACAAGACTACGTGGAGTCGGTTTTGCAGCAATTCGGTTCTGTCACTAACTTTTGTTGCACAGCATATTAAATTTTTAACCAACAATATTATGCTAATAGACATTAGGCCTACTAACGTTATGCGAATCAAATTTATGCCAAAACAAATTAGTCTTTAAGATGATTATGCCAACATAAAATGTATGCCTAAAAAAATTATGCCGAAGTATTATTATGCCAAAACAAATTATGCCAAAATCGTTATGCCGAAGTATATTAGGACAAAGAACATTATGCGAAAAGAAGGGATCCCTTATAATACATACTAATTATCAATACAATTCTCGTAGTTTAAATTCGGTTCCCTATCCATTTGCATAAAATGTTAAGACCTAATATAAGCTAGCATAATTTTGTTTGGCATAATTATATTTTCGCATAATATAATTACGCATAACAGCTTACGCATAATTTTTTTAAGCATAATTTCTCTAACCATAATAATGATTAAGCATAATATTCTAAAGCATAAATTTATTAAGCATAAAGTTCTAAAGCATAACTTTTTTATGAACAATTTTGTGGGTTTTTTTTTTCGCTGTAGGAAGCATGAAGCAAGCAAGCATACAGCATGCAAGCAAGCATACAGCATGCAAGCAAGCATACAGCATGCAAGCAAGCATGCAAGCAAGCATGCAGCAGACAGGGTTTCTGTCACGGCTCCGGCGCTGCGGGCCTCCGGCGGCCCCACGCGTGCTAATCGTCGCAGACGGCTTTCGCTCACCACCGCAGCTTCGGCTTGTTGGCCGGCTTTGCCGGCCAACCTCAGCCGCAGCGGCTCGCTCGCAGCCGCCTGCTCCTCAGCCCGCGGGCCGCGTCGCCCCTCCGTGCCTACGCGATTTTAAATTACACTCTAGGGGTAGGACAAACAAGACTACGTGGAGTCAGTTTTGCAGCAATTCGGTTCTGTCACTAACTTTCGTTGCACAGCATATTCAATTTTTAACCAACATTATTATGCTAATAGTCATTAGGCCTACTAACGTTATGCGAATCAAGTTTATGCCAAAACAAATTAGTCTTTAAGATGATTATGCCAACATAAAATGTATGCCTAAAAAAATTATGCCGAAGTATTATTATGCCAAAACAAACTGTGCCAAAATCGTTATGCCGAAGTATATTAGGACAAAGGACATTATGCGAAAAGAAGGGATCCCTTTAAATTGCCCTATACAATTACTTTTTCACGAAATCATAACATTTGGGGCCAATTCTAACTTAAACTATTACCATTGTGTAAATACTAGTTAGTGACGGTCGCAAATCATATTTCGACCAATATACAACCTAACACAAAAGAGAATAAAACTTTTTTACACAAAAAAACAACCGCCTTCCAAAAAAAAAAAAAACTAATACGTGAATTTCGGAAGTCGGTGTCTTTGGTTTCGTATTTTCGTTTTTTGCCACCGATTTCCGAAATTAAAGTTATTTTTCACGTTTTAGTGGTTCTTTTGGAAGTCAGTTGTTTTTTTTGTGTGAAAAAGTTTTTATTTTTCACTTTTTAATTGTGGTACCTACCCCCACACAAATTCGTATGCCAATATTTGTTAAGTAAATAATAGTGACAAGAAATTATTAAAACATCATCATTATATTATTATACTAAGTGGAAAAAATATCCATTATTAATGATAACTCAAAAACTTCTGGTCAGATCTTGATCAAATTTATATGGGAACACATGAGAAACACCAGCTTTCAAATAAAAAAGAATCATCAAAATCGGTTTACCTAGAAAAAAGTTCTGAGGTAACACACATTTAAAAAAAAAAAACAGACGAATTGAGAACCTCCTCCTTTTTTTAAGTCGGTTAAAAAGGAGTATGTAAGGATCGTAGCAGGTGGCGTTCTGTATATTCTGCCTACCCCGATGGGTAAAAGACATGAGTTTATGTATGTGTGTGTGTACAACCTAACACTGACCTACAAATTACAAAAAAAACGCAAGAAAATGTTAATTTAGTGAGCTACTCAGGCTCTTTCACCTTAAGCATAATATACTAAAAGCATGTAGCAGAAATAGAATTTAGCTATACGTACATACCTAAACCATTGATAACTTTCCTGTAGAAACTTGCACTGAAGATGAAGTGAATGTATTTTATTGTGTGGAGCCAGTCGATGATCGGGCTTAACACGATGTATACTGATGCCATCGAGATGAAGGGTAACATGGAGTACCAAGCACTCTGAAATTAAATATTGTAAAATGATGTCGATGAATAAAACGTAACTTGTTATTTTTATTGATTTTAGGAATTTCATCCTTTCTTGTGAACCAGTGGATAGCATTAGAGTTAACCAATACAATGCACTGTTGGACATAGGCCTCTTCCAAGTCAGGCCACAAAATCCGCCTTTCGCATCCAGTTCGTCTTAATCGCCTTGGTCTAATATTTTTAAATTGGTACTTACATCTTTCAAAGATATTCCGTACATCATCAAGTAAGCGGGCGCATATGCTATGAAGAAAATAAACACGGCATTGCTCGCTATGTGTACGCTGGTTACAGCCCAAAAGTGAGAGGATTTGAGAATATCCCGCCAAGGTCTGTTTATTTCTTTCTGTAATAGAAACATTTTAAATTCATTGATCTTATAGCCCAGGTTTTTTATGAAATTTTCCATAACCAGCTAAAAATTTGCATTCGCATTTAAAGTAGTATTTAAAATAATGTGTCAAAACTCCCCGCGCCGTCTCCGTTTTCGTCTCAAGATATAGCCCCCCCCCCGCCTTTTAAAATTTGAAAGCGAGTCCAACCTCTTGTTTGAGAGACCGCGTGCGTTCATTCAGCTGTTGGCATTGTTTTGGTAATGTCATGTGATCATTGCAGCATAGAGCTGGCTGCTAACACGCCGGGGACTCGAACCCCGGCGTGAGGTAGCTAAAAATCAAACTCACACAGCTGGTACACGTAAAATTTATTATTAAAAAGAACATCCGAGATAAATAAGAAATAACAAGTCAAAAAAAAAATGTTAATATTCAGTCGTTGGAAATTGTAAAAGGCTACCAAATAAAAATATCACAACAAGATTTTCGGAGAAAAAAAACTTATGGATGTTTCCAAATATTTAGGAATCTAAGTATATAGACGAATTTAAATTCGATTGCAATCGTACGAAATTCGTGCCGCTCTATAAATTATTTAACACAAATAAGCTCAAGATTAAGGTTTTTCTTTACATAATTTCGTTAAGATAAATTTTAAAGAGAACAAGATCTGATATTGAGAATTTAGGAAAGCACCTTAAAATTAAAATGTCACACGACGGTATAACACAGAACACTTCTATTATATTGATGGTTGGGCGTTATTGCGCCACACAAATGACTTATTTAGCACCTGATGTGTCCGTTAGGCACCTGTGTCGTCGACCTTGCTCGGCAACGATCCTGCGCTTCTCTCCGCAAGCTCGCTCGGACTTCGGCGGCCGGCAGACGAAGGAAGAAGACAGGCGAACAATAAATGGCAGGGTAAGGCCAAAAAAGGTGGCCTTTCAAACAATCAAAGAAACAAATGACGAGAAATTCCAGGGAACGTACAGTCGATTGTATCCGCTGACTACTCACATATCGTGGTTAAAAATTTGAAATTCACTTTCAAAGAAAGATTTAATATTATTGAATAAAATATCCACTCAGTAGGAATTCCAACGACAGAATGCGTAAAATTTTTTTCTTCTTGACAATGTTCAGAACAATTGTCAATTATTGAATAATTCAAAAAAACACGAAATAGTAAAAAAGCTGACCGAATGACTCGTGAAAAGAATTTAATCGAAATGACAACAAAAAGTATCTAATTGCAGGAATTATACTGCACCATATACAACGCCCCCCCCCACCTCTTCCCGTTTTATGCATATGCCGAACCCAGTGTGACATGTGATCTGGGTGTTTCATGTGCTTGCTTGCGCTGCGATAGTCCTTTAGGTTAAATAATAACAGCCGCACGGGTCAATTGATCAGGTTAAGCTACGCTTGCTACGATTGATCCGAGGATGGGTGACCATCTTTACATACCGAGTCCCCTCCGTGCCTCGGAAAGCATGTTAAGCCGTTGGTCCTGGCTGTCATTCTTGGAACTTTGACAGCCGTAACAGGTCGTTAGAAGCTCGAAATTCTACTGCTGGATATAGGCCACATTCACAAGCGGTTTTCCACCAGCTTTTAGGAGTTTGGCCGTAATTCTGTCATCACCCAGCCCCTTGTTATTTTTAAGCTGCTTCAGAGCCATCCTGATGTCCGCGATGTCTTTGGACTGTGTCAGGTCAGTCTAACAGTTAGGTCGTTTCAGATTCGCAACGGGGTTACTGGTTGATGTGTACAATTACTGTCCATAGAACCCCTCAATCTCCCTCAAAAGTTTAGGTTTGTAGAATACGATTCTGCCATCATCGGTCTTCAGCTGGTTCATTAGCTGGCTCTGCCCGATAGACAGATCTCTTGCAATGACCTTTGAGTTCTTGTTCCGCTGTATCGCGTTCCTAATACGTTCAGTACTAAAGCGGTAAAGGTAGTTTTTCAAGGACTTCTAGAGACGTCTGTTAGCTGCCGGTACTAACTTACGCGTTTCGTCTGAAGACTGCAGGATAATCTTGCGCCTCTCTTCCATGAGTTTGAAAGTAGGATCGGAGAGCTTATTATTTTTATTTGTAAGACGGGTTTTGAAGATCTTAGACCCCACCGAATTGATAGTTTCCACGAACCCACCGTACGCCTGATATTATGGGTGGTGAACCTTTTTAATTATGTAATCATATTATTAATTAATGTTTCTGTAATATAATTTTTAATGTCTTTTCTTGTAATCTTTCAACGACAACAGTTTATTGCTGTCATTAAAAAAGTTTAAATATGATTTTGATCAGAATTCACCTTAACATCGAAATTTATGCTAACGTTATCTCAGGTTGCAAGCGGTGGAGGGTTGGGGAGTTTAAGGTAATAATTCAATACCACATATAGAATACTGTTGTTGTTGAATGATTGATATTGCTGTCATTTAAAAAGTTTGAATATGAATTTAGATCAGAATTCATCTTAACATCGAAATTCACCCTAACATAACCCTATATCTCAAGACGCAAGCGGAGGAGGGTCGGGGATATTTACGAATAGGTAATGATTTAGTATCACATACAGAATACATTTAACGTACCAACAATCAGCTGGTTATGAAAAATTTCCTATCTTTGGCCAAATTTTATCTAATAATCCTGGACTATTAGTCATTACAAAACTTAAAGATTTGAATATTTTCACACCATTGAAAATTGTCATTTTGATAAACATAACTACTATTTACCTATTCTTGGCCAAAACGTGGCATTTGTACCTCAGAGTCCCTTATTCTTTTAAATAAATCCATTTCATCTTCAGTAGCTTCACACTAAATTGTTTTACTTACCTTTCTGTAAGTATTCAGTGTATCCTTAATGAACTCTTTTTCAGCGTCTCCAATAGCCTGATGATCTGCTGGTGAGCTGGCCGTCAAAGTCCCCGATATGATGGCCATGGATAATGCTAGCATTGCCAAAGAATAGTACACCAGCTCCCAACCCAAAGGTGCTGATGATAGCTGACCAGATATTGGTAGGGCTACTACGATGCCTATTTGGACACCTGAAAACAAAGTTAAAAAAAAATATTAATTAATTTGTAGTAACTTTTGAAAACAAAAGTACCATTCATGCACTAGTAATAAAAGACGCAGAGTCACTATAACATTCGTCACAGAAATTTGGGCTTCGAATTACCAGCAACCTTCCCATGATCTGATCAGTGCGAATTCGAAATCGAACAAGTTTGAAATTTCTACGAGCCTCTCTTTCTCTTCTTCTAAGGAAAAATTTTCTTTATAATCATGAAATGTAATAAAAATCTTAGCAATCATAGCCATCTTAATTTCGTTCATATTCTGACTAATTAAGTAAAGAAGGTAAATGTGATTATAGGCTCCAGTATTAATTTTGTGATGAAATCTTCTGAGAATAAAACATTAAAGAGAAGATTTTTATATAACTTATAATAATAAAGGCATTGAAAATTAAAATGAAGATAAAGAAGCATTAGGCGTGTTAATGAAATTAGTATGCATGGCAGCAGAAGCTTAGGGTAGCGTAGAGTGCAGGAATATTACAAAGGAAATGTCTTTTTAAAGTGCGGAGCTATGCATACTGAATAGTAATGCATGGACTGATTTTAATATTGCCTTAATTTCTGGAATTTTGTAAGAATGTAATTTTGTAGTCGAATTAGATTCTTAGTGAGTCAGAGATAAAAGGTAAGTTCATCATCTGCCTAAAGAATGATGATGAATTAACCTGTCGCAAATGTAAAGTATTGATAAAATTAATAAATGTAAGTCAGCTAACTTTAAAGCAAGATACTAAAATACACACAGAGAGTGCCTTAGTTACCTCCATAAACTAAATAATTGAATATCTTCCTCTCATTGGGTGGCAACCATTGATCAAACAGTGACTGGTTGACGGTGAAGAAGCAAGCGTGGGTCATCCCCATGAACAGCATAGCATTGCAGGCTGCTACCCAACCTCCCTGAAATTAAAACAGCTAGTTATTCATAGTGTTACTCTTGATGAATATAAGTGTCACTGTAAAGTATATTGTGTGTAGGATGATAAAAATAAAAAAATATTCTGTGATTCCAACTAAAATGGTAGTAGGATAGACAATAGAAGAAGTGTCACTGAACAACACTGACGGTCATTATTAGTTAGTTTAGAACTTTATAATGATAATGCCAAGATATATAATAATAATAATAAACTGAAGCGTTGGGCATCAACGGTACTGAAATGAAGCAATCGTTGAAAGAGCGCTTCTTTGGCCGCCTGAAGTAAGTATTTAATAGTCTTCTAAAAGGTAAAAATCTATATCAAATCAAATCATTTATTCGCATAGAATATAGTTATTGTACAATAAAGTTGTTATAAAAAACATAGTGAGCCGGGTACATTCTGCCTGAGTTTTGGCATGCAAAATTTAACAAATAATGGCAACGTCAATAAGCTCATGAGGAAAATAATGAAATAGTTAATACATTAATAAATTATTTTAACAAGTCCACATCATGCAAAAAAGTGTATCAAATAATGTGAATCATATTAAATTGTTGAGATGTCATACATAGGGTCATTCAAAAATCACTTAACGAATAATAACATTTCTGTATCAAAAAAAGGCTTGAGTTTATTTTTAAATTGTTGAAGGGTGTCACCTTTTATGCTGTCCGGTAGTTTATTAAATATTATTGGACCCACGCAGACAATACTTTTTCTAAGTAGTGCTGTTTTATAGCCACCGATAATTAAGAGGTTTTTGTATTGACTTCTCACGGGACCTTTCTTGGTGTCCGAGACCTTAGCAAACAAATTTTTATTCCTTTTTACAAAATTTATAACGACGGAAAAGTAAGAATTTTCAAAGACTTGAACAGAGATTCACAACTATCTCTAGGTTTAAGACTACACATAGCTCTAACACAACGTTTTTGGACTTTAAATATGCTATCTCTTAGACTGCAGTTGCCCCAAAAAATTATTCCAAACCTCAAGACCGATGTGACCAAACTATGGTATGCTACTAAAGCAGTCTTTATGTCAACTTTTTTTGCCAGGTAAAAACAACTTAAACTGCAGTTGTTAAGGTAGAAACAATGTGCGCGCCTTCAACGGTTGGGTCATGCCGGTTTTGATGTACTCTTTCGGCATAATCAAATGGACTCGGACCGAACTCGACGCGGGTCCGTACGCTGCTAACTGCAAATCGAATGCATCACCCACGGTTATCAGTAATGAGACTGTATATCTCGCGAAAGTGTGGAGATCGAGGCTTTTTAAACGCTAAGACTCTCCACAATTGCAATATATACAGTCTCAGGGAATATTTCTTAGAAGCTCACGTAGAGATGCATCGAGATGTGGTCGCGATGGACAAGGGCATAAAGTCAAAGTCAAAGTCAAATCATTTATTTCAAATAGGCACATAAAAGGCACTTTTGAACGTCAAAATTTACAAAAAAATAGAATTGATTCTAGTTGCCCCTTCCAAAAGGTAGTTTCGTATGGAGAAGAATGGGCAAGAAATTTCACCGTTACTCTTTTAAAATATTTTACAATATTATGTAAATTCACATTAATTATATAATCATATGTGAAGACGATGCACCTAGAATAAAATTACTATAACACAATAGGTAAAAAGAATTAAATATAATGCAAAGGCAGGTAAATTAATTATGTGATAGATACATGGTGCTCTCATATTTACAAATATTTAAAGTAGATGATGTTTCCAAAATTTTAACAAGTAATACTTTAGTGTGTGAGTTAAAGTAGTTAAGTACATATTGTAACAATCAATGTCATAAAAATTATAAATTATACAATTAAATTAGCAACCAGTTTGATTTTGTCTAGACTCTACATTGTCCTATGGAGCAGGACCAGCATGTTTCCAAGCATTCTTATCTAGGATATAATCCTCTAATTTATAATATGCTTGTTTACAAAATGTACTTTTTATATGAGTTTTAAATTTTCTTTCATTCAATTGCAATATGTCACAAGGTATTTTGTTGTAACATTTAACACAGTACCCCATAAAAGATGTATGTACTTTAGATAATCTAAAAAATGGTTGATCTATTTTATCTTTATTTCTAGTATTAAAATTATGTCTATCACTTATTTTATTAAAAAGATGTAGATTTTTTCTAACATACATAATATTTTCATAAATGAATTGACAAGGTACCGTCATAATATTAATCTTTTTAAATAGTTCCCTAAGAGATTCGCGACGACATAGATTGTAAATGGCCCTGACAGCTCTCTTTTGCAAAATGAAAATGGATTCAATGTCAGCAGCCCGACCCCACAGTAAAATGCCATATGACATAATGCTGTGGAAGTAGCTAAAATAGACCAAACGCGCGGTTTCTACATCTGTTAATTGTCTTATCTTCCTAACAGCATAAGCGGCCGAGCTTAACCGCCCCGCAAGAGATGTTATATGGGGTCCCCATTGTAATTTCTCGTCTAGCGATTCCCAGGAAAACCGTCTGATTAATAAATTCTAGTTTTTCTCCATTCAATATGATGTCACATTCGCAACTTCTAACATTAGGTAATTTAAATCTAATGCATTTGGTTTTTTTTTCATTTAGTACCAAATTATTTACCATAAACCAATCTTGGACCTGAAGAATGGAGTTATTTACATCGTCAAGATTTTGTGACCGTCGGTCTACTTTAAAGATCAATGATGTGTCATCTGCAAATAACACCATCTTCGGTTGATTCTGCAGTAATTGGGGTAAATCATTAATGTAAACTAAAAAGAGGAATGGACCCAATATCGAACCTTGAGGAACGCCCATTGTCATTTCAGACCCTAATGAGTTCATGCCGTTTACTTGAACTTTAACCTTTCTATCTTTCAGGTATGACCTTAGTAGATCAAGAGCTGTATTCCTAATCCCATAGTGCTCTAGTTTCAGCAGAAGTGTCTCATGGTTTACGCAATCGAACGCCTTAGAGAGGTCGCAAAAGATTCCAATGGCATCCTGTGCTCCTTCCCAGGCGTTAAAAATGTTCTTTAGTAGGGTGACACCAGCGTCAGTGGTACAGCGCCCTTTGGTGAAACCGTACTGTTGTTCATGAAAATTGGATTTTTTTTTAAAGTGACGTAACATTTGATTAAGCATTAACTTTTCAAACACCTTACTGAGAACTGGCAGAATTGACACAGGCCTATAATTGTTGGGTTCTTTACTATCACCGGATTTGAACAACGGAACTACTTTACTGTGTTTCAAAAGATCCGGAAAAACTCCTTGGTCTATACTGGTGTTAAATATGAAAGCTAAATAGGGAGCAATGGTTTCGATGAGAGGTCTACAGACTTTTACAGACATTCCCCAGAGATCCTCTGTTGATTTAATTTGAAGATCCTTAAAAGCTTTTATAACAGCTTGGGGGTTTGTATGCTGAAACCTAAACTCCAAAGGGCATGCCTTTACATTCTTTGTAAGTAAGGCAGCAGAAAGCGCGGGTGAGGAATTTAAAGCTTCAGTAGTTTTAAGGGGAATATTAGTAAAAAAGTTTTCAAATTCCTGAGCTATTTCTACATCAGAGTTGATGAGGCCATGTGCAGTCTCTAAATTAAATTCTGTATTACGCTGTTTTTTCCTGCCTGTTTCATTATTTATTATTTGCCAGGTAGTTTTTATTTTATCATCAGCTGATTTTATTTTATTGCTAATATAAAGAGCTTTTGCTAGTTTGCACACACTTTGAAAAGTTTTTGAATATTTTGCAACATACTGATGAAATCTTGTATTATTCATATGTTGCTTTAGACCATAAAGTTCAAATAGCTTTTCCCTGCTTTTACGAATACCTGGAGTCGCCCAATCACTAAATAAAAACTTTGTGTAAATAATTTTAGTCTTTAGTGGAAAAGTGTCATTAAATTGCGTGTTTAATACTGAAAAGAACTCGGCGTAGAACTCATTTGGGTCACCTACATTATTAAAACTTTGATCACATAATGTACTGGCTAAAGAATTATTTAATTGCTCTAATTTTTTACATGTAATTGGCCTAAACCTTATTTGAATTTTTTGTAAAGGCATGTAGGAGCAAAATGTTATTGTTTGGCCACTGTGATCAGATGGCAACTTATTTACAATTTGTTTGTGTAAATAATCACAATTACAAAAAATATTATCTATACAAGTGGCAGAAGAAGCTGTCACTCGGGGTGGTTAAATAAAAACATTTGACAAATCAAATGACCCGAAAAGATTTAATAATCTAACAGTATTCGAGTTATTTTCTAATAAATTAATATTAAAATCTCCACATATAACTATTGACTTACTACTAGTACTAAGTTTCTTTAACACATCTTCAATTACAGAATCAAACACAGATAGATTCTGGTAATTTGGAGGTCTGTATACACATACTATAACATGCTTATCAAGCTCAACACAGGACAATTCAATGGTGTGCTCGACAGACAGTCCGATGACGTCTTTTCGTTCTAGCTGGGCACCGTCAATCAAATAGTTAACTGGCCTATTTTTAGCCCAAAAAATCAGCATTGTCATACAACGTGACAATGCTGCCAGCCTTTTGGGCAGTTATCCCATTGACAGCGATGCGGACGAATTTTTTGATGCCCTATGAGCTCTTCCCTTTTTTGTAATTTATATACTTGTAAATAGTTGGTATATATATTTTAGTGTGGGCTTGTATATAATTGTTATCTATTATTTGATTATAATTTTGTAATGTTGTAAGGTTAAAATGACATTAAAAAAAATAGCGAACATCGTTAATCGCTAATCCGTTACTAAAAAAGTTAACTTCGTTAAACGTTAAAGCGTCACATTTCGGAAGATTTAACGGAGTTGACCTTAATCGTTAACTCGTGATAGAAATTGCATTTTATAATCATGCCGTTGTGTAAGAGATTTACAAAAAAATGTTGGTGTGGGCTATGGAAGTTTAGGTATGACATGAAAAATTTATAAAAGAAGGGTGTATCATTAGAGTTTACAATAATGTTTATTTAGAGATTGTCAGAGCGTGTTTTTCGCGGCGCAGCCCGGGTGTCCTTTTGGCAAATAATAGGTACTTAATTGACGATAAACGGACTTATGCAAAGTTGACAGAAGTTAATGAGTCCGTAAACAATTATCTTTTAAGTTAACTTAAACGTTAATCCGTTACTGAAAATCTTAACTTATTTAATTAACGATTAACGGTCTTGTGCCCAGCTTTGAACAAAGGCCTCACCCCGCTCTCCTTGGCTTAAGAGAACTGACGCAAGCAAGTAGTGCTTGACACTAATGATCGCATGGAAGTATGGCAGAGTAAGAAGCTTCACGGACGCGTTTTCTGGGCCCTACATGGACCTGATGTAGATCTGCTAACGTCCGTAACCTGGCTGCTTTTCAGTGACCTCTTTGGGGAAACCGAAGATTTGGTCTGCGCAATTATGAATGAAGTTATGATGACGAACAATTATCGGAGATTTTATTGTGAAAGACGGCATGGTTGACATCTGTCAGGCATGCGACCGTCCGCGGGAATCAAGCAGATATATGATCTCTGAGTGTTCTCGTCTAACTAACGAAGAGTACTTGCATAGACACAACCTTGTAGCCAGGATTATCCATCAGCAACTTGCTCTGAAATACAGCCTCGTGGAATCAGAAGTGCCATACCACAGGTAAGTGCCCGACCCAGTTCTCGAAAATGGAAATAATATCACATTGTACTTAGATCAATCTATCATCACTGACAGGACATTTGTTGCCAATAAGCCTGGTATAGTGGTGGTGGATCGATTAGAGCGGCGCGCAATGATTGTTGCCATAACAATCCTGAACGACGGGAACCTCGTGAAAGCCGAGAAAGATAAACAAATCCAGTATCTTAACTCGGCTCGCGAGGTTGTTGACAGTCATGTGGAAGTCAACGTCGCGCAGCTGACTGTTACAAATATTATGGTAATTAAGCGTTTCTGTCTTAGTTCTTTCACCCCATACAACAGGCGTTGCATCTTTCTTCTCAAAACACAAAGGATTCTAAATTAATTATCTGCAGTTACCTTATTGATAATAGTCGGCATCGCAACACAAAACGCCCCATTGACAAGAAAGATGACAGTCGTCACTAGTTTTCCTCCGATCTTCCTCAAGAACAGTTCAGAAGGCAGTAGTATCACCGCGTAGCCGAACATGAATGATGACAGAACTGCTCCTTGGATTTTACCATCCCAATTATGAATCTGAAAATAATCATGATTGATCAGTAATATTGTAAGGGCGATTTATGAAAGCCTTTCTAATTGTGTTTTAGTCTTTGAATCTTAACTATCTTAACAATATCCTAACTATCCTAACTAATATTATAAATGTGAAAGTAAGTTTGTTTGTTTGTTTGTTACCTTTTCACGCCTAAACCACTGAACCGATGATCCTGAATTTTTGCATATACGTTGTCAGGGGTACAGAAACGGACATAGGGTACCTATCATACCGCAAAAAAGTACTGTTCCCGAGGAAAACAACAATAACGTCCTTATGATAATAGATGGCGCCACGTGTCTTTCGAATCATGATTGAATTATAACCCGAATTGATAGTCAGTCTAAATTAACGCGAGCAAAGCCGCGGGCAAAAGCTAGTAATATTATAAATGCGAAAGTAAGTTTGTTTGTTTGTTTGTTACCTTTTCACGCCTAAACAACTGAACCGATCATCCTGAAATTTTGCATATACGTTGTCAGGTGTACAGAAACGGACATAGGGTACCTTTCATCCCGCAAAAAAGTACTGTTCCCTAGGAAAACAACAATAACGTTCTTATGATAATAGATGGCACCACGCGTCTTTCGAATCATGATTGAATTATAAACCGAATTGATAGTCAAAGTCTAAATTAACGCGAGCGAAGCCGCGGGCAAAAGCTAGTTTATTATAGTCTTTTAACGTAATTGCTTGAGTTTTGTGGTCAATAAGACCACGAAAACTAAGCAATTGAAAACAAAATAATAATATGATTATTTGATTATGTTATAGACTACTGCTAAGGAGTGTTTAAGGTTCGCAGCAAGTGGCGTTCTTTGGAAAAAGGCATGTAGACTGCAGATACTGCTTCATCTTTTAAACATAATCGCTCTTAATCGCCTGTCAACTCGATAATGATTTTGTTTTTCTGTTTTTGGTCGTTTCTCTGTTGAAATATACTTTCAACTTCCATATTATGTGTTTTTCTTTACCTGTATGTAAGTATCATCTCTTCTCGTCTGATCTGTCAAGGCCAGTACAGCAAACCCCATGCTGCCTCTGATGATACCCATGGTGATGGAACTCGCCAGCATATACATCATCTGCAGGTGTCTGACGCCGATCTTGAACCCTTTGAACAGGAAATAAATGAAAAAATTTATTATGATCAAACATTGCTTTTGGCTTTGTTAAAAGATCTGCTGTTATCAGCTTCTGTACATAAACCTTTACCTTGATTGTGTTTGTTGGTTTGTTGGGTTCCGTAACAAAAATTATTGGTGGGCCGTCTGTCAACGTCGATTATTTCAGAAAAAAAAAATGCTATGAATTCTACATCAAAACTCTTTTTAAAGATTTATATTACATGTATGTAAATTAACAGAGTTCAAAACCTTAATTGCAGCTTTAAGCCGCAATTCAACTCGCACATGATCGATATTATTTTATTATATTCTTTCTAAGGACTGACATTAGTACTACGAGGACAATATCTACCCTTTATCTCAAATCGTAGACCAATTGTCTAGCTGCTTTACATCTGACCCTCCACAACACCTTAGGTACTACACTATGTACACCGGGGTCTGATAGGG
Organism: Dryobotodes eremita; assembly: GCA_917490735.1. NCBI lineage: Eukaryota > Metazoa > Arthropoda > Insecta > Lepidoptera > Noctuidae > Dryobotodes > Dryobotodes eremita. The sequence goes on along the minus strand of OU823254.1, from coordinate 1,159,401 downwards.
CCGATGCCTGCCGGGGTCGATGATTGTTCGAAAGAGTCACCGTGGCCCTGACGCACAGACAACTGAAGGAACACGGTTGGCTTTTAGTCAGTAATAGTCTGACACGCCTTCCCGCTCCGCCCAGAGCGGGAGAAAAATAAATAAATTGTACCACATTCAGGCATACTTGCTTTAATTCGTAATTTTATTTTATGCCTAGAATAGACTTCTTCGTTGGTCAAGGGGTCAACTGTGCTACTGCTGAACATGAGGTCTTGGGTTCGATTCCCAGGTCGGAATAAATGTTATTGGAATTTTCCATCAAGAATTTCTCAGTAACAGCCCGGAGTATGTATTTTCACCTCGGCCGATGGCAATAGGCTCGCCCTCTAGCGAAATGTGAGTGGACACTTCTGCCAAACCCTTCGGGGATTACAGACATGGTGTTATTTTTATCAGTGCCAGAAACCGTAATTACTTAAACGTATCTTGGTAAAAAAATATAAAAAACACTCACCATTTTTTGTAATAACGCCATAATACCCGTCTTCAAATTGATATCTCAAAAACTCCACGTCCATTTTGTGGGACAACAAAACAATATGAAATTACAACAACGCACTGTTACATCGACTGTTACTTGAAAAAAATATGTTTTCATCTATCATTATTATCTTCGTTATCTACCAGACTACTCATAAAACAATGAATTAATTATTAGCTTTGAGTAAATAATGCTGATTTTGTACGTAAATACAACTATCTTTGAAAGTTAGTTTTAACATCTTTACGGCATTCAATTTTGTACCTCATCGCATGTCATCAAGATTTAATTTTCATTGTCAAGAAAAATCCAAAGGCTTCAAGTGAGAATGTCAAAGTATATTCTATTTAAACGATTGTGTGTAACTAGTGATTTAATTGCAGACGTGATGATTGACAAATACCTCAGACTGATGTTGTATAAGCCTCAAGAAAATGTAGTCATTGTTAGAAAAATAACTTCACAGAAAGTAGAACAAGACGCATTTTTTTCATAAACAAAAGCATGTACTTAGTTGTATCAGAATGTTTTTGGAAGGTTCAATGAATTCTAATGAGCAGGTGTTAAAGAGATTACAGTGTCAGAGAGGCCAAGCGAGGAACCGTAACGGTGCGGAATAATTTGTATTTCTGTTTTCCGTGTAATATTAAATTGCAAATCGGTGGTAAAAAAGCTGGAATAAATAAAGAAAAAACTTGACATTGTCTTTCTAGCAGTATACATAAAATTAACTCAATTGTAAATAATATGACGATATATTGACCTAATCGGTGTTGTTCTCCAAAGAGGTCACGTGCGTAGTACTCGCAACCGGCGAGCGTGTATGACCAGGGCCGGCAGTCTCGACATTAGATAGCTACAACAATCGGTTAAGCTACAAAAATAAAGCGGAAAATCTATTAAAGGAATTTGACAACGATACGACTTAGCGACCGATTTTTGTCGCTGTCTAATGTCGAGACTGCAGGGGCTGTTGTATGAACGTAACAAAGCAAAAGGAGTACTTAAGTAAGGATCGTAGCAGGTGACGTTATGTAGTTTCTGCCTACCCCTATGGGAAAAGGTATGAGTTTATGTATGTAAATAAAATAATTTATTTTAATAACACTTTTCCTCATTTTCAACAGTTTATTAAAGAAATTATCATAAAAAAATACACGTCGATACGATGAAAAACCACATGCTCTCCAAACCTTCCATATATTAGGCGTATTTACTTACGGAAACAGTGTAGATTGGCGACAGCGCACAGTGGATCGAAACTGCTATATAAGCGACATTCGTTATTTTTTTACAATTTTTTTTTAAATTCCTATCGAAAGATCTCGTTATTCCGATGAATAATTGTAATTACAAGTTTTTCTCTAAAACTGATAGTTTGCCCGGAAAAAAATAATTTAGATTTTTTTGTATGGAATGAAACAGAAACTGCTGAAATTTGGCCATGTCTTGAAAGACCAGGCTTTAAAACTACTATATTCTTATTCTTTGACGTGTCGGCTATAATTCTACGCTATCAGCGCGCGCCCATAGTTGGCCCGTTTTGTATGAAATGAAATCCTTTGTATGATACAGTTATATCAAGATACAGCTAATTGAAACATTGTAAAAGCCCCTTATTTTTAAAAGAGTAACCGCGGAGTTTCTTGCCGGCTCTTCTCCATAGGAAACGACCAATTGGAACCGTGCACCTAGCTTCTGACGTTTCATAAGTGCCCATGTAGGTTTATGTGAAATAAAATATTATGATTTTGGTTTTGAATGATTTAAAGATTAAAAAAAAATAAAAAATACGCTATCAAGCTAAAAAATCCACACAAGATATTACCATTTCCCCAAAAAAAGCAGCACATAATCAAAATCTTAGGAACATAATAAATATCTACACAAACTCCTTTGTAATTTACACGACCTTAATAGACTTAAACGGGTTATTACAATTAAATGAGTGTAACATTAACTCTGTTTCGGTACTGAAACTTGCTTTGTGGATGGCACTTATAAGCTGGCTTCCATTGTGATCCTATTATAAAACCTGTTAATTCATTTATGTATGTAGATTATGCTTTGACTCTGGGATACTAAAACATGGAACATGATTGAGCATGAGACCAATGTTGAGCAGTGGCAAAATACATATTGATATGTGTTAACAATGACTTATATATTTTCTCTAAATCATACTCAAAGAAATATTCGTTTCAGTAAAGACTTCACCACCAATTCAGAAGTGAAGCAGCTGATACTACTCTAAAAGGGAAGGCTAAGTTTCAGTTTGAAAGTCATTGCCACCGGTAAAACTACGACTTTTAATAGACCGATTTATGCCTGTCATCCCCGTCGCAAACAATCAGAAACTAGTTCATAGTCGCGTCATGTACAGACCACCACTCAAATACTAGTGCCTTGACATTCTAGCTACTCATTGATGATTTGAATTTGTAACTGGTTACTTTTGATTAGCGTAGTGGACGAACGGCCAAAAAAAATATGTTGGTGCTTATTGGACCCCGTAGAAGATGGTGGGACGAGCTAGAGAAAACAAACAACCAGTTGTCCACTTTAGCCCTGGGTCGAAAGAGCTGGAAAGTCATGGGGAGAGGCCTTTGTCCAGCAGTGGGATGATGCAGACTAATAGTAGTAGTAGTAGTGGTGCTTATTTGTGGGGTTTGTTATATTTTGTAGGTTATTGGGATCTGCAAAACACAGGCCATTTCATTTGAAAACCTTGCAACTTTTTTTGTTTTAAGTTTTGGGTATTGAGCAACATTCCGACTATTAGATAGATATAAAAATAGAATACTCGGTCTGCGTAGTAAACAAAGGAAAGAAAAATAAAGGATTATACATAAATAAAATGAACAATTTAAACACACGCGCACAACTACATAGAAATCAAAATACGGAGTTTCCATAGTTTAATTTTTATTATATATATTTATTTACATTAGGTAGGTATACATTGAAATAACGTTTGTACAAAAATTATGTTGTGTTTGACCTAATGTATACTTACAATGGTAGTGCCTATTGTGAAGAATAAAACAGGAGATGCCTCTGACATTTCCAATTACAGACCCATTTCTCTAGCCACTGTCATTGGCAAAAGTTTTGGACAGTCTGCTTGATAAACAATTGGCCAAATACCTCGAACTACATAATACTCAGTTTGGTTTTAAGCCTGGGCTGTCAACTGAGAATCTAATCTTGTGCCTCAAGCAGACTGTTCAATACTACTCAGACAGGAAGACTTCTATTTATGCCAGTTTTCTGGATCTGTCAAGAGCATTTGATCTCGTACGTTACGATGTTCTGTGGCGTAAACCAGAACGTGAAACTACTAACCTAACCTGAGATAGTGTAAATATTTAAATACTGGTATAGTAGTCAAAGTAATGGCATGAAGTGGGTTGTTTCGCACTCCGACGTGTATCAGTTGGAGTGCGGGGTGAGGCAGGGGGGCTCAGCTCACCCCGGCTGTTCAACCTATACATGAACTAGCTGATCCTTGAGCTCAGCAGCAGCACAGATGTCGGATGTCATATTGACGGGGTGTTCATTAACAATATTAGTTATGCTGATGATATGGTGTTGCTGAGCCCATCGATCGGAGGTCTGAGGCGGCTGATCGGTATGTGCGAATCATGTGCTCAAACATTACCATTCGCTCTGTGTGATGTTATATTCTTCACGAAGAGCGAATGGTTTCCAAGCAGGCAGTGCAATATATTTGAGTATTCCACAGTTGCACTGTGTGGAGAACCCCTGCGAAGGGTGGACAATTTTAAGTAACTCGGCCACTGGGAGATTGAAGATCTTAAAGTTAATTGTGACATTAAAAGGGAACGTAGGTCGCTGGCTGTCCGTTGTAACATGCTGTCCTACAGGTTTGCACGATGTACGGAGCCAGTTAGAGTAACTCTCTAATGCTTACTGTCAGTCCTTCTACACGTGCAGACTGTGGGTCAACTTTACTCAGCGGGCATATAGCGACCTATGCGTCCAATATAATAATGCACTGAGAGTACCGCTACGGCTGCCGTGGCGCTGTAGTGCGTCAGGGAAGTTTGCGGATCATAATATTGATGATATCACCGCCATTATTAGAAAAAGATGTGCATCAAGATCGGTGGAATTCCCGGATCTTACGGAGGTGGATGCAGCCCCACGCCTATTTTTATTTGTAATTGTATTTTAATCTGTGTCTGTACCTACTAACACTTGATGTTAAGTAAAATTGTTACTAACCCTATGGACTTTGTCTGAAAATAAAAGTTTCTATTCTATTTTTAACATTTTTTTAGATCAGAATTGATTGTTGCACTATAGTACCTTTCTCATTTTCTTACAATTTTATTATTTCAAATATAACAATATTAATAAAAATTTAACAGTCCATTTTATTAAATAAAACATCTTTTAGATAAGTTAAGCCATTCACCCACCTATGAGTATAACTCCTGAATGGCAAACGGCTGCAACTGATTACGGATTTGAAAAAGAATATTAGACTTTAAATGTAGCAAAATAATATTTTTTGTTTTAATAACACAGAAATGCCAACTTTTCTAAACCAAGACAGGATTAGTTACCAAGTTTTCTTTTGAAACGTGTAAATTACATAATAACAGGTACTTTTGAGCACTAAATTTTTACAACAAAATATACGACACTTTTCTCTCTGTCTTCTATAACAATTTCCACGTATTCTCCAAGTGCTCTCATCTCAATTATGTAAATGCGTCTACCCTCTTTGTGGCCACATTTCTATGCATTAACACTATCATTCTGTACGCGGCCGACCACGCTTTTACTCTTAATTTCCTCTGCAGCTGCACTCTTTACTATAACACCACTAAGCATTTCATTTAAAGTAAAAACATTTCTACATTCCCATAAATTAACAATTATTTTAAAAGTTTCAACTCTTATGTTACCTACTGCATTGTTGGTCCGTATAAACCTTTATAATTCCGGACTTTAATGACATTTATTTTCACTGGAAGTCTAATAATGTGTCAGGAGAGGTCTTATATCATTTTCGATACCTACTAAAACACATACTATACAGTTTTAACTCAATACATTATCTAATATATAAAAATCTCGTGTCACAGTGTTTGTTATTGAACTCCTCCGAAATGGCTTGACCGATTTTTATGAATACTTTTGTGTATATTTGGTAGGTCTGAGAATAGCTTGTAATGTATATTCCATATCACTGCGGGTGAAACCGCGGAGCGCAGCTAGTATTATATATAATTCCGCTGGATGCTTAACTTAGAAACACTCTTACATTGATCATCATTGAATATCACTTCTTTATACTGTTCTTTGCCTTTTTGACTCAGTCTTCTGATTTTAAGGCTTTTGGACGAGTGATGCTCCCAATGATTTCCTTAACATTTATTTTGTTCTACGTAATCCATTATGATTCTCAGTCATCGAGGGCATATAGTAATAACAAGCAGTTACACGCTGCTCAAGACATATTCATTTAATCTTTCTTGAGATTTTTACTGTTTGTCTGCTTCTAACTCTTTATCGCTTTTACTACCCAAGACTGGTGTCATTTCCTCTGTAAAATAAAAAAATTAAAGTCAATTGTAATTATTCTTTTTTCAAAAGTTTTCAACATTTTGGTACTGGAGAATTTTAAAAATTACTAGAAATATATGATGAAATTACCTGGATCAGCTTTCCTCCTATTTTTATAGTCAGGACTGTCCCAAGGTTGTCGATCAGAACTGCCAAATATGACGTAGATGAGATTAGTACCGATGCCTATGGAGGCACACAGAAGGAAAACTATCCGCCAGCGACTGATGTCCGACTGAAAATAATAACAAATATTGTAGAAGATGATATTTATTATTTAATGCTTGCTTCGTATACAAGAAGAACAATAAAACAAAATACTTGTAATAATTGAGAATTATAAGATTAGATCAAATCAAATGAAATCTTAATTGCTGAACACAATACATTTAAATACTTAGCTAGATGTTGAATTAATGTTCAGTTTACTAAGTTCTACCAATTAAACCATGCAAAATATGATAAAATAGACAAAAACATCTGTTAGTATATCAATGGATCGATTATAATAACGGTTACTAACCGGATCATTCCTTAGAACAAAACTGGTGATGACTGGAGTTATGATGCTGCCAATACCTCCAGCGAAGTTGGTTAACGATAGTAGCACGCCTGCAAATTGTGGTGACAGATCCAAGTGGTTCACCTGAAAAAGAAAGAACAATCTAACAAAAAGCTAATGGGATGTTAATAGGATGGTAAATATTATTTACAAACTGCAATCACCAATGTATCTGCCAAGATCAAGCCAGATGCATGATTTCGTAGTAGAGATTTATAATTTTAGATGAAAATGTATCAAATTAATATAAAGCTTAGATAGTTTCCTCACCATAAATCCAGCAGACGTAAAGCCATACAGGAAGAACACCAAAACTAATATGGCGACAACAATGTTCTTGTGATCGGGGCCCAAAAATGCCAGTGTTATGATGCCGAGACCTCCTCCGAATAAAGCTGAGAAATAGAACAAAATCGGTTAAGCGCAGAAAAAATATTATTATCCGATTCTAAACAGACAAGCAGGTGAAATTGACCGGAGACAACCAATTGGAACAATGCACCTAGCTTTTAATATTTCATAAGTGCCCATGTAAGTTTATGTGGAATAAAATATTTTGTATTTGAATGTTGCGTTTGAAAAAGAGTAATATTAGCAACTTAAAGGAAGTTTAATAGAATATACAAATAACTAAAATTAAAATCAAATTTTTAATATTTTAGCTAACTTACCGAATGAGTTGAATATTTTCCTACAAGTCCCCAAATTTAGCCAGCCACTGTTGTATATCTTCTGACTAATCGTAGCAGATCCGATAGAACCCACCCACATGCCCACGAAGGGTAATGCTGATAATGAAGCACTCTAGAATTAAGCAAATATGATGTTCACACCAAATCAGAAAATATAAGATACGAAAATTATAGGAAACGTGTATGCTACTCATATGCAAAAGCTGTACGACATGAACAGCATGAATGAAGTAAAAATAATGAAAGAAAAAGATTAATTAACATCTCTTACTTATTTATAATAATTATAGGTACTTACATTCGTCAGTGAAATATTCATTCCTCTTTCCAAATAAGTAGGAAGATCTACGAAGAATAAGGTAAAGACGGCGCTGCCACCAACGTGTGACGCCACGATAGCCCATAGAGCTGGAGTGCGGAATATTTCGCGCCAAGGGGTTGGTTGGTTTCGCTGAAATAGGAAACAGTATTTTATTACAAAGTCGGAAGCATCAATTTTATATGAGTCCACCTGTTTGGATTAATCGTAGGAAATGTTATGTAGTAACATCATATTTTGTAACATTTATATTGAAGTGACTCACTTTCTGATCACAGACATAATTTAACTCGTCAAGCGGATTATGGACATATGTATGGTACATCGTTTTCTATGATTTATTTTGTCTTTGTTTTATTTTACTTCAAGGTATACCGTCATTAATATCATCGTCATGACCATTATTATGAATGTAAGCTATCATACAATGAATTTGTGACCATCTTCAAATGTTATCATTTCTGAAGTTAGCTTTAAAATTATCAAAAAAATCTTTACCCTAGTTTCAGTACTGGTATCAAGTCCCATTTCTATATAAGTTTTCTCTTCTTCAGTCATCATGGAGTGTTCTCCGGGAGAGCTCGCAGAGAACCAGTACCACAAGCCTGCGGTCAGGAACATGATGGCAGATGTCACGTAGAATATCATCTTCCAGCCTAAAGCTGTTTCGGCTAAAAGTCCCGATAGTGGCATCGCAATTATTGTGCCTACTTGCGCACCTGGGGAAAGTGGTTGTTTTTATTAGTCTGCATATACATATACATTAGCTGGCGAAACTCCGCATATATAATGGGTGTCGATATTTTAAAATGATAAAGCAAAAAAAAATGATGAACATTTTGTATGGGGTCAACGACCGCTGGTAGTATATTTACTTGACGTTTGTAAAAATAGTCTATTTTTGTTTTATTTTATCGTGTTTAGATATGGATACCCATCAAATTTGTGGGGTTTACACAAAAAACGTTTTTTTTTTTAAACTGAGATCAATTCAAGTATACAGTACAGTATAAGTATACATACGGTAGTTGACGCCAAAAAAATTATTTTTATTTTTTGCTCATCTAGTTAAGGTATCGACACCCATTACGACTGCGGAGTTTCGCTAGCTAATTTTATTTGATCGTGTAATGTAGATAAGGCACAAAAATAATATTATTATTGACGTGCTGATGTGTATGGATAACATGTGATGCTAATAGGGATTTGAAGTAACAATGGGTCCTACATCTTGAATAGTGTCTATTTTTCCCTTGATATTGTTTTACTAAGGATGGTGTAGAAGTTGGTGTTGTTAAACATGCATTAGGTATTATTATTTAATTAAAATCACGTTGCTGTTACACACTTAAGCTATTATTATTAAGTTATGAATACTCATTGCCGACAAACTGTTTAACAACTTCACAAATACTTATTACTCTTAATCATTTTATAATATTTTCTACTCTGATCATTCAACGGCAAAGAAACTTGCATCAAGTTATTAAATCATAAATTTCTTAAAAGTGTTGTAAGTAATGAATTCTAAATTTTGTCAAGTTTCATCAACATTTTGTATTTTGTTTTAAGTCGTTGTAAGTTCTTACCTGAATAAACGATACCAGTATAGGTGGTCCTCTCGCTGGTTGGCAACCACCTGCCGAGGAGCGTGTGACTGGCTGGGAACAGACACGCTTGAGTGAGACCCATCATCACTCGAATCACGCACACCAATGGCCAGCCACCCTGGAACAGTCACATTTTAAATTAAGATTAACTTAAGTTTAAGCCTCTGCGGATGATAAGTGAAACAATTATACTACTACACTTAACTAGCGCAGGAGTCAGAGAATTCTATAATTTGTAGTAAAATGTTTTATGTCAATAAATATTTTTTAATTTTTAATTTTTTAATAAGGTGACCTCCGGTTCCTAAAAGTTACCAATATTTACAATCTACGCTACGTTTTTTGAAATACCTGTCATTATGTTTAACGTTTTTTTGTCAGATCTGGGAACTAAGCAAATGCAAGGTTACTGAAAAAATTTGGTTAAAAGGTTTTCTCAGTCAAGTTATACATATAATTTTTATAGGAATACATAACATCATTCTAAAATCTAGTTATACGATATCACTACTACGCTTATTCCAAATAGTTTCCAAGTTAAGGATAGGATCTGGCAAGTTGCTCTAATTGAATAACGAAGGGATTGGAGAGCGTTAATCTAAGTTGTGAGAGATGCATCATCCCAGTGACCCCGTCTGTCAAGACGGGGGACACGGACGGTATGTTGGAAATGTGAAATTAATTGTGATATTAAGATAGGGTGTTATTTTGCTTGAATATTGAGTAGAAGATTGGTAATCATGGGAATCAAACCACTAACTTCCACTTTTTGACTAACCGACCTGACTTTTCATCATAATTCAAAAGAATCTGTCAATGTTTTTTTTTTAAATAAATGCTTTCAGTGCGTGTTGCAGAAGGTCCAGTGATAAACAGTTAATAAGCACTTAAAATAAATATTAATAATCTAGTCTAGAGAGAGCAAACTTTGCTTAACAGAATTTCTTATGAGATCATAATATTTGAGTACAATGAAATGGTAATAGACACAGTCTATAAAAAAAATATGACAAAACTTACCAAACTAGCTAACGTTGGAAAGAGTCCAGTTAAACACCCATTTGACAGCAAAGCTACCATTAAAATGGGTTTTCCTCCGAATCTCTTGGCAAGTACACCAGCGGGAATTTGCATGCACATGTAACCCCAGAAGAATGAAGACAGTATTAGACCTTGGATCTTTTTGTCCCATTCGTACACCTGGAAGAAAAGTTTCATAAGATATAAAATATGGAAAAACTGGATGGCGAAAATATATACTAAATTGGATGGATAGTTGGAGATGGCTATTATAACTATATGGTATGGTTATGGAAAATAAATATATTTCATTTCTTTCAATACTATTTGAACACCCAGGTGTTTACTATCATAATGTCAATATACAGATTTAAAAGTTCCATACAAATAGTAGCTCCTCATCCTCAAATACATGCGGTGATATAACAATAGGAATTTCGGACAAAGGTCTAGACGTCAAATAACGTCAAAACGGGCGAGTGTGCCAGACGAGGAGACGAGTCAGTATCTCACAATGGCTAATCAAATAATATAAGTAACAAAATTCGTGTATGTGTTTATCAGACCAAAAAATAAAATCTTGTACGTAAAGATACATGACTCTTACCCACTAACAATATATTTTTCTTCACACGATAATTCGCCTGTACAGATTTTTCCACAGTTTACTTATGATGTCAAGTTTATGGAAAAATTTGTGCGAAAAGATCATAATTCAATGGTAAGATAAGGATCCTTAAGTAAAGACAACTGTATTGCGCACTGAATCATTGTTACGTGTAATTATTTGTTCAGACTTATTTAATAACAAAGTTATCTTGGCTTTGAACATGTCACGTTGTCACTGTTTGTACTATTACGCGATGATAATATGCCTAAAATAGCTTGGTACAACACTCTTTGACTTTTTGCAAAGAATAGGTCAGGGCCTTTATTCATTTTCTTTTCGAGAGCCCTTAAAGAAAATGAGATATATTCAGAATGAGAGGAAACATCCATCTGTAAGCTTAGCTTTATAATCTCTCTCTCTAAATAATTTATAACAAAGTAACTGTTTTCATCTGTATGTTTCTCCGCTTACTTCATTTAAACCACGCAATGGATTTTGATATGGTTTTCACTATCATGTAGAAAATTTCTTCCGTTTATATGTATATTAAGTGCATATTGTAGTAGAGCAAAGCCGAGAATTTGAAAGATTTGTAATGATGTCGTAAAAACATATTTTTAGGGGCTTACATTGTTAACGCTGGCTAAACCTTACGAGATAGATCCAAATAATGTATGTACCACGAAATTGTATATATTAAAAAAAAATACAGAAAAGTCCAGGACGATATATTATGTCTATCTCCTAAGTATAACCCACAGTACCATTTTTATCTTTTACATATCTCCGCTTACCTCTTCTAAACCACGCAACGGATTTTGATACAGTTTACACTATCGTATAGAGAATTTCTTCCGAAAGGTTTATATGTAAATACATGCATATTATAGCAAAGAAAAGCCGAGAATTCTAAAGATTTGTAATGGTGTCGAAAATACATATTTGTGGGCGCTTACATTGCTGATTTTGTGAATAAATAAATAAAAATATAAAAAGCACGCCTCGCCCTATAGCAATGAAACATTTTAGCCGCTGACGCGTATACGACAGCTCTCCAAATAATTATTTACAAAAAAAAAACTAGTTTTGCTGCTGTGCGCCAGAAGTAACACTATCATGTAGAAGGACATGCAGATCATCTGGTGAAGAAGACGGAGAATCTTACCTGAGCAGTAGAACCATTATGGTGATTGACATCGGTCATGGCCAGGATCGCGACGCCCATGCTGCTGCGCGCCAGTAGGAGCGCTATCATGCAGAAGGACATGCAGATCATCTGAACGTGACGGATGCCGAAGCCGTGGTCTGGAAGGAAAACGTTAAATATACTATTGTAGCATCTAGGTTCAATGGGAAAGAATACGGGCAGTTTGCGAAAGGAAATGCGGAAGTTCAAAACTGAGCAGGGAAAATGGAAACATAATGCAGATAATGATTTAATAGCACAGAAAATATAAGTAATTAATTATAAAAAGTTACTTGTAACTACGTTTACCTACGAACTAACTACACGCTTTTTGAGAGTTTGGACCATAACAACAACAGCCATAAGAAGTGGATATAATGGAGGAAGTCGCTTGTCCAGCAGGGGAATAGCATGGGCTGATAATAATAAAAAAATTAATAACATTTGAAAATGATAAACTAATGGCTTATCATTCTCATTTAAACAGCAAATTCAATAAGCGATATGAAAAAATATAGCGGAAAATAGAACCGATTGGTTTTTAATTACTCAGTATCGTGCAATAGTCACGTATTAAACTTATCACTGCTAAGTAAGCTTTTGTGAGTTTCATAACAATAAAGTTATCTTGTATTTAATTTTGAAGGGTAAAAGCCTTATTTTGCCTTTAAATTGTCACTAATAACTTCCTTGAACCTAGAAATAACCTTCTTGATTTAATCAGCTTCTTATAAATATATTAGAATCAATATCAGTAAAGTGAGATAACAAAATTTTCTGTGTTTACGCTTCAGAGGTTACAAATATGCCATAAATGCCTGCATTTATGCAATACTAGCTTCTGTCTGAACTTCGTCCGCGTGGAAATCAACTACTTATATCATAAAAAACTCGCGAGTCGAGCTCGCACACGAAGGGTTTAGTACCACTGTACAATATTTAAAACGTTTTTTTTTAACGTTTAGTGTGACCCTTACATATTTTTTAACTTTATATTCTTTTTATTATTTGTTCTTATAGCCGCAATAGAAATACACACTGTGAAAATTTCAATTGTCTAGCTATTACAGTTTATGAGATCCTGCCGCTGACGGACAAACGGACGGATGGATGGACAGACGGACGGACAACGGAGGCTTAGTAATATGGTCCCTGATGACACCTATTGGGCATGGAACCCAAAAACTACCAGGGCACTTGGAAATAGTGTAACTTTTTAGCAGTGGAAGAATTTTTGCACTCGAATCTACTTCCAGAGATAAGCTCTTACAAACAAACTTACCTCTTTATAATATTAGTTTAGATGAGCTTGTAGATTATAAAGTTTGCCTAGAAATGTACAAAAACGCAATTAAAGCTTTTTCTATTCCAGTACCTACAAAAAATTTGAAAATCCCTACGACTATCTAAAAGGAGAAGACAAAACCACAACAACACAATATTGTTAATCTTGGATAATACATAAAAGAAACATTATTACTACAAAAAGTATACAACAACCCTTATACAGAAATATATTGGATTGTAAATTCATGATATTCTAATCACGTTTCATAGGTTTACCATACTTTCGTATCCCTTTGGTATATTTGACGTGGTTCCATTATTTGAATAGGACGATAATATAATGTAGTACATAGTCGTTCTTACTATTTGCTTCGATACTTCTAATCGGTTTCTTGGGTTTACTCAGTCTGGTTGGTTGGGTATGGAAATAATGCTTTGTATTGGATTAGGTCCAAAAATATATTATAATAGAAATGGTCAGTTGGTTGCACATTATTTGTTATTGGTTTCTTTGGAGAAAAAAATTATAGGATTGAATACATCCTGTGAGCTTTTGTTGATTCTATTTTGATTTAGATGTCCAGGTTATCTTTTATACTTTTAGATTGTATTACTTTCTTTTTGATTCTTTGATTTGGCATTTTTTTTTTCAATTATTTAAAAGTTGCATAAATAACAACTCTTAATATATTGTCCAATGTATATTTGTCATATTAAATAATAGGTCCAAGGAGCCATTATTTGATAATTTAGGTACATTCCCATTGATAATGAACTAAATAAACATAAAAGTAAAAACATAATAACAATAACATATTTACGTTTGCTGGTGCCGCCCTCTGAGGCTTTTCTTGCACATTTTTCCTTATTTTGCGCCATTTTTCGTTATTTTCGGTGTTGACTCCTCACATCACTCCTCGGCCAGGAATGAGTGCCCAGGAGTACCGCTAACGTATTAATATCACAGTGCAAGTTACCACCTTCAAAGAAATACCAACTCTATAACTTAGACGATATGTTTCATTTTTGAATCGTAGTTACCCATGGGAGTTTTGACTTCTGACTGACAGGCGTTGGATGTTTCTATCAGTAAGTATACAATTATGGTTTAAATATTTAACATAGTGATATGGAATATTTTGAGATGTATCGTGTATTGTTTTGGTTTGTGGGTATGCTCGAAAATTTTTGTGGACTAAAAATCAAATAAGTCCATCACATAGTCCACTGCTGGACCTAGACGTTAGGGCCTAGTTAAGTGACAATTGCTTTTAAAGCATTTCGTATTTCTACAACACTTTTCAACCGTATTGACGTAAGATTCTTGGCAGCTTATGTTAGTACATTTTTGACGTCTTCATCATCGTCATCGGTGATAGAGTGTAACTTTGTCTATGTCCTCTTACCTACCTTACTCCTTACTCCAACAAAAAACTATTAAAAATTGGTTATATTTGCAGCAGGTAAATAATTATGTATTTGACTATCAAAGGTAGGAACTCTCAAGTGCTCCAATTGAAAGTATCTCCTACTTACATTTTAAAATATAACTTAGAAAGGATTTTACCTCAACAGCAAAGGGCGCCAATTTTTTGCATCATTGCCTTTACCTTCAAAGAAAAGCTTACTCAAGTGAAATCGTTGTGAGTGACCAGGAAAAGAGGGTTCAACGAAATCGGACATCAGATGAAGGATTCTTGTTTGACGGCTTTTGGCTCGATCGTCGTTTGTTTCTCTTTATTCAATTTATAAATACGGACGTACACACTTTTGTACTAGTATTAGTAATAGATAAGCTATTTTTAGATAACTATCTGCTGCAGATTATATTTGTTTTAATATTTGCTCTGCGCTACCGTCAGAGTAACCTGATAAACTGAAAAACTCCTTGGTCTATACTGGTGTTAAATATGAAAGCTAAATAGGGAGCAATGGTTTCGATGAGAGGTCTACAGACTTTTACAGACATTCCCCAGAGATCCTCTGTTGATTTAATTTGAAGATCCTTAAAAGCTTTTATAACAGCTTGGGGGTTTGTATGCTGAAACCTAAACTCCAAAGGGCATGCCTTTACATTCTTTGTAAGTAAGGCAGCAGAAAGCGCGGGTGAGGAATTTAAAGCTTCAGTAGTTTTAAGGGGAATATTAGTAAAAAAGTTTTCAAATTCCTGAGCTATTTCTACATCAGAGTTGATGAGGCCATGTGCAGTCTCTAAATTAAATTCTGTATTACGCTGTTTTTTCCTGCCTGTTTCATTATTTATTATTTGCCAGGTAGTTTTTATTTTATCATCAGCTGATTTTATTTTATTGCTAATATAAAGAGCTTTTGCTAGTTTGCACACACTTTGAAAAGTTTTTGAATATTTTGCAACATACTGATGAAATCTTGTATTATTCATATGTTGCTTTAGACCATAAAGTTCAAATAGCTTTTCCCTGCTTTTACGAATACCTGGAGTCGCCCAATCACTAAATAAAAACTTTGTGTAAATAATTTTAGTCTTTAGTGGAAAAGTGTCATTAAATTGCGTGTTTAATACTGAAAAGAACTCGGCGTAGAACTCATTTGGGTCACCTACATTATTAAAACTTTGATCACATAATGTACTGGCTAAAGAATTATTTAATTGCTCTAATTTTTTACATGTAATTGGCCTAAACCTTATTTGAATTTTTTGTAAAGGCATGTAGGAGCAAAATGTTATTGTTTGGCCACTGTGATCAGATGGCAACTTATTTACAATTTGTTTGTGTAAATAATCACAATTACAAAAAATATTATCTATACAAGTGGCAGAAGAAGCTGTCACTCGGGGTGGTTAAATAAAAACATTTGACAAATCAAATGACCCGAAAAGATTTAATAATCTAACAGTATTCGAGTTATTTTCTAATAAATTAATATTAAAATCTCCACATATAACTATTGACTTACTACTAGTACTAAGTTTCTTTAACACATCTTCAATTACAGAATCAAACACAGATAGATTCTGGTAATTTGGAGGTCTGTATACACATACTATAACATGCTTATCAAGCTCAACACAGGACAATTCAATGGTGTGCTCGACAGACAGTCCGATGACGTCTTTTCGTTCTAGCTGGGCACCGTCAATCAAATAGTTAACTGGCCTATTTTTAGCCCAAAAAATCAGCATTGTCATACAACGTGACAATGCTGCCAGCCTTTTGGGCAGTTATCCCATTGACAGCGATGCGGACGAATTTTTTGATGCCCTATGAGCTCTTCCCTTTTTTGTAATTTATATACTTGTAAATAGTTGGTATATATATTTTAGTGTGGGCTTGTATATAATTGTTATCTATTATTTGATTATAATTTTGTAATGTTGTAAGGTTAAAATGACATTAAAAAAAATAGCGAACATCGTTAATCGCTAATCCGTTACTAAAAAAGTTAACTTCGTTAAACGTTAAAGCGTCACATTTCGGAAGATTTAACGGAGTTGACCTTAATCGTTAACTCGTGATAGAAATTGCATTTTATAATCATGCCGTTGTGTAAGAGATTTACAAAAAAATGTTGGTGTGGGCTATGGAAGTTTAGGTATGACATGAAAAATTTATAAAAGAAGGGTGTATCATTAGAGTTTACAATAATGTTTATTTAGAGATTGTCAGAGCGTGTTTTTCGCGGCGCAGCCCGGGTGTCCTTTTGGCAAATAATAGGTACTTAATTGACGATAAACGGACTTATGCAAAGTTGACAGAAGTTAATGAGTCCGTAAACAATTATCTTTTAAGTTAACTTAAACGTTAATCCGTTACTGAAAATCTTAACTTATTTAATTAACGATTAACGGTCTTGTGCCCAGCTTTGAACAAAGGCCTCACCCCGCTCTCCTTGGCTTAAGAGAACTGACGCAAGCAAGTAGTGCTTGACACTAATGATCGCATGGAAGTATGGCAGAGTAAGAAGCTTCACGGACGCGTTTTCTGGGCCCTACATGGACCTGATGTAGATCTGCTAACGTCCGTAACCTGGCTGCTTTTCAGTGACCTCTTTGGGGAAACCGAAGATTTGGTCTGCGCAATTATGAATGAAGTTATGATGACGAACAATTATCGGAGATTTTATTGTGAAAGACGGCATGGTTGACATCTGTCAGGCATGCGACCGTCCGCGGGAATCAAGCAGATATATGATCTCTGAGTGTTCTCGTCTAACTAACGAAGAGTACTTGCATAGACACAACCTTGTAGCCAGGATTATCCATCAGCAACTTGCTCTGAAATACAGCCTCGTGGAATCAGAAGTGCCATACCACAGGTAAGTGCCCGACCCAGTTCTCGAAAATGGAAATAATATCACATTGTACTTAGATCAATCTATCATCACTGACAGGACATTTGTTGCCAATAAGCCTGGTATAGTGGTGGTGGATCGATTAGAGCGGCGCGCAATGATTGTTGCCATAACAATCCTGAACGACGGGAACCTCGTGAAAGCCGAGAAAGATAAACAAATCCAGTATCTTAACTCGGCTCGCGAGGTTGTTGACAGTCATGTGGAAGTCAACGTCGCGCAGCTGACTGTTACAAATATTATGGTAATTAAGCGTTTCTGTCTTAGTTCTTTCACCCCATACAACAGGCGTTGCATCTTTCTTCTCAAAACACAAAGGATTCTAAATTAATTATCTGCAGTTACCTTATTGATAATAGTCGGCATCGCAACACAAAACGCCCCATTGACAAGAAAGATGACAGTCGTCACTAGTTTTCCTCCGATCTTCCTCAAGAACAGTTCAGAAGGCAGTAGTATCACCGCGTAGCCGAACATGAATGATGACAGAACTGCTCCTTGGATTTTACCATCCCAATTATGAATCTGAAAATAATCATGATTGATCAGTAATATTGTAAGGGCGATTTATGAAAGCCTTTCTAATTGTGTTTTAGTCTTTGAATCTTAACTATCTTAACAATATCCTAACTATCCTAACTAATATTATAAATGTGAAAGTAAGTTTGTTTGTTTGTTTGTTACCTTTTCACGCCTAAACCACTGAACCGATGATCCTGAATTTTTGCATATACGTTGTCAGGGGTACAGAAACGGACATAGGGTACCTATCATACCGCAAAAAAGTACTGTTCCCGAGGAAAACAACAATAACGTCCTTATGATAATAGATGGCGCCACGTGTCTTTCGAATCATGATTGAATTATAACCCGAATTGATAGTCAGTCTAAATTAACGCGAGCAAAGCCGCGGGCAAAAGCTAGTAATATTATAAATGCGAAAGTAAGTTTGTTTGTTTGTTTGTTACCTTTTCACGCCTAAACAACTGAACCGATCATCCTGAAATTTTGCATATACGTTGTCAGGTGTACAGAAACGGACATAGGGTACCTTTCATCCCGCAAAAAAGTACTGTTCCCTAGGAAAACAACAATAACGTTCTTATGATAATAGATGGCACCACGCGTCTTTCGAATCATGATTGAATTATAAACCGAATTGATAGTCAAAGTCTAAATTAACGCGAGCGAAGCCGCGGGCAAAAGCTAGTTTATTATAGTCTTTTAACGTAATTGCTTGAGTTTTGTGGTCAATAAGACCACGAAAACTAAGCAATTGAAAACAAAATAATAATATGATTATTTGATTATGTTATAGACTACTGCTAAGGAGTGTTTAAGGTTCGCAGCAAGTGGCGTTCTTTGGAAAAAGGCATGTAGACTGCAGATACTGCTTCATCTTTTAAACATAATCGCTCTTAATCGCCTGTCAACTCGATAATGATTTTGTTTTTCTGTTTTTGGTCGTTTCTCTGTTGAAATATACTTTCAACTTCCATATTATGTGTTTTTCTTTACCTGTATGTAAGTATCATCTCTTCTCGTCTGATCTGTCAAGGCCAGTACAGCAAACCCCATGCTGCCTCTGATGATACCCATGGTGATGGAACTCGCCAGCATATACATCATCTGCAGGTGTCTGACGCCGATCTTGAACCCTTTGAACAGGAAATAAATGAAAAAATTTATTATGATCAAACATTGCTTTTGGCTTTGTTAAAAGATCTGCTGTTATCAGCTTCTGTACATAAACCTTTACCTTGATTGTGTTTGTTGGTTTGTTGGGTTCCGTAACAAAAATTATTGGTGGGCCGTCTGTCAACGTCGATTATTTCAGAAAAAAAAAATGCTATGAATTCTACATCAAAACTCTTTTTAAAGATTTATATTACATGTATGTAAATTAACAGAGTTCAAAACCTTAATTGCAGCTTTAAGCCGCAATTCAACTCGCACATGATCGATATTATTTTATTATATTCTTTCTAAGGACTGACATTAGTACTACGAGGACAATATCTACCCTTTATCTCAAATCGTAGACCAATTGTCTAGCTGCTTTACATCTGACCCTCCACAACACCTTAGGTACTACACTATGTACACCGGGGTCTGATAGGGCCGATGCCTGCCGGGGTCGATGATTGTTCGAAAGAGTCACCGTGGCCCTGACGCACAGACAACTGAAGGAACACGGTTGGCTTTTAGTCAGTAATAGTCTGACACGCCTTCCCGCTCCGCCCAGAGCGGGAGAAAAATAAATAAATTGTACCACATTCAGGCATACTTGCTTTAATTCGTAATTTTATTTTATGCCTAGAATAGACTTCTTCGTTGGTCAAGGGGTCAACTGTGCTACTGCTGAACATGAGGTCTTGGGTTCGATTCCCAGGTCGGAATAAATGTTATTGGAATTTTCCATCAAGAATTTCTCAGTAACAGCCCGGAGTATGTATTTTCACCTCGGCCGATGGCAATAGGCTCGCCCTCTAGCGAAATGTGAGTGGACACTTCTGCCAAACCCTTCGGGGATTACAGACATGGTGTTATTTTTATCAGTGCCAGAAACCGTAATTACTTAAACGTATCTTGGTAAAAAAATATAAAAAACACTCACCATTTTTTGTAATAACGCCATAATACCCGTCTTCAAATTGATATCTCAAAAACTCCACGTCCATTTTGTGGGACAACAAAACAATATGAAATTACAACAACGCACTGTTACATCGACTGTTACTTGAAAAAAATATGTTTTCATCTATCATTATTATCTTCGTTATCTACCAGACTACTCATAAAACAATGAATTAATTATTAGCTTTGAGTAAATAATGCTGATTTTGTACGTAAATACAACTATCTTTGAAAGTTAGTTTTAACATCTTTACGGCATTCAATTTTGTACCTCATCGCATGTCATCAAGATTTAATTTTCATTGTCAAGAAAAATCCAAAGGCTTCAAGTGAGAATGTCAAAGTATATTCTATTTAAACGATTGTGTGTAACTAGTGATTTAATTGCAGACGTGATGATTGACAAATACCTCAGACTGATGTTGTATAAGCCTCAAGAAAATGTAGTCATTGTTAGAAAAATAACTTCACAGAAAGTAGAACAAGACGCATTTTTTTCATAAACAAAAGCATGTACTTAGTTGTATCAGAATGTTTTTGGAAGGTTCAATGAATTCTAATGAGCAGGTGTTAAAGAGATTACAGTGTCAGAGAGGCCAAGCGAGGAACCGTAACGGTGCGGAATAATTTGTATTTCTGTTTTCCGTGTAATATTAAATTGCAAATCGGTGGTAAAAAAGCTGGAATAAATAAAGAAAAAACTTGACATTGTCTTTCTAGCAGTATACATAAAATTAACTCAATTGTAAATAATATGACGATATATTGACCTAATCGGTGTTGTTCTCCAAAGAGGTCACGTGCGTAGTACTCGCAACCGGCGAGCGTGTATGACCAGGGCCGGCAGTCTCGACATTAGATAGCTACAACAATCGGTTAAGCTACAAAAATAAAGCGGAAAATCTATTAAAGGAATTTGACAACGATACGACTTAGCGACCGATTTTTGTCGCTGTCTAATGTCGAGACTGCAGGGGCTGTTGTATGAACGTAACAAAGCAAAAGGAGTACTTAAGTAAGGATCGTAGCAGGTGACGTTATGTAGTTTCTGCCTACCCCTATGGGAAAAGGTATGAGTTTATGTATGTAAATAAAATAATTTATTTTAATAACACTTTTCCTCATTTTCAACAGTTTATTAAAGAAATTATCATAAAAAAATACACGTCGATACGATGAAAAACCACATGCTCTCCAAACCTTCCATATATTAGGCGTATTTACTTACGGAAACAGTGTAGATTGGCGACAGCGCACAGTGGATCGAAACTGCTATATAAGCGACATTCGTTATTTTTTTACAATTTTTTTTTAAATTCCTATCGAAAGATCTCGTTATTCCGATGAATAATTGTAATTACAAGTTTTTCTCTAAAACTGATAGTTTGCCCGGAAAAAAATAATTTAGATTTTTTTGTATGGAATGAAACAGAAACTGCTGAAATTTGGCCATGTCTTGAAAGACCAGGCTTTAAAACTACTATATTCTTATTCTTTGACGTGTCGGCTATAATTCTACGCTATCAGCGCGCGCCCATAGTTGGCCCGTTTTGTATGAAATGAAATCCTTTGTATGATACAGTTATATCAAGATACAGCTAATTGAAACATTGTAAAAGCCCCTTATTTTTAAAAGAGTAACCGCGGAGTTTCTTGCCGGCTCTTCTCCATAGGAAACGACCAATTGGAACCGTGCACCTAGCTTCTGACGTTTCATAAGTGCCCATGTAGGTTTATGTGAAATAAAATATTATGATTTTGGTTTTGAATGATTTAAAGATTAAAAAAAAATAAAAAATACGCTATCAAGCTAAAAAATCCACACAAGATATTACCATTTCCCCAAAAAAAGCAGCACATAATCAAAATCTTAGGAACATAATAAATATCTACACAAACTCCTTTGTAATTTACACGACCTTAATAGACTTAAACGGGTTATTACAATTAAATGAGTGTAACATTAACTCTGTTTCGGTACTGAAACTTGCTTTGTGGATGGCACTTATAAGCTGGCTTCCATTGTGATCCTATTATAAAACCTGTTAATTCATTTATGTATGTAGATTATGCTTTGACTCTGGGATACTAAAACATGGAACATGATTGAGCATGAGACCAATGTTGAGCAGTGGCAAAATACATATTGATATGTGTTAACAATGACTTATATATTTTCTCTAAATCATACTCAAAGAAATATTCGTTTCAGTAAAGACTTCACCACCAATTCAGAAGTGAAGCAGCTGATACTACTCTAAAAGGGAAGGCTAAGTTTCAGTTTGAAAGTCATTGCCACCGGTAAAACTACGACTTTTAATAGACCGATTTATGCCTGTCATCCCCGTCGCAAACAATCAGAAACTAGTTCATAGTCGCGTCATGTACAGACCACCACTCAAATACTAGTGCCTTGACATTCTAGCTACTCATTGATGATTTGAATTTGTAACTGGTTACTTTTGATTAGCGTAGTGGACGAACGGCCAAAAAAAATATGTTGGTGCTTATTGGACCCCGTAGAAGATGGTGGGACGAGCTAGAGAAAACAAACAACCAGTTGTCCACTTTAGCCCTGGGTCGAAAGAGCTGGAAAGTCATGGGGAGAGGCCTTTGTCCAGCAGTGGGATGATGCAGACTAATAGTAGTAGTAGTAGTGGTGCTTATTTGTGGGGTTTGTTATATTTTGTAGGTTATTGGGATCTGCAAAACACAGGCCATTTCATTTGAAAACCTTGCAACTTTTTTTGTTTTAAGTTTTGGGTATTGAGCAACATTCCGACTATTAGATAGATATAAAAATAGAATACTCGGTCTGCGTAGTAAACAAAGGAAAGAAAAATAAAGGATTATACATAAATAAAATGAACAATTTAAACACACGCGCACAACTACATAGAAATCAAAATACGGAGTTTCCATAGTTTAATTTTTATTATATATATTTATTTACATTAGGTAGGTATACATTGAAATAACGTTTGTACAAAAATTATGTTGTGTTTGACCTAATGTATACTTACAATGGTAGTGCCTATTGTGAAGAATAAAACAGGAGATGCCTCTGACATTTCCAATTACAGACCCATTTCTCTAGCCACTGTCATTGGCAAAAGTTTTGGACAGTCTGCTTGATAAACAATTGGCCAAATACCTCGAACTACATAATACTCAGTTTGGTTTTAAGCCTGGGCTGTCAACTGAGAATCTAATCTTGTGCCTCAAGCAGACTGTTCAATACTACTCAGACAGGAAGACTTCTATTTATGCCAGTTTTCTGGATCTGTCAAGAGCATTTGATCTCGTACGTTACGATGTTCTGTGGCGTAAACCAGAACGTGAAACTACTAACCTAACCTGAGATAGTGTAAATATTTAAATACTGGTATAGTAGTCAAAGTAATGGCATGAAGTGGGTTGTTTCGCACTCCGACGTGTATCAGTTGGAGTGCGGGGTGAGGCAGGGGGGCTCAGCTCACCCCGGCTGTTCAACCTATACATGAACTAGCTGATCCTTGAGCTCAGCAGCAGCACAGATGTCGGATGTCATATTGACGGGGTGTTCATTAACAATATTAGTTATGCTGATGATATGGTGTTGCTGAGCCCATCGATCGGAGGTCTGAGGCGGCTGATCGGTATGTGCGAATCATGTGCTCAAACATTACCATTCGCTCTGTGTGATGTTATATTCTTCACGAAGAGCGAATGGTTTCCAAGCAGGCAGTGCAATATATTTGAGTATTCCACAGTTGCACTGTGTGGAGAACCCCTGCGAAGGGTGGACAATTTTAAGTAACTCGGCCACTGGGAGATTGAAGATCTTAAAGTTAATTGTGACATTAAAAGGGAACGTAGGTCGCTGGCTGTCCGTTGTAACATGCTGTCCTACAGGTTTGCACGATGTACGGAGCCAGTTAGAGTAACTCTCTAATGCTTACTGTCAGTCCTTCTACACGTGCAGACTGTGGGTCAACTTTACTCAGCGGGCATATAGCGACCTATGCGTCCAATATAATAATGCACTGAGAGTACCGCTACGGCTGCCGTGGCGCTGTAGTGCGTCAGGGAAGTTTGCGGATCATAATATTGATGATATCACCGCCATTATTAGAAAAAGATGTGCATCAAGATCGGTGGAATTCCCGGATCTTACGGAGGTGGATGCAGCCCCACGCCTATTTTTATTTGTAATTGTATTTTAATCTGTGTCTGTACCTACTAACACTTGATGTTAAGTAAAATTGTTACTAACCCTATGGACTTTGTCTGAAAATAAAAGTTTCTATTCTATTTTTAACATTTTTTTAGATCAGAATTGATTGTTGCACTATAGTACCTTTCTCATTTTCTTACAATTTTATTATTTCAAATATAACAATATTAATAAAAATTTAACAGTCCATTTTATTAAATAAAACATCTTTTAGATAAGTTAAGCCATTCACCCACCTATGAGTATAACTCCTGAATGGCAAACGGCTGCAACTGATTACGGATTTGAAAAAGAATATTAGACTTTAAATGTAGCAAAATAATATTTTTTGTTTTAATAACACAGAAATGCCAACTTTTCTAAACCAAGACAGGATTAGTTACCAAGTTTTCTTTTGAAACGTGTAAATTACATAATAACAGGTACTTTTGAGCACTAAATTTTTACAACAAAATATACGACACTTTTCTCTCTGTCTTCTATAACAATTTCCACGTATTCTCCAAGTGCTCTCATCTCAATTATGTAAATGCGTCTACCCTCTTTGTGGCCACATTTCTATGCATTAACACTATCATTCTGTACGCGGCCGACCACGCTTTTACTCTTAATTTCCTCTGCAGCTGCACTCTTTACTATAACACCACTAAGCATTTCATTTAAAGTAAAAACATTTCTACATTCCCATAAATTAACAATTATTTTAAAAGTTTCAACTCTTATGTTACCTACTGCATTGTTGGTCCGTATAAACCTTTATAATTCCGGACTTTAATGACATTTATTTTCACTGGAAGTCTAATAATGTGTCAGGAGAGGTCTTATATCATTTTCGATACCTACTAAAACACATACTATACAGTTTTAACTCAATACATTATCTAATATATAAAAATCTCGTGTCACAGTGTTTGTTATTGAACTCCTCCGAAATGGCTTGACCGATTTTTATGAATACTTTTGTGTATATTTGGTAGGTCTGAGAATAGCTTGTAATGTATATTCCATATCACTGCGGGTGAAACCGCGGAGCGCAGCTAGTATTATATATAATTCCGCTGGATGCTTAACTTAGAAACACTCTTACATTGATCATCATTGAATATCACTTCTTTATACTGTTCTTTGCCTTTTTGACTCAGTCTTCTGATTTTAAGGCTTTTGGACGAGTGATGCTCCCAATGATTTCCTTAACATTTATTTTGTTCTACGTAATCCATTATGATTCTCAGTCATCGAGGGCATATAGTAATAACAAGCAGTTACACGCTGCTCAAGACATATTCATTTAATCTTTCTTGAGATTTTTACTGTTTGTCTGCTTCTAACTCTTTATCGCTTTTACTACCCAAGACTGGTGTCATTTCCTCTGTAAAATAAAAAAATTAAAGTCAATTGTAATTATTCTTTTTTCAAAAGTTTTCAACATTTTGGTACTGGAGAATTTTAAAAATTACTAGAAATATATGATGAAATTACCTGGATCAGCTTTCCTCCTATTTTTATAGTCAGGACTGTCCCAAGGTTGTCGATCAGAACTGCCAAATATGACGTAGATGAGATTAGTACCGATGCCTATGGAGGCACACAGAAGGAAAACTATCCGCCAGCGACTGATGTCCGACTGAAAATAATAACAAATATTGTAGAAGATGATATTTATTATTTAATGCTTGCTTCGTATACAAGAAGAACAATAAAACAAAATACTTGTAATAATTGAGAATTATAAGATTAGATCAAATCAAATGAAATCTTAATTGCTGAACACAATACATTTAAATACTTAGCTAGATGTTGAATTAATGTTCAGTTTACTAAGTTCTACCAATTAAACCATGCAAAATATGATAAAATAGACAAAAACATCTGTTAGTATATCAATGGATCGATTATAATAACGGTTACTAACCGGATCATTCCTTAGAACAAAACTGGTGATGACTGGAGTTATGATGCTGCCAATACCTCCAGCGAAGTTGGTTAACGATAGTAGCACGCCTGCAAATTGTGGTGACAGATCCAAGTGGTTCACCTGAAAAAGAAAGAACAATCTAACAAAAAGCTAATGGGATGTTAATAGGATGGTAAATATTATTTACAAACTGCAATCACCAATGTATCTGCCAAGATCAAGCCAGATGCATGATTTCGTAGTAGAGATTTATAATTTTAGATGAAAATGTATCAAATTAATATAAAGCTTAGATAGTTTCCTCACCATAAATCCAGCAGACGTAAAGCCATACAGGAAGAACACCAAAACTAATATGGCGACAACAATGTTCTTGTGATCGGGGCCCAAAAATGCCAGTGTTATGATGCCGAGACCTCCTCCGAATAAAGCTGAGAAATAGAACAAAATCGGTTAAGCGCAGAAAAAATATTATTATCCGATTCTAAACAGACAAGCAGGTGAAATTGACCGGAGACAACCAATTGGAACAATGCACCTAGCTTTTAATATTTCATAAGTGCCCATGTAAGTTTATGTGGAATAAAATATTTTGTATTTGAATGTTGCGTTTGAAAAAGAGTAATATTAGCAACTTAAAGGAAGTTTAATAGAATATACAAATAACTAAAATTAAAATCAAATTTTTAATATTTTAGCTAACTTACCGAATGAGTTGAATATTTTCCTACAAGTCCCCAAATTTAGCCAGCCACTGTTGTATATCTTCTGACTAATCGTAGCAGATCCGATAGAACCCACCCACATGCCCACGAAGGGTAATGCTGATAATGAAGCACTCTAGAATTAAGCAAATATGATGTTCACACCAAATCAGAAAATATAAGATACGAAAATTATAGGAAACGTGTATGCTACTCATATGCAAAAGCTGTACGACATGAACAGCATGAATGAAGTAAAAATAATGAAAGAAAAAGATTAATTAACATCTCTTACTTATTTATAATAATTATAGGTACTTACATTCGTCAGTGAAATATTCATTCCTCTTTCCAAATAAGTAGGAAGATCTACGAAGAATAAGGTAAAGACGGCGCTGCCACCAACGTGTGACGCCACGATAGCCCATAGAGCTGGAGTGCGGAATATTTCGCGCCAAGGGGTTGGTTGGTTTCGCTGAAATAGGAAACAGTATTTTATTACAAAGTCGGAAGCATCAATTTTATATGAGTCCACCTGTTTGGATTAATCGTAGGAAATGTTATGTAGTAACATCATATTTTGTAACATTTATATTGAAGTGACTCACTTTCTGATCACAGACATAATTTAACTCGTCAAGCGGATTATGGACATATGTATGGTACATCGTTTTCTATGATTTATTTTGTCTTTGTTTTATTTTACTTCAAGGTATACCGTCATTAATATCATCGTCATGACCATTATTATGAATGTAAGCTATCATACAATGAATTTGTGACCATCTTCAAATGTTATCATTTCTGAAGTTAGCTTTAAAATTATCAAAAAAATCTTTACCCTAGTTTCAGTACTGGTATCAAGTCCCATTTCTATATAAGTTTTCTCTTCTTCAGTCATCATGGAGTGTTCTCCGGGAGAGCTCGCAGAGAACCAGTACCACAAGCCTGCGGTCAGGAACATGATGGCAGATGTCACGTAGAATATCATCTTCCAGCCTAAAGCTGTTTCGGCTAAAAGTCCCGATAGTGGCATCGCAATTATTGTGCCTACTTGCGCACCTGGGGAAAGTGGTTGTTTTTATTAGTCTGCATATACATATACATTAGCTGGCGAAACTCCGCATATATAATGGGTGTCGATATTTTAAAATGATAAAGCAAAAAAAAATGATGAACATTTTGTATGGGGTCAACGACCGCTGGTAGTATATTTACTTGACGTTTGTAAAAATAGTCTATTTTTGTTTTATTTTATCGTGTTTAGATATGGATACCCATCAAATTTGTGGGGTTTACACAAAAAACGTTTTTTTTTTTAAACTGAGATCAATTCAAGTATACAGTACAGTATAAGTATACATACGGTAGTTGACGCCAAAAAAATTATTTTTATTTTTTGCTCATCTAGTTAAGGTATCGACACCCATTACGACTGCGGAGTTTCGCTAGCTAATTTTATTTGATCGTGTAATGTAGATAAGGCACAAAAATAATATTATTATTGACGTGCTGATGTGTATGGATAACATGTGATGCTAATAGGGATTTGAAGTAACAATGGGTCCTACATCTTGAATAGTGTCTATTTTTCCCTTGATATTGTTTTACTAAGGATGGTGTAGAAGTTGGTGTTGTTAAACATGCATTAGGTATTATTATTTAATTAAAATCACGTTGCTGTTACACACTTAAGCTATTATTATTAAGTTATGAATACTCATTGCCGACAAACTGTTTAACAACTTCACAAATACTTATTACTCTTAATCATTTTATAATATTTTCTACTCTGATCATTCAACGGCAAAGAAACTTGCATCAAGTTATTAAATCATAAATTTCTTAAAAGTGTTGTAAGTAATGAATTCTAAATTTTGTCAAGTTTCATCAACATTTTGTATTTTGTTTTAAGTCGTTGTAAGTTCTTACCTGAATAAACGATACCAGTATAGGTGGTCCTCTCGCTGGTTGGCAACCACCTGCCGAGGAGCGTGTGACTGGCTGGGAACAGACACGCTTGAGTGAGACCCATCATCACTCGAATCACGCACACCAATGGCCAGCCACCCTGGAACAGTCACATTTTAAATTAAGATTAACTTAAGTTTAAGCCTCTGCGGATGATAAGTGAAACAATTATACTACTACACTTAACTAGCGCAGGAGTCAGAGAATTCTATAATTTGTAGTAAAATGTTTTATGTCAATAAATATTTTTTAATTTTTAATTTTTTAATAAGGTGACCTCCGGTTCCTAAAAGTTACCAATATTTACAATCTACGCTACGTTTTTTGAAATACCTGTCATTATGTTTAACGTTTTTTTGTCAGATCTGGGAACTAAGCAAATGCAAGGTTACTGAAAAAATTTGGTTAAAAGGTTTTCTCAGTCAAGTTATACATATAATTTTTATAGGAATACATAACATCATTCTAAAATCTAGTTATACGATATCACTACTACGCTTATTCCAAATAGTTTCCAAGTTAAGGATAGGATCTGGCAAGTTGCTCTAATTGAATAACGAAGGGATTGGAGAGCGTTAATCTAAGTTGTGAGAGATGCATCATCCCAGTGACCCCGTCTGTCAAGACGGGGGACACGGACGGTATGTTGGAAATGTGAAATTAATTGTGATATTAAGATAGGGTGTTATTTTGCTTGAATATTGAGTAGAAGATTGGTAATCATGGGAATCAAACCACTAACTTCCACTTTTTGACTAACCGACCTGACTTTTCATCATAATTCAAAAGAATCTGTCAATGTTTTTTTTTTAAATAAATGCTTTCAGTGCGTGTTGCAGAAGGTCCAGTGATAAACAGTTAATAAGCACTTAAAATAAATATTAATAATCTAGTCTAGAGAGAGCAAACTTTGCTTAACAGAATTTCTTATGAGATCATAATATTTGAGTACAATGAAATGGTAATAGACACAGTCTATAAAAAAAATATGACAAAACTTACCAAACTAGCTAACGTTGGAAAGAGTCCAGTTAAACACCCATTTGACAGCAAAGCTACCATTAAAATGGGTTTTCCTCCGAATCTCTTGGCAAGTACACCAGCGGGAATTTGCATGCACATGTAACCCCAGAAGAATGAAGACAGTATTAGACCTTGGATCTTTTTGTCCCATTCGTACACCTGGAAGAAAAGTTTCATAAGATATAAAATATGGAAAAACTGGATGGCGAAAATATATACTAAATTGGATGGATAGTTGGAGATGGCTATTATAACTATATGGTATGGTTATGGAAAATAAATATATTTCATTTCTTTCAATACTATTTGAACACCCAGGTGTTTACTATCATAATGTCAATATACAGATTTAAAAGTTCCATACAAATAGTAGCTCCTCATCCTCAAATACATGCGGTGATATAACAATAGGAATTTCGGACAAAGGTCTAGACGTCAAATAACGTCAAAACGGGCGAGTGTGCCAGACGAGGAGACGAGTCAGTATCTCACAATGGCTAATCAAATAATATAAGTAACAAAATTCGTGTATGTGTTTATCAGACCAAAAAATAAAATCTTGTACGTAAAGATACATGACTCTTACCCACTAACAATATATTTTTCTTCACACGATAATTCGCCTGTACAGATTTTTCCACAGTTTACTTATGATGTCAAGTTTATGGAAAAATTTGTGCGAAAAGATCATAATTCAATGGTAAGATAAGGATCCTTAAGTAAAGACAACTGTATTGCGCACTGAATCATTGTTACGTGTAATTATTTGTTCAGACTTATTTAATAACAAAGTTATCTTGGCTTTGAACATGTCACGTTGTCACTGTTTGTACTATTACGCGATGATAATATGCCTAAAATAGCTTGGTACAACACTCTTTGACTTTTTGCAAAGAATAGGTCAGGGCCTTTATTCATTTTCTTTTCGAGAGCCCTTAAAGAAAATGAGATATATTCAGAATGAGAGGAAACATCCATCTGTAAGCTTAGCTTTATAATCTCTCTCTCTAAATAATTTATAACAAAGTAACTGTTTTCATCTGTATGTTTCTCCGCTTACTTCATTTAAACCACGCAATGGATTTTGATATGGTTTTCACTATCATGTAGAAAATTTCTTCCGTTTATATGTATATTAAGTGCATATTGTAGTAGAGCAAAGCCGAGAATTTGAAAGATTTGTAATGATGTCGTAAAAACATATTTTTAGGGGCTTACATTGTTAACGCTGGCTAAACCTTACGAGATAGATCCAAATAATGTATGTACCACGAAATTGTATATATTAAAAAAAAATACAGAAAAGTCCAGGACGATATATTATGTCTATCTCCTAAGTATAACCCACAGTACCATTTTTATCTTTTACATATCTCCGCTTACCTCTTCTAAACCACGCAACGGATTTTGATACAGTTTACACTATCGTATAGAGAATTTCTTCCGAAAGGTTTATATGTAAATACATGCATATTATAGCAAAGAAAAGCCGAGAATTCTAAAGATTTGTAATGGTGTCGAAAATACATATTTGTGGGCGCTTACATTGCTGATTTTGTGAATAAATAAATAAAAATATAAAAAGCACGCCTCGCCCTATAGCAATGAAACATTTTAGCCGCTGACGCGTATACGACAGCTCTCCAAATAATTATTTACAAAAAAAAAACTAGTTTTGCTGCTGTGCGCCAGAAGTAACACTATCATGTAGAAGGACATGCAGATCATCTGGTGAAGAAGACGGAGAATCTTACCTGAGCAGTAGAACCATTATGGTGATTGACATCGGTCATGGCCAGGATCGCGACGCCCATGCTGCTGCGCGCCAGTAGGAGCGCTATCATGCAGAAGGACATGCAGATCATCTGAACGTGACGGATGCCGAAGCCGTGGTCTGGAAGGAAAACGTTAAATATACTATTGTAGCATCTAGGTTCAATGGGAAAGAATACGGGCAGTTTGCGAAAGGAAATGCGGAAGTTCAAAACTGAGCAGGGAAAATGGAAACATAATGCAGATAATGATTTAATAGCACAGAAAATATAAGTAATTAATTATAAAAAGTTACTTGTAACTACGTTTACCTACGAACTAACTACACGCTTTTTGAGAGTTTGGACCATAACAACAACAGCCATAAGAAGTGGATATAATGGAGGAAGTCGCTTGTCCAGCAGGGGAATAGCATGGGCTGATAATAATAAAAAAATTAATAACATTTGAAAATGATAAACTAATGGCTTATCATTCTCATTTAAACAGCAAATTCAATAAGCGATATGAAAAAATATAGCGGAAAATAGAACCGATTGGTTTTTAATTACTCAGTATCGTGCAATAGTCACGTATTAAACTTATCACTGCTAAGTAAGCTTTTGTGAGTTTCATAACAATAAAGTTATCTTGTATTTAATTTTGAAGGGTAAAAGCCTTATTTTGCCTTTAAATTGTCACTAATAACTTCCTTGAACCTAGAAATAACCTTCTTGATTTAATCAGCTTCTTATAAATATATTAGAATCAATATCAGTAAAGTGAGATAACAAAATTTTCTGTGTTTACGCTTCAGAGGTTACAAATATGCCATAAATGCCTGCATTTATGCAATACTAGCTTCTGTCTGAACTTCGTCCGCGTGGAAATCAACTACTTATATCATAAAAAACTCGCGAGTCGAGCTCGCACACGAAGGGTTTAGTACCACTGTACAATATTTAAAACGTTTTTTTTTAACGTTTAGTGTGACCCTTACATATTTTTTAACTTTATATTCTTTTTATTATTTGTTCTTATAGCCGCAATAGAAATACACACTGTGAAAATTTCAATTGTCTAGCTATTACAGTTTATGAGATCCTGCCGCTGACGGACAAACGGACGGATGGATGGACAGACGGACGGACAACGGAGGCTTAGTAATATGGTCCCTGATGACACCTATTGGGCATGGAACCCAAAAACTACCAGGGCACTTGGAAATAGTGTAACTTTTTAGCAGTGGAAGAATTTTTGCACTCGAATCTACTTCCAGAGATAAGCTCTTACAAACAAACTTACCTCTTTATAATATTAGTTTAGATGAGCTTGTAGATTATAAAGTTTGCCTAGAAATGTACAAAAACGCAATTAAAGCTTTTTCTATTCCAGTACCTACAAAAAATTTGAAAATCCCTACGACTATCTAAAAGGAGAAGACAAAACCACAACAACACAATATTGTTAATCTTGGATAATACATAAAAGAAACATTATTACTACAAAAAGTATACAACAACCCTTATACAGAAATATATTGGATTGTAAATTCATGATATTCTAATCACGTTTCATAGGTTTACCATACTTTCGTATCCCTTTGGTATATTTGACGTGGTTCCATTATTTGAATAGGACGATAATATAATGTAGTACATAGTCGTTCTTACTATTTGCTTCGATACTTCTAATCGGTTTCTTGGGTTTACTCAGTCTGGTTGGTTGGGTATGGAAATAATGCTTTGTATTGGATTAGGTCCAAAAATATATTATAATAGAAATGGTCAGTTGGTTGCACATTATTTGTTATTGGTTTCTTTGGAGAAAAAAATTATAGGATTGAATACATCCTGTGAGCTTTTGTTGATTCTATTTTGATTTAGATGTCCAGGTTATCTTTTATACTTTTAGATTGTATTACTTTCTTTTTGATTCTTTGATTTGGCATTTTTTTTTTCAATTATTTAAAAGTTGCATAAATAACAACTCTTAATATATTGTCCAATGTATATTTGTCATATTAAATAATAGGTCCAAGGAGCCATTATTTGATAATTTAGGTACATTCCCATTGATAATGAACTAAATAAACATAAAAGTAAAAACATAATAACAATAACATATTTACGTTTGCTGGTGCCGCCCTCTGAGGCTTTTCTTGCACATTTTTCCTTATTTTGCGCCATTTTTCGTTATTTTCGGTGTTGACTCCTCACATCACTCCTCGGCCAGGAATGAGTGCCCAGGAGTACCGCTAACGTATTAATATCACAGTGCAAGTTACCACCTTCAAAGAAATACCAACTCTATAACTTAGACGATATGTTTCATTTTTGAATCGTAGTTACCCATGGGAGTTTTGACTTCTGACTGACAGGCGTTGGATGTTTCTATCAGTAAGTATACAATTATGGTTTAAATATTTAACATAGTGATATGGAATATTTTGAGATGTATCGTGTATTGTTTTGGTTTGTGGGTATGCTCGAAAATTTTTGTGGACTAAAAATCAAATAAGTCCATCACATAGTCCACTGCTGGACCTAGACGTTAGGGCCTAGTTAAGTGACAATTGCTTTTAAAGCATTTCGTATTTCTACAACACTTTTCAACCGTATTGACGTAAGATTCTTGGCAGCTTATGTTAGTACATTTTTGACGTCTTCATCATCGTCATCGGTGATAGAGTGTAACTTTGTCTATGTCCTCTTACCTACCTTACTCCTTACTCCAACAAAAAACTATTAAAAATTGGTTATATTTGCAGCAGGTAAATAATTATGTATTTGACTATCAAAGGTAGGAACTCTCAAGTGCTCCAATTGAAAGTATCTCCTACTTACATTTTAAAATATAACTTAGAAAGGATTTTACCTCAACAGCAAAGGGCGCCAATTTTTTGCATCATTGCCTTTACCTTCAAAGAAAAGCTTACTCAAGTGAAATCGTTGTGAGTGACCAGGAAAAGAGGGTTCAACGAAATCGGACATCAGATGAAGGATTCTTGTTTGACGGCTTTTGGCTCGATCGTCGTTTGTTTCTCTTTATTCAATTTATAAATACGGACGTACACACTTTTGTACTAGTATTAGTAATAGATAAGCTATTTTTAGATAACTATCTGCTGCAGATTATATTTGTTTTAATATTTGCTCTGCGCTACCGTCAGAGTAACCTGATATATCAAGTTTTGCATCACAGGCGTTTAGAAGAAATAGGACTTTTCGCAATATTTATGAAAATGTCAGTGCTTAAATCGACTAAGAAAAGGAAATATTTCACTAAATGACCCGTTCTTTAATTACCTACTTTCTCGATGCCGGAATGGATGGGAAAAAAGGACCTTTGCCATTTGCACTTTCCTTTCTTTTCTTTAATCCATCGATCGGATCGATCCATCCAGGATTTTGCTCTACTTTTTGAAAAATCCATCACAAGTCTTCTAGGCATCATTTTTGAAATAGAAATAATATTTATTTGCATAAAACATGGTACATAAAGTTGTTTTAAAAATACTTTAGAGCATACAAACATGTTTTGCTTATAATATCATAGCATGCAAATATTATAGGTCACATTACAAAATGTTACCCGTCAGTAAATTCTTTTATGCTGTATCAATTAATACTGTTAACCATTTTTGTCGTTTTTTTTTAAACAACCTAAGATCTAAAGTTTTAAATCACTTGGAATTTTATTATATTTCCGAACAAATATGGCTAAACAGCTTTTACTATATTTAGCCAGTCTTGGTAAGTCATTTAATATAAGCCTGTTAGGATCTTGCCGGTTTCTAGGATATGCATCCTATGTCTTTTTAAATAAGTCTTTATCCTTCTTAACAAACATGCATACTTCATTTGCTCTATTCATTAGCCAATTCAAATAATGGAAGTCATTATTTTAGGTCGATAGCCAGTTTTTTCTAAATGCTTGCGACATAGGTAATTATTATGCATAAACGACGACAGTATTTCGGTCCTTTTAATTATTTACAAAATGATTTGATATCGTCCTGTTTACGTAATACATATTTTGATTATGTTATTATACCTGTCATGTACGTGTTTTATGGGAATTATTGGCTGTTGGGTGTTTATTTTATTTAAGATTACAAATTTATATTAAGTACTTCATGTTTACCGCAAATAAACGTATTTTCTTTATTTATTTTTTCTCCTTTAATTTTGTCAGACGAGTGATTCTCCACTGCCAATGATAGCTACCGTGAATGGGCAATTGGAAAAATCACTGTTATCGACATGGTCAGACGATAAATTAAATTAAATACATTTATTTCGAGCAACCTTAACTCATATGTGAAGTACACACAAATACAGAAAACACAATATAAAGGATAACCAAAATAACAATACAAAAATTAAACAAACTAAATGGCCCTGCTGACGGCAACATGCCTATCACAGCAGTGCCGTATGTATGAGCAGTCCATCCGGTCGGCGATCATCGCCAGGACGACATTGGTGCGGCTCCACACCCTACGCACTAGGGACGCGCCTCGCTTGCCCATATTACTGAAACGCAACTGAGATTGATGAACGCAGATTACTTCATCTTCTTCAGTCATTTCAGCACATGCTGTTCATTATTAATTTATTTATCTTTAACATAACACGTCCATCGGCATTTACATGCAAACACATTCATTAATCATTATCATCCATTCATTTTCTTTTTCTTTTTTTTCCTTAATTAAAGTCAATATAATTATTATTAGACAAATTAATACACTCATCTCACTGAACTCCAGCAATACTGCCATGATCATCTTCCTTTCCCTCCCTTCTTTTTTCATCCGCGAACACATCACAGTCAGGTTAAGCATCCAAGAGAGAGTGTGAGGGACAATTGACTGGACGCGCACCATGAGATGACTAGCAGGCACGGTGAATAATATATGTCTCTTAATGCGGCTATATTAACAAAATAAGCTTAAGCTGTGGTAAAATACTTTACTGAAAACGGCAGGCCGATAGCAGAAAGATAATTCCCATAATTTTATGATACCCTCGTGACTTAATATGCTTCTCTAGGAACTATATAATATATGTGCAATATAATATATTCTCTCCTATCAAATGCTTCCTTCATTTGATACTAGATCAACATCAAAATATTCAAGTAGTTCATTAGTTTAACTACTACAAGTAGTTGATTCCAATTTCACAAATTGGAAACTTAGCTGAGAAAGCAGTCTTTGCAAGTACCAAAGTAAGTTATGAATTAAATGCGAACGAACCTAAGCCATTAGTTTAATGAAAATCTAAATAATGCTGAATTCTCGAACCTCTGGGTAATATGAATTCCTGGTAATTCAAAGGAATGTGGTGGTCTTTTAGGAGGTCCCTATTAAAATTGGGGTCTTGGGATAAATTATTTGTGACTAGCCGCTGACCGCAACTTCGTCAGCGTGTATTTTGGATTTCATCATTTTTAATACCTAAAAATACGATGTCCAGGATATATCCTTCTCCAGGTTCCAGGTTACTTACCTGTCTTTCATAGCAATCAGTTCAGAGATTTAGGCAGTAAAACGTAGAAGACAGTTACTTTCGTTTTTACCCGACTGCGCGACGCAAAGTGTGTTTGTTCCTTTGTGACGCTCTAGAGACCAAACGCGTGGGCCGATTTTGATGATTCTAACGTCAATCGATTTTTCTTAATCTTGTGAGTGTCACTAAAGACATAACAGTAATCAAAATTCAAGATGGCGACAACCAGACGCCATATAACGAAAAAGAAAAAAATTAAAGGCGACAAACTATATCGAGTGGGGTATCGTTGAATAGGTCTTTGAAAATCATTTTAAGTTTTCTCTAATCATTCTAAATGACCATTTAGGATCTTTATCGATTTAAAGTTGGTTAGCAACCACTCTCACTTACATTTTGAAAACTATAAAGCTGTGATAAAGTTTTTATATAATCGTTGTATCGTGTTATTAACGTGGAAAATAATAATTACCTATAATATCTACTAAATACAAATCTCGTGTCACAGTATTTGTTATCGAATTCCTTCGAAACGGCTTGACCGATTTTTAAGTATATGTAGTATATATAGTATATATTTTTGTGTATATTTTTGGTAGGTCTGAGAATAGGTCGTAAAGTATATTTCATACCGCTGCGGGTGAAACCGCGGGGCGCAGCTAGTAATTCAATATTATTCTTAAAATCGAGTGACAAACCCAGAATATTAATGCTTTGAAAAATAATTTAAACAACCGTTACCTAAAGCATTTCTTAAAATAGTCAGAGAAAAATAATCCTAACTAAAAAGTATATAATAAAAATGGTTAATCTAAAAAATCAAAAAACACGACTGTGTATAAAGTGAACTTTAGAACAGATTGAAACAAGATGACTTACCTTGTCTCCAATCCCATACCTGATCACATGCAGTCAAAAGCATCTTCTTTTTAAAAATAAAGACTTATTGCCTCCGACTGCATCAGATTGGAGACAAAATAAGTCATCTTGTTTTCATCTTTTCTAAAGTTCACTTTTTCAGCAGTCGGAATTTTAGATTTTTTAGATTAATTTTTTTATATTAGTATGGATGGAATTCAACTAGGTAATAGAAATGCGGGTGCCTCGTTCTGCAAACTTTGTTGCGCATGAGTCTCCGCGTCAACGCATGGTTTAAAGGCATCACTTTTGCGTTACAACGCAATACCGTTGTCTTCTTTCGTAAGCCTCATCATCTCTTATCAAAAAATTGTGGGTGTGGCATGACATGAGCAAATACTGGGAGGGAAAACTACTAGATGAGTTGATATGTAAACCTACATAGTTAAATAATCAACCAAATTTGATAACTTTTTGAAGTGATTTGAGAAGGTAAGACGAATCTTTAAGGTATACATTACGCCATTCTGTTTGTTGATCATAACATTTAGTCATTTATACCTGACTAGTCTATTATATTTATACCCACTAACGGCAAACAGGTTGGTACCTACAATAAAAGCAAATGAAGAAAATAGGAAATGAAAAACATAAATAATGTTATTATTCTTCATTTATTTCAATAATGTTAATAATACGTACTTAAAACTATTTAAAGATCTAATAAAGCTCTTAATAGTAATAAATTAATACTGACATCTAACTATGAGTTATAACTGGCTACTTTTTATACAGATTTCTGAGAAAATTCTCCAAGTTTTATTCACAATATTAACGTCTCTAACTTGATGTTATTTTTCAGTCAGAAATATCCTTTCCTGCTTTGAAGGTGCAGACAATTTACATAAACCACACATTTTTGCACTTCAGTACCTAATACTCAACACCCCCTAACTATATTCTAAATTATCTTATAGACATCAGTACAGTTACACTAAGCTATCTCAATATCTTCTTTTTTATATCTTGCCAAGCGGAGGCAACAATTTTTCAAATAATTTAAGTCAGTCAGTCAGTCAGTCTTTCCTCCTTGGCTTTTCTATAACGTAGTCTTGACGAATCTGTCATTTACTGCACTAATTATTTCAGGAGATTCTTCCGCGACCGCAGGCTTCTCTGGCCTCCTTTTGCCACCACCTGTAAATTAAATATTGTTATAGACATTATGTTTTTCATGGCATTATATAAAATTTTAAAGAAATTAAAAAAGAAACTACGGAAATCAATAAGGTAAACAAAACTAGAACATTTGGTATCGTCGACCTTGTAATTGCTTTGTCACTATAACGTTACGAGTAAATGACATTTTCATGTCATAAAACTACAAAGTTTTAAACTTAGTGAATTTTTAATTTAGTGGGATTTGTTATCAAAAGTGAAACAGCATTTACCAGGTCAACTATAAATTGTTAAGGAACATAATTTCAAGTATAGTGATAAATGTACGATAGTAGAACTTACCGCTCAATAATAACTTCTGTAGTGTCGAGCAAGGCGCATCGATTGTAATGCAGAGGATGAACGCAAATATAAACGAGAGCGAGAAGTCACTCATGAACCTGTATATCTGAGAACAATAATAAATACGATTAGTATTAAAATAAAATTACTTAAAGACTAAAATTTTATGAAAGGAATCAATGGATCTTGGTCTAGTCTTTCGAGTCGCGATATAAAAGAATAGTCACAAAAAGTGGCTAATAAGGAAATTCCTATTGAATATAAATATTGATTGCAGAGACCAAATTAAACGTAAAGACTCACATTGTTACCATCAGTGAAGTAATAAGGCTTCACCCAGGTGCCATTAGAGATGTAGATGATGGGCAAGTGGACTAAGTAGACGGCGTACGAGAGGCGAGCAGGCAGCTTCCAGATTTGCAGGGAAAGGAACCAGTTGATAGGACCTGGAAAAAAGATAAGTCGGTCTTGAATAAAAGAACACTATCATGACGACTCGTTTTAAATGTAGGAACAGGAATTTATTATGCCATTATTCTCTCACGCTTGTTTTTTTCTTTCCATAAAAGTACAAAACAAAGATTAAATTTCACTAAATACATATAATATGTTGTGAGCTAGGAATATTAGCCGTATTTAATTAATCCTCGTAAGCCATCTTTCCCATTAAGGAACATAGGAATAATTGTTGTAGATAATGAAGAAATAATTTATTTATAGCCTCTTTGTTTTAAGCCTTATTTGCTCATGTTATTTACTACCATTACGTGGATTTTCTTGGAAATTTTAAAGAAAATTTGAGTTATTTGTTGTTGTTCCTCTCCTGAATACTAACAAAACTGTGTTTCGAAGTCCTAAGCTTATTTTTTTTAATAACACACATAATCAACACAAAATCAACTAATGTTTTATGGACGTGACAAGTAAAGGAAAAAACAATAGAAAGGATTGTTTTTCTTTTACCTCCATAGCCATGAACACAGGCGAAGATGAGCCATCCCAGGCCAACAGCCCAGATAGCGCGCATGTAGGAATTGAGGAAGTTGTCGAAAGCCTGGGCTGTGTGAGTCGTCTGCATCACAGGGTAGATTGAGAAGATACAGAACGCCATCATCGCGAACGACAGGAACCACAGAATGGCCACGTTAATCTGAAATGTTTTGGCAATGTTAGTTATGTTGATAAATAATATGATTATAGGAATTACAACTGGTAAAATTGTTCGCATTGCTACAGATTCACCTTCTAAAACAGATTTTAATATCTCTGGCTTTTATTATGTTACTCATATTTTGCCTTATTTTCCAATCAAAATTTTTATTATTATTGGAACAGCTAATTATAATTTTATTTTATTAGGTCGGAGAAAAAGTTTTTTCCTATTTTATAGGTATAAAGTTGTAGTAAAATCTCTTTGGCTGTACTGTTTGTCTCTGGCTGGTTTTGATACCATTAAATAGATGACATTCTAGAAAAGAAAAAGTCAATGCGATTTTCCGCCACTTGTCAACTGTTTTTCTGTAGGTACGTCAAAATGAGTGAATCTAACGAAGAAATTCAATACATATTGAAGTTTTGTTACAAAAAGATTAGCTGTAGCCAACTTTGTGCTACTCTTACTGTAGTAAGAGTAGCACAAAGTTGGTTCAAGCATTTTCAGTCCGGGAATTTCTATGTCAAAGATGCAGCTCGCTCATGTCGCACTTTTATGGATAAAGTCAGTTCCATTTTTGAAAAAGTGGAGCAAGATCGGCATACCAGTAGTTACGCCATAGCTGAAGAGTTAGAGGCTGACTATAAAACAGTTTTGACCCTTTTGATTAAGGATAGATATACAAAAAAAACTCGATATTTGGGTGCCACATGAGCTCTTAGTCTTGATTTTTTATGTAAAATACGAAAGAATGTTATCCCCGACTTAATGTTTCATGTTAACCTATTTCTCAAGTAACTACAATTTTTTTTTTAAAAAGGTACTTGATCGGAGGGTTCCATAAATGAAAACGAAACTAACCTTGGATATTTTTATCTTCTTGTCCTTGCACAAGTATAGTAAGTACCCGTAAATCATGCCGACAAAGAAAGGAGGTGCACGGGCTAATGTGTTGAAGTAATAGTACTGGATATAATTCTGGAACTGAGCAATGTGTCTGGAAAAGAAAATATATAATTACAATCAGTTATCGAACAGGTGATCATGACGTCACAATCAACGGGAGTAACTTCAACTATAATATTATAATAATCCCCATTAGTGTATACGGAGATTACACGTTTGGTTTGCGTAAAATAATAATATTGATGACTATGCGGCAATAAGTGGGAGTCTCAGATGATACCACAAGTAAGAAATATACGAACCATATTAAAATCAGATTTTTAAAACACTTACACTGGATTAGCAAGCGCAGCAGAATAATTATTCAGGTAGCTGTACAGTGAAGATGATACGAGAGATAGAAGCACGATTGCAGTGAGGATGCACCAAGCGATCCTCTCGCGTCCAAACATGAAGACCAGGACTATGGGACAGATGATGTACAGCTGCATGTCCACTGATAAATACCAGGTCTGAGGGAGACACTATAAATAAAAGATAAGCTAAATTAGGAACATCATTATATTGAAAAAGAAACCAAAGAATCGATGGCTGGATTGTGAAAAAGATGATATATTATAGAAAGAGGTTGACTATTGAGATGGCGCTTAATAGAGATGTAGGGAAGAAGAAAATATACTGCGTCTACCACAAATCAATTTTAATCAGGGCAGGAAGATGATGATATTGAAAAAGGTAAATTGAGGCATAAAATAATTGCTACTTACAATTTCAAGAGGGTTCACATAATTTTGAATGTGAAGTAACGCTGCCCACCAGTATGTCCGGCAGTTCTCCGCAGCATGGGCCTGGTTAAGCCAGTATGGGCCATCAGAGACGTGGTAAAACACGGAAGCCTGGAGCAGGACCAGGGCTGCTAGAAGTGGGAACATCCGAAGTAAGCGGTTTAAGTAGAACAGGTGGATGGTCTTGA
Source organism: Dryobotodes eremita (assembly GCA_917490735.1). Lineage (NCBI taxonomy): Eukaryota > Metazoa > Arthropoda > Insecta > Lepidoptera > Noctuidae > Dryobotodes > Dryobotodes eremita. Next base: position 1,116,517 of record OU823254.1, on the reverse strand, counting down.
TGAAACGCACTGAAAAGAACAAGTAAATTAGTATCGGTCTTTGATATCAGCACATAAATATTTTCAATATAAACTTAATATTTTTTTACGAGCAACTTCTACGATTTCTTGGCTATCATAATGCCCATATCAGGATGAGCTTGCTATTTAATTTTGTAATAGGCCAAATTAATAGAACCTGCCTATCTATCTAATAGTTAATTAATGTGATAAAGTCAAAGTCAAAGTCAAATCATTTATTTCAAATAGGCACATAAAAGACACTTTTGAACGTCAAAGTTTATAAAAATATAGAATTGATTCTAGTTGCCCCTTCCAAAAGGTAGTTTCGTTACGGTAGATAAAATTTGACACCTTGAAACTATGATTGATTTCTAATCCCATATCCTATTTGATAACACCATTGTTCATTAGTAAAATAATAGTGTTTTTTAATGAACTCTTTACCTTTACACTGATATTGTATTAAAAATATTCATCAAAAAACAAAAGAATGCACTTACTTCGGGTGATCTTTCCAATAACGGTGTACACTACGAGTACACCACTAAGCATGAAAAAGGTATCAACTGTGATGGGAGCCGAATTGATCCACGTGGCTTGGAAACTAGATAACCACTGTAACAGAAAATAATTGGCTATTAATTTAGGATACGACACCAAGTCAAGTATTTTTTATCGGATTAAGATATGGAATGTACTGATTTATTAGATACAAAATACACAGAAATCGTCCGTGTATCTCTGAGAAACACAATAAAAAATTAAGCATAAAGATTAGTGAAAAGAAGCACAGTTGCTTACTTCTATAGTATCTAGAACATTGTGGACGAAGCCAAGCAAAGTCATGCTGTAGGTGTGCCCCACGACGACCCACATCATTGAGATAGCTCTGATACCGTCCACACATTCGAGGGCGCCAGGAGTAGACTTGAAGGACAGCAACCGACGAGTGTTGGTGTAGATGGAGAAGCTGACGAATAGACTGTTGATGCGGGATGCATCTGTGAAGTCAATTGTTACATGAAGATTGGTTCTTTGATCCGAAGTGAGAGTCTTTAAGTCATTACTGTATTGGCAGTCAGCAATTAAACCTTTTGCTATTGTTAAGATGTACGCCCTGATAATTGATAAAGATAAGTAAAACTGTAAATCGAGTCACGGTGATTTTGTATTGAGTAACACGGGTATCGTTATCGTTTATGTGTATTTTGTGAAACAACTGCGCAGAACGAACGATTGCAATATTAATTAATGTTAGTTCTATTGCAAATATTATTATTGAATCTTAGCATTTCAGCGTTGATAAATATCGTATCTTTGAGTGTAAATATTACTTAGAAGTCAATAAACTCACCTCGTTTGAATAAGAAGGTTTGGATGAGATCGTAACTTGTGCTTACGATAAGTAACATGCCGATAAAGGAGAGGATTGCACTGAAAGAGAACACAGATGTAAATACAAAATAAGAGTAATAAAAACAAAAAATAATTAACTAGGAGAAGTATAAAGAATTTTAAAGGCATCAGTTTAAAAGCAAACCAGTTTTATAACGTGAAATAAACTACGGAGCTAAGAGAATAGTAAAATATACTTACATGGCAACATAGTCAGCAGCGACAAATGGCTTGTCATCAGGCATTCTGCAGTAGTATTCACTAAAAGTAATGTTGAGGAAATAAATTCTAGACTGGATGAAGTCCACTGCTTCTGTGGCTGTGCACACATGAGGGACGCACACTGCAACCATAGCCTGCTGAGAAGCAGCAATAAACAATGGAAAAATTCTGTGAAATAAAAAAAAAATATTTAGTAACAACATTACTAATTGTAAAAAAGGACGAAAGAAAATAATATGTTTCGAACAGTGGTAAGCATGAATCTTTCGTCAGAAACCTCTACAAATCCAAACCACTACTACAAAATTTTGGAGTTTCTCCCAAAATTGGTCCTTAACTCAACTATATGGAGACGTGTTGAACCACTGTATAAAATTAGATACTACTTCAGGTAACTTGCTATCACTTCCTTATTCGCAACCACCAAATGAAGTCAAAGCTTATCAAAAAATGTTTATTAATTAAATGAAACAACGGCAATGAACTCATTCATTTATCAATGTTTTGTTCTAATTTTCAATAAGTTATAATCCAATTAGGCTTATACTATAGGCTATACTGCTACTAACACTATATGGATGTTTATCTGAAATAAAATATTTGAATTTGAATTTGAATTTAATCATAAGCTCTTTGCCAGGATCTGATTTGCATCAAGGAACTATAATTTATACTCGAAAGATAAAACCTTAATAAATATACCTTCCTCTGTTTTCAAGCATAATAGTTTTGCTTGTTAATTTGATGAAAAATACAAAGAATAATACAGGTGTTTATATATTGATAACTTCGCGTGGGAAAAAAGTGGGAATTCACAATTACTTAACTACGAGTATATTTTTCTGTACTAAGCAAATGTTATAACAAAACGATCTTTGAATGAACCTTACCTCGATTCGATTGGCTCTCCCATTCCAGTAAGTCCGAAAACGTAAGTCTGCAGGCTACTAAATCTTTCCATGGTCTTAACCGCTTCATTGTCCACCTGATAATTTGGCTCCTGGGTCCATTCAACAACTGTCTCTGTAGTCTCCGCAGTCGGCGCCGCAGTCGGGAAAGTCGGAAATTCTGACGGGAAAGTCGGCAGACTTGACGGCAAAGTCCAATCCGGTGGAAATGTTGGAATCTCATCTATTTCAATAGGGTTCTGGTTCAAAGGTACCCTGATCGTGCAGTATTTGCCCTGGAAATGCATGTTGTCCGCAACTGTCTTGATCCTGAGGCATTGGTGATAGTCTCCTAGGTCGTTCCAGTTTCCAGTGAGGATCCCACTCGGAGGCTTGCCACTGGCATCGATGACTGAAACAATATAATAATCGTTAAGAAAATCACTACGCTGATCACCTGGTGTATTAAGTCTACCCACATCCCATTTAATGGGGTACGCCTATTGTCATCTACAGACACAATCTAAGTTCCGGGATGCTACTGGGAATTTCCTAGCCAAACCTAATAATACTTTGCTTAACATAGGAATCAAACCCAGGACTACCTTCTAAGCCCTCGCAAAATTGTATTGAGTAGCAATGAAGGTCTTAACTACGATGGTTGTAAAATAGACTTTTGAGGTATTCAAGCTATTCATCCGAGCCCAGTGGCAATCGGAACTCGATGTTTCAATGTTGTGCGTTCCTGATCTAATTGCCAAACTAAATTCAAGTAAAGTTAAGCCATTAACGCGACCATCAGCACTTCAAACATGATTGAGAGTACCGAACCATGTTACTGTACAACAAAGTAAGTTATGTGATTATGAACAGTTAGTATATTGGGCTTTATGTTATTACTATTAAGTTGATTACGTTACGTGTAAGTACATAACGTAACAATGAGATAATTACCACTAAAGATAATTGTTTTAATTAATTAAGTTCCAAATTATACCTGCTTGGTAAGCAGGTATAATTTGGAATTTTTATTTTCTTAGTTCTGCTAATAATAATTTGTAAAATAACCTTTTCAAAATTTTACTATTGGTTGTGTATTGTTGTGTTTTTATTTTTAACTGACTTCAAAAAAAGGAGGAGGTTCTCAATTCGACAATATTTAAAATTAAAATAAATTGCTCAGAACTTTTTTTTACGTGAACAGATTTGGATGATTCTTAAATTGAAATTTGATCAAGTTCTAACCAGTAGCTTTTGAGTTATCCTTAATACTGCGTATTTTTTCCACTTAGTTTATATTGATGATGTTTTAATAATTTCCTGTCACTGTTATTTACATATTAAGTAGTGGTATACAAATTTGTGTGGGGTAGGTACCAAAACTAAAAAGCGAAAATCAAAAACTATACACAAAAAAAAAATGTGAAAAATAACTCTAATTTCGAAAATCGGTGGCAAAAAATGAAAATACAAAACCAAAGACATCGACTTCCGAAATTAAAGTTATTTTTCACTTTTTAGTGTTTTTTTTGTAAGTAGGTTGTTTTGTTTGTAAAAATGTTGTTGTAGTGTGTTTGTAAAAATTTTGCTCTAAGGTGCTATGTTAAGATTGGTTATTTTTTTCAGTTATTAATTACATTCGGGTTGAGACATTATCGCCAAATAAAACATGTTCACAATTTTCCTATTATCTTTTCATCACACTTAAAATATCACCGCTCAAAGGTTAGAAAATCGTGAATTCCTAAATGTATAACAACGTACGATAATGTCGTGCAGATCCTAATCACCGAACTAATTCCTTAAAACAAATGAGTCACTTCAGTGAATCGTTGATAAGTACAATATTAATCACTACAATATTTATTAGAAAAACTCATTAACGAAGTTTGGCACGTGCTGGCTTTGATGTAGTTTTTCATACACGTTTTAAACATGTGTTGAGGTCGTGAAAATTGTAAATCTTTAGGTATAAATAGGAAGTTAGGATCAGTTTGACTATTACGAATTAATGCTATTAATTTTTCACTCTTTGCAGCTGTGTGCCTGTTAAAATTTGTGTGGTTATTGGATTTATATGTATATTTAGAGTAACAGTAGAATAGAGATTAAATTTAAAAAAAGGCCTCTGAAATTCTTAAGACTACTAGTAAATTACGTGTTTTTAGTCCGGCGAAAAATGAAAAGTAATAACTTGGTATATGAACGAAATCATGAGTTAATTTATTGCAATATCTTAAATAATAAGATATTTTACATCAAGTACTGCGTTTATGTAATATATTATTAAGAGACATCTGCACCCTAATTACGTATCACAGTATCTATCACAATCTGAATCATTTTGAAGCCTATTGCTAATCCATTGCTTCATATGTTCGAAAAATTTGTCTGCTCAACAACGTAAATAACGCAATGAATGTTGTTGAACTGTCAAAATGAAACCCATTCCAAACTTTAGCAATAATGGTATGTACAACCGACACAATAATCGCATTTGGTCCAGGGAGAATCCCTTACGTATCCGCGAGACTAATAATCAAGTGCGTTCAACCAGGTACCTACTAATTACGTATCTCTTTATCATTTTATCATGCACTTAAATTATAATAGGGAAATGATGCGTACTTCTCAAGTCGGTACGTTTGTTAGTAATAGATACTTATGATAATGTCAGTTGTATGTCCTTACGGCAATGTCAGGTTTTCATTTTTTGGAACAAAATTTCACATCAAATGTTAAAATTCCTGGTCTTCCTTTTATTTGTGACACTATGTTATTTAGCAAAAAATAATCCTTATGACGAAGCCTTTCGATCGATATGATAAAGCTATACAGGTTGATTATTTTTCTCGTGTAACGTGTTCGATTCCCGGTTCAACCATATAATTATTTAAATATCTATGAGTGCAGTTTAAATTATTTTTTAAATTCAAATCATGTCTTCTTTCAGTAAAATGTTCCATGTACAATATTCAAGGTACTTTCCGTTCATGTGGCATATCCGTGGGACGCCCTGTATAATCTAACTTGACATTTAAAAATATTAATCAAGTATAGCCCATCATAATGAATTTGAATTATTTAACCATAGACCCACACCGCTAGGATTAATTTTAGGAATTAAGGTGCTATCATGTGTATTAGATATGACTTAGCTATGTCTATCTACATCATTCAAGTAGTAAATAATGTATACTAACCTAATCAACTACATTTAAAGAGCGATGATTGCTATAAAAAAAATAAAAAACCTATTTTAATTCAGATATCATGATCCATAGGTTTAACAACATTATATTATTAAGATTGAACAAATACAAAAAAGAAATTAAAATGAATATTACATGCCTATGTAGAAATTGTTAGGTACACTTGTAGAATTAGAAACGTGTTATAGATTTCTTATTTTAGCACACCTAAAGCAAAGCCTTGTTTTTAATTAACATTAAGATATCATGCCGAAGCAAAAACGAATGTTTTTTAATAATATAATTAAAATTAAAATCTCTTACATATATTTTTATAATTTAGTTATTGTATTTAATCAATTTACAACTAGTTGCAAAATAATTAGTTTTTACCCATTACTGAAGTAAAGTACCTCATTATAATTTTACAGAGCGAACTGCTGAACAAATTTCTTTACAGTCTTTAAAATAAACCTCCACATAATAGTAAAATATTAACAGACGAGCGACCCGCCCCTGCTTCGCCACGCTGTTTATGACTTGACTAAACATCAACATTTCTTTTCTACAAATAAGTTTAATATGAATAAATTTTATACACCTACACCTTCCGGAATAAATTCTCTAAATAATAGTGCACACCGTATCAAAATCCGTTGCGCAGTTGAGAAGAACAATGCCTTCACACAGATAGACATGAAAAGCGACTTTCATTTATAATATGTACTAGCGACCCGCCCCGGCTTCGCCCGGGTAGCAAAGCATAATATAATATAGCCTATGTCTCCCGGAGATAGTGTAGCTTCCCAACAGTGAAAGATTTGTATAATTTTTTCATATATATATATTAATTAACTTTTGGAGATGGCATTATTAATCTCCGTTAAATTATCTGCAAAATGGTGAATAAATTTTTGTAAATAGATTAACTATTAACAATATCATAAATCAATAACATGAGAAGCAAGCCGCTAATAAATAGATAGATAACCAGATTCATTTAGATCCTGGAACCTTAGTACCTCATGACCATCAAAATACATATATCATACAGTGTGATTTGATGCATAGCAAATCGCCATCTGTTAGAATCGTTTGGAGCTAACAGATAATTGTGACTGTCAAATAATAGACAAATAATTTGCAATAAAATAATATTGCAACTATAAATGGAGATGTAAGCTATCCTATCTTTCAAGTTGGATCAAATTGCACACGGTGTGCAAATCAAATTTAAAATCGGTTCAGTAGTTTAGGAGTCCATCGCGGACAAACACACAGGAATGGAAAACTATAATTTAAAATAAACTCACATAGGTTCCTCAAGTTATCGTTCGCCAAAAACGTAAGCTGTGCTTCACACTGTTCCGAGTCGAGCACATTCTCGTACAAATCCTGATCAAAAGCACTCCTAACGTCCACAATATGGCCTGCTTTCAGCCTACCATGACCATACACTCCATTCAAAACTATTCCGATCAAAAAATAATATATTTGAGCACCCATCGCGACTGCTCCTTTTCGAGTATCTACTACTAATATTACGAGCAATGCTTTACGGATACATTTATATTAAAATCGATAATATTTGTAAAGACTGCTGGACGTTAGATAAGCCGGTTATCTTGCTAATTTATCGTATATTTTGTGTTGATAACTAAATTAGTGTGTGTAGTGAAATCGGATAATATTTGCCATTGTTATAAATTTATAAGGAATTCTTGAATTTTTTTATCATTATTTATTATAAGAACGATTTTACAAATTATGTCCAAAAACCTAGATTTTCCTACAAAAGTCACAAAAGATTATAAAACCAAGAAGGTTACCCTGGTATTAGATCAAAAGAACTTAACCCCAATCAAAAATTGACTCAAATTATTAACAAGGTATCTGATTGCATCTAAAACTGCAATGGAAGCAGAAATAGAAAGGTTTCCTACAAATCCGTCATTCTAACGCTGATTACAAAAAAACCAAGACTGTAATGAACGTCACTAACTGCAATAAGTAACTGAACTGCACGACCTGACATTCAATGAAAGCTTATTACTGCCACCGTTCAGGTAAAAGGAATTAAATTGAATAGGAATTGACCAGCTGCTTGTTATGTCATTTAATAAATCACGAAATTGATCGATTAAATGAAAGATTAATAGATTAACACCTGGCTGGTTTAAAAATATGGCAAATGTCTGATCATTTTGTGATTCACCTAGATCACTAACCGACCGTCTAAGAACCAATTTGATCACTGCCCATGGTAATTGCATAATAATAAACTTGGTGAAAAAAGATAGCACTGCAGATGGAATACCTACTGGTATTAGTTTGCTTCTTGTTACAGTGGAAACCGATCCATACATAACTGAAAAAAAAAAACTCCGAACACGAGAAAAACAAACTGAAAAGTATGAAACAATGAAAACCTCTGATCTGAAATTATAGTGGTTGCATTATTTTGTTAATAATAATCCGTTTAATAGTTTAGATTATATATGGGGTAGCAAACCGACTCACATAATGTGTAGCTAGTGCGTCAGCTTGTACGAGATTAGGATGGCTCTGTAGCAGGTAAAAAAAAAGTGATGACGGAATTACGGCCGAACTCCTAAACACTTGCGGGAAACCCATCCTCCATCCATTCCAGAAGCTGTTTCATTCCGTCATACTCGAGGGCAAAACGCCACCGGCATGGAATAGAGGTATGGTGATACTTTTTTTTAAGAAGGGCGACAATGCCAATGCAATTGTTAAGAATTATAGGCCCATCTCACTCCTGAACCATGTCTACAAGCTGTTTTCATGAGTCACAACGAAACTTCTCACGCGCAGGTTCGACGACTTCCAGCCTCCCGATCAAACTCGATTCCGTAAAGGCTTTAACACCGTAAACCACATACATACGCTGCGGCAAGTTACACTGAATACCTAATACCTGCCTCTTTGCTTAGCGTTTGTGGACTACAAAAAAGCCTTCGATTCGATCGAGATATGGCCTGTACCGCAGTCTCTTCAACGGTGCCAGATCGACTATCGGTACATCGAGGTGCTGAAGTGTCTGTACGAAAACGCTACTATGCCGGTCCGACTCCAGGACCAGACCTCGAAACCTATCCTTCTGCTACGAGCTGTGAGACTGGGAGACGTTATCTCTTTGAAACGGTTCACCGCTGCACTGGAGGATGTCTTCAAGGTTCTAGACTGGTAAAGGCTAGGCATTAACATCAATGGCGAGTACATCACTCACCTTCGGTTTGCCGACGATTAAGTAGTCATGGCTGAGATTATAGAGAACCTCAGTACAATGCTCGATGACGTCAGTAGAGTTGCCAAAAGCGTATGTGTCTTAAAATGAACATGGACAAGAGAAAAGTTATGTTAAATGCCCATGTAACATCCACTCTCGTGAAGATCTGAGACGCTACACTCAAAGTTGTGAACGAGTATGTTTACCTAGGACAAACTGTCCAGTTAGGTAGGTACAACTTTGAGAAAGAGGTCAATCGTCGAATTCGACTCGGATGGGCAGCGTTCGAGAAGCTACGAAATATCTTCATGTCCCACATACCGCAGTGGCTCAAGATGAAAGTCTTTGACCAGTGCATGTTGCCAGTGATGACCTATGGCACTGAAACGTGATCGCTCACAATGGGCCTTATTAGAAGGCTAAAATTCATCCAATGGAGAGGGCTATGCTTGGAGTTTCCTTATGTGATCGAATCAGAAATTAAGAGATCCTCAGGAGAGCCAAGGTAACTGACATAGCCTGAAGATTTGCCAAACTTAAGTGGCAGTGGGTACACGTTGCTCGCAGAATAGATGGCCACTGGGGCCGAAAGGTTTTGGTGTGGCGACCGCGTACTGGAAGACGTAGCGTTGGAAGGCCTCTCACAAGGTGGTCCAACGACCTTGTGAAGGCCACAGGAATCCGCTGGATGCGGACAGCACAGAAGCGATCGAGTGGTGCTTGGGGGAGGTCTATGACCAGCAGAGGACGTCTTGGGTTAAAATGGTGATGATGATGATGAGTGGAATTTGTAACCCTCTCTCTCTGCTGCAGTCGGGTAAAAAGGTTTAAAAGATTCAGGTACTTAGCTGAAAAACCAGAGTACAAATTCAAACTGTTTCGGTGGTTAGTCCAAATCAATTCCAGGTTGTCAGGAATAAAAACCAACAAACAACGTGTGCATGTTCAAATGTCCTTGTTTTCTCGTTCAATAAAATTAAAGCTACTACAGTGGCAGTTTACAATTTATCTCTGCTGACCTTTTGGTTGATTTTTTTAAATTTTATTCTTTAATTGCTTTGTTATTTGGGATAAAACACTTTGATAGAACCAACAGTGGTGTATTTTCTAAATGCTATGCTATCCTAGCGTGCCATTATAATCCTAACTACTTTACGTTGTAAACGCTAATTTGGCGTTAAATGCAAATTGAACAGTTGAGGAAGTTGCCGACGCTGAATGACCAAAATACCTGAATCTACTATTCATTAGAGCAACCATTACGCGTATTCCAATTCAGAACTATGGCCACTTTTCATTAAGAGAAGGACAAGAGAATATTCAAGCTTGTTCAGTCGATCAAGTTAAGTTTTCTTTAAACACTAAGTCAAAAATGCCCGTTAACTTTTTATTGAATACTTGTAAACGGAAATATTATAAGTTTTTAACTCTAAAAAGATATAGATCAGCTTTAAATACACGGTTTTTCAACAAGAACTTTGTTTTTTAAAACAAAAAAGAAATAGATGAAATTGATTTAAATGTTTATTGTATTAGAAAGAGTAAGGTTTGGCAATTATGAATGGAAAATAATATGGGACAAATGTACACCACGACCACGCTCACAGGATGTCGATTATTTCATCAAAATTTTCAATCAGTTTCTGGCAAAAAATGGCGGATCTATTTTGTTAATGACGTCACGGGTTTTGAGTTTTAATTTTGATTTTCATCTAAATTCTTTGTTTTATTTTGTTTTAAAAAACAAAGTTCTTGTTGAAAAACCCTTTACATTCAGTACTCCCTCATTATATTTCTGACAATGCAAAAAGATAGAAAGGTGCTAACACACATCATCGATGAACCTGACGAGTTTACTAAGAAACCCAAATACTTTATGAATCACCTCTGAATCATCGCCAGCTTAAGAGTTATCAGTGCGATTAGATACCCTAATGTCTGTACACCAAGATTGATAACGGCTTGAATCAGCTTAATTGTTTGATTTATTTTAGAATTGGCTACTGATTTAGGTCTTGTTTGTTAATAGTGATAGTATGTAATTTAAGATGAATCATACTTTTTTTTCCACCATTTCAACGTTTTTTAAGGCATAATTAAGACTTTGTCCCGGAGTCTGGATTTGTGCCCGATTGTTAGCAATAGGCGCGCCCCCTATTACATGGCACTTAAACATAACTGGCGAAATGTGGGTGTACTATAGGTACACCTCTGCCTAACTTTTATTGGGAAACAAGGCAACTGTTTGATGTCATGGAAACTAAATTAGAAAATATACCATTATCAACAGTATTATGTCGTTAAATTAAAAAGTACTATTACGTGGTTGATTAAACACACACGTACATAAGATAATCACTGTTCAAGGGAAGTTATTTCCAGACAGCCTACATTTAATTAATCTAATCACTTATATTTGATCGAAAACGTGTTCAAAACTATGTACCTACATTATTTGCAAATTATTATGTTGAAAATACGTAACTATTTGATTTGGGGCTTAGTGAATTAGTTTCTAATTAATACTTAAAATATTTAATTGTATTTTTTATCATAATAGTAAAAATCGGCGCGTTTTTATCTCTATTTTCAAGAGCTCAGAATCTTCTCACATACTTCAATCAAATCTAATTAAATCAATAAATTAATCAGAAGTTATACCTACTGGAGGCATTTCTCTAATTATTGTGTCCCAATTTGGCTTTGCAATTTTAAGAACTCATCCTAAACCCCATTCCACTCCTCATCCTTAACACCATAACTACAGTTTAGTGGTTCCGCACACAGGGGGTGTAACTCAGTGGTAGAGTGTCTGCTTCGCATGCTGAAAGTCCTGGGTTCAAATCCCAGCACCTCCAATTCTTATATTTTGCGTTTTGTTTCAACCTCGATATTTTTCTACATTGAGTAAATTATAGGTCACAACTACTCTCCTGTGCTTTTACTACATATTAATAAATTCCTAACTATGAGTTTACTAGTTATAAATGAGGGATGAATCAAACAAACAGGTTTGAGAATGTAAGACACCTTAGAATATGTCTCCCGACACATTGTAGTTCACTAATACTACATAGTTAAGGCATACCTTAAGTTGGTGCATAGCAGAACTAAGCCAATCTCTCCCGTGTACGTAATACATTTCCAAACTATAATGCAAGCTAACTTTGTCTGATTATAGCTATCCTAGTTAGTCCCAAGAAGGAATCTTCCCTTTGATACTGACTCAGCAAGTACCTGCATAATAAGCTTAAAGCACAAACAGACAAGTTGTCAACTTGCTATGTACTGGCTTAGTTCCTGAACTTGACGCGTAGTTGCTTACCTCGACTATTTCTCTGTTGACAATAGCAGACTGCTGTAAATTAATTAAATGTGCTGTGGTTCCCAGGAAGGTATAACTAACGCTTGACCACCAGTGTTCGAAACATGAACTTGACAAACGTCTTGCCATTAGCCGTCTCGCTCTAATTTTGTATCTTTCTGTCTCTCTCCTAATAAATGGTAGAACTAACCACTCGCTTTTTACTTCACTCCTCAAAATAAATAAAGTTCAACAGTGGTTGTCAAATAAGTGATGTAAGTTTTTTTTTTTGTATGTCGTGTCGTAGTTTACCTTGACAGGTCATGACTACTTAACCGGACTATCCTGTGGCTTCCTTATGAAGCGAACTCAAAGCCTCCAGCCAGGGGAGAACTTCTTACTTTACTAAGCGACTGCACGCTAAGGCACCCCCTGTGGGGTACGAACCTCGGCTTAGGGCGTCGCGGGGGGGGAGGACAGCAAGGTGGGACAGCATAAGCATAATCAGCCTATAATGTTCCCACTGCTGGGACACAGGCCTCCTCTCTTTGAGAGAGACTGGGCTGTAATCTACCACGCGGGTCCAGTGCGGGTTGGTAGATGTCACATGTCTTCGATTTTTTGGTTCTAGGACATGCCGGTTTCTTCACAATGTTTTCTTACACCGTTTTGAGAGGTGGTATAGGCTGGATCGAATTTTGAAAATTATTATTGTCCGGAGAATTTAAAGCTACGGGCTCAGCTACGGTGCGAGCTGGCACTTCGTCGAGCAAGAGTCGGGGGGGACAATTACGTCGGGGTCGTCGCGAAGGACGTCGGCGGCGAGGTCGGAACGATGGTTTTTTGTGCTTATATACTGTGCTTGTGGCCCTACTGCTCTCCTGGAAGAGGGTTATAGGGTCATCGGGGTCGGCTAGCACATACCTTGGACGGCGGATACTACTAATATGGGAGAGGGTATAACTGGCGGCCTCGAAAGCCAAAAAGTTACGATGTATGGCCGCGGTATCAAAGAAACGCTTTGAATTGGGTTTCATGAATTGATGAATAGTAGGAATTTTGAGGTCAAGGTGGAGGATTTCGTTCCGAACGAACCAAAGGGAGCCTGTCGTCTTATGAAGGAACCGGTTTTGAAGGGTCTGCATCTTATGGATGTGGTGGGCTTTTGCGTGTGCGAAAATTGCACTGGCATAGGTCTTAATTGACCGAATGCACGCTGTGTAAATGCGCAATTTGCTACGTGCATTCAGGACGGAATGGAGTCTACCGAGAGCGAAAGCGGCACGCGAACGTGCCTGCTTTATGTGCTCTGAGAAGAAGGGATGCTCGTTAAGGATTACACCCAAGTATTTGGCTCGCTTTTCCCAAGAGATCGGCTTGCCGAACATGGTGATCGGTCGGGTGATGTAGGAATTAACGGGGATGTCAAACAAATTAAATGCTCATTGGAACCAAGTTCCTTATCGCACGTTACTCTTGGCGAATAAGAGCTAGACCGAAAAAAGTGTAACATTTTCACCGTCTCGACCCTTTCGTTTCATTTAGTTACTCTCAAATGTTGTTAATTTATTTAATTGTGCCTGTTAATTATTATTTCCTTTGTGATGATTAACAATGATCCGTTTGATGTTTGAATCCAGTACCACTGGATCGGAAGTAATGGCTGCCCTATTCCAACCCAGCGATGGATACTGAATGTAGGACTGGATAAATCTTCCTATGATTGTGATGTTTTTTTTTTTGTTGTTGTAATAATTTTATTATTGTATGTGTGCGTAATTGTTCTACTAACATAGTTTTTACGTAACTTATTAGTAAATTTTGTAATACTAACACGCAATGGGCCTTCGATGACTGAAAATAAAAGGACATATATATTTTATTTTTTATTGTGATTGAATAAAGTGTTTACATTGATCCAATATCGATCCAATGTCACTGGGTTCCAGCGCTGGATAGAAATTCTGGATCAATTTAACAATGCATATCTTCATATCTACAATAAAATTTAATTATCTAGGTATGTGCAATGCATTGGACTTTGGTAAGTTCAACTTCCGCGTTCCACTTATTATCAGTAGGTAAAGAAATGAAAGTCTAAGTATTGGTAATACTCGTGCTAGAATCCCTTAATCGCTTTTGCAACATTGGCTTATGATATAGAACAGAATATCCGTGTTAATTATCAACCTGCAACTATTTCTCTGAAAGCCAAAGGCCTCTTCATTACATTAGAGCATTGAACATTACGCTTGAAAATTACATACTCAAGATTACGGGAATTTTCTGCTTCTGTGTTTCTGTTTCGTTTCTTTGACACTTTTCTTGAACTAACTTTACTAATTCTTAAATCTGCACGATATTCAGCGAATCCATACAAAAACAAAACAAAAATCCGTCTTTTAAACAACACACATTCACATCCGTACCACACTAAATCACTCCGCGGTATTAGTATTCCTTGTCCGAGGTTTCGAACGCCCGACATTCACAAGCGATATTTGTCCCAGGAAACGGTCCCTTTTCCCCATTTCTGGCATTCCACACTGTTTGTCCATTTGTTGGACGAAAAATAAACGAGCGAAAATGGAAAAACAATCAGTCAGGTCAAACGCCCGCGAAATTACATTCAAATGGATTCAAAAACGCTTCAGAGGAACCTTAATGAAATAAAATATTAAAAATTTATTGCGAGTTTAATAGTGAATATTTTCTGTTTCATAGTCGATACAGATATGTTGAATAAACATGATTTTATTTGAAATAAATTCTATATTTCACAAAAAAAGTCATCACATTACAATTTGATTCAAAGACTAAGAACATATAAGGCTTATAACTAGGCTATAATAATTTTAATACTCTGACTCCTAAGCTAGGTGTAATGTCCCTGTGTCTTAGGAGTCAGTGATTCTCCGTAACAGACAAAGCCATATTATACTAAATCAGGACGTTTCAACAGTAAGCAATTGGTGTAAAAGAAAACAGGATATAATTTATGAAAAGAAAACACTAAATGAAAAACGTTGAACTGTGTGGTGAGGTAAATACTCGTAAATGTAGGGTTTGAGTGTGTGTGTAGTGAGAGAGTGTAGGATGTGTGTGTGTAGTTAGAAAGAATGCGATGTAACCAGTACACATCCGTTTATGGTTAGATTGAGAATTTTATAGTTCATTCTCATTGTAAATTACCCAGCAAAAGATCCTCAGTGTTGTCATAACTTAGTGTTTGGAGATAATCTCTAAGTAAGTTTTTGCATTGATATTTAGGGCACGAATAAATTTTTATCTTTTTATTTAGGAAGGCATTTTAATACTACTAACGTAGAATTGGCGCTTGGCAAAGTAAGGCCTTGGCTATGTTTTAGCTATTGGGTTCATGGCGAAAAACATTATGTTTAAGTCTGCCAGTCGGGTTTCTTTGGAGGGCGGGCAGAGTGTTTGCCTAAGGTCGACAGGAGCACATAAAGTTGCCTGACTGTAAGTACCTTGCAATCGGAATAGAGCTGCACAGTGGGGTACCTACGCGGAAGAGAGAGCATTCCCTTAAGGACGGCTGTCTGGGCTCTCTCAAGGCGCATAAATACATTCTGGGTGGCACCACCCCAAACGGGCAAGCAGTACGTTAGGACAGGCATAGGGCAAAATATACTAATTTTAGCGTTTCGTAATCAGCAGAGTTTCGTAGCTTCTTGAAAACATATATTAGCTTACGTATATCGTCTTCGGTTACGTCAAAGAGGGCCATTGAGCTACACGAATTTAAATTCGGCACAGAATTGGGCACCATTGAGGGTGATTTAAATTTCGACGCCAAGCTACTGCCCACATTAGCAAAAAGTTGTTGACGTGATTAAGCGAGGATTTAGGGTCACCAAATAAATGCAACAGGTCAAAAAAGGGAGAAGATTAAGTTTGAAGATCTGAGACTTAATTAATAGCGTTCCAAGTGCCTTAATATTATTTTTTGCATTAAGAAATTGTTTCTTTTCATACGAGCGATTAAGTTTGTGAATGATTTGTTGTCTGCACGCTGCAGGTGATGGAGGCTACTGAAGGTTCGTGCCGTGTGTACGTGTGCGGGCTGGTGACCGTATTCTGGGCTGACTGTATATAGATTGCCATTGATACGTTAAGAAGAAGACGAGCATTATTTTCTTGTTAAGACTTATCAAGTTATTACAGTTGGCGTTTTTACTTTGAATTTTGTGGAATTTTATGAGATGAAATTTTAACATGTCTGACCAAAAAATTGGGCGACAGTCTTACATTTTATTTTTTACAACGTGACAAGAAATATTTAACAAAAGTGTGTGAAAAGGTACATAATGACACTTAACTTTGTTCAACAAGGTAAAAGATAGTGAACATTCTCATGTAGCTATTAAAACTGATGAGCCGTGAGGTTATGCTTACAAACAAATTCTTTACTGCTAGTACAAAGGACTGGCATGGCCGGTATTTGGCACGGGCGTAAAATGATGCTGAGAGAATAATAAAACTAGTTTAGTGCGAGCCGGACTCGCACACGAAGGGTTCCGTACCATCGTACATTTTCTACAAGTATATATGTTTTTTAAACAAGTTTCTTGTATGAGGAGCCCCTTTAATTTTTAACTTTATTTTATTTTTATTCGTTGTTATTATAGCGGCACACACACTGAACATTTCAAGTGTTTATCTATTACGGATCATGAGATACAGCCCGCTGACAGGCAGATCGACGGACAGTGGAGGCGTAGTAATAGGGTTCTGTTGGCATACTTTGGGTGCAGAACCCTAAAAATGATTAAGTTGTTTTTTGAACAGGTTTAGTGTTAGGAAGAAATATTAGTGAAAATTAAGGATAAGTATGAAGCGACATCTACAAACGCCACATGCGAGCTACGTGTCATACTGACGTCACGCAAAATCCTGCATCGCGCAAGCAGAGTTTACCGCGCAACTAGCATATATACAACATCCCGACATCAACCGTTGGGCAGTTGCCCACCAGACACAACACCCGTCTGGTCAGAGGATCCTCCCTTTTCCATAGAGTATGAGTGAACTTTACACCCTGTTCCTCATAACTCTATAAGTAAATATAAAAATCAAGACATAAGTACAAAAATGGTCAAGGTGAAGCCGTCATCGCATGCCATTCTAATTTTGTAGGTGTTTCGGGCACCCACATGGTATACAGGCATGCGACCACGTCTTTACCTTGACCATTTTTCTCTGAAATATTTTCTTGTTTCGTACTTTTTAGATACTGTAGTCAAGTTAGAGTTTTTTAAACTTAATTTTAATTTTCCATTTCAACGCTTCACGACAACGTAAATAACAGTAATCAACACGGTGAAGGAAAAACATTGTGAGGAAACCGGCATGTCCTAGAACCAAAAATTCGAAGACATGTGACATTTACCAACCCGCATTCGGCCCGCGTGATAGATTACGGCCTACTTCCTCTCAAAAAGGGGAGGCCTGTGTTCCAGCAGTGGGAACATTATACGCAAATTATGCCAAATAACAGTAATACAACAGGTCAGTAAGTAACCTATTTACTCTTGACCAAAATCATTTCAATCATGCTTTTTATTGTATAATACGTAATTAATTGTACAACCGCACCGTACGTAGCGCAATCTCACTTTGCCTTTTTTTTAACAATTTGAACATATTTATTTCTTTATTTAGACAATAATATTTACATATTTTTGATGTGCTTCAAGAACTTTCTTTTGATGCCAAATATGTTTTTTTTTCGATGTCTAAAGTTTACGTGTAAAGTCTACCATGCTAAATTTAGGGAGATTTTATATAACCTATGTCACCCGGACCATTATTACAAATCTATTGATACCTCATTCAACAAAATCAGTTCAGTAGTTAAGGCACAACGGTGGAACATACTTAAATACAAACATACTTACATACTTACATTCATACATACATAGACTGCTAAAATCATAACCCTTCCTTTTGGCTTTACCGTAGTCGGGTCAAAAGTTCAAAGGTTTTTCTGTACTGAACAGTAGATAGGCACTACTCCCGCAACGAATGTTTTTAAAATAGATTCGGTAAGCAAATAAGTACCGTCCTTACTCAAACTTTTGAATAGTAGGTAGGTAAGATAGGTATCTACTCGGAAAATCTGTATCTATTAAAATCTGTGTATGTAAACGTACTTCAAGATTTTTTATCATACCTGTAGCGGCATCTACATTGCCACATACGAGCTACGCGTCTCACTGACGTCACGCAAAATCCTGCATCGCGCAAGCAGAGTTTACCGCGCAACTAGCATATACACGGTGACATTTGAATCACAGTTTTGCTAGAACAAACGTTGTTCTGACTATGGTCTACTACAATTCGACAGCATCCAATAAAAACAAACCTCATTGGTTTTCGAAAAAACACAATATGTTAAAAATCAAAAAGAAGTCAAAAAAGTTAAAAGAATTACTCCGTATAACACAGACACTTGGCGCGACGCTCGCGTCTCAAAGTACATATGTGGTAGCAGCGCGGCGCGTGGCTCACGCACGGGATATAGCATTTGTCTACAGGGAAATTTAGCTGGTCTCCATAAATGAAATAGTAAGCACTTATTTTTGTACGTTTTACTACAAAATACCAAAGTTACAAGTTAACTTCGGTAGGTATTTTATCACTGATAAATAGCTACTTTAAAACAGATTTTTATGACTTGGTATGGCTTTAGCTATGGTTAACTTTGGTAATTAGGTATTTTCTGGCTATGCACGATTGCATGACGCGACGCACCGTACCGACGGCGTGGCGAGGTGGCTGACCTCTAATTTTATTATTTCGTTCTAGGTGCGATCTTACCGTAGGTACCTACTACCAGACAGGTTTTAATTAATTCTTGTATTATACTAGGTACGGGTACATATTGTATCTAACGTGACATTATTAGGTATTATTTATTTATTGGGATATTACAGGAACAAGATAAAAACAAAACTTACCATAAAACCGGGTTAGCTCCGTGTGCACCAAGACAACATTGACTCCAATTTTGGTTGAGATTACGTGCGCCTAGCTTCCACCAGATTGTCACCAGCAATTGCGTAAAAAACGCACTATATCCAACTACTCCACAAACAAATAGTTAGAACTCATTTTCATAAAAAACGCGCGATGCCTTCCTGTGACGTAAATACATCGAATGCATACGCGTCGGTCGCTGGAGAGATTTCGGTAGTCTAGCTACCGCCCGGGCGGCACGAGCCACTTGCAACATTCAACAAAAGAAATAGGTGGAGCGGTACTTCGCGCCATTGCATGTCATTGGCTAATGATTTATTTGCATTTCGACCCGCATTGGCCGGCCATCCTTGTAGTCCACGTGGACTTCTCATAACTCTCTTGAATGTCATATCGCTACCGCGATGAATACTTTGATGTTACGGTTAATGTTTGAACACGTTTGAGCAATGTAAGACTAATTTGACAACGCCTAGTTTAGTTTGTTTTAATAACATAATTAATTGATGCTATAGAATTGTAGTAGACTATGGTCTGAACAACGTTTGTTATAGCAAAACTATGATTCAAATGTCTCCGTGTATAAAAAGTCCCAACATCAATCGTGGGACAGTTGAACCCAATGACCCTATAACCCTCCTCCAAGAGAGCAGTAGAGCCACCAGCACATTATACAAGCATAAGAAACCAGCGTTCCGACCTCGCCGCCGAGGTCCCCTGACCCTTGTTCGACCAAGTGCCAGTCCGCGCCGTACCTGAGCCTGTAGCTTTAAATTCCCCTGACAATAATACATTTCAAAATTCGATCCAGCCTGTCCCACCTTGCTGTCCCCAATGACGCCTTAAGCCGAGATCTGTACCCCACAGGGGGTGCCCTTAGCGTGCATTCGCTTAGCAATGTAAGAAATGCGCCCCTGGCTGGAGATTTTGAATTCGCTTAAGGCAGCCACAGGATAGTCCGGTTAAGTAGTCACGACCTCTCAAGGTGAGATGTCACTACGAGATGCCATAAATAAAAATAAAAAAAACGTGAGGCAGTTGCCCACCAGACACAACACCCGTCAGGTCGGAGGATCCTCCCTTTTCCGTAGAGTATGAGTGAACTTTACTAAATGTTCCACATGTTCATATCTATATGAGTCTATGAAGAAACAAGTAACCCAGATCATGACGAAAGTTCCGTCTTGTCTCCCTAATTTATTTTGACTTTATTGATGTTTACGAAAATCACATTATTACGAGTATGATATAATACCCGCGTCGCCGCGTCGTATGTTGGAACTTTTACATAATCACGATGACAATGGATATAATTCAACAAAATAATCAGCTCAGGTGCGAAATAATCAAATTAATGGATGTATTGATTATTCTGATAATAAAAAAATACTTCACTTCGTTTTAGATTATCGTAATATATTATTAAGTGAGTAATCTATATAAGTCATATTCTTGTCATGTATTTGGAGTATCAATTTAAATTTTGGACTCTTCATTTGGTGGAGGATAATAATTTGTTTATAGCATCACACAAGAGATTAGTGTGAGTGATAGGACGTACATATAGCATTGCGTATCAGGTCATAAAACTTCATGAATGGGTATGACTCCAGCTTTGCAAATAATAATAATATTGGCACACTATCGACACGTTGATAATATGTTTTTACGAACAGGTAAATGCCTGACTCTTGCCTTTTTTTTTTTTTTTGGGTGGGAAATCATCAAATGACCTCTCCCGCTCTGGGCGTAGCGGAAGGGCGTGTCAGACTCTTACTGGCTAAAACCCACCCGTGTTCCTTCAGTTGCCTGTGCGCCAGGGCCACGGTAACTCTTTCGAACAATCCGCAGCCCCGGCAGGCATCGGTCCTGTCGGACCCCGTCAATTTTGCGTCGATGCGCCGTTGACCCGGGCCTGGTCCTTACCGGACGGCGAGCTGCCCATTGCTCGCCGTCCGCAAGCCCGCGCCTACGGTGGCCGGGAGTCGGCAATCGACTCCCGACGCCCAGGGTGTCTCCTCCTCCTGCGGCGGCTAGGGGCGCGAGGGCGCAGAGATTGCCTCTCCCTTTCGCGCTCCGCCTCCTCCTTCGCGAGCATTACTGCTTCGCAGAAGGAGGTGACGGCTTCCCATTCCCTCTCGCTCCGTACCATGGCCTGAACCAGGGCCGGACGCGAGAGGTCGCCGCCGCCGATCGCCGCCACGAGGACACGGCGGTGCTCCGCCCAAGCCGGGCAGACCTCCACCGTATGCTCCACCGTGTGCCTGACTCTTGCCTGAATCGGTTTTTGTTACTCTTTGGAA
Organism: Dryobotodes eremita; assembly: GCA_917490735.1. Taxonomy (NCBI): domain Eukaryota; kingdom Metazoa; phylum Arthropoda; class Insecta; order Lepidoptera; family Noctuidae; genus Dryobotodes; species Dryobotodes eremita. The sequence continues at coordinate 1,094,963 of OU823254.1, read as the reverse complement.
ACATGATTAATGTTTGTGTCATGTCTAAACAAGTCACAAATTGTATTTTAATGCCTTAAAATCAATCTTTCATTTACACTCTTTTTTGGGTCAAGCACCTACGAGTAGAATCACAATATAAAAAATCTACAGGCTGTTTTGATATTGAACATAAGTTGGGCTTTTATTGGTAGTAAAATGCCTATCATATCAGAGCTAAACGAACTAGGTAATGGTAACACTTATTAAATCGAAATTATTATTTTGATTTCATTAGTGTTACCATTGTTGAATTTGTTTTTGGATGGTGTGCCGTCAAAAAATAATCTCTACGTTCTTTCATCCACGTACTTCAAAAAAAAATATCACTATCTTTTCAGAACTTGTATAATTCAATACTTAATTTCATATCTACAGCTAATACAAAATCTAATACGGATGTATTGTCCAGTAGTCATACAGGTTTTTGCTAAATACTTACATTATTTTGTAATTAGAACCCTATCTTTCCTTATAAAAAATCGCTTATCTAATTCCAAATTGTGTACAGATTACGAGCTAATCCGGGGAACATTCCTGAGTCACTTTGTCACTTTGACCACTAATGTATTGTAATCCTCAAATTTACATGATTTTGATATCACTTACTGATTAATACACACATCAGGTACATCTCCCGCCTGCATTACACCACTAAGGCGGAGGACATCGTGGAGTACGTGCGCCAAAAGACGAGGTATATGCCAGCGGTGCAGTTACTGTAATCGCACCGGAACGTCACCTTCAAGGCGTTCGTTGTACGTGTACCGAACTGTTATCTGCCCCTCGTCATGGAATAACACTTTTGGCCGCAGAATGTGATGTGAGCACAAAGTCAAGCTAGTGCAAAGTGAAGCACTACTAACATAGTCTTAAGCCGTTTTAGTAACACAAGTTTTGTTCATATGAAAATATGTATGTTTAGGATAAAGTATTTTTCTATGGGCCTGTATCGCCTGACATAAATGGCATTATTATTATTATTAATTAAAATGTTTTGTAATATCTGTTGGACTTTAGACGCTTGCACAATATTTTTACATATTATAAACAAAGATTGTGACCAACGATTTGGATCATAAAGCATTAACTGCCAAGCACATACATACATACATAAACTCACACCTTCTTCCCATAGGGGTAAGCAGAAACTACAGAACGCCACCGGCTAATTGTAGCAGGTGGCGTTCAAATACCAAGAACCTTAGTCGATATTTACTGATGAAATCAAAGAAGATAAAATAAAAAAAACCTACACCAAAAAATACACAAAAGGGTATATGAATATACATCAACATTTTAATTCAGCAAAACAGTACCTATAACGCTTAATGGTTCCGGAGGGGAAGTACTCCGCGAAATATATTGTGACGTGCTGACAGCCTTAAATTGACTGTAAAGCAAACACACGGAAATTCGTCAAATACAACCAGAAAATATTAAAATAACGTTCTTTGTTTCAAAAGAACATAAAAGTATACTTGTACATATTTATTCACGACATTAGTCAAATGGAGGTACGTGACTGAATCATACTTTTTTTTTTTACGAAAAGCGATAAAAACATGTTCGGTATGTCAAGTAAGGGATCATATTTCTGAGTTTATCTAGAAAGTGTAAATAAATACTCAGATAAATCGCACGAGCTGTTGGAAGACGTAACAATCACATGTCATGCAAAAACAATCCGACACTGTGCAAATTTATCTTAAGAAATTAAATATTTGGCCTCATGCGGCATCTCTGACCTACAATTGACCTTAGAATTCAAAAGTTACTGTGTCATTAAAAACAGGCCTCTGTTACTGAAAATACGTTCCAACATTTTCATTTTATTTTGAATACTAAGTGCGAGATCAATCAAATTTGAAGCGTATTGATTTTTTGTCACTTCATTTTCAAGTGGTGTGTGTAGGTATTTCACTGCTTTGAACAATTTAATTAATCCTACAAGGAAACAACGTAAAGAAATTGAAATAAATTATTAAAATAATTAAAGCTTTGATGTAGTAATGCTCTTTATTGCTACATCAAAGCTTTAACAAACATTAAAATCTTTTTCTTTGAAACAAAATCTTGAATCAAATCAAATAACAAAACAACAATTTAGAGCAAATACACAAATTAAAACTACTAAAAACAATTTGGAGGGTACGAAATTAGTGCTCAAATCTGAGTTGAAAATAACTGCGATACTCAACTTTGCTCAAGGTTGAGTATGATTCAGACTCAATAATTTTGACTTAGCGCTCATAAATATGAGCTGTTCGAAGTTGAAATGCTAACTACTTTTCCTTAATGCATCCTTAATGGCGTCGACCGTCTAGTAAATCGTTCGATGCTTAATTTATAGGAGAGTTCGACTTTAAATTTGCACATTTTGTGCAGTTTGTTAGAGTTTAAGACATGTGCTATGTGTCGGCTCGTAAACGTTCTGTGCTTTATGGCTTGAGCTTTCTAATGGCACATACACACGTAATCGTACAGATAGCTGAAAGCTCGTTCACAAAACATTGCAGCATTAAAGAATACAGTATACCTTCTCCTCTTTTGGTTTTCTATGATGTGATGCGTTTCCAAAATTGTTGATAAAATAATAGTGGTGCATTGTTCAAAGTACGTAAAATTATTATTGTAATTGCAATACATCAGCATCCTCCTGTTCTCATTCCAATATGGCTGTGGGGGGCGCAGCATGTGTTCTTTCATAACAGTTACACACATCTAACTTATAATTTTTAAGCCTACTAACATCATACAATGTATGAATTAAGATCAAAATGTAAATAAATTAAAACAAATCACAATTCGTAAACATTTGATCGAACTGTTAGCAAACATTTTAATTGATTTTGAGTCCACACCGATCATGATTAATTATTGAAAAACCAATTCTCTGGCCAATATTGTTGAAATACAATATTTATTTTAATATTGTTGCCTTGTATTTGTGATGAAACAGATTGATTTAGCCAAAATCAAGAATAAAAAATGAAGCAAATTTTTGTTAATAAAAAATACAACTGAATCGTTTAGAGGTGAATTTCTAAAACTTTCTCGACATCAATTTCGGAACAAAACTCCCTAACAGAATATAAACTATTTAGGATGCTTGCCCCAATATTTTATTTGTTAGATAGGTAATGCCAAGATCTCAACAGGAAAGTTAACACTTAGAAAATGTTGAATTTTCAATGTTTTTTTCTTTTGTTCTTACTACCAATAGCCCACTCCCTCATAGATAGGTGGCCTAAGGTACAGCAGGACTATAATAATGACGGTGTATGCCCTCGACATAAGATTAACGCTGTGGATTACAAAAACTAAACTATGTTGGAAACGGAAGGAATACTATTGAAAGTTAGTACGAAAAGGTCTTATCTCGAGATAAAGGATAATAAAGCAAAGACCATGACACAGTCACTGAACAACAAAATCACAAATTACAATTAACGGATATGAAATTAATCAAGTTTCAAAGGTTGCAAGCATGTATTTATATAGGTAATGTGGTGACAATAAACTGAAATAAAAATAGTCAAATCCATAAATAGGATTAGATGTTTTATTATTATAATCTTTTTATAACACGCATTCATAATCGTCACATATAAAGAAACTGAAGTAATGATGCTAATTCTTCACGTGCAGACCAACAATCTTGGAGGGATTAAACTTGATCAACACATTGGCAGACAAATTTTAGATTACAGTGTGATGAAATTGGTCATAAAGTTGAATAGAGATCGTCACTCCTGCTATCTTACGTCACAAAGAGACATACATTGTGGATACTAACTGTTCACATACTAAATTCAAATCCCCTTTAGATATGCTGTACACTATAAAGTTCTGGAAATACCTTTATTGTGCGTATAATCTTAGAAATAGGACCCCCTGTCGATGTCTGTGTTTCGAGTCGTTAAGACTTTCAGGTTATGCTTTAGATCATTATCAGCTGCCTAACCTTTTCCCAACTACTTTGGGGTCAGCTTCCAGTCCAACTGGATGCAGCTGAATACCAGTATTTTACATGAAGCGACTGCCTAACTGACCTCCACAACCCAGTTACGGGGTAGGTAATACGAAACCCCATGGTAAGACTGGTTGTCAGACTTTCAGATTTCTGACGACCCGTAACAATTGTCAATGATCCACGGATGACAGCCGGGACCAATGGCATAACGTACTTTCCGAGGCACGGAGGGGTTTTGGTATGTAAAGATAGTCACCCATCCACGGACCAACCGTGGCAGGCGTAGCTTAACCTGACCGATGCGGTTGTTACTACTTAGCCAGAAGCCCCTCAAGCCTCTCAGGTTATGCTTTAGCTATCGAGCTATAACCTAGAAGACTTACAGTTTTCAATTTACTTGTAGTTAATTGAGCACCAACAGATGAATTCAGGTGAAACAGTGGACAATCAAGAACTTAATGTCAATATTTTGTTAAATCCTACAACCCCTCTTATCTTAAAGAACGTTAATGATAAATGATTTTATTTCTGTAAGTAGGTTTGTTCAAATGGGTTGTCGGCACGGTTGGCGCAGTGGTTAAGCGATTGACTGCTGCGCTGCATGTCGCGGGTTCGATTCCCGCACGGAACAAATATTTGTATGACCTACAAGTAGTTGTTCCGGGTCTGGCTGTTTGTGTATGTGAGTTTGAATGTTTGTGAATGCACCCACAATACAGGAGAAATTCCTAGTATGGGGAACACTTTTACACGTCAATCATATTTTAAAACTAGATGAGGTTGGCGTTTCCTATCCGACTACTCAAAGACTGCCAAAACAAACTCAGAGGTCATAGTCTCTTTTAAAGTCCAGACATAATCTTAGTCACATCATGTGAAGACCATGTAGATTTGTATCTGAAATGGTCTTTTGAGGAAAAAACACACAGAATGAGTGGACCTGCCCAGTCAGTGCACGCATTTGTCAGTAATCGTGCAGTTCAACTCAAAACTTAAGGAGCTCAACGATTCGACGAACAATGCCAAAGAAAGAACATTTGGGTAGGTCGAATAAATTACTCAAACTGCCAGACCAGGATTAAAACAAATTGAGAAGAAAAAAAAAAACAATGACCCACATAGTCTTTAAATTCACAATAATTAAAATAATATACTAATTTACTAAGTAAAAATTCATGTCAATGTATTTATAAAAAATCACCAATGTCAATGTGTAGGCAGTCAGTTCACGCATTTGTCAGTAATCGTGAAGCTCAACTCAGAACTTAAGGAGCTCAACCACTCGAAGAACAATACAAGTTTCAAGTTCTTTCATGACACACTTAATAGATATCTGAGGTTTTCGGAAAACTTGAGACTAGAGATGCCGCCGATGCATTCCACCAGCTTCTATGACAAATCTTTTACTGTTCAAGCAGTACGCTTATGGAATAACTTGCCCGTATCGGTAAGGCGTGCTCAATCTTTGTCTACTTTTAAAACTATAATAAATAAACACTTCCTGTCTTGTTAAACATCATCATTATAATTATTGTCTTTGCTCCTTTTTCATGATTATTATTATGTTACATATATTTATGTAGATTAGTGTATGCTTTATGTATGTATTTATTGTATATGTAAATGGCACACCACAGACAACCTACGGTATTGCTTCTCCTTCCCCTTTTTAATCCATCCATAGGTTGACTTTAAGAGGGCGCAGTAAGACAGAAAAAAATCAAGTTTCACCCGCGCCTCTTTCCCTACCCTTCTCATCAAACACGACAAAAACAAAACACAATCCCTTCCCGCCAGCAGAAACTTTTGGCCCGGCGTATATTTAGGCATTTGAATTTGAATCTTGTGTGTAGTATGTATACGCAAAATAATCAGATGAAACTGTTCTATTCAATGTACCTATGTATGATTGCTGTGTACAAGTAGGTATATTATTCAATATTATTGTATGTCCGTGAATCTGTAACCGATGCTGGTAAGTTGTTAGATAAAGATTAAATGTTACTTTAAGATACGGCCTATAAATTTTCGATTCCGAATTGAAAGACAAACCTAACGTTGTAGTTGAAAAAATATCGTTCCATACATTATGTAACATAACTACAAATGAACGATTTTCAGATATTTTCCTGTAGCTATTTGTGCAGTGAGACCTTGCTTCTTGTCAAATTTCATGATTCTAGGTCAACGACATGTATCTTATGGGTTTTAATTTATTTCCGAGTGTCAAAATGTGCGAAATGAATGGCAATTTATGCCAAGATACTAAGTCAACGTCTTAGAAGCCCGTTTTTTTTTACAGCTCCAAAGGACGTTTATCTAAGTATTTGATGTCAATTTCAACTTGATACCCCTCACGCATTCCTGAGAAAAGCGGTCAGAAAGATGGATAACAAAGTGATCCCATAAGGGTTTCGATTTTTTCTTTTTAGGTACCGAACTCTAAAAAGCAAAGCACTTCCATCAAAGTACTATAATACTACATACTCATGATACTACCTACATGATGGTGAAAACAATTTCGATAAAATTACTTTTTTGACGATATAAAAGCGTAAAATTATAATCGCATCACTTACCTTCCGCTTTTTTACTTTGAGAAAACGAAATCAATTGAACAAAAATATCAATAATCTAAGAAAATAAACACTCGCAAATAAATTAAAATCCATATGATACATCCCGTTGACCTAGAATCATGAAATTTGGCAAGATGCAAGGTCTCACAGCACAAATAGGTACCTCAAATGGTTTTTCAATTGCAATATTTAAACGAATTATGATCATTGTCCATTCCCTTTATTTTCAATGAAATTCTTCAGTTGGTAAAACATCTGTTTATTTTGCCTATACTATACGCTAAGCTTGAATTCAGAATCTTAGATCATAGTCATGTTTTGGAACTAGAAACTCAATGCTGGCGTGACAAAGTTTAAATTCCAATGCAACCAAATTTTATTTAGGGCCTTGTACAAGTTGGACCTCACGACGTATTTGTGGAAACCAGTGTTAACCAAGTAAAAAAATATAATGGTATATCATGGAAATTGCTTTGCAGGATTGTGCAAAGTCAATTAGCAACAGTGATACCAAGTAAAAAATAATATTGGTATGGTGGATTTTGCACTGTATTGTGCAAAGTCAACTGGCATGTGTCATGAAAACATTGACATAAAATTATATGTACTTGAAAAGTTTGCCAATAGAAAAAAAAGTTATACAAATATCAGGCCTATCGACGCGACGCCAAAATCATAAAAATACTGGTATCTCTTTTTAACTTTGTTAATTTTGCGTAAATGAAAAAGGATAATAGTGTTTTTGACACTAACTATAATGGCAATCCTTCATTCCTAGTGTAAATGAAAATACCTATTTGCGGCCGGGTCGCCATTTTATCCGCTCGCTGTTTGGTACAGTCGTCGGTACATCAAGTTACCACAAACTGTCAGATTTTCTCATTCGATTTTGAACTTAACAATCAACATTTTAAGGATTAAAATCGTTTGGATAAATTTGTCAATTTCGTGTAGCTTGACCTGCTGGCGACTGTAAAAGTTGGGTTCGTCAACAGTCAAATGCTCTTGAGCTGTGGATATAATTTGGGAATTTTGGAGTAATTTGCTGTGTTATTGCGTTAGAAATCGGTTCTATAGTGGAAATCGTCAATAGCAAGATGCTCAATTTGCAATACAATCGCTGTTATTTTATAGAAATATCAATATGGGCTTATTTTTTTGGGTGGGAAATCATAAAATGACCTCTCCCGCTCTGGGCGGAGCGGAAGAGCGTGTCAGACTCTTACTGACTAAAACCCACCCGTGTTCCTTCAGTTGCCTGTGCGCCAGGGCCACGGTAACTCTTTCGAACAATCCGCGACCCCGGCAGGCATCGGCCCTATCGGACCCCATCAATGGTGCTGACATCTCTTTGAGGTGCGCGTGGAACACGACGCGGCGTCGACCCGGGCCTGGTCCTTACCGGACGGCGAGCTGCCCATTGCTCGCCGTCCGCAAGTCATGTCCGTCATGTCCCGTGCACACCGTTTCGTACTTGTGTCCGCCAAATCCCATAAACCCATTACCTATTTTAGTTTTCCGATTTATTTATTTTAAACTCCAATAATATTTTTATACCAATAACCTACCTATATGTTTCAACTTGATTCGGGGGTGGTCAAAAATCGCTCGAAATGGTTCGTCTAAGGTTACCCTTATACGAAGTTTGTCAACGAAAGTGGGAGTAAACGAATTTGGTTCTTTACCTAATAGCAATAAGATCTAAAATGTCCAGCACGAACTCTATGTTGTAAATTTTCTCCGCAAGAAAATTGACCAAAGTGCAGAACAATGGCGCTAGTATATAGCTACTATACCAGTCAAAAATCTGTCAAATAATTGTATGTCATCTTGAGTTTTCAAATATCAACATGAAATTATTACAATATTTTTATTTTATAGTTTAGCCGCGGTATTTATTTGGTTTATCAATTCTTAACGATTTTAATAATCGTTTCGGAAGTCGTTTTAGTGATATTTTCATGTTTTGTATTTCACAGTTTCGTTTCAAGAATGTGATAAATTACGAAAATATTATTTACGCAAATAAATTAAATCGCAGAGCAGCAGAAAATTCAAGCGCAGTCCTCTCGTCTCAACAGAGCGACGGCGACTGATTTGTGAAACAAAAATATGCTTGAAGTTCCCGCAACGTGCGACGGAAGATGACTTCTTCCACGAACTAAAAACGTCGTAAGTGCTTAAAGCTTCTATTCGTAATAAAACCAAAAATAAAAGGAATTTCAAAAAATGCCTGCACAATTTTTTTCGCCTTGTCTTGATACAGATAATCATTAAAAAATTATCTTATTAGTCATTAGCATATTAAGTACAAATTGAAAAAACGTGAAAATTAGGGGTAACTTCGTGATGTTATTTTATCGAGAAAATTTTAACGTATTGTGTTTCTGTTCCACAAAAAGTTTCAAAATATCATGTAGTTACTCATATTATTTTTATTTTACACATACGTCTTATGAATTTCATGATAAATTAAATTGAAGATAGGCAATTTTGGTTACTACCCGCTCTTAAGAGATCGTTTTTAGCGATAAAACCGCCCATTGTGTCACCCTATGTAAAATTTCCACATTTATACATCTGTAATTTATATGGTGTACGTAATATAGAGTATTCTATTCTATTCTATCAATAAAAAAAACCCCTTGAACCTGTAAAGGCTATTCAAAATTCCATGTAATTCGACCAGTTAGTACCGGAATTGTTTAATGATGACGTATCTAGTATATTGTAGGTATTTCTAAAAGATTTACCGTCACCGTGACCAACATAAATTTTATAGATTATTTAGCACGACCTGCGTCAATGATTATAATTCCTTTATCGTTGACGTCATCATAATTAAAATAGTCAACTGTTAAACATCTATTATTGTCGAACTTTGAACTTCTAGTTGCAGTGTCATGTTCAAACTCTAACTTAAAGCATTTGTCCAAACCAATATTATAAATGCGAAAGTAAGTTTGTTTGTTTGTTACGTTTTCACGCTAAAACGGGTGAACGGATTTGGATGAAATTTGCTACACTACTAGACCATGACTTGGGTAAGGACATAGGCTGCTTTTCATCCTGGATTGTAGACCAAATCGCGGGCAACAGCTAGTTTCAAATAAACCAATTAAAGGCACTTTTGAATTGTCAAAGGGTCGGTCAGTCAGAAAGATGAAGCTAGTTGCCCATTCTAAAGCGTAGTAGGTACCTATAGAGAAAAACGGGCAAGAACTTCACTTGCTGGCATCCACTTTCGTACAATAGTACTAAATATAAGTTGAAGTTGAACGTTGAGCCAAAACCAGTTTTGCTGATTATAATCCGGATTGGAGATCCTAGAATCTTTATAAATGTTAACTTGATGCTTTGCTAACATAACATTAACATTATTCCAATTCAAGACCTCATCATCGGCCTAGCCTTGTCCCAACTATATTCGGGTCGGCTTCCAGTCTTACCAGATGCAGCTGAATATCAGTATTATACACGGAGCGACTGCCTATCTGACCTACACAACCTGGTCTACCTACACCAACTAGGTAACACGAAAATGCTTGGTAACACTGGTAAGATTCAAATTCAAGCCTTATAAAACAAAAAATAAATAAAGAAAAAACACGTGTGGCACTCGGGGACTGCCGCGGTAAAGCTATTGCATAGCATTTTTTATCAACTTATGCAATTATAATTATTTTTTATTTTTTTATTTATGCAGTATTTTCTTTTCTTTGATATTAATTCAAGTACAGTCGTACCATATACATACACGTTAAGCGAACGCTCGGCCGAGCTACATGGTAGCCGGAGTGGGGGGTGTTAGGTTTTATTTTCGTTACGGAATTTCTTGATTCGGTCGCCGCGCTCAAAGCCCGCGATAAAAGCTATGCAATAGCTTAAAAGGTTTTTACCAAGACCACCGTGACAGTCGAAAACTTCTAACGAGGCCAACTTGTAACAAGAAACAAAAGAAGAGCAATTGCGTGAAAGATTATACTTCAGCAAATTACCTACTGAAACTTTTGGGCGATGTTCTATATTAATTGATTGAGTATTCTATTAAAAGACAAAGACTTTCAAATTGAAAGATAAAGTGACTTTTACTTTATTTTACTCCTTTCCTTCCGTTTACATTGGCGTTGAGTTTTGATTTCTCAAAGGAATGCCTCCAGTCCTCAGGTATCTAAAAGAAAACCAATTGAAAAGCTTTGTTTTCTTCTAGTGGACTAGACTCAATCTACAGGCTGCTTTGTTTTCTTTGACGAATCTATTTTTGATTAGATCTAACTACATCTTGAGTTTGTTAGTTTTCAGGTTTTTATTTTTAACTAGACCGTCAAAATGTATAATTTAATCTGACAAGAGAGATGGATTTTATTTTTTAATTTTGCCATAAAGTTCCACGAAAATTACGCTAACCCTAATAACTATCTGTGGGTAGAAAAAGTTCTTGGAAAAAATATTTAATGATGACTTGAGTTTAGTAATAAGCAGCTAAAAGTAATGACTAATAAACCTTAAATTTGACTTTAATAAAGTACTCTTACATAGCTGAAACATTTCACATAAAATAAAAGAGCTTTTAATATATAATTAAGTAGAGAATCTCATATAAAACAGTTCTAGAATATCAAAACTACAAGATTTAAATTTAAAAGCAAGATTTGTGGAAAACTTTCTAATAATATATAAAGCAGCAGGTACAATTGAAAATCAAAAATAGGATAAACGCATCAGTTTCTATAAAAAGGACAAAATTTGTTCGATTTGGAAGATTCTTCTCCGAATCCGAGATGTAACTCAATTACTTAGTGGCATGCGAGAGAGATAACCCCAAAAAATACACAGAAGTTCTACTTAATTTAAGGTTAAAGGACACAATGATGGTGATCGGACAATGTTTGCAGTTGGTTTATTATCCAAATTGCTGTTGTTCAAAGCTTTCGTCATTTTCAATACAGAATTAATGTCATAGAAGGGTCATGCGTAAATTCTTCTATCCCATTTAGAGACTATTTCTAAAGTTTGATGGCGCAGCTTTCAAGACAAATGTTCAGTCTTAGATCAGACAAAAGTTGGACAAAAGTTACGATAGGCTTAAATCTTATATTAGGTAAGATTTTCTTCACAAGAAATTCTTAGTTTTCTAACCTTTAGGTTTAGGGGCAGATAAATGGATATGTACCTAGAGGTAAAATGCCGCGCGGCGGTAATGTGTAACATTACCTCACTTCCAACTCTTACACGTGGGTCACATGTCCCGGTTGTCCTACGTTTCCTTCCCTATTTCATGAACAAATCTCCTGGTCACGATCACTTTATAATGCTAATATCTAGATTATTATAATAGCTTATTTTACATAATAAGGACGGCTAGAACTTGTCTCGAGAATGCTTATTGGCTCTCGAACTTTTCGACTTTTCCCGAGGCTTCCTACCTAGTGGGTACGCACTGGGAATTTTCAATGAGCTCGCTGCGTGCCTCATTTCGGCTTTTATGGAGAGTTTATTTTTAAAATGAAGGAACAATGGTCAGTTTTTTTATGGAAGTTCTGGAATGCTCGCATAGTGTGTTAATTAGTTTCGGCTCAGGCTATTTTTAGGTTCATTCGTCAAAATCTTACTTATCTACCGCAAATTCCTGTTTTTTTTTCAATAGACATCAAAAAGCATAACACCACAGAGGTAACTCAACAAGATACTCATTTCATGAAAAACTTTATGAAGGTACTCAATGTTACATACAAAGCAGCAATAACATTTAACACATTTATACAATTCTTACATGTTTTGTGCTTCTGCCTGTACCTTACTCTGTACTCAGGTTTAGATCCCTATGTATTTGCAGCGCTACTATCTGTAATCAATAGTTAGTTCATTTTCTGTAACTTAACCTCTTTGCATTTGATAGTTTCTAGTAATATTCTTTCAATGTCTTACGAGTAAACGCGGAATAGGTACTGACATTTAATATAATATTTTCGCCATTTAAGATAATTTGAAGAAGTAGTAAAATAGCTGGAGAGCCGTGGTGGCCCAGTGGAAACGGCCACGACTTAAGAGTTGCAGGTCATAAGTTCGAACCGTGACAAGCGCTTTACTTTGTGTGAATTATTTCATCACCACCGTTCTCAAAACGGTAATGGAAACATCTTGAAGAAACCGGCATGTCCTAGAACCAAACATTCGAAGAAATGATGGTGAGATCTACCAACCCGCACTGGGCCCGCGTAATGGATTATGGCCCACTCCCTCTCACCGAGAGCAGGCCTGTGTCCCAGCAGTGGGAACATTATAGGCTGATTATGCTTATGTTACAAAAATCGGATATGGTATGACCTTTATGTTATTACGCATTGAGGAAAAAATATAATTATTAATTAACTAGTTTCAACCATTACCCATTCATAAATTATTAATTGATAAAACCACGACTTAATTGATGGATTTAGATAGATATAATACTTTTTTGCTACTGTTTGTCATGAAAGATTACGGGCTTAAGCGCGACGTAATAGATTCTAAAACGGGAAAAACAATTCTAGGTTTATGTTGTAATATGGCTTTGATCCCTTTGTCAATTACTTAGGAATCGCTATAAAACTAAGGTATTACCGAACAAAAAAGGTCGTGCGAATACGCGATCGTAATGTTCATATGTCACCATTTTTGTTCGGTATACCGGAAGGTGCCCTCTGTCGGCGCGACAATGCGTTCGGGTTCGCCGAACAAAATGAACGCAACGGACGCGTGTTCGCGCAGTGATCATTTTGGTTAGAACGCGGTTTTATCGTTTGATGGAAAATGGTTAAATATCTAGTACTTGCCTAAAAGTCCATTTAAAAATAAAGTTTGTCAAAGCACTGAATTATCAGGGTACTTTTATTGTCACTACTCTTTAAGATTATCTGATCTTTACATTTAATCTTATATTACATTACTGCAGCGGCCGATAACAGAGGCATTGATGGACGAACGTAAAAATGTGGGCCGAGGCGAAGCTGAGGTACCTACACATACGTGAGTCCATCAATGCCTGGTTGCGGCCAAGGCTTGTATAGTACTTTTCTCAAATAATGCGTGGAAATTCAAACTAAGTAAATTAATTATAAATTCCAGAATCAATGACGAACAACGATAACTTTTCTCGCGCCAACATGTTCATTTTCACTTTAAAAAGCTCTATTTGCTAAGCCAGTTCGAGATTTGAATAAAATCTTTAGTAAGTTATCTCCTTGGTTGCCATGGGTCGAAGTAAAATGTTCGTTCCATTTTTAATTACACGATAGATATGAGTTTACACAGTAATTTATTCGGCCGCTAAACACGACAGATATGAATTTTCATATTAACATTTCCGGCTGCTAAACGGAGCGCTTTGCGGAGTCAGACAACTTTAAGCTCGCCTCTGCTATTTAACCTCTATATAAACCGGCTCATCAAGCGACTGAGCGGTACACATGTGGGCTGCCACAATGACGGAACAAGTGTCAAAAATATAAGCTACGCAGACGATACGGTGCGTCTCAGTCCCTTGATGGGCGGCTTGAAGAAGTTGTTCTCGCCCTGCGAGGCCTATGCGGAGGAGCATGGCTTAAGATACAACTCAAAGAAGAGTGCAAAAGCACCTAAGCAGCAGTCGCGCAGTGTTCCTCCCATAAGTCTCAATGGCGTAGCACTAAAAGTTGTGGATGGTTTTAGGTATCTTGGCCACGTTGTCACGAGCAATCTAAGAGATAACATAGATATAGAAAGAGAGCGCATGGCGTTGTCTGTGAGGAGCAATAAGATTGCCCGCAGGTTCACTTGTTGTACCACGGACGTCAAAGTTAACCTTTTTAAGGCGTTCTGTTAATCCTTTTACAGAAACTGCATAATCGTTGCAGTCGTTAGTGTAGAGATGCAAAGAGACGCTACTTTCATAATTCTCTCGAAAACCGTAACTCTTCAGAAGTCTGGAAGTTTCTAAAAACTGTCGGTATTGGTAAGTCTCCAGTTGTTTCCAGTAATGATACTGACGTGTGTGCTCTTAACAATAATTTCTCACATCCCCATGTTACGTTAGATCCAGACGTCAAATCAGCTACTTCAAATAAACTTTTCTGTTTGCCAGTGCCGCAGTGTCCTGCTTTTGAATTAAGTCCTGTGACTGAAAGTGAGATCAAAAAATCGATTTGTGCTATCTTCTTCACTGCAATTGGTAATGATAATCTTTGCTCAAGTATAATTTCTCCTATCCTCCCCACATTATTTCCCATCTTGACCCACATTTTTAATTTCTCCTTGTTTTCTTGTACTGTTCCTGAAGCCTGGAAACAAGCCCTTATCATACCCTTACCCAAAATTCCCAACCCGGTCTTACCGACCGATTTCCGACCCATTTCTATCCTTCAATATCTCTCTAAAGTTCATGAGCACGTTGTTCATCAGCAACTTTCTGCCTTTCAATCTTTGAATGACCTTTTTAGTGCTTTTCAATCTAGTTTTCGGCCTGGTCATAGCACAGTAACGACTCTTTTGAAGGTTACTGATGACATCCGCCAGCGGATGTCATCAGTAACTATGGATCACAAATCTCTCACCTTATTGGTACTTTGGACTTCAGCAGTGTCTTTAACTCTGTCGATTTGGATATCCTTCTAGGGATCCTTAAATCTGTGAATTTCTCTTCTACTATCGATCGGTTCGACCCCTATGTTATAGACCGCTCGCAGAGGGTTCATCTCGAAGGGTCTTCTTCGGATCGGTGCCCTCTTACCATGGGTGTGCCTTAGGATTGCGTTCTCTCTCCTTTTCTCTTTTCTATTTACATTAACTCTGTCACCAGAGTTATCTCTTCCTACTTCCATCTATATGCCGACGATCTGCAGCTTTACAATCACTTCTTAACGCAAGATTCGAATGACGCCGTGCCAGCTATGTACAGAGACCTGGATTTGATTAGCGAGTTGTCGCGGTCTTTTGGACTGCAGATCTGCCCTAAAAAATCCCAGTCCATAATTATTGATATATGCGGAATAAGCTCGATGTTGCGCTGTTGTCTCGACTCTGTCTGAATGGAGTTTATATTGAATACGCAAAAACGGTTAAAAATCAGGGTTCGACCATGGACTTTTATTTATCGTGGACTGTCCATGTTGCTCAAGTCAGTCGCAAAGTGCACCACACGTTCCATTCGTTAAAATACCTCCAGAGTTTCATGCCATTGAACACCGAATCTCCCTTGTTCAAACTCTCATATACCCCATCATAGACTACGCTGATGCCTGTTATTTGAATGCCACCGAGGAGCTTTTAAATAAACATAAAGGTTTGCAAAATATCTGTATTCGTTTTGTTTTTAACCTTAAAATATATGATTACGTTTCCAACTTTCGCAAGATACTCAAGTGGCTCCATATTCGACTTCGCAGTAATTCGGATATTGTGTCTGCTATTTAACATACTGCACAAATCTAAAACGCGATCCTATCTGGGGCAACGCTTTTCCGCTCGTTCTTTTGATGCGCCTTGCAGGTCACATCTTAGAAATCTCCTCAAATCCCCTCCCCACTCAACTGACTTCTAATCTTACTTCTTTACTGTACACGCGGTTCGGTTGTGAAATTCACTTCCGCCTGCCATTAGGGACTGCCAAACTGTTGTAGTATTTAAAAGAAGAGTGAAATAACACGCTCTTTCCACTTTGTCATAATTGCATATGTATTTATTATTTATGTTACATTGTAGTTATATATATTTTAGTGACATTTATTTTAGAAGTATATATGTAAGTATATTATCATATTATAGGTTTATATTTAAATTAGAGAATTGTTTTTGACTTTATGTAATTTGTTTTCTCTTTTACTCTTACACACGTTGTCTACATCTCTTTTTGTCTACTTTCCTATCGCAGGTATGTTGGAAGAGATTTCTTTAGAAATAAGTATCACTTTTGAACGTATTATCCCGTTCCTTTCTTATGTCTATGCATGATATTTAAGTTTCTTATTAGGTTGAACGCTTTCTTTAAATAAAATCAACAAATTTTACTACTATACTTACAATTTATTAATAACTATCGCAATCAATATTAAATACTTACGTAAAAAGGGTAAACCAGGGAGCAGGTTTACCGATTAAACCCAATATTCCCTTAAGTCCATTTCATGT
The DNA here is from genome assembly GCA_917490735.1 of Dryobotodes eremita. Lineage (NCBI taxonomy): Eukaryota > Metazoa > Arthropoda > Insecta > Lepidoptera > Noctuidae > Dryobotodes > Dryobotodes eremita. Next base: position 1,078,247 of record OU823254.1, on the reverse strand, counting down.
CAATAAAACGGAAACTTCCCTCAATATCGGAGTCCATCCATTTGCTGTTATTGAGAGGGAATGTTCCGCTAAGAAGATTTTCATTACGGTCTATGTTTGTATGTAGTCACTATTTGAGTTATTTCACACTAAAATAAATTGTTATTTACCTACCATTTCTTGGCTTTATATTACTTGACCTCCCCGAAGACACCCTACCTTCAGCCTCTTCTCGGGGTATTCATCCTATTCCTACACGACCACGTTACATGGTGTCAGAAGAAACTATCGCGTAGCACGACAAAGCTGAAGTGTGCCTCTAATTACACCATGTGTCTTATTTGTAATGTAATTACAATAACCTTTAACCAAACCATGGCAACCATGCTTCCTTGATAAAATTGCTGAGCAGTATCGCATACAAAACGTACATATATACAAAACAGGAAGTATGGAAGGCGATGGGCTTTTTACAAAGCTAAGCAAAATACATTTTAGCAGTAATAATACTACAGAGGTATGAGGAACAGGGTGTAAAGTTCACTCACACCTCCATAGAAAAGGGAGGATCCTCTGTCCAGACGGGTGATGTGTCTGGTGGGCAACTGCCCAACGTTTTGATGTTGGGACGTTATTATGCTAGTTGCTCAGTAATATTGAAATCAAGAGGCTATTTGGATCGAACACATTTATTAACACCACAATTATTATAATATACAACGACTTTTTCTCCTTGACGGAACAGTTTCAAGTGACATATTCTAAACGGTTTTTACTCGAATATTAAAACACTGTCATGTAGGTATACAACCTCCATCACGCACCCTTAATCTATAGCAGATGCATGCGCAAGATTACTTTAAGTACCTACCTAACATATTACCTACATGTGTATGCACCCTTAAACTACTCAGTGTGCACAAACCCTAAGTATACAGTATATTCAGCTGGAGCTATCGTTCACTGATATACAATCTATCTTTATTACTGAAGTCTGTTCATAACAAAGCTCTATAACAAAAAATACTAAACACAAACAAAATAAAATTATCTATTACAAATCATAACAACTCAAAATAAAATCACATCAAAAACAATATTAGCTAACATCATTACATCACACATCGCTCACCCCCTTAATAGGTAGTTTTTCTAAAAATTGCTTTAGTTTAGGGCCTGGTAAAGATTTTGTTAACATATCTGCTACCATTTCTTGTGAAGGCATATATTTTACCTCAACCGCCTCGTTGACTATAGCTTCGCGAACATAATGAAACCTAATATCGATGTGTTTAGTCATGTTATGTTTCATCTTATTTTTTGCTATTTTACGTGCTGATTGGTTGTCATTATAAATGACCACTGGTTTGATACAAGTCCCCTTTGTTAAACTTTTTAACAAATTTCTTAAATAAATAGCTTCTTTCGATGCTTGACTGAGGCCTATATACTCTGCCTCTGTGGAGGACAGCGCCACGTACCCTTGCTTACGACTTTCCCAAGATACTATATTATCTCCTAGTCTAAAAATTAAACCTGTACAAGATTTCCTATCATATGACCCACCCCAATCCGCGTCTACGTAGCCATTTAATTCTAGATTACCTGTTTTCTTAAAAGTTAGTCCAAAGTTTGACGTCCCCTTTAAATATCTAAGAACCCGTTTAGCACATTTAAAATGTAATTCATCGTAACATGAATTAAATTGTGACAAAACACTAACAGCGTGCGCGATATCAGGCCTAGTACTTTGAGCTAAATAATTAAGACAACCTATAAGAATCTGATATGGCAACTTACATCCAAAATCTAAAGCTTTTTCTAATTTGAGACCTACTTCCATTGGGGTAATGACTGATTTACAATCCGTCATATCAAAATCTTTCAAAACATGAAGAACGTACTGTTCTTGATCAAGATAAATCGCACTTTTATCTCTCCTAAGTCTCATGCCTAACACGTGTCTAGCAGGACCTAAATCCTTAACTTTAAACCTTTTAAGCAAGCCATTTTTTAATTTCTGCTTCTCGGTTTCGTTAGTTTTGGAATAAAATATAAAAATGTCATCAACATATATGACTACCACTATTCTATTTCCATCTCTAAACACCTTTTGATAAAGAAAAGGTTCTATTTTCGATTGTACAAAGCCTAAATTGTACATGTCCTGATCTAGCTCATGGAACCAAACGTTTGACGCTTGTTTGAGTCCATACAACGATCTTTGCAATTTACATACCTTTGCCTCTTGACCTTTAACAATCGCCCCCTTAGGCTGAAGCATGTAGATGTCCTCTTTTAGCTTGCCATACAGGAAAGCAGTTGTAACATCCCATTGGTCAATGAGCCAATCATATTCTACAGCTAATGAGAATAGTAATCGTAAGGTTGAGCTTCTTACGACCGGAGAGTATGTTTCATTGTAGTCTATTTCACGTACCTGCGTAAATCCTGTAGCTACTAGCCTGGCCTTATATTTCGACACTTTACCGTCACTGTCTCGTTTAATTTTGAAAACCCATTTACAATGTATTGGCTTTTTATCCCGTGGTAAATCTACCAGTGTCCACGTCTGATTCTCATTTAATGATTTAATTTCATCATCCATAGCATTTTGCCATAAATTAGAATCAGGCCTTGCCAATGCTTCTTCAATTGTTATTGGATCGCCATCAGTTAGCGCGATAGCATTATAAATAACAAGCTTGCACAAACAAAGATTGTATCTTCGTTCTGGTTCCGCTGTACTGCTCGTGGTAGCAACCGTCTCATCAGGCGTCGTAGCCACCTCAGTGTCAATACACTCCGCTTCATGAAACTCTTCTTCATCTTGTATGTTATTACTAGATGCACCACTTTCAACCACAGGTTCTATCCGTTCCTCCTCTTTATCAATAGGAACGACTGTGTTCTTCTTCATGTCGGTACCATCTCCAGGAAAAACATTTTCCAAGAATTTAACATTTCTTGAGAATGTTATTTGACCCGTTTTTGGGTTCATCAGTCGATAACCTTTAGTAGTTTCACTATAGCCGATGAAAATCGTTTCTTCAGTCTTCATATCAAGCTTTTGCCGTTTCTGTTTAGGTTTCAATGCATATGCTTGACAAACGAAAATTTTCAAATGACTCAAGTCTATTTTATTATCTGACCAAAGTTCTTCAGGTACTTTATTCATGACTGCCTTAGTCGGGCTTCTATTTTTTAAATATACTACTGTACATACCGTTTCGGCCCAATACTTTTTACTAAGTTTGGCCTCACAAAGCAACGTTCTTGCTTTTTCTATGATAGTTCTGTTCGCCCTCTCAGCCACACCATTTTGCTCAGGCGTATAAGGAACCGTCTTCTGATGCTTTATACCAGCTGATCTTAAAATCTTATCGATGGCTTGGTTACAGAATTCTTTACCATTGTCAGAGCTGAGACACTTTATCGACTTTCCTGTCTGCTTCTCCACTTCCGCTTTATATTCACGAAATTTATCGAGGGTTTGACTCTTATTTCTCAAGAAGTAAACATGCGTCTTACGCGTATAATCGTCGATAAACAACAGCATATATCGAGATCCACTGAATGATGGTTCTTCCATCGGTCCGCATAAATCACTATGTACAATTTCCAAAACTTCTTTCGCTCGTGTACCTTGATTTTTGATAGAGCTCATACAAGTTTTTCCATTTATGCACGGAACACATGGTTCAATTTTATCACTTGATTTAAAATTCAATCCAGTCACCATATTTTTCAATGAATTCGTATAGTTTTGTCCCAAATGAGCTAATCTTCTATGCCAAATATTTGACAAAATTTCATTTGACAAAATCAAGTTGACAACACAATTTTCTTTTACAATCAACTCGAAAATTCCATCAACCTCTTTGCACGTTACTACTATTTGGTCCGTTTTATTTTTAATAGAGCAACCTTTTTTGTCAAATTTTACAGCGAACTCCTTCTTTACAAGATCGCTTACTGAAATTAAATTCATAGAAAGTCCGGGAACATGATAAACATTCGTTAATAGAAAATCAGTGGTATTATTTACTTTCGAAATAGCATTCCCTATTCCTATAACTTTCATTTCTTCCCCGCTTGCAACTTTTATCTTTAAATCATTCTGTTGCCTTTTGTAATTCAAAAATTTTCCGGCATCGCTCGTCATGTAGTTCGAGCAGCCACTGTCCAAGTACCATCTGTCCTTTTTCACCGTGTTCGCCATACTCAAGCATGGATTCGCTCTCTTAATGACTTTGCATTCAGATGCTTTATGACCTTCTTTCTGACATTTGAAGCACTTGAATATAAATGCCTTTTTCTTTTCAAACTTCTTTTTATTTTGCGCCGTTGTAACTAGAGCTTGCTCTCTATTCTGACCATTTTCAATCTGTCGGCTTGATTCTTGCATCAACTTTGATTTTAACTGCTCAAGTTTAACTTCTTTTCCGCCATTGTCTATCGCCATTATAAATGGGTTGTAATCTGACGATAAACCGCTTAGTAATATATAAATTATCCACTCGTCAGAGATTTTTGCATCAACGTCTGCAAGTTGTTGTGCCAAACAAATTATTTTGGAAATATATGTTTCCATGGTTTCGCAATTTTCTAGTCGGCATTGCCATAACTCTCGTTGCAATCTGATTCGTCTGCCCCAACCCTTGTCTTCGTAAGCCTCGCTGAGACTCACCCAAACTTCACGTGCTGTCTTCGCACTATACACATGTGCGAAATATGCAGGCTCAAGTAGCAAACATAACGTCGTTTGTGCCTTCCTGTCAGTACAATGATGTTTTATAGGACTAGATCAGCAGTGTACGGCGCCGACGTGTTACCACTTCGTATATGTCCACAGGCATATCTGACTTCAGTTGTCAGCTTGACGTCAAGTGAGCAATTGCTTAGCAATAAAAAATATCAAAATGGTAAAATAAGCTGTTAAAATTTGTATGTCACGGTCTGAAAAAATTAATAAAGCAAGTGGTGTTACATTTCACAAGTAAATTTGCTAAATTTTCTTCAGATTATCCAAAAAAACATTACGAGACGAAATAAATTTATCAAACATTGGTTTTGCCATCAGTGCTACCAGTAAAAACAAATTTGATTTTGCCAGATTGTTGGGAGTTTAGTGAATGACGAATGTATGTTCCTGTAATTCTAATTTATGATATCATTCCATTTCAAACAAAAGTAATTTGACAACTTTATAGTTTTTAAATATAATATTTACGTTGACGCATTTGTTTCTTTTATTCTTTTATGTAGGTACCTAATCCTTGTCAATTTCTATAAATCTTTAATCTATTGGTAGTTCCATACCTTTCATAATAATTGATTCAATAACTACCATAATTAATTCTGGGGAAATTATGTTGATCATTGGCAACCCTGGCCATTTTTCTGATAGCAATGTCTTGTCTCATTCCAACGTAATTAGTTTGACGGTAGAAGAAATGAGACAAACATAGATTATTTTGACAGATTGATATATTTATGTATCCGTTTCAAAGCTACGACTTTAAACTCGTAAGTGGTTACGTTTTTTTGAAATTGTTAGTAGGACGTTGCTCCTCTAGTATTATATAACCTCATTGTGTCAGTATCTTTCAATTCAGCTGTTACCTCTGTAGCTTCAATTACCTTGAACCAGTTTTTGGACTCTAAGTAATTCCTTACCACAAATTTCCAATTAGCGAAGTCCTCAGCACCATTCAATTTTCTTATTCGACAAATTGAACCTGAATGTTCTTCTGCCATGACGAGAATTTTACAACTGACACCTTTTTAAGATACTTACTCGTAGGTATGTATTGTGTTCTAGCTTCTAGGCGTTTTTGGAGCCTGGAGCTGGGCCCATAACCTATTGAAATCAAGAGGCTATTTGGATCGAACACATTTATTAACACCACAATTATTATAATATACAACGACTTTTTCTCCTTGACGGAACAGTTTCAAGTGACATATTCTAAACGGTTTTTACTCGAATATTAAAACACTGTCATGTAGGTATAAAACCTCCATCAAGTAAACTCTGCTTTCGCGATGCAGGATTTTGCGTGACGTCAGTGTGACGCGTAGCTCGCATGTGGCGTTGTAGATGCCGCTACAATACTCCTAAATAATTCACGAGTTAATTCATAAATAATAAAAGATCTATTAGCTTTGAGCCTCAAGTTTCTCACTTTTGGGAATGGGAATAAATATGTATTACCTACCTTATTCTGTATTTTGTTTCGAAATATTATGATCTGTATTACCCAAGTAATAAAATACAAGTACAGGGATGGAATAAAATACTGAATTTCAAAGGTCGACAGATAAGAGTACCAGATAATGATCGATTCCATTTACCAAAGTACAATTGGTGTGGGTGCAAAGACTAAAATGTACTAGTCAACAGATTTTTTTCCGATAGTAATTTAATACGAGTAAGGATTAGCTTGTGGCCGGAAATATAGTAATACAACAATTTGGTTCGAAAGAATGTCCATGGAGTTCTTTGCTCGTTCTTCTCCATAGGCACCTACTACGCTTTGGAATGGGCAACTAGCTTCGTCTTTCTGACTGACCGATTTATCGACAATAATTCAAAAGTGCCTCTAGGATTTTTTGAGTTGAGTTTAATGTATGATTTCATTATTAAATCGTAGTGGAATACTGATGACCCTAGTTGAACAGAGAACCTCAGTTTTTGAACCAGACATTGAGGTAACCTGTTGGTAGAAGAACACGACGTCCATAAATACGCAGGGAATGAATTGTAGATAAATGTAGTTATTTAGGGGTGCAACACATATGTTCGGTTCGGCCCATACGTTTGTATCCGTAGCATTTACTATTGGTATTCAGTTTTCGGTCGGCTTGCCGATCGGCAAACATTGTTCGTTATCTACCCTCGCTTAATCCTGTTCGGATTGGGTCAGCACAATTCGAGCTAAGCCAAATGGTTTTTTTCCGAACATATATTATATCTAAAAACCGAAACCGAACCATGCCGACCCAAACATAGGTACTAGCATCCCTTACAGCTTTTAGACCTATGTCAGCATAGTTATGATTGGCGACAAAATATCTATCTGCAATATAAACGAAAACATTTAATAACATTACGTTACTTTATGTCCAAAAGGCATAATAATGTGTATTTTGTATTAGATTCACATACCAAGTGCAAAATAAGTGTAGATATTTCGGTGTAAATAGGTGACAGTTGCCGGCACAAGGGAACTTTGCATTGTCATCTTGCTACAGGTAGAATACTTTATATTTTACGTGCTATTAGTTTGTTTACGTACTATTTTTTTTTCACCAGATATCACGTTGTTTATTTTTAATACGGCTACTTATTGATGCCAATGACCTTAGAACGTAAACATAACCTTACTTTGGTTTGGTGACAGAACTCCTTCTTTAAATACCTTATGTAATTTATTTTTTCCTTTTAAACTAATCATCTCTTTAACTGCTGTCTTAAACCTTCTTTCTTCCGATTTCTTGTCGCTTCCTTATTAAAGTTATAATCATGATTATGACTCGCAGCGCTCGTGCTCGCCTCGAAGAGTCAAAACTCAACCAGGCTTTGAGCGAATTAAAGGCGTCAAAAGAGTCCTGTGACCAACTGAATAAGGAAATAGATGACAATGAAAGGGTGCTCTTTGATGCCCATGAAAAGAATAGGAAGTTGAAAATTGACATGGCTCAGATATATACTCAATACACTGATGCCATAGAAGAACGGGACAGACTTCAACTTATTGTGGATGGGTTCAGCCAGTGTAGCATAGAGTATGAACAAGCTCTTAGTCACAAAAATTTACTACAACAGCAGCTACATGAGGCTCAAAGTCAAATAACACAACTTGAAACCACAAATCTCAACATCACCGCCTCACTGAATCAAAGTCTGTTCAATGAGTTGATGCCAATTGCCCCATCATTGGTGTCTGCCATTAACCCCTCTTACACCATAGATTTGACAGGTGATGATGATTCAAAGTCATGTAATTTAGTGAGGGTAGTCACCAGTAAAAACACAAACAATAACAAACTTAAAAAATACATTAAAATTAATAAATACATTGTAAAAACACAAAAGATGGTTAAAAAACATAAGTTCTTTATTAAAAATGTAAAACTTAATAGAGAAAGGCTAAACTTACTGAAACAATTAGATATGTATTCTTTGAATTTGGAACAAAGTACTAGGAAATACAACATTGACACAAAGTACTTGCAATCTGAACTTGACCATTTACAGGAGAAACTTAGTTCCATGACTAACAAATATAATACCTCTGAAGATCTGATGAGGGAATATGTGTTGGCAATGAATGAGCTGGTAAACTCACAAACCAACAACTGTGAGCACTGTCAAACACCATCCAATACACTTACACCGGATCATTCATTGAGAACATGCAATACCACCTTACCGCAGCCTTGTGTTAATTTGACATTTCCTGCTATTAATAGTTCCATTATACAATGTCAAGAAATTGTAAAAAATGATGTAGTATTATTTTGCGATGAGATTGGAAAGGACTTAGGCCACTTGTTGACAGATGAATACCCGGGACACTCCATAATAAATTACTGTATGCCTGGTTGTTCCTTATTTGACATTATGAGAGAAATTATTAAATGTAACTTTAACCAGGACACTACATTATTGATTTTTATGGGTAATAGGGGAAATGTGAACAAAAGAGAAATGCTCCAATATTATAGAACATTATGTAATCTTAGTTTAAGAAAAATTGTGTTGTTTACTTTCCCATATAGTAACAGTTTGCCACAGGAAGAAAATAACTTAAGATTTGAAATTAATATGACATTGCATAATTTGACATTTAATAATAATTTATTCCATTTAGTTGATACTAACAATTATGTTGGTAATAATTTGTATTTGACAAAAGATAGATATAATATTTTTATGTACTATCTTTCTAACTATCATAAAAGACAGATAGCTGTGTCGCTATCATATTATTTTTCTATTACAGCCAAGAAGTTGGCTAAACAAATTGCTTCTATTGAGCAAAGCTATGATTTATTAAATAATTTGGTATCAAAAATTGACATTGATAATAATTTAAATTAGAAATTAAGACAACAGAGGCAACCTCTAGCAATAATGTACAGAATTGTAAAAATAAATCAAGTAAAACTTTAAAATCAGTAAATAGTATCAACCTGGTGCATCAAAACATTCAAGGATTTATGAACAAAGATTTAGAAGTAGAATTATTTATGAATTTTAACAGTATTGATATTCTTTGTATAACTGAACATTGGCTTAAAAGCCACCAGCTTTTGTTTAATTTTAATAATCACCAGGTTGGTAGTTCGTTCAGCAGAGTAAATGCTATACATGGTGGCTCATTAATTTTAGTAAGTAACCAGCTTAAATTTAAAGAACGTAAGGATATTGTGAGCCTATCTGTTGAGCGAACAGTTGAAATAGCCTGTATAGAATTGGAGCAGTTTATTGTTTTAAGTGTGTACAGACCCCCTTCAGGATTGTATGACTGCTTTGAAAAGGTAATGGATGAAGTGTTAAACAAGATTTGTAACTCGAACAAGTCCATTATCATTTGCGGTGATTTTAATGTAAATTTATTGGAAAACTCAGGTTCTTGTAGTAAAATATTAAGTCTATTTCAGTCCTACAATCTTGTAAACCTATTTTCGGAGCCTACAAGAATAACCCCCACTAGTGCAACATGCATAGATAATATATATACAGACGTTATACCAAGCCACAAAGAAATTATAAATTTACTAGATTCTGATCATTGCGGGCAAAGGATTACTATCCAAAACCAAAACATCAAAGTGGCTAAAAAGGATATTACTGTTAACCCTAAAACTGCAAGTCGCTTGGAAGCTTTTAAAGTTAAAATCATGAATAAATTATCATTTTTGTCTATTCACGTTGATCCTAATCATCTATATAATGATTTCTTTAATTTTTACTGTAACCAATTTGATTCCACCTTTATTCCCAAGACTATTTCGGTTAATAGTAACGTATCTTTCAGTGATTGGGCTACCATTGGCATTCATAAAAGTAGAACACGGCTTTATGAGCTGTACAATGAAAGGACTTCTGTAAACACTGCTGAATTTAATTTATATGTTAGAAATTATTCAAAATTATTTAAAAAAGTTTGTTGTATGGCCAAGTCGCGTTATTTGAGTTTGAAGATTAAAAACAGTAGTAATGTAATTAAAACGACTTGGAATATTATTAATAGTGAAACGGGAAGATCTAGGAGCCGAAATACTGACTTCAGCCTGTCCATTAATGACAATTTAATAAAATCAGACTCACAAGTCGCCGCGGCCTTTGAAAATTTCTTTTCGGATATTCCCATTTCAACTACTAAATCCCTAAACTCATCACCTTCTGTTGCTGAGTCTTTGCTTAAAGAAAATGTTAATGTTTGCGATTCGGAATTTCATTTTGAACATATTACTTGTAGAGATATAATTAAGACCTTTCACACTTTAAATGTAAAAAAGACTGCAGACCTGTGGGGTAATTCTGTAGAAGTTGCTAAGTCTGTTATTGACATTGTAGCACCTATTTTAGCTCTTATCTTTAATGATTGTATCGACTGTGGGGAGTTTCCTGACCTTATGAAAAAAAGTAAAATAATACCTTTGTTTAAATCAGGTAGTACTACAGACCCCACAAACTATAGACCTATTTCAGTACTACCTACCTTTAGTAAAATATTTGAAAAATTAATTTTAAACCAATTGCAAAGATTTTTTAATAAACATAAATTATTACATACCAAACAGTTTGGTTTTACAAGGGGTCGTTCGACTACTGATGCCGGCGTTGAACTTTTAGGACATATTTATAAAGCATGGGAAGATAAATGCGATGCCTTGGGCATCTTTTGTGACTTGTCCAAGGCATTCGATTGCGTTCTTCATGAAACGTTAATCAGGAAACTCCGCCACTACGGGATCCGGAACACCGCTCTGGATCTTCTTATTTCATATTTGAGTAATAGGATTCAGAGCGTTGACGTAAATGGAGAAAGATCTCCCGGATCTATAGTAACAATGGGAGTACCGCAAGGCTCAATTCTTGGTCCTTTCTTGTTTCTTATTTATATTAATGACTTGCCTTACCTCATAAAGGATAATCACGATATAGTGTTATTTGCGGATGACACTTCACTTTTGTTTAAACTTAAACGTCAGCAGCTGGTTACTGACGATGTAAATATCGCGATCTCAAAAGTAGTTAACTGGTTCAATGTCAATAATTTACTTCTTAACGAAAAAAAAACCAAATGCATTAAGTTTACGCTACCTCACGTTAGACAGGTGAAAACTAATGTATTGATGAAGGGCGAAGAATTGAATCTTGAAGATAGCACAGTATTCTTGGGCTTAACTTTGGATGCTAAGCTTCAGTGGGGCCCACATATAGATAAATTGTCAAAAAAGCTAAGCTCCGCAGCATACGCTGTTAGAAAAATTCGTAATTTAACCGACATAGAGACAGCCCGTTTAGTGTACTTTAGCTATTTTCATAGTGTTATGTCGTACGGTATTCTGTTGTGGGGAAATGCCGCCGACATTCAGACTATCTTTGTTTTGCAGAAAAGAGCTGTTCGATCAATTTATAAATTAAGTCCGAGACAATCTCTCAGAGACAAATTTAAGGAGATTAATGTAATGACTGTGCCTTCTCAATATATTTTTGAAAATCTTTTATATGCCCATAAAAATATAAAATTGTTTAAAAAATACAGTGATATCCATAGTATAAATACTAGGAACAAACACAAATTTGTTGTACCTACAACAAGGCTCAAGAAAATAGGTGGCTCATTCAGATGTCAATGTATACGCTTTTATAATAAACTTCCAAGCCACGCTCAAGATCCAAGCCTTAATAAATTCAAATCATTCATTAAACGTAAGTTGTGCCAGAAAGCCTTTTATACCGTTAAAGATTATATTGAGGACAAAAAGGCTTGGGATTGAGTTGCTCCAATTTTTTGCATACTGAATGTTTTTTTTTGTTATTTTTATTTTTGCTATTTTTTTAATTTGTATTTTACATAAACTTTGACATTTGATAATTATTACATATAGAATGACATGACAATTTACTTTCTGAAGTATAACTTTATTATCAAATTATTGTGAATGTGAGGACTATGTGCGTCAGTATTTTTTTTTTCTTTTTTACTTTCTCAGGTAGTTTCAATGATGATCTGGCAGTTTGAGTGCTTTATGCGGCCTACCCAAATGTCCTTTCTTTGGTATTGTTCGTCTAATGGTTGAGCTCCTTAAGTTCTGAGTTGAGCTTCCCGATTACTGACAAATGCGTGCACTGACTGGACAGGTCCACTCAAATCTGTATGGTTCTTTCCTTAAAAGACCATTTCAGACACCAATCTTACATGGTCCTCAAATGATCTGACCAAGATTATTTCAGGATTTTTTTATACCTGTTGACATTGATGAATTTTTATAAATATATTGACATGAATATTTACTTTGTAAAATAGTATATTATTTTAATTATTGTGAATGTGAAGACTATGTAGATCATTGTTTTTTTTTTTTCTTTCTTGATTAGTTTTAATCAAAGTCTGGCAGTTTGAGTAATTAATGCGGCCTACCCAAATGTCCTTTCTTTGGTATTGTTCGTCGAATCGTTGAGCTCCTTAAGTTTTGAGTTGAGCTGCACGATTACTGACAAATGCGTGCACTGACTGGACAGGTCCACTCATTCTGTGTGGTATTTTTTCCTCAAAATTACCATTTCAGACTCAAATCTACACGGTCTTCACATGATCTGACCAAGATTATGTCTGGACTTTAAAAGAGACTGTGACCTCTGAGTTTGTTTCGGCCTTTCTTCTCAGAGTAGTCAGATAGGAAACGCCGACCTCATCTAGTTTTAAAATATGATTGACGTGTAAAAGTGTTTGTACAAACCTACTTACAGAAATAAAATCATTTATCATTTATCATTTATCATAAGTTATAATGGCATAATATTGGTCCTTTATCCCACACTGCATTGTGCAACTAAGTCCGTGTAACCAAGAACCGTCCAACTACTGTCACTTAAATTCAACTAGATGTTCCAAAGGACCGGTAGCGGTTTCACAAGTTCTTCTTCTGGATGAAACGTTAATCTACAAAGTGCACGTATGCAGAGCTTATGCCCGTTTTCAGTAACAGTAGAAAACACCTACATATTATTGCGCTGTTGGATTTTCAACTCTCGATGCTGAGCCGAGCATTGAAAATCCAACAGTGTGCTTTTATTTAAAATGAAAATGGGTACTAGAGATCGAAATAAACGGCTTTACTAAGACTTAGGACTTCGCCTACATAGCAGTGACCACACAAAAACAACTCAGGGGATTCTGTCTTAGATTGCATAGAATAGGATAAGATTTCTATAAATGATATTGGGGAACTGGAATCAACACAAACCGTTTTTTCCGGATTTTATTTAAAAAGTCTGCGCGTCGTCCTATTTTTTGGGATTTGATTCAAGGCGAGGAAATGGCTGACTGACAATGGATGGATGCGAGTTGCAGAGGATCGAATTCAAGGACGCTAGTAGGCAAATATTTTAAGAAGTTCAGCATTGTACTGCTACCGGCTGATGGTGGAGAAAATATTTTAATAATCAGTGTAGTATTTGACATCAAACATGCAACTAGGACATTAATAACTTGGTTATCAGCACAAAATATTTTTATTAGGTGTCATTGGCACATTGACCGAGTTAATGTAGTTTTGAAATCAGATAATTCAAAGCAATTTTGTTTTTGCTCTGAATAGATTTTACTGCAATCAGATTGCAATAAATTTACTTACATATAGACACTGATGAAATATACGAATAGTGAACACTAAAAACAATTTCCTTTTATACAAACTACGCCTTACAAAATAAAAATAATAAAAACAAGTAGCTATTAGGTTCGTTGACTTTCAAGTACTCTGACGTATCTACTTACTCATTACGCTAACAAGCTTAAGTACTCAAAAGGTCTAAAAGTAGATTTCTCTTGTTTATTTTTATGCGATACCTATATTAAATATTTATTAATATAGCCCGTGTGTAGGAACTGTAAATGCCAATTTTTATCTGTATTGCGAAAAAAGTTTACTGATTTGTATCAGGTGCAAAATGAATATTGAAAAAAAAATGGCTTTGCTGTTGCTGTTTTTCCATAAAAAGGCGTAAGAAAAGAATTAGTATTAGAATAAGAATGTATTTATTTGTAAGAAAGTAGTTTTACATAGTATGGTGTTAATATTTTTTTAGGTTCTAATTCTACCACAACATATGGCGTGCAAAGAATCAAATGTATTCGATACATATCTTATCCACATTTTCGAATCTAAGTGTTATCGTTCGTTGCATTACTGCCAGGTAACCCAGTCAACTTAGATTGTTAACATTGGATATAACTAGAACTAAATAACGTTAAACGTAGCTTTAACGCTATATATCCTTTTGCAGAATAGGGTAAGTTGTGGTAATTTCGGCTCTGGGATAAAACCGTACGATTCTAACTCTGCACCATTTTATTCTGTCCCCACGGCTGGAGCAGAATAAAACGTTGCTGCCTTTAAAAAAAAAACAAACTAGCCGGGAATTTTATTCGTACAGTCTTATCTCTACGCCAAATTTACCCCAATATACTCTAATTAATAGTACGTTAGGTAAATAATGTAGTTGACGTCGTGATGTATTAGACTGCTCAAAGTGAGCAACGATGGTAGTGCCGATTATAAAGGATGTCCTGGAAATATATTTAACTGTTTTCCTTCTCTGGAGTCGATACGAGTTACATACTAATAATAATGTTTATAGAAAGAGAACTTAGACACAATTTAAAAACTATTTTAAAAAGCTAATTTAGGTCAGTTTATGTGGTGTGCTCATCTGTAGCCGAATTAGGCAGAGCCTGTATTTCGGCTACCAGCGCCAAACCCCTCCAGTATTACTCATATATAATAGCCATTTTATTATTTTGTTGTAATTTTAACAATTTATATACTTTACTTCAGGATTAGAAAACGAAAAAAAAAGTATAAAAAGAAAAACTTTGTATAGTGTTTGCATGCAGATAAATGATAAATGATAAATGATTTTAATGATTTTATGTAAGTAGGTTTGTACAAACACTTTTACACGTCAATCATATTTTAAAACTAGATGAGGGCGGCGTTTCCTATCTGACTACTCTGAGAAGAAAGGCCGAAACAAACTCAGAGGTCACAGTCTCTTTTAAAGTCCAGACATAATCTTGGTCAGATCATGTGAAGACCATGTAGATTTGAGTCTGAAATGGTAATTTTGAGGAAAAAATACCACACAGAATGAGTGGACCTGTCCAGTCAGTGCACGCATTTGTCAGTAATCGTGCAGCTCAACTCAAAACTTAAGGAGCTCAACGATTCGACGAACAATACCAAAGAAAGGACATTTGGGTAGGCCGCATTAATTACTCAAACTGCCAGACTTTGATTAAAACTAATGACTAAAAAAAAAACAATGATCTACATAGTCTTCACATTCAGACAGAACCTCTTATGACATGAGACTTATTTGGTTGATTATATTAGCGGGGCTGTGAGGCTGGCACAGGAGCGTGGGGATTGGTACTAGTAAAGAGAGGCCTCTTGCTTAGTAGTGGGTGAAGTCGCGCTGTGGAAGATCGGCCCGGGCCCCCGGGCGCATTTTGGTATGCAACATGTAGTTACAAAATATGACAAAAATACTTGATTACAGTAAATCAACGATGTTATTTGATTAGGTACTTATTTTCCTTCATGGAGGCTTTAAGAGCACCTAACACTTGTTTAGGTACTTTGTGTGGTTAGTAGGTACTTCACGATTTATATTTCTGCAAATAAAGGATTTACAAACGAATTTGTTTTTTTTTTATATGACGGAAAAGGTATGTCTCTCTCGTTATCATCAGCCATATTTTAACTACTGTGGGTGTACTATGGGTAGTGTTGGTTATTGCGCAATAGAAAAAACGTCTGCAATTCAAACCAAATTATAATTTACGAACAAATTAATCACACTAGCAAATCACACACTGTAGGTACACGACACAACAATACGGAACACGCGACAGTTTCTAAACGTGTTCACTGCTTAACCGTCAACCACAAACTCTGCTTTAACTCTGGTCAAGCGTATGTTATAGACTCTGTCGAGCGCCACCTGGTGGCGCTGGCGTCCCGATTAGTCAAAGTCAAACGATTGATTTAACGTATTTCCATATAATAACAATATTAATTCTTACTCAATCATTTGGCTAAGTCTGGGAAAAGGTACATTTTAATATGACAGATAAGTTGAACGTTTTATCACCTGCCATTCTTACAGACTTAACAGCACTCGACGTCATAACAATGCTTGCAGCGCACTTGATAAGGATGTCAGATTAATTGATACAATTATTAATGGACGCACTTATAACAATATTGTATTAATTGGATTCGCTGAGATTATGATAAACCAGAATATTTGGACTCGATTTGCATATCTATGTAGGTTGGGATTTTCCGTGTTTTGAATCCTAGCCAGACATGCAGCACGAATTTATGTTGTAAGCAGCATGCGTACCATAACCACTCCAGAAACGGAAGAAACGAAAGGCAACATGTCAAATTGTAGAAATATTTCTACGCATGATGCCATAAATTAACAAACCTTGATCAGTGGCCATTGTGCTTTTACAAGTGCATCCCCAAATGCAGATACAGTATATACTGTATGATTGACTGGCAAAGTGCGAACTAGACCATCCGCAAAATATCGAAAAGGTACAGTCGCGGAGTTTTTTAAGACGTGTATTAGTTTTCGTACTCTGAAGAAAAGGGCATAAATGTGGACTTTGTACTTTAAGTTGTTGTCTATGGTTATTTCGACATATTTAATAGTTTCAGTACGTTCAAGGACTATGCATGCGCCAGTGTGGTGTGACAGATGTGAGGCAATATTGTGTTCCTGTGGACAGGTGTGTATTTTTAAGGACATAATTTGAGAGGCACTGGAGGAGTTTGTTTTGGAGAAAGCAATATATTTACTTTTACTAACGTTTAGTATCAGGAGGTTAGTGTCAAGGGATTACGCTATCTGAGAGACGCCTTGTTCCACTAGTCGATACACTCGGTCCCATGACGTGTTGTGTAAAATGATGGCTGTGTCGTCTAAGAGGGAGATTTACTACGTCATTCATATACAGCGTAAATAACGTGGGGTCAAGGGTACTGCCTTGCGGAACACCGAACGTGATAGTGAGCTACTTGCTTTGTAGACTGCTTATTTTATAATATTCATACCGTGATGTTAAGTAGCTGCGAAACCACTCTAAAGGTGTTCCTCTTATACCTATTGCCTCAAGTTTCTTCAAAAGCAGTCCAAGTGGCACGGTGTCGAATGCTTTTGCCGAATCATGAAAGACACCAACACACCATTCTTTATTTTCTATGTGGTGGGAGACTTGATTTGTCAAAAGTGACACCGCGTCTTCAGTGGATTTTCGCCGGTAAAATCCGAACTGCCTATCTGACACAATGTTGTGCTTTTCTACAAAATTTACCAGTCTCTTGTTTACATTTTTTTCTAAAAACTTTGAGACTATACTCAACAAGGCGATAGATCTATACTTTTCTGGCATGTCATTAGGGCCACTTTTGTAGATAGGGGACACTGAAGCAATTTTCAAGGAATCGGGAAAGACACCTGATTCTAAACTTAAACTAGAGATGTGCGTAAGTAGCTTGATTATACTTTCTTGGCAATTTATGAGTAATGAAGCGGTTAATTGTTCTGGCCCTGGTGCGTTGCCGCGCTGTCTATTTTCAAGTTGCGTATTATGTTGGATACTTCTTCGTCGGTCGGATGCAGATAAAAAGTTTGCGAGACATAGGTCGGAGCTTTGTTGATTCTATTAGTGAGTGCTGAGTAATTGAAAGTTTTTCTAGGATCTTGGCTGTGTGATTTTCCCCGACAGAGACGAAATGTCGATTGCAATTGTCAAGTGATGAAGTTGGAGAAATACTGGATGCAATTAGGTGCGATGAAGAATTTTGACGAGTTTTAGCTCCACATATAATAATATTTTCCGCCGTTAAATACTTTTTTGGTTTTTCTGGTTCCCTTCAATTTCCTGTATATTATGTAAGTTTCTGAGTTACCGAAGAAGTGTGCTTACACGAAATTCCGGTGTCTGGTGTAAATTAGTTGTTTTGTGTGATCGTCAGGGTTGGGTTTGCATTCAAGATAAAGTTTGTCGCGCTGTCTCATGTACTCGTACCTAATCAAACTAGGGCTGACCCGGGTTAGATGTAGGTAATTCTACGACTAATTTTAGCATTTTGTGTATGTTTGTCAGCGGCGCGTGAGATAATGTCGTTGAAGTAGTTTAAAGCAGTGTTTACATAAGATGAGCTAGTAACTGGGTCCCAGTTTGTATTAGTGATCTCACCAGCTCCAGCGGTCCAATCAGCTTTGACTCTCCAGCGTTTAGTGGTTTTAGGGCGTTCCGGTATAATGGAGACACTACACAAGGCTAGGTCGTGATCGGTAACGGATAAGCTACAAACGAGACCAAAAGGTATTACTGGGGATTTTATAAATATGTGGCCAATACAAGCTCCACAAGTTGTTGGGACAGTTATAGCAGGGGATAAACCGGGTGAGGCCATGGACAAACGTAGTTAAATTCTTGGTTATTATTTGGTCGTTTATGTTTTGGTTAATGTCACCAGCCACAATTAGTGTTTGTTGGTTTTTAAGAGCAGACTGTGTGGTGTCAAAGGAATTAAGAAATTGCTCTGTGTTTGTAAAAGAGGGAGACCGGTAAATGGCTATCAGGCTTAAATTGTTGTTGGTTTTCATTAGTACACTGACAGCGTCAGCAAGGTTAAATTCTACAGTAACAATATTGCTGCTCCAGGCTGTTCTTGTGTAGGTATCATTTCTCCCGGTTTTATTTACTTGTATAGATGTTCTGTATGCGATATATCCCTGTAGGTCTTTTATAATGGAGCCGTCAGACAACCAACACTCAGTGAGTACGATAACGTCGATGTTCGAGTTTAACCGATTTAGAGCAATTGCTCTAAATCGGTTAAATTTGATGACTTTGAAATTTCAAAGTCATCAAATTTTTCTGATAACTTCTGATGTTAGCACAATCATATTGTTTTTGGAAGCATTTAGGATACTCTTGCAGTTTTCAAAAGATTCTACTATGTGACATTCTATATTAAAGGTTTCATCTAGGTGGTTGGATACGCTAAGTAAAGCCATTTTTAAGTGTTATAATATAAAGATGAAAACCTAAACTCAGAGAGGTGATCTGATGTATGATGTTTGTTGTTGCAAGAGATTTAATTTATTTTATGTTACAAAAGATTCTTCCATGAGACAAATTTTGTAATATATAATTGTTTGAGTGCCTTTGTAGAGATGTGTGCGATAGTGTTAGTGTTAAAATTGGAGAGTTGAGATGTGTGTATTTGAGTGCAAGCCCTTGTAAGAATTGGAGTAAATTTAGTACACTAAACAAACAATAAAAATATTTGGGAAATATAAAATTCAAAGAGAAACATAACAGGTGCCTACGTTTGGAGTGCTCGCTAAGCCTCTGTACAGTTGAGATGAGGCAATGGCGCAATAAGTCATGCTAGTTCCTAATGGCGATGGCGGGGGTTCCTTATTGACTGCAAATATTAACAGTTTGATCCAGCAATCCTTGTAGCCGCATTCCTTCAGACGTGAATTTTATTCGCTGCTCGAAATTACTGCCGATTTTATTTTGTCAGTCGCACGTTAAGTGTACCGTCCAGCAAGTACCGGGTATATCTAGATCATTATAAAGAGATTGCGCCTAGATTGCCCTGAGCGTCGAAATTTGTTCCGTTTGTTGCGACGCAGAAACTTAACTACCAGCGGATAGGAGTATTTTTCCACTGGGGCCCTAATGGTGTTCTCAGTGTTATTATTGTGGCATGGCCCAGCTCCAGCAACGTATTCTATACCAGAGTCTTTAAGATTTATACCAATTTTTACTGCCGCTGTGAAAATGATGTGAACAGGGTTTTCGTTAGCAGTTTCGTTTACGCCTAATATTTCGACTTAGTATTTCAAGTTAGCATGGACGTGTGACTTTACTTGTTCACTAAGTTGTTGAATTATATACTTTAAATAAGGGATTTCACATGCTTCTTCCTCAAGCTCTTGAATTTTGGCTTCTGCGTAAGCCAAGCCGGACTCAGGCACTTCAAGGCATTGATGACACAATGTTGGGTGTTCTGTGAGCGTTTTGAGGTGATATTTCAGATCACCGACGTCTTCTCGTAGTAGTTTTATTTCAGAAGTTATTTGAGACAAGCTACCGGAGTCCAATGCAGCGGCTGGGATATTGAGTAATAAGCTGTTGCTGGTATCATTTTTATGGTCGATGTGACTGTCTGTCACCTATTCCTAATTAATAACAAAATATTATATTTATTTTAAAACTTTCCCACGATTTTGGGACTCGTAGAGACACATTAAATCTCTATTTTATGATCTGTCAGTTTGACATGTTACCCTAATCAATAACAAAACATCTTATTTGCTTGAAATTGTATAATGGGTGGCACTTATGCCAGCCATTAGTCGAAGGGCAATATTTGACGTCAGTTAGGATGCAATAATTCAACTTTTTCTAAAGAAAGAAGTCAAATATTCACATCTGGCCGCCTTAAGTTGATACCCAAACGAACCCTTAAAACAATGGAGGGATTCTACAGAAACGTATTCTGCGAAATTGCGAGAATTTGGGTTTATGTACAAAAAACAAGGGGCCGTCGTGGGGATGTTAGAAGATGGAAAGAAACGAATGGTATGACAGACGACTTAGCACCTCGAGAAGTGATAGACACGATAGTCTAGGCTAGTTCAGTTAGGAGATTTGGTGAATGTGAAAAGGCGATGTCTGAGTGGGCTCTCGTGAGAGCGATTCTTCTTCTTCTTCTTCTTTATGGGTTCTGGTTTCCGCACTTAGTCCTTCATATGGACCATTGTGCGTGGGCCAAGGCGGCCGTCGGTGGTTATTCCAACCAGCCCACCTCCCTCCAGAAGTTAAAAAGTGAGAGCGATGAATATAAAATAAGTTAAATATGGTTGGGTTGAAGCCCAGATTAACCTAATCTAGTATTTTAGCAGTGCGTGTGTGTGTTTGTTGGTGCGACTGGGTGAGTCTTTCATTATGATAATTATCCGCCGCGCACGAGCACCAATCTTTTAAGTGAGGCGCCACTGACGCACGCACTCCGCACTCTCAACCTCATAGCTAGTGACTCGGACCTATTCTGTTGTTCTCTGAGTGAATTCACAAAGAATGCATTATTTGTAATAAGTTATAAAATTTAATTATAATAATAAGTTAATGATTACTTAGGATGAGACTTTAGGTAAGTACACTATCGCATTAGGTTACCCCTGTAATGATAGATGTAAGTTGGACAAAATAAATAAATAAATCCTGGGCTGATGGAGTTAGTAGTTAATTGGTTCTTATAACTTATCAGACAGAGACTGTTGCTGGGGAGTTTGTTGCACCACTTCTTCTCCCCAGCTCAAACACTAGTAAGTGGAGAAGGGTGGGCGCCTTGGGACTGTCTAAAGACCTTCAAGAGAGTTGATCTACAACTCTATTAATTAAAAATTCTTGAGTTTTGATTATCTAACCTTGTCTTGTATTTAACTCTTGAATTTTGTATTCTTTGGCTCCGACCAATAATCAGGGCTTTAAAAGAGATTATCCAAAACTCTCTTAAATGATTTTTGAGTTTCGATTCTCAACTCTATTATCTAGTAATTCTAGAATGTTGTATTCTTTATCCGAGACCAATAATTCGGTCAGACTGACATGAACCCGTGTCTTGCAGATATGCTTGTTGTGCAAAGAGTGACATTCCAGGGGTTTGGGAGACCACATCAATTTCATATCCAGTCTAAGGACTGCTAGGGACCATGTCTCCAAAAGAGCATGATGCCGACGAATGCCGCTGGAACTGGCCGCCCCGTTGCTAGACAAGGACGGTCGCACGGTTACCGCAGGGAAAGCCGCTTCATCACGATTATCAGTTCGAAAGAACTGCTAGGGACCATGTCTCCATAAGAGCATGATGCCGACGCAATGTCGCTGAAAAGCTACTTGCGTCACTTTATGGAACTGTTGCTCTGAGTACACCGAGTGTAGATGTGAGTTTGTCGTGTGAGTTACGACTGACCAAATACCTGTTACGCTAGCGTATGGGTTACTTACAATTTTATATAATAATATACTTAGCATCCCTCTATTATTTAGAGTTCTAAAACCACATTCAATGTATTTTCATAATTATGAATTCCTAAGTCTTATTTACTATTAGTTTCAATCCTTTCCTTGCCTTATTAATGGGACAAGGCATCGGACTTCTTTCAATTTGGGAATTCATTTAATCCCAATCGGTGGGAGAGTGTCCAGTCTGGAGACGAGCTCTACAGGGCCGTACGGAGATGGAGTGCAGCCTTTTCCCCTAAGGGGGAAACTTTTGAATTCCTGTCCTGTGTTTTTTCCGCCAAAAGGAAAAGAGATTTAGCTGGGTGCACGTGTGGTATTAGATTATTATTAATTAACTTTTTTATTTGTTTATACTGCACTCCATAATAGTTTTATCACTGTAGGTTACGGGTCAAAGTTCCTTGTGTTTATTATAATTTTTGGGAGAGAATTGGACACTTCCACTCCTCAAATGCTCTAGATTGACACTGATGTGTAGATAATAAAAGAAACATCCTACTATCGACAATACAAAAAGATACATCCATGCTTTCTCTACCATGTCTTCAATTTGAGGCTGCGTTACATGTCCTGTGTGGCACAAGGACTATTTGTTTCAGTCCCAACCGGCTGGTCACCACATGGAGAGACGAACCTGTGTCACCTGGTTTATTCTGTAAAAATCTCACCGTGAAAACTTAAGTGCAGTGAGCTGTCATTCCACGTGTCGCTAGGGATAGCCAGCTTACTTCACCCAACTATTCACGGTGAGATTTAAGGCGGAAGCGCCATGACACTCGCGAAATTCAATGTTTCTTACGTTTTTTCAATTTTCCGGTCATTATCAGGTTGTATGTTGACCTTAATATGATTCGCGGCTATATCAGACATTTATTTATAGAACTATAATCATTCAAACCATCAATACAACTCTCTAAGTTCATATTACCCTATTGAATGACTATTTCATGAAATCATGACATTGCAGGCCAATTCTAACTTAAGGAGTTGTCTTGCTGATTCTAATACTTATAATTTTGTAAAACCATATTTGTTACGGTCGCGAATCATATTTTAGTCAAGATACAACCGGAGACTGACCTGCAAATATAAAAAAACGTAAGTAAATTTGAATTTAGTGGGCTACATTAGCGCATCCCCCTTAAGCACTGCATCGCTCACAATCTATCCGTCTATTGGCCTAACCAGATGTGTGCACATACACAAAATAATCCTATCAGTGACGTATGGTAGCTATACACGACCGTAGCCTATACAAAGATCAATAGATTTATTTTGTTCTCATGTAAATATACTTTCTCCTTCCGTTTGATGTTCTTATAGAATGAACTAGATGTTAACCTTGTAAATAGAAATATGCAAACGTCTGTACTTTCGGATATTTGTTGTTATGGTTTCACACAATTTTGGAGCGCATAGGAAGCACCTTCCTACTTCCCTAGCCTACGCCCAAAACACGCAGGGTTTATTTTATTTTCTGAAACAGATAAAAGACACATTAGCAACCGAATGAATCGAATTATCTTACAATTTTACAACTACAACAAGTTGTTTCTACGTCTGTGCCCTGACATCTCCATCACTATGTAAATTGGACGCAAAGGATTTACATACAGATTAGTTTCGAGTGTAAGATCCGTGATCGCAATAATGAAACTATCGGCGCCACTACTACTGCGAATCTTGTTGGTAATTGTTGCACAGACAGTGGATGTGTACATAATTATACCATTAACGGTTGGCTCAACTGGCTGTGTACCTGGCAGATTTAATGGCTTAATCAATTGCTTGATTTTTGCTATGATCGAGGGTTTTGCTATGACCGCTGAATGAGAAGATTGTATTTTTTTTATTTTTTTTGTTATTCATAAACACAGTAAAATGCATTGAGAAAGGACATATAACTTAATTACCCTAAATTAACTTTACCTAATATTTAGGATTTTTCTTCCGTAGTATGTTTGGTGCCTAAGTAGTCTCCAACCAAAACGAAGCTGTAATTCAACAGCTCACCAAAGTAGCTGAAAAAACTTGGAAAAAACTTGAATATCATTATCAGTAATGCCTGTTAGAACACGTGAATATCGATATTAGACGTATATTTGACAGATAAAATCGGTATGTGACAATCAGGCCTTAAATAATAATAACCTTCATTAATTTCTGCTCTATTATCCCTGATTGTATTATCTAAACTATAATTAGTTTATAAATTTCAGCGTGTTTGCGAATTAAATTGCTAGTTCAACATTTATCTACTCTTTCAAGACGATTATGTAAAGTCAGGGACCTAAACTGTTTATCAAATTGACTACCTACTTACATTGTGCATAAATTTAAATCACAATGGTAGTTGTGATTTTGCAGTTGTATGAAATGGCTTATAACAAAACAAAATTAACGTAGAGTGTCAATTTGATGAACAATTCATTTCCCTAAATATATTATTCGGACAGTAATTTTATCTAATCCAGTAAGGCAGCTAGCTATATTGTTATTTACGGTCTTTTATTATTTTATTTTTAAGACTTCCAGGTGTAGAATTAGATAAGACTTTTCTGCAGATTAAGCTTATTTTTCTATTCATTATTAAATTTAAACGTTTGCTTTAAATACATAATAAATCTCTTGAAAGTACGGCAGGTAGCTTATCTATGTTCGACAAAAAACATTAAGCGCAATACATCACTGGGTTCTGTGGGAGACATAGTCATTAGCTGCGATCATGGCCAAAGACGGATATGGAATGGATCACTGGAGGAATTGAGGGTTTTGGTACAAATTACTATGTGATTGTCATAGTAGCAAAAAAAAAAACATTTGTTGGGAAGGAGAGTGCATTTGAAAAAAATATATTTTTGGCACGTATCAGCTAGGATTTAAATGCTATTTTCTATATCTATATTCTATATTATCTTTTACACGTGCAGCCTGTGGGTCGACTATTTGCAGAGGGCATACAGTGACCTGAGAGTGCAGTACAACAATGCATTCAGGGTGCTGATGGGGCTCCCGCGGTATTGCAGTGCCTCTGGCATGTTTGCAGAGGCCCACGTAGACAGCTTCGCTGCAGTCATGCGCAAGCGTTGCACCTCCGTCCTATCTCGCATGCGTGCTAGTACCAACAGCATCCTGTGTGTATTGTCGGACCGGTGGGATTCTCCGATGCTCGAACGCTGGATACGACTGCATGCAGTCAAGTAAACACGCGAACGAGTATCGGAGTTTCCGTTAGTGTTATGTTTGTGTTTAGTTTTTAAAGTGTCTTGTCATGTCATTACTAACACTAGTTTTTTATAAGCATTTCTGTGTCGTACTAACAACTATATGGATGTATTTAAAAATCCGAAATAAATGAATATACTAATAATATATTCTAATCTACATCTAAATTCCATTGAAAAGGGTTGAGCTGAATGGTGCTGAGCCATACGTCATGTTCGTGAACGGGCGTCATCTGTTGGGACTGGTATCTCTTAGCTGCCACGACATTATATTTTAATTTCTGAATTGTATTTTTTTGTTTTTAACTTTTTAAAGGCGGTGGCTTTTAACGTGCACGTCTTTCTAAAGCGTTCTCACGTGTATAACTTCATAATGAATGATATAACCAATTTTTTGATTTATATGAGTGTCCGTGGAGTTTCTTGCTCTTTTTTCTCCATAGGTACATAATACGCTTTCGAATGGGCAACTAGCATCATCTTTCTTTCTGACCGACCCTTTGATAATTCAAGTGCCTGTAATTGGTTTATTTGAAACAAATACTTTGAGTTTGAATAGGCATAAATGCTGTGGAAATGCGTTCCCTGCAAACTTACTATGAATGATGGGCTGAGAAATGATGTAATAAGACAACGGTGTGATAAAAAAACAGGTACAAGCGCAGTGACAAACATTTAATTAAAAGAGAATGCTTAGCCCTTTTGGTCATGTTGAGAGGATGAATGATAGGTGGCTAACAAAAGTAATTTTCAAGGCAGATGTGAGTGAAAACGCCGGAAGGGGGCGCCCTAGAAAGACTTAAAGTGACCTTATTGGTGATGTTCTTCAGAAAGGTCAGGTGCGTAGTAGTCTCAACCGGCGTGCGTGTATGACCAGACGTATAAACATAACCGAAGCAAAAGGAGTATGTAAGTATCACAGCAGGTGGTCTGTAGTTTCTGCCTATTCCCATGGGAAGAAGGCTTGAGTTTATTAATGTATATTTTTGAAATCTACATCAGACACTAATCAAATTAGTCAAATTATGCACACACACACACACACTTTAAACGTTACTATGCACACACTGAAGTTGATTGACACGATTCTTATCGACACTGATATGGTTTCTATTATTTTTTTCGTGGAAATTATTACCCACTTTTGTCTAGAGCAGATAAACTGAAATACACAAAGTCTGCATTTTTTGAGTATATTGTGTATAATCCAAACTAATATTATAAATGCGAAAGTAACTCTATTTGTCTGTCAGCCTATCTGTCTAAACGGATTTGGGTGAAATCTGGCATACGGATACACTATGACCTAGATTAGGATAAAGGATACCTCGATATCCGTGTTTAAACCAGTCCGTAGTACGCTACCGTGTAATAATTTCCGACTTCCACGCTGGCGAAGCCGCGGGCAAGTCCTAGTGTTTAATAAAAGAAAAGTCATTATCACAAATTTAAATGATTCTTACCTACATAATAATTATTATAATACCTAATACTTAAACATTGTAAAATTTAGGATAACGTTCACTACTTAACTTTACAAGCACGATTTGAGCAAGATTAAATTGCAAATAATTATAAGAAAGATTAGAGTAGGTAATTGTTTCAATAAAATTTTAATAATGAATATTTTCATTAGGCAAGCTTTTACGAGCAGTCATTTGGAGAATGTTATCGTCTTAGATAACGTGTTAAACTTTGTACAAATGTGACAAGATACTTTGCTGTCTGTGCAAGATTGACAACACACTTGAGATAAAATAGATTTTGTCCTCAAACTTGACATGGCCAAAATAGGCAGATCATATTATTCTTATAATTATGTATTACATTTTGTAATTGGTTTTCATACTCAAACTCATACTCAAAGCATTTATTTGAATTAAACCATTTACAGGCACTTTTGAATCGTCAGAGTTTTTTTTACTTGTTGATTTGTTTACATGTTATTTATGTTTGTAAAATTGTATGTTATTTTAATTGTAAAACACTGTGTAGTGTATTGATTATTTTATGGATTATTGGTTTCTAAAATAGATAAATTATTATCATTAAGTGAAATTAAAATAGAAATCGCTTTCTATAAATTTTCTTACCTAAAGTTTGAACTTGTTCAACATTTACCTAAGTGCTTAAATAGAAGCCACTAACTTCATTTGGATGAAGATATTTCGGTCTTATTAGTAAACATGTAAGCTAAAGGTGACTTCAAACTAATAAATAATATTGATACCTTGTCTGCGAACCCAAAATTAATCAGTGCTTAATTTTCAGAACGTGGTTGAGTGCATTCTCTGTTATCGTTCTTATCACTGTATTGAGCGCATATACTCTATAAATATTGGAACAAAACAGTAGCAATAAAGATACTGAAAGATATTGTAAATAAATATTTGTCTGAATCATAGAGATTAAGATTAACGAACTTTACTTAGACTGTATTTTGAAGTGGCTGTAGATATTTATACTGACTGAATAATGTGAGCGAGGAAAGTCATTCAATGGTTGGCTGGCTGGATGGGTTTGTCTACTTATGTATTAACTAGCTTCTGCCCGCGACTTCGTCCGCGTGGAAGTCGTAAGACAACATAATATACTAAAATAACCGCCACATTTTTATGAAACTTCCCTGTATAATACGTTTGTAGTTTTGATCTCAAAAGAGCAGCTTGTTTGAGCAGCCAAAATATGTATACAGAAAGTCAGGACTTGTGACGCGGGCGCAAGTGACGTACAGTTGTTCGTGTAAGAAGCAGATTGACCTGAGGTCGACACTCGCAGCCTTCAGTAGCAATTTCCCATTGCTTGCGAAGTTTTACGGTTTTACTGATTTAATGAACGCCTGCTACCTAATGGCACAACACTGATACACTGACTGATACATTTTTACAGATTTTTCCTGACGAACAGCTATCATTAAATAACTTAACAGTAGTTTGTAAACACATTAGATTTCTCATTAACAGTCACATAACCATAGATACCTATTTATTATTATTATTATAACTTAAGATAACAGAAGAGGACTACACTTTATGTTTTTCTGTGTACATTCTATCACCTATCATACATATAACAGTTTATCAAAAATTTATAAAAGAAGCACAAAAATTATCAATTTATTTTCGGGAACCAAACTTATTTTATTTTACTGAAAAGGAACAACAATCAGCTACAATATAAAACATGAAATATAAAAATAAATAATAAAATGCATTTATTTCGAGTAACTTAACTCATATGTGGAGTACACAAAAATACAGAAAACACAATAAAAAGGATAACAAAAATAAAAATACAAAAATAAAACAAACTAAATGGCCCTGCTGACGGCAACATGCCTATCACAGCAGTGCCGTATGTATGAGCAGTCCATCCGGTCCGCGATCATCGCCAGGACGACATTGGTGCGGCCCCACACCCTACGCACTAAAGACGCGCCCCGCTTGCGCATGGTCGCGTGGAAGCAATTGGTACGCGCCTCAGCGAACATACCTGAGGCGCTGCAGTAGCGAGGCAGCCCCAATACAGCCCTGAAATATGAAATATACAAAACACAGACAATGTTGCAGTCCACAATGCTGTTCACAGATTAACTATTGGATGAAAATAGTAAAATAATAATCGCTAGGTTTACAAATATTTTTTTTTTACGGAACTTATGTTTGCAAAGCAGTCGTCGGACCAGTAAACTATTTGCTTTGTTAAAAGTTGACTAAAATAGCCGTTCTTATAATATTATGTCATGATTGACTGGTTAGCTCCGTAGCTGCGGGATGATGATCATTTATTAGGATAAATCTGTAACTATCTGCTATATTTATTCACTTTTCAACCCCGTGAAGTAATGGAATAACTTGACTGTTGTCATACACTGGTATATTGTGTTCTCTCATCTCAGTCTACGAAATGTATAGGAATTTATTTTGTGATTTCTGACTTTTCTAGTAGTTGACCCTTAGTTGGTCTGGTAGAGTTTTTTTTATCCTTATAATAAACAGGATTGATTAGAATCAAAACAGGTTTTTGTATAAATTGCCCATGTTCTGCTGTCTGTACATCTTTTCAAAATCTGTGGATGTAGGTCAAAATATTAAAAAAAGTTAAGAACAGTCTCCTGCGAACGTTTTCTTGTAGCGGCAACGATTAAGGTACCTGCCCTTATTGTCACATCTCAAAAATCGACCCTGTGTATGTCATGATTGACTGCTTAGTTCCGTAAAAATGTAGCGTTATGATAATCATTTAAAAAGTTAAATCGGTAACTATCTACAATATCCTAACCTTTTGGCGCTTCTATTTACAATTTTCGGAGAGTAATAAAATGCAATATTGTTCATCTCCATAGCAAATCGCGGGATTGTTTTTCTCTGCCGCCATCTTGCATTTACATTTTGACCTCACTATGGACAAAACCTTTGAAAACTATGAAAACGATACTCATGACAAAAAAATATAGCTTGCAGACTGACCAAACTTATGGGGAATATCTATGCAAAATTTGGACAGAATCTATTTAGACTTAATTTTCCGCGTGATGGTGGAACATGTATGTTCCACCATCACGCGAAAAATTAAGTTCAGACAAACATACAAATAGACGAAAATTCTAAAAACTATATTTTCGGCATAAGAATAGTTCCCAGACCTCATAAACATTACTTAAAAAAAAATATGTACAGTTTTCACTCCGCTACGTTTTATTATATCGATACTGGAAATATGAAATAACGTAAGGGACATTTTGTCGAAAATGAGTTATATATGTCGTTGGATTCGGAATTTCTTGCTCTATCGATTGGTATATTTAAAATCTTGATATCTCAAAGAAAATGTCCCTTACATCACATATTTTCCGCAGGCTCAGTGCATTTTTTCTCTAGAAATTGGCTGTATATGACATTTTAAATTAATATTTTAATAAAAACTAATGTTAGTCACTTTACTCGCAGTATTTGGTATTTACATTTAAACAAAATCGAGTACATTTTACAACAGGTCACATAAGTTATTCCATAATTTGAGATATTTTAGTATTGTCTTATACATTAGTGTTCCCTGAGTAGGTACAGATACCATGTCCCTTACATTACTTTTGGTAAATTATTGTTTAGTCATGAATGGAGTTCAGTAAATAAAAAATTGGTGTATTAGATACAATAATTCGAATCCTAATAAAAATAAACCTTCCATTACGTAAAATATTTGTAAGTAATTCGTATATCTTCGACAGTCGTAGCCACAAAAACATTAAATTGTTTTTTGTTTTTGTAACTGACATTTCTGGCTTACGTTACCTACGTCCCTTACGTAAATTTTTGCTGTAATAAAAATCATTATTTTATTAATGTTAGTAGAATTGTTATAAGAAATGCAAATATGTAACTACAAAATAATAATATTGAACACTATTCATTTCATAACGATAAAATGTGCTATTTATTGTGGAAGTTACTTTTGTCATTTGAAACCCACACTATTAAGGTCCCGTACGTTAAATTGTTAACCGTAGTTTATTACACCGCTGTCCTTTACGTTTTAAATTACGTTTTTAGACGTTGGTATTCAATCATTTAATTGTTTGTTAACAGGTCTAATTCTTCTGCAAACCATGAAAAACGTGCAATAAATTCATTGGAAAGTATAGTAGAGAATAGCAATACAGAAATGGAGACTCAACCAATGAAAGCAAACGTGGTTATCCCGAATAGTAGTAATGAGATGAGTATAAAAAATTATATGGGATATGAAATTATAAATACGTCAACTCCTTCTCTGTCTCGATCCCATTATTTTTTCTTAGAAAATCGTGACAGTTTTGGATCTTTTTCTTCTGATGGAAAAAGCTACGTATCAAATAATTCCACGTGTGTTGCTGAAATACCCTATTCATACAAACCAGATGTTAATACCATTATTGAAAAGGAACCTTTTAACGATAACATAATCTTTATATGTATAAAAATTACGTATCACGTTGTTTGTCCGCGATGGACTCCTAAAACGGATTTTAAATTTGATTTGCACACCGTGTGCAATTTGATCCAACTTGAAAGATAGGATAGCTTACATCTCAATTTATAGTCGCAATATTATTTTATTGCAAATTATTTGTCTATTGTTTGACAGTCACAATTATCTGTTAGCTCTAAACGATTCTAACAGATGGCGATATCTGTTGACTGGATTGAGTAAGTATTCAATAGATGGCGCTATGTTAAAAATACAAACGTTTCATATAAGCTACAATTTAATAGCATAACCACCACGTGTTGCTGAGGCTAATGTATAACCTAAATATATTTTGTAATAAACGAAATACAGTGAAATAATATTATAAAGAGAAAATATATGATTGTTTGTTTGTATTGAATAGGCTCCGAAACTACTGAACCGATTTCAAAAATTCTTTCACTGTTGGGAAGCTACACTATCTCCGGGTGACATAGGCTATATTATATTATTCTTTGCTACCCGGGCGAAGCCGGGGCGGGTCGCTAGTATTAGTAATAAATATCACTGCCGCTACTTTTTCAAATCCAATAATTCCAAGCGATGTACATCAACAGGATAAAGACGCAGCTCCGGACATAGCATTGACACTGATATCGCTTGAAAACCATATTCCTTTAATTTCCAGTACCACATAATACACAAAACTCTGCAGTATCATTTCAATCCAATTTGAATGAAACAAATCATAGAGTTACTTCAGAAGCAGGGGTCCTTAATTCATCAGCCAACATGCATATTTTTGAACTAGTTGCATCTTCTTCTCATTTGATTCAGGAAGATGATATTTTAAGAAATGAAGATAAACGCTTTAAAAAGTTTAAGGCTTTCTATTGAGGAAGTAGTTAATTTGTTCTTTTGTTTGATGATTATTATTTATTTTATAAATTTTTACATAAGAAGACTGATTTGTTGATTTTGTATTTTTTTTAAGTGAATTTTATTTTTCTTTGGACAATAAGACTATTTTTTGTAAACCTAAATAGCTAGTTTTTATTGTTTTCGATTTAAAACAGAATTTAATTATATTGAAAATACACATATGAACATGAACATATAACATAATATATGAGACTTAATTGCGTTTTTAAAAGAGGATTAGTGAGAACAAATAAAAGTTTTGATCTATTTTATTCGTTTATTTTTATCCTTTTATGTGAGCAACTAGTTTTAAACTATATTGCATAGGCATTGTAGGCCATGAATGTATTAAATTCTATTTTTTTTTATTTGTTAACAGCATAAGCAATATAGAGTACACCATTAAAAGACCTTTACTTTGAAAATCTCTTAATGTTTATTTCCTATAATGTCCCTTACATCAATGCGGTTCATTTAAATCTCAAATTTTGCTAACGTATGTCACCCGTACTCATTATTATTTAACGTAAGGGACATGCTATCTTTAAAACTATAGGCTTTGTTAAATAATTGCTGTTTTAGTTTAAAAGAATGTAGAAATCTAAGAAACTTTGTCCTAGACACTTTTTACATAAAACACATAGTTAAAAAATTATAGTCAGTTTTGTAAAAAAAATATCTTATTTTTGCTCTCCTGAAAACCTACGTTTTGTCCCTTACGTTATTTCATATTTCCGGTATCGATATACGTAGATTATACAAATCGACGATGACTAATTCACGTTCTTTCTTAAGAGAATTATAATTCCAACCAACATTGTTTGGAAAAAATTACGATCACAATGTCTTAATTTATAACAATTATAACTTTATCGTTTTGTCAAATAAATCCGTCTTTATGATTAACCCCAGTATTTCTAAAGCAATGCTTAGCCCATATCAATGAGGTTGAATACTTGAGCGAACCAGCACCATAGTCCATAAAGGACATTCGATATAAATACAGGGTGGCAGTGACAGAGATGTCAGCACCATTGACGGAGTCCGACAGGGCCGATGCCTGCCGGGGTCGCGGATTGTCCGAAAGAGGTACCGTGGCCCTGACGCATAGGCAACTGAAGGAACACGGGTGGGTTTTAGTCAGTAAGAGTCTGACACGCCCTTCCGCTCCGCCCAGAGCGGGAGAGGTCATTTCATGATTTCCCACCCAAAAAAAAAATATGACACCGACGAGCAAACAGAAACCAAGAATTCAGCACATGATTCTAGACCCGCTACCGTAGAAATATTTCGTCGATTATCAAAAAAAAATATCTATCGTTTTATAGAAAAGTGCAATACCTACGCGGTCAAAATGTATGGGGAGAGCTATTTTTTTTTTAAATAACCGGTTCTGAATCATATACTGGATCCATGGTAACAGGTTGTGCGTCGATGTCCCTGTGTAGTGTATATTGGAATTGGTCCAAATGTAATATAATGGTAGCTAAAATTCGCCACTTGTGGTATCAAGAAACGTCAAATGACAACCTCATGTTTTAAGATTAATATACCTCTATATTAGTAAGTAAGCGAGTAAATAATAACTTTAATTTAGCTATAATTTTACACAAATTCTTTTGATGAGTGTCTTAATAAAAATAACGTCTTATCGAATAGACTACTTGATCACATACCTAAATCTCGTTAGTGGTGGACATTTGAACCAGTGTTGGCCATTTCCTTTTCGCAGTCTAGTTAAACTTAAAACCGCGTACAACATATTACAGCCAGGGTTCTTTAATTATTACCGTGTGTTGACTGCAGTGAGTAATTAACCCGTTAATTTTCGCGTCTCATACATTTTGTATAAAGACTCTGCGGTCTAGTTGTAAAAGCACGAATTTTCAACTGATAATGCTATCATTTTGTATTATTATAAAGAGATTTTGTTTGAACATACAGATGCTCTTTTGTGGTGTTCATTTTATCCGTTGTAAGCAGGTGGGTTTTGTTCTTGATATAGTAGTTGTGGCTTTTCACTTCGACATTGTGTAAGTACAAACAGCAGTTTTTTATTAGAGGACTACATAAATATTTTAGTGACAGATCGTTCAAATCATTTATGTAGGTTAATTTATGAATCGAAGGTATTTTGGTCTTAGTATACATTTTTAGGCAAAATTTTAATGATTTGAATTGACATATGAACGAAGTCATATCCAAAGATATGAAAATCCTATCTTACTATCATCATCAGATAGCGTAACGTTCCAATCTTAGTGATTGGAACATTATAATAATAAATAAATAATAATAATGTTTATTTTATTTCCACAAATTACATTCTTATACTAGTGATATTACACTGATAGGTATTTTATCAAAATTTTGTAACTTGTGGAACATCTGGAAGCCTGTATTTTAGAACTCCAGGACCCCCATTATAATAACATAGTAAAGGCTGTCAATGTGGTACAATTGATTGATTTTATGTGTGTGTATAAGTGTGACTGTGTGGGAGTGCGAGTGTTTGTGTGTGTGTGGGGGTGTGCGTACGTGTTTATTTCGTGCGTACGTGTTTATTTCGTGCGTACGTGTTCAATTCAAATTGAAACTATAAACTTCAAAGGAATTATACAATACAAGACGCCCACGTTCTTGCAACAACAGATAAAAATAAAAATGTGGCGTTCTACCAACGAAGTGTTTTTCTGTCATTCCAACCTGAAATTAAACGACAACAACCACACTAAACATTGCATTGAAACAGACTTTATTGAATTAAAGAAATGGAACGAAAATAGAGGGGCTCGTGGCTCAATAATAACAGCCGCATGGGGCGATCGATGGTTAAGCTACGCTGGCCGCGGTCGGTTTCGAGACCCCTTCGTGCCATGGAAAGCACGTTGGTCCCGGCTGCCATTAGTGTATTTTTGACAGTCGGGGAGTCAGAAGACCGAGAGTATGACAACCAGTCTTACCAAGGGGTCTCGTGTTACCCAGTAACTAGGTTGTGATGGTCAGATAGAGAATCGCTTCATGTAAAATTGTGGTATTCAGCTGCATCCGGTAATACTGGAAGCAGACCTAGTTGGGAAAAGGCTACGCGGATTGATTTTATTGAATGAAATAGCCTGCCACACATTCATGTATTGTATTCATGACTTATCAAGCTTTAGAAAAAACTATCAACAGGAAAGAGTGACAGAGACAAAACTCCATAAAGGCGAACTTTTTTTCTCCCTCTAAAACTCAATATGTTATATTTACAGCCGCTTAATTACGGTTAGCCAGAGAACTAAGGTAACCGACATAGCCCAAAGACTAAGTAAGCTGAAGTGGCAATGGGCTGGTCACATCACTCGCAGAACCGACAATCGTTGGGGAAAACGAGTTCTAGAGTGGAGACCGCGTTTAGGCAAACGAAGTGTGGGACGCCCGTCGGCCAGGTGGAGTGACGACTTACGAAAGGCGGCAGGCAGAGACTGGATGAGGAGAGCCGAGGATCGGGCTCAGTGGTGTTCACTAGGAGAGTTCTATGTCCAGCAGTGGACGAATATAGGTTAATGATGATGATGATGAAATACGGTAAAAACACATTATTATACAGTTACTCGCACATACACAAATAATTCACATACAAGGTGGAACCATAAACCATATAAATAGACCATTGACTCTGTTTTGAGTGGACTAAAGAGTAATCGTAACAGATAAATATTCACTTATTTTGAGCAGATAGACATGTCATCAAGGAATTAATTTTCAAACGCCTGGTAGTTCATTTTCAGTATGAAAATGTGATTTTTACAGACTCCCACGCTTAAAAAACTCCTCATAAACTTATCTTTATGATTTATTTTTATGGAAAATTTTACCAAAGACTCATCTTCCTAATATATTCAAGAACTTGAACTTGAGTTTTTTAATCAAGTTTTATTTCAGTTTCCTTTGGGTAAACTTTTAGCTCTGGTAATTGGGATCCATCATCGGGCTTAAGAGGCTTGTAAAGGTAAAAACTTCACGATTTTTCAAATTTTTTTTGGGAGCGAAGTTATTTTGGTGGTTTTGTGATAAGCAAAATCGTGGTCTAGTAAGTAGGTAAAATAATTATTGCGTAAGTTAATATAACCCACAGAGAAAATGAGAGTATTGAGTTATCCACAGTGGGTTATGTGATTTTGCATAATTTAACCAGCGATCCTGTATGAAGGAACCTGTGACAGCAAAAAAATTATAAACAATTTAAGTAAAAACCTTTTAAAAACAAGCTTTTAAGGAACTCAAAAGTAAAAATTCAAACTTTTACGTAAGTTTTATTTTTTACTTTAAGTTCATTAAAAACATAGAACTTGAATTTTTTTTTTAAAGCGTGAGCCTAGTCTTAAAGTGTAAGAAGGACGTTCACGCCTCAAGCTTTTAAGAAAATATTAAAGTATTTTGTTAAAGCAAAGAAAAAAATTAAAATTGATCGAAATTAAAATCGAATTGAATGAAATTAAAATTGAATGATAATTAAAAATTGTTAAAATAATGTTATTGTTATTGTTATTGTTATGTTGTTGTTTTGTAATGTTATTTTTATTTAAATTTTGCATTATATGTAAGTATATTTAATATTCTAGTTTAAGACGTCACGAATCAAATTCTTCTCTTCTTGTTCTCACACACTATTGTCTACATTTCTTTTTCATTTCTCCTTTCGCAGGTCTGCTGGAAGAAATTTCTTAAGAAATAAGCAGTACCTTTGTACTTAATACTAATATGCCGTATCTGTATCTATTTTACTGTGTGTACATAAATAATAAAATAAATAAATAAATAAATAAATAAAATTTATCGCTTGAAAGGTAAAGACAAATCCAACGAACCCAAACACGCTTTTACACAAGTTATGGTGTGAAGCGATCCGAGTTGCACTATCCAAGTCATGCCATACTTTAGAACGGGCTATCATAATTGAATGCATACACAAAATTTTGTGCCTGTGCTGTTGACCGCTTAGGAGATCTCTCGTATGAAGCCAATCCTGGGTCAGCAGTCAGGTCATGCTGTGCGTAGATAAAATTTAGTGCCTGTGCGGTAAACTGTTTTGGAGTTCCCTCGTTTGGAACCAATCCTAGGTGTAGAATCAGGTCTTGCGTTATGCAAAAATGCATTGTGTTCGAAACAAAATCAATATGTCAAATTTCAACTCCGTAGAAAAGAGGAAGAGGTTTTAATTCAGCTTGTAAGATTTGACCAATACATACTAACTAACTATCAAGGCAAGCTAAATAAATGCATGTAAAAATATAGCATAACCAATCGTAAATTAAAGTAATGAACTTATTGCGGCCCGCAGAACAATGTGTTTGTTGCCTCGCATAAAAACGTGCAAACTTCACAAGCCATCATATTAGTACATACAGTGCACCTATTATAATGTTTGTCACATGTACTGAAAATATTTTAATATGGAACTTTCAGTCGTTGCAATTCCAATCAGAATCTTCTTAGAAAGTAAGTATGAAACTTCTACCCAAACATTGCTCTCGTGTTCGACTACCGACATCTCTGCTCACCCCAAGTCCTGATCAAGTTCATCTATTTCAGATTATCAACAGCAAATTATGGTGAACTCGTAACAAACTTGGGTATCAGTGAAACGTGCTCACTTAACTTTGTAGGAATATACACCACAGTATACCCCTTCTATGTGAAAGAGCTGCGATAACTTGATACCACCAACTGCATCAGAATGCTTGAATAGTGATCTTTGTTCAGTTTTTTTTGCTTGTCCTTCCACTAACTGACACGTAATTTTATGGAAAGTAATTTGAGTTACCTAGTACATCACTTTTCCTACTTCCTACTCCTAGGGCCACTGAATAACTCAGCTTTAAACCACATATAGACGCCTTGGTAATGAAACTGCGCAAACTCATTTATATATTTAAGAGTCTAAGGCATGTAGCTGACCTTTGTACCATCAAGATGGTGTACTATTCCTTGTGTCAGTCGCTTATTGACTGCTGCATCATCTCCTGAGGAGGTGCTGCCAAAACGCACTTGATGGAGGCGGAAAGAGCTCAATTTGATATACTTAGGGTTGCTGCGGGTCTTCCCTTCCGATATCCTACAGTCGCCGTATACAAAAAGTGGGATGTACTGTCTATAAGACAAACTTTCGTTTGTCTTATAGACAGTACATCCCACTTTTTCGTTCTTTTTTTTTGTCTCGTTCTGCATACAGTCATTGAAAAGCATTCGCAGCTAGTTTATGATTCGGATCTATTGAAAGATAAACGAAGAAAGGGTACTGTATTCAATACGAAGTCTTTCTGTTTACGTCAATCTCACAAGTATTTCTGTTATCTGGGGGATTATTTATATAATGTCATCAACAAGTGTCAAAATATTTATTCCCTACACAAACCCAGTTGTATGAAAAAATAACTGACTTTCTGAAAACTCTTTCTTATGAGGACACAGAAAAATTGCTCCACACAATTACATAATACTTGCACTCAAATAATTACCTACACATTCACCACCATTCACGTACACACGCACCACCATTCACCTACACATTCACCACTATTCACTTACATATTCACCACACACCTTGTGACTGATTTTGTTATTTAATTTCTTTCTTTACATTTAAGTATTTATTTTTCTTTTAAATTGTTTAGTAGAAAAATACATGTTACCTGCCTGCTTATTTATAATGCCACTAAGTGGGGCCTGTTGACCTGTACTATAAGTATTTTTTTCAAAAACCTACTTCAAGCACCAGCTTTCACAATGTGAATTTATAAAGTTCAAAACTTTTAAGTGCTACAAAACCATCGTGAGAGAAAATAAATAAACTCATTTAATTTATAGTTAAAAATATCATACCTTTAAAACATGTTTTTTAGGGATGTTCCATTGAGTTCTAAGCGACACCACGCCTGATCGAGAAGAAAATGGCGAAAGGAGCTTGACCCCTTCCAACGACCTACTAGTAAGTGTCAGTTAAAACAGACTAGATCACTAAGTAATATACCAGAGGCATTGATACACTGGTTATTAGTATATCTATGGCCAGAGGAGATGGCATGAGCCACTGAGCACCGTGACATTCAACGGCCACTGACGTCATTAAAGTGGGAGTGGCTTCAATCAGTCAGTAACATGGGGTAGGCTAGAAAGGGGCGGGGGGGAGGGGTATATAAATAGGAATATTTGTCTTTTGTTCTCACAGTAGGTATGGAACTATAAAAAAAACACTATCACATTTACACAGTAGCGGTATCGCTTTCACCACCCACATAAGGCAACTATGAAACATTAACAACAGCACTCGAGAGAATAGTACGAACCAGTACTAGAGTCGAGTGCTGGCGTAAGTACCTAGTTATATAGTTATTAGTTCGACAGTACACTAGTGTTTGAGTTGAGTGCTTTACTTAGACTCGAAGATGGGGAGTTGAGCAGTTAATGGTTTAATAGTGCTCACATAGCTAGCCAAGTTAAATTAGGAAGTACTTGAATGTAAATTGAATAATAATGTAGTGTAATAATATTTACGTTATTGTTCCTTATTTTAGCTTATTTATTGAAAGATCTTGGAGCTATTTCCTCTCCCTATAATTGCTACTTACGGGTCTCCAGGCTTGGATTATTATTGTGCTAGTGCTTTAAGTGAGTCTTGTCGTTAGCGTCTTTGTCAGCTGCAGGGCAATTATCAAAGATGGTTTTAGTGACCTTCTACTCTCATATCTGAGAAGAATACAAACACGTGTGGCACTCGGGAACTGCCGCGGTAAAGCTATTGCATAGCATTTTTTATCAACTTATGCAATTATAATTATTTATTTATTTTTATTTATGCAGTATTTTTTTTTCTTTGATATTAATTCAAGTACAGTCGTACCATATACATACACGTTAAGCGAACGCTCGGCCGAGCTACATGGTAGGCGGAGTGGGGGATGTTAGGTTTTATTTTCGTTACGGAATTTCTTGATTCGGTCGCCGCGCTCAAAGCCCACGATAAAAGCTATGCAATAGCTTAAAAAAATAATTGTAAATAACTACCACCTAGCTAAGGTCAGCGAGTCGTTTTCAAAAACTTGTTCAAAATATTTTTTGGGACTTACAATTTTTTTTTATAAATAGAATTCTTTCGGAAATCCACCAATTTTATTGCAGTATCGAAAACCCATTTCTCGGAAACAGTGCGCCGTAGAGCCATGCTTCTCAGAACCTAAATGGTTTCTTCTATGGTCAAGGTTAACCCGATACTGCACAAAAGTAGTAAAATTTCGGAAAAAAAAATATACGAAAATCTTTCTGTCGTTGCTCCATAACGCTCCTAAGGCTACACTCCAACCCTGTTAAAAATCTTTTGCTGGATATGGACTTCCCATTGACCACTAGTTATAACGATTAAACAAGTCCCTGTAATCAAAATAAAAAAAAAACGAAATATTTTATTTCACATAAACCAACATGGGCACTTATGAAACGTCAGAAGCTAGGTGCACGGTTCCAATTGGTTGTTTCCTATGGAGAAGAGCCGGCAAGAAATTCCACGGTTACTCTTTTAAAAATAAGGAGCTTTTACAATGTTTCAAATTACAGTGTTGATAATAGGAGGACAGAATCCCTACGTAAGGAACACTTTATTGCCAACGCGGGTTGAACCTGGATGAAGCTACCATAGGAACGAGGGGCTTGCCACAACCAAACAAAGGCCTATTCTCAACAGTGGGTGAAGTGGGGCTGTGGATGAAGATAATAATTATGATGATGAAGGAAATTTTCTAACTTCATCTTTGTAATTTACATGACCTCTAAATTAAAGTTTACCACCCACAGGTACATTAGTGGAAATATATTATTTGTCGGAGAAGAAACCGTAACGCACTTCCACAAATTCACTTAAACACGAAGCTACTTCCATAATACGATTAATTAAAACTATAATACAACACAGGCAAGTTCTGGAATTAATTTCATAAATTGTTTATCCATTACACGGGGTTCTAATTGGTTACCGCATCACAAAAGAAAAACTTGATAATATAATTAATTCTGTTTGACATCGAGTTAGTCATTTCAGTAAAAGGGTTACAATTGCGAATGTTTAAGATAATTATGAAGGAAGTTGTTCACTTGTTTGTGTGTGTGAGATTTCAATCACGCTTGTAATCCCGGAAGGGTTAGGCAGAGGTGTTACAACATTATAAAGTAGGTATCACTGTGACCTGCCACAGTAACTGGCATACAAACATTACAAAATAAAACAAAAAATTGTAAACAAAATAGTAGGTAGCTATATATAGGTACAATACAACTATTTTCTTAATGTCCCTCGGGAAGTATTTTATTGTTGTTTTAATCAAAACAAAACAATAATAAAGTACTTAGTTCTAAATTAAAATTATTATACACCATGAATCTAATAATTGATGGACATGGAAATTAGCATTCGTTTGTAAATGCGATGATTCCCGAGGGACATTAACAAAATTGTTATACTGTACACTTTTCTACTGTACACACGGCTACATATCAAGCTATATATTTCCAGTATAAGCTGATCTGATCTCGCATTGTATAGGATTTCCGTACAACGAGAAGTCAACTTATACTGGAAATGTATAGCTTGATATGTAGCCGTGTGTACACACAGACTATGATAGAACAATAGAATACAATTTATTATGAACACCATATGAATTACAGATATAAATGTAGAAGTTCATAATGATAACAATTTTGGGTAACATATGCGGATTGGATCTGTTATGACGTATTAGGCATATAATAAAGGCATGCATAATCCTGACCTGAGTAAGTATAGATTTGATCATTACTGCAGGTAAAAATCACGCGCGTCAAAGAGATGTCAGCATCATTGACGGGGTCCGAAAGGGCCGATACCTGCCGGGGTCGTGGATTGTTCGAAAGAGTTACCGTAGCCCTGGCGCACAGGCAACTGAAGGAACACGGTGGGTTTTAGTCAGTAAGAGTCTGACACGCCCTCCCGCTCCGCCCAGAGCGGAAGAGGTCATTTGAAGATTTCCAACCCAAAAAAAAGGTAAATATGAATAGTCGACCTCGTCACTGCTCACGCAGACCCACACCACCCACACCCACATTTCGCCAGTTAAGTCCCAATAAGAGTTAAGTATTGTGATGATTGAAAACTGCATAAAAAAAGATTAGCTTATCAAATTTTATCAGGATGTAGGTACTAAACAGGCGATTAATAATATAATTTTCAGAGACTTGTAGAGATTTCTACGTTATTGCATGACAAATGCCCGCGGCTTCTGAGATATCCTGAACCAGAGAAATTTATTTATTACATAGTGCTATTTGTTCGTTTTGGAACTCTCAGTATTAACTTTGTCGAATCAATAGCTATTTAGAGCTTATCTGAGAACCTTAGAAACCGGGTATAAGGACCGAATTTTAGAACGAAGCCCAAGTAATATATCGCCCACGCACCCTATAAAGTTCTTAGTAACGTTACCCTTTTGCTTGTATCACTCTCTGCCACATCAAAATAGTCCAATATTCGGGTTATCGTCCACCCACTCAAGTCGTAAACCGAAGGAAATTAATAGATTTTGCGGTGAATGCGGTGTAGGCGTAGACCTGTGAGCTGTCTGAACTACGCCTTACGTCCCGTACACACAATGTACAACCGCTAATATTAGTACGTCAGCAGTTTATTGATAAGTTTGCTTATAAGTCATTACGTGGTTATTGATATTTCTGATCTTTGGTGCCATGCCACCATATTTATTTGGTATTTATTCATTTATGTACATACATTTATAATCAAACAGGAAAAAAGGAACGGTGATGTGGAG
Organism: Dryobotodes eremita; assembly: GCA_917490735.1. Lineage (NCBI taxonomy): Eukaryota > Metazoa > Arthropoda > Insecta > Lepidoptera > Noctuidae > Dryobotodes > Dryobotodes eremita. The sequence goes on along the minus strand of OU823254.1, from coordinate 1,034,960 downwards.
ATACCTTTAGTTCGACGAGTACATAAGCGTCAATTTACAAAAACTATTGATCAACAAGTCTATGAATGAGTGACTTTCAATTTTAATTTGTACCAAAAATATACCATTCTATCGTTCGTTTTTTGCTTAACAGGTACTTCATTACTTCGTTTGGTCTTCTAGGCAATCGCTTTTAAGTAGGTATACTCCACTTAAAAGTTGAAAACACTAAAACATCACCCTACTTTGCTATCGGGTAAAAACCTTCTGTAACCATGATATTTTATCAACAGCGATTTAAATAAGTAGGAATACTTGGATTCATACAAGTTTACATTTTCACTAGATAGTGTCTTAGAAAACATCTTCAAAATAAATAAACCAACACTTCGAATAAAATATATGACCCAATATTGCCGCAATACAGGCAAACTGCAGCAAACACATCAGGTCCCATCTGGATTCCAGTTCGTTCACTGTGCATCGCTGGCCAGCATTGCACGGCATCTGCAATAGTACGTGCTCAGCAATCAATGGACGCAGAACAGATGCCACCGGGCATAATGTTTGAGGATAAATCTTCGTTTAGTGGGGAATTATACTGGATTTTTGGTGTAGAAGCGTGATTTGTAAGGAGATAGGATTTACTTTTAGTTCGAGACGTTAGTAGACTTACAGACAGTTACCATGATACTATTTTGAGTAGGTCATAGGTAATTTGGTTGTGTGTAGATCATACAAATAATCTTCGAATGGATAAGTAAGTATTGACCATTCGAAGAAATCATAGGTACAGATAAATCTTCGAATGGATAAGTAAGTATTATCCATTCGAAGATTGTCTGCTTTTACAGCCAATCATGGTCATCTTTGTTTAGCAATGAATGATCAAAGATACGCTTTGCAAAAGTCAATAAATAATCTTTCCCACAACTAAAAAAAAATCGGATGGTGATGGGGCCTGTGTCGGGGACACGGCTGTTGGTTTAACGTGAAACGTCTATGTCAGCGAGTCACTTTTAGTGTTAATCTTCTTAGTGTTAGACTTCATTCTAATTATTTTAACACAATACTGACACTGAATGGGAAGTCCATAAAAACTTATTTCGATTAATATTCGACAGCGACTAGTTACATGTGTTAGTAGACGGCTCGTGGCAAAATGATAACAGCCACACGAGTCGATCGAAGGTAAGATACACTTGCCGCGGTCAGTTCGTGCACAGGTAACCATCCATTACATATCGAGACCCCTCCGTGCCTCAGACAAAACGTTAAGCAGTTGCTCCCGGCTGTCATTCGTAGATCTTTGACAGTCATTACGGGTAGTCAAAAGCCCAAAGATCTGACAACCAGTCTCATCAAGGGGTATCGTGCTGCCCAGTTACTGGGTTGTTCAATCGCTCCCATGTAAAATACTAGTATTCAGCTGCATTCAGTTAGTTTGGAAGCCGACCCCAACAGTTGGGGAAAAGCTAGGCAGATTGATTGGTCTGTGATATTTGAAATAATAAACATAAGGCATATTGTCAACATTCATATTTCTGGTGAACGTACAATCTATAGTGGTATTGCCCTGTATTGTCGGTGCTGTGTGCACGTAGTTGAGGCCGAATTTATTCTTCATAAAATCAACGAAATAGTTGTTGTATCGGGGATCGTTAGGTACCTACTACGCTTTGGAATGGGCAACTAGCTTCATCTGTCTGACTGACCGACCCTTTGACAATTCAAAAGTGCCTGTAATTGGTTTATTTTAAATAAATGCTTTGAGTTTGAGTTTGAGTTATTACCATCGCTGCATAGAACGATCGGAGTCTCTAAGTCTGGTTGAGAGCCCGGTAATAATTTTGACAAGTTCACTGAATATGGCAAGAGTGATCGATAAAGACATAGTTGAACAGCTTTGGTCGCCGCTTTGTGATGTATTTATACGGCACCGAGGACAAACAACGTACGATCATTGACTTTCACGTCCACCAGGCAGTCCAGACGAGACAGACGGACGATCTAGTGCGGTGTCATTGTTTGCTTTTAGTTCGAAGTCATTCACCTTCACATTGTTCTCGCAATCGATCCAAGTCTCTCTAATTGCCGTAAAGTTGTAATTTTTCACTAAATTATCTTTCTCAATATCACCCTCGTGGGCCACCAAACTTTGTGCATTGAAAGCAGACACGATCAAAACTAAACGCCGTTGTCGTCGAGGTAGGTCGCCTCAGTGGACGTCTCCCTTGCAGAAGTCTCTTACTCGCAATGACAGCGTGGGAAGCCGCTGTTTGGCCATCCGATCATACTCGTCGCATATGTCTTTCACCGTCAGGGCCAGGCAGCCTTGCCCCTGATAAAATTTAAAATCGTTTCTATCGTTGGGGACATACATACCGTCAATCGACGTGACTCTACTTAGCGTAACGTTCACAAGCTGTGACTATTGTGGCTTATCGTAGTTTCTCTTTAACATATGTATGGGATGGGTGGTATCTTTGCTCGTTATATCCATTGGTACAGTGGTTGATACACTGGTACAACAGCAGTAGAGCTGCTCGCGGGGTCGGTGGCAGAGGTAGAGGTACACGCGGAGTCAGCGGCAGCAGTGGAGCTGCTCGTGGGGTCAGCGGCAGCAGTACAGATGCTCGCGGAGTCAGCGGCAGTAGTAGAGTTGCTCGCAGAATCGGCATCGTCTACTGAGCGTGGCTTGGCAGCTTTGAGATGCTCCTGAAACCGCTTCGCTCGCTCGGTGCGGGATATTGGGGTACCTATGCCTGGCCCATAACCCCCTCTTTCCGACGATAACCTTGATTTATATTTTAGCTTAGCTTAGCTTAGTTGTTAACTTTATTGTGCATGCTGTAGTCTCCTATAAGTGAAAGAGTACACATGCTTAGTACCTGATGTTGCCCTTTCTTTATGTGTCATGTATTGTGTAAATCTTTTGTTGGAGATCCTAAATCAATAAATAAATAAATAAATATTTCCAGCTGGCTCTAGCACGAATTGAGGCCGACATATTGATTTTTAATAATTTTTCATTCACTTCCTGGTTATTTGTAGGTACCTATAAATATTATCCAAATTATACTTATTTTTATTTGAATCAATTGGTCTAAACAAATCCTTTATACAAAAGGACCAATCATAGTGCTATCACGTGAGAATCGTGAATTACACTAAATAGAAAGGAGCAGGAGCGCCGATTTCAGTCATTCTGCGCAGTGCCTCTTACCCGCCACCCTGCAAGACGCTGACGCAAATTCAAGATCATAACGGTGAGCTGACTATACAAGTATAAGGTAAATAATGACACTAGACTTATGTTTCTAAGACTAACAGTTTTGTAATTATTAAGGTAAGACGATATAGACCTTTTCGTTTGGTCCAGTTTTCAGATTTGCAGGGCTAACATGACATACGCGACAATTACTCACTCTCGCGTTGAAGAGAATTATGTCTATTTCTGTCACTTTTCTCGTTTTCTAAAAGCGCTGCCATAGAAAATACTCGACTCGTTCTGGCAAACTTGATGTTTTCTCGACAAACCCTAATATGGCACCTAAGTTATCTCGAGTTTTGATAATTCAACATGAGATAATCACCGATTTTTCTCTAATTTAATTGTCCGCGATTTTAATGACGAGAAGAGTAGACAAAATTATGACACAATAACAATATTTCCAAAATAACATTGCTGTTTCAAAATTAAACTTATTTTAACCATAATTTTATTTTACAATACATTAATAACGAATATAAAGTTTTAAATTACTGACATGACGTTCCTTTCGGCGGCCGCGAGAGAAACTGTGGCAGAGGGAGCACTATTACGTAGATGAGCATCACTTTCAGTAATAACCAGTCACTTTGCCAACTATGGTGATTAATCAAATCAAGGAAGTTACGGCTGTAAGGCAATACCAAACCTTCGCAAGATAATTACTAAAACCACCACTTAATTTCCCAAGGGTAGTGAGGAACAACGTTTAGTGTTTTATGATTTTAGTAGTGAAATTAACTCCAGCTGCATATATTTATCTGAACGCCAGTCCTATTGGTAAGTGTGGTGATTAAAAAAATTAGCAATATCACGGGTTTTATGGTGATTGTTACAATATCAAACTTCGCTTTGCCAAATTGTGATTGTCCATTTATCATTTGTGGTGATTATTTACTGAGTATATTATGTGCCGCTAATTTTCATTTCCGTCTGTTTAATTTAAATTTCGGCATGGCAAATAAAAACAAAAATAATAAAAAATGTCGGTTACACAAAAAAAATTAAACATAAATTAAAAGAGGTGGACGTAAAACCAATATAGTACATACTAATTCCATGCGTGAATGCGTGATGTTGCTTTGATAAAAATGATTTATTTTTAATAACTTGCTACATCTGTCTCACGACGCGCGACGCGAGATAAAGAAGTGTCAAAGTGCCTTTTACGAGTTTACTGGAGCGTAACGGTTATGTTAGGCATTGGAATGACGTCAGAATCGTAAACAAATTTCGACAAATCGAGAAAAAGAGCGTTCTCGCGCTTGTCATGTAAGCCCAGCTGGTACCCGTATGTTTCGGTGTCATTTTAATGTTAGATCGCCCGGCGTCCTTCCAGACTTTGCGTACTTCCGGAAGGACGCAGCTTTTTTCGGTTACAGTACCGTAATGCAAAATTTATTACATTTGTCTCTTTTACATGGCACAAGAAACAGTTGTTAATCACAACTCACCGTCAACCAGCACGCGATGGCGCATGAGCATACACGGGGGCAGTGTGTATGTGCACGCGCGTTTTTTTTTGGCGCCCGGTAATTGAATACGCATGGAGTCATCAACATTTCGGTATTCCAGCGTAATCAAGTTTTTTTTTGCTGACCTGATTTTCATTTTTTTGTGAGTACCGCGTCACACATTCCTTTTTTATTAATTGTTGATTATACAGGCACAATTTCTAAGTGCTTAATTATACCAAAGTGACAGGTTTATAGTTCCTTTCATATAAATAATATTAGATAAATGAGCTCCTATAATAATAATTCGTCATTTATTAAGTACGAATACATCTATTACTGTTAAAATTATGAAAGTACTTAAAAAAAAAATAGTTTTATTTTAATACGCACTTAACCAAATGATAAAAACTTCTTAGGAGAGGAAGTTCAAAATCAAGGTCACCGTACTGCTGGAAGTACCACACAACATTTTATACAAACTACGGGTTTGCGTCCGGCCAACAGGACTCGCGGCAGTCTTCTGGCCGAACGCAAACCCATCCTTCCGGAAGCGCTTCCAGCAGGACACGTCACGTCGTTTTTCGTCAAAAAAAAAGAAAAGAAGAAACAATCATAACAAAAACCATTTCGTATAAAATAAGTACTACATCCTTATTTTTGTGTGCCACATAAGACCCCCTGATTGAATTTAAATGAGAGTTTCTTGATTACATTTCTTGGAGATTATTTATGTCTCAACGTGACATCATCAGGCCGGACTGATAAACAAATTGCTTATCATTCTTCCTTGTATGGACAGTTCCAGTTGCTCCATTTTTAAAACACACTGCAGGTTGTTCCAAATTGAACCAAGAGAGCTTTCTATAAGTTTTTTAAACCAATTTTTTTCACTGTCCATGTCCAGAAAAATTTGCTTAAGCGATTCTAAATTGAGCTGAGAGTAATATTAACGTTGTCTAATATTATTCTCAGCTCAATTTAGCATCGCTTAAGTAAAGAGAAGATAGAAAATATGGTACCTAATGTCCAGTAAATGAAAGCATACAATATTTAAATTCAATAGTTTTAACATCGTGGCAAGTGATCGGCTGTTGTCATGATTGATGCCCAAAATGACCTAACTAACATTCGATAGCCGTGTTGATAGCCAATTTACTGATCAGAGGGCCTAGACAAATGGCATTCGCTTCGGAGCGATTCTATTTCTACAATCGCTATCGCTTTCGTTAATGTTTCTATCATACGAAACGAAAACTGGCGATAACGCTTGTCAAAAAGTGCCACTTGGCTACGCATCTCTATGGAAGTAATCGTTCGACGCTGTCGATTCGTTTCATAGAATTGAATTATGTTAACATTTTCTAGCTAATTTCTATTCGTTGACCTATGATCACGTGACATTTCGATAGTTTAAGTCAACCCCATACATTTTTTTGCTTTTTTTACTAGCGTTATCGCTAATCGAATGTTACTTTGTCTAGGCCCTCAGGTACTATAAAAGGTTTTATATGAGAACTGATATTTTCGGTAAAACTCTATGTGAAAACTTAGGGGAAATGAGCTTGATACTATGGACATTTCACTCATGATAACATGGTGAATATTTTGCAAAAGAGATCCGCTGGTGTTAGCATTAAGCTTTATAGCTTGCTTTTCTTTTTTAGATTGTTTTTAAAAGTGTCAGTAGAGTTTATACTCTATTGCCACTTTTAAAAACAATCTCATAAGTTCTAAACAACAAAATGTATAGCAGTACCTGCATCCACTTCAGCACGTTGTAAGTTGCATACTCGAAAGTTTAGCACTTCGCAGACGCGGTCGTAACGACACTTGCGACGTTGTTACATTGCATCTGCGACCTAAACTTGTACTAGCTATCAAATATTACACGAACAAAATCACACGTGATGTATTTTTAGAAGAATATCGTTGTTACGATATGGATGAAAAGATGGAGAGAGAAATGTGTATAGAGTTTGACGGCAAAAATAAAAATAATTTTACGAAAATAATCGACATGAAGATAGGTAACTGATACACATATTTTTAACGGTAACTCAAAATTTGTTACCGCAATACTAATAGTGTCTTGTAAATAACCAATCTTAAAGATGAAAATATAGAAAGACGATATCATTAAATAAATACTCGGCTGTAGATACATGCATTAAACAGTAATTTCAAAATAAAATAGTTTTGAAATTCATTCGAACAGAGTTACAGAATCTTAAATTAATAGGTACTTACCGAAAAGCAAGAAAATGGAAGCGACGAATTTCATGGAAAAAATCGAAAAAGCTGAGGCTTTTTACCTTGGGAAAATAACAAGGTGCGGATATTAAGATAAATAAAAGAGTATGGGGTGTCCTCGAAGGCAACTAAGGGCCTTGTTCAAGAGAATGCCCACACATTGTCGAATTTTCCTCATGACCTATTTGATGATGTACAATGGCAAGTCAGGGAAAATAATTGCTCAACAAGTTTACTATCAACTTATTCGTATATTGAAAACACAACACTAATTCTTAGAGAGTCATATTAAAGGGATATAACAGGGCAAACTGACGTGGTGGGTCAATTTGCCTAATATTTATTTTTCTGTCTGCAGCAGAAAAGTTATGAGGCGACACAAACATTTAAATAAACTTCAGAATTTAAAATCAGCCTTGGTCCAGCTGCTTTACAATCTCTCTCGGTAATGAAATGCGTAATTACAAAAGCTTAAACTGCCTCACATAGAATGAAATTTCACCAGAAGTAGGAGGAGATTCGGTGCATATTAATAGCATTGAGCTGGCCTGCCCGACGCGGCGCGGGAATTATGCTGCGTTCCGAATGACCTCTTATTGCATCCCGTAATTAATCCTCTTCGAATGTTTACGGGACGTATTGGTGGACACGTTTGGGGGAATTCGTTTATTTTTGGGATGTTCCGGACTTAATTTCGTTTTGTGGTGTAGGTATTTTTTGTCTGTTGCACTGTGGGAGTAATAAAAAGCTTTGGTACGTATTTCACTTCATAAACGTCATGAGTGTATTCTGCAAATAGGCAGATAGAGGTGTATATTCCTTTAAAATTTTGCCAGTTAAGATATACAAAGGTCGCAAGGAATGGTCTCCAGACTGTAACTGAAAAAATCATGATAAAAAAACCCAATAACATTTTGCGGAGAACAAACCTATAGGACTATAGAAAGCCATCCACCCCAGATGTTTTGCTGATCGTCAAGACGCAACCACGCGAGATGATTATAGCAATACTGTGCCCCGGATTATCATTGCAGCAATCACCACCAGGCACTTTATAAGCAGCGAACATTTATGTGGTGAGAATTTTATTATAATCAAACAAATAAATACCTCCTTACTCTATTGTAAAATCCTAAATGATTTCATAATTAAAAACACGTTGCTATCAATTTTGTAATTATTTATTTGTTGGTAGTATTTTGCCTTCATTACACATAGACATTAATATATATTACTAGCTGCGCTCCGCGGTTTCACCCGCAGCGGTATGAAATATATTTTACGACGTATTCTCAGACCTACCAAATATACACAAAAAAAAATCATGAAAATCGGTCAAGCCGTTTCGGAGGAGTTCGATAACAAACACTGACACGAGATTTTTATGTATTAGATTATTATCTTCTCATAACCTGCTTTTCTAAATCCCAAAGCAACATTACATTATTTCTTATAATATTATTGCAAAAAATACAGAGTGTTGGCAGAGAGCGTACATAGCAGTGACATAATACACCCCCGACTTTTGTCACTTTTTTTTGAGATAAAAATATAACGATTGGTGGGCCTCGTTAAGGGATTTTATTTAATTAAGAGAGCTGTATAAAAAATCAGGTCACTAAAGGTTTATAAAAAGGCACAATTTATTTTTTAAGTAACAGACGTTACGTGTAAAATTTTGTGCCTGTATTTTTATCGACACCAAAACGTAACAATACTTCGTAACTTTGCTGAAAGGAAAACATATGATAAGTTCTTACATTGGCAGTATTTTCCCAGTGTAGGTGAAGGATACGTTCGTTATCTGTCGAATTCTCAAGGATTATTTTTGTTTGAGGTTTTCATTTTAGCCAGTAATAAAAACCTGAGGATAAGTAAGATTTAGAGTACTCAAACAGCATACAACCTCTTTGCTACCGCAACATAATGTGAGGAGACACTACCAAAGTTCCAAGTTGAAGTTTTATCTACTAAAAGTATTAACCACTAAGTAAAAGTAATAAGAATTTCATTATTACAATGATCGTAAAGGAACTGACTGATCGACCGTGACGTACCTAAATATTATTGTGAGTCGATGTTATACCATGTTGTCTCTAAACTCAAGGAACTTGATTAATTAATAACAACCTAAATTGTTCGTAAATTAATAATAATAAATCTTTATTTTCAGATCAGAGATCCATAGTATAAATCACAACTTTCACACGGGCAATCGACGCAATGTGTGAATTTGTTCAACAATCAATTCCCTGACATTGAAGAATACAAATTTTATTAGTAACTGAACTAGAACAAAAAGTGTACTTACTAGTACAAGGGGTAAATGGAAGCTAAAGTCCTAAAGTAATACATTCCTCTACAAAAATATCGACACTATTCACGTCCTTTTCCGTAAATAAGTATACTATATAATTATAGTGACGTTACACGTCCGAACTGGCCGCCATTACGAGCAGGAAGTTTCGTCAATATCCGGTCATTACCGACTCGGGTTAAGGGGCAGTTCGTGGCAAATGAAAATCGAATTATGTAACTGAAATTGTGGGTAACATTTTGGTAGTAATGAGTTGATTTGTGCTGAAACAACCAATAAAATGTTGAGTTAATGAGTTCGAGTTTATTGTATTTATTATTTTTATATAATATAACTCTTAGCAGGTTTCTCTTGTATTTTATTTTCAAAACATCGTACTACCCCGAGTCGTTACCACAGTATCGTCTACATAGATAATCATAATACATAATATTCTACTAATCCCACTAGTAACATAAAATACGTTTATTTGCAACTAGCGACCCACCCCTGCTTCGCACGGTTTTTAAGACTTGACAATCATTGAGATCTCTTTATTACATGTAAATTTAATATTAATGTATTATACATACAGGGTGTAAAAAGACCCATCACATAGCCGTCAACTACGCATTCTGTACATCAAACTAGCACAACATATGTAGCACAAAAATAATTGCTGGGAAACTAATTTTATTTTTGGTGTGAAAAATCGCTGTTTACGGTAGTGCGCAATGTAACACACGCAAAACATTGTGCTTATGGGTGCATGCACGGTACAAGAGGTCGTAAGGGTATTTAAAGTTGTGTTATAATATTGAAAACTTGATTTCGTAAAAAACGTCAGTAAAATTTGGAATTTTAACCTTCAATATCTCCGAAACCAGACGGTTCCCAAGCATGGTCCAGTACAAAACAATTATAACAACGACGGGGAGTACAAGTGACTCTAAGGTTCGATAAGTGTCTTTTTACGCCTGTTATTATTATTTTATCAACGTTCCAGAAAAAATCTCTAAATGATGGTGAAAACCTAATCCGTCGCCTAGTTTAGAAAAACAACGTGGTCACACAGTCAGACACGGTAACTTTGTTAAGAATATGTATAGTTAAGACAAGCGTTAAGTAAGGATCGTAGCAGGTGGCGTTCTATAGTTTCTGCCTAATCCCATGGGTAAAAGGCGTGAGTTGATGAGCATAAAGATACCGGATAAATATGGTTTATAAACTCGTAAGCACTAAAAGATAAGCATAAAGTTAGCAACTGAGAAATAAAGACATAAAACCTAATACCCCTATTATCATAACACTACCATCTACCGCCGAGTGAATGTCTTCGCCTTAATAACAGCTAAGCATTAGTTCCCGCGACCTTAGCACGCTGCTGATAAGGTAGGTAGGAATGTTAAGTGTTTATTTAGGCTGTGGTTGGCTGTGTATCAACTGAGCAACATTAGTAGCGCGAGGAAAGTCAGAAGATCAAAATCTTATTAAACAGTACGAAAACCGTACTTGCTGTGATTAGCATCATCATAATATTTTTTTATTTTAGATGGGTTTGCTCTTGACTCTAGTCTAGGTCAGAGATGATAGAGACAAATTCGACGACGGAATGAGCTTACCCAGAAGAAGCCTGTATACTCTCACTTTGAAGATATTTGGATTGTATGCGTTCGGAAACACAGACGCAGGTAGAGAGTTCCAATCTTTTGCTGTACGCATTATAAAAGATAATTGGAAACGCTTCGTGCGAATTGAAGGAAGTCTGTACCATGATCGATTGGATAGAAACTTGACGTCTGTACGTGAGACTTAATAATGAAAAACTGACACTTTTGGACTTACGTTTGGACACAACTTGCTACTTGAACTAAACTAGAAATCAACAATTAGTGGTTTCCCATGTATTTAGTTTCTCTGTCCATCTAGTGGGGGCTTACCTTACCTCTGGTTCTAGGTGTACATAACGATTGCCGAGTACATAGGTACGTTACCTTTCCCAATACCTGTTGAGGTTCTTAATAATGTATCTACTGCTTTAACAAACTTCCCATCGCCTCTCTTAATTTCAGTTTTCCCAGTAAGTTCCTGAAAAAATAAGCAAGCACAAAGTAACAACTAATTCCAGAAATATTTCCTTTCCGTGAAATCAACAGAATAATCAAAATTACAAGAAAAGTCGAAAGTTACTAAGCGAAGGATCGATACAAACTTTTAAAGAATATATTACATTAAAAAGCAAGGTACAAAAGTTTCAGTATTTCTACACGGAAATACTGAAAGTTTGGTAGCTTGCTGTTTAAAACCTACCTAAAAACGACTCTTAAAAACTTTAGTTCTTTGCCTAAACAAAGACAGTTAAAAAAAAGTTAGAGTGGGAAGTTCTAGCACCGATCAATTCAAGAAGACCTATAAAAGAAACTGTACCTTCTAATAAATTACGAGGTAAATCTGATACATCTTAAAGTAGGCACTTACTGGAATTTATAATAGCTATCTTTTATACACCATTTAGCTTTTTTTGGGTTGTATTGTATCGCGGAAGACTTATAGCATATTATAACAGATACCATCTGAATTGGATTACATTTCACCAATTTTTATGTTCAATTTCGTTCACTATACATAATTAGATGTTACGTGGGTAAGGGATTCTGATTCCACGAAGAATTTTCATAAAATCTGATAAAATGGCTGGTTAGCCAGTGAAATAATTGGTTGGATCAAACTATTTTTTTCCTGAATTATGTTCGTGAACCCATTCCTATTAAAAGCCTTGAATAGTATAGGTAAATATGAGTGTTTTAGCTATAATACTTGTTGGTAAATTACTCAATTAAATTACACAAATAACCTTTCTTAGAAAAAAGGTTGGCGCAGACAATATAATCTTTTCTTTCCAGGTCTTATCTTACCTCAAACCTACTTTAAAAAAAGGTTGTTGTATTTTCTTATAGATCGTTGGCGCTCTAAAAAAGTGTGAATAATATATAAACGTAAAATTTCACCCACTTTATATTCCAATTTTGAGTGTACAACCCCAGGGTTCCACGATTAACATATTTTTCAATATTTGGCTGAAACTTGTAAGGAGTAGTACGGCGGACCGCCACCGGTGTTGCAGTTTGGTTCACTAGTATTAACATTTTATTTTATTAAAACAAAGTTGCCACTAGCTTTTTATTATTCCAAGAAAACTCCGTACTCTAATCTAGATCAGTCTGTTTTATGGGTAACAGTAATAATATCTACAGTTTCATAAGTAATTCAAAAGAAAATCAGTTACAACCAAACTGTACTGGAAAGCTAAACCGCTATTAGGTATGACAGATTTCCTTACGGAAACGATTTTGTACAGATTTTAAAATAAAATAGGCTTAAAGTTAACTTGAATATTGAATTCAATGGCTATTTTATTCTCGATCAAAATGGAATTCATTAAAAGTTTAAGACAACAGATTGTAAAAAGTTTATTAAACTGTGCATGCCTCCGTTTTGTTTACTGAAATACAAATGTTGACGTTTTGTTAAAATTATGAAAAAAGGTATGTTGTTTTAATTCTTTTTACCTAATAAGGTATAGTCATTTTATTCCAGGTGCATCTTCTTCACATATAATTATATAATTAATGTATACATAATATTGTAAAACATTTTAAAAGAGTAACGGTGGAGTTTCTTCCCCATTCTTCTCCATACGTAACTACCTTTTGGAAGGGGCAACTAGAATCAAAGCTATTTTTTTGTAAATTTTGACGTTCAAAACTGCCTTTTATGTGCCTATGTATTTGAAATAAATAATTTGACTTTGAAAATTTTATTTATTTTTTTCTTCACAAAATCCACAGCTCTTTAACAATTTCACATAAAAAACAAAACCAACCTTCAGCCAATTACGGATTTTCTGCTGCTCGTGAATGATAAACTAGTTAGGTATGCTCATAAAAACCTACCAAAGAAATTGTTACAGAGAACAGAATTTGTATGAAGTTATTTTCCAGATAAAATACTGCACACCCGCAGAAGGGCGAAACAGGCCACAAGTTTTATTCAAAACCCTGCTGCACTGCTTTTATTTTATTCACCCGCACAACATAAACTAACGTTTTAACTATTTATTATGAACAAACTGAACTGTAAATCTTCTTTACAGATACATGGACCATTTACCAACTCGTAAAAGTTTCATCGAGTGATGTGCTCACTACTATTTATGTGCATTGTGCAAGCTGCAGTAAAACTCTGTAGTCGCCGCAAAAAGGTCATATTTTCTTTGAATGCGGATGAGCAGAATATGGAAGTGGGTTTACAATATAAACGAAACTAACTTTAACTTTTGTAGTATTGAAAGTTTTGCAACCTGGCTTGAGAAAAGCGGTGTGAAGAATTCTAGTTATGAGTGTCTAGTATGTTTACAAGACTACGGTAAAAACTAAAGGAAGGTTATGGATCACATTTTTTTTTGGATGGGTAATCATAAATGACCTCTCCCGCTCTGGGCGGAGCGGAAGGGCGTGTCAGACTCTTACTGACTAAAACCCACCCGTGTTCCTTCAGTTGCCTGTGCGCCAAGGCCACGGTACCTCTTTCGAACAATCCGCGACCCCGGCAGGCATCTGCCCTATTGGACCTTGTCAATGGTGCTGACATCTCTTTGAGGCGCGCGTGGAGCACGACGCGCCGTCGACCCGGGCCTGGTCCTTACCGGACGGCGAGCTACCCATTGCTCGCCATCCGCAGGCCCGCCCCTACGGTGGCCGGGAGTCGGCTTTCGACTCCCGACGCCCAGGGTGTCTCCTCTTGCGGATTATGGATCACCTGGACTATGTATGTATCTGAGATATATGGTTAGGTGGTGACGAGCGAATCTTTGCGTCTTAGGAGATGGCGTCTGATGGCCAGGGCGAGTAGCACCTTTTGGTCACTGCTCTTAATAGAGGAAAATATATGTTTATTTTCTTTTCCCAGAGTACTGTGTTCTGCATCAACCGTTGACTCAGCTGTGGTACAAAGATCTCTGCAGGAATTTATAGGTTATGGACCCTGGCTATTAAATAACGTGGATTTTATTCGCACAAAAAGAGACTCAACAAGTATACTTGACTACCATTTCCATTTTTATGGCTTGCCTATTCATTGCAATAGAATTTCCGTATTTCCCTGTTAAAGCTTTGTAATGTAAACTTAACTGGCATGGTAATGGGCCAGTGGAGCCAAACCTAGCCTTCCGTTTATCTGCGAAATTATTCTTTCGCTTAAACCTTACACAAAACGTTTAATTTCCGTTTAAATCCTTTTGGTGTAGCTCAAGACTTAAGTGAGAAGCGAGATAATACTAAACTCTGGTTTTTAATTTTCTAGACCAAAATGACAGCTGTGACCGAATACCTGTAAGTGAATAGTTTGTTTTGAGTTCAAAGATGGAAAAACTACCAATGTGTAGAATTTATGTTTAGTAAAGAATGTGCGAATGTATGGAGTGGTCAACAGGAACTTGCACCATCTACTCGTACATTGGTATACGGGGTGACTGTTGTGAAAGGTCGATCGCAACTGTAATTTTGATCTAACAAATTAAAAATAAGAGCTTACATACCTATTTTTATTTACTTGATTTCCAAGATCTTCTATGGGCTGACTGCTGGTGGTTATGTCATTAACTAATATCTACTACAAAATATAATACTACAACATCAAAAATTCTAGCAATTAAATTATCATAGGAAAAAAGTAAAATTTATTTTCTGACAAAATAGTTCAGATTCAACTCGATATAAAATCGAGTTTAGTTCAGATTCCAATTTTGACCGAAATATGAATGAAAGTACTTGATCAGGGAGCTGAAATCAAAACAGAACCTCTGGCTGTCCTTGTCAACAAATAAATTGGAGTTTATTTGTGTCCTTATTTGAGAAGCTTTGTCGCCAAGCCGATTATTTTTCCCAATTCATTGAAACAGACAAGAAATAAGACAAGCTTAATTTTTTGTTGAGCGTATTATATCAATTTTCCTTTTTGTGCTAATACTTTTCTGTGTACTTTACTCGTAACTCATATTTATTTTACCCGTTTTCTTGATGTATCCGCTTTTCTCTTAAGCTTTGTGGCACACACTTGCAGTACTGATAAGTATCGCGTAGACATCGTTAGGTAAAAATGGTCTGAATTTGTAAACAAATAGTTTTGCTCTGAACCGGGTTGTAATAAAATTGTTCGCGTTATAGTTCTGCTTTTTATTATTTTGTTCTTTATTGCCTTTCTTTTCTGCTAGCTGAATTAATGATAAAATTGTTGTGAAAGGAAAGTAAGAAAGCTAGTCCCCGCCACGAGAAGCTATACATTTTGTAAACACACATTCAGGGGTTCGCAACCTTTAGATCAAATTCAAAAAACAGTTTTGTAAGGATTTTTATTTTTATATAGGGATTTAATTATTATAACAAACAATATAACCTAATTCGCGAAAACAAAACAAACAAACTGAGACGCATTCGAAACTAGAATGACAGCATTGACATCGTCAGCATGAACTTACTTCAAAATGGCGGCCCAAATGTTTACGTTCCATGAGTCAGACGACAGAGTACCACAAAGCATTAGACGACAGCGCTAATATATCGCTAATATATAACCCGACCAAGTGAAATTGCTCGTTAGTTTCATATTACACGTGAGTTGATTGAATTTGGGATTATTTGTTGTTGATTGAATTGTCGCTACGTAACTTAGTAGAAGTTCTTTATTTACAAAAATTATAGCTTCTCGTGGCGGGGACTTTACACAGTCATTTTATGTTTTCTTAATAGATTTCTAATTCATTAGCAACCGAAGACATAAAGTCGAAGTTCCACATGGGCATGAATATCAAATAATTAAACTGGTGCTAACGAGTTTTATCGGCTACAGAAAACATAGGTGGGTAACCGTAGCTAAGCGCGGCAATTTGTTATTGAGTTACCTATCTGAAACCTAACCGTATTTCTGACCCGACTCCCAATGAAATTGAAAATAATTTCTAAACGATCCCCCATTGGACCGTGCATCGTGATCGGGGACCGGCATCCATTTATCAGGGGTATGAAACGGTGCAGCGAGCCCTAAAACTATGAAGTGATTGACACTCTTTTAGGTTCTAGTGGCCCAAACAATACTGAGATTGATGGAGTTCTGAGATTTAAACAAAACTGGATGGAAGGAAGTATCAAGAAGTTTTAACAACGACTATTCTGTAACGCAGCATAATAAAATGTTTTGACGAGCAGTGTCTAATGGTTGACTATAGTAATTATTTAGGAAGAATTTAAAGCTAGCACTATGTTGTCTGAAGGAATAGAATTAACAATTCCTTTACTATGAATGGAAAATAAAAGGCAATGAATTGTAAGTTCATTTGGGAACTCAAATCATGATAATTCAAAAAATCTATTATAGCGTTACAAAATCAAACCAGAACATTCTTATAGCAAATGATCAACGGTGTAAACTTTTCTTTAACACCAACTAACCGTAAAATCAAAGTTACGAACAGTAATTCTCATCATCCGCTATTCGTTAATCCGAATCCTAATTTAAATTCCTACTCACTAATACCCAATAGATTTAATCAAAGATAAACTTAGTAGGAATGTTATTAGATTAATCTCTGGGCGAGGCCATTTGTCAGGGCAACTTTACAGTCGCTCCCTGGACACGGCTATAAAGTCACAGTTCCATTGCTGCTGAAGGACATGCTGTCGCTTTGGTTTGCATGGAAATGTAAGTGCATCATTACATCCATGGCCACCCACCGCCAGCCACGTTCGTATAAGTGACTTGATAACGTCACCAACACATGCTTGCGATGCGTCGCCCACGAAAGCCTAAAGCTGGGTCCACATATGTGTCATTGGCCCGATCCGATCGTTGTATCCGTATCACCATATTATTTGCCGTACTGTATCAAGCTCCGAATCTAGTTATGGACGCCTTTATTTACCTCCGTATCATACCTTTCGTATCCAGGCACCAAACTGTGCCGTATCCGTATCTCCTTTGATGATCGGACAAAAACCGACTCGAAATGGAAAGGGCCGTATCGCGCTTCAGAGCGGCGTATCAAGACTGCGTATCACGATCCTGTTCAGATAGGCGATCATGTTACGCGTCGGCGATACGGATACGGTGATCGGATCGGGCAAATGATCATAAATGTGGACCCGTTCGTTCACGACCTCGGGCGATGCGACTTTTGACGCGATTTGCATCAAGTGATACGTGCGTGCGACATCCCGCCAACATGCCACGACCTATCAGAGGCGGTGGCGTGAAGTCGTTCTTTTATTTTTAAAGCATATAAACTAGAAGTGACATAGCCGTGGGCGTGTGTTAATATATGCTGTAGTTGAATGGAAGACACACGCAACCAGATAAACGGATCCACGCAGGTTACGTGCGTCACCGTTGCGAGCACATCCTATGCAGCAACGGCACTACGCCTTTACACGGCAAGGGGATGATCGCGGCAATAACGCGGCAAGTTGGGATCAAACGATATAGTTGCTCGCCGTGGACAATCTTTAACCTTTAATCTTTCTGCCGACTGTTCCGCTCTAACGACTGGCGGGAATCCGAAACGAACTGATATGGATGGCATCGGGTTCTAGTTTCTAATTGTTCGTTTTTTTTCTGGGGATGGAATGTTTTATTTGGATTTAAAGAGCCTTTTTAATCTTTTAGTTTGTAGAATCTTAAGAATCTAAAATGGGAGTTTTCAATCGTAGTAGCATTGCCGATTTGTAGTAGGTACGATGAGTTCTTAGCATTCAGTGCCACGATTTTTTGAACTGGGGCCTATACTAAGTAAATGACTCAAGTAGATATTTCAAATAAAAACTATAGATTTGTTGCAATAACCTACTATAATCAATACAGCATTCAAAAGCAGTTTATTTCTGAAGATAACTTCCTTCTGAATCATATCTAACATCAGCAAGTTACACCATCTAATCCTACCCTTCCCAAATGCTTTTAAACTCTGGTTAAAGATACCATTAACGAACCAACTTCTATATTTATGTCGGAAGTGCAAAAGCGCGCAAAAGTGAAGGAACGGTTCAAGTTAAACAGCAAACTTGAAATAGTGTTAACAATTAAACTCTCAGTTAACAAGCGTTGTTCGCTGACGACGCTAGGGACGGGACTACATTTTGTAACTTTTACTACGGTTTACTTTTAATTGTTTGTTATCTTTCGTAAGTTGTTGGCTTCCGTCGTCTTGAAGATTGGGGCAATGAGTTAACTTAAACCGATGTGACAATCAATAAACTCAACATGTCACCGTTCAGAAGAAGTGATTACAAATCCAGTCTTCCTCGACTTTCTTAATACGTCTTCAGTTCAATTACTTCGGAACGATCTTTGCTTAGTATGCCCATTAGTAGATTTCCGAAGGACCAGACGTCTGCTCCAAGGAGTCATTGACCAAAACTTTCGACAGACTTGCTACACGATGGAAACATAATAACCTGGTTTTTGAAAGGAGAATTTGAATTTGAGATTTTGTCAAACTTTATTTCAGCACTAAAAAGGTGCAACCCCAAAAAAATACATCAATGTCCGGGTGAAACGATGGGTTACGGGTGTATGTCTCATTGCAATGTGATAAAACTAACAGGCCAGTTGCTTGGGTAGTAAATACATGTATTATCATCAGAAAAATTCTTACTAAGAGTATTCACACGAACATAACACTCACTCAATATAAACAAGTCAGTCAACGTAGCACGGCGAGCTAGCTTGATAGTTTTACCCAAAAATAGAACGAACTATGGCAAAAAAATGCTTACTTTTGAAGGAGCACAACTTTGTAATAGAATACCCTCTAGTATAAGAACTCTACACTCTTTTAATGCGTTCCAAACTCAACTTAGTCAGTATTTTATCGCGGATCGATCACGTCTGGAGAAATGAAGGCATTGTGTAACTAGTTTGTAACTGATGACGACGAACTTTGTGAAATTTATGTATCCTAGTATTGTTCTCAAGTGAGTGACTGTGTTTTTTGAGAATAAAGTTTGTCATAGATTAAAACACAATGAAGAAGATTTTTTCAATAATAATAAGAGTAAAATAATCATACACGTGTAAGTAATATAGCAGATAAATATAATTATCTTTCATCTTAATTTAATTGCTATTATTGCTGTTACCGTATAAAATATTGTGTCAACCGACTTTGTTTTGTTTCTATGCCAGATTTACAAACCAAATAACTTTTTTACTCTAACGTCTTAATAATGAAGCCATTAAAAAAGACTAAAGGCTATATTTTAAGCAAAAATTGAATAATTTTAACAATTTAAATTAAGTTAATTACAGCCGCCGTTTATTCATGAGTTGTGCTACTGACAGGCTGCTCAATTTGTATATATTTTTATGAAAAGTATTCAATCTTTTACGTTAAAAGATATTTAACTAAGAACTGTTTTGAATGGGTTGAGTTAATGAAGCGTCAATTTATTAAATAGACGGGAGAATCTGATATCTGTTTCTGCCATGCAAGTTTTTTGAAGCTTTTCAAGTTATAACATTTCTTTAAATCTTTTCTCGCTCTTGAGTCTTTGTGTACTCGTTGAAAATACCTCTTCAACAAATAAAAGAAAGAAACATCACATCAATGAAAATCTCCGTCAGAAATATTAGAACCGACAAAAAGTAATAATGTTAAGTACCACCACGAACCGCAAATCAAATAAAATAAACGAAATACAAACGGACATTTTCACCCAACACGATTCATTATTACGAAAAGTAAACACACAATAGGCCGAAAAAAGATAAAAAGAAAGCACAGTACATCACTAGCGAGCAATTTGTGCAACAATGAGTTCGCACCTCTAGCGCGGAAGTAATTCATAAAATAGTTTGTTGCGAGTGTTAGGGCCGAGGAGACTTATCTACTTACCAGGGATTAAGTTGAAAATAAAACGTGGCAACTTTAGACGGGAGTTTATTACTACGAATTTGATGATAAAAACAAGTCATTTTTCCGGGAGCAACAGAATGAAAAAGAAAGGTGAAAGTGTGAAACAACCTGGAACCAAATCGGTACCTATTAGTAAAAAGTATGGTCAGAATAAATACGGTTATTAAATTTAAAAAAACCAATTCTCTTTAAAATCACTTTTAACGAGAACACAGTAAATTGTTCCATATTAAATTGCTATAAATACATCCAGTAAATAATATCGCCAACAAATCCGCCGAAATTAATTAAGTGTGAAATGTGATTATGAAGCGTGTCACACTTCACACTTAATTATTTTCACCGTAACATACTTTTATCGTAAGTATTTATCGTTTCATAAAATTAATGCAATCCATGCCGCATTATTACTACCAAAACTAATTACGAAAATGAACAAAAAATGTCCGGCGACCCCTTGTTAGATGGTATCATCGCCTGAAGGAAATTAAGAAAATTAATCGCTTTATCAAACAATGCAATACTATTTTTGAACAAAGTGTTATTAAGTGCCACATCACACGAACCGAAACCACTTTGAAAAACTTTCGTGTACGAGAACGCCACAACTTAATTTCTGCAATTTTAAAAGAGCTTACAAAGTTATACTATTCTTATTACTGTAAGTGACAGTTGGACTTTTCTTATTTTACAAAGCACGCAACTGCATAAATACTTATAATTCTCGAAATTATAGTTGGCTTTATACCGGATTGCATGAACTGTTGTTATAATGTTTTTATTTTGTGATTAAAAGCAGTATATTTTACGGTTTTTTTTACAACGCTTTTCTGCTGAAAAACATTTTAATAACCCTTTAAGCATTATAAGGGTGTTTAAAATAATAAATCTAACTATAAAGAACTCACAACATACCTATTTATGAGATCCTAACAATAATGAATGTAGGAAAAAGAACTTACAATTTTGAGGTCTCGTTTATACCAACATTTTTTTGCACCAACCTTGGACCGCATTATAACACCCTACTTGAACAATAGCACACATTATTGCGTGGCGCACGCGACTGAGACAATGAAATAGCACAGAAACGTCATTATTTTGTTGCCACGCACGACCCCTTTTCATAATCAAAATGACAGTTCATTTATTAGTTTACAGAGGTGCCATAAAATTGGCTGGATTCGGCAACGGTATTAAAAAAGGCTTGAAGCACGCGATTCTATTTTGTTTGCGGTTGCCTACATTTTGACTTCACGTTGAGTGGCACATGATAGGCATTTTCTAGATTGAAATTTTGACATTCCTATTTCAAAACGGATTTTTTTTTTCGTTTAAATTGCTAAAAGTAGTCTGATGCTCTAAAAACTTAGTTCGTTGTTAGCGTTTATTTCTAGGTATTAGTCGATATTAATAACGGTGAAATGTCAATGTTCGAGATAAGCTTAGTGTTACACTAAACTAACGTAACCTACCGCATGGTTGAGTTAACTGAGTTATATACCTATGTAATTTAACTTAAACAACTTACTTCCTCAATGGCGGTCCTAAGTAACTTAAGACTTGAAACTTCAAGCTATAATACCTGGTAGTTATAACGACAGTATAATAACGATGAGGATACTTCCGAGGTACGTACGTACTTAAGTGCTTGTTTCTCATATCGATTTGTATCACAATGTTCTGTCCAAACTTTGGAGTCGAGCTAGTTAGGGATGTGGACGTGCACCCTAATGACGAATGTGAAAATAAAGAACCTTTTACCATTAAGTACCTAATTGCTATTTAATAGCGAAAAGTTTGTTACTTTTAAAAGTTAAAAAATAATCGCTTTTTAAAACTTTGTTCAAGTAGCTTTTACAAAGACTGGCAGCATGTTTTCGGTTTGAAACCAATTTACTAGTGACGGAATAATGAGGCTTTGCTTTATAATTACTGAAATGTCCACGTTTTACCACAAAAGAAAAATTCCACACCTCCATGTTTTACAATTCCGAAATAATCTTGTTTTTTACCTGTTATACCCATTTTCAGTATTTCTTTCTTCACAGTTTCACAGACGATTTGGTTATTATAGATATCCGTTTGCCGTCAGTCAGTGTGACAACGCGTCGTGGACGCCATCTTCTTCTGTCCTCGTTCCCTTTGTAATATTTCTGAGGCACGTTTTTATTAAATTTTCTTACAAATAATTTGATTTCCTTCTGTCAATCACTTCGCTAATATTGAGATGCAATTTCATCAATTGTAATTTTTAAGAAGGTTTTTCTCTTGAATTATTGGTTCGTTTAGAATAAATGAAGGTTTTTAGTAAAATATTTGAAGCCAGAAAATATTTACTTTTTTAGAGGTCTGATTTAATCAACAATTTTTTCTTATGTTGTAGATGTTAAATCATTGTACCTAGATTTTAAGATAATATTAATTTAAAAAAAAAACAACAACTACTACACGTCACCCCACATTCCAAGCATATTATGACAGTGGCACAAAATGCTATTAAACCATAACAGGACGGTTGCGACAGTTTTGTACTGCGAAGACGGACGGTCGTGTCCCCTCACTAATTAGCGAAACTTTACTCTTAGCCGTTCCATACTAGTTGCCAACTTGTGTGCACGTCATGTGAATTAGATAATGTGCGGAGATCTGATAAACACGGGCTTGATAATAGAGATGCAATCATACTGTTCTTGATATAATTTCAAATGGATAATCTGTTGCTTTTAATTTTGTACACGCCTTCTCATACCTAACCTAGTCAGTTTTATACTATACAAGTTTTTTTTATAAAAAAGTGAATCTGCCTAGATTAGCTCACAAGCGTTAAACACCCAGATATTCCTTTAGAAATCTCGATAAAGCACAGCACACAGCCGCAATAAAACGATATTGCTCCCTGGCGTCGCGCCAGCTGCCGACCAACAATGATCTCGCACTAAACGGCAAAATTCTCACAATTTTTTCACTGACAATTTTACAAAGGCCGTTGTTTCCCTAGCATTTGTTACTGAACATCCAGATATTTCGTGACAACACAAAACATAACAACATAACTGACGAAATGTGAGTGTACTACAGGTACACCTCTGCCCAACCCGTCGGGGGCACAAGGCGTGATGTTATGTTCGGTTTATATTCCATAGAAGCTTTTATTTTAGAACACCGCTGAGATTCCATGAATAATGAATCCACCAGAGATAAGCTTGAATACCTTATATTGTGAATCATTATTGAAGTTCGCGTCATGAATTTTACAAAGTACTCGTATTACATGAATAATATGAGATGTGGTTTAGTTTTTATTAAAATGGAAGATACAGAAACTGATCCTTTACATCTAAACTAATATTATAAAAAGAGGAACGATTTGATTTTTTGTATGTTTGTTTGTTACGCTATCACGCTAAAACGGCTGAATGGATTTGGATGAAATTCGGCATATAGGTAGACCATGATCTGGATTAGGAAATAGGACACTTTTTATTCCAATATTCTTGGCTAAACACCCACTGCTGAGCTAGTGATCTCTAGGTTTTAACAACTATAATTTTTTGTCAGAATCTTCGTCCGTTTAAAAAACTTGAAGAACTTTTTACACTTTTATAATAACTACTGATTCTAATCAGTTACTCTGTAATTAGTTGATATTTTGGTTGGATTATAATTATTAAGGCTCTTACAAAGAGGCGCGACATGCGACGCGAATCGCGCGCGACACAAAGCCACCGCTCGTCGCGCGATACGCGGTGCCTTGGGGTCGCGTGCAATTCGCGTCGCGTGTCGCGCCAGTCTGCACCACCCTTTAAATTATTCAAGAGCGCTCACGCTCATAGTAGGCACTTTAGCAGTTTTAGCCTGCATGGCATTTCCATGCAACCTCCGCGAGTATGTTAAAAGTTGATGGCATAATATTATGAGATAAATACAATTTTCTCGTATTTAGTAGATTAGAAATTAATAGAGAGTCAGTTTGAAGACCTGACAGTGCCCGTCATCGTATGAAAGATGTAGTTCCAACTCATTGAGTTCCAACTCATTGAGTTCTAACTCATTGAGTTCCAACTCATTGAGTTCCAACTCATTGAGTTCCAACTCATTGAGTTTCAGCTCTTTAAACTGAGTCTCCATAGTGAGTTTTTTAATAATACGAAAACTCAAAAAAAACTCAAAACTCAATGTATTTATTTCAAATAAACCGATTACAGGCACTTTTGAATTATCAAGGGGTCGGTCAGTCAGAAAGATGAAGCTAGTTGCCCATTCCATAGCGTAGTAGGTACCTATGGAGAAGAACGGGCAAGAAACTCCATGGACACTCTTTTAAATCAAAATATGGTTACATCATTCATGTTGAAATTATGCATGTGAGAACGATAAAGAACGTCAAAAGCGTCCGCAATAAAGAGACAAAAATAATTAAAATATTAAATTAAATTAAAATAAGCTGTGGCGGCTAAGAGATGACCAGTCCCTACTGACGGCGCCCGTTCACGAACATGACGTATGGATCAGCACTATTCAGGTCAACCATTTTGAAGAGAACTTAATGATCCAACACATTATACGAAATAAGCTTTTCATTTCGACCTGGTAATGTTCGCGCACCCAGCATAAACATTACCTACACTATTCAGTTCGACAACTTCGGCTCTAAAAAGGTGTCATATTACTCAAACACGCAAAGATGATAAAAAACCCAATAAGCCGTAAACCTCAATCCAATAAGAAACGTAAATCTAACACAAATCCAGACACAAAACCGAAATGTCTACACGATCTGAAGATAATCCTCGTTTGTGAAACTTTTTGTTTACAAGTACTACTGAACAGTCACCAACAAAACTCCTGAAATTGGGCCCCTGAAATATTGGCCGAAGGTCGTGTTTGCCTTAGGTAAGGGATAAAAAGGATTTCGCAGAATTTTACCCTTCACATGAAAAATGGTCACTGAAAGTTTGGCTCGACAAATTCGGGAACAGCTTTGTAAGCAGACCCTGGAACTAGAATGCAGGATAAGAATGATTAGACAAATTAAAACAAAGCTTTTGCTGTAACATGCAAGGTTATGAATCATATAGTGCTGTGTCAGTATGTAAGCCCACTCACGCGTGACAAAATATTGTCATCAGTTCGTCACACATTCAGCACAATAATAATTGAAATCGTTGTCACCAGCACCATATTTATTTGCTGGGAACAATAAAAACAAAATACTTTCACAATATTAATAATACTTTTACTGAATTTATTAACGACATTACAGGGCCAACAAAACCTTACCTTATTTTTTTGGCGTATCGTGGTTAATGAAACATATCCTATTTCTTTCTATTCTAAAAAAAAACGACACTTTCCATTTTGTGATTTGCTCTATAAACACAGCTTCATATCACCGGTCGGCCACTTTCTGTATTTCAATATGGTGTTCTATTTACTGTGTATCGGCTCTTAAATCAATAACATTATTGTGTTTAACATATTAGAACTTTTCCCTAAATACATAAAGTGTAATTCATATTTAACATGATTTGGACTTTAAGCTACATAACACATAAAATCACGCTTGTAAGTCCCGAAGGGTTAGGCAGAGGTGTACCTATAGTACACCTAAATTTCGCTAGTTATTTTTAAGTCCCATGTAATAGTGGGCGAGCCTATTAACAGCAATCAGGCACAAATCAAATCCAGACTCCAGACTACTACTGAGAGAGTTACCGTGGCCCTGGCGCACAGGCAACTGAAGAAACACGTGAGTGTTTTTTTGATTACCCACCCAAAATTAAAATAAAATAAGACTGCTACTGACAAATTCCTGATGGAAAAGCCCAATGTCACTTTGCCCAACCTAGAAATCGAACCCAGGACCTCATGCGACAGTGCGACGCGACTTTAGTAGAACAATTCCTATGAAATCATGCAAATTGTTCTACAAAAGTCGCGTTGCGCTGTTGCGTCGCGCCAGTCTGTGGGAGCCTTAAGGAGGCAGTATGCGAGGTAGTGACGTAAGTCTATAATCAACTACAGCTGGTAGAATGTACGGTGACGTACCTATTTGCGCCTGCGTCATGTTTACCGCAAATAAACGTATTTTCTTTCTTTCTTTCATTTAATACAAATCGTGTAACAGAGTAAAAAATCATTCCAGATTTTGAAGGATGACTGAATTCACCGAGCTAGAGGAGAATTACAAAGCCAAGTAGAAAACTTAAGGTCCCACACGAACTGTTTGACATAAATCTTGGAAGTTATTATCACTTTCATCAATTTAACTCACGCCATTTAATATGAACACAAGACTTACTCACCTTTGAAGAGATAATTCGTTCGACATTATTCTTGAAGAGATTGTTTCTTCAAGCGAGGTAGTTTCCGCGTACTGTCGCAACTTGTGAATTGTAGGAGTAACCTCAAGCAAATATAATTTGAATACAATTTTGTGACATTAATACAATTATAAGTCTGAATATCGAAGTAGGTACGGTGATTAGTTTACTTATGTATTTAAATATTGATCTCATACATTTCTTTACGTGAAATTAACTCTCGTTATTTAATAATAAACTCCAGCAATATTGTATATAGCATTGAAATCTCTTTGTTAACCTTCCTGCATAACAATGCGTTTTATACAATTCTGCATAAAATAATCTTAAAGTAAGAAGGACAAGTGTATTTTTTATCGCAAAATGTTCAGTGAGTGACATTGTTACGAGTACAAGTGAAAATTTATAAAAATGTTTTGAAAAGGAACTGTTGGAACCGCTATTGACGGAATGGTTTAAAGATGAATGTTATTTTGCTGTGGAAAAAACTTCCAAAAAATATTTAATTAGTGCTTAGAAAATCACTGCTACCATAAAACCTTAAGGGCCACACAAATCGTTCATCTATCAAGTTTACGGAAATCCCAAATCAAGTGGAAATTCTCAAAATAAGCCTCGTCTACAGCTCGTGCCGAGCTGCTCAGTAGTCCGCCTAGATTATTGGCGGCGAACCGTGTCGATTAAGGATGATAGCCGCTCGTAGCTTTCGGCGCTTAACAGCGCAATATTCTGTTTGTTACTGTATTGGTTACGCACTGGGACGATAAAAAGCTGGGTTAGCAATCAATAATATTAATTTCGTAATCTAACAATCCGTTTGCCATGCTTTAGGATTTACCGGTGTTTAGTTCGGTAATAATTGAATAATTAAGTAAGAATCAGAATAAGTAAGTTCTTTAATTATTAAAATACTTACTTATTTTGAGTCTATTTCAAAGCCCTCCGCCCACCGCTCGGGTCCAACGGTCTCACTTAACATTCAAAAGTGCCTTTTAATGGTCTTATTGAATTAGGTAAACGATTTTACTTTCATTATTTTTTCATATTTAATTATTTCTAAATACGATTGTTTTATATAATTTGCTAAACAGCTTATTAGTTAAAATAATAAACATGTAAACAAAATCAACTTTATACTATTGCCGTCAATAAAGCAATGTTATGGTTGTTAAGGTGCCAATAAATCTTCCGATTGAGTCACAAGCTTCGTTGAACATCCTTATCGCATTGCAGGTGATGCGATTTTATTACGTAGCATTGGAACGAAAATTTTATATATCGGGTAAAATATTATATTAGTGTGATTTTTATCATATTGCTTTTTTTCTATTTTCAGTGTCTGGGTTAAAACCAAGTAATTATACATAACCGATAATGACATGTTGCTCAAGAAGTTAGCAGCCGTTGGTTTCACTCCGCACCTACTTCACTTCTTCGCCAGTTACATGAGGGATAGGCATACGTAGAGTACGAGGGACACAAGTCAGAGCCGTACTTTACGTGATCTGGTGTAAGCCAAGGGAGTAGCCTCGGACCTTTGCAATTTATAATTATGGTAAACGATTTGCCCAAAGTTGTTAAGGATGCAAATTGTTTATAATTTGCAGACGATCTTAAGTTATCCATGGCAGTGAGGGGTGATGAGGACTGCGAACGCTTACAGAAGGCCATAGATAGCGAAATTACTTGGAGCAAGGAAAACCTTCTGCAATTCAACGCCCAAAAATATGTCACCATCACTTTCTCGCGTGCACGCAGTCCATGATTACAATATTGATGGGATGCCGATGATCAGGGTTACAGAAATTAGGGACTTAGGAGTTAGTTTTAACGCGGGGCTAGCGTTTCGTGACCATATAGTCAAGTGCTGTAAAAAGGCCTACAGAAATTTGGGGTTTATTATGCGTACTGTTCGTGGTTTCACAAAAATTACGGCGATTATCGCTTTATACGACACTTTGGTGAGAAGCCAATTAGAATGCAACGCAGTCATCTGAGCCTTACATGAAACTAAATATAGTCTCATGTTGGAGCGAATACAAAATAAATTTGTTAGATTTTTATATTTGAGTATATCCTTTTTACCTGCTTATGTATCCAACCTTGTTTATATTAGACATGGTTGGATACAATGAGCTGAGAGTTAGGCGTGAGTTCACACTTGTCTCATATTTATTTAAATTAATTAGAGGTAAGATACATAACGCCAACATATTAGAGTTGGTGTGTTTGAGTGTGCCCGACAGATATATCTGGCGGCGACGGCGGCCTCAGCTGCTGGCTGTACCTCGTGGTCGCACTAATCTGTTAAATGAGGCGCCCCTGACGCGGGCGCTTCGCACCCTTAACCTTGTAGCAGAAGAGATAGACATTTTTGCTTGTACATGGAGAGAATTCACAAGTACGAGTATAACATTGTATAATACATTTTAGAAAATAAGTTGTTATTAGTAAGTTTGCTTCACTAATTGCATTGGGTTGCACCTGTAATAATGGTTGTAACTGATAATAAAAATAAATAAATACAAAAAAACAAAAAACAAAAAACCTTTTAGTTCGCAGATAAGCCAATGCAAGCTTACCTGGAAAATAATGCTGCGCGAAAAACGCTCAGTGCGTGCACTCCCCACTAAAAGCCAGACCGTCGCACAATGATTGCAGAATCACCCGGCACCCATTAAGGCGCGCCACACGTGAGTAAATATTAGGCGCGCGTAATGGCTTCTCGTAGGGGTGGCCAGAGAGTTCCGGTGTAGTCTAATAGAGCAGGGGAGGCCTTTGAAGAGTGTGTGGCAGGCTTTTGCCTGGAGTGGAGTGGAGTGTCCTGGCAATTGTGTATGCATGCGTCAGGTATTGGGAATAACTTTTCATCCTAAAATGAAAAACTAACCAAACGGGACAGATTTGTAAATTTTTTCAGCCTATAATGTTAGCCTACTTATAAAATCCCATGTGTAGTGGTTTGTGCAGCCCGAAAGTAAACCACAGTCGAAGTGGCCTGGAAGGTCAGGGCCTAGCTTCTTGTCAGGATGCAGGTTTTGAACCATAAAATATGAATTTCACGATAATTATGATGTCATAAACATAACAAATTAAGGCTCCTACAAACAGGCACAACACGCGACGCGAATCGCGCTCGACACAAAGGCACCGCGCTGTCACGTCGCGCCTGTCTGCAGGAGTGTTATCGTGAAAAGTAGGATACAATAGACGCATTTAATTCTAGAATTGTTGAACTCTATCCCACTCTTCATTTTATTTCAGAATTTTAGAACACAATACACCGGAACCCAAGCAGGCTGTATAAAATCTACCTCTGAATCCACTATCGCTATTACACTATATATTTGGTCAACATTCCATGGCTGTGCAAAGGCATGTAAAAGCGACATCGAACGGCCAGGAATGCGACGCAGCACGGAGGCTGAATGACGGCGGGTTGGCGACACGGTGACGCGCCGCTCTGTGTAGTGTGGTCCTCATTTAATGGATGGTTTTGAAGTAGTCGCTGTAGCGAATGAAATACATGCTGTAGTGGAGTTGAATTCACTGATTTGGTGAATTCGTGTAAGGTTCGGATATCATTACTTTAGAAGTTTAGAAGGCGTTTTACAACAATGCATCCGTGTTATCTTTTCTAATATTGTATCTTTCCTACTTTTAAGGCAGCCGAATGTCCAGCAGTGAACGTCTTCTAGGTTAGATGATCTCATCTAAAATACTTACAAAATGATGCCAAAAGTTCATTAAGGAAAATTAATAAACTAGTGTACAACTGTAAAAGGGGTTTAAAAATTTGGTTATACAAGCTGGATTTTTGAGATGGGGCAGCAAGGGCAGCTACCTTAACCGCTGTAGCTACAGGAAAACTGTATTAGGAGACTTTTTGAGAAATTTTGATTTGCATTCACAGATTTTGAAAAAAATTACAGTCAGCAGGAAAATGGGCAATTTTCACCAAAAAAAAAATTATGCCTGTCGATCATGTTTCATATAATGATCAAAAACCTCTATTGGACCAACTGAGATTTGAGTACTAGAAAAGTCAGAAACCGCAAAAGACTTTTTCCATACATTTCGTAGGAGATGAGACTACAACTGAATGTTTTACCTTCAATAAACTGACAGCTACAAGGAGACTAATCGAAAAACAAAAAAATAGGAATAACTACTACTTTGGGTATTATTTCACCTTAAAATTAAAAACTTGAAACTTTACATTTGGACTCACCTAGAATTTTTACTTTTGTGCTCCAAGACAATAAGGTGCTCAAAATGGTAGCGGTTTTAACGTAGACATAGGTTTACTCCCTTTACTATAGAGCGGGTAGCAGCTGATAATGTGAAAATGTGAAAGGATGAATGCCATAGAGAATCGTGGTAAGTGAATCTATGAGTTCCAGAATACTCTCGTATTTCTTTTTATAAAGTAAATTTTTTAATATGCCCACAAAAAAAAAAAAAACAAGAGGCGTGAGATCAGGACTGCGATATCCAACCAGGCAACAAACTACCTCGATTCTGTTTTCAAAGCTAATTAAATTATGACGCGTATTTGTTCAAATTTCGAAGTTTTTTTTTTGTTTATTTTCGGCCAGTCTTCATTCTTCATTGTAGCGGTTAGTCTATTCATAATAAAAAATTAAGTTGTAGTCTCATTTCCTTCGAAATGTATGAGAATAGTTTTTGCGATTTTTGACTTTTCTAGTACTCAAACCTCAGTTGGTCCAATAGAGGTTTTTGATCCTTATATGAACATGATCGATTGGCATAAAAACAAGTTTTTGTGAAAATTGCCCATTTTCCTGCTGACTGTAATTTTTTTCTAAATCTGTGAATGCAAATCAAAATTTCTCAAAAAGTTAAGAAAAGTCTCCTAAGACCGTTTTCTTGTAGCTACAACGATTAAGCTGCGCTTGCTGCCCCAGCTCAAAAATCCACCCTGTATGTTAATTAAGCGGTCATTGGGGTCGCCCGCAGATCGCGCGGCGGTCACATCACATATAACTCGTGAACTAGTGGCCACACAGGAAAACTTTATTAGCAGAGAGACAATAAAATTATAGTGAGAAGCAAAGAGTTGCGGGAGTAAAACATTTTTTCTGGAAGTTCAAGAATTGTCAATCTAAAAAAACATAACTTGTGTCAAATAGTTTCTGAATTTTAAGCGGCAGTTTCCCTATGGTTAAACCCTGGTCTAGAGAGTGAAAGTTCAAAAGTTTGAATTTCGCCCGTTCTATTATAAACAAAACAATGTCGTGTAACGAAAAATTGTAAGTAAAAGATAAAAGAAACAAAATCCTTACAATCATAAAGTCACAGGCAAAAACTCAGTGAGATCAATGCAGGAACTACAGAACGCCACCTACTGCGATCCTTACATACTCCATTTGCTTCGTCCATGTTCATTCATCTGGCGACCATTCTGAACAATATCTCCAACTTCGTCAGTGTGTCGGTATGTCCTGCCAGGGCGTCCCCCCCGGCGTTTCCACATGGAGCTATTTAATATGCAACCATTTCATACCCAAATTAATGCTGAAAACTGACATTCATTTGTCTAGTTTCTATAAATGATAATTTATTGTTAAAGGGAACTTTCCTTTCATACAGTACATGCCATTGACGTAGTGAAACTTAGTTAATCTGTGTAGTGCTACTGTACGAGGACTACCCACAATAAGCTATTGTTCTAACTGCCTAAGTCCTAAGTGCTTTCAACTTACTCTTAGTTGGAGCAGTTGACATGAATATAACTGGAATCCTTCTGAGTAGTAATATAATGTTACGTTGATAGTCTTCGTTAATAGAATTGCACCTAATTCCACAAGTCTCTACGTTTTACAGGAAACCTAGTAGTTTGGTCTTTTGAATTTAATTA
Organism: Dryobotodes eremita; assembly: GCA_917490735.1. Lineage (NCBI taxonomy): Eukaryota > Metazoa > Arthropoda > Insecta > Lepidoptera > Noctuidae > Dryobotodes > Dryobotodes eremita. The sequence goes on along the minus strand of OU823254.1, from coordinate 1,002,537 downwards.
AAGATCACTCAGACTATGTTTTTTTCCGTCTGCCACAAAAAATATTTTTTTAAATGTTCACTGTGGCGCAGAAAAAAAATCCCTTTAAGGTAAGGGCACCTATTTCCGTGGTATTTTTGCTAAAATTCGAAAGGCGGTCGAAAATTAAGCATTTATTGTACCCTTTTGAATGTTTAGCTATTTATATTTGATTTGTTCAGAAAAACATACAGAAGTTAAGTGTCTTCGATTGAAAATATAATCCTTAAAATATTTTAACTCAAAGAATTACACATACGGTACAAAAATAACCAAAAAATCACTGTTTAAAAAACACGGTACTCACATGCACAAGGTCCAAAATATATGAAGCGTGAGTTAGGCCCAGCTGCTGACGCAAAACTGAACAATTATTTTAAAACGTATATACCTACAATAATCCAGACCTTTAATGATATAACTACGCAAAGTTATATTATCAATTGAATAAGAGATCTTGGAGTTAAAAACAGCTTGTAAATCGCTCGTAAACGCAGTTTTTCTAAATACCTCGGAATATGGTGCCAATTTTAGAACTCCTCGGATTGAAGTTCCTTTACTTTAGTATTTTTTAAGATCAAAAAATCATTGATTTTTTTTAAATATAAATTACAAAGCATATCGTCTTAGATTTGTTCATACCTAGATAAAGAGTAGATGATGTAGTAGATATTAAACAATCTTGAGATCAGTCACTCAAAAATTCAAATTCAAATTCAAATTCAAATAATTTAATTCAGACATGCGTCCATAGTGTTAGTATACAAGATAACTTAAATACTATTGTTAGTAAACATGAAAAATGAATTAAGTTAGTATACAAAATAACTTATAGACTAAGTGTTAGTAATAATAAAAATTAATTAAAAACGCAAATTGGTGTGGATTCTCACCCAGTGGCGCAGCAGAGGGGAGTCCCACCGATCTGAAAACACGCTCAGGAGACTGTTGGTGGCGGTGCGCAGCCGGCCATTCATGGAGGCGGCCCTCTTGCGTATTATGGCGTAAAAGTCATCAGTATGCGCCTCCGCAAACATACCGGACGCACTACATCGCCACGCCCGCCCCAACAGTATCCTGAACGCATTATTATATTGGACACGCAGATCACTGTATGTCCTCTGCGTAAAACTGGTCCAAAGACTGCACGTGTAAAAAGACTGGCAAAAGGCTTTAAAAAGAGTTATTTTTACTTCGTCAGTACAACGTGCAAATCTTCGAACCAGCATATTACATCGAACAGCCAGCGACCTGCGTTCCCTCTCTATATCAGTATTATCCTTGAGATCATCAGTGACCCAGTGACCCAAGTACTTGAATTTCTTTACCCAAGCTAAAGGAGTACCACAAAGCGAGACACCGGGGACATCAGAATAATTTATGGCACTCGCTTTAAACATAATAAGTTCGCTCTTCTTGACATTGTACTTGAGCCCATGGGCCACTGCATAGGACTCACAAATCGCCACAAGTGTCCTTAAAGCGCCGATCGATGGATTCTCTGCTCAGTCCAAATTTCAAGTCACCGTGAGAATATTTCCAACTTACAGAACTTTCTCACACGAAGGAAGCTGTACAAGAAATCTCATTACTTCTTGCAAACATTAACAAAATGTTAGTCATTGCACACCTTCATTAGCACCGCTATCATCCTCATGCAACAAAGGCATTAGAAGACAAAAGACAACAGTCTAATGGCACCTTAACAAAGAACGTTCTGTGCCTAGATGAGTGTGTTTGGCCCAGCATTGTGTGTAGGGGTACAATGTAACCAATCACTGAATCGGGACTTAAGTACTATTCCAAATTCGATTACTTTCCTTTGTGTCGATTTATTTCCCATTTTCTGGGCAGTTGGATTGTGTTTTGGGAACTTAACTGATCCGTTATATATATTTTCTATTTAGAGAGAAAATGTTTTGTTGCAAGATCTAGAACCAACCATTGAATTAAATTCGAAAAGTCACAGGTATTCTTCTTCTTCTTCGTGTCGCTGGCACGACTTTTCTCATATTTTGTTGGTCAAAACTTCGCCACTTCCACGGCGTCATCGGTGGCAGCGCAGAAGTCACTTTGACTGCAAGTTTTGGGACACACAGTCACAGGTATTAAATCAAGATTTATAAAATCACTACTAGAAAATTACGTAGGTTGAGGTTACTACAGAGGAGATAGATGGCACAAACTTAAAATTAAACACGGCAGACTTAAAAAAACAGGGTAGTCATTCTACAAATGAATACTAAAGATTTTACAATTTATAAAGATACCAACATTCTCAATAAAAGCTAAAACGCTATACAACTACAAACTATCGCAAATCCCGAGAAATCCGAAGATAGAGCGACCGTAGTCCTGAAAGGCGAGGCAGTAAATAAAAATAATAGCTCAGGCTGTTCAGGCCGGGCGCCGACCCCGCGCTATTGAGCAATTAATACCACTTACTCACAAAACTGCTCATATTTAATTCAATTTGTGTTGACCATGTAATCTTTGTTTATGTTTCAGGTACATTAATTACAACGAAGTGTTAGAGATTTGTTTTTAAAACTATGTTAAGGATTTTATAAGGAAATTTATACTAATAAATATGAGATAAATAATGCATGGCATGACGTTAGATATTAAGTTACTTATCTTGAGCTGGATGCAAACTTTTTAAATAGAAAAATGTACAGCATTATCCTAGTTTATTATATTCCAGATGCCCGTCATCAATTAGGTACTCTAGTTAATTAATGTAGGTAAATACCTTTCCTATTTTCACATCAGAAACCTCTACATTTTGATCCACCGTACAAACAAGATAAAAATAGGTAGGAAGGTACTACAAAAGCAACACATAATTAGCTAAGGATTATAATGCAAAATGTTCAAACCACTCATCGAGGGAATCGTACTAATTTCACTTCCCTAAGTCTGCAATAAACAGCTTAATGAAAACGATATGTTCACCCAAGTCTTCATAACAGTTCTCATGTCTACTTAATTCGGTCGGGTGTTAAATTCATGAGTTCCTGGTTTTCCAACTGTAATAGCGGGAGCAATGGGTCTGGAGCAGTTGTGGAGAACTTTCACGGTTATGGCATTAACTGTAACATTTGTTAGTAGGTGCGGAACATTTAAGTATGATGACTTAGTTTGCTACAGCTGACCTGATTGTTCCTGTTGTTTCCTTTTACTTGCATATAATTGAGGTTAAGCATAATCTATACATCTATACAAATAAATAAATTTGAAGTGTCTGTTTGTAATGTCAAAATAAGAGCTTTTTACTAAATGCATGTGAAAGTATATACGGGACTTATAACAAAATACCAATTTAAAAAAAAAAAAAACTGTCTTTCTTTTTGTTCCGGGTAATCTCCGAAACGGCTAGACCGATTTTGACGGGCAGTACACTGGCATATAGCTGATGTTATAAGGAGTAACATAGGCTACTTTTTGTACCGGCAGCACGGCCCCGTTGGATAATTTCCGACGTCCACGCGGGCAGCAGATAGTGGAAAAATAAAATCACGGGTACCTGTGTGAACTAAACTTAACAGAAATATTTTGACTTTATAAGTTGCACTTTAAAAAGTATACATGATGTCTTTTATAAACAGGATTTTAATTCAGATTTGTTACAGTTGTAATGGCAATCATGTCATTTAGTTTAAATAGGCTTTTATTTTTATTACTTTATTTATCTTTTATACAGATTCTTCTATATTTTGTGAATGTGAGAACTTTGTAGGCCTAACTTGTAGACTGTAGATTAGTAGACCTTTTTATATATTTTTTAAGCTATTGTATAGCTTTTATCGCGGGCTTTGAGCGCGGCGACCGAATCAAGAAATTCCGAAACGAAAATAAAACCTTACACCCCCCACTCCGCCTACCATGTAACTCGGCCGAGCGTTCGCTTAACGTGTATGTATATGGTACGACTGTACTTGAATTGACATCAAAGAAAAAAAAATACTGCATAAATAAAAAATAAATAAATAATTATAATTGCATAAGTTGACAAAAAATGTTATGCAATAGCTTTACCGCGGCAGTCCCCGAGTGCCACACGTGTTTTTTAAATATTTTGTTGAGTGCCTGTTACTTGTTGACAGGCCTACACTGTCCTCCCATACCTATAAACACTGTAAATTGAAACATTGTAAAAGCCCCTTATTTTTAAAAGAGTAACCGTGGAGTTTCTTGCCGGCTCTTCTCCATAGGAAACAACCAATTGGAACCGTGCACCTAGCTTCTGACGTTTCATAAGTGCCCATGTTGGTTTATGTGAAATAAAATATTTTGATTTTGATTATCTTCTTACTATATTTTGAGGAGGCTCGCACGAGAAAAAAAGACAATTATTCCTCGAATATAAGTACACCAAATTACCACTTGCTTATAACGACAAGTACCAACTTTGAAGCAACACCTTTGTTAGTTTATCTTACTGAGTGTAACAGCTTCATTTATTTCCGCACTCACGCATTAGTGCGTACTTACTGTAATTACGCACCCAGTGTCGTTTCAGAGTCTTGGGCAGTTCTTGTCAGGTCATTTGGAGGTAGGTATTTGTTAGGGCATGTGGAAGATCTGGTTTTGCGGTCTGGAAGATAATGCATTCATCAATTATAATGTCTGCTTTTGTTTTGTCTTTTTCTGTCTCTCGCTAAAGGCAAAAGGGGATTACTACAATATTAACTCGCACTACACTCGAACCTAAATGAGTTCTCGTCTATTATGCAAATCTAGTTCCTCGACTCATTTCGAGGGATGTACGTTCTATAAAAGACGGGATCTTTTAATTTGGAACAGTTCTTTTTTACAGTTCCGACCGCCAATACGCTTCACCGAAAAGCCAATCACAAAACGAATCCGCAGTAACATTCAGCAGCTGCAGCGCTTTCATCGTTGTTTCGATATTTGGGTCACTTTGTTGCAGCGGATGCATTACATTGGACGAATGAATTAGGTTTGCGGGCTGTTACCACAAACCACTGGGTGTTTGCCGCAATTTGGAAGTTTCCAATATGCAAGCATTTAGGACGTTTTGTCTCAAAAATACGTTGCTTTACCAATGTAGTGGGATGGGATACATGTTTACAATATTCTTATTATCTGTCCACGTCTCCCAATTTTCTTTTGAGTATAAAGCGCTCTAGACATTTATTTGAGGCATAATAAATCAACCTACCTACTTCACTCTCACATGAGTCGATGCCAGGCAGAGACCAAAATGACTAAATATTTTTCTTATTCTTCCTCCACCAGCAACTTCAAACAATCCTAGACTTTAAAAACGACACAACAAATCCTGGAAGTCTTCCCACATGAAGGCTTCTGACTGCGTAGGAGCAAAGTTTTTTCATTTTCCGGTAACTTGCGGCTAACTTGAAGCTGTATTAACGGTCAGTGCCAAGCTTTAAAGTTGCCATTTACTTCGTGGGTAAAAATATCCGGCTTTTTGGTTTTACTCTGACTTAAGATGGTGTGAAGACAATGTTGTAAATGACCGTTTTGATGATGGGAAAAGTTTATAGAAAGGGCTACAATGTGAAATATTAAAAAGCCATGTATTCAAAATGGATGATCGTTGGTCATTAATTTTATAATGGTTGTTACAATTGTAAATACCTTCTGCCTTCCTATTTCCATATCCCCATATCTTAGTCCAATTTCCGTGACTTGACACTGTTTATCCCTTGGCATGAAAACAGTCATAAACAAATCTGCTTTAACACATAAACCAAACAAATTTCAATGCCATAAATCCATTATCATTTGAGCGCCCACATGGCTGACAAAGCAATCACTTCGAACAAACACAGCAATAGGCTGCAAACGATGATGAACAAACGTTTCCCGGCAAAATGGGAGGACGAAAGGATGGGATACAGATCGCTGAATCACAGTTTTTAAGTAGTTTGCTCGCGGCAAAGGTTACAGCATTTCCTAGTTTTTATCGACACTCTCGACACACAACTTTTTTTATTGTGTAGTAAAGTGTGTTAGAAACAGAAGGGCTATGTTTTTGTGTAACAGTATGCGGCCATATAAAAATATTGCACATAGAATTGTAAAAAAGGTTCGGTTTTGTGGAGCATCGCCTCTGCCATTCACACTTCTGTGAAAATTTGTCTAAAACTCGATGTGCCACAATAACATCATTACATATCGATACTTATCAAGTCTGTGAAGATTTACTAGTTAATTTAATTTGGCCTTTTTGAAATATTGAGAGTAATTTACTAGCTTTGAATGGTCCTGACTTGTGTCAGGACCATTCAGTCATGGCGAAATGTCGCAAAGGCCGAGGTTTGACATTACATTGTGGCAAGGCTTCCAGGATCTAATACTAACCTTATTTCCTATGGTATAATAATATACTTCGCCAGGTATAGCATTCCGAGACACAGTCGTCACGTGGGAGACACAAGCCTACGTCATCACCGCTCTGTTACCAGTAGTGTGTAATAATAACTCCCTCAACCGCCTTTATTACCTGTGCGAATCCGAGAAAACAATGTGGTTTTAACTAACAATTACGTTGGTATATGTTTAAATTGAATTGTTTCGTTTGATTAGAAAAACGAAACGACAGTTTAAATGCTTTATATATATTTTTAACAGAATGGTGACTGAAAATGTTTCCATAATTCTTGTTTTGTTGCAATAAAGTGGCAACTGGATAGCTACGTAAGCATGTGTCACTCCCGGAATGCCAGACCTTGTTTTTTTTAGACCATGCTGTTTCCGATTTGATCTACTGTAACCGACTGCCTGTGATCAAACGACGGGGTCGCGGGGGGTTGATCCTTTGATTACTTTTGTTTATAGATTTAGTTTGCAAGGAATGTTACGGATGTCGGTTACTTGAGTCTACAGCCAGCTGGTCGATCGTGGGTTATGATCTAGTACGTAAGTGACCGAATAAGCATGTTACACGATTTAGGGAGATGGTTTTAGCATCCTGGTTAAGAGAGTCTATTGAGAGGGACTAACAAGTGGCCCCTCCCCTCATTGATGGCGTACTGATTTTTGCCCCTCTTCCTATACATCAGGAGGTGAGCTCAAGAACTAGCATTCCACTGTCACGTTATATATATTAAATAAAGTATACAGTTTCAAATTAAATTAGCTAGCGAAACTCCGCAGACGTGATGGGTACCGATATCTAAAACGATAAAATTAGCATATATTATATATTTTTATATTTGGCAGTCGATAATCCCACAAAAAAAAACATCAAATTAATTTATTTTTCGTTTCACCATGCTTAGATATCCATCGATGTTGCAGGCAGATTGTATGATTCATCATAAAACATACGGCGCCGTACGTTTGCATACTGTCGTCGTTGTGTATAATGCCTGAGGCAAATTGATGACGCTTCTGACCGCATCCATTTCTTCAAGAGTCATAATTATGTTAGGGGAAGCATGATTATAAAAGTTTCGGCGACAAATCGGAATAAGTCGCTAAGAAATCTAACTTGGAAGTAGCGCTCGCCGGCCGCTCCCGCGGCACCGGTCGCTACGCTCCGGTTTGTTACAGTACTTACAGTTCTAACCTAACCGAACCCATTTGGTCGGGGTGCCCTGGCTTAGTTACTGCAACCAATTCGGCTCACGCGTGGTTGGTCACAGTTCTAACCGAACTTATGAACTGCCGAACTACACACATCAAAAATGTCTAAGCAACATGTACGGTTTTGAAGTGTTGACCGATTTTTACTATTGTAATATATTTATATTTCTTTTATATATAAAAAACTAAAGCAAAAAAATGTTTCATTCAATTATTCATTTAATCACAATAATTACCAATATAAGTACCGTAACATACGTAGTATAAAATAAAGTTAAAATGAAATTCAACTTTCCATGTTTTACATAATTAAATAACGACATTTTTTTTATTATTTGGTAATTCAATACAAAATGTGACCGCCTCTGTCGTTTAAAACTTGTCGGCAACGATTTTTCATTGAATTTATAAGATTATCTGATCCTGCGGCAATCGCTCCCATTGGAATTTTAACAAGTCTTTCAGTTGTTGGGTTGTCGACACTCCGTCCACGTTCTCTAGAACACGTCTCTGGAGCATGTCCCATGCTTGCTCGATGGGATTGAGGTCTGGCGATTGTGCAGGCCACGGCAATACCCGGATGTTTTCCATTGCCTAAAAAACTGTATATCTCGAAATAATAAAAGTACTCGTAAGATAAATACCAAATTTATCAAGCAACGAAAACATACGAAAACATACGAAATCGGGAAAAAATTATTAGCTTTTATTTTAATGAAAACAATACACAATCGAAAAGTTTCTATGTTTAAAATTAGCCAGTATTATGTTTCAGAGAACAAAAAGATTGTATACCAATCTACTTTGTTAAGAAAAAAAATAAAGTATCAATTAATAAAACATGCAGTTTCTGTAAATGATGCGTGTTGCTTAGACTTTTTTGATGTGTGTAACCTAACTGCCCATTCCAACAATAATTTTAGTGTCCATTAATTTATTACACTACTGAGTATTTTTTGTACTGACATTGTAGGATGAAATAACGGACCAATTTTCTTTTGATTACTGTTAATGTTTACTGTCAGACTAATTTACCAACCTCTGAAAAATTTTTTTTCAACTGGTCATAATAACCTCCATAATGTTTAAATAATAACAGTTTGAATTGAATGCATTTATGAGCAGAACCTTTCTGACAAGCTGCCGAATACAACTCGTGAGTCCTTTCTTGATAGTATCAAGTTAAGCCATAAATCGGGTAAGAAAGACCTTCCTACCTGTAACTACATCTTGGAACTACCCGCTAGCATAAGAAAAATTATCATAAATCAAAGCAGAATTTTTATAAACTGGACATCGTGCCCTGTGAGAGATTTTACGATAGTCACCAGGTGCTTCAACTGCCAGCAGTTCGGACACGCAGCCAAGTTTTGCCGAGAAACTAGTCCTACTTGCAACCATTGTGGAGAGACTGGACACTCCTTCAAGGAATGCAGCAGCAAATCTCCCCCCCCCCCTCAATGTGCGACGTGCAAACGCTTCAAGAGGAAATGTGACCATCCAACAGGTGATGTAAGTTGCCCGGCGCGGAAATATGCAGAGATAAACTACATCAACTCAATGACTATGACTATGAAGGCGCCTAAGAGCGCCACCGAATACTTTATTTAGTTAGCACATAAACGCGTAGTTTATTCTTTATTTATATTTCGTTTAAGTTTATAACGATCATGACAAATCAGTTTATTTGTGATCTAGATAGTTTTTCTGTGTCTGAATCTAAAATCTGTAATGTTGAAGACTGCAAATACCTTCTTCCTTCTGGTGACAAAACGTTAACCCTGCTCACACAGAATATTCGCAGCATAAATCGAAACATGAACGGTTTTGAAGTGTTATTACAGAATCTTGACATAAGCTGTGAATTATCGTCCTAACAGAATGTTGGTTGTCAAAACATACAGTCAATTTACCATCTCTTGACGGATATTATTCTTATAAAACTGACAGAAACATAAACCAAAACGATGGATTAGTCATTTATATCAAAAATAATTTAAGAACCATCAAAGAAGAACCTGTATACCAAGATAGTAATTTCTTAATAATTAAAATAATTCCCGACACGGAAGTCATGGCTATTTATAGGCCTCCTTCTCAAAATATGGACCGATTTTTAGACTCACTTGACACAAACTTAAAAAACATAACATCTTTTAAAAACATAATACTTTTGGGCGATATTAACATTGCTTCCGGGAAAACTGATACCCATGTTCATAATTATCTGAATATTTGCTCATTTTATGGACTTTTACCAGCTCACTATCACCCCACGCATCAGAGCGGGTCATGCTTAGACCATATCTTTCTAAAATCAAAAAATCCATCCAAAACATTGGTTACTAATTCTTCGCTTACCGATCATCAAGCTGTTTTACTAACATTACAATTAAGTTCACCTAGAATAAACTGCATGCGTAGCTACACTAAAGTTAATATGACAAACCTTGAAAACGACATACGCGGTATTAAGTTTGACCCTGTTTATAATTCAAGCGATGCAAATATTTCTTTAGTATTTCATAAATTCGTTACAATATGCAATAAGGAAAAACACATTCACTAAGACAATGCCTAGAAAGTATAGTTGTATTAAACCGTGGATCACACCCGGTCTCGTTCGTTGTATAAGACATAGAGACAAGTTTCACCTAAAATTGAAACTAGCACCTGATAACGAAATACTTTCTAACACTTATAAAAGGTATCGAAACTTCTGTAATAATCTTTTGAAAAAACTAAAAAATCAGCATGATAAAAATGAATTACAGAAGGCGGGGAAAAATAGCAAACTTGTGTGGAAATTTATAAAAACTAACACATTTAGATCGAAAAATCCCGAACCATCGCTTGATTTACTATCAACAGAAATAAACTCATCCGAAGCAATGAATAAAGTAAACAACTTTTTTGCTAACGTTGGTAAAAACTTGGCTGAAAAATCTTTAAAATCTGGTAATTTTTCCCGTCAAAACCCGACTACGACAACCTTTACACTAAAATCTTTTGTTTTATTAGATACCGACGTTAACGAAGTAGTAAGACTAATAAACGCGTTAAAGGATGTTTGTGCTACTGGATGGGATGACATACCTAATAATATACTTAAAAGATTTAAATACCTACTTGCCCCTCCGCTAACCCACATTTTTCAGCTATGTTTATCTAAAGGAATATTCCCTAAATTGCTTAAAAAAGCCGTGGTCACACCTGTATTCAAGTCTGGAGACAAAAACTGTGTGAATAACTACAGACCCATTTCAGTGTTAACAGGCCTCTCAAAAATTTTAGAAAAAATCATTAACAGTAGATTGATAAAATATCTGGAAGATAACAGACTACTTTCAGATTGTCAATTTGGTTTTAGACCTAAAAGATCTACTAGCCAAGCAGTACACAAACTAACTAGTTATATTACTTCCAATCTAAATAATGGTATGCACACAGTTGGGATCTTTCTAGACCTTGCCAAGGCCTTCGACACGATTTCTTGTACTTTACTTTTGCACAAGCTTGAAACACTTGGGATAAGAGGAGCACAACTTCTACTATTTTCTGATTATCTCAGCGATCGTCATCAATGCCTAAAAATAGGTCAGTATACAAGTTCTGAACTTAAAAATAGTTGTTTTGGTATTCCAAAAGGCAGCATTTTGGGCCCTACGTTATTTTTAATCTATATAAATGAGCTATGCAGCCTGCCACTCCGAAATGGTGTCATAATGTCTTATGCGGATGACACCGCTCTGTTGTTCTCAGCTAAATCAAGAGTTGAGGTCTATGATTTTGCTCAGAATGGTTTTAATATTGTTTGTAATTGGCTCCATAATAATCTCCTAACATTAAATGCAGATAAAACAAAATACATTACATTTACAATGAGAAATACTAACATACCTCTTACTAATCTAAACATTTATGTACATAGCTGTAGCACGTACGCTGACAATGCATGTTCCTGCCCCAGTTTAGCTAAAGCTGACAACTTAAAATATTTAGGTGTCACTATTGACTCCAATCTAAATTTCCGTAAACATATCGATTTACTATGTACTAGAGTGCGCAAATTAATATATGTTTTTAAGAATTTACGGAACATAGCCGACTATAAATTAATTAAACAGGTTTATTTAGTTTTGTGTCAATCCATCCTTACCTATTGCATAACTTCCTGGGGTGGTGCTGCAAAAACAATTTTACTCCCTCTAGAACGTGCTCAAAGAGCAATTCTAAAGGTTGCTACCTTTCGCCCTTTTAGATTTCCTACGCACCAGCTCTACATAGCATGTAAAGTACTAACAGTACGGCAATTATTTATTCTAAGCTTAGTACTACACCAGCACACTGCACTTCCTTTTGCACCAGTACCTTCCGACAAGAGAAGGAAGGACTTGGTTTGCATAAACTCTCAAACCAGACATGCGTTTGCTAATCGATTTTATGTGTTTTTAGGACCTTTTCTGTATAATAGGCTCAACAAGTTACTAAGCTTCTATAGTGTAAGTTATATTAAATGTAGTAAAATATTATCAGAATATTTAGCGATACTCAATTACACAGACACAGAAAAACTTTTAGATATTTTGGTATGATTATAATATATTCCTTCGTATTTACTTTTGTATATTTACATAGGCTTAGTTTTAGGTATTAATGTACCATTATGCTTTTTCTCATAGTTGTTAATAGATTATTTTTATCAGTTCAACTTAAATTTTACTGTCCCAATTTAATTGAAACGTAAAGTGATGGCCTGAAACACAGGTTTGAATTAACCTAGTTCGGGCGGGTCTCTACCTTATATTGTAATTCCGAATCATCATTACTTGCACCTGTAATCAAATTTTAGTTTTAGTTTATTTTTAGGCAATAAAACTGTATGGAAAATATTGCTACTGTTGGCTAAATGTACACTTTTTGTAAATGTTTTATTCAATAAAAAAAAAATAAAAAAATAATATTCGTCGTAAAAATGATTACCCTTTATTTATCAGCCGGAGTCCGCCGAAAGCCAGTTTGCATGGACACTTGAGCCTGTTTTACAAGCCGGATAACCTCATACAAACTTTTTTTTTAGTTCATGACTTTTTTTATATATCCTACACCCTAATTACGTAACACACTATCTATCACAATCTGAATCATTTTGAAGCATATTGCTAATCCATTGCTTCATATGTTCGAAAAATTTGTCTGCTCAACAACGTAAATAACGCAATGAATGTTGTTGAACTGTCAAAATGAAACCCATTCCTACTGTTAGTGTGTTACGTAATTACCCCGCCGTTTGAAATTCGTAATAATTGTTCAATATAGCTTATAGTAAATGTCTTTAAAATGACTTGTTTCTAGCGGCACGCACTTTTTTTTCATCCTTATATTCGGAACTACGAGTACATGCACTAGGTACTCGACGCCAGTTTAGTTGCAGTTGCAGTTGTTTTTTTAGCAGCGTCGGAGGTGGTAGAAAATAGAAATACAGACATGAAATGTGTCTAGGGACGTAGATATAAAAAAAAATGCCCTATTGAAATTAAATAAAAATGTCTATTTAGATTGATGAAATAAAATGTTTTCATATGTGTAGATCGACGAAGTACTCTCTGCTTTTGCATTAATAAAGACTTCGCGATTTTTGCTTATGCTGGATTTCTCACCTTGGTTAAACCTAACATTCAAAAATAATAAAAATATATAAATAAAAGTTTCTAAAGGTTTATTTGCGTAAAATAAACAATTAGTACCTATTTCGTTTTTCCGCCGCTAAGGCGTACCTATAACACAATCGCAGCGATTCGGCATATTCAATATGAGTTCATCCAAATCACGTTGCGGAATGGCCGCCCACGTCCGTTGTAAAAGGCGAAAAAGATTTTCAGGTGTGTGAACGGCATCCATATTTGGCACAGCTCTTTTTTTAAGCATATGCCATGCAAGCTCAATTGGATTCAAGTCTGGCGATTGAGTAGGCCATGTTAGGACGTTGATATAAGCTGCGGCAAATGTGTTTGCAATGACTCTGGTAGCATATAAACGTGCATTATCATATACCTGTAAGCAGAAACGAAGCACCAAATTGGATCCGCAAAGGAATGACAACATCTGATACAATCATTTCAGCGTAAATCTGTGCATTGAGATTGCCTCTGATCGAAATCAATTCGGTTCTTCCGCCGATCCAAATACCCGCCCCTATAATGGTTGTTCCACCACTATATGCATGGACTTTCTGGCATGATTCTAAAAGTTCTTGGCATCGAGGGGTCCTCCAATACCGTATACGTCTAGTATCTGGCCTCATACTAAACCAAGATTTGTCAGAAAAACACAAAACGCCACTCTTCTTCTAACCAATTTCTGTATTCATGAGCCCATTGTAAACGGGCACTGCCATTGCCGGGTTCAATAGGTGAACAAGTAGCAGCCTTCATGAATGGAGATTGACTTCATGCAAGCGATTTCTTATGGTTTGGTCGCTTATTAACATCCCTGAAGAGCTATGAAGTCTCGTAACCAACAGGATCGCGGTCATTGTATGATTTCATCGAGAAGTAATTTGTATGTAACGATCTTGTCTGCGTATGGTGATGCGAGCTCGTCCTCCATGTTGGTCTGCCATGCTGCCAGTGATGCGGTAACGTGTCCAAAGTCGACTTATAACATTCTGCGTAGTACCCAGAGCGATTGCCACAGCACGTTGCCGAGAACCAGCTTCCAACATTCCCACGGCTCTGATCATTTCTTCTCGGCTTAAATGACGTCTTCTCTCCATAATAACGTTCTTTTGTATTGATTCCACTCAGAAGTATGGCATATATTTTATTGATTTGGCCCAAACCCGTTGCAGGATTATATGGCAATACGACTTGGCAGAAGATTTTCATCTTTCGACCGAAATTCAAAACTACTCCCGTTTTAAATGACAAAATTTACCCAAAAGTATCAATAGGAGTAAGAAAAAATGTAATTAAAAAATATTTTTATTGTAACTAGCAAAAACGTGCATGATCCCTAGACACTTTTGATGTGGGTAGTTGTATAAATTTGCCTAGGCATTATGTATACCTAAGGCGTTCGAATCATCTACTGGGTTTCAAGGCATTTTACATAACGCCGACAGTATGCAAATGGACTGCGCCGTATGTACTCGTAGGTATAATGACGTAGGTATAATATACACCGTAGGCGCGGACTTGCGGACGGCGAGCAATGGGCAGCTCGCCGTCCGGTAAGGACCAGGCCCGGGTCGACGGCGCGTCGTGTTCCACGCGCGCCTCATAGAGATGTCAGCACAATTGACGGGGTCCGACACGACCGATGCCTGCCGGGGCTGCGGATTGTTCGAAAGAGTTACCGTGGCCCTGGCGCGCAGGCAACTGAAGGAACACGGGTGGGTTTTAGTCAGTAAGAGTCTGACACGCCTTTCCGCTCCACCCAGAGCGGGAGAGGTCATTTGATGATTTCCCACCCAAAAAAAAAAGGTATAATGACGTATTTCGCAATCTGCCTGCGACATCGATACCCATCACGTCTGCGGAGTTTCGCTTGCTAATTTAATTTTACCCTGTATAATAAGTATTAATCTGAGGCTCTAATGCACCACTATTGGCCGATTCCTATAATTTACGGACCGTTATTGGTTAAAATTAAGACTCTTGTTTCTTACCAATAATGAAGTAAAGACCACATAGCTTTGCATAGTAGACCCTCTCATATGGAAGTATCTATCACAGGTAAAATTAGTTTAAGAATCTATTTATATGCCCAGTTTGGCAATAAAAAATGCTAACGTTGGTAAGCAAAACCGAGCATAAGTCAGTGCAGTGGCAGTGATTATTTTTTTAATAGGCTCGGAAGAGTAGGATCATAATTAGCTATCGTCAATAATTCTGTATACAAAGTACGAATGAACTTATTGCCATACTAATTACGAATCTTACCTCAAGTTTGCGTAAATACCTTTTTGTAAAATGTGGGATTTTTGATAATGATTGCAGATATATTATCTGGGGGCACGGTAGTGCCCCCGCCAAGACGAGCCAAGCGAAGCGCAAGGGCACTACCTACCTTTTCTCGAAGTGTTTCATCGTTTTTTTGAACCCTCACAGAGTTAGTTTCCGATGTACCAGATAGTTCAGATTCTCAGGATATGATGTCAATAATAGACTAATTAAACATACAAAGTCTAAATTGAATAGCTTTATTACTTTATATTTTATTGATATCCAAAATACACCGATTTCGTCACCAACACACTGATGATCATCAAAATGTTTGGCTACTTCCTGAAGTGCTAGAAAGCTGAAATTTGGTATGTAATCTAAGTTTAGTATACAACCAACAAAAAAGTTCATAAACTTATAACTTTCGCCCCCCATCCCCTAAAATGGGGGGGTGGAAGTTTGTATGAGACTTCAAAATGTTAGGGTACTTCCTGAAGTGCTAGAAAGCCGAAATTTGGTATGTAAACAAAGTTCAGTATACAAAAAACACTACCGTGCCCCCAGATGAACTTATAACTTTCGCCCCCCATCCCACAAAATTGGGGGGGGGGGTGGAAGTTTGAATGAGACTTCACCAATTTTATGAATTAGGACATGAAAGTTTACACGGGACTGTGTGTGTTTTTTTTTTTCAATAATAAAACATTTTTTTTAAATACGACTTGTGTCAACCCTAGCGCCAAAATTTCAGAATCCTGTAAATTCTAGATACCATAAGATTTGGATATGATATTTTAAATAGGTACTTCTTAGTGCCAAAGCAACAGCTTGTCTTGATATTGAATCCAAATTCTATGAAATACGCCCATAAAAAAATCAAATCGATAATATGTAAAATTCGATGTTACTCACTTCCGGTTAACGATAAAAATTTAGAGTTTGCTTGATAATTTACTTAATATAAAGCATCAAGTAATTGCAATCAAAGATATAACAAAAACGGATTGGATCTAAATTTATTGCGATTTCTATGGTTTTTATGGAAACCATAGAAAAAAAATGAAAAAAATTATATCTCCATATTGGGGCAAAATTATCACCCGGGTGTTCTAGTCTTGCTTTTAAAATGACCTGTTTTATCGAATAAGCTAATAAAATGGGGATGTCCGTTTGTTGAAGCAAAAGCAATACTGTGCGACGTATTCAGAGGGCCTATATTATCTACGCGTGCGACACCGCCGTGTGTCATTTTTCACTCACGGTGAGCCGCACTTTCGAAATCCTGCTCCGAGTGAAGACGTTCATTTGATCCAGAATCACATGTGACCTTACATACGTGGTTTCTACCATTTTAAAAAGCCTAAAGCAGGCAACAGTTTTAGTGACTCCTATTAGTCAACCTTATTCAAATCTATGTTTTCGTAACCCCCTATTGGGGTCCAAAGTTCCGGTTTACCACCTGCCGAAGTACATCCAGGTTTATCTGAGGTATCCGGGTGCTAAGTTCCGGGCCACCACCTTCCGGCAAACCTGCACAAGAACGAGCTCCCTGTCGGATACCTATTTAACCCGCGTGGCCGCGTCGCGCTCGCTCCAAGGGTCTGGCAAGACCATCCACCGACCGTCACCTTTCCTGGCGTCTGCAGCGTGCCACACCGCTGCGGGTTTCATCACACCAGGCTGAGCCAGGAGAGTAATGCGCTACTCCCAATAAGTAAGGGAAACTTGTGACCATAATCTTATTTATCCCCTTTTCTCATTTCTTTAAAATCAATATGCTTTTATGTTGACAAGGTACGTAGTTTCATTTAATACAGACCACGTAAACCTCTTCCGTCACAGACTATATATAATATATTATTGTTAATCCAGATTTTGAATAAATAAATTAAAAAAAACAAAACAGGCAAAGGATTTATTGCTTCACTTCTTTTAAGCATTTTAAAGCACAATTTCTGCGTTGATATAACTGTTATATAAACAAAATATCCTGTAGATATTCTCAGCATGTGCTCACGCAGATAGACAGCCTGTATGGACCCTCGGGATTCTCTGTAAAACTCAAACTTTATTAGAATCGAAGTTGTTGCCAAGTTGCTTTATTTCCTGAGGAGACGTGACTGAGTCACCAGGTGGAACAGACTTCAAGTATTCTACAGATGTTTCCAATTTTCTAGAAACTTCTACAAATATATCGAGGACAGGTTGGGTATGGAATTTCGTGAGCCTAATGTATTATTGAACATCGTCATAAATGGCCCCAGAACCAACAAACATCTGACGTACATAATAATTATAAATATATTTTATTATACTAATTGCGAATATCTGTATGTAACGGACATTCTGCGTTCTTAAAAGAATAATTGAAAGAGCTTTAACGATTTACGATATCACATCAAAAATGCTGCCATCTTTGACAATTAGATTTGACATGACGATTAGTGATGCCCAATCTTTCATTTCACACGTCGAGAGCGAGAATACTTGAGTTGCCTACCCATGGATTACCTGCTCATGGATGGCATACGCATCCGTACCTACGTACTTTCTTTTTCAACCTTTTACACTCTAAGGTATGACGCTTCTGTAGTGAGTTGTGCGACATTTTTATTGGTACCATACACCTTAGGTGCGAAAATAATTGAACAACAAAACCGATTTTCATATCCTAATCCATGCATCCTAAATAATTAATTATCTATTAATTAAATATTATTATAGTATATACAATTACTACACATAAGGGCGTTTGTGTACTACCTCTTATTCGATTCATATTCGTGTATTTTACGTCAGCATAAAAACGGATCAGAAATTCACGAATGGGCGCTGTGCACTCACTCGTAGTCGATTTGTATTCGTGATTCGTTTTGGGTAATTTTTCATCATTCGTTTTAAAAACACGAATACGAATCGAATACGAGAGCCCACGAGCACCGATCCGAGATTTGAGTATACACTAAAAACATTTCGTAGGCAGAGATCGCGTTCATAATGAGTGCAGCATTTCGCGCTTACTCACAAAACGCCCTATATTAAGCATGACGGCTACTTCTATCTGTCAAAACAGACTCGATGTGAGAGTGTGTGAAATTATCGAATATAAAAACGAAGCAGTGCACAAACAAACATACATTTATTGTGAAGGCTGTTTTCAATCGTATTTACACGAATCACAAATACGAGGTAGTGCACAAACGCCCTCAGTGAGATGCATTGTAATATTTCAAACAGAATAACACGCGGGGTACTGAACGGTATCGATTTTTGTTTGAAATATATCGATACAGATCTAATGTATGGGCATCCCTAATCCTCGTCATGTCATGTCAATCAACTCAACTGAAGTCAACTGTCAAGTTATTGCTAGAACATATTAAGAATCTGTGGTTATTGCACTCACAATGTTTACAAAATGCTATGCGATCTAGGTAATATAAATTCCTGCCTAAGTATAAATAAATGACGTCAAAAAAAACATTAGGACAAACTCGTTTGCATTGAAGTTAAATAAATAATTACCTACCTACCTATTTTGATATAAAAAACTAGAAGATTTACCGAATGAGTAAAATGCTACTTTTACTTTATTCATTCCAAACAAGATAGATAAGTACATAATATAGGAACGTATGCGTTCTTATTTCCTCCAGATGGAATATACTTGTAGTTTCACAAATAAAAACACAAATCACTCTGCTAATATTAAATTTATTAATCAACTTCAGTTAATATTTCACACTTGTACACGTACACGACATTAATCATCGACCTCACAAGTCGACAGTCCACCCGATAGTGTGCCCCTGCGGCAATCTCTGTCTAAGGTATCATTCTGACAACCGGAAGTCAGCAGTTCAATATTTATTACAGATAATATTTAAAACATTATGTTGACAGGAAGTCAAATCAGAGTTTGTTAGAACATTTGATATTATTAAATGACAACAGGTACACAGGAAGTCAATGCACGCTAACAGCTCGGCCATCTGACATTCGGTTACGTCCTCGTACCGAACAAAAATGTATGATAGAAAAAACAAACAAAAACAACAATCTCTGCTATAAAGATTAGTAACACTCATTTAATTCATGTAAGACAAATAATTCTAAACAATTGTAAATGACACAGGCTCAATTCAAAGAATACATAAAATAATCAGATTTCATTTGAAAATATAACTATAAATAGTTATTGATTAGTAATATACCTACTGATAATAACATAATTCATTCAAGGTTTACAAAATTTAAGGATACATAAAATGTATGTATAAAATAAAATAAAAAAAGAAACTAATCATTATCACATTCAATATGCGCTACATCTGTCTCATTTGAAACCCCACTGTTCTCCTCGTCTGAACTACTTGCTAAATCAGTACTAAGATTAAGCCAAGGCCGCAATTTATCTCTAGCTACAATAGTTTCGTATTTATGATTATGTTTTCTAGTAATGGGTGTATCTTCTACTAAGAAACGGTCATTGGGGAGTGTTTTAACAATACGATAGGGTCCTTGATATTTTGCTACTAATTTCTTAGATTTACCATCGTTTTTATTAATTTCCCTTTCTATCCTTACTAAATCTCCTTCTTTATAAATGGTTTGATTAGTTATTTTCCTATTTTTATTAAAACGTTCTCTATCTTTTTCTTGTTGTTTTCTTATAAGTTCTCCTGATTTTTCGCGCATTTCAGCTATTTTGTCTACTAAATTATTATCTGACGTATCAATAATAATATCACTTAAAATAGACTCTGAAACATTCATAACCTTAAATCCGAAAAGTAGCTCTGAGGGACTTTTTTGTGTAGTTTTATGTTTTGTGGTATTAATCCCTATTTGTATATCTGGCACATATTCATCCCAAGTCCTATCATCTTTGCCATGAGTCTTAGTGGAAAGGGCATCTAAAATCGTTCTGTTAAATCTCTCAACTTGGCCATTTGCCCTTGGCGTTGCAACAGCATTCAGAATATGCTTAATACCAGTCTCTTTAATAAACTTACTAAAGATGTTACTTGTAAAACATGAACCTCTATCGGTTATCAATCGTATGGGAGCACCAAAATAACTGATATGTTCCCTTATAACTCGAACAGTTGTGGTTGCTTTAGTATTCCTAACTGGTGTGATATTTGTATATTTCGTAAAGCCATCAACAATAACAAGTAAGTAACAATTGCCACGTTTACTACGTACAAACGGTCCTAAGTGGTCCGCATGTATCGTATGAAACGGTTTTTCCACTTTTGGTATAGGATGAAGTTCACCTTCATGGGGACCACCAGGTACTTTGTGATGCGCGCACTCAAGGCAAGCGGCAACATACTTTTTTACGAAACGTCGCATCTTTGGGAACCAAAATGAATCCCTAATCCGAGCTAACGTTTTATCGAATCCAAAATGACCAATGTCATCGTGGTTTTTCTTAAGAATTTGCCAGCGAACTGCTTTTGGGACGGCCCATCGAAGACCGTTCTCTAATATGCGATAAACGCGACCATTCTTGATTTTAAAATTATTATGGACTTCGACAATTTTATCAATTTCTGGATTGGTCAATATATTTTTAATAGACATTATTTCATCGTCTATGGATTGGGCGGTACTTAACCAATTATCTGTTTCAATATTGAGGATATCAAAGATGTGGCTTTCTGGAATAGGGGGTTCGATAGGATGTCGACTCAGAGCATCAACGTGCATCATTTTACTTCCCGATCTGTATTCGATATCGCAATCATATTCCTGTATTTGTATCCACCAGCGAGCTATTCGAGGGATAAGATCGCGCTTGGTCAGTATCGTCCTCAAGGCACTACAATCTGTATATATTTTAAAATGAATACCAATTAAATATACTCTAAACCGATTAAGAGAGGCAATAACGGCTAGAGTCTCCAGTTCGAACGAATGCAACTTTTGCTCATCAATAGTAGTTTTTCGACTATAGAACGAAACTGGTCGCAGCATACCATCTTTACTTCTTTGTAAGAGAATACCGGCCACTCCAAATTTAGATGCGTCTGTGTGTAGTTGCGTCTCAAAAGAGGGATCATACAAAGCAATAACAGGACGTGCTACTAATGCATCTTTGAGAGTCTGAAAGGCGGAGGCTTGTTCGGAACCCCAGACCCACTGACAGTTTTTGCGTAAAAGGTCTGTTAAGGGTCTTGCCAACAGAGCGAAATTTCTAATAAACCGCCTAAAAAAACTTGCAAGCCCCATAAACTGGCGTATCTCATGGGGATTTTTGGGAGCTGGAAAATTTGAAACTGCATTGATCTTTCTAGCACCAGGACGGACACCATCAGGGCCAATTTCGAATCCTAAAAAATCTATATTTCTGTAAAAGAAGTGACATTTACTTAGCTTTAAGGTTAAACCTCCCTCTCGAAGTAACTGCAAAACTTGACGAAGTCGGGAGAGACCTTCTTCAAAGCTATGCGCAGGAACTAATATGTCATCCATATATATGACAGCAAACTTTATCTTTGCGTCAGCTAGGATTTTGTTTATTGTTCGCTGGAAAACTGACGGAGCGTTAACTAGGCCGAACGGCATTCGCAAATATTCAAATTGACCATCCGGGGTCACGAATGCAGTTTTAGTTCTAGACTGCTCGGAGATCGGTATCTGATAGTAACCAGAAGCAAGGTCTAATGATATAAAATACTCATGACCAGCCAACAGATCAATTTGATCGTCTATGCGAGGAATAGGGTAGTGGTCCTTTATTGTTTTACGATTGAGTGCTCTGTAATCGACGCAAAGACGTTTTTCACCAGTCTTCTTCTTGACTAACACTATTGGACTTGCATAAGGGGATGATGACTCTTTAATAATGTTAGCATCCAGCATTTCTTGGACCATATCTCGGACTAGTGTTCTCTCAGAATAGGACATTCGATAAGGGCGATAAGCAACAGGTTCAGAATCCTTAAGTTTAATTTCCATCTCGCTCACAGTTGTATAACCAAGATCTTTAAGATTTTTAGAAAAACATTCTTTATATTCACTTATCACGGATTTTAAATTATTGAGTTCTGTATCAGTTAAAGAGTCACCATAATTAATAGAATCATTGTCTTCGATATCGGCAATGGTTAATTGAAATACGCGGTTAATATTATTCAGAGGTATGGCGCGAGCAATTAAAATATCTTGTTTGAATGCGATGGTATTTAATGTTAAATTTTGTACTAGTAATCTACCTACACCGTTCATCAAGGTGTATTCTCCAGGCAAAAGATAAAATTCCGATCCTATTCTTCCCCTCACAGAACCATTTATAAAAATCTGACCAGTAAAAACCCCATCTGAATGAACTGGTATAGACTTCATTTCATGACTGGAAACATCAGTTTCCTCAGAAATCATCAGAAACACTTTATTCGTCCTTTGAAATATAAGACGAGATGGTGTCTTAGTTATTATAATACCAGGAAGCTCGGTAAAAGAGTGACCCAAAAGCATTGGATATTTCAAAACAGAGTCATCCACGACAAGAATATCAACGGTTTCCCTAATTCCCTGAATATCTATAGTCGCCCGAACTTTACCTACCGGCTGCACTAAATTATTACCTAGTCCTTTCATTAGGGGTAAATCACAATGGTCTAAATGTAAATTAAAATCTTTTGCTTCAGTTTGTCGCATTATCGAACATTCACTACCAAGATCAACGTAACAAGAGATGGGAAAATCATTCAGTTTTGCAGTAACAATATATTTATCATTTGGGTCGTAGATTTTCGGACTACTGATGCGGGTGGTACAGTCCACCTTTAGAACCTGTTTTTCTTGCCCTGCTCCGACGGGTTTAGAATTTTCGCGACTCCTTTGCATGATATTGGGACAATTAGCCGTGACGTGTCCGATCTTATGACAATTATTGCATTTTTCGATAGGTTTAGGACATTTAAAGCTGGGATGACCTTCTACACCACAATTAAAGCATCTAATTGGTGGTCTAATTACCGTTGAATTCAATTTATTATCTGATTGATTTGTTTTCTCTGATTGTAACCCTAAAATTTTCTTATTATCATTTCTACTCTTTAAGTTATTGCCATTGTTTTCTCTTGCCTGACCTACTTTAACAGATTTCAGGTATCTAAAGACTTGCTCAGGTGTATCATATTGTGCTGCTTGAGCTCCTACTTTAATGGCCCTATCTTCTATGCCGTATAGTATGCAATCTACTGCCTTTTTTCCCGTTATCTGACATCTATGTAACAAGTTAAGCTTAGAGTAATAGTACTGTTCTAAAGGTTCCCCATATTTAGCCCTCAATGTAAGCATCTCCGTCAATAACTCTGCGTAATTTTCTCTACATGGAAACGATTGAAAAAGTTTCGTCTTCCATTCTGACCAGGTAAATTTTACGCTAGGTAGACTCTGATACCATGATTTGGCTAAACCAGTGAGCTTCGGAAGTGCATAGTGAATGATTTCCCGTTCTTCTAATTCATATATGTCTGCGCATTCCTCGACTTTATTGATCCAATTTAAAATACTCTGATTTTTGGACATGGGGTCAAATTCTGGAATAACATTACTCATATTGGCCAATTTATGACTGCCTGATTTCGAAAACCCCTTAAGCGCATCAATAAATTGCAAAAACATATTATGATTCGAATTCTCATACCCGGTTGTTCCTTGCGCCTGATGACTGTGATGACTACTGCTCCTCGAACGAATTTCATCACGTGACCTGCTTCTCGAACGCCTTTCATTGCGTGACCTGCTTCTGGAACGCCTTTCATTCCGTGATCTGCTCGATCTCGCTCGGTCGGGTATATTTCGTGATGAAGTATAGCTTCTCAATGGTCCCCTCAATTCATCCTCAGTGTAATCCAAATTATGCATTGGTCTCATGTCCAATTCCCTGTTTCTAGAGCGTCGCTCAAGCTCACCGCTCATCATATCATTTGTACGTTTACTGGAAAACCTCGGCCGCCGCTCAAGCTCATCGGCACGGGGCTCACCAGCAAACGCACGGCTTGTACTCGGCTGTCGCTCAAGCTCACCAGCACGAGACTCGCCAAAAATCAATTGGTTCCCACCCGGTCGTTGCTCAAGCTCATCGACACGGGGCTCACCAGTAAACGCACGGCTTGTACTCGGCTGTCGCTCAAGCTCACCAGCACGAGACTCGCCAAAAATCAATTGGTCCCCACCCGGCCGTTGCTCAAGCTCATCGACACGGGGGTTTCCTCTCATTCTAAGAATCTCACCGTCATTGCATCTACGTCGGTTCAGTCTCTCAACTTCACTTCCTTGTCGACCTCGCTTTGGTCCATATGGTAGAATAGGGCTACCAGGTTCCGAATTATTTGTATCCATTTTGGTTCTGAATCTCAAAAGTAAGCGTTACTATCATCATTCATAACGAACATTTAAAATAATGGTATTAAATATCTCCAAAATGATTCAAAAATATTTTTATTATAAGTGGTGAAACACAACACGTTAATTAAAATGAGGAAAAGGGACCCAGATTATTACCTACTGTGTTTAGAAAGAAAGACATTATCATATCTACAGTAGGAGTAAAAATAAATAGCAGTGCACTAGTACTGGTACTGGCACCGAATCTGAGCAACGAACGAAAAGCGAATAATTTGACATGTTACTTACGTTTTCTTAGATGACACAGAAGCGTATTTTGCGTTCATCCCACTTCTGAACTATAGGAACGTATGCGTTCTTATTTCCTCCAGATGGAATATACTTGTAGTTTCACAAATAAAAACACAAATCACTCTGCTAATATTAAATTTATTAATCAACTTCAGTTAATATTTCACACTTGTACACGTACACGACATTAATCATCGACCTCACAAGTCGACAGTCCACCCGATAGTGTGCCCCTGCGGCAATCTCTGTCTAAGGTATCATTCTGACAACCGGAAGTCAGCAGTTCAATATTTATTACAGATAATATTTAAAACATTATGTTGACAGGAAGTCAAATCAGAGTTTGTTAGAACATTTGATATTATTAAATGACAACAGGTACACAGGAAGTCAATGCACGCTAACAATAAGTACTTAAATGTTTTACTGGATCTCTTAGCTTGGCTGGCCACATACAGACAATAGAAATAACATTAGTGACAGGCATTTACTAGCATGTATTTCTCAGTAATGGAAGGATTGTTTCTTACTAAATATAACCTCAAAATGTTTGTTTTCCTTTTAAATAACTGCTTTCAGCAAGTTGTCCGTCATTGAACTTTATCTTCATGGTCATATACTTGTAATTTAGAACAAGCAAAGTAATTTTCCTTGGCTGTTGGTTCTGGGGCGAGAGATGTATGGATGCAGAACAATCTCCTTTAGGAATAGATAGTTGGAGGAATACTGAAGTAATAAAGTTGTATTTTAGTATTTGCTGCTCAAAATAGACTTAATAATGAAATGATGATGAGATCAAACAGCCATTTTTCTTTAACCCTTAACTACCGACCTGCGGTCTCACAGACACCGGCGATATTATTTTGGTGAATAAGACCACGTTAGCACGGACGTGAAAACATCACGGCGGGATTTTATCGCGCACTGGAATTTCAACTCTCGGTGTTCTCTCAACCGAGCATTGAGAAACCAACAGAGTGCATCCCAGCGCGTAAAAAAGACACAGTGTTTGATTCTCAACCCTCGGCGCTAAGCAGTGCGTTGAAGATTCAGTGCGCGAAAAAGTCCCGCCGCGATATTTGTACATCCGTGCAAACGTGGACTAATTAAGTGTGTGCGCATTTTTACATTTCTACCCGCCATCGCCACCCGCAGTGCCGTGCCTGCGCTTGTCGAGGTTGGACGTGCTAGCGTTTACTTTTGGTGAGTATGTAACTTTTCATCGGTCTTTGAGACGGGGGGTAGGTAGTTACGTGGATTTTTTATATCAAATTTGTTTTTAGAAAATTATTGCGCGCTGGTTGAAAGTAGGACCATCAGATGAAGAGGATCTACCAAATGGAGACTGCAGTGATGTGTATTGATATAGTAGATGATTTTATGCTGGAGAAATTTCGTGGATCAGATTCTAAAATTGATGGCGAAGAAGAGTCGGTTTAAGTGAAAGAAAATCCGCCACAAATTACGCCTCCAGTTTTGTCTTTGACAGACAAAGAAGTCTCATTGGATCAATTGCGATCCAAAAGGTCAACAAAACGTCCATTCAGCGAGAGGTCAGACTTTCTCTTAGTCGGGTGCTGCAACTCGACGAGGAACCCTTTCCTGCAACCGCAGGAAGTAGAACTGATGGAATGAACTGATGCTTGAGACCCGCAAGACTTGCTCGCGTGTGATCCCAAATAAAAACGGAAGACCCAAAGCTTGTGTTTTCGATGCATAAAACCTATTTGCCCATGTTTCTCAAACTTAGTGTGCCTTCACTGCCGCGAAAAATTATAAAATTCATGACCTGCAATTTTGGTGTGATATGTGTATTCTTATTGATATGAGTATTTGTATGCATAATTTGATTATTTAGGTAATAGAAATTAGTAAAGAGAAGTTTTTAATTTATGTTATTTAAATACTAGATCTCATTTTCTAAATGTGTTGGTTTTTTTTTCTCATATGTGTGAAGATATTTTGATGTATATAATATTTATAATGTTGATTTTTTTATGTTTCTATAAATTAAATATAAATAAAACACATATAAAATGTTATGCTTTATTTCAATTAACCTCCCTTTATCAAAGTTTTTTTTTCTAGATCAATATATCGCCGACGTCACACATACCATGGGTAGGTAGTTACGTGAACTATATGTGGTAGGTTGTTAAGGATTAAATTAAATAAAAAAACTAGTGCGACATAGTTCCTTATTTAATATTATCATCGAATTGTCAGTTGAACGCCTCTCAATAAATATTTATTTATATTACCATTTCTTCGTTCTACGACACAACCATATTTTCAAGTCGTCGACACATTCAATATTCCTTTTCCATTTCAAATCTCGTCAAATATTCAATAATAATAAAACGGATATTAATATTTTGATACGTGCAAACAGACAGTGACTAAATCATTGATGGCGACGTTTTCTATGTCAATTATAAATGTTTAATATAATTCTCCCTTCTGCTCTCCTTCATAATAAACTATAAGAATAGGAGTTATTGGTAAAGGAATATCAACTTTATGAATTGGCTGTAGAGTTTGAATTTGTTAAGTCGAATCTAAATCTTCAAATGTGGTGCAAGTCATAAGAAATTCCGGTCATGTTTAGTCACATAAATTCGATTTCAGGATACAGGAACATGCGTCGCCCTGCCTGCTACCTATCAATTTGAATTTGATTCAGAGGCTGGTGATTATAAAGAACAATGGCAAAATCTTATTTGAAATAAATTTAAGCGTCTAAAAGTGACACTTATACGAAAGAACTTCAATTAAATAACTACGTTTTTTTAACTATATTATCTAGTTAAGGCCGAGTAAAAAAGAAATGTTTAATGAAAAGTTACTTGGCTACTTCGTTCTAAAAGATTAGGAAATTGTTGGTTGGATTGGTTTAGCATTCCCATTTTTTTTTTTTTCCTAGATAGTAGGTACTTATAGCATAATTGTCATGGTGTTTTTATCATTTTTAGTTTATTATTATATTAACATGAGGTAAATGAATAAAGAACACATTTACTTTGTTGTACCTATATCTAAGTTTATTCTTAGTTCTTCCTCAGATAAGAATATTGCTGTAAAGTTGGAAAAATATCAAATGTTATGGCAATTCTGAACTAATTAGACTAGTATCTATTTAATGTTTAAAAAAATATAGCTTGGTTGTTGACATTGACAATTGTTGACAGTTTACAACTCTTGACAAGAAGCTTGCGCTCTGTCCTGTGTTGTTCAAAAGTTCAACACTGATTATCTTTTAATCTCCGCCTTCTCTAACAAAAAATCTTACACAAACTAGCTCAAAAAATGACGCTGAAATTAATAAGATATTTTTCATACAAAGACGTAGTAATTTAATTTCAAATCAAACAATGTTTGGGAAGCTGCCGTTGATCTTTTCCACTTTGGTTTTATTGTTAGGATCATAATAGCTTTTAAGATGTATCTTAATACTAGCTTTTGCCCGCGGCTTCGCTCGCATTCGTCGCGACTTTGACTATAAATTCGGGTTATAATTCAGTCATGATTCGAAAGACTCGTGGCGCCATCTATTATCATAAGAACGTTATTGTTGTTTTCCTCGGAAACGGTACTTTTTTGCGGGATGAAAGGTATCCTATGTCCTTTTCTGTACACCTGACAACGTATATGCAAAATTTCAGGATGATCGGTTCAGTGGGTAGGCGTGAAAAGGTAACAAACAAACTTACTTTCGCATTTATAATATTAGTTAGGATAGTTAGGATAGGATATAGGAAGTTAGGAAGTTAGGATCATGCAGATGCTGGTCGTGACAATCTGGCTTTGAACTATTTCATGGCAATGATTAGACATGATGTAGATACAATCTTTTTTTCCTCCTTAGTTTCTCTCGTCAACTAATGTTAACGATAGAAAACGCATGCCTTTTTTTTAGGTTAGAGGTGAGGCCTTCAACTTCTAAGCAATTAAGTACTCTCTTCATTATTTTTTCACTTGTACCACACAATTAGCTAAAATCAACAAAGTGAGCAGACTCCGCTATAGGCGAGGTGCTCCGCGATTTCGTTTGAAGCACTCGATACACTTCTATTATAATAAAACATCCGAGTCGACTCGCTTGCCGATCATAATTGATGAGATCAAATAACTTGATCGAAATCGAAACTTCTATCATTTTATTCGAATCAGCTTCAATTGGATTGATTTGTTTTCTCTTTAGAATTTATAATAGAATTTTCTCTGAAAGTAATGATTATTTTATTGGTTATGCAAAGACCTATGGCGCAGCGGATTTGGTCGCAATTTTTATTCATTTATTTCATCCAACAATCGTCTCTTAATATCTCGTAAATAAACGAATTTTAGTTTATTTCCAGATTCTTATAAGATCATTCGATCATGTTCATGAATACTAACTGTAAGGCCTTTAATATTTACTTTGCATTTTTGTTGGTTAACCCTTGAGACCCTTTTTCTTTTTGGTTGGGAAATCATCAAACGACCTCTTCCGCTCTGCGCGGAGCGGAAGGACGTGTCAAACTCTTACTGACTAAAATCCACCCGTGTTCCATCAGTTGCCTGTGCGCCAGGGCCACGGCAACTCTTTCGAAAAATCCGCGACCCCGGCAGGTATCGGCCCTGTCGGACCCCGTCAATGATGCTGACATCTCTTTGAAGCGCGCGTGGAACAAGACGCGCGGTCGACCCGTGCCTGGTCCGTACCAGACGGCGAGCTGCAACCCTTGAGACCCTAATATAAGCTATTAATAACCCACACAGGAACTTCGTTAGAGCTCCAAGCGTTGAAATACCTAACTAGATATTAGCCCTAAAAGTTTAGAAGCCTCTGTCTAACCGCTGTGTTATGCTAGCCTAGGTTTGAATTTATAATTCAGGACGTTTTACTAAACCAGTTTATTATTTATACGAAGTTCATCAGAATATGTTCTCGTTTTAAATAGATAAAGAAGCGACCTTTAGATACAATAAAAAAATAACGTTCCTGTAAAATATTCTCGCCATCAAAAATTCAGACTAAACTGTGTACTAACCTCATCTCGGCGGAGCAGCAATCACACGTTCATTTCATCAGTGAGATGTAAAAATCTGAAACGCGTGGCTTAACAGCGAGAAGGAAGAGAGAAAGGGTGATGGAAATGGATTAAAATTGTGGACTAAATATTGGTAGAATAGTTAAAAGTTTGACAAGACAAATAGGAGTTAGGTATGTACCACCACAAGTCCTATAGACTATGTTCCAATAGCACACTAACAGTTCTACGCACATACCTCACGCTATACAAAATACCGCACATCCTAAATTCATTAAGTGTACCCACGTCACGCCGGTAAATCACATCTAAAGCGACAGGTGCATCAGTGGGTAGCTCAATGTACATACCATCAGGCTGGATTTTCTCACCAAGCTCAACATTGTTTGAAGCCAGTTTCCAATTCTTAAGTGATTTATCAGTCATCTTCGTGAACGGACGCCGTCAGTAGGGTCTGGTCATCTCTTAGCTGCCACTGCTTATTTTAATTTAATTTAATATTTGAATTATTTTCGTCTTTTTATTACTGACGCTTTTAACCTTCTACATCGTTCTCACATACATAATTTCAACATGAATGATGTAACCAGTATTTTGTAAACATATTTTGATCTAAAAGATTGTCCATGGAAATTTTTGCCCGTTCTTCTCCATAGGTACCTACTACGCTTTGGAATGGGCAACAAGCTTCATCTTTCTGGCTGAGCGACCCCTTGACAATTCAAAAGTGCCTGTAATTGGTTTATTTGAAATAAATGCTCGAGTTTGAGTTCAGTTTGAGTTTATCAAGTCTGTGCGGTACTCGATTACGAGTCAGCCAACTTTAATGACGATTAAGTAGTTTAAAAATGATGTTTTTGTTTTTTAGTTATGTGAGTTTGGAATGGTTTAGCTTAAGAGTTTTTAGAGAAAACAATGCTATGAGTATGCCATTAGTTCGACAAACAAGTATGGAATTTTAGCTCGACTGGTCGTTCGTGCGAAAAACATTAATCTGCCTGCCTTACCCAACTATGTTGGGGTCAGCTTCCAGTCCAATCAGATGCAGCTGAATACCAGTACTTTACATGGAGTGGCTGCCTACTTGACCTTCATAACCTAATAACTGGGAACCATGATACCCAATGTAAGATTGATTTAGACTTTTGGGCTTCTGACTACCCCTAATGATTGCCAAAGATCTACGAATGACAGCCAAGGCTAAAGGTTTAAACGTGCTTTCTGAGGCACGGAGGAGTCTCAATATGTAATGGATGACCACCCATCCTCGAACTGACCGCGGCAAGCGTAGCTTAACCTTCGATCGACCTGTGCGGCTATTATCATTTAGCTACGAGTCACGTGTTCGACAGGTATGTGTAATGAAATGAAATATTTTTGAAAAGACTTTATAATATAATTATAATATTTCCCCTTTATTTATTTTAAACGACCTGAGCACTACTACATTTCCTTCGTTTATTATAAAAGAGTTTAAAAAAGGTTTCACTACATAATTCCTGCTTACATTGTAATTGCTGCAACATTATACGCAGTTCATTGGCTACGGTCCTGTGAGCTGAGATACAAAGGGTCTATTTTATGGCCACAATAAAAAGGTAAAATAACGCAAATTAAGACCGTTAAACTGCCCTGTTGGGTACAGCGACACTCTGTTCGTTTTTAATGTATTTTTTTTAATAACCTAATTCCGGTCTTATGTTTGGATAAAATATTATATTCTTTTTAGTCTGCAAATAAAATTGTTTTTCAAATCAGTAATATCCTGGTACTTTGATTTAACACAAAATTGGGTTATTAAAAAAAATGCAATACCTACTAGATACGACACCTCTTAAAAATGACTTGTATTAGCTGCCTGCTTCAGAATCAAAATGTCCAATCTGCCGTTTCAACAATATTTACTGACCAGATGAAAACTTATTTAATAAAACTTACAAGGTCGTATTTAATCATTTCCTCAATGTTTCACAAAACAAAAGAACTATATTATTAAGTGTCCGTTAGAAAGAGTATCTCAATCACATCGGGAGTAGAGTCCGCTCGGGATTGAGACGTAATTAAACATCGTTTGATTTAGCATCCCCGCAGCTTCCCGCGGATCCTTGATTGAAGCGCCTTTGTGTGAAGCTTCCTCATTTCACATAAAGCTTTTAGGTGTGGTCGCAGATGTAGCCGAGAAAGATCATTGATGCCTTTCTTCCATTATAAGCACTCGATGCAGTCCAACATGCAATGAGCATTGTGAGATGACAGGTAGTGAGGTAACAGGACATGAAACAAAATGACACTGACAACTAGGGAGGTATGGCGTGAACACCAATTGTTTTAGAGGATCTGTGAAAGCTCCTATATAACTTTAAAAGCTACTAACGCATTTAACGTTGTAACTTATGGGTTGCATGACAAAACCTCTTCATAAACAGAAAAGAAACAACTGCTTTGGGGTCGGTTTCTAGTCTAACCGGACGCAACCAAATACAAATATCTGACTTGGAGCGACAGCTTATCTAAATTCTACAACCCAATTACTGGGTAGCATGAAACCCCTTATTAAGACTGGTTGTCAGAGTTTCCGGCATAAAACCGAATGGTTTCATACAACAATGACTGAATAGTCAAAAAGGCCCTTCTTGCACTATTCTCTTCATATTTGGTATTTTATTTGGCATAGAAATTCGCCATTTACAAGGTAGTAAAATGACGCTTTCACTAGCACCAAACCCACTTAATCCCCACTCAATAGAACTCAGGGCGGACGGATAACAATTTAAACCGACGCTTGCTGCACTACAATGCGTCACTGAGCCACTAATATATCACTAATTAATGACTGACCTTGATTGCTGTATCAGTTGCTTCATCAGCTCATTCAGATAAACTTAATGGAATAGTGGTCGTGGAACAGAGTGGATTGTGACTGGACAGGGAAAGCGTCATTTTGGTACCTCTCTCACCGCAATAATAATTATGATCTTCGATGGTGGCAACACTCATTTTGAAAAATCATAAAGTGGGGTTAGGTGATATGAAGTTTTGTATATCAATTGACTATTTGTACTGAGTTATTAAAAAAAAAACATAATCAGTTCATTTCAACAAATTTTGAAAAGGAAGGAATGAAACTACAAGTCATGTATTTTTGACTAACTTCATATTAAATTATTAGGTTAGGTACGGATTGTTAATTTTCCACACTTATTAAGAATTTAGTTGTTGTTAAGGCTAATGATAAAAGCTAGAAATAAACAAAGTGAAGGCGATGCAATTCATATTTCCAAGAAGTTAACTACCTACGGAAATTATCGATATTAATCAAGATATGACAAATAAAGTGTTTGACAAAACATCCATATTACACAGGTTTATAATAAACACATCAAACGTGTCTAGGGATGAAGCAGTTACTTAGTTGCTAGTTACTTAAAAACTGTTTTTTAAATTATATTCTTTGTAACTCCTATGGATACTTTTTTGTAAATTTCATCATTTGAAAAGGTTTTGAATTTCGGTCAAAAGATGAAAATCTTCTATCAGGTCGTTGCTATATAATTCTGCAATGGGTTTGGGCCAAATCAGTAAAATAATTATGCCATACTTCTGAGTGGAATCAATACAAAAGTACGTTATTATGGAGAGAAGATTTCATTTGATCCGAGAAGAAATGATCAGAGCCTTGGGAATGTTGGAAGCTGGTTCTCGGCAACGTGCTGTGGCAATCGCTCTGGGCACTATGCAGAGTGTTATAAGTCGACTTTGGACACGTTACCGCATCACTGGCAGCGTGGCAGAGTGACATGGGGGACGACCTCGCATAACAACACGAAGACAAGATCGTTACATACAAATTACTGCTACTGTGTTATACGCGTTAACGGCAGAAATACAGTCTACTAATTTACGAAAACTTTTCTTTTTATCTTTTTATCACATTTTAATGTCAGGATTAACAAATATGAAAAATCCAGCATAAGCAAAAATTGCGTAAAATCTTTATTAATGCAAAAGCAGGGAGTATTTCGTCGATCTACATATGTATATACGAAAACATTTTATTTAAACAATCTAAATATACATCTTTATTTAATTTCAATAGGATAAAATTTTTTTTTTTTAAATACCTTGATCCCTAGCCACTATTGATGTGTGTAGTTATAATATTACTTCAAATGCAACTACGTCTTACTTTGACGACTGATCAATTTAATTGCAGTTATCTTCAGAAGATATCAAAGTTAAAAATAGTATCACAACGCCAAAGTCAATGACAAAATTCACGTACAATTCCGAAAA
This sequence comes from Dryobotodes eremita, assembly GCA_917490735.1. Lineage (NCBI taxonomy): Eukaryota > Metazoa > Arthropoda > Insecta > Lepidoptera > Noctuidae > Dryobotodes > Dryobotodes eremita. The sequence goes on along the minus strand of OU823254.1, from coordinate 968,012 downwards.
CTGCTCACAACATCCATGCACACTGTGGAACTCTTAACAAAAAGGAACAAGGTTTAAAATATATTTTTTGGTGTGCATTGATATTGTAACAAATTGACAAATTGTTGATGTAATTCTCGCGCCCTCACGCGATAACCTCTGAGATATACATACAAGTTATCAGCATCATAAAATTTAACAAATTTTGTAACAGAGGATTCTATGGATATTCTTTCTGCTATAAGTTTTAGGGGTGTGTTCCTTGATTTGAAATCTTTTTCAAATATTTTGTTATGGTAATATCATCTGCCTAGCGTTTCCCATCTGTTTTGTGGTCGGCTTCCAGTCTAACCGGATTCAGTTGAATACAAGTATTTTACATGGAGCGACTGCTTATCTGACCTTCACAACCCAGTTACTGGGTGACATGAATCCCCTCGACAAGACTGGTTGTCAGACTTTCGGGTTTCTGACGGGACCAACGGCATGATTTTCTTTTCGAGGCACGGCGGGGTCTCGGCATGTAAATAGTTAAACCTGATTGATCGACCCGTGCGGCTATTATTACTCAGCCATGAGCCCCTCGTCCCATTTTATTATGGCAATTGTGTGTCTAAATACATTGCATTGAAATTAAACTTCGAAGTATTAATAACGGTAATTAAATTCAAACATGATTTAAAGAGACGTCCTCATTATACAATAATAGATGCGTTTTAAAATCATCAGTCATCAGAGTGTCTACCGTGACAACGTTACAATTTCGTCTAATTTTAACAGTATATGACATGGGTTAGTAGCCACAGACTGTCAAGATTTTGAAGTTTGATTCCCAGATTAGGATATGTTTGCAATAATTCTAACTACTAGTATAATACAGGATGGCATCCCACATCGACGTGCAACCTGTTACCAAGGATTCAGTACATGATTCTGATCTCCCCTGCGTTGAAATATTTCGTCTGTTATTAAAAAAAAAAATTGCTGTTCCATACCATTATAATAATAATAATAATTTAATACCAGTAACAAGACTCATAGTGTTAGTAACAATATACTTACAAACTATGTTAATAAAACATTAATACAGAAACAATTTAATTAATAAATTAATATGTATTATATTATTATGTCAGATTGCGGAGAGAGAAACTGAAATAAATATGGGTATAGACCATATTTTTATTAATAAATGTTAAAAAAATTGTGAATTAATAAATTGGACATATTATTAGTTATGACATTATCAATTACCATTTACAATAATATTTATTAAGGGTTAATCTGACATTATATTTTATCTCTTGAACTGACATAGGTATAGCTTTGACTTCGTTAATTTTTTTTTTTCCATGTGAGATCTAATGCATGAATCTTATTTGTTGTTGCTGTATTTTCTTTTTTATTTAATTAGTCTTGTGTAGGACAAAATTAAATATTTGCACACCATAAGTAATGGTAGAATGTAAAGGGCCATTATAGTTTTAAGATCATACATTGTAAACCTACATTCTTGCAAATAAATGAATTTGAATAATTAATTAACATTTTTTTAATTTTTTTGACCGATGACTGCGTAGGGATTGCACTTTTCTATGAAAAAGCAGTTTCTTTTTTTAAACTTTCTACTCTACAGGGTCTACAATCTTGACTGTGTGCTGAATTCATGGTTTCAGTTTGTCAATGTCCCTAGCAACCTGTATATTTTATTTAAAACAGCTGAAAACAGCTAACAGAATTTATGACCATATAATATAATATACTAATATTCAAGTAAGTTCCAATAGGTAATGTGTTTAAGAAAACAATAGAAAATGAAAAGTAATTTGTTTCCGCGATACCTACTCGATAATACGAGTATAACTCGTTAACTTAATGTGTCGACACGCTGGTGATTTAGTATTATTTAGTTAGTCGCAGTTGCTGGGACAAATTTGTGGTGTTGTGTTACTTAGTGAGAAGTGTAGACGATTTTGTATGCCGTCTAGTTATGAAATCAGGTTTCAAAAATCATTGGGCTATGTCCGTAGATCGAATTTTTTCCTTGGCACTATTATAATATTCCTCCGGGCACCATGCTTACAAACAGCAGTTGAAAATAATTTTAGCCCCAATATCGACTCCATAGTTTGACAAAATCCGCGCTAATAACTCAGAGTGCACGATTAGTGTCATCTTGACACTAAGCACCGTCCTGCGTGTAAGTGCGGTAGTGCCCTGAGGACATAAAGTGACAAAACGGTACTAATCCAACATGGGAGTTGCCGATAAAAAGGAAATTGAAAACCTTAGGCCTAGTAAGTATTTATTGTTTTTTTTTATTTTTGGAACTTAGTCGGCTGAAAAAATACTGAAAATTCTGTGAATATTAACTTTGGAATTCAAAACAAAATCACTTACGTACATTTTCTATGAACTAACGCTCACTACAGGCGAACAGCACCGCAATTATTTTTCTTTATGAAAACTCGTTGCGTCTGTATGTGTGCTTGGCTTTAGACAACTGATGAAAATAAAACACCAGTATTTTTAAGCTAGCTATATGACGTCAAAATTATTCTATGTTAAATATTTTCTGATCTTTCTTCCGATAAATTTCGCTATTTCAGAGTAGGTACCTAAGTACAAATAGCAAAATTTGTTCATATTCATGAATAAAATCATCCCTTAACCTTGATTTACATAGTGAAATATAATTGCCCGTGGTATATCGTAGGTTGAAGCTACAGTAACAGTTGCAGTCTAAACAGTATTTTGACGATGCAAATACCTTATAGCTTCAATTTTATTGTATGCCACAAGCAAGAAATGCATCGTGTACACAGGCTACATATCAAGCTATATATTTCCAGTATAAGCTGTTCTCGCATTGTATAGGGTTTCCGTACAACGAGAAGTCAACTTATACTGGAAATGTATAGCTTGATATGTAGCCGTGTGTACAAATTAATATTTCAATAAATTATTTTTAATAAATATTTTACTCTGCTGTCACTGTTAGAAGTTATATTTGTTTGTTAACTTTTATAAGCCTTTTCATCTTGAGTTAAGATATTAATCTAAGAAATGCAAAGTTTCCTCAAGTTACGTCTCAAATGATGCAATTTAATGCCTGAGACAAGTTCATTTATGTCAAAGTTTTGATGCTACTATAGTATCATGAAACTGTTTCGATCTAAGCTTAGAGTTTAGTTGTTTCTAAGTTGAACTTACCTGATATTGCAGAGTTTCTTAAGTTACTGTTGCACCAACAACTAGTGTCAACTAGCTTATGAACAAGATCTTTCTCTTTCATCATCATATTTAGTGATACTAATTATTTTTATATCCACTGTTCTCCAATCGTCTCATGGATTTGTTATGCTTTCCTGCGGGGTAATTGCGTAACACACTAACAATTGCATTTTGACATTTTGACAACATTCATTGCGGTAATTACGTTCTCGAGCAGACGAGTTTTTCAAACATATGAAGCAATGGCTTAGGAATTTCCCTTAAGTTCTTTCGGATTGTGTTACACAATTGGGGTACTGGACTTTGATTTATCATGCAGATTTGAAAAGTTTGTCTATTTTATTCAAAACTATTAGAAGATTTTAGTCTTGCAGGTTCATGTTTATAATAGCGGTCTTCTTTCTGTATTGTTTATTTGCTGCTTCAAGTCAGCGCTTCTTGCCTCAATCTATTATCATAGGTATTCTTTTTTTAATCTTCTTTTGTTTGACGTTTTGGAATTTAGAGAGTTGTTCACAGATCAAACTAAAACCTGACAAATGATAAATGATAAATGATAAATGATTTTATTTCTGTAAGTAGGTTTGTACAAACACTTTTACACGTCAATCATATTTTAAAACTAGATGAGGTCGGCGTTTCCTATCTGACTACTCTGAGAAGAAAGGCCGAAACAAACTCAGAGGTCACAGTCTCTTTTAAAGTCCAGACATAATCTTGGTCAGATCATGTGAAGACCGTGTAGATTTGAGTCTGAAATGGTAATTTTGAGGAAAAAATACCACACAGAATGAGTGGACCTGTCCAGTCAGTGCACGCATTTGTCAGTAATCGTGCAGCTCAACTCAAAACTTAAGGAGCTCAACGATTCGACGAACAATACCAAAGAAAGGACATTTGGGTAGGCCGCATTAATTACTCAAACTGCCAGACTTTGATTAAAACTAATCAAGAAAGAAAAAAAAAAACAATGATCTACATAGTCTTCACATTCACAATAATTAAAATAATATACTATTTTACAAAGTAAATATTCATGTCAATATATTTATAAAAATTCATCAATGTCAACAGGTATAAAAAAAATCCTGAAATAATCTTGGTCAGATCATTTGAGGACCATGTAAGATTGGTGTCTGAAATGGTCTTTTAAGGAAAGAACCATACAGATTTGAGTGGACCTGTCCAGTCAGTGCACGCATTTGTCAGTAATCGGGAAGCTCAACTCAGAACTTAAGGAGCTCAACCATTAGACGAACAATACCAAAGAAAGGACATTTGGGTAGGCCGCATAAAGCACTCAAACTGCCAGATCATTATTGAAACTACCTGAGAAAGTGAAAAAAAAAAAAAATAAAAATACTGACGCACATAGTCCTCACATTCACAATAATTTGATAATAAAGTTATACTTCAGAAAGTAAATTGTCATGTCATTCTATATGTAATAATTATCAAATGTCAAAGTTTATGTAAAATACAAATTAAAAAAATAGCAAAAATAAAAATAACAAAAAAAACATTCAGTATGTAAAAAATTGGAGCAACTCAATCCCAAGCCTTTTTGTCCTCAATATAATCTTTAACGGTATAAAAGGCTTTCTGGCACAACTTACGTTTAATGAATGATTTGAATTTATTAAGGCTTAGATCTTGAGCGTGGCTTGGAAGTTTATTATAAAAGCGTATACATTGACATCTGAATGAGCCACCTATTTTCTTGAGCCTTGTTGTAGGTACAACAAATTTGTGTTTGTTCCTAGTATTTATACTATGGATATCACTGTATTTTTTAAACAATTTTATATTTTTATGGGCATATAAAAGATTTTCAAAAATATATTGAGAAGGCACAGTCATTACATTAATCTCCTTAAATTTGTCTCTGAGAGATTGTCTCGGACTTAATTTATAAATTGATCGAACAGCTCTTTTCTGCAAAACAAAGATAGTCTGAATGTCGGCGGCATTTCCCCACAACAGAATACCGTACGACATAACACTATGAAAATAGCTAAAGTACACTAAACGGGCTGTCTCTATGTCGGTTAAATTACGAATTTTTCTAACAGCGTATGCTGCGGAGCTTAGCTTTTTTGACAATTTATCTATATGTGGGCCCCACTGAAGCTTAGCATCCAAAGTTAAGCCCAAGAATACTGTGCTATCTTCAAGATTCAATTCTTCGCCCTTCATCAATACATTAGTTTTCACCTGTCTAACGTGAGGTAGCGTAAACTTAATGCATTTGGTTTTTTTTTCGTTAAGAAGTAAATTATTGACATTGAACCAGTTAACTACTTTTGAGATCGCGATATTTACATCGTCAGTAACCAGCTGCTGACGTTTAAGTTTAAACAAAAGTGAAGTGTCATCCGCAAATAACACTATATCGTGATTATCCTTTATGAGGTAAGGCAAGTCATTAATATAAATAAGAAACAAGAAAGGACCAAGAATTGAGCCTTGCGGGACTCCCATTGTTACTATAGATCCGGGAGATCTTTCTCCATTTACGTCAACGCTCTGAATCCTATTACTCAAATATGAAATAAGAAGATCCAGAGCGGTGTTCCGGATCCCGTAGTGGCGGAGTTTCCTGATTAACGTTTCATGAAGAACGCAATCGAATGCCTTGGACAAGTCACAAAAGATGCCCAAGGCATCGCATTTATCTTCCCATGCTTTATAAATATGTCCTAAAAGTTCAACGCCGGCATCAGTAGTCGAACGACCCCTTGTAAAACCAAACTGTTTGGTATGTAATAATTTATGTTTATTAAAAAATCTTTGCAATTGGTTTAAAATTAATTTTTCAAATATTTTACTAAAGGTAGGTAGTACTGAAATAGGTCTATAGTTTGTGGGGTCTGTAGTACTACCTGATTTAAACAAAGGTATTATTTTACTTTTTTTCATAAGGTCAGGAAACTCCCCACAGTCGATACAATCATTAAAGATAAGAGCTAAAATAGGTGCTACAATGTCAATAACAGACTTAGCAACTTCTACAGAATTACCCCACAGGTCTGCAGTCTTTTTTACATTTAAAGTGTGAAAGGTCTTAATTATATCTCTACAAGTAATATGTTCAAAATGAAATTCCGAGTCGCAAACATTAACATTTTCTTTAAGCAAAGACTCAGCAACAGAAGGTGATGAGTTTAGGGATTTAGTAGTTGAAATGGGAATATCCGAAAAGAAATTTTCAAAGGCCGCGGCGACTTGTGAGTCTGATTTTATTAAATTGTCATTAATGGACAGGCTGAAGTCAGTATTTCGGCTCCTAGATCTTCCCGTTTCACTATTAATAATATTCCAAGTCGTTTTAATTACATTACTACTGTTTTTAATCTTCGAACTCAAATAACGCGACTTGGCCATACAACAAACTTTTTTAAATAATTTTGAATAATTTCTAACATATAAATTAAATTCAGCAGTGTTTACAGAAGTCCTTTCATTGTACAGCTCATAAAGCCGTGTTCTACTTTTATGAATGCCAATGGTAGCCCAATCACTGAAAGATACGTTACTATTAATCGAAATAGTCTTGGGAATAAAGGTGGAATCAAATTGGTTACAGTAAAAATTAAAGAAATCGTTATATAGATGATTAGGATCAACGTGAATAGACAAAAATGATAATTTATTAATGATTTTAACTTTAAAAGCTTCCAAGCGACTCCAAGTGACGAAATTCATCACAATGCTTTGTTATAATTCACAGAGGGCTTGGGAGTCCGCCACGCGCAGACGGCGCTGCTGTTCTTCGGGATGCTATTTGCTTTCAGTATGAGGGTCAACATGAGCATGGCCATCGTTGACATGACTGATGAGAGGAACGAAACTGTGAGTCTTCAAAACTTTTTCATCTTTTTCGCCCGAATCTTCACGAACTATTTCAGAATAGGTCACGGATTGGTTAAAAACTAAACCAATTAAGGTGGTAGTGTGGTTAACTGACTTGTGCGACGGATGTTTAATGTTCATTCTACTTTATCTCGAATTAAATACCTAACATCTTTCGTAGATTTACCAGCAAAATCCTAAAACTGGAATTAGAATTTAGGTTAGAGTAGAATCCTATAAATAATGCCAAAATTGGTTCGACAGTCTGCACGAGATGTAAAGCTAGCTTTGTTATGGTGTTCACTATCAACAACATACATTTATTACCACTTAAACTTGTTTAATATCATTTATATCAGTTGCTTCAATAGGCAACTGATATAAATGATATTAAACAAGTTTACAAGGTTATCATGGCAATACTATGAATTAGTAAGAAAGTTCACTTTATGTACAAATCCCAGTATAGTTGTAGCTTTAAGTATGTTAAACACTTGACAAGCTGATGCAATTTGTAGTTGCCTTGAATTTACTCGAAGCCAAAGTAATCTTCAGTGTGACATAAGTTCCTCCCAATTTCCTGTTGCACAGTTTTATTTCTACAGATTCAATCTCTGACCATCAATAACATTTTAGGTTTATTTTTAGAGGTATAAATTTTTTTGATAAAGTTATTTAAGTTCATAACACTAATAGTAACCATGAAGGCACAATAATCGCAAAATAAATAGTACCTAAGGTGACCTTTGATAGTAGGTACTTAACATTTTTTTTTTTATTGAATAATAACACATGCCTTTCACCATATCCCGATCTTAATAATATGTAATAATAATAATGACTTTTAATTCGGAACAAAGAATCCATAGAGTGTTAGTAACAATCACCCTCCGCACAAACTGCTTTACAATTGGAGAGCTGAAACTCTCCGCTACAGTTCTCAGGATGCAATTGCGACTGTCTCTCACTCTCGTTAGTATTGAAGCGGTTTTCCTGCGCAAAATCGCGTGAAATCCGTCGGTACGAGCTTGCGTAAACATTTCCGATGCGCTACAGTAGCGAGGAAGTCTCAACAATATCCTGAAACCATTATTATACTGGACGCGCAGGACATCCAGCGATCTTTTGGTGTAATTGACCCATAGATTACTCGTGTACAAACTCTGGCAGTAAGCCTTGACAATAGTAATTTTACTAGGTCCGTACTCCGAGTAAATCTACGAGCCAACATGTTGCACCGGACGGCGAGTGCCCTGCGCTCCCTCTCTATATCTACATGGTCCTTAAGGTCGTCGGAAAGAAAGTTACCTAGGTATTTAAAAGTAGGATACCTTTTTAATTACTGACCCGTTTAAACGTAGCTCGGGTCCCACGTTTCGGCATTTGGCGCCGACCTTAAAGACCTTAAGGTGAAAGGCATAAAACAAGATCGTTTGACAAAATTGTATGAACATTTTATACGTAGCATAACATCACGCCTGTATACACCGAAGGATTGGGCAGGAAAGGTTATCAGCCCGGAGTCTGGATTTTTGCCCGGTGGATGGCAATTGGCTCGCCCCCCTCTAATACATATAAATAAAACATAACTGGCGAAATATGGGACAATTAAATAATACCTCAAAAATAATTGGAATTAAGATTTTCTTCTCGGGATAATTATATTAAATAAGGCTTCTTAAGTTATTGATTAAATAATAAGTTTCTTAAAGTATTAATTTTGCGAGTATTTTAACAATATTATTTAATTTGCCATTATAAAAGCGTACTTACCTACCACAAACTAAACTCTATAGTCTTGTCAAAGATTAAAAAATTCCATAAATGCATTAGGTATTTAATTTTATCTGAATTATTACAAATTAAGTATCTTCAAAAATAACCTTAGAATTATCAGAGAACAATATTCTCTACGAACGTTTGACCTCTTAGAAAAAAAATTGTATTTATCTTATCTATGGAGTCAATTAATTGGGTCGTAAAAATTAAAACTCCAAAGATAAGAAAAAAACATAAAGACTTTGTTATCATAATAATGTAGTTACTAACATGTGATATTCTCAAAACAAAACAAATGAGCAGATTATGATCTCTTGCAAACAAGAAAAAACCTTTCTGTGGTGAAACATAAATAAACTTTTGAAAACATCCGTTTAGAACCAAGTGTACATTTTAGTTTATAATTAAAAATAAGCAAACACCCATTATTTATTTTGTTAAAAAATACAAAATTCCCTACAAAATGGTTGAGCTGGATAGTGCTGATCCACGCGGCATGTTCGTGAACGGGCGCCGTCAGTTGAGACTGGTCATCTCTTAACTGCCACGGCTTATTTTTAATGTTAATCTTATATTTTGAATTGTTTCTTAATATATTCTTTTTTCATTGTTATCCCATATAGAAGCAACAAGAATAATGTACCCAGGATTTTGTAATATCTTGATTTAAAAAGAGTGTCCTTGAAGTTTCTTGCACGTTCATCTCCATAGAGATATACGTTTTGGAATGGGCAACTAGGTTCAACTTTCTGACTAACAGACCAACTCTTTGACAATTCCAAAGTACCTGTAAATGGTTTAATTGAAATAAATGCTTTGAGTTTGAGTTTGATAAAGTACCTGAAATACTGGCAGCTCTGCCACGATTCAGGTAGGTATTATTTTAAGACAGGTACCTATATCTATAAACTACTGCCAAACGAAGTGTTAAATGTGTCCTAAGCAAACAGTCATTATCTGTCGAAGTGTCCATATTCGTAGTTTCCCTTACCTTACACTGAGTAGGTACTATGTGATGATCTCATGATATTGGAAGACTGATGCCGCTGAGTGTACTAGCTGGGGTGGTACAATCTATGGTTGCGTGGGTAACCATTCTGGACACACGGAGTCGTTACCTACAGAGTCTTCAGTTAGATTTAATGTTAATTTTAATAATGTTTAAGCAAAGATTCGTGTAAAATCCACGAGAACCTACTGCCGACAAATTGCTTTTCAGCTTTGCATTACGGTCCCCCCGCTAGCGGCGAGCCGGCAGGTATCGTTTGCCGCCGCTGCGGCCAAGCCAGTAACGGCAGGGCGGTCGAGAGACGGGCCAGCACCAGATTCCGCGAAGCCGCCCCTGGCTAAGTCGGCACCGCCCAAGCCCAAGAAGGGTGGGGTGGCTACGCAGGCGGCGAGGGCCCCAGCCCCGGCGGCGAGACGGCCGCGCCTCCCGCCTCCTAATGCTCCTCCAGCCGACGCTGAATGGCAAGTGGCCGGAGAGAAGAAGAAGGCGGGTAAGGCATCTAGGGCGGCCAAAAGGAGGGAGAGGCGGCAGCGGCGCAAGGAGCGAAGCGTCGCGGCTAGGCTCCGCGCCCCGAAGTCCGCAGCTGTAGTGATTACACTACAGCCGGAAGCGGAAAAGAAGGGCGTGTCCTACCGCGACGTGCTCACGAAGGCGAGGGCGGCGGTGAACCTGCAGGAGCTGGGCGTCACCAATGGCATCCGGGTGAGGGTCACTGCGACCGGGGCCCGGATGCTAGAGGTGCCCGGTGCGGCGAGCGGCCCGACCGCTGACGCTCTGGCCGAAAGGCTCAGGGCGTCCCTAAATGCGGACGAGGCCCGAGTGTCCAGGCCCACCAAGTGGGTCGACATGCGCATTCTGGGCCTGGACGACTGTGTGACGGAGGCTGAAGTGGTGGCCGCCGTCGTCAGGACTGGGGCTTGTTCTGCCGAACAGGTGAGAGCGGGCACCATTCGTCCTGATCACAGGGGGATGCGAGCCGTTACGGTGAGCTGCCCCGTGTCGGCGGCCACGAAAGTCGCCGGGGAGGGCCAAAGGCTCCTGGTGGGCTGGGTTTCCGCGCAGGTGAAACTGCTGGAACCCAGACCTCTGAGGTGCTTCCGCTGCCAAGTGGGCAACCACGTGGGAGTGCAATGCACCTCGGAGGTGGACCGCAGCGATCATTGCTTCCGCTGCGGTCAGCCCGGTCACAAGGCCGGCTCGTGCAACGCCACGCCGCACTGCTTTTTATGTGCGGCAGCTGGCAAGCCGGCCGATCACCGGGCTGGGAGTAAGGCCTGCGCTCCACCCGCCAAAGCCAGGGGCAGGGGCAAGCCCTCCGCCACCGCCGTCACCGCCGCACCCGCCGCCACTGCCGCCGCCGCTGCCGCCCCCATCGTCGTAGCCGCCGCAACCACCGCGGCAGGGCCCTCACAGGGGGCTCGGGAGGGGGCTGATATGGAGTGCTAATAATGGCCCCATTACACCTCCTCCAGGCGAACATCAACCACTGCACCGCTGCTCAGGATCTGTTGCTCCAGAGCATGGCGCAGTGGTCGATCAACATCGCCGTGGTCGCTGAGCCGTACTTTGTCCCACCCAGGGATGACTGGGTGGAGGACCTGAGCGGCTCAGTGACCCTCATTTCGTCGGCCGCCGCCGGTACCCCGTCGCTTGAGGCAGTCAAGAGAGGACGGGGTTGCGTGGCAGCACGGTTCGGGGAGATTGTTATGGTAGGGGTATACTTCTCCCCGAACCGAACTCTCGCCGAGTTCCACAACTCCCCTGCGGAGTTAAGAGTCGTTGTCGTCGGGTACCATACCCTGCCCGTGCTCGTACTTGGGGACTTCAATGCCAAGAACACGGCTTGGGGTTCCCGGTACACGGACACACGGGGCGGGATGGTGGAGGACTGGGCTCTGGAGACAGGCCTGGTCGTCCTAAACCGGGGTTCTGTCCCCACGTGTGTGCGGATGCGGGGTGAGTCAGTGGTGGACATCTCGTTCGCCAGCCCCGCTCTGTCACCGCGTGTCTTTGACTGGCGTGTCATGGAGGGGGTGGAGACGTACTCCGACCACCGGTACATCTGGTTTGACGTTTCCACCCAGACCTCGAGCGCGCTGGTCCGACAGGCCCCGAGTGGTCCGCGATGGGCGCTGAAGAAGCTGGACCGGGAGCTCCTCCTGGAAGCCTCGATCGTGCAGGCCTGGGTGTCATCACCGGACAGGCCTGCTGACATCAACGACGAGGCAGAGTGGTTCCGGGAGGCCATGTCCAAAGTGTGTGACGTGGCAATGCCCCGGGTCCAGCCTGGACGCGCCTGGCGCCAGGTGTACTGGTGGTCGCCGGAACTAACGTCTCTGCGCGAGGCGTGCGTTGCCGCGCGGCGCCTGTACACCAGGCACCGCAGGCTCCGTATCCGCCCTCCGGTTACGGAAGCCATTCAGGCGGAGCTGTACGAGGGTTACAGAGTGGCGAAGATCGCCCTCCGAGCGGAGATCCTGCGGGCCAGGGGACTGGCCCGTGAGGAGTCGCTGGGGACTTTGAACAGCGACCCGTGGGGGCGCCCATATAAGGTGGTGCGGGAGAAACTCCGCCCATGGGCTCCCCCGCTGACGCAGTCTCCGGCCCCAGCTCGTGGAGGGCGTGGTGAGCGCTCTGTTCCCCTCGCGGGGAGAGCATACTCCCCCGCCCACGGCTCCGCCTCCTGCGGTGCCAACTGCGGACCACGTGACCGACGATGACGACGTTACTCCTGAAGTGACCGAGGTAGAGTTGAGAGCGGCGGTACGTAGGCTGAGTGCCAAAAATACCGCCCCAGGACCCGACGGCTTACCTGGAAAAGCCTGGGTCCTGGCCTCGGAGGCTCTCGGGCCTCGACTAAGAGGGCTCCTAAGCGCATGCTCGGAGGAGGGCCAGTTCCCACTTCGTTGGAAGACGGGGAAACTGGTCCTCATTAAGAAACCGGGGCGCCCGGCGGACTCTCCATCCGCTTACCGGCCCATCGTGCTGCTCGACGAGGTGGGCAAGCTCTTTGAAAGAGTCATTGCAGACCGCCTCGTCGGGCAGCTGGTGCGGGAGGGGCCGGATTTGGCAGAGAGCCAGTTTGGTTTCCGCAGGGGGCGCTCCACGGTCGATGCAATCATGCGCGTGCGAGCCCTCACGACGGGGGATGCTGTGGCCCAGGGTGGGGTCGTCTTGGCGGTGTCTTTAGACATCGCCAACGCCTTCAATACCCTGCCCTGGAGTTGCATCGGGGAGGCACTCCGGTATCACCGGATGCCGACCTACCTCTGTCGTATAGTCGAGGCCTATCTGACGGACAGGGCCGTCATCTACCCCGGACACCAGGGAGAATGGAACCGGCGAGAGATGTCGTGCGGTGTCCCACAGGGATCGGTCCTGGGGCCGCATCTGTGGGACATCGGGTACGACTGGGTGCTGCGCGCCGACCTCCCTAGCAGCGTCAGCGTGGTGTCCTACGCTGACGACACGCTGGTCCTGGCGCAGGGGAGGTCGCACCAGGCGGCGGCCGAATTAATGACACGCGGGGTTGCGACAGTCGTCGAGAGGATCCGGCAATTGGGACTCGAGGTGGCCTTGCACAAGTCCGAGGCCATGTGTTTTCATGGTCCTCGGAATGCACCACTGTCGGGTTCCCAAGTAACGGTAGGAGGGGTTCACATCGGCGTCGAGTCGACGATGAAGTACCTGGGACTCGTCCTCGACAGCCGGTGGAACTTCGTAGAGCATTTCCGACGTTTGGCTCCCAGACTGCAGCGGGCCGGGGCTGCCTTGAAGCGGCCCTTGCCCAATCTGGGGGGGCCAAACGCCTCCTGCCGGAGGCTCTACGCGGGGGTCGTGCGGTCTATGGCCCTTTACGGGGCACCGGTGTGGGCGCGTTCATTGAAGCTCCGGTCAGCCCGCCGGTTGAACGCGTCCCAAAGGGTCATGGCCATCCAGATGGTACGGGGATACCGCACGGTCTCCTGCGAGGCGGCGAGCCTCCTTGCCGGATTACCGCCGTGGGATCTGGAGGCAAAGGTCCTCGCGCACGTTTGGGAGTGGCGCGAGGAGGCGAAACGCCGGGGCGTAACTCCGCTGCCGCGAGAAATCGCGGCACAGCGGACAGAGCTCCGGCGGGATCTCATGGCGGCATGGAGAGTGCGACTGTCGCAACCCAGCGCAGGGCACGCCACAATTGCAGCGGTTAGACCCCTCTTTGAGGAGTGGCTTGAGAGGCACCACGTCGACCTCACCTTCCGCCTGACGCAGGTCCTTACCGGACATGGCTGTTTCGGGAGGTTCCTGTTTCGAATAAGGCGGGAGGAAACGCCCGGGTGTTACCATTGTGTGGATCGACCGGAGGACACGGTGGAGCATACGATGGAGGTCTGCCCGGCTTGGGCAGAGCACCGCCGTGTCCTCGTGGCGGCGATCGGCGGCGGCGACCTCTCGCGTCCGGCCCTGGTTCAGGCCATGGTACGGAGCGAGAGGGAATGGGAAGCCGTCACCTCCTTCTGCGAAGCAGTAATGCTCGCGAAGGAGGAGGCGGAGCGCGAAAGAGAGAGGCAATCTCTGCGCCCTCGCGCCCCTAGCCGCCGCAGGAGGAGGAGACACCCTGGGCGTCGGGAGTCGATTGCCGACTCCCGGCCACCGTAGGCGCGGGCTTGCGGACGGCGAGCAATGGGCAGCTCTCCGTCCGGTAAGGACCAGGCCCGGGTCGACGGCGCGTCGTGTTCCACGCGCGCCTCAAAGAGATGTCAGCACCATTGACGGGGTCCGATAGGACCGATGCCTGCCGGGGCTGCGGATTGTTCGAAAGAGTTACCGTGGCCCTGGCGCACAGGCAACTGAAGGAACACGGGTGGGTTTTAGTCAGTAAGAGTCTGACACGCCCTTCCGCTCCGTCCAGAGCGGGAGAGGTCATTTGATGATTTCCCACCCAAAAAAAAAAAAAAAAAGCTTTGCATTACGGTAAAATTCTGTAACATTTTGGATTAAATAAATAACAATAACAAAAATATCCATTTAGCGCTTAATTTACTAGGTATCAAAATAATTTAATCTAGAGTTCAATGAAATCAACGTGGAAATTTTTATAAACGAGTTAATTCCTGTGATACATTATGTTAACCGTATCAACTGAGATAAATATTGCATCATAATGCTAAATAATAACAATCGTTATATGACTTTTTAATCATAAAGGTTCTGCGCATTTATTATGCAGAATATTATTTTATTGCACCAGATAAATATTTACCGAAGAGCCCAAAACCGTGCACGCAGTATAAGTTTATATCGATAAAACTTACCAATATAAACTTTAATATTTCTTTCTGTACTGAAATCAATTACAATGTACTAATAATAGTAATAATCAATTAATAACAAGCTATTAAATAGGATGTTATAGTACCTATTTCCGCAATTACTAATGAGATTGTGCGATCACCTTAGTGAGCGGTCAACTGATTCATATCAATGCTCTTGCTATTGCTCACACGTGAGTTCTAGCGTTGTGAGAAGTCTCAACGGTAAATTATCGAGTGATGCTAAATATTTCACCAATAAGTTGCTAAGCACTTCACTAAAAAGGTGGAACAACATAAATTTTCCTAAAAACACTCGTCCATTTTGATCTCGCGCTGGTTTAGTTGGCATAGCTATTCCCTGACCCTCAGGATCCCTTGTGCCTCGACCTAGGGGTTCTACGTCATGGGTTCTTCGTCCTGGATTCTACGTTCTGGCTGAGGACAGGGTAATTACAATATCGCACGCTGCTCCAACCTACATGCTGCTCTGAACAGCGCGCTGATGCGTAGCTAACCTGCGTGCTACCAGCGTCCTACGTCCTGCTGCCGACGCACGCTAACTGCGGCCTCTTACTGGCCTCTTGCGGAGCCTGTGCGGATAGGCCTACCTGCTACCTGTGGATCCAAGGACGGTACCCTATATAATAATAAGTGTGATACTGCTCAGAACAAGTGAAAATTGACCTTACCCGCGACCTGACCTATTACAAAATAATATATGTATGTATGAACTATACTTAGTGTTTCTTTTGTATCCAATAACTGCCCAGTAGTTAATGGCCTGCACAGTCTACCTGCAAAGCCCTAGCCGTTACCCATGCCGTGCCGGTAGCCGTGAGATCTACGTTTTGGAATGGGCAACTAGTTTCAACTTTCTGACTAACTGACCGACTCTTTGACAATTCAAAAGTGCCTGTAAATGGTTTAATTGAAATACATGCTTTGAGTTTGAGTTCGTGCAGTGAGTCAGTTATTAATTTATCTAAGTTAGAATAGCCTAATTTCAACTGCTCATCACCTTTTACAAAATATTCCTTTTCCCTATGTAGGGACGTTAATTTTTGAGTTCTCCTGGTAAGAACCAAAAGTACTGGAGCTGATGGTGAAGCCACAATCAGTTCCATTTCACCATATGCATTATGACGAGCATAAATTGCTTAGCAACTATATTAAAGTAAACTAATCGCAACCCGTGAAATGCTTATTATTGAGTAGTTCCGGTGGCCACCTCTGGTCTTCATTATCAGTTCCACTTTAACGAATGGTGCTTTCCGAGAGCAAATGCACGAGTTGCTACAAAACATATCCAAATCGCTATAGTTGTGCCTATAAAATTTGAGGATTTCCTTCGATTTCCATGGGATTCCCTCACCAGATTGTAACTTGGTGACAATGGAACTACCTCGAGAGCATACCCTTTCAAACAAAAAAAGAATTTTCAAAATCGGTCTACAATTCACGGAGAAATCGGAGAACATATACAAAAAAAAAATGTACAGCCGAACATAAAATCTCCTCCTTTTTGGAAGTCGATTAAAAATGGGGTGTACTATAGTAATAGTAAACAGGCGCGATGTTATGATGATGATGCTATACATATTTATTGATAAAGCCATTGCCACTCAATAAAGCTGTACCCTAATTACGTAAAACACAATCTATCACAATCTGAATCATTTTGAAGCCTAATGCTAATCCATTGCTTCATATGTTCGAAAAATTGTACGGCTCAACAACGTAAATAACGCAGTGAATGTTGTTGAACTGTCAAAATGAAACCCATTCCTACTGTTAGTGTGTTACGTAATTACCCCGCAGGACTTTAACGGAAAGTTTATATGTCAGTCGGTGGCCTGCTCATCTGTGACGCTCTAACCCCGCCCACTTAGATATGGCCGACCTTATCCCCCGTGACGTCACGTGTTGTGCAAGCACGCTAAGCACGTTCGTAGTATAATACATTCTTCACGTAAACATCACATTAATTATAGTGACCGTTGATTTATGAACGGAAGAAATTGTCTTCTAGCTGTTTGTTTGTTCGCCAGTGTTTGATTGATGCACAATGTCACAGGAAAGGTGAAAGACGTTGGCTTCATTTTATGTTATGATTTCCATGGACCCGCTAAGGAGATCTTTTCTAAGCTTTGTCAGCCAAGAACTTGGTTTTGCAATGCCAGTTGCGTCAATGATTATGGCCGCGGCACGCATTGGATGGCACGTTTATCAAAAATTTGTTAAAATTATTGTTCTGTAACACTTTTATTTAAAGCTTCTGAGATAAACATAATAGTATTCGTATGCTGTAATATAGTGGACACTAAATTGTGTAATATTTAATTAGTAGTGTCTTTATCAGAATACGCGTTGTCAGTAACAGTCATTACGTCGCTTGGTAAAAAAAGAGCGGGTTTGTGAGCTAAATTGTTTAGTACCTAAATTAATTATATCATGGACAAAGTTTTATAAGGGTCTTAGAAAAGTAAACAGTGACCAGACAGGGTCCACTTTGCACACACTGTGGACTTTACCAACCCGTGTCATAATAATTTTAATTATTAATTAAAATGTTTGGCATTTAATTTAATGCGTTTTAAACTAGTTGTTTGCATTGTATAGATAATTTACCACAATAATTAATATTGTTGGCTCGTTAGTGAAATAGTTTATATATCTCATTAGAAAACTGGTAATTAGAGTAACAATATTGTATTGAATTAGAATGATGCGTTAAATATGAAGTGTGTGAAGTGACTCATTGCATTAATGTATTGTTGAATATATTTGTAAATGTTGGAAATAAGTGCGACGAATATATAATTAGAAATACAAAAAAAAAAACACAATCAACGGAATGAATGGTATGCAACTAGGCACTTAGTAAATCATTTTAGTACACAATTAGCTCAGTATAGGCAAAAGAAAAAAATATTTTTGGCCGTGTCGTGACCTAAGTTATAAGCTGGTCCTTACGCGCAGAACACCCTAGCCAGTCTAACAACTTAACTGACCAGCCGAAGTATTCCCCATAAATTGAGATAAAGATTAGGACTTTAAGTTATTTAAAAATAGAATTTGATGCAACATGAAATATAACTCCAGCCACCCGCGTCTCAAATTCCAAGTCATTGATAACGTTTGCACCTACACGTTGAAAAGTTATAGCTATTGATGATACGGGGAATCACGACTGACAGGTACTTTATTTTGACTGATAAAATTGATAGGACCGGTGGATCGTTTTATACTTCAAAATTATCTCTCAACTCTCGACCTTTTTGTAATAAGAAGAAAAATATAATTAGGTAGACTTAGGAGAAAATATTTTATTTTAATTTGAGACGTAGGTGAATAAAACAGGAATTTTCATAAGCATCTCTGGTGCCTGGATATTTAAGCTAGATATTTTAGGCAAATGTTTACGGTTTGGAATTTGAATTGATTATTGCTGCAGCTTCAATTGTTTGCCCCCTAGCCCTTACCTCTAGAGTGTAGCAGACGTAACCAAATGATATAAAATCAACATTCGGAAAATATTTAATTCCTTCAAATTAAATTGTAAATTCTTTTGTAAGTAGGTTGTTATTATTATTCCGTGAGATCCTCTTTGAACTTGTAATTTTCTTTGTTAATTAGTGAAAAAGTTTTGGGATCCGCTTCAAGGGTGCGGGGGATCGTAATCTTGGACTTATTACTGGTTTGGGAAACTCTCTGGGTAGTCCGTTTTGTATACGATGAATTAATAAAGCTAAGGTCATCGTAATAAAACGTTAATTATTAATTTAGTTACACTGTATTTAGAAAACATACGTCCTTATTTTGAAATAATAACAGCGGCCAGGTTATCTACAAGGTTAAGCAACGCTTCTCGAGGTCAGCCCGTGGATGGATTGTGGAGCTCAGACAGGTAGTCACTCCACGTAAAATACTGGTATTTAGCTGCCGGTTAGATTGAGACCCGACCCCAACATGGTTGGGAAAAGCCTAGGCAAATGATGATTTTTATTTGTTTTATTTTCCTGTTCCAGTATTTCGCGTGGCCTCACAGCGTACAGGCGGTTATCCTGTCCTCCTTCTTCTGGGGGTACGTGATCCTGCAGGTGCCGGCGGGGATGCTGGCCAGGCGGTTTGGCGGTAAGGTGCTGTTCACCATATCAGTGTCCGTCAACTCGCTGCTGTCGCTGTTGCTGCCTGTTGGAGCTGCTTGGGTGAGTTCAATTGTTTTTATTCGTAAGGTTTTATGTGATGTGAATGTATTACTGCTACTAAACAATTACTATCAACCTAGGTACCATTGGATTAATATTCTACATTCATTCTACATTTCATTGGATTATTTGTCTTGTGATTTTAATACATTTATAGAGGTATGAGGAACAGGGTGTAAAGTTCACTCATACCTCCATAGAAAAGGCAGGATCCTATGACTAGACGGGTGTCGTGTATGGTGGGTAACTGCCCCACGATTGATGTCGGGACGTTGCATATAGGGTGACTGGTAATTAGTGACCGATACTTAAACACATGATTGTACTCATCATAACAAACAACTTTCCCAAAGAAGCATTTTCTTTTTATATACCAAGCGCAAGACCCCAGTCACCCCAATAGAATATTGAATATCTACCTAACAAGAACAATACACCATCAACTGTAATTTAATTTAGTTACTAATCCCTTTTTATAAACAAAATTATTCCACTTTTACCATGCATTATTCTTTTTCATTCATGCATTTTAACATGACACAGAACGGGGTCAAGCAACTAAAAGCGGATAGCACGCGCGCGGTCCGTAATGAATTAAACAAGAATAATGCAAGGTAAAACTGGAATAATTTTGTTTTTAAAAAGGGATCAGTAACTAGATTAAATTACAGCTGATGGTGTATTATTCTTGGTAGCTAGGTACTCAATATTCTATTGGGATGACACGCGTCATGCGCTAAGTAATTTAAAAACACGTGTGGCACTCGGGGACTGCCGCGGTAAAGCTATTGCATAGAATTTTTTATCAACTTATGCAATTATAATTATTTATTTATGCAGTATTTTTTTTCTTTGATATTAATTCAAGTACAGTCGTACCATATACATACACGTTAAGCGAACGCTCGGCCGAGCTACATGGTAGGCGGAGTGGGGGGTGTTAGGTTTTATTTTCGTTACGGAATTTCTTGATTCGGTCGCCGCGCTCAAAGCCTGCGATAAAAGCTATGCAATAGCTTACAAATGGTTTCTTTGGGAAAGTTGTTAGTTATGATGAGTACAATCATGTGTTTAAGTATCGGTCACTAATTACCAGTCACCCTATATATGCTAGTTGCGCGGTAAACTCTGCTTGCGCGATGCAGGATTTTGCGTGACGTCAGTGTGACGCGAAGCTCGCATGAGGTGTTTGTAGATGCTGCTACACACTATTCAACTTTTAGCGATCGTGTTGCTTATTCCTTCAAAGTTAGTTTTAACCTTTCGAGGCCCGGTAATTCGTAAGACAGCAATGAACAATAAATTATATTATTTTCGTCTTATAGTATCAGTAGGTTGATAAGTTATAGCAACATTGAGCCGTTTTAGAATATCACTTTTATTAAAAACACATAATAATTCGACTAATCATGTCTATTTCCAGGGTGGTTGGCGACTAGTGTGTTCGTGTCGAGTGCTACAGGGTCTAACACAAGCTTTCATCTACCCGAGCACGCACCACCTCGTTAGCCAGTGGATGCCGCTGCAGGAGAAAGGGTTCCTCACCACCTTTGTGTATGCTGGTAAGACAAGAACTAGAATAAAGTAGGTATATATAATATAAATCCAGTACGTAAATCGTAGAAGACAAGCGCTTATACGAGTACTGCCCCAACGAACCGCAGCCAGAGCATTCCAATCCAAAAAATCCCGGTGCCGCCCGTGCAGCCCGTGCAGCCCGCCTGAAGCGTGCGATGGTTCATGCAGTATGTACGAAAGAGATGAAGAAGGACTTATAAGTTGCCGTGCGGCCCGCCTTTATCTATGTGTCTGTTCTGTTCGATTATAATATTGATCACCATAATCAAACATAATCCAGTTACTTCTCAATGTGTGGAATTTAATCATCTTTTTGTGTTTTGTAATATCCGGGCACTTTTGCCTTTTATTGGGCGTATTACTTTTATTTTGACTGAACTGCTTATCAATCTAGAACAAACCTTAGTTAGAGCCGTGTCAAAGGTTAGACAGGACCACCTACAACTACATGTTTCTGCTCCTAATTTGTAACACTCAACAACTCGCAATAAAGTCACCAGCAGGTATTCGCATTCCACTAACTTTATTCAGTATAAGGGCTTTCCCAGGCGGTAGTCTTTGTGTATGACCCGACGACCAACAATCTGCGAAATTTTGCGCGCTGTTTGTGTCTGAAGGCAGAGAATTCGCCACGAATATACTGTTTTGCCCGTTGACGTTGTGCGATCAAGCCTGTCAGGTCTGCATTATTTTTGTTAGTTAAGTTCATCTAAAAGTGTGCGCTTCTCTTAAAAATTTACTGTTCTAAACTAATAATAAAAATACTGATTGTACCGATTTCACAACTTTTAACGTTCATAATCTTAGACCAATTGTGATAACCCATTAGTGTTTGCTGTGGCTGTAAAAGTACTTTAAATATTATGTTTGTACTGTGCATTGAAATGGTGATCAATTTTAGCTTAGATGACCACACAGACTTCCTGCGTCGCAGATTTGAACGCATAATAAAATCTATCGTCTGCGTTACCCCTTAGCAAGTTGAACAACAGATCGCATTAAACTTGGCTCCCGAGTGGAAGCTCGCGTAATTCCACGGATGTGAGTCAAAGTGCTGCGTTTCATAATGAACGAGGTTTGTTTCCGAAATATGACGACATAAAATGAATGGATATTTGAGTAGTTTTGACTAGACTTTGTTGCTTTTTTCGATTGCTACAAATTTTTCAATTATCTCTGGACATAAGAGAGCTTTATAACAGCAATCAGCTGTTTGATCTTTTATTCAGGCTACTTTTTTAGTAAATTATCTAAGTAGACTAGAAGATTTATCATTTTTATAAAGATTAGTATCAAATTGGCATTGATTATTTGGATTTTGACCCCGCAGTCCACCAGTCTCAATGTATGTATATCATTCAATATCAAATGAAAAAAAATCTGCGCAGAAGTATTGACACCTCTAATAAACTATTACTGGAACTCTGACAATTATTCACTTTTTCATTCAATTACCTACTCGTTTTTCAGTCAACTTAATTGTCATAACTAAGTAATAACTATTGAACACGAAACACAAAACAAATTGGAACTCAGTCAATTAAAAGTCAGTAATTACAAGGAATTAAAGGACTTATGTTTGCCTTTCAGGTGGACAATTGGGCATAGCTCTACAGTTACTGGCATCAGGCTTTCTGGCCACGTCGTGGGGTTGGCAGGCTATATTCTACGCGAATGGGACCTTGGGAGCTATTTGGGCATTTACTTACATGATCTTTGGCGCTGATTCTCCAGAAACCTCGAGATTCATTTCTAAAGAAGAAGTCTTGTATATTCAGACTTCTTTGGGAAGAGTTGGGGAACAAAAGGTGAGAACAGATTTTTTAAAGCACATTATAAGTGGATCATTACAATTTAATTTAATTTTAATGATCCGATTATTTACGACTAGAAATAGCTATTTACACCCAGTTCACAAAACAACGTAAAGTTAGTGAAACCTTATGAAAGTAATTTTGTCGTTGCCTTGAAAATAGCTTATTCTATTTTAACCCTTTGCAGTACAAATACTACACCATGCTTCTTTAATTGTGCATTGTAATTCTTAATCCATTTTTCTTTAAATCTGTATCCACTAGTTTTTTTTTGTCTTTACAGAGATACCCAACTCCCTGGCTGAAGATAATGACGTCACTACCATTCTGGGCAGTGATAGTTGCCCATTGTGGACAGAACTGGGGCTTCTTCACGCTCATGACTGAAATGCCTACATACATGTCGAAGGTGCTCAATGTTAATCTCAAGAATGTAAGTTATTTCTGATTTTATTTTATTTGATTCTTCATTATCAGCCTATATCAGTCAACTGCTGGACAAAGGCCTCTCCAATTGCTCACCATTTATCTCGATACTCGGCTAATGTCATCCACCCACTACCAGCTACACTGTGGAGGTTACACCTATACCTAGTCGGACAGCGTCTTCCTAGCTTATGATTGAATTGATAATGATTTATAGCTGCTAAGTTATAAGTTTTGACTTTGACTTTGGTATGTTTGTTTCAGAATGGTATTCTCTCTTCTTTGCCCTACCTCTCTATGTATTTGCTCAGTTTCGTCATGGGCACCATGACAGATGTCATTGTCAATAAAAAGTGGCTCAGTGTTTCCAATACCAGGAAATTCTTTAATACTATAGGTGAGTTTTACTTTACTATCTTTTCGGTTCACTTTCAGATTTACCTGATATTCTTTCTCAAATGTTATGACTATTTGTGTTCACGTTGAATACAGCTACTTAATCTATACTACATTAAATTCTGCAGGTCTATGGGGACCAGCAATAGCGTTAATAGGCTTATCGTATTGTCCTGAAGGCAACATGGTGTATGCCGTGGTCATGCTCACCATAGCTGTGGGAATCAATGCTGGACAGTACACTGGCTACATGGTAAGACATAAAATATAGAAGCTATAGATTTTATTTGAAAAATACTCCGTAATTTGGCAGATATAAGACAGATAACACTTAATTGTAACTCTCATTTTTTTTTAAAGCGGTTGGGCCTGTTGGGGTACACGGACGTTGGTTTAACGTGAAACGTCTATGTCAGTGAGTCGCTTTTAGGATAAAAAAATTAAATGAAAACAAGATTGACTATGTTCTAAATATTTTAATAAAATACTGACACTGAATAGGAATTCCATAAAAAAATATTTCGATTAATATTCGACAACGATTTTGTTTAACATTGTTCTGTGATATAAGAAACATAAGGCATAACGTCAACACTAATATTTCTGGTGAACGTACAATCTATGGTGGTATTACCCTGTGTTATCGGTGTTGTGTGCAGGTATTTAAGGCCGAATTAATTCTTCATGAAGTCAACGGGATAGCTGTTTTGTCGGGGATCGTTATTCAAATCACTGTATAGAACGATTGTAGTCTCAAAGTCTGGTTAAGAGCCCTTTAATAATTTTGTGAAGTTCGCTGAATATGGCAAGAGTGATTGATAAAGACGTGTGATGTATATATACAGCACCGAGGACAAATAGCCGTAGCAATAATATCTTTGACTTTCACGTCATGCAGGCATATATCGCCGATATTATGTTATCTCAACACAGAATTTCCGCCTGGCATGATAGCATTGACAATGATTTCACTGCAGCTCAAGGAGCTCTGTAGGTTTTTGAACCTCCGGCTGCAGAAAGTCGCGCCAGGAGCTGTTCAGACTAGGTAGGTGGACGATTCATACGATATTCGAGTGCTTATTTTAGTTCGAAACCATTGACCTTCAGAGTTTACGCAATCCATCCAAGTCTCGCTTATTGCCATATAGTCAGATTTTTACAGTAAATTATCATTCTCAATATCCCCTGCGTGGGCCACCAAACTTTATGCATTGAAAGCAGACACGATCAAAACTAGTTGCCGTCGTCGAGGTAGGTCGCCGCCCCTGTCTTCATCGCCTTCGGCGGACGTCTCGCTTGCAGAATTCTCTTGCTCGCATTGACAGCGTGGGAAGCCGATGTTTGGCCATCCGATTGTACTTGACATGTATATCTTTCGCCGTTTGCGCCATGCTGCCTTGCCCGTGATAAAATTTAAAATCGTCTCTATCGTGGGTGAGATACTGGCGGGTCTTGGGGTGGTCGCGGAGTCAGTGTCGTTCACAAAGTGTGGTTTGGCAGCATTGAGATGCTCCCGAAACCACTTCGCTCGCTCTGCGCCGAACATTATTGTACTTATACGTGGTCCATGACCTCCTCTTTCCGACGATAGCTTTGATTTATATTTCCGGCTGGCTCTAGCACGGCTGAGGCAAACATTCAATTTTTTTTTATACACAATCAGGTTATTTTTACCTATAAATCTTTTCCAAGTTATACTTATTTTTATTTGAATCTATAGGTCCCAATAAATTTCATAAACACATGAAAGAATCACCGCGCTATCACGTGTGAGTTGTGAGTTGCACTGAATAGAAAGGAGGGAGAGGGCCGATTTCAATCATTTTGTGCAGTGACCCTCTCCCGCTATCCGCCCGACGCAAACTCAAGGTTTTAACAGCGAGCTGACTATATAAGCTAAATAATGACACTAATAGTTCTGTAATTATTACGGTAAGACGATATACACCTTTTCGTTACGGTCCAGTTTTCCGACTGGTGCCCGTATGAGACAAAAGTGGTGAAACGTGTACTTAAAATAGCCAAAAATATGAATCCGCAAAACCCCCTGAATATACAAAATTGAAAAACGTAATCCTGAGATAAAATTTGGTTTCATTATAGAGCTAATTAGCTCATTCACTTTATAATGCTACGTCATCACCACATTCAAAACGCCATTGAAACAGATTTGCTTCGTAAATACAAAGTCGCAAGCTTGCAACAACCTGAAGCTATGATTAATGAAATGCATCAAGTTTCAACGCTCAAGTCATATATCATCCGGAAATGTTGTAAAGTTAATAGCAGAGTGGGGCTAACATGGAAAGATAAACGACCCATCTTTTTATTAGACGATATATACATTACATAATTATACACTAGTCAACGTAAATGGTCGCGAAGCTTCCTGAGGATAACCTTCATTCGCGCTTGTCACGTAGACGTTTAGCTGCAATTTGTTTAAAGTTGTTTTAGAACTTTACTGGCTTTGATATTTCTTACTAGGTTATTTCAATACTTGACAAAGGTCAGGCGGCAGTCTCATCATCATTTGCCTAGCCTTCTCCCACTATATTGGGGTCGGCTTCCAGACTAACCGGATGCAGCTGAATACCAGTATTTTACATGAAGCGACTGCCTATCTGACCTTCACAACCCAGTAACTGGGTAATACAATACCCCTTGGTAAGACTGGTTGTGAGACTTTCGGGCTTCTGACGACCCGTAACAACTGTCAAAGATCTAAAAATGATAGTCGGAACCAACGACAGGCGGCCATCTCTCCGTATGAAATACTGATATCCGCTTAATCTAGTAGTGCTAAACTTATTTATGACTTCGGTTACCTCTCTAACCGGAAGTAGCCTAATGCCATAAAATATTGTACTTGAGTACTTCGCAGTTTCGCACTGCTCAAAAACGTTGTCCATTTCTACCGGTAGGTAATCCAAAAATTTACTTAAACAGGCTGGTACTTAAAAAATACTTAAAACAAATCAATAAACTAAAGCAATCTTAGCCTGCCTTAATTAGACAATTACGGTACTGGTCACAAGACAGGTCCTTGTGGTACACTTAAGAAATTAAACTAATTATCAGCCAGAAGTTGTAGAACGCCAAGTTCTCTTAAGTTTTACATGAAAGTTTCTCCGTGAGAAGATTTGATTCCGTTCGGTTCGTATTTTTAAGTTAAGTTTGGTTTGAAAAAGACTTCACGAGAAATGTAATAACTTATACTGGCTCTCCACTTCATAAGATGCACAAGTGTTATTTATTAGATTAAAAATATCCTACAGCTTCTACATTACGGATAACATTGATTGTATAGTTCACAAAAAATAAATATGTCTGTGAATTTCAACTGCATCCATCTAGAATGAGAGCCGATCCCCGCACAGTTGGCAAAAGGCTAGGCGCTCATGATTAATTAAAATTGTATAAACAGAATACTCATAAAGCATTAGGTACATTATGTGTCGAAATTAATGCATTAATACTGGTCCTTCTCTTCCAGTTGGTTCACATTGACCTGGCTCCGAACTTCAGCGCGTGTCTGATGGGAATTACCAACTTCTTAGCCAACATCATCTCCATCATCGCTCCTCTTGTTTGCGGGTTTATCGTTCACGATGAGGTAACTGTTATTCTTTTGTTTTCTAAGCGCCCATTTCTGTTTGTTTAGTCTTTAATTTTGTTCCTTTGGTACGGGTGTAATATATTCATTGTTACCGTGACTTTATAAGAGAAGGACTTTCTAGTGAACTAATCTGATTATTTAAGAAGCACAATTTGATTCTAAACAACTCCAATTAACAACATGTTTTTAATAAAATTGACGTAGCGTTAAAAGTTATAGTTCAACATTTCTATAGTATGTAATAAGTCTAACATGAAGATAATTTCTTACAAAATAATATTAATATTTCCTACAGACGGAGCCTTCGGAGTGGCGCAAAGTATTCTTCGTAGCCTCAGGAGTGTACTTCTTCACAAACTTGTTCTTTGTGCTGTTCAGTACATCTGTGAAGCAGCCCTGGAACGAGCCTAAAGAGACTGACGTTGGTAAGGGAAATTCAACCTTATTGTTACATTTTTAAAGTTAAGTTTCCGTTAAAAGTTGAAATTAATAAGATTTTTAATATTCCCAGAAATGAAAGCTGCCGAAATTAAAGAACCTGAAAAATCAAGGTTGGAAGCGGAATGGAGTCGTCATTGAGTTATGTTTTATTTATTTGTATATATGTACCTGAATTAAGTTTGATGTAATGTTAAATAAAAAGTCACATTAGGTTTATCTTCGTTACTTTTAATAATATTTTTTCTGCAAAAACCATAATAATTATTAATATGGTACCACAATTTATTCATACGCTTTTATAATTCCGTTACATCTATAATATTTTTTTCTAAGTATTCAAAAAAGGAGGTTTTCCACTCAGAGCATTGATTTCAACAGTAGTTGACTGAACCGCACCTGAGAACTTCCACTAACCGCACTGAAACAAAATTTTGTAATGTGCGATTCGAGTCAGGGGTCTTGACAGATAGGGTTGTCCTTTATTATTCAAAACTCTCGAATACTTGGAACCAAGACAAGTTTCATAGACACTGGGGTCTCAAATAAGTCCATCATTTATTTATCCTGTGATGACCTTTTCCGTACCCTGCAAGATGGCTTTTGTCCTTCCTCAGTACAATCATGTTGGTTTCCATACATCGTTTTGTGTAGGTACATGATACGGTGGGCTACCTTACCAATAACGTATGCAGAGGAATGACGAGTTGTGAATAGATGGCCAGGGTAAGATGTACCAAGAATAGCTGATAAATAAGGTTTGGACACTTCTAAAAAGAGAGATTCTAAATTTAGACTTTAGACTATCTCTTGTTGTCGCTTCAAAGACAGCTTTCTGATTTAATTATTAGTTGAATAATTTGTTAAAAACATATTTAGCTTACCTTACCTTTTTTTACCTTTTTAGGGCTATTCAAAATTAATACGTTTACCTAAAATATTATTCGATTAATATTTAGGTTGCAGCACTGGTATCGCGCCATTATTGTTCCGTTGCAAACTTCCGGATCAGTGGTGGGGCGACACTTGCCACACAAACATTGGAATAGGTGATCGGCAATTGGTCGATGGATACAGTGCGAGTAACATCTCTAGAATTTATTATAAAATACTAATTCTTTATATTTATAGAAAAAATTAAGTTATAATTACTATTTATGTATAGTTTGAATAAAGTTATTTACACTCTTTAAAAACACAATAAAGCTTAAATATTATTGTCAATATAGACCTTAAAAGTGTATTTACAAAAATAAAAGCTGTGTTTTTACTTTTTTTAGAAGACTGGGTCAAAAGAATAACAAGAGGCTACAATTAAGTTTTCTATGTCCCAAACAAAACACGTGTACTTATAGCCAAAAAACATTTTGCTTTTGAACTCAAACATCAAAAGAACCAATTCAGATTCAATGAAATGATTGGTATAATGCTGTCAGTTGATGTAGATATTCTATGGAATTATACCTATGTCAGAACTTTAAATTTTTAGGATTCAATTAATGTTGTTTTTTTAGTATTACGAGTAGGTACTTAACTATGTGAGTACGTCAGTTCGTAAGTTCCATCCAGTTCATCGGCTCAGAGAAAAGATTGAAAGCTATTTGAACGAACTTGACTCGATCTTGAACCTAATTCGATTTGCACTTAAAAGGTCGATCTTCAAGTTGATTTGCATTTCAATTGGAAATCATTCACGTGTCGCTAGAGACTGCTAAGAGTGATGCTTTATTAGTTCGTTTTAGTACGACTATCTTTAGAGATAAGTTGCAAAATACTGGAATCTTGTCAGATTCATAGAAATTAATAGTCTGTTTACTAGTCTAGAGACAAGACATTAAAATTCGCTACAATATAGATTTGCCTAGCCTGTGGCCTAACCTAAGGTAAAAATGAGTTTCACTATTTGACTTTAGATCTAAAATGTCCGAAAACGTAACCGTACCTTTTTTGTCCCAACCACCTTATAAATAAACCAACAGCAGCATTCTTTAACCAATACTTCCTTTCGTATTTTACTCCCGTATCACAAACGTGCGGACTACACGATTCATCTCAAAGTTTTCCGTCAAACGTTCGGCGTCTAACACTAGACCAGACCATCGCTTCAAAATTCACATGACCATTACTACTGGTCCTCAACTCTACGTGTCGAGACTTCGAGTGACACTAGCCGATTATGTTACGTGGACAGAATGCCAGATCGGCGTGAGTCATAGCCTTATAGTAACCTTTCCCAGTGCCGCTCGTGAGTATTGAACCCAGGGTACGTGCCACGATCCGGTATGCTTAGGAGCTCTTTGGATGCAAGGATGGGATCCCGGAAAATTATTTAGTGCTGTCCAGATAAGGATATGTATTGGATATTTTTTTTTTTGTATTGACTTCGTCAAAGGAGCAAATTTTTTTGGCACAAGAATGTGGTTTATTATTTTTGCATGCTTAACAACTTTTCAAAGCAATAAAAAATAAGCTAGTAGCAAAATATAGTAGCAAAATACTTGCAATCTGTTGAAATAAAACAAATTATTCGAGACACATCGTGGCTCAGTTTGCCTACCACTTGACTGAGATCGTTTCGCAAACAGCTTCCTGCGCTCTTTTTTAAAATGTTTCAAGATGAAAGAGCGAGCGGAAACTATAGTATTTGTATCAAAAACTAGTAGGTAAATAACTATTTAAAGCACTTTAGATTGCAAAAAACGTATTTAGTTTCGTAAATTATTTAGAACTTTTCAATGTAGGTAGGTATTGGTTTGTTTGGAAACGGTAATTAGCAGAGACTTCAAACAGTTTTTTTTAATTCTTTGATATCATAAGGGGATTCTTATTGTACAGATAATTTAATATTCTAAAAATTGTTGTTAGAAATCCGAAACAAAATTCAAACTTCAATTTCTAAAAGTTACTGATGTCTAGCAAAAAGTTAAGTACCAAGTAACAAAAAATCTTAAATGTAAAAGAGATAAACTTAGTGCGATGAAGTTTTTCTTAGTTTTAAAAGCGAACGAAGAGTTTAATTGAAAATAAAACACATTACTTGATGAAGTAGTTCAGTGGCTCTTCTCTAAATATTACTCATTTTTATATTTGAGTCAGGAAGTCTTGGTTTAACATTGTGTTGTGTGAAAATAATTATATATTATGTTCATTAGTCAGTATTGAATTTGTCGTCAATTTGAAATTGAGAACTTTTGGAAGTAGCTGACAGTTTATCGATGGATTTATAGACTCAGACTCAATCTCAAAGCATTTCTTTCAATTATACCATTTACAGGCACTTTTGAATTGTCAAGGAGTCGGTCAGTTCGTCCGAAAACTGAAGCTCGTTGAAATTGCTCGTTCCAAAACGTAGAAATCTATCAAGCAGATTGCATTCAGACAGTGATGTATTCCGATCTACACATAAATAGCCTATCACGAATACACTGTATTTATACAAAGAACCCAAAACCATAGCTTTAAAATTCTAGCCACAATGCACTCAGTATATCAATGTTCAAATTCAATTTCGGTATAACTTACTACACAATTCTGCGGTCCTAGTACTTTGCAGTGTCTTGTAAATCAACCAAGTTATTATTGGGTGCAATTCTGGAGTAAATTGAATATCTCCGGAGCTGGTGCCCGAATTGGCAGGCAAGTTTATAACAGACACCTCTATACCAATAAGCAATATCCCGAGCGGTGAAATCACAATGCTTTGGAGACTGGAACATGAATGGCAGCCATTGTACCGCTTTCTCACATGAAGGAATTAGGTTCCCAGTTAGCACGCTGGTTTTCAGTGAAACTATTTTGTGTAATAGGAGAATATGGAGTAAGTAATAGCATCTAAATTAACAATTATGAAACAAGAATTAGGTAAACCAATCATCAAAAAATAAGATACCAATCTGACCTCCATCTGCAGAGTGGATCTCAGTAAAAAATCATTATAATTCGTAATTGAATTTCAAAATAATTCCGTTGTTCAAGTCGTTCTCCTTTCTGCAGTAATAGGATTGTGCAGAAAGATGTATTGCTGTTTAGAATATTATTGAGTTTAACAAATAGATTTTTATAATAATTATGCCCTTTGCATATGAAAATCCGTCTATAACTATATGAGTTATTATTTTATTTTGACCATTGGATAGGTACGCATTTTTCTTTTTTTGGCAAGTGTTTACGTGGCGGATTTGAATGGACGGAAATACTGACATTATTGATAATGTTCTACAGAATGGTCAGGTGCATCGTACTCGTAAACCGCGTGCGTGTGTGACCAGATGTATAATATTAACAACGTAAACGAAGCAAAAGAAGTATGTATGGATCGTAGCAGGTGGCGTTTTGTAGTTTCTACGTACCCCCATGGGAAACAGGCGTGAGTTTATGTATGTGTACAATCATATACTTTTAACTTTGACACATTTTCACACAATGTTCTCTAGTTTATACTAGTATTTTCTGATCTCTCTCCGGTCGTCTCGGATTGCGTGCAGTTCCATTGGACTATGAGAGTGAGCGAAGAAAGAGTGCACCTGTGTCTGCGCCCATACTTGTGCATTATTATATCATCCGCGCCGAAGGCTAGTCTCCGTTGAGATTGGCCGCCATGGCCGAAATACGGTCTGGAGGACTATTATTACTATACTAGTCTTTTACAAGAATGAATTATTCTGCTTCGTGACTTTGGAATACAAAAAAATATTGTAACACAAAGAGCGCGTTCTGTATATGGCAATCCTTTCAAAAACAATCGAAAATATGAAACTGAAATTAGAAAATGAATCACGATAGAAATTGCGAAAATGGACCTTTTGTGATAAATATAATGTATTTACACAGGCCATTTACATAGACGTACGTAGGCCATTTTATTTAAATTATAATTTTAAAGGATTTCGATAAACAAAACACAGGTTTTATCAACAAAAAGCTTTTATTAAATAATACAGTTTACATAAAACAGTTAAAAAGTAGAATATCGAGTTTCGTGAACCCATTATTTCCAAGGACCTTTTTGCTATGCACCGCAGTCACATCTGGAGGTCCCCTTCACACCGTATTAGCAGTAGACCGTAAGGACCCTTATAAAGGACGCATGTAATTTTAATAAAATATTAGTAACGACTTCAGGGACTGTGTCGTAAAAAGTATTTTAGGTGAAAGAAACGATCCCACGGGAAATTTAGTGAGATTGCATTGGTTTTGAAAAATATTATCTAGCATACGCCCTTTCAAAGTATCAGGTCAACTACGCTTTCCCACGAATATGTATGTTTTAATAGTAAACAATCAGAAGGCTAGTTTGTAGTTTGTTAACGCCGCGCCGGCTGTCGCTGAAAACCGGGCGGCATCGGCGCTGTGGATGTCTTGCATAGTGTCACAGCATTATGCTGAGCGAGATGGACTTTTGCGTAAACGTGACGCATATTTGCCCCAAATTTTTTCCTTTGTTTAGTTTTTTTTTATTTGTTGTAGTACTTGTAGTAGTTAGACCTTTGTAGTTAAACTATACATAATCAGCCTATAACATTCCCACTGCTGGGAAACAGGCCTTCTCTTGGTGAGAGGGAGTGGACCGTAATCCACCACGCGGCCCCAGTGCGGGATGGTAGACGTCACATGTCTTCGGATTTTGGTTCTAGGCCATGCCGGTTTCCTCACAATGATTTCCTTCACCAATTTTGAGAGCAGTGGTGATGAAATAATTCACAGAAAGTAAAGCGCCGGTCTGAGTTCGAACCTATGACCTACAACTCGTAAGTTAAACTATGAGGATGATGGAAATTGGAATAATGCCATACTCGTAACATTGGAAAATGCCGCGATTACATCAACTAATCAAAGCATAGAACGATTGAAATGCCGTAAAGCGACGCATAAGGGCATAATACGAGCAGTGACAAACATGCTAATCATGGTACAGGATAGACACAAGAGCAAGTTTAGTATTGTGGTCGTAACGATGTAAGTCTAGCTAGAAGCGTAAATAGAAATTAAGTGGGTTTAGGGTTTAGTTATGGCTTCCTACAAGAGCACTCGCCGTCACATAGTGTCCGCAATTTACAGGCGAATGACGTCAATGAAACGTTATTTATGAAAATAAGTTGATGTGTTTTCCAAAAGAGTGTTTTTTGACACCGTAAAATCAAACTCCACTGTCGTCATTTACATGCCAGCCGGCACTGCGGCCGTCATGTGGCGGCCACACCGCTGTTTTAGGAAACCTTACTAAATAGGAGTAAGAAACAAGGCAAAGGGTTCTCCGCTAAACTAAGCTTTATCCAATTTAATCACATTGACTTATGTAGTGTTTGATCGTTGACCCAAGTTTTAGTAACGTTGCTTATCACAGACCCAATTAATTTGACAGATTAGATGATGGTTGTGATTTAGTTGTATCAGTAACAAAAATACTAACATGCAATTAATATTACTCTAAGAAACCTTAGATGTATTCTTAAAACATGACAGAGTTGTAACCTAAAACACAATAGTAAGGCACTTCCACAAATCACGCGATTCAGAGAGCGCTTAGCAGAACTCTTTTCGTTCACAAAATATGGCCGCTCCCAAACATGGGAACCCACTTATTGTATTTAATGATAGAAGTAATTTTTATGCTTTGAAGCAATTGTTTCCTTAAACAATGTTGGTATTTAATCAAATAAAAAGCTAACAAAAAACACATTTTAAGGGTTCCGTACCTCAAAAGGAAAAAACTGAACCTTTGTAAGATCACTTTGTTGTCCGTCTGGCTGTCTGTCATGGCCCCGTTTTCCCAGGAATGCGTGGAGTATGTATGGTCTACGGTTTCTAGTACCATTAAAAAAATCAAGCTTCTAAGGCAACGCATAAAAAACACGGCCATTTATAATAATTATAATAATAATAAATTCATTTATTTCAGACATAATTACAAAATTACAAAATTGTCCATATAGTGTTAGTAACAGAGGTCTTAAAAACTATGTTAGTATACTAGTATTAATTCACATTATAAAAATTCAAATAGACATTAAATATATCACTAAATATATATTAATTATGTCACGTGAAGCCGAATAAGCCTCCCCAGCACTGCAGACTCCGGCCTATCTGATATCATCCTCAGAATTCCGTTGGGGCTCCCACGGATCCTAAACATCAGAGATGCTGCTTTTTTACGCATTATGGCGTAAAAATCGTCGACCCTAGCGTCAGCAAACATGCCTGATGCGCTGCAGAAACGTGGGAGCCCCACCAGAACTCTGAAGGCGTTGTTGTATTGTACGCAAAGAGCGTTGTAGGCCCGTTGCGTGTAGCTGGTCCATAGAGCACTGGTGTAAAAGCTTTGGCAGTAGGCCCTGAACAGTCTGTCGTGTAGTCGAGGCCTATTTGGCGGATAGAGCAGTTATCTACCCCGGTCACCAGGGAGAATGGAACCGGCGAGAGATGTCGTGCGGTGTCCCACAGGGATCGGTCTTGGGGCCGCATCTGTGGGACATCGGGTACGACTGGGTGCTGCGCGCCGAACTCCCTAGTGGCGTCAGCGTGGTGTGCTACGCTGACGACACGCTGGTCCTGGCGCAGGGGAGGTTGCACCAGGCGGCGGCCGAACTAATGACACGCGGGGTTGCGACAGTCGTTGAGAGGATCCGGCAGTTGGGACTCGAGGTGGCCTTGCACAAGTCCGAGGCCATGTGTTTCCATGGTCCTCGGAACGCGCCACTGTCGGGTTCCCAAATAACGGTAGGAGGGGTTCACATCGGCGTCGAGTCGACGATGAAGTACCTGGGACTCGTCCTCGACAGCCGGTGGAACTTCGTCGAGCACTTCCGACGTTTGGTTCCCAGACTGCAGTGGGCCGGCGCTGCTTTGAAGCGGCTCTTGCCCAATCTGGGGGGGCCAAACGCCTCCTGCCGGAGGCTCTACGCGGGGGTCGTGCGGTCCATGGCCCTTTACGGGGCACCGGTGTGGGCGCGTTCGCTAAGGCTCCGGCCAGCCCGCCGGTTGAAAGCGTCCCAAAGGGTCATGGCCATCCGGATGGTACGGGGATACCGCACGGTCTCCTGCGAGGCGGCGAGCCTCCTTGCCGGATTGCCGCCGTGGGATCTGGAGGCAAAGGTCCTCGCGCACGTTTGGGAGTGGCGCGAGGAGGCGAAACGCCGGGGCGTAACTCCGCTGCCGCGAGAAATCACGGCACAGCGGACAAAGCTCTGGCGGGATCTCATGGCAGCATGGAGAGTGCGACTGTCGCAACCCAGCGCAGGGCACGCCACAATTGCGGCGGTAAGACCCCTCTTTGAGGAGTGGCTTGAGAGGCGCCACGGCGTCCTCGCCTTCCGCCTGACGCAGGTCCTCACCGGACATGGCTGTTTCGGGAGGTTCCTGTTTCGAATAAGGCGGGAGGAAACGCCCGGGTGTTACCATTGTGTGGATCGACCGGAGGAAACGGTGGAGCATACGGTGGAGGTCTGCCCGGCTTGGGCGGAGCACCGCCGTGTCCTCGTGGCGGCGATCGGCGGCGGCGACCTCTCGCGTCCGGTCCTGGTTCAGGCCATGGTACGGAGCGAGAGGGAATGGGAAGCCGTCACCTCCTTCTGCGAAGCAGTAATGCTCGCGAAGGAGGAGGCGGAGCGCGAAAGGGAGAGGCAATCTCTGCGCCCTCGCGCCCCTAGCCGCCGCAGGAGGAGGAGACACCCTGGGCGTCGGGAGTCGATTGCCGACTCCCGGCCACCGCAGGCGCGGGCTTGCGGACGGCGAGCAATGGGCAGCTCGCCGTCCGGTAAGGACCAAGCCCGGGTCGACGGCGCGTCGTGTTCTACGCGCGCCTCAAAGAGATGTCAGCAAAATTGACGGGGTCCGATAGGACCGATGCCTGCCGGGGCTGCGGATTGTTCGAAAGAGTTACCGTGGCCCTGGCGCACAGGCAACTGAAGGAACACGGGTGGGTTTTAGTCAGTAAGAGTCTGACACGCCCTTCCGCTCCGCCTAGAGCGGGAGACGTCATTTGATGATTTCCCACCCAAAAAAAAAAAAAAAAAAGGCCCTGAACAGTGTCACTTTTACATCTACTGTATTTATGCTACATATTTTGATTCTTAAAAATAAATCAAAATCTATAGTTGAAAACCACCGTCACTAGTTGTCTGACTTTTGCTGAACTGGACCTATTTGGCGCAGCCACGAGGCACACTTTCCTGCTAATTTCTCACAACGCACTTTACACGTTTTATTTGGTTTATTTTTCTTTTCTACTTGTATATGTTGTGTTGTGTGCTTTGTAGTCTGTGCAAAATAAATATATTTTCTTTCTTTTACTTCCCATTGACCTAGAATCATGCAATTTGGCAAGAAGCGAGGTCTACAGCACAAGGAAAATGTCCGAAAATGGTTAATTTCTAGTTTTAACAGATTAAAAAAGTAAATTGTCGTTATAAACTTACATTTGCAGTTGGAAAATGGACCGTTACATATAAAATATGAATATATGGGAAAAAATGTTTTTCAACTACAATGTTAAACGGAACCCTTCACTGTGCATGGTCCGACACGCACTTGGCCGCTGTTTTAACTAAGAAAGGATCCGGTCTGCTTTTGGGTCCTTAGACAACCGAAAACAAATTCAGCAAGACAAAATTGATTATAAATCTTGGTTTTTTATTTTATTTGTTGGGATTACCCAAACTTTGGAAACGATGACTAGTTTTAAGAAATGTCTGTAAGTTTAGATTCTACTTTTAAAACAACATTTTTAGCATTTTATGGACGGTTGTATGCCCCTCATAACACAGGATTCTCCTAGTATGAAGGTCATTAATCTATTAGTTGGTTAATTGTTTTATTAGTGCTCTGTATGTGTCTTCTCTTGTTTTTTGTAGTGGCAAATAAACTTATTATTATTATTTCAGTTCACGATGAATGTTGTTGTAGATCTAATAGATACTTGGACTACATTACTACAACTGAACCTGCCCAAAACGAAGATATACTTCAGTCAGTGAGATAAGCCGATAACACTAATTCCGGACCATCTGTCTAAGACCAACTAGATTTACCGATGATCATGTCTTAGAATCCTACAAATCCAATGAAGCGACATATCATAGACAGCTCTGGGTAGGCAATCAATCAACAGGCAAACACACTAATTGGAATAACGCACTGATTGCTCCGGGCTGTTACATGCTGACAGTGGTTGATAGCTTGATTGATGACGTCGCGGTATGCATAATTATCTTAAGCAGGATAGGTGTAGTTGATTTCTTGTATTTGGTATAAAAAACCAGTAAGTAATATAGTAACTATCTCTACTTAACTCTTGGTTAAATCACAAAATTATGGTGAAACAGAGAAACTCGTGCAAGTATAAAATACTCATCACTCCCCAAGAAAACCACACGCAACACATATGCCACAATCGCCACAAACACCCCTCGCGCACCTCATCAACTCTCACCCACAACAATTCATATGTTCTGTACTGATTATTTTTATCTTATTTTTGTTTTTATTTTTAATTAACTAATTTCTAAATTAGCTATATTAACTTAATTACCTATTAAGCAGTTGCATGGAACATTGTTCCATTCTGTATCTGGAGAAGGGCGTTGTTAGCTGCGCTACAGTTTATACTTTTGCAGCTATCGTTTTACTTGTTGTACTTAGTCTTCTGTTTTTGTTTCAAAATAAACTTATGTTTTTTACCTTGTACCTGTGGTTTCACGCCCGTGAACTATCCCATAAAAATCTTTTGTCTTTTGAAAAAAGGACAAACCATCAACATTTATAATATTAATAATATGGGCCGAATTTTTAATCTTCACATAACTTTTATCAGAGGATTGAAAATGTGATTAGACAGCTTTTGTATATAAAATAATGTTAAATCACCATATTCGTTCTGCAAAGTTGTCTTATAATAAAAAAACCAGCCAAGGGCGTGTCC
This sequence comes from Dryobotodes eremita, assembly GCA_917490735.1. Lineage (NCBI taxonomy): Eukaryota > Metazoa > Arthropoda > Insecta > Lepidoptera > Noctuidae > Dryobotodes > Dryobotodes eremita. The sequence continues at coordinate 929,468 of OU823254.1, read as the reverse complement.
GACCGCGCACAATGAAGGGTTCCGTAGTTGAGATGAATTTATCCCAAAAAGAAACTTAAGTTTGTATCTAGTTGAAAAAATGTTCTCCCATACATTGATGTAATGTCATTGTCAATTTTCCAGTTTGTCATGGCAATGTCTTTTTTAATGTGATAACTCAATAAATCACGATTTTCGGGCTTTTTCCTCTACTTGACCTTACTTTTTGCCACACTTCATGATTGTAGGTCAGCGGAAAGTCCCTGTACAGTATAGCGTATCAAAATTCAAAATATGTCACATAAGCGGCCGTATTTTGTTTATTGCGTTGACTTAGAAGCTTAATTTTTTTAGAGCTACCGGGACCGTAGACTTACGTATTTGATACTAATTTCAACTTGAGACCTTTACGTGTTCCTGAGAAAATTTGTATTGACAATCAGACGGACGGACAACGAAGTGATCCTATAAAGGTTCCGTCTTTTCCTTTTGTGGTATGGAACCCAAAAAATTTACACTGGTGCCGATTCTCTTGTACGCCGAACTAAACTAACTATCACTAAAATTCGTTACTTTTGACTATGAGAATCTTAAAGCTATGCTGCAAAAATTATCTTTAAATTTAAAAATAATTTTGATGCAACTAAAATTTAATTTGACAATCGCCACTCCACGTGGTACTTGTTTGCCCTACCCCATGATTTTTTATTAAAGCCGGGGCTACGCATGGGGGGCAGCCTCTACGTGTTTTAAATAAAAAAAAACACTTTTTGTATGGAAAATATGAAAAATGATTACCTACATGTAGAGTTTTAGAGTTTTAGTAATTTTAAAGGACATTTTCATTTTTTTTGCGATAGGATACACCATTTTCGAGATATAAGTTTTTTTTTTTTTAATGATTGGATGTTGTTTTTACACCTGAAGTCGAGGTGTTGTGGTGAATTTTAGTTCATGACAACGAATTTTATTCCACACCTTTATAATCGCGATTAAAAATAGCTAGATTTAATTAGACCACCAAAATTTTTGGTTAAAAACGTCAAATTCAGAATAGCTAAATTGCCATTTTCACTAAGTTACTAACGGGTGCGTATTACAATACCGAAATTTAAAAGACCGTATTTTAAAATACCTATGGATGAAATCCCGAAAAATTAAACGCTGAATGATTGTTTTGTCGAAAGTTATAAATCCCGAAAGTTCATTTGCCCGAAAGCTTAAAATCCCGTGGATCCATATACCGAAGCTTAAAATACCGAAGTTCTATATCCCGAAGTTCAAAATCCCGAAATTACATCCCAAAGCCTAAAATCTGTAAGACTATGACAAAAAAGGAGCAAGCACCAACAAAAAGGAGGACCAATAACATATAATTAAAACAAAAGTTTAAATGATAATCATACGTATAATTAGGAAAAAAAAGAACACTTTATTACAAATTAAATTATCTAATGATTTTTAAAGATATTTGATATTTCAACTATGTAGGTATGAAATACCTAATGGACGACTCGCCTACAGTTTATTAAATTTAACGGATAATTAGACAATGGTGAAAACATTTCTGCGAGCAACTTGGAAGTAGCGCTCGCCGGCCGCTGCCGCGGCACCGCTCGCTACGCTCGCTCGGCTCACGCGCGGTTGGTCACAGTTTTAACCTAACGTAACCTATTTCACTCAATTCAAAATGACGAATCATACAATTTGCCTGCGAGTGGATAATTAGCCAATGGTAAAAACATTTCTATGGAACTCAAGCAAACAACATCTCTCAGAAAGTAAAAAAAACTTAATTTTAAGAAAAAATAAATCTGTGCCTTGTAGAAAAGATTGACCAGAGCATGTCGTCGCTCGATACAGTTTATTGCGTAAATATTACGCCACGAAGCCTAGAACAAAATGTAAGCAACAGGTAAATTAGAGGCGGTACCCTAAACCAGGTAGTATACTGTGGACTGCCAGAATAGTATTGCTCGTTAAATTATAATCTAACTTTTACACACGGATATGGTAAGGTACTGGCTATAACATTTCATAAATAAAACAATACACACATATTAACATTACTTACAATAAACCTGGTAACCCTTTTCGCATCTGCTTTATCCTAACTGTTTTTAAAAACCACTATTCAATTCAATAGTGGTTCTTGAATCAGCACAAAGTTTCCACCAAAACTCATAACAACACTGTAATAAAACATGTCTACTATTGCTATTCGTCTGAGAAAAAAAAGTGAACATGTCACGGTATTCATTCTGCACGTGATAGCCCTGGGGGCTGGAGGCGACGTGTGAGACGTGTCACGCCGCTGACCAAGATCTCTGTGACAGAACTATTTATGTTTTCTCTCGTGCTCCACGTCTTTTCTAATTCCCAGTTGATAGTAGGATTTCTGTATCTTGCAGGGAGTATCCAAAATGGTTAAAAGTAAAATGCATTTCATAAAAATTGTAACGGCTGAAATAGGCAGACAAACGAGCGTCACCGAGGGCTTCTACGCTTTTTAAAATCTACGTTAATTATGTGTTAGGGTTTCTAGACTTTTAATATTTGATCATGCAACATAAAGGACGTATAAAAGCGGACCTTTAGGCTCTTTACCGGTCAACCAAGCGTGGTGGAAAGATAAGATGGCGGGTGTATTATATGAGAGTGGAAAACAGAAAATGTTACAAAGATTTAAAAGTATTTTATTTGAAAACATTATTTATCTTAACTATTATATTTTATCACAATTCAATCAGAGTGACAGTTACAACTGTGGATGTAAATCACGGTCTACTTTAACAATCCTGTGGACATTTTCAAGAGGATCCGACAAACATGAGCTTATCAGTAACTATCTACCACGTTTCATCTTCATGACTGATAGAAACTAGATCGCAGGTACTCAGGAATCTTAGATTAACGGGTCTTAGAAATCAGGTAGACTATCTTACATCGAGTGTCACCATTGAGAAATATTGATTGTACAAGGTCATTGATTTAAAAGATAATGATGATATTAAGATGGAAAATCCACGTGATTTGAGTAGGTACAGATTTTAATCGGAAATATGCCAAGGTCAGAAAAATATCTAACCTTGATCTTCATCTTTGAAAAATCTTCATCCGTGTTTAGGTACACCAGACATTCCGACAACAGACCTAACAATACAAAAAAAAAACAATATATTGATTGGCTGAAGAAAATACAACAAAAACATTTTTTTTTTAATTATAAAGAAACACATTATACAATAAACATTAAATAATGCAGGTGCTGTTTCAGTAAGCCAATCAGTGTTTTATAGGAATACCTAATTATTAAAAAAAACAAAGTATCAATTCACCCATTGCTCATTAAGGCTCTTTCTAATACGGTTTTATTGTGACACCAAGATTACATGCAGCCATCACAACACAACTTCTAACATTAGAAGTTAGAATGCTTAGAATCGTAATTGCAATGTATCCCTTATTAAACGCAACAAAAACTGTGTCGACGAGGATGGGATTCGAATCCACGCGTACAGAGCACATTGGATTAGCAGTCCAACGCCTTAACCTCTCGGCCACCTCGTCTTGTGACGACTATGTCTACATTCAGGGCCCTATTTAATATAATTGACATTGCGACTTAATATTTGACAAAATTGACATATTTTGGCGACAAGTGCTGTATAATATAATAACGCAGAAAATTTATGAAAGAAACAAGTTAAATTGTTGGATTGTAGCCTGTTGCTTGTCGGATTTATTTTCATACCTACCATCTTGTGTACCGAATTTAATGCAAATAAATAACTTTGACCTTCAGGGGCTCCTGTACTGTTTATACACCAAACGAAGTCTTTGAATAGTATTAAACAAAGTCGCTTTTCGTGTCATAGTGTGTACTAGCTGCAGCCCGCGGCTTCGCCCGCGTGGATGTTAGGAATTATCCCACGGGAACGTGCTACCGGGACAAAAGTAGCCTATGTTACTCCTTATAACATCAGCTATTTGCCAGTGAAAGTCCCATCAAAATCGGTTCAGGCTTTTCGGAGATTAGCTGGAACAAACAGACAAAATTTTTAAAAAGGTGTTGTTTTGGTATGTATATCGTGTATACATCCATATGCATTTAGTAAAAAGCAGTTATTTTAATATAACAAACAGACACTTCAATTTTATTTATGTGTATAGATGTATCGATGTGTGTGCGTTTAGTTCTTCTAAACAACACAGTGGCTTTTGATGCAGGTTTCACCATCAATTAGAGAATTTATTCCGAAAGGGGTATGAGTATAGTACAGTAATGTTTAATTTAGTGAAATCTGAGATGTTTTGACATGTCCCCATATCAGTAGATCACAACCAAGTGAAGTAGGGGCGGGTTGCTACATATAGTTTGTATGAATATGTTTGTATGAATGTACACGAATTAGTAACAAAACTAGCTCAGCCAAGTAACACTGACCTTCAAACGACCTTCACGATCAACAGGGGATGTTTTACGATCCTCAAACATAATGCTCTCGTTTCGTAGATGTTATGTTGTCGGAAAGTGGTTCCCTCGATGACTTAGTAATTTGATCGGGTAATTCAGATGAGATTTTAATGGTTTATGCTTGAGGGAAATGTTAGTATTACAGTAAAATCTGTGTTACGCTGACCTTGAAGTGATCTTGTTTACTTACAGCTGGTTTATCTCTCCTGTTAGTAGCCTTGTGCTTAGTACCGGCCAAATACTCAGTGCCGTCAAATCTTTAGATTGTACTAAAGCATCTGGATCAGACGGTATTCCACCAATTTTTCTTAATAAGACGGCTCATACGTTATGTGCATCATTGCGTATTATTTATAATAAATGTTTATGTCCCAAAACTTTTCCAGAAGTCTTGAAGCGGGCAAATGTTCCGCATGTTCATAAAATTGGCCCGAAACAGGACGTTGAAAATTATCGGCCTATTTCTACAGTGTCGGCCTTGTTAAAGCCTTTCGAGAGGCTCGTTCACAATCAGTTGTATCCGATTATCCATGACAAAATATTACACCAACAGCACGGGTTCGTAAAAATAAGGTTTATAACAATTAATATCATAGCTTTCACTGACCATTTGTTTAATACTATGGACTCTCGTGTGCAAGTGGATGCTATATACACTGACATTCGAAAAGCCTTTGACAAGATTGATCATGAATTGCTTTTGAAAAGCTGGCCTTTAACGGTATTCACGGGGATATGTTACTTTGGTTAATTTCTTATGTCTCGAATAGAACATAAAAAGTGGCTGTCAATGGGTTCCATTCCACTATCATAACTGCAACGACAGGGGTGCCGCAGGGGTCAATTCTCGGATATCTGTTATTTGTAATTTTTATTAACGATATCGATATGTGTTTTCTTAACTCTAAGATGCTACTTCACGCGGACGATCTTAAAGTTTTTAGACCCATTAGATCAATACTAGACTGTCACTTACTCCAACAAGATCTTAATGGCGTAGTAGACTATTGTATTAAAAACAAACTACTACTTAGTATCCTCAAATGTTGCTGCATCAGCTTTACTAAAAATAAAAACCAATTTAAACATCCCTTCGCACTACAAAGTGAAATCTTAGCCAGAGTTAACACACAAGTCGTGATCAGGAATAGTGCTCGATGATAAACTGCACCTGGATGCACATGTTGATAAACTCATGAGTCAGGTTTATCTTATATACGGATTCTTGATAAGATCAGCCACGAAATTCGTTCACCCGAGAAATATTTATTATTACTATTTACATTTGTATCTATCATTAATCCGGTCTCAACTAGAATCATATGCAGTGCTGGTGTGGAGTCCTTAATGTAATAAATATACTGATTTAATCGAGCATATGCAATGTAAGTTCTTGGAAACGATACATTACCGTTGTGCTAGAAGTCGTATATACGTCCTCTTTAGCGACTTACTGAAAAAATACGACTTGCTCTCTTTGAAGTCTAGACGAACCTTTCTAGAAACTATATTTGTAGTTTTTTTTTTAAATATAATTTCTAACAATTTGAAAGATGCTTTCTGTCAAATAAAAGATTATTATGTCGTTTATTTATCTTAATACATATTGAATACATTTTTAAATATTTTTACAAAAAAAATTAAAAATAAAAATAAATAGTGGCCCATCGGCATTAGAAACAGGGTACAAAGTGTCGGTGACTGACGACCGACACCTTGGACCCTGTTTCTAGAGAGAAATCTCCTCTGTGGCTCTAGTGAGAGGAATCTCCTCACTATGCGCGCCGTATCCAAAAGTATTGCTACCTGAATCAAGCCCTTGACCCAGCTGCGCAATGAGAGCCTCCTGAGGTGTTGGTCGAGGCTCTCCGCTATTAGGCCATTTACTGTAACGGTTATCGGTACAATGATTGCAGAGTCCACGTCCCACATGTCGACAACCTCGTGTGCTAAGTCAAGATACTTGATTTCTTTTATCTTTCTCAGCTTTCACGAGATTCTTGTCATGAGGGACAGCGATATCAACAATCATTGCATGGCGCTTTCGTCGATCTATCACCATAATATCAGGCTTGTTGGCTACAATAGTCTTGTCAGTGAAGATAGATCGATCCTAGTACAATGTGGTGTGACCATTTTCGAGAACTGGGTCGGGCACGTACCTGTAGTATGGTACTTCGGATTCCACAAGGTTGTACTGCAAGGCAAGTTGCTGGTGGATAATCCTAGCCACTAAATTGTGTCTGTGCAAGTACTCACCGTTAGCAAGACGAGAACATCCGGAGATAATGTGTCTGATTGATTCATCCGGACGGTGGTATACCCGACAGATGTCAACCATGCCGTCTTTCACAATAAATCTCCGGTAATTTTTGTCATCATAACTTTGTCCATAATTGTACAGACAAAACCTTCGGTTTCTCCAAAGAGGTAGCGCAGCCAGGCTACGGACGCTGGTCGATCTATATCAGATCCAAGTAGGGCCTGAAAAAAGCATCCGTGAAGCTCCTTACTCTGCCATACTTCCATGCGATCATTAGTGTCAATGATTATTATTATTATTACACGATCTGTGTAACATATGTACATCAATGTCGTATGATTGGGTGGATATTTGTAACAAATTATGCTATGTTGTCCACAGAACCTTTTAATTATAGTGAATGTGAGGAATATGTGAATTATTGTTTCAGTTTTAAGCATGACTTGGCAGTCTAAGTAATTTCTGCGGCCTACCCAAATGTCCTTTCTTTGGTATTGTTCGTCGAACCGTTGAGCTCCTTAAGTTCTAAGTTGAGCTGCGCGGTTACGGAATGTGATCTCTGAGTTTGTTTCAGCCTTTCTTTTCAGAGTAGTCAGATAGGAAACGCCGACCTCATCTAGTTTAAAAAATATGATTGACGTGTAACAGTGTTTGTACAAACCTACTGACATAAATGAAATGCATAAACATCCAACCGTTCAGGGACGTGAGGTACGCACACGACCTGTTTTCGCCGTCACGCCTAGTTGTACGAATGTAGGCTTGCGGGCACCTCTACGTCGCATCACAGACAATTTCAATAAGTTTTTCTCTAACTTAGATATATTTGTTTTATCCGTTTGAAAATTTTGAAACATATTGCTTGACATAATAAAAAATTATGTGAATAATATTATAATATTGAATCTCTCTAGTGTTCCTTAAAGGTAGCTGTGATGATGTGTTTACTCGTATATCTATTCTGTCAGACTTTTACTTTTCCAACATTGTCTTTGTCTTTTTGTGTATCTGTGGAGAACGCTGTTGGTTGCACATCTGTATAACAGCTGTTTATGTTCTATTTGTTTGTAATATATAAAGTGTAAGGGTTTATACTTCCGAATACTTTTTTTCTTTTTTTTACATTGGTTTAGTAGTCGAAGAGCTCCTTTTAATTAATTTAATAACTTCTTTTTCTGAAGCGAAGCAATCGGATATGACTTTGACGTATCGCTAATATTGTACGAGTATGTAGGTATTTGGCATGCAGAGGCGGCGGTAAGGTACGTGATTTTCCATTAGATATGCTATCATACAATAATATGGAAAAATACTTTCTAAACATCTAAGCAGCCCATTGCACAAAGTTTGGCTTAGCAACTTTAGTCTCTAGTTCCACACATATATAAATCATGAGCCCAGCTCGCGTATCTTTGCGGATTAATTTACCTGCAAACAGAATAAATAATTTGACACAAATTGTTTAGTGTATCGTAATTTATTAACAGCTCATCCCATTTCAATGACCACTTATAAATATCAACTAAGCTTAAAATATCAATTAGGGCTAATAACTTAATTTATATCAAAACGCAGAATTAATCATTTTACTATTGAATGTGAACAATAATTGTATTTCGGATCAACAGAATTTAATTTAGATCAGATCCCTAGTTCTAGTTAAAACGTAATACAGGGTGGCAGGGACATCGACGCACAAACTGTTACCATTTTTTTCTTCCATTTTTTTTTGGGTGGGAAATCATCAAAGTACCTCTCCCGCTCTGGGCGGAGCGGAAGGGCGTGTCAGACTCTTACTGACTAAAACCCACCCGTGTTCCTTCAGTTGCCTATGCGCCAGGGCCACGGTAACTCTTTCGAACAATCCGCGACCCCGGCAGCAAAACTCAAAGCAAAACTGTTACCATGGATTCAGCACTCTATTCTAGACCACCTAGCATTGAAATTTCGTCAATCAAATAAAAAAATTGACTGTTCCATACATTTCGACAGCGAAGGTATTACACTTTTCTATGAAACAGCAGATTTTGTTCTTTATAACCGACGAAAAATTTCTACGCTAGGTGGTTCTAACGGTGCATTGATGTCCCTGCCAACCTGTATATTTTTCAGTTATTGACCGAGCGAGCGCAAAGCGTCTCCGTTTCAGCTTGGGCAAAAATGCTTTCGTGTGTCCGGATGTCCGGCTGTTTTCCTCTACAGGTCGCATTTCTTAAGCGATTCTCGTGAAATTTTGTGAGCAGGTTCGATAATTATATGCAATGTTTTAGACGATTTTGTTTTTCGACAACAAATACACGACAACAGATAGTTACTGACGATGTAAATAATGCTATCGCTAAAATAGTGCATTGGTTTAGTGTTAATAATTTACTTTTAATCGAGAAAAAGACTAAATGTATTAGATTTCTGACACCTAACATTAAGCAGGTGAAAACCTATGTACTAGTAAATGGTGCGGAATTGGATCTTGCGGAGACTACTGTGTTCTTAGGTATTACTTTGGACTCAAAGCTACAATGGGGCCCACATATAATCAAATTGTCGAAGCAGCTAAGCCCTGCAGGCTACACGGTCTATAAAATCGATCGATTAGTGTGTGTATAGCGTAATATCGTACGGCATTTTGCCGTAGGGAAATGCAGCCAACATTCAGGCTATTCGTGCTGCAGAAACGAGCCATTCGAGCAATTTATAACCTTAGTTGTAAGCATTTACTGAGGGATAAATTTAAGGAAATAAACATAATGACAGTCGCATCTCGATACGTATATGAGAACCTTATTTATGTAAAAAAGAATATTAGTCTATATTCTAAACACAGCGACATTCATAACATAAATACTAGAAACAAAGATTTACTTATTGTGCCCACGACTAGGCTCCAAAAAATTGTAATTCATTTAAGTGCCAAAGTATACGTATTTACAACAAACTCCCAAGTCTTGTTAAAGAACGGAGCCTCAATTTTAAATAATTTATTAAACAAAATTCTGTCAAAAAGATTTCTATAAAGTTAAAGTTTACTTGGATGACAAAAAAGCTTGGGATTAACTTAAGCTACTTCAATGTACTCCCAACCAACAATACATTTTATAATAAATGTTTTAGAATTAATAATGTATTTTTTATTGATTTACGTGACGTGACATCACTTATGATATTTTTGATGACATTTTAAGAGAAAACTGTCTGTGAATGTGAGTAGCATGTAAGCTAGATTGAATACAGGATTATTATTTTAATATTGTGAATGTGAAGGCTATGTGAGTTATTCTTGCTTTTTTTTTCCTTCTCAGTTAGTTTTAATCAAGGTCTGGCAGTTTGAGTAATTTATGCGGCCTTATTGTTCATCGAATCGTTGAGCTCCCTAAGTTCTGAGTTGAGCTGCACGATTACTGACAAATGCGTGCTCTGACTGGACAGGTGTACTCAAATCTGCATTGTTCTTTCCTCAAGAGACCATTTCAGACACCAATCTAATATGGTCCTCAAATATTCTGACCAAGATTATTTCTGGTTTTTTGCAATTTGCAGGTCAGTATCAGGTTGTATGTTAATCTAAATATGATTCGCGGCCGTAACAAATATGTATACAATTATAATCATAAAAATCATCAATACAACTCTCTAAGTTCATATTACCATAATGAATGTCTATTTCATGAAACAATGACATTTGAGGCCAATTCTAACTTAAGGAGTTGTATTGCTGATTCTAATTATTATAATTCTGTTATGCCGTTTTTGTTACGGTCGCGAACTATATTTTAATCGGGGAACCGATAACATTTCCGATTTTTTTTTGTTCGTATTTAATTTTACCGAAATCTATTGACCGACGTCTTTTTTGCTTTATGCATTATTTGACATATTTTTAGATCATCGAAGCAATATCATGTGTAATAGGTATTATTTTACCGAACTATATTTCGCCGATTTACAAAATAACTTTTTGCTATTGGCCGAAGCCTCTTTTGAAATTTATTCATTTGCCAAATGATTTATTTGCCATATTTTCACCACACCGAAACAACATTTTACGGAATATTATTTGGTCACAAATATATAGCCGGTTACTTGGTAGCATTTTCAATATTAAATTAAAATAGGGTCATAAAACTTTAATATATTGCTACAAAATTTTGTGAGAAACGAATCGCTGCAAAACCGACATCACGCAATTCACGCAGTCTTGTCTGCCCGACCCCTAGAGTGTAGTTTGAAGGCTCGCCGCCGCGGCTGAGACTGGCCGGCTTGCTTCTCTAGCAAGCCGAAGCTGCGATGGTGAGCGTTAAAACCATTTGCGACGATAAGCTCGCGTGGGGCCGCCCAAACCCCGCAATGCCAGAGCCGTGACAGAAACAATGCTTGTTGCATATTGCATGCCTGCTTGCATGTTGCATGCTTGTTTACACGCTTCATGCTTGTTTGCACGCTGCATGCTTGCTTGTATGCTGCATGCTTGTTTGCACGCTGTATGCTTGCTTGTATGCTGCATGCTTGTTTGCACGCTGCATGCTTGCTTGCATGCTGCATGACTGCTTGTACGCTGCATGCCTGCTTGCATGCTGCATGCTTGTTTGCACGCTGCATGCTTGTTTGCACGCTGCATGCTTACTTGCATGCTGCATGACTGCTTGTACGCTGCATGCCTGCTTGCATGCTGCATGCTTGTTTGCACGCTTCATGATTGCTTGCATGCTGTATGCCTGCTTGTACGCTGCATACTTGCTTGCATGTTGCATACCTGCTTGTACGCTGCATGCCTGGTTGTATACTGCATGCTTAAAGCAAGCATCCTTGCTTGCATGCTTCTTACTGGGACCACTTAAAACCACTTTTGTTCTTTATCAACGGTTTTGCGTGTGGTGAAATGGAAATATGGTAATTAAAACAGTGTTATAATGAATGTTCGAAAACATTATTATGTTTCCGAACATTCATTGTAATACTGTTTTAATTACCATATTTTCATTTACCGACCACTGTTTACTGAAAACACTCACTCACTAGAATCACTAACTACCTAACACAACGAATCACTAACTACCTAACACAACGAATCACTAACTTAGTTAAAAAGTTTTTCGACCAAATGAAACGTCGGAGTAACGAAAAAAATCGTATTGATAATATGGTTAACTGATACAGTGGCAGTCGTGACTTCGATGAAGTAAAAAAAATGAAACGATAATAGTTGAAAAGTTTTAGTTGAAATTAAATTCGATCAAATATTTTTTGAACTTATAATATCAACAAACAACCTGACACTGACCTGCCAATTGCTAAAAACGTAAGACAATTTGAATTTCGTGGGCTACCTTAGCGCATCCCGCTTAGGATATTATTGCTACTATTATTGCCTACTTCAAAGGATATTACTACTACTGGCACTCATTTGAGGCACCTAGATTACAGATCTTGAGTTATCCTTATGTATAAGTAGGTACACAACCTACCAAAATTGAAAGGACAAACTACTTTGGGTCCATGATTTTCGATTTTCCTCAAGTATAATACTTAACTCCAGGAGGATAAAATTTAAGTTTAATGTAGACGTGGGTATGTTGAAATTTTTATGATAAAACTTGTCAATTGAGTATCTGCAAGCGGTGCTTCTATCCTATGGATAAATCTAACGGTGCATCTCATTTCCCTTCAAACGTCCGGCACACCGGTCCTTCAGAATTACAATCACGTTAAGAACTTGTTAATTAGGTACATTTTACGTTAAGGACAAAGAACAATGCTGCACCATGGACCAGATTTTATGATCAAGCTTCGTGGGTAGGTTAAACCGCTGAAATTATTGAAATCTGTCCAAAAATTTTAAAGTTTGTACCTAGACTTTTTTAAGAGCAACTTGGTACCTGGAGGAGACTATAGTTAACTTATCATGTCGACAAAGTTAATAGGTTATGAAAAGGAAAATCGAATTGAGCGACCTTAATATCAGTAATTATGATTTTTTATCACCAGGCAGCACGTACGTGCTTCTTGCTCCTAATTGTTTGATGATAATAATTAATGCTGAAAACGGTCCTTAATGTGTTAATGAGATGAGGTCGAAACATTCCCTGCACGCGGAGCATGACCATTATAGAAACGGGTTTTGCCGATGGAAGAATAGACAAAAATGATTTTCCGTGAAGATAGTACGGCGGCAGCAAAGTAGAAATAGTCAACTGCACTTTTTACGAAATTCAGTTTTTTATTCACGTTTTTCTTTTATTTTGCTTCTATCTCAAAAATAGTGTGTCCTATCGCAAAAATAATGAAAATTTCGACCCCCTTTATGAAGCCTTTAAACCCGTAAAGCTAAACATGTAGGTAATAATTTTCAGGGCACGCCACAATTGCGGCGGTAAGACCCCTCTTTGAGGAGTGGCTTGAGAGGCGCCACGGCGTCCTCACCTTCCACCTGACGCAGGTCCTCACCGGACATGGCTGTTTTGGAGGTTCCTGTTTCGGATAAGGCGGGAGGAAACGCCCGGGTGTTATCATTGTGTGGATCGGCCGGAGGACACGGTGGAGCATACGGTGGAGTTCTGCCCGGCTTGGGCGGAGCACCGCCGTGTCCTCGTGGCGGCGATCGGCGGCGGCGACCTCTCGCGTCCGGCCCTGGTTCAGGCCATGGTACGGAGCGAGAGGGAATGGGAAGCCGTCACCTCCTTCTGCGAAGCAATAATGCTCGCGAAGGAGGAGGTGGAGCGCGAGAGGGAGAGGCAATCACTGCGCCTTCGCGCCCCTAATCGCCGCAGGAGGAGACACCCTGGGCGTCGGGAGTGATTGCCGACTCCCGGCCACCGTAGGCGCGGGCTTGCGGACGGCGAGCAATGGGCAGCTCGCCGTCCGGTAAGGACCAGGCCCGGGTCGACGGCGCGTCGTGTTCCACGCGCGCCTCAAAGAGATATCAGCAAAATTGACGGGGTCCGATAGGACCGATGCCTGCCGGGGCTGCGGATTGTTCGAAAGAGTTACCGTACAAAATCAAATTGTCGTACTACCTAAGACAACTGTCAGTTGTCAGTGTGATTTTGACGTTTGGGATAGAAAACGTTCTTCTGAAATAGTCTACATATAAAAGGACTTAGACAACGATCGGTAGAAATGAAAGACAAAATGACGGATTGTAGTAGGATTTTTACGGTGCGATGTCAAAAATGCTGAAACGAAATTTCACTATGTATGGAAATAGCTAAGTCTTGTCTTCCAAGAAATAGAAAGCGTCATGCTACGCCTGCTGATAACAATGTGTGAAGAGAGAACAAAATAGTGTCCTTTAACATTCAAACGTCATTTTACTCGTAAAAACTTGTAAACAAATGCAGTGATAGTGTCACATCCATCATAAACAAACTGATCAGAAGGTATTATGTAATTTACGTTATCAGATTTATGTCTGTTGATCTTTTGATCTTACAATATCTTATCAAGATTTTGAGATAAATTCAATTGAATCACTGTGGCTAGCTAGAAAGGTGTGCACATAAATCTTATGAGTGGGTGAAACAGAAAAAGAGTCTGTTGAGTTTTTCATATTTTTTGTCCAATGAAACATCTATTCTTTTCTGCTTGTACTTAACTTTTACAACAATACAAAAACATAAAGAAATATGTGCGCATTTCGTGGCAGTATTTCAATGTCTATTTCTGCTTCAGAGAGCTGCTCTAAAAGAAGCGTCTCGTCCACTGTTCTTGAAGCGGCAAATGAATAACGGTCATATGTAGGTTTTTCAGAGCGTCAACAGAACCCTTAGAATATAATATCTACTGAGCACTGAGTGGATACAGGCTGGAATAATGATGATAATAATAATTATAAATTTTTACCTTCCTAAACACGATAACTGTCCTGAGAGTCGTCATAATAGTTATGCAATCGTCACCGCCATGCAACCCGTCATCTGTCGATTGAACTAATTAAGTTCGGTAACAATAGAAAAGTAGTGGTGTCTGATTAGCGACGGTTGAGCTGATACGACATTGGATTCGAGACAGTCATCGTGATAACAAACTGAATATTTTAATCACCATTGCTAAAACAATAACAGAATAAAGAGTGACTTCCTTAAGAGGTTAGTTCTCAGAAATAATCAGCATTGTACCTGATTTGTGGCATGCAAAATACGGTCATCTTTACCTATGCCATAATACAATCACAATACAATACCACCACATCGATCGATATTGCCGTCGATGCAATGTCACATTCACTATAATAAACCACGATTGAACTTTAAGGTAAATAAACTTAATGGTAATTATTATCGGTAAATCCGAAATATCTACATTTGTGATCTAATACAAGTCGTTTGGGGTTGAAACCCTCGGGCCGTGGGGTCCGAGTCCCCATGTTTAGTTCAAGGAAATCTCCAAACGCCTGATTGACACTTCCCGTCACCCAAGAGCTGGCTTTTACCTTGGCCAGAGGCTAAGCATTGCCATACAACGTGGCAATGCCGCCAGTCTCTTGGGTACATTACCAGTCGACAGCGATGCGGAGGAATTTTTCGACGCCATTTTTTAGTTTGTTAATAGTTTTAGTTAGGTTAGGTTTTTAATTGTAAATACTATTGTAATTTAAAATATATAAATTTGAGGTTAAAAAAAAATGTAAGTCTAAACAACAATCAAAAAGTAAAGCGTTAGAAAATAATAAGCCCTAAATAAAAATCCGGAATAAAGGTCTTCGTTAAGAAGAGTCAACTAGTAATTAGAATGAGAAAGTTGGCAATAAGCACATTGAGCGAGGTTTATTTCTCGAATGACCGATAGCAATAGGAAAGGATGTTACTCTTAATGCTATTGTTTTGGTTACCAAAAACTATGAAGTAGAACGTAGTATTTCAGCGCTGCAATAGTCTGCAGCAAAATTGAGCTGAGATGAAGTCCATTTCATTCGGAAAACATTCTTTTCGGTTTTTTACCCGTCTTAATTATATTTCCTATCTCATTTAAATTCAGCATATAAGATTGTAATCCAACACAAACAAAAGCCCCAGGAACTGTAATTTGTCTTAGCAGCAGTCGAGTCAACCCGTCTCATGAAGCGCTTTACAAAACGAATCTCAAAGAGACTACACAGAAAACTGCATTCAAAGGACAAGGAAAATTATTATTCCTAACTATCACACGGATGTAGCCTAGGAGGGCCGGTGTAAAGGACGAAACTCAAGATTTTCGAGACCATTTTCCTCAAGAATTAGAAGGAAGGTTGATTAAGGAAAACACGTTAAATGGCGACAAATATGTTGAGATAAGCAAATAAGTTTGGTTAGTACGTGACTGGGGTTCGGAAATGTCGCTCGTTTGTTTTTTCTTTGTGATGGTGTTATACATAATCGTTACGAATAGAATTAGAATATTAAGTTAGGTTAAGAACACGCAATGATTAAATAATTCGATTAAGTTATCAAGGATTAATTTTGTGCACTTTTGTTATTTTTCTATCTATGTTTGTAAATTGCTATTAAGTATAGGTATTGTGTATTATGACTGATGATTGATGACACAACGACAGCATCATTTTCAAACTAGAAAATAATCATAATAATAAAATCCACGACGGCGCGGCGAGGAACAGGACGGCCACCAGCAGGCTTGGAACCTCGAGGCCAATAGGCCTCGAAAGGGCTCCCCGCTACCGGTGGAAATGTGTCGCACATGCGATGGACCCAGTCCATAGATAAAAATGTGATGCGCGCATATTATGGGACTATAGAGGGCGGAATTAACCTTACCGAGGTCGAATGTTCTCTCTGTTTCAGGTGCTTGAACCAACCATCAACGTCTCGGCTCAACGATTGTCGGATCAAGTGCGCGTCATTCCACACAATCATAGATTGGATGACGCTATACTTGATTGGCTGCGCTCGGAAATGCAGTGAAGCTGTGCTAGAAATCTTCCCCCTTCCCAAAATTTCGTGCATGCATCTGCCGAGGTTCCACTGCAGACAAACCAGCATGATGGGAAGGAGGACGTTAGAGCTTTATCTGCAGATAACCTGTGCAATGAGGAATTAAGGAGCATTCTGGAGGATGCGATCCGAGAGTACTGGTTCACATCACCTGACCTTAGACCACGGCTACCACGTTTGGTCATGACTAAAAAAAAACAGAGCACTAGTGTGTGCCCTGGATGCGCTATTACCAAATTTTTTTGAGAGCAGAGCATGCCGTTGCGATACACACTCAATCATGTGTTACACGGCTGTTGCGGCATGTCAATACTCAATATTCAATTCTTTATTGCATTAAATAGATGGTCCAACAAAGTAAAAGATCAATATGGACCCTGTCGGGCATAGCATAATTAGGAGAGAGGAAGAGACTCGTATGGCTCTTGTCAAATTTCCAAACACTGACCAAGCTGCACTGCCGAAACCCGCCGCACTAGCCTGTCAGTGCAATATTGAGCGTCGTATTAATGAAGCCAGTACTCATCGCAAAGCTCATCTGCTTTAGGGAGGGCAATACCAGCCCAAGGGTGATGCGTTTTGTGATGCGGGCGTACTCGGGAACTAGTATTAGTCCTCGAGAATATGTATCCCGCGTCACAGAGCGCATCGACGTCCTGAAGCAGAAACGATATGTATGGGCAAACCGTATCCTTCGGTATGGACGAAAAGTGGATCCAGTACACTTAGAACCGCATGTTCGAGAGCGATGAAAGATACAGGATACAGAGCTTGGGAGCGACCAATTCCCATTCACACACACAATCTACAGTCTACAAGTTACGCCTGCAACGTTCTCACATTCACAAAATTGAATAAATCTATGTAAAAGATAAATAAAATAATAAAAATAAAAGCCTATTTAAACCAAATGACACGATTGCCATATTTTTTTCAAATCAAATCAAAATCAAATAATTTTTATTGCAAACATGGGTAATTGGTACATAGTTAGATGTTTCTTATAAAATATAGTCCTCCATATTCTACCGTCTCATGGACAGGCAAATAATCTTTAATTCCAAACTTACAGAGAAATTCCATTGATGCCGACTAAATATAAATGTCAAGTCAATAGAATTACAAAAAAAAAAAAAAAAACAGTAAAACAAAAACAATCATTTTTTACTACAACTGTATTCTGTATTCCATTACAACTGTATCAAATCTGAATTAATATCCTGTCTACACAAGCCATTAGTAAAGAGTTGAAATTAGAATTGTAGGTATATGTATAATGTCAAATAATGAGAAGATTATGTCAAAAAAGTATGCAAAAAGAATACATCGTAATTTGGGAGCAGTTAATAGACATATATATAGTGATGCCGTTAATGAGGTACCAGGAAAGCCATGTGGCTTCCCTGCACATGCGTGCAGAAGGAATTATTATCAAACTTCCTTGTCTTCAACATAGTCTTTAATCTTATAAAATGCTTTTTTGATAAGGATACCTTTGATGTGGGTTTTGGACTTTCCATCGCTAAGTTCTGTAACCGACTTTGACAACTTGTTATAAAACCGGATAATGTTTATACGCAATTACTTGCTTGTTTTAGTTATTATATATATTATATTATATATATTATATTTGGGTATCAGAATTTCATTTTACAAGCTTTTATTTAACTCGCAGTGTTTGTATGTATTTACGGGACAAAGCTTGCAAGCTGAATTAAAACCACTTCCTTTTATCCTATGGAGCAGAAATTTCACACGTTGATTTTGTTTCGAACACAATGCATTTTTATGATGTATGACCTGATTCTACACCCAGGACTGGCTTCAGACGAAGGAACTCCTTAACGGTCAACGGTACAGACAGGAGATTAAATATACGCATTTAATTATGGTAGTTCCTTCTAAAGTCCACCATGACTTGGCTGCTGCAACCAGGATCAGCTCCATACGAGAGATCTCCTCAGCGGTCAATAGCACAGGCACGAAATTTTGTATAAGTACTCATTCAATCATAATAGGTTCTAAAATATGGCATGACTTGGAGAGTGCAACTCGGATGGCTTCACACCATAACTTGTGTAAAGGCGTGTTTGGGTTCGTTGGATTTGTTTTTATAAGTACCTTTCAAGAGAAGGTGATAGAACGGATATTAAAAGAAATTCTAATATTAAAAAGTCTTAAAAGCTTGAACGTTAAAGTTCTTACACTTTAAGACAAGCCGCAAGCTTCTAAGAAAATATTAAAGTTCTATGTTAACGTAAGTTTTATTTAGTACTTTTAAGTTAATTAAAACCTTGTTTTTAAAACAGTTTTTACTTATATTTTTTACCACGTGTATTTATATTATGGAAATCGCTTCTTATTTGGAAAAGTCCTAAGTTTTTGCGAACATACGAAATACTTTCTAAGATATAAAGAGAAGGCAGACTTAGTATATCAATTTCTTTGAATTTGTTTCTAAGAGACTCGCGAGGACCCATTTTATAGATCGCACGGATGGCCCTCTTCTGTAAAATGAAAATTGAATTTACTTCAGCTGCCGATCCCCATAGCTGAACGCCGTAAGACATAATACTGTAGAAATAAGCAAAGTATACTAACCTAGCAGTGGCTATATCAGTCAACTGCCTTATTTTTCTTATTGCATAAGCAGCGGAACTTAATCTACTTGAAAGAGCTGTAATGTAGGCGGCCCATTGCAATTTTTGAGTCTAAAGTAATTCCTAGAAATACAGTTTCCGTAATAGCATCTAGTTTCTTGCAATCAAGTATTAAATTTAGACCCACTTGGGGTAAATAGTATTTATAGGTTGCAGTAGCAGTTATATATAAGTCATAAATTGCATACGTGGGTACCACTCCCTCATCTCACAAACACCAATAAAGTAATGTTGGTGTTGTGCAGGGAATTTATTTGTATGCGCTTTATATTATTAAGTATATTTATTCTGCTGAGAATGACGTTGCAGACGACGCAGAGTTAAAGATAAACTTACTTATCTTGGCATGGAGTGGGTTCTAAGATTACGTTTTTCAAGAAGTATATAAACATCTCTGACACTCCAAGTTTAGACCTTCTTGCAAGTAGTCTTAATTGTCTGGAATATATTTCAAGGCATCAGAATTCAATTGTTTATGCCATAAACGCTTTTACAATGAATTGATCTGCTTATTATTTTGTATGGTGTTACACCAATTCTTCAATAAATACCATAAATTGAACCTCTGATAGGTACCTGGTACTTTCTATGTCAAACCAACCATAGTACCTCTCAGAAAGCAGAACACTTGTTCTTCATTCAAGTAAATAATTAGTTCCCTCTCACACCAACACTCGCTAAATACATTGGCAGACTGCCAGTTGTCACTGTGGCCAACTTAATATTCTGGTATCTTTATTTTTGAAGAGCCTATGGCCTCCCTTCTCCATACATTTCATGATGACATCGCTCTCTGAAAACTCTTTAACAAAATGTTTACTATCTGAAACAAAGGTCTTACTTCTTGCAAGAAGACATTTTGGTATTAATTGTGCATAATTACCAAAGATAAAAAAGTGCTTTCCAGTATGTTACTTTAATTACTTATCGTTTTTCTCTGGCCATTAAATTCTTGGAAGTTTGTTTGTTTGGCGAAGTTGATATCAAACGATTTGCCATAGGAGTATTTTTTTTGTAACGGCTTTTGCTACCACAGTGACATACCACTATTTTAGTTAGATTACTAGATATATAAAAAAATGTTTTGTGTGTCCCTTAGTAATTGGGTGAACCTAACGAAGTATACAATACAATTCAGATTTCTTTTATTTTTCTTAGCGAAATTTCAATCCAAAATCCCTAATCTTATTAAAATATCTAGGTTTTCTAAAGCCTGGGTATTTCTTCCTCATTTTAAGAATAAACCAGATAATTTCCCCGCTAAGGTACCTAACTTATTCATACCTTTATTTAACAAATAACTTCCTTCAATAGATTTCTAAAATACTAACGGACCCGGCAGACGTCGTCCTGCCTGGAAAAGAAACACCGCATTAAATATGATTATTGTAAATATATTTTAAATAAAATTATTTATAAAAAATACGGGTAACTTATAATTTTCTATTCTTTATAGCTAGGCAACAAAAAGTACCGCTCAAAATTATGTAATGTTGTCAATTGTACAGCAAATCAAAGGTGACATACCGACAGCATGCCACCTACCGGATTCAATTATGTTTTCAAACCATACGGAACCCATTGAAATATACACACAAAAATTCATCTAAATCGGTCCAGCCGCTTAGGAGACAAAAAAATAATGACAAACACACGTACAGAAGAATTATATATATTAAGATAATTATAATATCAGCGTAAAAAAAAAAAAGACCTAGGTTCTGTAGTGTTTTCTCAAAAGTTAAACACCGTGATTTAAAACACGTTAGCGTTATGGAGAACCTTAGATACTATTCGGACTAGTCTATCATATAATTATGATAGAACTTCACTTACAGGTAAGTTCGTTTAATCACTGATTATTCGTGATAGTACACGATCTCTTTATGTGGTAGATAGTTGGCTCACTTTGTCGCTAATCGGTCAATGTTTCATCTTCAGTCTGTAACTCAAATGTTCTTCTTCTTCGTCGTGATATTTAATACGTTAAACAGTAATAGCCGAGATTATGTATGGTAAACTGTTTAATCCTATATTTTGTTAGTGGATTATGGAGACCAGACCGTACACATTACTTTCCAAGGATTTTCAAAACGATTACTTATGAAGGCTTCTCTTGAGACCGTTTAATAGTTAGACGAAGTTTATTGAAGGGAAGTTCATGAGATAAATAATCTTATTAGATACGAGTAAAAATCTTAAATTCAAATAGCAAATCCTTGTCTATTTACACGTTATATAAAACTAGAATGTAGTAAACAAGCATGATAAGGGAAACCCATAAAGTAGCCACTTGCACTATAAAACTACATATTTCATGAGTCAGTTCAGGTGCAAACATTTCAAGTGATTGTTTTTACAATGTAAGTTATTATAGTTATGTGGGTAATGAAATTAAATCACTACCAGTAATTATAAATATGTAATACGTGTGATAAATAATATAAATGCGATTTCCATAATTTCGCATAATTTCGGCGCGACGCGACTCTTGTGAAACAATTTCTATGATTACTTCGCGGAAATTGTTCTACCGGAGTCGCGTCGGGCACAGGTATAAAGATTTCATCGCTTCATAGAATAAAAAACAACGATGATTGCTCATATCGCAAAATAACATTTTCTGTCTTTGATATCGGATAATCATTAATGATAATCAGATCCAATTTTAAGTCCGGTTAATTTTAGCCAAAGACTTTTAAAAATTTCAGGTGCCCAAAGTGATTTTAATAAATAATATCATCTATTATTAAGTCGGCTAGTCTAGGATATTATACCTATGACACAAAAGTCTACGAAGTCATGACACCCTCAATAATTTCATTTTCCTCTTGCCGTTATAACAGGAAAATCTCAAAGTTTTTGTAACAATTGGTGTCAAACAGAAGTGTTGATTAAGTGTTGGTGGCATATTTGCATTTTAAAGGGGCAGTCCCGATTATATGTAGGTTGAAGGTAATCTACATTCGACAATGCCCAAAAGCACCAGGCTGGGGCAATTAATTGATTAATTCCAGCAAGTCTACAAAAATCCGGGCAAGCGTATTGAAGGACCAGTGTTACACGACAATTGAAACAGTACTAATTACTGATTCAATTGCAACAAGCAATGCAATGAGATAATAGTTAGCTTTTTTGTTTCAATTCTGATCCTCACTTTACTTTAGAATGAAATATAGAACAACATATATAAAAAACATGTGATTGAAAAATGTGTGATTTTTATATCAATTTTATGTTTTTAATATAAAGTAATGGACTTTGTCTGAAATAAAATGAATTATTATTAGTATTATAAAAAAAACAGCGATAATCACAGCTGTTGTGTTTAACATAATAAATTGCCTCCGGTTCTGAGGGTAGTTCTAACTGAGATGAAATTAATTTTCCTTCCGTTTGTTAGTGTCACTGCTGCCCGAATTAACGAGATGAACATTTAATTAGTAACAAAGTCTCCTTTAAAAAAATACGGCTTTGAGATGCAAGATGTTTTACGCGAGCTTTGAGAAGAACCTGCGAACGTTCATACCAGCGAACATTTTATTCGGTAAGAATTTCAGAAATATTTTTACTTTGAGAATGGAAGCACCACTTAAGGTAACATCTTTCCACCTACGGGAAAATAATCTTAGTTTATTATCTGACAAACTGACTTTTAATAATTCGCAATGAAATACTTAAATTACGAAACGTGAAACACGTAAACTTGACATATACATGAATATGTTGATTGGAAAAGTAAAATTAGACTGGTACTTATGTGTAGTTTGTCCTTAAGAAGGTCCTGTGCAACAATATAACTAGAACGATTATTTGTGTCACAAATTTCCAAATATTTATCGGAGAAAGTTTGAAACTATAGGTATGTTTTACTCGCATTTAATTTTGTCAACCAAATTTTTTCGAATTCAGTCTGAGTGCACATTTTATGTGAAAAACCTTTTCTGAGTATAAAACTAGACTTTAAAAATCCATCCTATTTTAGAAGTCTGCTTTTGGAGTTTGCTTTTAAATCCTTAACCCACACGCTGTTTCTAGCCTCACAATTACATTCATGGGGGAACTGCCTTAGATACAGACTATTATGAGATTGATCACAAAAACAAATAGGATTTGTTATCGTAAAATAAATTAAAGGCGTTTTATAAATGCAGGAAAAGAGTAATTTAAAAAAAAAAACAACGGTATTTCAAACGTCTGATAACAAAGTGGTGAAATACCCTGTCAAATTTTCTATGTCTAGTTCAAAGGCGAAATACGAAATAAACTTAGTAACTAAAAACAAATTTAATGTTTTTCTATTAATAGTCTTATAATCAGAAATAAAAAAACAACCATAAATTTCTACAATTCCCATAAAACATGCATGGGTTACGTACATCTTTGTTTACTTATCAAATAAATGTCACTTTTCACGAACATTATTGATCGCGATGGCGCTGTATTTGCCCATCTATACCGGTTTTTTTTCGCAAAAGGTGTTATAACTGTCACCCTGTTCTTTTAGGATCGCTATTTTTTTATCTTTCAAGTCACTTTTAAGGTCTGCCTCACTTTCTGTACTGCGATGGCTCCTCTGATTCCAGGTCACGTAAGTCGGATAATGATTCAAACAAAACCTCTTTATTTTCACTATCATCCAACTTTTGATACTACATCAGAACTTCAAGCTGTTATGGACTCATATTACTCTATTTATTGCATTACAAATTTCCAAAAACACAAATAAATAACTACACTCGTGGGGAGCTAGGTCTTGGAAGAGCAAGTACCTGCTGAATTATTTGCCGTAGCCCGATGCACTTTGGCCACACGCGAGCTCTCTGGCGGCCAAAATAATAAAAATATTCACGCTAATGTGTGTGATAGGGGGCCCTACTACTCCCCCACTGACGTACGACGTGTGGTCGACTGTACAGTACCTAACTATGCTAATAAACATTATAAGAGGTGTTAAAGGTTAATTTACTGTTGCTCAGTTTGGCCATATTACAAAATTGTAACCGCCTAACTTAACCTCAACCCTTATAACAAAGAAGTATGAAAGCAGGTTCAAAGAAAGTCTTGTTTTGTTGTTAATTACGGCACTAGGGCTTCCGACTAAACGTTTCTGGACCCGAGCTTCCCAAATCCCCACTCATTTGGGGGACTCGGTGATTTTATTTATTTCTTTCTCAAGAGACGAATTGTAAATTGTTTCAGCTTGAAGTCAATGAAATCATTTGGGTATTGCGTCAAAATAAAGTTATCCTTACTTTATTTTTCATCCTTTAAGGTTTGTGGTAAGACAGTGGTCTAACTAGTAACAATCAGTAGCTTTTAATAGTAAGTTGAATTAAATCCAACAGATATTTTAATAAATAAGCAGACGTAATTTTGGTCTCCAGTCACACTTTTAAAGCTAAAAAATACTTAGAAAACATGTTTTAAGGTTTTGTTAAGGACTCCTTGCTCATACCATAGATACTAAGCCATTTAGCGCGCTGTCAGCTGTCTATTTTCGTTTCGAATCGGCCTTCGGTCGCGTCGGCCTTATTCGTTTTATTTATTTTAAATAGTTCCAACATCTGCTAGGAAAAAACTTCGATTAAAAGCAAGTATATAACATAAATCACATCACTGGAGAGGTCTCCACAAGTCGACACCAACAATCATTGATGGGTACATCTATTCTAATCTATACTAATATTATTAAGAGGTATTTGTAGGTTTGTATGTAGGGGGTAATCTTCGGAACTACTGATACGATTCAGAAATTCTTTCACTAATGGGAAGCTACTGCAGTATTGCCGAGTGTCGTAGGATGTAATTATTTTATGTTAAAAAGAGAAATTTCACGCGGATGAAGTCAGGTACAGAAGCTAGTAACCAAGAAATGTCAAATTAATTTTGCATTATCAGCATCACTGAATATTGACAGATTGTTGAGCATCAGAATCAGATTCGCGCTCTCGTATTGATGTGTGACGTCACACGCGTCAAGTGCACTACTAAGTTGTTACTGTACAGTAATCTGTAGTTTATGCTGTTTGTCTGTCAAACATAAAAATGTTTTTGTAACTTGTCTTGTATCGGCATAATTCGTCAGTTTCTGAAGTGGTAAAACAATCAGCTAGTGAGGTTGGTTGTAGGGCTGGATGCCACGAGCAGTCTAGGTAATCGGTGTGTCTACGGACTCCTGAAAGTAGAAAAACTTAATTGCAAGATATCAGATTTCATACCTGTGAAAAACTGACTTGCGTGTTTCGCTTCTCTTGCGCGCAAACAATGCAAGTACCATGACCATGATCAATGGTAGCAAGTTTTTGACTGCAATTTATCCTAATGTTGTCGTGTGATGGTATTGGATGTAGGTGGTTGGAAGATGTTATTCATTTTCAAACATAAGTATGTTTATATTTTTTATCAATTTTCAGTCCAATATTTGCAAAACCACGCACTAAACCCGCGGCAAATTCAAGTCTATCTAAGTGATCGATATAAAGGCATGAGCGACGCGTCGCAGGCGCATAGGCGAGGCGCGCGCGCAACGCTCACTTCCTACCCGCGTTGCCTTGGCGACCACACACGGTCACGACAATATACGATATTATACGATTAATTAACGAACTTTTTTTAAACAGTGCTGTTTGTGAAGTGAAAATGGTTGATAGTGAAACGCAAGATGTGGCGGCGCTGAAGCCAGGTAAGCGTTTTTTTTTAGTTTTAATGACCTATGCCTACTTTGAAAAGGGGTAGAACAGAAAATGTAACAATAATTGCGATCTCAATAAGTAACTGCAGAATACCTTGCATTTTTTTTATATCCCGATAATTATTGTCCTTTGCGTAGCAGTGGGACCTACATAATTATCATACCCAAATACCGGATCCTTTTTTTATCAGCCGTTTGTGTCCCACTGCAGGACTCCCTTCCCTCCAATGTCTATGTGAGCAATCTTTTAGAAAACAGTCGGGTTCGTCCCGGCGCCATCTCGTCCTGGGCCTGCCGCGTTGTCGTTTACTGCTTTTTGGGACCCACGGTGTCGTTATTTTAGCCCATATTTTATAAGAAGTAAAAATAGACCTTTGCCCAGCAGAGGGACAAAATAGGTTAACTGAAAAAAATGGAAATTACAAAGAGTGCGAGTAGCATTCATCAAATAAAAACATGAATTACAATAAGCATGTTGTCAGTGCTTTTAACCCTACTTAGACATTCCGTTTATCAATTTTAATGTTTTCTTTTAGTGAGTTTTATTTTATCTTGAAATAGATCAGTAACAATCTGACGTTGAAAGAGTTCGATAGATAAATATTCATAATAATAGATATTAAGGGTTATTAAAACGAACTATATTTTTTTGGGTAGAATTCTTAGGTAGGTAGACTTCTACCCAAAAAAATATAATTCTATTTTGTCATAAAATGAGCATTGTTGGTTATTTTATTTGTAAACAGTTTTATCGAACAGCTATTAATGCTTCCATTTACGTAGTTAATCAGTCGTTTGATTACACGGAGTCTGTTAGGATTACTGAAAACAAATTATCTTTTATAGGCGATGATAAAGTTTATTTACGTATATTTTTTGCACATTATTCTTCTAGAGTTTGAGTTACTCTAACTATACTAATAAATACTTTTTCTAAAATATTTATAATATTAACATAGTTTAATAACAGGTCTATCAATGGATATCCATTAATAGACTTTTAATTAAACCATGAAGATGCTATCCAGATGTTTTACAAGGACTTCGTTTATAGAAACCTCATTAGAAAGAAAAGAAAGAAAGAAAATACATTTATTTGCGGTAAACATGACGCAAAGAAAAAACACACAAACACAAAAAAGAACTACTAACAAAACTACTACTACTACAACTTACTAATAAAATTATTGTAAAAACATTAATGTAGTCGACGTTACTGCTTCGTATACAAAACAATACCTTGTTGTATGAAAAAGAAACGAATTTTCACCTGAATAAACAAAAACGTAATTTATTATGATTACTCGAGTTAAATAACCCAAATGCTCAAAATGTTTCCACAGACATAAACGTAGTTATTACCAACAGCTTTATGTACTTAGCACATATCGGGCCAAAATGTCCACACATTTATTGAGAGTTACGTCATAATTTTACGTTTACTTGCTATTTAAACAACACGTGACAGAGTGACAGGTACTTATAACAACATCATCAACATACGCTTAATGGATTAAATACGTATTATTGGAACTAACGCAAAACCTGCCCAAGCAAAGTTATTAAAAATATGGGACCAACCCGCAAGCTTCGTCTACCAAATGAAAAAAGAATCACGTTAATCAGCCAGGTAATCACGGCAAAATCGGTGTTAAAACATTTAAAAAAACTCGCTTAGTGCATAACCTCCTCCTTTCTTTTGAATTCGTTTAAAAACAGAATATGATATTCACTAGTTGATTCAATCGGTTAAAGTTCAAAGAACCATAATAAATATTTCTGGGCAATTTGAATGAAGTGGCTACCGAGATGACCCCAAATACACTGGAATAAAGGAAGGAGAATTTTATCGACCATAAAACAACGAAGACGAACAAGAACAAACTATTAAACAAGCTTGAGCGCTTGCAAAACTTGTGCATTCGCTTTGTTTTCGGTCTGCGAAAGTATGACCATGTTTCTCACCTTCGCAAGGAACTCAAGTGGCTCCCAATCCGCTTACGCAGGAACACTCGGATTTTATGTCTCCTCTTCAACATCCTACACAACCCATCTTATCCTTCCTATCTGCGTGAGCGTTTTTCTTACGCACGCCCTCGCGACGCACCGTGTAGATCACATCTTAGATCCCTCCTTAAATCCCATCCTCATAAAACCAGCTACTATTCTTATTCCTTCTCTGTTCATGCTGTAAGATTGTGGAACTCACTTCCGCCTAGCATTCGAGACTTAAAATCTATTTCTCTTTTCAAATACCGAGTAAAAGAGCATTACCTTTCCTTTTAACTGTGAGAATTTATATATTTATATATATAAGCTTATTTATTTTAGCATTATGTATTTATTTAAGTATATGTTATTTTTATTTAAATTTTGCATTATATGTAAGTATATTTAATATTCTAGTTTAAGACGTCACGAATCAAATTCTTCTCTTCTTGTTCTCACACACTATTGTCTACATTTCTTTTTCATTTCTCCTTTCGCAGGTCTGCTGGAAGAAATTTCTTAAGAAATAAGCAGTACCTTTGTACTTAATACTAATATGCCGTATCTGTATCTATTTTACTGTGTGTACATAAATAATAAAATAAATAAATAAATAAATAAACAATACCTGCACTTGTTAAGCAAACAGAAAACAGACCTTCAAACTCATAGTAATTTCAAAATTGCATATTGTTGACCTGAATTCATAACTGTTACTCTACTCCTCCATATCTCCACAAAAGATAACACTTAGTGCGAAGAGCTTGTTGAATAACTTACGCATTCACTGGAAAACATTGTGAAAGCCATGCTTTAGTTTGTTACCAAATAACTATAGTATTGTTAAAACATGGGGATTGCTCATGGGTCACTAATGGCCGCTTCCCTTTTAAATAGACACCATCATTAGAGTTACTGTCGGGCTCAATATGGCGAGTGTGGAACTATGTTCCGTAGGGTGTTGTGCAAATTTATTTTAATCTTGAGTGGTATTTACTCGTATCTTCACTCATTGACAAATCACAAATACATATTGACTCACTTACATATTTATGTACCAATAGCATGCAGACACATACATACATAAACTCACGCCTTCTTCCCATGGGGGAAGGCAGAAACCCCCATGGGAAGAAGTTGTTGTTCTTCAGATAGGTCAGGTGCGTAGTACTCGCAACCGGCGTGCGCGTATGACCAGATGTATGAACGTAAACGAGGCAAAAGGAGTACACGAGTATAAGGATCGTAGCAGGTGGCGTTCTGTAGTTTCTGTCATGCAGACACTTTCTTACAAAAACCAACAGAACTGACACAAATCACACCACCATGTACATATACACTCTTTTTATGCCCATTTTAAGTTTTAAAAATGTACCTTATTTTGTATAAAATTGTTAACGGAACGAAGGAACCTGGATCTCACAACACAGGGAATCCTAGAGTGAGGGTTTAGGAATTCAATCCACTTGAATGTAAGCTTAGCAAATAAAATTATTCTTATTCTTATCTTAACAATAGTTGGATTTATATGCTGGAAAACATCAAAAGGAATCGAAAATAATATTGGGTTTACATAATCAAGAATAAAGGCGCTGTTTTCTGAATTTTTCCGCATTACGGTATATTGATATTGTTGCTGATAAAGATTCAGTTCATCGTAATAAATAATATAACGTCATACTATATGAGATTAAATAACGTTGTACCTAAATAACAAAAAAAATATATAATGATGAAAAATATATGAATGACTTGGATTTAAACGTAAGAGTTTCTGTAAGAAGATCACACCAATGAATTAGTTAAGCGTGGTTCTTACTGAAAAGCAGTTGTCTTGTAAACAATCCACAATGGCCGCTCGTTGGTACTGCAATTATTTTTACTACTTCTTTTGAAAGCAATTCGTCCATTGTGGATGTCATGGCAATTTCACGATCCTTTTCAGCCAGCCCTCTAAAGAATTCCTTCAACCAATCTTTCAACAAAGTTTGTTTCGATTTTCAATTTTCCAATTCTTACAAATCAACATCGTTTTCCCTGAATAGTATTTTATAAAATCCAATTAACATGGCACATTTATTTATCGGTTCCATTTGTATGATTTCCAACCGGATGGGGTTTATTATTAAATTAATTTTAAATTTTAGCTTGTGGGATATAAAAATACAGTCAACTGTTTTGTAATTAAAGGCTCCTTCAAACAGGCGCGACACGCGGCTTGAATCGCACGTGACACAAAGGCACCGCTTATCGCGCGACAGGCGGTACGTTTGTGTCGCGTGCAATTCGTGTCGCGTGTCGCGCCTGTCCGAAGGAGCCTGAAAGGTATTATTGTGACACGTAGACCATATTAATTATTAGCATAATAAAGGTATTATTTTGTTTACAAAGCCAGAAAATTAATTGTACTCCCAATATTACGCCCTGAACAATAAAAATTATTGAAAGTCAAATTCAAGGTTACCACTATCAAGATTTGAATACACATTTACCTTTTAATGTCCACACGTCTGATTACGAAAACATTTAAAACCGTTTAAGATGCATGTCGATACTATATCGATAGAAATTACGAAAAAAACTAGCAATTGGCGTTACAATGAGAGCATTAGGTGTTCACTCCTATTGTGATGGACATCACTATTGTGAACAGAATAATTTGCGATGTTTATGCATGTTTTGGTAATATTGCGTATTCAGAATGAATAGTCAAAGCTGTAATGTCAAAAATTCTGCCGTGAATGTCAAAATTATGGGACCCATTGTACCTGACTTTGTCATCTAATTATGCATGGTATAGATTGATTCTTAAGTTTTCATTTGTCAATTTGTTTGTAGTTAGATACGGACCAATCAATGAATATAATTATGGCTACTGGAATTAGCAACAGTTTTTATTTTCGCAATGTTTTTTATAGTCTAGTCGTGGAAATTGTGAGTCGTGCTGTAATCGTCTTGTTTATGTAAATGATGGTTTGTGAAGCGGAATGATTGACTGTAATTATAATAAAATCGCAATTTGCAAGATAAAATCTATTCATTTTGTTTAGAGCAATTTGAAGTATTTTACCAAACATGCTATTTGGAAAATGTTAACTAAAATAGAATATAGGAATTGTGTTGAACTAACACATAATCTATGGACGCTTGTTTATGTAGTTTTTACTACAATAAAATATAAAGAACCTTACAGTAAAGTCATAATGATACAATGCCTGGATCATTATCCGTATCGTATAAGATCTATAAGATAATAAAAAACTCAACATATGAAAATCTAAGCTTGTATGTAATCACCATATAACAAGCAAGAACCATAATTAAAGTGACAATAATTATTAAATATTGCACTATAGGAAGTAAGTACCCGTTCGCCTTTGGAGTTACATCGTAAAAAGTATGTATCCTTGCGGGACTCCCGGAAACAGTATTTGCATAATTAATTGCTCAGACGTTAGTGAAGCATTTGACACATGTTTTTTTTGGTCGGCCTTAAGATTAAGTTCAATACTTTCTTTACACGTGGTTGATCTAGGTGGAACAAGGAAGGTCAAGTTTAAGTGCTGGGTTTGTTCTTGAATTAATAAAATATTACTAGATACTAGTATTCTTTGGGTATTTGATCAAGGTCTATAATGATAACACGTGATATTTGACATAACATCATACTCTGTGCTATTTGTCTTCGAAGCCACCTCCACATTACCTACGTTCGATTTAAACGCAAATCGGAAAATGTAAACAAAATACACGCAACGTGTATCATTTGAACGTTGTACCATAGTTTATGATTCTAATGTCGGAAACGAATGGCTAACGAGTATCTGATGGGAGCTAGCCTCTACCTGTCACTACACTCATTATAAACGTATTTTATTTCAGACTAACTTTTGCCTGCAGCTTCGCTCGCGTTAGTTTAGAATTTGACAATCAATTCGGGTTTTTCGGGGAATTATAGTTAGGAGGAAGAAAAACCGGTCTATCGACACTCTAGACTCACAAAATGTATTAGGTACTTAAATTAAAAATTAAAAGACGCACTACTAAAGTTTCTATAATAATATCATTCAATCATGATTCGAAAGACACGTGGCGCCATCTATTATCATAAGAACGTTATTGTTGTTTTCCTCGTGAACGGTAGTTTTTTTCGGGATGAAAGGTACCCTATGTCCGTTTCTGCACACCTGACAACGTATATGCAAAATTTCAGGATTATCGGTTCAGTGGTTTAAGCGAGAAAAGGTAACAAACAAACAAACTTACTTTCGCATTTATAATATTAATAATATATATAGTTAAGATTAGGAAGTTAGGATTAGTTAGGATGTTGTCATACAGCATCTTCCTTTCACACTAGTATACCTAGCCATATATCGACAGTGGAAAAATTAAATAACATAAGGGTGAAACCTCGGGTTTTCAGGAAAGCTAAAATAAGATTTTGTTTTTACAAAACTGGTCGTAACTTTTTGTCTACAAGTTCTATTTAAAAACTGTCTACGACAAAGTTTCTTAGTTTTATTTAGTATTTTAAGCTAAAATAGCAAAAATGTTAAATAAAGCCTATAATTTTAAAGATAGCCTGTCCGTTACTTTAAAAAAATAATTGATAGTGGTACCTTACGTTAACGAAATTTTCGGCGAAAACCAACAGTGTCGATGTAAGCAACATTTGAGAAATAAAAAACTTGAATTTTTCAAAGTAAAGGTATCTTATTGGTGTACTCTATATTGTACATTACTGTTAACAAACAAAATTAATCGAATCTATCATAATTATGACACAATTTGTCTAAGCAATATGGTTCAAAATTACTTGGATTAATTATGAAACCAATAAAATAGATCAAAACTTTTATGAATGCTCATGAATCTTCTTTTATCGTGCTTTCCGAGGCACGGAGAGGTCTCGGTATGAAATGGATGGTCACCCATCCACGGACTGAACGCAAAAAGCGTATTTTGCCTTGATGGATCGACCCATGTTGAGTTTACCTACTTATTATAATAAAAAGGCTAATTACACTCACTCATTCATCTTTTCTTAACTGCTTAATAAGTAGCAAGTTATACAGTACCTATCCACAGACAGGCTGCTTACGAAAACTCATCCGCAGTACAAGTTTTGAAGCTCTATGAACGCTCGAGGATGCATCTCGGTATTCCTTACATTTGTGCGGAGCACGGCATCGCAGTCGCCCACCGTTTAGTTAGTGGTGACATGTTTTTGATTTATCAAGCACGAAAGTAAAATTTTATTTTGTGTTGTGAAACCTACATATTTATTATTAACTACTTTCTTAATAACACAAAACTTAGATTCTTATTCGTGGATCATTACAACATGGTGTTATTCTGAAGTCAAAGTCAGTATTTAGGTTAGCAAAGAGAATAATAAAGTTTGGGGTTGCATGGTTGTCTATAAAAAAATTCGGGGCAGGTTCACTAATACTGATACACCAGAACATGTTATAGAAAAAGCTAGTATCTTGGTTATTTTAGACAAAATCGCGTTAGCATTATCAAAACTCAAAAGCAAAATCAAATTATTATTTTTGTACAAAAACCTACATGGGCATTTATGAAACGTCAAAAGCTAGATGCACGGTTACAATTGGTCATTTTCTACAGAGAAAAGCCGGCAAGAAACTCCACGGTTACTCTTTAAAATATAATTGGTTTTACAAAATTCTTAAATTAGGTACATTGTTAATAGGTATGGGAGGTTAAAACGACGCACAGTATGATAAATGTCTCAAAAACCAGACATCGCTTTTTATTCTTCTAATCACATTGTGTACATTGATTTGAAGCTTGAGTAGATCCTAGAAACCAATTCAGCTTAGAACCGGAGCTATATTTTTTTAAATATTTTGTTATGGTTATCCATAGAATAAATCAAAAGAATTACTATGACTTATTATGTGTGCAAAGTTTTTTATATTTTAATTATAGTATGCGATAAAGCCACTTTATCTGCTATTTTAAAAAACAAAAAATATTTTTAGGTGTAGTTTAACACAAGTTACGTAATTTTTTTCTGTAATCTTGAAATTATTTTTTTGCGTGGGTTTTATAGGGTAGTAGCATTTTATTTTCACACACATTATTGTTTAGTGTTATGTTAACCTGTCTGTAAAATATCAGATGCTTAACACGAAGGATATTGGGTTTTCGAGATTAGATTTTTTTGTTAGGGTTTTCACTAATCAAAAATTTGATAACAATAACATTTAATTTTTTTTAATTTTTTGAATTGAAGTAGGTATTACTCATTAAGAATAAACAGTGGGTATAGAGGTACCCATAGGTAATTTAATGGGATAAAAAGTTTTCTTGACATAAAATAATTTTGTGAAATTCAAATATTGCTCTTAGGGGGCTGTTAGTAGCATTTCCGACGTTTGGCTCCCAGACTGCAGCGGGCCGGGGCTGCTTTGAAGCGGCTCTTGCCCAATCTGGGGGGGCCAAACGCCTCCTGCCGGAGGCTCTACGCGGGGGTCGTGCGGTCCATGGCCCTTTACGGGGCGCCGGTGTGGGCGCGTTCATTGAGGCTCCGGCCAGCCCGCCGGTTGAACGCGTCCCAAAGGGTCATGGCCATCCGGATGGTACGGGGATACCGCACGGTCTCCTGCGAGGCGGCGAGCCTCCTTGCCGGATTACCGCCGTGGGATCTGGAGGCAAAGGTCCTCGCGCACGTTTGGGAGTGGCGCGAGGAGGCGAAACGCCGGGGCGTAACTCCGCTGCCGCGAGAAATCGCGGCACAGCGGACAGAGCTCCGGCGGGATCTCATGGCGGCACGGAGAGTGCGACTGTCGCAACCCAGCGCAGGGCACGCCACAATTGTGGCGGTAAGACCCCTCTTTGAGGAGTGGCTTGAGAGGCGCCACGGCGTCCTCACCTTCCGCCTGACGCAGGTCCTCACCGGACATGGCTGTTTCGGGAGGTTCCTGTTTCGGATAAGGCGGGAGGAAACGCCCGGGTGTTACCATTGTGTGGATCGACCGGAGGACACGGTGGAGCATACGGTGGAGGTCTGCCTGGCTTGGGCGGAGCACCGCCGTGTCCTCGTGGCGGCGACCTCCCGCGTCTGGCCCTGGTTCAGGCCATGGTACGGAGTGAGAGGGAATGGGAAGCCGTCACCTCCTTCTGCGAAGCAGTAATGCTCGCGAAGGAGGAGGCGGAGCGCGAAAGGGAGAGGCAATCTCTGCGCCCTCGCGCCCCTAGCCGCCGCAGGAGGAGGAGACACCCTGGGCGTCGGGAGTCGATTGCCGACTCCCGGCCACCGTAGGCGCGGGCTTGCGGACGGCGAGCAATGGGCAGCTTGCTGTCCGGTAAGGACCAGGCCCGGGTCGACGGCGCGTCGTGTTCCACGCGCGCCTCAAAGAGATGTCAGCAAAATTGACGGGGTCCGATAGGACCGATGCCTGCCGGGGCTGCGGATTGTTCGAAAGAGTTACCGTAGCCCTGGCGCACAGGCAACTGAAGGAACACGGGTGGGTTTTAGTCAGTAAGAGTCTGACACGCCCTTCCGCTCCGCCCAGAGCGGGAGAGGTCATTTGATGATTTCCCACCAAAAAAAAAAAAAAAGGGGCTGTTAGTAGGCAAAGTTTAAATTTTATTATTTACTCACCAATATTTATATTTATATTTTATTTCACCCATTGTACCTCTTTATAAATAGTAAAGAAAAGATAAAGATTTAGATATAGATAGACAAGTACTGCACCCGGGCACCGGGAACCGCGCAACAATAGAAAATTAATTGTCCCAACAGAAATTATGCAATTATGTGCTCTGAGAGTGACAACGCTATAATCAGAGAAAAAAATTGAAAGCCATATATAATCATCATATTTTCGATGTCCTGATAGGTTTGCATCAGGTTTTTTATAGTTAATAATACAGTTCTGAAGAATAGGTATTTTAGGATAAATACTAGGTGCTACTAACAAAAGATGTCCGAGGGAAAAAATCAAAAAGAATAAAGATAAAATCAGGCATATTTATTTTTCTATTATAGCGAAATATTTTTTGTTTCGTCTTTATAATGTCAAAGAACTTCAAAAACAAATATTCAAATATTTTCATCCCATCGTTTATTTTTGAGTTTTTCTGAAGATACAAAAATCTAATAAAAAATATAACTCTGCTTTAAAGAATTTAAGATCCGGGAGTTCTACTCTCGCATTCAAAATTGTTCATACTTTCGACTAAGTAACAGAATAAAAAAGCGATGTCCGTTTTTTGAGGCATGTATCCTGCTGTGCGGCGGTAAAAACGTTTGTCATTAATTAAGATACGTGTCGAAAGAAAAACAAGAAAATGAGTCTAAAAATAAGAGTATGAGACCGACAATTAATAAATATATTTTTGGTAGGGACATTCTAATGTTAGAACTGGTTTAAGTTGTTAAGATTCTTGAGGCTCATTGAATAATAATATTGTTTTGTTACATGTCCCTTCTCATGTTTTC
The DNA here is from genome assembly GCA_917490735.1 of Dryobotodes eremita. Taxonomy (NCBI): domain Eukaryota; kingdom Metazoa; phylum Arthropoda; class Insecta; order Lepidoptera; family Noctuidae; genus Dryobotodes; species Dryobotodes eremita. Next base: position 893,004 of record OU823254.1, on the reverse strand, counting down.
ACCGTTCCAAAATTACTGTTTGGGACAACCAACCCTAGACATACGTAGTGTAGGTTGACTAAGAGTTCGCGTTTTAAAACGTAAATCCAGTAAATAATCATAACTAGGTACGAACTGTTACAATTATAGATAGATGTTGATTATTATAAAAGGTTAATTATATCAGAGTTAAACAGTGTCGTTGACGAATGCGTATTAAGTTAATTGTGATGTAAAGCACAGGTAAATCGTTTTCAGTGCTGGAATGTTAACGTAAGGGTCAGTATGACTATGATAATTTAAGCCACAATGACTCTCAATATAGAACGTAAGGGACATGCTATTTTTACCCGCTCAGAGAACACTAATGTAAGGGACCAACTAAAAAATGCTCAAATTATGGAGTAACTTAAATGATATGTCGTTAAAATGTACTTAACAAAATGATCCTTACGTTATTTCACATTTCTACTATCGATATCTTGGATTACCTTTGTTTTCTAATATAATTAAGTTTCTAGAAAAGGCAGAGAATAGGCATCTACTTTAAGACTGATAAGATGAGGTTTACTCAATATGCGTAAAACGATTTCTCCAAAAATAGTTTCGACCTTTAAATCTTCAAATATTCAGAAAAGTTGGTTACGTTTACCACGTGAGGGAGCAAAATGTGGCGATAAACAACATTAACCCGAATCAGCCTTTATGTAAAGTTAGGCTAGAAACTAGCTCGATCTTCTTTACAAAACTCAACTGTATGGAATGTTAAGAGGACCTACAAATATTGCTTTTATAGAGGTTGGGTGAACTAGAATGGCTATAACTAGGTAAATTTTTATGACCTTAATGTTCTTAGACCCGATATTTTCGTTCAAAAATAATAAGTTCAAAGTCAGATTTCAATCAATTCTTATCGGACTAATATCTTTAAACTTTTTAACGTTTTAAACATATTGAAGGACCATAAAATAATACATGTAGTTTATGCCCAACACCGAAAATGTTTCAAATCAATCAATCTTATCGTACATAATCGACCAGAAACTAGCATCGTCGGGTTAAACGGAACCAATTTCTAGGGCTGAACCAAATCATGTAGAAACATTGAAGGATCCTTGCCCAAATCCTCTTACATGTACCGTAATTCCGGCAATTTGAGGGAGCCGATAATGGGATGACCAATTTCAGGCGAACACCGCTTTAGATGTAATTCTTGTTACCGATGATTTTGGAACCTATTGGTTACAAACCTGCGTGGTGGACCTTTCGGCGTTGATGCTTTGATATGTATACATAACAAAATGCGTGCGTGTCATGGAACACTCGGTTGGAACGAAGTTCCTTTCGTATTACATTTAGAACATCCATAGAACAAATTTCATTACCATAAAAAGGGCTATATTGAGTCAACCTTAAAAAATAGACATATGCTGTCGCGGACTTTTGTTTAAAACTTTTAAAGACGGACTATTGCGTCATACATGATTTTTGCGTAACTTTAACCGTGTACGCAGCGCACGCAACGGAAGCTCTCAAAAGGAATAATTTTTCTTTTATTGCAACATTTGTAATTTTTGCTCCGCTCCTATTGATCGTAGCGTGAGCCTATCTCGATAAATGGACTACCCAACACAAAAGGATTTCAACCGAACAAACAAATAAAGAAAGGTCGTGACGGAAACTCGTGACGGAAAATTCTTACACTTTTTTTCGCCTAGCCCCCATCCGCCAAGTTTATCTATCCGTGCGATAACGAACTTCGTTCAAAAAATATATTTGACGATCATACAAAATATGACAGTCAAGACTTTTGTATGATCGCCAACTAGTTTTTTCTGGGTTCTAGAATGCCATCGTGCCTGTATTATTTGGTCCGTCATGGCCTTCCAATTGCTCTTTTGTTAGTTTCCAAGCTGGTTTAATATTTGTAAAAAAAAAACTGTTCTCTGAAAACCAATAATTCTGTGGTTCTACATTTATATCTGTTATTTTTAACCGACTTCAAAAAAGGGAGCAGGTTCTCAATTTGAGTGTATATTTTTGTTATTTTTATGTGTGTTACGACACAACTTTTTTCTAGGTGAACCGATTTTGATGATTTTTTTTTATTTGAAAACTGGTGCTTCTCATGTATTCCCATATAAATTTGATCAAGATCTGACTAATAGTTTTTGAGTTAAGGATAACTAATAATGCGTAATGCGTATTTTTTTCCCACTTAGTTTATACTGATGATGTTTTAATCATTTCCTGGCACTGTTATTTACATATCAAGTAGTGGTAGGGATACGAATTAGTGTGGGGTAGGTACCACAAAAATGTTTTTTAAATAAAACATTTTTATAAAAAAAAACAACCGACTTCCAAAAACACAAAAAAGTGAAAAACAACTTTCATTTCGGAGGTCGGTGGAAAAAACGAAAATACAAAACCAAAGACTTGCGAAAATAAAAGTTATTTTTCACTTTTTTTGTGTTTTTGAAGTCAGTTGTTTTTGTTTTGTAAAAAAGTTTTTATCTTGATGTATCATAAGTAAACCATGACAAAAACTTTTTATCAGAGTAGAAAAGTATAAAGAGTATTTTATCTATCTATCCTTTAGTAGTATTTTTTTGTTCTATTAACCTCTAGTATCTACTTTGATTAATACCATAGTTGATTGTTTTGCTTGCTAAATATTCTATTCCTATGACTAATGCGTGAATTGCTACTGGAATAATATAACTTGGACTTCCTAGAGCATCTTTATGCAGGTAACCTTTAGCAGTTCACATTCGCCGGTCAATCACGACCATTGTCGTATTATCCTCCATATCGTTCATTGTATCGTTGAAGGCCAAGGTTGCCAATGTTATGTGTCGTCTGGTCACGCGTATGACTCATAAACATCGGAACCGATGACTTCCGATGTCCTCACGAGGTGCCACGATGTGCCACATTTACCGGTTGCCGAGGAGTTACCGTGTCATCGTGAATGCGTTGCGCACCTTGGTCGTGTTAGACTTGAATACAAATGTGGATGCAGTAAAATATTCTAGAAACGTTTTGTAGCATTTTCCTACATTATTCAGAATTTTCTCTACATTTCATTTCAATGGGGTAATTTAAATATGTTATAGCTCACCAAATACATGTTTAGGTTAGGTTAGTAATGGTAAAATAATTAGGTATTCTATATTTTCATACATTCTCCACATATTTCATGCAATGCGTCAGCGATTGTAATATCAGATCCAAAACAAAACAAAACCTTTATTATTACCGACAATTATAGCGATAAGTTCGACCAGCACTAATCAGCGTAAAACAAATGAGTGCGATTATCGACGCAACTGCCGGCAATAGGTCTCGTGTGGAGTGTGTGGACAGCCTAACGTAGTGTCGTACATGAACGCGCGACGGATCTCAGCGGTCCGCTGTGTATTGTGGAATTTCTGCAGTAAGGCAAAATGGTTTGGATCATAAAAATTGGGAAAAACTTGAAGCTTTAGTTGAACCAGTGAACAGAACAGAGAACAAGTTAATAGTAAAAATGAAGGAGGACTTTAAAATATCAGGTAAAAAAAAACTTTTCCCAATGAGCTTCAACCTCTTAGTGTTTTCAATCATCTTATGTCTATCAGCAATCGGACAGTACCAGTCCAGTTTAATTAAAGTATGGGCTATAGTTAATATAATATGCTACTGTGTACCACCGACTGTGGTGGCCACATTACGTACGGGGCCGGCTGCCCGGATCACATTCACTATACACCGCCATATAATTACGGATGCCCAACTTATAGGACCGAATGTAGAGATTATATTGAATTAATTCACCATAGATAGTATAATCTATATAATTATATTATATTGCGAATTCTTTAGTAATATTTTGATGTGAAGTTATCTGTAGTTTCAGTGACGTATAGCTCATAATTTTTTAGGGTTGCATACCTCAAAAGGAAAAAAACGGAATTCTTATAGGATCACTTCGTTGCCCATCCGTCTATCAGTCTGTCAAGACCCTTTTTATCAGGAACGGGTCCAGTTATCAAGTTGAAATTAATATCAAATACGTAGGTCTAAGATCCGATTATGCACTATAAAATAAAGTGTGCAATCAGGGGACCTCCGTCAGGAACAAAGTTCCTTATGCGATGCTTGCACGCACACACACCCGTATATAATAGAAAAAGAAAAAGAGAGAGACAGAGTGTGAATTTAATACGCGTTTTTAATACAAAGCCATCTAGTATAAGTTTTTAGAAGCTTTCATAAAGTTGTCACCATCTTGGATTTTCATTTTGACCTGACTATCGGCTTTGACACCCTCTAAAAACATGAAAACTATCCCTCTCTTTGTCCCATATAATAATATAAAGAGACATAGAGATAAAATCGCATGGTGGGAGAATAACGCCTTTCCGTTACTTGGCGATTGCTACCAGTTTAATCCTACTGCAAGCCGCGTTAAAGAACTTCGTTCCAAAAATCAAGCTTCTACATCAACGCAATGAAATTACGGGCATTTATGCAACATATTTTGATACTCTCAATTAAATCAAAACCGGGTTGTTCGAAAGAGTTACCGTGGCCCTGGCGCACAGGCAACTGAAGGAACACAGTTGAGTTTTAGTCAGTAAGAGTCTGACACGCCCTTCCGCTCCGCCCAGAGCGGGAGAGGTCATTTGATGATTTCCCACCAAAAAAAAGAGAAAAAAAGGGTCCTTCCCATTGGCTTAGAATCATGTTTGGCAAAAAGCAAGTTCCTCACAGCACAAGTAAAGGAAAAAGTTCGAAAATCGTTAATTATCTCAAATAAAAAACATGCGATTACAAACTTAAATTTGCAGTTGGAGAATTGAACGTGACGTATATCGATGTATGGCGGAACATGTTTTTCAACTACAATATGAAGTTTGTTTTTGGAATAAAGTCAGTCCAACTACGAAATCCGTCTTTGTGCGTGATTTGACACGCACTTGGCCAGTTTTCAAGTAGAAATGGCTGCTCGGATAAAAAAAAAAGTCTGTGATTATGCTAACGTTCCATGAGGATTTTAGAAAATGATAGTCCACCTTATTGGTGATGTTCTTCAGAAAGGTCAGGTGCGTAGTAGTCGCAACCGGCGTGCGTGTATGACCAGATGTATGAACGTAAACGAGGGAAAAGGACTGTGTAAGGATGGTAGCAGGGGGAGTTCTGTAAATTCTGTCCACCACCATGGGCAAAAGGCGTGAGTTTGGGCATCATAGGCAGAACCTGCAGATGGGAACACTGCTAACATCGTCCGTCATTGAAGCATGGTAATGATTGCACTATCTTCGTATATCAGTATTATGTCCACTACAAAGACGTGAACACCGCCGTCATTCACGCAATCATTCGATTGTAATCTCATGTCACTTCTCACGATAAAATCACGACATAAGAAATCATCTGCCTGTAATCAAAAAACAATATTTTATTATCTTTTTTTGTACTTTAAAGATAGAAGAAAATCACACGTGACAATACTCACTATCAGCGTCAATACACGAGACTTCAATTATTGAGCCCCATTGTACTATTAATAAGAAATGTATTAACAATCGTAGTAATGCCAACATTTTCTCACAACATTTGATATTTGCGTCATTACTTGTCTCATTGGTAATTAATAGAGTGGTCACAATTATAATTAAAACTGTTTGATCGGTATCACGTGTTGAAACACGATTGTACATGTTACAGTAAATAAATAAGATTAATTGCAAGATTTTTTCTAGGCCTGACGTAAATATCATCAGGAAAAATTAATCGACTAAATGCTTTCAATGTAGAATTTTGTACGCATATCCGCAACGGAATTTCTACACGGTTTCCCTCGTACGTAGACTTTTCCCATTCTATTCCAATTCTACAAACATGCCCAAAACCTACCTACCTAATGTATTTTCTGAAGCTAAACGCAAATCGATTAATTAAAGATAATACAAGAAAACATTCAGATTTTCATGGCATGGCATGCAATATGCCTACTTCTGTTTTACAAAGTAAATATAAAAATGGGTTGTAGATTTTGCCATCTCATCTCGTGCCGGGTTCACGCTCAACGCTTTGCGCAAATATACTGACAAGCAATATGAAAAAGCCAATTGCAAAGTGCCTGAAGACATCTAAATATTATTATCTCCTAAATCACACAAGTTAGTTTCATGACGAAAACAAAATTTTGAAAACTATTATATTGCGCATTAAAAACCTTATTACATAATGGCCTGTACGAGTATAAGTAATGGACAGAAGAGAGTTTAAAAAAAAAACACGTTTCATAATTTTGGATTATATTTGAATACTTTTATTTTCACCTTGATTTAATTATTGTTTTTACCTTTGCGTATCGAGTTTTTAACTAAAAGTGCTTGCGGCAGACGATATCTTGTCGATAAAGGTATCATCATGCCTCTCACACCCGAGGCATGTACCAGAATCATCACTAAGGTGCAATTGCGGAGATACCAAAGACAAACGGCCAGAACAATGGGTGTGAGACATTTTATTGTCCAACAAGTGCTTTGGAGGTTTACGAAGACTGGAATTAACCTAAAAAGATCAAGCAATGGCAAATCAAGGTGCACGACGGCCCGAGAAGATCGATTCATTGCATCAGACGGGAGTTGCGATCCAGCAACAACTTTTGCAGACCCGAAGGGCACCAAGTGGACAGTCAGGAAACGTCTTGCAAAAGCTAATTCAAAGCCTTACCGGCAAATGGCCCAAAACTCGAACGGATCATAAAGTTGCAAGATTAAGATATACCCGTGAGCACGTTGAATGGGGTGAGGTCGAATGGGGCAAAGTAATGTTCTCTGATGAATAGAGATTCGTGTTGTATAATCATGACGGGAGACTGTACAGCTGACCAGGAGAACGTTTTACTCAAGCATGTTTCGAAGAAAAAGTCCCATACGATACGGGGGAGGTTTTATACTCGTGTGGGCCGGTATTTCATCAGATGGTTGTACGGCGCTAGTGTCGATAGAAAATGGCAATCAGACTGTTGTGAGATACGTAAATGAGATTCTCAATGAACATGCCGTCAGTATTTGGTCAATATGGGCGACAGTGCATTGTTTATGCATGATAATGCCCGGCCCCACACAGCTCATGTGGTAAAGGAGTAGGTACCTTCAAGACGTGGGAATCCATCAAATGGAATGGCCAGAAAGAAGCCCTGACCTAAAAACCCTATCGAACATGCCTGGGACGAACTTGGCAGACGTGTTAGAAGCCGAAATCCACCTCCAGTCACACACCTGAAAAATGCACTTATTGAAGAATGGGAGATCATTCCTCAGCATGAGCTGAGGAATCTGTTACTTAGAATGCCAAATCGTGTAGAAGCTGTATTGAGAGCACGCGGAGGCAATACGAAATATCGAATGATTAAAAAAAAATTGTTTCGATTTCGTAAACCTTTACCTGTTTATTGTCCAAATGTATTTTGCTTTTTTCTTCCTTAATACATTTCTTTTTTTGTTTCAATTTGGTGTTTTTTAATGCGATATTAAATACATCTGAATGTTGCTTTTCACTTCAAGAAAATATCTTGCGTGGTTTCGGAAATATTTCATGATAAGTTAGTGGCTTTTTTATATTGCTCGTCAGAGTATCTTTGCCATTTTATTTCAAATTATATCCACCCATAACATAATCCCGGCCATCAACTTATATTTTTTAACAAACTCAGAAAAGCAAAATTTCAATATGAAAGCTCTGCGACTGAAAGTAAACTCAAAACATCAAGCTCGGCTAGCTAACTCTGATACCAGTGTGGCTGGTAAAACAGATTATCATACCAAAATATAACTCTGTAAAATCCCCTTCCAAAGAAAATAAACATCATCAATCTTCGCCCTTTGTAACAAACGAATATACGAAAAAAACGCGCCTATTGTGACGTGAAGCCTAAATTTCCAGCTTAATGCTCACGTATCCAAATCTAACTGGTTAGAAGCAGATATAACTGGTATTACAAAGAATTTTGTTGCTTTTCCCCAGCAACATAGTAATATGTAATTAAATAACTATGTGTCAATTACTTTTTCATAGCATAATAATTCAGGGTCAAGTTATTGCATAGGTACCTACACATATTGGCTCTTTACGCATCGAATGTGCAATTCTATGAACTTCTTTTCTTTTGTCAGTGAATCATACACATCATTTTTTTATGTGTGTCCAATACCTACTTTAGCCAAGTGGAAGGATGAAATGATAATGGCATTGAAGATAGCTACTAGTTAGGTCCAATACATATTTATAACAAACATAGGTCAAAGTCATCACTTGAACATCAAGTAGGTCCTATATACACAAGTAGTAGTACAAGTACGTGACACATTACAATCAATGATTAAAATAGGTAAACAAAAGCAACAGCACATCAAGAGCGAAAGTAGCGTGCGCAGTGCTCAGTGCTCAGAGCAAGTATTGTGTGAAACGAAACTTTTGCTAAGAAAGTTCTATTACCTATTGTAATGCTACGACTAACTTCAAGAACAAAAATAGTCAGGTTAAATTGACTTGATTGCTTTTATAGTATTTTGACATTAATAAGTATATTTTAATTTGCTTTTGAAAAAGGGAAAGTTGCTTATGTTTTTATTGTTTACTAGCTGCACCCGCATACGTACGAGTATCCGTCCAGTAGGAATATCGGGGTAAAATTATCCTATGTCCTAATCCAGGTCTACCCATGTGCCAAACATCCAATCAGCCGTTTTAGCATAAAAGCGTAACAAGTAAACTAAAAATCAAATCTTTTCTCTTTATTTACTAGCTGCTGCCCGCGGCTTCGCCCGCATGGATGTCGGAAATAGTCCAACGGTAACGTGCTACCGGGTATACGGGTATCAGTGTCCTATCATGGAAACCAGACGGATAATAAATTCAAATAATCTTTTTTTATTTAACAGGTTTTATGAGTCTAAATGTCTAACTTAAAAATAATAATAATTAATTTTAATATAATTAACATCATTAACTTGAAATACTCTAGCGTTGGCGTTGACAACATATTATACCTACAGATTAGCTAAGTTATTTTATAACTTCAAATTGTAATAACTAACTAACAACTAACTTAACTTTTAATCGGGTGGACCTATTTAAATGAAATAAATACTAAAATAAATGATACCTCATGATCCCGTATCTTGAGGTATTCGTATTATTTATTATTCTGACTATATTTTCAATTCCTTAAATCTCTTAAAAAGACGTACCTACACAAAAAAATTCATAATCATGTAAATTTTGAATTCAATCCCTATTTTAGCCCCTTGGGGATGATTTTACAAAAACGCTGAAACAATTTTTTATTTCTTACCAAAAGCTTAAATTTTAGTTTTCATATCCCTAACTTAACTTACTCCCTACTTACTTTCTTACTTTACTTGCTTTTTTCATTTTCTTTTCCCATATAAAATTGTATCCCGTGGGACACCCCCTTTTAGGATTATATAGAGACAAAAAGTAGCCTATCACTTTCCCCATGATGCCATCTATGTCCTTGCCAAATTTTATCGAAATCCGTTCAGTGGTTTAGGCGTGAAAAGATAACATACAGACAGACAGAGAGACAGACAGACAGTTAATTTCGAATTTATATATTTTAGATTACGAACACCTTTCTGCGCGCACTTTCGTACGCATGGAAGTCACTTATACCATTAAACATATCCTAAGTGTAGCTTTCTATCTATCAGGGTATTTTTTTGCAATTGGTTCGGTGCTCCTAGACATTACCTCTTACAAACATTTTTTTTTTCTTTATACGAGTAATATTACTTACTTCAGATTTGGAAAAAACCAGTTGTTCTCTTTGTCTCTTCAGCCGCATCATCCTGCTGCAGTCGCACAAGACCACAAACCTTTAGTTAGGTCTTTTAACAAATACTTGTGAATGCACACATATTGTGACTTTTTCTTTCGAAATAAGTGTCCGTTCTATTGTGAGCCTGCGCGCGTGCTGACACCGCGGCACGCGACGGAAGGTCGACGGGTACCGGTTATACTAAAACGGATCGTAATTGTACTGCTAGTAAGTGGCTACTGTTTGTTTGTTTATTGCAGCGTTATGTAAGGGGAATTAATTTTAAATGAGTGCTTTTATCAAAATCAGATTTGGCGACGTATTTTTATTAAAGTTTTTTTTTAAATATATTGTATTGTACCTAAACTGTCTGTAATGATGAGCATGATGGCAAATTCAAGTTCTTAACCAATAAATCCTACCTACCTATTTGTATATCAAACTTAGGCCACTCTTAGGTGAATATGGACAAACCATTTGTTATAAGTATGGCCGACACAGCTTTTAGTAAGTTTATAAGAACATAACATAACATCACGCCTGTCTTCAGCGAAGGGTTAGGCAGAGGTGTACCTATAGTACACCCACATTTCACCAGTGACGGAAGTCCCATGTAATAGGCGGCGAGCCTATTACCATCAATCGGGCACAAATCCAAGCTCAGGGCTGCCACTGAACCTCATGCTCAGCAATAGCGCTTGCGACCACTTGACCAACGAGGTAGTCGTTAAAACCATTAAATACCTACCTTTAAAATGTTATAATACTCGATTGAATCAAGCAAAGTAGCAGGACATCACCTGTCACAAACGTCTGCAGTATGTAACATTGAGATACAGACTACCTTCCGGGGTTTGTCTAGTGTCGGCCGATTTGGGACAATGTTGCCAGGACATTGAAATTAACATCACATTAACTATGAGTATCTTAAGCGCGTTGAAGGAACTCGGAAGTGAAAGAGATTTGTGTGTTAAGGAGATTATTAAGTGCAAATTGCACTTAGAATCTACAGCAACACTGACATAATGTAGTATCATACAATTTGTGACTCTATCGCGTGGTGCCCGAGAATGAAACCAGCTATTTTTCGATTTTGTGTGATGTGATTATGTCAGAAACGGGTCGACAGTTTTTGTTTAATAAACACCTTTTGGTTATTAATGTTATAGTTACATAACATACGATTATTCCTTGTAACGGTTACTGAAATTCATGCCAGCAACATCTTTAGGTTATCTAAATAAATACCAAAATTAAAGCTTGCAATTTCGCTCTGTCATTGTAAAAACTTGCTAAAATGTAATAATTACTGAAGTTGCTACTATTTTACATGTGTTTACATACAAACACGCTCCTGTAAGATTAGATAGCCATTCAATCTCGCCACTCGCCCACCCACTAACCCAGTTTATCACTCGAGTAGAATTATTGTAGTACTCATTATTGTTTGTTTACCTGCAACACTTGTTTCTAATCGTGTTGATGTAAGATGCCCTATTGTTTGTTGTTTTTCAATGTCATCTGAAGTGTCCACCGGTGGGTAATCGTGTGGCTCAAGTCGGGAACTCTGAAGAACTCTGAATGTATGCATAATCAGCCTGTAATGTTCCCACTGCTGGGACGCAGGCCTCCTCTTTTTTTGAGAGGGAATGGGAAGAGGGCATCTACCACGCGGGCTCAATGCGGATTGGTAGATGTCACATGTCTTCCAATTTTTGGTTCTAGGACATGCTGGTTTTCTCACGATGTTTTCCTTTCACTGTTTTGAGAGCAGTGGTGATGAAATTATTTACACAAAGTAAAGCGCCTGCCTGGGTCCGAACCCACGACCTACAACCTGTAAGTCGGGGCCGATACTAGCACTCCCACCACTGCTCTGAACGTATAATGTGGGAGGCCTTATTCCACGTGGTCACAACTCAAAGAGCTCTTCATATTTTAGCAAGCTTAACTGTAATAAATTATCAGTCCACTTGTAAAAAATAACAAAAATGACAGTTGTAATTGGAAGTCAGAAAAGAGCTTACCTAACCTTAATTAATTCTAGTGATTATTAAATTAGGTACTTGGCCGCGTAGAGATAAACAAGCAACTGCCTCTATAAACGCGAATAATATTACTACATAAACTACGCAATGTAAAAATAGCTGATCATTGATTTTATGATGATTAAATCACTATGGCAAGCACTCAGAACTTCAAATGATTTTTTTACTAGACTTAAGTCATTTTGAGTCATTTGCTTTATTATGTGCATGGTTATTACAGAGACACATCATACAATGAAGAGCGAAATAATACGAAACAATTTATGTGATCTGATGCGGAACCAATTAATGTATTGTGTGCATTGTGCATGTTGGGGTAGTCACTACTTGAAACCGTTTGCAATAAATTAAGAAATTATGTCATTTTAATATGGTGTGAAATATTTTTTCCTGAAGAACTAAAAGGACAGTTGAATTGTTGTTCCGGCGATATAACTTCATGAATTCAGTCATTGTTATTTAAATATATTTTGCCAGCAAAGGCCCAAATAACTATAGTGATTAAAGCGATGAAGCTTAAAACGATATAATTTGAAAGCACTTAGTGTTTTGTACTCCAGTGCAATGGCACCAGTTACTCGCTCGATCTACTATCAACTATCACGAACAAGGTCGAGTGGTAACAGTATTCAAAGGTTATTGACAATTTTAGTTTTAAATTCCATTATAATTTTATTCCTACCGGCTTTCAATTGTAATTGGAATAGTATTATATTAATTACAAATTTGCAGTTCCATTTGCTTTGGTTCTTATTTTAATACTTTAAGGCTGGTCTTGGCATAACTTTTTCTACAGTAAAGCTGATATTTAAATGACCTTCCCGTATTTTTTAAATTTTGAATTCATTTTGCCGTTTTGTCACTTTTTGTAACTGTAATTTATGCTAAACTTATAAAAACCAAGGCAGCAAAAGAAAAGCGACCAAGAATTATAATAATTAAGAGCAACAACGGAACACAACTTTAACAATCTAACTTGAGACTCTAAGAAATGTACAAGAATAAAAACTTTAAAAGTTAACGGAAGCGCAGACTTGCAAATGAGGTCACATAGCACATAATCCTATATGCTTGAGTACTAGGACTGCATAAACGTGGGGATGGTGGCACGAGGTAAAGTTGGAACAGCTCCCAAGCGCCAGGGAACTGAGATAGTCAGCACGAGAACCTTGGGACCAACTACTGAATTAAAAATGCATTTAGATCTTACATAACTGCACTGTTTAGACGGAATATTCAAGGAAGCTACGAATATGTTTTCTAAACTGTCTTGTTTACAATATAATAAGATTATACTTTATAATCGGGAAATGACTTTGCCTAGTATTTTTTACGTGTATCAAAAGTATTCATAATTTTAAATCAATATTAAAACAAATAGTAGGTTGTTATACAAGGGGCTAAAATGACCCATTATACACGAGGCAGTTTTACTCCCGAGCTTTAGCGATGGAGTAAATAGGAACCGAGTGATAATGGGTTTTTAGCGCCGTCTATTACACTCTACTTTTCACTACGATAGCGAGAAAATAAAATAATCCAATACAATATTAAATAGTTTACTTTTTTTATTTCTTCTGTAGCCGTAATGCAATGCACGCATTCTAACAAAAAGATCCACCGATATTCACACATTATGTGGTGCAAATACAGATATGAATATGAGATCGCCGCTGCTAGTTCCTTTAAAAAAAAATGTTTTGTTTTTTTATGAAACAGTAATAAGTCGATTCTGTTTTCATGGTTGTACCACTTATGAATAAAGACTTTTTCGTTTTTGTAGGCTCGTGGTTACATACAAAAATAAAAATAAAAAACACGTGTGGCACTCGGGGACTGCCGCGGTAAAGCTATTGCATAGCATTTTTTATCAACTTATGCAATTATAATTATTTATTTATTTTTTATTTATGCAGTATTTTTTTTCTTTGGTATTAATTCAAGTACCGTCGTACCATATACATACACGCTAAGCGAACGCTCGGCCGAGCTACATGGTAGGCGGAGTGGGGGGTGTTAGGTTTTATTTTCGTTACGGAATCTCTTGATTCGGTCGCCGCGCTCAAAGCCCGCTATAAAAGTTATGCAATAGCTTAAAAAACTTTTTCCCCTAGAGGAAAATATGCTCTTTTATTCCCGCTCTGGTACGCTACAATAACAGACTTTTTGAGCAAGAGGAGTGAAACAGCTATTTGATTGGTTGCTTATCATTAATTTACGCTTTATTTGTTAAACCTAACGGTCCTGAGATCAAATAAATCGTAATAATTATTTATGTATTTACGTAAACCAAAAAACCTATAAAAAAAGTTAAAATTACATAGACGTAATAGAGCACTAAGCTACTGCTTACATTATCAAACACTTCTTCCAGTAGACAAAAGAGTTGGATGAGCATTAAATTAATTTACTCGTCTACAAAATATTCTTGTAAACAAAATACATATAAATTTATCTCAGACCTTAAAACGTTCGCAGTGTGTCAGCCCACACTACTCCCTCATAATTAAAAGTGCGTGCTTGACTGAGCCCTTTCATGTTTCGAGAGGCAGATAACGTTAGTCCCTGTTTCAATGTCCTCTACATTCAAAAGGCATAATATCTTTCCAACTTTATCTGTCTCTTTCATGTGGGCGCATTTATTTTACAGCCGCTTTCAGTATTTTTTTTAAACTATATTATGAATCTGGATCAAAGAGTACCTTTTTAATCTTAATCATGGGTGTAAGTCTAAACCCAGAAAAGTACGTTTGTCTAATATCATGTACCTAGATACTTTTGGATTTAGATTTAAAAATGATAATGTGTTTATTTCATTTAACATTTAACACTAATAGCATTTATTCCACTTAACTAACTATACCTACACATTAATCAAAATAGGAAAACGATAAAATATACTAACTAAACTAAACCTCACAACAAATAAAAAATTATGACGTCATAAACTTCCTCAGCATTGCTGTCTACCGGTAATGTGCCCTACAGATTGGTGACATAGCCTCGTTGCACGTATGGCAATGCTTTATACAAAAAAACACTTTCAATGTTTTAAGCAAAAATTTGCACGATGAACCCATTTTAATTAAAATTGGACGCTTGAAGCTTTAGTTGGTGCTACGTTGTCAGAAACATTAGAAACGATATTGACCGATGCCAATTATTACTATCACGGAACAAAATATACAGAAGCTCCACCTCATAAAAGCAGTGAACTATTTAGAAATATTATTATTGAATCGAAACCATTATTATTTTCCTTACCTAAATCAGTACCCTAATTACGTTACACATTGTCTGTCACAATCTGAATCATTTTGAAGCCTATTGCTAATCCATTGATTCATATGTTCGAAAAATTTGTCTGCCCAACAACCGAAAAAACGCAATGAATGTTGTTAAACTGTCAAAATGAAACCCATTCCTATTGTTAGTGTGTTACGTAATTACCCCACTGGTTAGACAAAAGGTAAATAATAATGGCGGTCTTGATTGATTTTCAACCCAATCATTAAGAGGGCGCACACGGGTCCACTGGCGCCACTCCTTTATAAAAATATTATCTCGTGACTGAGAAGCAATTTTGAATAACGGCTCAATAAGCACCCTCGGTAAGTGTGTCTAGAATTTTCTAATACCTTTTATAAAATTTCATAATGAGACACGCAGAAACAAAACACGATCTAGAGGAATGTGGCCGCTTTTCTTTGGACCGAATTTTGTTGCTTCGTGTCTCAATATGAAAGTTTGTAAAAGGTATTAGAACATTCTAGACACACTTACCGAGGGTGCTTATTGAGCCGTTGTTCAAAATGCCTTCTCAGTCACGAAATAATATTATTTTAAACGAGTGACGCTAGTGGACCCGTGTGCGCTCTCTTAGCCAGGGAATCATTCTTCCAATGGTAGTGCATGGTATGTCGCAACCTGTATTTTTCTCACTACCGGGAGTCAAACTTCTGTAACCACCTGTATATTTTTGTGTATTTTTTGCTACCGAGAAGGGTTCTTCACCAGCCCCTAGCCTCCCTGGCTAGGCTATTGACGGCTGCTAATTGCCTAGCCACATTCATTCGTAGGCGTATCGGACCCTCGAGCCCTCTTTGCTTTATTGGCTGTTTCTAATATTGGATATCTCTATTGTGTGTGAGGGTGTGTGTGGTTGTGTGTGATGAAAAATGTATAGATTGTACAAGTTAATATCTACCAAATCACCCAAACTAGTTAAAAAAAAATGACCAAATACAAAAATAGGTTCATGATTCATGACAATAAGAAGGTTGGCTCGTATTGCTTACACTTCATAAAAAGTTTCAGTATAGAGTTCTTTTATTTCTGAACCCAAAGGTTTTGTATTTAGATAACAACGAAAAACAAAACAAACATTTATTTGGATCCCATTCGGCTCTAACGAAGTCGGAGACAAATGGAAACCAATCCATATGTCCATCAACAACATATTTGGGATTTTTCTCTTAGTTTTTTTTCAGCAAAAAAGGTAAATACATACTAAAAAGAGACAGGAAATAACGAGAAACGTCCAATGTCTCTTACAAATTGTATTTCTTTGTTGTTTGGAAAAAGAAAAGTCTAGGCATCGAGGAGAATCTATTTTAGTCTGAATAAATTGCTGAAGTCTATTCATCGATCTTGATACACATTGACATAATGACTTCAGATTCAGATTTCTAACTGAATAAGTTTATTTTTGGTGACTAAGTTTATTTTAAGGTCTTGTTTGGTATTCGTAACATAAAACATCATAACATCACGCCTGTATTCCCCGAAGGGTTAGGCAGAGGTGTACCTATAGTACACCCACATTTCGCCAGTTATGTTTAAGTCCCACGTAATAGGGGGCGAGCCTATTGCGGTCAACCGGGCACAAATCCAGATTCCGGGCTGCTACAGAGAAATTCCAGATGGAAAAACCCAATAACACTTTGCCCGACCTGGGGATTGAACCCAGGACCTCATGCTCAGCAGTAGCGCTTGCTACCACTACACCAACGTCTATATCGTCTATCTATCTGTCTACGAGTATCGTCAACGACCAACGGCAGTCTTTGGTATTCATCTTTATCCAATAGCCTTACGTTTATAACTATTACATGGATTTTGTTGCCTCTGTAGGTAGTAATCATGGATAAACATACAACCTCTCTAATAGTATCTCCTTCAATAGATCTATTTAGAAAGAGGTATGAGTCAAGTGCACGCATTGTCAAAACCATGGTGCCCATATATGACCCCATAACAAGTAAACATTATTTATCAGTGTCACCACATTATGTGTAGCGGTTAGCGTAAATTGCTTCAGTAAGGGCGGCCCAACTCGTCACTCAAATGATGTACGGGCAAGATAATAATAATGATGGAGGTCGCATACATTTTGTTGGTGACAAGCACAAATGAGCTGTATGCTTTGGTGAACAAATTTTTGGGTAATTTCAAAAGATTTTTGCGCGGTAAGACCTCATTGGTATCCTAACTTAACTAATATTATAAATGCGAAAGTAAGATTTTTTTTTGTTTGTTACCTTTTCACGCCTAAACTACTGAACTGATCATCATGAAATTTTGCAGATACGTTGTCAGGGGTATAGAAACGGACATAGGGTACTTTTCATCCCGAAAAAAAGTACTGTTCCCGAGGGAAACAACAATAACGTTTTTTATAATAATAGATGGCGCCACGTGTCTTTCGAATCATGATTAAATTATATTATTATAGACACTTTAGTAGTGTGGTAAGGGTTTTTTTATTTATTTAAGTACATATCACATTTTGTCAGTCTATACTGTCGATAGACCGGTTTTTCATATAATTCCCCGAACAACCCGAATTGATAGTCAAATTCTAAATTAACGCGAGCGAAGCCGCGGACAAAAGCTAGTTATTTTATAAGTGGACAATTTTGGGAGCCAAACATTTGAAAGGCAAGAATGTGAAACTATTCAACGAATGAGCGAATTGTATTGTGCTGGTAGGTACATAGTGTTATGCGAGGTCAAATGTAATTATAATTATGTAATTGTGAAAACTTGTGGATTCAGAATCACTAGAATGTAAAGTTATTTCATGTAAAGCGATTTAGAAGGGTACTTGAATGAAAACTATATCGCTCATTTGGAGAAACAACGACGTAACTACTGCTTTTAAAATTTTACAGGAGAGTGATTTAAAGTCGTTTTCTTTTTGTAATCTGTTAACGTCTCGTTCTGAAATGTTGATAAATCCGAAAACCATATTAAATATATCACGCTAAATATTTCTTACTAGGCCTCTGCTCCTCTGAAATTTATTTCGAGCACAATATATATCAACAACTCATTTTGGGAAAAATTACTTTTACGTCGTTGTTTCTCCAAATGAGCGATGTGTCAAAATCGAGTTAGCCTAAACCAGCTATATTATCTACAACATGCAGTATTCAAACTATTTTATCTATAAAACTATCCAAGGTTAAGTAATTTACGCGCAGTCCTATCTAGCAACGTGCAACGCAGACTCATGGAGACAAATGCGACCATAAGTTGAACTTCCAGACACACTACGTGACATAGAGCTGTGACGTCATATTTCTCAGCTATCCTGAGTAAGGAACCCAGCTAAAGGATTGCGTGCACTTAAGGAACTCTAAAGAAATATATTTTCTCTGTTAGTTTTAAAACTCAACCGTCTGTGGTAGGGATTTATAAATGGCTGCCTTCAAATAGTTTTATATAAGTTTCAATGTGTGAACTTCATATTTTGTGTAACAGTTATCGTTGATCTTCGTTTATTTAACTGTATCTTAGTTATTTGATATTTTAACTGAGGATGTAAACAATCGTATTTAAGACGTTTTTGTTTGAAAAACAGTGTTATTCTATAAATAAATAAATATCGAAATCTAATTTTCCTGCTTACCTACCCTGCCTACCCCCATGGGAAGAAGGCGTTAGTATATTTATGTTACTGCTAATGTGCGTAAATCAGTTACTGTGCAGATTAACTTGTTAATCTGCAGATTATCTGGTTGAGTCCGTTAAAGAGGAAAAAATTGTTTCATTTCTTACATTAACTAGATGATCTGCAGGCTGCCTAGGTGATCTGCAAACTCAAACTCAAACTCAAAGTATTTATTTCAATTAAACCATTTACAGGCGCTTTTGAACTGTCAAAGAGTCGGTCAGTTAGTCAGAAAGTTGAAGCTAGTTGCCCATTCCAAAACGTAGATCTCTATGGAGAAGAACGGGCAAGAAACTCCAAGGACACTCTTTTTAAATCAAGATATTACAAAATCCTGGGTACATTATTCTTGTTGCTTCTATATGCGAGAATAATGAAAAAAAAAATATTAAGAAACAATTCAAAATAAAAGATTAATAATAAAAATAAGCCGTGGCAGTTAAGAGATGACCAGTCTCAACTAAAGGCGCTCGTTCACGAACATGACGCGTGGATCAGCACCATCCAGCTCAACCATTTTGTAGGGAACCGAATGATCCAACACACGCGCCACCAACAGTGAGACATTTAAGTGAGCATGACATAGTTAACAGTTAATGCGCATATTAACGTATTCCGTATTCTAATGGTAACATACGTATGTAAATCTAATGTATAGTGGAAAAAGATGTAACTGGTTAAAGAACTTAAATTGTTAATACTAATATATTATTTTTAAATCATTTTGAAGGCACTTCTAAGTGAAACATTACTCTCGCGTAACGTTACTAATCATGCAATGAGTCTGAAACAAAAAGTCTTTAACAATTTTGCGTACAATGTAGAACCATTTATGAATTGTTGAAGAATCTGATAATTATGGTTCGTGTACCATAAATTATCGTTTGTTCAAAAATACTGTGTCTTAACTACGCACGACAATATTGTGAAGCTATTATCTGCCCCTCGTTATGGAAGAACACTTTTGGCCGCAAGACGTGGTGTTCCGTCGCTTCCGCGGACAAGTTCCACTGGACAGCACAAAGCCAAGCTAGTGCAAAGTGAAGCGCTACTAATATAGTCTTAAGCCTTTTTATTAACACAAGTTTTATTTATATAAAAATATGTATGTTTAGGTTAAAGTATTTTTCTATGGGCCTGTGTCGCCTGAAATAAATGTTTTTTTTAAATTATTATATTATTCCCAGTATAAGCTGACCTCTCATTGGTCGAGAAGCCTATACTGGAATAGGTACAACTTGATTATGTCGTTCTCTGTAGGTGGTACTTGATAGAACATGTCAATATTCCACCAGTGTATGATTGACAGAACAAATACAATTGAACATTTTAATTGAACCATTGATATCTTGGAACGGCTCTACAAGCTCATAATTAGCTATTGTCTGTTAACATCTGGGTGATGTTGGGTGTACAAAATGACATAATTTCACCGTAGAAAGGCTGGTCACGTTCATTGGAGCGTCATTACTTGTTCTAATCAGAAAGGGTATCTATAGTACTGTACTATTAGTCAATGGTTCACATTGTTTGATTTCCATTCAAAGGCTACTTTTAACTACCATGACTCTGTTCGATACAAAGACAGCAATGGATTTCAAAATATGTCGACGTATGCTATTGCGCGTGGAGGTTATTATTCTTGTTATTTAGATTATAGATAGCTATTATTCTTCTCTTGTATAATTTTTTTACGTCTTTGACACTTTTTTTTTAATTCTTTTTTAATTTGACAATAACAGTAACTGCTACACAATTATTATTTTTTCGCTTTATCTATTGCTTCACTATGAAGCTTATAGGTAGTATACTATTATTAAAACTCTTGAACTTATTAAATTATATATCTTTAGTTTCTCTCTTCACAAAGGTTCCCATATTTATAAACATAGAGACAAGCGTTTCGACAACAATACACAGTATATGATCCTTTGTGAGAGACTGGCGTCCATATTAGGATACCCTGTGTGTCGGATCACCAGGCTCTCACCCCAAATTAGAGTTACCGTGGCCCTGGCGCACAGGCAACTGAAGGAACACGGGTGGGTTTTAGTCAGTAAGAGTTCTGACACGCCCTTCCGCTCCGCCCAGAGCGGCAGAGGTCACTTGATGATTTTACACCAAAAAACAAAAAAAAAAAGGCTCTCACCCCGAATTAAATATAATTAACATTGCAGTGGTAAATTTTAAAACTCTTGACAAATGAAATATTGATGAAGGGAAAAAGACAGACATGTTTAAATTAATAAACAATAATTAGTTAGTATAATAGAAACAATAATTAGTAGTAATTTGGATAAAATAAAAATATATAGGTATAATGTAATGTATGTATAGTGTGCATGTGAAGTGTAAGGAGACGTAGAATGATGGTATGAGCGTGAGTGTGTAGGGTGTTTGTTATAGTCAAAAATCCGAAATGATTAAATAATAATAATAATAACTCAAACTCGAGCATTTATTTCAAATGAACCAATTACAGGCACTTTTGAATTGTCAAGGGGTCGATCAGTCAGAAAGATGAAGCTAGTTGCCCATTCCAAAGCGTAGTAGGTACTTATGGAGAAGAACGGGCAAGAAACTCCATGAACGTTCTTTTAAATCAAAATATGGTTACAAAATATTGGTTACACAATTCATGTTGAAATTATGCATGTGAGAACGATGCAGAACGTTAAAAGCATCCGTAATAAAAAGACAAAAACAATTGAAATATTAAATTAAATTAAAATAAGCCGTGGCAACTAAGAGATGACCCTACTGGTTTGTCCTACTGACGGTGCCCGTTCATGAACATGACGTGTGGATCAGCACCATTCAGCTCAACCATATTAAAGGGAACTTAATGACCAAGGGAAAGGGAAATAATAAGCTTTATTTCATAAAAAAGTACTTAGATTATATTACAGTTAAGTGCTATGATAAAACAAAAGTACACAATAGTTTTAGCATCTGGAGCCGAACTAGGAGGGCCCAGTATATTTATGCGATGCGATTATGCGGTCCTTGTCTGTAAATGAAAATCTGAACCTGCTTTAAACCGTAGAACTTAATATCTATGCCACTGCTAAAATAGTACAGAAAAACTGCAAAGAGACGTAACGTCGACATTGCAGTTCGCACGACCTTTCTCTTTAATGTGAAATGTTTAAAACAAGAACAAAAAGAGAAACGTGCAATTGCAGCTGTTGAAGAATTTTCTCAAGTCGCTATATACAGATTTAAGAATGCGTCTCATAATACCGGCCACTGAAGTTTCATAGATCCAGTATACAGATGAGTTGAGTCACCTTTCATAAAAGAGAATATACGATTTTACGCGCCGTCCACCTTCTTTGGCTGGGACAGGCTGAAGATAATATGATATTAGTCTATATCTTAGAAAGGCGTGTGGTTTATTAGATTCTTGTCATAGACTGATATCTGAAAAAGTTCAAGAGTGATAATGTTATTTTTCTTTTCTCTTGATACAATTGATTGATAAAGCTTTTTGTATTATTCTGATTTAATATTATCTTTACAGAAAGATAATAAAGAAAAACGAATATGGTTGCATACCTATGTCGTGCTTACAATCTATTGATATAAGAGTGGGATTGAAAATTAAACTACATTTTATCTTCAACTACCACATAAGTATTTGTATGAACCCGCACATGAACTCCTCAATAAAAAATAATGTAATTACCAGACAAAAAGAATAATTTGAAATTACTAAAACAAAGCGTAGAATATAACAAAACGCTACAAAACCAAACAAACATAATTTTACTCCACCACAAAATGGACGTCCAAAACAATACCAAATATTTTGTGTAAAATGAAGTCATTCATCAAACCCATGCTGCGTTCAGTCGCACGTAACAAAAACATATTAGGAGCGAGTACATATCGTGGTTCCATTGCGACTCGTGTATTATTCCAGCGCAGCTAAACCGCTGGCGACCAGCGCTCGCTCGTTGCATTGTGATTGGATTAGGATAAGGGTTTATATCAGCTGCAGTGTACCATGGAATTTTGGGACTTCAGTGATGTAACACAATTCAGTTACTCTGTTATTGCTGAAAATAAGCTACTATATGGGCGTCAGAACTATGAGATATCCTACTTAGGTTTATTAACATTGTCAGCATGTACTAAACAAATATACATAGATGACATTATAATTGCGGATATTAAGTACCTATTCCGAAATAAAATTCACAGTGTTGTTGATAAATGCGTGAACGGAAGTTAGAATTAAATTAAAATGTGACTATGCTTCTTCAAATTTGAGAATGTTTGTAAGAATCCAAACAAAATTTTATAATCGTGTTACTGCTCAGTAGGAATCAACCCCTAATCCGTGTATTGAAAACTCAAACAAAACAGTTGTTTACATGTGGTGTGGAAATAATGCTGGATTTGTGCGGGACAGCCGATACATTGCAGGTACTCGACCAACAATAGAAGTGTTGATGAAAGGGCGCTTTTGAGGACTTCAATAACACAGCGCCAGCGTGTAGCGATGACATTTAAATCCTTAGTCGAAATCTTATTTCTCTTTGGTGTTACCGATTTTTGACTTATTTTCATTCATTTCCTATGACAAAAGGACGTCATAAACCCCTCTATTTTGTGACAAGGAATCTGACCTAAACCCTTCAGAAAGATTAATATTCTTAATTTCACTGTCACTCAATTTCTTACTGCCCTCTTAATCAAATCTAATTGTTCAAATCCATCACCCTATTCATTTTTAGACTTAATTTATTTTAAAGCTAAGTTATTTATCAAGAGAAACTCCTTTTTATTTTAACAATTAATTGTGAGCTTCTCCGTTTATTTCTTAGCGCTATCTCTGCGGAATACTCCGTCGTCGCACTCCCCTTTAAGGCCGACAGTTGTAAAATGAGTTTTTAGATATAAACACATTCTGTCAGCGCTGGAATACTTTATGTGAGATGTTTGTTAATGTTTTGCGTGTTATGTGTTGGTATTATTTTCATGCAGTATCTCATTTTGGTTTTATTGAGCAGAGGATGTTGAATGGTGATGACAAGGAAATCGTAAGTTTAGATTGCCAATTAAAAAAAAAATGTAATGAAAGCATCACCTTATAGCTGTATCATATTGGTTATGTAAATTGGGTACAAAATCGAACTATACGTAGGGTTTAATAACTCCAATTTGAGATTGAATCACTTTCAAATCATAAAAATACCTTCATCCTTCGAAATAAAATTAAATATTCTACAAGATATTTCCCTAGACATTTATCTGTAAAATCTTTTTTTTTAATCAGGAAACGGCAGTCATAAGCTGTGTCGAGAGAGTCTCACGAGACTGAGGAGATACGGATGCATCCATTATAAATGCCAACAAAAATCTCCATTTGTTCGCTGTACATTGACGAGCCTGCTACGTAATACAATAGTGGTGTTGGTAGCCAGGCCCTGCAGTCTCGACATTAGATAGCGACAACAATCTGTCGTTAAGTCGTATCGATGTCAAATTCCTTTAATAGATTTTCAACTTTATTTCCAAAGCATAAGCTTTATATATTTAAAGAAATTTGACATCGATAAGACTTAGCGACAGATTTTTGTCGCTATCTAATGTCGAGACTGCCGGCCCAGCGAACCGTTAAATACAAAGTAAAAGGATGCACGCGATGTAGTTACAATAAGATAATATGTACACCTGTTTTTTCTGTTCCGTGATGTACACGTTGAAATTCTAGTGGCCCTGTCTACCAATGACTGTATCTTGATAAAATAATGAAGTAGAAATGTTTTATACTAACCACTTTCATCTGCTTACTTTTCTAGATCAGATTGATCATTTTAATCGATATATTTATAACGTTGAGTTTCAATTATAAATGTTACTTCCTCTTTTGAGGAAAAATGTCACAATGATAGGCAGAATAAAGTGGAAGGTCACCAAGTATCTTTCGTTAAAAGTCGACACACCACATATAGGCCCAAGTATTTGATGACATAGCTTTGTAAAATATATTTATATGCACTCAAGCACACAGCTTAAAAGTCACACTATTAGTCCAGAGATACTGCCTTCTCCCCAGTTAAAAATGTATAACAAGCAGAGTCACAGGTTACACTTAGTTAATAACGTAAATCCTATTCATCCTGGACTGGCATGTCAGGAGTTTTAATTTATGTAATGGAGCGCAGTGCTGACGTGGTAATGTATTAGACTTTATTGATGCAAAAATACATTGTCGTGTCTCGCACTTTGATTTTTTATATAAAAGGAGAAACTGACTGACTGACATATCAACGCATAGCCGAAACTACGGAGACTATGAAAGACATGACGACTGAGGTCAAATTTTGCACATGCTTTCCTTTAATAATGAAAGAGAGCACTAAGAAGGGGTTTTTGAGGGATTTTATTTGTATGAAAAATCTTATTCCTTGAGTGAATAAACTTGAAACTTGGCACGTATACATATCTAAGTAAATTATGAAGTTTGTCATTTTGAGTTTTTCTCAACTACCCCCTAAAGGGGGATCGGGGGTGTCTAAGTTTGTATGGAAGAATTTTAACCCCCGGACCTCAAAAAATAATAATATATGTGCTGAAGTGATAATAACATTTGTTGAGTTAATATTATTTCCTTGTCCACAGAGCGTCTCCTCGGCATGCGCCACTTGATGGCTCTCATCATGTTGCTAGCAACGACGGTGTCCTACGCTACGCGCGTGTCCATGAGCGTCGGCATCGTCGCCATGACTTCCAACAACAGCTACGGCTACCCGGTGAGAGGAAACTGCATCTGACGACTCCACAATATCATCATCGCCATCCTTCTACCCAAGGGGTCGGCTCTGCATGTCTTCTTCTGCCATATAGCTCTGTTATCAACAAAACGACACTGAAATAAGTAGTCCAGCAGTCTATATAATAAGTATTTTTCTATATATCCACCATACACAATGAAGGGTCGAAAAAATATTTACCGTTTACAAAATATAATTGATACAATTTAGCTCAACCTCAGTCACTAAGAAACAATATAATCTCCGAATTACTTCTTCTACTTCAGCTTTATTTTGAAAATAAAAACTTATAAGACGTCCTCAAAGCGCTGAACTCAACACCTAATCCTAAGTGTCGTCTATTAGCGCCATCTGTACGACGTGAAACAAAACACTTCAGGGAATTATCTCCGAATAGTCTGCTTGAATTCCTTTTATCTGGCAAAGGAGGTTTTTTAGAACTCTTTATTTTTAACGTAGAGCTTAGGGCTGTTAAATGAGAACAAACTAATTTAAGTATATTTAAGAAATTGTGGTTCTTGATTTATCATACGGCTACTATGAATTATGCAAATTAAAAGAGAAGACCGATGACCAACAGGGTACCTACTACGATAGGACAAGATTCAAGAAGTCGAATGCATTAAAATTCCTCTTTGGTTTTATACTATTGAAACTTATTCAGCATCAAGACTTTCAGTGTTAATAAGTGAAAAGTTTTTTCTTTTAATTTTTTATTTAAGTGTATCACACATAAAATACTAAAATTCAGTTATCTTTCTCTTTGCCTCCCGAGAATAAAATTTAACTCCTCAAAATAAAATAAAATCTAGGATCTTCACTAAAACTTAAAACCTTCTAAAGAGCCAGCCCTATAAAAGAGCTTTCATTAAACAGCACAAAATCCCGCACTTTAGCGGCATTGTCACAAAAAGAGTCGTCTGAACGCTGAGTCGTTTGAGGCACGTCCCGACTAACGACGCACCTACGACTTGTCGCAAAAACGTAATGTCGGCCATTTGTAATGAGTTAATTGTTTATGTTGGCAGCTCTCGCAGGTATGATCGGGATTAAAAAAGCGAAACGTTTTTGTAGAATAGGTTCTGTCTGAAATTGTTTGATAATACCGCTTGGAAAGGTGCCTTTGCGCATAATACATTATTATTATCGTAAATGAAGAAGATTTTTATGATCAACTCAACAGGCAGAAAGTGAAGGTCAAGTCTAAGGACGTCAAGGGCCTGGGCCTCAAGAAATAAAGAGATTGTAAGCTGCAGCACTGATAAGATAGCTTTTGTAAAAAGAACCGTTGAAGGAAAACATCTTGTGAACCAAAAGAACCAAAAGTTCAGAGACAATGTGACATCCACCAACTCGCACTGGGCCCGCGTGGTGGATTATAGCACACTTCCTCCACTAAGAGGAGGCCTGGGTCTCAGCAATGGAAACATTATAGACTGATTATGCTTATTAAAGATTTTCATATTACTAACGCTGGATTTTTATCCTCCAGACATACGAGAACTCCATAGTGATCATGTACCAGCTGTTTATGATGATATGTACATAGCGTAAATCGATGTTATGGGTGCTTTCAATCGTATAATATTTCAATAATATGCGTCAATAGCAGCTATTATTTAAATATTTACTACCCTTTATCGCCTCAGTACTGCTGTCGAATGGCTGTCACGAACCTATATTTTTTCTACTGCGAGCACCTACTTTTCTACAGAGATTAAAACGCAAAAAAATATACTTATTGATACCTTTCATTCATATTTATATTCTGAAATTTTTAGATTAATAATAAGCCTTCTGAATCAGTACCTATTATTTTAATATTTTAGACCTAGAACCGCGCTTTAGAGTTTTAGTTTATAATGATCATCTTTCATGTTGTTGTTTCTTATTCGCAATCCACGTTTCTTATATCCTTTCTTATAATCCACATCAAGCACACAAACCGGTTAGTCTATTTGATCACAATTTTTTGTGTGGAAGTCATTCCTATCTTATATCGATACCTTTAGACTCAAAGGGCGTAAACGCCACTTTGGCCAAAATGACTTTTTGATGCAGTTATGTTCAGTTTTTTTTTCTCTATCAATCTCTGTAGTTAAAACTGCGAAATTCGCAAAATTAAGGCTAATACGGCCCACGTGATTTTTGGAGATTTTTTAAAGACACGAGGCGTATTTGATATAAATTTTTATTTTATTGGTTATTTAGGTAACATGCACAATTATTAAAAAACTTAAAGGTCGTATAATAAAGTCACTAACCAAAACTTGAGCATACGCCCTTCTTATTCTCGTATAAAAATAAAGTTGACTCATACGACTTAACATTGATGCCGCAAAATGTTGGTCATATCATCGCTCTTAAGTGAAATATGGTGCATACACCCCTATTATTCCGTTATAAAATTAAAGATGACTTATACGCCCTAACTGAGATTATCTCGAAAAAATCAACTGTGTCCTATACATTATATTAGTTATTTTATCATATTTAGTTTTAGCGTATTACGACCGAAAATAATTTTGAATTACACTTATCAATATAGTCTTATGAGCGAAAGTTATCGTTTGTAGATCGAAATACTCTCACGCCGGCCAGTGCTCTTACCAACCTGAACTAGTATTTGATAGTTGTTTCTTGCACGCCCGCCAATAACGCCATTATGTGCAAGCGAGATAGCGGACGAGCGACGATAGCACGCGCCGGCCGGCCAGCTTCAGTTGTTAGTAAACAAGTGAAGAAGCAACGTGATTTTATTCTGGAACCACATTAATTGTGTAATTTGTTTTGAAATTATGTGAAAATGGATAAGCACGATGATAAAAATAAATTAGATGCGTTAATACGTCGACGTGAACTGCTAGCTTCGTTGGCTGCCCGTCGTCGTTTAAATATTTTGAGGTAAGTTTGAATTAGATACAATACCTATTATGGTTAGGTGAAATTTTAGTGTGTGATTATTAGCAAGCTGTTATGTTAAAAACTAATTCAAATTTGTAGTGTCATCTCTATGAACGTTTTTGTGAAGGTTTAATATAGATACGAATTAGTAAAATCCTGTAGGTATGTATGTACCTACTGGCGTTCATCGCAAGCACGCAAGGCCAGTACGCATAGGCACTTAGTACGGGTTAGACAGTGTTATATAGATAAATAAAACGTACAATTATGCTGTTTTTTGTCACACGTAGTAAATAAATAATTGTCAATCGTATAATATTATACGTAAATACAGCTTCTTTCTGGCGTTTACAACGTACAGACTGCAAAAGATACTATAACTTGTGGCGTATACGACCCAAATGATTTAAAACTTTTGCTTTTTATGCTTTACATACTCAAATTACTACTCGTGTACGCCAATACAACTATTTTGGCATAGACGCTTATGACTCCATTAAAAAGTTAAAATAGTCATCCCTCTTATAATTATGATTTCAGTTAGAAGTATCTGCCGGCTATTTATGTATGAAAGTGATGATTTATTCTTATTTTTAGCTCATCTACGCCTAAACAGTATCAAGAGGAAAAGACAGCAAAAACGACAAACGCGAATGCCAATCAAGTTTTATCTTTTAATAGCAACAGCAGTGATATAATAGAGGACAGCGATATAGAAAATTACTACCATGAAAATATTGATAAGAACCTAGTAGTCGATTCTAGCGGTAACAGTAACGACAGTTGTAATACTTCAACGTTTAGTTTACCACTGGTACATCCGTTTTTCCAAAGTCCACAAAAGCTCGATAAAAGTGCGAGCGCACAGTCGACCAAACCTGAACCAAAAATTCATATAATTTCCGACGTAATTATAGTACCACCCATCGCTACCAATGATATGCCAAACAATAACTCCTGTTCTGAAATAACAATACATTCCATTAAAGAACCTACTAAGACGTCTCCTACGGCTGATAATATTGCACCAATCAACGCCTCGCCTGATGTCCAGAACGCAGCTGCAAGTCTGCAGACAAATATATTTGATTTAGATACTGACATCAATGATCAAATAAACTCACCACCCGTCACGCATGAGGTCAGCATACCAAATCAACAACCTGTTCCTGATCATATTGATATGTATGAATCTATACCCGGACCTTCATCTGAAAATAAAAATTGTAATAGAGTAAACGATACACCTAAAGGCAGAAAACGGTATTTTAGACAGACAATAAATAAATCACATGTCGACTTTTTATCAGACGAAGAACAAAGAGACTTTTCAGCAGGAAGCTCTGATTTGTGGTCGAATAGCGAATCAAATACTTCAAGCGACGACATGAAAAAGAAAAAAAGAAAGAATAAAACAAAGAAACTTAAGGTTACTAATGAGAAAGTTAAAGACAAGGAAGCTGCCACTTTGATCAAGAAAAAAGAAAAACGCTGTAATATCAATAAATTACGAAAAAAGAACAAGGCTGAAGGAAAAGCTTATGAAACTAAGACAGGCGTTACTGTAGAAGAAAAAAAAATTAAAGAAAACCCATGCATCGAAAACAAATGCGTTAGACGTTGTTTTGAAATTACGGAGGAGAGAAGAAAATCAATATTTAACCATTTTTGGAGTTTGGACACTCAGCGAAGACGAGATTGGATTCTTAGATGTATTCAAAGAGTTCCTATTAAGAGGAAAAGAACTAGTACACCAGAGAGTCGTCGAACTGCCACGTATGAGTATTTTATTAATGACGGCGAAGATCATAGAAAAATTTGCCAAAAATTTCTTATACATACTTTGGATATCACTCAAAAATATCTAACATATACAATTCAGAACTCTGAAGAAAATATGGCCAAGCAAGATATGAGAAAACCAAATGTACCGCAAAAGTATTCTGAGGCAATTAAAAAATACGTTGTGGAATTCATTGAAAAATTACCTGTATTGCCTTCACATTACAGTCGACCAAAAACTGACCGAGTGTATCTACCCCAGGAGTATAAAAGTACGATGCACATTTATCGTATGTACTTGAAAGATTGCAAAATAAATGGATACCAACCTGTTAGTGAATCTATTTTTAGACAGATATTCAATGAATACAATATCAGCATTCATGTACCAAAAAAAGATAAATGTACGATTTGTACTCAGTTTGAGAATAACAAAGAAACAACCAAAGACTGCAGCA
The DNA here is from genome assembly GCA_917490735.1 of Dryobotodes eremita. Lineage (NCBI taxonomy): Eukaryota > Metazoa > Arthropoda > Insecta > Lepidoptera > Noctuidae > Dryobotodes > Dryobotodes eremita. The sequence continues at coordinate 862,252 of OU823254.1, read as the reverse complement.
ACGCACCCGCCAAGGATGAACAACTGCAAGCACACCTAGAAGAAAAAAAAGCTACATACCGGAGGTTTCAATCTCATCAAAATATAAAGTTATCAAATGATACCATCACAGCATCTTTTGATTTACAGAAAGTTTTAAACACCCCCTATGGCGAAAGTATGCTCCTTTATTATTCGCGTAAATATGCAGTCTACAATTTTACATTCTATGAAAGTGGGACACAGGATGCATTTTGCTTCACCTGGGGAGAAACTGATGGCAATCGTGGCAGTAACGAAATTGCTACTTGTTTATTAAAATACCTAAAAGACATAGATAGTAGATGTGTAAAAAACCTCCTTTTATATTGTGATTCTTGTAGCGGCCAGAACAAAAACAAAACCGTATTAGCTGCACTAAACTGGTTTTTGAAGACGTCAAATAATTTGGAAGTTATACAAATAAACTTTTTGTTGCCGGGACATACTTACATGCCGGTTGATTCGGTTCATGCAGTGATCGAAAGAGAAGTTAAAAAATTAATAGTATGGAGCCCGTCTCAATGGCCCGCATATTTCCAGTCCGCCCGGAAGAACCCAAGACCCTACCGAGTAGAAGTCCTCGATCACACAGACTTTCTTAATTTTGAAGAGCTAGCTGAAAAAACATTCACACCCTCAGTTTTTAAAAAAGTGCGCATCCAACAAATAAGAACGGCGACTTTTAAGAAAAAGTATCCCGATGAAATAAGATTAAAATATTCAATGATTGAGGACGCAGAAGAAATTCGAGTAACATTGCATGAAGGTGATCTAAAAACAAAGACTGTAAAAGGAAAACGGGAAAGAACAGCAAAAGCCAAGAGTAAGTCGAAGGGTAAGGGTAAGGGGAAGTCAAAGGCAAGCACAGACAACACAAAAGATACTGTTGCAGTGGTTGATGACTCCAGACAAGACATTCCAGGACCTATAATAAAGCCTGCCTACAATGCCAGATTGCCTATATCTAAGGTCAAATATAAAGATTTGATAAGACTTTGTGATAATGGAACCATTCCAAAGACTTATCACGATGAGTATCGTCGACTTCCTTGTGAAGAAACCGTTTGTGACTTTTTTCCTCATAGTGATTACGAAGAAAACCAAGAAATTGATGTAGATTAGAGCTCCAACATTTTCAATTGATTTCCATAAAAAATAATATTTCCTTTTTTTGTGCGGTTATTTAATAACCTACTTATTTTCTTTTTTTTTTAAGTAATTTTATTGTTAGTTAAAAGCATTTTGTCTTAGATGGAGCTTCTAGTCGTTTACCATAATTTAATAAAGTAGTTATTCTTGTTGTGATAATTAAGAATGTTGTGACGATTCCAAAGAATACCTATAATTATAGTAATGTAGAGAAAAAGCGACTACAGTAGAAGTGCCCGTAACTCTTACCCTAAAGTTTATAGAAAATGCACTTCTTCACAGGCTCAGGCTCAGGCATAGACTCTAATTAATATCATAATGATAATAAAGATTTTGAAATGATTAATTGTTTTTGTTATACTGATTCCGTATCAAGCTCTTGTTTATCTGGATTTTAGTTCTAGTAGATTAATCTAAGCCATGTTTTTCAATGACAACTAGTATTTGCGTAACCTAAAGCCAAAAGTTTGAGATTACGACTTTTTCAGTAGAGGTTTTTATGAACACATAATTATAAAATAAATAATAACAAGGAGATGACTTTGATTTATAAATAACAATCGAGCAGTTAAAAGCATTGTGTAATTATTAGCTAAATACTTCTCCGGTGACTGTGTTATATACCCCTTCTTTACAACAATAGATGCTTGTAGTGACGTTTAAACCTTAACCGTTTATCATAATGGTATGAATATTAAGTACATACTTCTCCGTTGACTGTCAATACACCCCTTTTCAGCAAGAAAGGACGCTTTAAGTGACCTATACACCCCAAGCATTCTACAGACAATGTAAAATTTTGGGTTGTAAACAACATTTTTTTATTTTTTTGTGGGCGTATAACAATCCTATTTTCTTTATTTATTAATTTATCCTAAATAATATATAATCGTACTGTTTATCTTAAACATTTAATAATTTGGGCCGAAAATGAACTTACTCAGTCTTGAAACAAAAAAGTTATGATTTTTTTCTTAAAATATTTTTTGTTTTTTGCTTTTCCTGAAAAGTGGCCTTTTGGCGTTTACGCCTTTTGAGTCTAAAGGTATCGATATAGTTATTATATTTTTCCAGGTTTTTGATTGGTCCCGGAATGTACAGGATACGATCCTGTCATCCTTCTTCTGGGGCTACATCATTCTGCAGGTCCCAGCTGGGTATATCGCCGGTCGCTTCGGTGGCAAGTACCTGATGCTGATCTCTATGGGTACCACAGGCATCATCAACTTGCTACTGCCCATGGCTGCTATCAAGGTAAGGACTTTAATAATTTATTATTGTTTGGAAAAAATTAACAACGTCTACATTGTTGCAAAAAAATAGATAAAGAAATTTTATTGATCAGCACACACTGCAATTCCAAAAACTTCTCAAGGTATTCCATACAATAATGATTTAGGATGAAACAAAAGCCAAAAATGTTACTTTCAACAGACTTCTTAAGCCACTGTTGATAGGAATCAATAAGAGTGCAAACATTACTTTCAAAGCGACTCAATTTCTACCCTAAACAAAGTCGTAAGAAATGAAAACTACAATTATTACATTTTCTAAACAACTTACAATCCCAAATAATCCGAAAATTCTTCAGGTGAGAACACTCGTGGAACATTTGGCTCGGTTCCAGCTCATAGCGATATTGTTAGCCGCTACAGGCACAAGCAATTGACAAACTTCATACCGTTCTCATTATGCCACTTCACTTGGCACCAGCACTATCCTTTAAGTAGCCTACTTTATGTTATTGTGCTATCTTGCATTTCATTCGGTTCTTTATTGAAGGTGGTATTGTTTGTTGCGCCATTTGGGTGAAGAACAAGGGGAGTCATGCCAAGAGAATGAGCTGTACCACTGGCAATTCTTTGTAGTCGAGTGTAAATTCGAACCTTGTATAGAGGAGAGCAACTTTTATCTACAATATTTTACGAAACATGGTTTTAAACTTTTATAATATTGTTCGCAAATTCGGGGCATGTGGTTGCACATAGAAACATAACAGACAATTTATTTAAAATAATATGAGAATGCGGGAGACTTTATGAAGGTAATATACAGAAGCATTAGTACTGCAAAACGGACATACAACCACATTGCTGCATCAGAGCTCATTTAGCCGGACATTATTTAAGCCACACGCTTTTGTAACACTAGGAAAATTCCAGAAAATCCGAATTAATGTTTGTAGAAAACGTCGGTGCGAGACTGTGACTCCTGCATAATTAATTCTACCATCCACTGCATTGTCCTGCACCTAGGAAACACCGGACTTCGCGAGAAAACTGTCCACGTTCTAATTAATTGCGAACCATTTAAAGTCCGGTCCGTATATCAGTGCACAGGTTTAGGTATATAAAGCGATATACAAAGGCATGACAGGGCGTGCAAAATGAGAACATTGCGAGTTATATAGTTTATTGCCAGTCGGTAGCAGCAAGTAATATTCCTGTGGAGTTACGAGTATATACATATTATTATGGAGTAGTCACTGGAAGGGGTGGCGGAATTGGTAAAAATACAGAGCAAGTCTCTGATTAAAAATCAAACAAATAAAAATCTTTTCGGCGTCTGTTTAATTTTCAAAAATAAATTCGCGTATCGTATTCATGATTGGTTGATTCAAGAAAGATCCATAAAATCAGTGTTGGCTATGTTTACATTTTTGTAAAGGCGTTTATGTGTATGCGGTTCTCGCGCGGAAACGTTTCATAAAAATCGACTGACTTAATCATCAATGGGAAAGTGGCCGAATAATTATTTGGACGCCGTTCATTTCTGAAGCAAATATTAGAACTATTATAACAACAGCCTCGTGCAGTCTTTAGGTTAGGTAACTAATTGCATTTTTCATAGATATTTTGTTTCCAGGCTTTTTCTATAGTACACAATTGTATTGCAATTCATTAGTTCTATTCATGTGCTATAAGATTAAAGGGATAAAGGAGAAGGGAAAGACTCCATAGTCTCCTGGGCCCAGGTGTTAACTCAATCAAACTATTCTTATTTGTAAGAGGATATAATAACAAGGCCTCACTGAAAATTTGGTGAAATTTGGCTATCCAGGAATCAAGTTATATGAGGTATAGTAAAAGTGAGGTGAGGTGAGTGGGGTGGGGTGAGGTGGGGATTTGCGAAATATTTTTGAATGGATTCAGTTGTGTATGGTTTTATGCATGGAGTGCAAGTAGACGTGTCAGATTTTCGACACGTCGCACATGGAGGTTTCCATGTGTGACGTGTCGGAGATCTGACACGTTTGCCACGCCCTGGACAGTCTCTACAGTCGAAGACAAGTCTTTTCATCCAATATCCCGCACTTAGAAGCCGTAATTACCTACCTTTTAAAAAAGGGAAGAAAAAGGAAGAAAGGGAAGAAAGAAGAGGCAGTAAAATAAAACACCAATATATGTATAAAATATTTATTATTCATCTTCAATAATTATGACAATCTCATGTAAGAATATTGTTCAGGAGGTACGATATTTTCTTGATATCTTGCCCAACTGAGATACCATTTTATGTACATTACATGGGCACAGCGGCCTACAGTCCTTCTTGGCTTTTTGGTATACATAGTTCTCACTGGTTACAAATTATGGAATTGAAATCATGTTCAACCATAAACAAGCTTCATTACATGTACCTAATCCTAATGCATGTTCAATCAAATCGCTACGTCCGTCCCGGCCGAGACCGAAATGGTCCCAATAACTGTCAATACCTGAAAGCACCAAAGCCTGGGACCGAATCGGACTTGACGGTTACCTACACCTTTTTTATGAGTGAAACGGTCAAACGGCAAATTCAATAGATCGAATGGCTAATTATTCAATTAATTAGCTATAAAATAAGTATTGTTTTAATATATGCTATCCAACAAAAAGACAGCCGACAGACATGACGCCGGAGACTGTAAACAGTAGGTAAATAAGTCTGGTTTTATTCGCTTGATAGGCTAAAACCTTGATTTGAATAGGTACTTACAGGCTGAGATGCACGCCACTGACGAATAACTGATAAAGGCGCCTCATCGTCCAAAACTCTTCTGCCAATAGAGTTACTGCGACCAATCGCAATGGTACAATTCATACAGCGATCCATGTTATCAATATCCGATCGATAGGCGTAATCATTTGTCCAAAATAGAGAGCCAGGTAATTCAAAGCAGCAAGATCCGTCGAATAGTCCTTTATAATATGCAAAGCCGAAGTCGTGGGGTTATACAATCAAACATGGAAAATACGTGCGCACTCAGAACGAAAGAAAACTAACGAGTACCAGTTTTTTTCTGCCTGTCATCTGTCAGTCGGTTACCAGTGTTGCCAACTGAAGAAAAATTAAAGGGACTTGATTCGCTATGAATCGATTTCACGAAACGATTGATAAGCACTAGTCACTCGATTTTCATACATATTCTCGAGATTTTACCGATTTATTCATTATTGATTACTAAGATTTCAGACTTGTGTTTAATCGATTATTTAGTTTCATAACTTAATTTAACTTTTCCCGCTTCCTAGATAGAAACATAGTACTGTTTTTTGTGATTTCCTTTAGAAAAATATAACAGTTTTTTTTATACACATTTACACTAGTTAACAGTTGAGCCCAGGATTTCCCATCTCCTTTACGACAGTTACTCGTAAATATTATAATACACATAAAATTATATCGAAATCCATATTTACTAGCCCCAGTCCAGTCAAATTTCAATCACACGAACAAATAACGATAAAATTGATTACCAACCCCAACACCGATTCCTGGCGCCCCGGAACGAGATTACCAACCAATTTTGAGTTCATCAATCCAAGCACATACCACCGCTTCAATATTTTTCCCATGCCAATTAATTTCGGAGAGCACACACACTTCATTTCAGTCAAATAACGAGGGTAGTAAAATATTAGGAAGGTCGTACCTATTATCGGCAGCCGATTTGTCTGTGTCCTGCAACTGATCTGAACAAAATGTTCGCATTTGTTACCGAAGGAGTTAAGGCGGAGACGAGAAAACGAATAAAAAATATAACGCTATTTTATTATACGTTTCTCAACACAAATTGTAACTGACAGAGATAATAGTAGCCCATTATAACAGGTAAGTAAGTCTACAATTTCCCTGGAAAACAAAATATTAATGTTCTTGGAAAAGCTACTTAAAAAGATGACTATCCGTTAATTCTAACAGTTCGGACCAAGTATGGCACAGCGGTAACTTTTATTAGAAGCTACACCTACATTAAGTCGTTTTATTATTTAACTAAGTAACAATAAGCTCGTGAAATGAGAATCTTGTTTGTGACCATAGTTAGTACTTAAAGCTTACCTATCGAAGTTGTTCAGCTTTACTATTGTTTATAAAACTTATAACGTTTCTAATAGATTCACTTGGGAGTTACGGAAATCTTTTTAAACTTGGGTTGAATATAGTCATATTATCATTTAGGCGCAGGACCAACGGCTTAACGTGCTTTCCGAGGCACGGGGGTATCACAGCGCCAACATCCAAACTCCGGCTGTTGCTCTCTCCAGTCGTATGGGATTGCTGCCCCATCGGACTTTGAAAGTGAGGGAAGAGAGTGCACCTGTGTCTGCGCACTCACTTGTGAACTATAATATCTCCCGCGCCGGAGGCTAGTTTCTGTTGAGATTGACCGCCATGACCCAAATACGGTCTGGAGGACTACTGTCATTACATGTGCACACAGAAGTTTTATTTCAAGTTTATCAAACTTTGTTTCAGTCTTTTGCTACGAACTTAAACAAAATTATACAATCTAGTATACGTTCCTATTATCATCTAGGTATTTTTTAATTTCCATCAATCACTGATTAAATACTTCAAACTTGAGGGGACCACTTAACATTTGTTTATGTACTGATGACTGTGAATACTACCATTTTTTATTTATTTATCTAAGGAATTTTGAAAATAACCACTCCACTTAGAAATTAATGATGTCTTGGCTTGGATTTGCATGTCAGTGATTGTGGACGCCAATAAATGTAAAATAAAATAATTTGACTCTTATAGTCTAAAAAGACTCTTACTCTAATTCATTAATCTATAAAATGTTTAAGATTTTTATTATGAGAGCATTTCGGTCCTTTCCTTTAACCATCCCTTACACTCCTATAATGATAGAGATACGATATATTTCTACCACAGACAACTTAGCCCCGGGGCTAAGTTGTCTGTGATTTCTACAAAGTACACTTCGCATCAGGACACCGCTAAAGTCACATACTCATAATTACGTGCACGCTTGCGCAATATCTGAAACTTTTATAACCGCTACAATGTAGGGCTGCTAATACTGCAACCTATTAACTTTGAGTGAACATTAATCGTGAGTGAAGTGCAGTGATCTCGTGCTGAACAAAACACCGACCAATGAAGCCGCGTGAAGCCAGCTAAACCGTCCACAACAGTATTCTAAGTCAATCCTTACCCCCTTCCGCAACGACGAATGCTCTCCTAGAACGCGTCACGTAATTAATAATGAACCCGCGCACAGTATCTAAATCTCGCCGCACACATAATATTAGCACTAGGTAATTAACCCTCCAGTGATGCTAATAATTCATGGAGCATACATACTCGTATACTTAATCTGTTTCGGTTAAGAGTCGAATGCTACCATGCAAGTGAGACTTTAATAAATCCTTCACATAAATCATACCAACTGCACTGGACACTGTTCCCTACCTCAAGTTTTTGCCCTCCCATAGCAAATAAACGTCTTGATGGATCGCAAGGATCTCGCATTGGGGTGGTTTATTAGGGCGCCATTTGTCTGAAGAGCCATCCCTCACCTGATACTATCAGACAACATAATTCTACCAAATGGAATGAGCAATGTTTTGATGTCCTGATAACCTGGTCCTTCTCGTTTGTTAATAATATCTTTTTACTATTTATTTCGGGATAGAAAATTATTTTTTATTTTTTATTTTATGGAGGTGGTTTATAAGTCGAACCTTTAGATGTTTATTTTAGCAAAGGGCAAAGGGTTAGAAAATGTATTGAACTTGTTTCCAATTACTTATTTATATGTTGGTATTTTGGTACGAATGGTCTTTTAGTATTTAAGGTTATGATTATTTCATAACTGTTATGCTTATTTAGTTGGTTTATAACGAAAATTTGTTCCAAATTGATTACTATTTCTGTAATGCGTAGAGTAGCTCTTTGTACAAGACATTCCTCTTTAATTTACCTAAGAACGGTCCTTAAACTATTACGTCAATTTAATTAAGGGCATTCAAAGAGAAAAGGTTTCGTGAGTTTTAGAAGTATAATTATTTAAAATACGAGGGGCGTTCAATGTATTCTCGGTATTTGCATGAAAAAAAAAACGGTAAATTAATTTTAAATTATTTTTATTTTTCAATGTAATCACCCATTACCTTAATGCATTCATTACACCTTGAAATTAAATTTTCATTACATATACAATTACTTTCCTCTTTCTCGAAAAAATACGCATTTGAGCTCTTCATCGTTGGAAAACCGTATCTCACGCAGGTTTTTTTGTCATATTAAGGAAGAAATAATAATCACTTGTGACTATGTCGGGGCTATATAGGGTGGGTGGTTAATTTCTTCGAAAACACAATCTGCCACAGCAACTTTAGCCAGCCGTGTGGACCGGGGCATTGTCGTGAAGAAGCAACACACCGGTGCACAGTTTACCCCGTCTTCTCTCTTTAATTGCTTCCCGTATATTTTGTAAAGTGAATGCGTGGGTTGCTGCGTTTATAGTTTCACCTTTTTTCTGTGTACTCAATCAGCAAAATTCTCTTGGAGTCTAAAAACACTGCGGCCATGATTTTTCCGGCAGACGGAATGACTTTGAAATTCTAAGAGGATGCAGTACCCGTCTTGTGGCACTGTATGGACTCTTGCTTACTTTCAAGTTCATAATGATGAACCCACGTTTCATATCCAGTAACAATGCGATCGAAAATACTTGATGGAACTTCGCCACAGAGCTCTAAAAACTCTCTACAGCACTTGATTCACACTTGTTTTTGAAGGTCATTAAGAATAGCATGCATGGTACCAACGGAGAGGTGGCTTAAATCTGCTATAATTTTCATCTTCATTCGGGCATTCTCCAGGATAAGCTTCTCAACTGCTTTCACGTTTTCTTCCGTAGTGGCAGTAACCGGGCCGACCAAGCGAGTGACGTCTTCAATACGCTCTCTGCCCTTTTTAAATTCACTTGACCACTTTTAAACCATAGATAACGAAGGTGCAGAAGAGTCTTGATAAACAGCTACCACCTCTTCGTGATTTTATTTTTTATTTTTCGTTGTTTGGTAAGGAATTTAATAACAGCGCAGTGCTCGATTTTCTTCACCATTGTCACGTTAGCCATTCCAGCTATCGTTACCTAGATAGATAGATAACTAGTAAACTAATGATCACAACTATATGAAATTTTGCCTTTATATCCTTAGATAATGTCCATAATTAATTTGTCAAATTACGCACATCATTAGTAAATCACCATCATACCAGGAATACATTGAACACCCCTCGTAAATACCTAGTTACTCGCTAGCCTTTAACTTTAAAATTAGATACAAATTATTATTTTAAGCTCAGTTATTAATTACGCAAGTAAAAAGCGTAGGTTTCTAACGGTCTGGGATACTATTCATTTTAATTTGATATATTTACATCTAATTATACTATCCCTAACTTAAATAATTAGTGGTCACACTACTAACCTTTTTAATGTTTTTCAACGTGCTTTGAATTCGGTATTAATCCCAAAAACATTAGAGAATGATGTGGACCGTTGTTAAAAAAGTTGAAATCCATCGACTTGATTACAACAACTAAATCATTAAGTGTAGATTTATTTACATCAATTTGTACAAAAACTTTACCGTTATTTACTCTTACTTTATAAAACGCTCCAACAATAAAAAAAGAAGCTTCTTAACATAAACAAACAGACAGTAAATCCTGCAATTAACTTACACGCTTGTTCGTGCGCCTTTATTGGTGAGCGTGATTACTGCCGCGTTAGTGGGAATGACCCCCATTCGTTACGCCATGAGCGACCAACAACGCTGCATGGAATCCCGTCAGGGGAAGAAAAAGGAAACAACTATCTATTTATCTTTATTAGGGACGCTTTTGGGTGTCATGTTAGGTGCTAAATGAAGGAAATTAAAAAGTAAAGACTGGAAAATAAATCGACGATTCATAATCGTTAAAGTTAATTAGTCTCCAGGATAATATATGCAAATCTGTCACTTCAGTGGGCAGCAACAGAAAAAACACAACGCTAAATTTGTTGATATAATCCATAATTAATATTATAAATGCGAAAGTAACAGTTCTTCACACGGTTATGGCTGAACAGATTTCGATGTTTTATGGCATGGCTCAGGTAGACCATGACCTAGGTTAGGAAATAGCATACTCGTTGTCCTGGTAGTACGTTCCCGTGGGATAATTTCCAATCACCACGCGGGCGGAGCCGTGAGGAAAAGCTAGTAATACTATAAGCGTTTATGTTCTGACCATACAATGTCCTCTCATCTTCCAGGGTGGCTACATGGCAGTATGCGCGTGTCGCATCGTGATGGGCCTGGCTCAAGGTCTGCTGTACCCCAGTCTACACGGAGTGATTGGTCACTGGGTGCCGGTCAACGAGCGCAGTCGGCTCGGGACCTTCGTCTATGCTGGTTAGTCCCTCTCTTATATCTTGTTTAGAGTCGAAGTGGCCCGCGTTGGACATGGCTCAAGGTCTCCTGTTCCCCAGCCTGTAGTATTTTCTTAATAAGTTACAAATAACCAGTCTGAAGAAACCCTAGTTCAATTAAAATATACACACAGACACACAACAACTGACAGATTTTTCGGATAAAAATATTTAATTTCTCAAAAAAATTATAAATTCACTTACAGTGAAAACATAAGTACTTTTAACAATATTGTTCAGTTAAGCGTATTTTAAAATAAAATAGTGTTTCATTTTGTATTTGGTTTCAAGATACGTAACACCGTATTTTAAAACAAACATTAAGCAGGATCAATTATATAAATCTGATAGCTGTACTTAATATTTGTGAAAAGCCTGAAACTATTTCAAGAAAACAACTTAATGTTCCGACTCGAGTTTGCAGTTTACCATGACTTCCCTTGACGAACGCTCAGAGTCAGCCAGCAGCAATTAAGTAATTGAATTAGCAAACAACTGTACAATTCCCGGGAGTGGAACCGTGAAACTTGCAGAAATCAATTTGTTGATCTTTCTATACAAATTAATTAAATGCAAACTCAATATTGGTACTAAAAACTAAATAAGAAGTGATTCAATAAATAAAACCTAGATGAAGATATAGCAAAGTGTGGTTTTTAATCTATTGCACTTTTAAGTAAAAATATGATATTAAAAAAATATAAGCGATCCTCTCATTAACTGCATGTTTATAGTTCCAAGCTATGGTTATCCTAGTCATTGCAGACCGCCTCGTCGGGCAGCTGGTGCGGGTGGGGCCGGATTTGGCGGAGAGCCAGTTTGGTTTCCGCAGGGGGCGCTCCACGGTGGACGCCATCATGCGCGTGCGAGCCCTCACGACGGGGGATGCTGTGGCCCGGGGTGGGGTCGTCTTGGCGGTGTCTCTAGACATCGCCAACGCCTTCAATACCCTGCCCTGGAGTTGCATCAGGGAGGCACTCCGGTATCACCGGATGCCGACCTACCTCTGTCGTGTAGTCGAGGCCTATTTGACGGATAGGGCGGTAATCTACCCCGGTCACCAGGGAGAATGGAACCGGCGAGAGATGTCGTGCGGTGTCCCACAGGGATCGGTCCTGGGCCGCATCTGTGGGACATCGGTTACGACTGGGTGCTGCGCGCCGACCTCCCTAGCGGCGTCAGCGTAGTGTGCTACGCTGACGACACGCTGGTCCTGGCGCAGGGGAGGTCGCACCAGGCGGCGGCCGAACTCATGACACGCGGGGTTGCGACAGTCGTTGAGAGGATCCGGCAATTGGGACTCGAAGTGGCCTTGCACAAGTCCGAGGCCATGTGTTTTCATGGTCCTCGGAACGCGCCACTGTCGGGCTCCCAAATAACGGTAGGAGGGGTTCACATCGGCGTCGAGTCGACGATGAAGTACCTGGGACTCGTCCTCGACAGCCGGTGGAACTTCGTCGAGCATTTCCGACGTTTGGCTCCCAGACTGCAGCGGGCCGGAGCTGCTTTGAAGCGGCTCTTGCCCAACCTGGGGGGGCCAAACGCCTCCTGCCGGAGGCTCTACGCGGGGGTCGTGCGGTCCATGGCCCTTTACGGGGCACCGGTGTGGGCGCGTTCATTGAGGCTCCGGCCAGCCCGCCGGTTGAACGCGTCCCAAAGGGTCATGGCCATCCGGATGGTACGGGGATACCGCACGGTCTCCTGCGAGGCGGCGAGCCTCCTTGCCGGATTGCCGCCGTGGGATCTGGAGGCAAAGGTCCTTGCGCACGTTTGGGAGTGGCGCGAGGAGGCGAAACGCCGGGGCGTAACTCCGCTGCCGCGAGAAATCACGGCACAGCGGACAGAGCTCCGGCGGGATCTCATGGCGGCATGGAGGGTGCGACTGTCGCAACCCAGCGCAGGGCACGCCACAATTGCGGCGGTAAGACCCCTCTTTGAGGAGTGGCTTGAGAGGCGCCACGGCGTCCTCACCTTCCGCCTGACGCAGGTCCTCACCGGACATGGCTGTTTCGGGAGGTTCCTGTTTCGTATAAGGCGGGAGGAAACGCCCGGGTGTTATCATTGCGTGGATCGACCGGAGGACACGGTGGAGCATACGGTGGAGGTCTGCCCGGCTTGGGCGGAGCACCGCCGTGTCCTCGTGGCGGCGATCGGCGGCGGCGACCTCTCGCGTCCGGCCCTGGTTCAGGCCATGGTACGGAGCGAGAGGGAATGGGAAGCCGTCACCTCCTTCTGCGAAGCAGTAATGCTCGCGAAGGAGGAGGCGGAGCGCGAAAGGGAGAGGCAATCTCTGCGCCCTCGCGCCCCTAGCCGCCGCAGGAGGAGGAGACACCCTGGGCGTCGGGAGTCGATTGCCGACTCCCGGCCACCGTAGGCGCGGGCTTGCGGACGGCGAGCAATGGGCAGCTCGCCGTCCGGTAAGGACCAGGCCCGGGTCGACGGCGCGTCGTGTTCCACGCGCGCCTCAAAGAGATGTCAGCAAAAAATTGACGGGGTCCGATAGGACCGATGCCTGCCGGGGCTGCGGATTGTTCGAAAGAGTTACCGTGGCCCTGGCGCACAGGCAACTGAAGGAACACGGGTGGGTTTTAGTCAGTAAGAGTCTGACACGCCCTTCCGCTCCGCCCAGAGCGGGAGACGTCATTGGATGATTTCCCACCCAAAAAAAAAAAAAAAGCTATGGTTATCCTTCTTACCCAGAGTGACCAGAATAATATTAGAAAGCCTGTTAATAGTTCTTCTTTAATAGATCGGCTGCCCCTCTACTGTAAGAATCTCACCGCGAAAACTTTACTGAAGTGAGCTTGACTCGATAGCGACCTGGCAGCTGAGAGTATGTAATGCTCACTCAAATGTTTCTGTGATGGTGACGTGTGTCTTGGATCATTAAGTTCCCTTCAAAATGGTTGAGCTGAATGGTGCTAACCCGTACGTCATGTTCATGAACGGGCGCCGTTAATAGGGACTAGGTATCTCTTAGCTGCCACGGTTTATTTTTAAATTATTTTAATATTCTATATAGTTTTTATTATGGACGCTTTTAAAGTGCACGTCTTTCTACATCGTTATCACGGGTGTAATTTCAACACGAATGATGTAACCAATGTTTTGTAACAAAATTTTGATTTAAAAGAGTATCCGTGAAGTTTCTTGCCCGTTCTTCTCCATAAACTCAAACTCAAAGCATTTATTTCAATTAAACCATTTACAGGCGCTTTTGAATTGTCAAAGAGTCGGTCAGTTAGTCAGAAAGTTGAAGCTAGTTGCCCATTCCAAAACGTAGATCTCTATGGAGAAGAACGGGCAAGAAACTCCAAGGACACTCTTTTTAAATCAAGATATTACAAAATCCTGGGTACATTATTCTTGTTGCTTCTATATGCGAGAACAATGAAAAAAAAAATATAAAGAAATAATTCAAAATATAAGATAATAATAAAAATAAGCCGTGGCAGTTAAGAGATGACCAGTCTCAACTGACGGCGCCCGTTCACGAACATGACGCGTGGATCAGCACCATCCAGCTCAACCATTTTGTAGGGAACCGAATGATTCAACACACGCGCCACCAACAGTGAGACATTTAAGCGAGCATGACATAGTCTCTACTGCCATGCTGTCAAATCAACATAATTATATAATAAACGAATCCATGTTTACATAATTGAAAAATGCTTCTAAATTATACAAAACTATAGTTTGCTATGTATTTGAGCAATGAATAAAATTTGACTACATAAAAAAAAAAAGAATCATTAATATATCTATTGAGTTATTCAATATTAAAACATATTTTATAAAAAAATAAACAAACATTAAGTTCGCAATGTCAGAAAAATAAAAGGGGGAATAAGAAAGGAGTATCTCTTCCAAACATTCAAATTTTAACTAGTGCGCCCGACTGGCTGTGGAGCAGGACCAGCATTCAGCCAAGCATTTTTATCTACTATATAGTCATTGAACTTATAATATGCTTGTCTACATAGTGTGCGTTTAATGCATGTTTTAAATTTCTTCTCATTTAGTTGAAGAATATCGAGTGGTATTTTATTATAGCATTTTACACATTACCCCATAAAAGAAGTACGTACTTTAGATAACCTGAAACGTGGTTGATCTAATTTGTTCCTATTTCTAGTGTTGAAATTATGCCTGTCACTTATGTTACTAAAAAGATGTAGATTTTTTCGAACATACATAATGTTTTCATATATATATTGACAAGGTACCGTCATGATGTTAATTTTTTGAAACAGTTCCCTTAGAGATTCGCGTTTGCGGAGGTTGTAGATGGCTCTGACAGCCTACTACATAGAAACCTACTACGGTTTGGAATGGGCAACTAGCTTCATTCTGACTGATCGACCCCGTAAAAATTCAAAAGTGCCTGTAATTGGTTTACTTGAAATAAATGCTTCGAGTTTGAGATTGACTTCAAGTGAGCTGTCAAGAGTGTTAATCCCTAGCAACAGGTGGAATGACACCTCACTTTACTTGAGTTTTCACGGTGAATTTTTCACAGAATTCATACACCGGCTGCACTGTAAGTAAAATGTTTTTATCACATTGTTCACTCTGCTTTCAAAAGCTTACAACTTCTCGTTCTAATTGTATGTCTTTACTTCTCTTCTACATAATCGCTATCATTGGCAGAAAGTTCTGACCACTTGAGTTCAAACACCTAGACTTTCAAGGCTGTACAATGACCATGATAAATTCAATTTGTAGCTAAATTGTTAAATGATACCTGACCCAAGTTTCAACGAAAAGCCTAACGAGTTTAAAATCATTGTATCAATTTAGTAGAAATTCTATTGAATTTTTAAATATTACCCTCACAGGGTCAGTTTCAAGTTGTTATTTATACCTGTGGTTACTCAAGTTCACAGTACTTTTAATATTCAAAAAATATTTCAAAATTCGGTACGTTATCATCAGCTCAGTGCCGCTGATGCAAGCTAGATCGAAGTGATAATTTAAAAGTACTTATTGTTTTTTTTTAATTGCAAAATGTTTATTGTTGCTGCAGTTGTTTAACAAATAAAGTTGGTTAAATTAAAAAAGTATTTCTACAACATACTTCTAGGGTGTACAATAATAAGAAATTAAATAAAAATTATGTTCTAACATGTACAGGAGAAACAGCAAACTAAACTATGTATAAGAGACCAATTCTAAGTAATACCTACAAGGAAAGATAGAAATATAAGGAATAGGTACACATAGATGCAGTAAAAAAGGATTTAGATAAAAGTCTAGGGAGTCTATTCTATACTTTGATCGATTAAAATCATCGTCTGTATCTAATGAATAATGTCCTACTTTTTTCAGGAGCCCAACTCGGCACCATCATCGAGCTCTTGACATCTGGTATCCTCTCCGCTAGTTCCTGGGGCTGGCCCTCCGTCTTCTACGTGGCTGGAATCACCTGCCTCATCTGGTGCGTGTTGTGGGCCATCGTCGGTGACTCCACACCTGGCACCAGCAGGTGGATTTCCAAGAAAGAGAGGAAGTTTATCGAGATGAATGCTGGGTCCAACGAGCTTGGACACGGTGTAAGTAGTTTTTGTTGTTTCAACATTCTACAATGTTTGTTATTGTTTTTGCAGAAAATAACAGTAGTTCCATTCTTAATCTACCGACCTTGTCTTGATGATGATATTGATGGTCTTACAATTTATGTTCCAGAAAATGCCGACTCCCTGGAAGGGCATCCTCACATCGCTTCCGTTCTGGGCCATCTTGTTGGCTCATTCCGGTCAAAGCTTAGGATTCTGGACCCTTCTGACTGAACTGCCTTCGTACATGAAGTACGTTCTAAATGTCGATATCAAACAGGTGAGATAACTAATTACACTGCCGTCAGATAAAATACCCATGCAAAAATGTCTATGTCCTAATAGGAGAAATTAAAAATAAATACTTATTCAGTAATTGCTCGTGATAATTTACTACGTGTATATGTCGTTTCCTGTTATATTGACTGCTTTTCGTGGTTATTCAAATACACCAGTTGAAAATGTTAATGCTAAATGTAACCTTTTCAGAACGGCATGTTGTCAGCTCTGCCGTACGTGGCCATGTACATCTTGAGTTTCGTCTTCAGCTGGCTTGCTGAGTTTCTTGTTAACAGGAACATCATTAGTCTTGTCACCTCCAGGAGGATATTTAACACCATCGGTAATTATTAAATCATCATTGCTAGCACTAATCTCAAAGTAACATTGTAGTTCCATATATTCGCGGTTGAACCCTTACAAGTACATTTAAAGTAGTCAATAGATTGTAATGTTGTCAGTCACTTTAAGGCAAACTGAAGCGTCAGAAATACTTTCAAGAACGGCTTAAATTTAAGTCTCGTTTGAGATTTCTGGGGTGTAATCGTTTAAAGTTATGTCTAAGTAATGGAATAATAAAGAGAAGAATAAGAATTTTATTTGTTCATTGTAACTAAAAGATGATACTTATTTCATCTGTTAGTATCTTACAATCAGTTTGTTGGAACGGTGGCCTCTAAACCACGTAATTGCCCGTATCTTGGGGACCAGACCAAAGACTGCAGCAAAGAGCAGAGTCTTTGTGTTCAAGACTTAGAGCTAAATAAAATAAAAGTAATTAAAAGATTAATTATACATAAGCTAATATTATTATTATCAACTTTGTAGCACATTGGGGTCCCGCCGTAGCTTTGCTTGGCCTCTCGTATCTACCGGCAGGAAACTTGTCACTCGCTGTCATCATTCTGACCATCACTGTCGGGCTCAATGGCGCTCACTACGTCGGATTTATGGTGAGTAGGGGAGACCGGGTACAAAAGTAACACTTTGTACTTTGACACTAGTTTCTAGCTAGTTACCATATTTTTGATGAAATGAATGTTGCCACATATAAATTTCGACTATGCTCTACAAATCTTTATTTAAATTTACCTCATTATGTGCTGTTTATTGTGAATTACAGAGATTTAAAAAAAAAATGACGATTGTTACTTTCGACCCCGAGGCCAGGGTGAAAGTAACACGTTGTGGGTCGAAAGTAACATGATAAAGGTATATGTAATAAATATGAAATGCAATATCAAATCAACTAATTATTTATTAGAAAAATGTGTTTTAATAACATAAATATTTATTTGGACTTTTAACATAACAATAGTACTTCTTTCATGCTTAAACAATATAAACAAAACAAAACTGTTATTGACTTCTCGTCAGAAATTATTCTTAATCATAGTAGGTAATAATGAGATCAACTTTTATGAGATTCAATTCGCTAGTCTACTCAGACTCGCAATTATGGCACACATAGTGTGCATCATCATTGATGCATGCAACATGTGACCAATGTTTGCATTCGATACATTGTATCCACTGCTCGTTTCGCCGACTATTGCCAAAAGGCTCTAAACACACAAGACAAAAGCAATCTTCTTCGTCAGACGAATTGTTATGTTCAATATTTTCTTTTTCTTTACTTGCCTTCTTTGTTCTTTTTCCTTTTCCTTTCCCTTTTGTGGATGTATCAGTATCAGGTTGTAAAATTGTTTTCTTGGCTTTCATTCTTTCTTTATATTCTTCTTCGATTGCATTTTTTTCGGGCGTGTCAGTCAAAATCGCAGTCTTACGTTTCTTACGCCCCTTATTTGTTGTAGTCCTCGGACCTGCTCTTGGAATAGGTCTTATATCTCGGGGTGAGACCGGGAAAGGAATTGGCGCGAAAGGAATTGGCGGAGAGGAACCCACTTGTAGTCCGCTAGGTCCTGCTACTGGTGAGTTAAGATCGTCAATTGGCATATTCGAATCAACTTGGAGGGCTGAGGGTGCATCGGATCTAGTCGACAGATCATTAAGTGGAATTTCTTCGTTGACTTGCAAGGGACGGTCTGTTACAGATGATGGCGCAAAGTCAGCATCAGTAAATATATTTCTATTAAATGGACTTATACCAGTGCAAGTAAACCCAGCAATAGCATTTTTATCGGTGACAGCAAGAGGAAATCCTTCTTTCACAATCCCAGGAATGTAATGAATATTCATCGTTTGACCCGGATGATTTCGCATCCAGTTGTCTGTAGCTGTGTTTATCATTTTCTTGAATGGTCCAAATACTGCTCTATCCAGCGGCTGGAGTTTGTGAGTGCAGTGGGGTGGAAACGACAGCAAAACTATTCCATTTCTCTTACAAAAATCTAGAGCATGGATAGATATATGTGATGCGTGATTGTCTAGCAATAGCAAGCATTTTTGATCAATTGTTGGCTTGGCCTGTTTTTTAAAGTGTTCCAAAAATAGCAAAAATTCTGCTTCTTGCATCCAGCCACTGGCATTCCCAGCACCAGCAGATCCAACAGGTCCTTCACGTATCATGTGGTCTTGATACCTCTTCAATGGAAATATGAAAAAAGGAGGTATATGTCCTCCCTGAGCATTAATGGCAACGGCAACAGTTACTAGTCTCCCACGTTCCGCTGAGGTTACTGCACCTACTTGTTTAATTCCTCTCTGAGCAACTATTTTGTTAGGTCTTTGGACTGTGGTCACCCCTGTCTCATCCATATTCCAGATATCTTTAGGCTCAAATTTATACCTATCCATAACGTCAGCTAGGTTATCAAAAAATTGCTTAACATTATGCTCATTAAAGCTCGAGGCTCGAGATAAGCTGGTTGCTTGAGGACATCTCAAAGATAGGGTCAAGTGTCGTTTTAAAAAACCAGTCAACCATTCCTTACCCGCCTTTTGAGTGTCATGCCATTTATCGGGAAAACTTTTACCATTTTTAATAGCTAACTCGTATGCCAACTTACGTACTTCAGATGGGGTCAATCCAAAATAAACTCCAGAGCACTCAATTAAATAGTCCTGCAGTATTTTTTCTTCATCAACAGTAAACACACGGTTGACGCAACGGTAGCCAACTCTTGCACTAGTATTTCCTGCCTTTAATTTTTTTATGTACCTGTACAATGTCACATGGCAAACATTGTACTTTTTTGCCAAGGCTCTAATTGTGGCATTATCTTTGAAATGCTCGTCAGCCGCTTTTTTGTACACGTCCATGTCAGTGGTCCCTCTTGCCGTCTTTCTTACTCGCTGTCGCGGCATTCTGTAAGTAAAAAAACGAATAATTAACATAAAACGTAAGTGAATCATACTCATTACATTACGGGGACAAAAGTAACATGTTACTTTTGTACTCGTAGTGCTATGTTACTTTTGTACCCAACCACGTTTTTGTTAATTCATGAATGCCTACCTAAAAATGGAACTTGCTATTCAAAAATCAATAAGAACACTGTGTAAACAATCTAACCAAGAATTACTATGCAAATAGTCACAATGATAATATCATTTTAATACTACTTAATCACTAAATGAATAAATGTCAAAAAACTTACTTTTCGTTCGTAAAATCACGTCGCGTCCTCTAGCACAACCACACGGCGCAGAGCGTGCGCGGCGACTAAACGCAAGCGGGGGGAGCGTCGCCGGCTATCTCCTGACGGTAGCGGGGCGGCGTTTCGACTATTTGGTAAACCTACAGAGCGTTTGTTACTTGCGACCCGCCGTTACTTTCGTACCCGGTCTCCCCTACTACAAAATTGAAATGTCATTCAATTGTTATACCTGGTTGTAATTGCCTTTGTTGAATTGTGACTTCAAGCGATTCAGATTGTCTAAATAGCATTATTAATTCTACTACTAAGCTCAATTTGAATATCTCTGAATTAGATCTTTGAAACCTTTACAATTTAAGCTAACGTGTCAAGTATTAAATGGGTTACGATAATGGCTTGAAAGGATAATCTGACCCCAAACGGTGATCGCATTGTTTTAATCGTGTAATAGTTCTATTTTATTTATTTCATTACTGATCAACTATTTCATTTCAGCTGTCCCACATCGATCTCTCTCCGAACCACGCGAGTACAATGATGGGTATCACCAATGGTATCGGAGCCATCTTCTCAATCTTGGCGCCACTAAGCGTCTCTTTCGTCGTTGAAGATGAGGTTAGTCTTCTATCACTATGTTTTTCCTTATTTCTTAAAACGTTTCTTATCTTTACTTTATGTTGAACTTTGTGTGATAAATACAGAGTAGGATAGGAAACACCGAAATCATCTAGTTTTAAAACGTAACTTATTTTTGAAGTGTAAAAACCAATTAACAGATATAAATACAAAATTGTTGAGCAGATTTGCACACTAAAATAATTTGCCATTTTATCAATTTGCAATTTGTGACGTAGGACCGCCTTAGACTGACAGTTGTGGTTTGAATTTACGAACTACAGGCAATATGCCTATCAGTAAAGTTTCCTTACACCACAAAAATAATTACTAATACTAAACGTTCTAATTCCAGACAAGTGCAACAGACTGGCGAAAAGTGTTCTTCATTTCGGTAGCGTTCTACTTCTTGGCGAACCTGTTCTACCTGCTGTTCATATCCGCAGACATTCAGGAGTGGAATGAAACTAAACCTACGAAAGCTATTGGTAAGATTTATTATGTATTTTTTACCATATTTTACATAATTGTGATTTTCATAACCGTTATTTAGTCAATCCAAAGGTAAATGAACAGAAGGTAGCTAACGACCATACATTGGGACGTATGTTTTGTACTTTGGTCCTAGGGTACTTTTATTTAAAAAAACATTAAAAGTTTCACTGGGTTTTTGCCAGCGGTTTCAATTCAGGTAGATATTATAAAAAAATAAATTTAACTGATTTTCCCTTATTTATTTATAGAAGATGGAGAGAAGAAATCAGAAGAAAAAAACCCAGAAAAGACGAAGAACAACGTGGGTGAACACAAGTTCTGATAGTATGTGCCGTGTTATGTAAGAACTAGTCATAAATATTAGTGAGGTAAGCTTTGTGATACGCGCTGTGGTACCTCCGCCGCGCTGAGTGAAGACAAGTGATATGAAATGTTATAAGTACAGGAAACTGCTTGGTTAATTATATGACATAATACTAGCCTGTGATAGATTTAAAAAGAAAGTTACCACTACACCCATTGTTTACTGATAAAGTATCAATGTGTGACAGGTACAAACTATTTGGATAAATAACACTTTAAAACCCACAGGTTTTTCAAAACGAAACATTTTGAAAAACCGGTCGGTTTTAAAGTGTATGTCATAAATGTTTATTTCTAAAAATGTCATAAGTCACAGGTTTTCTTTCTCCGTTTTTTTACGACCAAAAATATATGTGAAAATCTATGATTTTACGAATTTTTGTAGGTATTCATAATGATTTACCTCGAAGTTGTATTTTGACAAAAATCGTATATTATTACCAATTTATAAGTTCACAATATTTTCTTTGAAAAATATTTGCTCAATTTTTTTATTTACGGCTAAAGTGTGGAGTGTCGTATGTCCCTTATTAAAACTTAATATATTCCGTGACTCGAGGGCTCGTATGTCCTATTAAAATATGACAAATTGTGTCGAGTACTGCCTGAAGTTTGTCACATTCCCATTTCACGAATTATAATTATTGTACTGCGTGTCTTAACTTATAAGTACAAATTGTTGTCAAATTAGAATTGTATTTAGCGATTTGCTACTTAAATTACCTTCAATGATTTCTGCTAAATTATGGGAACATTAAGACTTTCATGATTTAAGGCCTTTCCTAAAATCCTTCCCAATTTCCGGTGCTCGACCTGCTGCATCGATTCTGTTACATGTGAGAATCCTATATCCAGCAGTGAACTTTAATAGGATGAGTTGATTGATTGGTTACTTAATTAACTTTGTAAATATCCCATACCAGTAAAATAATTATGACAGTAGATAGTTTATTTAATTCTTATAACAGTGTGAAATAAAAAGTGAAACTAATGGAAACCAAAGAGGATTCTGTAAACGTTATTACCAGTGCCTTTGATCTATGTAATAATTTATTTGTAAATATTTAATAATCACATCATTATATTTATTTTAGACTAAGAAAAATTAAAATAATCGATTTTAAATTATATATTATTTTATTTGAGATCCCTCTTCAATTCGTTCTTCTCTTCAAGTTATAATCGACATATAAAATGTAGTTCTTGTAACAATAATATTAAAATCTTTTGTGGAAAGAATTCTATGCTCACCACGACTTCTTCACAAAACTTCAGTAACAATGCAACAGGAAGTCTTCGTTATTTCGAGACTGTTCAAAGAAAAACACGTTTGATGACGTCTTACTTGTAACTTGAAAGAAGAAACTTTAGTGTCACAATGAGCAGCGTTTCAGGACACCGTTGAAGATAACCTGTTATTTATTTATTTATTTATTGCACAATGTACACACTGCTATGACTAGGCTAAACTGTGATAAGGCGAAGCAAATAGTAACATTTTGTCATTACCTTGTATATTTTTTCAAGCTCGTCTTAGAATCTTAGACATAAATTATCTCTCTGGACTTTATACGAATAGTTTCTTTGGTAAGTACCAAAAAGTCAATTTTAATATTATAATTATGTCGTTATAATTTACAATGCAACTTCGCCTTCTCTATACTCTGTGTATTATTATGTAATAGCAAAGTGTAGCATTTGAACCACAACACTTTTGCCGACAATTCCCGACGATTACCGATGATTGCCGATTGACAACACAATCACTTCGCTGATAGAGAACATTGATTAGCAATCACGTTGGGTTGAGTGAAGCAATCATTAAGTTTACAATTCAGTTATGGTCATGAATGTTCAAAGTTGCTTTATCAGTTTCGAAGATATGTTGCATGTTGTTTTTATTTATTTATTATTTATTTATTTAACCATTTATGTACACACATATATAAACAGACAAGAAGAAAGGAACAGAAAAATACGTACAAAGGTGATGCTTTGGTGGTGGTGCTTGCTTGTTTTTTGGTGGTTTTTCTTTGAACGTTGGTGCTGTATGGGGCGCATCAAATTGTAATAAATAGTTGCCTAAATACTCTAACAACACATTATCACCAACATTATTTCCAGTTGCGACAGTGTATTGATTGCTACAAAATATTTTAAAACTATTTTTACTTCTTGCTTGGACTATGGGATATCTAGCAACTGTTTCAACTTGCAGTAGCATTGCATTGGGAACCAACAACCGTGTAATTGAAAAAACTGAGGACCCGAAAAGGGGTCATTTAAACCCATTTAATTTGAAAACTTTTTACTAAGTTATCAACCCTGAAATCGCGAAAAAAAATCAACTGTAATTTTTCTTCGAGTTACAATAATATATAAATGTGTAGATTTTTAATTCAATTACACCTTTTTGGTATAGGTCTTATCATCACACAAATTGCACTTCAAGAAATTATTCCTAACTAACCGCAAAAGCTGTTGTGAACGGCAACAGATTACCGGAACTACTTAACATGGAAGAGATGGCAGTCGATTGTTTTCCACATGCGTCCTTTCACGATTAGTAATTTGCTCGAGTAGTGAGAGGGGAGGAGGAGGCGGGAGTGCGTCCCGTGAGGACTCAAGTTTTTCCCTTCCAATCTTTTCACAATTGAACAGGAAAATTACAATCGACGACCGGATTCTGTGAGCTTATTGTGTAGAGAGGGGATATGGCGGTTGTGTAACAGTCGCATGGTTATTGCTATCAATACACATACATACACTAACGCCTCCTACCCATGGGGGTAGGAATGAGGGTTGATATCACTCTTGCTGTAATAACTTGCTATGAAATGAGGAATTTAATAAACCTTACTATTTTCACACAAATGCTGCGGTCAGTGGAGCCAAAACTACAGGATGGCGCTCCAACTAACTTTGCCGGACCTCAAAAAAAACTTTGCGGTCATCTAAGCATTTGGTATAGAGAGAGACATGACATCTAATAGCTGTATTTATATTGTTTATTAAACAAGTCGTCACCTACACGTTGTGACTGTCCCCGGCGGACCCCAGACTGATAAAATTTTCGTTTTTCCTAATTATGCTAATATTTGTATTTAGGTCGGTTTCCCCCTTAGGGGAAAAGGCCGCACTCCACCTCCGTACGGCCCTGTAGAGCTCGTCTCCAGACTGGACACTCTCCCACCGATTGAGATTAAATGAATTCCCAAATAGAAAGAAGTCCGATGCCTTGTCCCATTAATAAGGCAAGGAAAGGATTGAAACTAATAGTAAATAAGACTTTGGAATTCATAATTATGAAAATACATTGAATGTGGTTTTAGAACTGTAAATAATAGAGGGATGCTAAGTATATTATTTTATAAATTTGTAAGTAACCCATACGCTAGCGTAACGGGTATTTGGTCAGTCGTAACTCACACGATACCTCACATCTACACTCGGTGTACTCAGAGCAACAATTCCATAAAGTGACGCAAGTAGCTTTTCAGCGACATTGCGTCAGCATCATGCTCTTATGGAGACATGGTCCCTAGCAGTTCTTTCGAACTGATAATCGTGACGAAGCGGCTTTCCCTGCGGTAACCGTGCGACCGTCCTTGTCTAGCAACGGGGCGGCCAGTTCCAGCGGCATTCGTCGGCATCACGCTCTTTTGGAGACATGGTCCCTAGCAGTCCTTAGACTGGATATGAAATAGATGTGGTCCCCCAATCCCCTGGAATGTCACTTTTTGCACAACAAGCATATCTGCAAGACACGGGTTCATGTCAGTCTGACCGAAATTATTGGTCTGAGATAAAGAATACAACATTCTAGAATTACTAGATAATAGAGTTGAGAATCGAAACTCAAGAATCATTTAATAGAGTTTTGGATAATCTCTTTTAAAGCCCTGATTATTGGTCGGAGCCAAAGAATACAAAATTCAAGAGTTAGGTACAAGATAAGGTTAGAGAATTAAAACTCAAGAATTGTTAATTAATAGAGTTGTAGATCAACTCTCTTGAAGGTCTATAGACAGTCCCAAGGCGCCCACCCTTCATCACTTCCTAGTGTTTGAGCCGGGGAGAAGAAGTGGTGCAACAAACTCCCCAGCAACAGTCTCTGTCTGATAAGTTATAAGAACCAATTAACTACTAACTCCATCAGCCCAGGATAGTTATCACAATGAAAGACTCACCCAGTCGCACCAACAAACACACACACACACTGCTAAAATACTAGATTAGGTTAATCTGGGCTTCAATCCAACCATATTTAACTTATTTGATATTAATCGCTCTCACGAGAGCCCTCTCAGACATCGCCTTTTCACATTCACCAAATCTCCTAACTGAACTAGCCCAGCCTATCGTGTCTATCACTTCTCGGGGTCCTAAGTCGACTCCTAGAGTATCGTGTCTATCACTTCCCGCAGTGCTAAGTCGACCGCCATACCATTCGTTTCTTTTCATCTTCTAACATCCCCATCACTACACCGGCCTCCTGTTTTTTGTAACATAAACCCAAATTCTCGCAAGTTCGCAGAATACGTTTCTGTAGAATTCCTCCTTTGTTTTAAGGGTTCGTTTGGTATCAAGTTTTGGCGGCCAGATGTCAATAATCGCTTTCTTTCTTTAGAAATAGTTGAATTATTGCATCCTAACTGACGTCAAATATTGCCCTTCGACTAATGGCTGGCATAAGTGCCACCCATTATACAATTTCAAGTAAATAAGTGTTTTGTTATTAATTAGGGTAACATGTCAAACTGACAGATCATAAAATAGAGATTTAATGTGTCTCTAAGAGTCCCGAAATCGTGGGAAAGTTTTAAAACAAATATAATATTTTGTTATTAATTAGGAATAGGTGACAGACAGTCACAACGTGTACTGTGACTATGACTGTTCTGACTAAAAAGTCAGTAAAATCTATCATAATCACTATGTCTTACAGTGTGTTCGTGTGTGTGTGTATTTTGTGTGTGTGAGTCACTGTGTGTGTGTGTACCCAGTTTCAAATAGACTATAATGTCAGCATTTTTGCTCATTTCACCCCTGTTAAATATTTGGGGCGGGGAACGAGGGCTCGGAGGGAAGTTCTCATATATTACACAGATAATGAATCGAACTTCGTATTTCAGCGTACTTCATGAGGAATCAAATCAGAAATAATTGTATATCAATTTACTTTTATAATATTTTTCGTCAACTTTGCCTTTGGTAAAATCAAGTCAAGATGTTTCTTCGTGCAAAAATGTTTTAGAATTGGGACTATTTATTGCAAAATTTCTCAAGTATCTACAAACGTTACGCGTGTACGATACTTGTCTTTCTACATTTAAATATCAGTACCAATCTTGAATAAAACATACTATTATTACATTAATTTAGCCTTTAAACTTTTCAGGCAATTACTACTTGTGTTCTGTTACTGCGTGTGTGTGTATTACTACTTCTGTTCTGTTACTACGTGTGTGTGAATTACTACTCTGTCTGGTTATACTTGTGTTCTGTTCGGTACTTCTGTTCTGTTGTGTTGTCAATGTTTCCATTAAGTACTATTTTCTGCATGAACATATTCCCTTCAAAATTGCTAAAACGTCTCTTTAATGCAAGTATAATTGTAAGTAAACCCTACAATGTTGCCACAATGGTCAGCAGTCCTATATCACTGTGACTTCAAACGGACTGCGACTGTGGAAATTATTGCCCGGTGGAAAACTATTCAAACTATTCCACAGCTGCAACACGTTCCTAGACAATAGCAAATTAATTTAAACCGGAGTGTCTGGTTTCCCGAAAGCTATAACGTCGAGAATGAATAGATTACTTTTAGCCAGGCGTGCTCCGTCGTGGACCTCATCATCGCTTACCATCTGGTGAGTAGATAAACGCGACTCTATCAATAATAAAAATGAAAGGGTTCGGTTTTTGCCATTGGGCTACGGAATCCTAAAATTGATTTTCAAAATATGGGAAAAAAATTATTAGAATGTTGTTGCCCTCTCCAATAATTTTTTCTGAAGTTAAAATATAAGTAACATGATAATCGCTATAAGTAATAAGTACCTACGCTGAAATTGATACGTAAATTTCGTCTCATTTTCAGCGTAAAAAGTTTTACTGATTTTCATAAAACCGCTGCTTTTTTTGACATACCTTCTCATTTTCACATTTGTCCTAATTAAATTTTGCTAGTGAAAACCGACGTAATTTTAGTTGAAAGCTCAAACATTTTCCTCCGATGAAATTGTACCTTGATCATTATCTCTACATACATCTGTTACTAAAAAAGATATCACTGGAAACTCAAAAACGACTAATCGCTTGGAAACATTTAAAACTAAACTTTTGAGTGAATTACCACTTTTGTCGACTAATGATGACCCTAATGAACAACACAATGTTTTTTTTAATATGCACACAATTTGACAACACATTCATTCCAAAAACATTCTCAGTGAATAGTAACGCTTCCTTCAGTGACTGGGCCACCATTGGTATACATTGGGCACGCCACAATTGTGGCGGTAAGTCTCTTCTTTGAGGAGTAGATTGAGAGGCACCACGGCGTCCTCATCTGCACCTCACCTTCCACCTGACGCAAGTCCTCACCGGACATGGCTGTTTCGGGAGTTCCCTGTTCTGGATAAGGCGGGAGGAAACGCCCGGGTGTTACCATTGTGTGGATCGACCGGAGGATATGGTGAAGCATACGGTGGAGGGCTGCCCGGCTTGGGCGGAGCACCGCCGTGTCCTCGCGGCGGCGATCGGTGGCGGCGAACTCTCGCGTCTGGCCCTGGTCCAAGTCATGGTACGGAGCGAGAGGGCATGGGAAGCCGTCACCTCCTTCTGCGAAGCAGTAATGCTCGCGAAGGAGGAGGCAGAGCGCGTGAGGGTGAAGCAGTCGTTGCGCCCTCACGCCCCTAGTCGCCGCAGGAGGAGACACCCTGGGCATCGGGAGTCGATAGCCGATTCCCGGCCACCGTAGGCGCGGGCTTGCGAACGGCGAGCAATGAGTAGCTCGCCGTCCGGTAAGGACTAGGCCCGGATCGATGGCGTGTTGTGTCTCACGCGCGCCTCAAAGAGATGTCAGCACTAATTGACCGGGTCCACTAGGGCCGATGCCTGCTGGGATCGCGGATTGTTCGAATGAGTTACCGTGGCCGTGGCACACAGGCAACTGAAGGAGCATGAGTGGGTTTTAGTCAGTAAAAGTCTGACACGTCCTTCCGCTCCGCACAGAGCGGGAGAAGTTATTTGATGATTCCATAAACAAAAAAGAAATCGGTGTTATACATAAAAGTAGAAAACGACTTTATAAATTATATGATGAACGGACTGGTATAAACACTGCTAAATTTAATTAATATCTTAAGAATTATTCTAAATTATTTTAAAAAGTTTGTAGTATGGACGAGTCACGTTATTTGAGTTCAAAAATGAAAAATGGTAGTAAAGTAATTAAAATGACATGGATTAACATTAACAACGAAATGAGAAGGTCATGCAACCGATATAGTAACTACAGCCTTGATATTAATGACGATAATATAATTAAATCAGATTCTCAAGGCGCCGCAGTCTTTGAAAATTTATTTCCAGATATTTCCGTATCGACTACTAAATCTTTAATCTCATCACCCACTGCTGCAGAGTCTTTACTTAAAGAAAACGTTCTTGTTTGTGAATATGAATTTAATTTCCAATATGTCACCTTTAAAGATATAATTAAAACCTTTCACACGTTAAATGTTAAAAAGACCGCAGATCTACGAAATAATTCTGTGGACGTTGCTAAATCGATTATAAACATTGTACTCGTAGCACCTACTTTAATTGTTATTTTTAATAGTAGTATTGACCGTGGTGAGTTTCATGATCTTATGAAAAACAATAAAATAATACGGTTGTTAAATTGGGTAGTAAATCAGACCCTACTAATTATAGACGTACTTCAGTGCTACCTTACCTACCTTTAGTAAAATTTTTGATCACTTAAAGAATAATTTACATCTTTTTCCACTACTTTTCCTACAAACACATAACATGGAAGTCCACTCGCCATGACGCGCCTTCCTCGAGCCCCATATATCAGGCTCACATGCACCCGTCTAGCTTTAAATAATGTTCTTCCTCCGACATTTTTCAACTGTATGAAATTGAATTTAAAAAGATTTGAGCGTTGTTTAAGAGCGACATGATGAGTTATGTCAAGTGAATTGGAGTGGATTTTGGGGGTGTAAAGGAAGTTACAACTCCTTTGATTTTGTGTCAAAATATTGTTGATATATAGTTTTTTAGAATAATAGAAATGTTCAATGTTTGCTGGTACAAATTCGGTAATATTGTTACATTTCTTGCGCAATGTATTCTTTAAAACATGAATTTGATTATTGTACTAATAATATGAAAAATGTACAAAACAATTTAAAGTAACATCCAATTTAAATCTGAACCACACTCCCAAACTCTTAGTTTTGTAACGCAAGAAAAAAAAAAGCTACCGTGTACAATCAAACCCCAGCTTAAAAGAAATATCAGCACACGCTGCCATCACTTTGTGGGTGTGTGAAACAAATAAACAAACTTACACGCACTGCCACAATACATTGAAGACAAGTTAGGCATGATAAACTATTCGAAGTTTATGACACTGAAAATCGTGTGTTGCTTTGTTGACCAACTCCTGTGACTAAACATGAAATTAGACTTTCTGATCGTGAGGCGACCTACGACTATACCTGTGATTGGACACCATTCATCGTGACCATGACCGCTCTGTCAAGAACAAAGCGAGTAAAAATAATTAGATAACTGTGTAAAAATATTCTGGTCTACACCTGGAACTCAATTTTACCAATTTACAAATAGCGTAGTTATTAAAATATATCGAAGAATATCGTGATGATAGGGTATTCTACGATATATATTTTACAGTAAACAAATATGCATAAGAAAGTACGGCAACTCATGACAATAGTTTTAGGTCAAAAAACGTCAAATCTTTTCCGATGTCCATTACGTCGTGGCAGCCCTACTCTCAATGCACGTGCAGTAAACATGTCTGGACTTGTTCAACACTCGTTCGTACACGTTGCCAGATTTCGAGTTTTTATGCGCGACTCGATAATCTATTAGAGCGGCTTCGACAGGCGCCGCCGCCCCCCGATGACGTCACTACTTGTTGACTGTAGCGTTTACGGCGTGTTTGAGGGTAGTTTACGATGTTCCGGTGCTAATGGATGGATGGGAATGGGATTAATTTTCGGCAAGGTATTTTACCTTAACTTATGGGGGACATGAAAACGTCGGTTAAATAAACTATTATGTGCCTAGCTGCTAGTTTATAGTTTACTAGTTTGGGCTACTAGTTACTAGTTTTAATACTAGTTCACTAGTTTATAGTTACTATTTCTTGAGAAATTTCTGAAGAAATATGCAGTACCTTTGTTATCAAATGTCACATGTTGTTCTCTATGTATTTTACTGTGTGTACCTATGCGAATAATAAAATAAACTAAATGTTTACTTATAAACTATATATTGTATATACAATAGTGCTCCAGATCGTATTTCGGTCATGGCGGCCAATCTCAACGGAGACTAGCCTCCGGCGCGGGAGATATTAAAGTGCCCAAGTATGTGCGCAGACACAGGTGCACTCTTTCTTCCCTCGCTATCATAGTCCGATGAGACGGCAATCCGACACGACCGGATAGAGATCAGGCGCAAGACCAACGGCTTAACGTGCTTTCCGAGCCACGGAGGTATCACACCGCCAACTTCCAAACTGGGCTGTTACTAAGAAATTCCTAATGGAAAAACCCAATAACATTTTGCCCGACGAGATCAACGGGGCTGTTATAAACTGTAGTGAATACGAAATGATGATTATAATTATTGACGTCGTGTTGCACTGCGTGGTGTCACGTAACCTTTCACGAAAACCACATTCCACTACTTCAAACATTTCTCATCGTCCAACTTTTTCATTCCACCACTTGTTCTTAAAAATATTTTGGCTATTGAAAAATGGATATCCCTCACATTTGAGGTATTTCAATCGTTTTCTCACTAAACATTTTAGTTCCAATGTAGCAGCACGTTGAGTTATATCCTAGCTTGATGTAATATATTGTGTTATACTCGCTTGCGATAAATCTAAAATATTGCGAATGTTCCACGTCATATAAATCTCACTTATTGTTTCATATTGCTTGTTAGATTGGACACCACTTGTAGCACAAGATTTTATTATTTTTTAATTGTTCAAGAGATTAGCAGTAAATAGGTATATTCTATTCTATTCTATTAATATAATATGATTTTATTTAGGTACATAAAAGTTTTGCAGTACATGGCAGAGATCGGATATTCGGATGCATATTTACCTAAAGTTAATTTTTAGCTACGGATGTATAGAAGTGGCTTCTTAAAACATCTTTTTTGTAAAAAAACCCGGTATGCCAGGAACACCGGAAATACATAACTAGTCAGGTGTATAGTAAGGTAGAGACTTCTAAAAAATTACTTATTTAAAATAAAAAACCCGGGATTCTTGGATTGCATAACTATTCAGATGCACATTTATTTCAAATGAATGTTTAACCCCCGATGCAAATATGTGTATGTAGGGTGTAAGAGAAGGGGTGGTGTGTGTTAGTTAAAGTTAAGATTCTTCGATACAAAAGCGCTTTCCATATTAGTCAACATCGCAACTTTAAGTGAATATGTATCCGAATATCCGATCTCTATACATGAGGGACTTACAAAGTATGCATAATTAATTACATGGTGTAAATACAACTAATTGTTGGGTCAATCGCTGCTCTCCTAGCTAGATAACTGAATGATCTGTATTAAGAAGAGACAGTTTCGACTCCCAATTTGAATATCGCAACAATCATGTTATTTATTTATACTTTTGGACTTAAATAAAAATTCCTTTTGGCTGTGTTTATAACAGAAAAATCTCACAGAATGATATTCTTTATTTCAAACATCATAAACGTCGTTCTTAAGTCTGGCACGAGGAAAAGTGGATGAAAAGAAATCCTTAAACGGAGAATTAAATAAAATAAGCTCCAGCAAAACTGCAGTCTTGCTTTTACTACATCTCTAATACGGCTTATGGTTCCTTAACTGTAAATTGCTTTTATAAGAGACCATAGAATTGCTTTCGTATATTATTAGGTAATACCTTTGCTATGAGCTAAAGAAGTAAATCAAGCTAAATGTTTCACGATCCAATCACTAGCTACTATTAGACATGATCCATTAATTCCATAACTAATGCACGAAACGTTCAATGAAATTCTATTTGGACAAAATGGTAGAATAACACATAACATCACGCCTGTATTCCCCGAAGGGTTAGACAGAGGTGTACCTATAGTACACCAACATTTCGCCAGTTATGTTTAAGTCCCATGTAATAGGGGCGAGTCTATTGCCATCAACCGGGCACAAATCCAGACTCCGGGCTGCTACTGAGAAATTCTAAATATGGAAAAACCCAATAACACTTTGCCCAACCTGGGAATCAAACCCAGGACCCCATGCTCAGCAGTAGCGCTTGCGACCACCAGACCGACGAGGCAGTCAATAACAAGTAATAAGTAACAATAAGCGGTAGAATAGCTATACCATAATATCGACGCTGTAGGGCTTATACGAAGTTTTGTGGCTGTAAGAGTAGGGTTCCAAAGAAACGATGGATAGCCTATGAGACAGATGATTATGGCTAGAAAGGGGGTGACTATCGAGATGACGATTAATAAAGAAGTATGGAAGAAAAGGACATGTTGCGCCGTCCCCAAATAAATTGGAATAAGAGCAAGAGAATGATGAATTTTGTAGAACATAATATACAAGCCCTGCATTTGGTGGAGGCGCCGGGTGTTGTCGTATGCGGGGTGCAGACATACAAATGTCATGTATCCAGTATCGTATACGTCGAGAAAGCTGAGTGATGGCGAGATATCACCGCCTCCACCATTTCTTAGGTACGGGGTTTTGATTAAAAGAAACTACATAAAAAGAAATGCATTGTTAGACTTCACATCATCATCATCAGCTTACACCAGTCCCCTGCTGGACATAGGCCTCTTCAATTGCACGCTATTTTGCTCGATTTTCGGCAACTCTCATCCAGCTGCTACCAGCCACCCTGCGAAGATCGTCGCTCCACCTAGCCTGAGGGCGTCCTACCTCACGTTTGCCAATTCATGGTCTTCATTCAAGAGTACGTCTATACCAACGGTCATCGGTTTTACAGCTAATATGGATGGCCCACTGCCACTTCAGCTTGCTTATTCTGTGAGCTATGTCTACAACTTTGGTTTTCTGCCGGATCACCTCATTCCGGATTTTCACCCTCAGAGAGACTCCAAGCATAGGTCGTTTCATAGCTCGCTGAGCGACCTTGAATTTATGGACCAGCCTTACGGTAGTACGTTTCAGCTCAGTAGGTCATAACAGGTAGGACGCACTGATTGAAGCCCTCAACCCCCTCGCCATTGAAAGCTACGCTTGATTGATTGGTCCTTGAGATAGTCTTTCGGCTCTGCGGAATACGCGTCGAGAAGACTCGATGAAGCTTCCCAAACGCTGCCCAGCCCAGCTGAATTCTTCTGTTAGCCTCCTTCTCAAAGTTGTTCTTACCAAACTACAGAGTTTGCCCGAGGTAAACGAGACAACTCATCAACCTCGAGAGCACCGCCATTTACAGCTACCGGTCCCAGAGTGAAAGAAAAAGAAAAAAGAAAGAAAATACATTTATTTGCGGTAAACATGACGCAAAGAAAAAACACACAAATACAAAAAATAACGAGTTGGGGAAAAATATGCGTCACATTCACGCAAAACGGCAATCGCTCAGCATAATGCTACGACCCTATGCGAGACAGAGCCCCAGCGCTGGTTTTCAGCGATACCCGGCCGGAGGTGTTCGTTTAACATAACCTGAGTTATGTCCAAGTTCATTCGGAGACCAAGACGTACTGAAGAATCAACTAGGCCGTCCAGCATCTGCTGTAAGTCATGCAGCGATTCAGCCAGTATGACCCTGTCATCTGCAAATCTTAAGTATGAGATGTACTCGCCGTTGTTGTTAATACCGCGTCCTTCCCTGTTCAGCGTATTGAACACATCCTCCTATGCGTTAGAGAACAATTACGGGGAAATTACGTCTCGTTGTCTCACGCCTCGGTGCAGGAGGATATTTTCCGTTCGCTGGTCCTGAGTTTGGACGGTCTTTGTCGCGTTTTCATAAAGACATATCAGCACTTGAATGTATCACCAGTTGACTCCAAAACAGACCAGGTCTCGATAGAGTCAAATCTCGATAGAGCTTTCTCATAGTCCACAAACGCAAGACAAGGGCCGGTAATACTCTTCGGACTTCTGTATAATTTGTGAATGTGGTCTACGGTATTGTGTCTTCATCAAAACCCGGTCTGCTCTGGTGACTGACTCGTCGAGTCTTCACGTTAGACGATTCGTGACGGCACTTGAAAACAACTTATCTACGTGGCTTAGGAGCGAAATGGGTCTCACCATCATACTTACCCACAATCACCCTTTTTAAAGAAGAGAATAACCACGCTCCTTCGCCACACTTCTGGAGTTCTCCCAGAGAACAGGACAAAATTAAATAGCTCCCGAAGCTCTCTCAGTATAGCACTTCCTCGCGCTTTTAGGAGCTCGGTCGTAATCCCGTCCTCACCAGGGGCTTTTCCATTTTTAAGCTGTTTTAGAGCCAACTTGATTTCGTTTTAGTGGACTTCTGGTAGGTTTTCCGTGAAATGGCGGATTAAGGTGGCTCTGGAATCCTTATTCTCTGGATCAGGTTGGGATGCATGCGATGCGTACAATTAGCCGTAGAAGTTTTCGACTTCCGAAAGGATCTCCGTCTTCGAAGCGATGATATCTCCACTAGATTTAGTCAACTCTGTCGGGTGGCTCCTCCTAAGTGATTGGACGAACACTTTCAACCCCCGATTTTGCTCAATCACATCCTCTATATAGCGTGTTTTGGAGCGTCGGAGGTCGCGTCGTACCTAATATCTTTGTTCAGTGCCAGTTGTTCTGATGAAGTAATTGGTGTAATTGGTGGGTTTCTACGTCGTTCCGTCATAAGCTCTAGTCTCTTCCGAAAGTTTTGACTTTTTGCCCGTACGCCGCATTTTGCAAAATCGTGTACCTGCTTCCCTGAGGATTTCCACCGTTCGATCGTGCGCCTGGTCGACGTCATTTGTGGTTTCCACGGCAGAAAAACACACACAAAAAAACAAATAAATCTACAGGTTTGACTCGAACGCTTCAGATCCCAGCATAGTTTGGATCATATTTGGTCGGAGCCAAGACTTCATCAAATGACTTCACTCGAATTGAAGTTGATATTTAGAGAGCCTTGAACAAGTCTAGGATCACTGCCGGTATTGAACTTTTGATCACCGAGGCATCCCTGAATTTATGCTTTTATCCGTTATAATAAAGAACTTATATCTCATTTTTCGTCATAGAACCGGGATGTCGCCACGTCCACTTCCTTTGGAGCTGTATCTTAAAGAAGGAATTCATCAAGAAAAGCCTCTTCTTCTCAAAGAAGTTGACAAACATTTGTCTCCTATGATTTCTGCTGCTAAACCCGTAGGATTCTATTACCGATTCGTTGAAATTCTGTACTCCCAATTTAGCGTTAAAATCCCCCATGATAACATTGCAGTGGGCCTTAGTGGTGGAATGGAAGGCCTTGGAAATATCCTCAAACATTTCTTCCACTTCATCATCCGAGTGAGCCGATGTCGGCGTAAACCTGAATAACTTAGAGGCTATACCTCTCGGTTAACTTAACTACGAGGATCGCTACCTTGTTCCAGACACTGGGGACTGCCCCAATGCTGACACAAAGAGATTTCTTTACCAGGAACCCGACTTTACCTTGGGATAGCTGGTCTCCCTCTCGAAAATACAGAAGGTAGCCCCATTCAAGGGTTATTGTGTCCTCTCCCTCTGATCGGATTTATAGACTTTCAAATTATGATAATTATTTAAGATTAGATGACTTTTATATTCTAACTAGCCGTTGCCCGCGACTCCGTGTGCGGTCTAGGATGAAAAGTAGCCTATGTCCTAATCCTGGTTAAATAAATCCTAATAGTCTACTTATGTGACAAATTTCAGCCAAATCCGTTCAGCCGTTTTAGCGTGAAAGAGTAACAAACAAACAAACTATTTGCACATTTATAATATTAGTTTAGGTATACGGCTGTCAGCCAGCATAATGCATAATGTAAGGGTCCCTTCTGCTGACAACCTTTGCAATACCTAACTAAAATAATCCTATTATAGTTGAATATCGTATTTGGAATACAAAGCAAGCGTTTTAGTCAGCACATACGCTCAATGATTACACAATCTAAATTAGGCTGATTCGACGTTCAAAAATCGCTCGCTGGTGCTAATCTACGTAATCACTATTTCGATTTTATGGCTCGCTTGTACCACAAATGAGTCCATGCGTTAAAACTAAACGTATTTGAAACATGATTCTGTCTCTTTGAACTAAAAATGATGGACAGAAAAAGAAGCAAGTCTTAAATTCGTTTAGGTCTAAACGTACTTAAGTGATCCCACCAAAAACATTTCATGTAAAATGTTGCCAAGACGACCACATAAGGTTTGCCCTGTGAAAAAGATATCAGATCTCATGTAGAGCCAAGCTTCTGAATCTACACGGCCTAACTCTACCGACCCTAACTTCACAAATTCTACATATCATTAAAAATGTATGGCTTCGCCGTTTCGCTACCGTCGTGGAGGTGATGCGAATATTTAGTTTCTGAAGTAAGTAAAGTTAGTAGTATTTTAAGGAATATTTTCAGGAGCGCACTCAATGAAACACCAAGTCAACGAACCAACTGTTTATTTGCGGCCTACCCGCAACTTATAATTATTATAGGGATACCACACGTCCCCCTCTTAAAATAATAATTTAAAAAAAAACACATATCAATAGGTATTAGGTATCTACATAAAGTAATCGCTTTAACTGTTGTAAAACAACTGTTACGCAAGCACGCACACAGTATTGATATGGTGCTAAATTATGTAGAAAAGCATTGTTTCGCTCATAGAATAGGTTCCGTAACTACTTATGCATTTTACAATTTTTTAATCATAATCTAATACATTGAAAAGCGTTTTCCCTGAGTGAAACTCTGTAACGTTACTAAACTACAAACTAATTAATTCCTACAATACAAATAAAATATATTACTGAGTAGGTTGATATTAATCAAACAGAATACCTACTTTTTATAAAAAAAAAATAAGAATACATAATGGCTTTAAAAGTCAGCAAAATCCTGTGATACCACCTTTATTAGTTTAACAATAAAATAAAATATTAATATTTGTACTTCTTCTTAACTAATGTACAAGCGCGCTGTTGGCGCATACTAGACTTCTCAGGGGTCTCATTGTTACTTATCTGACCTGGGTTCGGTATTTGTACTTCTTGATTTGTGGCTCGAGGGGCATTAGAAATGTCTTTTTGTGATTTTGTAAATTCCGTTGAACTACTATCCTGACCATTAGTATCGTCCTCGATCGCGTCCTCTAACTTATCCTGTATATTGACGCGGTCTGAATCATCGGGCGAAAACACGGAATGCCGTTTAGTGGTGCGAGACGTCCCAACGGGTAGCAATTGATCAATGTGTCTTTTCCACTCTTTTCCATCTGCACAACGCACTCGATAGGTTAGCGGTGCCTCTCTCGCGGTGACCACGGCCGGCGCCCACTTGTCAGCGCGCGCCCGGTAGTCTCGCGCTAGCACGTGGTCGCCAGGCGCGCTCGGCGCTCGGCCGCAGTACGTCCAACCTACCACGGAGCCATCTGCCCAGCATCGCAACCGCAGGCGCGACGCCTGTAGTCGTATGTTCACAATTCCGATATTGAAATAAAAATTTTGTGACTGCCGTATCAACATCGACCGTCTCGTGCGCGGCTTTCTTCATTGCGCGTTTTACTAACTTTACCGCGTTCTCGGCCGCTCCGTTACCCGCCGGCCTATAAGGACTGGTAACAGTGTGAGAGATGAAATTTCTTGTAAAAAAATTTGCTAGCTCTGCTGACCCAAAAGGCGGGCCGCCATCGCTCACAACCTGTGAAGGAAGACCGAAACGAGCGAACATTTCCCTAAGTTTACCTATCGTCGCCGTAGTGGTAGTGCCGGACATTTTCTGCACCTCGATCCACTTACTATGAGCGTCCACGGTGACGAGATAATGTTTATCCTGAAATTCGCCGAAATCTATATGTAGCCTTTGCCAGGGTCGTGCGGGGAACTCCCACGGATGTAGAAGGGAACGTGGAGGTGCGTCACGCTGCTGGCGGCAAGCATTGCATTCTTTCGCGACAGTCTCAATTTCGACATCTAATGTTGGCCAATATACGTAACTTCTTGCTATATTTTTCATTTTAACTACCCCTAAATGCCCTTCATGTAGTTCAGATAAAACAGGTTTTCTCAATGGTGCCGGCACGATTACCCGGTGATTATATAAAATACAACCACGATCCAACACTAAATTATCTTTCCGGTTGTAATAAGGCTTTTCTAACTCGGCTGTTATTTTTGTTGGCCAGCCAGTAATAAGATATTCTTTTATTTTATTTAAAACGCTGTCTTTCTGTGTAAATGAAGCCACCTCTTTTGCACTAATTGGGATTGATTCCTCGACATAATTTACGTATGATACCGAACCCAAATCATCACAATATTTCCGTTCATATGGCAGTGGCAGTCGCGACAGTGCATCGACATTGCAGTTATCACTCGATTTGACGAACTTAATCTCGAAATCATAAGACGCTAACCTGGTGGCATACCTTTGCAGCCTACTAGCTGCCGTTTGCGGCAACCCAAATTTCGATCCAAAAATAAATGTTAAAGGTTTATGATCCGTTTTAATAATAAAATGACGACCATAAATATACTGGTGGTGCTTTATCACGCCAGCGATAATCGCTAGGGCCTCTTTGTCTAACTGACTATACGATCTTTCAGCTGCATTTAACGTCCGTGACGCAAAACAAATCGGGCGCTCGTCACCGTTTGGAAAACGATGTGACAGTACACTGCCGATACCATATGAACTGCTATCCACTGCTAGTACTAATGGAAGTTTTGGATTATAGTGTACCAATACGTTGCTACTAAGAATAGCTGCTTTTACATCCTGGAAAGCCTTTACACAGTCTGCTGACCAAAACCAATCACTTTGTTTACGCAATAAACTATGTAAAGGATGTAAAATAGTGCTCAAATGTCGTATGAACTTGGCATAATAATTTACCAAGCCGAGGAATGATCTGAGCTGAGTCAAATCTTCTGGTGTTGGTGCATCCACGATCGCTTTTATTTTGTTTGGGTCTGGATGCAAACCCTGCTTATCGATAATAAAACCTAAATAAGTAATGCTTTCTTTCATAAAACTACACTTCTTTAGTTTAATCCTCAAAACGACCTCACGTAAGCGAGACAACACCGCCCTTAAATTAGCAATATGTTCTGACTTGGAAGCGCCTGTGATTGCCACGTCATCCAAAAACACTGCAGTTCCCTTCAAGCCCCTCAGTGTTTCTTCCATAAACTTTTGGAATTTCTCGGGAATACATGTCAAACCGAAAGGAGTACGAAGGTAAATAAAAGTGCCTATATGCGTTGTAATCGCACTACAAGGCCGCGAATTCTCATCCAAAATTAATTGTTGGTACGCATTGGTTAGGTCGATTTTTGAATATAGTTCGCCGCCACTTAGTGCAGCAAATAACTCCTCGATTCGTGGCATGGGGTACGGGTCGCGAATCAACTTTGGATTAATGGTGACCTTATAATCTCCACAGATACGTATTTCACCAGATTTCTTTATAACCGGTACAATGGGTGTACCATAATCAGAATAATCCACCTTACGAATAGTACCCTCTGCCTCGAGTCGTTGTAACTCATTTTCTACAGGTTTACGTAAAGCTAGTGGTAATGATCTCGCTTTGATAAAAACGGGAGTCATATCACCTAATCTTAATGAAAGTTGCTTGGTACATGTGCCAAGACCTGGGGCAAACACAGTGGGAAATTCTTTTTGCAAAGTATCTACTAATTTGTCGTCTGAAAAATTGAACATCAATTCTTTAATTTGAATGCGATCAATGTTTAATTTACTCAACCAAGATCTACCCATTAAAGGTGGTCCATCATTCTTAATGACAAATAGTTTTAACTCTCTCGCCGAGTGTGTCCCGATCTCCACATTAACCACAATATAACCGATAACTTCAATAAGGGTGCCGTTATAAGAATGTAAACAAACATCCTTTGCGATAAGCGGCAATGCCTTGAAGTGTTCATCGAATGAATGAGTACTAATTGCAGACAACTTGCTGCCAGTGTCCAGTTCAAACGCCATCGCCTTACCGTTCCCTTTTACGCACACATTGTATGGACGATCACTATTATTGCACACATTTAGATTATATATATCTGAGTCCAAATCGCTATCACTACTATCCATATAATGTTGACCTCCCCCCGATGACCGCATCTCACTCTGACGGGGATTTCGTTTACACATTACTTTAAGATGGCCTTTTTGCCCACACACATCACATGAATAATTTTTAAAACGACACAGGACTGCTCGATGACCCTTTCCGCACTGCCAACAAGGCTGTTGCGGCGCGCGCTGTGTCACGTTCGCGGGCGCTGCCGAGGCGCGCGTTCCTTCGATGCCGCTGCCGCTGCTGCCGGTCGCAGCGCGCGCCGCACCTCGTCCCGTCGCGAGCCGGTGAATCGGCTCGAGCGCCCCGGAACTCGTTGACGTCGCAGACGCTGCTCCGCTACACGTGCCGCTCGCTTGAGCGTGCCGGTCAGCCGCTTCGAGTGCGAACGCCAACTCCACGGCCCGCTTGTATGTCAGCGTCGGCTCGGCGAATAGCCGCGATCTCATGTCATCGCTCACCAGACCAGACACGAATTGGTCTCGTAGATTTTCTTCGAGACCACTTTTAAAATTGCACGTGCTGGCTAGATGTTTGAGGACTTGCAAATAATCGCTCAGGCTTTCGCCGCCATTTTGACGCCTCATTCTAAATATATGCCGCTCAGCAATCTCTGAGCGCTTCGGTTCGAGATGGTCGCCAACTATGTTCACTAACTCTTGAAAACTTTGGTCTCCGGATTGTCTGGCGCACAGAGGTCACACATCAGATCATAAGTAGCTTCACCCACTAACGTGACTAACGTAGCCACTCGTAATACTGGTTTGATCTCGTTGAGCGCCATAAACTGTTCCACGCGTCGAATGTATGCCAACCATTTTTTGCTCGATAAATCGAATTGTTCTATTTTTCCGATCGGCATTTTGTTATCACTTCACAATAACACTATGCACTA
Source organism: Dryobotodes eremita (assembly GCA_917490735.1). NCBI lineage: Eukaryota > Metazoa > Arthropoda > Insecta > Lepidoptera > Noctuidae > Dryobotodes > Dryobotodes eremita. The sequence continues at coordinate 820,028 of OU823254.1, read as the reverse complement.
ACTATTAATGGTAATTATACTTAGTTTTACTCGTCGCCAGTAGTGTTTTAAGGAATATTTTCAGGAGCGCACTCAATGAAACACCAAGTCAACGAACCAACTGTTTACTTGCGGCCTACCCGCAACTTATAATTATTATAGGGATACCACATGTTTACATACCAAATTTTGGCTTTCTAGCACTTCAGGAAGTACCCTAACATTTTGAAGTCTCATAGAAACTTCCACCCCCACCCCCCATTTTAGGGGATGGGGGCGAAAGATATAAGTTTATGAATTTTTTTTCTTGGTTGTATACTAAACTTAGATTACATACCAAATTTCAACTTTCTAGCACTTCAGGAATTAGCCAAACATTTTGATGATGATCAGTGTGTCAGTGTATCAGTGAGTGTGTCAGTGACGAAATCGGTGTATTTTAGATATCAATAAAATCTAAAGTATTAGAGCTATTCAATTGAGACTTTGTATGTTTAATTATTCTATTATTGAAATCATATCCTGAGAATATGAACTATCTGGTACATCGGAAACCAACTCTATGAGGGTTAAAAAAAAACGACGAAACACTTCGAGAAAAGGTAGGTAGTGCCCTTGCGCTTCGCTTGGCTCGTCTTGGCGGGGGCACTGCCGTGCCCCCAGATTTGTGGTGCGAGTGGGCCTCAGTTTGGCTTTGTGAGGATTTTGCGATTTATGGGATAAATAAACATACATCTATTGAATAAAAGGTGTGAAGAAGCTGTAATTACGTAAAGTCATCATAAATTGAAATTGCTGAGAATACTTTATACAGATGTGAGGGGCTTATGGCGAAGTAATAACAGCCGCACGAGTAGATGTATCATGTTTAGCTACGCTTGCCGTGGTTGGTCCGTGGATGAGTGACCATCTTGATATACCAAGACCCCTCTGTGCCTCGGAAAATCATGTTAAGCCGTTGGTCCTGGCTTTCATTCGTGGATCTTTGACAGTCGTTTCGAGTCGTAAGAAGCCCGAAAGTCAGAGAACCAATCTTACCAAGGGGTATCGCATTACCCAGTAACTGGGTTGTGGAGGTCAGATAGGTAGTCGCTCCATGTAAAATACTGGTATTCAGCTGCATCCGGTGAGACTGGAAGCTAAAAGGCTAGGCAAATGATTTTATATAGCTGTGAATTTTAATAGTTAATTCGAGTTAAGCTTTGATGACATAATCATAGCTTGGTTAGATTGCAGTTTAGATGCAGTCCAATCAACCCCAGAAACCCAAGCGTGTCTCAAATTGGACTGAACGAGGACCATTAAACATAGCTTAGCTTATTCAATTAATAAACTTTAGTGTTTTTTTATATTACGGAAGATGTATAATTAAACTTGATAAAAGAGTTATAACTTTGTGTAATAAACTCCTTATAATACTCACAGAAGAATATTTACGACTTCAACAAACACAGGCTATGAGCGTACTAGCAGCTCTCTCAGCGGAGCGGCAGCCCGTACAGTAAACCTAAAATGCCACGTCACCGATAATGCAACTTTGTGTCACTACAGTACCCTGATCTTCCCACTACTAAGAAATCCCTACCACCTACACCTATTACCCGTACCTATTTATGTACTAGTGTACCTATTTTATTTATAATTCGTTATGATACAATTTTTTTTTTCATTGTTTCCTTCAAACAGAGCACCTGCCATCTAATCTTTTCAGCACCCTTGACTAGTTGAAAATGCCTTATGCATTAAATCCGCCTTTGTATCTTTGTTGAGTTCGAAAAGTTTATATACAATAAATAAATAACTCACAAATAAGCAAAGAACTTTCTAGAAAAGTTAAGTGTCACTTTCGGTGGCAAATATTCGAAGTGGTTTTCTCATAGATTCCCCAAACTTACTATATTTGAAATAAGGCTTTGATCAGGACACATTGTGACGTTGCAAAATCAATAAATAACGCAACAAGTAGCGACATCTTGTGTCAGGCATTGGCATGGCTGTCAGCGTGTTCTCTGTAACACTAGAGAAATTATGTCATGTAAATTATATACAAGAGTATTAGTTAATTTAAATAAATAAACATACAGACATAATTTCCCACATTTAATTTGAAACAATGCCTAAGAAATGGAAAATAACCAATAGACAAGAATTCTATTTAGTCTATGGTAGCGGAAGCTTCTCGAAGGTTTGTGACATTGATCCGGCATGGGGAAGACCCGCAACGTGTGTGACACGATACAAATAGGATTTGGAAGAGGGACTTAGTTCTGGAGGAACAGACTGTACCCAAATAACCCGATGGGTTTCTGATAAGTCCCATTCGAAGCTGAATCCGGTGAGTGTTCAACCGTATTCTTTGTTCATGCGGAATGGCGTGGCTCGTACATGTGATTTCTGACACGAGTATATTGTTACAGGTCTGGCTGTTTATGCTAGCCTTTTTTCTCGTGTATCTCTAATAAATATTGACACGTGATGCTTTGGAGTAGCCCCGTGGTCTGATGATTGGAATGGATCCGGGTGCAGGCAACCTTTGAGGTGTGGTCATCCGTGTGACAGGAAGGCTTTACTTAGCCGATATCGGTGATGAGGGAAGTTCGCCGCTCCAGGTAACGAAGCGTCATTATTAACCCGTAGGCCACGTAACGTGCGAACACAGGGGTATCCTGTGTTCGATGCCAAGGGTCGTAGTCTTGTCAAGTGAAGGGATTAGTACTGAGAGATCACCGTGAATAATCGGTAAGATAGCAATTTAGTCTATGAGAGAGTTAGGCCTATTGTATGGACTGGGTGGAGACCAGTTGCCATAAAGTGTTGTGTCGCGGATTGTTTAGCATAATCTTATGTTCCCGTTGTTAGCACAACCTTGATAGGTAGGTACTTGTATGATTGAGCTAGTATCTATTAAGTGGTTCATCTCACGGACTCGCTATAGCGACTCTGAGTATATTGTAATAGTCTCATTGCAGGTCAACACACCAATACAACTAGACCCGAGACTGGTTGTACTGGTGTGGAAGCCCAGGTGTATGGGGAAAGGTATGTGGCCAGCCACATTCAATATTGTGAACCTTCATTAGTGAGTTATTGTAATAAACATTGCATTGTGTAAGAAAAAAAAAAAAAAAAAAAAAAAAAAAAAAAAAAAAAAAAAAAAAAAAACTGTAACCCGTCAAGTGGAGTTGTACGGAATTGGTTAGGAGACTGGATGTTGATTGTCTCCTTCGGTGTTGTACTACTCACCACCGTGCTAAAGTAAATTTGTAGGGTATAATAAGTTGCTAGGGAAAGATTCAATTAAACAAGTACCTTCTTACACAATGCAATGTTTATTACAATAACTCACTAATGAAGGTTCACAATATTGAATGTGGCTGGCCACATACCTTTCCCCATACACCTGGGCTTCCACACCAGTACAACCAGTCTCGGGTCTAGTTGTATTGGTGTGTTGACCTGCAATGAGACTATTACAATATACTCAGAGTCGCTATAGCGAGTCCGTGAGATGAACCACTTAATAGATACTAGCTCAATCATACAAGTACCTACCTATCAAGGTTGTGCTAACAACGGGAACATAAGATTATGCTAAACAATCCGCGACACAACACTTTATGGCAACTGGTCTCCACCCAGTCCATACAATAGGCCTAACTCTCTCATAGACTAAATTGCTATCTTACCGATTATTCACGGTGATCTCTCAGTACTAATCCCTTCACTTGACAAGACTACGACCCTTGGCATCAAACACAGGATACCCCTGTGTTCGCACGTTACGTGGCCTACGGGTTAATAATGACGCTTCGTTACCTGGAGCGGCGAACTTCCCTCATCACCGATATCGGCTAAGTAAAGCCTTCCTGTCACACGGATGACCACACCTCAAAGGTTGCCTGCACCCGGATCCATTCCAATCATCAGACCACGGGGCTACTCCAAAGCATCACGTGTCAATATTTATTAGAGATACACGAGAAAAAAGGCTAGCATAAACAGCCAGACCTGTAACAATATACTCGTGTCAGAAATCACATGTACGAGCCACGCCATTCCGCATGAACAAAGAATACGGTTGAACACTCACCGGATTCAGCTTCGAATGGGACTTATCAGAAACCCATCGGGTTATTTGGGTACAGTCTGTTCCTCCAGAACTAAGTCCCTCTTCCAAATCCTATTTGTATCGTGTCACACACGTTGCGGGTCTTCCCCATGCCGGATCAATGTCACAAACCTTCGAGAAGCTTCCGCTACCATAGACTAAATAGAATTCTTGTCTATTGGTTATTTTCCATTTCTTAGGCATTGTTTCAAATTAAATGTGGGAAATTATGTCTGTATGTTTATTTATTTAAATTAACTAATACTCTTGTATATAATTTACATGACATAATTTCTCTAGTGTTACAGAGAACACGCTGACAGCCATGCCAATGCCTGACACAAGATGTCGCTACTTGTTGCGTTATTTATTGATTTTGCAACGTCACAATGCCCCTCTTCCCACAATAAGGTTTTTGAGTAAGCAAAAACCACACACCGCCCTCGGTGTTAGAAGTGGGAATTCAATTTTGAAACAGAAATGGAATAAGTTCTATTAAAAAAAATGATAATTAATTATTAAGTCCTACTAAATGCAATAACCAACCTTAAATAATCCAACTGCCAGGAAACTCATTCTACTTACAAAATTTCCTACTATCCGGGCATAACCCCCCCAATCTTTCATACATCCCTAGATTTTCCTCTCTTTCAATCTGTAGCAACCTGCATTCAAATCGCAGGAGGCCACCTCTCGCATACTCCCGAATTCCGTCTGTATACCAGTGGAACTCTGCATTGTTCAATATAAATCAAAACGATCCTCCTGGTGAATATGTTCAGCGAGCTGATACATACAAAATTGGGCAAATAATGTCCATAACTCACCAGGCAAGACGTATACAACATTCCCAGAAATAAAAATTTCTGAAAACTAAATGGTGTTTTGGCTTGTTTTAAGAGTCACCTGCCGCTCGTAACTAGATAAGCAACTAGTGCTATCTAACGTCTCACCGAAGCAACAATGCTATTTCGGCAAAACAAAACATTAGTCTAGGCTTATTTTAGGAGTTACTAGCCGCTCCATATTCAAATATGGACACATCCATGTCCAATAAAAACGTAACCAAGCGAGCTTGGCTACTAAAATGTGAAGGCTTATTTTTGAAGTCACTATCCGCTTCTTATTATTATTATGGTCTGAGCCATAAACAAATAAATTAAATCGCAAGGTATGCAAAACGGCATAAATAGTACCGTATATGTGGAACAAATCCAACAAATAAACTAAACGAACAAATCCAAATAAATAAATCCCTCGTTAACAATACGATTTAAAAAAATATATAATAAGTATAGCATACATACGCCTTGTCTTCGTTGTTGGAATAGTCACCAAACAACACGTGGTAACACGGACTACGGCTACTAAACCCCCGGCTGAGACGACTGGACGAAAATTTTCCGACCACTGTTGATCATGTTAGTAAATTTTCATATCCTTTATGTGCCAAGTGCCTAGTGGCTTTCCATTTAATCCTATAAGCTCATAAACCAAAGGTGAAAGCACTTTTCCCACTATGCACTGTTGATATTTAGGAGCCAACTTAGATGCCTTATACTTATCTGCATCACTTTGGATGTAAGTTTTACGCCAAACCAACTGGCCTTCACGTAAAGTGACGTGACGCCTACGCAAGTTATAATACTTCGCGTTTGTGGCATGAGCCTTAACAATATTGGCGCGCACCTTTTCGAAGATATCCTTGAGAACTCCTAATTCGCCTGCATACTCTTCACGAGGCATAATTACTTCATAATCACAGTCGTCTGTGTTCTTATAAAACGTGCCGTTTATAATGGGTTCACGGCCATGTACCAAGAAAAATGGAGAAAATCCAGTTGTTTCATTCACTGCGCTATTTATAGCAAATTGTATTTTTGTTAAATTGAGATCCCAAGTCCTATGATCTTCTTTTACGTAGGACGAAACAGCTGTCATTACTGTTTTATTATACCTTTCAACCATATTAATTTGTGGTGTATATCTAGGCCCATAATGCACTCGAGGTATGTTATATCTCTTTAATAGGCTACGAAATTCCGATCCCGTGAATTGAACCCCATTATCGGTAATTACGGTTTCGGGAATCCCGTGAGCAAGAAGAACATAATTCTCAAAGTTTTTGGCTACCAAAGAACTAGTTGCACGGCGTAATGGAAACAATAACGTGTATTTTGAAAAACAGCAAGAAACTACAAGTAAATGTACATTTAAATAAGGTCGAATATCTTTATCCCGGTCTGGCTTAAACAGTGCTGACACTGATCTGTTAAATTTGTAAAAATCAGTAACAAATTTTAACCAAGATCTCCATTCACCTGGATCGACCGTTTCAGGTGGTTGGTGACAGACTGTTGAAACTAGTTTTTTGTATCCTTAGGTTTATTTTTACAATCTGGACAAGTTTTAACAGTAAACCCTAACTTTCCACATTTGAAACATTTTGTTTCTTTTTTACAACTTGGACAAGTTTTAACAGTAAACCCTGTCTTTCCACATTTGAAACATTTTATCTCCTTCACGGATGATTGTGGCTTGGATTTGTCTTTGGCCTGTCCATAGCTAAATTTATTTTTATTGACATGGTGATTTACGCTGGCTACTTTATGTTTCTGTTTGTGATCTGTTGATTCAAACTGTGGAGCAGGCGTAGTGTAACTTTTTGATTTAATATCTTCAGCCTCCAGAAGACGTGACACTTCTTTGAGTTCTGCCACTGAATCCGGCTCACTAAAACTAAACCCCTTGATATGGATGGTTTGACGTTCTTCTTCAGGATTTTAATCTTTTCTGGTTCAGTCAAAGGTGTCTTCAATCGTGAGAATAATCCATTCATGACAGCGAAATACATGTGAACCGGTTCATCATTACCTTGGATCCGTTTCTTGGCCTCATCTAGTAAATTATCCTCATAGTCAATAGCATGAAACTCCCTAAGGAGCAGATCCGCTAACTCCTTCCAAGTAGCCACTTGACATTTTGCACTCCTGTACCATATTAAAGCATCACCCTTAAAAAACGCAAAAGCTGAATCAAACAACACAGAATCTACTACTTTAAAAGCCTTAGCACGTTCAGAGATTGAGTCCAGAAATAAAAATGGACACGACTTGCCATCAAATATGACATTCCATTTACAAATATTCTTGCTAACTGCATATTGACTACTATCAAAAATTTCCTCTGTCTCTGGCTTTTCCAACTGTGGCTGTTGCTTTGCTGCCTCAGAACGACTGTACAATTTGTCTAGTGTAGTTCCATAACTCTTTATTATATTCTTAAGCTTCTCCTGCAAAACACGTTCTTTATCCTCCCTACAATTGAGCCTATGTAGACGATGGAATAAATGACAATACAAAGCCCTAGCACGAGCTAGACTATACCTGTCTCGGGTATTTTCGGCACTATCCACCTTGGCTTGCAACTCCTTCTGCTTATCCTGGATCGTAGCCAATTCCTTGCTAGTGTCCAAGTCTTCATCCACAAACTCGGATGGTCCGAAGCCCAAGCAAAGTGTTTTGAGTTGTTTCCGAAGCTTAAAAACTGTTTCTGCTGGTGTTTCCGCACGAACTGCAACCTCATAAGACAATTCGTCTCGTAATAGGGAATGAAAATATACCCTGTCTAAATCCATTTTGATATTTTCCCAATAAAATAATGCCAATAAAAAAATATAAACGATGTTTATCTAAAACACGTTTCCGAACGCACCAAACCACATATAACACAACGTCAAACGTCAAAAGGTCACCTTGACAATATCAAATTGTCAATGTGTTTTATAGGTTAAGTTCCTATGTATGAAAACGAATGACTAACCAACCTCTAATCATGGAATAGAATAACCAAATCAACTGTTTTATAGAATACTGTGATCGTATTTCCAATTAAGGTTTAATGATGAGTGTTAAAACGTTAAACGTCTAAGTGACTGACCAGTCGTCATATAGATTTACAATGAAAGTTAATTTTCAATATTTGCACAACCTCAATTAACAGTGATACTTGTCTGTAGTGTTATTATTTTACTATGGAGATCCTCTCAAACAAATAACAAAACACTATAACACCTTTGAGAACTGTCTCTTTTGGGCTGTGTACAATATATCTAGTATAAACCAAAATGTTTTATAACTATTATTCAGAAATTTGTTTTTGAATTTACTCAATTGTTAAACAATGTTTCACTATTAATGCAATACAGTTTATCAGTTATCTGATATATTTTAGTTTTCCTTGTAGTTAAGAACTACTAAGTTTTTATCTTGAACCAATTGTCCAGTTGTATACAATACCTATAAACTGTTCCAAAAAATATGCAACCTCAATAAGTTACAAGTTACAATACCTTCCAAATTATAGGTAATATCAAGTCACTAACCGTTAAACAAACATTGGGAACATACATAATCTCATAACAATTACCACAATGCTACCAAATCCAACTTGTGCATTGGCATATATACAAATAGGTTAGTGAACTTTTAACAGTCTGCACCTTACCGGTCCAAACAAGAGAAATTGTTATATTGTGGTGCGTTGACCACTTTACATTCAAACTTAAAAAAAAAACTAGCCTTAATCTACTACATAATCCTGCCAAGTGAAAGACTGAGAGAATCGAGAGAGAGAGATACCTGCTATTAATTTGTTCACCTTATACAATTAAACAATTATATACCTTTGGGCGCCAACTGTAACCCGTCAAGTGGAGTTGTACGGAATTGGTTAGGAGACTGGATGTTGATTGTCTCCTTCGGTGTTGTACTACTCACCACCGTGCTAAAGTAAATTTGTAGGGTATAATAAGTTGCTAGGGAAAGATTCAATTAAACAAGTACCTTCTTACACAATGCAATGTTTATTACAATAACTCACTAATGAAGGTTCACAATATTGAATGTGGCTGGCCACATACCTTTCCCCATACACCTGGGCTTCCACACCAGTACAACCAGTCTCGGGTCTAGTTGTATTGGTGTGTTGACCTGCAATGAGACTATTACAATATACTCAGAGTCGCTATAGCGAGTCCGTGAGATGAACCACTTAATAGATACTAGCTCAATCATACAAGTACCTACCTATCAAGGTTGTGCTAACAACGGGAACATAAGATTATGCTAAACAATCCGCGACACAACACTTTATGGCAACTGGTCTCCACCCAGTCCATACAATAGGCCTAACTCTCTCATAGACTAAATTGCTATCTTACCGATTATTCACGGTGATCTCTCAGTACTAATCCCTTCACTTGACAAGACTACGACCCTTGGCATCAAACACAGGATACCCCTGTGTTCGCACGTTACGTGGCCTACGGGTTAATAATGACGCTTCGTTACCTGGAGCGGCGAACTTCCCTCATCACCGATATCGGCTAAGTAAAGCCTTCCTGTCACACGGATGACCACACCTCAAAGGTTGCCTGCACCCGGATCCATTCCAATCATCAGACCACGGGGCTACTCCAAAGCATCACGTGTCAATATTTATTAGAGATACACGAGAAAAAAGGCTAGCATAAACAGCCAGACCTGTAACAATATACTCGTGTCAGAAATCACATGTACGAGCCACGCCATTCCGCATGAACAAAGAATACGGTTGAACACTCACCGGATTCAGCTTCGAATGGGACTTATCAGAAACCCATCGGGTTATTTGGGTACAGTCTGTTCCTCCAGAACTAAGTCCCTCTTCCAAATCCTATTTGTATCGTGTCACACACGTTGCGGGTCTTCCCCATGCCGGATCAATGTCACAAACCTTCGAGAAGCTTCCGCTACCATAGACTAAATAGAATTCTTGTCTATTGGTTATTTTCCATTTCTTAGGCATTGTTTCAAATTAAATGTGGGAAATTATGTCTGTATGTTTATTTATTTAAATTAACTAATACTCTTGTATATAATTTACATGACATAATTTCTCTAGTGTTACAGAGAACACGCTGACAGCCATGCCAATGCCTGACACAAGATGTCGCTACTTGTTGCGTTATTTATTGATTTTGCAACGTCACAACATAAGTCACGCTTTGTAGTGTCCCTAAGGTATAAACTGTATAAAACGCCTCTCTTCGTTTTTTTGAACTCGGGACTATTGAAGACCTGACATTGTCACCTCTAACAACTAGCGGGTGACTATTGAAGACCTAACTGAACCGAGTAGATTCAATTTTCATTTTACAAAAGAGGGCAATTTGCGCGTACTACAAAATGGGTCCTCGCGAATCTCTTAGAAACAAATTCAAATAAATTAATACACTAACTCTGCCTTCTCTTTATATCTGATTTTTTTTTAATATCTTAGGTAGTATATTGTATAATTCGCAAGAACTTAGGAGTTTATAAAATAAGAAGCGTTTTTCTTTAAATACACGTAGTAAAAATGAAATAATTGTGATACCCAAATTTAGATTAACTAAAACAAGCAAGTCATTTCTTATAAACAGTATCCGCTTTTATAATAAGTTCCCAAAGTCAGTTACAGAACTTACTACAAGTCCCACATCAAACATATCCTTATCAAAAATAGATATTATACGTTTAAAGACTACGTTGAAGACGAAGAAGTTTTCTAAATAATTCCTTCTGCACATGTGGCTTCCCTGGTACCTCATTAACGGCATCACTATGTAAACGTCTATTGACTGCTCCCAAATTAAGAACAATACTTAAAAATAAAAATTGTATTTTACAGTCTTCTTTGACGTAATCTTCACATTATTTGAAATTATATACCTCCAATTCTTATTTCAACCATTTACTAATGGCTTTTCTAGACAAGATTTAAATTCAGATTTGTTACAGTTGTCATGTCATTTGGTTTAAATGGGCTTTTATTTTAATTATTTAGATTCTTCTATATTTCGTGAATGTGAGAACGTTGTAGGCCTAACTTGTGGACTGTAGATTTGTAGACCTTCTATTTTGTTGAGTACCTGTTACTTGTTGACAGGCCTACACTGTCCTCCCATACCTGTTAAGTACGGATCCCTAATGGATATCGCCGACCTCGCAATTCCTTCAGTTTACGCTGAGCGCATAGAAACTGCATCGATGACGTCCGTCCAGCCACGAGCCGCCGACGCAGCGAAATTCGACATTAGCAATTAGTTATTTTTAATACATATTTTTGTCATTCCATATTCTAGCATCGAATAGGTTTCACCAATTTGAATTGTAATAATTTCTTTTAAAATAAATTAGTTTTAAAATTACTTTGGGTTTTTTTTAGATCCATCGTCTGCAGTTTACGTAATTTATCTATTAACATTGTAATTTGAAAACATTGTATAAGCCACTTATTTTTAAAAGAGTAACCGTGGCATAGATATCTGAAACCGTGGAGTGTTTTCCCGGCTCTTCTCCAGGGACACAACCAATTGGAACCGTGCACCTAGCTTCTGACGTTTCATAAGTGCCCGTGTAGGTTTATGTGAAATAAAATACTTTGATTTTGATTTTGACATCGTCACTTCTTAGTGGGTGACTATTGAAGACCTGACATGGTCGCCTCTAACAACTGGTGGGTGACTGTTACCTCTTCATTGATGCAATATATTTAAATTCTTTCTTCGTTCTTCTTTTATGATACTGCCGTACTTATTATGAAAATATTAAGTCAACACAAACTCTGAAATTTGTTCACTATTCTCAGAAGTATTACTATTTGCACCCGTTATTAGTAAAAACACTTTTACTTAAAAATAATATAATTTCTGGAACATAACTGACTCGTTATTAAAACGGGCCGCTGGGAAAACTTTATAAATGCCCTAGACTAGAAGAAAAGCTAGAATAATTTATAGTAGAGTTTATAAACATGATTTGGTTCAGACGAGTTACAGGATTAAAAATATTGTTCAGTGATCAATAGCAGTATCTTTAGTTACCAGTTGACTTTTTTTGTATTTAGTGTAAACTTTTAATTATTTAACATAATTACAAAAAAAATCTTTTCATACAGTAAAAGCTTGATGACTCATAGGTTACAATTTTTGAAGAACACAGACTCGCAGTGGTTCTTCACTTACCCAATGACGTATCTATCACCAATTTTGGTGTACTGAAGATAGAAAAACCTATCTATCTCTGGTTTTAACGTCCCTCTAATTTTATAGAAATTAAGGAATCCTACCAGCCCACGTTATAATTCTATCGAAGGGACGGTATATCGCTCACTACGGATAGCTATTTGTATGAAAAAGCCAAAGCATGCGTCCCTATAACATGTTGACAGCTATTTGTTTGACAGAACAGTTACTAAATATAACAAATAGGTCTATCCGGCGACTTGCAAAGATAAACATATCTATTTAAGCAATATTTACTTTAACAAAATACACTTTATAAGTAATAATTTAAAACATGTCCGATTCAAGTGAAAGTTCGTTAGTAGAAAGTGATTTTCAAATCTTAACAGAGCTATTCGACAGGAAAAACGATTTTGAGGTGAAAATGATCTTCAATATCTTCAAATCAAAAGAACTTATAAAACCGCATTGACCATAATAATATGAGCAAATTAAGTTGTTATGAACTTATATAAAGACTTTGTTCAAATAAAACAGCAGGGAGTAATCTACCCACCGAAATATAAGCTCATTTAAAAGGAACCTCAATAAGGTTTGGTGCTTCTTATGTCAAATACGTTTCATTCCTCCTATTTGTTTAGCAAAATGCAGTAAAATCTTGTAAAATATACTACTTTCTTACTGACTTTTAATTTAATAGATTTTAGTTAGTTCGTTTTTGGCTCACTGAATATGTCACACTGAATTGTTACTTTTGATGAATAAACTTTTATTTATTTATTATTATTCTTATTATATTAATGACTTCATCCAGTCATTAAAGACTTAATTTTTTAAAATTTTATTAAAAGGCTAAACAACGTGTATTTTACGTTGTTTTTTTAAAGCGATGTTGTTTGTAATGGAACGCACGGGAGGGCGAAGTATAGAACCATATCTGTAGTTTTCGTTAAATAGATTGCTTTTTTCGATGATTGTGAGACGATATTCAAGGAAAGATAGGATTATACTGTCTATCATCAATTATAATGATCTATTGTTCACTGAAAATAGGTTATTGGGTGCGGCCGTTAAACAATAAGTTTACTCGTTTTCGCAGCCCATCTGCAGTAGGTACGCAACTCCAACTAAAAGTTGGTGAAGTACCCACTAAGGCTTGTTACAGACGAAACTGTGAAAGTTTTTCAACACGCAGGTGTTTAATTTAAACAGCCCGTGTCGTGCCAAGTTGCCTAATAAAAGGTTGTGTATGGACTTTTATTGAGAAACTCTACTTACTTTTAGTTAGGTTGGCACGTGTAAGGAAAATTGTGTGGATAAGACTATCTATATTGAAACCTATACTTTTACATAACATCGCGCATGTATGCACTTTATTAATATCGTCGACTTTCTTTTTCTTATCTTTACAGAAGTTTTAATATGAAAGACAACAGAAATACATTTTTGATGAATATATGGTTATTGTACATGGTTTTTTATCCTCTAAAATAAATAAACATGTAGTTACAAAAATAATTGTTGAAAAATTAAGTGTGTAAAAAAATATATATATATAAATCTAGAAAAAAAAATCAAAAATATTAATCCTAGGTATTAAAATGTTTATCTTTTAAATATACTTAATAATAAAAAATAATTCTATATAGCGCTATTATAAATATTCGGTAAAATAATAAACAAAAAGTTACTAAAGACAATATTTTACAAAAAACTAATTGCAATTAGTACAACGAAAACTTATCGTAACCTAATTTTCTTATTGCTTTCATCAGATTCCAATTCCGAATCTGGCTCTATGTTGGTCATTCTCCCAATATTCGACTTGGGTTTCCTAAACTTAATAATTTTAAAGTTTCAGTAAAGAGGGACTTCCTTTTTTTGGAATCTTAATGAGGTCTTTGTGCACAAATAAGGGAATCCGAAGATAGAAAAAGCATATTGAGGATATCTTCGTTAGAAGCTTTTCTACTCTTTTTCTGAAACCTCCGAAATACTTTGTTGCGAGCTTTGGAAGCTTCTTGTGTTAAGCTCCAAATTGGTACAATTGCATTGCGTTCGATGAAATATGCTCCATGGATCAGAAACTTATGAACGGACGATAACATGTAGAACGAACCATATAATTCCATGTATCTTTGGGCTGCCTTATATGAAAGATCTTTGAATTTGGTGACATCAATTACGAATACCTCTCCAGATGTTATGGCTTGGAAAATCTCAGCAAATCTGCGGGCAAGCTCTTCGTCCAACCCAGTGATGCCGCAGTTTTATCGAGAAGCTCTAAAAATCTTTTTTCTCCGTGCTCCCATCGTTTGTGGTTCTCGATCCTTGTTTAACTAATTTAATTTAAAAAAATCTTGAATTAAACATTTCTTTGTGCTCATCTCCCCTTGCAGCCCACTTTTTAAAATCGAGTCTCTAAAAAATATCTAACTGGACTAGCTTCAAGGTTTTCTGAAGAACACATTGTTACTCTCAAAGAATTTTGTCGGAGACTCACACGTGCTGATGAAGAGAGGTGGAAGAAAACGGAATAGTGACAGATTTAGAAAAGTATACGAACATTGCCTAGAGGCTAATGTGTATTGGCCAAGCTGCGTGCAAACTATCCTTCAAGGTTAATAAGAGTCATCCAGTGAAGATGTTATAATTGCAAATCCTTCAACTTCATCCTCAGTTTCAACGATGACAATAAGATCTCGAAAACCTTTCAAAGATCTAGAAACAAAGCAGAAAAAGAGAAGGTCAACGAACATAAAAGCGAAGACCCAACTGAATTGAAAACTCAAACTCAAAGCATTTATTTCAAATAAACTAAATACAGGCACTTTTGAATTGTCAAGGGGTCGGTCAGACAGAAAGATGAAGCTACATGCCTATTCCAAAGCGTAGTAGGTACCAATGGAGAAGAACGGGCAAGAAACTCCACGGACACTCTTTTAAATCAAAATATTTTTACAACTTTACGAAAGAAGATGATCGTGACGATTTCAGTTCCGCTATTTAACATAATTATGCTCAAAAATCCTGAAGTAGCTGCAAAATTCAACGAAATATTTAAAAAACCCGTCTCGGTAGTTAAATTTACGTCAGAAAAATCACCGGACCTATTGCTTTCTTTAAAATGATGTAAGTGGCAAAATAAAAAAAATCTCATTACGACTTATTAGTATTTGCTTATAAGTAGTATGCGCAAACACTAATAATTTTATTATTGGTTTTTATTTAGTTCCTATAAAACCTCACTGGAGTCTTTTGATTTTATAAAAATAGTTATAATATTATCTCCTTTTTTTCATTATGTGATATGTACATACAAATTATATTTTTATATATTAGAATATAAAATACATAAAAACATTCAAAATAGTAGCCAGCGGTATCGGGAACAGGGTCCAAGTTATCGGCGCAGCGGTCACGGCTCCAGAGAGAGGAACCCTCTAACAATTCGAGCCGTGTCCAGGAGTACCACTTTCTGCCCTTGATCCAGCTGCCTAACGAGAGCCTCCTCAGGTGTTGGTCGAGGCTCTTGGCAATTAAGGCATCGACTGTCATGACACACACACACTGGCACAATGATCGCTGAGTCTACATCCCTCATGTCGACAACCTCGCGAGCCAAGTCAAGATACTTGGAGGTTCCCGTCATGCGGGACAGTTATGTCAATAATCATTGCGCGCCACTCTAATCGATCCACCACCACTATATCAGGCTTATTGGCAAGAAATAGTTAAAAAGTTACAAATAGTTATATCATTATTAGGAGTTCATCTTAAAAGCTAAGCTTTGGAAGCCTGAAAAATTGGCATAAGGATAAACATGATTGTCATTGATACTATTACCAACCGTTACCACATTTACTTGTTACTGCATTTATTATTTATTTTCGTGGATAAAAAAAAACCATGAACAGTAACCATTTATTCATTAAAAAAACGTATTTCTCTTGTCTTTCATATTAAAACAATGAGGTTATATAATACTAGAGGAGCAACGTCCTACTAACAATTTCAGAAAAACGTAACCACTTACGAGTTTAAAGTCGTAGCTTTGAAACGGATAGGTACATAAATAAAGCTAAAGCCTTGTACATTAGCAACAAGATCAAATCTGCCGATAATAAAATAAAGACGGTTTGGAAAATTATCAATAATGAAACTAACAGGAATAAAAGACATAATAATGATTTCAATCTCGAGACTTCACGTGGTCCCATAAGCACTAACAAAGAAGTTGCTCAAGAATTTGTAAATTTCTTTACCAGTATCCCACTTAAAACTACTGATACCTTAAACTCGTCCCCCTCGCGTTCTATTGACTTATTAAGAGCAAACGTTTCATCCTGCCCGATTGAATTTAAATTTAAGCATATAAACCCAATAATAATAATAAAAACTTTCAAGCAAATCAAGATCAAACTAACCGAAGATATATGGGGAATGTCTATCAAAGTTTGTACCTCCATTGTTGAGACTATAGCGCCGTACTTGGCCTTAATATTTAATTTGTGTGTGGATCAAGGAGTCTTCCCGGATCTAATGAAATATAGTAAGGTAATACCTCTTTTCAAATCAGGGGACAGTAAAGACACTAATAATTATAGACCCGTATCCGTGTTGCCGGTTTTCAGCAAGGTGTTTGAAAAGGTAATGCTGAATCAAATGCTCAATCATTTTAACACCAATAAAATCTTACATGATCAACAGTATGGTTTCACCAAGGGACGTTGTACGACTGACGCCGGTGTCACCTTATTAAAACACATATTTACGGCATGGGAAGAGGCCCAAGATGCCGTAGGAATCTTTTGTGACCTCTCCAAGGCATTTGATTGCGTCGACCATGAAACCTTAATATTGAAACTTGAGCATTACGGACTTGGAAAACTTGCGCTCAGTTTAGTAAAATCTTATTTAAATGATAGACAACAGCAAGTTCAAATAAATGGTGTCAATTCACTCGGTTTAAAAGTAAAAATGGGTGTACCACAAGGCTCGATATTGGGGCCTTTCCTCTTTTTAGTATATATTAATGATCTACCCCATTTGTTGAAAACCCAACCACAAATGGTGTTATTTGCTGACGATACTTCTTTAATTTTTAAAATTAATAGACGTGCATCAAATCTTGACGACGTAAATAACGCCCTACTGCAGATCCAAAATTGGTTCACAGCTAATAATTTAGTATTAAATGGGAAAAAAACTAAATGTATAAGATTTTCTTTACCAAATGTCAACAGTACTAATTGTGAGATAGGAATAAATCAAGAGAAACTAGAATTCGTCGATAAAACTGTTTTCCTGGGGATCACGCTCGACTCAAGGCTTCAATGGGGTCCTCATTTAACATCCCTTGCAGGACGGCTCAGTTCAGCGGCATACGCTGTGAGAAAAATCCGTCAATTTACTGATGTAGGTACCGCGAGGCTAGTCTATTTTAGTTACTTTCATAGTATTATGTCGTACGGTATTTTACTATGGGGACGGGCTGCAGACGTTGAGTCTATTTTTATTCTGCAGAAAAGAGCCATCAGAGCCATATATGGCCTCCGCAGGCGCGACTCTCTAAGGGAACGGTTTAAAGATATTAACATCATGACGGTACCTTGTCAATATATTTATGAAAACATCATGTACGTAAGGAAAAATCTACATAGTTTTAGTAAAAGAGGTGAAAGACACAATTATATCACTAGAAATAGGGACCAATTAGTTCAACCAGGTTTCAGGCTGGCTAAAGTAGACTCTTCTTTCATGGGGTACTGTTTAAAATGTTACAACAAAATACCTCCCCATATACTTCAATTGAATGAAACGAAATTTAAATCCTGTATAAAACGCACACTATGCAGTCAAGCATATTATAAGTTGGGGGATTACATCGCTGATAAAAATGCTTGGCTCAACGCTGGTCCTGCTCCACAAGGGCGCATTAACTAATTGATTAGCATTTGGAACTACTGAAGATTGTAAAAACTGTCTTTACATTGTATAAATTCAATCTTGTAGTATTGTATAATTGCATAGCACATGTGTGAGTACTATGTACCTACTATAAAGCTACCATTTTCTAGGTTTGTCTTTCATTGACTTGAATGTGCCCTGGCGGCTGAGAGTTTGTCATGCTCACTCAAATGTCTCGCTGGTGGTGGCGTGTGTGTTGGATCATTAAGTTCCCTTCAAAATGGTTGAGCTAAATGGTGCTGATCCATACGTCATGTTCGTGAACGGGCGCCGTCAGTGGGGACTGGTCATCTCTTGGCTGCCACGGCTTATTTTAATTTAATATTGGAATTGTTGTCGTCTCTTTATTACGGACGCTTTTAACGTTCTGCATCGTTCTCACATGCATAATTTCAACATTAATGATGTAACCAATAATTTGTAACCATATTTTGATTTAAAAGAGTGTCCATGGAGTTTCTTGCCCGTTCTTCTCCATAGGTACCTACTACGCTTTGGAATGGGCAACTAGCTTCATCTTTCTGACTGACCGACCCCTTGACAATTCAAAAGTGCCTGTAATTGGTTTATTTGAAATAAATGCTTTGAGTTTGAAAAAAAAAATATATCAATCTGTCAAAATAATCTATGTTTGTCTCATTTCTTCTACCGTCAAACTAATTACGTTGGAATGAGACAAGACATTGTTATCGGAAAAATGGCCAGGGTTGCCAATGATCAACATAATTTCCCCAGAATTAATTATGGTAGTTATTGAATCAATTATAATGAAAGGTTGTATTATGGAACTATCAATAGATTAAAGATTTAAAGAAATTGACAAGGATTAGGTACATAAAGGAAGAAAAGAAACAAATGCATAAACGTAAATATTATATTTAAAAACTATAAAATTCATGTCAAATTACTTTTGTTAAAAATGGAATGATATTATAATTTATAATTACAGGAACATACATTCGTCATTCATTAAACTCCCAACAATCTGCCGAAATCAAAATCGTTTTTACTGGTAGTGCTGATGGCAAAAACAATGTTTGATAAATTTATTTCGTCTCGTAATGTTTTTTTGGATAATCTGAAGAAAATTGAACAAATTTACTTGTGAAATGTAACACCACTTGCTTTATTGATTTTTTCAGACCGTGACATACAAATTTTAACCGCTCATTTTACCATTTAGATATTTTTTATTGGTAAGCAATTGCTCAGTTGACGTCAAGCTGACAACTGAAGTCAGATATGCCTGCGGACATATACGAAGTAGCAACACGTCGGCGCTGTACACTGCTGATCTAGTCCTATAAAACATAATTGTATTAAAAATATAGTTAAACATAAGAAAAAAAAATGACGATCATAAAAAAGTGCGGTATTTTCAGGAATATAAAGTATGTCAAAAAATCATAAATAATTAGTACTATAACCTTCTGTAAGGATAGAACGGGTTTTTTTTTCAGTTCCAGAGATATCCTGATTTTTCATACTGGCTCCATACATTTTTTTCGTAAAACAAATATAATTCCTTCGTTTTGAAACCAAATTACTTCATGTGACATATTTGACCAGTTATCTTATAAATAGATATCATCTCAAACTCGAAAAATTCTAAGTCTTCTAGACGCGATTTTCAATCCAGTATGTGATGTCCCGGTGTCGGCTGCCGTGGACAAACGCCCATGTAGGAGCGAGCGAGCCTAATTGCCATTAACTAGGTAAAAATCCAGAGATTTAGCCACGGTAGCAGAACACTTACGCGAAATACATTTCCACGAATGGGCTTTTGCGCGATATAAAATATATGCGCGAAAAAAAAAAAACAAAATCTAAAGAAATTACTAAAATGTTACAATATCTTTATATATTTTACTGTGTGTACTTAAATTAGAAAAAATAAATAAAGACGCAATAAAAAAACTACGATGATCACTATTGACGCCTAATTGGACTGGTTACTAATAGTCTTTGTGTAACTTGAACATTACAGGCGAATTTTAGGTGTACTATACACTTCTGCCCAACACTTAGAAATACCACAGTCGTGATGTTATGAAGAAATATAATTTCCGCAACTTTTTCGCGCAACTATTCTTTCGCGCAAGTGTATTTCGTGCAAATGTCCGTTCGCGCAAAAGTCAGTCAGATCCGTCAGCCCCAGGCTGTTACTAAGAAATTCGTAACTAAAAAGCACAATAATTGCTCGACCCAGAAATAAAACCCATCACCTTCTGTTCAGCATGTTCATCAGTCGCGGTTGTGACGACTAGACTTAGTGAGGCAGTAATATTAACTTTACTAGTTCTAAACAGTGTCCAGGAACACCTATTAAGGATATAATTATTCCCAACTTATTTTCAAACCATTGTCTTTAATTTAGGTTTACAAGACTAATGAGAATAATTATCTCCTCACTATGTGTTTACCACTACATAGACCGAGCGTGTGTCAAAACAAAACAGATTAATACAGAAGGCTGGCTCTATACAATGAGCAAATACGCTCGTACATATAGACACGTGTCTATGTACAGTGATCGGCATTCGTTTGAGACAGTTCGAGATGGCCGGCGGCCGCGGCCGTACGGCGTACGTACACGTTTATTTTATATTTTAAGTTTGTTTATTTCGTAATCAACCAGTTTTAACAAATACATTTTAGAGGCCTTCTTTTAAGTATGGAGATACCTCCAACAGAAGACCTCCTTCTTCCATGTCTATAATTAATTATATTCTCGTCATGCTCTATGCTTATATGTCACTGCTTGCGGTAGCGTCGGGGGTCGGGCTGCCTCCTTCCCTCAAATATGGCGAGGAGGGTAGTGGCTGATCTTTGCGTTATGCTCGTGAACGGGTGCTGCTTGTGGTGACAGGTTGTTGACCATGGTTTTGTTAATGTTATTAGTAATTAACTGTTTATTTATTTTACTTCGAAGATCCTAGTTTTTCATTATTTTGTGACTTCAAGTTATTGCTATATGAATATAATGCAGCATTGCATAGTTATGTGAGCGGGCGCGCCCTTTATGCCTGCAGGCTTTTATTTAGGTATTAAGTTCTGTTTACGTTTGTATTATTTATTTCTGCTTGAGTATAATTTTCAATCTTTTTGTTGGTACATTGGCGTGTACTAACTGACATATGGTAAATAATTTAATTTAATGTTTTGTGTTTCATAATGTTAATTACTTACTGTTGTATAAAATCCAGTTCTGCTAACTGAACTGACAGCTGTACTGCTGGGGAGTTTGATGCGCCACTTCTTCTTCGCAGCTAAAGCACCAGGAAGTGATGAAATGTGGACATTTGGGGGACTGTCTTATGTAATTTTGACGTTCAAAAATTGCTGATCTTCAGCCTAGTTTGAATAAATGACTTCTGATTTTGATTTTGATAGTGGCAGAATCAATAACAAAAAGGGTACAATAAGATAAATAAAACTAGAAAATTTACAGATAATTAGTTAGGTACTTGAATTCGTAATTATTCCTTATTATTATTACACTATTCAAATCTATCTTTCCAAATTGCTATTACTTCGACTTAAAAAGAAATATCAAAACTAAACTTTTTTTTTGGGTATTAAAGCTATTTTGCAATAACAAATAAATTGTGTACATGTTTGGAAACTAAAATTCAAACGCAGAATAAGTCAATCAATCAATCAGTTTATTTGTGAAACATAGGTGTTTACATAAATAGGGGGTGCGCTATGTTTTGTCATAATTAAGACATACAAAATATTTTTAAGTGACACATTAGGTGTCATTACACTATGTGACTTAGAAAAAATAATATTTTAATTAATTAAATACATAAACAGAAAAAATAATAAAAACATCAAATACAGTAAAATCAATAAATAGTCATAATACTTATTATATCAAAAGGTAAAAATGCATTATTATAATAATTGGTCGTTAAAAATTTCGTCTATAATATAATGACATCTGTCAATTAATAATTTAGTAAGGGTTATTTAAACTCATATAATGTTATGTTTTTTATGTCATCTGGGATTTTATTAAACACTTTAGGTGCTATACCAAAAAAACTTTTTCGCATCAATGCGGTCTTACACTTTTGATGACATAGTTTATTTACGTATTGGGCACGTAATGGAGTTTTTCTACTGGAAGATATTTTTTCAAATAATTGTGTGATCGTTTTCACAAACAATGCAGTTTACAAAATGTATAATGCTGGAAGGGTCAGTATTTTTAAAGACTTAAAATAGGGTCTACAGCTATCTGTTGTTTTTATATTACACATTGCTCTGACACATCTTTTTTGCATCCTAAATATAAGCTCTCAGTCAGTTGACTGCCCCCAATAAATTACGCCATATCGCAGAAACTACAAACCCATGGTATGCTACCATTAACGTACCTTTATTTACCTTTTTTTGATAACTGAAAGAGTGCATAAGCAGATTTACTCAAGCGTTTACAAAGTTCTTCTGTCATGGGTTTCCAAGTAAGCTTACTGTCGATGGTAATACCTAAGAACTTAGCATTATTAACTTCTTCTATTTTATAGTTGTAATAAGTTACATCAATATCTGGATGTGGTTGCCTTTGATGAAAGTGCATCACCTTAGTTTTATTAAGATTAATTACGAGATTATTATTAGTCATCCAATGGATGATATTGAGAAAGGATTAACTAATATCATTTTGATAGATTGTCATATTATTACATTTTATAACAGCTATGCTATCATCGGCAAATAGGATCATTTTGTGTCGTATTATTTTTGGCAGATCATTTATATATATCAGAAATAATAACGGCCCTATCACGCTACCTTGGGGCACGCCATATATTACGTGTCTTGGTTTTGATCTATATATGATCTGCGTTTTAGTCTTATGACATATTCTAGATATTTCCGTGTATTGATATCTGTCACTAAGGTATGATTCAATAAGTTTCAAAACATTGCCCCTTATGCCATATCCATGTAATTTTTGCAGTAATATCTTGTGATCCACATAATCAAATGCCTTTGTCATATCAGTAAAGATTGCACATACTGGATTACTTTTATCTACTGATGTCATAATATTAGATAATAAATCGTACAGTGCCATATTAATAGTATGATTTTTACGAAATCCTTTTTGTTCAAAGTTGTTGTTGCATGTTAAGTACCTCAGCATATGCTCTTTACAAACTGGCAGCGGTAATTAGTATAGATGCTTTACTCACCGCATACTACGGTTTGGTGGAGTCAATTCTAAGGTACGGCGTAATTTTTTGGGGTAACTCGACTGACCGGGAACTTATATTTAAAACTCAAAAGCGTTGTATTAGGTCGATGTTCCAACTTGAAACCACTCAGAGTTGCAAACCTTATTTTCAAAAATACAAAATCTTGACCCTACCTTCACTTTACATATTAGAAAATGCGATGTTCGTAAGATAGAGAGAGAACCCTCTCCTATTTTCTCGCATGGCAGATCGATTCCCTCGTAATAGACGTGACAGTACACAAATTTGCCTACAACAATATAGAACGGCACTTATGCGCAAAAGTGTCTTTTGCAGGGCTCCGAAAATTTACAATAAACTTCCAAAAGACTGGAAGCAGTTAAATGATGCAGCGTACAAAAAGAGAGTTAATAATTTTCTAGCAGATAAGGCTTATTATAATTTGAATGAGTTTTTAGATGAGAAATTTTGATAATATTTTACATATCTATTTGTTCTCTATGTTTTATTATATAAATAATCATAACAATTTTTGAATAATTTGACTCTGAAAGACTTTATAAATTATGATTATTATAGATTCAATTATGATTTTATTAATTACTTTTGACATGACTGTATACTTTGACATGAATTATTAATTCCTCTTTATTTTTAATTATGATTTCAACTTTTTTTTTTTTTTTACTTTTGACTTTTATTACCTACTAGTTGCAAATTTTGCAGTCATAGATTAAATTTTGTTTTATTTAATTCTTTTATTCTTGTAATGTATATTTTTTGTTAAAATTGCCTTTTTTTGGACTGAAGGATATAATTATTAAGAAAATCACTTGTAATTCTAAACAATTGCACGCCGTAGTATGGCAAACATGTCTGAACCAATTTTTCATTATGTTATCCTGCATGCACTTTTTATTATTGTATGTATACACATGTTTGGGCAAATAATTTTTTATCTTATCTTATCTTATCTTCATTGCAGAATAGGTTGAACTTTTCAAAGTACATATAAATTGAATTGTAAATTACTTTTTCAAATATTTTTGAAAGTACTGGGAGTTTTGCTATAGGCCTAGGTTTTTACATCTGTTTTGTCGTTTTTTTTTAATAGAGGTTTAAATACAGCTTTTTTTAGACCTTTCGGAAATATGCCATCAATGATGCATAAATTAATGATGTGTGCGAGAGGTGGCGCTATAATTTCTGTAACATATTAAATAACTCTAGTAGATTCACCGTCATAACCAATCGTGTTTGTATTTTTTAGATTGTCAATTATTTTAATAATGTCATTCGTCGAGACAGGTAACATAAATAACGATTGCGCTTTCAAATTTCCAATATTATTTAGATTAGTCAACTTCGTGTCATTTTGTATATTATTTATTGATTAAGTACTTGTGCGTACTCCTATTTTCGCTTGTTTTAAGGAGCCGACCTTCTGTATCGTGTCTATTTTGTGTTGCAACGAAGGATCCATTACGCGAAGTTATCGTAATCGTCGCAATTAGCATGATTTGTGTGAGCTATCGGCGTAAAGTTCGCCGCTCATCTTAAGTAATTGTAATGGCGCTCAGATATCGGTTGTGTACCATTATATTGTGTTTAGTTAGTAATTATGGGAGTTAGATGAGAGACTTTGAGCTTTATAGTAAAGACGGAAACTTGGTTTCTTTGAGAGAACTGAAGTTTAAGCATAAGGTCTGGTTATTTTTCTCGATGTGTTATTGAATGATGTGTTGTTATGTTGTTTAAATGTTATTATGTTATTCATGAATCCACGCTTCAGAAAAGACATTCATGTCACCTTAGAAATGGCAGAAGATAACAAACCATGCTGGTTTTGCTGACCAACACTCACACTAACCAACTCGCACCTAGTAATCCAACGACCTTGGCAAAGTATCTCGATCCGTGGAAACATTTACCTGCACTACAATAGCCACAGATCATTCACGGACGTTTGTCCTCAATGGCCCGGCTGGCCCGCGCGCCCATTGTCGAGCGGCCACATATCGCGTAGAAGTAACGCGTCTGCTTGTGACGCTGCCTGGCGGAAGATTTATGTCATTACGTGGAGATCGTTAATATGGCGTGAGTTATGCAATACGTGCGGTGAACTGATTTAAAGGGCTAGCTTGAAGAATTGCTTCTTAACTGTTTTTTAGTGTACGAGTAAGTGCGTGAACAATCGGGTATGACGTCACGGACGAATAACTGACTGATTAGCATAATCAGCCTATAATGTTCCCACTACTGGGACACAGGCCTCCTCTCTTTGAGAGGGAATGGGCTGTAGCTTATCACGCGGGCCCAGTGCGGGTTGGTAAATGTCACATGTCTTCGAATTTTTGATTCTAGGACATGCTGGTTTCCTCACGATGTTTTCCTTCACCGTTTCGAGAGCAGTGGTGATGAAATTATTTACAGAAAGTAAAGCGCCTGCCTGGGTTCGAATTCGCGACCTACAACTCGTAAGTCGAGGCCGATACAACTGGGACACTACTGCTCTAACTGACTGACTGATTGTTCAAGTTAAAATCATGAGGAATGCGCATGTTCTACCAAAAGGCACACGAATGTCTCGGGAAGCTAAACAAGATAGAAAAGTAATCTAATTTTCTTTTTACAAATTAAGACATTAGTAAATTCTTTAGTCGCGAAGCATTTTATTCATTTTTAATATACCTACTATCACATAAGTTTCTTTTTTTCATTAATAAAACCCAAAAAATTTCACAACCTTGGCCTAAAAACATCCTTAAGAAATCTGAAACTTAATTAAATATCAAGGAAGCTCAATATTAATATAGTAATTAAATTAATTATACATTCCATAAATTGTGCTTTAGTAAAAATTCAATGAATAAATTGGCAATCCATCGCTGGGCCAATTACGGGGATCTTCGGGGGCGAGCAACTAATTACGCAATGTAATCTTCTAAATCACTTTACTAAATTCGGTTTCAATATTTTGAATAGGTCTCGTGTTTTTGTATTTCACAGAAAAGGTGGCATACCTCAAGTCCGTGTTTCACATAGAACATAATATAAAGAGATTCGAATTGAAAACCAAGATGCAATTTTCCAATTCCAGAAGCTCAATTTCTTTAACGAATAAATACAACAGACACCTACCTCCTATAAAAGTTTGCTCAATTTTATCGATATTTTCCTGAACAGATTTCTATACAACTAAGAAAGCTAGAGCTGAGAAATTCAATTTAGGATTATTCGTACGTGTTTGTTTATGGCGCATTCTATAGGTCACCTCTCTCTTGTCTATAGGTATAGTGAAGGTTCAGGGAATATTGCGAGGAGATTTCCACAAACCGTAGAAGACCACCATTCAGTTCTAGTAACTCTATAACTTTGTTTTCGGGAGAGTTTGAGCTTTACAGTGAAGTTCATAAGTACTAACGAGTGCTCGTCAATTTCATTTCTAGAAAGTGGAACTGTGTTACGAGATCAGTCAGATAATAAACCATTTAGAGTTTAAAGCCAAGATCTATAAACGTTACCTAGCACATGCTGTGGCTTGGACGACATGTCCGTCTGTGTTACACTCTTGTAGTGTGACAGTTACAGGAGTAATGCTTAGCCAAAGTAGGTACGTGCTAAGTAACGGTTATAGATCTCGGACTTAGTCTGGGTGCCTAGGAAAAATCGATCAGTATTAGTTTAAATCCCTTCACATTTAATATTACTCTAAGTACAATCATTAATTCTAGTCTGTAACGAAGTTTTGTAACTCATTTGTTAACCTGGTGAAGAAAACTTTATTATTAGAACTTCGTTTACCAATCACTCTGTAGCTAAGTGGAGTTAAAAACTAATAGCTATCTGCGGTTACTAACTTTGTTACAATATTCAACGTTTTGGCAATCAACATTCTCTGGCAGGTATTTTACTGAAAATCCTCCTGCTTCAAATTTTAACACTAGGAAGTATGGTAGTGTTTCTTTTTTTTTTATGTTCGCAATGTAACGCGGTGTGTACAGCACTTGTACTTAGATTTTATCAAGAATTCTGACAATGCCGGTAGGTACACTTAGAATCTTTAAGAAGTACTGTAAAATTGACCTTTTGCAATTAATAAATTATTTTCAAGTAGCTTCTGCCCGTGACTTCGTTCGCGTGGAAATCGTAAGACACCACAATACACTAAAATAACAGCCACATTTTTATAAAACTTTCCTGTATACTACGTTTGTAGTTTTGGTCTCAGCAAAAAAAATATGAAGAGAGTCAGGACTGGTGTCGCGGGAGCAAGCGACGTACAGTTGTCCGTGTGAGAAGCAGCTCGTCTTGAAGTCGACTCCCGCAGCCTTCTGTAGTAATTTGAGAAATGTTATTCATATTTAATTTATATTTAAGATATTTTTCAGTTTTAGTGAATTAATGAACGCCTGCGTTCCTGTATAATACTATCTAATGGTACAAAACTGATAAACTGACTGATGCTTCCATATATAATTTGTTTTGTTTATAACCATAGATGACAGAAGAGGACTAAACTTTATATTTTTCTGTGTACGTTTTACGAACTAGTATATTAATATATTATAATAATATAACAAAATGTTAAAAAACCGGCCGAGTGCGTGTCGGAGCCCGCACAATGAAAGGTTACGTAGTTGGAATGAATTTAACCCAAGTACAAACATTGTAGTTGAAAAACATGCTTTCCCATACGTTCCCACTGCAAATGTAAGGTGGTCGACTATTACTCGTTAAGTTGTAAAGTCTACTTAGCTGTGATAGTTTTCCTTTTAACTTCGTTATATGTACTACTACCGAGAATTTTTTCTCATGTCCAAAAAGAACTGAACTGAACTGAACAGAACTGTTTAACTGGCAGGGGGGGGGCGCCACTTGACTTTAACAAAAATTAACACTTTAAAAGTTTAATATTTCACAAACGGATCCCTTAAAATTGTTGTCACAAACCCGCAATATTTTTGAAAGACCTATTCAATGTGACCCCACACAATAGGGTAGACGAGAAAAAAACATCCCTAATTTACGTGTACGCTAATAAAAAATTTACATGGCGAAACTGTAAGGGTTCCTTGTTGACTACGGAACCCTAAAAAGGTAGCACAAAATATATATTTAGTCTGCAAAGCAGTCGTCGAACCACTAAGCTATTTTCTTTGTTGAAAGTTGACAAAAAATAGCCGTTCTTATATTATGTCATGACTGACTGCATACTCGTAGCTCCTTAAAGGTACAGCGGGATGATAATAATTTAAAAGGTTAAATCTGTAACCTACGCTTTTTTTTTTTTTCTTCCGGTGTGGAAAATCCTCACGGATGTCCCCCGCCCTGGGGGGGCGGAGGGGTCTGTCAGACTCTTACTGACTAAAAACTACCCCGGTGTTCCGTCTCACACCTACGCTGGGGGTCGCGGGAACGTACAAATCTTCCGCAACCCCCGGCCGGTGCCGGCCCGCCTCTGCGGGCCCCGTCTGGTCGAGCGGGGGGAGCGACGTGTTTGACTCCCCCCACGACGTCAAAGAGGGGCGCACGTGGACGCAGGGCACGTGGACGCAGGGCGCACCTCGGGTCCTGATGTATGGGGGGCGACAGACGTCCCCGAGTCCGTCGCCCCTGGACCCATTTAGGGGGGCTGGAAGAGGGCGTTGTCCACCCTCCGCCGACGCCCGGTGCGCCTGCTGCGGGCCGGGTGAGAGGATGAGATCTCTCGCTCCCTTTCCGCAGCCTCCTTCTGCGAGATGACTGTTTCGCAGAAGGATACCACCGCGTCCCAGGAGTCCTCGCCGCCGACCATCGCATTCACAACGGCCGGCAGCGAGAGGTCACTACCTGCTCCTAAGATGAGGGCACGGCGCGGCTCCTCCCAAGCGGCACACTCTGCCAGCGTATGCCGCGCCGTGTCCTCCCGACAGTCGACGCAGTGGTGACACCGGGCGTCCGGCTCCCTGTTTATGCGACACAGGTACTTCCCGAAGCAACCGTGCCCCGAGAGCACCTGCGTCACCCGAAACGACAGGGAGCCGTGCCTCCTCCCGAGCCAGTGGTCGAGCACCGGCCGGACCGCCTCGATGGTGACGAGGCCGGCGGTAGGACCAGAACCTACCCTTAGCTAACCTTTTGGCTCGTCTTTTTACAGTTTGCGGTAAACTATAGTAGAATACGAACAAATTACAATATTCTTCGTCCCTCATAGCAAATAGCGTGATAATGATTATAGACTATAGACGCCCCTAGACTGACCAGACATATGACATATCTATGCAAAATTTGAAGAAATCTATTTGGTAGATTTTGGGTGATGCTGGAATATATATTCAGACTAACAGACAAAAATGCAAAAAAAAATATTTGGCTATAGATTCGTTCCCAGACCTCACAGAAAATAATTTAAAAAAATAAAAAACCATGTACAGGTTTGACTTCGCTTCGATTTTATTATAATATGTATAAACTAGCCTGAAAATAATGGTCATTGGTTTGTGGGTACAGTTGGCTGCCCGTCAGTGGTAAAAAAACCAAAATAAGGTGAACTCGTATTCTATTCAAAATCCTCAGGCCTACTCCTAGGTTACCTCAAGGTCAGTGTTACCATTGACGTGCGGTCACTGTACACAAAGACTGATCCATTTTAACAATATTGACTGTCAATCAAAGTCCAGAGCTTTCTACAGTAAAAATTGCTTCTGAAATATTAATGAAATTCATCTCTCATGAATATAAAATTTAAAGTTCTGTTTGATACTTCATTACTCAAAGGGTTTATTTCTTACTTAAGAATGATGGTGATCGATGTCACAATAATGGAACTCCCTCTAGACGCAATGTATCACCTTATCCTACGTACTCCCTGCTTTATGTAAATTGAAATCATCGATCACCAGGAATATCGTTGCATACGTTTGCAATAATGGAAGTGAGGAAGTGGCGCAAAAATAAGTAAAATGAAAGTCGTAGGTAACATGATTACTTATCCATCACCTGTCAGAGTACCTACAAAAAATTGGAGGTAATGTCAAAATCATCTGAACAATGTATTCAACTTATTACATTGACTGAATTCCTTAGTTTCTTTGATAGATAGCTGATATAGCAGATATATTCAAGATTTAAAATAAAATTACAACAATGACGCAGGCGCGTGATGTATTTCCACCCAACCTCTTCCTCAAACAGACAGCCTGATTCCTCAGCAGTAATAATGAGAGAGATTTTTCTAAAATAACCTTATTGCAGTTTTCGTTTGTCGCCAATGCTATGCTGGTGGCACACATGAAGTCAGAATAAGCCCCAGATTACTTGGTACACAATAAAGTAGAAACGGTCCACTGCTACGCACGAAGAGGTTGACCACGGTTCTTTTGTTTGCCTGCATTTGTTTCGTGTGTAGCGTGGCAGCGGACGGCAGTGGACGATCCCGCCTACATTTAAAAATAAACGTGGCTAAGTAAGTACACGTGTGTAGCTTATCCGTTGGCTGTTGTGAAGCGCCACCCTAAAAGGAATTACGTACAATGAATGTAACTTGCTAAACCGGTGCAATACATCTAGATTGGCGATGCGATACCGCATGCGACAACGCACTGCACACAAGCGCTTAACAAAATATTTATGTAGAGTAAATCTGCAGCCAGCGAGCTGCATTACATATTTTATCGCGAGTTTGTGTGACCGCAGGATAGCCAAAAGTATTCTAAAACAACTGCGTAAAGTAGATGGCACAAAAGTTTATTATATTGCAGAACGAAACTCACTGCATTTTGGTGCTTTCAAGCTTTTATTAAATTACTGAGTACTGCCTAAGACTATAACATTAGAAAGAAAATACTTATAATCAATCATGAAGTATCTACTATCTTAGTACTTGTTTACCGTGAGTCCGAATGAAAAAACGGAACCCTTACAAGATCACTCGTGTGTCTATTTGTCCGTCTGTCACAGTCAATATGCTCCGAATCTACCGGACCGATAAGTTGAAAATTGGTACACATATGAATTTCTGTGACACAAACACGGGCGTGTAACGTAAATAAATGAATTTTGAATATGCTCGTCAGTTTTGGGGGACAAAATAGAAAGTAAAAAAGAAATTGCGTACTGTACCATGTGACATACCTATCAAATGAAAGGGCCTGTTGTAAGTAATTTTTTTTTTTAAATATATTTTAAAAACATGGTTTTAAATTTATTTCAGAAAATAGATGAAAATTTTCAACCTAACCCATATCTCCCGAAACTACTGAGCCTAAAATTTTGAGAAAAATACAGAAAATAGTTTTATACTTATAGATTAC
This sequence comes from Dryobotodes eremita, assembly GCA_917490735.1. NCBI lineage: Eukaryota > Metazoa > Arthropoda > Insecta > Lepidoptera > Noctuidae > Dryobotodes > Dryobotodes eremita. The sequence goes on along the minus strand of OU823254.1, from coordinate 788,420 downwards.
AGGACAATCTATAAGAAGTCTATTGTCTTAAAATATAATGCAAAATCTCTCAATATTGTGCGTACAAACTTAATGTTTTTGAAGAAACACATAGTATCTAGATAATTGCGTTTGGAAGGGTGTAGCCGTAGAATGTTGTATTATTCGTGATCTCTTTCTTATATAACCCCTGTCAGTGAGGATTGACGAGGGCGCTGTCGGCCACTATGCAGTGTGAAGTATTCCTTATGGTAGATTTAATATAATTATGACTAGCTTCTGCCCGCGGCTTCACCCACGTGGAGGTCGGAAATTACCCCCCGGGGATCTGCTACTGGGATAAAAGTATCCTATGTCCTAACCCAGGTCATGGCCTATCCGTAATCTACCTATCATCCAAATCCAGCCGTTAAAGCGTGAAAAACGAACAGACAGACAGGCAGATAATAAACGCTACCTAAATATTACCTCAAGATACGGACTCTGACTAAATTCCAATTCCTTTAAGCTTTAGAGGAATGACGAACAGGGTGTAAAGTTCACTCATCCTCCATAAAAAAGGGAGGACCCTCCGACCGGACGGGTGTTGTGTCTGGTGGGCAACTGCCCGACGATTGATGTCAGGAAGTCTTATATATGTTGATCGTGCGGTAGACTCTGCTTGCGCGATGCAGGATTTGTGTGACGTCAGGTCTTTGATGCGTAGTTCGCATGTAGCATTGTAGATGCCGTCACAAATTAATAAAAAGAGGTGAATATAAAATAAAAAAGAAGAAAATACGTTTATTTGCGGTAAACATGGCGCAGAGAAAATCACACAAATACAAAAACGAACGAGTTGGGGGAAAATATGCGTCACATCCACGCAAAACGGCAATCTCAATGACTGAAATCAATCAATGACTGTGTTGGGGGATGATTTTTGAAAAACTGTGATACACTTGTCTCATAATTTTAATTAAAGAGTGTGTGTACCAATTCTCGAGTCCATCGATGCAGATAATAAAAGTTTCACAGAAAATTTAACCCCCATTTCACCCTCTTAGGGATGGAATTTCGAAAAACCCTTTCTTAGTAGATAATAACTCTTCATAAAAACACACCCTCCAAATTTCATTTCTCTAGGACCAGCGGTTTAGGCTGTGCGTTGATATATCAGTCGCGGCATTTCTTCTCACGGATCAGTCAGCTAGGAAACGCTGCGCGCCGGCGCCATCTAGTTTTAAAATATTGACCAACAAAATATTGACGTGTCTACTTACATAAATAAACATTTCATTTATTCTTTTTTCTCGAAATTACTGTGGTCTCACTACAAACATCTCATAAAACAATGATTTTAAAATAATTTTGCGTTCCTAAGTTTACTGTTGGAATAAAACTTCAAAATGGCTTCATAATTATACCTACATAGTTAAATTCAACCAAAATGAAAACATTACTAGAAATATTATAATCTGTTTAACGAAGATAAATCTTATCACAAGTATTTAATAAGTTTCAACGTTCAACAAGAACAAAGATTGAATGGAAATAAGCCAAGAAAGCAAAACGATGGAAACTGTGGACGAAGAGCGAATTAAAATATTATTTCAATTAAAAGTTTTAAGGTTTCTGGTAATATTCTAACTTCTAAGAAAAGCGAGAGAACTTGTTTAACTACAAATAGATCACTCGATCAATTTGTGGAGGAGCTGTTAACAAAATAATGTTGGGAAGATTAACCTACCAGTCTCGCACAATGTGAATTCATTCAACAAAATTGTTTGCGCTACGCCTTCATGCACATAAATAAACTTAAACTGAGACTATATTAGGTTTAAGTTGTCAATCAAGTTACAGTGGTTTCACTCAGTCGAAATAACTCGCTGGTTTGAGTTTGAGAGTGGTTAATGGTAGTGGTTACTGTAGCATTGCGGTTAGACTAAGTTATTTTTTTATTGTTTCTAAGGTCTCAGAAGGTATCGAAATGATACCTACTGCTACGGTAAATTAGTCCCACATTAGAACGCAAAAATTATAACGGCAACCCAAATAAAAGGTAAAAAAGCGGTCAAGTGCCAATCGGACTCGCACACGAAGGGTTCCATACCACCTTACAATATTTAACAATTATATTCTAAAAACGCTGAATAAAAACATTTCTTGTATAGGGAACCCCTTTAATTTATCTTAATTTTTTTGTTGTTATATCCGCCACACACTGTGAAAATTTCAAGTGTCTACCTATTAAAGTTCAAAAGTTACAGCCCTCTGACGGACGGACAGCGGAGCCTGTGGAGCCAGGGACTTGGCTCTACATTAGATCTAATAACTTTATAACTGTGAAAGCGTTATGTATATCGTGGAAACCTACTTTACGTGAAACGTTTTTGGTGGGTTGTAATTATTATTTTTTGTATGGTGCTCTATTTCCTTATTATTTTGGCGGAAATATTCTAGTGACATTACACAGACATGTTAAAATCATAACGTTCTAGCATAGTCGGGTAAAAATGTATTTCTGGCACGCCAGCAGTTAATTTCTTCATAGCCAACGAAAAGATTTTCATCTTTGTTATTTATGTACATGCTAATCTAGCTTTCATAACAAATGAAAGTAGGTTTACCGATTATCCGTAAGATATACAGACTTGCACCTCCCTTTAAGGGGTTTAGAGGGTAAAAGTTACAATTTTTTTTTGTTTTTGTGCAAATCCTAGCCTGCTTCCAAATTTCAGGTTTCTAGGATTTCGGGAAGTACCTTCGAGGTTTTTTTTTTGTATATACAGACCTGCAACCTCAATTTCAAGAGTTGGAGGGTAAAAGTTACAAATTCCTTAATTGTTTTTTGTTGTTTGAGTGCAAATCCTAGCCTCCATACCAAATTTCACCTTTCTAGGACTTTGGGAAATGCCCTTGAGGTTTTGATGAGCGAGTGAGTGAGTCAGTCAGTGACGAAATTGACGTATTTTAGGTATTAATAAAATCCAAAGCATAAAAGCTAGACACTTGAAACTTAGTGTGTTTTATAAGTCTACTAACTACGTTTTATCCTGAGAATTTGAGCTTTCTAGCATTATCCAGGCCAAAGCTATGAGGGTACGAAAATACGACGAAACGCTTCGAGGAAAGGTATGTAGTTCCCCTGCTTTTTGTTTTTAACTCGTCTTGGTGGGGGTTAGTATCCCCGGGACACATAGGACTGGGGAGATGGTTGTCCATGTTCCTAAATCCCAAAAACAAACTTGAAATTGTAGTTGTAAAACATATTTTCCCATACATTTCGACTGCAATTGTAAGTTTTTACGCACAATATTGAAAGATTTAAGTACCATGTCATTTTAAGACCCTAGACTTCGTATATATTTTCCTGTAATCGGTAAGTAAAGTACTAATTTCAGTATTTTTTTCCATGTTCAGGCTCAGTGGTTTCGGAGATAAGGGGGAGAATGGTTAATTTTTATTTATTTTGTTAATTAACTTCAAAACTGTTTATTTTAAAATTATACAAAAAATAAATTTGAGACCCTCACAGCAAGTCCTTTCATTTGATATGTCACACGGTACAGTTTGCAAAACATTTGTTTTTAGTTTGCCCCATAAAGTGACCCACATATTCAAAATGTATTTATTTACGTTATACGTCCATGTTTGGGTCACAAAAATTCATATGTGTACCAATTTTCAACTTAAGCAGTCCACTAGATTCGGAATAAATTAGCTGTAACAAACGGACAGACAGACAGACACTCGAGTGATCCTATAAGGGTTGCGTTTTTTTATTAGGACGTACATAACCCTAAAAGTAGGCCAAGATAATATTTATCCAACTACAATATTTAAATTAGGATTAATTTAAATGTTTAATTAGAATTAATCAAAATATAGATGTCGGTTTAATACCTCATTGAAAAAAAGTTATATTTCAGGTTAGTAAAAATATCCACAATTTATTTTTGAAATCCGTGTTGCCAGAGGCCCAGTCATAAGAACAAAGTGCTCAACAAAATGATCTTCATATGATTATTTTTAGTACAGCGCCATCTACCGGACTTTTCCGGAAACGAGTAGAAAATGCTGAGGTTTTGTGCCTCGTTGCCTCCAAAATGTTTCGCTCTCTATACATTTCTGTTCTAGCAACATCGTATCGTAATGTAAGATAGATGGCGACACTTGTATGAAAATGAGCAATAGGGAAATGAAAGAAACGGTTTTGGACAAATTACTTAATGTATTTAATGGCCTTGGGTTTTGCGAATTGAAAGTAATTCTCATTATTAAGACAATAAGCAACAAAAGAAAGACCATTATCTCTTTGCAAAAAGGAAACAGCTGTTCAAGACAGTACCTTTTTTTTTTTTTGTTTGGGAAATCATCAAATGACCTCTCCCGCTCTGGGCGGAACGGAAGGGCGTGTCAGACTCTTACTGACTAAACCCCACAAGTGTTCCTTGAGTTGCCTGTACGCCAGGGCCAAGGTAACTATTTCGAACAATCCGCGACCCCGGCAGACATCGGCCCTATCGGAACCCGTCAATGATGAGTACCTAACATAACTTTTTGCACGCTTTTGCTATTTATAGAAAATTCAGTTCTTAATGGGAATAAAGGGCTCTTTTTATAAACACTGCCTAAAATTAAGATACGTTTTAACGTCAAAAATGTATCGACAGTCGTTAATCATTAGTCAACTTAAAGCAATGTTTATGAATTAAGGGGTAAGTATACAGGAACGCATGTCTTTCGGAAGAAGACTCTAGATTGCATTGATGAGTCTTCAGACGAAAATGAATAGAAACATTGATTAAGTAAAAAGTAAAATGTCACAGTACTAAGAAAAATAAATTTAACTAAAAAAGACTCCTTCCACACAAAACAATGCATGAGAACAACTTCGTCCGCCATCTTGAATCCGCAACCTCAGCGAAAAACTTCCGACTTTGATTGTTTAATCTCATTCCCGTGAGCCCTCCCCCACTCTACATTAAGAGGCAAGTTTGTGTTCCATAACTATTATTGACGTGTAAAAGTGTTTGTACAAACCTACTGACAGAAATAAAATCATTTATCATTTATTCTCTTTAACTACAGTAAAGAAATATAACGTGTTAAATTATTAAGTTAGTTGTTACGAGAATCTTTTCTTTATGTTAAGCCACATAAGCTATATACATTGTTCAAGATGTAGGTTGTAAGGATGCAAGTTTATTCTTAATGCTCAATACCCAATCATCTAATACGTTCCACAACGTGTACTCAGGCGGTAACTTCAATATATTGAGAAAATTATGGACCCTTTCGTACTCAGCAAATTAGTAGGAGAGAGAAAGCTTTGAAACTTAACTTATTAGTTACATACCTAGTAATGTTGTTAGAAGTTTATTTTCTAATAAATATTTAATAACCCGTCAGCCTTCAGCGCAAATGTGAACAGGCGTCTTCTGGGCACGCTCGTTTCATCGTAGACTTCATACGTCGCTTTCAATCAGGCGAGATCGAGGTCAAAAAAGGTAAAGATACGTGTTTGAGCTAAGCGAGTACTCTCTTTGATAGTTCTTGTGGCTGCGACAAACCAGTACTAGCCATCGTTGTGTACAGTCAGCGATCAACTATAAGATAAGATATATTTATTTGCCCGAACATGTGAAGACATACAAAAATAAAAACTTGCATGCAGGATAACATAAAATCAAAGAAACGGTTCAAAGACATGTTTGCCACATACTATGGCGTGCAAATATTATGTAAGTTAAAAAATTAATAACACATGAATATAAAACATGATACTTAGTTACAAAATAAGTTAATAGTAAAAAAAAAAGTGGAAGTATATTAATGTCAAAATTTTAACCAAATTTAAAAATATGCCAGCGGGGTAATTACGTAACACTCTAACAGTATGAATGGGTTTCATTTTGACAGTTCAACAACATTCATTGCGTTATTCACGTTGCTGAGCAGACACATTTTTCGAACATATGAAGCAATGGATTAGCAATAGGCTTCAAAATGATTCAGACTGTGATAGATAGTGTGTTACGTTATTAGGGTGCTGATCTATATACAAACATTAGTCAAGTTAATGTCAAAATTACAATAAAATATAAAAGTCAAAATAAGGGCTTACGCTATTATAGATTGATGTCAGTAATTTAAATAATAGGTTATTATACAAACATTTAAAAACACACACAAAGTACATAAAACATTTTAGGTTAGCGTACCTAAATTGTTTTCTTCCAGAAACTAAGAAATAGTATAGTAGGCTTTACTAACAAGAAAGTTCTTTAAATGTCTTTTATAAAGACTAATGTTTAACATTTTATATGTATAGAGATATGAGAAACAGGGTATAAAGTTCACTCATCCTCTATAGGAAAGGGAGGATCCTCCGACAAGACGGGTATTGTGTCTGGTGGGTGATTGCCCAGCGATTGATATCGGGGCATTGTATAATACGAATCGCGTGGTAAACTCTGCTTGCGCGATGCAGGATTTTGCGTGATGTCGCCGCATCGGTGTGATGCGTAGTTCGCGTATGGCGATGTAGATGCCGCCACGTGTATATATTTTACTTATACGGGGCCTACAATCTTTTGTACGTTACTTGAGCAAGAAAATCGTTGATAGCTAGTCGCTTCCTCGTCGGCAGTGGGACAGATGCCTTACAGTCTACACTTTCTAGTTAAGTAGTTGTAGACTTTCCCGTTAATAAAGTCCGCTAACGTATTCGCACTTAGCGATCTGAAGTTCTTAAGTAACAGCATAATTAAGTCGGGCCTCTAGGAATTTAACCTGAATCTTTGTTAATATAGTTGTGGGCCAGAATAGGTTTTGGCGACGTAATTTGACTTGAGAGTTTTCTTTTACTTATGTAAATTGTCGAGACAGCTGTTTTATTTCAGACGTAGTTCGTAGATAAGATCCTAAGCCAAGAAAATTCGTAGCATTTTAAGGTTGATTACATTTTATTACTGTATGTAATAGAAAAAGACAAAACCAATATGCTAAATACTTAACTGTTTTAGAAAATTTCAAAATGTTGTTCCATTCATGAGATAATTTTTCGGTTTCCAAAAATATCCATATCACAAGGTTTGATTTCGCCAGTCATCTTCATGGCTGTTGGATATTTACGAATGATGAATCAAAATTCGGTTTCGCTGGATGCGAGATACACAGAACCGGTCGAAGCGCGGTGCTTGGGGGAGGCCTACGTCCAGCAGTGGACGTCTGGCGGCTGAAATGATGATGATGACGTCATAACGTTATTTAACCTAAAGATATTTAATTATTCTAGACATACATGAGTTACTCTGTATCCTTAAAAAATTAATTAGCTGCCAGTTGAAATGCCCAAGTTATAATCTAGGACTAAAGTTTTCGCAAAGGAGAACGTACATGATTACAGCCGTAGTCTTGTCAACGTGTGTTCTATACACTATACATAAATAAGTAAACATTAATGTATACTTACATGTTTACAACTCCATGTAGTGCAAAGTTACAAGCCGTGTTACAGGCTCTCGAAGTTTATCAAAGGGTCGCAGTTTTCTCATCAAAGTAAGAGAAAAAGTATTCGGAGGCTTTGAGAGATTATTGATAATAACTGGTCCTCGACACGATACCCGTAATTGTGATAAATAATCGCTTTTATTACGAGTCTCGGTATCTAAGTATCGTTTGTTAGAATAGATAATACAAAGTTTCAAAGTAATTATGGCCTATTGAAGCGTATGATTTTGAAGAGATCAGAAGAGTAAGTAGCTTTGCTTAGCTAACTACCTTGTAAAAATTAGTATCAAACGAAAAAAAGCCAGCACAAGGACCATACTGGCACTAAACCTATCATTTTATTCATACTTTCGCAACAAAATCTGTGAAAATATCTACTGTGAAAGTGCGATACAACCTCATAACCGACATACAGACATCGTAGGCATAGTAATAAGGTCCCATTGGAGCCCTTTCGGTGTGGAACCTTGCATAATACCCCAAACTAAAGTAAAAATGCCATTTTGAGAACGAAAAGAAATACGCACTTACGAATGCCGCACAGTATTCTAGGTCAAGTTAGAAAAGAAATCTTTAACAAAGAAATCCTGAGAGACTTCCACAATACTCGTAAACGTACTGTTACATACATTTTATCTTTCAACAAGTCACATTTTACTTCCACAAAATTATTCAAGACAACTCACCATAAATTATTTAGGTACCTAACATTAAAATAAGATTTTCTCTCTTGACCTACCTACAAAATGTTTTAAAGCATTTAACATTTAACTGTTTTCTCGATATAATCGAAAATATTGTTCAAAAAGGTGTTGTTTCAAAATTTAAAGTGTCTTATAAAGTTTCAGAAGAGGTAACTTCCATGTCGCTATAATACATTATTTTATACGTTCTGTATTTTGCTTAAAATATAGAACGTCCTTCTTCTGTATTTTAGTTTAGTTTGCTAAAATAGGAATTTAATGGAATATAAAATTATGCTTTGAAAGACTTACATTTTTAATGTTCTACAAGAAAATATGTCTTCGCAGGTAAACGATAATAAATACCTTTAAAATCATCATTATTCGTAGCAGGAAAGCACTCATTCTTTCTACAACGCTAGCCTATAGATCTTCAAGTTTTTGAATCTCTCTGAATATGAATTTGAAAGGAGCCGCGTTTCTAAGGATACGTACTGAATGGGAGGATTACATGTTTCGGAACAGCTTGGACTTGAGCATTGCTTTTGGAAATTGGCTTAGTGGGCGAATTGCATAATATTATCGTTTCTGTTCACGTTACGGATTAGATTCCCATCGCATCCTTATATTTATGTGACTGTTATTTTTCAGCTGTTCCGTATCCAACGAAACAGTTAGCGGTAGCGGTATCCAGTATTCGAGTTGATTTATCTTTTTAGATTCCGTACCCAGGGTGTGCCATCGGTACCCTATTACTAGGTCACCGCTGTCCGTCCGTCCGTCCGTCTGTCTGTCTGTCTGTCAGTGGGCTGTATCTCATTAACCGTAATAGGTAGACAGTTGAAATTTTCACAGAATGTGTATTTCTGTTGCCGCTATAACAACAAATAATACAAATAAAAAAAAATAAAGTGTGTCCATATAAGAAACGTGTTTTATTTTTTGTGTTTTTTGCCTTGTGGTACGGAACCTTTTGTATTCGGGCCCGACTCGCACTTGGCCGGTTTTTATCCGCAAGTGTTTCTGTGACAAATATATATTTTTTTCTTTCGTTTCTTTTTTCCTGATGTGAGTGTGTTCTGTACGTATTTGTGCAGGTGATTTTTGTCAGGAAATGCGCCCTTGAAATAGCAGAATATGAAAGATGAAAAACATTTCTTCACTTAGTAGGTACCTAACTATCTTAAAGATTCCTAGTAAAAGATTTGCGTACGCCTCCATAGTCACGTACGCCTAAGATGTATTGGCCTGAAGATTGATGTACCTTTCGGTAAGTACCCGACTATCGCCTGAACACCAACCGATATTCATAGAACTTCAACAACTGCGGCTAAGACTTATCATTAGTTATCCTTATCGGAACGCCCCCTAAGTATGTTACGATCCGAATCTATTGTTAACTTTTTTCAGTGTGCTCGGTTTAAGTGAGCAGAATTCTTACTCTGGTACTGCTTGAATATTGTATCAAAGTACAATTTGAAAGCGTTGAATCTGTGTTAGAAACACTTGTAACTAAAATACTTGGACAAAAATAATGATTATATCGGAACTTGCATTAAACATTTAAAATCAACTGCAATTTACTTTAAACAATTTCTAATTAAAAGAAGATTCGTTCTGTTTTATTTTTACTGTGGCTGAAAAGAAAAATAGCAAAAGTATCGAAACTGATCCCACTGTCTTGAGCGCGGAAATTCATCGTGTTACTGCAAAATAAATAGAAACGAAGGGTCACAGCACTTTAAAATGCTGGTCTCAAGACAAGTGATAGAAAAATGGTTCTTGGTTACCATGACATAGCCTTGGCTTTTACCAAACTAAGCTAATACATAAATACACTCATAAGAAGATAATAAACTCGTAATTAAGTACTAACATAACAGAAGGGTATATCTCCATACAATGATGCAATGCTTTGGTATCTATTTTCCTAGTATTTTTTACAAAAGTTAACAAAATTGGTGATCGCAAAATTATTTATAGGTATCCTAGTTACCTTCTGCACAATTCTATTTCATGTCCGGTTCGTACGACTAACATAGTTTCTCTGAGAGTTGTGGTCCGGTATCCGGCTTCCGTCGGACCGTATGCGGCACGGCACCGGTTATGTGAAACCGCTGGTGTGTCTCACGTATACATATATGCTGTTTTAGTTTCAAACTTGCCATCGAAGTTATTGTGTTGTTATTTCTGTCCCTGTACCGTGACGTATGTCGAATATGTTTGACTGTGTAGATATAGACCGTCGTATCTGTGAACTTACTCATACTTGTGCGACGGTGTCTGGATGTGCTATTTCAACTTAACGCCAAAGTTTAAATTATAAAAACGCTTGAATTTGAATTAAGCCCGCTTGCACCAATCGTTAAATTTATTTAAAACATAATTCTGTCTCTGTACACTTTTTTTTAAATTCGTTTAGGGTCAGTACATCTTAAACTTATGCTTTAGTCAAATTGCACCCGCAGCTCATTTCCAACTTACTGTCTCTATGTGACTGATATAAAACCGCCTCAATCTCTAACAAAATAAGAAAATAATTATGACAACTGCAGTTGTAATTAAATTTAAATAAAAAAAAAATACTTTAGTATGTATGAGCTCAGGAAAATAGCAGTAAATCAGTGTTATTCTACGAAAGCAATATACTCAATACAATACTTTAATGCATTCCACACTTACTTACTCTATTTCATTATTTATGGGTATTGCTTTAGTTAAATGCAGCAGTATTCAATCCATACAATAATTATAATAAAATCATAACGAAGTCAAAACTGTAAATTTAATTTAATTTCTTTTTACTTTCCTTGTTTTTAAAGTACTTGCTATCAGGTGTGGGACGAATCCGAAAATATAGATTTTAGATATTTTTTCCTTTTGTCTATTTGTCTGGATGTGTGTTCCGGATTGGCGCAAAAATGGCTGAACGGATTTGGATTAAATTTGGCACATAGATAGTTTATAACCTACTACTACTACTTACTTACTCGTACTTTTATTCCCGATAGTACGTTCCCGTGGGATAATTTCCAAACTCCATGCGATCAAAAGCTATAAATAGTTTCCTAGTTATAGCCCTAGGTACTTCAGCGCGATATCGGAAGGCAAATATGCACATTTTCAGCGCTGCGGGCTATTTTCAGTGCTTCAGCCTGAAGTGCTTCGGGCTATTTATAGCGCGCCACAGAACCGTATTATTTGGCTTTTAATCTATTAGTCAGTGCTAACAGAGCTGAATATCTGCAAATGGTTTCAATAGTACCGTTTAAGCATTTAGCAAATTGTAGAACCGAGTTTCCCGTAAAGTCGTTGATGCATTTCACTAAGTATTTACATAAATGTTTGCCCTTATCGTTAAATAACCAGTGCCAGCGCTGAGGCTCTATCTCGCATAGGGTCGTAGCATTATGCTGAGCGACTGCCGTTTTGCGTGGATGTGATGCATATTTTCCTCCAACTCGTTCTTTTTTGTATTTGTGTGATTTTCTCTGCGTCATGTTTACCGCAAATAAACGTATTTTCTTTCTTTCAAATGAACAGTCTATCATTAATAGCTCATTAGAACCGCTACACACGAATGTCTCTTATTTATTTGTAAACAAGAACCTAATCACGTGATTGCCTCCTGAGCTTGAATGTATCCTAAAAAATATTTACGTTATTCACTGGGAGGCAGAATTAGAAAAATATTGTTATTAGTTTACGAAATGATATCAATTTTTCCGACTAGACGACTATGTTTTGCGATGAGATCGTATGAACTTATGTAAGATTGTTTTCACTTCAGCTGATTTCAGGGAACCTATTTTCAATATCCTTCTAAAGATTCTAATTTAGATAGGAGCTTGCGAAAACCTATTTCCTTCGAGAATTTGTTGAAACTGTAAGTCGCAGTATATCACGAGCTTCATGTCAGCACGTAATCGTTTAAGTGTGAACATATATTATGCCATCATGGCCGCCATGGGATAAAACCAACGGTCAAAATATTATACTCAAGCTCGTCGGGCCAACGAATAACTATCTCAGGTTTTTGACGTGAAACGTCTTTCATTTCGGTTAGTAGTCACTTGCAAAAACAATATGTAACGAAATATGATATTTAATCTGTTATGTAATGATCTGAACAAGATTATGTCCGAACTTTAAAAGAGACTGTGACCTCTGAGTTTGTTTCGGCCTTTCTTCTCAGAGTTGTCAGATAGGAAACGCCGACCTCATCTAGTTTAAAAAACATGATTGACGTGTAAAAGTGTTTGTACGAACCTACTTACAGAAATAAAATCATTTATCGTTTATCATGGCAAGGTCGCTTATATTACTTTGGAAGTATAGCACGTATCGGCGTTATTTTATTACCATAATTTAGATGATAGAAGCCAATACTCGGTAGTGTATAACATGTCACTGGCGTAAATGGCGCTGTAATTGCGCACAACACGATGCATTAATTCATACTTGTGACCATTAGAAGTTCTAATCGTAGGAAAAAGGTGTTGTATTTTGCTAAAATTTGACGACTGCTCTACTATGGCGCCACCGCGTGCGATACGTAACGTACAAAACTGGCATGCAAAAACGCGGATAGCAAGAGATATTCCAGCCCTGGTCGACCCGTTTTGACCTCGGCGTAACGTGTTCGTCTGCACAGGGAGCGCGTTAGATTGAGCCAAGCACAGGAACCATAGCCATCTACGAGCGCGGCGGGTTCAAGCGGCGTAAGGCAGTCTAGAGCCACGCTATTTGATATAACTGTGGCTGCAATGGTGGCAGAGAACGAGACCAGCTCACCGACATCCACCAGAAGGAGTCAGGCTACATCCGACAGTAACAGTACAAGACCACAGTTAGAGCGGATTACGCGTGCGTCTGATTATCGTAGGCGCTGGAATTTGGTTACATCTAAGTGTACTTATGAAACATACAGATATTGAACTGACAGATAAATGAAACGATCGTTCTCTTAAAGATAACGGTCTCGATCTGTAATCGACCCTGGCTTTGGAGCAAGCTATTTACTGTCGATAAGAACCTAGTTTAAGTAATCTTACGTTTGAAAATAAAAACGTTCTTACAAACAAAAAAAAAAGTCTTCAAAAAAAAACTTAGCTGAGTGAAGTGTTTTTATTTTTCACTTTTTAGTAGTGGTACCTACCTACGAGGGTCATTCAATAAATACTTAGCCTACAAAAAGTAAACGAAAATTTTGGAAAAGTGGCAATTTATTTTTCAACATAGTCTCCTTTTAGTTCGATACACTTAGCCCAGCGATGCTCCAACTTTTTTAACCCGTCCGAAAAATAGTTTTTGTCAAACTCTGCAAAATAGGCCTCCGTGGCGGCGATGACCTCCTCATTCGATCCATATCTATTCCCGGCGAGTGATTTTTTCAGATTAGGAAACAGAAAGAAGTCACAAGGGGCCAAATCTGGAGAATACGGTGGATGGGGCAGCAATTCGTAGCGTAATTGGACCAATTTGGCCATGGCAACGGCAGACGTGTGAACCGGTGCGTTGTCGTGGTGAAACAGCACTTTTTTCTTCGCCAGATGGGGTCGTTTTTTCTTTAATTCGGCGTCGAATCGGCCTAATAAATCGGCATAGTAAAGCCCTGTAATTGTTTTACCCTTCTCGAGGTAATCGATGTAGATCACACCTTGTGAATCCCAGAAAACGGTGGCCATAACTTTTCCGGCCGATTTTACAGTTTTCGCCTTCTTTGGAGCACGTTCCCCGGTCTGGATCCATTGTTTTGATTGCTCCTTGGTCTCTGGTGTGTACCAGTGGATCCAGGTTTCATCGACGGTCACAAAACGACGCAAAAACTCCGCTGGATTCATCTTAAACAGCGCCAAACACGTCTCCGATGTGGTCTCACGGTTGCGCTTGTTTTCTGGTGTGAGTAAACGCGGCACCCATCGCGCCGACAGCTTTCTCATGCCGAGTTCCTCGTGAAGAATATGATGCACTGTTCCTTCTGAAATGCCTACAGTCTCAGCTAGCTCCCGAACCTTCAATCGGCGATCTGCCAATACGAGATCATGGATTTTTTTAATGTTTTCCTCCGTAGCAGCTGTTTTCGGTGCACCTGGACGTGGTTCATCAAAAACCGACGTACGGCCACGTGCAAACTCGTTGAACCAATTCTTGACGGTGGCCATCGATGGAGAAGAGTCACCGTACACAGCATCCAAGCGCTCTTTGATTTCGATGCGCGTTTTCCCTTCCAAAAATAGGAATCGAATCACCGAACGATATTGCTCTTTTTCCATTTTTGTAAAACCGATCGACACGTTCGCTTCCATAAGTTGTCAAATTAAAACAAATGAAGGGATTGGAATGAAAATTTGAAAAAAGAATTAAAAAAGAATGTGCTACACTGTGGTAAAACTCTTTTGAAACTACAGCGCCCTCTGGCGATGAGGCTAGGTACTTATTGAATGCACCTCGTACCTACCCCACACACATTTGTATACCACTAATTGCTCAGTGACAGGAAGTTATTATAACATCATCAATATACACTAAGTGGAAAAAATACGTATTAGTGAAGCTAACTGAAAAACTTTAATAAAAATTATTACCCTCTACTACCCTACTATTACCTAATATTTATTTACCCCAGAGGCACAACCTACTCACAAAAAAAAATTGAAATCATTCCACAATTGCCGGAGATAGGAGATATCGCGTAACAAACACAAAAAAATATACAGATGAATCCGGAGAGAACCTCCTTTTTTTTGAAGTCGGTTAAAATATGTAAATAAATGTAACTTGTGTATAATGTATTTCTTTGATTATTATCTATATCAGCACACTCTAGCACGCACAAGATGTTTCACGTACTCACCGCGGCTGCGTCCCTGATAAAGCCTACCAGATTTTATTTTATTACAATTTAGATGGCACAATGACGTCAATCTTTTTGGGTTAGTACTCCGATATTCTGCGAGCTATGCAGATAATTTAGGGGACAAGCCTATTTGCACTTACTCAGAGATATGTCACCTTTATTTTGGTTAGAATACAAAGGCTCACACAAAAGGTGAACACCATACATTATGTGATCACAATGGGCTCGCGGGCGCCGGCAGTGCGCACAATGAGTGACGTGCCCTGTGTCACGCAGTGTGACGGCTCGGTATGCCTCTGCGATTGCTCGGCGTGGCCCGGGCAGTGTGATGTATGAATGATTGGCTTCAGGCCGGTTGAGATTATTAATTGTCTGCTGTTTTTTATGGAGCGGTGTGGAGGAATAAATTGTGATGGCAAGATATGGATGACGTGGGTGTTTGATGAGTTTGAATTTCATAAACTCTTTCAAAGTTTTAAGGCAAGAATATGTTGCAGCTTTATTTTGATTTAGCTCCAAACATAAAAATGATAATTCTGACTTAGAACAGTGTTCCTATGATAATCATATTATGTTGGAAATATTACCTACTGCAGTAACATATAACGCATAGGTATGAATAACTTATCATTTCCAGAGAAAACTCTTATGAAACACTTGCAGACACAGCAGCATTAAAAAAACTGCTACCCTAAAAACATCGGTACTTTGTTTACCGTTTCCCCGTGTTATAACGTTTCCCCTGTCATGTGTCGGTATCTACACCAATAACTATAACTAAGCTCGTTCGTTACTCCCCATCGTTTATGGAAGTTATCTTGTAGATAACAGTGGAAAGAAAACAATTTGCTAAATGCTTTTCACAAATGGACTACTGTTAGTGAAGTGTCCTTGGTGTAGCGGAAATGTTAACGTTTGTGTGTAGCGTGATGACATGAAACTGTTATTAGAATTTCTGAATAGGTCATGTTTGTTTAATGGTGGATAAACGATGCCAAATAACTTCACGGTATTGATGAGAACTATTGCACAAAATCAAGGCTCAAATCGATAACCTATCCTTACCTATCCATCATCATTATACCTGTCCATCACAGCAGCGGGCCCTATCAGAATACCAGCGCTGCTACACTTATTTTTTTAATGTCGCAGCATCATGCTGAGATAGGGGCCTTTTGGCCTCGTACCATTTCTGATTTATTTTGTTATTTCTGTTGTTATTTTCATTTTACGAGTGTGTTTAATTTAGTTTATGATAATCCTGTGCGAGTCCCAATAAATATATTTTATTTATTTCTTTCTTTATTCTATAAAGCTGCAGCTACGACTGCTCATATTAACAATAGCTAATCCATTTCATCTGTTTCTCAATCTTGGTGATTTTGTCTTTTTTATATAGCAACACTCAATTTTGAATATGCGACTCCCAATGACCATCCTCTGATGAGAACCCAATTGCCTTCTAACCATCTGTATAGAAAAATCTATACGAGCAAGTAATTAGTTACACACTTCAAACGCCCACTATAAAACAAGCGACGGAAATGAGATCTTTCGCCTATCTGAAATAATTGCCAACGGTCTCTTATACATAAACTGAGGTACAATGAAGGTCAAAGGGTCGGCTGTAGTTACGACGAAGAACGACAGTTAACTTTAGTGGATGTACTTAACACGAATCTTCCGCCATATTGTCGGGATTAGGTCTTTGTACAAAATCACGGCGGGCATTTGTTGCAGTCACTAAGATAATGAAAAGGACCATGGAGAGGGCTGGAGAGTTACCGCGCCTACTTTTGACGTGAAACATCTCTCATTTGGGCAGTAGGGGACACTTACAAAAATCATTTGTGACGAAATATGTTATGACAAGATCGCTTATTACTTTGGAAGTATAGCACCTACCGGCGTTATTTTATTTCAGCCATGACTCGGTAGTGCATAATGTCTGGAGCTGTAATCGCGCATAGCACGACACATTCGGAACTAAGTTTACTATCGCGCGCTGTGTTTATTTAGTGATTACTCAACTCAACAGTACATTGATCCATTCGAGTGAGACTGGTCGTGTTTGACATAACTCACAACGTTATAGTAGGTGTGATATATAAAACTCATACTTGTGTACATTAGAATAGAATAGAATACTCTTTGACTTTGAAAAGGTGTGGTTTTTTTGCTAAAATTTGACGACTGCTCTACTATGGCGTCACCGTATGCGATACGTAACGTACAAAACTGGCATGCAAGACCTCGAGTCGCAAGAGAGAGAAATTCCGGCCCTCGATGACCCGCTTTGACTCGGCGGAACGTGTTCATCTCAACAGGGAACGCGTTAGATTGAGTCAAACGCAGGAACCACGGCCATCTACGAGTGCAGCGGGTTCAAGCGGCGTACCGTAGTCTTGAGCACCGCTATTTGATATAATTGTGGCTGCAATGGTGGCAGAGAACGAGACCAGCTCATCAACATCCACCAGTAGGAGCCAGGCTACATCCGACAGTAACAGTACAAGGCCACAGTTAGGGCAGATTACGCATGCGCCTACTACCGTAGGCGCTGGAATTTCACTACAGCCCGGTTCAAGGTCGTGTTTATCGAGGAGTTTGGACACAAGTGTGATGTATGTGACCGGTTGTGATTCAAGAAAGATTTGAAATCAGCAACTGCAGCCGTATGGCGATTTCTAGAGAATAAAACATGTAAACAAATATTACTTTAGTACACGTATTTCTTTGATTATATGTATCAGGGCCTGTATCGTAGAGTACAAGCACTAGTGCTTATTACATACTCTCTAGCACGCACAAGACGTTTCACGTACCTACTCCACTGTGGCTGCGTCCCTGATACAGCCTACCCGATTTTTTGGTCCAACACAGAGGGCGTTACCCATTGGAACAAAAAGCCCATGTCCTTTTCAGTCCTTTGCGGAAGATACTTTTGACTAATGATCTTACTAATCCTTACGTAATACATAGATTTGTGACGATAATCTAGACTTATCGCGATCAACCCAATTATAGGTACGCTTTATCGTCATCAAGCCTTATTTTTTTTTTAAATATAGTCTAATGAAGCAATTTATATTTCGTATGAAAATTAAACATAACGTTCAAAAAATTAAAGGTACGTCCATTCATTACCCTTATTACTAAGACTAATGGTTAAAACGAGGTTTACATTATTTCTATGGGTTAGGAATTTACCGAAGTCTTTTATCCGTGTAAAAAAATTTACGTCTGACAGTTCTAGTATGGAAAAACTGTCAAAAATTCAAAAAAAAACTCAGGATAAGACTTATTCTAGTTATAAAAGTTTGGTGAAAATCGCCCTTAATGGAGGTCATATTTATATTTAGAAAGCCCTTTTTTAAAACTTAATTTACCTGTCCGTCAGATACCATTAGGTATGTTAATTTAATCGCCTTAATTTTTTAACACTATTCTGTGTTTAAGTAAAAACTAAAGGCTTTATGAAGCTGTTAGTATTGAAAGTCATTGAAGTGGGCTTAAAACTTAATTGCACTAACAGTTTTGTAGTGAGTTAGCAATCCGTCACTACACGGTGCTATTTATCGACAAGTTAAAGATTCATAGATATTAGATTGTTCCAATTCCAACACAAAAAAACTATTTTAGGATCACAGTATTACCAAACGTTACTTCAAAGAGTGCGTAAATCCGATCGTCCTTTGTCGAGTTCCAAAAAATTACAAATAAGCTCTAAGGCATCTGTCCAACCACAGATGAGTAATCGCTCGTCGCCGTCGCGCTCGCGCTGCTCGTCGCTCGTCGGGCGGTGGGACAAGTGCCTTTGCATGTCTACCGAACACTTATCTGCTTACTAGCTTTTCCCGCGGCTTCGCCTGCGTAGATGTCGGAAACTATCCCATGGGAACGTACTACCGGGATAAAAAGTATCCTACGTGTTATTCCAGGTTATAAACTATCTGTGTTCCAAATTCCATCCAAATCCGTTCAGTCGTTTTTGCGTGAAAGAGTATGAAACATCCATCCATCCAGCCTGACAAACTTTCACATTTATAATATAAGTAGGATTCCCAAATTCACAGAATTGAAGCCTTCAATATTGCCTCCATGTTTGCTTTTATAATATAAACTTTTCAAACTCGCTCATCATGATCGTGTTACTCCAATCATCTGTTAATTAAACAATCACAACGTTAATTACAAGTTCATTACGTGTAACAAGGAGGCAGTAGAAGGGGGCGAACAGGTGAGGAGTGAAGAGTGGGGAGTGGCTGGTTGTTATCTGCGCCAGCAATCACCGCCTCGAGCCGCGACCAGTTGATTGCAATAGTGACCAGTAACCTTGACCCTGCTGGAACGTGTCAGTTTGTTTGAGCAATGTTCCTGGTTATTGTTGCAACTGCAGCCAAATTGCACTACACTCACAATGATTTGACAATGCAACAGTATTCATTGCGTTATTTCCATTGTCTCGCAGACAAACACAATATATATGAAGCAATGGATAGTGAATTTCCTTCGAAATCTTTCGCTTATCTTAACTTATGCTTACGTGAGTAAACTAAATGGGTTCGAAATATGGATTTTTCGATCGATTCTAATTTGAATAACACGGAAAAAAACCACGGGCCTCACTTGAAATTATTTATATCTATAATACATAAATAAGTGAGCCAGATAGATCTGTAGTAAACTACAATGTAGACTCGTTTATTTGTCTTTCATCCCAGATTACTTGTGATATATTCCACAATAGTTTATCAGATATGAAAGCAATTTTCTTAAACGATGTACGAGTTTATTCCGAGTGGCCAGAACACAAATCAAATTAAATGACACCTCATTCGTGAAAACCGTGGGTGTTCACGAATAAGGGGTCATTTGATTTGTGAAGACGACCGTCGTTGTTGTTGGCGCCGCGAAAACATAATATTCTTGTTTATTTTTTCCTTACTTGTTTTTTACGTAAAAATATTTGTCTTGGTTTGCTAGATTTGCATACAAATATTTTCTTTATTAAAGAACTCACAGACTAATTATTTTATTTTTATTATATTTTTTAGAGAAATTACAGATAGAGGTATTATTTACTCGTAGTAAAAACATTAGTGAACAAAGGACAATTACAAGTTTTTGCTTCCAGAACATAAACTCAAGAGTTGAACATCTAGACACGTGGTAACGTGTCAAGCCAAGTTCAAAGAAAAAGGAACTGGCAACACAGCAGCCGTGTGTTATCTAGAGACGCGGTAGCGTGCCAAGCCAAGTTCAAATAAAAAGGAACTGGCGACGCAGCAGCCGTGTGTTAATATTACACGAACCATTTAAAGACACTTTTGACCCCTTATAACTCAAAATATAGTTAACATAAACATTACATTACACATTACATTATTACATACATTTGGTTTATTTATTAAAACCTCTTAGATTAACTAGAACCCCAAATTTCATAAACACACCTCAAGCATTTATCCACTGAACTGTCCGAAACTATAAACTCACCACTTCAGAAAACTCTAGAATGCCCGAACGCACGAAAGTCACCACATCAAAATGACAGCGGACCGCGCGTTCCCGCTTCTTAGTTTTTTATTTTTTAGAGTTTTATGCGTGGATCATCTCTTGCATTCCAGGTTCTTTTGAAAGGTGGATAAATGTAACATATTTTATCCACAATCCGTGCGTGTGTATTTGGAATTATGAAATAAGTTATCTGTGGTTGTAAATCAGTTTGTAATCTGAGCTGCGGTCGTGCGTTCAGTCAATTAATACTTTAAATTATTTGTATTGCAAAACATTGAAAGAACCCTCGTGAATATTATTGGATGATTATTGGAGTGGAACTTAATTTAAGGCAAAAAAAAAACATAGGATAAAAGCTTACGAAAAAAAACACGAAGTGTAATGAAGCGAGTTTATTTTTTATAATAAAAAAAATATGTTTATTAAGTATATTAAGTTATCTGGTTTGTGTAAATAAAATACCTTTAAATTTTTAAATAGCAAACATTGTTGTAGCAGAAAAAGCAAGAAATTATGTTTTAAATTTATTTTAGAATGTTGTTTGTTCTTATAATAAATAAATTTCAGGATTATCTACAGAACTTGGAACCCATTTAGATCTTAATTCTTTTGTCGGCGAAGTCGACAACCACGCATATTCTTATTACTGAACTTGGCTCCCATTTTCACATTTATGTTTTAAATGGGTAATTGATACTGTACAAAGGAAAAAAAATGCGTGAGTGTCGTGGAACACTCGGTTGGAACGAAGTTCCTTTCGTAGTAAGCGAAAGCTACGTGGAAGGTCATAAATAATTATAAAACAAGTGTCCAGCAGCAGTTTAAAAAAAATTACAAAATAAATGTAAACAATATACTAATTACAGATCCAATTGCTATAGCTAATTAATTCAACATTTTTTTTACAGCTCTAGTATCAAATAAATAATAGCCCCCATTATGGTATTACATATAATAATTCAAACTCAATCTTCATGAGCCCGTGTACCCCAGATAATATCGGTCAATTAATAAAATCCCTAAAAAATACAAATAGTGTGGGGTATGATGGAATATGTACTAAAATGATTAAGGTAGTGGCGGAAATTATAGCTCCAGTACTGTGTCATATAATTAATAAGTGCATTGAAGATGGGGTCTTTCCAACAAAATTAAAATTATCCGTTGTCATTCCAATATTTAAAAAACAAGATAGAGAAAATATGAATTGTTATAGACCAATATCTCTTATACCTATCTTATCAAAAGTTTTTGAAAAAGTTATCTATAACAATTGATATAACTACATGGAAAAGAATAATATCCTTGCGGAGGAACAAATGGGTTTCAGGAAAAATAAATCTATCAACAACGCATTTTACACTTTCCTCAGAACGGTACTAAGGGGCATGGATAGTAAAAAAACATGTCTCGGCACTTTATATGGATATGACGAAGGCCTTCGACTGCGTCAATCAAGAAGTACTATTAAATAAATTAGAAGCTTATGGAATACGGGGAAACGCTAGAGATCTCATTAAATCATATTTATGTAACAGAGAAGATCATACCTCACAAATAGATATCAAATGACACAAATAACACAAATCACAAAGATTACAAGGCTTGAACAGACTTATTCATCTGATCCAAAAATTGTTCAGTATGGAGTGCCCCAAGGAAGCATCCTAGGGCCTCTTTTGTGTGGGGTGCTAGGACAGGAAACCTCCCCGTGTGTCCGTGGGCTGGAGTTTCCCTTGGATGCGTCTGGGGGAAAGGCCAGTCTCCGGGACGGTGCACCCTGGGGTGCGGGCAATAACTCTCCATTAGGTACTCTGTGCCTAAGGGGTCTTGTTGCCCGTACGCTAATATCCTGTCGGAGGAACGCTCCAACGCGTGTATCTCTGTTGAGCAGAGACGCACAGCGGCGGAGTAAGAGCGGGCTCGGTGTGCACTTACCCTGCCGCCGGGCAGGCAGTAAGGAGTCTGCTCCTTCTGCCACCGTTAGTCTCGTAGCCCCGAAGATCGTCAACGTCATGTCTCTGACTTTTGACGGGGGTCGAGGGTCTTGGCTTAACCGCCCGGGCCGCGAGGAAGATAACCTCTATAAAAAATTCCTCTAATATCAAGTTCTGGTGCGCGGCGAGGGTATGAATGGCTGAGGAGTAGTGTCATCTACAACATTCCAGTTGTAGGTGGCGCATCAGTCGCTAGCGCACCCCCAGCCAGAGTACCAGTGGACCCTCTGGTTGGGTTACAAATGCACACTTACCTAGGGACAGGGGGTAACCTAGGATGGACTTTTTACATCCCCCACACTCGTGGGATCAAATATGGAACCAATTTTGAAAAACAAAAACAATCATCAACAGGAAAGTAGTGGAGAGGAGGGGAGTAATGCGGGGTCGGAGTCCGACGCCGCATCGGGCGCGAGGGGCTCTTTCAAGAGCCCGGAGCGCGTAGTGGTGGGGGCTGTTAGGAAGAACTCAAAGTTCTTGAAGAAGCGCCCCAAACCAGAGGATGGCCAGGGGTCGTCCTCTGATGGCGGGAGGAAATCTGCTCGCAGAAAACTAACTCGGCTGGATGGGGTTCATGAGCGTAAAGAGAGAGGGCTCAACACCGAGGAGGACAGCGAGCCGAGCCGAGCTAGTCCAGCCGAGCCGGCCGAAGCAGCCGAGACGCTCGCCGCGGAGGGCCACGACCCTGGAGGGGCCGGTCGCAGGGCGACATTCTCGGAGTTGTCGAGCGGTGGACCGGAAGCTGCTGGCGGCTCCAAGACGGAGCGGGTGGCCAAGTTTGAGGAGGTCGTGGTAGCTGCGATCAGGGGTGTGGCCTTGAAGAGGATTCAGTCCTCTAAAGACAAGGTCATACCCACTGCCACGGCCTCTATTATGGCGGCGGCGGAGGCCCTTCACTTTGGGCTTCCGTCGGACGGAATGTCGGAAATGCGGGCGGAGGTCGCCCGATTGACAGCCGCCATGGAGCTTCTCCGTAAGGAGAACGAGGAGCTCCGAGCAGACTTGGCCGGCCTCCGGGCAGCCGGCCCCCGGGAGGTGCCGCAGGCGGGGGCGCAGTATGGGCAGGGCCGGCCGGTGCCGGTACCTGCAGAGGACCGGGTTCTGACCCTGGTGCGGCGGGAGCTGGCTGCCTTCCAGAGTCGGTTTTCTACTCTGGAGGCCATTGTTCTGCGCCCCCCGCTAGCGGCGAGCCGGCAGGTCTCATTTGCCGCCGCCGCTGCGGCCAAGTCAGGATCGGCGGGGCGATTGAAAGGCGGGCCCGTGCCGGCACCTGCGGGGCCGCCCCCGGCGAAGTCGGGGCCGCCCCCGGCGAAGTCATTGCCTCCCAAGCCCAAGAAGGGCGGAGGGCCTACGAAGGCGCCAAGGGCCCCAGCCCTGGCGGCGAAACGGCCGCCCCCCCCGCCTCCTAATGCTCCTCCGGCTCAAGCCGAATGGCAAGTAGCCGGAGAGAAGAGGAAGGCGGGTAAGGTCTCAAGGGCGGCCAAAAGGAAGGAGAGGCGGCAGCGGCGCAAGGAGTGAACCGTCGCGGCTAGGCTCCGCGCCCCGAAGTCCGCAGCTGTAGTGATTACACTACAGCCGGAAGCGGAGAAGAAGGGCGTGTCCTACCGCGACGTGCTCACCAAGGCGAGGGCGGCGGTGAACCTGCAGGAGCTAGGCGTCACCAATGGCATCCGGGTGAGGGTCACTGCGACCGGGGCCCGGATGCTGGAGGTGCCCGGTGCGGCGAGTGGCCCAACCGCTGACGCTCTGGCCGAAAGGCTCAGAGCGTCCCTAAATGCGGACGAGGCCCGAGTGTCCAGGCCCACCAAGTGCATCGACATGCGCATTCTGGGCCTGGACGACTGTGTGACGGAGGCTGAGGTGGTGGCCGCCGTCGTCAGGACTGGGGGGTGCTCTGCCGAGCAGGTGAGAGCGGGCCTCATTCGTCCTGACCACACGGGGATGCGAGCCGTGACGGTGAGCTGCCCCGTGTCGGCGGCCAGGAAAGTTGCCGGGGAGGGCCGAAGGCTCCTGGTGGGCTGGGTTTCTGCGCAGGTGAAACTGCTGGAACCCAGACCTCTGAGGTGCTTCCGCTGCCAGGTGGGCAACCATGTGGGAGTGCAATGCACCTCGGAGGTAGACCGCAGCAATAACTGCTTCCGCTGCGGTCAGCCCGGTCACAAGGCCGGCTCGTGCAATGCCACGCCGCACTGTTTTTTATGTGCGGCAGCTGGCAAGCCGGCCGATCACCGGGCTGGGAGTAAGGCCTGCGCTCCACCCGCCAAAGCCAGGGGCAGGGGCAAGCCCTCCGCCACCGCCGTCACCGCCGCACCCGCCGCCACTGCCGCCGCCGCTGCCGCCCCCATCGTTGTAGCCGCCGCAAGCACTGCGGCAGGGCCCTCACAGGGGGCTCGGGAGGGGGCTGATATGGAGTGCCAATAATGGCCCCATTACGCCTCCTCCAGGCGAACATCAACCACTGCGCCGCTGCTCAGGATCTGTTGCTCCAGAGCATGGCGCAGTGGTCGATCAACATCGCCGTGGTCGCTGAGCCGTACTTTGTCCCGCCCAGGGATGACTGGGTGGAGGACCTGAGCGGCTCAGTGACCCTCATTTCGTCGGCCGCCGCCGGTACCCCGTCGCTTGAGGCAGTCAAGAGGGGACGGGGTTGCGTGGCAGCACGGTTCGGGGAGATTGTCGTGGTAGGGGTATACTTCTCCCCGAACCGAACTCTCGCCGAGTTCCACAACTCCCTTGCGGAGTTGAGAGTCGTCGTCGTCGGGTACCATACCCTGCCCGTGCTCGTACTCGGGGACTTCAATGCCAAGAACACGGCTTGGGGTTCCCGGTACACGGACACACGGGGCGGGATGGTGGAGGACTGGGCTCTGGAAACAGGCCTGGTCGTCCTAAACCGGGGTTCTGTCCCCACGTGTGTGCGGATGCGGGGCGAGTCAGTGGTGGACATCTCGTTCGCCAGCCCCGCTCTGTCACCGCGTGTCCTTGACTGGCGCGTCATGGAGGGGGTGGAGACGTACTCCGACCACCGGTACATCCGGTTTGACGTCTCCGCCCAGACCTCGAGCGCGCTGGTCCGACAGGCCCCGAGTGGTCCGCGGTGGGCGCTGAAGAAGCTGGACCGGGAGCTCCTCCTGGAAGCCTCGATCGTGCAGGCCTGGGTGTCACCACCGGACAGGCCTGCAGACATCAACGTCGAGGCGGAGTGGTTCCGGGAGGCCATGTCCGAGATTTGTGACGTGGCAATGCCCCGGGTCCAGCCCGGACGTGCCTGGCGCCAGGTGTACTGGTGGTCGCCGGAATTAACGTCTCTGCGCGAGGCGTGCGTTGCCGCGCGACGCCTGTACCCCAGGCACCGCAGGCTCCGTATCCGCCCTTCGGATACGGAAGCCATTCAGGCGGAGCTGTACGAGGGTTACAGAGCGGCGAAGACCGCCCTCCGAGCGGAGATCCTGCGGGCCAGGGGACTGGCCCGTGAGGAGTCGCTGGGGACTCTGAACAGGGACCCGTGGGGACGCCCATATAAGGTGGTGCGGGAGAAACTCCGCCCATGGGCTCCCCCGCTGACGCAGAGTCTCCGGCCCCAGCTCGTGGAGGGCGTGGTGAGCGCTTTGTTCCCTTCGCGGGGGGAGCATACTCCCCCGCCCATGGCTCCGCTTCCTGCGGTGCCAACTGCGGACCACATGACCGACGATGACGACGTTGCTCCTGAGGTGACCGAGGTAGAGTTGAGAGCGGCGGTACGTAGGCTGAGTGCCAAAAATACCGCCCCAGGACCCGACGGCTTACCGGGAAAAGCCTGGGTCCTGGCCTCGGAGGCTCTCGGGCCTCGACTAAGAGGGCTCCTAAGCGCATGCTTGGAGGAGGGCCAGTTCCCACTTCGTTGGAAGACGGGGAAACTGGTCCTCATTAAGAAACCGGGGCGCCCGGCGGACTCTCCGTCCGCTTACCGGCCCATCGTGCTGCTCGACGAGGTGGGCAAGCTCTTTGAAAGAGTCATTGCAGACCGCCTCGTCGGGCAGCTGGTGCGGGTGGGGCCGGATTTGGCGGAGAGCCAGTTTGGTTTCCGCAGGGGGCGCTCCACGGTGGATGCCATCATGCGCGTGCGAGCCCTCACGACGGGGGATGCTGTGGCCCGGGGTGGGGTCGTCTTGGCGGTGTCTCTAGACATCGCCAATGCCTTCAATACCCTGCCCTGGAGTTGCATCCGGGAGGCATTCCGGTATCACCGGATGCCGACCTATCTCTGTCGTGTAGTCGAGGCCTATTTGGCGGATAGAGCAATTATCTACCCCGGTCACCAGGGTGAATGGAACCGGCGAGAGATGTCGTGCGGTGTCCCACAGGGATCGGTCTTGGGGCCGCATCTGTGGGACATCGGGTACGACTGGGTGCTGCGCGCCGACCTCCCTAGTGGCGTCAGCGTGGTGTGCTACGCTGACGACACGCTGGTCCTGGCGCAGGGGAGGTCGCACCAGGCGGCGGCCGAACTGATGACACGCGGGGTTGCGACAGTCGTCGAGAGGATCCGACAATTGGGACTCGAGGTGGCCTTGCACAAGTCCGAGGCCATGTGTTTTCATGGTCCTCGGAACGCGCCACTGTCGGGTTCCCAAATAACGGTAGGAGGGGTTCACATCGGCGTCGAGTCGACGATGAAGTACCTGGGACTCGTCCTCGACAGCCGGTGGAACTTCGTCGAGCACTTCCGACGTTTGGCTCCCAGACTGCAGCGGGCCGGGGCTGCTTTGAAGCGGCTCTTGCCCAATCTGGGGGGGCCAAACGCCTCCTGCCGGAGGCTCTACGCGGGGGTCGTGCGGTCCATGGCCCTTTACGGGGCACCGGTGTGGGCGCGTTCGCTAAGGCTCCGGCCAGCCCGCCGGTTGAAAGCGTCCCAAAGGGTCATGGCCATCCGGATGGTACGGGGATACCGCACGGTCTCCTGCGAGGCGGCGAGCCTCCTTGCCGGATTGCCGCCGTGGGATCTGGAGGCAAAGGTCCTCGCGCACGTTTGGGAGTGGCGCGAGGAGGCGAAACGCCGGGGCGTAACTCCGCTGCCGCGAGAAATCACGGCACAGCGGACAGAGCTCCGGCGGGATCTCATGGCGGCATGGAGAGTGCGACTGTTGCAACCCAGCGCAGGGCACGCCACAATTGCGGCGGTAAGACCCCTCTTTGAGGAGTGGCTTGAGAGGCGCCACGGCGTCCTCACCTTCCGCCTGACGCAGGTCCTCACCGGACATGGCTGTTTCGGGAGGTTCCTGTTTCGTATAAGGCGGGAGGAAACGCCCGGGTGTTATCATTGCGTGGATCGACCGGAGGACACGGTGGAGCATACGGTGGAGGTCTGCCCGGCTTGGGCGGAGCACCGCCGTGTCCTCGTGGCGGCGATCGGCGGCGGCGACCTCTCGCGTCCGGCCCTGGTTCAGGCCATGGTATGGAGCGAGAGGGAATGGGAAGCCGTCACCTCCTTCTGCGAAGCAGTAATGCTCGCGAAGGAGGAGGCGGAGCGCGAGAGGGAGAGGCAATCACTGCGCCCTCGCGCCCCTAGCCGCCGCAGGAGGAGGAGACACCCTGGGCGTCGGGAGTCGATTGCCGACTCCCGGCCACCGCAGGCGCGGGCTTGTGGACGGCGAGCAATGGGCAGCTCGTCGTCCGGTAAGGACCAGGCCCGGGTCGACGGCGCGTCGTGTTCCACGCGCGCCTCAAAGAGATGTCAGCAAAATTGACGGGGTCTGATAGGACCGATGCCTGCCGGGGCTGCGGATTGTTCGAAAGAGTTACCGTGGCCCTGGCGCACAGGCAACTGAAGGAACACGGGTGGGTTTTAGTCAGTAAGAGTCTGACACGCCCTTCCGCTCCGCCCAGAGCGGGAGACGTCATTTGATGATTTCCCACCCAAAAAAAAAAAAAAAAAAAAAAAAAAAAAAAAAAAGCCCCTCTTTTGTTTATAATTTATATAAATGACCTCCCAAAAGTTATAAACCAGCAAATGGTATTATTTGCGGATGATAGCACGGCCATTTTTAGTGACATTGATAAAAATGAATATGAGACAAATATTAATAAATCATTAGAAACTATTATTAATTGGTTGACTCTAAATAATCTTAAAATAAATCTTGACAAAAGAAATTACATGACATTTACAAACATAAACACAAAAACGAAAAAAATGCAAATAAATTACAAAGGTGAAATAGTAAAAGAAGTCAATGTCACAAAATTTTTGGGTATACATATTGACCGTGGACTGAATTGGAAACACCATGTTGACCAGGTCTGTAAAAAATTGAACCAACATTCATACGCCCTGTACATGCTCAGGAAAGTTGTGAACGAGAGTGCATTATTAAACGCATATCATGCATATGTGGGCTCCACACTAAAGTATGGCCTTCTGTTCTGGGGAAACTCCTCCAACAGAGAATATGCTCTTAAAGCCCAAAAGAAATGCCCGGTTATGCTTCTCACAGAAGCATAACCGGGCTTAAACAGACTGACTCGTGCCGGGAAATGTTCAAGAGTTTAAAAATATGAACTCTGCCTTCATTATATATTTATGAAGCGGCAGTAATGATAAAAAGTGATATAAGTAAATATGAAACACTTAGAAGTGCACGGCACAAAAATGAGCTATCGGGAATTAGATGTAGAACAGTTAAATTTAAATCTAGTATATTTGGAATGGGAGTAAAAATTTATAACAAATTACCAAACGATGTTAAATGTATTTCAGCGATCAATATTTTTAAACATAAATTAAAGGAATTCCTGTTAAGTAAAGCGTACTACTCTATAAACGAGTTTTTTAACGACAAACATTTGTGTTAGTTTAAATATTTTGTTTTTTCTCTACCATGACGACTGTTGTACGACTTATATTCTATTTATAATTTGACATGTACCTATAATATTTTCAATGTTTTAACTTGACTAATGAATGTATGTTATTATGACTTTTTATTTTATGTATAATTTGACATGTATAATTTGACTAATCCAAAATATTTTTTTTACAATACTTTATTATGGTACAATTTTATACTAATGCAAAGAGTGTAAACTGGGGATAAAGTGTAAAATGTATATTATATTAACGTAAGTCAAAAACAAAGCGCCAAAAATATTGTACACCTTATAGGTATGTTACATTGCTCCTATAATTATTATGACTATGACATCTTTATCTACATGTGACAAACAATAAATGATTTGAATTTGAATTTGAGAACAACAAACTGAAATATCTAGTCTATCTAAAGTCGAAAAAAAGGACTTGTCAACGCCAATAAAAGTCTGCAAAGGTGTACCACAAGGGAGTATTTTAGGTCCTCTGCTCTTTATAGTTTATATTAACGACCTCCCCAAATCCATCAAATCCTCCATGGTTTTGTATGCTGACGATAGCACTGCGATTGTTGTATCTGAAGACCGTACGACACATGAAAATGAAATGAACTGTACGCTATCATCTATAGTGGACTGGCTAAATTTAAATGATCTTAAAATAAACCTAACTAAAACATTTATAATGACATTCAAAAATAAAAATTCTAAATTAAGTACATTCAATATAAATTATGAACAAATAAACTTAGAAAAAAACAACACTACAAAATTTCTTGGACTACACATAGACTCAGATATGACATGGAGGACACATATTGAACAAGTATGTACAAAACTAAGTCGGTATTCTTATGCCATCTATATGCTTCGTAAAGTGGTAAATCAAAGTGCACTTCTAACTGCTTACCACGCTTACGTTGGGTCGACACTGAGATATAGCATAATGTTTTGGGGGAATGCCACTGAGAGAGAAACTGTCTTCAAAGCCCAAAAGAAGTGTATCCGGGCAATATGTGCATTAACACCTACAGATACTTGTAAACCACATTTAAAAAAATTGAAAATATTGACATTCCCATCACTATATATCTATGAACTAGCATTAGACATTAGAAATAATTTAAATAAATATGAAACGCTAAAAAGTACCAGGCTGGTCAGTACACATCGAGCAATACGCCATAGAACGGCTATGTTTGACAAGAGTGCATTTTGTATGGGTCCTAGAATATATAATAAATTACCTAATAATATAAAGGAAGCAACGAATTTTATATCATTTAAAAATAGGTTAAAGTTTTATTTGATCAATAAAGCCTATTTTAAAGTTAATGATTATTTAAATGATAAATGCAATTGATTTATAAATTAAGTAACGATAGTAAAATTATATAATTAATAAATGTTAATAAATAGTGTAATATTAAGATTTGTTATAGGCTAATGTTTGTTGTTCTTGTTATGGATTAATGTAATAAATATTTTTCACAACCGGCGTGCGTGTACTCGTACGCCCCTGATGTATGAGCGTAAACAGGACAAAGGTAGTATCCAAGGATCGGAGCAAGTGGCGATCTGTAGTTTTTGCCTACCCCCAGGGGAGGTAGGCGTGAGTTTATGTTATGTGTATATTTTTATTAGGTATTATAGATATTTGTACACCTATTACGGTAGGATATGGTTTAAAGGACTTTTGTTAATTTATGTATCTTATTGTTATTATTATGTATTAATGTATATTATTTATGATTTTTGCGTAACTTTAACCCTTTACGCAGCACACGCACCGGAAGCTCTCAAAAGGAATTATTTTTTCCCGTTTTTGCTACATTTTTCATTTATGCTCCGCTCCTATTAGTCTTAGTGTGATGTTATATAGCTTAAAGCCTTCCTCGATAAATGGAATATCCAACTCACAAAGATTTTTTCAATTCCAACCAGTAGTTCCTGAGAGTAGCGTGTTCAACAAATAAAGAAAGGGTCGTGACGGAAACTCGTGACTGAAAATTCTTACACTTTTTTTCCACTAGCCTCCATGTGCCAAGTCCGTACCGTGCGATAAAGAACTTCGTTCCAAAAATTGACCATATTATTATTACGTAATTCCTCGAATTGCAAGACTTTTCCGACGAGAAAATACACCTACGTTTTCGTTCTACTTTCAATCCTTCAGACTCGTGTGATTTTTCCAGTCTATTCATAGACTCGAAAAATCGTTAGGAGTCCAAGCATCGATGTACTCATGAGTACATCGATGCTTGGACTCCTAACGTTTCCGTCTAACATTATGATAGGTTGCTAGCTCCCCCCCTCATTTTCCCCCTTAACTCTGTGACGCGTGCACGTCTATTACCTGTCACTTCAGAGGAATTATTTTCTAAAGTGTGTGAATTTGCGTTTGCCATATAATGGAAAATCAATAGGGACCAAATAAAGGACAAATATAAACCCTTTACATGTTAAAACGAGTCGTCTTCGTGGATTTACAGTAGATGTTTATTATCATTTTGTCCTATTTGTAGCAGTTGTTACCCTTTGCGTAATATCGGCTTTGAAGTATCATGTCGATCTCAAACGACGGAGGCGAAAAAGATGATTTTAACATAACATCAACACAAACATCATGAACGTAAACGAAGCAAAAGAAGTATCTAAGGATCGTAGCAGGTGGCGTTCTGTAGTTTCTGCCTACCCCGATGGGATGAAGGCGTGAGTTTATGCATGTATAACATCACGCCTGTTATTCTCGAAGGGTGAGGCAGAGGTGCACGCAGTACGGTACACCCACATTTCGCCAGTTATGTTTACGTTCCATTTAATACGGGGCGAGCCTATTGCCATCTACCGGGCACGAATCCAGACGGCGAACTGCATATGAGAAATTCCTGATGTAAAAACTCAGAAATACCTTGCCCGATCTAGGAATCAAACCCAGGACCTCGTGCTCAGTAGTAGCGCTTGCGATCTCTAGACCAACGAAACAGTTCTTCCATAGGCAATTTTCCATAAGTACTGATATATCTTTAGGTAATAAAACTGGCTTCTTGAAATCTTGTCGCGTTTTGCCCGGTTACTAAAAGCCCCTAGCTTAGTACCCTGCTGCCAAATCTCATATAATACGTCGTGATAGGTTCACTCGGTTTACCAATATAAAGCTCTGGCCACATTGAGATGAATCGCGTCGACTTCGATTATTTTAGTGATAAATAAGTTAAGCGACTGTTCGCGCACGTGTGAACATTTCCATTCAAGTGTTAGTTGACACAATCGGCGCGAGCGAAGTTCGCCCCGCATCCTGCGCGGGATTCGCTTCAGGGTAGCCAGAGCTTTAGAACAGCCAATCATAACAGGACAGGCTTGACATCACATTTATTTGAGTAGGCTTCAGACCACTGCTGCTAGAATAAACGAATCGTAGTTTTAAGCTTACCCACAGGTATTTTTATTTTGTGCTGGCACATTCAAGTAAAGATTTATTGGTAAAGCCGACCTTCAACAACAACTTGCGCTGTCGCGTTTGTGACATATTGTTTATGGAATGACGATAAATAAGACTTACTTTACAAAAAAGCGCCTTCGAAGAAAAAGGAGGCACTTTTCTGTAAAGTAAGTATTTGTAGAGAGCAGTGTAGCTCAGTGGTAACGGCCACGACTTACGAGTTTCAGGTCTTAGGTTCGAACTCGGATAAGCGCTTTACTTTGTGTAAATTATTTCACTGCTCTCAAAACGGTGATGAAAAAACATCGTGACAACCGGCATGTCCTAGAACCAAAATTTCGAAGACGTATGATATCTACCAACCCGCATTGGGCCCGCGTGGTGGATTACGGCCCACTCCCTCTCACTGAGAGATGGCCTGTGACCCAGCAGTGGGAACTTTATAAGCTGATTATGCTATTCTATGCTACGCTTAAGTATTTGTAGGTTTAAATAAGCTTAAAATAGAGAATATTGTAGTTACTCTTACTGTCTCTCTTTCTCACTTTTTGAGATCATTATTTCTAGCATTCTTCTACAAGAAGATATTTTATTTATTGAGTTTACAAGTAACCCCTTTATTTTTGGTTGGCTCTTACTGACTAAACCCCACCCGTGTTCCTTCAGTTGCCTGTGCGCCAGAGCCACGGTAACTCTTTCGAACAATCCGCAACCCCGGCAGGCATCGGCCCTATTGGACCCCGTCAATGGTACTGACATCTCGTTGAGGCGCGCGTGGAACACGACGCGCCGTCGACCCAGGCCTGGTTCTTACCGGACGGCGAGCTGCCTATTGCTCGCCGTCCGCAAGCCCGCGCCTACGGTGGCCGGGAGTCGACAATCGACTCCCGACGCCCAGAGTGTCTCCTCCTGCGGCGACTAGGGGTGCGAGGGCGCAGCGATTGCCTCTCCCTCATGCGCTGCGCCTCCTCCTTTGCGAGCATTACTGTTTCGCAGAAGGAGGTGACGGATTCCCATTCCCTCTCGCTCCGTAACATGGCCTGAACCAGGGCCGGACGCGATAGGTCGCCGCCGGTGGTGCTCCGCCCAAGCAGGGCAGACCTCCACCATATGCTCCACCGTATCCTCCGGTCAATCTACATAATGGTAACACCCTGGCGTTTCCTCCCGCCTTATTCGAAACAGGAACCTCCCGAAACAGCCATGTCCGGTGAGGACCTGCGTCAGGCGGAAGGTGAGGACGCCGTGGCACCTCTCAAGCCACTTCTCACAGAGGGGACTTACCGCCGCAATTATGGCGTGCCCTGCGCTGGGTTGCGACAGTCGCACTCTCCATGCCGCCATGAGATCCCGCCGGAACTCTGCCCGCTGTGCCGCGATTTCTCGCGGCAGCGGAGTTACGCCCCGGGGTTTCGCCTCCTCGCACCACTCCCAAATGTGCGCGACGACTTTTGTCCCCAGATCCCATGGCAGCAATCCGGCAAGGATACAAGCAACCCCTGTCGGACAAAGCGCCTCAAATTACTACAATTTTTTATACCATAACACTTACAATTTGAAATGTTATAAAAACGCACTAAACTTCAGATCGTTTAGCCCTTACCTTCCATTAACATTAAAACGTGCAGCACGCTATCGCTATAAGCACGGTACACAATTTGCTGAAGTCCATGCCTAGTGCCGCTGCCCTAGAAATAATTTGATCACCCATGAGTATGGAAATTAGGAAGCTACCACGATACGGGGCCTTTCTTTCGACGTAAATTCTTGAACATATTTTTTTCCTTTTCCTATGGGGAATGCCGTGACAAGCCCAAACAAACAAGTGCTCTTCACGTCAAAAGGTATAAATAACATATATTCAGTTTGCTAAATCGCTCGTTGTTCAGTCCCTACAGGGTAATAAGACTCAGATGTGACCCTGGAGTACTTTTCAATCGGAAACGTAAACTAGGAAGGTTCTGTTTTATTTATGCACAGTCTGTGGCAAAGCTATGATTATAGGAGGAATCTGCTCCCAGGAGTAAAGTTTTAGTAACGGAATGTTAAAAAGAATGGGGTTGTGAACTATAATAAGCGCTAATCGGTCTGTCTTTATAATTTGGCTAGAAAATAATAATAATACAGGTAAGCGTAGCGAAGCTCGTAACATTGTTAGTTCGATTTTCTCGTCACTTAAATCCTCGGATTTTTGTTAAGATTACAACGAGATATGGACATGGGACACCCACACACCACGTGCACCCTGGGCAGTCAGCCCCGCTGCTGCGCTTCCTGCCACGGCTGCTACAAAGGTATACTTTTTTTATTAAAGCCATCTTTTTTGTAAAATACCTATAATATATTATATTTATTTCTATTTTCTTTTTTATTCTGTTGACTGGCTAAACTGTTCTCTATGACCTGTAACTATTATTGCGCCGCTCGTGCTTACACGATAGGAGAAGACGCATAGATCCATTCTACATTGACAGCCCAAGAATAAACAAGGGTAAGTTTTATAAATTTATAGAATCCTATCACTCATTTAACGTGACCTTTAATCACGTCATAATCCTTTATTCATGGCTCTTAATGAAAGTAATAACGTGATAATTTTCAACGCCAGATAATTCAAATCTTATCTAGTTGGTTTAATTTTATAGGCATCGTTACCTGCTGACTGAGATGTAAATCGTTTTTACAAAAAAATAACCGACTTCCAAAATAAGCACTACAAACATGAAAAATAACTTTAATTTCAGAAATCGGTGTCTTTGGTTGTGTATTTTCGTTTTTGTTCACCGACTTCCGAAGTTAAAGTTACTTTTCATGTTTTTAGTGCTTATTTTGGAATTCGGTTGTTTTTTAGTTATGGTGCCTACCCCACACACATTCGTATACCAGAACTTGATATGTAAGTAACCGTGACAGGAAATTATTAAAACATCATCAATATAAACTAAGTGGAAAAAATACGCAGTATTAAGTATAACATAAAAACTACTACTCAGAACTTGACCAAATTTAAATAAGACGACATGTGAAGCACCAGCTTTGAAATAAAAAAAAGAATCATCCAAATCGGTTCACCCAGAAAAAAGATATCAGCTAACAACATTTAAAAATAAAAACAGTCGATTTGAAAACCTCCTCCTTTTTTTGAAGTCAGTTAATAAAATTGTTTGCTGATGAAATAATGGTTATATTTAATAGATATAGCGTGTGGTGGAAGTTCCACGATTGTTGTTATTGATGTAATTATTTAAAGAACGTTGTTCTAAAACAAAGTAATGACGGACGTTACCGCTGCGACTGTTAAAAACGATGACAATGGTTTTCTACGAAAGCGTAGCTACTGCTACGACTTCGTAGCACCCAGCTACGCCGTAGAATAGAAGAACGGTTAATATGATGTACCTCGTAGTCTTGCCTATTTTGGCTTTAACGCGCTATAACTTCAACATAGTTTCTTAGCTTCTCTAAAAAGCTTTTAGTGACTGATTGTATATGAAATAAAGTATCAAAGCTCTCAACTCATTAGTCAGCAAATAGAAGCGAGCGTATTTAAATGGAATCCTGTGGAGCAAGTCGGGCGAAAAATAAAGAAATGTTAGTGGCGTTTTGACGTAAAAGTAATCCTATTAAGTTCCTTTTAATTATTCCTTTCTAGCAGTTACAGTGGCAAACGAGACGAAATGTTTAAAAATGGTTAAAAGTGTAGCCCCTTGTTTGCCATGTTTAATTTTAGTTTGTTGAGGCGCTTATCTTGTATACTTTGAACAGAATGACTTATTTGAAAATGTAAATAAAATCATTTTTCATGAGAGATTCTGTTTTCTGATATTTATCGCTAAAATTCTGTAAATACATAAATCAGAAGCAAAGATTTACTTTATAAGATTAGTTTTATTTACGATCAATGTCTTTGTATAGTACCATCGTTATCTAATGCCATTAATTTGTGGCCACTCGCCATGAAATCAGATTTTGTATCATTAATTCACTTTCATTCGAAGTGAATTCGTTAGTAAGTGTCTGATCAAAATCAACGGCATAATCTGCGTGGAATCCATTAGTGAGCGGCTTACTGGCTGTTTATTGGACCGGAAGAATTTAAGGAAAACAAGAAACGCGCGGAATCGCATCGTCACGTCGGGAATCGCACGGAGCTGCAGTGAATCGCACCGCGTTTAACTAAACCCGCATTTAAGAGGAATTGCTTGCGGCGAGAGCCAAAGTGCACTTTATATTCACTCGAAGAACTCGATTGAGGAGTTGACGGTGAATAATTTGTGAAAAGTTATTAAATAAATCTCCTAACAACTAAACACGTTAGAAGATTTATTTATTACAGTCTAAACTGGTGTGGGAAGGGTTTAATAATAAATTAAAAATACCCCTTTTTCCTAAGCTATTTAATAAATACACGCTGAAGAATCTGTTTTCATGAATTATTGATAACTACAATTTATTGATTTCCGTTGTATAAAGCGCTGCAGAGTGTGATTTGGAGAGTGAGACAATGTAAAATAATAATTCATTTATTTCAGGTGACACAGGTCACCAAATATACATAATTATTTTT
Organism: Dryobotodes eremita; assembly: GCA_917490735.1. Lineage (NCBI taxonomy): Eukaryota > Metazoa > Arthropoda > Insecta > Lepidoptera > Noctuidae > Dryobotodes > Dryobotodes eremita. The sequence continues at coordinate 751,030 of OU823254.1, read as the reverse complement.
ATTATAATAACATCAAGTTATTATACACGAAGTGATGACTATGTCGTCGTGTTGCGCTGCGTGGTATCTATGGTATGGTATGGTGGTATCGCGTAACCTTCCTCGAAAACGTCGGTACGCGACACCTTTCGGCCAAAACTCTTCTTTCATGAAGGTTTCAAGGTATTGAGTTGGATCCCGCTCCACAAACGACTTGAAGTTTATGTTACAGTGCGACTCTAACTTCTCTACTCTTAAGGTCCAGTTTGTCTTGATTCTGGTGTATTTCACGATGTCTTCAGTCACCGTGGAGCTCAGTCTACGGTGTTCCAGGACACAGCAATATATTTGGTCCCGCCAGAGCAGTACCACATCGATTACGGCAATCGGGCTTCCTTCGCTTTGACTCCAACGTCAAGAAGCTCTTCTTATCTGGCTGCTCTTTCTTAGGGTCTAGGGAGCCAGGATGCTGGGAGCTGGTGCATTTGGGCTCTTAAATGCCCCCCCGGTTGATTTTCCACTTTTAGCAAAAACTTTCTTCTTTTGCTACTCCTTTTAGATGGGAAGTTGTACAGCGGCAGCTGTGTAAGCACGGCGAGGTGTCGACGTGCTAACTCGTAACGTCGTCGCCTCTACGGCAATGGAGACGGGATCGGCGGGGTGCGTTATTGTATCGGTTGCAGTGACAGCGGCCGGTGACAAGTCCAATTTGCTCGAAACTGGACAGCAATGCATTTTTTGCACCACGACGAGTGTTCCCTTTTGATGCGAAGTCAGGTGACCTACATAGCATACCGCTGCAGTATTGCGTAAATCAAGCATGTTTTGAGACGCATCCAGCTTGAACTTCATGTCGGCCAGGCTTGTCTTCAGAGCAACAATATCCATGAGCATGTCGACGTCACCAGGTTGTGACGTCGACATGGTCAAAAGTGACGGGCGGCAGCTTCTGCAGCTCCTTTGGCACAAAGGACGGAACGTCGTCGGGCTCAGTCTCCTTAAACACCCGAAACATGTCTTCCAAGACAAGACACAAGACGAGACTCCTCCCCCTTTTCGTCCTCCTGCGGGATAGCATTCCCTCAACTAGGTCGAGCAACCTGTACAGTATTGTCTATGCACTGCTATCTCGTCTTCGGTGTAGCTCGAGGATCTGCATGAGGCTAACTTGGTCCATGACGTCCAGTTGATGTTGCAGGAACGCCAGGAGCTCGTTGACTATTAGTATTTCGGAACCTACGACGGCGACGGCTAATGGCGCGCTAAGCGCGAATTAAATAATTCGTAGTGAAGAGTGAAATAAAAGTGTCTACTTACAGCGCTAGAAGACTGGATCTGTTTACATAATTCACCAATATTTGTTGAACTAGGGAGTGTAAATCCTCGAAAATATTGAAACACTTTATTTTTTATTATTTATTAAAACTTCATGCACAAGTAAAAAAATACTGTACAAAGGCGGACTTAATGCCTGAGGCATTTTCTACCAGTCAACCTTAGGGTGATGCAGAGACTAAACATGGCAGGTGCAATATACGGGATGGATAGCACGGAAATAACTATAAAATACAAGAATAAATATTCTTTTGATTTGTGTCTTCCTTTATATTTATTCAAGCACATTTTGCTTGTGTTCGGATCGTCGCACACAATTTCTGTTTTTTTTTATATGTAAAGAAAATAAGAAATATTTTAACATCTTATTTTTTTTGCACACTTCTGCCATTTAAAGAAAATTCTGTTCTCTATGATACCTATAGGGACAGTGAACTCATGCTTAGATAATGCAGTCTAGAGTAATCTTTCGGAAAAGAATAAAAACATTAATTCAAAAAGTTAACGCTTCAGTGCCATTTAAGCAAAAAAAAGCCTCCTTCCGCCATCTTGAAAGCGAGAGAAAAACTCCCTGCTTAGATTGTTTAATCTCATTCCCGTGAGCCCTCCCCCACTTTACATTAAGAGGCAAGTTTGTGTTCCATAACTATTCTCTTTAACTGCACTACGGACCCATAACGTGTTAAATTATTAACTTAGTTGTAAGTAGAAACTTTTTCTTTACGTTACACCGCAGAAGCTGTACACATTGTTCGAAATGCAGGTTGTAAAGACACAAGTCTATTCTTAATTGATTCAAGCTTTTAGTGCCTAAGTAAGATACCGAACTTTCTAGTAAAGTAGAGGGGTGCTACACACATGTTCCGGTCGGCACATTCAATTCGGCAGAATTTGCTGAACAATAAACTCAAAGCATTTATTTCAAATAAACCAATTACAGGCACTTTTAAATTTTCAAGGGGTCGGTCAGTCAGAAAAATGAAACTAGTTACCCATTCCTAAGCGTAGTAGGTACCTATGGAGAAGAATGGGCAAGAAACTGCATGAACACTCTTTTAAATCAACATATAGTTACAAAAAAATTTAGTTACATCATTCATGTTGAAATTATACATGTGAGAACGATGTACAAAGACGTGCACGTTAAAAGCGTCCGTAATAAAAAAGATTAGCCGAACGGTCGAGCCGAAGCAATTACTAAACATATTCAGCTTTCGTTCGGCTCGGTGCAATCGGCAAACTTAATTCGGCATTTACCCTCGCTTAATTAAGTTCGAGTCGACACGGTACAGTTCGAACTAAGTCGAACGGCTTTACCCAGAAGATATTTCTACATTCCTATATTCAATTCTGCCGCCCGACTGTGCCTAATCATGCCGACCCGAACATGTGAAGATGCAAGTCTATTCTTAATCGATACAAGCTTTAAATGGCTAAGTAACCGTCTAAAGTCTAAACTAACGATGTAGTAAATGTAGACGCTCTTTTGTAAATAAAATCAGCTAACGTATTCACACTTAGCGATCTTCTTCACTTGTTCGCAAGTAACAACATCATTAAGCTCTTGGAATTAAGCCTGAATCTTTGATAGAATAATATTATATTATCTTAGATATAATAAAAAGATTTCTTACTTTAGTGAATTAATTAAATTGAAGAAAGAGCTGTTTTATTTCAGACGTAGTTCGTTGAAATAACTATTATGGATTAAAGATAAGATCCTAAGCCTAAGAAAATCTTAGTATTTTAAGGTTGATTACATTTTGTTAGCTGAAGGCCACTGGATATAATTAAATAGAAACGACTTGAAGAAAAAACCAAAAAGCTTAAATGTCTGGCATCAAAGTCAAAGTCAAATCATTTATTTCAAATAGGCACATAAAAGGCACTTTTGAACGTCAAAATTTACAAAAAAATTGAATTGATTCTAGTTGCCCCTTCCAAAAGGTAGTTTCGTATGGAGAAGAATGGTCAAGAAATTCCACCGTTACTCTTTTAAAATGTTTTACAATATTATATAGGTACACATTAATTATAGAATTATATGTGAAGACGATGCAATATGCTAGAAAAAATTACTATACCACAACAGGTAAAAAGAATTAAATATAATTCTCAAACTCAAACTCAAAGCATTTATTTCAACGTCCCATAATGTTATTCCATTCACCAAATAAGTATAAATACTTTTGCCTAAAATATTTATATAAGTAGGATAAATTCTGCCTATCGTCTTCATGGGCCTTTTAACATTTACGAACGATTAATCAAATTCATTTATCATATTTTTTCGTTCCATCGCGTCGTAAAGTTGCTCAACATGAAGATATTTAATCTTTGTGGACTATACACGAGAAACATTTTGTATTCTTAAAAAAAATATTATTTAGCATCCCAAAGACCCAAGTTATAATGTAAGATTAAACTTTTCGCAAAGGAGAACTTTTACATGATTACAGCTTTAGTTTTGTGAACTTATGTTCTACATACTGACAGCTATACATGTATTATTATGTATACACATGAATGTATACATCTCGATGTGGCGCGAAGTTACAAGTCGCATTACACGCTCTCGAAGTTTATCAAAGGGTCGTAGTTTTCTCATCAAAGTAAAAGAAACAGCGTTCGGAGGCTTTGAGGGATTATTGGTAATAACTGGGCTTCGACACGATACCCGTAATTGTGATAAATGATCGCTTTTGTTACGAGTTCCAAGTATCGATTGTAAGAATAGGTAATACACAATTTCAAAGTAATATAGAAAGAAGAAAAGAAAGAAAATACGTTTATAGCCTACTGAAGCTTATGATTTTGGAGAGATTAGAAGAGTAATAGCTTTACTTAGCTACCTACCTTGTAAAAATTTGGAGCAGACGAAAAAAAAACAAGCGCAAGCATACGAGTACATGCACTAAACCTATCATTTTATTCATGCTTTTTAGCAACAAAATCTGTGGAGATGTCTACTGTCAAACTGCGATACAACCTCATATCCGACATACATACATCGTAAGCATAGTAATAAGGTCCCATTGGCGCCGCCTAGGTGAGGAACCCTACAAGATCTTTAATTCAAAAAGAAATGGCATTTTAAACACGAAGAGAAATACTCACTTAAGTATGCCGCACAGCATTCTGGGTCAGGTTAGAAAGAAGTCTTTTACAAAGAAATCCTGAGACCCCTCGACGATAGTCGTAAACGTACTGTCACGTACATTTTTCTTTCAACAAATTAGACACATTTCACTTCCACAAAATTATTCAAGACAGCTCACTACAAAATTATTTAAGTATGTGCTACTAAAAGAAGATTTTTCTCACTTGACGTGTACAGTAGACCGCACGTCAGTGGTAACAAATCCAGTATAAGCCGTCCCCTTATTTTATTGAAACTCTGTACTACACTAGGCCAGTTCAAGGTTCAACCTAATGTACCTACCAACAAAACGTTTTAAAGCAAATAAAATCTTACAGTTTTCTTGAATCTTGTAAACGAAAAAATTGTTCAACAAGGTGTTGTTTTAAAATGTTGGAAGAGAAGGTACTTTCAATTTCGAAATAACGGTCAATAACAATACAATTTGTAATATAATTACACATTATAATTATGCTTTCGAACACTTCATTGTGTTAATGTTCTTCAAGCACGAAAATTGACCCACACAACGTAGGTAATAGACCATGCATATTTCGTAGCTAAAAATAAATCATTCCTTCTACAAGGCTAGCCCATAGATCTTTTAGTATCTAAATCTTACTGAATGTGAATTTGAAAGGAGCCGCGTTTCAAAGGATACGTACTGAATGGGAGGATTACGTGTTTCAGAATAGCTTGGACTTGAGCATTGGTTTTGGGAATAGCGTAGGGGGTGAGTTATAATAATAGAAGCGTTTTACCTGAAATAAAACGCATATTAAAATACTTACCCCACTGGAAGCTTTATATTGAGAGAGCATATCCGATTCCGTCGATTTCATATCAGTTTTCGTACTTGTTTAACCGACTCAGTGGCGCCACCTGCTGTTTGCGTGCCATTTTAGTTTCGTAAAATGTAACGAGCTACTTTTTGTTCATTGGCATTTCGTTCTCCGTCGAAGACATTTGTGCGCATCGGTTCCCGACCGATACCAAAATTACACTATATTTTTTCTAAATTCGTATTCGTTCATAGAAAAGACCCTTTCTTTATTTGGAAACGGAATTTTATTTAAAAATTTATTTATAGGGAAAATTCTTACACTTTTTTTTCGCCTAGTCCTCATCCGCCAAGTCCATACCGTGCGATAAGGAACTTCGTTCCAAAAATATGCTCTTCAGATTAGTTACCATGTTTAGAATATTAGTACAAGATTTATGCACGCAATCATAGTCACGTACGTCTGGGATGTATTGGCCTGAAGATTTATATACCGTTCGAAAAGTTCCCGACTATCGCCTGAATACTAACTGATATTCATAGAATTTTAACTGCGGCTCAGCCATTAGTTATCCTTATCGGAACGCCCCCTAAGTATGTTACGATCCGAATCTATTGTTCACTTTGTTTAGGTGACCAGAATATTGTCACTTTGGTTCCGTTTGGATATTGTATCAAAGTACAATTACAAAGCATTCAATTTGTAATAGTAAACTGTAGCTTAAATACACTTGGAATTAACTAATGACTACATCGGTACTTGCAGTAAACTTTAAAAGCAACTGCCATTTCCTTTGAACGGTCAAATTCCAATTAAAAGCAGCCATGTTTCGTTTTACTTTTAACGTGATCGGCGGGAAAGAAAAATAGTAAAGTAAGGCCAACGAGATGAGATAAAACACGTAAAGAACCGGACCTTTACTGAATTACATTACGACAGCGAGCGCTTATTATCTCTGTCCTTATCTCTCGCACGCAATAATGACGTCAGTTGGTCAACGACGACTGTCGTTGTGTGATGCGTGGTACATGAAAGCTGTCGGTACAGCAGCTATCAAGTTCATTCCCGTATGGATTGTGGTCGAAGTGATAAGAATTTTTTGCTTCCGTATTTGTTTAGTTATTTGTTGTTATTAATCCGTTATTGTTAGTTTTTCTTGTTGATTTTTACTATTATTATGAGTGGTTGTTGATTTTAATTATGAAATCACAGCCTGGCAGCACATGATTGATAAGATAATACAATAGATAGTTTTGTGATCAATACGACTGATTCGGACTCTTCTGACGAATCATCTTCTTCTAATACAGACAACAACGATTAGAATAGGAAGTTTAAAATTTGAATATAATTTCTTTAAATAAAATAATATAAATCCCTAAAAGTTTATTTAGTTTCTTTATCTCGTCTCGTTGGCCTCTCTTTAGATGTATCGAAACTAATCCAACTGTCTTAAGTGAGGAAAATTCACCGTGTTACTACGATATAAATAAAAACAAAAGGATCACAACACTAAAATGGTCTAAAGAAAGCATTTCTTTGAATAAATTGTTACCCTGGCATTATGCCAAAACAAGCCTTAATAGACTCGTTAAAAATAAACTCGTAATTATGTATTATATACTACAAGGTCCTAAGTACTATAACAAGCTGTGGTATCTATTTTCCATTTATAGTATTTTCTACGAAAGTTAACAATGATGACGATCGCAAAATTATAGGTATTGGCAGTTTCTGTACAATCACACTATCAGAGCAAGTTCCTTGTCGATTGTTGCCTTCTGTACATTTTTATTTCGTGTCCGGTTCGTACGACTAGCATAGTTTCTCAGCAATAGTTACGGCCCGGTGTCCGACTTCCGTCGCTATGTGAGATCGCTGGAGTGTCTCACGTATCCTTCGTGCATGCTGTTATTGTTTCAAACTTCCCACTAAGTTAGGGGAATATTGTGTTGTTATTTCTGTCTCTGGACCGTGACGAATGTCTGTTATCAGTTTCTCAGAGTTTGAATTGGCCATTGAATTATTTAGTTGACCGACGGCAACTGTGTGTATATACAGTGCACGTATACAACTATTGTTTTAGAATATGTGTGAGTGCGTAGACCGTCATCTCTGTCACTCATGTCTTGCGTGACAGTCTTTTTCTAAAACTAGATGTGCTAAGTTACAACTTACTGTGAATATTATGCAACTTATAATAGAAACCTGGTACTGGTGTTACTCGCGTGCTTGTGGATCTTAGTTTCTTACACAAGAAGTATGAAACTGGGTATCGTTCCATCGTGGACCTGATCTATCGCTTTCCATTAAACTAGATTGTGGTCAAGAGCAGAACCAGCCCGTAAAAAAAACTGGGATCGGTACATCTCAAACTTGTGCTTTGGTAAAATTGCATCCGCACTTTATTTGACTGTCTCTATGTGACTGATAACTGCTCAGTCTCTAATTCAAATAACAAAATATAACTAGAAACCAATGTTGTAGTTAAATTAAAATAAACACACAACATAGTTTATTGGCTCAGGAAACTATGCATTAACAGTAAATCAATATTATTCCACGAAAGCTAAATAAACAAACTTGCAGCAGTCAGTACATATCCTATAAACCAGTTTCCTAGTAGCCGTAGGTACTATTTTAGCGAAATATCGTGAGGTAAATATAAGCACATTTTCAGCACTTCGGGCTATTTTATAGCGCGGCACTGAATCGTGCTATTTGGAGCTAAAAGGCTTTGAATCTATTAGTCAGTGCTGACAGAAGTGAATATTTGAAATTGGTTTCAATGGTATCGGAAAAATCTACATCTTTTTAGTAAAAGAAGTGAAAGACAAAATTATACCAGTAAAAATAGGGACCAATTAGTTTGATCTATTCCCATCCAATACCAAGAGCTAATACCATTTGGTATTAGTTTATTTCCGAAATTATTTTCTATTGCCAACGAGTACCTACCACATTTTTTTAAATAAATAATCTATTACTAACGAATACCAAAGCGTGACTTTTTGTACACTCAGCTACACAAAGTTTTATTTAAATTGCGTTTTACCGAAATCTAGGGTAATCTAAATATAGGGTTAGGGTTAATATGCTGGTCGACGGAGCCCCGCTTCGCAGGGCTCCTATTTCTGTCTAAAGGGTTTAAAGGAACCTAACCAACCGAACCTCGGGATACCACTGACGTCGACCGTCTAGGGTTAGGATTTTCGGGAACATTTATTATGTTTTCGGAAACTTAGTTCGTCACTCAAAGCATTTTAATTTTACTGAACCTGACTGTATCTGATTTCTTCAAACTTGTTTTGGTATTGGTTTTAAAATGTGGTACTCGTTGGGAATAGAAAATAAATTCGGAAATAAACTAATACCAAATGGTATTAGCTCTTGGTATTGGATGGAAATAGAGCATTAGTTCAAATCAAATCCATTTATTTGCCAGAATGTAGGTTTACAATGTATAGTCTAAAACTATAGTGGCCCCTTTACATTCTACCGTTACAGATGGTGTGCAAATATTTAATTTTAACGTGCACAATGTTATTATATTAATTTTTTTTTTTTTTTAAGACAGCAACAACTGCTAAAATATCATGCATTAGGATTGATAGAAACAAAGGAGTTAATTAATGTCAAAGTTACACCTGTGTCAGTTCAAGAGATAAAGTTTAATAAAATGTCAGATTAAGAAAATATAAACATTAGTAAAATGTAATTGGTAATGTCATAACTATGATAATTTTAAAGTGTGTATTCAGTAAAATTTGATCATTAATTAATTATTAGAAGGTATATACCAATATTATTGATTTAAATTTCCTTCTCCACAATCTGACATGTATTCGTTAAGATTGTAAAAGCATTTTTCTTTTAAGAGGTTTACAAGAGCTAAAGCGCGGTCACTGTCGGACTACATAGAAAATAAAGAGATGCGCGATGTCACAACGCTGATAATTTATTGCAAAATACGAAGCAATTATCAATTTACGAAAAATGTATTGATTGGATTAAAAAATTAAAACACTATTACGTTAGTATGTTGCTTGTAGAATAATCTGACAAAAAAACAGAATGATTTAATGCGTAGTAGTATGGTTCTTAATCGTTATAAAAAAAATTGAGGTACCTTCGTGATTTTTTTCTATCGTATCAAATTAGTTGTATTATGTTTTCAACACACTATCTAATTAGCAAATATCCTGAAGAATATCATATATTTTTCTGATTTTGTCTACTGCAGTGGATCATATACTTTTAGGCATTATAAAACTTACATTTAGGTCCTGTAGTCCCCTTAACCATTGCGTTACCTTTTTTAAGCAAGGTCAAAGGTAAATCTTTAAAAGCGTCGGGTTATTTGTTATACATTACAGCATTTATTTACGAGTTCCTCTTATACAATTCGAGCCTGCATTGCGGTAAAGTGACTCTTGTTTAAATTTATTTTTATTTCTAGGAGCTACATTTCGTTTGGTTGCCTACATCTTTGTGTTTTGTGAAATATTCCGGATGTTGCGGTAATGGCAGAATATTGTACTTTTATACAAGGGCTTACATCTATCCTTATACCAGGCTCCACAGATTCAGCTCGCCGTTCTCGCCGTCGTGTTCCAGCGCGCCTCAAAGAGATGTCAGTGCCATTGACGGGGTCCGATAGGGCCGATGCCTGCCGGGGTCGCGGATTGTTCGAAAGAGTTACCGTGCCCCTGGCGCACAGGCAACTGAAGGAACATGGGTGGGTTTTAGTCAGTAAGAGTCTGACACGCCCTTCCGCTCCGCCCAGAGCGGGAGAAGTCATTTTATGATTTCCCAACCAAAAATAAAAAAAAGGCTCCACAGATTGCACGTACATAGTTTTGGTACTCTAAACGCTTTTATAATATCCACCGCATTACTCTACAACAAGAGACCATAAGCGAGTACGGACGAAACGTATCCGAGATATGCACAAAGAGCAGTTTCTGTTGATACCGTGACTCATAATCGTTTTATTGCGTAGACAAATCTGTCGAGTTTATCACAAATTGACGTGTGTTTTCCAGTCGCAATTCTGATCCAACATTATATCCAGTTTAGTACTTGCGACTTGTTCGTTGATAATATCATAATATTTAACATTTAACGTCAATGGCTTTCTTTTATCCTCTTGCTTAAAAGGTGATCTCCAACTCATGTGTGTAAGACAATTTTATGTAATTGCAATAAACATTTATTTTATTTTATTGTTTTGGAATTGGATCATTTTAGTTTTCTCCATATTAATTTGTAAGTTGTTAGAATGTAACCAGTGTATTATTTTGTTTATGTCTAGTTCATTTAAAAAATTTAAAGCACGTACCTTTAATTACGATTATTACTGAGACTTAGGGCTTCTTTCACCATCCTCAAGAAAAGTTTCAAGTAGGCTAACCGCCATCGCCAATTAAAGTCACCCGTAACTTCATGTGCGAATTTCACGACTTTCGAGTAGCTCTAATCATAAGATTTAACTGACCCGTAGCTTACTTGCCACGACATCCGGCAATTAACGTGTTTACAGTTAAAAGTCAGTTAAAAAAAAAAAAAAAAAAAATTATCCGTTGTCAAAAATGATAACGGATATAGGTACTTATACCAACGATTATTTTAAAATTTATTAATAAATATGGATTTATTTGACTTGATTGATCATCAATTGGATGAATTAGAATATTCTATACCGCAACGAGTACCTAGGATTCGTGAATTTAAATTCCGTGTTGATTATTTTATGGACCTAGACGAGACTGCTTTTTTTTGCTAGATTTCGTCTATCGAAGTATGCAGTAAACCAAGTGCTTAACATCGAAATCGTAAATACTTTCCAAACTATCGGTGCTTAAAGTAATCATAGCTTTTATTTTCTCTTCCACATAATCTAGCGGAGGTGCTGTGTTCTTACCACCTCCGGTACGATAAACTTCCGAGTGTATTGCAGCCGACTTTTTTCTGAACGTACGTGTCAGGCCCTCATACTTGACCTTCAAAGTCCCCTAAGAAGACCCACTGACCCGTATGATTTGTTACGTCATTCACTTAACCAGTAAGTTGTTACTCGAAGCTTTACTTTCGTTTGTGAAATTGATAAAAGATATTCGTAACTTTAACTTGTCGATTAACGTTAACTAGGAAGCAACTAATCAACGGTTTACTTGGACATGGTGAATGAGGCCCTTAGTGTTAAGACGAGGCTTAAATTACTTATTAGCCAATGTACAGAGGTCTTATTTATAGTTAGAAAGCCTTTTTCAGAACTTAATTTAATGATCCATCAGTTAGCATTATGTTAAATTAATCGTCTCTAATTTTTAACAATACTCTGTGATTAAGTAAACACTTAAGGCTTTATGAAGCTGTTAGTATTGAAAGTCGTTGAAGTCAGCCAGGGGCTCAAAGGGTTAATTGCACTCATCGTTTGGCAGTGAGTTGGCAACCTGTCACTTACTACAAAGTGAAGTTTTAAGATTTAGTTAAATCGTTTAAATTCCAACATAAAAAACACAGTTTTAGGATGACAGTCTTACCAGCGTGTTTTCGAAGAATGCGTAAATGGCGCCGTTGTCTTATCCTAAAAGAATGCCGAACGAACTCTCAGCGTGTCAACTGATCACTTAAATCTTCGTATTTCCAAACTCACAGAATCCTTTAATATATAGAAGGTAGGTATGCAAACCGCTTCATGACTGCTTCTAAGATATAAACTTTCCAAGCTTACTTAGCATGATCGTGTTACTCTAATTATCTTTTAACCAAATAAACGAGCTAAGCGTTAATTACGTGTAATAAGGAGGCAGTAGAAGGGGTGAAGGCTGAAGAGTAGGGAGTGTCTGGCTGAAGTCCACGCCATCAATCACCACCTCGAGCCACGATGAGTTGGTTGGAATAGTGACCAGTGACCCTGGGGGAACACGTCAATTTGTAAAGAGGTTTAGGACTAGATAACCTTGTAAGGGACCACTGTTACTGTTTGTTGTTTAAACTGCAGCCTTATTGCGTAGCACACTCACAATCAGAATTATAATTCCTTTTATTTTAATACTAATATATTATTCAATGCGTTATATTCACGTTGTCAAGCAGACAAATTTTTCAAACGTATTTTAAGAAATAATTAAATATGAATTTCATTCAAAATCCTTCAAATTGAGATGGTAAGTGTGTTACGCAATCGGGGAATATTTTTTATTGTAATTTTGTTTAAGTAATTAATGCTTTCGTGAGCAAAATCAATGGGTTATACAACAAGGATGATATTTTTTTGATCGATTCTGACTTTAAATGGTTTTCACCTACAGTAAGAGTACAACACATAATAATAGGTGACAGAGACATTAAGTCTGAGGTGTAAACATTTGAATAAGACAGACAAAGGGACCACTGGTCTCAGGCACATGCAAATATTTATGTCTATAATACGTATATAAATATAATATATATATAAGTGACCCAAATAGATGTGTACCTAGTAAACTGCAATGTTGTCTCGTTTATTTGTCTTTCGTCCCAGATTATTTTTGATATATCCCACAATAGTTTCTCGAAAGCAATTTTCTGAAATGATGTACGAGTTTATTCCGAGTGGTCAGATACAGGACGTTCACGAATGAAGCGTCGTTTGATTTGTGAAGACGACCGTCGGCGTCGTTGGCGTTGGCGCCACGCAAAGATTATATTGCTGTTTATTTTTTCCTTATTTGTTTTTACGCAAAAGTATTTGTCTTGTTTTGCAAGACATGCATACAAATACTTTGTACATTAAAGAAGTCGGAGACTAATAATTATTATTTTATTATGATAATATTTCTTCAGAGAAGTTACAGCTAGAGGTATAATTACAGTTTTTGCGTCCAAAACAAAAATTCAAGAGTTGAAAATAATTAGGTATTACTCGGTTAAAAAACAGAAAATTCTTACTTATTTCTTCGTATTGCAAGACTTTTCCGACGAGATAATAAACCAAAATTTTCGTTCTACTTTCAATCCATTAGACACTCATGTGATCTTTTGTACCTAAATGTTGATTTACATCAATGCTGTGACTCCTAACGTTTCCGTCTGACATAATGACAGTTGCTAGACCCCCCCCCTTATCTCCATGACGGGCACGTCTATTACCTTTCTCTTCAGAGCCTTTCTCTTTGCGCAGAATCGCAAATATATTTGCGAGTAAAGTACCTGATGTAAAGAGTAAGTTAACTTGTATGAAATGTTTGCAATTGCTTTTATTACTGCAGCAAGTAAGTAATTTAATACAAGATTTTTATACTTAATAGAGTTTTCTAAAATCATAAAACAAGAGCAAATTCTCTCTTAAGTACTTAAGAGAGAATTTGCTCTTGTTTTCTGTTTTCTTCTAAATGTCTGAATTTGCGTTTACCTCGTAATGGAAAAATCAATATCAAATAAAGGATAAAATAAATATGCTTTACATGTGAAAACGAGTCGTTTCAGTGACTTAACAGAACCTCTTTATTTTCTTTTCGTCCCTTTTGTAGCACTTTTAACCTTTTGCGTTATATTATCGACGTTGAGGTATCAAGGGTAACCACAAACGACGAATGTAATGTTACATTACTAGAAATAGGCAATTTTCTGGTATAATACGGGTGTGTAACGTTTGAAATAACAACAAAACTTCTAATGATCATATGACCTAATTTCATTTAATATACTTTTTTTAATATAATTATGTAATGATATAATTCGTTGTTGATATAATTTAATTTTACTTAAGTATGGTATAAAGAACATTTTCTATAATGCACATTTGAATTAACATTCAATTACTATAATGGTCAAAATCTATAAGTAACGTTTAATATAATTTAGAAACATCTACTTTGATTTGTATATTTTTGCAAAAATTGATTAGATTTTAAATCATTTGGGCCGCGGCAGCGGCCGCCGAGTGCCAGGTCTCCTCTATTATTGGTGAATCATTTGGGTTCGATGAGGTTATAACAGTATGATGTTTCCTGATATTAACTTATTCATTACAGAATTTTGGCTGATAATTAGCAAATATGAAAATTAGGTCAACTGAACGTCATACAAACAGAGCATTAGATATATTGAAAATTATATGAAATTAACGGTATACTAAATGTGATAAGAGAAAAATAAGTTTATATGAAATATAACATTAAAACACATGAAATCAGGTTATTTGCTTTTATAGCATATGAAAATGATATCATGTGAACTTTATTTCAAGTGATATTATATTATTTGTTATTATGCCATATATTACACACCCGTATAATACACCCAAATTTCACCAGTTATGTTTATGTATTTAGGGGGCGTATAACCAACTGAGCACAAATCCAGGCAATAACATTTTTCCGGACCTGGGAATCGAGCCCAGTAACAGAACATCAGTATCGAACAGTAACGCTTGCGACAACAGGACTAACGAGGCAGACCCTATCCATAGGCGCAATTTTCTATACTGATATTTCTTTACGTAATAAAGTTGTTTTCTCAATAATTTTGTTGGCTTGTCTCCGGTTATTAAAATCGGGTATTTTGCCAAATCGCAAATAAAACGTTGTGATTGTTTCACTCGGTTTACTAATATGAATACTCTGACCACACTGACGCTAATCCCGTCGGCATCGATTATTTTAATAATAAAGAAGTCATGCGACAAATCGCGCCATTGTAGACACCTCCATTCAAGTTAGTTGACACAATCGACACGAGTGAATTTCTCTCCGCATCCCTTTGCATTGTGCATGTTTTTCTCAAGTAAATATAATATCACGCTCACAATCTACGGGGAATTAGGCAGAGGTGTACCTATAGTACACCCACATTTCGCTAGTTATGTTAAAATCTACATGGTTTGTTCGGAATGTGAGTGTCGCAAAATTGAGAGAGTGCCCTTGAAATAATCTCATAATAACTTATCACAATATGATGACCCATGGATTGAAGATAAGAAGCTAGCAACCCTACGAGGACTCTCTTACTTTGCAAATTCTTGGACAAATTCTTACCTTCTCCTATGGGGAATGCCGTAACAAGTCCAAAAACAAGTCCCCTCGACGCTGAAGGTGTAACTTAGACTGGGTTTTCTTGACCGCTCGTTGTTCAGTCCCCACAGAGTAAAAAAATTAAGGTGTGACCTTGGGTTACTTGTCTATCGGAAACGTTAACTAGGAAGGTTCTGTGTTATTTATGCAGTCTGTGGCAAGGTTATGAATAATGACGATTCTGTTCACAAGGGGGCAATTTCAAAGCTTGAATTTTGGAAGAAATGAGAGTTATTTGACTAGAAACTAATAATACTCATTACTGGTAACACTAGTAAGGTAGATATTTCTGCCACTTTAAATCCACAGTTTCTTGTTAAGCTTACTAGGAGACATGAGTCCAAAACCGCCGCGCACAACCTGGGCAGTCTGCACCGCAGCTCCGCTACCTGACATACATTTTTCTTAATTTGTACCTGCTTTATTTTGTAAACTACATGTAACAACAATACATTACATTCTACTAGCTTTTGCCCTTGGCTTCGTCCGCGTGGATGTCGAGTATTAGCACTCGGGAATTTACTATAGGGGTACAAGTGTAGCGGCATCTACAAAACGCCACATGCGAGCTAGACGTCACACTGACGTCATGCAAAATTCTGCATCACGCAAGCAGAGTTTACCGCGCAACTAGCATATATACAACGTCCCGACATCAATCGTTGGGCAGTTGCCCACCAGACACGACACCCGTCTGGTCGGAGGATCCTCCCTTTTCCATAGAGTATGAGTGAACTTTACATCCTGTTCCTCATACCTCTATACAAGTATCCTATGTCCTAAACCAGGTCATGGTCCACCTTTTTTTTTTTTGGTGGGAGTTCATCAAATAACTTCTCCCGCTCTGGGCGGACCGGGAAGGCGTGTCAAACTTCCTCCTGAAACAGCCATGTCCGGTGAGGACCTGCGTCAGGTGGAAGGTGAGGACGCCGTGGCGCCTCTCAAGCCACTCCTCAAAGAGGGGACTTACCGCCGCAATTGTGGCGTGTCCAAGGTCATGGTCTACCTGTGTGCCTCATAAAACCCATTCAGAGACAGAAAGAGTTACTTTCATATTTATAATATTAATACATATTCTATGCTACTCTACTATCTAGCTAAACTGTTCCCTATGACGTGAAACTATAATTGTCCGGACCATGCCGACACGATAGATGAAGACCGAGGACAAACTTTCTACATTGACAGCCCATGAATATACAAGGGTAAGTATTATCTAACCATAGAATCCTATTGCTCATTTAATAGGCTATTTCAAATTAATGTACGCTTTTTTTTTAAGCCTACGCTGTCCCTCTTCTGGGCAAAGGCCTCCTTCTACTCCTTCCATGTTTCACAGGCCCGCGTGTCTTCTTCCAGTTTTGATGGATCCTTTCCAGCTCGTCCCGCCACGTAAGTTTTAATGACGCCATAATAATCCTTTATTCACGGCTCTTAATGGAAGTAATAATAACACGATGATTTTTAACGCCGGATTAGTTGAATCTTATCTGGTTGGTTCTTTATAGGCTTCTTCAACTGCTGACTGAAATGCAAAAAAATAGTGTGTTGACAAATATTTTGAATTAGTTGTAGCTACTGGTGTGGTTCTGTTATTGTTATTATTGGAAGAATGGTATTCTAAAATGAAGTGACAGTCAGCGCTACCGCTGTGGCTAATAAAAACGATGAAAATGATTTGCTACGAAAGCTCAGCTATTGCTACGCTTCGTAGCAGTAGCTACGACTTCGTAGGTAGCGTAGCACCTCACTAAGCCGTAGCATAGAAAAACTGATGGGATCTCGAAGATAGAGGAATACTTAAACATTGTTTCTTAACTACTCTAAAACGATATCAATCACAGATTGTTTTTTAAATAAAGTATTAAAGCTCTCAATTCAATCATCAACAAATAAAAGCACGCGTATTTAAATGGTATCCTTTGAATGAAGTCGGACGGAAAACAAAAAAATGTTAGTGAATTATTGGCGTGGAAGTAATCCTACTTAGTTCTATTTAATTATTTCTTTCTAGTAGAGTTACAATAGGAAATTAGGACAAAGCGTTTGGAAATGGATAAAAGTTTTTTTTTAAGCAATTTTCATAATAAACACTTGTAAATCTTGTAAACTTTAAAATATTTTACTATGTTTCACACAATAATTTTTCATGAGTTTTACCATGTGATATTTTCCTTAAATGTTTGTAAATACATAAATCACACGCAAGACAAAGAAATATTAACCTTATTAGATTATTTTTATTTACGATCAATATATTTAGTACGTAATCTAATGCCATTAATTTGTAGCCACTTGGCAGAAGATCCCAGATTTGTGTTATCATTAATTTATTTTTATTCGCAGCGAATTTGTTTGTAAATGAAAAATATCAGATTACAAACAAAGGCATAATCTGCGTGGATTCTATTAGTGAGTCGGCTTAGTGCATGTTTATTGGAACGGAAAAAATATAGAAAACAAAAAACGCATGAAATCGCATTTAAGAGTAATTGCTTGCGAGAACGCGATTGAGAAGGTGACGGTGAATATTTTGTGAAAAAGCTATTAATGATTAGTCGATAGAAGCTTTATTTAACGGCGCAGGATAGCCTTTATCAGAAGTGATCATCGTATAAGTGTTTCAGCAGCTTTAATATCATCAGGATTGTGCCAGATGATTTTAGTTCGTCGTGGACGCAGCATGCACAGAACACTATTACTCCTAGCAGAGGTGGCTTGACAGCGGCCCCCTGACATCATTTGTCATCAGAAGACAGCCGCCATGCAACCATCGATAGGACGCTCTGGTAGAGTGACTGTCACCAACCAGTGTCGTCCCTCTTTTCCGACCTGTTCGGTGATTCCAATAACTTCGTAACAAAAATTGACGGCACCACTTACTGGGCATATTTATTAACATCAACTGGGTGTTACCCCTTTTTTGCTTGACTATGTAATTCAATTCTATCCAAGACACACAGAAGAATAAGTATTTTCATGAAAGACCAATAAATACAAGTCACAGATTTCGGTTGTATAAATAGATCCCGAGTGCGGTTTGAAAGGGTTAGATAATGTAAAACAAACATATCGACTTACAACGCTGGAAGACTGTATCCATCCACATAATCCCCAATATTTGTAGAAGCGTAGATCACAGTAATTCGTTTTGATATCAATTTTAGTAAGTCTTCGAAAATATTGAAACCTCTTTTTCATATTTGATTCTCCCTATATATTTATTCAAGCACATTTTCCCTATGTTCAGATCGTCGCACTAAGCTTTCAATAATATTATGAATAAATTAATATTTGAACCAATTTTATACTTTGCATTTGTAGTCAGGTTATTGTTTCTTAACAAACAAAGTTTTGTTACATAATAAATAACAAGCAGTAGAAAATAAACAATGAAGGCCGTCGACGAAACTTGATCAAAGCAATAAAAAATATCTTCAAAGAGAAAAATAAATAATTGTTGTCTCTTCTAAACTTACAACAACACACAAAACTCAAACAAAAGCTTCAATCTATTGTTCGCGTGAACAATAATTCTTGCATAATACGTGTGTAAAGATGCAACAAAAATAGTGGTAGTAATAAGTTGAGAGAGCTATTTTCCCGCAGAGTTATGGACTGGTGTACCTATAGCTGAGCTGCACGATTACTGACAAATGCGTGCACTGACTGGACAGGTCCATTCAATCTGTGTGGTTTTTCCTCAAAAGACCATTTCAGACACAAATTTACATGGTCTTCACATGATCGGACCAAGATTATGTCTGGACTTTAAAAGAGACTGTGACCTCTGAGTTTGTTTCGGCCTTTCTTCTCAGAGTAGTCAGATAGGAAACGCCGACCTCATCTAGTTTTTAAAATATGATTGACGTGTAAAAGTGTTTGTTCAAACCTACTTACAGAAATAAAATCATTTATCATTTATAGTACAGTCAATCTGGACAACTTAAACCTTCAATATAACATTAGCCTAAAACTCTATTATAGACTATTTTTTAGCGTATGCCTGATTTATTTGCAACAAACTACCTTCTACATATCGTTTACAAAGTTTGTTGCAAATAGACTAGGTATAAGCTAAAAAAAAAAAAAAGTCTCATATAGAATTTTGTGCTAATGTTATATTGAAGGTTTAAGTTACCCAGATTGACTGTACACCCACATTTCGCCGATTAAGTCAAAGCAATAGGGGACGAGCCTATTGCCATAAACCGGGCACAAATCCAGACTCCGGGCTCCTACTGAAAAATTCTTGATGCAAAACCCAATAATATTTTGCCCGACCTAAGATCAAACCCAGGACCAACAAGGCAGTTTTTTTTTATCATTTCTATACTAATAAACTATTGAACAGGTTACATAGCTACCTCTATCCCATCAGCCTTCAAAGCAAGACTGAACAGGCATCTTGTGGGCGCGGTCGTTCTATCGTAGACCTCGTACATCGATTTCTACTCGTATCAGGTAAGATCGAGCAGGCCCATTAGACAATCTAGAAATATAAGAAAGCAGCAGCAGCAGCTTAACTAATAGTCGTGGACAGAATAGGCTTGTGCTACGTAATTTGACTTGAACTTTTTTTTCAGTTTGGTGAATTAATTAAATTGTCGAGACAGCTGTTTTATTACAGACGTAGTTCGTGGAAGTAATTGATATAGATTATGCACTCAATCGACCATTTATTCATGCCTTAGCAACGAAATCAGTAAAAATGTCAACTGCCAAACTGAGAGACAACCTTGTAACCGACATATTGACGTCGCCGTCGCGCGTCGTAAGCATACGAAATATGCACATATTCAGCGCTTCGGGCTATTTATAGCGCGGCACAGGGCCGTGCTATTTGGAGCTACAAGTCTTTGAATTTATTAGTCAGTGCTAACAGAGCTGAATATTTGCAAATGGTATCAATAGTAAAGTTAAGGCATTTAGCCTAGCATATTCAGATTTGTTACAGTTGTAATGGCAATCATGTCAGGCCTAACCTGTAGACTGTAGATTTGTAGATCTTTTTCTATTTTGTTGAGGACCTGTTACTTGTTGACAGGCCTACACTGTCCTCCCATACATATTAACACTGTAATTTGAAAACATTGTAAAAGCCCCTTATTTTTAAAAGAGTAACCGTGGAGTTTTTTGCCGGCTCTTCTCCATAGGAAACAACCAATTGGAACAGTGCATCTAGCTTCTGGCGTTTCATAAGTGCCCGTGTAGGTTTATGTGAAACAAACTATTTTGATTTTGATTTTAGCAAATTGTACAATTTCAAAACTGAATTGAATTGAATTCATCAACGACTTAACAGTCGTTGATGAATTTCACTAAGTGTTTACATAAATGTTTGCCTTTGACTGTACAACATCGTTAAATAAACAGTCTCCATCACACCAAACTATTAATAGCTCATTAGATCCGCCACAGATGGACAAATGAACTTCTCTTATTACTCTGTAAATAAGAGTCTAATCATGTAATTGGTTCCAATGAATGTATCGTAAAAAATAATTACGTCATACATCGGGACGCTGAATTAGAAAGTAATGTCCGTAATTTACAAAATTACCTATATCAATTTGTCCAACTAGACGGCTATTTTTTACGATGAAATCGTATGAACTTATGTTAAGATTCTTTTCGCTATATATGCTTCATCTGATTTTATTAAACCTACTTTCAATATCCTTATAAAGATTCTGATTTAGATATGATAGCTCGCGCAAACTTATTTCCTTGAACGAGTTTACTGAAACTGTTAGTCATAATAATATGTTACGAGCTTCATGTCAGCACGTAATCGTTTACTGTAAACATAAATTATGCCACTATGACCGCCATGGCTTAAAGCCAAAAGTCAAAATGTCAAAGCTCATCTGGTCAACGAATGGCGTTCACATTTTTTTTTTTTGTAACTTAGAAGGCAGATTGACGCTAATCCTTTTAACTAAAGCAGTATGGTTAGTGTACACACATTTTGCCAGCTACGATTGTAATATAAATATCACATGTTATTTAGGGGTCAAGCCTAATTGCCCTTACGCAGAGATATTTTATATTTTATTTTGGCTAGAATACAAAGACTCACACAAAATGGTAAACACCATACATTATGTGATCACAAAGGGGAGGAAATGCCGACCCCTTGGTCTGGCAGCTCGCGGGCGACGGAAGTGAGGACAATGACGGATGTGCCCTGTGTCACGCAGTGTCTCGGCTCGGCGTGGCTCGGGTAGTGTGACGTATGAAAGACTAGCTTTTGTCCGCGGCTTCACCCGCGTGGAGGTCGGAAATTATTCCACGGAAACGTACAATCGGGATAAAAAGTATATCATGTCCTAACCCAGGTCATGGTTAACGTGTGTTCTAAATTCCGTCAAAATACGTTCAGCCGTTATGGTGTGATAAGGTAACAGACAGACAGTTACTTTCGCATTTATATGTTGACACTAATAACTGTCTACTCTTTTTATAATAAAGTGTAAAGGAATAAATTATGAAGGCAAGATATGGATGTGTGTACTGTGTTGATATGCTGGGGGAGCTTGGATTTAGTGAAGCCTTTAAAAATTTTTTGCTAAGAATATGTGGTAAACGTAAGCATGAATCTGGCTCCGATCACTTGCCACTGATATTTTGTTATACTCGTATTGTTGGAAATATTACCTACTTTAGGTGAAATATATTTTATGCGAATAACTTACCACCCGAAAAGAAACCCCTTATCGAACACCATGCAGACAAGCAGCATTAAAAAAAACTGCCACCCTAAAAAAACATTTACCTCATTTTGTCTACCGTGTACCTCATATTATAATGGTTCCCCTGTCATGTGTCGGTATCTACACCTATAACTATACTCGTTCGTTACTCCCCATCGATTAGCGATGTTATCTTGTAGATAACAGTGGAAAGGAAACAATTTGCTAAATGCTCTTCACAAATGGACTACTGTAAGTGAAGTGTCCTTGGTGTAGCGGAAATGTTAACGTCTGTGTGTAGCGTGATGACATTTATGTATCCACAGAATATTGCTGTTATTAGAATTTCTGAATCTCTTTTGTTTTTATGGTGGGTAAACGAAGCCAAATAATTTCGCTATGTTGATAGCACTATACCAATCATTTAAAGCCGCAACTACAACTGCTCATAACTACAGGATTGTGGTCTGTAACTACAGCACTGTGGTCTGTAACCCTTTTCATCCGTCTGCCAATCGTGGTGATTATGACTTTATGATATTTAAATAATAATAATAAAAAGTTTTATTGAGTCATAAACAAGTGTTACAATACTTAGGTATGACACTGGATCCCGCACAAGGATACCCTGTGTCGCAGGATCCAGTCTCTTTCGACAGATAATAATTATGGATTATAAAATATAAGGTAACAAATGCAATGGTTTCGTATAATTAATTAAACTGAGGACTAAACGGTAACCAAAATTTATGTGTATGTGATGAGTGTGAGAGTGTAAGTATGTATGTGATAAGTATGAATGTGATGAGTGTGAGTGTGTATGTGATGAGTGTAAGTATGTATGTGATGAGTGTGCGAGTGTAAGTATGTATGTGATGAGTGTGCGAGTGTAAGTATGTATGTGATAAGTATGAATGTGATGAGTGTGAGTGTGTATGTGATGACTGTAAGTATGTATGTGATGAGTGTGAGTGTGTATGTGATGACTGTAAGTATGTATGTGATGAGTGTGAGAGTGTAAGTATGTATGTGATGAGTGTGAGAGTGTAAGTATGTATGTGATGAGTGTGAGTGTGTAAGTATGTATGTGACAAGTATGAATGTGATGAGTGTGAGTGTGTATGTGATGAGTGTAAGTATGCATGTGATGAGTGTGAGTGTGTATGTGATGAGTGTAAGTATGTATGTGATGAGTGTGAGAGTGAAAGTATGTATGTGATAAGTATGAATGTGATGACTGTGAGTGTGTATGTGATGAGTGTAAGTATGTATGTGATGAGTGTGAGAGTGTAAGTATGTATGTGATAAGTATGAATGTGATGAGTGTGAGTGTGTATGTGATGAGTGTAAGTATGCATGTGATGAGTGTGAGTGTGTATGTGATGAGTGTAAGTATGCATGTGATGAGTGTGAGTGTGTATGTGATGAGTGTAAGTATGTATGTGATGAGTGTGAGAGTGTAAGTATGTATGTGATAAGTATGCATGTGATGAGTGTTAATGTGTATGAGATGATGGATACTTTAACAGTTGAATGATAAAAGATTTTCCGTTTCATTTATAGCAAAAATCTTAGCCGCTTCCTATAATGAGATTCTCGTAATCAGAATCTCATCGTCTGATTAGAAATCTCTAATTATCCCCTAATATTTGTGCAGAAAAATCAATAAGAACAAGTAATTAGTTACACACTTCAAACGGTAAAAGGGTCTTTTTCGTCAAACACGGTCTATCTACAATAAAATAAGACGAGGGAAATGAGTTCTTTCGCCCGTCTGAAATAATTGCCAAGGGTCTCTTACATATAAACTGAGACACAATAAAGGTCAAAGGCTCAACTGTAAGGGCTGCTATAGTAACGACAAAGTGCGACAGTTAACTTTAGTGGATGTACTTAACACGAATCTTCCGCCATATTGTGGGGATTAGGTCTATGTACAAAATCACGGCGGGCATTATTTTTGTCCTTCAATGAAAATGGAAAGGACCACGTGGAGTGCTCTATAGTCACCGCGCCTACTTCTTGGTCCACCACAGAGGGTGATGGACTAAAAAGCCCATGTCCTTTTCAGTCCTTTGTGGAAGGTATTTCTTTACTGACGCATTAACTAATCTGCACGTACCATTTCAGATACCAATGTACATGGTCTTTGCATGATCTGACCAAGATTATGTCTGGACTTTAAAAGAGACTGTGACCTCTGAGTTTGTTTCGGCTTTTCTTCTCTGAGTAGTCAGATAGGAAACGCCGATCTCATCTAGTTTAAAAAATATGACTGACGTGTAAAAGTGTTCGTACAAACCTACTTACAGAAATAAAATAATTTGTCATTTATCATTTAATACATAGATTCGTGATGATAAGCTACAGTTACTGTGATCAATCTAATTATAGTTGACCACTCTCTATCGTTATCGAGCCCCGATGTACTGTAAATATTTTTTTTTGTATATACAATATTATGAGGCAATTTTTAAATTTTACACACGTAACCTTTAAAAAATAAAAACCGTTAATTACGCTAGTTACTGAGATGGTTGGAACGGGGCTTAAATGATTTATTATGTTTAAAAAGGTAAGGTTAGATTAATATTTGGAAAGCCATTTTCATTACTTAACTTAATTATCCATCAGTTAGCATAATGTTAATAAAATAGCCTCAATTTGTTTATATAATAATTTATTCGGTTGGAAAAAAATATACCTTACATTTTTTATTGAAAATCATTGAAGTTAGCAAAGGGCTAAAGCCCCATTTACTCGTTGCAAGTTTCTGGAAGGTTCAAAAGCAAAAACTGCATGCAAGTGTTAACTGGCGCGCGATTTCCATAAAATGGCATACAATAATTGAATGCAAGTTTTGCCATACAATAATTGCATGCGACTTCTATTTACACCAGGGCAATTATTGCAAGGCGATTATTGCATGCAAGTTTTGCCTCGTCCAAACAGAGTTGCACGTCCTTTAGGATTTTTTGCCTCAAATGAGCAGCAACGATTAACACACCCTCACCCAACGGACTTATGTTTGAATGCATTCCATTACCGAATTGAATGCTATTTTATTGTACGTGCGATTTTATTGTACATGCTGTTTACGCCTATACCAGTTTTGAACGGCAACAAACTTACCCGTATCGTTCAATGATTGGTACGTTTTGTTTAGAAGGTGCCAGTCAAATTGTTGACTCAATTTTATTGTATGCCACAGGCAATAAACCTGCACCGTATAAATGGGGCTTAAAGGGTTAATTGCACTAATAGTTTTGCAATAAGTTAGCAACCCGTCACTGCACCACCTACATTAAAGATAGTTGTATAAACCCTTCCGTTTCAACTTCTAAAATAGGAACCTTTCAAGCTTGGTGATCACGATCGTGTAGCTGTAATCATCTCGAAACCAAATAAACCATCAGCTTTAATTACAAGTTAATTACGTGTAACAAGGAGGCAGTTGAGGGGGAGTGAGGCGTGAAAAGTGGGGAGTGACTGGCTGAAGTCTGCGCCATCAATCACCGCCTTGAGTCGCGACGAGTTGATTGGAATAGTGACTAGTGACCCTGGTGGAACATGTCAATGTGTTAGAGCAATGTCTTTTGAATCACTTACTTACTTTGCAAGTGACCAAAATAGGTATTACGTTTCCGAAATGTCTTTTATTATAACGGACACACATAACTACAAACATTTAAGAAACGAATGCTTACGAAAGCAAAATCAATGGGTTTAAAATGTTGTTTTGGTCAATAAGATAGTAACTTAACTTCTGACGTAAAATTACTTTTAACATAACATAAACATAACATCACGCCTGTATTCCCCGAAGTATTAGACAGAGGTGTACGCGGTGGATTTGTGCCCGGTTGATGGAAATAGGCTCGCCCCCTATTACAATCATGGGACTTAAACACAACTGGCGGAATGTGGGTGTACTATAGGTACACCTGACAAATGCGTGCACTGACTGGACAGGTCCACTTCATCTGTGTGGTTCTTTCCTCAAAAGACCATTTCAGACACCGATCTACATGGTCTTCAAACATTATTACCGAATTTATATATACACATTGACATTGATAAATTTTATATATACAATGACATGAGTATTTACTTGTAAAGTATTATATTATTTTAATTTTTGTGAATGTGAGGACTATGTGGGTAATCGCTTTCTTTTTTTTTCTAATTTAATTTTTATTATGATCTGGCAGTTTGAGTAATTTATGCGGCCTACCCAAATGTCCTTTCTTTGGTATTGTTCGTCGAATCGTTGAGCTCCTTAAGTCCTGACTTCCTGAGTCGAGCTGCACGATTACTGACAAATGCGTGCACTTACTGGAAAGGTCCACTCAATCTGTGTTGTTCTTTCCTCAAAAGACCATTTCAGATACCAATCTACATGGTCTTCGCATGACCTGACCAAGATTATGTCTGGACTTTAAAAGAGACTGTGACCTCTGAGTTTGTTTCGCCCTTTCTTCTCATAGTAGTCAGACAGGAAACGCCGACC
This sequence comes from Dryobotodes eremita, assembly GCA_917490735.1. Taxonomy (NCBI): domain Eukaryota; kingdom Metazoa; phylum Arthropoda; class Insecta; order Lepidoptera; family Noctuidae; genus Dryobotodes; species Dryobotodes eremita. The sequence goes on along the minus strand of OU823254.1, from coordinate 724,532 downwards.
TCATCTAGTTTAAAAAAAAACATGATTGACGTGTAAAAGTGTTCGTACAAACCTACTTACAGAAATAAAATCATTTATCATTTATTTACCTCTGTCTATTATTTTAATTAATAAGAAAACTACACAAAAAAATCTGGCAAAGAAACCAAGTCTGAGGTGTGAACACAATTTGAATAAAAAGGATAAATCGTCTACTGGCCTCACTTGAAAGTATTTTTTGTCTATTTATGTGACCCAGATCTTCCATCCGCAGTAAACTACAAATAAACAATACTACATTGTATGCAGTCTCTTTTATTTGTCTTTCGTCCCAGATTACTTGTGATATATTCCACAATAGTATCTCAGATATGAAAGCAATTTTCTCAAACGATGTACGGGTTTATTCTAGTGGTCAGATACAGGCTGTTCACGATTGAGGTGTCATTTGATTTGTGAAGACGGCAATCGTTATCGGTGGCGGTGCGCAAATACATATATTGCGTATTTATATTCTTCCTTACTGCTTTTTATGCAATACTTTGTCTTGTTTTGCAAGACTTGAATACATATTTTCTTCATCGGAAGCAAACAATTTTATTTTTATGTTATTTGTTTAGTAAAGTTATAGTTATATGCACATATCTACTCGTAGTCAAAACATAGTGAAGGAAGTTTAATGACAAGTTAAAATAATACTCGTATTCTTAGTTGGTAAGAAATTCTTTAGACATAAAATTTTACGTATTTCTTCTTATTGCTAGGCTTTTTCGACGAGCAAATACATCTATGTTTTTGTTCAACTTTCAATCCACTAGATACTCGTGTGATCTTTTGTACCTATGAGTACATCAATGCTTTGACTCCTAACGTTTCCGTCTGACACAATGACAGGTTGCCAGCTCCCCCTCGCCGACCTCCTCCCTTACCTCCATGACGCGTCACGTCTATTACATTTCTCTACTGAGGAATTACTTCCCCAAGTAAATGACATGCCTTGCGCGGAAATACAAATGTATCTGCAAGCATTATTACGATTAAATTCCTTTAAAGTGGAATAGACTTTACGTTACGAATGTTTATTTATGTAAGTGATTTTATCTACTTTAGCAAGTAACACAAAAGATTTATATATTATAATAGGTATCTACCTACTTGATAGGCTTTTTAAAAGTAAAAAGCAAGATCAAATTCTCTCTTAAGTATGTATTTCGTTATTCCTGTAAATACCTGAATTTGCGTTTACCTCGTTACGGGGAAATCAATATCAAATAAAAGATAAATGTAAACACTTTACATGTGCAAACGAGTCATTTTAGTGGCTTTACGGTAGCTCTTTATACTTTTTGTCCCATTTTTTGCACTTTTTACCCTTCGCATAATATCGGCTTTGAACTATCAAGGTCGATCACAAACGACGGAGGTAACGGTCATGTGCGGTAAATAGGCGGTTTTCTTTACTGATATTTCTTTAGGTAATAAAACTGTCTTCTTGAAATCTGCCCTTCTAACTAAGACAACCGTAACTATACAAAGTATAGATTCGAGATAAATCCGCGTAAAGTTCTTTTTCCTGAAATTAGTGTTCAGTGTCGCAATTTTAGAAAATCTTCATCTTCAATAATTTTAATCGAAAGTAGCGATCGTTCCCTTGAAATTAGTGTTTAATATGTGGTGGTGGTGGTGGTGATGTATGTGGTGGTGGTGTGTGTGGTGTGTGGTATGTGGTGTTGTGTGGTGTGTGGTGTGTGGTGTGGTGTAACATTGATACTTTAATTTTAAAATAACAAATAATCTTTACGGCTAGTGCAACATAATTATTTAATGAGCTAACCGTAAGCATGAGCGCCTTAAATCACATTGTTACGGTTTTTATGTCTAGGAATTTGTTAGGATATTCAATAAACGAAAGATCAAGTTTTACTAGCCATGAGAGCGGTAGAAAATTACAAACGTAGTAAGGATTAATGTCTAAGAAAACATTAATGTCTACGCTAGTTAAACTCAGTACTATTTTTACAGTAAAAGTAATCATGTTCTAAGCACACGCATAACTACATAGCTAGTTCACATCGCTAACAACCGTATTTCGTTTTCCGATCTCTCTTCCTGTCACATTATAAACATATTGTTTTCGATTTGGCATTTCTACTTGTGGTTCAGGTGTTTTACAGCACAATTCATGTAAGAGGAGACTTACTGTACTTACGAGAATTTTTCGGAATCCTTGGATTATTATCTTTGCGATTTCTCATAAGTTCGCCTATCAAAGCCAAATTATGAATTAAGTTTCTTCTAGGATTAGTTCCTTATTTCGATGCCATTATTCAACATCTGTAAAATCAGGGTATTGATGCCTGTGTGGTTGAACATTAAACAAAATATAGTAAGCGGCCAGCGCTTACCATTACGAGACACGTCAAACGTTCTAGCGAGTTAGTCAACTAAATCCACTCCACTTTTAGTTTTATCAAAACAAGAAATTATATATGTCTTTCGTTTGATTCGCGTATATTCGTCTATTTCTTGCTCATGATAGAACGACGCGCGACGTTACATATACGTGCTTGCGTAGCTTTGGTACATCAGAAACCAAACTGATATGCTTCTGGAAACCAAAACGTGAAGAGTGGCCTCTCATTGTAACTTGAAACAAGGCGGAATACATGTTCTACTAGCTCTCGAAGTGCCAACAATACTTAGTTTATGTCTTTGTTGAAAATTTTCAGGAACATCTAAACTAGTGGAAAAGTTATCTATTGTAATATTTCTTACCGATCCAGAAATGCTATTCACCATAAAATCAACGAGGTCTTAGGTCTTGTTACTGACCACAAAGAGACAGTTATGGGTTGTTTACCACAGTAAATCTCTAAATGCATTGTGTAAAATGTTTTTGCATCCAATGACGCCAAAAAATGTAATATAAATAATAATTTCACTCTCATAGTCAAAAAAGCCTCACACTCAAATTCAATAATCTATAAAATGTTTAAAATTATCATTATGAGTGCAGTTCGGTCGCTTCCTATATCCATCCCTTTCCTTCTCATAATGATTCAAAGACAAGAAGACTTACTTTCGGAAGCAGTTCGCAACTGCCATGGACTCGACATATTGCTGCGAAGGACAATTCACATCAGGACACCGCTGAAGCTACATACTCGTGATTACGTGCGAGCGCGCGCAATTTCTGGAACTTTTATGACCGCTTTAATGTAGGGGTGCTAATTCTGCAACCTATTAACTTTGATCGAACATTAATCGTAAGGTGCAGTGATCTCGTGCCGAGGAAACCACCGACTAATGAAGCCACATGGAGCCAATTAAACAGCTCACACCAGTATTCCTGGTCTGTCTGTACTCCCTTCCTCAGCAACAAATGCTCTCCTCGAACGCATCACGTATTTAATTAATAAACCCGCGCACAATACCTAAATGTCACCGCAAACTAATATTAGCACTAGATAATTAACCCTTCGCCTCCCTTGAAAGGCAACCAATTCTTCATCTTAAGTAACTTCTTCAGAACGGAATAATCCAGATAAGAACAAAAGCCCCAAAACTGCTTTTGTTTTACATTTTGTTGTTTCGGCATACAAAGAATTTAGTTGTTCCAGCGGTCTAGATAAACATACTTATCCAGACTGCGTTGGTATATTTCACTATAGATTCTAGAATAATAACAGAAAAAATACTTTAAAAACATTCTTAATAACTTTTTTTGCAATTGTGTAATAATATTTTCATTTCTTGTACAATTGCTAGTCCTTAGTGGCATATACTGATATTTGGGCGGTTCCCCAAAATCCCCGCTCGCACCTTAAAACTAATAATTATGTGATACTACGCACAACAACCGTAACAACACTTACGGTTCTGATATCTAGGCATGCCGTTTCACACCGTTTTAGTTTACTAGACAAGACGATGGTAAATCACGATACCTCTGTTTTTACTAATAGGTAGGTAGATAAGTAAGAAATTATTATCAAAACTTGTTTTAAGAACCGTAAGTGTTAGTTACTGCTGTCAAGATTATACTTAACATAACGACAGTACAATCAGATACTCTTGTTTTTAGTAGTAGTTAACTAAAATATGAATTATCATCAGTCATGAAAACCACCGTAAGTAGCAGTTACTTTTGTAAAGTCTAATATTGGTTTCGTATAAAAACTGAATATAGTTCAAAAAAATATCCACCGTACCATAACTTACGGTGTTTATTTTTGGGATGCATTTTTGATGCATTATTAAATTTAAATAAATATTTTAAGCTCTAAAGGGCCGTCACTGCTAATACGGTTTTTATATTAAGAAACGTACAAAAAAGGAGACAGTTACGCCGCTTATGACTTACACTGTCTCCGTTAGAGTAGGTTTTTTCAATAACAAGTTAAAGAGAACATTATAGATCTCATCACGCTGATTCCGAATGAAGTATTAACTTATTTTTCATAAAAGCCTAGTTACGGTTGTCTTATTAAGGACGGCTGATTAAACATGTCGCCTTTTCCCTGGTTACTAAAATCAGGTATTTTATTTAGTAACCAGATAACCAGTATTTTAGTACCCAATCTCATGTAAATCGTTGTGATTGGTTTACTAGGTTTACCAATATCTGAAGCTCTGGCCACATCGAGGTGAATCGCGTCGGCTTCGATTATTTTAGTAATCATAAAGTTAAGCGACTGTTCGCGCAAGTGGGACCACTTCCATTCAAGTGTCAGTTAACACAATCGGCGCGAGCGAATTTCGCCCCGCATCCCGCGCGGGATTCGAGATTTCAGTGTGGCCAGAACTTTAGAACAGCCAATCATAACAGGACATGCTTGATATCACATTTATTTGAGTAGGCTTTCAGACCACTGCTGCTAGAGTAAACGAATCGTACCTATAGGTATTTTTATTTTCTTCTTGCACATTCAAGAGATTTATTGGTAAAGCCGACCTTCAATAACAACTTGCGTTGTCGCGTGGTTGTGACATATATGATGTAGACCATGTAGGGAACACGAGACGATAAATAGGATTTACGCTACAGAAAAATAGCTCCGAAAAAGAGGAGGCACTTTTCTGTAAAGTATGTATTTGTAGTAGTGTAAGTAAGTTTAAACATGAGGTAATAGTGTGACTACTGTGTGTACTGTGTTGGAGACTATTAGGTATTGTGTTGCTTTCTCACTTTTTGTGATAATTATTTCTAGCATTTAAGCGTTTTGGTTATACCGTAAGCTTATTATAATGTATTTTTTTAATAAATAAGTAAAATGTCTTCTTGTCTGGGGCACAGCGGTGCCCCCGCCAAGGCGAGCGAAACAAACAAACAAAGGCATAGCCGTACCATCCTCTTTTCGAAGCCATTCAGGACATTGCCAACTCCCCTGTAACTTCGTTGTGAATATATCTAGAAGTCTGAATTTTCAGTGACCAAGAGGGCATAATATAACTAGGTATATTTCCAACTTACATTCAATTTGAACCTGTAGTTAAAGAACTATTGCAAGACAAAGTTCTTTAATGTTGTCACTGACACCCTTACTGATCATCAAAATTCTAAGGTAGGTACTTCTAGCAGTCACACAAGCTCCAATGTTGAACAAAATTTGTGTTTAGCCTATAAACCAAGGAAAAACTAAAACATACCGCAATTCCAATCTCGTCTGCACAAGTAACTTTGTAATCCTATAGAAATAAATAGATGCGATTACAAAGTTACTTTTGCAGTTCATACAATTTTTCGTTACTTACATTACCTAAATATAAAGATAGGTAGGTCGGAGTGGATATAGGTGGGTACAGTAAGTCACAGAAGTCACAGATGATGTCTTCTTTATTATACATATACTATACTTAACAGTCGGTGCAACGTGTCGAAGGCAAGCGATGAGATTGAGATCTTAGCGATCTTATAGGAGGCTAGATGAAGTTAGGTATTTAAATTTCATAAACAAACAGTTTATAAAATTATTCTTCACCTGCGCTACCTATATTTACAAAGATAGAGACCAGGTACCTACTGTACCTACCTAATGGAGCATGGAAAATAACGGAAGGTTGATAGGGCAATCAGTCTCTTCGAAAATTACTTGTAAAATGGCCAATGAAATAAATGAAATCAGTTGGCAACGTCAGTTGTCAATTAAACTACATTGAAATTGAAGAAGCAATAATAATTAGGTATAACAACTTTGAGATATACGTACGATGCCGCAGATATACACAAACGATACGGTTTATAATACTTATGTAGGTTCAGTATCAGCATCAAGGCTCCCAACAAACAGGCGCGACGCGACAGCGCTACACAAAGGCGCCACTCGTCGCGCGACACGCGGTGACTTTGTGTCGGGCGTCGCAATACGCCAGTGTGTACAAGTCTTCAGGGTCTCTACCTACGAAAAGAAATGAGATCCCATCAAAAACATTAAATGTACAAAAATCCAAGTCTCGCAACGCAGTTCTTCTACCGCAAAAAGTTTAGAGATTTAATGTAAAACCAAGTCGGTTAATTTATTCAGTACCTATCTATGGGAGTATCTATCCAACAACTTTGCCACAAATGTTTACCTAAATAGTTAACTAACAACATTAAATTTAAAAGTGACCGTGTCAATATTAGACATCTTTCATTCTTTAATAAATATAATGACTTGGCCATCCAACGGTAACATAATCTTGGCTCTTGAAACTTGCATTTTTTTACATGTTATTATTTTGATGGGATATAGTTTAAAAGCATTCCCTGTGGAGCATAGGCTTTCAAATGACTGCAATTTCTTTTTGTAGGTGTTTGTAAACTCTTTTAATTTTAAACGTTTTTTAAATGAACTAAACTTCAGATTGTATGACCCTCCCCTTCCTTTAATATTAAAACGTGAAGCAAGATATCGCTACAAGCACAGTACACAGTTTGCTGAAGTCCATGCCTAGTGCCGCTGCCCTAGAAATAATTTGATCACCCAGAAGTATAGAAATAAGGAAGGTACCACAAAACGAAAACTTTCTTTCTTCACAAATTCTTAAGCAAATTCTTCGCTTCTCCTATGGGGAATGCTGTGACAAGCCCAAACAAACAAGTCCCCTCGACGCCGAAGGTATAACTTAGACTTAGTTGGCTTAACCGCTCGTTGTTCAGTCCCTACAGAGTAACAAGACTCAGGTGTGACCCAAGGGAATATTTTGTCTATCGGAAACGTAAACTAGGAAGGTTCTGTTTTATTTATGCATAGTCTGTGGCGAGGCTATGAATATAGGATCTGTTCCCAAGGGTGCAATTTCAGCGATAGAATGTTAAGAGAAATGAAGTTATCTGGCTAGAAATCAATAATAATTTGGTAACACTGTTGGATAGATTGTCTCGTTGCTTTAAATCCTCAGTATCTTGTTAAGCTTACAACGAGACATGGGTTCAACACGACGTCCTCACCCTGGGAAGTTGACCCCGCAGCCCCGACTACCTGCTACAGAGACATAATTTTTTAAAATTTTGACTATCTTTATTTTGTAAAATAAACTACCTGGAACAACAATAAGTTACAGAGGTTCAAATTAAATAAGCCAGCGATACTCCGCAGATATGATGGGTATCGATATGTAACGACGAAAAAAAAGATTTCCTAAACACATCATTTCAAGTAACTACACTACCAGTGGCCGTTGACCCCGTAGTCAGTTTTTTTCTTTTTAATTATTTTGAATTAAAAAAAAAACAAAACTCTTAATCACTTTCACTAAATAATTTAGTTCGATCATAAGAGTTTCATTAGATAATTTAGTTTGACCATGAATTGTATTATATTCTATTCTGCTAAATTCCTAAACTGTTCTCTTCGATACAAAATATTATTCTGGCGCTCGTGCTTACACGATAGAAGAAGACCGACGTCTTATCATATTCATTTATTTATTGTTTGTCACATGTGAAATCAGTTCTTACAATTAGCGTTATAGTATACCAGTTATGTAACATACCCATGGGGTCTACAATAATTTATATTTATGTCAATATTAGGCTGTGTTAAAAATAATTAATAATAATACCAATACACTCTTAATTGTTGGTGGTTATTATCCATTGCATTACCTAGTTGTTTTAGTGAACCACATTTTACATTTTTTAATAGACATAATCATTACGGTAATGCAATTTACATTAAATAAGTCAAAAAAATAAAAATAAGTTTAACATGTCTAGTTTTACTCAATCTGATACTACATTCACTATTAGAAGCTAACAATTATTACGCTCATATAATTTATATTCAATAAGTCAAACACAATTTTAGTCAATAATTCGTTCATTAAGAAATTCGTTATTGAATAAAACGTTTTACGTATGAGATATTCTTTTAGGTTTAATTTAAAAATATTTGATGATGAGATATTCTTAATACAGTTTGGGAGTTTGTTATAGATTTTAACTCCAATATCAAATACACTCGATTTAAATTTTACTGTTCTACATTTAATGCCTTTAATTATATTTTTGTGCCTCGCACTTCTCAACGTTTCATACTGATCTTTATCGCATTTTATCACCATTGCCGCTTCAAATATGTATAATGAAGGTAGGGTTAAGATTTTCAACCTTTTGAAAATTGGTCTACATGAATCAATCTGTCTAAGTCCGCATATGCTTCTAATGCACTCTTTTGTGCTTTTTGAGCAGACTCTCTGTTTGTTGAATTACTCCAGAATAGAATACCATATTTTAGTATGGAGCCTACATATGCATGGTATCCACTTAGTTAACTACTCTAATTTGTAACTTTTCTTAAAATGTAGAGGGCATATGAAAGCTGATTTAGTTTTTTGCAAACATGGTCAACCTGTATTTTCCAGTTTAGCCCAGAGTCAAATAATGTATGCCAAGAAATTTGGTGGTCTTTACTTCTTTTATAGTTTCACCTTTGTATTTTATGATTAGGTACTTTGTTTTTTTATTTATATTAGCAAAGGAAATATAGCATGTTTTATCTAAGTTAATTTTAAGATTGTTGACAATTAACCAATTTATGATGCACTCTAGGGAATTATTTACATTAATTTCGTATTTATCTTGATCCTCGTCAGTGAAAGTAGCTGTACTGTCATCTACAAATAATATCATGTCCTGGTTTATGGCTTTTGGGAGGTCATCAATTATGAACAAAAGTGGACCAAAAATACTCCCTAGAGGCACCCCGTACTTAACCGTGTTAGGCTTAGATTGAAACGTTTGTTCATATTTTGTTTCATTTGATATTCTTGTCATTTGAGTTATTTAAACCCTATTTTTGAGGTATGATTTTATAAGATTTAATGCATTCCCTATAACTTCGTATTGTTCTAGTTTACTTAAGAGGCTATTATGGTCTACGTAATCGAATGCTTTTGACATGTCCATAAATGTACCAGTTATATGTTGTTTGGTGTCCAGTCCTGTCATTACTTTCTTCAAAAAATTAAAAAGTTCGTCACTCGTTGATTTGCCTTTACGAAACCCAAATTCCTCATGTGTGAATATATTATTGGATTCAAAATAGTTATATAAATTGTTATAAATTACTCTTTCAAAATGATTTGCAATAATTGGTATTAAAGCTATTTGTCTATAAAATTTCATCTCTTCTCTATCTTCCTCTTTAAACAATGGGTTTATGATTTATTTTTAATTTTGAGGGAAATATTCCGTATTCCAGGCACAAGTTTATAATGTTCTGAGTACTGGAGCTATGATATGGGAAAAATTTAATTATTTTAGTATAATTATACTATCGTACCTTGTACTATTAGTGCTATTTAGTCTTTTTATTATTTGTTCAACTTCATAGGGATTTGTCGGTTTCATGAACATTGAATTGCAATTATTATATGTCAGTCTTTTTGGATATGTGCCTTTTGCGTTACTTGTAGGTTTTATGTCATCTATAAAATAATTATTTAAAGATGCAGCTATTTCTTCCGCATCGTAATTATTTTGTCTTTTACTTTAATTTTCTTAATATCCTCTTTGGGAGTTACCGTTTTAGAGTTATTAACTATCTGGCATATTAATAATAAAAAAAACTTTATTTTGGGTGGCATAGACCCATAGAAATCTTAACCTAGTTAATGTTTATTTGACATGACTTACCACTCCTACACAAGACATGACTCACTGATTCTGAAAGGGACAGTCAAAACGTACAGCTATTGCGTTCATAATGCCGTTGTTGCTACCCCGTATATGGGCCAGCAGGGAAGCTGCTTTTTGCGCATGATGGCCTGAAAACCATCAGTGCGCGCTTCAGCAAATATCCCAGACGCGCTGCACCGCCACGGCAGACCCAACCACATCCTGAACGCATTATTGTACTGAGTGCAGAGCGCAGGGCTCTGTAGGCTTGCTGCGTATATCTCACCAACAGGCTGCTTGAGTAGAAGGACTGGCAATAAGCTTTGAATAGCGTAACCTTCACTTCTCTCATGCATAGTGTGAACTTGCGTGTGAGCATATTAGCTCTCACCGCCAGAGCCCTGCGCTCCCGTTCCATATCTTCATCGTCTCTGATGTCACCTGACACAATGTGACCCAGATATTTAAAAGCATGAACCTGCTTTAAGGCTATTCCATTGAGAAATACAGGAGGCACATGGGTAGGCTGTTGTTTGCCTGGTTTAAATACTGTTAATACTGTTTGCTTTGGCTTTGTTGGTAGCTGAACTGATATAATAGTTGTTTTGTGATTTTTGAGTTTTTTTAATAAATTATAGTTCGTAGCCTTTTTGTGTATTCTTTAAATTATTTTTTATCTTTCGGATTTGATGTTAACCTATACTTCCAAAGTAGTTGACGTTTTCGTTTAGGGCATACTCGGATACCGTTACTTAGCCATGTAGGTTTCTTGAAAATAGGTATTTTAACTCATATGATGGGGAAATTTAGATCATAAAATAGCTTAAATAGCTCAAAGAATGCCTTATAAGCCTTTTCAGGGTCATTATTTGTGTAACATTCTGTAAAACTTAGGCATTCAATGCATTTTATAAATTTCCTCACGTTATTTTCACTATAGTCACGTTTAGAACGTAAAATTATTATACCTTCTACATTGACAGTTCATGAATAAACAAGGCTCAGTATTATCTAATCGTAGAATCCTATCGCTCATTTAATAGGTTATTTCAAATTAATGTAAGCTTCAAATAAACCACGCCAGAATCCAAAATTACGCCATAATCCTTTGTTCACAGCTCATAATGAATGTAATAACAGGATGATTTTGAACGCCAGATTAGTCGAATCATATCTAGTTGGTGTTATTTTATAGGTGTCGTTAACTGCCGACTAAAATGCAATCAAAATCAAAATCAAAATCAATTTTATTTGTGTAACATAGGTAATGAATACAGTTATTAAATTAAAAATATATCGCTATGTTATGCCAAGAGGCGTACAAATATATGGTTGCATGCGAAATAATAAAAAAAAAAAAAAAACATGCGAGAGGTAACACAAATTATTTGGTAGGTATGTCAAAATTAATAGTATGATGATTTAAAAAAAAAACTAAAATTATAAAATGTCACAGTATGAAGTAATTACTACAGTCAATGGTTAAATAAATAATCATATCATAAATTATCAATGAAATAGTGTGGTGGCGAAATAATGGTTATTTTTATAAAAAGCTGGTTGTGTTGTTCTAAGATTATTATTATTATCATTTTTTAAGTATTTTATCCTAAAACGAAGTGATGACCAACTTTACCACAGTGGCGGCTAAAAACGATGACAATTATTTGCTACAAAAGCGTAGCTACTGATAGGAATTCGTAGGATCCCGCTACGCCGTAGCACAGAGAAACTGATGATGTCTCGGTAGTCTCGTCTTTTTCCTTACATTGTTACTTTACTAATCTAAAGCCCACTTGAACCACAAATAATTAAAGTCCTTTACCACTAAACGTATTTACTTATTTGTGGTGCTAGCGGGATCAAGAACAGATAATTATTTATAAAAATAAGTATCAAAGCTCTCAACTCAATAGTCAGTATGTAGTGCAGCGTAAAACTAACTGCTAACACGCGAAGGACTCGAACCCTGAGGTAGCTAAAAATCAAACTCACGCAGCGAATACACGTAAAATTTATTATTATAATAAAAATCATCCGAAATAAAGAAGAATAATAGACAAAAATAAAATTCAGCCGTTGGAATTTTAAAAGGCTAATTGCTACCAAAAAAAAAATATTACAACAAGATTTTCGGAGAAAAAACTTATGATGCTACCAAATATATAGGATCTTAAGTATTCTGACGAATTTAAATTCGATTGCAATCGTACGAAATTCGTGCCGCTCTATAAAGTGTTTAATACAAATAAGCATAAGATTAAGGTTTTTCTTTACATAATTCGTTAAGATAACTTTTAAAGAGTATAAGATCTGATGTTGAGAATTTAGGAAAGCACCTTAAAAATAGAATGTCACACGTCGGTGTAGCACAGAACACTTCGATTTACTGATGGTTGGGCGTTGTTGCGCCACACAAATGGCTTATTTAGCACCTGATGTCCAAGGTACTGGACCTGTGTCGTCGACCTTGCTCGGCAACGATCCTGCGCTTCTCTCCGCAAACTCGCTCTTTGACTTCGGCAGCCGGCAGACGATGGAAGAAGACAGGCGAACAATAAATGGCAGGGTAAGGCCAATAAATGTGGCCTTTTAAACAATCTAAGGAAAAAGAAATCTTCTTAGATTAAAGAATAAGGCACAAGTTACAAGAATACCGAACCTATAAAGGGATTACTCACCAGATGAAAAAGTGACGATAAATTCCAGGGAACGTATACTCGATTGATATATCCGCTGAATATTCACATATCGTGGTTAAACAATAATAACTTCAATTTCACATTCGAAGAAAGATTCAATATTATTGAAAAATTATAACAATTCTCTTGAAATTCCAAAGACAGAATCCCTTAATTTTTTTTCTTCTTGACATTGTTCAGAACAATTGTCAATTTTTGAATATTCAAAAAAAAAACACGAAAAAGTAAAAAGCTGACCGAATGACTCGTAAAAAGAATTTAATCGACATGACAACAAAAAGTATGTAATTGCAGGAATTATACTGCAGTAGGTAGAAACAAGCGTATTTAAATGGAACTCTAGAACAAGTCGAACAGAAAATAAAAAAACGTTAGTAGCCTTGGCGTGAATTTAATCCTACTTAATTATTTACCAACTTCTTTTAATTAGTTCCTTCCAGCAAAGTTACAGTGAAACAGTGAAAGTTTTTATTTTTGTTTTATGTCAATTACATTGTATACTTTAAACATTATAAAATCTAAATAATTACACAGAATCGTTTTTCATGAGATATTATGTTTTGTGTGATTTATCGCTAGTTTAACTTTATTAGATTAGTTTTATTTACGATCAATGTATCTAGTACCAACTAAGTACCTACTCGCCAAATAAACCAAATAATAAGTATAACATTTTCTATTCGAAGTGAATTTGTAAGTAAATACAAAGTATCCATTTAAAAATAAAGGCATAATATGCGTGGAATCCATTTGTGAGCCTGTTTATTGTAACGGAAAAATTAAGGAAAACAAGAAACGCACGGAATCGCAGCGTTACGCTGGAAATCGCACAGAGCCGCAGCGAATCGCACCGTGTTAACTAAACCCGCGTTTAAGAGTAATTGCTTGCGGTGAGAGCCAAAGTGCACTTTATATTCGCTCAAAGAACTCGATTGAGAAGGTGACGGTGAATAATTTGTGAAAAGCTATTAATGCTAAGTCGTCAGGAGATTTATTTATAACAGTCTGAACTGGGTGTGAGAAGGGTTTCATAATTAATGATACGTGCCCTGTTTTGCTTGGCCATGTAATTCGATGCTATCAAAGACTTATACAATGTTTTCATGGAAGTTCGATAAATACGATTTACTGATTTTGGTTGTGTAAATCGATGCTGAGTGCGGTTTGAAGGGTGAGATAATGTAAATTTTATACAAACGTGTCTACTTATAACGCTAGAAGACTGTATCAGTTTACATAATCCGCTAATATTTGTAGAAGCGTAGACAGTAATTCGTTTTGAACTCAATTCTATTTTTCCTTAAGGAAAATTATTTCGAGGACTTACTCCTCGAAAATATTGAAACCCTTTTCTTTTGATTTGATTCTCCCTATATTTATTCAAGCATATTTTTCCTGTGTTTGGATCGTCGCACTGAGGTTTCAATTATATTCTGATAAATTAATATTTGAACCAATTTTTATACTTTGAATTTGTAGATAGTTTGTAGTTTCTTAACAAGTAAAGTTTTGTTCCACAATGAATAACAAGCTACCAAAACATTTCAATTAAGGCCGGCAATGAAACTTGACCAAAGCAAAAAAGATATATCTTCAAAGAGAAAAATAAATAATGTAATCTCTTCTAAACTTAGAACAACACACACAACTTAAGAACAAAAGGTTCATAATAAATTATAATAAATCTTGCATATTAAATTATAAATATTGAAATATGCAACAAAAAAGATTTCATAAAACCGAAATCCACCATCTATACCCATCGGTCAATCGATGAACGACCGACCTTATTTTATTCTCTAATTCATTATTATTCATAATTATAAATAGGTTAGTAATATGGGCTTTGTTTTTCTTTTGTATATAAATATTTGTACGCCATACTATGGCAGGGTATGCTGGAACCACTGTAATAACACCTATTGTACCATAACCTAACAAATAAACAATTTTGATTTTTGATTTGATTTGACCAGACATCGGTATACATTTCGAAACAGACTCAGATATGATAAATGATTTTATTTCTGTAAGTAGGTTTGTACAATCACTTTTACACGTCAATCATATTTTAAAAACTAGATGAGGTTGGCGTTTCCTATCTGACTACTCTGAGAAGAAAGGCCGAAACAAACTCAGACGTCACAGTCTCTTTTATACCAGACATAATCTTGGGCAGATCATGTGAAGACCATGTAAATTTGTGTCTGAAATGGTCTTTTGAGGAAAAACCACACAGATTGAGTGGACCTGTCCAGTCAGTGCACGCATTTTTCAGTAATCGTGCAGGTCAACTCAGAACTTAAGGAGCTCAACGAGTCGAAGAACAATACCAAAGAAAAGACATTTCGATAGGCTACAAAAATTACTCAAACTGCCAGACTATGATTAAAATAACTCAGAAGGAGAAAAATAAAAGCAACAATGGGTCATTGTTGCTTTTATTTTTCTCCTTCTCGGTTAATTTTCAGACAGATTCTTCACCATACGGTGGAGGTATGCCCGGCTTGGGTGGAGCACCGCCGTGTCCTCGTGGTGGCGATCGGCGGCGGCGACCTCTCGCGTCCGGCCCTGGTTCGGGCCATGGTATGGAGCGAAAGGGAATGGGAAACCGTCACCTCCTTCTACGAAGCAGTAATGCTCGCGAAGGAGGAGGCGGAGCGCGAAAGGGAGAGGCAATATCTGCACGCTCGCGCCGCCGTAGGAGGAGACACCCTGGGCGTCGGGAGTCGATTGCCGACTCCCGGCTACCGTAGGCGAGGGCTTGCGGACGGCGAACAATGGGCAGCTCGCCGTCCGGTAAGGACCAGGCCCGGGTCGACAGAGTATCGTGTTCCACGCGTACCTCAAAGAGATGTCAGCACCATTGACGGGGTCCGATAGGGCCGATGCCTGCCGGGGTCGCGGATTGTTCGAAAGAGTTACCGTGGCCCTAGCGCACAGGCAACTGAAGGAACACGGGTGGGTTTTAGTCAGTAAGAGTCTGACACGCCTTTCCGCTCCGTCCAGAGCGGGAGAGGTCATTTGATGATTTCCCACCCAAAAAAAAACACATAGTCTTCACAATCACAATATTAAAATAATAATCATGTGTTCAGTCTAACTTGCATGCTACTCACATTTACAGACAGTTTTCTCTTTAAATGTCATCAAAAATATCAGAAGTTATGTCATGTAAATCAATAAAAATGACATTATTAATTCTAAAACACTCATTCGAGTATAAAATGATTATATGATGATATGGTTCGATTAACACCGCCATTGTGGTCAACGTATAATGAAGACAGTTGACATCAATTGACTATAATCCAGCTGCTATGCATCCCACGGAATCGAACACAACGTTTATCTTATTGTTCGAACGCATTCTATACAACGTATGTAACTATATCAAAACTTGAAATTTGTTTAAGTTTTCCATTAACCACATTCGTAGTTTCCAGTTAAATTACTATAGCCTGAAAAGTAAGATAAAGCTCAATGTCTAAGGTAAGGATGTGTAGCAGAATATTGTGGTGAAAACAAAGGCGCTGCTCCACAGCAGACCACGGCAACGCTTCACACGGATGCGTGGCTGGCAGCTGAATTAAGCGCGCAACTGACGTGGAAAACTAAATAATATCACCACCGTATCTCTACATTGGCGTCTTAGTGAGGCTTGCGCGCTCCGATCTCTAGCTCTGTGCTGGTAGAGTTTACTTTGCAGAAACGGGTTTAGGGTGAGGTGCCAGACCAAGAGAGATACAGAAACCCGCAGGGCAGCTTGTGGCGATCTGTTGGGCAGTAGCGCCCCACGAACCCTATCTCCTCGGTACGTCTTATTCCTCATCTCTGGCTTGCCTATATTGGCCGGCTTGAGTGGAGATTCGCAAGAGCAAATGTGCTCGGTGGAAGGAAGTATTTCAGTAAGTGCTGGCCACCACCCGGTCTTGACCGTATTCCGGGCTCTGGGATTATTCTAATAGCCGTTTAATACCTCTCCACTCCTCAAGCACCTCAGGATATGTTGCCCCCTTGTCCCTACGTTACTAAGTACTGGCAACAGTTTCCGGGGGCCCATTATTGAGTGTGCAAGTCACCCGCTGCCATTTCTTCCGTATATAAGTAATAAAACTTTGATCAGACAGGGGCCATAGTCCTTCCATAGTTCTAGGTAACCAGTCCACTTTAGCCATCCAAACACATATTCCATTATCTTTGTTTCTATATCCTACAATAGTTCTACACCAACCGGGGTGGTCCTTGGGTGCACTTGCATAGTGCATACAGGGATGAACGTCGTTTGGTTCCTCATTTCCTTAAAAGCGTCTAACGGGCCTCTGTGAGTTGGCTTCGGCCCCTCGTACGCCTTCCAAAGGTCCGCGACCCCAGTGTCTCAAGATATGTCAAATACACTTTATAATTATAATAAATTATTTAGTAACCAAATTAAGTTTTCTTACATTTCCTTAATAATATAAATAAACTAGTCCTAAAATTATTATAACAAAAGGAAACATAATTTCAATACTTTTACTTGTGAACTACACACTAGGTCGAACCTGTCTCGTGGAGTCCTTGAGAGTTTTAAACAATTTGAGATTTCAGGGTCGATACTGTATTGGAAATGTATGTACAATTTTTATATACACATTGACATTGATTAATTTTACATATACAATGACATGAGTATTAACTTTGTAAAGTATTATATTTTTTAAATTATTGTAATGTGAGGACTATGTGGGTCATTGCTTTTTTGTTTTTTTATTTCTCAGTTAGTTTTAAACATGATCTGGCAGCTTGAGAAATTTATGCGGCTTACCCAAATGTCCTTTCTTTGGTATTGTTCGTCCAATCGTTGAGCTCTTTAAGTTCCGAGTTGAGTTGCACGATTACTGATAAATGCGTGCCATGACTGGACAGGTCCACTCAATCTGTGTGGTTGTTTCTTCAAAAGACCATCTTTTGAATCTACATGGTATTCACATGATCTGAGCAAAATTATGTCTGGACTTTAAAAGAGATTGTGACCTCTAAGTTTGTTTCGGCCTTTCGTCTCAGAGTAGTCAGATAGGAAACGCCGACCTCATCTAGTTTAAAAAATATGATTGACATGTAAAAGTGTTTGTACAAACCTACTTACAGAAATAGAATCATTTGACATTTATCACTTATGTATTATGAATAATATTTTTAAAACAAAAACGAAAGGCTTTAACAAAAAATTAAATCGCAAAAACAAATAATTAGATATGTTTGAAATAGAGTGCCTCGTAAGGATATAAACGTAGATATTATTATTTGAAGTTTAAGCAAGGTGGGAGCGAGAGAATGATGATGTAGAAATGTATGTGAGGGTTTGTGAGGCAGTGTGATAGTGAGGGTGTGAGTGAGTGAGAATGTAAGTTACTCGAACTTCTCCGTGCACATCCTACGTAGCAGTGGACGGTCGACTTACGTGGTTCTTTTGTACGTTACTGTAATGCGACAGTCACTGTCGTTCCACTTAGTTTATTTTGAAAGATATTATTTGTTTTAAGTTCTTATTACAGCCTATGAACAGAACTTGAAGGCAAATTGTGACAAAAGTTGAGGACTTCTTGCCTTTGTCAAGTAAATTGGCTTATTTAAGGATGAATACATACTTACTTGAGAAGGAAAACAAACAAATGTTAACATTAGGACTGTACTGGTCTAAGTAATAGGAGAAATTATAAAGATTTCATTTTGTATTACGTTGAGAGAATTATCTTTCCTAAACACTCAAGATGTTCTCGTTTAGTTTTTTTTTTTCTGATGTGCCTGCTCTTTACTTCAATCTTACTTAATACCTATAAAACGATGCATGAGGTCCACCATAGGCCGAGCGTACCCAGAAGATGACTGTTCATTCTTACTTTAAGGCTGACAAGTTATATTTGGAAGGCAACACAGACGCTGGCATAGTTCCACACTTTGGCAGTGCGCATAATAAATGTAGAGCTTATAAAATGTACATATTATAATGCGTTTATATGAAACTTACAACGAGTTATTCATAAATTAAATGTTTTGCCATTTGTTGCTACCACACCTCCTACGACTTAATTTAATTACTGAGTTTCCAAGAAGCTATGGAACGTAAGTTTCTACATCCCTTCCTTAAAATATCTAACTAGCATTTTTGACAGCTTCAACTTTCCTGGTATTTATTATTGTGATAAATCCACCTGATAATAAATTGAAAAAGGGTTGTAATTTATTATTGCATTTCAATTAATCTTTCTAAGAAAAATCTCTTGAATTTGACAATGGGAATGCTAATAATAATATCTACCTACACATGCTGACGGGACAAGGATTAATTAACAAAACACCTTCAATCATTCATTTGTTTCATTTCATGTCGTGATTGTCCACAAATGTGGGGACGAGAACACAATACCACAAAGACGTCCACTACACGTGATTATAGAATAGAATAGAATAATTTATTTCAGATAATTTAAATCCATATCTTATTAGTATATTAGCAACAATATTAGCTTACAATTATGTTAGTATTGTTAGTACTCATCTTTATGTAGACTACTTACTACCTATACAAGACCATTATGTCCGTAAGATTGATGTGTAGGTATTACGATCCAACCGTTCATTTAATTTGACTTCTAAGCACAATCGTCATAATGGTCTTTGTAATAAAATTATTCGCAACTCAATAACAATGAAAATAAACCATGGATTGCTTGTGTAAAAGATTATAATTATGGCTACATTCCATTTACAGTTATTCTACCTGTGACAGCAACCTTGTAACAACGAGAATTGACATCGCTGAGATGCAAAATCAGAGTTAAATAATATCTGACTGACTGTAGAAATGGTATAAATACTAAGATGATGTAGAAATGGTATAAATACTAAGATGATGGCAGATAGAAATGTTTGGGAGAAGATTAGGTGCAGTAATTATTTGAAAATAAGAGTTACTAATGAGACTCAAAACCCGCTTCTTCAAATCAACTTGAAGGTCATTCGCATTGAATTGACAATTTTTTGGGTTCCATATATCAAAAGAAAAGAAAACCGCAACCTTTATGGGATCATTTCGTTATCCCTCCGTCTGCCCGTCGGCCAAGACCCTTTTTATCAGGAATGCGTGGAGGTATTAAGTTGAAATTAATATTAAATACGCAGGTCTACGGTCTCTTGGCTGTCTACTATTTCTGTTTTTTGCCCGTGAGTATAGATCTATTTTGTTTTTTTTTTCTTTGTTGTCTGAGCTACTTATCTTGTGTGTGTCTGTGAAAAATAAACCTATTTCTCTTTCTTTCTTTCTTTCTTGGAGCTTTGAAAAAATCACACTTCTAAGTTAACGAAATCAAAAGATACGGCCGTCAATGCCGCATATTTTTACATTTGTTCGGGAAACAAAATCTATAGGGTACTTCCCGTTGACCTAGAATCATGAAACTTGGCCTTGGTAGGAAGCAAAGTCTCACAGCCTAAGTAAAGAAAAAGGTCGAAAAACGTTAATTTGTAGTTTTATTTATTTATTTATTAAAACTTTATGCACAAGTAAAAAAAAAATACTGTACAAAGGCGGACTTAATGCCTGAGGCATTTTCTACCAGTCAACCTTAGGGTGATGCAGAGACAAAACATGGCAGGTGCAACATAAGGGATAGATAACTTGAAAAATAATAAATACTAAAACATAGATACATACATACATACATATAACGAAAATAAACTATACTATACTATATATCACATATATATATATTTTTTTGCGAATACAATCTTATTTTGCAGTTAGAAAATTGACCATGACGTATATCGACGTATGGAAGAACATATTTTTCAACTATAATGTTAAGTTTGTTTTTGGGATAATAGAATAGAATATCGTCTCAACTACGGAACCCTTGATTGTGCGTGGTCCGATACGCACTTGTGTTATATTTTTGGATTGGTCTCTTCAAGCCCTATAATTTGATACCACACATAGGCACGGTAATTTTTATTTAAGATATTTCTTGTTGACCTCTAAAATCCACCATTTTGATTTTATTAAAAACAACACCTAGCCTATGACCTTCGCGAATTACGAAGGCTGCGGCCGAGATACTTAAAAAAAACCAATTTAGATTTTAAAACTGATTTTAATTAAGCAAAAGAAATTACAATAAAAGATAACTATATCTAGCTAAATCTAAAGTTATGTCTTCCTTCGAAACCGGAATAGAAGTGGCCGACCTCATGTTGCGGTGGCGCGATGGTGCCGCGGTATTTGGTGCATTCAGCACATTTGCCTCGTGTCGCTTAGTGCGCATTTTACTTGTTTGTTATAATTCATTGAGGTCGTCCTTAGTCAGCGCTATCGGTATACTACGCTTGCGTAACATCTCCGCCTGTAGTTCAGCAACTATTTTAAAACGCGCAGTGAAAATGTTGCTGGTAGGTTTTCTCGTTGCGTATGCTTTTCAGATGTTACAGGAACTGTGTCTTCATGATTTCCTGGTCCTGTGGGTGCGGCATCGTTTTGGCTCGGTTTTCTGGAAAAGTTTCTCCCGGGGAAATATCTTCTGGTTATCATCGCAATTGTAATTATGGCTGCGATACACAGTATAACATAAAACGGTATAGTAGTATGATATAGCGTTTCAGTTGTTTCAAACGATGAAATCGGCGACTGAAGAGTTATTCTGTCCTGAATAGTGTGTAGTCTATCCAAGTTAATAGATGTTAAGTTTGCATGTAGTGAGCTTATCTCCTGTGTTTCAGTAGTGTAGGGAATGTTCAATACTTTTACAGGTTGGCCTTTTATCTCGTCCTTAGTGTTTATTAAGGTAATTTCGTTTGTGTGTATCGAGCAGTGCAATGGAATGGTGGCAAGGAAGCTTCCCCTCAATGTGTCATAATCGTCGCTTCCACATTTCATCTGAACTCTGGTAGATTGAGGAAATGATATAACGTAGTGTCTACTGTCTAATTCTTCTACAGCCGGTTTTGATAGATGTACGGTCGTCAATTTACAGGATTTTTGTAATGTCTTGCTTGAAATGAAGGTTTGCACGCAGTCAGCTTGAGTTTGGATATAATGATTTGTTTTTTGTTCGCAGAGGTACCGATTATTATTTAACTTCGGGCATTCTGCCTCCATGTACATGAACGTATTCCCATTGGTTGCTATGAAAGGATAAGGAGGTATGAGGACTTGGTTGTTCTTGTTTGGGACTATGGAGAGTTTGTAGAGTGTATAGGTATCTTCTGAGACTATGGGAAACCTAAATGCTATTACTATTTTCTTGTCATCGTAATAATACCCAGCTTTAATGATGTCATAGTACTGTCGTAATTCTAACTCTATTACGTGGTTCTTGCCATAAATTTCTTTAAGCCTGTCTACTACGTTACCTAAGATGTCTATTCCTAACATGCTATGATGAGTAGTCATCACGCGGGTGAACGATAAAATATTCTCTATCCTATATAATTCCGATAATACGTCCTCTATGTTTTCGCTGACGATAGTCAACAGCTGATTGAACTTAGCGACTTGGATCAAATTTATGCTACTTTCTGCTTGTTTTATTAATAGACTTAGTGTGGTGTTGATTTTACTCTGGTTTTTGACAATTTCGTTTATGATATTAGTATGAGATAGCATCCACTCTTTACTGATGCTGATATGCTCGTTAAATTCATCTACAGTCTTTTTTTGGTTATTTCTCAACGTCTCTATGGCATTATTATATCGAACAGCATCCGAGTAATCGAGGTTACCTGTAACGCTCTTTATGACAGATCCTAGGCCGTCTATAAGACCTCTTTTTGAACGTCTAGGCTCCAGGGTACGTAGTTGATTAGTGACTTTACTTAACTTATCCGAAAGGTAATCTATTTGATACTCGTAGAGTGAATATGTGTTATTTATCATGTGTAATTTAATGTAATGGAATTGAGTTTGAAGGGTGGAAAGAGCGTTTTCAATGTCATCCAGGTTGACATATTGGAGGAAAGTATGATAATGGGTTACTAGTCTGAGCGGTCCAAGTTTAAAGGGTAGTAATCCAATTCCAGAGTCTAAGCTTTCAAGTTTTATCTCCTGGCTCCGTATTGCATATATTGTCAATATCAGCGTCATCCTGCAACAATTTAGCAGTCTTAGGTACGCGTTTAAGGCGTGGTTTTGCTACGGGGCCGCGTTTCTTTGACGTGTAGATGTGGATGGGTAAGTCTGCTAAGACTACATCCTGTGTGTATCTAGGGGCTAACTTTTGTCGCGGGGCTGATGGGTTTTTTATGAAGACCTGTTGCTTAGGTTGGTATTCGTCCTCCTGCTCGCGGGTCTTATTTCGGTTTTCGATTAAAGAGGTGCGATTGCTAAGAGAGGTTTCATTTATGATTTGGTATACTGTTTTCATTTGATCTCTATGGTTTAATATGTACTGTTGCAATAGGTAGCTACTAAGATCAATGTCCCACGGGTCTCGGCTATCAAAGTGCCCAGTTATTATGTCAAATGGCCTGCACTTAGTGAAACTATGGATTGAGCTGTTATATCCGAGTAAGGCATATGGTATTAGATTATTCGCGGGTTCTTTTTTATGTTGAATACGTAGGATTCTTATGTGTTCAAGTAACGTGGAGTGGAATCTTTCTATGTTGCCGTTATCGTTAGGACTGTGAGCTAGCGTTTTATGGTGATTAATTTTGTGGAGTCTAGTGAATTCGGCGAACAGCTGATTAGCATACTCGGTACCGTTGTCCGTTATTATAGTTATAGGGAAACCATGGTGAGTGCAAAACTGTAATAGGCCCTGCAAGATACTAATTGCGGTACCGTCTCTCATAAGATATGCTTGTCCGTATTTAGAAAATACATCAATGAATGTTAGGTATTTCTCATTTTCGACCGTGAAAAGGTCCATATGAATTATTTCGAACGGTTTGGTGGCCGGTGGCACTATGTTAAACTTTTGTTTGATGGGACTTCGGTCATATTTGGCCTGACCACAAACAGTGCATTCATTAATATACTTTGTAATCTGGTCTCTCATTTTCGGCCAGTAATATTTATGCGAGAGTGCTAGGTGACATTCGTTTATGCCGCGATGATTAGTCTTTCCGTCATGATAGTGCCTAATTATTTCTTGTTGCTTAAGGTAGTCTTTTACATTTTCGAGTTCGGATTTACATAACACGAGGTTCATTGCAGAGCTTTTAAAGTTGTCTTGTATTATAGGAATGACGTCATACATACTCAAAGTTGGGTTAATAAGAATACCAGTCCTTACTTTCGGGTTTACGTACTCTTTTATAGCGGCTACGACGTCATCTATTAGGTTAGATTGTGAAACGTGTATGGAGGTGCGAGTATGTGTGTCAAACGGTTTGGTCGCGGTCGGCTTCTTTTTAATGTCTCCTACTACTGTCATGATTATTTGTCGGTAAAATTTATTTATAGGTTCGTCGGTGATTGGTACCTCGAGTATGGGGTTTTCGTTACTTGTGTGGGCTGTTTCAGTACTAGAGTCTGCTATTGACGGGGGTTTTTCGGAAGGGTTCGCTATTATCGAGCTTATCTCGTCATTGTGTATTTCTATTCGCGAGAGGGCATCAGCATTGGTGTTGTTTTTGCCCTTTTTGTACACTACAGTGAAGTCGTACTCACTGAGTTTCAATCTCCATCTGGTTAGACGCGAGTTAGGTTCTTTCAGGCTCATGATCCATTGTAGTGGCTTATGATCCGTAACTATCCTAAACTTGCGTCCAAAGAGGTAAGGTCGAAAGTACTTAGTGGCCCATACGATAGCGAGGAGCTCTTTTTCAATGGTGCTGTAGTTTATCTCGCTCTCGTTTAATGTTCGTGATGCATATGAAATCGGTCTGTCTGACCCTATTGGCCCTTGTGATAATATGGCTCCTATTGCGAAGTTAGAGACGTCTGTTGTCAATATGAATTCCTTGTTAAAGTCGGGGTACTGTAAGATCGGGTCGTTTGTTAAGAGGTTTTTACATCGTTCGTAGCAGTCAACGTAGTCTTTAGTAAGTGTGACGGTCCTACCTTTCTTTAAGCACTGAGTAAAGGGTTTCGTGATTCTAGCGAAATCGGGTATAAATTTTCTGTAGTATCCTATAAGTCCGAGAAATTGTTTTATTTGTTTTGGGGTTTTGGGTATGGGGTATTTCTGTATAGCTGTAATTTTGTCCGGGTTTGGTTTAATTCCTTCCTTGCTTATTATGTGACCTAGGAAAGCGGTTTCTAGCTTCAAGAATTCGGACTTGTCCATCTGAATCTTAAAGTTAGATTCTCGGAGTCGTTGGAATACTTTCTCTAGGTTATTTAGGTGCTCCTGGAGCGAGGTACTATAGACTATGATGTCATCCATGTAGACCAGGCAGATCACGTTTTGTAGGCCTCTCAGCACATTGTCCATTACCCGTTGGAATGTTGACGGGGAGTTCTTCAAACCCATGGGCATTCTTAAAAACTCGAAATGCCCATGTTCCACATTGAATGCTGTCTTATGGATGTCGTCAGGGTCTGTCTCAACTTGGTAAAATCCACTGGCAAGGTCAAGGGTACTAAAGTACTGGCACTTCCCTAATTTGTCCAGAACGTCTGTTATGTTCGGTATGGGATATTTATCGTCTATGGTTTTTTCGTTTAGTTTTCGGAAGTCTACTACGATCCTCCATTTTTGTTTTCCGGATGCGTCTGATTTTTTAGGGACAACCCAAATGGGAGAGCTCCAGGCTGAGTCAGAGGGTCTGATGATATTTTGTTCTAGCATTTTTGAAATTTGCTCCCTAACCTCTTGACGATGAACGAAAGGGTATCTGTAAGTCTTGGTATAAATAGGTGAATCATCTACAGTCCGTATACGGTGTTTTACCTTATTGGTGAAAGACAAGGGTTCGCCTTCTATGTAAAATACATCTGCATATTTCGAGCAAATATTAACTAAGTTAATTTTCTCCTCTTCATTAAGATGATCTGTCCGCAATTTAGATATTACTTTATTAATACGAGATGTGTCAGGTATTTGTTCTAGGTTCATGCATTCGATGTTATTTATAGTTACGGCCTCTACCGGGTGGTCTAGGGACAGAATAGTATCGTTGTTTGATGGGTTTAGAATTTCTATAATGCCGCGGTTATTACAAACGGTTGTAATGCATTCGCTTACAATGCAATAGCACAGGTATTGTTGTGGGATATGTACGTCACCGTCTTTAGCGTTTATAGGTAATCTGATAAGTTTAGTTGTGTTGGCTGGTATAACAGCCTCGTAAAGGTTTACATTTCGGGAATTAAACATTAAGATAGGGTTCCTGGCGGTAGCCGTAATCAGTAGGTTGTCCTTTAAGTCAATCTTCGTATTCCATCTGGTCAGTAAATCTAGTCCGATAAGTCCATCAAAAAATTTGTGAAAGTCATATATGAATAATTTAATTTCACTAGGGTCATTGAGTTCATGGAAAGCTGGTATAGTTATTGAATAATCGTTTCTAGTTGTAGCGTGTACGTTAGTTACCTCAAAGGGGTCATAGTTAAGGGGGTATTCCGAGTAATATCGTTGTACAGCTGTAGGACTAATAAATGACTGGTTCGCTCCGGTGTCGATGAGTAGGTTTAGTGGGGGGTCAGATATTTTTATGTAGGGCAACTGTCGTTGGGTTTGCAAGTTAACTTCTATTTTGAGGGTTTTAATGGGGGTTTCATCTGAAAATCCTGGTTTGCATTACCAGTCGAAGGTTGGGGGTCCTCACATTTTGTAGAGGGTTGAATCTGGTTTTGCTCGGGCGTCATAGCTGGTCCGAAGTCCTGTACGTAGTAGTAGTTACCGTCGTCATAATAAACGTTAAAGTCAGCGTGGTCGTAGTCATAAGAGTAGGGTTCCTCCACGAGGTAATAATCGTAGTTATCTTCGTTACAATCGTTGAAATTCATCTCGCGGGTTTTAAAATAATTTGTTGGGGCCGGGTTGCCAAACTTGCCCCAGTCGTGAGGTCTACTTGGCATGGGCTTAGCAACAAAATGGCTGACCCCGCTCATTGGCTGAGGTCCCGGGGCTAGGGCACGTGGCTGAATTCTAAATGCGTTACTCTGAGCGTTATAGTTAGGCGGCGCCGCGCGGAACATTTGCTGAGTACGTGTTTGGTTATTAGGTGCGTTGGGCGCACGTGGCGCGCCGTGTGGTTGGAACATAGGTTGTCTCCAACTGTTTTGCGGAGCCGGTGGCCGTTGCCAGTTTGAAAAGGGTTGGTGACCAAAGGGTCTCGGCATCGGCATGGGTAGAAAACCTGTGGGCTGTGTTAGTAATTTGGGCATGGGAGCGATTGGAAGTGGCCTTTTTACATTCGCGGTATCATTACGGTTTTCAAGTTCAAGTTCAAGTTATTTATTTCATAACAAAATAACATTTGTGTCGAAATATTTACACAGTAGGTACACAAAAGAAGCAACATAACGAATTATAATATAATATGTAACCTCGTTCCTCACCGTTCATCAAAGTTAGAACGTCTATCCAAATACAAAATACTAATTTTACAAACATTAATATTCTTGTGTATACAAAGTCCCTAGCAAAATTCTACAAAATACATTTAATGTCAAAATATAAAGAATAAAAAAAACAACATTTATAAAGTCAAAGAGTACACATATTTAATTTAAGTTTAATAAAATACTAGTTTTAAGATTTTTGTCATTATAATATTCGTCAATGCTGTAATAGGCTTTGTTGATTAACAAAGCCCTGAGTTTATTTTTAAACATGTTCACATTCTGAATATTCTTTAATTCTGCGGGTAATTTGTTAAACAGATTGACAGACTGCACGTGTGACGAGTGTTTGACAACATTAAGCTTTGCCTGTAGAATCGTAGCAAGATCTTTTCTGCGAGTATCTACTCTAATTTTTCTTTCATCGTCTGTTTCAAACTCGTTTAAGTTTTTGTTTAAGTGAGTAAGGAGAACTAAAATATAAAGACATGGTACCGTTAAAATTCTAAGTTTAATAAAATATTCCCTACATGATTCTGTCTGGTTTAAACGAAGCATGGTTCTTAATGCTCGCTTTTGTATAGTAAAGGCTGCCTTAACATTATATTTATAACTATTTCCCCAAAATTTAATGCTATTTCTAAGTTTAGATTCAACTAGAGCAAAATAGACGGTACGAAGTTGATCAATAGACAAAATATCTCTCAGAGATCGGATAGCATAACACGCACTACTTATTGAATTCGTAATAAAATCTAATTCTGGCTTCCAATTAAGTAAAGAATCAATTTGTACCCCCAAAAATTTTAAACTGTCTACTATATCAATTTTACTGCCTAAGGATTCTACGTTTACTAAAGATTTGTTCCTAACTGTAGATCTAAATATCATACATTTTGTCTTACTTACATTTAATTTAAGATTATTCATAGAAAACCAGCTTTCACAAGCAGCTATTAATACATTTGATTTACATTTTAAGGTCTCTATATTGTCAGCAGCTATAACAGCACTCGTATCGTCAGCAAATATTATCAAGTCAGCTTCTGGTAAAATGTTTTTAATGTATTCAGTTAGGTCGTTAAGAAATATTATAAAGAAAATGGGTCCCAACACCGAACCCTGCGGAACACCTCTAGTTACAGTAAATGATTTCGATTTATGGATTTCTTCCACACCTTCGTGAAGTGATTTAATTTCGACGTACTGTTTCCTATTGGTCAAATAAGAACTAAAAAG
Source organism: Dryobotodes eremita (assembly GCA_917490735.1). Lineage (NCBI taxonomy): Eukaryota > Metazoa > Arthropoda > Insecta > Lepidoptera > Noctuidae > Dryobotodes > Dryobotodes eremita. The sequence continues at coordinate 696,022 of OU823254.1, read as the reverse complement.
TTTTAAAACATTTTCTCTTATACCGTAATGCTCCAACTTATCCATTAGAATGCAATGTTCTACAGTATCAAATGCAGAACTTAAGTCTAGGAATAAGCCAGCAACTTTAAGTTTATTGTTCAGCTTATTTACCACGTTATTAACTAACGAGTCTATTGCATCCAGTGTCCCTTTCCTTTTTTGGTATCCAAACTGATTACGGTTTATTATTTTTAAACTACTCAAATGTCTTACAAGCCTAGATTTGATCACTTTTTCAAAAAGTTTGGATAGAACATTTGAAGAACATTTTGCATAGAACATTTTGCAAGTACATCACATTTAGTTCCTCTTGAACGAACTCCAGCGCCCGCTCTATGCTTTCAGGACGCATACAACGTATTCGGGAACCTAGAGGTTCCTTTAGGCCACGTACAAACGCTTGCATTGTTAATTTCTTGTATAGTGTACGTTTCGCTTCTATAGTGGTAGTCACTGTTTCATGCAACGATATATAAGTCATAATGGTACTGAATAATGATTGACACTGGTCGTAGTACTCTTGCGGAGTACTATTACCCTGAGCTGATACTAGGAGGTCATTATAGAGGGCCGTTTCGTCCCTCTGGTCGGCAAAGCTATTAATTAGGGTATTTCGTATCCCTGCCCAACTATCTGGGATGCCATTCGAATTAATTCTAGTCGCCGCAATACCTGTTATTTTATTTAATATCCCGTTCAAAAGGCATAGGTTACCTAACTCACTACCCGGTACATTACTTAGATAGGTACTGACTATCTGGTCACATAATTTGATAAATCGCGTAAGTACATTAGGATTCCCGTCGAACTCGGGAACTGGGCGCAGGGCCTTATAAATCGTATCCGGATCGCACGACATTTCGCGGTCCTCTAATAGGCTATTTAAACCTAAATCTATGTCCCTACTCGAATCTAACACTAGTTGCCTACTATTCGGTCTACCTGATGTAGACTCACGAGGTCCTAAATTACGTGGGTGGAAAATTTTGAAGGATTAAGTGACTTGGGTACACAGGAAGCAACACAGGGAATAATTCAAGTGTACTCACATAACCTTCATATCGGTCTCTGGGGTCGATGTCTGGATCCCGTTCTCTCCCGGCAGCAATCCTTGAGTTCTGATACTCGATGAAGCTTGACAGCAGGTTAGCCGCGATCGCTCACGCGCGGTAGCGATAATATCGATATAAGATAGACCTAGCTAACCTCGAGTATCCTACCGACTGCGCCAATTACGAAGGCTGCGGCCGAGATACTTAAAAAAAACCAATTTAGATTTTAAAACTGATTTTAATTAAGCAAAAGAAATTACAATAAAAGATAACTATATCTAGCTAAATCTAAAGTTATGTCTTCCTTCGAAACCGGAATAGAAGTGGCCGACCTCATGTTGCGGTGGCGCGATGGTGCCGCGGTATTTGGTGCATTCAGCACATTTGCCTCGTGTCGCTTAGTGCGCATTTTACTTGTTTGTTATAATTCATTGAGGTCGTCCTTAGTCAGCGCTATCGGTATACTACGCTTGCGTAACACGCGTGACCTAGATGAGTCGATAAACACCTCATGTATTCAAAACAATCCGGCTGTTAGGATGCTTCGAGGGTATAAAGAATTCCATATACAAATATATGACGAAGAAGGTACGTCTCTCTCGTTATCATCAGCCACATTTTAACTACTGTGAGCGTACTTGGGGTAATGTTGGTTATTGCGGAATAGAAAAACTATTAGCAGTTTAAATCTAATTATAATTTACGACCAAATTAACCACACTAGCGAATGACACACTGTAGGTACACGGCACAACTATACGGAACGCGCTACAGTTTCTAAACGTGTTCACTGCTTAGCCGCCAACAACAAACTCTGCTTTAACTCTGGTCAAGCGTTATGTTATATACTCTGTCGAGCGCCACCTGGTGGCGCTGGCGTTACGATTAGTCAAAGTCAAACGATTGATTCAATGTATTTCCGACATATACACTACGTACACATGAAAATTCATAACCCTGTCTTTGCTATCACGTAGTCGGGTAAATCGTGTATAAAACTGCACAGAACTAGGTATTCCCCGGTTATTTAACAGTTTCATAAACGACTAATTCGATAATCGGATTGGTTTTTATTACCTCGCAGTAGGTGCGAAAAGTATATAATTATTCTCCTCGGGGATAAAAGTGTCGAAGACGCCTTTTCATTCATTCATTCATTTATTTCAGATAAATTACAATCTTTAATTATAAATCCATACATGTTTTATTTTTAAATAATATAATATAATAAGAATAAGAATACAAGAAATAGACACACAACAATGCATTGTTGTGTGTCTACTTCCTGTATGGAAACATTGGATCAGGACCGCACTACTCGCACATGTAGTTTTGTCCAATGCTCCATGAAGGAGCAATCCACATCCATTCTCTCTGCGATGAGCTGCAGGAAGCTGTTGAGGCTGCCCCGTATGTGGCGCATCAGAGACGCTATTCTTTTGCGATGTATCGCTTGAAAGCCATCCACTTGGCCGTCTGCAAACATACCTGATGCGCTACAAAAGCGTGGCAACCGCATCAACTTCCTGAACGCATTATTGTATTGGACACGCAGGGCACTGTAAGTCTTCTGCGTATGCCTCACCCATAGGCTGCACGTATAAAAAGACTGACAGTACGCCTTGAATAAAGTTATTTTTACCTGTGCAGTACAGCGTGCAAACCTACGGGCCAGCATATTAGCTCTGACTGACAATGCCCTGCGTTCCCTTTCCACATCCACGTCATCTGTGAGGGCCTCGGTGACCCAGTGGCCCAGGTACTTAAACTGCGCCACTCTTTTGAGAGCACTGCCTTCCAATGTAACTGGAGGTACGGTGTCATAGCTCTTCGTACCAGACTTGAACACCATCACCTCACTCTTGGTCGTGTTATACCTGAGCCCATGGGCCTCCGCATAGCACTCGCATATTTTTATTAAGCGCCTGAGGGCACTGATCGATGGGCTCAGCAGCACCATATCGTCGGCGTAACTTATATTGTTAACAAAAACTCCATCAATCGAGCAACCTACCTGAGTGCTGCTGAGCTCACTGACCAGCCCATCCACGTACAGGTTAAAGAGCTTGGGCGAAGTCAGACCACCCTGTCTTACGCCACACTCCAACCTATACGCATCCGATAGTGATCCCGCCCACCTGACATTGTTACGCTGATTGCCATACCAATATTTAAGGAGCGATGTAAATTCGTCAGGAAGTTCAGTCTCACACGACAACTTCTGCCACAGCTTGTTATACACAACCAGGTCGAACGCCTTCGACAGGTCTAAAAAACAAGCGTAAACCGGTGTATTCCTGCTGGTGTAATACCGGATAGTGTGCTTCAGACTCAATATAGCTGTTTCAGTAGACAGCCCAGTTCGAAATCTGAACTGAGCGTCATGCAGTTTAAGATGTTTATCTAAATATTTCTCAATCACACTATCCAGTACCTTAGCAATCACAGTTGCGAGCGATATAGGCCTGTAATTACTTAAACTAGACGCGTCCCCTGTCTTCTTCTTAATAATAGGGACAACCACGGTTCTCATCAATGCATCAGGTAGGTATGAGTGCCACGCAGAAGGTGAAAAGCATGGCCAGCACCCTTGGCAAATGACTGCCTGCATATTGCAAGTGTTCAATGCTCAATGAGTCATGGCCAGGGGATTTTCCTCGTTTAATGCCCTTCACTGCCCGCGCGACATCCCTACTTGTAATCCGTACGATCGTGTCCCCGGTACTCGGACCGGTGCGCTCATCTGACTCAGATCCTTTATTCCCGGTAGCCTAAGGTAAGCAGACCTTAAAGTGCTCCTTAAACAGGCTGGCAATCTTATCGGGCTCGCTACTACCCTCGACGCTCACTGGAACGCCCGACCCTGGACTCAGTTTACCGGTTTCCTTCCAAAATTGACCGAAATTCTTAGCTGTGTGTTGTGTTGCTAAAATATCCATTTTTATTTGTGTCTGGTTGTTCTGACACCATTTAAACTTTGATTTAAAAGTAGCACGTGATTTACGCATATTTTCAAAAAGAGGACCAGATGTGGGTTTTCCATTAGCCATCCACTCCTGAAACCAAAGTCGAGCGTCGCCATGAGCCGCTTTCACATATTTGTTCCATCCAGTAACCACAGGCTTTTTCTTTTGAAAACTATTTAATTTTCTCTTACAGGAATTTGATGCTGCATTTTGTAAAATATTAACTATACTATTATACATCTTATCTATAATACCTCTATGTTCTAAATCACTACAAAAACATTAGCACATTTTCTAAACTCCGGGGGAAAATCTACGTCACGTAGTTTGAGTGAACATTCTTGATTATATTGTTTTAATTGCGACAAATTTCTAACACCCCAAACCACACCGTTCTGTATAGTCTTGGCATGTTTTACTTTTGGTTTTATAGTACTAATGTCACATACTAGCTCAATAGGAAAATGATCAGACCACGAGATATTATATTTAATCTTAACATTTAAAATTGACCGCCTCGTAGCTTCAGTCACAACAATGTGATCTAACCATGACCTAGTACCATGAACGTCACTAATATATGTGTATGAGTCCGATAGCAGTCCCAAAAAGTCAACATCCGCACACACCCAGCACTGTTCAACACAAAAATTAATAAGATGCTTACCGAACGATGCACTCGGGTGAGCATTAAAATCCCCTAGTATGAAGACTGCTTCCATGCCACAACTGTCTATCACTGCACTAATTTCACTCAAACAGTCCGTAAAATCGGCCATATTATCCGTAGCATCTGTCGGCATATAAACCGAAAACACAAAAAACTGGCGATCGTCAAGCACTACTTTAATGGCTGTGAGCCTCACATTTTCACACTCCACTACAGACACGTACGGATACACACTCTTGCGCCATAGTATAGCAACGCCACCGTACGGCCTACCACGTAACATCTTCGCCGACGTATCCACCGCTGATTTACCAGTATACGCGAAATCCTGGTCTATCCCTCCTAGATATGAAATGTCATGGGGCATGAGCCATGTTTCTTGTAACGCCACTATATCAGCTGTTTGACATAAAGATCGTACACAGTCAATTGATCTTTTTATTGACCGACAATTGAAACTGACAAAAGTCGTATTATTTATTTTCTTTTGTGATTTGTCTACCATCACTATTTTTATATTCCACAAACCTTCTAACAGAGACTCCCTCCGGCCATAAACTACTTTCTAACAAAAGTGTAAGCTTTGGCCTTGGTACTTTTACTTAGGCGAGCTTGAATCCCTCTTTTCACTCAAGATTCTAGACTTAACTCACTTCGCTCAGAGCTCCCTCGTTGCGCTCGAGAACCCTAGAATCCTTCGTTGCGTTAAGGATTCAAAGTAACGCCTGCGACATTATGACACTGCTTTATCGCCTTAGTGCATAATCGACTACTATTGACGGAATCTTTGTATGCCATGATATTATATCTAAGCAAAACATGTATGCTCTATAATGTATTTTAAAAACAACTTTATATACCATGTTTTATGCAAATAAATATTATTTATATTTTTATTCCAGAATGTTCTAGAATATTTCAGTGTGTTCGATGCCGAGATCGGATCCCGCACGCAACTGTGAACCGCTTAGCTCTTGCTGTTGCAGTTCGTTACTGTGTGTGGTGCGGTGCGCGTCCTTAGTGCGCAGCTACTCATTCGTTTATTTTTGCATTTGATACTTATTTTAATTTCAGCTCTGTGACCTTTATAATTTGTACGTATTCATTCGTTTATTTTAATTGCATTGACATTTTATTCTATTCTGATATATTCTGTTGCAATACTGTGAAATTTTATTTTCTGTAATATGGTTTCGTCTGTATTTTTTTTTAATTGTTACTGTTCTAAACTAGTACATACACACGAAGGACATCTGTGCACCTATACCGACTATTAAAGTAAAAAACACCCGAAGGGAATGTTGCCGATCACTGCGTTTGAGATGTGATTGCACCATGACACAGTATAATACAGTAAACAGTATTACGTCTCGGCAGTGTTCTTGAAATAATTACCTCCCGCCACTCGGTAGATAAACACGCAGGTGACTTGCCCACTAAATGTGTCCCTTGGGTTGTAACTGTACTTTATTAGTCCGACTTTAATGATGGGAGAGAATTCTTTTTTAAAACCATGAAGATGATGATGTTGATGATTTGTTGAAGGTAGTATGTCCTGTACATTAAAATGGTTTTCGCTGATCCGGTAGCTCGTGGTGTAAGGTTTGATTGCTAAATCATCTCAACACATCAGTGGAAGCCTCGCGGATAGTCTGTTTTTTTATATAGTATCCATTTATTCGGATTCAAAAATAAAATATTTTCTATAGCAAAAACACCTCTCGCTATGACATTTATCTAAATGATCTGGTTAATTCACTACTTTTTTAAATATGTTAATTTATATATGTTAATTTGTCGGGGGTAATTTAAGTAGGTAATGTTAAATCCCTATCGAAATAAATTTGCTTATCATCAGGGAAATTTTATGTATACAAGTTGCATTTTAAACCAAATTGTTTGGATGAATATGGGATGAATAGTTTAGATTGCACGAACGTGTTTCTGATCGCGGGACTTAAGACTTCCTGTCACAGACTGTTCTCCACGCGGGCGAAGCCGCGGGCAGAGGCTAGAATAGGTATATTTTGTTATTTCAATAGAACCTAAAATAGCTATCAAGGAAGTTATGCTCGCTACCCTTCAACTACTATAGAAATACCTACATGACATAAATAAATAATAACTAAAAATGCCGAATGCGTTGCTAATTTAAAAAAAGTTATTTCTGGTTTCGATATTGATTAATTTAAACATCCATACACTGAACAATACAGTCGATAACTTCGTGCCATATCTCACGTAAATAAATGTGCAAGAGCGACTCGCACCGTCCGCGTCCTTACGTAACTGCAAGCACGCGCAGCTGTTGAATACTGGTGTATATAGAGATTTCCAAGCACGTCGTTTCGACCGATTTGTACGAAGACGTAATTGTACGTCCTAACTGTTTTGTTAGTTTCAAAATTTCTCAGGTCAAACGTCTATGCTACCATGGTAGCTTGTAAATTTTACTCCATTTTAGTTCCGTTCTTACCGATTTTGTATCGAAGTCGCACTGTATAGCTTCAAAAAATATTCAACAGATGGATCTGTATTAAATTTCGCGTCTTTACGTATACAATACTCTGTGGAAGAACATAGAGAAAAATTACAAAAAAAGTTGAAAGTCTTCGTTGCGTCATAGTTTGACAATTCGTTTCCGGTTGACGAGTGCTCTGTGTTTATTATTAAAGTAGCAAGTTAATAAATAACCCAGTGTATTAGTGTTATAAATAATTAAAATCTTTATTTAACACACTTTACGCATATATAAGTATGTCATAGGTTTAGAGTCAGTTTTATGACGATAAATCGTTGTGAAAAAAATGTGGCCATTACGACAAGTGCGGCACGGTGCGCGCCGGTGTTTTTGTCTAAATTAGGTATGTTTTACTAATTATTCTATTACAATAATGCTTAATATTATTTAAACATACTATAAACTTTAAAATACAACGAAAATAATTACGATTAAACGTTTAAAATTTTGTTGCTTACGAAAATTTCGACCGGGCGACTGCAGTCACCCGGGCGTTTGGGGAAAGATCTAGGGTAAATGGTCTGTTTGTTTTGATTTAGTGTGATAATCTGAATATACCCTCTAATAGACATATGGGCATCAAAAAAAAGGTTATATAGTCTAGTTTAATTATAAATAGGTTTTATTGACTCATACTACAAAGTGTTGTACAAACTTTCACTTAGAACAAATATTTTACGGAAATTCAACACAAAGTCTCAAGTTTAACATTTTTTTATCGTAGTTTTGACTATTAAAGCGTTATTTGCTTTTCACACCTATTGATTTTGTATAGTTTCAGCTATACCCACGATTTTTTATTAAGGTATAACTTCAGTAGTTTTCTAGTAATTACGTTTTTTGTTGAAAGTGACCGGGGGTCACGCGGGGTCAAAGCTATAAACGCGCGAGCGGACGTATGTTTGCCAAAAATCGCGCGGCGTAGACGCATCAGCAGGAAAGTGTATTTAAAAAACAGTTTAGTTGCATGTGCACGTCAACGTCTGCCACGGGTGGCAAAATCGACTTATACATAATAAATGTTCGGGTGAAAGCCGCTCGGTTTAGTTCGAATTGTACTGAGCCGACCCGAACATGATTCAATGAGGATAGATGCTACACGCAATTTTCCGATGCCGCAATCATACTTCCCCTCCTCCTGTGTAGCACCCCATCCATCTCAAACGCAGTGATCGTCAAGCACACAATATATTAATATTAAGTAAGTACCTAATTAATGCCTCTAGTCATTGTCACACTTTACTTTCACGTTCCATACTCACCGACATTTGTTCTAATAATAGGTATGTACATTTAACCAAAGTAAAGAGGCTCTGATTTACGTAATTGTCTCTGTAATGTTAGCTTCTATCTGTTAACCCTACTTATTTAATCGACTAATACTAGTATGTCACTCAATCGATTATTCGTTCAATATGACATTCAAAGTCATGCTCTATGGGAGACAACTGACAACCGGCCTTCTTGTTCGAGATGCCGAGCAGGTATTGATTTTATTTTTTCATTTATTGACATTGGCAGAATAGTCGACATCGGCTTTGCTTGCCATAATAAAAATAGAATAGAGCAGTGAACACGTCGATAGTATCAGCGTACCAAATTGGTGTAATTTAAGTCTTAGCGCGTAAGTACGGGACTTATTATTTTGGTAATGTCTGAGTGTCTTTTACAAATATTGTGGAAAAGGAAATAAATATGTTTGTGTTTAAATTATACTGTGTTTAGTTTTCTATTGCGAACACCTTTATTTCTCAGCTGTAGCCTACAGTAACTATACATTACTACTTGCAAATAATTGTCCTTGTTTGGGTATAACAAAGTACCAAGTAAGTGACGTTTTACCGTGCTAAACATATACAAAAGACGCACATTAACATTTAACGTTAGCTGGAAAAGCCAAGAAACGTGCCCAAAATTGATTGATACGTCGATATTAAGGCCACGCTTTATTAAAGGCGAGCTTATCAATCACCAGAAATCAATTTTAAACTCGAATCTGTTCACAAGAATTTCATAAACTTAATATTGCTGCCAAATCATGTACGATATCGACGTCACGCTTAGTAGCTCGGCCACGGCTTCAATGAGGCGGTAAAAAACAGGTTCTACTCTAAAAACTCTTTGGTCCGCAAATAATTCAAGTACTTACCAATCTCATTTGTGTGTTCAATAAAGTTTTTTTTTCGACTTCAGAATGTAACTGTCAATGTCAACCGCGGTCCCGTTTGTCAAAGTTACGTAATTTTATCACAAAGTTACTTAAATAAAATATCACAAAAGCCCTTTTTATTTGTTTACCTTTTTGTATAATAGGTTTGTGTATTTAATCGGTTTGATAATTATTATTTTTATGTGTTAGAATCTCAAGAAGTAATGGGTGATACCTTGCCTTTGATACCTGCAAAGGAGTAAGTATACATTACAATAAAAAAGTATAATGTCTTGAATCTTTTTAGAACAGAAATATTTGAGGGTAGGGAGGCCTTTTCCCTGCTGTGGGACATTACAGATTTGTAACAATAATATGAATATTTTGTAAACCGACTGTCAAGTTGACGGTAAAAAATTTTTTTGTGTTATTTTTCTGGTATTTTTTAACATAAATTATGCAAAAATATTTTGTTATGTGTTCCTTCACCATCCCTGAAGAACCCAGCATCATAACCATAACATACTGTACCAGTAACTGTAACCATATGTTGGATGACGTCGTACGATCAACTACGCCTTGAATCACGGAATAGCCATGTTACGCCTGCTTCGCCACTGGTCGCGGTGCAACTGCAAAATTTACCCAGTTTTCACCGCAACCCGTCCGCTTTGGTGAAGAGGATGATGATGGTGCTATATCCGTGAGTTCCCAATGCAATGACCGATTGAGGAGCGCTTTGGAGGATGCTTTCCGAGAGTATCGCTCTAATCCGCCAGAATTTAGACCACGTTTACCTCGTTTGCCCATGCACAAGAAAAACAAGTCACTGATGTGTGCTGTAGACTGTCAAAATGTCAAAATATTTTGACGACAGCAAGGTCCTCGCCGATATCCACTCAATATTCTACTGTGGAGCTGTCGAGGTATATCGTGTAGCTCATGTTAAATTTACCAACAGTGACAGAGCTCCACGACTAAAACCAGCTATACCAGCTTGGCAGTGCAGGATTGAACGTCTCGGTGAGGCTATAGCACTCATCGACAAGCTTATCTGCTTCAGGGAGGGCAATGCTCGCCCTAGTGTGATGCGGTTTGTGAGGCGGCCGTTCTCGGGGAGTGATATTTAGTTTCGAGATTGTTTGACTTGCATCACAGAGCGTTTCGATTTCCTGAAGTAAAAGATCTGTGCATGGGCAAATCGTATTCGTCGGTACAGACGGAGAGTGGAGCAGTAAACTCAGAATCGCACAACCCAGAGCGATGAAAGATGGGTTTTTAGGACTTGGGAGCGACCAGACCAGGTTGTGGCTGACACGCGCCTATCAGATGGGAACGACATTTGTTCGTTCTGGCGAAACATCTGGTCTGTGTTTAGTTTCCTTGCTCTTGTTTCATGTTTATTATTGTGTATATTATATGTTGATAAGTATATGTTTTATGTATGTATGTATTTGTTGTATATGTAAATGGTACACCACTGGCTACCTGCATTATTGTTTCTCCTTCTCCCTTGAATCCATCCAAAGGTTGTCTGTAAAAGATCGCTTTTAGCGATAAGACCGCCCAGTGTGTCACCCTGTGTAAAATGTCTACATTTATATCTGTAATTTTTATGGTGTACATAATAAAGAGTATTCTATTCTATTCTATTATATTCTATTCTATTCTGTGCCTGTCAATCACACCGAATGTGATTGGACTAGGAAGATCGAGCGAGCGTACGATTAAATACCAGAAATGGGGGCACTTACCATCAGCAAGGTGTAGCTCGTGCAGTCCATCCGTTGCCTAACTGGAAATCTACAAGGCTGCAAAAAGGTCGCACGCCCACTTGGCATCCCACTTCCAGTCAGCCTTAGAGTCAGGGTCACTGCCCCAGTTCCTAACAACAGGAATAACCCACTTGCTCCATAAATCAGGTTGTTCTGCGGAGCTCAACCATTATAGACCGATCCCTTGTCTACACGGTCTATAATAAACATAACATAAACATAATATGACACCAACTCCATCATGTCCGTTTCTCAAAATGGACGTAAGAACGGGTCCCGCGGTACTAAGGAGCTGTTGGTCATTGATATGGCCACTAGCCAACAGGTTCGTCGTTACCGAAAAGATATGTCGACATGTTGTATAGATTATAAAAAGGTCTATGATTCGCTGCCACATACATGGCTCATGAGGGTGCTGGAGTTATATAAAGTAGATGCAACTATACGCACCTTCTTGATGCCATGTATGTGGCAATAGAGGATGGTGCTTCGCTATCCAGGATGTCGAAATATTCAGTGGAATAGCGAACAAACCGATAAGGGTCGAGCGAGGCATATTTCAGGGCGATAGTTTGAGTCTGCTTTGGTTCTGCTTAGCCTTGAATTCTCTAAGCACACTGATGGAGGATTCAGGTCTAGGCTATCGGTGGAGGAGAGGTGGTCAGGTTATAATCTCACCTCCTTTACATGGATGACTCTGCCTCCAACAATTTGCAAATGATGGAGCTACTGAAAGTAACTAAAACTTTCAGTAGCGCCAACAGAATGGAATTTGGTGTGGACAAATGTGCAGTCATGCATGTAAGCGAAGTGAGATTATAGAATCCGAGGGAATTCAACTTTCGGATTTCATACACCTTAGATTCCATACGCCTTAGATCCCTCTCCTCATCCGAAAGCTGCGAGCGAAAGGAGCGCTTCTTTGGCCGCCTGAAGAAAGTATTTAATAGTCTTCTATCAGACAGAAACAAGGTGCACGCTTTCAACGGTTGGATCAAGTCGGTTTTGATGTACTCTTTTGGCATACTCAAATGGACTCAAACTGAACTCGACGCCCTGGATAGGAAGTTCCAAGTTCCGTATGCTGCTGACTGCATATCGAATGCATCACCCATGGTGATCAGTAATGAGACTATATCCCGCGAAAGTTTGGAGGTGGAGGTTTTTTAAACGATAAGACCCTCCACAATCGCGAGATTTGCTGTCTCAGGAATATTGCCTGTAAGCCGACGTGGAGATGCATCGAGATGTGGTCGCGGTGGACAAGGGCCTCACCCCGCTCTGCTTGGCTAAACAGAACTAGCGCAAGCCAGTAGTGCTTGACACTAATGATCGCAGGGAGGTATGGCAGAATAAGGAGCTTCACGAACGCTTTTTCCGGGCCTTACATTGACTCTATGTAGATCTACTAGCGTCTGTAGCCTGGCTGCGTTTTGGTGACCTCTTTGGCTATACCGAAGGTTTTGTCTGTGCAATTATGGACGAAGTAATGATGACGAATAATTACCGGAGATTTATTGCGTACGACGGCACGGTTGACATGTGACGGGCATGCCACCGTCCAGGGGAAACAATCAGATACATTATCTCTGGGTGTCCTCGTCTAGCTAGCGAAGAGTACTTGCGACACAACCTTGTAGCCAGCATTATCCATCAGCAAGTTGCTCTGAAATCCAGACTTGTGGAATTGGAAGTGCCGTACTACAGGTATGTGCCCGATCCAGTTCTCGAGAATGGAAATATCATGTTGTACTGGGATCGATCCATCATCACTGACCGGCTATTATTGCCAGTAAGCCTGATATAGTGGTGGTGGATCTAGTAGAGCGGCGCGCAATGATTGTTGACTTATCGGTCCCGCATGACGGGAACCTCGTGAATGCCGAGAAATATAAACAAATCAAGTATCTTGACTTGGCTCGCGGAGGCTCTCGTTGGGCAGCTGGATCTAGGCCTTGATTCAGAAAGCGGTACTTCTGGACACGGCTCGCATTATTAGGAGGTTCCTCTCTCTGGAGCCCTAATCCCCCGGTAGCTTGGATACTGCACTCGATACCGTCGGGCAACTATTTTTTATATTTTAAAATGTTTTTTTAATAAAAATATTTAAAAATTTAATTTATTCGTTTTTAAATGAAATAAGGGATATGAATAATAATTTACTAGATCGACTTTCGACTACAAGTTCAACGAGGCAGTCATGTGTGTAAACGATTACTACAGATCCGTATTACAAACACTATCGTTCGTTTCAGGTCGATATGCGCGGACGTGCGCCCCATCATTCGCACAGTGTTTCGCGAGCTGGACTACCTCCCTCCCCTCACAACCGCGCTGCCGCCACCAGTCGCCAGCAACTACTTGAACAACGCATTCAATGAAAGCCATGGTGACCAATGGGTGAGCTTATTACTGAACGTAGCAGACTAAGAGCTGCACTACCTCCCCCCACTCACCACCGAGCTGCCGTCACCGGTTGCCAGCGACTGCCTCACCAATGCATTCAACTAACGCCGTGGTGACCAATGGAGAGCTTGTTATTTGTGTGTTGAACGGAGTAGACTACCGGCTGTCATATTTAGGTAATTTAGCCTATTTGATTTTGTTGTGATGTTTCTGTGGGTATTTTTTATTACATTAATATTATTACTACGAGTACCACAGTATTTTCGAACCCATGGGTTTATGTTATAATGGCGTATTTCATCGTTGCATTCGTTATTTCCACGGAGTATAGAAAGAAGTTTATTTAAAAAAAAACGGCCTAGTGCGTGTCGGGCCACGCACAGTGTAGGGTTTCGTAGTAGCCCGTCATCACAATATAGTACGATTGTGTTGTTCTTTATTCTGAATATAAGTAATGGTAAAGATATTAGGAGTTAATGGTTATAATAACAACAAAAATCGACTTTAAATTTGAATTATCATTTCTTAGACGTGCGGGGATGTCGATCAGAAGTGTGATAGTCTTAAACGGTTAAAAACGGCTCCACAAAGGACGATAGTAGCTAAAAAATGAGTTTTAAAATCCGACTTCACATGGGAAGTTAGACAAAAACTTTATCTATGAGAGAAAAACCTCGTGTAGAAGCAAATGGATGTAAAAAAAATGATAACCGGCGTCACGCATTAATTTGAATACGGCAGTATTGCACAAGGGTGTCCGGAGTAAAACAAACCTTTAAAACGTTCTTGGAAGTCGCGACGCCCCCGCAAGGGGGCGTGGCGAGCGGTGCCAGGGCGCTTTGCCCTCTGGCCGCGGCAGCATGTTTTGGACCCGTCAATACGGGCCCCTCATAATATGCGCAACAGGTGCTTTGCGGCTTATTGAGTGCGCGTAGCTACGCGCACCCATATGCAACCTTTAACACATAACGTAACCACGGAGGTCATACCTTGTAAGAAAATCTTAACAGCGCGATCTACAAAAGTGACGTCACGGCACAACGCCACCTGTTATCGAATAGCGATACTAAACTAATGACAAAATGTTGATTTACGAAGATAATTATTTAAACAGATTAGACAATTAGATATTAACTAATAATAACGACTTTCTTCCTGCTAAAGCTAAAAAATAAGAGTACGATTGTGCTGCCAAGTTATTATTTCAATTCACAAAATCGTAATTCGAAAATTAAACAAAGTTCGTTAGAGACTTCTATAGTTACTCGAAACAAAACGTAACCCGTCGGTTGGCGGCGATCGGCGGCGGCGACCTCTCGCGTCCGGCCCTGGTTCAGGCCATGGTATGGAGCGAGAGGGAATGGGAAGCCGTCACCTCCTTCTGCGAAGCAGTAATGCTCGCGAAGGAGGAGGCGGAGCGCGAAAGGGAGAGGCAATCTCTGCGCCCTCGCGCCCCTAGCCGCCGCAGGAGGAGGAGACACCCTGGGCGTCGGGAGTCGATTGCCGACTCCCGGCCACCGTAGGCGCGGGCTTGCGGACGGCGAGCAATGGGCAGCTCGCCGTCCGGTAAGGACCAGGCCCGGGTCGACGGCGCGTCGTGTTCCACGCGCGCCTCAAAGAGATGTCAGCAAAATTGACGGGGTCCGATAGGACCGATGCCTGCCGGGGCTGCGGATTGTTCGAAAGAGTTACCGTGGCCCTGGCGCACAGGCAACTGAAGGAACACGGGTGGGTTTTAGTCAGTAAGAGTCTGACACGCCCTTCCGCTCCGCCCAGAGCGGGAGACGTCATTCGATGATTTCCCACCCAAAAAAAAAAAAAAAAAACCCGTCGGTACAGCGCCATCTAGCGGCAGTATTGTGAAACTTATAATAAGATATTATGGTATATTTAGTTTTTTTATTTCATATTTCATATTTTGTTTCTCAATGCAAGTCTTTACCCATTATACTCGTAAATACGCAACTACTTCATTTTAGTCACTTTAAAGGATTAATGCTAAGGATTTTGTATTTGGTACAAAATTATGTAACACCCAAGTTCAACGACTATTACTGCTAAACTAATAAAATTATCTTAACCGCTATAATTTTCCTTTAAAGTTCATGAAATGCACTATCATCGTAAATTTTTCCAGATTTTTCAAGCCAGCAGTTAAGCTTTCAGAGGGGGCGGGACGCCCTACTGGAACTAAAATGTGCACTTTCAAGTTTAATGTTTCGTAAATGGAGCATTAACTCATCAAGCATCGTTAATGAGACACAATTGATTATCTATTGTTTTGGCCCTTTAGCGGGCCACCCAAACCAAATAACAACCCCAAGTCGTTTTAGAAGACCTATTTAACGTTACCCCACATGGTGTGGTAGATGACGAAAAAAATATTCATCCCCACTTCACATGTAGGGGAGCTACCCTAAAAAAAATATTTTCCATAATTTTATTTTACCACTTTTTCGGCGTAATTGATATATATATTACCGGCCAAACCCGATTTTCGGATGAACTAGTTTCGCCTAGGCCAAACCAGTTCTCTCTACACACGATAGGACAAACCAGTATCGCCTAGGCCAAACTCGTTCATCCTGTTACCGATAGGATAAACCAGTTTAGCCTAGGTCGAATCGGTTTATCCTAGTTAGAATTGACATGCTTTAGGATAAACTGGTACGTCCTAGTCTGAACTAATTTCACTTAGTTTGTATCTTCTATAAGCTTTTCAAAGTAAACTGAATAAAGGAATAGAATTAAAATAGTCAATATGATTTATTAAAGTTATTTATTAATTACTCAGTCAGATCTATCACTAGATCAACTTATATTCATCTACAGAACTCAGCTTATCTGTAATTTGCTTATTTACTTATTCTTGCAAGGTTTACTCTGGTGGCACTTAGAATTGCAGAGTACTTTGTTGTTCTTACAATTGCATTTGTTTGTTGTACAGTTTTTCATGAAACTGCATTTCACGAAGCCTTGCCCTGATCCAACAGAATGTTTCGTGGCTGCAATCCTTAAAGATATTTCAATATCCTGGTTAATATCTCCCACATCTAAAAACTTCTTTATGCAGACGTGGACATCAGTTAACAAATTAAATAAAAAAGAAGTTAAAATAAATATTTTATTATAGAAAATTATGGAAAATGTTATTAAAATTATACCTGCAATAATGTTTTCGAAGTACGCCATGTTTGGTGCCAACTTTGTAAAGACCCCCATCATTCTTTTGAAGTATTACTCCAATTATGTTTCGAAGGTCAATTCTGCCTTTGTCTACATCTGGAATAGGTATGGTTACGTTGTCTCCAAGGCGTAAAACAATCACCTTACAAAGCATTATTCGAAATCGAACCTAGAATAGGTCTTACTACTTCCTCGTTGCCTCAAGAAATCATAAATGATAATCAGGATGAAGATGACCTAAAGAAGGCAATCGAAGATGACAGCAATACTCAACAATACGAAGACAATGATTATGATAAAATTGTGAAAATGTACACTAAACGACATTAAAAATGCTAGAAAAATTGCGACAAAAATTTTTGAAAAACAAGGTAAAAAAAATGAAAGCTTCCTCTGATAAATCCTATCCACCAGCTAACATTGGAGACAATGTAACCATACCTTTTCCAGATGTAGACAAAGGCAGAAGTGACCTTCGAAACATAATTGGAGTAATACTTCAAAAGACTGATGAGGGTCTTTACAAAGTTGGCACCAAACATGGCGTACTTCAAAAACATTATTGCAGGTATAATTTTAATAACATTTTCCATAATTTTCTGTAATATTTAAAAAAAAATATTTGTTTTAACTCCTTTTTTATTTATTTTTTTAACTGATTTCGACGTCTGCATTCAGAAGTTTTTAAATGTGGGAGATATTAACCAGGGTATTGAAATATCTTTAAGGACTGCAGCCACGAAACATTCTGTTGGATCAGGGCAAGGCTTCGTGAAATGCAGTTTCATGAAAAACTGTACAACAAACAAATGCAATTGTAAGAAAAACAAAGTACTCCACAATTCTAAGTGCCACCAGAGTCAACCTTGCAAAAATAAGTAAATAAGCAAATTGCAGATAAGCTGAGTTCTGTAGATGAATATAAGTTGATCTAGTGATAGATGTGGAGTTACTGATTAGTTAATAAATAACTTTAATAAATCATATTGACTATTTTAATTCTATTTCTTTATTCAGTTCACTTTGAAAAGCTTATAGAAGATACAAACTAAGTGAAATTAGTTCAGACTAGGACGTACCAGTTTATCCTAAAGCATGTAAATTCTAACTAGGATAAACCGATTCGACCTAGGCTAAACTGGTTTATCCTATCGGTAACAGGATGAACGAGTTTGGCCTAGGCGATACTGGTTTGTCCTATAGTGTGTAGAGAGAACTGGTTTGGCCTAGGCGAAACTAGTTCATCCGAAAATCGGGTTTGGCCGGTAACATATACACATTACACACTCCTACAAAATTACAGCTTTCTAGTACTAACGGTCTCTTAGCAAAACCTCGGACAGACAGACAGACGGACATGACGAAACTATAAGGGTTCCTTGTCAGAACTACGGAACCCTAAAAAAATCGCTTTGAAAGTTGCCAAGCATTGACATAAATTTCCCTGACGATAAGCAAATTTATTTCGATAGGGATTTAACATTACCAACTTAAATTACCCTGGACAAATTAACATATTTGTTTTATACAACTCTGTCCATAGATATCCGAGAGATATGCCTTTACTCTATATTTGCTCAAGTTTAAGTGTCGCCACCTTTTCCCCACTCCTGAAACTCACACATACACAAAAGAAATAGATACGGCACACATGATGCTTTTTTCGCACACAAACAAGAAAATATGCGTAACACTTTTGTACTATTTTATTGCACATATGCTCAAAAGGGGCGGGCACTAGAAAGTATAGATACAGTCACTGAATGCACACATGTAACTGTAGCATCAACTAGGGAAGAGGGATTGGTATAAATATGTGATCGATAAAAATATCGATGAAAACCGACTGCAAAAAGAGGTGTTTTTGGACGTATTTTGTATCGTTTATTTTTTCTGCTTTTCGATGTGGAATGTTAAAACACCAATAACAACAACAAAAGTGTTAAAACACCATACTGACAAATGCGTGCACTGACTGGACAGGTCCACTCATTCTGTGTGGTATTTTTTCCTCAAAATTACCACTTCAGACTCAAATCTACACGGTCTTCACATGATCTGACCAAGATTATGTCTGGACTTTAAAAGAGACTGTGACCTCTGAGTTTGTTTCGGCCTTTCTTCTCAGAGTAGTCAGATAGGAAACGCCGACCTCATCTAGTTTTAAAATATGATTGACGTGTAAAAGTGTTTGTACAAACCTACTTACAGAAATAAAATCATTTATCATTTATCATTAACAAATCAAGTAAAAATACAATATTTTCGTTTGTAAATAACATTTAAGTAAATCAGTTTCTTCAGTTTCTCCCTTACTCAGCCCCGGACCTAGAATTTATTCGAGGCTGGGCAAAAACTGTAATCTGCCGCTCCCCACCCCTCCAATCTTTTAACTTTTTACATGAAGCCTTATCTATTTAAATATACATGGACATGTCGAACAATTATTTAGGATAGGACAGGACATATTTGAAATAAATCGTGAGATTATCGCATACTAGCTTCTGTACGCGACTTCGTCCGCGTGAAACCTCGGCCCCCGACCCACCGCGTCGCTGCGCATCGCTCGCCCACGATATTACTTCCTTTTCGCTTAGCATTCTTTCTGACCTTATTTCTTACTGCTCGGTTTCTAAGGGTCGTAGTGTGATGTTAAAAATAGCCTATAACCTTCCTCAAGAATTGGGCTATCAAATGCAATAAGATTTTTTCAAATCCGACTCCTAGTTCTAGGGATTAGCACGTTCAAACAAAAAAAACTCTTCAGCTTTATTATTAGCAGAAGATTAGAATAAATATTTTACTCTTTGAGCCTTTTGTTCTGCAAAAAAATCGATGGCATTGTCATAATTAATCTGATTGTCATGATTTTCGATTGCTAAGATCACACCCGACTTATGCAGAAAAGCTTAACACCAATTAAGACAATCTAGAATGTACCAGCGAGCGGAGCGAGCGCGAAAATTTTAGCACTGCCTCAGATAAGTTAGATTTTTTAAGTCCGAAAAGTTTTAAGAATCAAGAGGCTAGGAATATTTTGCCAGAAACATATTAGTAAAATTTTATCGATCGATAATGCTCCAATCCAACAGCTGCGCCAGCGCTGTGGTAAAAACTTAAAGGAAATCGTGTCGCCTTTGCACATAAAGGCGGCGAAAAGGGCGGGACGTCCGGCGCCCCCGCTTCGCGAAGTAAAATTTCTAAAATAAAGAATTTGTTCCTTAAATTATTGCCCACAGACGTGACAGAGGCACTGATCCTCCTCAGGATCGCCACGGCATAGATCTGTTGCAAGAGATGGAAAGCTAACGTTTTTGTATCGCCAAATAAAATTGGAGCATGTGTTTTAAAAACGGAGAGTTCCTGGTAAAATTCAACTGCTTCGCCCGCAACCCGCTCACACCGTTTGACGATCTACTCGTATGCCTACGCTAATCACGGAGTGATTTCCTCAGTGTGCCACCCGCAGAGAAAGATAATAAGTACTGCGCATCTCACTTATCGCAGAGTTGTGGTGCGCTGAGTAGTGTACTTGTCTGCCACGCTTGAATTTGCCCCCCCCTAGATCCGGGGCTGCCCTTACTTAAAATTAAAACTGTTCAACTATCGCACACAAAACAGCAATTTAAATAGGTACTTATTGAACATTATATCTGACGCTTTCATAATTTAGGTGTTCCATTCGTAACCAAAAAATGTAAGCAAATATCAATATGTTATTCCATCACACATTTTGTCACTTGGATAATATTATTATCCATCGGGTCTTGCTCAAACTGGTGAAAATCAGTTGATGAGAAAATATTTGTATTGACAAAGTGTTTAAGAGCTTTTGGGACTAGCAGCGTCTTTATGAACTTTGAAGTCACTTGAAATTTGTTTGAGGGAAACCAATTATTTTCCCTGCATTTTGCATCTACCCATTTATGTTTAATTTCTGGATCTTTCGGGAAACTGAAATAAAATGTATTAATTCTTATTTAAAATTCTTAATACAATTTCCTATTAGAGCAACTAACAATTATCGATATCTATATGTCAGCGCTACGCACCACTAATGCATTGTTTTGACATGCGTCAGTCATTAGGCAAAGGCTGTCGCATGTCAAAAATATTTCACAACTAAATAATTTGTAAAATACTTAAATATTATAATTAATACAGTGATTTTTTTGTTACCGGTGGTAAGACAAGCCACTTGTACTAAGGTTTGTTGTAATTGTGCTATTTTTTCAAATAAGGACGGAAATATTCGGCATTTCATAAAAATACGAAATCACACTACACGTTCCGATGCAAACATATGACTAAACGGTGCTCACTGCAGTCGCGCGTATCTAAGGTCAGTTGGACCCAACAGAGGCGACATGTGCCACGCCTCCAAGGCATATCCCTCGATATCCGTGACTCTGTCATATTTTATGAATTTGTGAATAAACCTGAGCATTTAGATACTTTTATTATATGTCTTCGCGGAATTTTTTGTAGGCCTTTTTATGTAACTTTTTTTCTATAGAAAATATTTTATTTTTGAATCCGAATAAGTGGATACTACCTAAAAAAACAGACTATCCGAGTGGCTTCCGCTGATGTGCCGAGATGATTTAGTAAACAAACCTTACACCACAAGCTACCGGATTTGTAAAAAACCTTTTAATGTACAGGAAATACTAACTTCACACCTACAATTTTCGCAACGTTACAAAAAATTTGTCGGACTTATAAAGTACAGCTACAAATTACAACCCAAAAGACACAATCAGTGGGCAACCCTAGAGCGTGTTTATCTACCGAGCGGCCGTAGGTAATTATTTCAAGGACACTGCCGAGACGTAATACTGCTTACTTTATTATACTGTGTAATTACTACGGATTTTTGAATTGTACTCACGTAACTTCTTGCGTACAAACACCTCCTCTGTGCATAATAAACTGTCCTATTTTTTGTCACTTTTATTTAAATGGCGGAATTTTATTTAGTTTTAAATTATATTTTAAAACGATACGATCTTCTCCACGTGTACACTATACGGTGGTCTGGGGGGAACAGGAAAGTATAATAGTGAGTATTAATTTAAACATACTGTTAGGGTATTATGCTGCTAAAATGATATCAGATGTTTTCGATCACAGCGTGGTATCACATTCTTTTGAATTTAATTGAGGAGGCAGATATTTAAAAAGCAAAACATATCCGGTAATAGTGGCATTGACACATTTTTGTAGGCGATGCAGCATCCATTTTGTCGTCGCTTGTGTCGCCTGATAGTTTTGGTGTTCCTTCAATGTCATAAATTTTATGCTGCCACTTGTATCGCTTTCCACAAATTATCACATGTATGTGACGTCATATTGACGGGTCCTTCCAACCCGGTGTTCTTGCATCAAAAGCCGTAAAATAACATGTATCCTATAAATTTTACTTTAAAATATTAATTAGTTTAGACGATACAAACATGTAAACTGATGTAAGTGACATTATTATAAGCCAAGCATCTGTCAACACTGATGTAAGTTCCTTGCACCAGTGTAGGTAGTTGCGACCCACGCGGCACGCGGGCGTTTGTGACCCTTACTCCAGTATCCGTACGACGTTACAGCGCGCACGTCCTACACAGGCATAATGTAAGGATCTTGAGGGTGTTCACGTATTCGATTGTTAAAAAATACGCCATTGGTCAGGTTTTTATTTATGTTCAGTAACAGTGATAACAAATAATAACTATGAAGCGTTCACGAGGTCAATTAATAATAAAATTTGAAAACAAGCGCACCAGACGCACACCCAGGAATCGATACGTACAAGCTATATACCAATAGATTCCTTATAATTTGACGAATAATCCTGCCTAGGTTGTAAACTCGGAATCATTGGGGGATTGGAGCTATAGAGTATCCAAATTTGTATGAAAAATCCATAAGCATGATCCGATTAACTTGAAACTCGGCACAAATACTAACCTAAAGTTTGTCATCATAAGTATTTCAAAACCCCTCCAAGAAGAAAAAAAAGAAGTTGGGTTTGAAGTTTGTATAAAAAACTGATGCGCGGTGCGATTAACTCGGAACTCGCTATGAATACAGGCTGGCGGGGACATCGACAAGCAACCTGTTACCATGGATTCAGTACATGATTCTGAAACCTCCAGGTTTGAAATTTTTTATCGGTTATCAAAAAAATCTACTGTTTCATAGCAAACTGCAAAACCTTCATCGTTAAAAATGTCTGGAACAGCAATATTATTTTTTTTGTCTTTTAGGATCATGTACTTGAATTCATAATGTCCCTGCCACCCTGTGTACACCTTCGTACTCACCAAAACATACAGAATTACGTGTCCTGTGGTTTTTCGAAAATCAATCCCTAACAGGGTTGTAAGGATTGGCACAGTTTGTAGAGTAGGATTTTATTGCAAAACCTCATTGCACTAAAATATTACTTAAAATAGTATTTAGTCAAACAATGGAACACGTATTGAAAGATTTTTCAAAACTCACCACTTATTTGGGTGAAAAGGGGAAAATGTTTATAAAAAATCTGATTCCGTTGGTTCAGCTTGAAACTTGGAAAGTATACTAATCTTAAAAAAATTATAAGAATACCTAGTTCATAAAAATAAAATAAGTTCTTAAAAATAAGTTTGGCTTGTAGTTTGTATGGAAAAATCTTAACGGGTGGTCCGATAAACTTCAAAATCGGTACTAAAACTTTTTACAAAAAATAAAAACTTACATATAAGTACATATAAGTATTTGGAAAATCACCGCGTGAAGTCGGTTTCTTTTGCCTCATTATTTCATTTAATACCATCGATTTTTAATTTATTACCTATTCGTACAAAGTTTCAAGTTAATCAAACAGCGAAATCAGATCTTTCACAAAACTGTTGTACCTTTTTCATCCAGACAAGGGCTGAGTTTTGAAAAATCCTTTGTCACGTGTTCCATTATTTGACAAAATAATATTTTTAACCCTTTTTTCGGGTAGTCAGGCTTCACATTAAAATCCTGTAATCCTTCTTTGTGAACTTTACCAGCCGAATTAACAACCAATTTCCGAAAAGACTTTATTTTCATATCTTATTTCTACGACTAATTTGATAGTTATTCTGATATTTACTTAATTAGGTGACTTAGCCATATTTTATTTTGTTTACGTCTGAAAGACTGATTTATTAGCAAGACTTGCTAATAAATTGAATTTACCACTAAGAAGAACTAAGTAGTACAAAAGTTGAAGTACTCAGTACTTACAAAACAAATAATTAATTATACAGCTAACGACAGTTCCTATGCAAGTTAAGAAGAATATTGTTTTTTTTTGTTAGATGGCAAATCCATTAACTAGTTTGAGAACATTATTTGGAACAAGTAATCATTTTATTTGTTTATGTTTTTATTTCATTTACTTGCCATACTTACATACATATTTTATTTTGAAAATAATATCTTACAGACAGACTAAATAAAAGAACCTACTAAACGGATAAGTAAGTAAGTTGAGAAGAATTAGGTTTTTATGTTTTATTTTTTTGAATGAATTAAGTTTATGAGAGTAATACCTAGATAACAGGTACGAGTCGTTTTCCAGTACTTAGTAAATCGTTGCAAGCGTTAAAAGTAAATAAAAGAAAATTATATCTAGTATTAGAAGCTGCAAAAAATTATTAATGTACGGATAATGTCATTTTGTCCATCAACTACTGTTAAATATCAGATGATATTTGGGGCTGGCTGACCTGAGGGTACACTAGCGAGAATTGTAAATAAAACAACTGTGTGCTGATCTGACTCGATAGCTCATTTAATTTTTTTTTTTTTTTTTTTAATAAATAGCAACTCGCAGTTTTGACCACTGGGGGTCGTGGCTGCTTAACCGGACTGTCCTGTGGTTGCCTTTTGGATTTTACTCTAAAGGGCCTCCAGCCAGGAGCGGAAAAATTTAAAACTAAACTTATAAGTTAGATGACCGCACGCTAAGGGCACCCCCTGTGGGGTACGGACCTCGGCTTAGGGCGTCATCGGGAGAGGGCAGCGCGATATTGGGGACGTGCTGGATCGAAGGGTTTATAATATCATGATTATTAATCGGGGAATTTAAAGCTACAGGCTCAGCTACGGCGCGGGCTGAGGCCTCATCGGACTGGGGACGGGGGGAACGGATGCGGGGGGTCGTCGCGTGGGACCTCGTCGGCGAGGTCGGAACGATGGCGGTCTGTGTTTGTGC
Organism: Dryobotodes eremita; assembly: GCA_917490735.1. Taxonomy (NCBI): domain Eukaryota; kingdom Metazoa; phylum Arthropoda; class Insecta; order Lepidoptera; family Noctuidae; genus Dryobotodes; species Dryobotodes eremita. The sequence goes on along the minus strand of OU823254.1, from coordinate 671,049 downwards.
ACTGTACTGGTGGCCCTACTGCTCTCCTGGAGGAGGGTTATGGGGTCATCGGGGTCGACTAGGACATGCCGGGGACGGCGGGTACGACTAATTCGGGAGGGGACATAACTGGCGGCCGCGACAACCAGAGGGTTGCGGTGAGTGGCGGCGGAGTCGAAGAAATGCTTGGATAGGCGTTTCGTGAACTGACTGATGGTCGGGATTTTAAGGTCGAGATGGAGAGTTTAAAAAAAAACCTTTTTGCTTATATACTATTCGCGGTAACGAAACCATAGCGACTTCTAAATCGACGTCAACGCCATCTATCGAGCACGCCGGAAACTTTACAAATAGTTAAGTCGTAAACAACTACCCATAATTTTCAAAAAATTCAGTAGGTACTCTATAAATTGGTACAAGTGGTCGCTTGTACCAGCGGGGTCATTACGTAACACACTAACAGTAGGAATGGGTTTCATTTGGACGGTTCAACAACATTCATTGCGTTATTTACGTTGTTGAAAGACAAATTTTTCGAACATATGAAGCAATGGAATAGCAATAGGCTTCAAAATGATTCAGATTGTGATAGATAGTGTGTTACGTAATTAGGGTGCAGTTTACGTGTTTTAATACATTAAGGAAAACAAGCTACACAAATGCAAGTGACGCTATTTTCTATAGTATAAACATATTTTAAATATTAACCAGTTTATTCTAAAAATATTCAAGTATAACATAACCAAATTTCAAATATTTCTGTCGAGTTATGTTAAAGTTTCAACCCTTGGAATCGCTCTCCTATAAAGTAGTGTTTTTGTACTTGTACTAGTATACGTACAACCCGTCGATACATGAATGGATAAATCATGCAATTAATATTGATATGGTAATATTATATTTATGGTTGTGACTGTACATTAGATTGGTAGGTACTTAAAAAACGCTGGTATTACCGAAAGAAGGTTAAGAATGAGTTTTAAAACTCATTCTTAGACGAAAAGTCTTAATTTGTTTTATATCTTTTCTGCTCTATGAATATGAAAATTATCTGATTTTGAACATTTTAACTTCGAAATAAAGTTGAGAGCGACTGCTTTTGAATAATCTTAAGCATTTACTAAAAAAAAAAATAGCAAACGTATTCAAATTCAACAAGCCAAAATTCTAACTCAGATGACAGACACAAAAAAACAGAGTCGAGTAACAATGCCAAGATTCTTCTAGATAGAATAATAATGTGAATTCTTTTACAAAATGAATGCGATGTAGCCGTAGATCTATTAGTCAGAGGTAACGGATAGTCATAATTCCAACAGTAATCTCTGGGGCTGAGATATTTCAACCTCCGATAAGTCTGGGGCAGGATTTATTCCCATTCATTCTTCGTTTTTCTTCGGTTTTTATTATATGCATTGTTATGTCTGACTTGAACTACTTGACTACCATTCCGTTGGCTAATTAGTTTTAAGTCTTAAATAAAAAATAAAGTTGTTTGTGGGAGTTGCATCGATTCAGGTAATAATCTTTATAGTCAGGTATAAATATAATAGGTACTATCGAGTGAAAATAAATGTCGTACTGTATTATTTTGCAACCTCAATGTTTATGAAAGACATGTTTGGGAGTAGACTGTTTGTAACATCAGAAGTTCGCCTTCGCTGGAATATTGGTTTTTTATATCTAGAAAGAAGAATGAAGTCGAGTGCAATACACTTTGCACAGTCTCTGCAGAAATAGCACTAGTATAATTCTATAAATATATTTTTTGGAACGAGGCGTGAGTTTATGTATAGGTAGTCACGAGCATAAATATATTACTATCAACAGCACGGAAATAATATCTGATTTCATGATTCATCCATTATTATCTGTCGTCAAAATGACGACAAATATTATATGCGATCATTAGTGGACAAATATGTGATATCGAAAGAACACCAAAACTATATAATGAGCCAAAATGTAGGATGCTGCATCGGCTTCAAAAAGATGTAAATATTATTACAAAACAATAAATAGTTAGCACTAGCTTCTGCCCGCGACTTCGTTCGCGTGGAAGTCGGAAGACACCACAATATACTAAAATAACAGCCACATTTTTAAAAAACTTTCCTGTATACTACGTTTGTAGTTTTGGTTTCAGCAGAAAAAATATCAAGGGGGCAGGACTGGTGACGCGAAAGCAAGCGACATACAGGTGTCCGTGTGAGATGCAGCTCGTCCTGAGGTCGACACCCGCAGCCTTCAGTAGTAATTTAATTTCATTGCTTGCGAAGCTTTTCGTTTTTAGTAAAATAATGAATGCGTGCGTTCCTGCATTTCATATACTATCTAATGGCACAACACTGATACACTGCCTGATGCAATAATAATTCTTATAAAAGTAGATTGTAAGCACACGGGATTTCTCATTAACAGTTGCCTTACCATAATTATTTATTTTTATTATAACCAAAGATGACATAAGACGCCTGAACTTAATATTTTTCTGTATACATTCCACGAAGTATCATAATTATAATATTATAACAAAATATAAAAAACAGAAGTATAAAACATAATAAATCAGTTGTTGGGATTCGAACATAATTATAGGTTTGCAAAGCAGTCGTCGAACTTTTAAGGTATTTGCTTTGTTTAAAGTTGACTAAAATAGCCGTTCGTATACCTATTATGTCATGTTCGACTGCTGAGCTCCTTAAAGATATAGCGGGATGATAATCATTAAAAGGTTAAATCTGTAACTATGTGCTATACTCGTTCCCTATTTAGCGCAGTGAAGTAATGGAATATTTCGACTGTTGTCATACACTGGTATATTTTGTTCTCTCTCATCTCAATCTCATTTCCTACGAAATGTATGGGAAGTTTGTTGCGATTTCTGACTTTTGTAGGACCTCAGTAGTCTCATAGAGTTTTTGATCCTTTTAAGAAACAGGATCGATATGTATATAATTATTTTTGTGAAAGTTTCCCGTTTTCTTGCTTACTGTATTTATTTTTTTCAAAATCTGTGAATGTTGATCAAATGATTTCAAAAAGTTAAGAACAGTCTCCTAAGATCGTTTTCTTGTAGCGACAACGGTTAAGGTACCTGCCCTTGCTGCCCTATCTCAAAAATTCCACCCTATAATTATAATTATGTCGTGTTTGGCGGCTAAGCTTCATAAAGGTCTAGCCTCATTATAATAATTTAAAAGGTTATATTTGTAACTATCTGCAATATTTTAACCTTTTGGCTCGTTTTTTTTTATTATTTGCCGTAAACTTTAGAAGAATACGAATAAATTTCAATATCATCATAGCAAATAGCGTGATCATTTATAGCCTACAGACTGACCAGACTTATGGGGAATATCTATGCAAAATTTGAACAAAATCTATCTGGTAATTTTTGCGTGATGCTGGAACATACATTCAAACAAACAAACAAACAGACAATGTACAAGTTTTGATTTTGGTACGATTTTATTATATGTAATTAATATATTTAATATAAATAATAGTACATTTTTGCAAAGGCCGTGAAATAGGCGATTGCAGGTCGAGTATGAGTTTGAAGGCCGAACCGTAGGCGAGGACTTCACTATACTATATATACTTCAATACGAGACAGGCAATTGCCATTTCCGCCGAGGCATATATAGTGCTTTTCGCAAAAGAATGCAGGGAAATAAAACATACTTTTTATATTATACATTTAATTTTAAATTTTCATTGCCAATTTGGCTTCTGATCTTAAATCTGGTGAAGTACAATCAATCTCCATTTCACTCTCTGAACCGTTGGAACTCATTTTAATTATTAAATTTATATTTATTAAGTATGTAAATAACAAATCAACATGAATTTTCAGCTTTGCCGCCAATATTTTTATTTATCACCTGTGTCGAAAGGCAAGCCCATTTATCTATACAGCCACGTATAGGCAATTTGTACTAAGCAAAGAGACTTACTTTGGTATGCCAAGAATGATAAAAGAGATCTAATCAAAGAGTATTTAATAACGGCTACAATTTAAATGCTCACCAAAATAATTTTTAGACCCTAAGACTAAGTACCAAGTAAAATATGTTAACTTCAAATAAAATAAACCCACTCTATACCGAGGTGCCTAAAGAACAACGTTTTAAGTTCCAAAATAAATTATACACTTATCAGAATCATTGTACGTTTAGTATTTATATTCTTTTTGCCTACCAAAATGGATAAATGCTCACCTAATCTTGTTTAAGTTGCTCACCAAAAATAAGTTTGCTTCAAAATTCAAGGGTGGGATAGGATGCAAGAGCGAGCGAAGTGAGCTAGGGACTTGGGCCAACTCGACTCGGACAGGTTAAATTAGAAGGCGATGGCAGGGTCTGAAGATCCCGCCATCCCCTTCGTGGTTATTTTTTTTAAGCCACCCTTAAGTAGGTACCCCGCTAAGCGGGGCTCTGTCGACTACGTCTTATAAATAAAAAAGGAAAATAGTTGAATTTCTACTATATGAAACACAATTTGGTGAGCATTTATCCATTCTGGTGGACAGAATTTGGTGAGTATTTCGAATTTTTTGGTAGTATAATAGGTACTTTTCTGGTAGGCGATTAAACACAAGCTTTTAATAACCACAGCACGCCGTTTCATACAACATTGCTGGAACATTGTAATGTTCCAAATTCAAAAAACGCTCCAGCAATGGATTTGATTACCTTTGTAGCTGTATCTACATCGCCACATGTGAGCTACACGTCACACTGACGTCACGCAAAATCCTGTATCGCGCAAGTAGAGTTTACCGCGCAACTAGCATACTCGTATATACAACGTCCCGACATCAAACGTCGGGCAGTTGCCCACCAGACACGACACCCGTCTGGTCGGACGATCCTCCCTTTTCAATAGATTATGAGTGAGCTTTACACCCTGTTCCTCATACCTCTGACCCCGAACATGAACGTCAGCGCAGCCATCGTGCATCTACATCAGCGTGACGTCATCATCACTTCCTTCGAGCTTTCGAGCGGCGAGTCACACAGCCAGCCAGCACCCACGGCTTCAACGGGTATCCTGACCACCAGCATGCAGCGACCGCGCATACCTGGTCATCACCCTCAGCCTCATCAGCAACCTAGGCACAGCACACTGCACTCTCGGCCGGTCCACAAGCAGAGCCTTCAAACCGTCTCCTGGTCGACGCCAGCAGTCAGTTTCAACCCGGCGCTGTACCACATCCGACGCACTGGAGCATAACGCAGCGCCACCCCGACTCACTGGGGAATCTTCGTAGACAGTTCCGACTCACCGCGAACTATGCGACACCCGGTTCCGACTCACTGGAACCTCAACTGGCCCTGGCAAGCATCGCAAGATACAAGACTCAGCCCACTATCGACCTCCGGTCTCCGGGGGGGAGTGATGTAGCGGTATCTACATCGCCACATGTGAGCTACACGTCACACCGATGTCACGCAAAATCCTACATCGCGCAAGCAGAGTTTACCGCGTAGCATATATACAACGTCCCGACATCAATCGTCGGGCAGTTGCCCATCAGATACAACACCCGTCTGGACGGAGGATCCTCCCTTTTCCATAGGGTATGAGCGAACTTTACTCCCTGTTCCTCATACCTCTATACCTTGTCCGTAAATTCGATACATTGCGTGTTCTTTTTCCGAAAATAATGACAATATTTCTATGCATGTTCGAGAAAAAATATTTATTTATTAAACACTCGTACACCACATACATAAAATAGAAAGGACAAGCATAATATTTAAAATGAATGTACAATGGGCGGTCTTATCTTACAAGGCGATCTTCTAGTTTTACTGTATCATTCATCATCTCTCGCAAATATTAAATTACATCAAATCACTGAATCTGGGTGGGGAAGAGGCAATTGTGTACGTGAGGTCAGCTACCCGCTAAACAATCGGGTCACTTGGCAACAGTGGTGCGATCAGTCGCAGAGCAACTACGAGTAACGGCTCTTTTCCACTCCGATGGATATCAGAACAATGCGAACTTTGGTCTTTAGTTCACGACTTTGTCATGGAATTAAACATTATTTAAAATTGATTTTTGTATTAAGAGCAAGAAAAGTGAGGTGAAGCGCTTGGGGCAATATTTTAAAAACTATTTTACAAAACAAGTTACTGTTTTTACTTTTTAGCCTGTTTTTCTTAGAAACAATTTCCCTTTGAGACGATAATTAGGAAAGTTATAAATTCAACTTTGTAGAAGCGGCACCGCCGGTTGGGAAACTGAAACATTGCTAATTTTTCTTTTTATCAAAAATAATTTTAGTGATCTATCATTTTAGGCCCTTTAACTTGTTTTGGTACTGAAGTTTTCCTAAGCAGTAAGTGAACATGGATACACGACTGAACAAAATTTGATTTTTTTTTTTGCTGCATGGAATTTTATGGTCGCTGATTGCAAATCTACCCTCAATTTATCTCTAACAGCTTTAGTTATTGAGATACAGCTATTGGCCATATTGTTGTTCTAGTTAAACTTAACATTCATAAAACCGAGCTGTTTTAAAAAAGTCTTTTTTTTACAATGTCCACCAGTAGTGACTAGGGATCGCATAATACTGCCACCTTTGCTTAACTAACTAACTTGGGCTCATGAAACAATTTGTCAAAGCTCTGAACAAAAATGGTTATTGTTTTAAATACATCTCTAAATAGTTCCATAATTTGGGTACAAAGAAACTGAAAACCGGATTTTTTGATGGTCCACAAATGATAAACGAAAATATGATAAAGGATGAAAACTTTATTAGTTATATGACTGTTAGTGAAATAATACCTGGAATGTATTCGTTTGGATTGCACACAATTTTCTGGGAAACAAAAAGGATGTAAGCTATGCGGAGCACATTGAAGAGATGTTGTCACACTTCCAGCAGCTTCGTTGTAATATGAGCGTCGAGGTACATTTCCTCCACAGCCATTTGGACCATATCCTTGAAAATCTTGGTGATCTGAGTGAAGAACAAGGGAAACGGGTCCATCAAGATATTCGGACTATGGAGGAGCGGTACCAGGGTTACTGGAATACCCACATGATGGCGGACTTCTATTGGAGCATTAAAAGCAGCCCTTGTGAACCAAGTCAAGCAAGAAAATCTTTTAAAATACATTTTTATGATAAGTAGTGGTTGTTTTTGTAACGTTTTTTTTAATTATATATTTTTTTTCTTGAAAATCACTTTTTCACTGTATCTCAAAATTTAAAGCTGATACAAAAAGACTGACTGCAGATTTGAAATCAGCACCCCGAAAAAGTATAATACGAGTATTAGTCATCATATTTTATGCAACAAAAATGTTATTCCCTTATGTTATGTATTTAGGACACGTAATATCCATAACTTTTTATAACGGAAAAAATAGGGCAATAAAACACGCATTTGCTTTACGCAAGAATATAAATGTGAGTAAAGTACCGTTTCAACTACAGAATACATTATTCTTATAATGTGCTTATGTAAGTGTTTTAAATTGTTTTATTTATGTGTAAAGACCGAATACTAACAATTTGGTGACTTAGGTGTCAGGAGTTCACAAAATCGCGCATATACTTAGTCTAATTATGATAATATAAGGATCTAAGTTACTGAAGTAATGCACTGTTAACCCATTTTCTCTCCTTATGTATTAGGCTTTTGAAATAAATTATTATTATTTACTAGCTGCGCCCCGCGGTTTCAACCGCAGTCTTATGAAATATATATATTATACGACCTATTCTCAAACCTACCAAATATACACAAAAATTTTCATAAAAATCGGTCAAGCCGTTTCGGAAGAGTTCGATAACAAACACTGTGATACGAGATTTTTATATATTAGCTTATCAAAACGCTTCTAAAATTCCAAGAATCCAAAACTTGATGCTTTCATTACTTTACGTTTGTGTGTATGTATTAGACCCTCAAAAGAAACGCTTTGAACGTCAGAAGCAGAAGTTTCAAATTTGAAATTAAAATTAATTTATTTTAAGAACATAGGTTGAGGTAAGATATTAAATTAGGTACAGACACGAATATCGAGGGATATGGCTTGGAGGCGTGGCACATGTCGCCTCTGTTAGGTCATACTGACCCAAAATACGCATGACTCGGTGAGCATCGTTTAGTCAAATGGTGTGATATCATATTTTTCCTTATTTGCAAAAATAGGACAATTACAACAAACCTTAGGACAAGTGGCGTGTCTTATCACCGGTAAGTAAAAAATCACTGAATGAATTACAATATTTAAGGATTTTACAAATTATCTGGTTGTGAAATATTTTTGACATGCGTCAGCTTATTGCATAATGATTGACGCATGTTAAGGCGACGCATTAGTGATGCGCAGCGCTGAGATGTGGATATCGATAATTGTTAGTTATTCTAAATCAAAACTTATATTAAGAACGTGCGGGGTAATTACGTAACACACTAACAGTAGAAATGGGTTTCATTTTTACAGTTCAACAACATTCATTGCGTTATTTACGTTGTTGAGTAGACAAATTTTTCGAACTAATGAAGCAATGGCATTAAGCTTCAAAATGATTCAGATTGTGATAGATAGTGTGTTACGTAATTAGGGTGCTGTTTTACAAGAATGATCATATTTGATTTCAGTTTCCCGAAAGATCCAGAAACTAAAAATAAATGGATAGATGCAACAGGCAGAGAAAATAATTGGCTCCCCTCAAACCAAAGTGTAATTTGTTCTTCCCACTTTCAAGAAGATTGTTTAAGCCGTCCGCGAAAAAACGCAGGCTTTTTGAGTGGGCTGTACCTACACTCAAATTAAGATACATATTTGAAACTGTAAGTTAACTTTTATTGCATGTGCAAAAGTTTTAGGCAAACCAATTGTCTTTATTCTCCAAAACTATATGTGCTGCTGGGAAGTTTGTTGCGCCACTTCTTCTCCCCAGCTAATGCACAAGGAAGTGGTGAAGGGCGGGTGTTTTTGGGGGGCCTGTCTTATGTAATTTTGATGTTCGAAAAGTGCTGAGTCTCAGCCTAATTTGAATAAATGACTTTTGATTTTGATTTTATGTTCAATAAGTACCTATATGAATTGTTGTTTTATGTGTGATAGTTGAATAATTTTAATTTAAAGTAAGAGAGAAACTGAAGAAACTGATTTCCTTAAATGTTATTTGCAAACGAAAATATTATATTTTTACTTGTTTTGTTGTTATTGGTGTTTTAATATTCCACATCGAAAAGCAGAAAAAATAAACGATACAAAATACGTCCAAAACACACCTCCTTTTGCAGTCGCTTTTCATCGATATTTTTATCGATCACATATTTATACCAACCCTCTTCCCTAGTTGATGCTACAGTTACATGTGTGCATTCAGTGACTGTATCTATACTTTCTAGTGCCCGCCTCTTTTGAGCATATGTGCAATAAAATAGCACAAAAGTGTTACGCATATTTTCTTCCTTGTGTGCGAAAAACGCATCATGTGTGCCGTATCTATTTCTTTTGTTTATGTGTGAATTTCAGGAGTGGGGAAAAGGTGGCGACACTTAAACTTGAGCAAATATAGAGTAAAGGCATATCTCTCGGATATCTATGGGTACAGAATACGTCCATGTCTTGCCTATAGGCATACAAAATTTTACAAATTAGGTAAGGCTACCAACTAACCCAAAATAATTCTCTTCAACAGAGAGAAAAGTACAAATCAGAATGCAAAAAGCTTTTGTTGAAAGAGGGCGAGCTGAAGCGGCAGCATGCCACGAGGATATCCCGAGAACCACTGCCCAACATCTACCACCTGTCTTCGCCACACGCCGACTCGCCCCTGCTCCGCACCGGCTCGCCCCTGACCCACACCGACCCGCCCCTGACCCACACTGACTCGCCTCTGACCCGCACTAGCTCGCCCCTGCCCCACTGGCGACTTGACGAGGGACTCATCACCCGCCAGGACCTCGTGCCGAGCATCAAACAGAATGCTGGACGTAAGTTTGAAGACATATTAACATAATTGTCACACTCCCATTGTAGAACACACATATTATTTTGCCAGTTACGTTGAAGTTCGTATAAGCCTATATAAATCCAGAATCCAAGCTGTTACTTAGAAATGCCTAATGGATAAACCTAATAATTTAAAATTCAAATTTTAAATTCATTTAATTCAGACAATTTTTGTCCATATTTTGTTAGTACCTTTTACATTCTCTTAAAACTATGTTAGTAATGACTGAAAGTAAATAAATAATTGAAAATAAATTATAATTAAATTAAATTAAATAATTGAAAATAAATTAAAATTAAATTAAATTAAATAATTGAAAATAAATTAAAATACGGTAAAATCAAATAATTGAAAATAAATGAAAATACGTTAAAATTAAATAATTGAAAATAAATTAGAATACGGTAAAAATAAAATCATTGAAAATAAATTAAAAACGGTAAAATTAAATAATTGAAAATAAATTAAAAATATAAAAAATCATTAGGCAACATGCAGCCTGATGAGCCTTCCCACAGCTGGCGATACTGGTTGATCTGCAATCATCTTTAGGATTCCGTTGCCACTCCCTCGAATTCGACGAATTAGTGAGGCTGACTTTTTGCGCATTATAGCGTAAAAGTCATCCACCCTCGCGTCGGCAAACATGCCCGAGGCACTGCAAAATCGAGGTAGTCGCACCAGAATCCTAAAGGCGTTGTTATATTGGACCCTGAGAGCATTGTAGGCACGCTGCGTGTAGTTGGTCCACAGGGCGCTGGTGTAAAAACTTTGTCAGTAGGCTCTGAACAAAGTTACCTTTACTTGTACTGTACACTTCGCAAACCTGTGCACCAACATGTTAGCTCGCACCGACAATGCTCTCCGCTCTCTCTCAATGTCTGCGTCATCACGCAGGGTTTCGGTCACAACATGCCCTAGGTACCTAAACTGAGAGACCCGACTCAAAGATACCCCGTTGAGATACACTGGTGGTATACGAGTATGCTCAGGTTGTTTATTTTTACCTCTGATGAGCATATACTCACTCTTTCTATCGTTGTACTTCAAGCCGTGACTCTCAGCGTAGGTCACAGTAGCCAGGGAGATAGGCCTATAATTATTAATGTCAGTTACATCACCAGTGACATTTTTTGCTATAGGTACAACAATAGTTTCCGTCATCTTTGGTGGTAAGTACGAGTGACGGATGCAAAAAGTAAACAACATAGCCAGTACTCTATATAAATGTTTACCCGCTTGCTGAAGGTGCTCAATGCTGAGTCCGTCCGTGCCCGGAGATTTACCACGTTTCATGTTATTAATAATATTTTTCACATCCTTAGCAGAAAACCCAATCGGGTTCCCACAGACAGTGACGGGCTCAACGTCCGCAACAGTAGAACTGACGACAGACTTGAGTATTGAACTCAAGACACCTTGCGACCGCTTGGAGACTGATTCTTGGTTGCCATCCTTCAAGGCTGTTATCAACTAGGTTCAGGTTGACTTCCAGTCTATGTAACAGTTATAGCGTGTGTGTGAACCGATCTCCTGTTGTTACTCGTCTTCTACTCGATGTATTCTCCAGTAGTTTCTTATTATTGGGTGACAGCTAGCTTAGATATTCAGCTAGTCCTTATCGCTTTTTGGCTTACAGACGTTTTTTGTATAAGAATATTTTTATTTTATTCAAATCGTTGTAATAACTTTTTTTTTTTTTTTTTGGGTGGGAAATCATCAAATGACCTCTCCCGCTCTGGGCGGAGCGGAAGGGCGTGTCAGACTCTTACTGACCACCCGTGTTCCTTCAGTTGCCTGTGCGCCAGGGCCACGGTAACTCTTTCGAACAATCCGCAGCCCCGGCAGGCATCGGTCCTCTCGGACCCAGTCAATTTTGCTGACATCTCTTTGAGGCGCGCGTGGAACACGACGCGCCGTCGACCCGGGCCTGGTCGTTACCGGACGGCGAGCTGCCCATTGCCCGCCGTCCGCAAGCCCGCGCCTACGGTGGCCGGGAGTCGGCAATCGACTGCCGACGCCCAGGGTGTCTCCTCCTCCTTCGGCGGCTAGGGGCGCGAGGGCGCAGAGAATGCCTCTCCCTTTCGCGCTCCGCCTCCTCCTTCGCGAGCATTACTGCTTCGCAGAAGGAGGTGACGGTTTCCCATTCCCTCTCGCTCCGTACCATGGCCTGAACCAGGGCCGGACGCGAGAGGTCGCCGCCGCCGATCGCCGCCACGAGGACACGGCGGTGCTCCGCCCAAGCCGGGCAGACCTCCACCGTATGCTCCACCGTGTCCTGCGGTCGATCCACACAATGATAACACCCGGGCGTTTCCTCCCGCCTTATCCGAAACAGGAACCTCCCGAAACAGCCATGTCCGGTGAGGATCTGCGTCAGGCGGAAGGTGAGGACGCCGTGGCGCCTCTCAAGCCACTCCTCAAAGAGGGGTCTTACCGCCGCAATTGTGGCGTGCCCTTCGTTGTAATACCTAACAAATTATTCAGGTCTAATTTAATATCTCATTAATTATAACATTATTTTGGAGTATGAAACAGATGTATTTCATAATTAGGAAATGATTAAAAGTGACACGTTAATATTTAACAGTTCTGAACAAAGCGTTGAGGTTATTATAAATTCCGACCTTCGTTTATACGCAGTTCACTTTGACAGGCTTGATCCAACTTTAAACATATTTGTTTGTTTGTTTGGAAACGAATGTACAGATTTAAATGATGCGAAAATTACCGTATTTAATCTCTCTTAAAATATCTTGTATCGATATAGGACTATCAAAATTTCAATCAAAATTATAACATAATGCGCTTATTGCAGTAATTATTGAAACTAGATTTCATACGACGAAGTATAGTTAACGCATTACACGATTGCGCGTCAATAATTTAATTGTACCTTGAACCTTTTGTCAATGTGCTCAATGTTCACAATGATTAGCAACGACTAAAACACTACACACAGCTTAGAAACATACTCAAGCCACTTTAGTTACACGCAGAGTTCATCTGTTACGTTTCCACTCGAGTAATAAATGAGTTAGTTCAGTACGACGTATGATTTGGAGCTAATTTCACTGAACTAGATTTGGTATTTTTAGTCGAGAATGAAATTTAGTATGCTTTGTGCTCAAATGAGGTGTAACAATTGTATGGTAATTGATACTACAAATTACGGTTGTAATTTTGAAGCCAAGTTCAAAATGATTTCATCAAAGCTTAGAAAAGGAATGGCATAGAATCAATTGCGTCGTCAGTTAATGGTAACAGACTCGCCCCGTACCACGGGGCTTGAACCTGGCTGTACTATAAACACACGGCTGCCAAACCTTTCGGGGAATACCAACGTCACATTGTTATGATTATAATTGAAGATTCGAAGATTTTATTGACATGTCACAAGTACTGTGAGAGGGATTCATGAAAGTGTTGTTTTTATTTTGTCCTCAATCGCATCTTTCTAATTTTCTATTTTATTTTTATGTAATAAATGATTGTAATTGATTTTAACCGTTTTACTTAAAGTTAATAAATAAATGGAATGGTTATGGAATTAAATTGAGACTAAAAAAAATCTTAAGACCACTGTTATAACTTGCTTGCTTCTATTTTAATGCAGGTGACGGCAGTCTTTGGATCAAGAACATTCTGAACCGCAGCTCGTGCGACGTGAGTGCGGTGGAGGTGGTCGGCCGCTCACTCAGTCAGCCACCACTTCGTCTGTCAACCTACGAGGAGAGGGTGACCATCCAGTCGATCAGGTGATGCACACTATAGAGAGGTACACTTACCGTATTTTTAAGAACATTCGCATTCTAACCTCAGTGTCAACCTGTCAAAATATTTTATAATTTCCTTACATTTTCGACAAGTTCTTACCATCGATTGTCGCTGAGATGAGATTGCGACTTGAATTGTAACGTTTTTAAGTACAAGAATTGGCCTTATAGTTCAGTAATCATTGCAACTCCACCCTTATCTCAATGGCATAAAGGTCACATGACACATGCTTGTGATGTGCAACAGCTAGACTACTGGACGTGATGAAGTACAATGTCGACTCTGGGAAGACCTGAGCAAATAAATGATGATGATAAAATAATAATTAAGAATCAAATTTTATATCAATATTTATTTGCCTATTATAGGCGCTGAAGTATTTACTGGGTAAAGTGATATTTTTTCACCAGTCTACAAGGTGACGAGGCTATAAAGTTAAATGATTATTACGATGAAACATAAACAATATTCTAAGTAAAATTGAATTTATCGTCAAATGGCGCAAACATCGTAAGGAAACTCATACGAGCGACGACCGTAATAAAAATAATGTTTCCAATACTTTTATGTGAGCAATACGTCACCATAAAGAGAGGGGACGCGCGGCCATTCATTATCTCTTTATGATAGAATATTGGAAATGAGCTTATTTACGTTTTAGGGAATGTTCTAATATTACAGGTAATAAGGTTTGCTATTAACTAGGTTGTATAAGGAAAGCAGCATTTAATTATTTATATAATAATAATAATAAATTCATTTATTTTCAGGTAAGTAAATAACACCCATAGCTAGATATAAATTAACAAATTAATAGTAATGATAAAAAATAATGATAAATTAATGAGATCAATTAAAATAAAATCAAAAACACCAAATAAAAATAAATCAAATAAAATTAAATCAAAATAAATAATCAAAACAATAAAATTAATACACCCTCTCCGACACTGGTACAGCTACATGTCTGCTGGAACAATGCCGAATGAATGGGCAGTCTAGCCTTCCCGCAATCATCGCCAGTACGATGTTGGGGCTAACCCGAACCCTGTGCACCAAGGACGCGGCGCGCTTGCGCATGGTCGCGTGACAGCAATCGGTGCGGGCCTCTGCGAACATACCCGAGGCGCTGCAGTATCGGGGTAGCCCCATCACCGCCCTGAATGCGTTATTGTATTGGACGCGGATGGCGCTGTAACTTCTATTAGAGTAGTGAGCCCACAGACTGCATGAGTACAGCGATGTACAGTACGCTCTAAAGAGCGTAGCTTTAACCTTATTAGAGCATCGCGCAAATCTGCGGGCGATCATGTTCGCTCTAACAGACAACGCCCTCCGCTCCCATTCCATGTCTGCGTGATCTTTGAGGTCGACAGTCAAAACATGCCCCAAGTATGTAAACTGGTCAACCCTTTTCAAAGGAACCCCATTAAGTTTGACCGGAGGTATGCTTCCCGGAGATTTCGCATTGGCGGTCTCGAAGATCATACACTGGCTCTTCTTTACATTATACAATAAACCGTGACCACAAGCATATTCCTCGCATATCTGTACCAGCTTCCTCAAGCCGCAAACCGAAGCGCTCATCAGCACCATGTCATCAGCATAACTTAAATTATTGACACATGTACCGTCAATGTGACAGCCGACATGCTGGCTGCTGAGCGCCACGATCAGCTCGTTAATATACAAATTAAACAGGGTAGGAGATGTTAAGCCACCCTGCCTGACTCCGCATTCGAGCTGATACGCATCCGACATTGCCCCCGCCCACCTGACACTATTTGACTGATGCGCATACCAGTACTGGAACATGCTGATGAGCTCCGGCGGCAAATCTATGCTCCTCAGCTTGCTCCACAGCAGGCCATACACTACAAGGTCGAAAGCCTTGGATAGATCAAGGAAGCACGCATACACGGGTGTTTTACGATCTGTGTAGTATTTGACGGTATGCTTAAGACACAGTATAGCACTTTCAGTGGACAGCCGGGGACGAAACCCGAACTGATTATCGTGCAGTGTTACCGATCTATTTAACTGTGCGTTAAGCAAACCGTCAAACACTTTAGCAGTTACTGTGGCAAGAGAAATAGGTCTGTAGTTACTCTTATCAGTAAGTTCACCAGTTTTATTCTTCACTACAGGCACTACCACTGTTTTCATAAAGTCCGCTGGCAAGTAGGAATGGCTCACGCATAGTGAGTAAAACATAGCCAATACCCTAGAAATGTGTGGTCCAGCGTGTTGTAGGTGCTCAATGCTGAGCCCATCATGACCCGGGGACTTACCTCTCGAGATAAGCCTTATAGCTTTAGCTACGTCCTTAGCCCGGAAGGCAGTCCCCGCAACCCGACTGTTTACGTCAGCATTGAGCATCTCCGTCGCTGTACCCAATGGAGACTTCACCGAAAATTAGTTCTTAAAAAGATTCGCGATCTCCTTCGGGTCATTAATACCATCGATGCTCACAGGAATGCTGGGGCGTAAGTTTTCTTTTTTGGTGCCCTTCCAGAAACCGCGGAAATCCCCCTTGCAATGTTTCACAGCTAGAGCGTCCATTCTTATTTGGTCCTGATGATTTTGGCACCATTTTAACTTGAGACTTGAACACTCTTCTGCTATCGCACATTTCTTTATATAAAAATCCTCATTTATACACTCAGTAATTACATGCAAATCCCTGGTTTCTTTGTTTGAGAACGTACGGCGATGTTGTGACTGGACGGCATTACATCTACAGTGTGGTAGGTAAACAAAGGACATACTTTCAGGAAGTGTCGCACTCGTCAGAATGAGTATATTTTACCATCTCTGAAAATATAGAAAAGAAAATTAACTGTTTCATACAAAAGTGCATCACTAACACAATCAAAATGTATAGTTGTTTTATTTTCCAAACGAGCTGGTCTCATTGTAAAATTGGTTCATTTTCAGTACTATTCAATGAAAGTATGTCCCTCGTTTAATCTAACACACTGTAAACATAAGACCCTGTGCTTATGACAGTACCGCACAGCCGGGCTCTTTATATAGATGGTCACAGACTTGAACTAGAAAAAACCTGTTTTCTTTTTTTCACAATCTAATCTTGCTAGTAGTTGTTGGTAAAGCGAATACTGGCGTTTTGCCAAGATTTTGTTTGGACTAGTTTTAAGATATAACTATAAATTAAGATTCAGCTAGAATACTTTAGTAGGTGAATGGAATACATTACTTTGTTTAAAACTTTAAATTGCTTCTAGAGTTGAAAACATTAGCAACAACAAATAGTCTTTGTTTGTTTGGACCAAGATTTCTACAGAGCAATCAAAGTCTTCAAAAATTATGTGTGGTACCTTGCCAAACCACACCGATGCACAAAAGCATATTCTGCAAGGCTCCGCATATTTAAGTACAATAAGCTACCAGTTGAACTAAGAAAAAGAAATGATAATTTTATATTACATACATTTTTATGTTATTATAACACTGAAAACAAAACTCATCGACATTATGCTTCCTGCCCGTCCTAACCTACGGTGCCCGAAGTTGATCACTTATTGAACAACAGAAATCCGAACTCAAGATTTGCCAACGGGCAATGGAGCGCAGCATAATAGGTTTTAAGAGTACAGATCGAGTTAGAAACATCAGCCTGTGCTCCATAACTCAAGTAGCGGATAGTGGAGAAAAACAGCTAGTCTGCAGCCGGCGTAGCACGAGCAGCCGTTTTGTCGACGGAAGGATAGACAAAAATGACATTCCGTGAAGACAGTACGACGGCAGCAAAGTAGAAACAGTCAACTGCAGTTTTTACGAAATTCAGTAGTTTATTCACGTTTTTCTTTTATTTTGCTTATATCTCAAAAATGGTGTGTCCTATCGCAAAAATAACGAAAATTTCGGCCCCCTTTCTTCACCCTTAAACCCCTAAAACTCAGCATGCAGGAAATCATTTTTCACATTTTCTGTACAAAAAGTGAAAAATTCCATTTTTCCATTCCATTTTTATACTTTGCGGCCGTCGAGAAAAAAGTTTTCTGCTGTCTTTAGCACGGCCATAAAAAAATCAAATTGTCTTCACTACCTTAGACTACTTTCAGTTGTCAGTGTGATTTTTAGTTTGGGATAGAAAACTTTCTTCTGAAATAGCCTACATAAAAAAGGACCTAGACCACGATCGCTGGAAACAAAAGACAAAATGACAGATTGCAGAAGAATTTTTACTGTGCGATATCAAGAATGGAGAAACGAAATGTGACTTTGTAAAGAAATAGCTATGTCTATTCTTCCAAGAAATAGAAAGCGCCATGCTAAGCCTGCTGAAGTGGGAGTGGGCCGGTCGCGTCGCACGAATGCACCCGAAGAGATGGGTTAAGATCATCACACACTGAGTGACGATCTTTGCCAATCATAGCCGTCGAGGTCGTCTACCCCGGCGAAGGGGTTATGACAATCTGATATTTACAGGCCCAATATTGCTTGAGATCGCACACTACAGGGAGGGAGGGAAGAAAAAAGGGGAGGTCTTTGCCCAGCAGTGGGGCACAAATTACAAGCTAGCAAAAAGAACATGTTTTATATTTAAAAGAAACTGCGATTTTACTGTTTCAGAAATATTATTATAATAATAATTCGTTTATTTCAGACATAGTCTCCGTACAATAACGAAAAATTAAATCTTAATAACACATTGCATTAAAATAATCATAAACAACAAATTAAATTACATTTCAATATTACACATATACAATAGAATTACATAAACAATGTCCAGTAATACAAATAAAAGAAAAAAAAAAAATCTTTGAAGACTCACTAAAATAAGACTTCCTAGATTTTTACCTGCATTCTTTATTACAAAATCTATACGTACCTATTTCTATCTTACCGTATATTACTTAGAATACTTTTCCTGTTTCTGTGTATCCATGTTAAATATTATTTTTAATTAATTTCTTATTATTGTACCCTCGAGGTAATGTCGCAGAGATACTTCTTTAATTTTGCCCAACTTCATTACGTTTTTTAACACCTGCGGTAACAATAATATTGTTACCGCAGGTGTTAAAAAACGAAATTCTGTTCTGTTCTAAACTATTCTCCAAGAACGTGAACGTTCATTTATTTGTGTTGCTGGCATATGACTCGAAACATGATGGATTCATTCCCGACACGAGCCAGTGGACCCTAGTTAAAAGCCAGTGAGGCGGCCAAATCCTTAGGTAACGGAACCAATATCTTGAAGGTCGCCGGTATTTTCCGACACACTTGCTTTATGATTTAGATAGGCGAATGTTATTACCGAAGTCGAGTTTACACAGTACAGAGGCTTTACGTATTATATTCGTCCCACAAAACACGCCTACATAGATATTGTATTATTTTACAAAGCAATTTAAGCAAAACCATAAGAGCTTTCACGATGGGCATAATCTTAGCATAATATATAAACATTATCAGCCTTATTTATAAAAATCTTGCTAATCACTGATTAATTAACCACTGTTTAGCTTATCAATTAGTTAGCTCTTAATCAATTATTAACTTTTCTTTATTTATAAACGCTAGTAAGCAGGTGATTTCGGTTAGTTCGGCACAGATTATAATCAAAATAGTCAACTTTATAACAGAATTTTAAGAATAAAGTTCTCATATTTCCCCCCAACTCGTTCTCTTTTGTATTTGTGTGTTTTTTCTTTGCGTCATGTTTACCGCAAATAAACGTATTTTATTTATTTCTTTCTTTCAAAACCATGATTTTTGTATCTATCGTGACTATGACAAACAAAAGTCAAAAATTTCCTCAGAAAATTTTAATTTGAATATAAAATAAATTATGTATATTTCATTGTGTTTGCGATGGTAGCAATGAAAATAATAAGCTCAAATTGTTGGAGTAAACGGGAAAAGGTATTTATCTGTGAATTTATATCTGCTTACTAATGTAAACTGAACCAACCAAACCGACTGAATCAAATGAATGTTAATTAGTGAATTATTATTTACTAAGGCACAACTCGATATTAGGAACAAAATAACCTTGAAGCACACAATAATCCTATTCAGCCTCGTTGGTCTTATGGTCGCAAGCGCGACTGCTGAGCGTGGGGTCCTGGGTTCAATTCCCAGGTCGGGCAAAGTGTTATTGGGTTTTTCCATTAGGGATTTCTTAGTAACAGCCCGAAGTTTGGAAGTTCGCGGTGTGTTACCCCTGTGGCTCGGAAAGAACGTTAAGCCGTTGGTCCTGCGCCTGATCTCTCTCCGGTCATGTCGGATTGCGTGCCGTCCTATCGGACTATGAAAGTGAGGGAAGAAAGAGTGCACCTGTGTCTGCGCACATACTTGTGCATAATAATTTTTCCCGCACCGAAAGCTAGTCTCCGTTGAGATTGGTCGCAATGACTGAATTCGGTCTGGAGGACTAGAATCCTATTGAATCGATCAGCTGGTTTTTCTAATAAAATCCGCCATCTTGCCTCTGAGCATCCTCTTTGCAAGCTTCAAACAGTGCACCGGTGGTGTTTACTTTTGACAGCTACTAATCACATGCTTAGCGACTTTATTGACGCCAAAAAATATAAAATAAAATAAAATTATTTGACACTTATAGTCTAAAAAGCCTCGTACTCGTATTCATTAATCTATAAAATGTTTAAGATTGTCGTTTATGAGAGCATTTCGGTCGCTTTGTATATCCTCCCATAATGATTGAGAGACGAAATATTTTCTACGAATGAGAAGCTGCGCATCAAGACACCGCTGGAATCGCATGTTCGTATTTAAGTGTGCGCGCGCAATTTCTGGAACTTTTATAACCGCTATAATGTAGAGCTGCTATACTGCTACCTATTAACTTTGGGTGAACATTAATCGTGAGTGAAGTGCACACCGACCAATGAAACCACGTGGAGCCAGCTAAACAGCTCCCACCAGTATTCCAGTAAGTCCTTACTCCCTTCCTTAGCGACGACGCTCTCCTAGAATGCGTCACGTAATTAATAAACCCGCGCACACTGCCTTAAATCTCATCGCAAATATAATAAATGAACACTAGATAAATAACGAACCTCCAGACGTCTTAGGGCTAAATAGCGTTTTTTTATAAGAATGTTGCTAATCAGTTGCCTAGCAAGTGATTAAAATGTAAGAGACGTTTATAAATAACACCGTTTATGTCTATAGTAAGTACATATATTTTAACGTTTATACATACATACATACATAATTTCACGCCTTCTTCCCATGGGGGTAAGCAGAAACTAAAGAACGCCATCTGCTACGATCCTTACATACTCGTTTGATTATAATTGTGTAAAATATTAAAAAGGATGGTAGTAGTTTTGAATACGAACAACTTTTATTACGAGTTAGTTTATTATGAGTACAACTGTCAACTATCTTATAAATATCTAGCGACCCACCCCGGCTTTGCACGGGTGTACATGGCGGAGGTCGTATAACCATAGAATGTCTTTATATATAATGTTTAGAGCTGTTTTTTTCATTAAAAGCAGAAACAATTTTGCTTGGAAACATCTAACGTGTAACAACACGTGAGAGGGCTATACATATAGTTGTCCATGTGAAAAAAACTCAACGCTTAAATCTAAACTGAATGTTTGACCCAGTGATTAATAATGGTCATTAAAATATATAGTTTTACTGGAAATTGCAATCTTTTAAATTGAAATAGTAAATCCGTGGGCATTAAGGGAATTGGGGAATTAAAACAACTTCTCCAGTTCCACATCCGGTCAGTATTGTGCACTCTATTAAAAAGGTTTTAAAGATTTCACTTGTAAATGTGTACCATTGCACAATTTGGGTGGATTATGGTTCCGTAATAAAATAATAGGCCACTGACTTTCAACACCAATTTATGTGGGGGTAGTCCAGAGGTCTGCAAGAAATTGAAAAATTCTATAGGAAAATGAACAGCCTCTACAATATCGATCACAGTGTCTACAGAGTAGTATAATGGTGCCGGTGCATCAATTTTTGTGAGAAAGAAGTTATTTAACTTGCCTACTTGTTCGTTAGTAGTTGTCGGAATTGCTCTTTCCTTAAACCAAGGTGTAGTATAGATATGTTTGCTACCTATACTAACACTACACGGGAATTTAACCCGTATATTAAGGCTATTAAGCGCTATAATAGCAAGCAAGCGAAGCGGGAAGAATGAAGGTGAAAAGCATAGAAATGAAGAGTATTTGTCCGATCGTTTTGCATGTTTTTAGTTGCCTCAATACAGAGCTAGCAAACAGTCGCGTGATTTTATTTATAAAAATCCTTAAAAGTATATACAACGCATAAACAACCTAACGTCGTCACCATATGGTCGCAAATCGAGCAGGATAATTACTACTGGGACACCTGTGGGTCATTAGTGAATCGATGTCCGAGCGAGCCGAGAACAATAGGCAGCCGCATTCCAGAGATAAGACGACTTGTTTACGCAAAATTGTGCAGTTTTTATAAAATTAGATATTTTAGTAAAGTGTGGGTAGTGTGGTTGGCAATTCATAACACAAGTGATATTAACAATATAACTTACATAAAAGAAAGTTACAATGGCTACGTTAACTTCGGAACAACAAAAATATTTGAATACGCTAGAAGACGTGGCAAAATTGTTACAAAAAACACAAACGAACTTAAAAAAGTGCCCTAAAGTGAGACTTACAGACGGTTACATAAAGGCTAGATTGAAGTGCATTGAAGAGTATTGGAGTTCCTTTAAGCAAGCTCATGAGATGTTGACACAGTGTACACCGAGAGAAAAGCGTGGAGAAGTTTCTTATTTTCTCAATGAAGACTATTTTGTCATTGAAGACCTGTACCTTTGTCTACAAGCGGACTTGACAGATATGTTGAGCAAACAGCAACAAACATCAATGGAAACCTCAACCTCTTCAGTATTTGGTGGTCAAGGGCAATGTTCGATTGTAAAACTGCCACGGATACAATTACCAACCTTTTCGGGACAATACGAGGAGTGGCCTACATACCAGGACATGTTTACATCACTTGTGCATAAAAATACATCAATCAGTGACGTTCAAAAACTGCATTATCTTAAATCAAGTGTCACCGGTGAGGCAGAAATAATATTACGGCACATTCAAGTTACGGACAACAACTACAATCAAGCATGGCAATTGTTAAAAGACAGATACGGCAACAAACGTGTTATTGTGTTCTCTGTTTTGAAAAGACTTTTTAATCAAAAGAAAATGACAACACAAACAGCTAACAGTGTAAAGACTTTATTAGATACTACGACAGAGTGCATAAATAACCTAAAAAACTTGAAAATCAATACCGATTCCTGGGATCCTTTAATTATATTTCTGGTGATTCAGAAGTTGGACCAGGAGTCACATAAAGAGTGGGAAACTTTTGCTTATAAGGAAAAATCAGACGAAGTGCCATCTTGGGAAGAGTTAAAAAGATTTTTGGAATCAAAGTTTAGAACACTGGAAATGATACAACCCGTAACAAATAAAGATCGTACAATCAAAGAGCGATCCTACCATGCCGCGAATGTTGTTAAAGATAAAAGCTGTGTACTTTGTAGTGAAAAGCATACCTTATGTCATTGCAAAGAATTTATTAAAATGGATCTTACACAACGTAACAATTACGTGAAAGAAAAACAGCTTTGTTTCAACTGCCTGCTTCCGGGTCATTCAGTTTACAAATGCAAGGTACCAATTACATGCCGCGTATGTAGAAGACGTCACCATTCCTTGCTTCACAAATCGGAGAAGTCGAAGGATACCTCAGAGACAAAACCAATACAACCATCGACATCTCAACTAGAAGCCGACAAGGAGGACATAACAACTCTTCATGTTGGTATCGGAGTATCTGGAAAAGCATTATTAGCAACTGCACTAGTCAAAGCAAAGGGAAAAGATGGACATGCGACACTGTTAAGGGTTCTTGTAGATCAAGGCTCACAAGCGAGCTTCATAAGTGAAAAGGCAACTCAATTATTGCAGCTAAACAGAAAATCAATTGATGGCACTGTAACAGGTGTGGGATCTATGCAAGCACCAATTAAACACGTGGTTCAGCTAAACATACTATCAAGAAGGAAACCAGAATTCAACATGCACGTCGAAGCTTACGTCATGTCCAGGCAACTGACCACGAGAATACCACACCACACAATGCCTGTTCACAACTGGCAGCACCTGGAGGGTCTCGATCTTGCTGATCCAGAGTACAATAACCCAGGCCCGATAGATCTGCTGCTCGGTGTTAAGGAGTATGCACGAATAGTCGAACAAGAGCTAATCAAGGGTCCACCAGGGTCTCCATGTGCACAGAAAACAACCCTAGGATGGATATTATTTGGAGAAATAAATACAACACACAAAGAACATTCATTTCTTGTTATGCATCACCAAGTAGACGTCGATCACATGCTAAAAACACTTTGGGAGATAGACACAACTACAAGGCGAAACAATACAAAAGAAGAACAAATATGCGAAGACATTTATCACAAAACATACTCAAGAAATGACCAAGGAAGATTTATAGTGAAATTACCATTTAAAACAAATTGTATACAATCCACAGAAGGAAATACAAGAGATATAGCTAAAACAAGATTGATGCAATTAGAGAGAAGGTTTAAAAAACAGCCTAAGTTGAAAGAAGAATATGAAAAGGTTATAGAAGACTACAAAAACTTAGGTCATATAGAAGAAGTACCTGAAAAAGAAATATATACAAGAAAATCAGTATACTTACCCCATCATCCAGTCCTGCGTGAAGAAAAAGAAACCACGAAAACCCGCATAGTTTTCGACGCATCATGTAAGGGAACAAATGGTATATCATTAAATGACGAACTCTTACCTGGTCCAGTACTCCAGGAAGACCTCCGTTGTATAATCATGCGCTGGAGAATGCACGCCATCTGTTTCGCTGCAGACATACAAAAGATGTACAGAATGGTCATGATATACAAGGAAAATGCCGATTTTCAAAGAATACTGTGGAGAAATGATAACAATGAAGAAATAAAAGATTATAGATTACTTACCGTGACCTTTGGGACTACTTCAGCACCTTATCTAGCAGTGAAGACCTTGATCCAACTCGCAAATGAAGAACGAGATAGCTATCCAGTAGCTGCTGAAATTACTTTGTCAGATTTCTACGTCGATGACGTAATGTCGGGTTGTGACACTGTTGAACAAGCCATAGAAGCTAGTAATCAACTCAGGGCTATGTTAAGTAAGGGAGGTTTTGAGTTGAAGAAGTGGTCATCAAATAACATCGAGTTGATAAAGTCAATAGATCCAAGCAACATTTCTTCAAGCATCCAACTTAATATTAACCTAGATGGCACTGTGAAGGCATTGGGTATCGCATGGAATCTTGGTACTGATCAATTTCTTTACAAAATCAGTCTTTCTTCACCATCATCTACCATTACGAAGAGAAACATTTTATCAGATATACAAAAACTTTACGATCCATTAGGATGGATATCGCCAAGCATTGTGCTCGCTAAAATTCTCATTCAAAAACTATGGTTAGTTGGCGCACACTGGGATCAACCATTATCCGAAGAATTAACCTCTGATTGGTTGAAGATAAGAAAGGATTTCGAGAACGTCAACCAGATTTCACTAGACCGATGGTTACACTCGTACAGCAGCAATATAAAAGCAATACAGCTGCACGGATTTAGCGATGCCTCAAATCGGGCTTATGCAGCCGTTGTATACTGCAGAGTGGAACAACAGGATGGTACTGTATCCACAAATTTAATTGCATCGAGAACCAAAGTTGCTCCATTAAAAACAATATCGCTTCCTCGTCTTGAGCTGTGTGGAGCTCTGTTGTTGTCAAGGCTTTTAAAACAAGTCACATTAGCCATGAGAATTCCTTGTAATCAAACCTACTGCTGGACAGACTCAACTATTGTACTGGCGTGGCTTCATGGGGAACCTCAAAAATGGAAGACCTTTGTAGCAAATCGAGTGGTGGAAATCAAAGACAATACAAACAACACACAGTGGCATCATGTTGTATCAAAAGAAAATCCTGCTGACATAGCATCCAGAGGAATGTTCCGAACAGATCTGAAGAAAGAGAAGATGTGGTGGAAGGGGCCAGAATGGCTATCAAAAAGGAAAGTTAATTTGAGAAGATCAGAAAATACAGAGACAGATTTAGAT
Source organism: Dryobotodes eremita (assembly GCA_917490735.1). Taxonomy (NCBI): domain Eukaryota; kingdom Metazoa; phylum Arthropoda; class Insecta; order Lepidoptera; family Noctuidae; genus Dryobotodes; species Dryobotodes eremita. The sequence goes on along the minus strand of OU823254.1, from coordinate 645,103 downwards.
TTAAAATTAACATGTACTTATATAACTAAAAATAAAGAAAATGAAGAAAAACCAATTTGGGAAAGATTTTCTAATCTGACTAGAATGAAAAGGGTACTCGCTTATTGCCGAAGATTATTAAACAACAAAAACAAAGAGAAGTATTTAAGTACTGGTGAAATGAACACAATTTTGCAATATTGCATAATTTACTATCAGCAGACAGTGTATGAAAGAGATATAGAATACATTAAGAAAAATGGTAAAGTGAGAAAATCAAGTTCACTAATTAGCTTGACACCATTTTTAGATAAAAACAATCTGCTGAGAGTTGGAGGTCGTTTACAAAACGCTTATTTGCCAGTCACAACAAAACATCCAATAATAATACCGAGTAATCAACATATCACTACATTGTTGATCAACGAAGCACACAAACAAACGTTGCACGGCGGTATACAAGTTATGATGACGTACCTAAGAAGTAATTATTGGATAATTAACTTAAAATCAGCAGCAAGAAAATGCATAAGAAGTAGTAAGGTTTGCATTATCAACAAAGGCAAGACAAACAACCAGTTAATGGGTGAATTACCAGCTGTAAGGGTGAGTCTACAGCGGGCCTTTTTGAACAGTGGAGTGGACTATGCAGGTCCAGTATTGTTAAGAACATCAAAGGGACGAGGGCATCATGCTACCAAGGGGTACATCTGTCTATTCGTGTGTATGGCTACTCGTGCCATACACCTAGAAGCCGTGACAGACTTAACTTCTCAAGCATTCCTGGCTGCATTCCGGAGATTTGTCGCACGTCGAGGTCGATGTATTCATCTGTTCAGCGATAACGGCACCAATTTCGTTGGTGCTGCAAAAGAACTTAAAGCACTTTTCAAAACAGGTGAACACAGCATTTCTAAAGAAATTTCCGAACACTTAGCAATCGATGGAACTACGTGGCATTTTATCCCGCCGCGAATGCCAAACTGTGGGGGCCTCTGGGAAGCCGGAGTGCAATCTGCAAAAAGACATCTAGCAAGGGTTAGCAAAGACACAAAACTTACCTATGAAGAGATGGCAACATTGCTGACACAAATAGAAGCTTGTCTTAACTCCCGTCCATTATGCCAGTTGGACAACACTGTTGAGACGATGTCACCACTCACACCTGGGCATTTTTTGATAGGTGAGCCATTACTCAGTGTTCCAGACGATAACTATGAAAAATGCAACATAAACCTATTAACTAGATGGCAACTAGTACAGCGAATGACACAAGACTTCTGGCGCAGATGGCATTCAGAATACCTGAACACTCTGCAACAACGGACGAAATGGCAATCGGCTATCCAGTCACCTACTGTGGGAGATATTGTGGTCATCAAAGAGGAAAACTTGCCACCCACGAGATGGCTCATGGGAAAAATAAAAACGCTGCATCCTGGAAAAGACAATTTAGTCAGAGTGGTTACAGTGCAGTGTAAAGGGCAAAGTGAATTAAAAAGACCTTTATCTAAGTTAATATTTCTACCTAAACTCTAAGTTTGTATACTGTTAAATGTTGTTATTAATTAAATTATCAAAGTAAGTATATTATACTAACCACATAAACTACTTAATTACTACTGAGATATACTACACATACATACTTACCATTCAATAATTCAAGTTCCTAAACTAGTTTACGATTGTAACGTCCCACCTGCATGCTTTGCTTATAACTATGTACCTACAACTTATAACTAACTAATGATGTTGTGAAACAAATGTTTAGGTACTTACCTCAATGATCTATTTACTATTGGATAATCTGCTATTCATTTTTGTTACATACAGTCCACTTGTAAGATTAATTTGTTATATTGTTTTGATGAGTTTTAAAATGTAGAAAATAATAGGTTATCTAGTTATTAAGTCCAATTAATTGTAAGCAGAAGTAGCAATGGTAGTATTTGTAAAAGGACACAGGGTCCTTTTGGTGGGCGGTATGTCCGATCGTTTTGCATGTTTTTAGTTGCCTCAATACAGAGCTAGCAAACAGTCGCGTGATTTTATTTATAAAAATCCTTAAATGTATATACAACGCATAAACAACCTAACGTCGTCACCAGTATTATTTGACAGAATTATGAAGTTAATATATTATAATAAGTAAAGTAATATGAGTACACACAAAGATTTAAAATAGCGATTTGATACAAAATGAATACTAGAAATATTATTAGCGCGGCGCGACAGTTAAGCTAGCTAGCTAGAAAACGACTGAGGTCCGTGGTCCGACGCACGCGCAGGTGGATTCTTGATCACGCTATCGCCCGGCCGCTCAAGGTCCTTGCCGGCCGCCTCCATACAATATTCACGCGCCCGTAGTGTGCTCGCTCCACGTGTAAGCCCAGTACTTTTGCACTTGAGCACAAACAAGACATCACCTGATTTGTATGCGTGGTACCGAATCATAAGCGGCAGCGGTTTTCTTGATGTTGTTTAATGGTGGTCTAAATAAGTTCCGCCACAAAGGTATAGTTTTACAACCTTAACTTGGGCTAAAATGCTTCGTTGCTATAGGGCGAGGCGCGGCTCTCGATGCGCTATTTATAGACCACGGCCGACCCGCGGCCTGGATGGCAGCAGGGCATTCCGGCCGACTGACCGCCCGTTTCGCTGCGAGCGACTAATAATTAATTTTAAATCTGTGATATCTTCTAAGATATACATTTAAAAAAAGGGCAATTTTGATCTACATTAAATGCACAAAGTAGCTAATGTATTTAATTGTTTATGGATTCATACTGTATTGTTTAAAATAGCTTCTTAAATAACCCTTAATTTTTAAGTAATACGTAAAAGATAAAAATGGTTACTGTGGGTTATCCTTAGGAGATAGAAACACACATAAACAATTCCGTAGAACATTATTTTGATCTATTTCGTAAGTTTTAGCCAGCGTTAGTAATGTAAGGGCCGAAAAATATGTTTTTTAAGACTCTTGACTTTCCTCTACTACAATATGCATGTCGCACGCTTAGTATTAAAGTGACCGAATTCAAAATCAGTCAAAAATGAGTTAGATACACTGTAATCCTTAATACAACGCCATCTGTGACACACGCTAAAAATCTCTTAATAAGTTAGCATTATACTGCTTTTACAAGTTTTCCGTCTCTTTCACACTTATTACTTTGACGACGTCATTTTGACATAACACTGACACATTCATTATTCCTTCAACCGGTTCAAAATAAACATCGGCTCGTTTGTTTTAAAAGTGACCTATTAATATTTAAGATTGTTTATTAGTGAAATCGGAGGTAAGTTTTACTGATTATTTTTGTTGTAGTTTGGCCCAATACGTAATGAGTCTATTTAATACAATTTTTTTTATGATATTGTACGGTATATTAAGTTTTAGGACTGTTTAAAACTAATATTTTTGAATGATTTTAAAACGAGTCTGTAACGGTTTACCAACACTCGATTGGTCCATGAACCGTTGGTGAACAGAATCTTTAAACCATTAACTTTTCATCCAAAGTACTTTTCACCCACGAACGTTTCGCCAACATAACTAACTTAACCTTTTTTTTTCCCGGGTGGAAAAGTCGTTTGGATAAAAAGTTAATGGTTTAAATAAGCTGGTCGACGGAGCCCCGCTTTGCGGGGCTCCTATTTCTGTCTAAAGGGTTTAAAGGAACCTAACCAACCGAACCTCGGGATGCCACTGACGTCGACCGTGATGTTGGCGAAACGTTCGTGGGTGAAAAGTACTTTGGATGAAAAGTTAATGGTTTAAAGATTCTGTTCACCAACGGTTCATGGACCAATCGAGTGTTGGTAAACCGTTACAGACTGTTTTAAAACACATTAATGATTAGGTATATTTTTGAATAAAAACTTAATAAATGTATTTGTACGTTCTGTAGGATTCGGTGTTAAGTCTGTTTATTACAAATAATGATAATGTGTTTATAGTTACATTCAGTATTTGGTCTGTGCTTTACTAAAAAAAATGAATAATTTTGCTATGATTTTGCTATGTGATTTAAGTTCAGGATTGAGTCATCTTAAAACGAAATATAGAACAAAAAAGAAGTTTCACTTGTTGACCTATAATTATAATTTATTTTTTTATTAGAATGACGTCTACTTCGCGATCAAGAAAAATACTAAATTTAATTCAGACTGAAGATAATATTATTCCTACTCAAAATGTTGATGCACAGGTATGTGAAAATCATTGAATCGTCTAGTACTTTATCTACGGCAACCTGTGATTTACTGACTAATAAATATCCTTTTGTTAACAGACGATTAGTTGTGATGCATCTAAAGGGCCCGAGAATTATACCAATATTATTCCAACTCAAAGTGCTGTCAATGTCCAGGTATGTAAAAATAATTGTATTGTCCTTCTTAAGGTACTTTATCCATGGCTACCAGCAATTTACTGACTAACTCATCTTTTATTGTTAACAGACGATAATATGTGACGTATCTAAAGAGCCCGAAAATGATACTGATATTGTTTCAACTCAAAATGCTGATGTCCAGGTATGTAAGATTTCAGGTTTTACTTACATTATTACGTACTTGCTTACTTATTGATACTTTATGTAGGTTTGATTAAAATATTGTTTATTCAACCTTTATGTTTATTTACAGATGTTATGTGATGTATACAATAAACCCGAAAATCAACGATTTTTGAATGCCTCAGAGTATTTCAAACACACTGAAGGCCGTAAAAAAGCAGTTATAGATTACCGCGTGTCACCTGTTAATCTTGGAGAAAGCGACGCAGATTTAAGTGATAGCGATCCTACTTTCGAGGTACAGGAAGGCAAACAGGTCAATCATTTGATATTTCCCCCTGCTCGTAGTTCGAGTTCGAGTTCGAGTAGTAGTTGTTCTTCAACTTCGGACTCAAGTTCTTCATCATCTGATAGCTCTAACGACGAGACTTTAGAAGAACATTTAAATGTCAATAACACGGAAAATAGAACACCTGAGCCAACAAGAGAGGTAGATGGAGGCACAACAGAGAATCAAGATAGTTTGACACAAGACACAACTTCAGCAGCTCCTACAGTTTATACTGAGCCTAAAGGTAAAAAACGTACTAGACAACCGGAAAACTGGAAGCAAACTAGAGCTAAAAAATTGAGAAATTGTGGTAAGTCGTATATTAATAGTAAAAATATTATAACTAAAGCTCGTGAACTTAAACCACCATGTAATGACCAGTGCAGGCTGCAATGTTCTAGCAAGATCAATTCTGTTCAAAGGCAAAGTATTTTCGACGCATACTGGAAACTTGGAGATATTCATAATCAACGATCTTTCATTTTGTCGTGTTTATCTGATATCACACCCAGATATAAATATACTAATGCATTGGCCCCAAGACATTGTAACAAAGCTTTACATTTTATAGTTGCTGGTAATCCAATCAGAGTTTGTAAAACCTTTTTTACTAATACTTTGAACATATCCGATCGTATGATTCGTACTGTTAAACATAAAACTGGTAAACATGGAATTTTAAAGACTGATTGTAGAGGAACGACCGGTAATCATAAATCAGATGAAGTATTAATTGCTGACATCAAAGAATTTATAAATTCTATTCCAAGAACTGATTCTCATTATACACGACAGTCATCGACCCGTGAATACATAGACGGTGGAAAAACGATAGTAGATCTCTTTAAAGACTTTGGAGAAGGCCAAAAACAAAAAAATAAGCCAGTAGGAAAGTATTGCACATTTTATAAGGTTTTCACTACACAGTTCAATATATCATTTTTTCGCCCAAGAAAGGATCAGTGCGACACATGTTTGTGTGACTGTACCCGGCGGACCCCAGCCTGATAACATTTTCGTTTTTCCTAATTATGTAAATATTAGTATTTAGGTCGGTTTCCCCCTTAGGGGTGTAGCAGCATCTACAACGCCACAAGCGAGCTACGCGTCAGACTGACGTCACGCAAAATCCTGCATCGCGCAAGCAGAGTTTACCGCGCAACTAGCATATATACAACATCCCGACATCAATTGTCGGGCAGTTGCCCACCAGACACGACACCCGTCTGGTCGGAGGATCCTCCCTTTTCCATAGAGTATGAGTGAACTTTACACCCTGTTCCTCATACCTCTATACTGGTGACCCCGAACATGAACGTCAGCGCAGCCTTCGTGCATCTACATCAGCGTGACGTCATCATCACTTACTTCAAGCTTTCGAGCGGCGAATCACACAGCCAGCCAGCACCCACGGCTTCAACGGGTATCCTGACCACCAGCATGCAGCGACCGCGCATACCTGGTCATCACCCTCAGCCTAATCAGCAACCTTGGCACAGCACACTGCACTCTCGGCCGGTCCACAAGCAGAGCCTTCAAACCCTTTCCTGGTCGACGCCAGCAGTCAGCCACAACTTGGCGCTGTACCACATCCGACGCACTGGAGCATAACGCAGCGCCACCCCGACTCACTGGGGAATCTTCGCAAACAGTTCCGACTCACCGCGAACTATGCGAAACCCGGTTCCGACTCACTGGAACCTCACCTGGCCCTGGCAAGCATCGCAAGATACAAGACTCAGCCCACTATCGACCTCCGGTCTCCGGGGGGGAGTGATGTAGCAGCATCTACAACGCCACAAGCGAGCTACGCGTCAGACTGACGTCACGCAAAATCCTGCATCGCGCAAGCAGAGTTTACCGCGCAACTAGCATATATACAACATCCCGACATCAATTGTCGGGCAGTTGCCCACCAGACACAAGACCCGTCTGGTCGGAGGATCCTCCCTTTTCCATAGAGTATGAGTGAACTTTACACCCTGTTCCTCATACCTCTATAGGGGAAAAGGCCGCACTCCACCTCCGTACGGCCCTGTAGAGCTCGTCTCCAGACTGGACACTCTCCCACCGATTGAGATTAAATGAATTCCCAAATAGAAAGAAGTCCGATGCCTTGTCCCATTAATAAGGCAAGGAAAGGATTGAAACTAATAGTAAATAAGACTTAGGAATTCATAATTATGAAAATACATTGAATGTGGTTTTAGAACTGTAAATAATAGAGGGATGCTAAGTATATTGTTATTTAAATTTGTAAGTAACCTATACGCTAGCGTAACAGGTATTTGGTCAGTCGTAACTCACACGATACCTCACATCTACACTCGGTGTACTCAGAGCAACAATTCCATAAAGTGACGCAAGTAGCTTTTCAGCGACATTGCGTCAGCATCATGCTCTTATGGAGACATGGTCCCTAGCAGTTCTTTCGAACTGATAATCGTGACGAAGCGGCTTTCCCTGCGGTAACCGTGCGACCGTCCTTGTTTAGCAACGGGGCGGCAAGTTCCAGCGGCATTCGTCGGCATCATGCTCTTTTGGAGACATGGTCCCTAGCAGTCCTTAGACTAGATATGAAATAGATGTGGTCCCCCAATCCCCTGGAATGTCACTTTTTGCACAACAAGCATATCTGCAAGACACGGGTTCATGTCAGTCTGACCGAAATTATTGGTCTGAGATAAAGAATACAACATTCTAGAATTACTAGATAATAGAGTTGAGAATCGAAACTCAAGAATCATTTAATAGAGTTTTGGATAATCTCTTTTAAAGCCCTGATTATTGGTCGGAGCCAAAGAATACAAAATTCAAGAGTTAGGTACAAGATAAGGTTAGAGAATCAAAACTCAAGAATTGTTAATTAATAGAGTTGTAGATCAACTCTCTTGAAGGTCTATAGACAGTCCCAAGGCGCCCACCCTTCATCACTTCCTAGTGTTTGAGCTGGGGAGAAGAAGTGGTGCAACAAACTCCCCAGCAACAGTCTCTGTCTGATAAGTTATAAGAACCAATTAACTACTAACTTCATCAGCCCAGGATAATTATCATAATGAAAGACTCACCCAGTCGCACCAACAAACACACACACACACTGCTAAAATACTAGATTAGGTTAATCTGGGCTTCAATCCAACCATATTTAACTTATTTGATATTAATCGCTCTCACGAGAGCCCACTCAGACATCGCCTTTTCACATTCACCAAATCTCCTAACTGAACTAGCCCAGCCTATCGTGTCTATCACTTATCGGGGTCCTAAGTCGACTCCTAGAGTATCGTGTCTATCACTTCCCGCGGTGCTAAGTCGACTGCCATACCATTCGTTTCTTTTCATCTTCTAACATCCCCATCACTACACCAGCCTCCTGTTTTTTGTAACATAAACCCAAATTCTCGCAAGTTCGCAGAATACGTTTCTGTAGAATTCCTCCTTTGTTTTAAGGGTTCGTCTGGTATCAAGTTGGCGGCCAGATGTCAATAATCGCTTTCTTTCTTTAGAAATAGTCGAATTATTGCATCCTAACTGACGTCAAATATTGCCCTTCGACTAATGGCTGGCATAAGTGCCACCCATTATACAATTTCAAGTAAATAAGTGTTTTGTTATTAATTAGGGTAACATGTCAAACTGACAGATCATAAAATAGAGATTTAATGTGTCTCTAAGAGTCCCGAAATCGTGGGAAAGTTTTAAAACAAATATAATATTTTGTTATTAATTAGGAATAGGTGACAGACAGTCACATTTGCAATACCAGAATTCATCGCCTGAACAAAAACTTGTTATTCAAGAAAAATATGACACCCATTTAGAAGAAAAAACCCTCAGCCGACAGGAAAAACTCGACGACCGACGTAAAATCGATGACAATAATAAAGTAATTTTGTTTGACCTCCAAGCTGTTCTTCAATCACCTAAAGGGGACACTTCAGCTTTCTATTACAAAAGTAAGCTCAATAGCTATAATTTCACTGTTGCCTCCTTAAACAAAAAACTAGAAGGCAAAATTCAGGAATCATACAGCAATGTGCATTGTTATTTCTGGAACGAAACCGATGCAAAGAGAGGTTCTAATGAAATAGGCTCTTGTCTACTACATTATTTTGAACAACTTTGTTCCGAATCTAGGGCTACTAACAACGAAGGCATAAATCTAATACTGTATTCGGACAATTGCGGAGGGCAAAATAAGAATAAATTTATCGTTACACTCTATCTTTACGCAGTTACACATTTAAATATCAAATCCATCACACATAAATATTTAATTAAAGGACACACACAGAATGAAGCCGATAACATACATAGCCTAATAGAAAAAGAAGTCAAAAAGAATTTAAAATCTGGACCTATATATTCACCACATCAATATGTATCAATAATTAAAAATGCACGAAAATCAGGGCACATATTTATAGTTAACTAGCTGCCCGCCCCGGCTTCGCACGGGTTGCGGTACTTATCTACGGCGTACCCTACCTACCCTACCTACCTACCCTACCTACCCTACCTACCTACCTACCCTACCTACCTACCCTACCTACCTACCCTACCTACCTACCCTACCTACCTACCCTACCTACCTACCCTACCTACCTACCCTACCTACCTACCTACCCTACCTACCCTACCTACCTACCCTACCTACCTACTCTACCTACCTACCTACCCTACCTACCTACCTACCCTACCTACCTACCTACCCTACCTACCTACCTACCTCCCTAACTCCCTACCCTAACTACCAAAAAAAAAAAAAAAAATAGATGTTGGCCGATTCTCATAGATACCGGATAAGCACAAAAAATTTCATCAAAATCGGTTAAGCCGTTTCGGAGGAGTATGGCAACGAAAACTGTGACACGAGAATTTTATATATTAGATGAGCGCACATTTCATGACTTTTATGATTTCAAAAAGTTACAAGAAAGTTGGGGTTACAATTTTAATAAAATTAAGAACGGAGATAATGTTGTTTGGAATGACGTAAAAATTATTAAGGTGACAAAGAACAATCCATTTTCATTTTTTATAAAAACTTCTTATAAACGGGATTTTTTCGAAGTATGTGTAAGGAACAGGCGAACCAAAATGTTGCCTTTACACGAGTTAACGCTAGTCAAAGCGTACACAGGAAAACAAGAGCTAAGCGAAAATAAAAAAAAAAGATTTACGCGATTTAATGTCAAAGAATTTGATATCAAACTTTTATTCTGACTTTTATGGTTCCATTCTTTAAAAATATAAGGTGAAGATGGAGGATTACTCCTCCGTCTTCGTCTTACATTTTTAAATGATCTATGTTTTCTGAATTGATTTATACTGATTAATTATTTGCTAAGAATTTAAGCCTCTTCTAGCTTTGCTAATTATATGTAGTATATTATTTATAATTAGTTACCATATGTTTTTTTATAATACAAAAGACGTATCTTTAGTAGTAAAAAAATATAAATTATTTTGTTAATTTTGAAGGTACATGAAAATGTATGCTATTATTTAAATTATATTATTCGTAATAATTTAGAGATTTGTAATTTAAAAAGCGATAGTCAGGGTAGAGGAGTGAGTTTTGTGAACTGATATTGTAAACCTATCTGCTTAGATACCATGAGTCTGATTGATTAATTGCTTAAAAGCTAAGATCTCTTTTAATTTAGTATTTGCTACTACATATTATTTTAATAAGTTCGGTATGAAAAACTTCTATTAGTGTAAGTATTCAAATGAAAGTAGCATTTTTTCATAGTTTTAGTTGCCAAAAAATGAAGAATGTTGTACTTATTCAATTTTTTTATAATTTTAATACAAACTTGTTCCTTAATGTTGATCTCTGTTTTTCATTAAAAATCCTAACTACAAAAATGTATTATCATTTTAGTAATAATGTGACTTAAACCCTAAATATACAGCCAAGTAGTATTTGAATTTAATAATAAACTAACTTAAAACTAATTAGGTATTTATGTTTTTTAGCAGACTAACTGCTATTTAGTATTAAATAGACCTAAAACTACAAAAATAATTTTGACAGCCTACAATAAAGAAAATAAACAGTATTTAATTTAAATTTAAGTTTCAATCAAATATGTGACTCATACTCTATCTTAAAATATAAAAAAAAACTGTGCAATTAACATCTTGTAATTATTTATGTCCAAATAAACAGCCGAAGTCCTAATTGCAAAACGTTTTTTGCGTTTTGTCAAAAATCTTTTTTTTTTAATTCGGTCCCTTTAATACTAAGCGAGTGATGTATTATGCATATAAACATTTCAAAAGAAATTTTCTAAATGATAGTGGAAACCGTATCAAAATCTATTGCGTGGTTTAAAAGAAGTAAGCGGAGAAACCGACCGACGAAAACAGCGACTTTGCTTTATTAGAGGTAGATTAGAGATTTTATGTGTCCTTGTTTAATCAGTGCGTATAATATGTATGTGTAGAGTGCTTGTTCTAGCAAAATCTTTTTTTTTTAACTAGTTGAACTTTGTATTCCAACTGACGAAGGAGTTCCTACGATTTTATTTTCAGGATTGTAATGATATGAAAACTTTCTGAAACGTTTTTGCACTCGAAATACTAATTATCAGCTATTCAGCATTCCATATTACTAGATATAATGTGTATACATTGCTAGGGCAGTCGCCCATACTTTATTTAGCCATGTCCTTTGTTAAAAAATTGTATGAATTTTTTTAAACTTTCTTTTAGGCTAAGTTTTATGTAATTGACCGTGGATAGATTTTGTCATTTAATTTTAATAAAAATTTAATGGCATTACATAAATGTAATTTTAGATTCCTTCTTTATTGATTATTTGTACGCCATCAACGGCAAAGCATAGTGTACCTATACATATAATTTTATTTACAGCAGCTGTTTTTACACTCAACTATGTTTTACAAATAAAAACTGTGACTTTGACAACCCATAAAAATATTTTACGCTATACATGTACAATACGACCAACATAAAGTTTGTCTTTGTGTGTACAACGATTATCGTATTAGTGAGAATCTCAGTACGTTGTAATCTATGGCCGCAGTATGGGTGAAGTTGAAATGCACGTTCCGCTCCCGCCGGTATCGCCATCCATTCCGCTGCCGCAACCTGACTACATGGTGTGCGTGCCGCCACAGCTCGACTTCATCAACTTCACTATTGGACAACTGCACACGGTAACTAACACTTTATTGTTTGGTAATCTTCAATCTTGCCATTTGACGCCCGAAATTAATAATGTACTATCTCCTGTCCAAACTCGATCCCGATCTGTGACTACTGCATATTTTATCTACCCATGTGGTCCACGTCCCAATATCTACATAGACGTATCTACGTACATGTCAAAGTGAACATATTGGATTTTGACGTGCGATAACACTGTACTTTTTAAATCTTCTATTTTTTACCCCCTAAGAGATTAAAGATTGACATACTCAACATTGGTTGTTGGCAAGATTAACCCATAAAACTGATTGAAATGTCGATCTCGATGTCCAAAAATAGATCAAGATTAATTATTAACTTCGGGCGTATAAGTTGCGTATGCGAGGTACTTTCAATCATTCATTCATTTATTTATTCATTAACTATTAACATTCTGTTGAACAGTACATATTAAATACAATTATTTCATGGAGAAACAATAAATTTAAAAGCCTAATTAAATTGATATGAAAAGTTTAGTTCAAGAGTCAATTAATTTAAAAATTGTTAGTAAAAAATTAAATGTCATATTAATAGCAGGTCTTACGGAAAGGTAATTTGACCTTTCTCAGGAAAATCTTGACACACTTGATTTCTATAACTTCCGTACTCAAAGTTATACGATAAATCCATAGTCAAATACATTATTAATCCAGTTGAGAATTCTATTTCAAGATTTATAGCCCAAACATCTGTTAAAGGATATTACGGTTTATTCGATTCGCACGAATTTACTCGCCCGAATCGTGCGAATCGACACTTTTAATTAATATATTATTTTCTGTAGGCGATTTGCTCGAAGTTAATTTATTTGTGGGAGAATCGACAACTCAAGAAATACGTATTAGGCAATTGGCACGTTTTGAATGTTATGCAATAAAGATAAGAAAAAAGTACACTAGCGCACAGAAGCGAAAAGAGTAAAATATTTTGAAATAAAACGAAACACGTAAATTAATCAAACATAATTATATTTATTAAAATATAATTTTAAGATAACAATTTCTAAATTGTACATCTCGCTCAGATAGTTTTAAATGACAATTTTAATACGTACAAATCAAGATAAATAGAAAAAACGTTTCAGTTTTGTGATTCTGAATTTAATTTCTTATATGTCACCTGTAAAGATGTAATTAAAAACTTTCACACGTCAAATGTTAAAAAGACTACAGATTTAATTTTGGAGTCATTCTGTGGACGTTGCTGAGTATATTATTAACATTGTAGCACCTACTTTAGCTGTTATTTTTAATAATTGTTGGTGTGGCAAGTTATCGCCCCATAGATTATATTTGATTGTGGGCGGTGTTCAGGTGTCTGTAGTCCGACCTTAGGCATATATTGCTGTCGCGGACATGTGGAGAGGGCATCAGAAGACTGAGCAGCCAGTGACAGCTCATTACGGTTGTCAGATGTCAAAGTGCGCTTGTGCCTATCGGTCGCATTTTGATCTCACCGCAAAAACCGCATTTTTTTAAATCTCAATTCATCACATCCGCTGAAACTATAAATTAACGTGTATTATCCCGTAATCCTTGGGGATTTGCCATTCTATAGTTCTTCAATATTAATATATCAACCCGCGTCCGATTAATGTGTAAAATCATAGACTTTCAAGTGACCATTGTGTACGAGCTCGCCAGGTGGCCACCACTGCCGGCCAGGACTGAACAAGAAGACCACCCAGGTACCGCTTTGCATTATTTGCTGGGGTTAACTACAGACGCCACCTGACTGTCACCAATCTACTTGCAATTTTTCGGACAAAATAGGCATTTTGAATCAGCGTGCATTCCAGACGCAGATTTTTCTCTCGTCCTCATCCCGCATAGGAAACACGGCTATTTACACGCCTGTCCCTCCAATTGTAATGACCGTGGTGAGTTTCCTGATCTTATGAAAAACAGTAAAATAATACCGTTGTTTAAATCGGGTAATACATCAGACCCTACTAATTATAGACCTATTTCAGTGCTACCTACCTTTAGTAAAAATTTTGAAAAACTTATTTTAAATCAAATGCAAAGATTTTTTAATAATCACAAATTACTGCATAACAAATAGATCAGTTTTACAAGGGGTCGTTCGACTACTGATACCGCAGTTGAACTTTTAGGACATGTTTATAATGCATGGGAGGACAAATGCGATGCTTTGGGAATAATTTGCAATTTGTCCAAGGCATTCGATTGTGTTCTTCATGAAACATTAATCAGGAAACGGCACCACTACGGAATCTGGAACGCCTCTCTGGATCTTCTTACTTATTACTTAATTGACAGGACTCAGAGAGTTGATAATTAACGGAAAAATATCACCCGGTTCTGTAGTAAGAATGGGGTTCCCCAGAGCTCAATTCTTGGTCCATTTTTATTTCTTATTTATAAAAATGACTTGACTTACCTTATGAAGGAAAAGGAAAACATGATATTGTGTTGTTTGCAGAGGACACTTCACTTTTATTTAAACTCAAACGTCAGCAGCTGGTTATTGACAATGTAAATAGCGCTCTTGCAATAGTAGTTAACTAGTTTAATGTTAATAATAATAAACGGCACACCGTGTCAACAAAACGTCTCGTTTTTCAATTCTTATGGTGAAAATAAATTTGACCCATTCTTGCAATAGTTTTCCATTTTAAACCAAATATAAAACCCGAAAATCAATTTTAAATCAAAAAAGTATATAATATTCACCATAATGTAAAAGATTTGATAAAAAACTGCCGAATCGGAGGTGACATGACAGTTGTCACCTCCGATAAAACAATCACAATAACAAAATAGAAAAATGAAGATACGAGTATGTTGACAAGATCGGCCGCACTACGAGCACGCCCACCACCTCCGGACTCTTCGCTCAGCTCCGCCTCACCGCCGCCGGTACCCAGCCTCACTGTGAGCGCTGTGACGACACCGGCTGCGGTAGTTGCGTCGAGCTCGAGCGACGAGTATTTCTCCCCGCCCACGACGCCACCACCTGTTCGTCGACGTGGAGGACAGCGGCCGCCGGACGGATTAGGACCTCGAGGCCCACTGGCCTCTGACAGGGTCCCAGCTCCCGGCGGAAGTGTGCAGTGCATAAGATGGACACGATCCATCAATGAAAACGTCATGCGCTCATACTATGGGGCTACAGAGGGGGAAAACAATCTGACCGCGTACCGTGTCCGGATGCTCTCTCTTTTTCAGGTGCTTGAGCCAGCTATCAACGTTTCGGCACAACGACTGTCGGATCAGGTGCGGGTCATCCAACGTAATCATATTTTGGATGACACTGTACTTGATCGCTTGCGAAATGAAATGCAGAGTAGTCATGTTATCGCCCCCTCGTCTCAGACTGTTGTAATACTACCACAGTCTAACACGAATCAAGTAGACGAGGAGAGTGATGACAGGGCTACAAACGTAAGTACCCAGTGCAATGAGGAATTGAGGAGTGCTTTGGAGGATGCGATTCGAGAATATCGGTTCATATCGCCCGAACTTAGACCACGCTTACTTCGTTTGCCCATGCATAATAAAAATAGGGCGCTGATGGCGGTCCTGGATGCGCAGTTATCAAATTATTTTGATGACTGCGTAGACCTCACCGATACTCATTCGATTCTGTACTGCGCGGCTGTAGCGGCATGTCGTGTAGCTCACGTCAAATTTGCTACTGATTCTAGAGCTACACGACCGAAACCAGCCGTACCAGCTTGGCAGTGCAGAATTGAACGCCGTATTGGTGGGGCCAGAGCGCTCATCGGCAAACTAATCTGCTTCAGGGAGGGCAATACTCGCCCTAGAGTGATGCGCTTTGTGAGACGCGCGTTCGCAGGGACTGATATCAGCCCTCAGGATTATATGTCCTGTGTCACAGAGCGCATCGACTTCCTGAAGCAGAAAGTGTATGCATGGGCGAACCGTATTCGTAGGTATAAGCGGCGAGTGGAGCGGTTCACTCAGAATCGCACCTTTCAACGCGATCAAAGGTGGGTTTATAGGGGTTGGGAGCGACCGGATCAAGATGTGGCTGACACGTGCCTACCAGATGATGATGCCATGTGTTCTTTCTGGCGCAATATCTGGTCGGTGCCTGTCAGTCACACCGAAGGCGATTGGGCTCGGAAAGTTGAGCAAGCTTGCGATCCAATACCAGAAATGGGGGCTATTACCATCTGCCCCCAAGATGTAACTCGTGCAGTCCGTCCGCTGCCTAACTGGAAGTCTCCAGGGCTGGACGGACTGCAAAACTTTTGGATCAAATGGTTCGTTGGGTCGCACGCTCGCTTGTCGGTTCAGTACTAGACTGCTTTGGTGTCTGGTTCGCTACCCCAGTTCCTAACAACAGGAGTTACCCACCTGCTCCATAAATCAGGTAGCACTGCGGAACCCAAAAATTATAGACCGATCGCGTGTTCACCGACGGTCTATAAAGTTCTTACATCCATTTTGAGAGCTAAAATTAACAAACATATAGACACCAACTCTATCATGTCTCCTTCTCAAAATGGATGTAGGAACGGATCCCGTGGTACTAAGGAGCTACTCCTCATTGATATGGCCATTAGCCAACAAGTTCGTCGTTCCCGAAAGGATCTGTCGACATGTTGGATAGATTACAAGAAGGCCTATGCCTCGGTGCCACATACATGGCTTATGAGGGTGCTGGAGTTGTATAAAGTAGATGCAACTCTGCGCACCTTCCTGATGTCATGTATGGGGCAATGGAGAACGGTCCTTCACTATCCAGGATGTCAAAATGTCCAGAGGAATAGCGAACCGATAAGGTTCGAGCGAGGCATATTTCAGGGTGATAGTTTGAGTCCGCTTTGGTTCTGCTTAGCCTTGAACCCTCTAAGCACACTGCTGGAAGATTCAGGTCTAGGCTATCGGCTGAGGAGAGGTGGTCAGGTTATATCTCACCTCCTTTACATGGATGACCTAAAACTCTTTGCCCCCAACAATTTGCAACTGATGGAGCTACTGAAAGTAACTGAAATGTTCAGTAGTGCCATCAGAATGGAATTTGGTGTGGACAAATGTGCGGTCATGCATGTAAAGCTAGGGGAGATTGTGGAATCTGTCGGAACCCAACTCTCGGATTCCATAAACCTTAGAACCCTCTCTGCATCCGAAACCTATAAGTATTTGGGTATGTCGGAAGCATTGGGCATCAATGATACTGACATGAAGCAATCGTTAAAGGAACGCTTCTTTGGCCGCCTGAAAAAAGTATTTAATAGTCTTCTATCAGGCGGAAACAAGGTACGCGCCTTTAACGGTTGGGTCATGCCGGTTTTTATGTACTCTTTTGGCATACTCAAATGGACTCAGACCGAACTCGACGCCCTGGATAGGAAGGTACGTACACTGCTGACTGCAAATCGAATGCATCACCCACGGTCATCGGTAATGAGGCTGTATATCCCGCGAAAATGTGGAGGTCGAGGCTTTTTAAATGCTAAGACCCTCCACAATCGCGAGATATGCAGTCTCACGGAATATTTCTTAGAGGCCGACGTGGGGATGCATCGAGATGTGGTCAAAGTGGACAAGGGCCTCACCCCGCTCTCCTTGGCTAAAGAGAACTGGCGCAAGCCAGTAGTGCTTGACACTAATGATCGCATGGAAGTATGGCAGAGTAAGGAGCTTCACGGACGCTTTTTTCGGGCCCTACATGGACCCGATATAGATCAACTAGCGTCCGTAGCCTGGCTGCGTTTCGGTGACCTCTTTGGAGAAACCGAAGGTTTTGTCTGTGCAATTATGGACGAAGTTATGATGACAAATAACTACCGGAGATTTATTGTGAAAGACGGCACGGTTGACATTTGTCGGGCATGCCACCGTCCGGGTGAATCAATCAGACACATTATCTCCGGATGTTCTAGTCTACGAGTAGCTAACGAAGAATACTTGCATAGACACAACCTTGTAGCCAGGATTATCCATCAGCAACTTGCTCTCAAATACAGCCTTGTAGAATCGGAAGTGCCGTACTACAGGTATGTGCCCGACCCAGTTCTCGAAAATGGAAATATCACATTGTACTGGGATCGATCCATCATCACTGACAGGACTATTGTTGCCAATAAGCCTGATATAGTGGTGGTGGATCGATTAGAGCGGCGTGCAATGATTGTTGACATAACGGTCCCACATGACGGGAACCTCGTGAAAGCCGAGAAAGATAAACAAATCAAATATCTTGACTTGGCTCGCGAGGTTGTCGACATGTGGGATGTGGACTCAGCGATCATTGTACCGATAGTCGTCACAGCCAATGGATTAATAGCCAAGAGCCTCGACCAACACCTGAGGAAGCTCTCGTTGGGCAGCTGGATCAAGGGCTTGATTCAGAAGGCGGTACATTTGGACACGGCCCGCATTGTTGGAGGTTTCTCTCTCTGGAGCCCTGACCGCCGGTAGCTTGGACCCTGTTCCCGATACCGGTGGGCCACTTTTTTTTATATTTTTAAATGTTTTTATATTTTTATATTCTAATATTTAAAAATATAATTTATATGTATATATATATAGAATAAAGGAAATAATAATAATAAATTAAAAATATAATAATAGTAAAAATAAATTTGACCCATTCTTGCAATAGTTTTCCATTTTAAACCAAATATAAAACCCGAAAATCCATTTTAAATCAGAAAAGTATATAATATACACCATAATGTAATAGATTTGATAAAAATCTGCCGAATCGGAGGTGACAAGACTGTTGTCACCTCCGATAAAACAATGACAATGGCAAAATAGAAAAATGAAGATATGTTGACAAGATCGGCCGCACTACGAGCACCCCCACCATCTCCGGACTCTTCGCTCAGCTCCGCCTCGCCGCCGCCGGTACCCAGCCTCACTGTGAGCGCTGTGACGACACCGGCTGCGGTAGTTGCGTCGAGCTCGAGCGACGAGTATTTCTCCTGAGGAGGCTCTCGTTGGGCAGCTGGATAAAGGGCTTGATTCAGAAGGCGGTACTTTTGGACACGGCCCGCATTGTTAGGAGGTTTCTCTCCCTGGAGCCCTGACCGCCGGTAGCTTGGATCCTGTTCCCGATACCGGTGGGCCACTATTTTTTATATTTTTAAATGTTTTTATATTTTTATATTCTAATATTTAAAAATATAATTTATATGTATATATATATGAAATAAAGGAAATAATAATAATATATTTATTTGACATAATAAAGTACACAGATACAGGTAGTCACTTAATTTAAGCGTGCAAATAGCCTGGTACTAAATAAATGATCAATGACCCCCTTGCTAGGAAAAACCTGTGTTACAGGGGTCATCCATCCGTCCATTATGGATGTTATAATAATTACTTACAAGTTAGTGATGTGCAGTTTTATAAAAAATAAATAAACTAGACTAATACAATTCATTTTTGAGGATAAGAACCGGGGGGATGAAAGTAAAAGGAGTTTAAATGAATTAATAACGCGGAAAAGGGAGTATTTATTTGTGTGCCGGGTGTGTGTGTGAGTGTAGCTGTGTATGTGTGAGTGTAGATATGTATGGGTGATGGTAGGTGTGTATGTGTGAGTAGGAGCTTGAATTTGCTTAAGTTATGGTTTGAGTAATTCTTCCGAGTCGTCATAATTTAGGGTCAGGAGATATTCTTTTATTTTTTGTTTACATTGGCATTTGTTCAAAAAGTGAATGTTTAATGTGTTGTGCAGTTTATTGTAAAGTAACGTACTTAAATAACGGTTATGCCATTGTGCAAAGGTGGTATTTGTACAAACTTTGGGACAAACGAGTTTGGGTCTTCTTCTGAGCGTAGGGCTTTTACATCTATAGAAAGGGGTAATTTTATGTGTTCGTATGATTGCACGAAGCATATACATTTGGCGGACTGTAAGTACCTTAAAGTCCGAATAAACTTGCTGAGGGGGATACCTAAATGGTTTATTTAACAGGACTCTGATTACTGCACGTTGGGCTCTTTCAGCTGGTATGAGGATTGTTTTGGCTGCACCACCCCACGCAACGATACAGTAACTTAGTGTTGATTCACAAAGAGCGGTGTAAACCATTTTTAGAATATAAAGATATTAATAAAAAAAAATAAAAAAAAATAATAAGAATAAAAAATTAAGAACTTCTGCCCATAAAGATGGGCAGAAGTTCTTAATTTTCTGAACACGTAAATGAGTTTTCTAGTGCGCACAGACAGAGATTCAATGTGGGTCTTCCAGTTGAGACTGGAATCAAGATAAAGGCCGAGATACTTGACGGAGGAGGCTCTCGTCACAGTCTGGCATGAACAGAAATTGTTGCGGTCACGCTCGTCACAAACATGGGCTTTGATTTGTATTGAGAGGTCAGATGGAAGGGTAGAGGATCTGAAACCAAAGGTTATAAAGTTCGTTTTGCTGACGTTCAGAATTAAGCTATTATTGCGCAACCAGACCATAACTTGGGTCAAGGATTTTTCGGCGGCCACCCTTGCCGTTTCCCAGTCGTGTCCGCTGGACAGTAAAACAGTATCATCGGCGTACGCTATAATGTGAGTAGAAGGGAGGGTAAGTTGACAAAGTTCGTTAACATAGATTTGGAAGAGGAGAGGGCTGAGCAAACTTCCTTGTGGCACGCCAAAATCGAGTAGCTGTTCACTACTGATGAACTCGCCTAATTTAACACACTGGGTCCGGTCTGATAGAAAATCCTTAAGCAAGTTGAGGGCTGTGCCACGCACTCCAATCTGTTCCAATTTTCCGAGTAAAATAGTAAATAATAGTAATAATAACCTACTTCTTAACCTGAGAAAAACTAAATGTATTAAGTTTACGATACCTCATGTTAGACAAGTTGAAACTAGTGTTCTCATAAAGGGTGAAGTGTTGAAACCCAAAGATACCACAGTATTCTTAGGCATAACTTTGGATGTCAAGTTCAATGGGACCCCATATGGATGAATTGTCGAAAAAGCTTAGCTCTGCAGCATACGCCGTTAGAAAAATTCGTGCTTTAACTGATTTAAAGACAGCCCTTTTACTATACTTAAGTTATTTTCATAGTGTGATGTCGTACGGTATTCTGTTGTGGGGAAATGCCACCGATATTCAGTCAATTTTTGTATTACAAAAAAGGGCAATTCGCTCAATTTATAAATTAAGTCCCAGACACTCCCTGAGAGATAAATTTAAAGAGATTGATATTATTACTGTGCTTTCTCAGTA
Source organism: Dryobotodes eremita (assembly GCA_917490735.1). Classification (NCBI taxonomy): domain Eukaryota; kingdom Metazoa; phylum Arthropoda; class Insecta; order Lepidoptera; family Noctuidae; genus Dryobotodes; species Dryobotodes eremita. Next base: position 623,851 of record OU823254.1, on the reverse strand, counting down.
TGTTTATGAAAATCTTTTGTATGCACATAAAAATATTAATCTGTTTAAAAAATATAGTGATATCCACAATACAAACACTTCCTCTCTCCTTAAACATCATCATTACATTTGGTTTCCTTGCTCTTGTTTCATGTTTATTATTGTATATATTATATGTAGATAAGTATATGTTTTATGTATGTATGTATTTGTTGTATACGTAAATGGTACACCACTGACTACCTGCAGTGTTGTCTGTCCTTCTCCCTTGAATCCATCCAAAGGTTGTCTGTAAAAGATCGCTTTTAGCGATAAGACCGCCCATTGTGTCACCCTGTGTAAAATGTCTACATTTATATCTGTAATTTTTATGGTGTACATAATAAAGAGTATTATATTCTATTCTTTTCTATAAATACTAGGAACAAACACAAATTTGTTGTTCCTACAACCAGGCTCAAGAAAATAGGTGGTTCGTTTAGATGCCAATGTATACGTTTTTATAATAAAATTCCTAGCCACATTCGAGATCTAAGAGTTAATAAATTCAAATCTTTTATAAAGCGGAAACTATGCCACAAAGCCTGTTATACTGTGAAATACTATGTAAAGGACAAATAGGCTTGGAATTGAGCTGCTCCAACACATTTACACAGTGAATGTTGATTTTATTTTGCTAATTATTTTAGACCTCATGAATATTTACTGTTAAAAGTAATATATTATTTTAATTATTGTGAATATGAGGATATATGTGGGTCATTGTTTCAGTTTTATTCATCTGGTCATGGTCTGGTAGTTTATGCGGCCTACCCAAATGTCCTTTCTTTGGTATTGTTCGTCGAATCGTTGAACTCCTTAAGTTCCGAGTTGAGCTGCACGGTTACTGACAAATGCATGCACTTACTGGACAGGTCCACTTAATCTGTGGGGTGCTTTCCTCAAAAGACCATTTCAGACACCAATCTACATGGTCTTCAAATGATCTGACCAAGATTATGTCTGTACTTTAAAAGAGACTGTGACCTTTGAGTTCCTTTCGGCCTTTCTTCTCAGAGTAATCAGATAGGAAACGCCGACCTCATCTAGTTTAAAAAATATGATTGACGTGTAAAAGTGTTTGTACAAACCTACTTATAGAAATAAAATCATTTATAAATTATCAGATGAATGTACTTATACACCGTGGCATTTTAATCGTCTTACAACGGCAGCCCACTTCATGTATCCAATGATTAGTAAACATTCATAATAAAAAAAAACATATTTATGAACATTTGAATAATTAAAAAAATGAAAATATTATTTATTATTATGACGCATGACGTAGTTTGAAACACCCTGTTATGAGCACGGTCCGAGCATTGCGTTCCAAAGGCGGCACGGACTGAAGCGGCGGCATCTTTAACAGAGTTCATTCCCCCTATTGCAAAAATGTGTTTCTTACTATTGCAATCCTGTTCTCATTACGTAGCAGTTTGTACATAAAAGCTATTTAATTCCAATTCTTCCTTCATACTTGGTACGGGCTTAGGACCGTCAGAAACATAATTCTTAATAAAAACCCAAACTAAGTTGTGTAAGATAGGTAGGTACCTAGTAAGTGCAGATTAATAAAAAGAGGTACGATTAAGTTACAAACATACGGCTGATTTCAATAACTGATCAATTTATCTTCGTTCGACCCTATTGAAGATAGAAATTTGATTCACGTTCCTTAGGTAGGTCCTACCTAACTACACAAAATCCAGAATTTCTATCTCTACCCTGGCAAATAATAACAAAAGATAGTTATTGAAATTGGCATTATGTAAATTGTTTCCGGCGTATTTAAAAAATTGGAATCAACTGAATTATTTACACTAATAAATGATCACTTTTTATTTACATAGGCAAGTACAACTTTACCTGTATTGCAGCAACTGTTCAAATTGCCTACCACTTTGTTCAATACATACACGGGCACGTTTTTGAATATTGTCTTTTAATTTATTTAAAGTCACTCTGTCTTGTTTCACAATATCAAAAGCAGCAATTATTTGCTGTTTTAATTGTTCTAAACTGCGTGCTTCTTCATGATGATGCGCTAGATGGCGCTGCATCTAGTCTGACGTACTAAGAAACGCTCTGTTATTAAAAATTCATTAAAAATAATAATACTGTATATAAGTGAATAAAACTAAGTGAATAAATAAAACTTCCTCCAATACATATGTGACAGTGTTATCCATGGATTTCATACACAAACTAGTAATAACAAAGACGAAGTGCAAAAGTGACTCATACAGTGATTTAAAATCAAACCATCACATAATTAACGCAATAACAGTCTAAATATCGAAGTGTTTTCAAACATATAAACATTCTGTGACCATAATTATCAACAAGTGTGTAAAAAAAAACAGTAATAACAAAGACGAAGTGCAAAAGTGACTCATACAGTGATTTAAAATTAAACCGTCACATAACTGATTTACCTATTCAAGGGAAAAATATTTGCTGCAACTGTTCTATAAATTCAACACCTTTAACCAATGTGCAGATGGCTTAGTGGCTAAAGCATGCGATCTTTTGCAGTTTAACTAGCCGCACACGAGCGATCTTGAGTTCGAACCCCAGTGACAACATTACTTTTCGGAATATATAAATTTCATATTTGGAATTTATAAAGACGAACAATACAAGTTTGTTACTGGTGAGCGAAGAGGGCGCATAGAACTGATAACGTTTCATGTCCTCAGACTCTCCAAATACCCACTACAAGATGGCAGCACTAGTAACATGTCATAAATGCAAGAAAGTTGTAAACATAAAAAAAACTGCTTTGTGTTCTGCCTGTGATAACAGGTATGAGTTGGATTGCGACGGATATCCAGAACATACGTATCGCCTCAAGGACGCGGAAGCAAAGAAAAAGTGGAGATGTAAGGTATGTGTTAAAAGCAAAAAATACGCTAGTACGGATTGTCCAACTAATATCACCATGAGGAAAAAACCAAATTCTTTACAAAAACCCCCACCAACGGAACAACCACCACGTAACAGTAAGGAAATAATGAAACGTCGATCTTCGCTTCAAAATACTGCAGAATTACTAGATTCACACATACTCACTGATTGCGAAACATCTTCTCAAATACCGGACACCCCAATACTTGCTGAGTTTGTAAACAACAATGACAAATTTGAGACAAATATATCTACCGAAAACTCTTTCGACTCTTTGCCGCTAGATGAAGACGTTGATGTTTTATCTCATACTTTGAAAAGAGATCCACAACTTTACAGAAGCTGTCCAAATATTAGGTCCAACAACTATGAATTAATAGAAGCATTGGAAAATAAAGTTTCTGAACTGGCAAAGAATTTAGTAATTGCTGAAAATGAAATAGCCAATCTTTTATCCGAAAATTGCCATCTTAAAAAACAAATGTCTCTGTATGGCACTCAAATAAATCAGCTTAAAGATATTTGTAAATCAACACCTAAACGAACTGCACAGAAGAAAAGGAATAATGGCACCATCAAAACTAAATTAAATTTCTCAGAGCAAATAATCAGTCCTAAAGTACAATACTCACAAATAAAAGTCGACGTCCAGAGTCAGGAGAAAACTCAGAAAATAAACAATGAAATGACTACAAATAGTTCGGATTCCCCTAATAAGCAACGACATGGAAACTTAAGACACTCAACCGATCTAAAATCAAAAAGAAATATCTACATAATTGGAGACGAGAAAGTAAGAGGTCTATCGGCACGTCTAATTGATGCTAAGGCTGGTAAATGGAACGATAATTACAATATCGAGGGAAGAGTTCAACCTTTTGCTTCATCATGCGAGATACTACGTAATCCACATATTCTATCGCGCTCCCTGTCTGACAACGACATTGTAATACTTTCGGTTGGTAAATACGATCAAAACCCCTACTTGTTGTTGACTAATCTATGTAATGCTCTGTGTAGTTTAAGTAATTGTACAGTATTAATGTTAAGTGTTTCAGAAAATAGGTACCTGAATGTTAAAAAGCTTAATTATGAACTTAAAATGTTTATAAAAAACTTTAAGAATTGTAAGTTTATCGAAGTTAATTGTTTGGATGTAAATTACAATAAGAAACTCTCAGATTTAGACTTGATTACTTATAAACTTAATATTGAGATTGATTTCATGGAATATGAAAGTAACTTTTTGAAACAGATTTTAAGAGAACGACACTCACTTCATGATAGTAGTAGTACCAACAAGACATTTTTTCGTTCCTAACTCCTCAATGAATAAAACATGTCATGAAAAATCAAAACTTGAATGCAAACATGATAAGCTGAGAATCTTACACCAAAATATAGCTGGCGTCTGCAACAAACTAGATTTGTTAGAAGTAACTTTATCAGAATTTGTGGAAAAAAACGCAGACATTGATATACTATGCTTTAGTGAAACTTTTGTTAAAAAAGGTATGGAAGCTAATATTAAGCTAAACAATTATGTACTCGCTGCATTTTTCAGCCGAGACAAGTGTAGAGGGGGTACCTGTATTTTGACTAGTAAATTAATTAACACCAAAACACTAAAGATTCCTTCACGTCTAGCAACTGAATTATATTTTGAATGCTGTGGTGTAGAGATTATTGGACTGAGCCTGATAGTTGTTAACATATACAGAATACCTGATCACAGGAAAGCACAATTAGGTATATTTCTCCATAAGCTTGACCATCTGCTAAATTACTTGACAGACCAATATAGAAGAAAGAAAATTATAATTTGTGGTGATTGGAATATTGATGTATTAAAACATAACTCCGCAACAAACGAACTCTTAAGCATACTTCATAATTATAATCTCGAAGCACACATAAAAACACCGACTCGGGCGAATTCTTGCATTGACCAAATCGCCAGTAACATAAAAAATGTTCAGTCAGAAATTCATCACCTCGCCCTGTCAGATCATGAAACAGCGCAAACGGTAACAATAAAAATAAATAAACAAAAAACAATATCTTGCTGGTCTGAATTAAAACGTGATTACTGTTCAGAAAACGTTGACAAATTTTGCGAATGTATGTCTTCTCTTTCATTTTCGGAAATATTTGACTCAGACAGTCTAACAGAATCCTTTAATCTATTTTATGAATCTTTCACATTATTTTACGACCTGTGTTTTCCGGTGATTAAGGTTAAAGTTAATAATAAACCAGTTACACAAAACTGGATTACAAAAGGCTTTAAAAAATCGAGTAAAACAAAAAGACAGCTTTATTTGAAATTTAAAACGTGTAGAATGAATAAAAAACAAAATGAGAAAATCTACAAACTTTATTCTGGTATGTTTAAACGTTGTGCACAGAGAGCTCAGAAACTTATGAATACAAAACATATACAAAAACACAAGAATAAATGTAAAGCTACTTGGAATGCAATCTCCTCAACAATAAATAATAGTAATTTGTATAAAAATGATATTGATGAAATAATTTCTAATAATGTAACATATAATAATCCATCGGACATTTGCAATATATTTAATGACTACTTTATTAACTTGACATCTAACCAACCATTTAATTTTAGTGACATTAAGCTTGATCAAAAAAATAAAAACCTTAATACTATTTTCCTAAATCCTGTGGATGCAAAAGAAGTATATAAAATCATAATGTCCCTAAATAATAGCAAAACAAGTGGGTGCGATGACATCGCCACACAGGTCTTGAAAGCTTGTGCTTGTTGGATATGTCAGCCACTAGCACACGTTATAAATTTATCTTTTGTGGAAGGTGTTTTTCCTGACCAGCTTAAATTGTCAATCGTCAAACCACTATTTAAAAAGGGAAATAAGTCAGATCCCAATAACTATCGACCTATCACAATAGTACCCGTAATTTCGAAAATTTTTGAGAAGGCAATTCTTATCAGATTAAATAACTTTCTGGCTACACACAACGTATTATGCAAGCAACAGTTTGGTTTCCGTAAAGGTAGTTCAACTGCCCTTGCAATATTCAACTTTATGAAGCTTGTGACAGAAAGTATTAACAATGGCAATCCAGTAGTGGCTCTATTCTTAGATATGAGTAAGGCCTTTGATTTTGTTAACCATTCTAAGCTATTACGCAAACTAGAATTCTACGGTGTACGAGGCAAAGCTTATGACTGGATATCTAGTTATTTAAAAAATAGAAAGCAGTATACAGAGATATCCAAAGTTACAAAGAAAAGTGACAAAATATATTCTAAAGATAAATTTAAATCAAGAGCTATAATAAATAAGTGTGGTGTGCCTCAGGGTAGCATTCTCGGTCCTTTGCTGTTTTTGATTTATATTAATGATCTTCCTGAGGCCACCATGCAGAATTGTATCCTTTTTGCAGATGATACGACAGTTATTATAAAGTGTCAGGACAAACACAATTACAACTCAGTCACCGAAAATACCCTATCAGACATAATTAACTGGATGGAAAATAATGACTTAAATATAAATGTAAGCAAGACAAATTTAATAGAATTTAACTCATATAACGCAAAACAATTAGCTTTAGATATTAGGTATAAAAATGAAAAAGTACAGCAAGTGGATGAAGTAAAATTTTTAGGCATTAATATAGACACACATTTGAATTGGAAAAGCCATGTAGAACATATATGTCTGAAACTTGATAGGTTCGTTTTTGCATTAAAAAAGCTCCGTCAAAACGTTTCTGTAGAAGCAGCTCTTTCGGCTTACCATGGTTACGTGTCATCTGTCCTAAGCTATGGACTAATCATGTGGGGCAACTCGACCGATACCGATAGAGTCTTCAAGCTCCAGAAGCGTTGCGTTCGGGTCATATACAAGGCATGGTTTTTAGATAGCTGCAAGCCTTTATTTAAAAAATCTAGGATTCTTCCACTGCCCTCTTTGTATATACGAGACATCTGCATGTTTGTAAAGAAGAACATGCATTACTTTAAACTACATAGCGAAGTTGTTCTACGACAAAAAAGGGCTAAGTTTCGCAATTTGCTATACCAACCATCTGGTCATAAAGAAATTTACCGGAAAAATGTATTTAACATGTGTATATTGATTTATAATAATGTACCAAGCGAAATTAAATTATTGAAGGGTAATGTGTTTAAAAAACAATTGACAGATTGGCTACAAAATAAATGCTTTTATAGCGTTAAAGAATTTTTGGAGAATGTAAATGTAACATCCTAATTAAATAATTATAAATGTTGTAAAAATGAAATTTAATTTATTGGAAATCTGGTTTATATAAATTTTAGTTATTATCATATCATTCTTTTTTTGACATTGTATTTCGTGGATATTTCAAATCAATTTACTTTTTATTTTAGCTTACATTTTATTTCATTGACATTTTTTTATTTTGCTTTACTTTTGACATACCTAATCTTTTTATAATTGTAATGATTTGCACGCTTGCTTGCAGGCAGAATACAATGACTTTTAGGATTTAAGACCTTACCTTATAAACTATGTATTTCTGAGCAAATAAACATTTTGTATTTGTATTTGTATTTCAGCGTACACTAGTCTCTTTACTTCAGACCACAAAAAAAAGTCTAGCGGTGTCAGGTCCGGGCTTCGAGGAGGCCAAGCCACGGGACCACCGCGCCCGATCCAGTTGTCACCGAACTCGCTGTTTAGGTACTCTCGCACTGATCGAGAATAATGAGCGGGACAGCCATCGTGCTGGTAATACAGAGTTCTTAGATAGGCGAGAGGTACTTCTTCCAGTAAATCGGGAATTACGTTCTGTACCATTTCTAGGTACGTTCCACCGTTGAGGTTACCTTGAATAAAAATAGGGCCAATTATTCTGTCTCGTATCATCCCCGCCCACACATTTACGCTAAATCGGATTTGGTGGGAATGTTCTCGAATTAAATGTGGGTTGTTTATTGACCACCAGTGCTCGTTGTGGATATTGAAATTCCCAACTCGGGTGAATGTGGATTCATCGGTCCAAAGAATGTTGGTGGTTAGATGTTCAATAAGCCAGTGACACAATGCCATTCGGGATTCAGGGTCAGCCCCGTATAAGGCCTGTGCTCGCCGGTAGTGGTACGGGTGCAAACCTTCCGTTTGTAGAACCTTCCATACATAGTAGTGGCTGACTCCAAAATGTCTAGCAGCCACTCTGGTACTCCGTCGCGGGTGTCGTTCAAAGTAATCCAAAATGTTTTCTTCGACAACAGGGGAATATCGTGGGCGGCCCTGAGCTTGCGCATGCGGTGGGCTGCGAAACTGGCCGTGATCAATGAGTCGTTGTGTTGCTGCCAAAATTACTTGCAGTCCTGGCACTTGCGGGTTGATCACACCTCGGTTGCGTAACATTTCGAGATTGTTAGGTGCAGCGTATAATCGCCTTGCTCTCCGCAAATTGTCACCACTTATCGCGTACAGACGCACCATTTGTAGATACTCGATATTCGAGTATTGATAGTTCCTATCACTCATTGTGAAGTAGGTAGGTAAGTACCTATTCACTCCTTGCACTTAGTAGCCAGCAGCGATCGCGAACAGCGTTTGATGACCGGTAGCGCGCGCGCACTTACGCTTCCGGTGTTCGGCCGCAACTGAGTCACAGTGAGAGTAACCTTCACCTATTTTTTAAGTGAAAGGGGCGGGGCGTAGCACGCGCCGCACTACTCAAAGGATAGCGTTAGAGCATCTCATTGGATGACAGTCCACGTGGACTATGCTAGATTGGCTTACGATATCTTGTGTCATAGAAAATGGAGATGGAATAATCTACTCGACTCGTGCGCTAGGCAGGTATGTATACCGTTTGATACGTAAACATTATGAACACGATGTTTCATAATTCTAATGAATTATTTATTTTTCTTAGTACCTATTATGTTAATTAATGGTAAAAAAAAAAAAATCGTGTCTGGAGGTATTTTATGTCGGATACATTGAGTGGACCACCTTTGTAAGACGATTAAAATGCCACGGTGTATAATACTAGCTGCGCCCCGCGGTTTCACCCGCAGAAATCTCGATCCCGTGGGAATATCGGGATAAAAAGTATCCTATGTCCCAATCCAAGTCATAGTCTACCCATGTGCCAAATTTTATCCAAATCCGTTCAGCCGGTTTAGCGTGATTGAGTAACAAAGATCCAAACATCCACACTTTCACATTAATAATATTATTATTATATATTATATTATATATATTATATATTATATTATATTATATATATATATAGTAGGATTAATTGGTAAATAAATAAAAAATAACATACAAAGTTTCATTACATTAGTTCGATTTTCTCCTATTATCTAGTACGAAAAATACTAATTTTCCCTACATATTTATAAAAAATAAGTACTTTTAAACATTTGCTAAATAAAATATAAACTTGTACAAGAACACATCTGATTCTAATGGCCAATTTTTTTGAATACAGTACTGTTGTTTGTTAGTATTATTTCCTTTATTACATTTAATTACTTTATATTAAAGGAATCTGAATCTGATTTTAGTTATTATAATATTACATATTAATTACATTCTTAAATAGTTTTAAAATAATAATAATAATAAAGCAAGCGAGCCGGGTCCCCGCTGCCTGTGGTTGTATGCAGCGCATGAAATGGACTCTGTCTGTGAACGAAAACATTATGCGCGCATATTACAGGTCTACACAGGGGCGAACTAACCTCACTACGTACCGTGGTAGGATGAAAACTCATGACATATACATGGATCATGAGGGTGCAGGAGTTGTATAAAGTAGATACAACTCTGCGCACCTTCCTTGAGTCGTGTATGTGGCAAAGAAGGACAGTTCTTCGCTATCTAGGGTGTTGACAGATCCAGGGAAAAAATGAAGCTGTGTGGATTAAACGGGGAATATTTCAGGGCGACAGTATGATTCCACTTTGGTTCTGCTTAGCCTCGAACCCGCTAAGCACACTACTTGAGGATTCAGGTCTAGCCTATCGATTGAGGAGAGGTGGTCAGGTCATATCTCATCTCCTCTACATGGATGACTTGAAACTCTTTGCCCCCAACAAATTGCGACTGATGGAGCTACTGAAGATAATTGAAACTTTCAGTAGCACCATCAGGATGGAATTCGGTGTGAACAAATATGCAGTCATGCATATAAAGCGAGGTGAGATTATAGAATCCGAGGGAATTCAACTTTCGGATTCCATACACCTTAGATCCCTCTCCTTATCCGAAAGCTATAAGTATTTGGGTATTTCGGAAGTGTTAGGCATCAACGTTGCTGAAATGAAGCAACCGTTGAAGGAGCGCTTCTTTGGTCGCCTGAAGAAGGTATTAATTTAGTCTTCTTTCAGGTGCAAACAAGGTGCTTTCAACGGTTTGGTCATGCCGGTTTTGATGTACTTTTTTGGCATACTCAAATGGACTCAGACAAAACTCGACGCCCTGGATAGGAGGTCCGTACACTGCTGACTGCAAACCGGATGCATCACCTACGATCATCGGTGATGAGACTGTACTTACCGTGGATGTGCGGGAGTCGAGACTTTTTAAATGCGAAGACTCTCCACAACCGCGAAGTGTGCAGTCTCAGGGAATATTTTTTAATAGCCGAAGTGGATGTGCATCGTACTGTCGTCGCAGTGAACAAGGGACTCACTCTGTTTTCCATAGCTAAAGAGAACTGGCGCAAACCATAGTACTTACTACCGGTGACCGCAAGGAGGTAGGACAAAGCAAGGAGCTTCACGGGCGCTTCTATTGGGCTCTTCATGAGCCCGGTGTAGATTTCTTAATATCCGTATCCTGGCTATGTTTTGTTGACCTTTTCGGGGAAACTGAAGGTTTCGTCTGTTCAATTATGGACGAAGTTATCTTGACGAATAACTACCGGAGACATATTGTCAAAAAAGGGACGGTTGACGTGAGTGGGAGACGTGTCTGGGTGAGTCCGCTAGACATATATTATCTCTGGTTGTTCTCGTCTGGCTAACGGCGAGTACTTGCACAGGCATAACCAAGTAGCCAGGATTATTCACCAGCAACTTGCTTTGAAATATTAACCACAATCATTGCACGGCGCTCTCGTTGTTCTACCACCACAATATCAGGCTTATTGGTCACAATAGTCCCATCAGTGATGATAGATCGATCCCAGTACAATGTGGTGTGACCATTCTCGAGGACTGGGTCAGGTACGAACCTGTAGTATGGTACTTCGGACTCCAAAACGTTTTACTGCAAGGTAAATTGCTGGTGGATAATCCTAGCCACTAGATTGTTACTGTGCAAGTACTCGCCGTTAGCAAGACGAGAACAACCGGAAACAATATGTCGGATTGAATCACCGGGACGGTGGTATAGTATTATATTTATTATGACATCCAATATAACCATATTTTAGTCTTGGGACAAATGTAGTTCGACAAAAGCAGTGGCCGATAAAATAACAAAAAAGGATCTTACATAAAATAGGCACAGTATAAGAGCCTTATTAAGTATCTACAATAATATAACAAAAAATATAAATATATATTTTTAGTAACATAATTTGCACCAGCACTTTTCTTTTATTTACTGTCAGCACGTAACACTTAAAAATATTTACATTATTGATCTGTATTCACAATATATTGGTTTAAATTAAATTAATTTTGCTCGTGGACCGTCAATGGTTTAACTCACAACACATAGCAAAACTAAATGTTAAGCAAAACCCACGGGCGCCCAACGCAAATGAGCGATATAGCGTATAGTGCTTTCTCTTTCCCTTTTTCTTAGCATTATCTATGATTTGCTTTCTCACTCTTGTTGTTTGTATCACTAAGCATACGGCACACTCTAATTGATAATTACTTACATAATATTATTTTCACAGTTTTAAGTAAATTATCGTACCTTTAATCTAAAGAATAATTTATTAATTTTTCAAATCAAATCAAATTATTTATTTATGCAGAAAACACTGTTACAATGGTGTTATTAAATGTATATGTTTCAAGTGATTCTACCGTAAGGCATGCAAGATGTATACAATCATGGTTTATCAAAATCAAGATTGGCATTGAAATACATAAACATAGAAGAAGAAAAACTTAGATATTAAATTAATGGAATGTCTTTCTTAATGTTATATTAATACAGATACATTATTTATTTAGTAATAATAATAATTAAATTATTTCAATGTCATTCCTAGAATTATTACATTAACAGATTAATTATTTAAAGATACATGTATAATTTCTATTACTTGATGTCACTGTGAGATCTTGAGTTTGGAAAAATTATCGTTTAAGTAGTCGTTCAAGTAGCTTTTATTAACTTACCTACCTACAGAAAATAATATATTATTTAAAAGTATCAATTCGCCTGATACGGGCGAGTAAATTCGTGCGAATCTACTAATAAGCCGATTTTACAGAACAGTTTAAATTGTATCACCCTTAATATCGGTCCGCTGGCCAGTCAGAATAATTTATAGCGTCAAATTCCTTCCGTTGTTGAAAAGGCAATTTATGTGGATGCCATAATTCTAGGTGCTTACAATGAGTTCTGTTCCATTTTAGGACCTTTGAAATATCTGGGACAATCGGGAATAAAATTCGATCAATACTTACAAACGTTTTGATGCCAATATACGATGCCGAAACGCTTATTGAAATTAAAGTTGTTAACTTTTTCTAGTATTATAGTTTTATTAATGATCACAGCGTTTAACGTTAAGACGTTCAGCTCAGTTTTAGGGTTGCCTCATTGAGAGTCTCGGTAAGCCGAGACCCTCAATGAGGCAACCCTAAAACTGAGCTGTTCACATAATTTGTAGCCTTTTTGCGCGTCTTTCAGTCTTCCTCTTCTACATCACCTACTTGTTAAATTCTCTTCCCAGCAAGGTCTTCGGCTAGTCAACGTGTCAAAATACGAGATCCGTCTGTCGGTGCGTCCTCCGAAGCGGCGGGAGTTGGACGTCGAGATCAGCGGCCCTCGAGGGCTGACCGTGACGTCAGGTGCGGCGGCCGAGTTTCGCGTGCACTTCCGACCGTGTGACGTCAGGACCGTCAGGGATATGCTGCTCATACGCGTCTCCATAGGGAGGAACTTCATGGTGCCGATAGCTTGCTATATGCAGCCGCCTATCTTAAATAGTGAGTTGGGTTTGATGGATTAGATGATCTCCTCCCCCATGGTGAGAGACAAACAGTATTAATAAGTACTATAATTAGATGATCTCTTCCCCATGGTGAGAGGCAATCAGTATTATTTAGCGCTATAATTACCCATCCCAACCAGACAGCACATTCCAATATTTAAACTAAAAATAGTTAGCAGTTGACTATGAAATATTTTTGATAACGACTGCAGACTTTACGCGAAAATCGCTAAAATAATCACCGCTTGAAGCTCAAAAAAAAATTCACTCCATCCATTTTCTACTACAGTTCAAATATATACATACACGTATGTATACATGTCTTTTTATGCCCTAAAGCAAATAAATTAAACTATTTCTTATGCTTTATTTAAGCAGAAATCGCAATTACTTACTTATCATAATGAGATTTCAAGCAGTTTGCTAAGAATAATGTTAAAAGCCATGTGCTTCTTAAGTCACTTCATTAAAAAAATGCAACAGATAATAATGAATTCTAAAATAAGTAAAAATCAATAAATGTGCCTAAATTATTCCCAACTACGTTGGGGTAGGCTAATTTTAAAACGGGTAATTCATTTAAAAAAGAACACATAAGCAATTTGTTTCTGAACTCCTATACAGTGTATACTTAAGTACCTAAATAAATAATGAAAAATAATCGATGTGTTCCCTATTGTGTAGTCTTGATCTCGAACGCGACATCATCGGTCCTGTCGTGCACGCCTCGCGATATGATCGCGTGCGCGCCGTTGCACAGTTCCGACGTGATCGAGCTAGGCGCGCGCCTCCTCGGCGACGTGCACAGTGTGCGCGTGCTGCTGCAGTGCGATGCAGACCATGCGTCCTTCTTCATGCTCACTGAGGATGCCTGGTTCTCGTCGAGTCTTGATGTAAGTGTTGATATTCAAAATATTTAATTTCCCATAAACCTACATGGGCCCATATGAAACGTCAAAAGCTATGTAGGTGCACGGTTCCAATTGGTCGTTTCATGTTTATGTTGTATGTCTTGATTTAGCATCATCATCTTGCCCTTATTACATTAAGGGGCGACGCAGCACGTCGTCTTCCATAATCAGTAATTTCAGTTGTCATCCCCTTTCTAACTGTAACATCTATCACGTAATCCAAGTTTTGTAATATCTCTGTCAATTAGTTCTCGATGCTAACTCGGAGCAACAGGAGGTCAGTCGTGAGACCTGTGTAGTAGTGTGTAGGCAATCGAGACTGTTTTTGTTGTAAAAAATTATCGAATTGTGTAGTATTTCTTTATATTCTCTTTTTATTCATGTGTACTGTACAATGACAAATCTATATTCCAAATATTAACGGAGTAGTACAATAAACCGACCGAAGCTCTTATCTTATTGTTATAAAGTACTGAACAATAGACGAGAGCCAGTTAAACAGATAATTAATACAACAAAACTACCTTTACCTCATTAAAATGCATATGCGTCGTAGTCGGCATTGTTAGTTATTAAGAGCGGCAGTTCCTGCTCCACTTTCTACAAACCCTACATTGTACACTAAACAAACTACTTAAATCTCGTTGTAAATAGCTATTGTTAGGATTTGCTACGACTTAATATAATTATCATTTCAGGATTCCATTAGGCGCATTACAGACCAAAGTGTTTTTAGGCGCCCTGACCGCTGTTAACAGAGGTTTATTGTTCTTGTAGTGTGTGAATAATTAATTCATGTGGTCTCACGATGCGTGGCTCGAGGAAGGCTAGCCCGTTCATGATGTGGCCGGCGTGGTGGGGCAGTGGGGGCGCAGTGCGTGGGTGCGCGGGTGCGCGCTGACCACTGTTAACCACAGAACATATATACAGAGCGCTGTTGTTGTTGTAGTGTCTCACGACGCGTGGTTCGGTGAAGACTGGCCCGTTCGTGCTGTGGCCGGCGTGGTGGGGTGGCGGGGGTGCGGTGCGCGGGTGCGCGTGGTGCTGCGCGGACGCCGCGGGGCTGCACGCAGCGTCGCTGCGCATGGTGAGCTCCACGGCCGTGGTGCGCCATCTGAACATCATCGCCGACTCGCTGCTTTTCAGACCTGAACATCTTACCATAGTGGTAAAGCATTGTTTTTTTTAATATAAGTAAGTTTGTCACGAAGTATTTATCGCATATGAGTGAGAGAGTGAAGAATTGATGTTGGTGAATGAAGAGGGAGACGAAAGAAAACATGGGGATGATAAAACTAGTGAAAAAAAAATATTATGACGAGACGGTTGACAGGAGAGAATGAAAGAGGAAAACATATTTCGCATACCACAGTAACATTGGAGATGGAAAAACATGTGGAAACACAATATCGCAGCAGCAATAAAGTTAGTGATTGTTCCATAAAAGATCTTCAAAATGTAGATTTAAGGGTCATACCTTTGAATTTAGCTATAATCCTCTTTGAGAAGACGATTATGTTCAAAGAAAAGCGACACCAATAAAACGTCAACTCTACTCTCATAAAAACCAATAAAATTGCTGTTTGTCGACGAGCTGAGATCCGCATCTCGTCTGAGAAGAATCAATTTTATGCAGTGAAGTTCTCACAACTTACATAAAAGTGTCGAGCTGAACAAATGTTATGCAGATAATAAAATAAATTGAGTTTACATTGGTAGTTAGTAATTTACGGATATAGAACACTTTGAAAGCTTTTTCAATTAATGTAAATTGTCTAGGACAGATTTCTTAGTAGTAACTATAAAATTGTAAGTGCTAGGTAGTTTTTGAGAGAAGAAGTACCTTCAAGAATGACTAAAATTAATATTTTGATGAATGATAAAAAAAAAAACTGTGATGACATAATTAGGTTTCAGTTGATCGGGACGAGACAGTGAGATTTCTTGTAAAAGATGATTTTTTTCATAAATAGAATAGAATATTACTAACTAACAAAAACTTAATTTGGTTTTATACACCCTGAAACCTCATTCGGTTATAATTAATGAAGCACAACAAACATCATTCTAATTTTATACCATTTACCTTCACAGTGTTATATTAAACGTACGGTGTATTTAGCTTGATTTCTGCACAGTCTGTACGGAATTATAGAATCAAACCTACTGCACATTATATCTGGAACTAGCAAATTCCAAGTATCGTAACCAACGAGCTTACATGCACGCTCGGAGGCGGTCGTAATATATATTTACCGACCAAAGCCCGGGATATAAACATGGCACTTGATTTGCTGAAAATTGAACATCGCAAATGGAAATGCAAGTATACAGAATAGGTAAGGTCGGTTTCCGAGACTTACTCAGTTAGGTACAGTAGGCTGCACGTTAGTGGTAACAAAACCAGTTATAACTGGCCTCTTATTCTATTGAAAATCTGTAATACGCTAGGCCAGTTCAAGGTTCAAGGTTCAAAGTTTTAACACCCACGTGCGGTCGAATGTACTTACGCTAGATTGGCATCTCAGAATAAAGGGAACATTGATTATTATTATTGACTGATTTGGTTAGATATGACAAATTACGACTGTTCATAAAACCGAATGATTATCATCGTATTAAAAGCCTTCAAGTGTCAAAATATTAATGTAATTATGAGTGAACGTCATATTGAAATTAATTTTATTATTTTTGATTGCACATTTTGTGGTACTATGTACTTAACTGTTCTCTGAATGCATAAAATAATGTGCCATGTGGTTGCATAACTTGTGAATTCCTCTTCTTTAAAATGGTAGGCATACCGCCATGTCCCAGGTAGAATATCCGGCGATAAATTATTAATTCCAACCGTGCAGTTGAGTTTCCGGAGATTTTCCACTCCGGTATTTTAAATTGCATTATAAGCGCAGTGGTTATGGCTGCGGCTTTCAGTCCTACGAATAGTAGGTGGAGAATTTTGCTAATATTTAATAATTTTCGAACGATTTCTCAACCCTCCGCTCCTCTTCGACCAAGAGGTTCTAAAAGATCACGTAATTAAAAACTTGTAAGTAGAATGTTTTCGAAATAATTGCGTGACGTTAAAATGTAAACTTGAGTTTGCGGGCATTACGTGACACAGATGGGCTACAATAGTTTAGAGGTCATGATCATCTCTGCAAAGAAAACACGCCTGTACCAGGCGGTCCGTGTTATGTTGGCTGCCCATTATGGCTCTGCTTGCAAAGAAAAGTAGAAACAATACTAAGGAGTTTTAGCAGTTTGAAATTTAGTTCATTATGTCACCGCCTGCCAAGATAAACTGGTTACTATAGTCACCGTTTGCTGTGCGGCGATTCACAATACTAAAGGGCCTTTTACACCACGCGGTACCAAGTCTGTCTTAATAGGAATTTCTGTTAACTAGCGTAGTGTAATAAGAGTAAGCCTGTTATTCGGTCTTAGTTAAACCGTTAGACTGGGCTCAGCCACGCTTACTTACTGTCAGAATATCGCGTGGTGTAATAAAAGTAAGACCGTTTAGACAGCAGCGCGAAAACTCTCAATACTCAGTATTGTGTATTTGATAATTTTTCTCATAAAAGCAAATAAGTATTCCTTGACCCACATTTCTCTTCAATTTAGTCAAACTAATAATTGCGTTATGATGCGGCAAGTTTCTGGAGCTTTGAAAGGTTTGCCATTACAACCGCCAACGACGACGTACGCCTCGCGAACGAGTTAGTGTGCGATATTCAGCGCGGTGTACTAGCGAGCTTGTTTAGTAGACTTTATGACAAGTCTTAGTGAGACAGACTTGATACCGCGTGGTGTAATAGGACCTTTACAAGTCCCCCATGTATTGAATTTTAAATATCGACATCGCGAATAAATCATACAATACGAGTAATATATCTCGCGTTATAGCACCCTGCGGAGCCGTAAGACGAAAGTTCCATGAGTTACAGTGTGCACAACACTGCATGAAGTAGGTCGATATTTCAAACTGCGCAAGGGATTAAAGACTTTATTTAAAAGTGTAAGATTTTTAAATATCTATCGGAATTAAGTTGGAACCGGTCACCGAGTTATCCGTTGCAGGCTGCCACTGACTCTCAATTGTAATTATTCAGGTATCATGATTTAATCCAATATTCACTTCATCTAGTTTGAAAAATAATTCATTAATAGACTTTTTAGAAATGAGTTGAATATGAAGTACGATTGTGGAAGGAAGTGTAAGACGAACGTTATTTTAGTCGCGAAATATTTGCTGCTTCTGTGTTCCACTCCTTAACAGTACCTATATATAATGAACGTAGGTATTCCCAAAACGTTCGTTTGTTCTGTCGTTACGAATTTAACGAATTTACTCACTGGTGTTATAACTCTAGGCTCAAGAGAAAGACTACGACATCTGTGGCGACGGGGAGCCAGCGTGCGAGTACTACGTGCACCTCGGCACCGCCTTCCCGCACCGCTCGCTCTCTGCCACCGTGCAGCTCATCAACCACAGGTGTCAACTCACTCACATACTCACTCACGCGCCCGCATAATTAGCCAATCATGCTCCCACAATTGGGCCTCTAATCGACTTAAAAAAATATTAGCTGCGGCATGTAGTTCAGATTCTTCAATTTTAATATTTTTAAAACATTTTTAATACTACTTATTAGTTAATGAAATTAGTGTAGTGTGTAACGTTTATTAATTTGGAAATAACGTCCATTGAAAATTTTTAATAGATAGAAATCTGATTTGAATAGATTTTACCTTTAATACACAATATTAAACCTAATGTTCCATTTCATCGCATCATAAAGTAAAGCAATTAGTAGCTCCGATAATTAAAATAATAATAACTCCACCGCCGTATCTTTACGTTAACGTTGTGGTGGGGCTTGCGCGCTCCGAACTCTAGGTTTGTGGTGGTAGAGATTCCAGAACAGGTCTATGGTGAGGAGCCAGACCAAGAGAGATGCAGAAAACCGGGCAGCATGTGGCGAGCTGTTGGGCAGTAGTGACCCCACGGACCCTATCTTCCCTATTTTTATGGTGTACATAATAAAGAGTATTCTATTCTATTCTATTCTTCCGGGAGTAGTCTTATTCCTCACCTCTGGCTTGCCTTTATTGGTCGGCTTGAGTGGAGATTTGCAACAGCAAACGTGCTCGGAAGAAGGAAGTATTCCAGTATGTGCTGGTAGGGATCTTGACCATCTTCCGGGCTCTGGGATATTCTGACAGACGTGGAATACCTCTCTATTCCTTAAGCACCGCAGGATATGTTGCACTCTTGTAGCTATGTCGCTTTGTGCTAGCGACAGTTCCCGGGGGGGGCATTATTGAGTGTGCAAGTCACCTCCTGCCATTTTATCCATGTATATATAAAACATTGATCAGGCCGGGGCCATAGTCCTTCCACAGTTCTTGGTAACATGTCCCACCCAAACCCAAAGTCTAATGTCTTTTTTTTTTCCATGTCTTAAAATAGTCTTACACCAACCGGGGGTTGCCTTGGGTGCATTTGCATAGTTCATACAGGGATAATCATCGGTTGGTACTGTATTTCATTAAAATTGTCTAAGGGCTGTAAGTTGGCTTCGGTCCCTCGTACGCCTTCCAAAGGACCGAGACCCCATGGTCCCAAGATATGTCAAAAAAATCAAAAATAAATAACCAATTTGCAACTAATGGCTACAGAAAGTAACCGAAACTGTCAGTAGCACCATCAGGGTAGAATTTGGTGTCGATAAATTTGCCGTCATGCGTGTAAAGTGAAGGGAGATTGTGGAATCCGTGGGAACCCAACTCTCGGATTCCATAAACTTTAGAACCCTCTCCGCATCCGAAACCTATAAGTATTTGGTTATGTCGGAAGCGTTGGGCATCAATGATAGTGACATGAATCAATCGTTGAAGGAGCGCTTCTTTGGCCGCCTGAAGAAAGTATCTAATAGTCTTCTATCAGGCGGAAACAAGGTGCGCGTGTGTAATTATTTATATTTATAGGAGAATAACTGATTGATTATTTATCACAAGTAGTGATGTTGTACAACATTAATCAAATCAAATCAAATCATTCATTTGTATAACACAGGTTCAAAGGATCAAAAGGTTCATAAGGTACACTGTATTATAACCATGTGAGGTATGCAAATATATTAGGAACATTATGACACAATTATTCTGAATCAGTTTTCTTATTGAATCAGTCATTGAAAATATAAATAGATAGTAAATTTCGTACACATTAAATTAAATCTGAACTGATAAATTATAACAGTAATGTCAAGCAAATTAATAATGTCATAGTGATTGTAATTATTGTCATATTGAATTAATTTACAAATATTTGCTATAGTTAAAATACAATATCTTTGTCTTCGAAGTAGTCTTTTACATTATAATAACACTTTTTAATTAGGATTTTATATAATGTCTTCTTAAATACAGGAGTAGGTAACTTCCTAATGTCATCGGGCAATTTATTATAAATCAGTGATGCCATACATATAATACTTTTATTGAGTAATGCTGTTTTTCCATACGGTATTTCTACGTCTAGCCTTTTTTTGTCACGCAATTGTCTATAATAGCTTTTAGAAGCAGTCTCATAATAGCTTGGATTTGATTTTACAAAAATATTTAATTCGTATATGTACAAGGAAGGTAACGTTAGAATTTTTAAATTTGTAAAGTAATGTTGACAGCTTGTAGTACAATCTAAATGGCAAATTGCTCTGATGCATTTCTTTTGGGCTTTGAATACAAATTCCTTGTCCACAGAGTTGCCCCAGAATATTATACCATATCTTAATATAGGTGCAACAAGTCCGTGATATGCTGTTAAGACGGCTTCTTTTTCCGCAGGGGGCGCTCCACGGTGGACGCCATCATGCGCGTGCGAGCCCTCACGACGGGGGATGCTGTGGCCCGGGGTGGGGTCGTCTTGGCGGTGTCTCTAGACATCGCCAACGCCTTCAATACCCTGCCCTGGAGTTGCATCAGGGAGGCACTCCGGTATCACCGGATGCCGACCTACCTCTGTCGTGTAGTCGAGGCCTATTTGACGGATAGGGCGGTAATCTACCCCGGTCACCAGGGAGAATGGAACCGGCAAGAGATGTCGTGCGGTGTCCCACAGGGATCGGTCCTGGGGCCGCATCTGTGGGACATCGGTTACGACTGGGTGCTGCGCGCCGACCTCCCTAGCGGCGTCAGCGTGGTGTGCTACGCTGACGACACGCTGGTCCTGGCGCAGGGGAGGTCGCACCAGGCGGCGGCCGAACTCATGACACGCGGGGTTGCGACAGTCGTTGAGAGGATCCGGCAATTGGGACTCGAAGTGGCCTTGCACAAGTCCGAGGCCAAGTGTTTTCATGGTCCTCGGAACGCGCCACTGTCGGGCTCCCAAATAACGGTAGGAGGGGTTCACATCGGCGTCGAGTCGACGATGAAGTACCTGGGACTCGTCCTCGACAGCCGGTGGAACTTCGTCGAGCACTTCCGACGTTTGGCTCCCAGACTGCAGCGGGCCGGGGCTGCTTTGAAGCGGCTCTTGCCCAATCTGGGGGGGCCAAACGCCTCCTGCCGGAGGCTCTACGCGGGGGTCGTGCGGTCCATGGCCCTTTACGGGGCACTGGTGTGGGCGCGTTCGTTGAGGCTCCGGCCAGCCCGCCGGTTGAACGCGTCCCAAAAGGTCATGGCCATCCGGATGGTACGGGGATACCGCACGGTCTCCTGCGAGGCGGCGAGCCTCCTTGCCGGATTACCGCCGTGGGATCTGGAGGCAAAGGTCCTCGCGCACGTTTGGGAGTGGCGCGAGGAGGCGAAACGCCGGGGCGTAACTCCGCTGCCGCGAGTAATCGCGGCACAGCGGACAGAGCTCCGGCGGGATCTCATGGCGGCATGGAGAGTGCGACTGTCGCAACCCAGCGCAGGGCACGCCACAATTGCGGCGGTAAGACCCCTCTTTGAGGAGTGGCTTGAGAGGCGCCACGGCGTCCTCACCTTCCGCCTGACGCAGGTCCTCACCGGACATGGCTGTTTCGGGAGGTTCCTGTTTCGGATAAGGCGGGAGGAAACGCCCGGGTGTTACCATTGTGTGGATCGACCGGAGGACACGGTGGAGCATACGGTGGAGGTCTGCCCGGCTTGGGCGGAGCACCGCCGTGTCCTCGTGGCGGCGATCGGTGGCGGCGACCTCTCGCGTCCGGCCCTGGTTCAGGCCATGGTACGGAGCGAGAGGGAATGGGAAGCCGTCACCTCCTTCTGCGAAGCAGTAATGCTCGCGAAGGAGGCGGCGGAGCGCGAAAGGGAGAAGCAATCTTTGCGCCCTCGCGCCCCTAGCCGCCGCAGGAGGAGGAGACACCCTGGGCGTCGGGAGTCGATCGCCGACTCCCGGCCACCGTAGGCGCGGGCTTGCGGACGGCGAGCAATGGGCAGCTCGCCGTCCGGTAAGGACCAGGCCCGGGTCGACGGCGCGTCGTGTTCCACGCGCGCCTCAAAGAGATGTCAGCAAAATAGACGGGGTCCGATAGGACCGATGCCTGCCGGGGCTGCGGATTGTTCGAAAGAGTTACCGTGGCCCTGGCGCACAGGCAACCGGAGGAACACGGGTGGGTTTTAGTCAGTAAGAGTCTGACACGCCCTTCCGCTCCGCCCAGAGCGGGACAGGTCATTTGATGATTTCCCACCCAGAAAAAAAAAAATAATAAAAAAAATAAAATAAAAAAAAAACGGCTTCTTTGTTGACAATTTTGGACAGTGTGTAGAGAGCGAATGACGATTTATTAATTCTTGTACAGAGATTATCTACATGTGTTTTCCATGACAAATTCTAATCTATATCAATTCCCAGAAATTTGGTATTTGTTACAGAATGTACTCTCTGTCCATCGTAATTAACATAAATATTTTTAGGTTCACTTCTTTGGCGAAAGTGCATTATTTTTGTTTTGTCCGTATTTATTGTAAGATTATTGTTTATTAACCATTGAATTATTGTACACAATGTTTGATTGATTTCATCTTCATAATCATTTGGTTTGTCACATTTTATTATCACTGTGCTATCGTCTGCAAATAGTACCATTGGTTGCTTGACGTGTCGAGGGAGATCATTAATGTATGCTGGGAAGAATAAGGCACCCAAAACAGTACCTTGTGGAACTCCAAATTTTATAGTTCTAGCGTGGGATCTATATTTGATCTCATTTCGTGTTCTGTGGCATATTCGTGCCGTACATGTTAAATTTTCACATGTCAAATGCTTTGCTCATGTCCATGAAGATAGCACATATTGGATTTTTTTTGTCCATATAAGTCAAAACAGTTTTGATTAGGTCATAAATAGCAATGTTAATAGATTTGCCCTTGCGAAATCCTTTTTGTTCGTTAACCAAAATATTATATTTTTCTAAAAAGTTGTATAGTCGACTATGAATATTTTTTTCAAATAATTTTGAGAAGATGGGGATCAAAGTTATCGGTCTATAATTTCCCATATTTTGTTTGTCATCTTTTTTGTAGAGTGGAATAACAACAGATTTTTTAAGTTTAACTGGGTTAATTCCAGTGGAAATGCACAGATTTATTATGTAGCATAAATGAGTAGCAATAGACTGTGACACATGCTTTATAAGTTTGGTACAAATACCGTCATAACCCACGCTTTGGGTATTTTTTAATTGCTTCATTTCTCTATCAATCTCCATTGGAGTTGTAGGGGTAAGAAAAATTGAATTTACGTTAGTGTTAATGTTGTGATTCGCCGGTGCTTTATTAATTTTTGAATTAGCTGTATTTACTGATTGTGATACTACTAGGTCGATAAAATAGTCATTAAAACTATTCGCAATTCATGTAAGATCTCTAATTTTGATATTATCTCTTAATATTTCCGTAATAGGTTCTTTGGGAAAGTTAAATTTAGAATTATTTATAATTGACCATGTGGCTTTCGATTTGTTTTGTGTAGTATTTATGTGATGGTTATTTTGTAACTTCTGTGTTAGGTTTATAATTTTTTTAAACTTAGCAGCGTATTGCTTAAAAATATGTTTGTTTGTTTTCGTTGGAAGGGCCCTATACTGCCATAATAATTTTCTTTTTATTTTGCTACATGTTTTGATACCTTTTGAAATCCATTTAGATTTTGTATTTAAAGTTTTCGTTATTGTTTTGTAAGAAAAACACAAATTATAGAAACATAAGAACAGTTCTAGAAACAGATCCTAAGCTTCGTTAGGGTCATTTGTCAGATAAATGTCAACAAAGGCCAAATTGTTCATACAGTTATTAAATTTGACGAGGTTTTCCTTACTATAATCACGTCTTCTAATACGCCAAGATTTTATCACACATGTTTTTTTAACCGGGAAATGTAATATTTGGGCTGTATGACCCGATAATCCAAATTCAATTATATCACTTTTGCATCTATGAGCATCGTGAGCAAAATTGTCAATGCAAGTGTTACTGATAAGTCTAGTGGGATTTTTAATTTCTAGTTTCAAGTTATGGCTTTCCAGAATATTTTCGAAGTCTAGAGTTTGTCGGTTCTTTTTTAATATATTGATATTAAAATCTCCGCATAAAACAATTTTCTTATTAGTGTTATCGCAAATTTGGCGTAATAACTTTTCTAAATTATTATAAAATACAGTAGTCATGAGTTTGGTACTCTATAAATACAAACTATTATCAGACTATGTTCCGTTAGTTCTATAGCACTATATTCTATGATACCTTTAATCGAATGTTTATTATTTATTACTACGAGTATATATTGATGTCCAGTTCTAGTTAATATACAGGCACCTCCCCTATTTACGTCTCTAAGATTTACGTCTCTCTCTTTTAAATCACAATAAGAACCTTAGCTGTCAGATGATAATGACATTGACGTATGGAAACGTTCCATTTCAACCATATTTTAATAAACGTAAATTATTATCTTATGAATAGAAAGGTTGTAATTTAAAATATATGTGTCGGGGAAAACGATATCGTTTAGTGAAATAGTTGCTCATTTGATTATTATAGTACCAAGGAAGTGGTAAACACCGTGACGTCAGTTGTTATTGTAACGGCGGCACGCGGACAGAGTCGTGTTGTGGAATGTGGTTGGTGCAGAGTTCACTTTGAATTCGGACACCAACTGGGTCACTCGTTCAAAACGAAACTGTCGGTTTACCCAGTTAATTTTGTGGATTGTAAAGTAATTAGAAGTGATATTGTTATTCAACTATTGCATGAGAGTTATTATTCTCTATTACCTACTCAATGAACCCTGTACCACCTAATCAAGATGATGACGACGCTATCGCTCAGCCATCGCTGGCCCCGTCATAATATGTTATTAGCATTTATTTAATTCATATTTCATAGACAGAGATGTAATTAATGTACTTAAATGGTTTTTATTATGACTTAAAAAGGCTGCTTCAAAAACAAAGATTGTTGAGTTTTCTAACAAGTCGTGATTTGTGGTTTTGCATAATCAAAACCAATGTTTATTATCTGAGCATCACAATAAATGATTAAGTAGTCATTGATATGATACTAGTAATATTTCTCACGTTTTATTATTGTAATTTTAACGTAACAAGTTGTTTTAGACGTTTTTAGATCTTTAAGATAATGTTAATATAATTATAAGATTTTACTTACAAATAAATAGACATCCAAAAAGGTTTGAAAAATTTAAATCTTTTTTGTTGCGGTGGACTATATTATAAGTATTTATTCTTTTCTTACTTAAAAATATAGAATTAGAATATAAAACAAAAAAGCAAATTCAATTATGTACAACCATCTCTGATTGGTCTAAAGTGGCGGCAGAATGGGCAGAATGGGAATGGAATGCTCAATCTTTTTAACACCAATAAAATCTTACATGATCAACAGTATGGTTTCACCAAGGGACGTTGTACGACTGACGCCGGTGTCACCTTATTAAAACACATATTTACGGCGTGGGAAGAGGCCCAAGACGCCGTAGGAATCTTTTGTGACCTCTCCAAGGCATTTGATTGCGTCGACCATGAAACCTTAATATTGAAACTTGAGCATTACGGACTTGGAAAACTTGCGCTCAGTTTAGTAAAATCTTATTTAAATGATAGACAACAGCAAGTTCAAATAAATGGTGTCAATTCACTCGGTTTAAAAGTAAAAATGGGTGTACCACAAGGCTCGATATTGGGGCCTTTCCTCTTTTTAGTATATATTAATGATCTACCCCATTTGTTGAAAACCCAACCACAAATGGTGTTATTTGCTGACGATACTTCTTTAATTTTTAAAATTAATAGACGTGCATCAAATCTTGACGACGTAAATAACGCCCTACTGCAGATCCAAAATTGGTTCACAGCTAATAATTTAGTATTAAATGGGAAAAAAACTAAATGTATAAGATTTTCTTTACCAAATATCAAAAGTACTAATTGTGAGATAGGAATAAATCAAGAGAAACTAGAATTCGTCGATAAAACTGTTTTCCTGGGGATCACGCTCGACTCAAGGCTTCAATGGGGTCCTCATTTAACATCCCTTGCAGGACGGCTCAGTTCAGCGGCATACGCTGTGAGAAAAATCCGTCAATTTACTGATGTAGGTACCGCGAGGCTAGTCTATTTTAGTTACTTTCATAGTATTATGTCGTACGGTATTTTACTATGGGGACGGGCTGCAGACGTTGAGTCTATTTTTATTCTGCAGAAAAGAGCCATCAGAGCCATATATGGCCTCCGCAGGCGCGACTCTCTAAGGGAACGGTTTAAAGATATTAACATCATGACGGTACCTTGTCAATATATTTATGAAAACATCATGTACGTAAGGAAAAATCTACATAGTTTTAGTAAAAGAGGTGAAAGACACAATTATATCACTAGAAATAGGGACCAATTAGTTCAACCAGGTTTCAGGCTGGCTAAAGTAGACTCTTCTTTCATGGGGTACTGTTTAAAATGTTACAACAATATACCTCCCCATATACTTCAATTGAATGAAACGAAATTTAAATCCTGTATAAAACGCACACTATGCAGTCAGGCATATTATAAGTTGGGGGATTACCTCGCTGATAAAAATGCTTGGCTCAACGCTGGTCCTGCTCCACAAGGGCGCATTAACTAATTGATTAGCATTTGGAACTACTGAAGATTGTAAAAAACTGTCTTTACATTGTATAAATTCAATCTTGTAGTATTGTATAATTGCATAGCACATGTGTGAGTACTATGTACCTACTATAAAGCTACCATTTTCTAGGTTTGTCTTTCATTGACTTGAATGTGCCCTGGCGGCTGAGAGTATGTCATGCTCACTCAAATGTCTCGCTGGTGGTGGCGTGTGTGTTGGATCATTAAGTTCCCTTCAAAATGGTTGAGCTAAATGGTGCTGATCCATACGTCATGTTCGTGAACGGGCGCCGTCAGTGGGGACTGGTCATCTCTTGGCTGCCACGGCTTATTTTAATTTAATAATGGAATTGTTGTCGTCTCTTTATTACGGACGCTTTTAACGTTCTGCATCGTTCTCACATGCATAATTTCAACATGACTGATGTAACCAATAATTTGTAACCATATTTTGATTTAAAAGAGTGTCCATGGAGTTTCTTGCCCGTTCTTCTCCATAGGTACCTACTACGCTTTGGAATGGGCATCTAGCTTCATCTTTCTGACTGACCGACCCCTTGACAATTCAAAAGTGCCTGTAATTGGTTTATTTGAAATAAATGCTTTGAGTTTGAGTTTGAGTTTGGCGGCAATGTTTGACGGTACCTTGTCAATTCATTTATGAAAATATTATGTATGTAAGAAAAAATCTACATCTTTTTAATAAAATAAGTGATAGACATAATTTTAATACTAGAAATAAAGATAAAATAGATCAACCATTTTTTAGATTATCTAAAGTACATACATCTTTTATGGGGTACTGTGTTAAATGTTACAACAAAATACCTTGTGACATATTGCAATTAAATGAAAGAAAATTTAAAACTCATATAAAAAGTACACTTTGTAAACAAGCATATGACAAATTAGAGGATTATATCCTAGATAAGAATGCTTGGAAACATGCTGGTCCTGCTCCATAGGACAATCTAGAGTCTAGACAAAAACAAACTGGTTGCTAATTTAATTGTATAATTTATCATTTTTATGACATTGATTGTTACATTATGTACTTAACTACTTTACTCACACACTAAATTATTACTTGTTAAAATTTTGGAAACATCATCTACTTTTCAATATTTGTAAATATGTGAGCACCATGTATCTATCACATAATTAATTTACCTGCCTTTGCATTATATTTAATTCTTTTTACCTATTGTGGTATAGTAATTTTATTCTAGGTGCATCGTCTTCACATATGATTACATAATTAATGTGAACTTACATAATATTGTAAAATTTTTTAAAAGAGTAACGGTGGAGTTTCTGGCCCATTCTTTTCCATACGAAACTACCTTTTGGAAGGGGCAACTAGAATCAATTCTATTTTTTTGTAAATTTTGACGTTCAAAAGTGCCTTTTATGTGCCTATTTGAAATAAATGATTTGACTTTGAGGTACGGACTGGTGATATTGGGAGATTATAAAATGGGTACTATAGTGCGCAAATGTGTTGTTTGCGGGACGCACTATCGAGACTTTCTGTAACAGACCGAACTTACGCGGGCGAAGCCGCGAACAGAACCTAGTATAGGTATATTTTGTTCTTTTACTCGGGCATCAGTTGCATGGAAACAGAGATAGTCACCTAATAAGTGGTTTCAATATAGATGAATTCAAACATCTATACTCGTACACTGAACAGTACAGTCGATAACTTCATGCCATATTTCACGTAAATTAATTTGCGGGAGCGTCTCGAAAAGTCCGCATCCGTTCTTAACTGCGGCGCACTCGAGACTGTTAAGTACTGGTTAATTGTACTTTTGTACTAGTGGTACTGTTGGATTTCGAAGCGCGTCGTGTCGGCCGATTTGTAGAAAAACGTATTACTGCTTTCTTTATTATACTGTGCTACTGATGACGCCAAACTCGTAGCCGAATTCTGGGCTCACTTTATTTATGTAGATTGACATCGACATGCTGTGCAGAAGTGTCTAGTGGGTGTTTTTATTTTTTCAGTCCTGTGGTGTATTCATACTACTGGAGCGTGCGCACGTGGGGCGTGTGTTCGTGCTTAGAGGACGAGAGTTCCGTGGCCTCGCTAAGGCCCGAGGGCGATAGTGAGCGGCTGTGTGTCGGTGCTAAGGAGGCACAGGCCATGGCGCAAGATGTAAGTCATTTAATCATATTCTCCTCACCGAATTTCGGTTACAGCGCCCTATCTCAACAGAGATTAGCCAGGTACGCAGGAAATATTATAGTGCACAAGTGTGTGCAAAAACACAGATACACTCTCTGTTCCTGTAATCTGATATTCCGATGGGAAGGCAATCCGACACGACCGATCAGGCGCAGGACCAATGGCGTCACGTGCTACATCTAAGTCCTTGAAGACTACCAACAATCCAAATTGACTTCTATGTCTAATCTTAGTGTTAAAAAATTACGTATTTTTTTGCATTAGCCAACACAAAATAAGCAATATCAGGACCGCTAATTTTGAATGAAATGAGAAACCGTAATTCTTGTCGGTTAGTAACGTAAGTTTGAAATAAATTTCTATTTTCCTAGACAAACGGCTCAAATATCTACAAGTTTGTAACTATTGAATACTTTGAAACTAATTATACACACCGATAACCAGGTATCTTTCAAAGAAAGGTTTAAACTGCCTTAACTCTACTTATAAGTCTGAAGAGCTAAATAGCCTTTCAGCACTAATACTATCTAGGAATGTAAGGGATTAAGACATTCTTAAGTTCCAAGTAAACTTGCTACGTGACCGAAAATCTGAAGCAGACCAGATTTTACTTCTAAGATAAGACTGCGTTAAGTTTCACTATCGAAGCTTGTTCGAAGATTATCTCACTAGTCTACATTTGTATTTGAGAAATTTCATTTCTTTTGTAAAGTTATTTCGGAAAAAAAAAAGATAAAACTTCGCTTAAATTAAAATAGTCGCTAAAATAATGAGTGCTAATCTTCTTCAAAGGAACTCGCGTCCGAAGTTTATTTTTAATTGCTGAAAATGGCGCATTAAAAAAGTAAAAGGTAGAGACCAGTAACGCGTTATACGTACACGAACGAGTATATGTATACATTTTGTACAAGGTAACGTTTAATATAAGTATCTCTTGTACTTGTTTTTGTACATTTTCAATATTTATTATTTTCAAACAGTGATAGTCTAGATTTGCCTAGAAGAATATAAAATAAAAACGTTTTTACAAAAAAACAACCGACTTCCAAAAAAAAACACTAAAATACGTGAAAAATAACTTTAATTTTGGAAGTCGGTGGCCAAAAACGAAAATACAAAACCAAAAACACCGACTACCGAAATTAAAGTTATTTTTCACGTATTTTAGTGTTTTTTTTTTGGAAGTCGGTTGTTTTTTTGTAAAAACGTTTTTATTTTTCACTTTTTGTTTGTGGTACCTACCCCACACATATTCGTATACCACTACTTGATATGTAAATAACCCTGACAGGAAATTATTAGAACATCATCAATATAAACCAAGTGGAAAAAATACGCAGTATTAAGGATAACTCAAAAATTTCAAGTCAGAACTTGATCAAATTTAAATTAGACTACATGTTAAGTACCAGCTTTCAAATAAAAAAGGAATCTTCCAAATCGGTTTACCTAGAAAAAAGTTCTGAAGCTATCAAACAATTTAAAGAAAAATACAGTCGAATTGCGAACCTCCTCCTTTTTTTGAAGTCGGTTAAAAATAGACCCTAAGCAGGTACACAAAGGTGTAAGCCCAACTTTAAAAAAATGATGCAAAGAAACAGGGGCGTATAAATTACTCGAATTGTTGTTTAACAGGGTAAAGGATAATATTTTACAACGATTTTTATACAAAACAGGTTAATTAAGTTATGAAATTGATATTTTATTTATTGTTTGATTGCTATAGTTATTAATTAGTAGACATCTGTTCTTAGATAATTATTTAGGATATTAATAGAAACTTAAATTATGATGAGGAATAAAAAACGTTTATTTCACTTTTCTACAAGTTCTTTAACTTTGTAATGAGATCACTTAATTTTATTTATCATTTATCACTAACTCTAAGCTTTTTAATCAGATCTCCTAGTTATAATCTTGTTCATTAGTTTTAGCTTTATAATTTACATATAATAGCTTCAGACGATTTTATTTATGGGTTGGTCATGTTGAGAGGATGAACGAAGGGCGACTAACAAAAGGTATTTACAAGGCAGATATGAGAGGAAACGCCGGGAGGGGACGCCCTAGGAAGACATTATAGTGACCTTATTGGTGATGTTTTTCAGAAAGGTCAGGTCCGTAGTACTCGCAACCGGCGTGCGTGTATGACCAGATGTATGAACGTAAACGAGGCAAAAGGAGTATGTAGCAGGTGGCGTTCTGTTGTTTCTGCCTACCTCCATGGGAAGAAGGCGTGAGTTTATGTATATATGTACTTATAATAGCCTTATAATTTTTCTTCATTAGTTTAAGCTGTATAATCAGGTCTCTTAGATAAAATCTTCTTTATTCGTTTTAAACTTTCTAAATAGGTTTCTTAATTTTTATCTTCATTCGTTTTTAACTTTTTAATCTGATCTCTTCATCTTTATTTTGTTCGTCAGTTTGATTTAATGTGTCATACACATCAGGGTGCCTTGAGAGATTGCGATATTCACTGTGAAATCTTTTGGGTATAATCCCGGTGTCGCAGAGACGTATTAGATTCTGGTATTTAGCAGCGATAAATAGGTAGCCTGGAATTATACAGGGGCTTCAAAGTGACGTTGACTTCCACTTGCTGACTACTTGTAGGCTTGTTTACTACCGTATTGTGCTTTTTCGTTTTCGTTGTACTTTCCCCTTCCCCTTTCCTTTACCTTTTCCTTGTAGTTTTTGAAAAAGTGTTATTGCAAAAGACTCAGCTTCTCCTGCCATAGAATATTTGACTAACATTTGGTCTGGATTTGTCTTTTTAAATGTGACTACTCGTAAATTTTCATGTTTTTAATGTCAGTGGTGTGAATGGGTTGGTAGCTAGTTGATCGAAGTCAAGGAAATCTTCATGATCCATCGCGATCACTTTCTATGGTCTCGGTCTTTTGCGAGCTGTCGCAAAGTAAGTAGCTCATTGTGAGGGGCTCCACACAATAAATGTTTGGACTTCTCTTTCAATCACTGCATGCACTGGATAAAATGTAGCACAGTTATGCTTGTATTTAAAATTATGTTAGGGGGTAAAGTGCAATAAATGACTTTTCGAAAGAAGATGTAAGACAATTTGCAAAATTAAATCTAACACCCAAAACTTTTAACCAGAATTAGTTTATACAACTTGCCAATTATTGTGGTGGCATCAATATGTTCCTGGTGCCCCTAATCTTCAAATAAATTGCGTTTACGTAACAAAAATTATAAGGTTGTATTCGATTTTTTTTGAGAATTTCGCCGCTTGGATTACACAGATCGATAGAGAGTCAAAAAGTGAGTAAGAATAAGTAAACATTTCTTAATGCCCAAAATGTGCTTATACATCCTTTGAGCTCAGAGGAATCGCATGAATTTTCAAGCTTTCAACATTATGTTGCAAAATATTCGAAAACTTTTAGAAGTGTTAATTTACCCCAGAAGGACTGGATTAATAAAACTATAATTAACAATATAACTGAAAGAAATTAACTATGGCACAATTACTTAAAAGATCCTAAGAGTGAAGAACTAAAATCAAAGCTAACAGCTGCAACGGAAAAAGTGAATAAGACAATAGGCAAAGACAAGAAGAAATATTATTATGATGCTTTTGATAAATGTAAAAAGAACCCCAAGAAGATGTGGAAATTAATAAATACCCTTGCTAAAAATAAAATAAACTGTGACTGTGCTCCCCCAAAATTAATTGTAAACAATACTGTTATATCAAATGGTACAGAAATTTGTAACAGTTTTAATCATTACTTTGCGACAATCGGTTCTATACTAGCTCATAAAATACAATCAAACCAACCTAACACTATGCACACAAATACTATACATAAAGCTAAGGACAGCCAAGGCCATAATCTAATGGAACTGCACCCGTCTTCAAAAGATGAAATCAAAAAAATTATAGATAACTTAGATAATAATACCAGTTGTGGGATAGACGATATAACCACTAAGGCTATAAAGTGTATCGAAAACCTAATCGCAAATAATCTTGCGAATTGTATTAATGACTGTCTAAACAAAGGTGTTTTCCCAGATAGCCAAGGTGACCCCTATTTATAAAGCAGGAACTAAAACTGATCCCAGCAACTACCAGCCCTATCTCTGTATTGCCTGTAATTTCAAAAATATTTGAAAAGGTATTATATACCCGGTTATTTGATTACTTGAACAAAATTCACTTTCTTTATGAACATCAGTACGGATTTAGACTACATTCTAATACACTCGCAGCAACAATCGATTTAGTAACTAAAATTAAAAATATTATTGACAAAAAGCAACTAGTTCTGGGTATTTTCGTTGATCTTAAAAAAGCATTTGATACAATAAGTCATTCCATACTATTAGAAAAGCTAAAAAGCATTGGAATCGCTGACCAAGCTTACAAAATATTCGAATCTTATCTTGCAAATAGACATCAGATAGTAAAAATTGATAATTTTAATAGTCCATCTGCTAAAATTGTATGCGGAGTTCCACAGGGATCAGTTTTAGGACCACTGCTTTTCTTAATTTATATAAATAATATAAGTAATATTGGGTTAGCGGGACATATCTCACTGTACGCAGATAACACATGTCTTTTTTTTATTTTGGCCACTCCATGCATAGTGTTGTTACTGAGGCACAGCAAGACTTTTATATCCTAAGTACGTGGCTTAAGCAAAGCTTTCTGACTATTAATGTTAATAAAACTGCATACATAATATTTTCTCCCAAGAACAAAAAGATTCCTGATTTACCTCCTCTCATGATTGATGGCCAACAACTGTTAAGATCAAACCATGAGAAATACCTGGGCCTGATCTTGGACAGCAGACTGACATTCAGACCACACGTCGTCGGCCTAATTAGTTAACCCGCTAAGTCTATTTTTTGGCAAAATTTACTTTTTATACCAGTTAAAAGTTCAATCTAATATCTACCGTATCGTTTAAGGAATAACTGCGATATTAGCCAAAAAAGGTGACAAATGCTATGCCCGAAAAACTGCTTTCTGACCACCAGTCAATCTCCACAACGCAAACCTGCTAAATCCTGTTGGGACCTCAGTTTTGTACTGACAACGTTAACTATTTTGATTAGGTACTGATTAAATTCGTTTTACTGCACAATTCATTAATCTGTACACCATACTCAATTTAAATAAAAAACTGCTAAGTCCTCAAGCAAATTGAAACTTCACCTCGACAAACTGCTAAATTATTGTTTTTCTAAATATTATAAAATGTGTATAAGTAATGCTGCTACATATATTTTTTAAATATCAAGAAAAATTATAGAAACCAACGGAATTTTCAGATTTTTCTTTGTCCTGTAAACTATGTCAAAATGGACTTAGCAGGTTAACGAGTTAGGCCGACGACATTGATTATATTAGAAGCAGATTGATTCCGGTGACTGGAGCTCTGCGAAATATTGCTAAATGTGTGCCATTTAAATTACGCTACACAATCTATAACACACTAGTCAAACCGCATCTAGACTATTTAATCCAAGTGTGGGGACAGGCCGCTATAACACTTCTTTATGACCTACAAGTAACGCAAAACAAAGCAATCAAAGTCCTTTTTAATAACAATTACGTAACACCTACGAAAGACATTTATGTTAAAACTAAACTATTTAACCTTAAAAAAATATATATTTACCACACATGCATACTAATAAAGAAAATTTTAACAAACAAAATACACTCACAAATTACCTTCAAACACAAAACTCACCACTACTACACCAGGAATACGGATAGTATAGGACTGCGTTCAGTTAGGACTTTGTACGGAAGAAAAACTATTCAGTTAGACGGAGCGCAGCTTTATAATAATTTACCGAAAGAAATAAGAGATTCTTCATCAGTGAACATTTTTAGGAATAGGATAAAGTTGTATTTGGCTAGCCAACAATAATAAATCATTACTATATGTACTCGATAGATTGAACGACAACTATGTTTATTACTTAAGATATTTTGTTTAGTTTCTCATATTTAAGTAAACTATGTATGTTTTTTTTTGAGAAATAAATTTCTTTAAACCGAAGTGTGTGCTTTATACCTACAGCTCTATTTCTTAGCAATAAAATGAAATCAGCTATTAATAAAATAAAAACTACCTGGCAAATAATTAATGACGAAACAGGTAGGAAAAAACAGCTTAATACTGAATTTAATTTATAGAATTCATATGGCCCCATCAGCTCAGGTGTAGAAATGGCTCAGGAGTTTGAAAGCTTGTTTGCTAATATTCCCCTTAAAACTACTGAAGCTTAAAATTCCTCACCCGCGCTTTCTGCTGCCTTACTTAGACATAATGAAAAGGCATACCCTTTGGAGTTTGGGTTTCAGCATACAAACCCCCAGTCTGTTATAAAAGCTTTTAAATATCTTAAAATAAAATCAACAGAAGATTTCTGGGGAATGTCTGTAAAAGACTGTACATCTATCATCGAAACCATTGCGGCCTATTTAGCGTTCTTATGTAACACCAGTGTAGACCAAGGAGTCTTCCTAGTTCTCATAAAACATGGTAAAAAAATAAAGTAAAACATTTTATAAGAGTAACTTCTTTTGCTTCTCTATAAGAAACTGCCTTTTGGAAAGGGCGACTAGAATCAATTATATTTAAATGTTGACGTTCAAAAGAGGCTTTTTGAAATAAATGCTCTGACTGGACTTGATGAAACTTTATATTTTCAAAATAGACCGTTCAATGTTTAGTTTGAAGTAGGTGAGCATATTTGGCAAAATTTGCAAAATTTTGTAGGCCTACGTAAAGTCACCTATAATGTAAAAATATACTGCAAATCTTGTGTGGCATAACACTTAAAAATAAACAAATAAAAGTAAACAAGACAAGTAAATAGTGAAAACATGTTACGCATGGTCAACCTTAATAAATCGCTGCAGTGGCATACCTGCATACACATTGCACACGGCACCTACGGGCACGAAACGCAAGCTCAGCATAACGTGACCAATTGACGTCAATCGAACCTTTCCATAGAAACATAAAACGTGGAGCGGCACTTTTGGATCTGACATCGACCAATTGACACTTTTTAGTATAATTAGTCGTAATTTCAATACCTTGTAATACAGTAATAAATTAGTTTATTAAAATAAATTTGCATTTTTTTGGATCCTCCGGTTGCACCCATCGTAATTGGCGCAGTCGGTAGGATAGTCCAGTAAATTCAGTGAATCGATCACCGACAACGGGCTATACGAACCTACGGGTGTGCGGCTACGGAGGAGTATCCGAATATCGATACCACAGAGAGATGCAGATTTGGTAAGTACCTAGATCTACTAGAGTTGCTCGCCTTCCTATATTTTAGTATCCTTTGTGTAATTTCCTTTTTTTTTCTTCCTGTGTTTCCTTTGTGTTAATTTCCTCAAGTGTTTCTATTAAACTTTCAAAATTTTTCACCCACGTATATCACGGACTCCTAAGTCGGGTATTTCTAATAGGAACTCGCAAATCGATGCGAATAGGAATTTAGATACTATATTAGAAGATAGTGAAAGTGTAGAATCTTACTTAATTATAGAGAATAATTTAACTAACAAAATGAGTACCGATTTGGTAGATCAAGTTTACAAGGCCTTACGCCTCGTTCCCGAGTTCGACGGGAACCCGAACGTGCTCACGCGGTTTGTACGTTTATGTGACCAACTTGTCGCGCAATTTGTTAAGGCAGAGCCAGGTTACGAACTAAGTAATTTATCCTTGTTGAACGGCATACTTAATAAAGTTACCGGAAATGCCGCCCGCACAATAAATTCAAACGGCATTCCCGAAACCTGGCAGGGTATTAGAAACGCCCTGATTAATAACTTCTCGGACCAGCGGGACGAGACCGCCTTATACAATGATTTGGCCCTATTAACGCAAAAGAATTTATCACCACCGGAATTTTACGAAAAGTGCCAAACTTTATTTAGTACAATTATGACGTATGTGACCTTGCATGAGCCCATATCTACTACCATCGAGGCCAAACGGGCACTATATAAAAAATTAACCCTACAGGCATTCGTTCGTGGCCTAAAAGAACCTTTAGGCTCGCGTATTAGGTGCATGCGACCCGACACCATCGAAAAGGCTCTCGAGTTTGTGCACGAGGAAATTAACACCATATACTTACAGCAGCGTAATGACCATTTGCCGGAGCGGAGATCTGTGCAGTCTACGTCTTCATTTAATCCCAGTACGTATCAGATTAAGCCATTTAATTTGCATACTCCACAGCCAGTCACTTTTTCAGCGCCGTTTAATCAGCCCGGTCCCTCCAGAAGTTTTTATCAGCCACAACCGCCAAGGCCAATGCAAGCTTGGAGACCCCAAGTGCCTTTCAATCGCGGTCCCACGCGAACCCAACAAATGTTAAGCGCACCCCCGCCTAACTATATGCCCCAGAGCAACGTGTTCCGATTGCCTCAACAAAGGCCTAGTTACACGCCCATTAATAATGGCCCCAAGCCCATGAGTGGTGTAAGCCACTTTGTTCCTAAACCTATGCCGAGACCTTCGACAGGACATGACTGGACTCAACAAGGAAATCCACCTCCCAGTAACTATTTTAAGACTCGTGAGATGAATGTTAATGAAGTAGACTTTTACGACTATTATGAATACCCCGACTATGCCTATAATGACTATTACGACCAGTTCTACCCTGTACCTTACAATTACGAACCTGTGTATGAGCCACTAGCTCATAGTGATTATGTTCCTGTGCACGTAGAGGAGCATCAGAATGTGCCTGAAGGAACATCTGCCCAAGGAACGTCTGCTGAAGGCCAGGATTTTCATACAGCCCCGAAATCAGACAAACCAAAATAGAGATTAACTTACAAACCCAGAGACAACTTCCATTCATTCAGATTGCTAATCCACCCATTAAACTATTAGTAGATACCGGTGCGAACCTATCTTTTATTAGCCCGAACGTTGTAGAAAGATTTTATCATCATATCCAGTGTAATTATGAGCCTTTCGAAGTCACTAACATCCACGCGACAACTCGTAATAATTATTCCATTACTATACCGTGCTTCCCGGAATTCAAAGAAACCTGTGACATTACCCTATACATTTACAAGTTCCACAATTATTTTGACGGCTTAATAGGCTTAGACTTACTAGAAAAGTTAGAGTCTAATATAGATTTAAAGAATAAGGTTCTTGTTACACGTAATTCATCCAATCCCTTGCGAATGTATGATTCACGTAATTGTAATCTTTACGAGGGCATAGTACCCGCTAATTCATCCAAATTAGCTAGAGTCCCCATTAATCTTCATGATGGTGACGTAATAATATCAGAGCAGACTATTTCCAATTGCACTATTCGCGACTGTGTTACTTCTGTTAAAAATAACCGTGGCATCATAGAAATAATTAATCCAACTAAACATGATGTAGTTTTCTCAATGGACAGGCCAGTTACCGCGGAACTTTTTAACGAGCAAAGCGCGACTATCTATCAGCCTAGCGATCGCGTATCCGAGGTATTATCAAAACTACGCACTGACCATCTGAATCCTGAAGAACGAGCCAACTTAGAATCTCTTTGTGCACAATATGCTGACGTTTTCTATATCGATGGTGAACCTCTAACTTTCACCAATAAGATAAAGCATAGTATTCATACCACCGACGAATTACCTGTCTATACTAAGACCTATAGATATCCCTTTGTTCACAGACAGGAAGTTCAGGATCAGATTAGCAAAATGTTAGACCAGGGGATAATCCGTCCCTCGCAGTCAGCCTGGAGCTCACCCATCTGGGTAGTTCCAAAAAAATCTGATGCGTCCGGAAAGACTAAATGGCGCATAGTCATTGATTTTCGTAAAGTCAACGAGAAAACCCTCGATGACAAATACCCAATCCCCAATATTAATGACATCTTAGATAAACTTGGTAACTGTCATTATTTCACAACTCTAGACCTTGCAAGTGGATTTTACCAGGTAGAGATGGACCCAGCCGACATTCACAAAACGGCCTTCAATGTGGAACATGGGCACTTTGAATTTTTACGCATGCCCATGGGTCTCAAAAATTCTCCATCCACGTTTCAACGCGTGATGGATAATGTCCTCAGGGACCTCCAAAATGTCATATGTCTCGTATATCTCGATGACATAGTCGTTTTTAGTGTTTCCTTACAGGAACACATGGTAAATTTAGAAAAAGTGTTCAAGAGATTAAGGGAATCAAACTTTAAGATCCAGATGGATAAGTCGGAATTTTTAAAGCTTGAAACTTCATACTTAGGTCACGTAATAAGTAAGGACGGTATTAAGCCTAACCCCGATAAGATCATTGCCATCCAGAAATTCCCTATTCCTAAGACAGCTACCGAGATCAAACGCTTTTTAGGCCTGTTAGGATACTATAGGAAATTTATTCCTGACTTTGCGCGCATTACGAAACCCATGACGCAATGTCTCAAGAAAGGTTCTAAGATCACCCTCAATGACCCTAACTACATCGACTGTTTTGAAAAGTGCAAATTACTACTGACTAACGACCCTATACTGCAGTACCCTGACTTTTCTAAGGAATTTGTGCTTACGACTGACGCATCTAACTTTGCCATAGGAGCTGTCCTTTCTCAAGGACCTATAGGACAAGATAAGCCCTTAGCATACGCGTCTAGGACATTAAACTCCAGTGAGATTAACTATAGTGTAATCGAGAAGGAGTTATTAGCCATAGTTTGGGCTACTAAATACTTTCGTCCATACTTGTTTGGGAGAAAGTTTAAGATAGTTACAGACCATAAACCCTTACAATGGGTTATGAGCCTTAAAGAACCAGGCTCCAGACTCACACGTTGGAGACTTAAGTTGAGTGAATACAATTTTACTACAGTATACAAGCAAGGCAAAAAGAACACTAACGCCGACGCATTATCCCGCATTGAAATCAACAACGAGGACGCTATGTCTATAGCGGTAAATGTATCTGAACAGCCTCGCTCAACAGTAGGTTCTGAAACACTGACAGCCCCTACAAACAACCCTGACATACTCGACAACTCTGACACAGCAACTGTTCACACTAGTAACGAAGCCCCTATTCTAGAAGTGCCAATATCAGACGAACCCTTAAATAAATTCAGTAGACAAATCTGTTTTGTACTTGTAGGCGATATTAAAAAACGACCGACAGTGAGTAAGCCATTTGAAACGCATACCCGAACTACCATTCAACTATCTGAGTCTAACCTGACTAACGACGTTATTAATGCAGTTAAAGAATATGTGAACCCTAAAGTCAAAACCGGTTTAATCATCCATCCTCCTCTTGCCATGTATAAAATAATCCCCATAATTCAAGACAACTTCAAAAGCTCTTCAATGAACATGGTTCTAACTAAAGTTGAATTAGAGAATGTTAAAGACTACCTGCGTCAACAAGACATCATAAAGAAATACCACGAAGGTAAAACAAATCATCGCGGTATCACTGAATGTTACTTAGCCTTATCTTCTAAATTCTACTGGCCTAAGATGAAAGAACACATCTCCAAGTACATAAATGAGTGTACTATCTGTGGTCAGGCTAAGTACGACCGTCACCCCATCAAGCAAAGATTTAACATTGTACCACCCCCTAGTAAACCTTTTGAAATTATCCATCTAGATCTGTTCACAGCTCAAACAGAGAAGTTCCTTACCATTGTAGACGCTTTCTCTAAGTATGCACAAGCTTATCACCTTAGAGATAGCACCGCTTTAAGTGTAGTACAAGCTCTACTTGTATTTTGCACCCACCATGGGGTCCCGTTGACTATTGTCACGGACGGAGGCCCTGAATTCACAAATCAGATTTTCTTAGAATTCAACCGAACTCATAAAATTATTCACCATAAAATATTAGCGCATTCCCCTAACGACAATGGCATAGTAGAAAGGTTCCATTCTACCATTTTAGAACATCTTAGGTTATTGAAATTAGAGAGACGAAATGAACCAGTCGTTAATCTTATGCCTTATGCCATCTTAGCGTACAATAGTTCGATCCATAGCTTCACAAAATGTAGACCCTTGGACTTGATAACTGGACACTTTGACCCTCGAGACCCAATAGATATTGACCTATCTGAACACTTACTGCAACAGTACTCACAAGACCATAGGAAACGAATGAGTCAAGTATACGACCTTATTAACCAGACATCCTTACATGACAGGACACAACTGACTGAAACCCGTAACAGGGACAGGGAACCCGAGAAGGACTATACCCCTGACCAGCAAATCTTTGTACGCAATCCCATGGCGTCTCGACAGAAGTTAGCCCCGCGTTATACGCAAGATACTGTACTCGCAGATCTTCCAATCCACATCTATACGAAGAAGAAACGCGGTCCAGTAGCAAAATCCCGCCTTAAGCGAAGTCCTAAAGATCCCACTTTGTTACAGGATAATACTATGGCTGATGACCCTACATCCGGCCCAAGGACAAGAGATAACAGTTGAATCACTTGACAATGGACCAGGACTACTTCCCTTCAAATTAGGAGCGGCAAAGATCGTTTCCCATTTCCATTCTTTCCTAAGTCATATAGATTTAGAGAATATCCATCTTCAAATTGAAGTGGTAAAAACACAGATGGCTGAATTAAGTCCCTTAGTTAACAATAAAACCTTATTCCTATTCGACCCTCATCTGAAACATCTCAATAGTAAAATCAATTTAATTATTAGTAAAATTAGTATGTTTGAATCAACTCGTAGTAAAAGAGGCCTTATCGACGGTTTGGGTTCTGTAATAAAATCGATTTCTGGTAATTTAGACTACACCGATGCACTTAAATACGAAAACGCCATAAACACTTTACGCAATAATGAGCATAAATTAGAATTAGAAATTAATAACCATGTTAGTTTAAATAGTAAATTTATTTCACGTAGCTCTCAAATAATAGATAGTATAATTTCAAATCAAGATAAGATGAGTAAAGCACTAAACTTAATTTTGGAAAGTAACGCTAATAGGGATACAGATTTAATTAAATACGCCCATCTGGCCCAACATCTGTTAATCTTAGGAGATAATGTAGAAGATCTTTATGAAGAATTACGGAGTTTAGAGAACACCCTAACATTTATTCGTGCGTCAAGTACCCCGTACTCTTTATTTAATTTAGATGAAATCAAGTATATGTTAGGTAAATTAAGGATTTTATATGCTAATGACGAAATCCTTGACGTAGAAATTAGGCATTTTTATGAAATAATTAAACTAGGTTACTTCTATTCTAATAAGCAGATAGTAGTAGTTATAAAAGTCCCGATAGTTGTTTCCTCCACATATAATTTGTATAAACTTTCCCTTGTTCCTAACAGAAACCACGAAACTCTTATACCACCCTCACCTTTCGTAGCACTCTCTAGCTCAGACTCTAGGTACATAGAGACAGAATGTCCGAAGGTAAACTCCATATATCTCTGTGAGTCAACAGCCAACCTACAAATCCAGAGCAAACCAGATTGTATCCAGCATCTCATAGTCCATCAAGAACTTCAACCCAGCTGCAAGCTGACACCCGTAGCTCTCACCACCGAAGCCCTGGAAACCCTGGACGACAAGCATTATACCTTAAGTTTTCCTGTACCAACAAAAGTGAAGATGTCTTGCGGTCAAGAACAGTACCGGACCCTACGAGGCAGCTATTTGGCAATCATTCCCCTCAACTGTAACCTGAGAACACCCGCCTTCACTATCTCCAACACTGACGACCACATCAAAGGACATGTCGTGAAGATCATTGAGATGCCCCTATACAACGAGTCGAGGCCTGAAAATTATCCGAAGCTCATCCTAAATTCGCCAAATCTACAAAAACTTCACACGCTTAGCAACGAGATAGCGACGCAACTGCCTGTACATTTAGATGACGTCACCGATCCCGTCATTTACCACACTACTATACCCATGTACCTCGCGCTATCCGGTACATGCGCACTCATCGCCACTCTAATCTATCGTCGGCTACGCATAAGAAAAGCATCCAGAGAAATCACGGAAAACTTCAACAGCAATCCTGAAGTCGTCTATGCAATCCCATCACCACGCACTATCAACCCAAGCCAAATAAGGATTGACCCTGGATGTCTACCAGCGACCATCTTGAACAAGTCCATCGATACTCGCTGTTCTACGGGGGGAGGTGTTACGCATGGTCAACCTTAATAAATCGCTGCAGTGGCATACCTGCATACACATTGCACACGGCACCCACGGGCACGAAACGCAAGCTCAGCATAACGTGACCAATAGACGTCAATCGAACCTTTCCATAGAAACATAAAACGTGGAGCGGCACTTTTGGATCTGACATCGACCAATTGACACTTTTTAGTATAATTAGTCGTAATTTCAATACCTTGTAATACAGTAATAAATTAGTTTATTAAAATAAATTTGCATTTTTTTGGATCCTCCGGTTGCACCCATCGTAATTAACATACCTTGTACTTGGAAAACTTAAAAATAAACAAATAATTCATCAAATAAAAGTAAAAAAGACAAGGAAATAGCGAAAACATACCTTGTACTTGAAAATCCATGACACATACACCTCTCACAAACAAAACAATTCTAAGAAATCACAATTGCGCAAACAAGTATGGATGAGCCACTGATAAGGGCGAGTGCAAATGTAATGCGTTCATAATGATAATTAAGTAAAAAAAACACGTGTGGCACTCGGGGACTGCCGCGGTAAAGATATTGCATATAATTTTTTATCAACTTATGCAATTATAATTATTTATTTATTTTTATTTATGCTGCATTTTTTTTTTCTTTGGTATTAATTCAAGTTACACTTTTTGAGCGTGGTGACCGATAAGATAACATTTTTTTTTCTTTTATTGAATAAATGAGAAGTTAATACCGTTTAAAATATTTTTATTTTATTTTTTATGCGGTGAGTGTGGCAAAGATCAAAGATATGATAGA
This sequence comes from Dryobotodes eremita, assembly GCA_917490735.1. Lineage (NCBI taxonomy): Eukaryota > Metazoa > Arthropoda > Insecta > Lepidoptera > Noctuidae > Dryobotodes > Dryobotodes eremita. The sequence continues at coordinate 579,504 of OU823254.1, read as the reverse complement.
TAAGATATCAAAGATATGATAGATACCTATACACCTATATACTTTCTCACAAACAGCTGCTTACGTATTCGTCCGATTTCGGAGCAGCTCCTCTCGATCCGTGCGAGCTTCGTACAGTCGTACCATATACATACACGTTAAGCGAACGCTCGGCCGAGCTACTTGGTAGGCGGAGTGGGGGGTGTTAGGTTTTATTTTCGTTAAGGAATTTCTTGATTCGCTCGCCGCGCTCAAAGCCCGCGATAAAAGCTATGCAATAGCTTAAAAAGAAAGAGGAAGAATTTTAGTATTTGAGAAAAGTCGTGCCGACACGAAGACTTCGACACGAAGAAGAAGAAGATTAAGTAAAATGGGTGACATATTTATATCCTCAAGTAGCTTATTTATAGAGTTACAGTGGTCCTGGCGCACAGGCAACTGAAGGAACACGGGTGGGTTTTTGTCAGTAAGAGTCTGACACGCCCTCCCGCTCCGACCAGAGCGGGAGAGGTAATTTGATGATTTCCCAACCAAAAAAAAGGTAGCTTGTTTATCGGTGGATGGTTATGTGTACTTAAATAATGGCCATTTGACAACTGATTTTCTGCAATTATGACCTACGGAGGGGCCACCGCGCGGTGATGTCTGCACTTATAAAAAATAACTTTATTTTGAATAACCATTTCATTAGTAGTGGGTCCGTAAAAAGCAAGAAAGATCTTAAATGATCCGAGAAATCATTTCAATAATATTAATTATTTATATGATTGTTGTGCAAGAACTTTCCTGTACATTGATATCTTCTGCGCAGGATCCAGAGTATTACGCGAGCCGCGGCGAGAACGCGCTGCTGGTGCGTGTGGAGCCGGCGCGTGGGCAAGTGTTGCCGCGCTCGACGTGTCCGACGCACGTGCATGTGCCTGACGTAGGCGCGCGTCTCGGCGTGCAACGTGCAGTGCTCATGTCAGTACCCCTAGCTTTAACTCACATTTCGTCCGAATCGGCCGATTTATCCGCGCCCAAGCTGGTGACGTCATCTGAATTCTCCTGGGCTTTGGGTCTCTTCTGAATTCTTCTGGCGATTCGTACGACTCATCGTGGATGAGTATGCGACGTTTTATGGGATTTCATATAAAGAATACTAAAAGTCGGCGCGTTCGGTAAGAACAAATGTGCGTTGGTTGCAAGCGCGATTGTTAAGCATAGTGTCCTGGTTACGACTCCAAGGTTGGGTAAGGTGGTATCAGATTTTTCCAATAATAGTTTCTCCGAGAGAAGTCTGGATTTGCACTTGGTTGAGCGCAATAGGCTCGCCACCTAAATATACGGGACTTAATCATGCATAACAGGCGATGTGCTACTGAGAATGCAGGCGTGATTTTATGTTTAAAACAATCAGTTATTTATTTAGTATTAACTTTTTTGGAATGTGTACAAGTTGTTAAAACAAAGCATATGTTCTAGGTTGATTTTGAAGGACATTCCTAGGCAGAGCTTCCCTACAGACTACGAGCCAATGATCGTCAGCTCGGCGGAGAGCATGTTGGACCCGATACCAGGAGTCAAGGTAATGTTGTGCTGGTAGCTGGGATTCCAGGACCCTTTAAAGTATGACTGTCATTACATACTTACTATCATAGTAAGGTAGCATCAAATTATTACCTGCTGAACTTTTGTTTATTTAAGATTGGAGCTGTCTAACTGCATATAGACTTGGAACCTCCCCAATAAAAATCTAGGCATTCAAAAATATGTATATACGAGAATGCAGATCAGTATATTTTTTTGTCTGAGTCTTTATAGCAATTATACTTTTGTCCATACTTCTTATTATCACTTTAAACTAAGGGTCCAGTAGAAGTTTATATTAACAATCAAGACAACACAGTAATAACACGGAACGCTCATAAATAAAGGACATTATTTGTTTCCTTGCGTTCGATACAAACGCCGGGATTGCGACGAAATGTGCACCATTACAGAGATACAGCACCATATAGTGGTAGATTTAAGGAGCGCCGCCATGGGACCAATATACGACGCAATCGGTTAAAAGGATTCGAGGTTTTCCTCAATCGACGCTTACACAGAGCTGCATTTTCATACTCTCCGAAAATTTGCCAAAGTCGTGTAGACTTATAAAATTTTATTTTTCTGACTGAGAACGTGTTGAATTGGCGTTATTGTTATTATGTCGTGGATAAAAGCTTTATTCTCTTCTTAAGGTTGCGTACGTAGGAGTAGAAAATAATTTTGAAATCTAACTCTACGATAAGGGAGAACGCAAACGACCGTAAATAAACGATTTGTAAAAAGTTGGTCTGAAGAGAATATAACGTGACTTTCAACGCATACGTCCTACAAAAGTCGGTTATACAAAGAACGTTCGGTCACGGAGAAAAAGGGTCACGTCTGCGTTCTCGCTCACGCTTTCAATAATTAGGCTTTCAACTGTTACTGTTTATTAATTAACTATATGAAAATTCATCATCATTCTCTTGCCTTCAATCCAATTTATTTGGGGTCGGCGACTGGTGCAACATGTCTTCCCTTTCTAAACATAAATCATCTTTCACACAAGCCATACATACATCGTTTATTAGGTCTTCTCGTACTCTTATAGCTATCCATATCCATACTCAAAACTTTCGTCACGAAATTTTTCTCATAATAATGTGGAAAGTTTAATGATGACGATGATGGATTTTCGGATAATTTAATGAGATGTTGAATACATCATCTCATTAAATTATCTGAAAGTTATAAGTCTGGCAAAGGATGATGCCCATGAGTCTTTCTTTTTTTTTGTGAGCGACATCATCAAATAATTTCTCTCGTTCTAGGCGGAGCGGGAGGGCATGTCAGACTTTTACTGATTAAAACCCACCCGTGTTCCTTCAGTTGCCTGTGCGCCAGAGCCACAGTAACTCTTTCGAACAATCCGCGACCCTGGCAGGCATCGGCCCTATCGGACCCCGTTAATTAGTGTTGACATATCTTTGAGGCGCGCGTGGAACACAACGCGCCGTCAACCCGGGCCTGGTCCTTACCGGACGGCGAGCTACCCATTGCTCGCCGTCCGAACGCCCGCGCCTCTGGTGGCCGGGAATCGGCTATCAACTTCCCACGCCCAGGGTCCTCCTGCGGTGACTAGGGGCGTGAGGGTGCAACGATTGCCTCGCGCTCATGTCCTCCGCCTCCTCCTTTGTGAGCATTACTGCTTTGCAGAAGAAGGTGACGGCTTCCCATGCCCTCTCGCTCCGTACCATAGCCTGGACCAGGACCGGACGCGTGAGATCGCTGCCACCGATCGCTTCCACGACGACACGGTGGTGCTCCGCCCAAGCCGGGTGCGCCCAAGACCTCCACCGTGTGCGCCACCGTGTCCTCCGGGCGATTCACACAATGGTAACACGCTGACGTTTCCTCCCGCCTTATCTGGAACAGGAACCTCCCGAAACAGCCATGTCCGGTGACGACCTGTGTCAGGTGGAAGGTGAGGACGCCGTGGCGCCTCTCAAGCCACTACTCAAAGAGGGGACTTATCGCCGAAATTGTGGCGTGCCCAGCACTGGGTTGCGACAGTCGCACTCTCCATGCCACCATGAGATCCCGCCGGAGCTCAGTCCACTGTGTCGCGATTTCGCGCGGCAGCGGAGTTACGCCCCGGCGTTTCGTCTTCTCGCGTCACTCCCAAATATACGCAAGCACTTTTGCCTCCAGATCACATGGCGGTGTGACTATCTGCCACCTATTCCTAATTAATAACAAAATATTATACTTGTTTTAAAATTTTCCCACGATTTCGGGACTCTTAGAGACACATTAAATCTCTATTTTATGATCTGTTAGTTTGACGTTACCCTATTTAATAACAAAACATCTTATTTCCTTGAAATTGTATAATGGGTGGCACTTATGCCAGCCATTAGTCGAAGGACAATATTTGACGTCAGTTAGGATACAATAATTCGACTATTTCTAAAGAAACAAGTCAAATATCCACATCTGGCCGCCTTAAATTGATACCCAAACGAACCCTTAAAACAATGGAGGAATTCTACAGAAACGTATTCTGCGAACTTGCAAGAATTTGGGTTTATGTTACAAAAAACAGGTGGCTGGTGTAGTGATGGGGATGTTAGAAGATGGAAAGAAACGAATGGTATGGCAGTTGGGCTAGGACCACGAGAAGTGATAGACACGATAGTCTAGGAGTTTTAATCAGGATCGCGAGAGGCGACGGACACTAGAGTCCAGGGTAGTTAAGTTAGAAGACTTAGGGAATGCCAGTCCTTTACGACAGTAAGGGACCGAGCATTATTTATTAAGTTAATAGTGGGTTAAAGACCACGTTAGGTAGCAAACGACGTAGTGTACGCTAGACAATTGAGTTCAGTGAGTTGTGCCCGAGGTGAAACTGGTAATACTCGTACGTGCAGTATTCCGTAAGTGAGTTGTAATATAATTCCCTCCAAGGAGATATTTGGTAAGTGTCAACTTTAATATTTAGTATCGTAGTTTATAATTAATGCTATTTTCTCTTGTATTACGTGACCACCTCCTAATCCGTAGGTACCTTGACAGATTTTGTCACTTGCGTTTGGTTATAGGGAAACGGAGAAGGCCTACCGCTAAACTTGGCAATGAGCACCAACGCTCCTGACTCTTGACAATTGTTGACCCTTAACCGACGCACCACATATGGAAGGCAGAACCGTAAATACAGTTCATCTAAACCAAACTAGGCTATAAAGCCGATCTCTAATTACATTATGAATTAATCAAATGTTAGTGATGATTAATGCTTCCAAAAAGGTCTGGCCACAGAACACTTTGCGTGAGGCTTCGTACATGGACATATCCAGGGAGTGGTGTAGGCCTCACACAGAATCACAACCTGAATTGGTAGTCGTTCTAAGAACGCTAGGGACCGTATCTCGATAAAAAATCTACAACCGGCTATGGTATGCCATTTACTAAATCGACACTATTTATCGAGACACGTCAATATGGATGCTTTTGCGGTGAAAACCGCACTGCATTCTCTCAATGGGGAAGATTAAGGAAATGTGAAGTGACGAAATACCACTTCGGTGTGCACCAAGTACGATCGCATTGAGTTTTGCTACAGACTGAGTCTACGGTACGCTTGTACTAGTTTTCTATTATCTTAGTAAAAAAGGGGGCTAGGCCGCCGTAAGGGTGTCAATAACATTAGTACGCGTTTAGTACTAATCAACACTTGTCTCACTCAATGGCAGTTGGACTTCGCAGTACTCTGTCTTTAGGATTGAGTAAGACATTTATTTAGTGCATAGGAAACGTGTTCTATTAGAATCGTACTAGTGTCCGCAGAGGTTCTATGCGTTAGGTCTAGCAGGACACGTATAATGAGGCAGACGTTGTAAAACGGTTCCCGGTCTCACTAAAGTGGGTACATTGTAAACACATAAATTAACGTAGCTATAAATGATTAATGTAAGTGACAGCGTAACGATCCCTTTACCCCTTCATATTATCAAAACGATTGCAGATATTAGCGCTCACCTGCGAGAAGGGAGACGACGGCGTTACGACATTCATAATACGAGTACTTAATCATATATTATATACGTGTGTATACCCTCTCGTCTTCTTAGCTTCACATATTTATAATTATAATACTTATGTTTCCTAACTGTGAATTCCCAATATTAACATCACCTTGTGTCCCCTCCTTGTCCCCTAGCTTTCTAAGTCGGGACAAGGCAGTTTAGTTTATGGGAATTCATTTCTTATAATGGTGGGAGGGTGTCCAAGTTTGGTGACGAGCCCTACAGGAACACGCGGCTGGGGGGGCGTGTTCCCTTTCCCTCAAAGGAAAGCCGATCTTAATACTAATATTAGCATAATTAGGAAAAATGAAAATTTTATCGGTCTGGGGTCAGTGAGGTACAGTCACAGCGGCAATCCGGCAAGGAGGCTCGCCGCCTCACAGGAGACCATGTGGTATCCCCAGACCAGCCGGATGGCCATGATCCTTTGGGACGCGTTCAGCTGGCGGGCTGGTCGGCATCTCAATGAACGCGCCCACACCGGTGTCCCGTAAACGGCCATGGACTGCACGACCCTCGCGTAGAGACTCCGATGCCCATGAGTCTTAATAAGTGTATTGTGTTCAGGGATCGACCCACGAGGTGTGCGAGATCGTGTGCGCGCAGATGGAGGTGTGGTGGGACGTGGTGCCCGTGCGCTTCGTGCTCGATCCGCCCGTTCTGTTGCTCCGCCATTCTAGAAGGTACAGCCGACCTATACTGTACAAATATGACCCTGAAAACTAAGGTGTAGTGAGCTTTAAACTGAGCTATCGATACCGTCAATCCCTAGCATTAGGTGGAACGACAGCTTACTTCACCCAAATTTTCACGGTGAGATTTTTACAGAATAGTTCGGCAGCTGTTTATCTTTCTATCTCTTTGCGTAGCATGACCAGTCCTATTTTCTCTAGAAGCATAGTATGTTTCTTTTTTTTACATAGTGACATAATATTTTGTCTTTCTTTTTGACATCGCGCCGTAGAAATCTTTCTACAGCCTGACATTTTGTCTTAATATTTTTCCATTTCTACGGTGGCCATGCTTCGCGAGCTGCTTGTGGAGCTGTGAAACTGTCTTATAAACGAAAGAAAGAAAAATATGTTATTTGGGATACGCACAGGAAATACTAACAGTAACAAAAAGGAGCATTAACAACTAACAAAATAAAAAATAAAAAAAATGAAAACAAGAAAAAAAAAGACCTGTGCGAGGTCAAAAAGGCTCCTATCCTCATCATAATGCTGCAATATTTAAAAAATAAATACCACAACGCTGCTATTCTGATAGGGCCCGCTGCGATGCCACGGAAACTGTTCGTTACTACACTGATGCTTTTAAGTATGAATCTTAAAAAGACAAATTAACTGATCACTACTGAGTGAGATCATCGTCGTGCAACACTTTGCCGGTCTTTGGCAGTATATCTTTCTTTTCGTCTCTCTGAGTCAGTGATAACTTTTTGCGGTTCAACCTGCGGGGTAATTACGTAACACACTAACAGTAGGAATGGGTTTAATTTTGACAGTTCAACAAAATTCATTGCGTTATTTACGTTGTTGAGCAGACAAATTTTTCGAGCATATGAAGCAATGGATTAGCAATAGGCTTCAAAATGATTCAGATTATGATAGACTAGCTTTTGCCCGCGGCTTCGCTCCCATTAATTTAGACTTTGACTATCAATTCGGGTTATAATTCAATCATGATTCGAAAGACACGTGGCGCCATCTATTATCATAAGAACGTTATTGTTGTTTTTCTCTGGAACAGTACTTTTTTTCGGGATGAAAGGTACCCTATGTCCGTTTCTGTACACCTGACAACGTATATGCAAAGTTTCAGGATGATCGGTTCAGTGGTTTAGGCGTGAAAAGGTAACAAACAAACAAACAAACTTACTTTCGCATTTATAATATTAAGTTAGGAAGTTAGGAAGTTAGGATAGTTAGGATTAGGAAGTTAGGAAGTTAGGATTATTTCTCCGCTCGCTTGCAACGAGCTTATCTTTCGGCTCATTCTCTAAAATAAAAATAAAACAGTCTAGGTGATGTCTCTGCTATTTTAATGAAAATATTTTTCGTAAATCATATTTTGAACAACATTCATTGCGTTATTTACGTTGTCGAGCAGACAAATTTTCCGAGCATATGAAGCAATGGATTAGCAATAGGCTTCAAAATGATTCAGATTATGATAGATTGTGTGTTACGTAATTAGGGTACTGGCTAGTATTCACATTCTTTGGATGGACACGGTTCAGCTAGTGAGTGTTATGATATTGTAGACTAGAGTCTCTGCTGGTGGACATAAAGGCCACGCAGCTGTACGGGTGCGAGGGCGCGCGCGTGGCGTGGGAGGCGCCGGCGCGCGTGCCGCCGCCCGCGCCGCTGTGCCTGGCGCCCGCGCTCACCTGCACCGCCACGCTGCACTACCCGCTGCCCAGCCTGCCCAACCACTTCCCAGAGACAGATGTTATCACGTAAGTGCTCCAATTATGTTAAAGTAAAAAGTTCCTGTGGGTCTACGGAATTGTAATCCTCTCCGCCAAAACATGACAAATCAATTTAGTGTGTCGGATTGACATAGGTACGATCTTTATAGGATCTTCGGGATGTTTGTACTGAAAAAAGAAGTGAGAGATTTATGTAAATGTCACTGTAACGTTTTTAAATGCAGCCTGGTTATTTGATAATTTATTCCTTGATATAATCCATAACTGTGCAGCAGTAATTTAAATAAAAAGTGACGTCTGCGCCCAGAGTACTAAAAAGATACAGCACCCAACAAAGAGGATATTTAAACGAACAACATAATTTCGTAAAAAGCCTCCCAATATCAAAACTTTGTCCGTCACTTTCGGTCAAATCTTGAAGGCAATTTTCTAAGCAAACTTTTCTAAATTAAAAACGGTTGCAATATCACCCTTATTCTCAACTCGTCCAATTTTGGCAAACCCCTTAATAGTAATAGTTCAGCTGAAATTCATATTTCGCCCCCACTTCCCGGCGCCTTGTATTTTTCTATCCCGCTGGCACTGTCAAACTGATTCGGTTAGGGTGAACTGAACTATTGTTGGAAGGATGCCAAGAAATAAAACGATTAAACTTAACATTAATTTATTACATTAGTATAAAAAATTGCTTTCACATTATAGTACAGTGTATGTAAAATTATAGCTTTATAAATGGACAGGTAAATAATAAGTATGTCGTGGATAACGATATTGTTTTATTAAAAGTTGCTCAATTGATTAATGTAGTAGTGGGACAAACGCCGTGACGTTATTTAGTAATGGCGGCACGTGGACAGAGTCGTTTTGGAAAGTGGGGATTGTCGAACGGGCAATTCGCATCGAGGCGTGGACAAAGTCACTTCTCCAAAACGAAACTGTCGTTTGCCTAGTTAGATTGATTTGTGTGTAGTATTTAGTTATTCGATTATTAAAAGTGAAGTTACATTTACACTTCGTAGGTGACGTTGAATACAACGTCACCTACGAAATGGACCCTATACCACCGAACCAAAATGGTGACGACCCTATCGCTCCGCCGTCGCTGACGTCATCAAGTATAACAAAAAAAAAACATGGGAGGCCTTCATCTTTCGCATAGCAACAATGACAAAATTAAATAGATAAATTTTTCAGTGCATTAGGCTTAATTTGGTTTGCCTTAATTTTTTTAAAGAAAACAACATGTGTTTATTATGAAGGTTTATTCGCAACTAACTAGAAGATAGTGGACTGTAAATACATGTATAGATAGCTACTACTTCGACGTATCTACAGGCTCACGACACACAAAACGCTAATCTATTTGGACATTCCGCCCGCCAAAGAACATAGTTCTTTAACTATACTTTAACAAAAAATAGCTTAAACTCAAACAATGAAAAAATAGAAATACTTATGCGTTAACTTAACACATAACAAGTATAAAATAATACAAACCCATAAGAAACATTCCTCTCAAAATCTTAATACTAAAACATTTTAATGAATAACAAAACAACCTCTATCGTTCTTATTTGCAGTAAATAAGTAAATATATTCAAGCAATGCAGAACACGTGCGGCTCAGCCGCTCATCCAATTAGGTACATTGATAACAAACTTTTTATAAGTAGGTCATTAGTACTGCATAGTTCAACAGAAGTACTTAACGAGGCAGGTAAAGTGTAGGCTTGGGAGACCTCATCATAGTTCTTATGTAACATAAATACATCGGCTTTTTTAAACTTCATTTGGACAGGTAGGTATATAAAGTCTGAACTTTACAATAACTAAAATAAGTTTAAACTTAATATTAAACATAACACTAAAAATAAACAAATTTAATTTGGTTAAAATACAAATTTTGCTCACTGGACGCTTATATCCTCCTGTGTTAGACCTTACTTATACGACTCGGGTTACATTATCAGGTCCAGGATATTGAAATCTTTTTTTTGGGTAGGATATCACTGACTAGAAGCCACCCGTGTTTCCTTCAGTTGTCTGTGGTAGAATTGAACTTAAATCCCGGTCAGGTTAACAAGAAGCTATTCAATCATTTTATCACGATAGAATGGTGGCTGCGAACGAGGAGTGGCGATCGCAGTGCGCGATCACGCGGCAGTGCGCGACGCGCCACCCCGGGCTGCTGCCGGAGCGCGCATGGCTCGGCGTGGTCGCACCCGCCACGCACATGCAAACCACCTTCAAGCTCTTCAACGAGACATACCAACATGTAAACCTTTCATTCTTTACAAACCTTTAGCTTTAATTAGAGTTCTAGGGTCTGCGAAACCGAATGATGAAAGTTAGAATATATCAAAAATTATGGATGGATTGTGTGAGGCATGATATTGTGAAAGAAAAGGGAGTGAATGACAGTGTGACGGTTGACAGGGGAGAATGGAAGAAAAAAACGTATTGTGGGCACCAAGTAACATGGGACAAGGGCAGGAAGGTCTGCAAAACCATGGCAAAATCAGAAGATGTTTTTTTTTTAATTCAAATTATTATTATTATATTAATTTATAGGTCACGGCCTAAGTTCAGCAATGTTTTTTCCAGCTGAAATGAGATTATGATACATATTGTGTTCCATAATTCGTCACTGATTAACTTCAAAAAAAAGATTACAATTAAACAAATGTCTAATAATAACAACAAACTATAATTACTTCACTTGTCAAGTTGTTAACGATCTTCATGTGAAGAACGATGTATTTTTACATGCCATTTGAGTGAATTTGCAAAAATACTGTTGTTTATTTTATATTATAGTGTAGATTAGAGTGGACTATATCAGTCTTATTACAAAACACAGTCTAGCTTTAGCCCGATTCTAAACCTTCGAGCCAGTGTTTGTATTTCGAATTTTATGTGTATGTAATTTTTTTTTGTATTTTTTTTTATGCCGTTCTTAATACAAAATTGACAACCTAAGATCGGACTAAGTTGTCAGTTTTGTAAAAGGAACTGTATTTCGATTTTTGTTAGGTTCTTATTTCAAAAACAGGTTCGATGGTTTAAACTGTGTCTGAAGAAAAACCTTGTTTTGTAATAAGACCGTTTGTGTTTGTGTATTTTGTATTTAGGGAACTAAGTAGTTATTATTTTTAGATGTTATTATAATTCCTACTAGTTTTTTTCGTTTTTCATAGTATTAAATTGTAAGTAAGTTAATATTAAGACCGCGCTATCGAATTAGGCATACACCTATCATGATAGTTGTAAGGGTGATTTTAATAAATAATAAGTTAACACATGACACGGGCGGGAGGGTGAATGCTGATTCCACTTTACACACTACTTATTTTTTACGCATTCGGTTTGTCCGCACTTTTATTCCCGATGCGCGATGATTGTTATCAGCGCTGTGACTGTGACTCAGCCAACATTTTCGCGATACTTTAATTTACCAAATTTATTCATTTAATTTCAATTCTTTTTCCAAGATTTTAGTCAAGGTTTTTGTTCTAAATAATCCTTAGTCCACAATAGTCAGTTAGAATAACAATGAAATCTTGATAAAGTTGAATCACGCTTTTCCTATTGAGAGCGGGACCTGCAAATGATCCCTGACATTATCATCGTATAAAATAAAATAGAAATAAGCTCATTTTTATGTTTCCGAAGCTTATATCGTTAATTTATACTAGTAAAAGCTAGTTTCAGTAGAAACTGGCTTTTAATGGCAATATTAAAGATTAGATTCAGTGCAGTTTAACTTCTGAATGGAAACTTCAAGAAATCTTTTGTTTCTCGGGTGCAGTCTGAGTATGTGTTTATGGACTCATAATACAGTGATTATGTACGGGATGGATGGAGATTTTATTATTTTAATTTTAACTACGTTGAGTAGTTAGTTCTGTTGACTTGAATTTCATAAGAGATATTAAACCTATCAAATCACGTCTAATGCAACTTTATTTCATGGCTCTTTCGAAGGCAGATTGTATAATTAGTCATTATGCATACGGCGCCGTCCGTTTGCATACTGTCGCCGTTATGTATATTGCCTAAGGCAAAATGTATATATAACGCCTAGGCATTATGTAAAAGTCATTGAAACGCAATGGATGATTCGATCACCGTATACAATAATGCCCAGGCGAATTGATACAACTAGTTCCAGTTTCTACCCCCTGAGGTGCTGCTGACCAAAACAACAAAAATGGCATCAAGTAGTGCAAGTGTTTCCGAAAATAAAGATGCGCGTGCCACATGAAATAAGTGACTTTAAAAACGTTTACTATAATTATTGAAACGGTATCACTTAAAATACTGTGGACTAGAGAAAAAGTTTTGGAGATTATGCGGCTCGTAAAACACGCTCAAGTGTCCATGCAAACTGGCGCTCAGCGGACTCCTACTAATAAATAAAGGGTAATAATTTGTACAACTGTTATTTAAACGTCGGGGAGATTATTATGATAACTAAATAACCAAAAGTATAAATTAAACTTATGAAATGTTAAGTTTCCCATACGAATCTTCATCTCTTATACCAATTCCCTTTTAGGATTACTTTTGAGACAAAAAGTGGGCTAAGTCGTTCCCCAGGAGATTGCCATCTATCTCTTTGCTAAATTTTATTGAAATTCGTTCCGTGGTTTAAGCGTAATAAAAAACAGACAGACGGACAGACAACTATTAGTATGGATTTGGTTTACCTTGCCAACTGAGTAGGTAATATTTAAAAAAAAAACTTGTTTAGATATTGATGAATTCAAACAACCACAGACTGAAAAATACAGTCGATGACTTTGTGCCATATTTCACATAAATAAATATGCAGGAGCGTCTCGCACCCTCCGCGCCCTTACGTAACTGCGGCGCACGCGACTGTTGAATACTGGTGTACACTAAGATTTCGAAGCGCGTCGTTTCGGCTAATTTGTATGAAGTTGTAATACTGCTTATTTTATTATACCATGCCAGGGCATCCCGACCAACTGGGTTAAGTTAGGTTAGAACTGTGACAAACCGCGCTTGAGCCGAGCGAGCGGAGCGAGCGGTGCCGTGGTAGCAGCCGGCGAGCGCTACTTCCAAGTAACATTTCTTAGCTACTAATTCTGATTTGCTAACTGCCCACACGTAACTGCCCTTTAAGCCATGTTACTGCTTAATATGTATTTAATTACCCATACATATAAATATTTTATATAAGTTATTTTTATTTAGTTTATTACTGCTCAGTTTTTACTGTCGAACTTTTTAGTAATCGTGGTTTCCCTAACATAATCACGAAATGGATGCGATCTGAAGAGTCATAAATTTGCCTTTGGCATTATATAACGGCGACACTATGCAAACGGATGGCGCTATATGTATAATGACGAATCATACAATCTGCTTGCGACGTATCTGTTGTTCGTGGCCCTATTTGGAGTTTCGACGTCAGCGGGTCTCTAAAAGTTTATAATTGTTACTAGTTGTTGCGCGCGACTTCTTCTGCGTGTATTTTGATTTCATCCTATGTTTATACAAATAACCTGGATGAAACGCCTATGTGCTTCTCCAGGTCCCAAGCTAACTGTGTCAAATTTTCTGGATTAGGCATGAAATAGTAACAAACAGACAGACAGAGTTACTTTTGAATTTACAATATTAGTGGGGAAGTATGTATTAAAGGAGTGGTAACTGATAAATGATAAATGATTTTATTTCTGTCACTGCCACAGATCTGCTGGTGGGCAGAGCCGTTCCGCTGGTGGGGGGAGAACCAGCCGTCCCCACCGTGCGTGGGCCGCATGCCGTGCGACACCTGCCACGAGCGCGCGTGCTCGTGCGGCCTGCTGCGGCCCGCGCGCGGGGCACTGCACCAACGCGCGCGCGCCGACATCTGCTACAACGTCAACGCGCCTGAGGTTTGTGTCTCCTGCTGTAAACTAGCTATAGAAACAAGTACTGTAGCATCGTATGCCTAGCATTTTCCCAACTATGTTGCGGTCAGCTTCTTGTCTAAACGGCTGCAGCTGAATACAATTGTATCAGTATTTTATATGCGAGTGCCTATCTGATTTACACAACCCAGTTACTGGGAAACCTTGGTAAGGTTACATATCAGACTTTCGGGCTTCTGACGACCCATAACTACTATCAAAGATCTACGAATGACGAAGGGGGTCTCGGTGTGGAATGGATGGCCACTCATCCACGGACCGACCACGGCAAGCGTTACTTAACCTTGAAGATCGACCCGTACGGCTGTTATTATTTAGCCACGACCCCCTGGCTACTGAATATCATTCTTAATCACAGACTTTCTTATATCTGACGGAGAAGGTACGTGTCTATGGTTATAAAAAAAAAAAAAAAAAAAACTTTATTTCAGACCTAAGCAGTCCATACGTAGTTAGTGGTTAGTAACAAACTGTGCTTACATGCTATGTTATTGTTGTTAGTACTTAATTCTATTTAACATAAACCTATACCTAATTCTACCCAGTGCCTTTGGATGGGGCAGTCCACTCTGCTAACAATCATTTTCAGGATGCCGTTCCGAGTGCTACGCAAACGTTGCAGTAGGGAAGCCGCTTTCTTACGCATGATGGCGTGAAAGCCATCCGTACGTGCTTCAGCAAACATTCCCGACGCACTGCAACGTCGCGGCAACCGCAACAGCATCCTGAAGGCATTGTTGTATTGCACGCGCAGGACGTTGTAGGCTCGGCTCATATACAGGGTGATTGGAAGATGGGTGCAAAGCTTTAAGGCGAAGATAGTACAGACAATTTAGAACCATTTAAGCCATGGTTGTCTTAGACGAAGTCTTACCAAATATTTTTAACCAAATTTTTAAGTTTTTTTCGGAAATTCTCAAAATTTAATGTAAACTGCATAATTATGGCCAAATTGAATGATACATGAATTAATTTTTTATTTATTTAATTAAAGTAATGTGTAAGCAATCAAGCAAAACATGTTTTAGGCTTCTGTGTCATTAGACATTTTTTTTACAGACATTTAAAGCTCAGAAAAAATAAAAAAATTGTACAATACGTCTTTTAAACCTTATTAAAAAAAAAACGGAGGGTGCTTTTTTTGTTCAAACCTTTTTGAACACAAGCTTGATAATCGCTCTTTCTTTTGAGGTATCACTTATGCGGATATCTTACAAATTATTGAAATTAGGGCCTACAAACCAATTTGAGGGAGACATTTTTTATTTTAGGCAGACTAATTAAAACAACATTTGAATTAAAATTATTTATTTTTCATGTTCAAAATGACGGCCGTGATTCCTAATACAAGCACGGCCCCGTCTTCTAACTTCTGTAGTCGTTATTTTCAACATCATCTCCTGCTTCATTGTCTCAAACGCTGAATTTATTCTTTGTATTAATTCTTCTCTAGTGTTTATTTCTATGTTGTTATACACCAGTTCCTTGGCCCGGCCCCACACGAAAAAGTCCAATGACTGTTCAGTCTCTTTCGAAGATCGGGACACCTGATTCCTCTACCAGCAGTGGTAAATCAATTTGCAGAAATTGCAAATAATTTTCGCCATTCAATGGATCAGGCAAAAAGTGGGGCCCAATCAATGTTCTGCCAATTATTCCAGCCCATACATTCACAGAGAATTTCATCTGAAATGACACCTGCTTCTTAAAATGTGGATTATTGTCTGCGTCGGCCCATTCATGGATGTTGTGAAAGTTTGTAATACCTTCCCTTGAAAATTTACTTTCATCCGTCCACAAGATTGATTTCAGAAACCACGCATCTTCGATGTCTCTGTTGAGGAGGAAACGGCAGAACTGAATTCTTCTTTGAGGATCTTGCTCTACTAGACCTTGCACACTCCTGCCATGGAACGGATACTTATCATTTTGGTGCATTGTATGCCATACCTTCCATTGAGAAATGTTTAAATTTCCAGCTACTGCTCTAGTACTGGTAGTAGGATCCGCTTGAAATGCTGCTAAAATGTCTTCGTCGACGGCAGTTTCGTGTCTGCTCGGGTTGACTCCAGGTTCCACGCGGTGAAACCCATCCTGGGCAAGACGACGAAACGTGTTGTAAAACACTCGGACATTCGGTATCCTGCGATTCGGATGGCGCTCTCGATACATCCGTCGCGCCAAAGATCCATTGCCGTCTGCTCTACCGTTCATAAATACGATATCCGCATATTCTTGATTGGAAAAAGTAGCCATAGTCACTTAACAATTAAGAAAAACAGCGTAGGAGCGCACTAAATGTCAACTCAACACAATTAAGTCAAAAATCAACACGTGCAGGAGCGCGAGGCTACGACTGGATACGGTGAAACAAAAAAGTTCAAAACTAACGCAAACAACACGTGCAGGAACGCAAAGGGCTACAACTGAACACGGTAAATTGTGAATCAACACGACAACGTCCACTCACAAGGGCAGTAGTTTGACTAATAAGTAAAAGATGTAACGGTTTCATCACAGACCGACTGACCCTGACTAAAGAAAAACGACTTTGTTGCCTCAGTAACTAAGACCATTTTGCTGTAAAAACCAACTATTATCGCTTTTTGCTATTCATTGGGCGTTGTACCTGGAAATGCCGTCGCACCGCGCTCGGTGGCCATTGTTTAGAGAATCCCCTCAATGGGTTCCCCTCAATTGGTTCCTGCATGTGCCAAAATTCTTAGAATTGAACAATGTTATCATTTCGAGCACATAAAGTATTCTTTTAAGCAAAAATTTTGTGTTTTGTTAGACTGCCTAAAATTTAAAATTTCTCCCTCGAATTGGTTTGTAGGTCCTAATTTCAATAATTTGTAAGATATCCGCATAAATGATACCTCAAAAGAAAGAACGATTATCAAGCATGTCTTCAAAAAGGTTTGAACAAAAAAAGCACTCTCCGTTTTTTTTTAAATAAGGTTTAAAAGACGTATTGTACAAATTTTTTATTTTTTCTGAGCTTTAAATATCTGTAAAAAAAATGTCTAATGACACAGAAGCCTAAAACATGTTTTGCTTGGTTGCTTACACATTACTTTAATTAAATAAATAAAAAATTAATTCATTTATCATTCAATTTGGCCATAATTATGCAGTTTACATTAAATTTTGAGAATTTCCGAAAAAAAACTTAAAAATTTGGTTAAAAAAATTTGGTAAGACTTCGTCTAAGACAACCATGGCTTAAATGGTTCTAAATTGTCTATACTATCTTCACCTTAAAGCTTTGCACCCATCTTCCAATCACCCTGTATGACACCCATAGGCCGCTCGTGTAGAAGGACTGACAGAACGCTTTAAATAAACTGACTTTGACGTCTGCCGTGCAGCGAGCAAACCTACGGGCATCATCAGCCATGTTATTTTAACTACTGTGGGCGTACTATGGGAAGTGTTGGTTATTGCGCGATAGAAAACCGTTTGCCGTTCAAATCAAATTATAATTTACGAACAAATTAACCACACTAGCGAATCACACACTGTAGATACACGACACAACTATACGGAACGCGCGACAGTTTCTAAACGTGTCCACTGCTTAGCCGCCAACAACAAACTCTGATTTAACTCTGGTCAAGCGTTATGTTATACTCTGTCGAGCGCCACCTTTTTTTTTTTTTTTTTTTTTGGTTGGTAAATCATCAAATGACGTCTCCCGCTCTGGGCGGAGCGGAAGAGCGTGTCAGACTCTTACTGACTAAAACCCACCCGTGTTCCTTCAGTTGCCTGTGCGCCAGGGCCACGGTAACTCTTTCGAACAATCCGCGACCCCGGCAGGCATCGGTCCTATCGGACCCCGTCAATGGTGCTGACATCTCTTTGAGGCGCGCGTGGAACACGACGCGCCGTCGACCCGGGCCTGGTCCTTACCGGACGGCGAGCTGCCCATTGCTCGCCGTCCGCAAGCCCGCGCCTGCGGTGGCCGGGAGTCGGCAATCGACTCCCGACGCCCAGGGTGTCTCCTCCTCCTGCGGCGGCTAGGGGCGCGAGGGCGCAGAGAATGCCTCTCCCTTTCGCGCTCCGCCTCCTCCTTCGCGAGCATAACTGCTTCGCAGAAGGAGGTGACGGCTTCCCATTCCCTCTCGCTCTGTACCATGGCCTGAACCAGGGCTGGACGCGAGAGGTCGCCGCCGCCGATCGCCGCCACGAGGACACGGCGGTGCTCCGCCCAAGCCGGGCAGACCTCCACCGTATGCTCCACCGTGTCCTCCGGTCGATCCACGCAATGACAACACCCGGGCGTTTCCTCCCGCCTTATCCGAAACAGGAACCTCCCGAAACAGCCATGTCCGGTGAGGACCTGCGTCAGGCGGAAGGTGAGGACGCCGTGGCGCCTCTCAAGCCACTCCTCAAAGAGGGGTCTTACCGCCGCAATTGTGGCGTGCCCTGCGCTGGGTTGCGACAGTCGCACTCTCCATGCCGCCATGAGATCCCGCCGGAGCTCTATCCGCTGTGTCGCGATTTCTCGCGGCAGCGGCGTTACGCCCCGGCGTTTCGCCTCCTCGCGCCACTCCCAAACGTGCGCGAGGACCTTTGCCTCCAGATCCCACGGCGGCAATCCGGCAAGGAGGCTCGCCGCCTCGCAGGAGACCGTGCGGTATCCCCGTACCATCCGGATGGCCATGACCCTTTGGGACGCGTTCAACCGGCGGGCTGGCCGGAGCCTCAATGAACGCGCCCACACCGGTGCCCCGTAAAGGGCCATGGACCGCACGACCCCCGCGTAGGTCGAGCGCCACCTGGTGCCGCTGTCGTCACGATTCGTCAAAGTCAAATGATTGATTTAACGTATTTCCGACATATCTTTGTTATTAATACTAAGCTTTATAAACTCTTTACACGTGGCACGATCCTATTTTAAGCCTCGAAGTGATCCTCAGAAACATAAAACCATTAACAATAATATAACATACTTATTTATCCTTTAAGTAGATTTTTTTATATTTTGTGAGTGTGAGAACGTTGTAGGCCTAACTTGTAGACTAGATTTGTAGACCATTTCCTTTTTTGTTAAATACCTGGTACTTGTTGACAGGCCTACGCTGTCTTCCCATTCACTAGATACCTTATTAACACTGTAATTTGAAAACATTGTAAAAGCCAATTATTTTTAAAAGTATTTTCTCTTTAGCACCAGTTATTTACAATAAAATCCCTAAACCCTTTAGACAAAGCCCATAACTCTATTGAAACTACATCTGAAAAAATACCTAGTGTTCATATGTTATTAAAGCCTGATTTTTTTAACGATCGTACTTAGTTCTTATCGTTATGACATTTCTACGATCTCAAAACTGTGACACCTTTTATTTTCTTAATTTTTTTATTAATTATCTTTTCAAACGTATAACGTGTCGTACAGTCGTTTGACAAGATAATTCCGACGGTAAGTTAAATTATTGTTTTTTTGGAACGAAGTTCCTTATCGCACGGTACGGACTTGATGGATGGGGGCTAGGTGAAATAAAGTGTAAGAGTTTTCCGTCACGAGTTTCGTTACGACCCTTTCATTAGTGTAGACGGTTATCCATAGCGCGTATGCTATTGGCTGAGCCCAGTCATAGGTGCACGCTTATTGGTTCAAGGCAGCCAGTAAGTTCGCACCGGTTGCGCAGGTACAGTTAGTTTTTTTTAATCATTTTGTTTTGTTTTTATTTTTTGTGAATTATTTATTTATAACCTAAATGTTTTTATATTACGAATCTCTTATTTTTAATAGCCTATTAATTGACAAAAAAATTACGAAAGGAACTTTGTTCCAACCGAGTGTTCCACGACACTCACGCATTTTTTTAATTGTATTGTAATGGGTAAATTGGGTTTTTTTTGTTCTTGTTTTCTGCGGTTGCCATATTTGGCAAAACATGTAGATCCTGTTTCCCGAATATTTATTTTAAGCCTATGTAAATCTATTGTATTTTGTACTCATGTTTCACAAAAATTAATATCTTATGATCTTATGTTTAAAAGAGTAACCGTGGAGTTTCTTGGCAGTTCTTCTCCATAGGAAATTACCAATTGGAACCGTGCACCTAGCTTCTGACGTTTCATAAGTGCCCATGTAGGTTTAAGTGAGATAAAATATTGTGATTTTGATAACTCTCACTAAAAAGTTTCCCGTACAAAAGCTTAACTGTTGTTCCAAATGGAAATTTCTGAGGTCAAGGAAAAGCTGAGATGTGCTTTGTTTACGAAGTAGTTCTAATCTCAAGAAGGAAATTGAATTCAAAGTAATTTACTTGGAAGCAATACGGCCGTAACAGAAATAAAATCCTAATATAAGCCAGAATGAATAGAAACACCGGGGACCGCTTTTTACGATGACTCTTAAATTTTCGTCTCCACCGGGTAAAAATTACCTAAAGAGCAAATTGCTTTCATTCTTTTTATTTGGAGTTACTACAGTGAGAATATTCTCATCCCGTCTATTTAACACCGACAAAGGACTAAATGGTTTTGGTACATTAATCATTTAAGGCCGGAGGGTCAAAAAGGTTCTAGGCTAAATCCTGATAGGTAATAAGTTTTCGGAAAAAAAAACACTCTGACTACGGGGTTACGAGCTTCAAAGCTTGTGAGCGTGACTCTTAAATTCTTATTTGGATAATGCTAAAACGCCGGATATCCAGTCACCGGGAAAATCGGGTGCTGAGCGTATTTTACTTAACTTAAAAGTTTAAAGTTTCTTGTTTAAAAGAAGATTTATAACGGTCAGCGCTTGCAAACAAATGGCGCAACCACCCCTCTTGAACAAGTTTACGTCCCTCCGGAGATATGGTTCGCAACTAAAAGTTATTGAAACTAGCACACACCGTCGCGTCGCTCCGCGTATTTCAATTAATATTTTAAAGTGTTTACTTTAGAAAACTTTCAAACTTTACCAAACGTTTTCGCAATGCAATGTGCTCAAATAATAATACCAATTTATTAGGCGTTTGCTCAGCAGTGGGATAGAACGTAGGCTGACAAAAAAAAGAAAAATATGCAGGGTTATTAATTATATGTCGGCAATCCGTTAAGGGGATGTAGGTTAGGTCATTTGCAACCGAATGACTCCTGATGACCCTTATGCAAATGTCAACCATTTTCGAGTAATTTTAGTACCAAAGCAAACATCACTTACTTTGAAATCATCAAGAGTTTGAAAAGCATGTTGACCTCAAAGAAAGTTGTTTGTATCTCCATGGTCTTTGAAGAAAGAAGTGTCGCGAAAAGTGCCTCGAGCTTTACTCATTTGCAATAAGTGTGACCGAAGCTCTCCTTGACGCAGCTAAAGTTTCGAAGACCTCGGCTGATTTGTTATGTGAGTCGTTGTTTAGTGGAAGGTTGGAACGACATCTTGCCAGCATTAAATCTGTGAAAGTGGAAACATGTAAGCAACCGATAACGTGAAGAACTGGTATCTGTGGAGGTGCAACTTGATACTTGTGCTTATCCAGCAGTAGACTGCGAAGATTAAATTGACGTACATTAAATACATTATAATGTTCCCACTGTTTCGACTCAAGCCTCGTGTCTACGAGAGCGAGTGGGCCGTTTCCCACCACGCGGGCCTAGTGCACACTGGGGGATCCTAGAACTTTTAATTCTAATAGCTAACACGAGAAAAGTTTTCTCACGATTTTTAAGCTGTCGTAACTTATGATTATTTCCATCCAATAGTTGTCTGGAAGAAATTGCTTTTAGAAATAAAACCGCCGATGTTATTCGTCCTGTCAGGATACGACACTGACCTGACTGTAGGAAATGATAAAGAACATATATTATGTTTAGCTTGGGGCTGAAACACCAGGGCCATGAGGTCTGAGTACTCACCCTTTTTGTCAGGACATCGCCAAGCGGTTATTCGCAGCGTTGCCATTCAAAGTGGCAGTTAATACTGCCAGCCTTATGGGGACTTTACCTATAAATTTAAAGCAATGCGGACGAAATTGCTGAGGCTCTTTGATTCCTTCCCCGCCCTTTTTACATGTACAGTCACGAGCATAAATATGTATACACTTGGCTAAATTCAAAATCGATTTTCTCCTTAATTTTCTAATGAAATTTTATGTTGTTACGAACACAGTATTTTTAAAACCATAGGTTTATGTAATATGTCGTATTTTAGCTTTGCATTCGTTATTTCATGAAAAAATCGCAAATGAAAGTTGCGAAGTGTTGACATATTAGTGCTCATGACTGTACATATTATTATTGTTATTATTTTAAGACTATTAGTTTATAAGTAAAATACATATATTTCGTTGTCTATCTTGGAGTCTTTGTGGTGCAGTGTGATGGGTGTGTGGCGACTCTGGTGCGCGTGCGGCGCACGGGCGCGGACGTGGCGCAGGTGCACGGCGCGCCCGGCACGGAGGCGCGCGCGGCGCTGGTCGCCTACCGCGTGCTAGCGCCGCGCCTTTACCTTCGCCTACTGCCCTGTCAGCACGACTCCACCGAATGTAGGTACTTGATACTGTGCATTAATTAAGACTGATTTACATTTGCATTAGTTAAGTAGCGATATATCAAGAAAGAAAGAAAATGCATTTATTTGCACTAAACGGGACGCATAAAAAAGAAACTTGTTGGACAAAAATATATGCTGCATCCACGCAAAACTGCCATCCATCAGCATAATGCTGTGAAACTATACAACACAGAGCCACAGTGCTGCTTTTCAGCGCCAGCTGGCATCGACCTGATGGCATCAACCGATGCAGCATAAAAAGAGATAGGTACCTAAAAGCAATCAAAAACATATAAGTCCACAATATAGATTCAGCCCCTTGTCTATACATATACGTTACACAGGTACTTCACCATAAAAAATGGACTCTTTTGTAATGACGTTTCGACACAACTAAATTGCTACACGGAGAAAAAAGTCTAGTTTCAATTACCAGAATGTTGTGAAGTTCACTAGAATGTATATTAGTATACGTGACAACTATTCATTTTGTAAATGTTAGTAAAGATATCTAGTTTCTGATAACGCTAAGATTCTGATGTGTTCAACCTAATTTTCGGTACACTTTATTAGCCAATGTGTATTGTGTGCAAATACAATGGTTGCGCTTACTGCCACGCTTTATTTAACACAACAAAATAAGCTTTTATATAAACTGAACGAATTGTTATGATTACTTTGCATTTTGTGTAGATTTACCAGCCATTTCGTAATTATTAACAGAAAGGTTTGTAAGGACTACTAGAATATGTCAACGACTTAACGTTGTTTTGTGTACTGTGTACCAGAACAGTTGCAGCTTCAAAAAAAGTATTATTTAGGTTTATCAGAGCTATATTTTCTGGTTTCATAACTAGAAAATGTTATTCCCTGTATATAAACCTTTGATAATGTCAACAATATTTTTTGCTTTTCATAACCAGAACATGTTTATGCCCTGTATAATTTACTGGATTGTTGACGATACACTCGTTTTAGCTGCTGCAGGCTTTCCAGAAGCGTAAAGCCGGAGCCGTCGTCCCATACAATGGTTTTGAAGGTTGGTTAACTTCAAAACCATTGTATGGAACGGCAACTGTGGCAATCATCCACCACGCGCATCCAGTGGGTGGATGTCACATAATTATCTTTGATTTTTTAAATTGTAAATCATGCCAGTTTCCTCACGATGTTTTCCTTTACTGTTTTTGGAGCAGTGCTGATGAAATGAAACAATAAATTTAATACTTAAATACTTAATTAAGAATGTTTTATTTTGTCACCGGTGACCTGAGGATTACATAATATATACATTAATTATCTACACTACTCCTTGTTGCCATGAGCCTGTTTTTACAATGTCTGTGTAACAGTATTAGATAGACAGCTTCTTTATTTTAATATTATGTACCTGCCCTTAAATATCTTTGTTGGAATACAAATCATTACCTAGTGTTTAATCATTAACCATAATAATACAATGTAAGGTACAGTCGCCAAATTTCGTCCCCAAACCTAATTTCGTCCCCTTCAATATCTACTTTTTTTTAAACCGCCATCTATTATTAGTGACCCGAACCAAAAGCTAGTTGCATCAGTCGGCCATTGTAAAAATGTGAAGGTGATACGACGTTCGTGCAGACAGAAATTCTAAAATCTAAAAAGTGTTCAAGGTGAGTTTTTCATTGAAATATTCTCAAATTCCATAAAATATTGAGATGCCTGACTTATTGATACATTTTTTTTGTCAAACTAACTATTATTACCTTAGATGTTAATCGATTAAGTAAAATGTTTAGGTTATGACACGTTTTTTGGTAAGATGGATGCGTCGAAATAAATGGAAATTTCCTAATATCGTCCCCTTACGTGAACCTTATATCGTCCCCGGGACGGTATTAGGATCTCATTATAGTGAACGCAGTGGTCATTCACTTTATTTTTTATGTAATAATTAAAGATAATTATATACATAAAATTATACAAAGGCAGACTTAATGCCTTAGGCATTTTCTACCAGTTGACCTTAGTGTGGTAGAAACATAACATGGTAGGTACTATAGGTATTTTGTACGTAACTTTAGAACTAAATGTTTCTTTTTTAGATGCCGAAAAGAAAACTGTGGGATGCTGGCGCAATGACACAAGCTGTTGAAGCTGTACGAGCGAATGAAATGGGTTATAAAAAGGCAGCAAAATTATTTGATGTTCCAAGAGCTACTTTGAAAGATTACGTCAAAAATTCTGAAGAATCTGTAGAAACTTTAGTGTCTGGAAAAATGGGAAGAAAACCGGTTCTGCCGATAGAATTGGAAGAGGAGCTGGTAAAGTATTGCTTGCAAATGGAGAAAAATTATTATGATGTCACTGCTTCTGATTTAAAACGAATGGCGTTTCAATTAACAATCAGAAACAATATTCCACATCCATTTTCACTGACCAAGAAAAAGGCGGGAAAAAAATGGATGAAATTGTTTATGGCTCGTCATCCTGAGTTATCATTCCGTCAACCAGAGTCATTATCACGGGCTCGTGTTCAAGGTTTTACTGCAGAAAATGTTAAGACATTCTTTAACTTATTAAAACCTGAGATGCAAAAGATTAACTTCAACCCTAACAAAGTCTTCAATGTTGATGAAACAGGGATTAGCACAGTTGAACATAAAGTCAGAAAAATTCTAACAGTGAAAGGCAAAAAAGAAGTTCACAAATTGTCATCTGCTGAAAGAGGTGCATTAGTAACTGTTGTTACTTGTATGTCAGCTAGTGGGCAATATATTCCTCCATTGATGGTGTTCCCAAGAAAAAACATGAAAGCTGAACTACTTGATGGAGCTCCTCCAGGCACCATTGCTGGATGCCACCCATCCGGTTGGATCCAGCCTGAACTGTTTACGAAATGGCTGAGACATTTTGTGTCTATTGTAAAACCATCAAAAGAAGATCCCGTTCTACTGGTGTTAGATGGGCATTACAGCCATACAAGGAATTTGGATGTGATAGACATCGCACGTGACAATGGAGTATCAATAATCTGCCTCCCCCCGCATTCTACTGATCATATGCAACCATTAGATGTCTCATTTATGTTTCCTTTGAAGACTTACTATGCCCAAGAAATAGAGAATTGGTTGACTAACCACCCAGGGCGAGTTGTGACTCACTACCAAATTGGTGAAATATTTGGAAAAGCGTATTCAAAAGCTTGTAAAATTGATACAGCAATTAACGGATTTCGAAAAACAGGAATATTTCCACTCAACGAAAACATTTTTGACGAATCTCCACATGCTCCTTCTTCGGCCGATGCAAACACCACAACACCGTTTGCAAATGCTGTCTCGTCACCTTCACATTCCATACTAGAAATAACAACCACTCCATTATCACATACGGATACAACTCCTTCATCTCCATTTGTAGTTCCAGCAGATGTACATCCTGTTCCGGTAATTGAACCTCCTTCAACCTCAACAAGACGAGGGAAAGCGATGGTAGTCACGGTCTCACCACATAAACATGAAATAATGGAAGCAAAAAAGAAGCAGACAGAGAAGAATGAAAGAGTAGCGGCCAGAAAAAGAAGGGAAAATGTAAAAAAAACAAAACCAGTTGGAAGAAATAAAAATAAAACCAAAAAGCGAAGAAAAGCACGGTCTTCTGAAGAAGAATCATCTGATGATGATGACGACCTAGTTTTGGTGTCCACTGACGAAGAAGATAGCGAGAATGATGACGCTGAATGCCCAGTTTGTCATAATACCTATTCTCAAGACAAAAAAGGAGAAAAATGGATAAGATGCATTCAATGTTTCCAATGGATACACGAAGATTGCGTTGAAAATCCAGGACCAAAATTTGTCTGCACTAAGTTATTCAATTAACTTTTACTTATTGCATTCAATAACGTCGCAACAAGTAGGCTATGGACCATGTCGAGCAAAGCAAATTAGAGGAGAATGAATGTACTGTGATCTGTTAATGTCAGCCGTTGAATTGTTTAGGTATGGTACAAAGTATGTTGAAATATTTTCCTTCGGTAATATCGTCTTGATTTCTTGGGCATATTCCAGAAGTGTAGAGCTTAGAATTCTTCTGTCTGGATCTTGTCCTAACAAGTTTTTAATAATTATGTTGCAAATCTTTCTTCTCCACGTGTTTGACAATAATCCAGAGTCTGAGTAAAGGCTGATAAGTCCCCTTCCCTCTATGGATTCCATGAGTAAATTTTTGAGCAGCTAAAAATAATAATGTATTATTATTATACATTATAGGTCTATTCAGTACTTCCAGACAATACCTCTACATACACACAGTCACAAATATTACCTCTTTATAATAATAGTACAAAAGTTAATTAACCCCTGTTTATTGTTGTCTGTATTATTGTTCCCTAGGTGTATTATTTATGCAGGATGCATAAAAATTTTATTTTAAAATGCCTACACTTTATGAAATCTTCACTGAAAGAACCTACTTTTGTAGTTGAAATGTTAAACTTACAGTATTGAAATTGGTGCTGCTGTTGCCAAAATTCAGAATTTCAAACCTGCACCCTAATTACGTAACACATTATCTATCACAATCTGAATCATTATAAAGCCTATTGCTAATCCATTGCTTCATATGTTCGAAAAAATTGTCTGCTCTACAACGTAAATAACGCAATGAATGTTGTTGAACTGTCAAAATTAAACCCATTCCTACTGTTAGTGTATTACGTAATTACCCCACTGTTGATACCATCAAAATCTTTTGATTGTAATGGGATCTGAGAGGAAGGCAATGTGGCTTTGGATGTTAATTGTGCATACAATAAAATTGCAAATTGGTAAAATCCTTGATGGCCCTTTGTTGCTGTCTGAGGACAGCCACGTCACCATCATTATCATTGGGACTCTCCTTAACAAAGCAAGAAAATACAAGTCAGTGTTGCAATACATCTGCAGGTGTCTTGAAGATCCTAGTTTTGGTTTTGTTTTGTAGTACATAAGTTAGTTTGATACCGCTACTAGGTCTAAAGTCTAAGTGTAACTAAAGTATAGCTTAGTAAGTAAGTGCTAAGTATAACTTACTTGAAGTGAATTTGTCAATTCATTACAGTCATTTTTTTTTTTTTTTGTAAAGCTTGCGCGGTATCCGATTGGCCCAATTAATTCCTTTATCAGGTCTCCAGTAAGCAGCCCCAAACAAGTCAAGTCGGTTTTAATAACTGAAAAGAAACATATTAAAAAAAAATGGTTCGTTTGTAATCGGATTGAGAAGTTGTAAAGACCGTGTTCTACACTTTCCTTGTAATCAGATAGCCCCCACGATTCAAGTAAATTGTTCACATCCTGGTCCATTTTGTTGCAAAGATGGGTCAGAAAGTATATCACAGAATTTGTAAAGCCACAACAAAACCAAATAGGTAGTATAATAACTTGAACAAAACATACAAGAAAAGACCAGTAACAGTCGCAACCACCGAATACTATTACTCCTAGCGGAGATCGCAGCAGTCTCTAGAAGAACGCGACACAAGCGCACTCACAGCTTGTCGAAACACGTAACTCGTTAGCAAAAACTAGTCCGATATCAGTCTAAGGTTCTAGTTGCTCGAGCGAGCGACAGTGTACAAGTCTTGCCAAATCGCATAACTGCTGTTGACATTACAAAATATCTTTTATGTGAACAATATTTTTACTATTATAACTAAAATAATGTAACGTAATACGTACTTTTCAGATTATATTATATTAGTGGAAACCATTGTTTTTGTTCTAAATGTTTTCTGACTTGTACGGGCAAAAATATGCCTTGTAATTAAAAAACGATAATTCTGGTAGAAGTAACCATAAAAAAGTCGTGTTCAATACCAAGTTTAAATTTTAATCTTTATTAAAGAATTAATAATTGATACTGTTTAACATGTTTTGTACACAAAATGTCCTTTCCAGATTTTTTCAGTATTCCTTAAAATACGGTTATATCACCATAATACGAGTACTTACGAGTAGTAACGAAACTTCCAGTAAGTGAACCACTTATAAAAGTTACAATTTATCTCTACTCCTAAGAATATTGAAGTGAACCGACCCGAGCATTGAGTCTCTAACCAACTAATTCAATTATCTAAAGGTACAGAATTGAAATAACGTTTTAATAATTGAATCCAATTTTTATCAAAAAATGGTCTGAGAAAAGTTTACTGAACGATATCGTCTATAAGAACAAATAATTAATTGACTATTGTTGATCTACTAATAATGGGAATATTGAAATTACTTCCCAAGTTATTCAGTTAGAAATTAAGAGGTATTGTAGAAGTTTGTAAAGACAGAAGTTTGTACAAGTTTGTACCCAGTGGTTTCTTGAATAAAGTATTTCAAATGTAATCAACAACATTCAAAGAAAAGTTATGAACTTGCCTGATTGAGTGACTTTTAGTGGAGTCGAGGAATTTTATCAAACAAACGAGGCCTCCTATTCAGAAATAGGAGGCCTCGTCACGAACGATCGTCGTCGGATAGCGGTGCGCCACGAATATAAATTGTTGCTTATTATTTAGTTATATTTTGAGTTGAGTATTTTGCTGTGTAATCAGTAATTTTGATTGGAATTCGGGTTATTTTTAGATACAAAAAGTTTTTCTTTTTTATTTGCGTTTAAACACTACCCATAAATTATTGAACACGAAGTGACGACTGTGTCGGCGTCGTGTTGCGCTGCGTGGTGTCGCGTAACCTTCCACGAAAACTTCGGTATGCCACATCTTTCGGCCCAAACTCTTCTTTCGTGAAGGTTTCTAGGTACTGAGTTGTATTAGGTTTGTGTCTTTTTTTGTTACGGTTTCACGCCAAAACGGCCAAACGGATTTGGATGAAATTTGGCACATGGTTAGATCATGACCTGTTTTAGGACGTAGGGTACTTTTTATTCTGATATTTTTACGGGATCGAGACTTATGCGGGTTAAATTTCGGGGCGCAGCTAGTTCGTAATAAAGATGGCTACGTTGGCAGGCTCGGGGTGCAAAGTGGACGAGGGCGCGCTGGGCAGCCGGCGCGGCACGGCCACGCTGCGGCCGCGGCAGGCGCTCACGCTCGGGCGCCACACATGCTACCGCCTGCGCCTCACCAACGTCACACCGCTGCCGACTGCCGTGCACTTCGACAGGGACTATGGTATGCACAGCTTTCAATATGTTTCACATAATAATTGGGTACCGACATAGGTACAGATATCCCAAGAAAAGTATGCACTTCGGCAATTTTATCGTCTAGCTTCGGAAATACAAACGCGCGATGATGAGATGTAATATGGAGCTGTTACAACCACGGAAGTATTTGCCCATATTGTATTACAATGATTAACAAGCGAGCCACACTGTGTCGTACAGGTGATATAGCGTCATGTCAAAACATTGAATTTTATCTAAGTTATATAAATATAAATGTTTTATTACTCATAAATCTTCCAGATTAAAACGAATGGTCAAAACGATGGTAAAAACCGCATCAAAATCGTACCTACCTAACTTAAAATATCTATGCAGTCACAGATACAAACCAGAAAAGCGATTTTTTTTAATGTATTGCCCATTATTCCTATTGTATTATAAACGAGCTATCAAACATAATTAACCACCGTTGCGTAATGTACGCTGATGATGCAACTATATTTATCTCAAACGAATATTCTAATGATTATAATTACGAAAGTGAAATAAACACCACAAAAAAGTTAACGTTTCATAAGTCAAATGAATTCAATTTGGAAATTACAAAAGTAAACCTGCTAAACTGAATGTAACCGTGACTGATACAGCGATTGAAGCAATAAAATATACAAATTTACTAGGAGTTACAATAGATCCACATTTAAACTGGAAGGCACATATTGAAAATATTATCAAAAAAATATCCAGTGCTTGCCACGTATTGTCAATCCTTTATTCTTTTTTATCGAGTGGAAATCCTTATGAATGTCCGTCACTCTAGTATGGGTGAAAGTGTCTGTCAGACTTTTACTGACTAAAACCACATGGTGTTTTGCTGCTACCTTTAGCCGGGTGCTGGTGTACTTGTGCGTTTCGTCACACTCCCCTGGCTAGGTGTCGGTCCGCATGAATTTATGCTGATCCCGTCATCCTCGGCGGCCGCATACGGCCGCTGTTCTGTTCTGTTCTGCACTGTTCAGGCAACAAAGTCTACAAGTCTGTTGCCTGCAGGCCTCAGTGCTAAGGCAGCCAGAAATCGTTCCGCGCCCTCCAGCACCCAGAGCGTCTACTACGGATTGGAAGGGAGGTTGTATCCTCTCTCTCCCTTTCCGCCGCCTCCTTCACGACCATCACTTCTTCACAGAAGGAGGCAATGGCGCCCCACGCGCTCTCACTTCCGACCATGGACTAGACCATGTCCGGAAGTGAGAGAGTATCCGCAACACCAACCGCCGCGCCGAGGTCACGGCGCTGCACTAGCCGAGCAGGGCATTCCTCAAGGGTGTGCTGCGTCGTGTCGTTGAGACAGTTGCAAAGGTTGCAACCTGAGTTTGTTTCGCCCTTTCTTCTAGATAGATAGAGTAGATAGATAGGAAGCGTCGACCTCATCTAGCTTATATACTTGAATTTTGGAAGTCGGTGGCCAAGAACAAAAATACACCAACACAGATACCGACTTTCGAAATTAAAGTTATTTGTCAGGTATTTTTGTGTTTTGTTTGGAAGTCGGTTGTTTTTTTTGTAAAAGAGTATTTATTTTTCACTTTTTAGTTGTGGTACCTACCCCACACTCATTCGTGAACCACTACTTGATATGTAAATAACTGTGACAGGAAGTTATTGAAACATCATCAATATAAACTAAGTGGCAAAAATACGCAGTATTAAGAGGGCGCAGCAAGACAGAAAAAAATCAAGTTTCACCCGCGCCTCTTTGCCTACCCCTCTCATCAAACACGACAAAAACAAAACACAATCCCTTCCCGCCAGCAGAAATTTTTCGCCCGGCGTATATTTAGGCATTTGAATTTGAATCTTGTGTGTAGTGTGTATACGCAAAATAATTAGATGAAACAGTTTTATTCAATTTACCCATGTGTACAAGTAGGTATATTATTAAATATTATTGTATGTCCGTGAATCTGTTACCGATGCCGGTGGGATGTTAGATTGGAGATTAGACTGACTTAAATGAAATAAAGACTAAATGTTACTTCAAGATACGGCCTATAAATTTTCGATTCCGAATTGAAAGACAAACGTAACGTTGTAGTTGAAAAAATATCATTCCATACATTATGTAACATAACTACAATTGAACAATTTTCAGATACTTTCCTATACGTATTCCTGTACCTTGCTTCTTGCCAAATTTCATGATTCTAGGTCAACGACATGTATCTTATGGGTTTTAATTTATTTGCGAGAGTCAAGATATGCGAAATGAATGGCAATTTATGCCAAGATACTAATTCAGCGTCTTAGAAGCTCGTTTTTTTTACAGCTCCACAGGATCGTTTATCTAAGTATTTGATATCAATTTCAACTTGATACCCCCACGCTTTCCTGAGATAAGCGATCAGATAGATGGATAACAAAGTGATCCCATAAGGGTTTCGATTTTTTCTTTTGAGGTACTGAACTCTAAAAAGCAAAGTACTTCCATCAAAGTACTATAATACTACATACTCATGATACTACCTACATGATGGTGAAAACAATTTCGATAAAATTGCTTTTTTGATTATATAAAAGCGTATAATTATAATCGCATCACTTACCTTCCGCTTTTTTTACTTTGAGAAAATGAAATCAATTGTACAAAAATGTCAATAAAATAAGAAAATAAACATTCGCAAATAAATAAAAATCCATATGATACATCCCGTTGACCTAGAATCATGATTTTTTGGCAAGAAGCAAGGTCTCACAGCACAAATAGGTACCTCGAATGGTTTTTCAATTAAAATATTTAAACGAAGTATGACCATTGCCACCCTTTATTTTCAATGTAATTCTTCAGTAGGTGAAACATCTGTTTATTTTGCCTATACTATACGCTAAGCTTGAATTCATAATCTTAGATCATAGTCATGTTTTGGAACTAGAAACTCAATGCTGGCGTGACAAAGTTCAAATTCCAATGTAACCAAATTTTATTTAGGGCCTTGTACAAGTTGGACGTCACGATGTCTTCGTGGAAACCAGTGTTAACCAAGTAAAAAAATATAATGGTATATCGTGGATATTGCATTGCAGGATCGTGCAAATTCAATTCGCAACAGTGTTACCAAGTAAAAAATTATATTGGTATGGTGGATTTTGCACTGTACTGTGCAAAGTCAAATGGCATGTGTCATGAAAACCGATCTTGCGCGGAGCGCGAGTAGAAAAAAGTCCTCGCCGAAAACATTTGTGAAAAACAGGCCAATTTCTGAACAAATAACTAGGGTTCATTAGTCGGCTTTACCGACAAAATAATTGGCATCTATTTATATGGGTGCCAAAGAAAGTCGAAAGTTTATTAGGTTCCTCTTTTGTAACTGTTGAAACTTTAGCTTTGAAAAGCAAGCCGACAGTCCCAAACATTGTGATCCGTCACAATCTTTACTCATCCCCACCATAATAAGGGATCTAGTCACGAGAATACTATCCGTATGAAAACCGTCTTTTCCCGTGCACACCGTATCGTACTTGCGTCCGCAATAAACCCTATTTTAGTTTTTCGATTTATTTATTTTGTAAACTCCAATAATATTATTATACCAATAACCTACCCATATGTTAAATTTTGAGTTTCAACTTGATTCGAGGGTTTTGGTCAAAAGTCGCTCGAAATGGGTCGTCTAAAGTTACCCTTACACGAAGTTTGTCAACGAAAGTGGGAGTAAACGAATTTGGTTCTTTATTTAATAGTAATAAGATCTAAAATCTCCAGCACGAACTCTATGTTGTAAATTTTCTCCACAAGCAAATTGACTGAAGTGGAGAACAATGGCGCTAGTTGTACTATACCAGTCAAAAACCTGTCAAATAATTGTATGTCATCTTGAGTTTTCAAATATCAACATTGAATTATTATAATATTTTTATTTTATAGTTTAGCCGTGGTATTTATTTAGTTTATCAATTCTTAACGATTTTAATAATCGTTTCGGAAGTGGTTTTAGTGATTTTTTCATGTTTTTTATTTCACAGTTTCATTCCAACAATGTGATAAATTACGAAAATATTATTTACGCAAATAAATTAAATCGCAGAGCAGCAGAAAATTCAAGCGCAGTCCTCTCGTCTCAACAGAGCGACGGCGACTGATTTGTGAAACAAAAATATGCTTGAAGTTCCCGCAACTTGCGACGGAAGATGATTTCTTCACGAACTAAAAACGTCGTAAGTGCTTAAAGCTTGTAGTCGTAATAATACCAAAAATAAAAGGAATTTCAAAAAATGCCTGCAGAATTTTTTTCGCCTTGTCTTGATACAGATAATCATTACAAAATTATCCTATTAGTCATTAGCATATTAAGTACAAATTGAAAAAACGTGAAAATTAGGGGTAACTTCGTGATGTTATTTTATCGAGAAAATTTTAACGTATTGTGTTTTTGTTCCACAAAAAGTTTTACAATATCATGTAGTTACTCATATTATTTTTATTTTATACCTAAGTCTTATGAATTTCATGAAAAATTTAATTGAAGATAGGCAATTTTGGTTACTACCCGCTCTTAAGGATAACTCAAAAACTACTGATCAAATTTAAATGGGGCCATATGTGAAGCACCAGCTTTCAAATAAAAAAAGAATCATCCAAATCGGTTCACGTAAGAAAAAGTTTTGAGCTAACACACATTTTTTTTTTTATTAAATAATAAAAGTGTTTGTACAAACCTACTTACAGAAATAAAATCATTTATCATTTATAGGATATCCATTATGTCAATATTAAAGCGCACTTCAACATTTCGTTGACTTTTGGAACTAACTCGCAGATTAGACTTATAATGAATACCTACTGTAACTAATCAAAATAATTTCAAATATTCTTGAAAATATTGGTTTTCTACATAGTGCATAGGTATTCTAAAGGTGCACCTAGACAGAGCGAGGCATGCGCCGCAAAATATTTTGTTTATTGTTTTTGGCTGCCTCAGGCTAAGGTACGGATATCGAGGGATATGGCTTGGAGGCGTGACACATGTCGCCTCCATGCGGTCAAACTGACCCTAAGTACTGTTGACGGCGGCGGCGGTGAGCACCGTTTAGTCACAATATGTTTGCATTTGAACGTGTAATGGGATTTCGTATTTTTACAAAATGCCGAATTGTTCCGTCATTATTTGCAAAAATAGGACAATTACAACAAACCTTAGGACAAGTGGCATGTCCTACCACCAGTAAGTAAAAAATCACTTTATCTATTTGTGAAATATTTTTGATATGCGACAGCCTATTGCCTAATGATTGACGCATGTCAAAACGATGCATTAGTGGTACGCAGTGCTGAGAAATGGATATCGATAATTGTTAGTTGTTCTAAATAATAAATTTTATTATGATCCTATTTTACAAGAACTAATACATTTTATTTCAGTTCCCCGAAAGATCCAGAAATCCTAACTATAATCTTCTAATATTATAAATGCGAAAGTAAGTTTGTTTGTTTGTTTGTTACCTTTTCACGCCTAAACCACGGAACCGATCATCCTGAAATTTTGCATATACTTTGTCAGGTGCACAGAAACGGACATAGGGTACCTTTCATCCCGCAAAAGAGTACTGTTCCCGAGGAAAACAACAATAACCTTCTTATGATAATAGATGGCGCCACGTGTCTTTCGAATCATGATTGAATTATAACCCGAATTGATAGTCAAAGTCTAAATTAACGCGGGCGAAGCCGCGGGCAAAAGCTAGTAATATTATAAATGCGAAAGTAAGTTTGTTTGTTTGTTTGTTACCTTTTCACGCCTAAACCACTGAACCGATCATCCTGAAATTTTGCATATACGTAGTCAGGTGTACAGAAACAGACATAGGGTACCTTTCATCCCGCAAAAAAGTACTGTTCCTGAGGAAAACAACAATAACGTTCTTATTGTAATAGATGGCGCCACGTGTCTTTCGAATCATGATTAAATTATATTATTATAGACACTTTAGTATTATGGTAAGGGTTTTTTTAATTTATTTAAGTACCTAGATATTTTTCATTTTGTGAGTCTATAGTGTCGATAGACCGGTTTTTCATCCTCCTAACTATAATTTCCCTAACAACCCGGATTGATTGTCAAATTCTACATTAACGCGAGCGAAGCCGCGGGCAAAGCTAGTTAAAAATAAATGGATAGATGCAACAGGCAGGGAAAATAATTGGTTTCTCTCAAACAAATTTCAAGTGATTCAAAGCCCATAAAGACGTTGCTACTTCCAAAAGCTCTTAGACAATTTTTCGGTACAATTAATATTTTTCTCATCAACAGATTTTCACCAGTTTGAGCAAGACCCGGTGGATAATCATATTATTTAATTGACAAAATGTGTGATGGAAAAATATATTGATATTCGATTACATTTTTTGGATAAGAATGTAACACCTAAATTATCAAAGCGTCAGATATTGTGAAAGTATTTATATTTCACAGGTCAATATTTTTTTCTTATGTGCAATAAGTACCTATTTGAATTGTTGTTTTATTTGCGATAGTTGGACAGTTTTCATTTTAAGTAAGAGAGAAACTGAAGAAACTGATTTACTTAGATGGCATTTGCAAACGAATATATTATATTTTATACTTGATTTGTTTTTATTATTGTTTATAATATTCCACATCGAAAGGCAGTAAAAATAAACGATACAAAATACGTTCATAAAACACCTCTTTTTGCAGTCGGTTTTCATCGATATTTTTATCGATCATATATTTATACCATTCCTCTTACCTAGTTGATGCCAGAGTTGCATGTGTACGTTCAGTGACTGTATCTATACTTTATAGTGCTCGCCCCTTTTGAGCATATGTGCAATAAATAATATAGCACAAAATTGTTACGCATATTTTCTTGTGTGCGTGCAAAAAAATCATTAAGTGTGCCGTATCTATTTCTTTTGTTTTTAAGCGAGTTTCAGGAGTGGGGAAAAGGTGGCGACCCATAAACTTGAACAAATATAGAGTGAAGGCATATCTCGCGTATATCTATGGGCTGAGGCATCTAAAGGTGCATCCAGCAGAGCGAGTCTTGCGCCGTTTTTTTATTTTTTATGTGATGGGCTGCCTCAGGCTGAGACATCTAACATATAAATAAAATCATTTGCGGCGCATGCCTCGCTGTCTGGATGCACCTTGACATATTAAAAAAATCATTTGCAGCGCATGCCTCGCTCTGTCTGGATCCACCCTGAGACGATTTGTAAAATAAACAGTACAGCCAAGGAAATTAATTGTTAATCTAATTGATACACGACGTCAATTTGCCGTGTTATAGCATTTCAAACAACTGTCAAAGAAAGACAGCTGTTGTGATTTCAATATACCTACGGATATTT
Source organism: Dryobotodes eremita (assembly GCA_917490735.1). Classification (NCBI taxonomy): domain Eukaryota; kingdom Metazoa; phylum Arthropoda; class Insecta; order Lepidoptera; family Noctuidae; genus Dryobotodes; species Dryobotodes eremita. The sequence goes on along the minus strand of OU823254.1, from coordinate 542,553 downwards.
TAAATTGGTAGACAATTTGCTAAATAATTAATTTCTCTGACTTTACGTAATATGGGTATAAAGAGAGACATATAACCGCGGCAACTCGAGAAACAACTCACTCCAGACTATTAGCATCGGCTCAGTGTATGTTGCAAGTACTCTGTAAATTTAGTACTTAGAGCTACAACTACAATAGTCCACTTTTTATAGGTTGAACTAAATACAAAGCCTTACAAGGCTAACAATTCAGTCCAGTTAGTTATATTCGTTGAACAACTGCGTGAAATTCGTGCCTAAAATATAACTTTTAAAAATAAATTGTAGCTCGTTAGATGCCTTTTCTATTTAAATCAGTGATCAGATCTTACAAAAAATATGTATACAGGATGGCGATTTAGTCACCTGCATCCGGGGAGGAAGTGATTCTAAACAAAACAACTTTCGCTATTACACTCATATCCGATACGAAAAACAAAAAAAACTTTTCATAATTGCATTGAAATATGTCTGATTAGGAATTTTGCTATTTATAATAAAATTTAAAAAAAAACTAACAGCCTTACTAATAAAGATTTACACACGACGTATACCGGAGTTATAACGTTTACTCGACCAATAAAAGATATTTGACAGTTCAGTTGTACACATCTGGTATACCGGGAGTTTTTATTGTATGAGAAATTACGCAACTGTTATTCAGTCCTCAACCCTTGTTTAGTGAGCGTGTAACCGTAGTAGCCGGACATCTGGCGGACTATTTTACTAACTCTTAAGAACGTTCGCATTCAAATCTCAGTCTCAGATGGATTATTTGCATTATTTCGATATTTTTGATGAAATGGATCGTGAACAACCACCAATAAAACGAAAATGTTACAAAAATCGTTTCGATCCTTTTACCTTTAACGAGACACAGACTTTCGAATGAAATATAGATTCAGTAAAATATATATATGGAAAATAGTTGAGTTAGTTAGAAATGACATCGAATTGCAAGCTCGTGGTGGCGGGCTGGCTGTAGAACTTCAAGTTTGTACTGCTCTCAAGACGTGGGCTAGGCAAGAACTTCTAGATGACGCAGCAGACATTCATGGACTTAACCAACAGTTCATTACGAATATTCCGAAGAGTGGCTCTCGCTTTAGCAAATAAAGCGGCACATATTTGTACGCATGCCTGGGACTCTTGAAGAGCAAGAACAAGTAGTTTCTGGATTTAGAAACATTTGTGGCTTCATAAAGGTGTTTGGTGCTATAAAAAAAAACACACCACACACACACACATATACGATCGATTGCACACATATTTAAATTGGGACGCTAGTTTGACATTTGAAAGGTGCGTTCTTAAATGACAAACTTATAAAGTATGTTTCATTCTCTTTTTTCGTTTTGCGGTAAAAAAACATATAATTATTTTGAATACATTTCGAAACAACATTTTGGGCACAATTTGTAGTACCTACTTATTAAAAATAACCATTTTTTATGCTGTTTACAAGGTTTTCTAAATGTCTCTACAATTTGGTCATCTAGTTTCAAAACGTTTCCGAAGAATGTTGCCTGTGACTTTTGTTATAACGAATTTATAACTATACAATGCTTACACACCCATTATTGGTAAAGGGAGTGTATAACTCTTATCCATAGCTTATACAATGTATAAGTAAACAGTTGTTAAGCGAGTGTTTTAAATGTTTTTATTGGTAAGGCTGTTAATATATTACATTTAAGCAAACATGATGCTAAGATCTCAGTGAAAAGATGGTTATTACCTGTTATTACAATTAGACTACCTAAACACCGAGTATCTTTTGTCTTCACAAACATGTTAATTAAACACACGCACACTTTTATTAACTACTGACACTATTTATTAGTAAATTAAGACAGTAGAACACAATGTTTTTAGGTTATAAAATAACGAAATTGTCAGCCGAGTGCTATCTTCTGCGATACAGGCCTCGCCTAGATCAGAAGAGAGAGTCAATACCCACAGTAAGCCTCTCCGCACCACCACAAATGCTGCTGGATTATTGTTGTATAATGTGGGTATATGACATTAGTATACTTACCTAGTATTAAGTACTTTTAAATTGTCATCCTTGTTGCTATGCTGGTGAGAAATAAACTTCTTTTTTTTTGTATTATTATAGGAATTCGTTTCTTTTTCACGATTCTGAGTTTTATATCAAACGTTGTTTAGTATTACGACTAGAATCAGCCCCTTGCCGGATGCAGTTGACTAAATCACGACCCTGTAGGTATCTAAAATCCGACACAAAAACATGGCTTTAACATACTGTCACCTATTATCAAAATAAAAGTTTGGTACCCCCATCGATGTTCTTTATTAGTGATCGATAGGTACTACGCCTCCTAATTTGATTCCAAATTCAGTGTTTACTCGCAAGGAATATTTTTACATAAATAAAACTCCTTCAGATGTTAGCACAACAGAGAATTAAATAAAAGTAACACGTGCAAGTAATTTCAGACAAACAGAGTCGGAACCAAGGATAATTATACAGAATATTTGTACAGCTTTGTACACTCAAAACGCGGAACACTCAAAGGTGGAAAGGGGTGAATTTTAATGAAAACATTGTGTATATTATTCTCCGCGGGGCCTTCAGGCACAGAATAAAAAGGTACAGAAGGCTGGCTATACATAACGAGTCCATACAGGCGCACGCACATACACGGTGTAATAGAAATAACTGAAAACATTTTAAAGGGGTCATTGTACCAACTCGTCATTATGAACAACTTTACAACATTCATTAAAACCCCCAATCTGTGTGTATGTGAGCGTGACGTTGTATGTTGCCGAGCTTCTGTATTTATCTGCTTAGTTCTTCAGTGTTTGCACGAGTTACCGATGTTTGGCAGGCGGCGCGAGTTCGCGACAACTCGAGTACTTCCCTTACTTCTGGGGCGCGTGTTATTGCACTTATGTGCGACTGTCGGCCTGTAGCACTTAGGACATAGGGATGAGCGGAAACGACTATTACCTTGTGAATTTTACAGACAAGCCGGGTGCTTATTGAGGTTACGAACTTAAAAGAAAAACGGAACCTTTATAACATCCGTTTTTTGTCCGTCTGTCAGAGGTTTTTCTTGGGATAGCAACGTAGGAATTTGAATCTTGGCATAATATTTAGGTTTCGGTGACTGACATTTAGATATATAGTTAAGGAGCTAGCGCAGGTTTATTAATTATGCGCAATACAGTAATTACGGCAGACCAGCGACCATTCTCCGGACTCCTCAGTGTAGCTTGTACTGGAACCTTATTTGTGTAACGCCGACTCGCTCTTGGCCGGTTTTGCATAATAGGTACAGGAATTGAGACGTGAATTCTGGTTATGTATTCAGAAAAATAGGCTGAATGTATAAGGCTAGTATAGTAATATTATCTTGATTTAACTTGTGATCGTTAAAACAAACACATACCGTCATACAATATGCAAATACATACTCGTATTCAATATTCTGTGCGTTATACTAACATGACCCTTTGTCGATAGGTTGCTTTCACGAGCAGCAAAGTAATCCTAAATGCAGCAAAGATATACCATGAAAATATTACCTTAAAAGACAAAAAAGTTAATAACTAGTGTAGGTGACTCACATAATATTTATAAAATATACATAATATATTTATACGTCCAACACAAATAAACACAAACAGACAATAAACATAAAACACGAAACAATACTATATAGCATTTATTATATATTACATAATTATAAAGCACTATTACCGTTACCGTACGTTCCATCCGTCATTAACATACAGTACACTGGACACGCGCGGCGCCTGCTGAGACCCTTGGTTTAAGACGCGTGAAGATAAACATCGTGTGACGTATGCGCGAACGCATGATCCTTCGCCGCGCATTCGAAAATCGGATGTTGCCTGTCGCCAGTCACGACCTATCTCGGACACTGTGTGCACGCTCGCTTGTGCTATTTAAGCAATCGCCTACCCGCGCTAAATCGCTGTGAACATAATTATCTATCACTCTGTATTACTTTCTCGTGCCTTCGTAAACATCCATAGTTTATGGACAATAATTTGTGAATTGTGAGTTGAGTGTGTGTACATTAAATACCTTTGGACTACAACCAGGACTATCCTTTCATCAGACCAGTAAGTCTACCCTCACACACCACACCAACCAACCAAACTGGTGACCCCGAGCAGAACATTTGTAAAATAGTGAGTACAGTGAAAGTTAGTTGTTAACATGAGCAGCGACGGTAGCGATACAGAAACATCTCAGCGCAGCCAACACCCCGGCCGCCGGCCGAGTAAATGTGCGCGCGTTTCCACTGACCCGGAACCCGAACATCCATCGTTAGAGTTATTTCGTGTAGGCGTTCGCATACCACCATTTTGGCCTGAAAAACCCACTATATGGTTTTGCCAAATAGAAGGTCAATTCAAGCTGGCCAGAATAACGGATGACTACACCAAGTTCCACTACGTCCTCGCTCACTTGGACCGGCAGTACTCCGTGGAAGTCGAAGACGTCATAACTGCGCCTCCTGCTTCTGGCGCGTACGAAAAACTAAAGAGTGAGCTGATCAAGCGCTTGTCAGTCTCCAAAGAAAAGAAGGTCAAACAACTTTTACAGTCAGAAGAACTGGGTGACCGCAAACCATCCCAGTTTTTGCGACACCTGCAACACCCAGCGGGCCCAACGATCCCAGAGGATTTCCTCCGCACTATATGGACAAGTCGCTTGCCAGGTAACCTGCAGACGATCATCGCATCGCAGATGACCTTGTCCCTCACCGAGCTCGCGGACCTCGCTGATAGAGTTCACGACATCGCACCTCCTACTCCGCAAGTCGCAGCAGCATCCACATCACGGGCTGATCCACAGACGGACATGATGAAGCTCATCATGGAGCTGATGAGAAAGGTTGACGCGCTTACCACTGAAAGGTGCGACCGCTCCCGCCCACGTACCAGGCACTACACCTCCGGCCATAGAAGTCGCAGCTTATCACAGAGGTCGCAGTCCAACTACAAGAAGTTTCCGACCTGCTGGTATCACTACAAATTCGGTAGTCACGCCAAGAAATGCATCCGCCCGTGCGATTACAAGTCGGGAAACGAAACGGGCAGTCAATAATGGCGGCAGAAGATTGCCCTTCTACAACTGGTCGCCTGTTCGTGACAGATCGCAGGTCGAAAGTCCAATTTCTAGTGGACACTGGAAGCGACTTATGTGTCTTCCCTCGATCTGCGCTCCTACAACATCGTCGCGCGAAGACCGAATACCAACTGTGTGCGGCCAACGGTTCAACAATCAACACCTACGGTTACCTCCAGGTTATACTAAATTTAGGCCTTCGTAGGGATTTTCCTTGGCGCTTTATAGTTGCAGATGTTACCAAAGCCATTATAGGAGTAGACTTTTTGTCATTTTTTAATTTAATCGTAGATATTCGCAACAAACGCATCATAGACGGCACTACGAGCTTGTCAGCTGTAGCATCTATCGCCTCTTCAGACAGCTTAATCTCTAGTGTAAAGGTTGTGATCGGCGAATGCAAATACCGAAACCTCCTATCTGAATTTCAGGAAATAACACGGCCCACAGGCGCCCCATTCACACCTAAACACAACACAGAACACCACATTCGCATTACATCAGGCCCCCCCGTATCATGTTCCCCACGCAGACTAGCCCCAGATAAAATGAAAATCGCCAAGGCTGAGTTCGAGGCAATGCTGACAAACGGTACAGCACGACCGTCAGAGAGCCCTTGGTCGTCGCCTCTCCACCTCGCCCCGAAGAAAGACAATGGCTGGCGCCCTTGCGGTGATTATAGGCTGCTCAACGCAAGGACAGTACCAGATAAGTACCCAATCAGGCACATACATGACTTTGCCCACAGTCTATCTGGTTGTAAGATCTTTTCCACTATAGACCTTGTTAAAGCTTATAACCAGATACCGGTATTTAAGGACGACATTCCAAAGACCGCCATCACTACACCCTTCGGACTTTTCGAGTTTCCGTTTATGACGTTCGGTCTGAGGAACGCCGGGCAGACTTTCCAAAGGTTTGTTGACGAAATGACTCGCGGCCTGGAGTTCTGCTATCCATATTTAGATGATTTCCTAGTGTACTCCAGGGACGAGGCAGAGCATGAAGAGCACCTTCGCCAACTCTTCACAAGGATGAAGGAATACGGCATGCTCATCAATACCGCCAAATGCGTATTTGGTGCACCAGAGGTAACATTCTTAGGCTATCACATCTCGCAACATGGAACGAAGCCTACGGAAAGCAAGGTGCAGGCTATTAGGGAGTTCCCAGTGCCTAAAACCGCTAGGCAACTAAGAAGGTTTCTGGGCATGATTAATTTTTACCGGAGGTTTCTGCCACGGGCTGCCCAGAACCAAGCACCTTTGCATGCCTTACTGACCGGTAACGTGAAAGCCTCTCAGCCTGTCGACATAAGCGGAACCTCGTTACAGGCCTTCGACGAGTGTAAGGATGCCCTTTGTAGTGCGGCTTTGTTAGCTCACCCCGACTCAAATGCCAAACTGGGCCTAATCACGGATGCGTCTGATTTCGCCATTGGTGGAGTCTTGCAGCAGTTCAGAGACGGTAATTGGCAGCCATTGGCATTTTTCACCCGTAAGCTTAGCCCGTCACAACAAAAATACTCACCATACGATAGAGAGCTACTTGCTATCTACGAAAGCATTAAGTACTTTCAACATTGGCTAGCTGCTACCACCTTCACCATCTATACTGACCATAAGCCGCTATGTTACGCTTTTCATCAGCGGAAAAGTAACTGCTCGCCACGACAGTATAGACATTTAGACTATATTTCACAATTCTCGACTGACATTCAACATATCGCGGGAAAAGATAACGTCGTAGCCGACACACTTTCCCGTATCGAAGAATTGCAAAGCCCAGTAGATTTAGACGTGCTAGCCAAAGCACAAGATGCCGACTCTGAACTTGCACAATTACTCACAGGAGAATCATCCCTGCACATAAAGAAAATGATATTTCCAGGAAGTCGTATTGTAGTGTACTGCGATGTCAGCACATCGACACCTAGACCCATCATTCCTAAACCATTGCGCAAACAAATTTTTGACTCGTTGCACTCGCTAAGCCATCCCGGCGCAAACACAAGTGCTAAACTTGTAGCACAGCGCTACGTTTGGCCACAGATGCGGAAAGACTGTCGCGATTGGTCTAAGGCATGTTTGGCATGCCAGCGCACAAAGGTGAATCGACACGTTTCCACCCCCTTGGGTACCCTCGATCTACCTTCAGCGCGATTCAAATATGTCCATCTAGACCTCATCGGACCATTGCCCCCATCCAATGAATACCGGTATTGTCTGACACTCGTCGATCGCTTCACGCGATGGGCTGAAGTCGTCCCTATTACCGATATTACAGCGGAAACTGTGGCCAAAGCGTTTCTGTCGGGGTGGGTAGCACGATTTGGTTGCCCAACCGATATTGTCACTGATCGTGGTAGACAATTCGAGTCAGGAATTTTCCAACACCTCGCAAAGGCCATTGGGTTCAAGCATCGCAAGACGACTGCATACCACCCGCAGTGCAACGGTTTAGTCGAAAGATTCCACCGACAGCTTAAAGCAGCAATCAAGTGCCATGCCGATAGCCGCTGGATCGAATCGTTGCCATTCGTACTGCTCGGCATAAGAAGTTCATTTAAAGAAGACCTTCAATCGTCTTCCGCCGAGTTGGTATACGGAGAACCTTTAAGGCTGCCGGGTGAATTCTTTGGCCATAAGATTGACAAATGTACGACTGATATAACGGACTTTACAGCCCGTATCAGAACATTTGCCAACAATTTACAGCCAGTTCCCACGTCGCACCACTCAAAAAACAAAATATTTGTCCACAAAGATCTGTCATCTTGTTCCCATGTCTTTCTTCGGGACGATACGTTGAGGGGTGCACTCCAGCCCGCATACACTGGTCCCTATGAGGTGATCGAAAGAGATGGCAAAGTTTTTAAAATAAAGGTTAAGGGTAAATCCGTCACAGTATCTTTAGACCGTTTAAAACCAGCCTACATACTGTCCCACACCAATGACACCCCCATTCCAAATAAACCTGTTCCCGAGCCACCACCTTCCATTCCAGCAATTAAAACCAGCGTTCCGGCAGAAGAGTCCATTTTCCGGACTACTATCGCCCGTAGCACGGTCTCTGGAGGGGAGTGATGTAGGTGACTCACATAATATTTATAAAATATACATAATATATTTATACGTCCAACACAAATAAACACAAACAGACAATAAACATAAAACACGAAACAATACTATATAGCATTTATTATATATTACATAATTATAAAGCACTATTACCGTTACCGTACGTTCCATCCGTCATTAACATACAGTACACTGGACACGCGCGGCGCCTGCTGAGACCCTTGGTTTAAGACGCGTGAAGATAAACATCGTGTGACGTATGCGCGAACGCATGATCCTTCGCCGCGCATTCGAAAATCGGATGTTGCCTGTCGCCAGTCACGACCTATCTCGGACACTGTGTGCACGCTCGCTTGTGCTATTTAAGCAATCGCCTACCCGCGCTAAATCGCTGTGAACATAATTATCTATCACTCTGTATTACTTTCTCGTGCCTTCGTAAACATCCATAGTTTATGGACAATAATTTGTGAATTGTGAGTTGAGTGTGTGTACATTAAATACCTTTGGACTACAACCAGGACTATCCTTTCATCAGACCAGTAAGTCTACCCTCACACACCACACCAACCAACCAAAACTAGCTTCTGCCCACGGCTTCGCCCGCGTTGATGTCGTTGATCCCACGAGTATGTAACACCGGGATTAAAAGTATATTTTGTCTTAAATATCTTATCGTTATAAACTATCAATATGCAACTTCATCCAAAATCCGTTCAGTCGTTTTGCGCCAATCCGGAATATGCATCCACACAAACAGACAAAAATTCTTCTTTACTATTTTATTATAAGTATAGATACTGATGATATAAAATGTTGATAAACATTATTTTCCTAATGCGCAAAACAAAACATTTTATCACTCGTAAGGCAGATTCCAGTAGCAATTCAGTCCGTCTGGATACATTCTAAACGTTTCGTATTTTCTTCACAAATATTAGGATTCGGTGCAAATATTTGTTGCTCTTGCACTTTTACCCTTCTCCTGGCAATAAGAGCCATAGGTAATCCTCTAAGCGTACTGCACAGATAGGCGGTCCTGTGCCGCGTGTCTGTGTGTGTGTGCCGTCTCAGCCGTCAGTAAAGGTTTACGCTCCGCCATGTTTTCGTAGGGACCCTAATTCCCCGAGGCTTTTTGTAAAACTTTCGCTGTTACTTGCTCAAAATGTTTCTACTGAAACACTCAGCGAGACACCCTACATTATAATACTTTAATGTGATGACAACATTATGTACTTTCATTCTTCTCGTAAAAATAATATTTTACATTGACAGTATTTAAAGTAGTTTAAACTCGATGAAAATTCTATTTTAAAACAATGTTAATGGTAAAACTTAATGATAAAGCTGATTTGAACCTAAAACACAATTAATTCTTGAATGTTCCTTAGACATTGGCTTTAATTACATAGTTTTCGAACTCCGTTTGTTATATTAATTAGGAAAATGGCTGTAATTTCATCGAACCTTTTTGTTTCGCAATAACATCACATTGGTGATTGGTCATTTTTATGGTGTAATAAAGAGTATTCTATTCTATTCTATTGCTTGTTTTTATCGGATGTCGGCGACGACGTTTAAATGAAAACCAATTATAATAAAAAGCGAGCGAGTCATGACGAATAATTACCGTCCTTCATGAAGTATGAAAGAAGGGCGGCTGGTTGTGTTCGCGTCGTGCGCACAGTGAGCGCGGTTCAGATTGTTTGGCGTACAATAGCGGCGGATTCCCTGGGCTGTGCCACAACATTAAAGTTATCAGTACTCCCACTCCCACCAAAATAACGGAATTTCCATTCCCACCAACATTTATAAGTGTAAAATTACGACTGCTTGTAGAAAACACATCATTATAATACACATTCTACATGCCGCTTGAACATTAAATTTACTTACTTCGAGCAGTTTTAACTTCAAGTATTCCATTGTTCTGTCATCGCGATATAAGGTACTAGCTTCTGCCCACGATTTAGTCCGTGTGAAATTTCTTATTATAACATATGACACTCGGCAATACTGTAACTTCCCATTAGTAAAAGAATTCTCGAAATCGGATCAGAAGTTCCGAAGATTACGCCTTACATGCTAACTCACAAATTTTACCTTTATATGATAATTATTAAGTATAGATCATGGTACAGACAGATAATTAATTATGTTGTCAAATTCAAATTCAAATTCAAATTCATTTATTCACGTATAAATAGAGTAAATACAATCGGTGGTTTCCATGTTACATTATTTGGTCTTATAATTCTATTTAGCCTGTGGTATGGCATGTGAATCGTTTTCTTAAAAGTAAAAAGGAATAAAGAAATATAAATAATGGTTAGTCTTAGCCCGTGGTCTTAGCCAATACGTGTCTCCGAAATTCATAGTCTTATATAATGTCAATAAAACAATTATGTGCCTGGTAAAATACATTGTCAAATGCCAATAAAACTCAGTCATTTCTACGTTGAATTAATAATACACAACACACATTATTTAAAATATTTATATATAGAATATTTTCCTTATTCCTGTAGCCATTCATTTACTGAGTAAATCATTTTTTTAAGCAGTAGCTCTTTAAGCTTTTTCTTAAATTTTGGTAGGGGGAGATTTTGAATGTCTGTTTGTAACCTATTATAAATTTTAACGCACATAGCTGAGCAATTTTTTTTGAACACCGCAGTCTTTGGTGCAAAATCTAACACTAGTCGCTGACCATGTCTGGAGTTACGAGGGTAGACATTATCCCGTGTATAAATATCACGAGCTCTTACAAATAGATTAGGATTGGACTTTACGAACACACAAACCTCAAAAATGTACATACTCGGCAGGGGTAATATCTTGAGTTTATCAAAGTGAGGTTTACATGACTCATAAGGAGGAATACCAACAATTGCTCTTATGCATCGTTTTTGGGAGAGAAACGCCCGCTGGGAGTCTGTTGAGTTTCCCCATAGTATTAACCCGTATCGTAGCACGGAAGCTACATGGCCATGGTATGCCAACAATACCGTACTTTGGTTAGACGTAGTTCTTAGTCTGTTTAGGACATATACGAAAGTGTTAACTCTCTTGCAGACTCCGTCAACGTGTCCTTTCCAGTCTAGGTATTTGTCCATGGTGAACCCTAGAAATCTTACACTGGTAGATTCATTTATTTTTATACCGTCATATGAAATATGCCTTGGAACAATTTTTGATCCACGGGTTTGGAATTGTACAAAAGTCGTCTTATTGATATTTACTTGTAAATTGTTCCTTACTAACCACTCTATAACTAAATCAATTGTATTGTTTATATCAATGTCAAAGTTATTATTAATTATACTGTCATATGCTAATATTATTGAGATGTCATCTGCAAATAATATACATTTTTTAGTAAGAATGTCAGGTAAATCATTAATATATATAAGAAAAAGGAGGGGTCCGAGGATACTTCCCTGCGGAACGCCGTAACTGTTAACAAGATACTCAGACCTCTCTTGTTTTACCGCTGTATTATGTTCACAAGGTATTTCTACACATTGTTCGCGATTACTCAAGTATTGTTCTAACCATTGTAACGCTGGGCCTCTGATACCATAGTTCTCCAGCTTTTGTAGAAGCAGATCATGAGAAACGAAGTCAAATGCTTTTGACATGTCAAAAAATATTACTATTGTCTGCTTTTTCTTGTCAATGTTTACTAGGATATTGTGTACTAAATCGAATGCAGCAAGTGTAGTTGATTTTCCCTTTTGGAAGCCATACTGTTCATTCTTAATTAATTTGTACTTATTCAAATACGAAGATAATCTTTTATGCATAGCCTTTTCAAATATTTTAGACATGATAGGGATTAAAGTTATGGGTCTGTAGTTACCCATTTCTGTTTTCTCTCCTTTTTTATGCAATGGCTTGACTACTGACTTCTTTAACCGGCTAGGGAAATTTCCTTCCTGGAAGGATAAATTTATCAGGTATCCGAGCACGGGGGCAATACTGACGACACATTTTTTTTAAATATCGGTTGTAATACCATCATAACCGACAGAACTTGTATTGTTTAAGGACATAATAATATTTACAATTTCAATGTCTTCTATCGGTGTAAGAAATATGGTATTGTTTGTACGGTTTTTATTTGTATTTTGTATGTTATCATTATCACTGTTCGATAGTTGTATTAGGTAATTATTGAAATGATTTGCTATGTCATAAGGATTGGTTACCATACCATTCTCAGTTTTTATTTCATTTATGAACTCTTGAGTGGCATTATATCCCATATCATCATTAATGACTTTCCACGCAGCTTTACATACATTCTTAGATTTTTCAATAAAATTGTCATTAGTGATTTTTTGCGACTTTGATATACAGCGACGCAATAAGTTTGAATAGTTGTGGTACTTAGCTTTATTTTCTTTTGTTCGCTTAGCGTAAAATTTAAATCTTAAATGTCGCTTGGTTTTACAGCTGAGTCGTAGCCCCTTAGTAATCCATTTTATATCCCTATACTTTGTGGTAATCATTTTCCTAATTCTTGGGAAACATAATTCAAAAAATAAGCACAAATCGTCATGAAAGATATTAAAGGCTGAGTTCAGGTTAGGCTGTTTGTAAACACTGTCAAAAGTTAACTTGTCTAGACTTTCCCGAAATTTTCGAATATTATCCTGACAGAAGTCTCTCTTTGTTATATAATATTTCGAAGACTGAAAAATTTTGGTTTTTATTGTCACGTCTAACATCTGTGCTGTGTCGTGGTCGGAAAGTCCTAGTTTCAATATTTTACTAGACGCTTTTTTAACGTTACTAATTATATGATCTATGCAGGTATTTAGTCTTGTTGGCTCATTAATATGCATTGTCAGATTATAGTTATGTATGATGTCCTTTAAATTTTTGACAGCTTTACATACTTTGAGCGTGTTAATATTAATATCACCTGCAAGAACAATTTTATGTTGGTTGTATTTGCTGTTAAATAATAATTTATATAACAGCGTATCAAAATGCTTTAAAAATAACTCAACATTTGATTGAGGTGTACGATAAATACATATTATCACAATTTTTAAACTTGGCACCTCTATTCCACAGCATTCGAAGATCGTTTCACGAGCAAAGTTTTGTAAAATATTTATTTCTTTGTACAATATACCTTTCTGAATGTATAGGTACGCAAGTACCGCCTCGCCTTTTTTCCCTACAGTATGTTGATGCTAAGTTGTATCCAGTTATTTTGGCATTTTTTATATCATTTTTGCCTAAAAATGTTTCACTGAAACATAGTACATGTGGGATGATTTTTGTTACCTGTAAATTTGTGAGAGTCAATTCAAGAATATCTTTTTTGCACATTAATCCCGCTATATTCTGATGCAAAATATGAAAAAACGATGTATTATTTTTTTTGTGAACGAAAAAAGTCATCAATATTTGACTCGCATTTTTCTACTGGCACGGTTTTAGTACTTTTTACAAAATAATACGGGATTGTACCAATTTTTGGTTTGTTTTCCGATGATATTCTCAAATTTACTTCAGTACTGGTGTGTTTATCATGTTGAGTTTGCAATTGAAAATAATAGGGTATGGTACCTTTCTTTGAAAAACTTATTTTGTTTTTGATTTTCTCGGTGGGGATAGTTACTGGCCACGTAGTATGTACATCTTTGGGAGTTCTATTATTATATGTCAAATATTTTTGCTTGTAGTCAATAAAGTCAATTCCCAAATTTATTTGTTTACAAAGTTCATTGTGCTCATCCTTGTCATAATAATCAAAGTATGTGATAATATTGTCCCTATCGTACCCATTTCCTATACTCAAGTCTATAAATTGACAGTTTTTGAATTCTTTACAAACTAATTTTAGCATATTATTCAATATTTTTTCATTTAAATATTTACTGCTTATAATACTTGTTACAAAAACCTGTCGATCTTCAAGAAGTTTTAAAGCAGCTGAGATTTCTGCCATCACGTGTGTGGGATTTACATCGTGTTCTCCTATAGATAATATAACTCGGTCGTCTTCTTGAATTTGAGAATGATGTTCTTGAATTGGTTTTAATATGTCTTTGGCTCTAGCCCCAGGTTTTATTAATCCAATAATAGAATATTTTCGGTGTTTTTTTCCTAGTCGTGAATTTATAAGCTGACTAGATAGTCCTCGGCATTGTTCACCTCCAAATATGTGAATTTTATTTAAGTTGTCCGTACCCTTCCTGTCATTATTATAGTCACATACCTCTGGAGTGTATGTTTGGTCAGCTGAAATCTCAGTAATATCCATTACAGGATCATGCATCTCTTGGTTCATATCTTGAGTTTCGACGTTTTTAATTTCCATGAATCTAGAATTGTCAATTAGCATTCGTCTTGATTTTCGCCTTTTAGACTGTATCTGATTCTTAATATTTTGGGTCGGGGGTGTAGTACATATGTTTTTTAGGGAGTTTATTTGTCGAGTTTGCTGACTAACAAGGTTTTTTAATTGATTCAATTCTAAGTGAAGGTTTTCGATTTCATTATTAGCCACCTGTAACTGCTCTGATAATAATTGATTTTCGGCCTTCATTTTTTCTAGTAAATCTACGTCCTGACCAGTAGATAAATCTAAGCTTCGTGTGTGTGGTTCCGTTGCTGACGAGTTGAGTGATGATGAACATAGAGATTCTATTGATTTCGCTCTATGTAATCGCTTAGGTCGCATTGTTACATTCTTGCTTGTATTATTAGGTGTTGAGTCCATTATTGATATATTATTGAAATCCATTATATTTTTGTGCAGTATTTGCCAAATATATAAAAATGTATGCTTAAAAAAATGCAAAAAGTAAAATCATAAAGAGAAATCCGCATAAGTCATTTCCGCTAGGATGCGAACCCGTAACTGCGCGTGCAGTGCGGCAGCTATATACACCGCTCCGCCAACGAGACTTTACCAGTTGAGTCTAAAAATTTGATCGCTATGCGCTGGGTTAAGAGTATTGCGCAGGCGACGACGGGGACGGTAGCGGTTAGCGCGGGAGGTATCGAGCGCGCTGCGGGTTGTCGTAGGTCACGGTTATAGTTCGTTATCACAATTTTTGAATTTTGAGTTTTTTTCCACGGGTTTATTTTTGTTATAACTTTAGATTGCATATGCCAATTACTATAAAAAATACACCGTTCAGTAGGTCACTTCACTGGCTTTGAGTCAATAGCATCATATGGCCACAATATTCACTTTTTACCACTTTTTACATTTAAAATCTGAGGAGCAAAGTAAACAACGTTCCGTCTTTAACACGCTTCTCAACGAGTTTTTCACCCACATTATCTTTTTTGTCTCATTGTTGGTACTTCTGCGTTCAAATATTTCATGTGTTCCGTTATTTATGAAGGTAGTTCTTGACAAACTATGTAGTTCCAACATGTTGGGTGAAACAAATTGCCTCAATTTTTAGCTAATCTGTGATGAGATAAATTCGCGTTTATTATGTACTCTGTGTGGTTGTACAAGTTATTTTGTTTGACCTAAACAAAGAACGTTTTCAACTTCATAAACATTTTATATTCATAGGATTATGTTGAAGCAACAACATTGTGTTAGTTTAAAAAAATAGAGTTAATATTTTTTCTTGAAATTGCGTTGTTGGAACACAAAACTGCTGGCAAATCCGATAAATTTTCCACCAGACAGTGTCAGCACATTGTCCCTATTATCGCCTTTTCTAAATTTATTAATTTCATACGTTAGAAGGTAGGTAAGTATACTTACTTGAAAAGAACCGAAACAAAAGTAAAATCTAATCATATCTCTCTGTTAGCTATCCGCTGAGCTTGCCCGCTGTAACGTCACAGCCCACAGTCCATTATAACATTTTACTTTATAGCAAATTGCACTTTTAGCACTTCACTGCTTGGAGCAGTTCCCTTTAAATATTTTATATTTCTCATCCCGAAGAGTCTCTCGAGAGGTTTGTCTGGGGCCTTTATTGCTGCCTAACGATACTTTTGAGGAATAAAAGTTTATTACAGACAAAACAGCCGCTTCCGTCCGTCTGCTCGCAATTTTTGCTTACATTCTACTAAATGAAGATGTTTATATTGATATTGTGATGGCTTTTGACTATTATAACAACAAACCATTAAGACACATTAAGCTAAAATATTAGGGCTCTAAATCACATTCTATCTTGCGATGGTTGTAAAAGTCAACGTAAAGTATTTTGATATAGTTTTGTTTGTTACAGACGCGATATAGTTTTGTTTGTTACAGACGCTGTGGATGTCTTGAAAGTGAAGTTCAACCCCAGTGACTTCAGGATGCGGCCTTATGGAGAAGCAGAAGTCAGGGTAAGCCATATATTCTCAATTTGAACATGATACACTTCAGGCGAAAAACACGGGAAAAACGACGAAAATATGGAGCCCGCGGTGCGTGGTGTACCGGCGTCGCGCAACCAGTACACCGGCCGCCAGGCACGTCCGGGTTGGACCCGAAGCATTGCCACGTCGCATATTTCGGACATGCCCTCTCGGAACCACTTCGCCTCGTCGTTGATGTCTGCAGGCCTGTCCGGTGGCGACACTTAAGCCTGCACGATCGAAGTTTCCAGGAGTAGCTCTCGGTTCAGCTGCTTCAGCGCCCACCGCGGACCACTCGGGGCCTGTCCGACCAGCGCGCTCGAGGTCTGGGCGGAGACGTCAAACTGGATGTACTGGTGGTCAGAAAACGTCACTACTGGCGCGTCATGGAGGGGTCCATGACGCGCCAGTCGATGACACGCGGTAACAGAGCGGGCTTGGGGAACGAAATGACCACCACTGACTCACCCCGCATCCGCATACGCGTGCGGACAGAACCCCGGTTTAGGACGACCAGGCCTGCCTCCAGAGCCCAGTCCTCCACCATACTGCCCCGTGTGTCCGTATACCGGTACCACAAGCCATGTTCTTGGCATTGGAAGTCCCCGAAGACGAGCACAGAGAGGGAACGGAACCCGAACAATGTTCTTCAAACATTGCTGATTCTAAATAAGCATAAGAAACGGAACGACATAAACAAAAAGTAGTTTACATTTTCAAAACTTATAGTCACTTTATATATTTATTTAGAGTAAGTACTGCCACATCACTTCGATTATCAGGTACAAAGATTTTTTCCGTAAAGAGCACTTTTTCTAATGTACGAACACCAACTCACTTAATTGCCCATTAATTGTACACTATTTTAAGACTCACATTTGACGTTAAAAATAATTATGAATTCTAGCTAGTGACTGAGTAATATAACTTAATTTCCTCGGATAATTATTAAATCGGGCAAAACTGATAACAGACGTTTGTTTTTAATTTTACCTTAATGCGACGACATTTAGACATCTTATTTCTTACTATATAATTATACTAGCTGCGCCCCGCGGTTTCACCCGCGGCGGTATGAAATATACTTTACGACCTATTCTCAGACCTACCAAATATATACACAAAGTTTCATAAAAATTGGTCAAGCCGTTTCGGAGGAGTTCAATAACAAACACTGTGACACGAGATTTTTATATATTAGATTAATAAATTGTTGCTGTTCAACATTTCAGGAATTCAACATTACGGGTCTAAAGGATTTTATAGACTATCCATAAGCACGTTTAAATTAAACAATTATTTGTAATTACATTTTATTAAATTTTTCATTCTGTACATTTATTTTAAATTGCTTGGTCAGCACATACATAAAGTCCAACTCAAAAAACCTTTAGTTTCGTAAAACATTGGTATCATCTGAAAATCGAATTCGCCTTAGGACACGGACCAATAGTTGAAATCGAATTCGCCTGCCAAGCAGGGAGTTTATGGCAATAAATTCCACTTTTTTGGAAGAGGCCCTTAGTATGGAATGTGATCTCCGCCGTTTTCCAATATACCTACAAGTCACCCTGACACGCCTGCCCTCCGCCATGTTCCAGCACATTTCGCTGCCTCCTAACGATTTCCAAGTGAAATACACCAGATCTCGTAGATTGGTCTGATTACGCACCTCTGTGGGATCCCAATTGAGAATCATTTGTGCCAAAGATTCTCAATGGGATTTAGATCGGTAGTTTTTGCTGGCTTGCTAACTAACTACTTGAGATCTACGAATGGCACTATTGTCCTGGGTAAGATAAATAGTGCCTTTAGGGTAAGCCAAATGAACGGTCGGTAAAAAAACATCGCTAAGGAGTTCCATATATTGTTGTCTATTCATCCGGCCACTCACTTCAACAACTTCCCCTGGACCCATGGAACTCATCCAACCCCAAAAACCCAAACTTATTCTTCCACTTGACCTATGAGGCAAAGTATTAGCTTCTACGTAACGTTAATTTTTCCGCCTGTACAATATTTTCCGACCGTGCTTATGTGATTTGAAAGTTTTCGTCTACAAATATGACTATGATAAATGATAAATGATAAATGATTTTATTTCTGTAAGTAGGTTTGAACAAACACTTTTACACGTCAATTATATTTTAAAAACTAGATGAGGTCGGCGTTTCCTATCTGACTACTCTGAGAAGAAAGGCCGAAACAAACTCAGAGGTCACAGTCTCTTTTAAAGTCCAGACATAATCTTGGTCAGATCATGTGAAGACCATGTAGATTTGTGTCTGAGATGGTCTTTTGAGGAAAAACCACACAGATTGAGTGGACCTGTCCAGTCAGTGCACGCATTTGTCAGTAATCGTGTAGCTCAACTCAGAACTTAAGAAGCTCAACGATTCGACGAACAATACCAAAGAAAAGAAATTTGGGTAGGCCACAAAAATTACTCAAACTGCCAGACCATGATTAAAATTAACTGAGGAGAGAAAAAAAAGCAACAATGACCCACATAGTCTTCACATTCACAATATTAAAATGATAATCAATGTAGCCTGAATGCTACTCACATTCACAGACAGTTTACTCTTTAAAAGTCATCAAAAATACCATAAGTTATTATATAAGGACATCATCAATTCTAAAACACTCATTCACAGTATAAAATGGATTGTTGCTTGGGGGTACATTGAAGTGGCTTAGTTAATCCCAAGCCTTTTTGTCATCCAAGTAATCTTTAACTTTATAGAAACCTTTTTGACAGAGTTTCTGTTTAATAAATGATTTAAATTTATTGAGGCTCACTTCTTTAACAAGACTTGGGAGTTTGTTGTAAAAACGTATACTTTGGCACTTAAATGAATTACTAATTTTTTGGAGCCTAGTCGAGGGCACAATAAGTAATTCTTTGTTTCTAGTATTAATGTTATGCACGTCGCTGTGTTTGGAATATAGATTAATATTCTTTTTTACATAAATCAGGTTCTCATATACATATTGAGATGCGACTGTCATTATGTTTATTTCCTTAAATTTATCCCTCAGTGAATGCCTACAACTAAGGTTATAAATTGCTTGAATGGCTCGTTTCTGCAGCACAAATATAGCCTGAATGTCGGCTGCATTTCCCCACAGCAAAATTCCATACGACATTACACTATGGAAATAACTAAAATATACTAATCGAGCTGTTTCGACATCAGTCAAATGACGGATTTTATAGACCGCGTAGGCTGCAGAGCTTAGCCGCTTCGACAATTTGGTTATATGTGGGCCCCACTGTAGCTTCGAGTCCAAAGTAATACCTAAGAACACAGTGGTGTCCACGAGATCCAATTCCGCCCCATTAACTAGTACATTGGTTTTCACCTGCTTAACGTTAGGTGTCAGAAATCGAATACATTTAGTCTTTTTCTCGTTTAAAAGTAAATTATTAACACTAAACCAATGTACTATTTTAGCGATAGCATTATTTACATCATCAGTAATTATCTGTTGTCGTTTAAGCTTAAATAAAAGTGATGTGTCATCTGCAAATAACACTATTTCATGATTATTTAATTAATAATATATTTCAAGGGAAGGTAGATCATTAATATATACGAGAAATAAAAAAGGGCCAAGAATTGAGCCCTGCGGAACTCCAATAGTGACAATAGAACCTGGGGATCGCTTGCCGTTAACGTCCACTCTTTGGATCCTATTATCCAAATAAGAGATAAGAAGATCCAAAGTAGTGTTTCTAATACCATAGTGATGCAATTTCCTGACCAATGTATCATGAGAAACACAATCGAAAGCCTTAGACAAGTCACAAAAAATACCTAGGGCATCATGCGACTTTTTCCAGGCCTCAAAGATATGTGCAAGAAGCTCAACGCCAGCGTCGGTAGTAGAGCGACCCCTTGTGAAACCGAATTGTTTACTGTTTAATAATTTAAATTTAATAAAATGTCTTTGCAATTGATCTAGCATCAATTTTTCAAATATTTTACTGAAGGTGGGTAGCACAGAAATCGGTCTAAAGTTCGTGGGGTCTGATGTGCTGCCCGATTTAAACAAAGGTATTATTTTACTACTCTTCATTAAGTCAGGAATTACACCACAGTCAATAAATTTATTAAAAATTATTGCCAATTCAGGCGCTACAGTGTTGATGATACATTTTGTAACCTCTACGGAATTTCCCCACAGATCAGCAGTTTTTTTAACATTAAGTGTATTGAAGGTTTTAATAATATCTCGAGCACTAACACTATAATATTAATCCAGTCAAAATTGTAGTATTGAAGGCAAAAAGCAATTCTGTCGTCTTTGTGCGCCGGTGTAAGTAATTTTTTCGGGCTAGTATATATCGCTGCAGACCCCCTTCATTAAGTCGATGACGCACTGTTTGCATTGGAATCTGTAACAAGCATTAAGACTTAACACTAGTGGCTCTGTGAGCTGTGGACCTCGCGGCGAGTCTGTCTTTGCATAAACGATCTAATTGAGATCCTTTTGAATGATTTCGTCCAATTAACGCTCAGCAATAGGCTGATGAAATGAAGTCGTGTATTGATGACAGCTTATGTGTGTGAGTTATAGATTGACTAGATTAAGTAAGAGAAAGATTAAAATAATAAAGCGGAGCTATCGTTGCAAAGCGTGTATCCCAAGGCAGACAGGAGATAGACTAAATACAAAATTAATTTGGACACTTCGGTAGAACGTCGCGTTCATCAACATAACAGAAAGTTGCGTTCATATTTCTACAAGTATTATTTCCGCTGCGTGTTCCCGCCGGGGCAGGTATCTAACTTCCCAATTAATTCCAGGTGTAATATTCATTCGGCAAACACAAAGGCAAATAAAACAAACGACAAATAAAATTTAATTTGTTCGATGAATATAAAGAGAAAGTTATAGGTGCCGACTAAATATTAGAATAGCTAAGTTGACTCGCACACTAAACGAGATTAAAACAATTCTGTTTCTGTCAAATGTTTGAAGGTGTCAGAGACAGAATGATGTTTGAAACTCGTTTAGCGCTAAACGTGTTTAGTAATTGGCGGTGCAAGTGGGTCTAATTATTTACCTCATTTTAACAAAGCTATTGTAATAGTTTCTTCGGTTTGTAAAACTATACAGATACCTTCCAATTACTATTAAAGACCGTTCAACATAATTCTGTGTTGTTACAGAACTCGGGTTTGAACCATGAATTGAGCAAAGCTTAATTGGTTTTCTATAGCAAGAATTAATAAAAGGGAATTCTAAAGTAAACTGCTGCTGCCACCTACATCATATGCAAACAAACGATTTAATAATTATTTTTACACGGTTTAGATGGTAAATCGATGACTGCAAGAATAAAAAATATTCAAAAGTAAAAAATACGAGCTACCAGCATTCAGATACTATTATCATTACTCGCCAATCACTATCACATTTTTTGATGACTCCTCGACCATGCTTCAGAATTTCAGAATAAAATTTTGAATTGAACAAGCCGTTAGAGCCGTGTGACATTCCTTTACACGGCAAATAACAAGAACAGTATATTACATTATTTATCTTCTTTTTTTTAATTTATTTATTTATTTATTTAACCATTTATGTACACACATATATAAACAGACAAGAAAAAAACAACAGAAAAATACGTACAAAAGTGATGCTTATTTCTAAAGAAATCTCTTCCAGAATACCTGTGATAGGAGAGTATATTAAAGAGATGTAGACAACGTGTGTAAGAGTAGAAGGGAAAACAAAATACATAAAATCTTAAATAATTTTCCAATTTAAATATAAACATACAATATGAGAATATACTTATATACATACATACTACTAAAATAAATATCACTAAAATATATAATGTAATTCAAATAATAAATACATATGCAATTATGACGAAGTGGAAAGATAGTGCTCTTTCACTCTTCTTTTAAATACTCCAATAGTTTGGCAGTTCCTAATGTCAGCCGGAAGTGAATTCCACAATCGTACCGCGTGCACAGTGAAAGAGTAGGAGTAGAAGTCGGTTGAGTGCGGAGCGGATTTGAGGAGATTTCTAAGATGCGACCTGCAAGGCGCATCAAAAGGACGGGCGTACGAGAAGCGTTCCCGCAGATAGGATGGCGTTTTAGGGTTGTGAAGTATGTTGAATAGCAGACACAATATCCGAGAGTTCCTGTGAAGTCGAATAGGGAGCCACTTGAGTATCTTGCGAAAGTTAGAAACGTGATCATACTTTTTAAGATTAAAAACAAAACGAATACAGATATTTTGCAAACGCAATATGCAATTTATTTTTGATTTTATGTATTTTATTTTGTCTTTTACACACGCTGTCTACATCTTTTTATCTACTTTCCTATCGCAGGTATGCTGGAAGAGATTTCTTTAGAAATAAGCATTACCTTTGTACGTATTTGTCTGTTCTTTTCTTCTTGTCTGTTTGAAAATTATTATGTGTGTACATAAATGGTTAAATAATAGTACATTACTGCAGCGGCCGACAACAGGCATGATGGATGAACGTGAAAATCAATGCCTGGTTGCGGCCAAGGCTTGTGTAGTACATTTCTCAAATAATGCATGGAAATTTAAACTACCGTAAATTAATTATAACGCAGATCACTTTTTTGGGACTTTTCTGAAAGTGGCCAACGAAAAAACATGGTACGTATGGTTAGAACTAGTCATATGGCGCAATACTTAATGGGGCACAAAAGTTGTAGGTTTATTCTAAGTCAAGTTACAAGTTCGATGATTTGTCATTTCCATAAATTTATTGATTTCTCAAAGTGCTGAATAGATATAATAAGATATAGATATTACTAAACTAATGATCCGAAGTCATCGTGAGACAAAAAAAGTTAGTAGCCCATCATTTTTATAGCAGCTAACTACTGACCAGGCTAATAAATCTAGGCTTGTTAGCATTTGCCGCTGGGTGGTCGAAGTAATAAATTACCACTTTAAAAGGGATTTTTGTTTACTCAGAATTGTTCACAGTAACCGGACAATAGGTAGCTCTATCGACTATTACAGGATCGCGGTAGCATTTCTGAACAGCTACCATGTTCTGATAGACAACAACGTGCACGCACGCCATTTCCTTGACATAATCCAAGAACGTGTCAACATGCAAAACATTTAAGTATTTTACAAATTATCTAGTTGTGAAATATTTTTGACATGCTACAGCCTTTGCCTAGTGACTGACGCATTTCAAAACGATGCATTAGTGATGCGCAGCGCTGAGATATGGATATCGATAATTGTTAGTTGCTCTAATAAGAAATTATAATAAGAATCTGTTATACAAGAATTGATACATCTTATTTCAGTTTCCTGAAAGATCCAGAAATTAAACATAAATGTGTAGATGCAAAATGCAGGGAGAATAACTGGTATCGCTCAAACAAATTTCAAGTGCCTTCAAAATTCATAAAGACGTTGCTAGTCCCAAAAGCTATTAGACACTTTTTCGATACAAATATTTTCTCATCAACTGATTTTCACCAGTTTGAGCAAGACCCGATGGATAATCATATTATCCAAGTGACAAAATGTGTGATGGAATAACACATTGATATTTGCTTACATTTTTTGGTTAAGAATGTAACACCTAAATTATGCAAGCGTCAGATATAATGTTCAATAAGTACCTATTTGAATTGTTGTTTTAACAACAGAAAAATAAACGATACAAAATACGTCCAAAAAACACCTCTTTTTGCAGTCGGTTTTCATCGATATTTTTATCGATCAAATATTTATACAAACCCCCTTCCCTAATTTAAGCTAGAGTTGCATGTGTGCGTTCAGTAACGGTATCTATACTTTCTAATGCCCGCCCCTTTTGGGCATAAATGTGCAATAAAATAGCACAAAAGTGTTACGCATATTTTCTTGTGTGCGTGCGAAAAAAGCATCATGTGTCATCATCATCTATTTCTTTTGTTTATGTGTGAGTTTCAGGAGTGGCGAAAAGGTGGCGACACTTGAGCAAATATAGAGTGAAGGCATATCTCTCGGATATCTATGGCATGAAGCCTGAATGATCTCCTTTCAAAATCAATTACGAACACCGATAACTTTTCTCGCGCCAATGTGTTCATTTGTTTCTTTATCACTTTAAACAGCTCTATTTGCTAAGCCAGCTCGAGATTTAAATAAAATCTGATTCTGAGTGAAGTAAAGGGTTACCTTTACTTCACTCAGAAGCTTATACCACCGTGAATAAAATTACGTATGACGTCAGACAGCTAATGAAAATCTGTGGCGTCCCTCGGGGCCCTATGTTATGACCTGAGTCCGCACAAACATACGCAACACTCCTCTTTAAATAAATTCCTAAATTATGAAATACGGACAATTTAGTGCCATTACCTTGGGCATATGCGAGTTTATTCCACGAGGATCTGTTATATTATTTTGTACAATTTTGGAGCTGCAATAACGCGATTTTTTATTACGAGAAGAGGAAAGAAAGAGCCTGTCGGAGCCACCGCTGCTGCCGCCGTGCCCAATTTGGGTTCTAATTTTCTAAATGTGAAACCATCAAGTTTTGACGCCTTTATGGCTCCCAATTTACAAAAAACTTATCGTAGAAAAATAATAGGTACTTATATAATATTTTCAGTTTCTATGTCTTCATAACAAGGTGCATTCTGTTGTAGTTATTGTTCCTTAACATGAAAGGTGCTTTAAGGTACAAATTTTGAAAACCATATGCAATAATTACAGTAAATTGAAGTTAAACCTGGACCCGGCCCAGAAAATGTGACAATAATGAAGTGCGCAAAAATTAGGCAGCATGCCAGGCTGTCGAACGGTTCATATAAATCGGTCGTGCGGACGGCATCGGAAATGCATTGAATAATAACGACTATTTTAACGTTAAACGAAAATATAATAATATGAATATACAGATCAAATCAAATCATATCAAATCACTGTTATTTGTTAACACAGGTAAAGATATACAAATCTTATATTTCATGAAAGAGCGCTATGTTATGCCAGAAGGCGTACAAATATGGTGTGCATCTAGCTCAAGATTACAAATTAAAGTTTCTAAAAATATATTTGAAAATCATCACGATAGAGCTTCACGACTTAATGGTTTCAACGTCAATAAGTTTTGCATTTACCTTGCGTCCACGCGGGGGATCTCTGAGAGAGCTCTGTGCCGCCGAGTCAAACATCTCGGCTGCCAACTGCAAATATTTATTTCTGCCTCGCACTTTTATCGTTTCCTTTATGTGAGCATAAATATTTGTTGAAATATTTCAACTTGCTCTGTTTACGAGCGAATTCTGTAAAGATTACTTTGAAATTTTATCAATCTAAGGGCCCGTTATTTGATACATAGTTAAACATGACCATTAGTCAATTTAACAATTAGTCACTTGACAATAGTTAATAGCCGTCAAAGTTTAACTGTTGTGTCTGCGGATTGTTAACTTGTATAGCAAATTGACTTTTTTTTTAACTATAGTTAACTTAACCATTTGTCAAACAACATACTTCAGTCATTTTTAACAAATTATTAGTTTAACTAACGCATTTTAACTATTAGTATGTTTGACTACTGATCAAACAACAGGCCCTTAATGTGCAACTGGCGTTACGAGAACAGCTGCAATGCATCTGTATCCAGTTACGAAACATGTCTCTAACTCATTCAGTGTTATTAGTTTACTCTCAGTCATTTCGTAGAAATTAGGTTAGTAGCATTTTGTTTTCTACACTTCTTCGCAATCACTCATTAGACATTGCAATTAAATAGTGCGCATAATGAAATTGAGTCACTATCACTTGAGAATAGTAATCTGAAGAAACAAAACGACGAACTAGCTAGAAAAAACGAAATCCTCAAAAAAATTAACAGTCCTGCTAAATTAAGACCAACACCAAAGAAAACTACAAACAGACGTACACATAACAAAGAGGCACAAACGGAAAATATAAATTACTTATCCGAAAACAAAAATGATACAAGTGCGATAACACAAAATATTTCTCATACTACACCAGTACCACCGCTAAACAGAACCCACAGCAAGCAGACTATAATTACAAATAAACCAAAAATATATTTATTAAGTAGTGAAACCTCAAATAAGCTATATACCGCTACAGAAAAAACTAACCTGCGTGACTACGACATCTGTCACTACCGTAAACCAAAATGTGGAATAAAGCAAATACTCGAGAACATTGAAGGAAAAGTTCAGAACCTAACAAGTAAGGACTACTGTATTATTTACATCGGCGAAGAGGATTTCCGAAGAACGCAAAACTACGTAGAACTAGTTATGTTTATAAGAGAAAAATTTACTTCACTTACCCACACTAATATAATTATTTGCCTACCGACTTATAAATTTAAATTTAATAATAACTATTATGTAGAACAGTTAAATTATGGCAATACTCTGTACAATAGTAGAATAGAAACATTTAATAACCTTTTAAATATGGACACACAGACATTCAATTACGCATACCTACTGGACTCAAACCTAAATCTTTCTTTTGACTATGATATGTATAATCAGCGCACGGGCGCACTGAATAGTAAAGGCACGAATGTAGTGGTATCAGACCTACAGGATCTTATTATGGCAATAAGCAATCAAAACAATGAAAATTTGATGGTAGGGATTTCACAGTCGGACAAAACAGAAATATCTACGGACCCTCAACCACTAACTAGCCCTAAGTTTTTTCTTCAATAAAATCACATCAACAGACAGTACACAAAAACAAAACAGTACACAGACGCATTCATGCAATAATATTAACATCTTATATCAGAACATACAAAGTCTAAAAAATAAGCGTTACCTAATGGAAGCAATTACGGATGAACATAAAATGGAAGCGCTTTGTTTTACGGAAACATGGATTACAGAATCCAAAAAAGATCTTCTTCAGTTGGAAGGGTATACTGCAGCCGCCAAATACTGCCGCCCAAATTATTCGGGAGGTGGTGTATGCATATTTTTAAAAGACGGTATTGAGTTCAAAGAAAGACATGATTTAACGGAAATGACGAATGAATTTATATTTGAAACATGTGCAGTAGAAATTCCTAAATTTAATCAATTACTAATTGTTATTTATTGGCCACAAAAAAATAGGGAAACTGAAATATTTTATACATCCTTAGAAAAACTTCTACTAAAAATCAATATAAAGGACAAGCGTAAACAGATATTTATAGGCGGGGATTTCAACGTAAATATCCTTGAGAAAAGTCGTCATTCATTTAATCTTTTACATACAATGACTAGGTACAACTTTCGACAACTAGTAACGGAACCTACCAGAGTAACAACCTCAAGCTCGACGTGTATTGACCTGGTATTTACAAACGAACACGCCAAATTCTATCTTGAAGTAGTGGAGCTTGGACTCTCAGACCACATAGGAATAGCAATCACTGTACCTACCCGCATTCCGATGATTAATAAAAAGCAAATATCTACCTTAAAGAGGATCTATAGTAAACAAAACATAGACTCATTTAAAAAGGAACTAAATAAACTTGACTGGAGTAAAATAATAAATGAAAACCAAAATATTAACATTAATTATCTGTCATTTCATAACACCTTACAAAACATTTTAAATCAGTGTATACCAAAAAAAGACGTAAAAATAAGAAACAGGACATATAAGACATGGTTGACAACTGGACTAAGATTAGCATGCAAACATAAAAGACAACTAAAGGCATTAATGACTACAACTAATAACAATATATTACAAAAGTACTATAAACGTTATGAGAAATTACTTAAGAAAACAGTAGCCCACTCTAAAAAACTGAACTACATAAGAATAATGAGTAAATCTGAAAATAAAACTAAAACAATGTGGCAAATAATAAAGGAGCGTACAAATAAAAATAAAAAACAATCTACTAATAACATAAAATTGCGTGTGCAAAATACGGTGACAGAAAACGCGACTACCATTGCCAACGCTTTCAATAGTTATTTTGCTTCAGTGGGAAAAACAGATACCGCAAATGGGAACACTTTTCCAAGTGGCCGCCCTACGTCCTCTCAAAGCGAAAACTCCATCTACCTAAGACCGGTTGACCCTAGCGAAATTATGTTTATAATAAAAAAATTGAAAAACAAGCGCAGTTATGGCCATGACGAGCTACCGCCTACACTTATAAAAGCTTGCGCTGAAGAGCTAACGTTACCCCTAACCTATTTAGTCAATCAGTCTTTGGATGAGGGTTCCGTCCCTGACTTGCTAAAAGTATCAGTAGTAAAACCTATTTACAAGAAAGGAGACCAGACTGACACCAGTAATTATAGGCCGATAGCATTGTTACCTACTTTCGCAAAAATATTGGAGACTGCGATGTCAAAGCGACTTTACTCATATTGTGAAAGATATAAGATATTCGATGACAGTCAAAACGGGTTCAGGAAAAATAGGTCTACAACTTTAGCTATATTCAAGTATATCCAGGAAGCTTTAAATATAATCAGTAACAAAAAGTACGCAGTAGGGATTTTACTGGATATGAGCAAAGCCTATGACAGAGTTTCATACGAAATCCTACTTAGTAAGTTATATGCAATAGGCGTTAGAGGTACAGCATACAAGTGGTTCTCGTCGTACCTACAAAGTAGAGAACAGTTCGTAGAGGTTGAACATAGGGATCAACACACTGGCCGAATAACACGCGGAAGATCTGATAAAGTGAAAATAACAATGTCAATACCTCAAGGCAGCGTTTTAGGATGCTTATTATTTCTAATTTATATTAATGACCTACCTAAAGAAATTGACGCTCAAAGTATCTTATTTGCTGACGATATTTCTATAATTTTTCCATACACTAGTGGTGTACAATATCGGTACAAAGTGCCTTGGAGCCTGTGATACTTAAATAAAAAGCAGTACCTCAGAGCGAGACAATTTTATTCAGTTAAACCCGAGCTGTATACACCCTGGCGGGTAACGAAACCATACCGCGATCTAATTCGATCCCAACGCCATCTATCGAGCTAGCAGGTAGTTTTTTGTACTAAATATTGAATATGGCTGTGGAATAGCGTTGGGATCAATCACACACTTATTATTATAACTTCTACATTGAACATTCCGCCCACCAAAAGGAATATGTTCCTTTTAGTACCGCCCACCATGAACAAACTCAACAAATTCAAGAACAATGGACTGTATGATAATTATTATGACAAATACTAAATAGTGGACGGCTTCATTACATGAGATTTCAATATGGTTAACAGATATGGTTCCGATCAGAACATGACAACTACAACTAAATTTTATCTACTTTACAAGGTAGTCTGACAATATACAAGTAAAACATTTTCATAGCATTATTTGGGTTCGTTTGAACTCCATCAAAACACAGAGAAATAAGTTTAATGATTCACAAAATAACACGGGATTTAAGACAATGTTGCACTAAAAGCAAAACATACTAAAACAAACAAATCTTAGCACAAAATAAATGCTTACAATTTCAACAACATGTGACTTATTCAGTAACAGGAAGGAAACACAATTTTGAAATTGGACGTTTAATCGTGGTACCCTTACAACGAATAGTGACAACGCGCGTCAAGCTGTCCTTACCCGGATGCAGCTGTATAATTCTACCATATAACCATTTAGCTGGAGGTAAGTTATCTTCTTTTATTAATACTACATCACCTATTTTAGAATCAGAGTTACGAACATTCCATTTATGTCTTTGGAAGAAATGTGTCAAATATTCCTGTTTCCATCTACGCCAGAAGTGCTGCACCATACGTTGTACCAATTGCCATCTGCGTAAAGTACCAGCTGTGGCATACTCATAATTGTAGTCGGGTGCCACTACCAATGGATGACCTACCAAAAAATGGCCAGGAGTTAAAGGTACAGGATCCTCTGGATCGCTACTACCCTGAGACAAGGGCCTAGAATTTAGGCATGCCTCAATTTGAGAAAGAACTGTGGACAGCTCTTCGAACGTCAAAGTGGAGTCACCTACGACGCGCTTCAGATGGTGTTTAACACTTTTGACTCCTGCTTCCCACAATCCACCAAAATTTGGAGCGTGGGGAGGAATAAAGTGCCATTCGGTTTGAGAGTTTGCAAGAGCAGCTGCAAGGTCTTTAAACATTGAACTCTCTTTGTTGAAAAGTCTCTGTAACTCCTTCGCAGCGCCTACAAAATTGGTGCCATTATCGCTCCAGATTTGGCGACAATGACCACGCCTTGAAACGAACCGTCTGAACGCTGCCAGGAAACCCTCAGTCGTTAAATCTGAAACAGCCTCAATGTGTACTGCGCGCGTGGCCATACACACAAATAAGCAGATGTATCCCTTATACGACCGGTGTCCACGACCCTTAGAGACTCTCATATTAATGGGGCCCGCATAATCGACACCGGAGTTAAGAAACGGTTTACTTGGGGTCACTCTGCAAGCCGGAAGCTCTCCCATCAACTGTTGTTTTATGGTCGCAGCATGTCGAATACAGGGAACACAGCGACGTGTATGAGCTCGTACAATATTTTTTACCCGACTGATCCAGTACTTGGTGCGTATAAAATTGAGTACCAGTTGCTGTCCTCCATGAAAAGTCCTTTCATGAGCGTCGGCTACAATTAACTTGGCCAAACTTGAATCATGAGGAATAACAACTGGGTGCTTTGTATCCTCAAGTAGTTGAGAATAGCGCAATCTCCCCCCAACGCGCAATATCTCACATTCATCAATAAATACATTTAATTTATATAATGAACTCGTTTTGTCTAATGGAACTTTATTTTTCAGGGCTATAAATTCTGCATAAAACCATTGCTGTTGGCTTTGCCTGATACATACATCTAAGGCTTCGCGAATTTCTAAAGCTGACAGGTATGCTGTAACTTTAATGTTTGCTTTTCGAACTCTTGTTGACTGCAAAAACCTTTTACAGTACGCAACAACCCTCACTAAACGTGTAAGTGATGAATACCGAGATCCCCAAATGGCTTCAAACTCAGACACGAGGTTGGCAGTGTGTACCTTAACAGGTTTCTTCTCCTCATTAGTGCGTATTGCGCTAGGTCTAGTATATTCTATATGATCATTTCTTAACCAACCCGGTCCTCGTTTCCATAGATCATCATTAAGTATAACAGCTGAGGAAACTCCACGAGAAGCGATATCCGCTGGGTTGTCTGTGGATTTAACATAAGCCCATTGTGTATTGTCTAGTAAACTAAGGATCTCTGAAGTGCGGTTAGCCACGAAAGTTTTCCAACGACTTGGATGATCATTTAACCAGGCCAAAACAACGGATGAATCTGTCCAAGCATGGATATTAGCCTTTGAAATGTTCATTACTTCAGCTACTTCGATCAATAGTTTTGCTACTAAAACAGAACCACACAATTCCAGCCGTGGAATGGATATCTGCCTAATAGGAGCTACTTTTGTTTTGGCGGTTATGAGATGTGAGTGAATTTGCGTAGTAGCATCGATAATACGACAATACACTACAGCCGCATAAGCTATATTTGACGCATCGCTAAATCCATGTAGCTCTATCGTTATGTCCTCTTCCCTTTTGCCAATCCATCTGGGAATGTGAAAATCCACCAGTTTTTCTAATTCTGATCTGTAATATCTCCATTCTTGTGAGAGATCTGGTGGCAGTTCATCATCCCAGCCTATACCACTAATCCATAGCTTTTGTATGAAAACCTTCGAGGTTATAATGCACGGCGCTATCCACCCTAATGGATCATAAAGCCGTGATATTTCTGATATGACCGTTCTCTTTGTTTCAGTTGCAGCAGGAGGTGACATCTTCACAGAATAATCAAATTCGTCAGTGTTCCGGTTCCAGGTAAGTCCCAAAATCTTAGTTACCCCATCAGTTTTAATTTCCAAATCTCTACCAGAATTTTCCTTTAAATTTTCCAATAAGCCCATCCTATTGCTTGTCCATTTCTGCAATTGGAATCCTCCTTTCTCTAACAAACTGTTCATTTCACAGTAAACTCTTTCAACTTCTGTTTCAGATTGGCAGCCAGTCATCAGATCATCCATATAGAAGTCTGACTTCACCCTTTCAGCAGCCAATGGATACTTGCTACTTTCATCGCATGCAACTTGCTGCAATGACTTGACAGCCAAGTAAGGGGCGCATGACGTGCCAAAGGTGACAGTCAGAAGTCGGAAGTCCTCTATCTCTTTGTCAGGATCCTCTCTCCAGACAATTCTTTGGAAATCCGCATCCGACCGCGCTACTTTGATTTGGCGATACATTTTTACTATATCCGCTGCCAGACAGATTTGATGCTGTCGCCATCTCATGACAATATGTCTCAAATCTGCCTGGAGAGTGGGTCCTACCATTAAGGTGTCATTTAAGGAAACCCCGTTTGTTCCCTTACATGACGCGTCATAAACCACTCTTACCTTGGTGGTCAGCTTATCTTGTCTAACCACTGCGTGATGAGGCAAATAAACAGCATCACATTTATTTCTTTCAGACTCGTCGATGATTTTCTCCAAATGGCCCAGCAATAAATACTCCTTTATCACATCAGTATACTGTTGTTTTAATTCAGGATCCCTAACCAACTTCCTTTCTAAGCCTAGCAATCTTTTCACAGCTATATTTTTAGAATGACCGTATTTACAAGGTGGATCTTCTGTACGAAAAGGTAATTTTACGACATACCGCCCATCTTCATCTCTTTTCGCCGTGTTTGCGTAAAACTCCTCGCAAGCCTGTTCTTCAGGCGTTAGAAGCTTTTTCGTTAAAGTAGGCTCAGAATCTAGTTCCCATAAACGTTTTAACATTTCGTTCTCTTCAATTTGAGTGTACATCGCGATCACAGTATTATGGGAATCCAGAGACCTATCTGTTTTACTAACCTGGCCTGACACAATCCAACCTAAATGCGTGTCTTGTGCGACCGGAGAGCCCGCGGGGCTCTTGATCAGACCTTCCTTTAAAATACGGCAATATGTTTCAGCTCCTAACAAAATGTCGATTTTATTAGGGCAATTGAACTTTGGGTCGGCTAGATGTATACTGTGAATTTCTGGCCAATTCTCGAGTTCAAAGTTTGTATCTGGCATAAC
Organism: Dryobotodes eremita; assembly: GCA_917490735.1. Taxonomy (NCBI): domain Eukaryota; kingdom Metazoa; phylum Arthropoda; class Insecta; order Lepidoptera; family Noctuidae; genus Dryobotodes; species Dryobotodes eremita. Next base: position 508,856 of record OU823254.1, on the reverse strand, counting down.
TGAGGTCAGTGAGCTTAAAACATGCGCAGTTACATTTAGGGTAAAAGAGGGATCATGCAACGATTGTATATTAATATTTACCGCATGTCTAGAGACGATATCGCCATGACCACCTCCTATACCTGCAATAGTAGTCTTCGAGACTACTCTCTTTAAACGAAGTAATTGCGCTGCTGCCTCAGTTATAAAAGATGCTTGTGATCCTTGATCCAATAACGCTCTCAAAATTTGAGAGGACCCATTTTGTGATTCGGCCTTTACTAGAGCCGTGGCTAACAAGACTTGACCCTGTGCTTGTCCATTCACAAAATGAGTTGCTATATTTGCACTGACCTCATGTACTGTCTCTGAGGTACGTTCATGTGGGGTTGCAGGCACCACTGGCGCAGCAGCCCCACTGGCTCCACTAGCAGGCACCATTGGCGTAGTAGCTCCACTGGCTCCACTAAGGTTTTTAGGATGCAACAACGTATGATGCTTCCGCTGACATATACGGCATTTTGAAAGAACACGGCAAAATTTTGAAGTGTGGTGACTGCCCAAACAATTAAAACAGACACCCAAAGACTGTGAAATGGCACGACGTTCGTCAATATCTAGTTGACAAAACTTCTTACAATTGGTGAGCTTGTGACTCTCAGAACAATGTGGACATGAAACATTAATAGCACCATGCATTACTTTAGCGTGAGATGTAGACTTAATATCGACCTTTGGTTTATGTTTAGGTTCAACGCATTCAAGGGCTCGAAAACGCGTTTCTAAAAACTCGCAAAACTGTTTAAAGGAGGGTAGATCGTCGGATGATTTACTAACATGCAGTTCCCACTGCTTCCTAGATTCTACGTCCAACTTCAAGCTTACAACATAAACGACAATAACGTCCCACGAACTAACATCTATCCCAATATTGGCAAGTTCGTGCAAACAATCACTTGTAACATCAAGCAAATCTTTAAGCGCTTTCGATGATTCGCTTCCAATATTACGTTGGCCAAATAGTCGATTTAATATGCATGTTGACATGAATTTCTTATTGTTGAACCTATGTTCTAACATTTCCCAACATTTTTTATAATTTGCATCCGTTATAGGAACATGTCTTATAAGCTGCTCTGCTTCACCTGACAGCTGAGTTTTTAAATAATGGAGACGTTGTACGTCATCAAGTTTTCTATTATTGTGGACTAATGATAAGAACAAATCTCGAAAGGACGACCACTCTGTATATTTTCCACTAAAAGTAGGTAAAACTATTTTTGGCAAGCTTACCACACTGTCAGATGAACCATCGCAAACTTCTTTAGTGGAACAATTAATCTTTAATTGAGATAGAGCATTTTTTAATTCAACCTTATACGTTAAATATGTTTCATAAACCTGTTCATGAATGTCTTCCTCAAAATATTCATGCAATTCTTCACCCTCACATTCGCCTACTATGCCTTCGTATTTTGCCGTAAAATTCCTGAATTGGGTTTCCAACATCTCTAGACGTGTATCCACATAATTGTAATTTATCCGATCTTTCGGAGACTTTTTGAAGTTTATCAAGCCCTTCTCAATCTGTCCCTTCACATCCTTCAACTTTCTCAATTCCTTTTCCATGTTGTATTTCAACAGATTTTTTTTCTAAGTGTCAAACGTGCGCGAATTTTCTAAGTCCAGTGATGAGTGAATTTTTCTAAGTTCCAACAAGAGAGAAATTTTCTAAGTGTTTAAGACTTATAAACTCGCCTCAAAATCGGGCATGGATTCGACGTCTGGTCGTTTTTATCGGAACTATTCTAAGTCCCTGACCGCCCACCGAATTTTTTCCAAGTTCATGCAATGTCTAAATTCCCTTACTTTGAAGTATTTTATCACATAAATGTACTCACAGTTTTTTGTCCATATATTCACTTTACTCACTTCACAATTCGCAACACGTATTGTTCACCGACAACTAGCGCCACCTCGTGCCAAGTAGCGTAACTTATCCTAGTTACTTGTGTTCTTCCAAAACCGCCCTTCGGCTCGTATGGACCATGTACAATATCGGTACAAAGTGCCTTGGAGCCTGTGATACTTAAATAAAAAGCAGTACCTCAGAGCGAGACAATTTTATTCAGTTAAACCCGAGCTGTATACACCCTGGCGGGTAACGAAACCATACCGCGATCTAATTCGATCCCAACGCCATCTATCGAGCTAGCAGGTAGTTTTTTGTACTAAATATTGAATATGGCTGTGGAATAGCGTTGGGATCAATCACACACTTATTATTATAACTTCTACATTGAACAAGTGGTGAAAACTTAAACTTAAACTTAGACGATAAGCTCTCGAAAATAATATCATGGTTAAAAGACTAAACTTAGAATTAAACTTTGACAAAACAAAAATAATGCAATTTAGACCATATCAAAAGCGTAAATTGGACATAAATTACTCGTATAATAATATACAGATACAATGCATAAATGAGTTTAAACTGTTGGGTTTGTCTATAGATACCAATATAAACTGGAAGGCTCATATAGATGCAGTGGCAAATAAGCTTGCTAGCTTTATATATGCTCTAGGAGAGCTTAAAAGAGCTACCGATTTTAAAACTGCTCTAACAGCATACTATGCCTACGCATACTCCTGGTTAAATTACGGAATAGTGGTGTGGGGAAATAGTGTAGACAAACAAAGGCTCTTTATTCTACAAAAAAAATGTTTACGAATTCTTGCCAATATAGACAACACGGAAAGCTGTAGGCCATTCTTTGTTAAATATAAGGTCCTTACACTAACTGGCATCTACATATTGGAAGTAAGTAAATTTGTACGAAAACACCAATCACTATTCCCACTCACTAGAACCCTCCGTCCACAAAGTCGCAGTGATAGGCGCCAAAACAAGAATGAATTAGCCCTACCAAGCTCCACATTAGGTATGTTCCATTCAGGACCTTTAGCCATGTGCGTAAAAATATATAATAAGCTTCCAAACTCAATTAAAGACATAGAGTACGAAAATAAATTCAAAACACTAAAATCATACTACACTCTAAAGGAATTCTTTGACGATAATGATAAGTAAATTTTGACATTAAAATTCATAATATAAATATATCATTCACAATTTTTGACTTAATTATTATTTATTATTATGATCCTTTATTTCATTATTGTACATATAAATTATATTTTTAAATATTAAAATATGATAAAATATAAAAACATTTAAAAATATAAAAAATAGTGGCCCACCGGTATCGGGAACAGGGTCCAAGCTACCGGCGGTCAGGGCTCCAGAGAGAGGAACCTCCTAACAATGCGGGCCGTGTCTAGAAGTACCGCCCTCTGAATCAAACCCTTGATCCAGCTGCCCAACGAGAGCCTCCTCAGGTGTTGGTCGAGGCTCTTGGCTATTAAGCCATTGACTGTCACGACTATCGGTACAATGATCGCTGAGTCCACATCCCACATGTCGACAACCTCGCGAGCCAAGTCAAGATACTTGATTTGTTTATCTTTCTCGGCTTTCACGAGGTTCCCGTCATGCGGGACCGTTATGTCAACAATCATTGCGCGCCGCTCTAATCGATCCACCACCACTATATCAGGCTTATTGGCAACAATAGTCCTGTCAGTGATGATGGATCGGTCCCAGTACAATGTGATATTTCCATTTTCGAGAACTGGGTCGGGCACATACCTGTAGTACGGCACTTCCGATTCTACAAGGGTGTATTTGAGAGCAAGTTGCTGATGGATAATCCTGGCTACAAGGTTGTGTCTATGCAAGTATTCTTCGTTAGCTAGACTAGAACATCCGGAGATAATGTGTCTGATTGATTCACCCGGACGGTGGCATGCCCGACAAATGTCAACCGTGCCGTCTTTCACAATAAATCTCCGGTAGTTGTTTGTCATCATAACTTCGTCCATAATTGCACAGACAAAACCTTCGGTTTCTCCAAAGAGATCACCGAAACGCAGCCAGGCTACGGACGCTAGTTGATCTACATCGGGTCCATGTAGGGCCCGAAAAAAGCGTCCGTGAAGCTCCTTACTCTGCCATACTTCCATGCGATCATTAGTGTCAAGCACTACTGGCTTGCGCCAGTTCTCTTTAGCCAAGGAGAGCGGGGTGAGGCCCTTGTCCACTTTGACCACATCTCGATGCATCCCCACGTCGGCCTCTAAGAAATATTCCCTGAGACTGCATATCTCGCGATTGTGGAGGGTCTTAGCATTTAAAAAGCCTCGACCTCCACATTTTCGCGGGATATACAGCCTCATTACCGATGAACGTGGGTGATGCATTCGATTTGCAGTCAGCAGTGTACGGACCTTCCTATCCAGGGCGTCGAGTTCGGTCTGAGTCCATTTGAGTATGCCAAAAGAGTACATCAAAACCGGCATGACCCAATCGTTAAAGGCGCGTACCTTGTTTCCGCCTGATAGAAGACTATTAAATACTTTTTTCAGGCGGCCAAAGAAGCGTTCCCTTAACGATTGCTTCATGTCAGTACCATTGATGCCCAATGCTTCCGACATACCCAAATACTTATAGGTTTCGGATGCAGAGAGGGTTCTAAGGTTTATGGAATCCGAGAGTTGGGTTCCAACGGATTCCACAATCTCCCCTCGCTTTACATGCATGACCGCACATTTGTCCACACCAAATTCCATTCTGATGGCACTACTGAAAATTTCAGTTACTTTCAGTAGCTCCGTCAGTTGCAAATTGTTGGGGGCAAAGAGTTTTAGGTCATCCATGTAAAGGAGGTGAGATATAACCTGACCACCTCTCCTCAGCCGATAGCCTAGACCTGAATCTTCCAGCAGTGTGCTTAGAGGATTCAAGGCTAAGCAAAACCAAAGCGGACTCAAACTATCACCCTGAAATATGCCTCGCTCGATCCTTATCGGTTCGCTATTCCTCTGGACATTTCGACATCCTGGATAGTGAAGGACCGTTCTCCATTGCCCCATACATGACATCAGGAAGGTGCGCAGAGTTGCATCTTGGGGGCAGATGGTAATAGCCCCCATTTCTGGTATTGGATCGCAGGCTCGCTCGACTTTCCGAGTCCAATCGCCTTCGGTGTGACTGACAGGCACCGACCAGATATTGCGCCAGAAAGAACACATGACATCATCATCTGGTAGGCACGTGTCAGCCACATCTTGAACCGGTCGCTCCCAACCCCTATAAACCCACCTTTGATCGCGTTGGAAGGTGCGATTCTGAGTGTATCGCTCCACTCGCCGCTTATACCTACGAATACGGTTCGCCCATGCATACACTTTCTGCTTCAGGAAGTCGATGCGCTCTGTGACACAGGACATATAGTCCTGAGGGCTGATATCAGTCCCTGCGAATGCACGTCTCACAAAGCGCATCACTCTAGGGCGAGTATTGTGTCAACGAAACGTCTCATTTTCAGTTTTTTATTTAATTATAACAGTGAACGCAATTTTGACCCATTTTTACCATAGTTTTTCCAGAAAAATCAAAACTTAATCATCAAAATCATTGATACACCAAAACGAAAGCCATATTATACACAAATGAAATAAAATAGACCAAAAACTACAGATTCGGAGGTGACATGACAGTTGTCACCTCCGATAAAACAATCAAAATAACAAAATAGAAAAATGAAGACGATGATATGTTGACAAGATCGGCCGCACTACGAGCACGCCCACCACCTCCGGACTCTTCGCTCAGCTCCGCCTCGCCGCCGCCGGTACCCAGCCTCACTGTGAGCGCTGTGACGACACCGGCTGCGGTAGTTGCGTCGAGCTCGAGCGACGAGTATTTCTCCCCGCCCACGACGCCACCACCTGTTCGTCGACGTGGAGGACACCGGCCGCCGGACGGCTTAGGACCTCGAGGCCCACTGGCCTCTGATAGGGTCCCAGCTCCCGGCGGAAGTGTGCTTATTATTATTATTATTATTCTGGTTTGACATTAAGTTTTATGATTTTTATTATTGTTAAGGGAATTCTTGGACGATAACGATCGATAAATTTTGACATTCAAATTCTTATTATATACATCACTGACTATTGTTGACTTACTACTATTATTCTAGTTGACATTGCCTATGTTATTTTATGATTATAGTTATAATTATTTGATTATTTTTAATTGTCTAACTTATTTTAACTATTAATGGAAATTATGACCAAATAACTGTTTACCAATACTTTATCATTATGTTAAAAAAAATATTATTGTCTTTCTGCACTGTGGGTTTCTTTCATTCATTTACATTTATTATGTACTGTAGCATGCCAAAACATATGTATATATTGCTGTGCCCTGACAGGGTCAATGTATGAAACAAATATTATTGTAACATCTTGTACACTACATTGAATGCAATAAATGATGATTATGATTATGATTATGACATATTATTATTTTTCTACGTTTTTCAGATTACTCTTAAGTCATGAAAAAAAAAAAAAAAATTAATAAAGCAGACAGACAGTTGTATCAAATTTCAAGAAAAAGAGGGCTCTTGAATTCATCGACTTTATTAAAAACCCTTTTTGAAATGAAATCTTTTTTCTAGTCTGTGTGTATTGAGTCTACAAAGACCGTGGTACTGTGGATATAGACGTCTATGCACATACTGTCATGTGCATAACCGAGCTCCCTCGGCGACGGCTCCTTATTACGGTGTCACGTGATCACTTGCCGCCACGCGCCGCCGCGCCAGCGCCACAAGCGCTTCGTTTTAGTTCCACCGAGATTCAGAAACCAGCCCTTTGTTAACTTTATGACCATGAAACAGCGAGAAACAGAAAGTCTAGTGAATTTTATGGGATAGCAAGCAATAGTTCGCATGCAATGCGCAATCTATGGTCTGCCTTGTTTTAACTTTAAAATAGCAACTTTTTGCTTCTGCACTCAGAATTTGCAACGTTCACAGTAAACTCTGGTGCTACGCTATGGCTCGCTGGAGATCGTACAGTCAGCCGCACTTGAGAATTAACACTTGAACTACTACGAAGACTACTTCCTGCAACGAAACAGAGGCACTGTCAAAGTAACATTACTAGGAAGACCGCTTACTGCTACAAAACAGAGGAACTGTCAAAGTAACACTAATATGAAGACCGCTTACTGCTACGAAACAGAGGCACTGTCAAAGTCGTTGTTTCAATGAACGTGCGGTTGACTGTAAGTCGGAATATTTAATATAAAATACTAGCGACCCGCCATGCTTCACACAGTTTTTACGACGTGACAAAACATTGAGATTTCTTTATTATTTGAAGTTGATCCGAATGGGATAAATCATTAATCCCAGATATGGGATCAATCTATCCCATTCGGATCGACGCACTTCGTCACCGTATGCGGTTTCCCGACTCGACGACGCTTGAATCACAAAATATTACTAATTAAGTATTTAAATATTAACGTTAAAGGACCAGGCCCAGAAATTTTAATTTTAACTTTTTATAGGTTTTTGGGTCGGGGGTTTTTAAAATTTTCAATTTTATTTTTTTATGTATAACTCAAACTCAAAGCATTTATTTCAATTAAACCATTTACAGGCACTTTTGAATTTTCAAAGAGTCGGTCAGTTAGTCAGAAAGTTGAAGCTAGTTGCCCATTCCAAAACGTAGATCTCTATGGAGAAGAACGGGCAAGAAACACTAAGGACACTCTTTTTAAATCAAGATATTACAAAATCCTGGGTACATTATTCTTGTTGCTTCTATATGCGAGAACAATAAAAAAATATATAAAGAAACAATTCAAAATATAAGATTAGTAATAAAAATAAGTCGTGGCAGTTAAGAGATGACCAGTCTCAACTGACGGCGCCCGTTCACGAACATGACGCGTGGATCAGCACCATCGAGCTCAACCATTTTGTAGGGAACCGAATGATCCAACACACGCGCCACCAACAGTGAGACGTTTAAGTGAGCATGACATAGTCTCTACTGCCATGCTGTCAAGTCAACATAATTATATAATAAACGAATCCATGGTACTCACATTTACAAAATAGAAAAATGCTTCTAAATTATACAAAACTATAATTTGCGATGTATTTGAGCAATTAATAAAATTTTACTACATATAAGAAAAGAATCATTAAAATATCTATTGAGTTATTCAATAATAAAACATATTTTATAAAAAAATAAACAAACATTAAGTTCGCAATGTCAGAAAAATAAAAGGGGGAATAAGAAAGGAGTATCTCTTTCAAACATTAAAATTTTAACTAGTGCGCCCGAGTGGCTGTGGAGCAGGAACAGCATTAAGTCAAGCATTTTTATCTACTATATAGTCATTGAACTTATAATATGCTTGTCTACATAGTGTGCGTTTAATGCATGTTTTAAATTTATTCTCATTTAGTTGAAGAATATCGAGTGGTATTTTATTATAACATTTTACACAGTACCCCATAAAGGAAGTACGTACAGTCAGGGGCCGTAAGTCCAGTAGCACATCAACGATCGTATTCGCCAGCACGGTACTGCGCGTATAAATACATGTGTGAGTGATTTCAACGCAAACATTTACCTGTCATACAGGTATAACTTCGAGGTGATAGTGTGTGGGGTCAATACTAGACAAAGATAACAATATACTTTTGTTTTCTTCACATTAGTGTTCGCACCGAGTCAATCCGAAACTAAAGCGAAAATTTAAACTCAATATAACCAGTTCATGTAGTTAAGTGCAGCAATGTATGACTTGGATACGAGTGCCTGTCAGTTCGAACCCCGCTCGGTTGGCTAGATCGATTTTGTTATTATTCTTTACTTTTTGATTATAAACAACAAATATATATATTTTTAATATTTAAATGAATGTTTTATATAGTTATTATAATAAGTAATATTTATATCTAATATATAAAATTCTCGTGTCACAGTTTTCGTTGCCATACTCCTCCGAAACGGCTTAACCGATTTTGATGAAATTTTTTGTGCTTATCCGGTATCTATGAGAATCGGCCAACATCAATTTTTTTTTTTTTTTTTTTTGGTAGGTAGGGTAGGGAGTTAGGGAGGTAGGTAGGTAGGTAGGTAGGGTAGGTAGGTAGGTAGGGTAGGTAGGTAGGTAGAGTAGGTAGGTAGGGTAGGTAGGTAGGGTAGGTAGGTAGGTAGGGTAGGTAGGTAGGTAGGGTAGGTAGGTAGGGTAGGTAGGTAGGGTAGGTAGGGTAGGTAGGTAGGTAGGGTAGGTAGGTAGGGTAGGTAGGTAGGGTAGGTAGGTAGGTAGGTAGGGTAGGTAGGTAGGGTAGGTAGGTAGGGTAGGTAGGTAGGGTAGGTAGGTAGGGTAGGTAGGTAGGTAGGGTAGGTAGGTAGGGTACGCCGTAGATAAGTACCGCAACCCGTGCGAAGCCGGGGCGGGCAGCTAGTACTTTATATATATGAATATTGTTTATATTATTGTATATAAGTAATCTTATATACATACTTTATATGTGATATTAATATTATTTATATATTTCGTTATATATAGTTAAAATTGATACGATAAGAATTAAGAAGAACGAAGAAAATTACAAAAGTGAATAATATTTTAGGTTGAAATAAAATAATAGTAGGTAGGTAATTTGAAGAAACATTTATTTATATTATTATAATAAGTTGAAAAACCAAAATTTGTATCAAGTTTGTTGATATGAAAATACAATTGTTCTTATGTTTTTAACTTTAAGTATTGAGATTATAGCTTAATTATTCATTTTCTCAAAGAGAAAAGAAGATTGAAGCTTAACCCCAATCTTACAATCATAAACTAACTTACGTATGCGTATTTGCGTGCGACCAGCATATCCCCTGTAAAAAACAACGTATCAATATTTGGTATGACCTCCATTATTGTCAATGCTGCTAAGCAGACGTCGACGCATGGAGGCCACAATGTTTGCACATATATTTGTGCCACGTAAATCATCCCACAATTGAGTGCAATGGGATTTAAGCTGCTCAGGACACCTCTCATCTCGTGCTTCCCATCTTTGAACCATGAAACCTCACATATTTTCGATGGGGTTTAGATCAGGGGATCGTGCTGGCCACGGAATAACTTTAATATCAGCATGCTGACTAAACCACTCTTTTACAACACTGGCACGATGTATTGGACAATTATCTTGAACAAAATGTAGTTCACTAAAGTCTTCCGATGGGTAAACATTACGCACAGTAGGTAGCATTATGTCACTTAAAACTTCGACGTAATTAGAGCTGTTGGCACGCGTAGGTATGAATTCCAACTCGCCCGGCCCTTGTGCACTAATCCACCCCCACATATTCACACTTATTCTACATGACTGTGTATTCGGAATAATGTTTTTCTCAGACCAGCGAGTATTGTCGTTTCGCCATAAATGAAGTCTTCCTTTTTGGCATGATTTGAAAGTCTTCTCGTCAGAAAATATGGTCGTGTCCCAGTTAAAATCTAAATATTCCCGAGCAAAACGTAGTCGTTCCTCCTTGTGTTTTTGTGTCAAAAATGTTTTTTTAGCTGGTTTCCGATGATGTAAGCCTTCAGCATGGAGTGCACGGCGAACAGTTCGCAATGATGTATCAAATTGATCTGCAAACATTCTAGTTGGAATGAAACCATTTTTTTCATATTCTTCCACCATGAAACGTCGCTGAATCGAGTTAATAAGCGGCGGCCTTCTACTTCTTACACGACTCTTCAATCTTCTTCCTCAAACCTCTTTATCCAACGGCTCACAGTATTTCTCTAAAAAACGAAAATATAATTTTTATTACACACTTGCAACTAGCGATTTATTTAATCATACACCACAACTATCATCATAATTATAATCTTTAAAAATAACTTACACATAAGCCGGTTTCAATTGAAGTTTGAGAAATATTAAGCCCATTTTTACGCAAAGCTACAATATTTGCCCTGGCATCAATACTAATATTTGCTTGCATCTCGATTAAAGATATTCAAACAACACGCTAATCGCAATAATAACACAAACGCTCGTAACAAAGTTCACCTACCAACAACGTCGTTACTTTATTCAATCAAGTAGTTTATTTAGTTTCACATTCACCCTCATTTTTTTCTTTTTTGTTAATAATAAGTTCAACTAATACACATCTCATCGTGTCTAACTTATCGTAGACGTTCAGAATTCATAATTAAAACACAAAAAGTGTAATATCACTGGGGTTCGAACGCAGGCTACAACGTGCGGACTATGTCAAAACGTTAACCGATAAGCCACACATACATATATTTTCTAATTGAAATTAAATAGCTGTATCTTAATACGTCGTCGTGACATGATAGGCTTGTCACTAAGGCAAATGATCATTATGTTGCACTCTTTCTGACTAGATAATAATGAAAGAGTGCGATATACGAGATCGTGTATGTGTGCAAAATGTTTGTTATAGAAAAAGGTCGTAAGTACGACTTGTTTTGATGCGATAGATTTTTGTAACTGCTATTGGACTTATGGCCCCTACTGTACTTTAGATAACCTGAAACGTGGTTGATCTAATTTGTTCCTATTTCTAGTGTTGAAATTATGCCTATCACTTATCTTACTAAAAAGATGTAGATTTTTTCGTACATACATAATGTTTTCATATATACAGGGTGATTGGAAGATGGGTGCAAAGCTTTAAGGCGAAGATAGTACAGACAATTTAGAACCATTTAAGCCATGGTTGTCTTAGACGAAGTCTTACCAAATATTTTTAACCAAATTTTTAAGTTTTTTTCGGAAATTCTCAAAATTTAATGTAAACTGCATAATTATGGCCAAATTGAATGATACATGAATTAATTTTTTATTTATTTAATTAAAGTAATGTGTAAGCAATCAAGCAAAACATGTTTTAGGCTTCTGTGTCATTAGACATTTTTTTTACAGACATTTAAAGCTCAGAAAAAATAAAAAAATTGTACAATACGTCTTTTAAACCTTATTAAAAAAAAAACGGAGGGTGCTTTTTTTGTTCAAACCTTTTTGAACACAAGCTTGATAATCGCTCTTTCTTTTGAGGTATCACTTATGCGGATATCTTACAAATTATTGAAATTAGGGCCTACAAACCAATTTGAGGGAGACATTTTTTATTTTAGGCAGACTAATTAAAACAACATTTGAATTAAAATTATTTATTTTTCATGTTCAAAATGACGGCCGTGATTCCTAATACAAGCACGGCCCCGTCTTCTAACTTCTGTAGTCGTTATTTTCAACATCATCTCCTGCTTCATTGTCTCAAACGCTGAATTTATTCTTTGTATTAATTCTTCTCTAGTGTTTATTTCTATGTTGTTATACACCAGTTCCTTGGCCCGGCCCCACACGAAAAAGTCCAATGACTGTTCAGTCTCTTTCGAAGATCGGGACACCTGATTCCTCTACCAGCAGTGGTAAATCAATTTGCAGAAATTGCAAATAATTTTCGCCATTCAATGGATCAGGCAAAAAGTGGGGCCCAATCAATGTTCTGCCAATTATTCCAGCCCATACATTCACAGAGAATTTCATCTGAAATGACACCTGCTTCTTAAAATGTGGATTATTGTCTGCGTCGGCCCATTCATGGATGTTGTGAAAGTTTGTAATACCTTCCCTTGAAAATTTACTTTCATCCGTCCACAAGATTGATTTCAGAAACCACGCATCTTCGATGTCTCTGTTGAGGAGGAAACGGCAGAACTGAATTCTTCTTTGAGGATCTTGCTCTACTAGACCTTGCACACTCCTGCCATGGAACGGATACTTATCATTTTGGTGCATTGTATGCCATACCTTCCATTGAGAAATGTTTAAATTTCCAGCTACTGCTCTAGTACTGGTAGTAGGATCCGCTTGAAATGCTGCTAAAATGTCTTCGTCGACGGCAGTTTCGTGTCTGCTCGGGTTGACTCCAGGTTCCACGCGGTGAAACCCATCCTGGGCAAGACGACGAAACGTGTTGTAAAACACTCGGACATTCGGTATCCTGCGATTCGGATGGCGCTCTCGATACATCCGTCGCGCCAAAGATCCATTGCCGTCTGCTCTACCGTTCATAAATACGATATCCGCATATTCTTGATTGGAAAAAGTAGCCATAGTCACTTAACAATTAAGAAAAACAGCGTAGGAGCGCACTAAATGTCAACTCAACACAATTAAGTCAAAAATCAACACGTGCAGGAGCGCGAGGCTACGACTGGATACGGTGAAACAAAAAAGTTCAAAACTAACGCAAACAACACGTGCAGGAACGCAAAGGGCTACAACTGAACACGGTAAATTGTGAATCAACACGACAACGTCCACTCACAAGGGCAGTAGTTTGACTAATAAGTAAAAGATGTAACGGTTTCATCACAGACCGACTGACCCTGACTAAAGAAAAACGACTTTGTTGCCTCAGTAACTAAGACCATTTTGCTGTAAAAAACAACTATTATCGCTTTTTGCTATTCATTGGGCGTTGTACCTGGAAATGCCGTCGCACCGCGCTCGGTGGCCATTGTTTAGAGAATCCCCTCAATGGGTTCCCCTCAATTGGTTCCTGCATGTGCCAAAATTCTTAGAATTGAACAATGTTATCATTTCGAGCACATAAAGTATTCTTTTAAGCAAAAATTTTGTGTTTTGTTAGACTGCCTAAAATTTAAAATTTCTCCCTCGAATTGGTTTGTAGGTCCTAATTTCAATAATTTGTAAGATATCCGCATAAATGATACCTCAAAAGAAAGAACGATTATCAAGCATGTCTTCAAAAAGGTTTGAACAAAAAAAGCACTCTCCGTTTTTTTTTAAATAAGGTTTAAAAGACGTATTGTACAAATTTTTTATTTTTTCTGAGCTTTAAATATCTGTAAAAAAAATGTCTAATGACACAGAAGCCTAAAACATGTTTTGCTTGGTTGCTTACACATTACTTTAATTAAATAAATAAAAAATTAATTCATTTATCATTCAATTTGGCCATAATTATGCAGTTTACATTAAATTTTGAGAATTTCCGAAAAAAAACTTAAAAATTTGGTTAAAAAAATTTGGTAAGACTTCGTCTAAGACAACCATGGCTTAAATGGTTCTAAATTGTCTATACTATCTTCACCTTAAAGCTTTGCACCCATCTTCCAATCACCCTGTATATTGACAAGGTACCGTCATGATGTTAATTTTTTTAAACAGTTCCCTTAGAGATTCGCGTTTGCGGAGGTTGTAGATGGCTCTGACACCCCTCTTTTGCAGAATAAAGATAGAATCAATATCCGCAGCCCGTCCCCACAGCAAAGTACCGTAAGACATGATGCTATGAAAGTAACTAAAATATACTAGTCTCGCGGTATCCACGTCTTTAATTGACGGATTTTCCAAACAGCGTAAGCGGCTGAACTTAGCCGCCCTGCAAGTGATGTTAAGTGAGGACCCCACTGTAGCTTTGAATCAAGCGTAATCCCCAGGAAAACCGTTTTTTCGACGAATTCTAGTATCTCCTTATTCAATACAACGTGACATTTACTACTTCTAACATTCGGTAACGCGAATCTTATGCATTTAGTTTTCTTCTCATTTAATACCAAATTATTTACAGTAAACCTATTATAAACCTTAAGCATGGCGTTATTTACGTCGTCAAGCTCATCTGCATGTCTGTTTATTTAAAAAATCAGTGATATATCATTAGCAAATAACACCATTTGAGGTCGGATTTTCATTAAATGAGGTAAATCATTTATGTATACTAAAACGAGGAACGGACCCAATATTGAACCCTGCGGTACACCCATTTTGACTTTTAAGCCCAGTGAATTTACACCGTTTATTTGAACTTGCTGTAGTCTATCATTCAAATATGATTTTACTAAGCTAAGCGCAAGTTTACCCAGTCCGTAATGCTCTAGTTTCAAGAGCAGTGTTTCGTGATTCACGCAATCAAATGCCTTGGATAGGTCGCAAAAGATGCCTATTGCGTCTTGTGCCTCCTCCCATGCGTTAAAAATATGTTTTAATAATGTAACACCGGCGTCGGTTGTACAACGTCCTTTGGTGAAACCATACTGTTGATCGTGTAGGATGTTATTACGATTAAAATGATTGAGCATTTGATTTAAAATTACTTTTTCAAACACCTTGCTGAAAACTGGCAAAACCGATACGGGTCTATAATTATTAGTGTCTTTGCTGTCTCCAGATTTGAAAAGTGGAATTACTTTACTATACTTCATTAAATATATACTATTTCGGAAGAAAGTTTCCTATTCCAAACTGTCAATTTCGGAGAAAAATTTTACGTCATGCTTGACGTTGTAGACAATTGTCTAGGGTAGTGAAGACATTTCTATTCACATTTGATTTTGTAATCACCATGCTAAAGAGAGTAGAAAATTTACTACTGTCTACACGGAAACGTATTTTTTTCTACTCTTCCGTTGATAAAACACTTCTCTACGGTACTCGTGCTAAGCTTGCAGAAAATATTTTTCGCGTGTCACAACGGACGTGGGCGGCCATTCCGCAACCAGCGGGGTAATTACGTAACACACTAACAGTAGGAATGGATTTAATTTTGACAGTTCAACAACATTCATTGCGTTATTTACGTTGTTGAGCAGACAAATTTTTAGAACATTAGAAGCAATGAATTAACAATAGGCTTCAAAATGATTCAGATTGAGATAGATAGTGTGTTACGTAATTAGGGTGCTGATTTGGATAAACTCATATTGAGTGTGCCGAATCACTGCGATTGTGTTATACGCATTAACGGCGGAAAAACAGACTACTAATTGCTTGTTTATTTTACGCAATAAAAACCTTTAAAAACTTTAATTTTCATCTTTTTATGCTATTTTATTGTCAGGATTAACTAACGTGCAAAATCCAGCATAAGGAAAAATCGCGAAAACTCTTTTTTAAGGCACAAGCAGAGAGTAGTTAGTCGATCTACACATACGAAAACATTTTATTTGATCAATCTAAATAGACATTTTTATTTAATTTCAGTAGGTTTTTTTTTAAATACCCTTATCCCGAGACAATTTTGATGTATATTAATCCTACTTAAACATAAACCTTTCGGAATAACTTCTCTAAATTATGGTGAAAACCACATCCAAATCCGTTGCGTAGTTTAAAAGAACAACGCTGTCACACCGACAGACACGACAAGCGACTTTAGTTTAATAACATCTTTAATATATGACGGAGTAGGTACGTCTCTCTCGTTAACATCAGCCATATTTTAACTACTGTCGGCGTACTATGGGAATTGTTCGTTATTGTGCAATAGAAAAATCGTTTGCAGTTCAAATCAAATTATAATTTATGAACAAACAAATTAATCACACTAGCGAATCACACACTGTAGGTACACGACACAACTATACAGAACGCGCTACAGTTTTTATACGTGTTCACTGCTTGACCGCCACCAACCATCTCTGCTTTAATGTTCGATCGTTTTGTTATAGACTCTGCCGAGCGCCGCCTGGTGGCGCTCGCGTCCCGATTAGTCAAAGTCAAACGATTGATTTAAGGCTCGTACACACTGGCGCGACGCGACGCCCGAAACAAAGGCATCGCGTGTCGCGCCTGTCTGCGGGATTTTACTTTTTATTTATTTTAAAATTTGGATTTTATTTTCTTTAACGTTTTTCCGACATATAGATAAAGTCAAGTGGCGCTTCTTGCTTCTAAAAGTATCAAATTTATTACTGGAATTAGTAAAACGCCCTTTGCCGTCACAGTAATGGCAGTTTATCTGCAATTTGTTATTGTCCAATAAGGCTTCTGTATCTTCTTGCCCCGTGGCGTCACGCAAGTTTAATAAACGAGCCCGCTGAATCTACCCTCTGTTTAGTGTAATCTTTAGCTAGTGGACCATCTTGCGATATGAAAAGACGTTATGTTAAATTTGGAGGCATGGCAGAGTGAGCCAAGTCAAGCCCAAAAGTCCGAATCTACACGCTTTTATGATGGTAGTCAACCCTTCAACCCCATTTTATTTATTATCCATCAGGATAAAACTAACAAAGTTATTGAATTAACCTATAATTCCTTAAAATTACTGGTTAGTCACTTCTTATTCACTTTGAAAAAATATTTTTTACGGAAACAATTTTTTTGTCATATTATTTTAAGTATTATTTGGTTGAGAGGCAATCATAAATTTATAAAGGTTGTCTTGGCTTAACATAATATTAACAAAGGCGGTCTATAAGATCTCTCTTTCATTTTTACTAGTAACAGGCTTGGCTTGACTTTTTACATATAATGGTTTTGATGGGATTACGTCTTATCCTGTGTACTGCGTACCCAAATTATCTTGTTATGATTTGGTTTGTTTGGGTTTAAGAGCAGCAGTGCCTCGTGTTTAGTGGAGTTATGAATTTCGAAGCGGTTCTTTTTTGTTGTTCAGAAGTATATGAGGTTCGGAATTAAATATGTATTTGAAACAAAATGATATACAGATTACAGGAGAAACATAGTCGTTACATAAATTACGTAAAACTAGTAACTAACGAAATATTTGCAAAAAACTAATTTTCGGAACCTTTGACACCTTTTTTTAATGCAAATAATTTTGCAATCGACTTGTTACTATACATTATTTTTAACGCCTAAATAAAGAAAACCGGTGATAAATCTTCACTCGGATTTTCGCCTTTAATGTGTCTTATTTTTTTTTGGAATTAAAGTAAATGTGGCTCATCGACTTTGAGACAAACTTTGACTTTGCCTCACGTCGCCGTCGTCTCTGTCAGTCATAAGTGTGTGGCAGTCTACCTCAACGTCAGACAGGGCAGGCTACACTGCTACATGGATCTTTTGGCGTTCGTATGACGTTGACAGGGGGACGCTGTTGGTAAAAATTTCTACAAAATACTGTTTTGTGAAATGTATTGAAAAAATAAGATGGCAGCGTTAGTTTCGATTTTGGCCACGTGCCAAAAGATCCTCGTAGCGCTATAGTAACAATGCCAATGCTTGTTGCAGGTGGTACTGGAGGCGCGCAAGGTGTGCGGGCGCCGACTGTTCGTGTACCGCGCCGTCGTGGAGCACGCCTACAAGCCCGTGTACCTGCTAGTCGACACCGCCATCGAGGTGAGTAGCTGAAGTTGACACAGTACTTGTACGGCATAGTACATAGCTATATACAGGGTGACTTGTAATTTGACGTATTCCTTCCAGGACCTGACAGTGTGACCCATTTGTAACAATTAAGCATCCCATAACGCCTAGGTAAAAAATCCTGGAATTCGAGAAAACCCAATTTTCATGCATTTTTTTAAATTTCACATAATTCGTCACTAAATATCACTTTTTCTAAACTCTCAAATTGAATATCTTCATTAATATTTCATTGAGTACCTAATACTGTAACACACCTTCCGATGTAACCAGATTTTCTAAAACATCAAACAGTTAAGTTTATTAACAATTTTCAAAAATCATCTACGTACATGAACTTTGACACGTTATCTAAAAAATTTACTAAGGTATTAAGCGAACAAATTACGTGGGTGATATGTTCATTTTATCAGCTATCTAACGAAGTACAAAGAATAAAAAAATATTTAGGGTTGCCCATAAAACAGTCGATAATGCTGGCATAGGTTGACTTTGCAAATAATTGTTAAAATGTTGAAAATTATGTGATAATTGAATTAATTAACTGTTTTAAGTCATCTCACTACCTTTTTGTCTCCCAGAAATCTTCCCTGCGCTAGGTTGCCAGGTTGATGCGTCCAGGTCCAGCTGAGACGCGGCTTTTGAATGGTTAGTATTAGTTGCAGTCCACGTGCTGATCACTGATCACTTGTCATTTAGTTCGCGTGTCTTTAAAAAACTGTGTACATACAAATTCTTAATTCTTGAATAAACTTAAAATGTTGATGCTTTTGTATTAAAAATAACTTTTTATTAAAACGTGCACTGGCAGTACCAAATGAGTTAAGATGCTCTAAGTAGTCAACAGAAACCACGTTCATAATTTCTTAAAGGGCTTGTGCAGCACATCATTTTTTATCATGCAAGTAGCTCGTGAGAGGTCAAGGTCCAGCTGTGAATAGCAACAAACGGAGTTAATTAATTGGTAGGTTGAACTATTACTACCGGATATCGCAAAAACTTATCATAGGTACAAAGTTGGCAGTAGTGAAGATTTTTCTTTTATTAACAAAAATCATCAATCCGTTGACAAAGATTACGGCATTGATCTTTCTCTTAAGCAACAGAAATATGATGTGAAGAGTTTACATTGCAGACTAATGACATGACAAATAGAAGATTCGAAGATCGATTCGAAGATCAGTGATTAGTTCATCAACTGCAAGTAATACTAACCACTCGAAAGTAGCGTGTCAACTTGCAACCTGGTCACGATGACCTAGCTACATAGCGTTGGAAGAATTGCTGGGTGGTGAGAAGGTAAAGGGATAACATATGCCAGTTATTGAATTCGATTATCACACAATTTTTTAATATTTCAATAATTTGCAAACTCGACCTTTACCAGCATTATCGACTGTTTCATGGGCAACATTAAATATTTTTTTAATGTTTGTACCTCGTTAGATAGCTGATAAAATGAAGATGTCATCCACGTAATTTGTACGCTTAATACCTTAGTAAAATTTTGAGATAACGTGTCAAAGTTCATGTACGTAGATATTTTTTGAAAGTGGTTAATAAACTTCTTCCTATAACTTTTAAATGTCTAGTGTTTTAGAAAAACTGGTTACTTCGAAAGATGTGCTAAAGTATTAGCTACTCAATAAAGTAGCACTGAAGGCTATTCAATAAGAGTGTTTAGAGAAAAGTGATATTTAGTGATACATTCTGGGAAATTTTCAAAAATACATGAAAATGGGTTTTCTCGAATTCGATGAATTTTCGCCTAGGCTTTATGGGGTGATTAATTGCTGCAAATGGGTCATACTATCAAGTCCTGGAAGGAATATGTCAAATTACAAGTCACCCTGCAGTCACAAATGAGCAGGAATAAAGACGGTTAGGAGATAGCAGACCCTTTCAGGTTTCACCGACACGAGGATCAGATATTATTGAAAAGATAGCATAAAGGCTCCTTTAAATAGGCGCGACGACACGACGTGAATCGCACGCGACACAGGCACCACTCGTCGCGCGACAAGAAGTAGTGCCTTTATGTCGCGTCGCGTATCACGCCTGTTTGGTCCCGGGAGCCTTAAAATAGAGCCAGAACTGATAACAGTGCCGTAATCGTAGTGATAACGAAGGAAGTCTTAGAATGTATGGAAGAAATAAGAACTGAATTTTAAAGTGACTTTACCAACAAAAGGATAAGTGTCGAGGGTGCAAAACACCCAAGTTATAAACTCTTCAATATACGCCATCAAACTTGTCGGGCGGTCTTCCAGGACTTCAGACAACTTTTATTATGAAAGGCTTACATCGAAACTCGTCGCACGAGCCATTGTAATCAAAGACATGCGCCAAGTTTGTCAATCAGTAAAACTTTTACAAGAATTCATAATGGCGTTGTAGAAAACATTAGATCGATACTTCAGGACCGTCCATTGTTTGACGCCTCGAGTACTTGTAACACGATGTACATTGTGTATTAAGATTGATCCTTCGGGAGCGTTCATTGTTTGACGCCTCGAGTACTTGTAACACGATGTACATTGTGTATTAAGATTGATCCTTCGGGAGCGTTCATTCTTGGCGCCTCGAGTACTTGTAACACGATGTACATTGTGTATTAAGATTGATCCTTCGGGAGCGTCCATTGTTTGACGCCTCGAGTACTTGTAACACGATGTACATTGTGTATTAAGATTGATCCTTCGGGAGCGTTCATTGTTTGACGCCTCGAGTACTTGTAACACGATGTACATTGTGTATTAAGATTGATCCTTCGGGAGCGTTCATTGTTTGACGCCTAGAGTACTTGTAACACGATGTACATTGTGTATTAAGATTGACCCTTCGGGAGCGTTCATTGTTTGACGCCTCGAGTACTTGTAACACGATGTACATTGTGTATTAAGATTGATCCTTCGGGAGCGTCCATTGTTTGACGCCTCGAGTACTTGTAACACGATGTACATTGTGTATTAAGATTGATCCTTCGGGAGCGTTAATTGTTTGACGCCTCGAGTACTTGTAACACGATGTACATTGTGTATTAAGATTGATCCTTCGGGAGCGTTCATTCTTGGCGCCTCGAGTACTTGTAACACGATGTACATTGTGTATTAAGATTGATCCTTCGGGAGCGTCCATTGTTTGACGCCTCGAGTACTTGTAACACGATGTACATTGTGTATTAAGATTGATCCTTCGGGAGCGTTAATTGTTTGACGCCTCGAGTACTTGTAACACGATGTACATTGTGTATTAAGATTGATCCTTCGGGAGCGTTCATTGTTTGGCGCCTCGAGTACTTGTAACACGATGTACATTGTGTATTGGAGATGCTGCGGCGCAAGTTTTATATCAAAACCGCTGAAAGAACTTGATACCAGCAGTTTACTAACTTAGATTAATGCGCCTCCGAGATGACGGCGCCGGCACAAACTTCCACTTCGGATGGAATATAAAATATCCTTGTGCCAACTTGAGCCTAGACTCGCGTTCAATCTGATGTTATATATTTATTAATAAATTTTCCTTAAAAACATAGTGAATATCAACGAGACTGATTTGAATTCGTTAATTAAATATTAGTCGCTTTGAACAACAGAACAAACCCCTGTTGATGAGCTCGCCGGCTAAAATTATTTTAATTACAGTGAGAATAGCAATGATATCAATGAAGAAACTGAACCTGATCTACTTTTATGTTTATGTTCGTCCAAGTTGACGTATTACACGAACAGCCGGTCTATTCTGTAAAATTCTCACCGTGAAAACATAGGTGAAGTGAGTTGTCATTCCGCCTGATGCAAGGGATTGACACTATTGACAACTCACTTCGCCTAAGTTATCACGGTGAGATTTATACAGAATAGATCTACAGCTCATTAGTTCGCGTGTGAAGTGAGTAATGAGTTGATAACAAACAAGTTTGGAGTACTTCACATTAATGTATGTAATCATCGGCGCTCGATAAACTTGTTCGAAGAACGCTACTCACACCAAACGACAGCAAACAAACAGAAATAGTATCTCGTTTCAATGGAGCGCTCGTCACTATCGTATTGAATATCTCGGCAACCGGAGCTTATTTCACCGGCGTTGAATAAAGAGAATACATCAAAAAGTTATGTGTAAATATTGAGTCGAAGAAAAATGTGTTTCGTGTTTTTCCTGAAAGTCGAGATTTTAACATGTTATCGTGGTCGAGCTCGCAAACGAGGTCAGGTGCCATTCAGCCCGCCAGATTAAAACATAATCTTGGAACTAGCGCACCGCATCGCGCCGCATAGCACCGCGCCGCGCCGCCGCCGCGCCACCGCGGGCGACTCTTAAGAGCTGCGCCACTATCTGAGAACTTACGTGTTCTTTTTAAAAAGATGGCGTCGTTACGTAAATATTTCATCATGAGAGGTGCCATTTTTGAGTTAGGAACATTAGCTATACTACAGCCGGTAGTGTCCACAATCTATCAAGAGAATAATCACATTATGATAAATGAAACACAGACACATAAAATAGGTACCTACAGAAGCAAATGCTCCGTTTGATACCAGATAGAACCAACCTGTATGTCCCTTTAATTATAATAAAGGGATGCTTCGAGCCGGAAACCTCACAATTAGTAGAGGTACTTAGGGAACTATAATTACAGCAGTTCTGTTCATTTCTGGGAAGGGTTCTGAAACAGGATGCCGGTGTAAAGCTCATCCTATCCGAGACCGTTACTTAGAACTGAAACACATGTTATGAGAGTTACTACTGCACTGGGCCGCAAAGAAAGCGGGTCGGAAGTAAAAACCTCAATTACTTCCAAAATATTGGAATTAGGTTTATGAAATAAAAACTGTATTATAGACAATTGTATGATACTTAAATCAATGTCATAAAAATTCAAGATTATGAAGTTCATTTTGAATAAAAGTAGGTTAAGTAAAAATTACCGTTTTCACTAGATTTCTAAAAATGTACTATGGTGTCAAATATGCAATTTTTACACATTTTAGTAATTTGTATTACCACCACGAGCTGTTAATACAGCTGTTATACGGTTTGGCATGCTTTCCACTATATTTTTGAGCCGATGCTGAGGAATATTCTCCCATTCCTCTATCAGTGCTTCTTTCAGTTCACGAAGCCTGATTGGAGGGAATTTTGCTGTCGTACACGTCGTCCAGGTCGTCCCAGGCATGCTCGATGGGGTTCATATCTGGGCTTCGTGATGGCCACTCCACGCGTGTGATAGCGACATCTTCAAGGTAGTCAAACACTATCCGAGCTATACGGGGACGAACGTTATCTTGCATTAAGATGATGTTCTCGCCCATGTTTACAAAAAATGGGCCAACATACTCATTTAAGATTTCATTCACGTATCTTCCTGCAGTTAAAGTGCCATTTTCTATGACCACTAGCACGGTGCGGCTTTTGGAAGAAATTACAGCCCACACGTGTAAGGAGGCTCCGCCGTACAGCACTTGCTCTTCAATGCAAGCTTGGTTATAACGCTCTCCTGATCTTCTGTAGACTCTTTGCCTCCCATCGTGCGTGTATAGCATGAACCTCGACTCGCCCGAAAACATTACTCTTGACCAGTCATCCAGAGTCCAATCCATGTGTTCTCTAGTGTAACTCAGCCTTGAATTTCGATACTGCCATTCGAGTTTTGGACCATTTGCAGGTCTAAATGGCTTCAAACTTGCTTCTGCAAAACGCTGCCTCACTGCACACGTGCTCGGATTGCTCCCTCCAGCACATAGATTGTGATTTTTGACATCAACAGCCGTTTGAATTCGATTTTTCAACTTTGTTGTCACCATAATATCCATCCTCCAGCGCTGTCGTGCACCTTATTCGGCTTGTTCCTGGTCTACGAATATTAAATTTAGTCTCTTCAAATCTTTGAAACACTCTTTGAACGGTTGATAGCGGCACACCAACAGTTCTGGCTGTATAAACGCTGACTGCGCCCGTCTTCAAGAATTGTCAGAATTTTGCTATACTCTTCAGGTGTTAGTGGCATGTTTTTACTTGAATTTGATCAGAATAATGAATTTAGGCCCAAGAAATGCCATATTTATAAACAAAAGCAAAAGTAAAACACATGGTTTCAAACTTTTATAAACTTTAAAAATCGTCTTAATTTTTTATTTATGGCTTTATTACAATCACCAAAAATAAATAAAAAGTTTTTACTTCTTCCTATATTTGTAATGAAATAAACTTTAATTTAGTTTTTATTTTAAAAAGGGTTGCTCAAATACTTTAAAAGTTGTCGCATTTTTATAACCGACCCGCTTTCTTCGCGGCCCAGTGTATAACTTCGCTCATTTTCCTGCTATATCTGGGCGTAGCTTAATTGAATTAGGAACTTTGTCTTCATATTACAAACTATAAGTTTTCATAACAAAAAGTTCAAATAACTAAGATCAAGTTGGACCAGACCAGACCAGAACTCTTAGTGTTCTTGATCATAAATCTATAAAGGTAAATCATATTTAGATAAGTATCGGGCAAGATCTATTCCTAATATACTTTACTAGGTACCTACAAGTATATAAAAAAGTAGCTGTCCCCGGGGGAAGCATTCGGTGGTTTTTTTTTATCATATACCCCTTTTGTGAATCTTGGCGCTTTTTAGTACTTCAACACCTTTCAATACACAGTTCAATAGACAATAATCCTTTTTTAAGGAGTGTCAGCTTCCCTCTCTCGCTACCTGTCAATTTATTTTTAATACGAGTATAACATTATTTATATCCTCACAAAAAATATACTTCCGTAAAAATAATCTATCTTATTTCGAGTGCTGACTACGTAATACTTTTTCATTTTGTTACTCAAACAGAGATTTAATATGTGCGAACAGGCTTTAATATCACGTCGCATATTGTTACCTATCGACTCTTTATTCCACACAGGAGTGTCTACAAACAAGAGAGGAGAAAAGTAAGTAACGGCGCGGCGGCGTGTTACATAGGCCAATTATTTACCAATTATTTAGAACCAGTTTTAAATATATGTCGCGCGGCTACATAGCTAACGGCCCAGAAATCTTTATCCGACTTTTATTGATTGTCATGCGGTTCTTAATGTAGGGGGTCGTTAGACGGCTGCGCTTGAAAAAGCGCTGTTTTTCCACTATCAGGTGCGGAGGCGCGTGGCGGCCATTTGTTCGAATCCGCGGCGATTTGCTCGTGATCACTCTCGGGAAACCTTCGATACGTCAACATCCGTCTTGACAGGCGCGGAGATACGACACTCCATATTCTGTGGAGATGTCACCCATGTTCATATATCAACTAGTGAATAGATTTTTTCGACCTATATAATAACTAGGTACAGGTAACCCAGTACATTATGTTCATCAGAACACACAAAATTCATTTAACTAGACATGTCTCCGTCTATTATATTAACCTAGTGTTACATTCCGTCAGTTTCTTCTACTTTTGCTCATTAATGTTCTTGCAAGTAATAAAGTTCCTTGTGTGACAGACGTTATTAGATCCGTGTACCAGACAGAGTGCTCGCATAACATTACAGTATCTAATGTAATAAGACGCCATTGATTATTGAAACAATGCGGCTCCTTGTCTGACGCAGATTGATTACCACGCAGGAATGCTCTTTGGAAATAGAACCGAGTATATTATCATTAAGTCTCATTCTGCTTCAGAATGTAATTAAATGGTTCCAATTCTGCGAATGTCTAACAAAAATATACCTATCGTAGGTAGAAATTTAGTCGAGCAACTTACCAAGCGTTTTGTAATAATATTGTGACTTTTAAACTTCGTTTAATTATTGATGTTAATTATACTTACCGTGTTCCTAAATGGTTTTTAATCAAAATAGTTATGGAACGTTATCGACGTGATAGTTGCACGACGACAAAACTTACGCAAACTTGTGGTGAGTACCTACCTACTGGACTGTCTTACTGATTAATAACTTATTGCTCGGTAGATAAAAAGGTATACTCATACCTTTTAAAGCTAAATCTTTAGTAAACCATCAGAAAGTTTCCGGTAAACACCTTCGGATATTTAATCCGTCCTTATTTACAGAGTAACAAACCGGCGCAGCGGGATCGTCCTGAAAAATGATAACCTAGCATGATAAATGAGCCGAGGTTTAAAATTGATGCCTAAGTGATATTAATATAACCATCTGGGCTTTGCACGGCGGCGGTGGCGAGGCTGAAGGGGCGGTGACGTCACGCCATGCCTCAGGTGAGCGACGGATTGTTAGTGGAACAAAGATGGACGCCGCCAAGCGAGTAATTGAAATGTTTTAATAGTATAACGGCGAAAATTGCTGTTTTAATGAAGAAGTTTAGTTATTAAAATAATTGAATGGTGGCTGGGTCGGTGCAAAATTTTGTGTTGTCATGTGAAATAACAACATAATAAACGGCACGAGGAGGAACAAGGAGTTTTTTTCGGTCTAACACAACCCGTTAAATACAAAAGCTAAGCAGTTGCTGGCTACAGCTTTTTTAACATATCTATTCATTTATCACTGTCCGGGTGTTGTTGTTTGTTTTGTAAGTCATGAAAAGTACTAGGTACGTCTCACATAAAACTGGGGTAGGACATAAATAATGTCCAGACCCACAGGGATGATAACTTTTATGAAAGCAACAACCAAAAATACGAAAATCAACGGAACAAAGTACACCATTAGATCCTATTTATTGAAGATTACTACACTTAAAACAAAAAGCAAAAGAATGCTACGTATTAACTTCTCTTCAACTTGTTCCAGTTGTGTGTGAGGGTGTGTGTATATGTGTAACTGATTGCTTGGCTACGATGTAATTTGGCAAGTATTTTCAAAAAACTATTAGTTTGTTAGTCCGAGGGACGGAGCCCGCGGCCCTTTGCTCACTCGAAAGGGATAAAGACCCGATACGATCCTTTATGAATACTTAAATCGAGTGAAAACCGCACAAACTCCTTACGTTTTACTATAAATATGTATTGGAGGAAAATCATAAAAGAGTATTTTCTCTTTTGAGAGGTCTCCAATAATGACTTTTGAAATAATCTTCAAAGCTATGAAAGCGGTCATCCGTTTCATTATCATTTCGTTTCGGTTATTTTCTCTTTAATATTTCGGTCAAGTTTTCCTGATAGTGTATATAAATTTTAATGGGTACTTACTTCTAAGAATATTAAAAAAGTGTGTTGACATGTTCGCAGTTCGTAAAAATAAATTAATAACTTTGAGTAACAAAATCGGTTCAGCCGTTTGGGAGCTACGGTCTCGCAGACAGACACACAAATATACACGTTAAATAAGTTTAATGTGTGTATCTGTGTACATCTTTTTCCGTCGGTGGTCATAAATATAATCTGCGCGGTCAAAAGGTCTAAGACCGTACGTCAGCAGTCACACTTGAATTACGAAAACCACACTTCCTGCTACAAAATAAAAACTGGAGTATGACTTTACTTATTCCGTCCAAAACTGTGTCTAAATCTGATAATAAAAGTGTTATTATAATAAGTATTAATGATTGTTTCAGGGAGTGAAGATCTCATGCGAGGTGCCTTTGGGCGGCGGACTCAAACCTGACTCCTTCGTCATCCTGTCACGGACGCAGGTATGAAGTTAATGTTGTTAAACATAGGATTAGTAGGCAAACACGAAATAAAAAAACCGGCCAAGTGCATATCGGACCACGCACAATGAAGGGTTCCGTAGCTGGAATTAATTTTTCCCAAAACCAAACTTAACTTTTAGAGTTAAAACACGAACCTGCACCATGGATGACAAGAAGAATACAGATGGCAATACGACCTAGGGACCGCGCGTTCCGAAAATTTAAAAGGGATCGTGCTGATGAGAACTGGACACTATTTAAGGCTGCAAGGAATAGGACAAGCAATAAAATGAATCTGAATCTGATTAAAAATCTTTGTTCACCAAATAATCGCCTTCTTCAAAGTCCCACTCACCGCACATACTTTATTTACTGTTTCTTCTTCGTTCAGTCTATCTCTATGTGGAATGCGCTCCCCTTGGAAATCAGGATGACAATCAGCCGTAAGAAGCTAGCAGTATCTTCACAACGCTAATGTTTTCCCATTGTTTGTCTTATTTGTTTTAGTACAGTCGTGTATTTATGTATATTTATTTGTACTTATACGCGTTAACATGGGTCCACCCACATATTCACAATATTAGAACTATGTGTGATTGGCAAGCGTAAACACATCATTCCTTCACACTAATTTAAATACCGTTATTGGAACAGTATCATTTAAATTCTTTAGAATTTATCTTAACGTCATTATCCGATACTATTGTGCATGGTGAGCCAAATATAGAAAACAAGTGCTTTAACTTTTTTATGAAGGATTGGGTGGTAACGTCGTTCCACATATAAATGCACTCCGACCATTTAGAGTACGCATCTATCACTACTAAGTAAGTCTGTTGCCATATAGACAAATAGTCGATATGAATTCGTTCCCATGGTACCGCTGAACTTGGCCACGGCGAGGGCGCAGCCTGTGGTGGGGCGGGCCTCCTGCTCGCACATACATCGCATGCGGCGATCCACCTCGCAATATCCCCATCTATCCCGGGCCACCGCATCCTACTACGTGCATTACATTTCATTTTGACGATGCCTAAATGCATGCTATGTAGTTCGCGCAATATTCTTTCACGTAGTGTCAATGGAATTATCACCTTAGGCATTAAGATACCATTTTCATATTGCAAATCCGTGCGACAAAGGACCATGGGCAAAAATGTATGGACCCTGGTCCAATATACCAACAGTGTTACAACCTATGCCAAATGAAAGGATTTGAAGAGTAAAATATTTCATGCTATAGCGCCAAGCCGAAATTGAGCGCGATCATGGTGTTTAAAACCTAACCTTATTTTATTTAAATATTTTAATAAAAATGGTCAAGTATTTGATCACAGTTTCGCCTGGTGGTTAGTGTCGGTATTTTCAAGATTACTTATATATTACATAATTTTTAGGGTTCGGTATTTCCAGCAAAGTAGATGGGTAGAACTTAAAGTATAAAAGAAACAACAAATGTTATATTGTAGCTTTATTAATAGTTCTGTATTATCTCTTAAAATAATTACAAAAATAGCTTAATATAATATTATAACTAAATAATTATTCAACAATAATCTCATCTAAATGTAGTGCCGGTCTATAAAATCCTTCCAGTCTACCCAGCCCCAAGTACCATATTATAGAGATTACATGCGCACAGCTCCCTATAGTGCGTCTACCCGTAAGACATGTACCTACAATAATAATGTATTATCGCTTCTCGGCCTACTTGATCGCGGTCAATTAATGTGTAAGTGTTAATGTTTTTGATCTAACGTGTCGAGATTGTACTCGTCCCCTGAGTAGCCATACGTTAGTTTGCATAATATTACATTGCTGCAAGTCGTGCAAGTTACTCTGCCGATATATTTCTATTGTATAGAGACCGCTTTCACGCAAGTGTTCGCTAGCGTACGATCGTGCAAGCTTAAGCTGATAAGTGCCAAGAGCAATGAGAATCAAATCATCTATAGTTAATACGGGAAAGTCTTGCAACTGGGGAAGATTTGCTTCCATTGTTTCAAACGCGACTCGCTGTCTATTAAGATTTTTTAATGTTACGTACTCATTTAAAAGGTTTGGAGAGTTCATCTTTATGTTTATTATGCTCAAAATGTCACGAGCAAGTCAGTAGCTACTTTATAAAACGCATTAATAAGCGCAGCTGCAATTATAAAATCAACAAACATGTGAGGCAACGCTCTATTAAAATAATCTTGCCGTAACAATTTCAATCGGTTCTTAAACTTGCCGTTAACCACTTCCACCACCCAACGAATGATAGTCACTAATCTAGATTTATTGGCCTGCTCTGTCGTCAATTGGCTTTCATTCGTATCCTTTGTTGGAGGAAAATGTGTTTCATATCCTAGCGATTCCAGGTCCATGATACAGTCTCTGAAGCCTCGATCCAAAATGAATACATCATTTGGTTCAAAGAACATATGAAATGCATGAGTCTCGTCTAAACACAAGTTGGTTATAATCGTTGCATCACTGGTTTTTGCGGCGTATGGACCAAGGAAATCTATTATGTAACCGTCACTGCAAACAATTAAAAAGGGTTTCAACAAGTTTTGAAACTTGTGGTGACTGTATGTTAACTTTTGAAAAAGAAAGTTGCTACTTTTTTCAGTGTAGACATATGTTCCATCAAAAATGACTATGGCTGTTGTGTTGTTGTCATTACCAAAAATACTCCTCGGTAAAAACAAATTCCTATCCAACATATTCTGTCTCGAAATATTGTTCATGCCTAAGTGAGTACTTACAAAATCGGCCGTTAAATGTTGTCTGGCTAGTACTAGTTTCCTTTCCAGGGTTCTGCGTGACATATTAAACAGGCTTGATAGTCTTTCATTAGACTCACTCGTACGCAATTTCGATAATTATACGCCAATTAAAGTACGAGGATGATTAGTCACTGGTGTCAATGAAGGAGTTTCTTGTAAAAGCACATCAAATTGCCCAGTAGTGAGTCCAGTCCAAAAGACCATGTCATTGACACTTAATGATCCCAACAATTAAAATTCGGTCCTAGCTCCTTGATTAAGAGCTGATATTAACATATTAGACATATCTGTGAAAAAGTCAACCGAAAAATCGTGCGACACGTTACAGTGCTCAAGTAATGAATCCCACACGTTACCTTCCAAATGCTCTTGACAGACTCTTGCACTAATCGGAATGTACAAACGCTGTGTACGTAGAACATATAATTTAATTGTGGTGGGTATTCTTTTTCGTTCAATGTTGTGACAATAGTTGAAAATGCAATGATTTGCTGTGTTTGGTGCTCTAATATAATCGGGGGAATAAAACATTTGTTCAACAGAAATGTTCTGCGCCGCAGGTTCCACGTCAGCCACCGCAGGTTCCACGTCCTCCACCGCAGGCTCTTCAAAGTTTTCTTCTGCATTTTGCATTGCTGCAAAAGCAGCATTAATCCTTTGCCAGCAACGATGGCATACATTTTGTGTATTATTATACACAACCTGAAAATAAATATGCCAATATGAGAATAGTTAAAGGCTGCTGAAATATGACATTTATCCCACTGTGGTTTTTGTTTAATAGGCTTGCTTAAACGGATAGTAGTTAGAGCGTAGTATTCTTATTATAACATAACATAGTGGATAGTGTTTTCTTTCGTTATAAAGACAATTTGCTATATGGCATAGTAGTCAATTTGCTCCTGACTGAATAAGAGTGTGTTTCTATGTTTTATGACAGCAATGACATATAAAAAATACACAGATTTTTAATATAATATCTAAAAATATATAAATAAGCCCATACCTCGATCATGGCGTTTTGTCGCACATATTCTGCAAACTGAGGTCGACGTTGTGGAATATTTGCTCCCAAAATATGCCTTCTTGTTCGTACTACGCGCGAGCGCAGACATAATACACAGCGGCTATCTGCCATTACACTATTCACCAAGAGCGTTTGCTAAAATCGTGTCCAATTAGAGTCCGATAGTCACATGTACGTAAGCAATATTGAAGTCAAATAAAACGGGCCGGGGTCAGAAAGTCGCAAAACAAGCCGATAGTAACACAAAAACAAGGAGCGTAAACAAGGTGCGAGCAAGGACTGACTTCACATTGCTTTGTTCGGACCGCACAAATTGCGGGCGGGCGAGGGGTATGAGAGAGGGGGAAATGTGTGCATACCGACGCGACGTACGCGCAGGTACAGAAATAATAGAATAAAAAGCTTTTGTATAGTTTATGATGCTAAGAATTTTTATGCTTTTTTGTTTACAAAATGTATCAAAACACCATGTTCGCGTCGGATATTGACTTAGGCGTCATAGTATAAAATAAAGTGTACATCAAAACCGTTAATTTTGTATCACATCCAACGCTGTTGAGGGATTGAACCAAAATTACTCAATGTCCTTTATAGATATGTCGGAAATACGTTAAATCAATTGTTTGACTTTGACTAATCGGGACGCCAGCGCCGCCAGGTGGCGCTCGACATAGTCTATAACATAAGGCTTGACCAGAGTTAAATCAGAGTTGGTTGTTGGCGAACACGTTTAGAAACTGTTGCGCGTTCCGTATAAAACGCAAAAAACTCAACTTAAAGCATTTATTTCAAATAAACCAATTACAGGCACTTTTGAATTCTCAAGAGGTCGGTCAGTCAGAAAGATGACGCTGAAACTAGTTGCCTATTCTAAAGCGTAGTAGGTACCTATGGAGAAGAACAGGCAAGAAACTCCATGGACACTTTTTTAAATTAAAATATGGTTAAAAAATATTGGTTAAATCATTCATGTTGAAATTATGCATGTGAGATCGATGCAGAACGTTAAAAAGTCCGTAATAAAAAGACAAAAACAATTCAAATATTAAATTGAATTAAAATAAGCCGTAGTATAGTTGTGTCGTGTACCTACAGTGTGTGATTCGCTAGTGTGATTAATTTGTTCGTAAATTATTTGATTTGAACTGCAAACGGTTCTTCTATTGCGCAATAACCAACACTACCCATACATAGTACGCCCACAGTAGTTAAAATATTGCCGATAAGAGAGACGTACCTTCTTCGTCAGATATATGTATATTTTATTTTTTTGGCATTTATAACTTTTGTAACTATCGACATTTTTCCATATCATGATTTTTAAATCGTACACTGAACAACGGAAGTCTTCATCCCGTTGGTCACGATCGTGACTCGACGTTGATGCACGCCCATCAGGCGAGCTCATACGAGCGCCGCTGACGCCACTGCCGCCACCATCACGTTTACCGCTCCTATTGCTCGTCCGTTTGCCGCCTTTGTACGATATTTTGTTCACTGCTTCCTCTTTTATCTCAGTCATATCTGTAGACAATACGTTCCTGGCTTCTCTAGCATATTCCGCTCATTCTGCAAAGTCCAGTGCTCTCGACAAACTCAGGGTAGAAGCAAGCTGTTCAAACAGTTTGTCAAGTTCGGCCCCGCTGCCAGGCCAAGGACGAAACGATCCGTAAGCTTCGTGTCTAGGGTGGCTCCAAATTCACAATAACTCGCTAATCCTCGCAATCGAGCAACCCAATCACCCAACGATTCGCCTGAGTTCCTCTTCGCCCCGTAAAATTTTGCCTTGGCCGAAACTGAGCATAGTTTCTGCTTAAAATGAGTGTCAAGCAATCCTATCAGCTGCTTAAAGTCTAATGTTTCCAAATCGACTGGATATGCTAAATTACGCACCAAGCGATACGAATCATCTGATAGGTGTGTGATTAATATTGCACTTTTTTTATTGTCAATTTTTTAAAGTCGACGTTGTGAAGGAGGACAATAGTGTCCTCCTTCACAACGTCGACTTTAAAAATTGCGTCAACCGGCCTTTGTAAATTAACTACTTACAAGGTTTGTAATGAAACGTAGTTAAATTTCCTAAAAACGTCTTCGCCATTACATTTTTTTCTTCGCGAGGGTAAGTTTGATCTCGTCGCCAATGATATATATTAACTTGCAGGTGCGGAAATAAGTAAACGAGTATCTTGATTGAACGTTGGTTTATTACTGCGTTAACATGGGTCCAGCCGCACATTCAAAATATAAGAACTGTGTGAGTGGCAAATGATTGTCATTTTCTAACAACCTTTTTGCCTCACATGCCTCTGTAAATGTTGAAAATTCCGCATTATTGTAATTTTTGAGATCTTTAAAAGAGGTTTGGACATTGTGTGCACAAAAACATTCAATGTTACTAACATGAATCGTGTAAACTACCTAAAGCTTCTCCAGATTTAACACCTGGCCTATTCTGAACAGGAATTCCTTAAACTCGACGTTTCTACTCTTTTCTCGATGCATTCCAGGTGTAATATTTTGGTACTTCAACATATAGAAGAGCTCTTGCAAAATCATCTCTTGTGCAAAGTTCAAAAAAGTGGTGAGTGGTTTTAGGCGGAGTGGATACTCGCTCGTGGAAATAAGTTTCATTAAAATAGATCCGTTCACCATTATGTAAGTGCACATTGAGATGTTCAACAGCGGGATACCTTTCGTGTAGTGGGAACCCTAACAGGCGCCACACAGCTTCGTTGCTGCAGAGTTAACGACCGGACTGATATGTTTGTACTTCCTGTAATTATCCAGGAGGGAGATGGATCAAAGATGTCATCCCCCCTCGTCAAGTGCCACGTGGTGTGCCTCAGGGATCAATGTTAGGGCGCCTTGTGTATATCCTTTACAGCGCAGATATTATTAATTCCTTCCAACATTACAGGTATCACAATCATGTACGCCGATAATATCCAATTATATCTGTGAAAGATTGAAGGTACTTACCAGACTTGTGACAAAGGTGGATGGATGTCATTAGGTCACTCGTAAGGTAGTTGCTGAAAATCAGCGCTTTTGACGATAGGTTCGTCCGAAGTCACAGCATTTTGCTGAGCAACGACCTGTTCTTGCACAGATGCGACGCACGATTTTATCTTACCTACATTTGTTATTTACAAAAGTAGTTACAAAAGTAGATCATTCCATGTTTTGTTTGTTTGTTGTTGTCATTTGCCAGTGTCGCAACGCATTACGCAATGTGTATTATTGTCTTTGATCTTTGGACATCAATAAATAGACAACATTGTCAAACTTTAAAAATTTTGATTACGAGGCTTTTGGTTACTTTTTATTAGTTTATGTATTTTTTCTACAATACTTTTTTTGTAGTGCGTGTCTTGTTTGTGCAGAATAAACAATTTTTCATTATTTTTCTTTATGTACGGGATTTGTGAGCACACTGTTTCTAAAATTGAAAATAGCTTGATCGCTACCTTTATTTTATATATTTGCAGATATATTTTAGTGTGCGCTCTGAACTGCAAGCCTCCTCTACATTGATGTTAGCATTCAACGTTTTTGATAAAATAGGCGAATATGGGACCACCCAACTATTATCTACAGTAACGTAACTGCTATTTGGGAGTTTCACAGATGCCGTTCGACCTCCGTCTGCGGGGGCTCTTCTACGATACATTAGCTATCCATTTTCACTGTGGACAGTTTCTTTAAGTAGCTTGTGCGGAATTTTTTAGGTGTATTTCCCATCTTTCATGCACTACATAATAATAATACCATGCAGTGCTTGGTCATTGCTTGGATTTTGTATTTCAGCAGTGATGATTTTATCAATTTGGTCGGGTCTCAACTTGTCTTTCAACCACATTCAAATATGAACATGTGGTAAACTGCGATTCTGCCAATCTATGGAGTACATGAAACTCAGCACTTCTCGAAATAGTTTGCTCTCGATAAAGGTTTTTAAATGTAAATCTAAAAGTCTCCTTCAACGCGCGTCTATCAATCACGTTTTGTCCCAAATAAACGAAATGCGTTTTGGATATATTCATGTAAGTATCGTGGGCTATTCAGGAAGGATGACGGTAACCCGTAATCCTTTATTTCTAACCAAAAGCTTAAATTTGAATAAAAAATAATAGGTTTCCCATACAAAATTTTATCCCCTATATACTTTTTTGTCTCAAAAATATCCCTAAAAGCCCCCCTCGCCTTTAGGGATATTTTGAGACAAAAATGTAACCTATGTCCTTTCCCAGGATACTACCTGTCTCCTTGCCCAATTTTATCCAAATTCGTTTAGTGGTTTAGGCTTGAAAAGGTAACATACAGACAGAGTTAATTTCGAATTTATAATATTAGTACTTATGGATGTGATAAAACTACAAATTAACGATTGTCGTACTTTTTCTTTTACATGTGCTGTGAGAACTTGCTTCTTGCCAAATTTCATGATTCTAACAACAACAGGAAGTACCTACCACGGATATAGAGGGATATGGCTTAAAGGCGTGACACATGTCGCCTTCATGCGGCCAAACTGACCCTAGTTACGCGCAACGGGGCGGTGAGCTGCGTTTAGTCATATGTTTGCATCGGAACGTGTACTGTGATTTGGTATTTTTACAAAATGCCGAATTGTTCAGTCCTTATTTGCGAAAATAGGACAATTACAACAAACCTTAGGACAGGTGGAGTGGAGTGTCTAATCACCGGTAAATAAAAAGTAACAGCATACATTTTAATAATTAAGTGTTTTACTAATTATCTAGTTGTGAAACATTTTTGACAATCGATAGCCTGTCAAAAATATTGCCTAATGACTGACGCATATCAAAACGATGCATTAGTGGTGCGCAGCGCTAAGATATGGACATCGATAATTGTTAGTTGTTCTAAATAATAAATTATATTAAGAACCTGTTTTACAAGAATTACTACATTTTATTTCAGTTTCCCGATAGATCCAGAAATTAAAAATAAATGGATAGATGCAATAGGTAAGAAAAATAATTGGTTTCCCTCAAACAAATTTCAAGTAACTTCAATGTTCACAAAGACGTTGCTAGTTCCAAAAGCTCTTAGACACTTTGTCGGTTCAAATTTTTTGTCATAAATTGATTTTCGCCAGTTTCAGCAAGACCCAATGGATAAAATCATATTATTACTATCCAATTGACAAATGTGTGATGGAAAAATATATCGCTATTCACTTAAATTTTTTGGTTAATAATGTAAGACCTAAATTATCAAAGCGTCAGATATTGTCAAAGTATTTACATTTTACAGGTCAATAATTGTTTCTTAGGTTCAATAATTACCTATTTGAATTTTATTGTTGTTTTATGTGCGATCGTTGAAAAGTTTTAATTTTAAATAAGAGAGAAACTGAAGAAACCACTTACCTAAATGTCATTTGCAAATAAATATTCTTAGCGTTCAGAAGGGAAAAACAAATAGAAAAACACAATTTTAAACAAACCAAAACTAATTTACTTCAAAACACACTTTTATTCAACAACAATTCAATTAATCACCAAAATTCGCACAATCACAACCAACCGTTAATATTCAAAACAAAAATTATCCAAACAGATCGAAAAACCACTAATAATAAAATATGGAACGAACTCACTGCAAAGTAGCGTAGGTACAGACACCCTTACCGTTCGACGACTGAGCAACAAATGAACCCGCACTCTTTTTTTTTTTTTTTTTGGAAGGGCAACTCGCAGTTTTGACCACTGGGGGTCGTGGCTGCTTAACCGGTCTGTCCTGTGGTTGCCTTTCGGATTTTACTCTAAAAGGCCTCCAGCCAGGAGCGACCCGCACTCGATTGAGCGCTCGCTTTTATAGTAATCGGTGTTTACCGGCACTACCAACAGTGAGTTCCGCTTATACGGCCTCTCCTGATCGTGCGCCCTCGGCTGCACCAGGGACTCCTTCAGAATCACTAGCAGGTGCGGCGAGAGTATGATCACCATCTTCGTCGGAATTGGTCCCGTCTCTACTCGAAGCACCAGGAGGACCAGCAGAAGCACCTGAAGGCTCACTAGCATCGTCAGGGTTGTCGTCATTGCAATCTGTATGTGAAACAAGTGGTTAATTATACGTGACGACATACACTCTTGCCTATTCTTTCATTCATCACGCATACAAGGCTCTCATACAAAAATACACTTTCACAACCCAACTTAAAGCACTTCGCTTTCAAAAGTATGCATTCATCTTCACACATCATATCTCACTTATACTCGTACTTGAACTTGTACAAGTTCACACGTTTAAAACGAATCAACCAGGACTGCGCCTGCCAGGACAACACCTGATGCGTGTTCAGAGAACACGTCTTCCGGGACAACACCCAATGCGCATACAAAGTACGCGTCTTCCGGGACAACACCCGATGCGCATACAAAGTACGCGTCTTCCGGGACAACACCCGATGCGCATACAAAGTACGCGTCTTCCGGGACAACACCCGATGCGCATACACAGTACGCGTCTTCCAAAACCAGGCACTCCAGGACGCTAGCCTTGGATGCGCGCTATATCTGGGCTGCACCAGCCAGCCGTTCCAATCAGCAAGGCAAACACATGCCTCACACTCACACGCACGCATCCCCAATACATGTGCTACATGAACATAAAAAAAAATAATTAAAATATTCGGCTGAAACTTACTTTCAAAAAATGCAGCACAGCTCTCAGGACACCACTCGCCTTTCCAGGGTACCATGTACTGAGCTGCGGCCTGAGTTGTCTTGCCTCTAGCTCCACTTAGCAATTTCAGCTCGTAACGATCACTTGGTAACACTTTGGTCACGCGGTATGGACCCCTCATGCCAGGGTCAAGCTTTCCAACGGACTGTGAATACTTTATTACGAATACCTGATCGTTAACCTGGAAAACTCTTGGCGGGTGTCTATGACGATTTACCCGAACGTTTTGGCTATCTTGATTTCTGTCAAGAGATTCTTTAGCGGAGCTCCTGCTGAGTTTCCTCATGGCTTCTCGATTTGGACTGGAGTTCTCGACGGCAACGTCACGGATCAGCGCACGAATCACAGGAGTGGTCGCGTTAGTACCGATTAAGAGGTACAAAGCTGAGTACTGCATGGTTTTTTGCTTTGTGACATTTAAAACTAACTGAATTTTACATAAACTATCAGACCAGGTGGCATTTTTAATATTACTCTCGACACGAATCATATTAAGGACGGTCCTTACATAACGCTCGACTTGCCCATTGGAATGATTTATTTCGGGCGTTACGTAATGGATTTCACAACCCATTTCAGTTACCCAGCTGGTAAAAGCTGTCGCTTCAAACATGCGACCACGGTCACAAACTATCAGTTTGGGTGTCCCAAATAAAGATTAGCGCTATTGAAAACTCGTTTCAATTCGCTTGCATCTTGTCTGTACATAGGATAGAGTAAACAGAATTTGGTAAAAGAATCGACCAAAACTAGTACAAATTTATATCCATTGGACTCGGGTAAAGGACCTAATGCATCAACATGAACCGTGTTGAAGGGAATATCCGATTTTTCCCATGACGTAATAGGCTGACGAGGAGCTCTTGGGACACGTTTCTTGGAAATGCAAATTAGGCAATGGGAAGTATACTTTCTAACAAATTGTTTCAGCCCAGGGAACCAAAAATGTTTTAGAATGAGGTCATAAGTTTTATCAGCCCCGATGTGCTCGTGCTTGTCGTGAAAAACGCGTAATAAACTAAGCCGGTGCCCTTTAGGGATATAACATAGTAAGCGCGACTCCTCACCAACAGGTGAATAGCGACAATAGAGCACATCGTTCTTACACACGTACCGACTCGAGTCCAAAAGACCGTCCCTCAATTTTTGGATGAGATCGACAGTCTCGGAATCAGCCGATTGAGCCATTTGTGCCCAGTTCAATGGTCTATCAATGTTATTGACCTGCAACGTTGGTGGATTTCTGCTTAAATAATCCGCATGACCCATCATCACGCCCTTTCGATATTCAATCTCAAAATTGAAATCCTGTAGATAAATCCACCAGCGTGCAACCCGTGGAAGGAGATCCTTCTTACGCTCAGTGGCCTTCAAAGCATTGCAATCAGTTACGATTTTAAAAGTTATCCCGATCAAATAATGACGAAAGTGTTGCAGTGCTTTTACAACCGCTAACGTTTCCAATTCATAGGAATGGTACTTTGCCTCCGCGCCCTGAGTGACTTTACTAAAATAGGCTATCACCCGTTTACCACCGTCCGCGTGTATTTGCATAAGTACAGCACCGTATCCTGCACTGCTGGCGTCAGTGTGCAGCTCTGTAGCAAGGTTCGTGTCAAAAATCGCAAGTATGGGCTCGCTAGTTAACAATTTTATAAGATCTTGCCGAACTTGATCTTGGTCAGGTCCCCACTCAAATTTTACCTCTTTCTTTGTGAGACGCGAGATACATGCGGTTTTTGTCGCGTAACCTTCAATATAACGCCGAAAGTAACCCGCCAGGCCTAAGCACTGGCGTACTTGTTTGACGTTACTAGGTATAGGTGCGTTAACTAGTGCCTCGATTTTGCGAGGACTCGGCCTAACCTGACCGTGACTAATAACGCGGCCTAGGTACTCTACTTTGGTGGTAAGAAAGAAACACTTGCGCACATTAATTGAGAACCCGGCGTCAGTTAAAGTCCTCAAGACATCGCGTAATAAGGTGATGCCATCATCGACTGTTAAACTCAGAATCAGCACATCGTCAATATATACCAGAACACTCCCTGCTTCTATAAATCTACGCAAGGTATTATTGATGATACGCTGATATACAGTGGGAGAATTGCATAAGCCATACGGCATTTTTAAGTACTCATAGTGAGCTTCCGTAGTTACAAAACCTGATTCGCGTTTGAAAGTTCGCTATACGTTAACTTTACGTTGACTGCTATTGTTAAATTGAGACTCAGATCGAGCCTTAGCGAAACAGTCACTCTCTTTATGCCCTACCTTCTTACAGAAAGAACAGATGGGTTTAGCATTACTATTACCATCGGCTTTACCATTAACATTCCGCTTCTTGGGGCACTTATCTTTGTAATGCCCTGTCTGGCCACAATTAAAACATTTATTTTCAGATCTACTAGGATCGTTAAAATTACGCCTTTTAGTCGTATTACTGGATGACGCAGATTTATCGGAGTTACGATTATCAAATTTACGAATAGGCTTTACATACGTAGCTAAAAAGGAAACTAGGTTTTCTGTCGTTAGGTCAGCATTGGTAGCTGCTGCGCGTACCTGTACATCACTGATACCGTGAATCACTATTTGAACCATAAGTTCTTCGCTTAATCCTTTTACTACGCGTAATCTTAATAATGAACGACGCGCATACTCTGCGTATGACAAAAACTTGTCGGACGTGGTGTTTATGACCTCATGGAGAGTTTTAGGCATAATTAATCTTTTGCGGACACAACGACTTAAATTCCTTGACAAAATTGGACCATGAGCGGTCATTTGTAGCCCAGTCATTTAACCAGATTTTTGCGTCACCTTTCAAACAGTGAGCCACACGCGAGAAACACTCGAGATCGTCCCAGTGGTTTACATGCTTAGCCCTGTCCACTTCGTTACACCACACCTCAAAATTATTTATAGCTGGATCAAAATTGGAAACGTAATCATTTGTAGACTTGGTTTTTGTTAACACTCCTAACGCATGAACAAGTGCTTGAGTCGTTGAAACATTGCTAGTATCTAACTGAGGTGTGTTGTCACGACTTGACGTCGTAACACGCGAAACATTAGCAGTGTTCTTCTCAATAGCTGTCAGTCGCGACATAATAGTGCCTAACACATTTTTCTTGGAAACATCATGAGGGTAAGATCGAGATCTACTACGACGATGATGTGAATTGACCGTACGCGACCTAGACCTTTCACGTGAACTATGATTGTTACTGTTATGCGAGCGACTTTCACTGCGACGTGATCGTGAACGACTTCTATCGTTACGTGAACGCGAGTGAGTCCTGTCGCGCCGCGAATACGAACGAACTCCACTACGGCGCGACCGTGAACGCGTTCTATCACGGCATAAACGTGTTCTATCATCTCGAGGCGATCGTGAACCATGCCTACGATCCTTTTGTGTTTCACTGCGACGGTTACGCCCAGCCCAAGAAAGAGCGAGGCGGCGTCCTAATTAGCTTTTCACGTGACCTTGGAGGCCGAGGCATTCTTCGTTCGAAATCAACGGCCGTTTGTGTAGGTATCAAGGCTTAATAATTGTGAGCAAATAAGTTCAATCCCACTTCTGATCTTAGCGTTCAGAAGGGAAAAACAAATAGAAAAACACAATTTTAAACAAACCAAAACTAATTTACTTCAAAACACACTTTTATTCAACAACAATTCAATTAATCACCAAAATTCGCACAATCACAAACAACCGTTAATATTCAAAACAAAAATTATCCAAACAGATCGAAAAACCACTAATAATAAAATATGGAACGAACTCACTGCAAAGTAGCGTAGGTACAGACAGACACCCTTACCGTTTTTTTTTTTTTTTTTTTTTTTAGGGCAACTCTTAGTTTTGACCACTGGGGGTCGTGGCTGCTTAACCGGACTGTCCTGTGGTTCTGTGGTTGCCTTTCGGATTTTACTCTAAAAGGCCTCCAGCCAGGAGCGGAAAAATTTAAAACTAAACTTATAAGTTAGATGACCGCACGCTAAGGGCACCCCCTGTGGGGTACGGACCTCGGCTTAGGGCGTCATCGGGAGAGGGCAGCGCGATATTGGGGACGGGCTGGATCGAAAGGTTAATATCATGATTATTAATCGGGGAATTTAAAGCTACAGGCTCAGCTACGGCGCGGGCTGAGGCCTCATCGGACTGGGGACGGGGGGAACGGATGCGGGGGGGTCGTCGCGTGGGACCTCGTCGGCGAGGTCGGAACGATGGCGGTCTGTGTTTGTGCACTGTACTGGTGGCCCTACTGCTCTCCTGGAGGAGGGTTATAGGGTCATCGGGGTCGACTAGGACATGCCGGGGACGGCGGGTATGACTGATTCGGGAGGGGACATAACTGGCGGCCGCGACAACCAGAGGGTTGCGGTGAGTGGCGGCGGAGTCGAAGAAACGCTTGGATAGGCGTTTCATGAACTGACTGATGGTCGGGATTTTAAGGTCGAGATGGAGACTTTCGTTCCGACCGAACCAAGGGGCACCGGTCGCCCTGTGGAGGAACCGGTTTTGGAGGGTCTGCATCCTATGGATGTGATGGGGCTTCGCTTGTGCGAATACTACGCTCGCATAGGTCATGATGGGGCGAATGCACGCTGTGTAAATGCGCAATTTGCACCTAAGTGACAATTTGCTGCGTGCATTCAGGACGGAGTGGAGCCTACCGAGAGCGAAAGCGGCGCGCGAGCGCGCCTGCTTTATGTGCTCCGAGAAGGAGAGGTGCTGGTCTAGGACGACGCCCAAGTATTTGGCTCGCTTCTCCCAAGGGATAGGCTTGCCGTACATGGTCAGTGGACGGGAACCCGCACTCGATTGAGCGCTCGCTTTTATAGTAATCGGTGTTTACCGGCACTACCAACAGTGAGTTCCGCTTATGATATATTTAATTTTTACTTGATTTGTTTTTATTGGTGTTTATAATATTCCATATCGAAAAGCAGTAAAGTTAAACGATACAAAATACGATCAAAAAATACTTCTGTCTTTGCCGTCGAATTTCATAGATATTTTTATCAATCAAATATTTATACCAACCCCTCTTCCCTAATCTAAACTAGAGTCTAGAGTTGCATGTGTGCGTTCTGCGACTGTATCTATACTTTCTAGTGCGTGCCCTTTTGAGAATAATTATGCGCAATAAGATAGCACAAGTGTTACGCGTATTTTCTTGTGTGCGTGCGAAAAAAGCATCATTGTGTGCCGTATCTATTTCTTTTGTGTTTGTGTGAGTTTCAGAAGTGGAGAAAAGGTGGCGACACTTAAACTTGAACAAATATAGAGTAAAGGCATATCTCTCGGATATCTACGGGAAGTACCCGACAGGTTTTGATTTATTTGCCAGTTTTGTTTATTTTTTTTCAATCAAAGTATGTTGCATAAATGGCCGTATTTTTTATCGCGTTAATTTAGAGGCTTGATGTTTTTTAGGGCTTCAAGAGACCGTAGACCGTTTGATATAAATTTCAACTTGATACCTCAACGCGTTCCTGAGAAAAAGGGTCTTGACAGATAGAGACGGACGGACGTACAGTCACCAAAAGAGATAAGTAACCAGGGTCGTTGGATATAGTTGAAGTTTAATAAGAAACCAATGGCCAGGTTTCGAATAAAATTAATTTAATCATTAGAAAACAAGCAGTTCGTTTATCAAATTAAATTTCATTCGAAAACATCCATCGGTTTCTTACTAAACTTCAACTATATCCGACGACCCTGGTTAGTTATCACCTTTGGTGACCGTACAACGAAGTGATCCTATACGAGTTCCGTTTTTTCCTTATATGATACATAACCCTAAAAATCTGTTAAATTCTTTAACATGCTCAAATCCAAGCAAAACCATTATCTGTTTGATGTTTGAAAAATACTGAAATTAATTCTGAAGTACGCAGGATATTACATTCTAAGATTCTAAGTACTAGGCTAGGCTTACACTTAATAGAAAGCTAACATTGTTACCTACATCAAAATCAACATTCGCCGTAATACACAGTAATATCTCCTCGGGGCTTTTGTCCGGAGCTTGAGCGGCGACCGGACCAATGCGTTATATTATGGTTCCGAGAACGGTCCGCCACAGGTTTCCATGGCATTTTGAAAGCCTGTCAAAAGTATATCATAAAACGTTATCAGCTGTGACCGCCGGTCGCCAGCCGCAAGCGTCGGATCAAAGTTATGAGCACACTGAGCAGTCTGAGCACTTAGTAGCCCATAACTAGGGCCCACTGGACCTACGTTGTACGTATACTGAGCGACGTAATGACACTTTTGGTACTTAGCCTCATTTATACTTGTTTGTTTCGGGATCAGACCCAGCTGTGTACGCTCAGTTACTTTTTTCACGTGTGTGCTGAAAGTATTTCTGTAATAAATTATTAAGACTAAAGAAAGCTTTTTCAATCAGCTTGCCCATTATTTAGCCTTTCATGACATGCATTATAAGTTCGCGTACTTATTCCTATTCTTCTATTTTCTGATATGTGAACTAGTAACAAGTTAGTCAAATTATTGTCGACAGTTGATCTATGTAATCGTCCCTAAATAATCCTTCAAACCCTTTTATTGCGTCGCCGTCGGTCTAGCAGAAAGTAGATGTTAATACTAAACATTTATGAGATAGTACAACAATAGATAAAGATAAGATAAAGATAAAGA
The DNA here is from genome assembly GCA_917490735.1 of Dryobotodes eremita. NCBI lineage: Eukaryota > Metazoa > Arthropoda > Insecta > Lepidoptera > Noctuidae > Dryobotodes > Dryobotodes eremita. Next base: position 463,957 of record OU823254.1, on the reverse strand, counting down.
TATTTTATTTTGCAAATACGGGTACAAGTCAAGGTGTTACAAAATATAAATACAGAAACAGCCATATTTTGCCAATTACAAGGCATGCAAAAGTATTGAGTTTAGGTACAATTAAAATACAAATTTACTAATAATTCATAATAACATTCTAATTCATAATTCATTAATAAAAATAATCAGTCAATAATAAAATTAATGTCACAATTTCTAATAGTTATTTAAATACAATATCCAAAATAGTCAACCAACTTCTTTCTCCAATAAAAAATCTTCAACCCTATAATAAACTTTGTCTACAAAAAAAAATCTAAGCCTTTTTTTGAATAATGTCAAATTATAGTCCTTCCAACAACTTGGTATTTTGTTATATATCACCGGTGCCATGCAGCAGACACTCTTGCGCATCATAGTTGTTCTAGCACTAGGGATACATAGACAACTATTGTCACGCCTATTCCGAGGAAATACGTCAGCCATTCATGCGAAGCGATCCTGGTTTAATTTTACGAAAACTGACATTTCTAAAATGTACAAACATGGTAAGGTTAATCATTTATATTGTTTAAAATATGGCACGCAGCTATCAGTACTTTGCAAATCAAAAATAGACCGTAAGCATCTTTTTTGGGCCTTAAATGCAGTTTCTTTTCCTGTTGAGTTGCCCCAAAAGATATCTGCGTATCGCAGATGGCCTTCAACTATACCATAGTACGCAGTAAGGCATGCATCCAGATTAACAATAGCCGATAAGGTATATAATGCGTATGCAGATGAACTTAGTTTCTTACAAAGTAACTCAATGTGTTGTTTCCAGCTAAGTTTTTTATTTATTTCTAGCCCAAGAAATTTAGTACTAACTACCTCGTTAATTCTATTAGCGTTATATTGCACCTTGAGATTGTCAATATCAGTCATACGTTGGTTAAATTGGATTATTTTTGTTTTATTTAAATTTATTCTTAAGTTATTTTCCTCTAACCATTTTATAATTAATTTTAACGAATTATTAATGTCACTTTGGTATGTGTCAACGCTTTTCGAAGGTATCGTCACGGTACTGTCATCTGCATATAGAGTCAATGGTTGTTCAATCCACTCCGGTAAGTCATTAATATATACTATAAATAACAAGGAACCCAACACACTACCCTGTGGTACCCCATATCTAACTTTTCGCACTTCTGATCTATGTATCTCGTCATGTTTATTAATTACATGTATCGATTGGATTTTTTACATGTATTGATTTCGGTTATTTGTCGTCTATTTTGTAAATAAGATTGAAAAGTTCTAAAATATTACCCCGTATACCATAAGCCTCCAGTTTTTTCAGTAATGTAGGATGGTGGACGTAATCAAATGCCTGCGTCATATCGCAGAACGTGGCGCAGACTGGGTGTCGTTAATCCACATTATTTATGACATTATATATAAAATCATAAATCGCCATATTTATTGATTTTCTTGGTCTAAATCCTTTGTGTTGCTCACACAGAATGTTATATTTGTCAAGATAATTATATAGCTCTTTGTGAATATATTTTTCAAATATTTTTGAAATAATAGAAATCAGTGCGATTGGCCTATAATTTTCCACTAGCTCTCTGTTTTCCTTTTTAAATAAGAGTTTAACAATGGCAATTTTTAAGGCATCTGTGTATACGCCAGCAGCTATACTGAGATTAAGTATATAACTTAAATGGACACATAAATTCTTAGCTACAGATTTAATCACATTCGTGGAGATACCGTCGTAACCTACGCTCTTTGTGTTTTTCAGTGCCATTATTATTTTAAATATGTCATCTGGTACGCTAATAATGTCTACTAGAAAATGTTTATTTCACGTATGTCAACATAATTGCCCTCAATTGAACTGACATCAGTTAGTAAACTATAGATCGTAGCAGGTGGCATCTGCTATCTGTAGTGGTCTATCTTGCTAAATACAACAAAATCAAAAGGATTTAGATAAAGACAGTTTATCTTAATGAAAAATAAACGTGTCTAAAACAAGCACTCCTACTAATCTAGTGCGAGTAGGCCGCGGGAGGCTGTTGGGATGGCCCAGTAAGGCCCACAGACAACAACAACATAGAACGTTTCTCATGTCTCACTACCGCAAAATATCGGCATCTCTTACACAAACAGTGTACTTCCGCTAATTAATAATCCATACATAATATTATAATTCGAAATTAACTCTATCTGTATGTTACCTTTTCACCCCTAAACCACTTAACGGATTTCGATAAAATTTGGCAACGAGACAAGTCCTTGTACAAATGGCATCCTGGGGAAGGAAATAAGCTACTTTTTTCTCTCAAAATATCCCAAAAGGGGAGGGGGGGATATAGGGGATGAAAGTTTGTATTGAAAACCTATCATTTCTCACTCAAATTTACAAAGTCTTCATGTGTGTGTAAAAGATAGCAAAACCAAAAATATTGTTTACAAAAATATTTTAAACATAAGATATTTCAGTTTTATTCATATGGCTTTGCAGATTGGAGTAGACGTAGTTTTTCTGATCACCTGTTATGAAATCGGTTTAACGTAATCATGCCGTTTCTATCTGTTACAATACGGTTTTCGCAAATATTCAGAAAAACTGCCGCAAGTTGCCCCGATTGTGTGAATTTCTTTCCCCAGGTACTTTAGTTGCTGGCAGAGACTGAGAATTGGAAGGAAGTAGCCTCCTTCTGTGAGACCGTGATGGTCAAGAAGGAGGCCGCCGAGCGGGATCGGGAGAGGGCTGATCCTGCTCGGAGAAGAAGGCGTCGGGGAGGCAACCGCCTAGGCGCCTAATACGCCGAAACCCACTTACAAATTAATGTAGGTGGACCTTTGGGGTCGCAGGCGCACAGAGTGGGGACTCTGTCCGCCCACTGAGTGACCCCAGGGAAGACGGCGGTTGGCTGCGGATTGTTCGAAAGAGTTACCGTGGCCCTGGCGCACAGGCAACTGAAGGAACACGGGTGGGTTTTAGTCAGAGTCTGACACGCCCTTCCGCTCCGCCCAGAGCGGGAGAGGTCATTTGATGATTTCCCACCCAAAAAAAAAAAAAAAAAAAAAGGGAAGACGGCGGCACAGTGGTCACGTGCTGCCGCGCATAGCGAGGCTCAGGGGAGGCCCCTTTACAGTCTCCCCAGGGATGTGCTTTTCAGGCGTTGCACAGAGGGGGTTCCGGAATTGGTCTTTTAAGAGGAACCGGGACCCCCTCTATGTGCTGATGGTGATCACCGGGGTGGTTTTAGTGAGGTAAAAATCCCACACTCCCCGACCTCCATCCCCAGAGGTCGGGTGCCTTTTGAAGGTTTCCCGCCGAAAACAAAAAAAAAAAAAACAAAAAATGTACTTTAGTTGCTCTTGATGTCTTTTAGAGTCCGATTTAGTGCATAGATAAAATCTGATCTCTCTTTTGTGGGAAATATAACATTCACAAACCAACCGTTTACATTGCTGCAACATTCGTCCCCGCCACTGTTTTTACTTATGTAATGGCAGTTTAAGTACCGAATGTGTCGTAAATCGGTCGGAATTTTCGGAATACGGGGAATCGAAACATTTTCTCCTTTTGCTATTCCTGACACAATTATTGCTTTTAAAATATTACGCCCCAGGTTAGTAATTTGTAACCGTGTGCCATCCATTACATAATCTTAATAATCTAACTATGTTCGGTTTCCGTGACATTGTCTTACGAGAGTGTCCAAGAGATACTACAAAACGTCGCCTTCCAAATGTGTAGTATATTTTCATTAATCTTTCCCACAGTTTCATACTTCCGTCCATACGATCCACACTAATATCGTTCATACGTAAGTTACTCTGTAACTCTGTCTGGTACCTTTACACGCCTTAACGGCTGGACCGGCTGGGTAGACCATGATCTGGGTTATGGGACATAGGATACTTTTTATCCCGGTAGTACGTTCCCATGGGATAATTTCCAACCTCCACGCGGGCGAAGCTGCGGGCAACACCTAGTTTATATATACATAGCCACAGTCTGTTTGTATGTATGTTTACTTCTAAATTCCCGCTGCTTTTCCTATTGATTTACAATCAATATTTGTTTGTATGTACGATAAACATCGTACCTTCTCATTATATTTTGTGTTGTATCTTCATTACGTATGTTTGAGCAATTCTCAATTTATTTCGGCGTGACTTGAGCTGATTTCCGGCCGGAAATGAAGCTGCTTGATTGAAAATATTGTACTTATATATATGTCGGTAGCTTTTGAAGCAACCCGGTAATTGCAGCTCTTTGTATAATACCACTTGGTATTGCAGAATAAATTGAAGTTGAGGGATATAAACGGTGATTGCTTTTTACAGCTGTTCAAGAATTTAATTATACGTCGGTACATAAAGAGTGGGGCAGCATTTTAATTTTCTAGAAATTAATTTTCAGAACACAGACAATAGCTATAGGTACATACCTAGTAGTCGCTAGCTCATAATTCAAGAACGCTGATCAAAGATGTTATAATAATATATGATTTAGGAATAATAGTCATTCAATACATCGTAGCTTGCAAAAAATTGCACTGTTCTGATTTTTTGGGATGTTGTTATGATAGATACCAGTGGTGTAAAACCAAGTTTGCCGCTTCGAAAACCCTGTGTTTACTGCATGGTGCTCGAAAACCCTAGAAATTTTCGAACTTCTTTCAGTTTTTGGCTTAAAAATTCTAAAAGGTGCATCCTATGTAGAAGTCATCTGGTACATTTTTAAAGTAGGTATAATAAAAAATCTATAATTTGAGCGCAGCTGTCGCTCAGTAAATCCAATAAAACCCGAGACAGCACTTCAAACATAGGAAAATTTTCCTTTTTAGTTATTAAATTATAGTTTTGGCTGTCTTCCGAGCAGAGTTTTGGCAAAAATACTCATCGTACGAGGAAAGCCGTGGTAGACGAAGGTATAGGGCAGTCATTTAGGATCATTGCACGTGAAGTGGTGGCGGAACCTCGGCTGACTCCTGCGACAGAAACACAACACAGTGTAAATTTGTATTTATTATAATAAAATACAACGAAAGGGTAGGTATGTAATATTCGGCTTACCTTTACGCACTTAGCGAGACAGTCGTGTTATTTTGGAAGGCGCAAAGTTCGTCAGATGATTCTTCTTGAAGTTCCGAAGACACCTTTGTTGTCCGATCTAGTGGTAAAGGATCTTCGAACTCGTCTTCTTTATCTGACTCAGCTATGGCTAAGGGAGGAGTATTCTGGCAGGTATTCCTCTGACAAACTTTACGGAGAGCAGAGTATTTCAGCGTCCTCTGGCATTATCATTTTCTTCCTCCGCACCCTTTTTGGTAACTGTATGAAAGGATTTCAGCTGGATTAGCAGCGCTGGTTCTTTAGTCTATATAACTGGTGTCAGCCCTTGCTGGCTTCTCGTCCACCCCCAGTTGGTGGGGTCTTCCTCTATGTTCTATTGGAATGTTGGGCTGCAACCTCTTTGATTGGGGCAGAGGAGCTAGCTGGACTTTAGAGTTGGCAGCAGATCGGACAAATATCTAGAATTTTAACCGATATCCTGCTCGGAAGACGGCTAAAACTGAACGGATATTTAATTTTTTTGAAGTGCGGTACCTCGGGTTTAATTGGATCTACAGAGCTGCTGTTACGCTCAAATAGTAATAAATTTTGTATACTTTAAAAATGTACTGGGTGACTTTTATGTCGGATGCACTTTTTAGAAGTAGTTATAAGTCAAAAATGAAAACGTTCAAAAATGTTGAGGTTTCTCGGGGACCATGTAGTTAGCACAGGTTTTTCGAAGCTGCAAACTTGGTTTTACGCTACTGGTATCTATCTTAACAACATCCCAAAAAATCAGCACAGTGCAATTTTTTGCGACCTAACGCGATTTTTGTTTCTACGTTGATTCGCCAAAACAACTTACAACACAACAACTTAATTAGGCCCGTAATTTAAAGCGAATAAAAGCAATACCTGCAAATTAGTATGTAAGAATCGTAGCAGGTGGCGTTCTGTAGTCTCTGCCTTCCCCCATGGGCAGAAAGCATGAGTTTATGTTGGTATGTTAAACCAGGGCTTTAAATACCGGTAAAATGTTCGTAACGTTACCTCTATTTGACAGAGTTACCGTTAATATTTAAATAACGGTAATAGATTTAACGTTACTTATGCCGCATTTTAACGTTAATCTGTATTAACGTTAATTGTTTAATAACGTTCATTTTACCGTTATTTTTTAACTGTTATCTTGTGAAGTGGAACTAATGCGGAAGAGGTGCGCGGCGGGCCGCTCGCCGCGCCGCTGTGGCCCTCTCACGCGTCGCTGTGATGCCATGCAGATAAAAACATTGTCTGATTCTTACGCGTGACTAGTATAGTGAGCTGATTTAGTCAGTGATAAGTGTGATAACTGACAATTTATCCAATATCAAGATGAGTGAAGACAATAATCAAAGTAATTAATTTACTTATTTATAGTTATTACAATAGTCGTTGTAAACATGCAGGATCTAATAGTCTAACGCACCGCCACGGCATGTCGACTGTTGTCACCGACCGCCGCGTGCCATTCATATGTATGAGCACTTACATTTACGCATTTCAGGCATCCCCCGATCGCGAGGAGGCGAAACGCCGGGGCGTAACTCCGCTGCCGCGAGAAATCGCGGTACAGCGGACGGAGCCGGCGGGATCTCATGGCGGCATGGAGAGTACGACTGTCGCAACCCAGCACAGGGCACGCCACAATTGCGGCGGTAAGTCCCCTCTTTGAGGAGTGGTTTGAGAGGCGCCACGGCGTCCTCACCTTCCGCCTGACGCAGGTCCTCACCAGACATGTTTGTTTCGGGAGGTTCCTGTTTCGGATAAGGCGGGAGGAAACGCCCGGGTGTAATCATTGTGTGGATCGACCGGAGGACACGGTGGAGCATACGGTGGTCTGCCCGGCTTGGGCGGAGCACCGCAGTGTCCTCGTGGCGGTGACCTCTCCCGTCCAACCCTGCAGGCGTAGCATGACGCTTTCTATTTCTTGGAAGACAATACATAGCTATTTCTATACAAAGTGACATTTCGTTTCTCTATTTTTGACATCGCACCGTAAAAATCCTTCTACAATCTGTCATTTTGTCTTTCGTTTCTTCCGATCGCTGTCTAGGTCCTTTTATATGTAGACTATTTCAGAAGAAAGATTTCTATCCCAAACGTCAAAATCACTCTGACAACTGACTGTTGTCTAAGGTAGTGAAGACAATTTGATTTTGTAATCACTAGTCCGGTCAATTTAGACATTCGAAGTTACATAAAGTCCCAACAAGCTGAATTTCTGTGAAATTGTTGAAAACATAATTATAAACAATGTCTAGAAGTTCCCCATCATTCCCCTGTAAGGAAAATTTTTTATTCAAGGTCAAAGGTCAAAAATATGAGTTTTTCGCGATTTTCAGCAAAACGGTAAGTTTTATCATAAAAGTACCTCAAACAAAAATTGTAGATCATAAAATTATCTATAAAAAATGTATCAATACTTTTTTTCTTACGAGCCACCGTTTCTGAGATATAACGATTCAAAAAGTTATAAAAGTTGTTATCGTCATATTATGCACACGTTTCCACGCCACCTATGAGGTAGTGTACTTAGCGCGTTTTTTTAACGTGGTTTTCCCAGTAGGCCTACTCCACGGGTCAGTTGTGATCCTGTTTAATGTAAAACTATTGCATAATAACGGAAATTTTCAAAGATTGGGAAAGATAAAAGCGATGTAAATTAAAAAAAAGTGTTGAAGTTTATTCGTCTTATTCGTAAGTTTCAAATTCTTGTTCTTCTTCTTGATCTTCTTCTTGTTCTTCTTCTCCTGCTTCTTCTTCATCTTCATTTTGGATGCAAGTAAATTGCGTCAATAGCGATGTATCGCATGATACTTCGTCGGAGTCAAACGAATCCTCCATTGTTTGTGATTCAATATTAGAGCACGACCGGCCTTGACAATTTGTGCATGCCAAAGAACAAGACAGTCCGACTTTTTTGCAACCCTTTGCATTTAGCACTGCATCCCTTTTTGCAGTTGCAAAAAATAGTGTTCAGCAGTTTTTCCGGCGCAGGTGGAAGTAAAGTTTGAACTGGCTCTAATATATTGTTGACCAACTTCCAACCCCAGTCTGTAGGGTCTAGCTGATAACCAAGCCACACTTGAACTTGGTAATATACTCGAAAAAGATGTTGGTGAGCAGCTACTGAGGTTGGAGGAAGACAAGCTAATTGAACTTGTTTTTTATTTTTAGTATTTTTAACGAAACATGCATATCGATGCTTATCTAAACAGGTAGTTTTTTTAGGAGCTCCGTACATAGAAAGAAGAAAGCGGATGCCGTTGGTAATAACTTCTTGTTGAGTTGAATTACTCTTTTTAAAAACTTCAGCACATTGAATTAAATCTTGTTTTTCAAACATTTTGAAAACTGCTGTTTTACCCCTCCTGTAAAATGCAGATGTCGTATCACAGCCAGTTATTGCGTGTAAAAATAGTACATGATATATTAATTAATTAAAATAATTAATATAACAACTCTAGATGTATATACGTGGCGTACTCATGCATATTATGACGATAACAACTTTTATAACTTTTTGAATCGTTATATCTCAGAAACGGTGGATCGTAAGAAAAAAAGTATTGATACATTTTTTATAGATAATTTTATGATCTACAATTTTTGTCTTAGGTACTTTTATGATAAAACTTACCGTTTTGCTGAAAATCGCGAAAAACTCATTTTTTTGACCTTTGATCTTGAATAATTTTTTTTCCTTACAGGGGAATGATGGGGAACTTCTAGACATTGTTTATAATTATATTTTGAACAATTTCACTGAAATTCAGCTTGTTGGGACTTTATGTAACTTCACTCTCATTTTTTGGTCTAAATTGACCGGACTACACCATGGTAAAGACATTAGACAACTTTTTACTCGACGGCCCCAAAGTATAAAATTGGAATAGAAAAATTGAATTTTTCACATTTTGTATGGAAAATGTGAAAAATTATTACCTACATGTTCAGTTTTATGGGTTTAAGGATTTTATAAAGGGGGTCGAAATTTTCATTATTTTTGCGATAGGACACACCATTTTCGAGATATAAGCAAAATAAAAGAAAAACGTGAACTTTTTACTGAATTTCGTAAAAAGTGCAGTTGACTCTTTCTACGTTGCTGCCGTCGTACTGTCTTCACGGAACGTAATTTTTGTCTATTCTTCCGTCGACAAAACCAGTTTCTATAATAGTCATGCTACGCGTGCTGGTTCAGGCCGTGGTACGGAGCGAGAGGGAATGGGAAGTCGTCACCTCCTTCTGCGAAGCTGTAATGCTTGCGAAGGAGGAGGCGGAGCGCGTGAGGGAGAAGCAATCGCTGCGCCTTCGCGCCCCTAGACACCACAGGAAGCGACACCCTGGGCGTCGGGAGTCGTTTGCCGACTCCCGGCCACCGTAGGCGCGAGCTTGCGGTAAGGACCAGGCCCAGTTCGACGGCACGTCGTGTTCCACGCGCGCCTCAAAGAGATGTCAGCACCATTGACGGGGTCCAAAAGGGCCGATGTCTGCCGGGGTCGCGGATTGTTCGAAAGAGTTACCGTGGCCCTGGCGCACAGCAACTGAAGGAACACGAGTGGGTTTTAGTCAGTAAGTCTGACACGCCCTTCCGCTCCACCCAGAGCGGGAGAGGTCATTTGATGATTTCCCACCAAAAAAAAAACTATCCCCGTGATGCCTGAAATTTGCCATAGGTAAATCGGCTCAATTAGGGGTAAACCATTTTATTTTAAAGTCAATAGCAAGTTATCGCTTGCCCTTCAGGAAGAAACCTCATCTGAAATACCCAACCAAAAATGTTGCGTCTCGAACAAACCAACTCACTGTAGGTATTACACACGAATGAGGCGCGACGGCGCGGCCGCGGCGCGGCAAAGCGGCAACAGTGCATCTATAGTGATCCAACGCTATGCCAAAGCGAGAGCACAAAAATGTAAATCTACGGAACGGCAACGTAGCTGAATTAACGGTAAAATTAACGGTAAAATTAACGTTACTTGTGTATTTTACGTTAATGTTAATTAACGTTAAAATACTGTTAAGTTAAGAAAGTAACGTTACTTTTTTGTAACGTTAGTAAGGTATCACATTGAAATTAACGTTACTTAACGGTAAAAATTTTGTTATTTGGTAACGTTAACAAGCCCTGTGTTAAACAAAACCTTAGGATAATACGTTTCTGACAACACGCTGGTCCTGGCGCAGGGGAGGTCGCACCAGGCGGCGGCCGAATTGATGACACGCAGGGTTGCGACAGTCGTCGAGAGGATCCGGCCATTGGGACTCGAGGTGGCCTTGCACAAGTCCGAGGCCATGTGTTTTCATGGTCCTCGGAATGCGCCACTGTCGGGTTCCCAAATAACGGTAGGAAGGGTTCACAACGGCGTCGAGTCGATGATGAAGTACCTGGGACTCGTCCTCGACAGCCGGTGGAACTTCGTGGAGCATTTCCATCGTTTGGCTCCCAGACTGCAGCGGGCCGGGGCTGCCTTGAAGAGGCTCTTGCCCAATCTGGGGGGGCCAAACGCCTCCTGCCGGAGGCTCTACGCGGGGGTCGTGCGGTCCATGGCCCTTTACGGGGTACCAGTGTGGGCGTGTTCATTGAGGCTCCGGCCAGCCCGCCGGTTGAACGCGTCCCAAAGGGTCATGGCCATCCGGATGGTCCGGGGATACCGCACAGTCTCCTGCGAGGCGGCGAGCCTCCTTGCCGGATTGCCGCCGTGGGATCTGGAGGCAAAAGCCCTCGCGCACGTTTGGGAGTGGCGCGAGGAGGCAAAACGCCGGGGTGTAACTCCGCTGCCGCGAGAAATCGCGGTATAGCGGACAGAGCTCCGGCGGGATCTCATGGCGGCATGGAGAGTGCGACTGCCGCAACCCAGCGCAGGGCTCGCCACAATTGCGACGGTAAGTCCCCTCTTTGAGGAGTGGCTTGAGAGGCGCTACGGCGTCCTCACCTTCTGCCTGACGCAGGTCCTCAGCGGACATGGCTGTTTCGGGAGGTTCCTGTTTCGGATAAGGCGGGAGGAAACGCCCGGGTGTTATCATTGTGTGGATCGACCGGAGGACACGGTGGAGCATACGGTGGAGGTCTGCTCGGCTTGGGTGGAGCACCGCCGTATCCTCGTGGCGGCGATCGGCGGCGGCGACCTCTCGCGTCCGGCCCTGGTTCAGGTCATGGTACAGAGCGAGAGGGAATGGGAAGCCGTCACCTCCTTCTGTGAAGCAGTAGTGCTCACGAAGCAGGAGGCGGAGCGCGAGAGGGAGAGGCAATCGCTGCGCCCTCGCGCCCCTAGTCGCCGCAGGAGGAGACACCCTGGGCGTCGGGAGTCGATTGCCGAATCCCAGCCACCGTAGGCGCGGGCTTGCGGATGGCGAGCAATGGGCAGCTCGCCGTCCGGTAAGGACCAGGCCCGGGTCGACGGCACGTCGTGTTCCACGCGCGCCTCAAAGAGATGTCAGCACAATTGACGCGGTCCGATAGGACCGATGCCTGCCGGGGCTGCGGATTGTTCGAAAGAGTTACCGTGACCCTGGCGCACAGGCAACTTAAGGAACACGGGCGGGTTTTAGTCAGTAAGAGTCTGACACGCCCTTCCGCTCCGCCCAGAGCGGGATAGGTCATTTGATGATTTCACACTCAAAAAAAAAAAAAAAGGGTAATACGTTTCCATTTCCTTACTTTTCCGACGGCAATAAACGTAGCAGGCGCGCCCACTGCCCCTCATCCAACCACTGCAACTTAGTGCGCGAGTGTACCTCCAGCCGGCCGCACTCGACTGTACTTACTGTACCCGACTGTACGTCGCTGTCGTTTGTATTTCCCTACTTTTCACTTTGGACCAGCCTTTTACATGCAAGCTTTATAAAACATTCACAATATACGCGGAACCCGTTTTATTTTTCAGCGTACTGTCGTTTAAATCAAAGCGCTGTTTGTTTTCCGTTATGTCGAATTCCAAAAACATGTTTATCGTACCCAAAAAAACAATAATATTTTGATAGGTATGTATTCGAGCCTCTTTATTCGGGCCATTAGGCAGGCTTTAAATCGGCTTTGATCGGCTTTTGTTGTCTGGGTACTGTGTTGTGGAGAATTATGACAAAAAATATGGATGTTGTGTTTAGGTTTGATCGTAAGGCGCACGCTTTACAGTTTTTGAGCTCAGCTTATCGCCAGAGGGGTCTGGCTACCTAGATCGTAAAGACGAAGCCAAAAGCAATATAATAGCGCACAGACAAAATAGTGTGCGTATTAAATTCAATCATCTGATGAATTAGTAATTCTGATATTATTATGATACAGGCGTAGCCCCGTAGATGCCAGCTACGCTTATTAGCTACGCCGTAGACCGTGGCTAATAAGCGTAGCGGCTGCGACAAGATAACAGCGGTACTGTTATATTAACATATCCGCGATAAGCGCAGGGCTAAAGTGCTTGCTAGCCTGTTTTGTCTGATCATCGCCTCATTTATTTGTCTCGTGGTGCCTTGGCCACAAATTATCCCATTTTTTACACTTCTCTGTAAATAATGGAGTAATTTGTAATGTTCCGTGATACGATACGTTAACGATACATAAAACGTTATCTACTGCGGCCCGATTTTATATGAGACAGAGTCCCTTTTAATTTCCCGAACATCGTGATAGCATGTCGTTATCGTTTACGACATGACGTGTCGTATATCGTTTACAGTAATTATCGTATCGTCCAATGTTTTAAAAGAGCCCTTCAGTTTACATCCGTAGCTAGTTTATTGTGGGTACGATGTTCGGCCGCAGACATACTAGGTGAACTGTTAGCGGCTGCAATTCCCTAGAATTGGCGCTCAAAACAATTCTGTGTAGGAATGCACTGTAGGTATGCGGTTAGAGTTGTGTGGCGTGCTCACAGTGAGCCGCTAACTCCTAGACATGGCGGTGCCAGCACGCCAGACTGATATTTTTCTAGTCTCAAGTTAGAGAACGTACAAATTATTTTTTTGCTAGGAAACTCGCTAAACTGGGACAGTGGCGTAGGAATATGGAAATATTCCTCCACATAGTTTAGTTATAACTTCAGTGGTACGGCGGCGGTAATGATACGCAAATAGGTAAATTATCTTAGGGAATATTCATTAAAACTTTTAGCTCACTCGTAAACGGCAACTTTATTAACAGAACGCTGAAGCCCGTTTCTAAGTCTAAAAACATTCACGGTATGGTTATTAGCAACATAAATATTAGAGTGGACGTTACGACAAAACGTTTTTTTTTGTCGTTCCAATAGAAATTAAGTCGTCTGTACCTCCTACTTGTATGCAAGCAGCTTAGAACGAAGGTTTATATCTGCAGTGGACATCCCCACTGATAGTATAATGATGATGAAGAAGTGAAAGTTCTTTTCACGCGCATACAATTCCGATACGTATTATGTAACAACTACATTCCAGTTTTCTACTGACTTAACTAGAATCCCCGTTTTCACCATAAACTATTTATTATTAGCATCACAAATGCGGCGCTAAAAAGCTATGAATGGTTGGGACTGCTACTTTACGCGGCCATCAAAGTGTAGCGTGTAAGTTAACAGGGATATTACAGCGACATAAAACGATTGTTTAAAGTTTAACGTTCGCCGCCGGTGCCGTTTTATCACACAACCGCATGCATCACGATATCGACAGTTACGAGCGCTTGCTCAATCCTCATTCGTTAAACTTAGTTTAACGATCTCAGGTATATATAAAGAGGGCACGCCACAATTGCGGCGGTAAGTCCCCTCTTTGAAGAGTGGCTTGAGAAGCACCACAGCGTCCTCACCTTCCGCCTGACGCAGGTCCTCACCGGACATGGCTGTTTCGGGAAGTTCCTGTTTCGGATAAGGCGGGAGGAAACTCCCGGGTGCTATCATTGTGTGGATCGACCGGAGGACACGGTGGAGCATACGGTGGAGGTCTGCCTGGCTTGGACGGAGCACCGCCGTGTCCTCGTGGCGGCGATTGGCAGCGGCGACCTCTCGCGTCTAGCCCTGGTTCAGGCCCAATGTATGGAGCGAGAGGGAATGGGAAGCCGTCACCTCCTTCTGCGAAGCAGTACTGCTCGCAAAGGAGGAGGCGGAGCGCGAGAGGGAGAGGCAATCACTGCGCCCTCGCGCCCCTAGCCGCCGCAGGAGGAAAGAGTTACCGTGGCCCTGGCGCACAGGCAACTGAAGGAACACTGGTGGGTTTTAGTCAGTAAGAGTCTGACACGCCCTTCCACTCCGCCCAAAGCAGGAGAGGTCAGGGGATGATTTCCCACCCAAAAAAAAAGGTATACATAAAGAATGAATTTTCACGTACAATCTACCCGTTAACTACACATAAATCAAAAGTGTCTAGGGATCAAGGTACAAAAAAAAATGTCGACGTATGGAAATGAAATAAAAATGTCTATTTAGATTGATTAAATAAAATATTTTCGTATGTGTAGGTCGCCGAAATACTCCCTTTTTTTTTTTGCTTGGTAAATCATCAAATGACCTCTCCCACTCTGGGCGGAGCGGAAGGGCGTGTCAGACTCTTACTGACTAAAACCCACCCGTGTTCCTTCAGTTGCCTGTGCGCCAGGGCCACGGTAACTCTTTCGAACAATCCGCGACCCCGGCAGGCATCGGTCCTATCGGACCCCGTTGGTGCTGACATCTGTTTGAGGCACGCGTGGAACACGACGCGCCGTCGACCCGGGCCTGGTCCTTACCGGACGGCGAGCTGCCCATTGGTCGCCGTCCGCAAGCCCGCGCCTACGGTAGCCGGGAGTCGGCAATCGACTCCCGACGCCCAGGGTGTCTCCTCCTGCGGCGGCTAGGGGCGCGAGGGCGCAGAGATACTCTCTCCCTTTCGCGCTCCGCTTCCTACTTCGCGAGCATTACTGCTTTGCAGAAGGAGGTGACAGCTTCCCATTCCCTCTCGTTCCGTACCATGGCCTGAACCAGGGGCGGACACGAGAGGTCGCCGCCGCCGATGATGATGACAGATGCGGCCCAAGGACCGATCCCTGTGGGACAACGCACGACATCTCTCGCCGGTTCCACTCTCCCTGGTGACGGGGGTAAATAACCGCCCTATCCGTCAGATAGGCCTCGACTACACGACAGAGGTAGTTCGGCATCCGGTGATACCGGAGTGCCTCCCTGATGCAATTCCAGGGCAGGGTATTGAAGGCATTGGCGATGTCTAGAGACACCGCCAAGACGACCCCACCCCGGGCCACAGCAACCCCCGTCGTGAGTGCTCGCACGTGCATGATGGCATGCACCGTGGAGCGCCCCCTGCGGAAACCAAACTAACTGACTCTCCGCCAAATGCGGCCCCACCAGCACCAGCTGCCCGACGAGGCGGTCTGCAATGACTCTTCCAAAGAGCTTGCCCACCTCGTCGAGCAGCACGATGGGCTGGTAAGCGGACGAAGAGTCTGCTGGGCGCCCCGGCTTCTTAATGAAGACCAGTTTCCCCGTCTTCCAACGAAGTGGTAACCAGCCCTCCTCCAAGCATGCGCTTAGGAGCCCTCTTAGTCGACGCCCGAGAGCCTCCAAGGCCAGGACCCAGGCTTTCCAGGTAAGCCGTCGGGTTCTAGGACGGTATTTTTGGTACTGTGCCTGCGTACCGCCGCTCTCAACTCTACCTCGGTCACCTCAGGAGCAACGTCGTCATCGTCGGTTGTGTGGTCCACAGTTGGCACCGCAGGAGGCGGAGCAATGGGCGGGGGAGAATGCTCCTCCCGCGAAGGGAACAAAGCGCTCACCACGCCCTCCACGAGCTGGGGCCGGAGACTCTGCGTCAGCAGGGGAGCCCATGGGCGGAGTTTCTCCCGCACCACCTTATATGGGCGTCCCCACGGGTCTCTGTTGAGAGTCCCCAGCGACTCCTCACGAGCCAGTCCCCTGGCCCGCAGGATCTCCGCTCGGAGAGCAATGTTCGCCGCTCTGAAACCCTCGTACAGCTCCGCCTGAATGGCTTCCGCATCCGGAGGGCGAAGCCTGCGGTGCCTGATGTACAGGCGTCGCGCGGCAACACACGCCTCGCGCAGAGACGTTAACTCCGGCGACCACCAGTACACCTGGCGCCAGCCACGTCCGGGCTGGACCCGGGGCTTTGCCACGTCACATATCTCGGACATAGCCTCCTGGAACCATTCCGCCTCGTCAATGATGTCAACAGGCCTGTCCGGTGATGACACCCAGGCCTGCACGATCGAGGCTTCCAGGAGTAGCTCCCGGTCCAGCTGCTTCAGCGCCCACCGCGGACCACTCGGGTCCGTTCGGTCCAGCGCGCTAGAGATCTGGGCGGAGACGTCAAACCGGATATACCGGTGGTCGGAATACGTCTCCATCCCCTCGATGACGCGCCAGTCAGTGACATGCGGCGACAGAGCGGGGCTGGCGAACGAGATGTCCACCACTGACTCACCCCGCATCGGCACACACGTGGGGACAGAATCCCGGTTTAGGACGACCAGGCCTGTCTCCAGAGCCCGGTCCTCCACCATCCTGCCCCGCATGTCCGTATACCGAGAACCCCAAGCCGTGTTCTTGGCATTGAAGTCCCCGAGTACGAGCAAGGGGAGGGTATGGTACCCGACGACGACGACGACTCTCAACTCCGCAAGGGAGTTGTGGAACTCGGCGAGAGTTCGGTATGGGAAGAAGTATACCCCTAGCCCAAGTACTCCCCGATTTTGCATTAATAAAGACTTCGCGATTTATGCTTATGCTGGATTTTTCACTTTAATCATGTCATTAAAATATGATGAAAAGTTAAAAATGAAAGTTTTTAAAGGTAACGGCGGAAAAAAAGAATACTAATTGTTTATTTTACGCAACGAAATTGCGTCAAATAAACAATTAGTATTCTTTTTTTCCGCCGTTAACGCGTACAACACAATCGCAGCGATTCGGCGCACTCAATATGAGTTCATCCAAATCACATTGCGGAATGGCCGCCCACGTCCGTTGTAAAAGGCGAAAAAGATTATCTGGTGTGTGTATGGCACCCATATTTGGCAGAACTCTTTTTTGAAGCATATGCCATACAAGCTCAATTGGATTCAATTGTCAATTGTTGATTCAAGAGTCTGGCAATTGAGCAGGGCATGGTAAGACGTTGATTTTAGCTGCGGGGAATGTGTTTGCAACGACTCTGGCAGTGTGTGAACGTGCATTATCATGCATCAGTAAAACGAAGCACCAAATTGGGTCCGCAAAGGAATGACAATATGTGATACAATCGTTTCAGCCTAAATCTGTGCATTTATAGCCTCTGATACAAATCAGTTCGGTACTTCCACCGATCCAAATACCCTCCAACATGATTATTGTTCCACCACTGTATGCATCAAACACAAACTCAAAGCATTTATTTCAAATAAACCAATTACAGGCACTTTTGAATTGTCAATGGGTCGGTCAGTCAGAAACATGAAGCTAGTTGCCCATTCCAAAGCGTAGTAGGTACCTATGGAGAAGAACGGGCAAGAAACTCCATGGACACTCTTTTAAATACAAAAATGGTTACAAAATATTGGTTACATCATTCATGTTGAAATTATGCATGTGAGAATGATGCAGAACGTTAAAAGCGTCCGTAATAAAGAGACAAAAACAATTCAAATATTAAATTAAATTAAAATAAGCCGTGGCAGCTAAGATATGACCAGTCCCTACTGACGGCGCCCGTTCACGAACATGACGTATGGATCAGCACCATTTAGCTCAATCATTTTGAAGGGAACTTAATGATCCAACACACACGCCACCACCAGCGAGACATTTGAGTGAGCACGACATACTCTCAGCCGCCAGGGCACATTCAAGTCAATGAAAGACAAACCTAGTAAATGGTTACTTTATAGTAGGTACATAGTACTCACACATGTGCTATGCAATTATACAATACTAGAAGATTAAATTTATACCATGTAAAGATAGTTTTTACAATCTTCAGTAGCTCCAACAGTAGTTTTAAATGCTAATCAATTAGTTAATCCGACCTTGTGGAGCAGGACCAGCGTTGAGCCAAGCATTTTTATCAGCGATGTTATCCCTCAACTTATAATATGCTTGACTGCATAGTGTGCGTTTTACACAAGATTTAAATTTCGTTTCATTCAGTTTAAGTATATGGGGAGGTATTTTATTGTAACATTTTAAACAGTACCCCATGAAAGATGAGTCTACTTTGGCCAGCCTGAAACCTGGTTGAACTAATTGGTCCCTATTTTCAGTGATATAATTGTGTCTTTCACCTCTTTTACT
Source organism: Dryobotodes eremita (assembly GCA_917490735.1). Taxonomy (NCBI): domain Eukaryota; kingdom Metazoa; phylum Arthropoda; class Insecta; order Lepidoptera; family Noctuidae; genus Dryobotodes; species Dryobotodes eremita. Next base: position 445,604 of record OU823254.1, on the reverse strand, counting down.
AAAAAGATATACTGGCTCTGCACTCCATTTTAGAATCTAAAATTACTTTTGCCTCACCCAGAAATAACGATAATTATCTTAACCGTCATTTCTAAGTGTTGCCAAAGTAAACTAATACATTCAGTTGCCATAATGAAAACACATTCAAAAGTTTGTTCCAATACTAATCATTTGTACTTTGGCAGTGTTGTCACAATGGATATCATAATTCCATAATAAAATAATAGGTTTTTTAAATTAAATCCAAGTTTCCGTAATATACGTTAAGTTTTATTAGAATTCACAACTTATTTTCAATGAATGAGGCAAATGTGTCTAGAAAATACGCAATATTGATTTGAAATTAAATATGTTTTTGAAACAAGCTAACAATTAAATAGACTACGTCATGAATTCATAATACAATGAAGTGTTGCCGTGATGTCAACCTAATATTAACTATTTTTGACTATGATTGACTTTCTGGCTTTTGCACACGTTTTGATTAGATTTGCAGCCAACCAAAAAACAACCAAACAAATAATAAAATTAATAAACTATTTCACTTGTCACTGTAAAAAAAGAACAAAATGTTCCATACGAAGTACCTAGCATAATATAATTATTTATGTAGAAAATATTCAGCCCTTTGAATGAGGAGCATTTTTATGAGCGACGTGCTGGGTCGGTCGAAATTTACAATATTTCATCCCCTAGTTGGGACCGAAGTAATTACGGTTTTTAGCGAACTCTTTTGAGGGATAATAGGGTACCGGCATTTAAAAGGGTGCATACCCTTTAAAACAGAATAATAATTATTAAGTAAGTATTTAAATAACGTAGCATTTTAATCAAATCACAACCTTCTAAAATATTGTAATTAATCTTTCCCTGTTTTGCTCTTAAAAACCACAATCTAATCGTAATTTAAGTAAGATACTTAAATACCTACACAATAAAATTTGATATTATAAACAATTGGAAGTAAAAAGTAATAACAAAACAAATTGGCCGCACAATGCAGTACATGAAGACACATTTAGAGAAAGGATACAATCATGTGTAATCTACTATAAAGTTGAAATGAAAAGCAAAGTCTGTATAGCTTTATAATTACTTTAATAACATTACTACACTTTGATAACACTATTTTAAAATACACAAAATACGTCTTCACTCTACGAGTGTTCAAGCTTCACTGCCATGTTCCCAAGTGAGACTGTACACGTAGGCTACCGTTTGACAGCTAGTTGCTGTCAACCGGCAAAAGTCAGTTTAACAACTAATAATCACTTGGGCAAATTGTTACAACCTTACAAAGTAAAATATTAAAACTGCAAATACATGATTATAAAAATAAATAATAATATATAGAACACTACTTTACATAATTGAATAAAGTAATAACAATAGCTAACAGTCGGCCTTTCCTGACAAATTCACGTCCCGTGAAAATAATTAAATTATACAAGATTAATCATAATTTTTTTAAAAGATCATTTTAGAATAACACCTGATTTTAAATCAACATAATATTTATTGTAGCCTCTACATATCTACAACAAATATCTCACATACATAATGGTCCGAGGACGAAACCCGTTCATGATTTCGCCTCAAAATAATAAATTAGATTGCTAGCCTTTATACGTCTACAATACATTACAATACAATACAATACCAATACAATACAATACTGCAGCCCCTTCATGTCTACAGCATTGTCATAATATTCATTGTAGCCTCTACATATCAACAACAAATATCTCGCATACATAATGGTCTGAGAACGAAACCCCTTCATGTTTTCGCCTCAAAATAATAAATTAGATTTTAGTCTTTATATATCTACAATACAATACAATACAATACAATACTGCAGCCCCTTCATGTCTACAGCATTGTCATAATATTCATTGTAGCCTCTACATATCTACAACAAATATCTCACATACATAATGGTCTGAGGACGAAACCCCTTCATGTTTTCGCCTCAAAATAATAAATTAGATTGCTAGCTTTTACATGTTTACAACACAATACAATACAATACTGCAGCCCCTTCATGTCTACAGCATTGTCATAATATTCATTGTAGCCTCTACATATCTACAACAAATATCTCACATACATAATGGTCTGAGGAGGAAACCCCTTCATGTTTTCGCCTCAAAATAATAAATTAGATTTTAGTCTTTACATGTCTACAATACAATACTGCAGCCGCTTTATGTCTACAGCATTGTCAAGTCATTCACCTGAAACCTCTACATATTTTCTATGGTCGGACGATTATCTGAAAAGCATCACTAAGAACATATTGGATTAGTACAATACCTGATTCAACATGAACATGATATTCATTTTAGCCTCTACATATCTACAACAAATATCTCATACATAACGGTCTGAGGACGAAACCCCTACATGTTTTCGCCTCAAAATAATAAATTTGATTGTACCTTTTATATGTCTACAATACAATACTGCAGCCGCTTCATGTCTACAGCATTGTCAAGTCATTCCACTGAAACCTCTACATATTTTCAGTGGTTTGACGATTACACGAAATGCACCATTAACTTCATTAACTCACTTTAATTAACTTACTTAGCAAAGCAATATTGATTTAGTGAAACCTGTTTTTAATCATAACCATCGGTACATTAAATTTAATAACTATTAGTACCCACAATATTTTATGAGTAACAATTAATTAGATACTATAATATTTATCTGGAGAGATTATCTACTTTATCGTCATTATTAAATATTTTGGCAGTAAGAGCAGCAAGGACGATTCTATTGTACCGCATTTATACCACACACATGTTTAACACCTAATGAATTAAGAAATTACTTAAACTTTCTGGAAGTAAAAGAGTCATCTGTTCGATACTACTGCTTACACGGATCTACTCCGTTGTGTGTGTACATCACATTCAATTCAATTCATCAATGATTATATCACATTTTCCTAAATAGCTAACCGTGGTATCTTCAAAACTCAAAACTGGCAAGTCATTCATTAACTACATAGTAGATACGTTACAGGCAACTGTTTCTCTCGATATGGAACAATGTCTTCCAAAATGAATAAAACAATCAAGTGTGTACACTATGAACACAGGCTTGTCTAAAATATTTGAAATCATTCTGTGGAAATACGTTAAATCGTTTTAGGAGACGCATCCTTTTTACTGGGGCAGTCGTTAGCTAAATGTGCTACTTTATTACAAGTAGCACCATTTCATTGCTTGTTTACACTTGTAATACGTGTTTTAACTCTGCGGTATCTTGTCTTGTCCTCGTCTGTACAGGGCTTACAACAGATAGTACTTAGTAAAAGCATCTACCACGAGGAGTATGTATCGTAAACAGTTTGACTCCGTTAGGGGACCAAGGAATTCAGTGCGAACCACTGAAAAGGGTACCTCAGGCTTCGTCCAGGATTATATTATTATGGGTTGCCTAGGAGCAAGAGGGACTTTCTTATGACCAACATATTTCTTAATAAGTCTTTAACGCAGGAAACCAAAACTGACGCAATATAAGCTCAGTAGTTTTGTCTATTCTTATTATGATCGTGATCATCGTGAAACACCTTTAACAAACTAAACCAGCTAGGGATAAAATAAAGGAGACGAGAATTTGCACCAGTTGGTGAATACTTGTAGTACAACAAATCGTTCCTTATGGAAAACCGTGTTGGATCTATTTGACCATCCCTCAGCTTTTGCACCAAGCTTTGATTTTTAGAATCAGCCGTCTGAGCAATCTTTGCCCAATTTATCAGATATCGATATTTCGCAGATATCTAATTTGGAGAACAGTAGCGGGTTCCTCAGTAAGACTTTTAACAACAAAATCACATGCCAAGGCTTGCACTGCTCCCTATACAAAAAGCTAGCCTTTTCCAAGCCATTTGGCAATACAAGCAGTTCTCGAAGCGTACCCAGTAATGTACCTCCGAAAATAGCCCACCAAACCCAAAAACTGACGAACCTCTTCATTAGATGGCTTAGGAGATTTAACTAAAGCTTCAGTCTTACTAGGGCTCGGACGTACCTGACCATGACCAATAAACAAGCCCACCTAGGTATTCTATCTCGTTGTCTAAGAAAGTGCATGTCTTTCAGGCGTTACGAATGCTGTTTTACTAATGGAGTTATCATCCTTAATTGGCACTTGATTGAAACCTGTTGCCATATTAAGACTTGTAATTAATTAAAAATTGCCGAACCCCCTTTTTTTTTGGGTGGCAATGTGATCGTTGAACAACGGTAGCGGAAATCGCTCTTTAATAGTGATAGCATTTAGTGCTCTGTAGTCGACCCACACCCTATCAGACCCGTCCTTTTCTTTTTTATTACGAGGATGATGGGACTCGCGTAATTATACTGTGACTCGCGAATAATTCTCTCACTAATCAAATCATTAATTATCTCGCGTACGCGATGCTTTTCGTCTGCAGAGAGTTTATAAGGTCGATAGTAAATTGGAAGGTCACTATTAAGCTTTATTTCCATACAACCCGTGGTTACAGTAAAGGTCACTGTTATGGTAGTATACGTATCAGAAAATTCGTTTAACATAGCTAACAAACACTTTTTCGTTACCAACCAAAGGCGTCCCTATCTTAGGGAACTTTAGTCGACACGCTGTTTAATGTCCAATCTTTTTACAAAATGTGCAAGTCTTAACGGGAAAATTCGACTTTATTGATTGAAAATTAGAGCTAGTCGAATCGGTTTTTGAAGAAGATTTATCAGAATCTGCACCGATTATTGCCGACTTTTTAGGGCAAACGGCCTGTTTGTAACCTACGTTTTCGCATAAAAAGCACACTAATCGACCATACTGCGAGACTTTGCGTTTACGCGGATCTGGGGAATTTGCGTTTGACGTGCGAACAGGGTTGGTATAAACAGGTGGCGCGCCTTTAGGCTTTAAGTACACTGACATAAGATCTACTAATTTCTTTGACTGTAGCGTAGCATTAGCGGTCGCGGCCCTCACTTGGGGATCGGAGATGCCACGGATCACAAAAGCGGTTTTTAGTTCCTTTGAAAGCCCCTTAACAATGTTTAGTCACAACAGGAACTTCCGCGCATGTTCAGCATAAGTAGCGAATTTATTAGAATACGTACTGACATCATATTATATAGTAGCAATATCAACTTCGCGCGGGCACAATGATCGGAATTCAATTATAAAATTGGACCACGACCGATCACTGGTCTCGCAATCGTTGAGCCACGTCTTAGCATTACCCCGTAAACACCCACCAATGCGTCCCAGGCATTCCCGATCGTCCCACTGACATCTTACGCCCACAACCGACTTTCGTACACCACATGTCAATATAATGCTCGTTGGGGTCAAAATTTAAAATATAGTAATGCTTAGATCTTACTTGAATTAGAGAAGAAAGTGCGCCTACAACCCTGTCCGCAGCGTCAACCTCCCGCGATGCCTCAGTGGTCACAATTCTATCCGTAGCACGTGTTTCCGTATTACCGGTAACAGGTGCTTCAGCAACCATTCAAGTTGTCAATGGCGGAGTGCCGCTCGGATGCGACGACAAAGGAGTAAACGTACGCATAGTGTTTGAAGGCAACCGTTCCTCCAAACCGCTCAATCAATCCAGTATTTAATTCAAAAGGTCGCGACGAGGGATATACCGGTGACCATACGAATTATCCCGGTGCCTTCGCGTACTTTGAGAGTACTCTGATCTATCACGATGATGCCTAGAAAATCTACTATGCGATTGACTATAACGGGCACAACGCCTTTTATGAACATCGCTATGGCTATGCGAATCGTTATCTACAGAGTTACACCTAAATGATTAAGACTATAGGCAAGGCAACGTCACCTTGGTAAAGCCTGGTATTGTTGCGCGCAGAACTACTGCGTCCGCGCCTCGCACCGTTCTAGCTGCGCCTCGCACCTCTCCGGCTGCGCCTCGCACCTCTCCGGCTGCGCCTCGCACCTCTCCGGCTGCGCCTCGCACCTCTCCGGCTGCGCCTCGCACCTCTCCGGCTGCGCCTCGCACCTCTCCGGCTGCGCCTCGCACCTCTCCGGCTGCGCCTCGCACCTCTCCGGCTGCGCCTCGCACCTCTCCGGCTACAACTCACACCACTCCGGCTGCAGCTCACACCACTCCAGCTGCAACTCGCACGACTCCTGCTGCACCTCGCACCACTACGGCTGCACCTCGCACCACTACGGCTGCACCTCGCACCACTACGGCTGCACCTCGCACCACTACGGCTGCACCTCGCACCACTACGGCTGCACCTCGCACTACTACGGCTGCACTTCGCACCACTACGGCTGCACCTCGCACCAGTACGGCTACGGCCTCACACCGCTCTGGCTGCTCCGCACACCGCTCTTACTTTGGTATCAGTCATTGTTACTGACTACCGCTTGTACTTCGGACTGAACCTCTATTTGTTTAGCTGGAATTGTAATAATGTACACGAGTAAACTGTTATCTAAACAACAGTTTGTAATAGTGAAATAAAATTACAAATGTTCTGTTTCATTTGCAAAAAAAAACTTAATTCTTATAACAGCATTTATTACAATTAAACCGTTCGTATAAAACTTACATCTCTGTTCTTTACAACAACTTACTTGCTTTTTTTAACAACAACTACTAGTTGTTACTATCATTATAATAATTTCGTAACTTTTAAGTATTAATAATTATTATTTTCTTTCATTCAACATATTGCACCATCACTTTAAAGGTGCAATGGAAAGAAAATATTTGGATGGAGGATTTTTTTATAATTCACTGATAATCTAAATGATAAATACCTAAATAAATTAATACAAAAAAACAGTACCTTATTATTGCGCTTTGCTGGGCGTTCGGTAACACTGAAATAACAAAGTATTCTCAGTGCTTTCCCACTTCTGAACTGTAATCTACTATAAAGTTGAAATGAAAAGCAAAGTCTGTATAGCTTTATAATTAGTTTAATAACATTACTACACTTTGATAACACTATTTTAAAATACACAAAATACGTCTTCACTCTACGAGTGTTCAAGCTTCACTGCCATGTTCCCAAGTGAGACTGTACACGTAGGCTACCGTTTGACAGCTAGTTACTGTCAACCGGCAAAAGTCAGTTTAACAACTAATAATCACTTGGGCAAATTGTTACAACCTTACAAAGTAAAATATTAAAACTGCAAATACATGATTATAAAAATAAATAATAATATATAGAACACTACTTTACATAATTGAATAAAGTAATAACAATAGCTAACACATGTTTTTCTAACATTATGTAAGGCTTCCTCCACACCGGTGTTGGACTACTTATTTCTGTAATATTTCAAATGGGTAGGTACTCAAGTCAGAAGGCGCTGGCATGTAGTATAGAAACAGTATTTACACCCTGCAGTATCAAATCCTAAATAAAGATTCACCTATATCTACATTGTAGGTAAAATAATAATGACTACATTAGAAATTGTGTCAAAATAAAACACTTCAGTCACTCAAATAACTTTTGAAATCATAATTTGATCACGTTAAGTTCCTATTCACGTTGTATATTCCATTCACTAATACTAAATCGCGCATTTGACGCTGATCATCTGAACGAGTCCTAATGTAGACCTCGAAAGACATGTACTTTCAACGTCCAGCCCAAACCATTTACCGCCGCGCGGTCCTCAGAAAATACTCAACTAAGTCGTAATTGAGGGTATTCTAAACGAGCCACTCGTACACTCAGCCAAACTGAGCAAAATTGTGGGGAAATGTGTTGAACCTTTTTTAAAATTCAAAAAGCATTCGGTGTGAGAAATTTTGGAAGCTCTGCGTATGTAAATGAGTTCGGCGTGCGGTGCCGACATATACGAGTGAGCAGTGGCTCGCGGTGACAACAGGTGTTGTGCAACTAACTGAAGTTGTGTTCCAAGCGCGTGCCACTGATGCTAGTTCTAGCGGGAAGTTTACGACATACTCTTGCACTACTACCCTCCTATTGGGCTTCGCCTTAGTCGGGTAACGGTACCTACATTGAATAAAAGTGGTGGAACTAAGTTTGCGATTAATTAGTTTAGTTCGCAGCATACCCAGGAACGTGTGATTGCGCTTTGTGACCTTTCGCCGCAGTCGTTAAAAATATCGCAGCTGACATTTTTTCTAAAGTTTAACATAAGATAAAATCTCACCACATTTTTTGCTAAATCGAATGATGGCGTACCCTTTAGCTACCTGTCTTCACGCTACGGTGAACTTTGATGCGACTCGGCCGGGGCCCTGGGGTCCGTGACACGGTCGGAGCTGCGAGGGCCCACGTCAACTGGACTGGAATCATTTATCTCCTAGCGTGGCGCCTGTCCGACACCTCGCAGGATTAGCAGAGGGTCAGGCACCCACCATGTTCCGATAATAAAGACAGTTGTTTTCGCACAGTTTGCTTCACATTGCGGCTACCGAAACTCCTATCTAAAGTCGTTAAACATGAAACGCAATGAGCTGAATATTTAAATCGGTTAATTTAGGGTCATTCGGGACTTCGTAATGTGTTTTGGTAGAGTGTTAGTAGTTATTAGACTACTGCTACTCGGGGAGCTCGTGGTCATGGGAATCTTGCTGAAATGGGATTAGTTTACATACGAACATATTTCACTTTAGACAAACATTATCTAGTAATATGTTTAAATGTACAGACTCTCATCAAAGTTTTGGGATACCGTTGTGAATTTACATTCTATTCGAAACAATTATTTTAAGTTTCGTTCTAAATGGAATTCAAACTAGTTGGTAAGTGAAACCGTTCGTCTACATATAAGCGCGATGTAGATACCGCTACAAGATCGTCGATCGATACATTAAAAATCAAGGTTCGAGCAAAATTAATGAGAAAAAGTGGATCATTCATGAATTGTGGAATCTCGATAAAAACGCTTCGCTGAAAATACGACAGAATTACAAGAATTGAAGCAAGAAAGATAAATCGATCATGACGGGTGTCTGTTACTTATCGCGCTGTGTTCTGATTTTGACAGCCATTTTCTATTGAAATCAGACTGTAAAAGAAAAGGTCCCCGGGTAGAGTTTTATCTTTGAGACAATTATGGCACCTATTTGGCAGAATTTGTTTCTTACATCTAAGATATTCATTATAGAAATAGTTTTATTGTTTAATTTATGTAGACCAAAACATAATTGAATACAAAGTTCAATTTAATGAAGTGCTTACAAGTTATTCAATTATGCGTTAAGTCTAGAAACTTGTTAAAGTATGATACAGCGTTCATAGTAACTTTTAATTGGTCTACGAACATACTACCCCCACTTTGTAAAGTAAACATGTCTATTTTAATCAGTTTGTACCGGCGCGGCGGCGCGCGGTGGCTTGTTTTAATAATATGCTCATTTTTTTTTTAAGTGACAATAAAACTTGATTAACATTTCAGTTTTTAAACACAATTATTATGCAACATGTTTAATTAAATTCAAATTCAAATTAAATTAAGTAAAATTTAGACTCTTAGGTATTTTGTGAAACCATAAAAAGTAGTTTATTGAATTGTGAATGTAAAAGTGACAGTTGTATTGGTTGCTGACCGTACACCTACGAACTAATGAACACATAACCTTTTCTCACCACGTCTATTAAAATTACTTTTTATATGGTAAGTTCAAAGGTAGGCTTCAGGGTATCCCTGCACTCTTGTTTCGTTTAATAACCCTGCCTTATTATGATCCCTTTATTATTGTGGTCTAATTATAATTTTCAGTATGTTAGTCTCTCCAACCTAAAGAGGATGGCCATTGCTTTTGATGTTAACATTCCGTGAAAGAATGACCGTGACGAAGTGAAATACCTCACACATTTGACCAACTGTATTTAGTTAGACTGTGCAGCTTTTCGAAGGTAATACAAAAAATATGTTTTTCGTATTTCTCTTTTAGTGTTGAATTAGCCAACGACCTGTATAAACCAATGAACTAGAACTATCAAAACCCTTTATAGTCGAGAACAGTGCCATAATCCGTTATGTTGCTATTGAACTAAAAAAGTATCTTTGCATTCGTGAATAAAAGTCTAAGACGGCAGTGAAGTCACGTATTGCGTGCGGCTTATCGCCCACATCTTGAGTGTGACTATTCAGCTGAATACAAGTTCCAGCGACCGCACGTTTTACGCATTTCTCCATCTTAAAAAAACGATTGCCGCTGGACGCTTCACAGATTGCTATATAAGTCACGATCTACAGCTTCATTGGTTTCTTATAAAAATAATTTCTGCCGCAACATCAATATAGTTTACCTACTTTTTAGCAACAGACATGGAACGTATTTATTGGAAATTAATTTCAGTCTCATGATTGGCATATTCTAACAAACCGGCGTATACATGGCTCTCCGTGTTCCAATTACGAGTATCGCTCTGTGCTCGACTCCCGAGCTGGATGTCCAACACAAGCAAATAACAACAATCCTATGTATTTGGAGTGCTTAGCGAGTTCGTAAGCCACTAATCCTGGCAGGTCCGGTGAACATTGTGCCGCATTCATATGTATGTGCTCGTAAATAATTCATCGCACGCCGCCCTCTAATGAAGAAATATCGTCAGATCTATCTTGCCTACTACTTCTCATTTACTTTAGAATTACGTTGCTTTATGTATTCCCAACAAAGTCAAAGTCAAATCATTTATTTCAAATAGGCACATAAAAGGCACTCTTGTGCTTCAAAATTTACAAGAAAATAGAACGACGAGTTCGTTTTTGGGAGCGAAATAAATACTAAAGGTTTTAGTTTGTGGTCAGACTGTAAAGATTGCAAGGCTCATTGTTGAATACAGGTAATATTAAAGTAAAATGTAACCAACGTTAACGTAGCGAATGTTTAACGCGGCTTGCGGTAGGGGTAGGAGTTGACTGGTAGAAATCATCACGCAACGAAAAAGGTGTTATGCCTCTCTGTGCGACTTTAGAGAGATAGTTTTCATGGTTGTCAAGGTTGCTAAAGCCGATAGAGAAGTTAAAATGAAAATCCATAAAGGCGGAAGCTTTATGAGAGCTTTTAAAAATCGATACTAGATGGCTCTGTATTAAATACGATTATTTAAATAATACGCGTTGAGAGAGAAAGTGCGAATTTTTACACTTTCTCTCTCTCTCTCTTTCTATTATATACGAGTGTGTGTGCGTGCGAGTATATCGTAAGGAACTTCGTTCCTGGCGGGGGACCCCCCGACCGCACACATATTTTATAAATAAAATATAAATGTAATCTTGACATGATTAAAACTAAGTGTATTTCTGACGATTGGATTTCTAATGACGTTTTGTGGGGTGATAGAGAAAGTGACGAAATAGTAAGTTATTCTGACATTTGTAATAATAAACTTAAAGACCTTCACTTCCCCAATGAATTTTGTGTTTGTGCTGACAGTATGTGTAGTAATTTTGAGCATAGATATATTATTGACAAATTATACAATGACATTGTTAACATTTTATGTGAGGCATCTATGCAAAGCAAGAAGGTGAGAAAGTTAAAAAAGGGTAAAACGGTAGTGGGGTGGAACAAACACGTGAGAGAAGCTCATAGTCTGGCTAGGCAGGCATACCAACAGTATGTGGGATATTGTAAACCTGAAAGTGGGCCGGTTCATGACAACATGTATCTTACACGGAAAACATTTAAATCCAGACTGAAGTTCTGTCAAAACCATCAAGACCAGCTTAAAATGGATTTATTAGCCTCACACGTTACGGTTAAAAACTTTCGAGCTTTCTGGAAGGGTACAAAGAGGATGAATGGTAGAGTTAGTTTGCCAGTGACTGTAGGCGGGAGTACTGAGCCTGTAGAAATAGCTAACCTTTTTAAAAATCATTTCAAAGTTGAGTCACCGCTTGCCGTCAGTTCTACTGTTGCGGACGTTGAGCCCGTCACTGTCTGTGGGAACCCGATTGGGTTTTCTGCTAAGGATGTGAAAAATATTATTAATAACATGAAACGTGGTAAATCTCCGGGCAGGGACGGACTCAGCATTGAGCACCTTCAGCAAGCGGGTAAACATTTATATAGAGTACTGGCTATGTTGTTTACTTTTTGCATCCGTCACTCGTACTTACCACCAAAGATGACGGAAACTATTGTTGTACCTATAGCAAAAAATGTCACTGGTGATGTAACTGACATGAATAATTATAGGCCTATCTCCCTGGCTACTGTGATGGCGAAGGTCTTCGATGGTCTTCTCGATGCTCAGCTCAGCAAGTATATTAACCTTCACGATGCCCAATTTGGATTTCGCGAGACTTTGTCAACTGAAAGTGCAATTTTGACTCTAAAGCACACAGTCGCTTACTATGTTGATAGGAAAACACCCATATACGCTTGCTTTCTGGACCTATCGAAGGCCTTCGACCTAGTCGATTATAACAGGCTCTGGACTAAGCTTGGGGAGGTTGGGGCTCCTGCCGAACTCACTAATATATTTTCATTCTGGTATAACCACCAGAAGAACGTTGTCAAGTGCGGAAACGCTTATTCTGAAGAATATTCACTGGAGTGTGGAGTGAGGCAAGGGGGACTGACCTCTCCAAGACTTTTTAATCTGTACGTCAATCAGCTGATAGGTGAACTCAGCAACAGCCATGTCGGATGTCACATAGATAACGTTTGCGTCAATAACATCAGTTACGCTGATGACATGGTGTTGCTGAGTCCATCTGTCAGAGGGTTAAGGAAGCTATTAAGTATCTGTGAGACCTACGCTGAGAGTCACGGCTTAAAGTACAACGATAGAAAGAGTGAGTATATGCTCATCAGAGGTAAAAATAAACAACCTGAGCATATACCACCAGTGTATCTCAACGGGGTATCTTTGAGTCGGGTCTCTCAGTTTAGGTACCTAGGGCATGTTGTGACCGAAACCCTGCATGATGACGCAGACATTGAGAGAGAGCGGAGAGCATTGTCGGTGCGAGCTAACATGTTGGTACACAGGTTTGCGAAGTGTACAGTACAAGTAAAGGTAACTTTGTTCAGAGCCTACTGCCAAAGTTTTTACACCAGCGCCCTATGGACCAACTACACGCAGCGTGCCTACAATGCTCTCAGGGTCCAATATAACAACGCCTTTAGGATTCTGGTGCGACTACCTCGATTTTGCAGTGCCTCGGGCATGTTTGCCGACGCGAGGGTGGATGACTTTTACGCTATAATGCGCAAAAAGTCAGCCTCACTAATTCGTCGCATTCGAGGGAGTGGCAACGGAATCCTAAAGATGATTGCAGACCAACCAGTATCGCCAGCTGTGGGAAGGCTCATCAGGCTGCATGTTGCCTAATGATTTTTTATATTTTTAATTTATTTTCAATTATTAAATTAAATTTAATTATAATTTATTTTCAATTATTTATTTACTTTCAGTCATTACTAACATAGTTTTAAGAGAATGTAAAAGGTACTAACAAAATATGGACAAAAATTGTCTGAATTAAATGATTTTTTTTTTTTTTATTTTTTTATAATTTTTTATTTTGTTTTTTACATACCTAAAAGGCTAAAAAAGGGGTGACTACTGAGGTAACGACTAAGAACTAAGTATGGGAGAAAAATACATATTGCGCCGAACACAAATAAATGGAGATGAAGACAGGAATGATGATTTTTATTCCATACCATCATATATTGTCTGTTTGAAAATTATTACAGTCCTTCAATAGGTACTCCGATATTAAATCAACTTAATGGTTCAGTCTAGACAAATTAAAATTTCTGAGAATACTCGTTTTCATCTGCATTTTATTTACTTAAGTAAAGTTGTTCCATTCCCGCTGGCTTCGATGGCGTCGTCTCTACTCTACTTAGTACGCAAGAAGTGTTCGCTAATTATAAATTCAGTGGCTGTTACGGCTTCTCATTTAACTTTACGTGGTAGCCCTGCTCCTGGACACGCGTCACACACCGGCCGACTATTGCCGTTCCGAAAAAGTTCAGGGATTATTTGTTTCACTTAACTTTATAAGGTAAACCTCCGTTTTAAAATAAACATTTAATAGTTTTATTGACTTATGCTAGCACATAATCATAAGCAGTTATAGTAAAACCTCTTAGAAGTAAAAAAAATATATGTATTGGACCTTTTAAGTTAAATAAAAGTTGTAGGTAATATTTTGACCAAAGCGTCGCGTTGCGTCATGGACGGCTATCTAATGAAAATAGGGAGTTTATCTTTTATTTCCTGCTTTTCAAACTTTTTATACTAATAGTAGACACGCTACCATCGACACGCGCCCGCTTCAATTTGCGCAGATATACGTTTGTTTCCCACAGTGACAAATTTATCCTCATTTCTCTTTGCTACTCCATCATTAGCCCCTGATCACCATCTATCTATAATCTATTCATTGAAACCATTCCAATGAGTCCAGACACGATATTTGTACTGTAAGTTGGTGAGGGAGTTAGATATGCTGCAAATTCCAGGTGATAATGCAGCATCAGTTCAAGGTTACTATGTTCTTCTTTTATAATTGAAGTAATAGAATACCAAATTTCGATTCGATCACACTTGTGGAAGCTGCTCACATCCCTTCATCAACTAGAAAAAAGCTGATAATCTTCAAACGGCTGAACAGATTTTCTTAAATCATAAATGAATACTATCGATTAAGTCACCATTCAAATAAAACAAAAAAAAAACATTGTAGTTTCAGCCGTTTAGGAGCTACGAGGCCGCAAACAGACACACTTCACATACATACGTTAAACTTATAACACCCCTCTTTTTCCGTCGGGGGTTAATTTTTTTGTATTTTAACACGCTCGTTAAAATTGCCTACTTTACGCGCTAAACGCTTTTATGAAATCATCAGATATCGCGTGACGTTATTTTCGTCAACTGCGTTGTACATTATAACAGATGGCATGTGTCCAAACAACATTCTTGCTTAGAGGATACCCGTCCTAAGGAATCGTTCAGATGCACCGACTAGTCACAAGCCACGGGAGGCGATACTTAGCTGCTAACGTGTAGGGGTGGATTTTTGCACTCAAAGCTTTGTGTTTTGCACTTCGGTAGTTTGGAAATTACTTGCACCAGTATGCACCTGTAGTTTAGCAATAGGAGTGGAATTTAGTTATAACGTCGCAGAAAGGCGTTATACTTCCAACGTCGCGATAATTAATTAGCTGAAGCTTACATTTATCGAGAAATCCATATATTACGATGAAACATTATTGGAAATACACAATTTATTAGCGTCTGTAACATACAATACAATACAAGCCATTATTAGTCTACTATTCAATTAATTCATTTAATTTATTGAAACAGAGGAGCAGAGATGATTGAAATTATTATGAAAGATCAACACGTCCCACCGATAGGCACACAAACTATTATTAATGACCGTTAGTTAGCACGTTGTGTCCACGAGACTATTACATTTTTATCATCATTCTCTTGCTCTTATCCCAATTTATTTGTTGTCGGCGCAACATGTCTTTTTCTTCCACACTTCTCTATCAGTCGTCATGTCGGTAGTCACCCCCTTTTCTAGTCATATCATCTACCACACAGTCCATATATCGTTTCTTTGGTGTTCCCCTACTCTTACAGCCATCCACATTCATACTTAAAGCTTTCCTCACGGCATTTTCCTCATTCCTCCGCAGCACACGCCCATAACATGCCACAACCGATATCCACACAACTTTTCAGTCACCGGTGCCACTTTCAAACTTCCTCTTATGTAGTCATTTGATATAATAATCAATCAATTTATTAATTGGCCTTTGAAATTGTCGAGCTATGTCTATTTTCTACGAAATTACTCAATGTTTTCTATTTATATTGCACCGAACTATCCTGTTATAATACTCGTGAGTAATAAAATCCATAGCTTTCACTCTTTCAAGTTTCATTTGCCATTCTGAGAATTCATTTACTACTACACACTTTTTTAGCTAACTGTATCCCAAATACTAAAAAATATAAAACTTAAAGATGTCAGATAGAATTCTAAATACCTAAGTGCTGCAAAATGATTGCATTGTTGCAGAAGGAGGAGTTTCCTTGGGATGAGGGCAAGCCGAAGCCCTCCACGCCCGACGATGTGTTCGCTGAAGAGGACCGCAAGAAGGAAACGGTCATAGGTAAGTGACTATTCATTTTACACATAAGTATTCCCTGAAGGTAGACCGAATCAATTATTATCCAACTACCTCTTTCCCAATTTATTAGGGTCGCCGCAGCACAATGCAGCATGACTTATTCTTCCAAAAATCTCGTTTTCATGAGTATAAAATCAAAAGTCATGGGTTCAAAATAATATAACAATTTAAGTTATAAATTATTTGTTTCAAGTTTATAATAAAGTGTTATTTTTCCTTCGTCTACGTTCCTTGAGATGGTTAGTTGTTTTCAGCAGTCAGTTGTTTTCGCAGAAGACGCAACTTTCTCATTTTAGCGACTAAGAACTTCGGTTTAGTTGAAAAGTATTGTCCCCGCAGGCAATGATACATTGTTGACCGGTCCATCCTCTGTTTCGAACTTATGATACCCACCTGTTTCTTTGCTTGTCAGATCGTTATCTTTTAATCTTTTAGTGAACGTAGATCTCCACAATAAAAAAGAGCTTTTTGTATCACAAACTATATAGGAACAGTATTTTGAAATATTGCACTTTTGAAAAACCATGTTTGTTTTGCAAGGCAATTATCTAACTTGTTTTTGGTACAATCTATTCATACTGGTGGATTTGTGCGGGCACAATAAATTCGTCGAATTTGACTCCGATGACATCCTGATACCCCTTGCATCGTGCGACTGCGCGGAATGTTGCTTATCATGACGTATACATGATACACCACAGCAAAAGATAAAATACATTACGTATTCTTAACAATACAAGCGAAATGGCACATATATTCAGATTTATCGACACTTATACACTCGCGGTCAAAGAATACGGGTCGATGACGAAATTCCCTGTAACTTGCAATTTAATAATGGTACATGCATGAACGTATCTATATATTACAGAGAATTTAAATATCGCATGAAATAAAACCTTTAATGATCTACAACTTAATTAAACAAAGCTAAAATTTTAAAAACCTCTAATTTGGAAGTAAATTCAATTCGCGGTTGTTTTACTTTTCCTTGTTTTCTCACTTTTGTTTTCAATCTGTCCAATCAAAATGATAAAAGGAGGTCATTATCGTCTTTCACACTGCTAACACTAGAAGAATGTATACACGTATCATCACTATGTTAGAAGAAGGCAGAAGTCAGCGAAGTACAGCAAGAACAATAGGCGTGTCACTTTTTACAGTGCAGCGAGTCGTCCAAAGTTTTGAAAATTGAAAAACGTACATAAGAAGATCAGTACGACTCGAGAGGATCGATTTATTGTTATAACCATGCTCAGAAATCGGTACCTCACGGCAGTTGAAGTAACAAATCAAGTTCGGGATACCCGTAGAGACTACGTAAGCGAGCGAACTGTAATGCGGAGGCTCTTTGAAGCCAATTTGACCCCATAAAGACTCGCAAATAGTCCAAAACTTGAAAGGGAACATCGGGTAGCAAGATTACGTTACGTCTACAAACACGCAGGGGAGAAGAAGAATTGGCTAGAGTAATGTTTTCTGACGAGTCCAGATTTATGCTTTATGCACATGATAGGCGGCGAAGAGTACCAACGGCCAGGGGAACGTTTTATTCCAGGTTGTTTTGAGGAAAAAGTGCCGTTCGGCGGTGGTTCTGTTATGGTTTGGGCTGAAATCTCTTCAAAAAGTCGCACAGAGTTAGTGCTGAATAAAAATTGTACGCTAACTAGTGCAAGATAAATGTGGAAGAAATTCTTAATGAGCATATCGGCCCATATTTAATTAATATGGGTAAAAAAAACAATATTCATGCATGATAACACCAGGCCACATACAGTTCAAATTGTAAATGAGTATTTTCAGGACATTGGCATCAATCGCAAGGACTGGCACGCGGGAAGCCCGGACCTGAATCTAATTGAACACGCTTGGGACGAGCTTGGGAGGTGTGTAAGAAATCAAAACCCCATCCCAGCTACACTTTGAAACCTGAAACATGCGTTATAGTGGAAGAATGGACCAATATCCCACAACATCGCATATGAAACTTAATAAACAGCATACCCAATGGCCTTTCAACTGTGAGAAGAGCCCGTGGAGGCAATACAAAGTATTAATTTTGATTTTACGTTCGTTTTTGTGTTGTATGTGAGGTATCAACCATCACTTTTTTAACGTAAAAATTATTGTTATTTTGTTTATTTTTTTGTGTAATTTTGACAATTAAACTAATAATGTTTCCAACATTTGGTGTTGTTTTATTGACTGGTAAATTATCTATACCATACAGTTTGATGCATGACGTTAGCTCTATTATTTCAAGAGTAATTTTAGTTCGTACTGACCCGTATTCTTTGTCCGCGAGTGTATTTTTGTCTAAGTAGAATCTGCATACATCTTCAGCAGCTTCAAATAAACACAATTCTCTCATATCTAAGACGTAATATAATAGAAAATATGTTGATTACATACAAGTCGCGTCGTTATGTCCATACTCTAGTATTTATGATGATAATAAAGTAGGAGTGGAGTGCAGCGCAGCACAAATATGTCGTTGTCTGCTCACTCGCATAGTAATTGGGAGTACTGCACTGATGAGTATCATGAAAACTGCTCATAACTCTGGCGGAGTTATTTCATGTGAACCCTCATCACAAGGTACACTTAAAAGAGGCCCAATTAAAAAAAAACCGGCCAAGTGCGAGTCGGACTCGCACACCGAGGGTTCCGTGCAAACCTGTAGGTATATAAGTAAAAGTTATGGTATTTTTATTGCTAACTGAAATCTATAACATTACAATGTGGAAAGCTGGAGGAGCATAAATTTAAGACAAAAGTCTCGTTTATCGTTTCAGTAATCCTTTATTTTATATTAACACATATAATTTATTTAATAATATAACAGAAATACCTACACTAGCCTTGCAAAAGTTCTTTTATCAAAGTTATTTATTTACAAAGTTTTTAATATTTAAAAACTAAAGATACATTTTATATTAGCTAGATATTATTATGCTATTCTTATTATTTTTTTAAACACCTTTATTAATGCTACTACGATTAACCTTTGTACGATGTACGTACTTATTTCTTTAATTATTTTGGCTCGTTGAAATAAACTTTAACGTAAGAAATTTTGCACGATTAGAAGGTGAAATCTGGTTCAAAAATACTAATTAAGTTTAAATTTGAACCTTATTATGTGATTTAACTAAAAATTTAAGGTTTTTGGCTTTTTTTTCTTTATGTGTGCTATAAAAAATAGTTTCATGCCAAATTTCAAGATTCTAGGTTGACTGGAAGTATCCTTTAGGTTTTGATCCCTTTGCGAGTAGTTGCGAGTTTCAAAATATGCGGCTTAAATTGCTGTTTCTTTTGATTGCGTTGACATAGAAGTTTGATTTTGTTACAGCTTAAAGATATTATAGACTTGAGTATTTGATATGAATTTCAATATAATACCACTACGCGTTCATGAGGAAAGGGGTAATAAGTTTAAAATTATAAAAAATATTTTTATTATATGATGTAACTAAAAATGTATGCTTTTCGCAATGTTTCCTCTATCTTTGCTATAAGAAGTTGCTTCGTACCAAATTTCAAGATTCTGAGTTTACGGGAAGTACCCTGTATGTTTTGATTCCCTTGCGAGTGTCGAAAATTTGCGGCATAAACGGCTGTATCTATTGATTGCGTTGGCTTAAAAGTTTGATTTTTTCACAGCTCCAAGGGACAATAGACTTGAGTATTTGATATGCATTTCAGCTTCATATCTCCACGCGTTCTTGAGAAAAAGGGTCTTGACAGACAGACGGACGGACAACAAAGTGATCCTATAAGTGTTCCGTTTTTTCCTTTTAAGGTACGGAACCCTAAAAACTGATTTTACTGGGTATTACAATGAGTTCAAGGCGCCACCATTTTTTTGCTGTTAAACTTTAATGTAGTAGATTGTCTTTTTTACGCGAAATGTGCCATTAAAGCCTCGACCTTCTTTTGCCACTATTTTATATAGACAAAGGACACCATTCAGATTTATAACATTTTATATCCAAAAGTTAAAGTACCGGCCGGAAAAAAAAAGAGTTTTCTTATGGGAAATAACACCGTCAACATTTTTTACTGTTACAACAAAAGTCTACAATTGACCCCCCCGACCACTATTTGAGGTTCAAAAAATACTAAAAATTATAATTTAATTCAAATGTTTTAAGCATAACATTTAAAAGATACTGAATTTTAATTGAATAAAACATCCTAAACAATTTTCAACCTCTTTTAGCAGCCGGGGGGTTAATTGTAGACTTTCATTGTTATTGTAAAAAATACTCAAGATGTTATTTCCCTGAAAATAGTTTTCTTTTTTCTGGCTGGCACTTGTATTATTGGTTTATGAAATGAATGATGTCCTTTCTGTGCTTCAGCCTATTACACCCAGTGACAATGCTCACACAGCGACCGACTTCATAAACAGTGGCGCGTCGTGTGGCGGCCGCCATCATTGCCAGCACTTAATGCAATTATTGTGCCGTGAGAGAGCACGTGCAAACTTTGCAACTGTCTGACTGTCCTCGGCGGCCGCAAGTTTCCACCATATTACAGTTAAACCTGTTTTGTTGAGCTCTTAAAACTATTTTCTTACTATATTATCTTCATTATAGATCTGACATAGTTCGGAACTAGGACATTGGAAGCTGTCTCGAACGTGAATGCGTCGTTAGATTTTTATGTTCTTTCTTACTATTCTGTTGGCACTTGTCGCACAAACTTTGAAGATCTTTCATAAATCTTGGAAAATTCCTGTGTTTAGTACCGATCATTAGTTTTGAGAATTAACTGCATTCTAGAAAGACGACTCAAACTCTGGTTCATTTAAGCACTGAATTCGTTTAACTTGGTAAGGAAAACACGATTCTGCCGTTTTTTGTATTAAAAAAGTAGCGATGAAGGTTTTACGGTTCGAAGTACGTTGGAGACGCCCACGAATTAAGGCGTCTGAATGGGGAATAACAAACAGACACGCTTAGAGGAAGGTTTGAGCGACAGTCGTGTACTCGTGGTGGACAAGCGGACTAATTTGAATAATGAAATGCTAGCGCTCTTTCGACATGAAAAGGGGCTTCCAATAATTCCGTCGCTTGCAGGTCGATTTTAGATAATGAATTCCAAACTAAAGCTAGCCTGGGGATAGGGCACGCCACAATTGCGGCGGTAAGACCCCTCTTTGAGGAGTGGCTTGAGAGGCGCCACGGCGTCCTCACCTTCCGCCTGACGCAGGTCCTCACCGGACATGGCTGTTTCGGGAGGTTCCTGTTTCGTATAAGGCGGGAGGAAACGCCCGGGTGTAATCATTGCGTGGATCGACCGGAGGACACGGTGGAGCATACGGTGGAGGTCTGCCCGGCTTGGGCGGAGCACCGCCCGTGTCCTCGTGGCGGCGACCTCTCGCGTCCGGCCCTGGTTCAGGCCATGGTACGGAGCGAGAGGGAATGGGAAGCCGTCACCTCCTTCTGCGAAGCAGTAATGCTCGCGAAGGAGGAGGCGGAGCGCGAAAGGGAGAGGCAATCTCTGCGCCCTCGCGCCCCTAGCCGCCGCAGGAGGAGGAGACACCCTGGGCGTCGGGAGTCGATTGCCGACTCCCGGCCACCGTAGGCGCGGGCTTGCGGACGGCGAGCAATGGGCAGCTCACCGTCCGGTAAGGACCAGGCCCGGGTCGACGGCGCGTCGTGTTCCACGCGCGCCTCAAAGAGATGTCAGCAAAATTGACGGGGTCCGATAGGACCGATGCCTGCCGGGGCTGCGGATTGTTCGAAAGAGTTACCGTGGCCCTGGCGCACAGGCAACTGAAGGAACACGGGTGGGTTTTAGTCAGTAAGAGTCTGACACGCCCTTCCGCTCCGCCCAGAGCGGGAGACGTCATTTGATGATTTCCCACCCAAAAAAAAAAAAAAAAAAAGCCTGGGGATACCTAAACGTTTCCTAGCATCCAGGTATTGCAATGATAGCACGAGCGATACTATCGCCAGTTCCAATCATAAATGTGATTTATTTATATGTTTAAATCATGATGTTTAACTTTTTTCACTCCTCTTGCTCAAAAAGTCCGTCATAGAGCGCGGATAAAATACCATAATTTCCTCTAGGGGACAAAGTCTTTTTTTTAGTTTTTGTGTTTTTCTAACGAGCCTAGAAAAATGAAAAAATATTTTGTCATGTAGAATACTCATGAATAAAGACTTGACTTACTACTGTTTCATAAAAAGAACATTTAATTTTTGAAAATGGAATTAAAAGCGGCGATCTCTTCGGTAGAATGCGTGCATTGCTTTGCAGCTACAGAAGAAAAAATAAAAAAGTAAACTATTTCATATTGTATTGTGGTTTATTTTATTTTTTCGCAATCGTACTGAACAGTAGAGTGTAACACACGGCGCTAAAAACCCATTTTAACTCGGTTTCTATTTACTCCCTCGCTAAAGTTCGGGAGTAAAACTACCTCGTATTATGGGTCATTTTAGCCCCTTGTATAACACCTACTATGAAAATGTTAAGGTTAAGGTTTAAGACATTTATTTCTCAAAAAGAATACAATTCACTTAATATGAGAAATACAAGGTAATCTTAAAACTAAATATAAGAATTACTTATGAAGAAGGTAGGTATACTCGTAAATAAATAAGTTATTTAGTAGACAAACAGTTTTACAGTGTTGTGGGTAAAAGGAAAAAAAGTGAGTGTACTATTACATATCAATTCTTGAAGGCAAGTCGATAGCAATTACTCATTGAACTATTTATATGTACTCGTACTGTAATGTTTCGAAAATACAGAGCAGGTATTATAATTATCTTTGTACTTAGCAAATTAGTAAATTATGTAATAACAATTGATACAGATGCAAATTAAATGAGGTGTGGTGGGTTAAATTTAAAACCTAGAGAAATCTTTTAAGATGTGGTGTTTTATGGTTTTTTTATATAAAGTAAAGGACTGTATCTCTTTAATATCATTGGGTAATTTATTAAACAACTCTGCTCCTTCGTATAGTATATTTTTTCTTCCGTAATTAGTTCGTGGTGGTCTTAAGCAAATGTTGTTTTTTCGTCTAGTGCTACGTTTTTGTGTTTGCCCTTTTTTTGTAAATGTTATTTTAGAGTGTATATTTTTATTTAATAGCTTATGTACTAATATGCATGTGTTATATTTATATATCTGTGATAGTGTCATCAATTTTGTTTCTTTATAAATTTTTTCTGTCGGAGTTAGGTAGTGGTAATGGAATAAGAGTTTTATTATTTTGTTTTGACATGTTTCAATTTGCTTTAAGTGTGTTTTAGCTGCAGTGCCCCACACCTCGATAAGGTATTCTAGATGAGGTTTTACCATAGAGTTGTAAATGATATACCTAACAGATGTCGGCAAACAGCGGACGATCCGTCGAAGTGCGCCCATGACAGAAGATAGTCTAGCTCTTAGTTTATCTAGGTGTGTCTGCCAAGTCAGATGTTTATCTAGGTGGAGACCAAGATACTTCTCTGAAGAAACTTGGGTTATAGGTTCGTTATTTATATGTAGGTTTGAGATGTTTGTGACTTTTTTGTTCCTAGCACTAAAAATAATATAATTGGTTTTAAAGGTATTAACAGTGAGCAAATTGTCTTGGAACCATCTGGAGAGAGTGTCTAAGTCTTTTTGTGCTCGTTCGATGACCTCTTCGATATTGTTTCCAAATAAAAATAGGCTTGTGTCATCAGCATAAAGTATTATGTCGCCCGCCAGATTTAGGTTATGTATGTCATTCACGTATAATATGAACAGCAGGGGACCGAGAATGGACCCCTGCGGTACGCCGTAGGTTAATGTTTCGCAATTACTTTGCATATCACCAATCCGTACAATTTGTTGTCTATTAGAGAGATAAGACCGGAACAGGTCATGGGCAGTATCCCTGATGCCGATTTCATGCAGTTTTTGCAGAAGGAGACTATGGCTAATTGTATCAAATGCCTTTTTCAGGTCAATAAATATGCCAAGTGCTGCGCATTTTTCATCGATATTATTTTTTAGATTGGTCACAAGGTCAATTGTTGCAGTTAGAGTGTTGGATTTTGCACGGAAACCATACTGTTTTTTAGAGAAAAAGTTTATAATTTTGAGGTAATCATCTAAACGTTTATATAATATTTTTTCGAATACTTTAGAGATTATTGGGAGGACAGAGATAGGGCGATAATTACCTGGGTCAGTCTTTTTCCCCGACTTAAAGATAGGACTAACTTTCGCTATTTTCAAAGAATCCGGAAAGAGGCCGTTTTGTAAACAGTAGTTGATACTCATCGTGAGTTTAGTTAATATTAGATTTTTAATAATTTTTATGGTTTTGCAACTAATCCTATCTAAGCCCGCACTGGTGTTTGAATTGAGATTGTCTATGATTTTGCTGACTTCTGCTTCAGTAGTTGGGGTTAAGTGTAGTAGTTCACTTGTACTAGATGTTTTTGTTTGTGTTGTTGTCAGAGTATGTATTTGTTCTGTAGGCCTTGTAATTTTATTAGCTAATACAGACCCTATAGTAGCAAAAAAGGTGTTAAGATAATTACATATTTCTTTCATGTCTGTGATTTGGCCGGTTCGCGTATCTAACTTTGAAGGAGCGGAGCATGATTTAGACTTGTTTCCAGCTAAGTTCCCGATCAGCTTCCACATCTTTAAAGGTTTTCTTTCACAGTTTTTGAAAACTTTGTAGTAGTAACAACTTTTAGTATTTTGAATTTGTTCCAATACGCTGTTTCGTAGGGTTATGAAATTGTTTCTTATTGAGTCGTCATTGGGATTTTCCTTATAAGCAGACCACAGCTGATTCCTTTTAGTTAGCATTCCAATTATGTCCTTATTGATCCAGTCTGATTTTAACGTGTTTTGAATTTTGAATTTAGGTATTCTATTTTTAATTACTGCTTCCTTTATTGTGTGTTCTAAGCTTTCGTAGTCACTCTCGGAGACATTCACAATGTTACTTTCTACTGCTTGATAAAGCGCTGTGTAATCTAAGGTATGGTACTTTACTTTATTCTTCATTGCAGGTGCATATTTGCCAACTTCGAGATAGATTTGCTTGTGATCTGACATTGGAGACTCCACAATAGTTAGATGAAATTTATGATTCTTTAGGTTGGATGAGACATGATCAAGGATCGATTTTTTAGTAGCAGTATCGCGGGTACTAAATTTTTCACCAGTGTTGTTTATGATTAGGTGTCCATTTTCTAACAGCATTTTTGTATAACTATTAATCGATCGGTTCGGATTAAGCAGATCGTAGTTGAAATCACCGAACACTAAAGCTCTTTTCCTCCTCGTCAACTGCTGTGAATATTCCTCCAAGAAATCATTATTATTTGATTTTGGTGTTTTATATACTGCGCCTATATCTAATGAGTATTTATCTAAATGAACCCATAAGTAATGATTGTCCTCTTTACAAAGATCTTCAATGTAATTATGTTTTAAGCAATCATGAACAAAAATGGATACTCCGCCGCCTCTTGCGTTTTCTCTAATATTATAATAATGCGAGTAGTTTGGCAGGTTTAAAGTCTTGGCTTCAGATTCGGACTTGATCCAGGTTTCTGATAGTATAATCACATGCACAGGACTGGGTATGTTGTGCTGTATAATGCAATTTAACTCATCTAGTTTTCCTGGTCTCACTATGCTACGTGCGTTAGCGTAAAGAAATTTTAGGGATTTAGTGTTTTTTATTAAGTTGTTGTAAGAATAGGTAACATCATATGTGGTATTTAGGTTTGTATCATCTGGATCTTGTATCGTTAGTTTTTTGGCTGAGTTTTCGTAATTGTAGGTGTTCCTTTGATATATTTTATTGTTATACCAGTTTCGCCTCCGTCTACACGCCGTTTCAGTTCGTCTCTTAAATTTTTCCGATACTTTTGTTGGTAGGGGGTCTCATCAGAGTAGATCTTGATATTATCAGATTGTATGTTTGATTTATGGCGTAGAATGGATTTCGCTTGTTCAGATGTCGAGAATATGACCTTTATAGGTCTAGATGCATCAGGATTATATTTTCCTAGTCGTATGGTTTTTGTTGGTTCCGTGCAGTCTGAAACAGTCATTTTTATAACCTTCATTACCTCCTGGCTGTCATGAATTTGTCTCTCTTCAGAGTTTGAGGATCTTATTTCTTCTACTCCACGTATGATGACATTTTTCTCCCTTTGAGACCGGTCATAGGTCTCCGATATAATGTCTTCGTAGTTAAGCAGAGGTGTGGTAATCGCGGAAGCGGACCCAGATTTAAGTGAAGCTATTTCATTTTCAATAGTGTCCACTTTTTTTTCAATGTTAACTCGGAAGCCTGAGATATTAGCTAACTCCGATTTCATTTTGATCTGTTCCGAGGACAAGATATCAGTTGTTAGTTTAATCTGACTTATTTCTTCCTTTATAGCCGAAACATCCTGGGATATTTTGTTAAGATTTTCCGCCTGGGTTTTAGCCATATCCTTTATAAGCGATTCCATTTTGTCTTGGAATCTTTCGAATTGTGCACCAAAGTCGTCATGTGGTTGTTTCCTCTTACTACGGTAGGTTACCTGGTTGATGGAGTCAGATAAGGCAATTTTACGCAAATCTAGTTGCAAACCACCAGCCGTTTCAGATCTCCCAATACCACTTGCTATTGCTATAGGATCTCTATTGCCTTCGTTATACGTATGAGGCGACTGCGGTGGCGATCGAGCGACACTCATCGTGTGGTATTGTTATTATAGATATGCAAATATGTTTACTTGGTATGTTCGGAGCGCGCCCGCGCAGCACCACTGCGAGAGCAAGATGAATATTCGTAGCCCGTCTCTTTTCACCGGTAGGGTCCGAGGGAAGAACACTTGCCACTCACCGCTCGCTTCGATGTTGAAGAGAAGCAATAACGACCGAAGTTTCGCAAATGCGTTATTGCTAATTGAGCACTTGGGTGTATAGTACTTAGTTTCACTTTTATTTGGAAGTTATTATATTTATTTGATTAAAATGTTGTCGACACGTCCGTACCGTACGCTTCCGTAACTCCGTATGAATTGAACAGTCCCTACGAATTTAAGTGTCTCGAATCCAGAAAGACTCTTGGATTAAAATGGAACCCATCATCTGATACATTCATGTTCCAAAGTCATGTAATCCCTAAGAGTAATGCAGTAATTACAAAGCGGCAATTATTGTCAGAAGTATCAAAGTTATTCGATCCTCTTGGTTGGTTATCACCGCTTACAATCAGAGCGAAGCTATTGTTTCAACAAACGTGGTCCATTGAAACAAACTGGGATCAAGAACTATCAAAGGACATGCAAGAAAATTGGCTTAAAATAAAAGAAGATATCAACTGCATCGACAAATTTCGCATACCAAGATTCTTAGGTAACACAGAAAAAACCTGTCGATTACATGCATTTTGCGATGCATCAGACAAAGCTTACGCTTGTGTTATTTACCTCGTCACCAAGAACAATAAGGGCGAGTACACATCGACAATTGTTGCTGCAAAAACAAAGCTGGCACCGGTTGCAAAGAAAACATCGCTCCCTAGACTGGAACTGTGCGGCGCACTACTTCTATCCCAACTTGTAAAGAAGGTAATTGAGTCCTTACCAAATATAGATATGACGCTTCATGCATGGACAGATTCCATGATAGTTTTGGGCTGGTTACACGGAGATATATCCAGATGGAAGTCCTTTGTAGCCAACAGAGTTAAGCAGATAACCAACATAGTCCCGGCAGAATTCTGGGGTCATGTCAGCTCTGAAGAAAACGCAGCCGATTGTGCTACACGAGGCATAACGTCTCATCAATTGTTAAACCAATCATTGTGGTGGGAAGGCCCTGAATGGCTAAAAGGTTGTGAGAGAAAAGATGCAGTTAAGATCGTATCGTCCCCAACAATAGAAACAAAAGCGGTTTGTGTGAACACAGCCTTAGTGAAAAATAATGTTACGTTTATTACTGATTTACTGCAAAATTACAGTTCGTTGACACGAATTGTACGGGTTACTGGCTGGGTGTCACGTTTCATCAAGCGAATTCGCGACAAACAGATTCCAACACATGGTTTTTTAGAGTCATCAGAAATAAATAACGCTTACCATTTAATTATTAAAGAAATGCAATCACATGAATTTCAACAAGAATTGCAACATATTAAGGGTAAACAACACGTGAGCTCGAAAAGCAAGATTTGCAGTCTAAACCCTTGGCTAGATGAAAATGGCTTATTAAGAGTTGGTGGACGTTTAAAACACGCCAGTATAAGCAAATCGGCGAAGCATCCCATCATCCTACCAAGCCACAGTCGACTTACTGATCTTGTCATTAGCCAGGCACACATAACAACTCTGCACGGTGGTCCCCGACTAACACTTTCCTACATAAGGGATAGATACTGGATCATCAGCGGATTCAGGACGGTAAAACGGCAGTTAAGACTGTGCGTTAAGTGTCGCCGATTTAACAACGAAGCTCAACAGCAAATTATGGCAGACTTACCACGAGCCAGAGTCACTCCGTCAAGGCCATTCACGCATACTGGTGTCGATTTCACGGGCCACGTAGAGCTGAAAGTCAATAAAGGACGCGGGATCAAAACAACGAAAGGATACGTAGCAGTCTTTGTCTGTCTGTCAACGAAAGCGGTCCATGTGGAACTGGTTTCAGACCTGAGTACGGCCGCCTTTCTAGCAGCGTTTCGTCGATTCTGCTCCCGACGTGGATCACCAGGCCACATGTATAGTGACAATGGTACAAACTTTGTAGGCGCTAATCGACTCATGAAAAAGGAGTATAAGGAGATTATCCAGAATATCAACCCGGACTTCTTTAACAAAATCAGTGAGCAGAACATCCAGTGGCACTTTAATGCACCAGCCTGGCCTAATGCTGGAGGACTTTGGGAGGCGGCTGTGAAGAGCCTGAAATACCATTTGAAAAGGGTCATAGGCGACCAACGTCTTACGTACGAAGAGTTTTCGACGTTACTTTGCCAAATAGAGGCGTGTCTGAATTCCAGACCTTTATGCCAACTCACGGAAAATTCAGACGACGACTGCCTTACTCCGGGACACTTCCTGACTGGGGCGCCGATTTTATCACGGCCTCAAACTGAACCGGAATCATCAACGCTAAAGGCGCGATGGCAACTCGTCCAAGCTATGACAAAGAATATCTGGCAACGGTGGTCATCGGAGTATCTGCAACAGCTACAAACCAGAACCAAGTGGCAACAGGCACGACGTAATCTTGCAGTCGATGACTTCGTCCTCATCCGTGACGAGAACGTACCTCCGGGTAAATGGGCAATGGGACGAGTGCACCTACTTCATCCTGGAAAGGACGGGTATGTGAGAGTAGTTACTGTCAAGACAAGCAACAACACCATACAGCGTCCAGTCAACAAGCTTGTATACTTGCCTGTAAATGAGAAGGTATCCCCAGCCAAACCCATGAACCAATGTGAGGATGAGTCTTCCACTCCGTCACCAGATCAAGTTGAAGGCAAAAGGCGGCCTCCGCGACCGCGAAAGCAAAAGACTTTGCAAGCCTTTTTAATCAGTGTTTTACTAATGCTTTTGTTTGCATCTCCTAGTCTACAACAAAATGTTCCGACATACAACGTTACGCAAATTACCACAAACCAAGGACTTTACTTCGACAAGATGTCCAACCTCCAAGTTATCAAGGATGATTGGAAACTCATCATATTTTATAACATGTCCGCGTTTTATCACGGAGTATCGAACATTAAGAAATATGTCAAGCACTTAAATCAAACAGCCGATTGCATGGGTTCGCAATACGACAGCGTCATCCTACAATTAGAGCACGAAGTAAAGGAACTTGAACATTATCAAAAACTCCTTGAAAACCCGAACGCCAGAAGGCAAAAACGTGGTTTAATCAACGGAGTAGGATACCTGGCAAACACGTTGTTCGGAGTATTAGATGAAAACTTCGCTCAGCAGTATAAGCAGGACATAGAAAGCATATCTAATAATGAAAATCATCTTCAAAAGCTACTGAAGAATCAAACCTTGGTCTTGGAATCGGAGTATAACATTCTGCGACGCAGCGAGGAGACTATGAACAAACAGTTCAAATTTATAAAACAGCATCTTCAAAACGTCACTGACGAAATCAATAAGGTGCGTCTGGACAACAGAAACGGCATTTATGTAACATCATCCGCCTTAGCTGCGAGTATCATATTGTCAAACTTAATGCGAATCCAACACACACTTATCAACACCGTGACAGACATTAGCCACGGCCGCATCGACCCGTACCTTTTGACTCCAGAACAGCTGGTTCGTCAGATCAACATAATCTCCGGGCAATTGCAGGGAAATCTAATGACCCCAATCGAGTCATCAAACCTATCCGAGCTGTATAAGATTATGAAGGCGTCTGCAACGCTGTATGAAGGCTATCTTATTATAGAGATTAAGATTCCGCTTGTGAGCAACGATATCTTCGAGTTAGATAGAATCATACCTATCCCTCAGAAACGGGGGTCGAATCACGTTCGCACTGTCCCAAACTCACCATATATAGCCTACAACATACAAAAAGACCTCGCTCTTCTCTTATCAGATAGCGATCTGCAAGCATGCTTTCATATCATCAGTAACAGTCGGCTACTATGCTCCATTGATAAACCTGTTTACAATCTGGGAATAAAACAGTCGCTATGCGATATCCAGACTGTAAGTAATATGAGGAGCACTTGTAAACAAGACGTGTCCACGTGCCACAATTATTGGGTCAACTTACACAATTTGAACTCCTGGTTTTACACCTGTTGTGAGTCATGTGAACTCCGTATTTCTTGTATTGCTGACACAACAACGACCATTATACGAGGCAGTGGAATCATTGACCTAGGTTATGGATGCACACTGAAATCGGATTCCTACAGTATTCACACGCACAACAACTACTTACGCTATATGAACATGCGATCAAATATCGATGTCCCAGAGGTTTCCATATTGAACTCTCTAATAAACACAACCTTGCCCAACGATTTCGACGTACCGGAAAACCACACCCATATGTGGAATCAGCTTAGAGACCAAATAACCAATATAAAGGAACAATCTACTACACAACTAAACGTCCACGACATCCACCATTATTCCGTCGTGTACGTTACGTTGGCCTTGGTCCTCGTCTTAGGCGGCATATGCTTATACCTAATTATAAGAAGTAAGTGCGAAGCCGCACCTGCGCTGCAGCAGCGGGAGATGTTGGAGGTACGTGTAAGCCCCGGCGAGCGAGCTCCGGGGCCGGAGGCGCAAGCTGACCTCACAGGATCGGGATCTACTGAGTGCGCGCGTGAAACAGTGCGAGTGCCAGTAATCAGTGAGTTCAGTGATATGAGTAAGCCAACCGAAAGTATAAATAAAGGGACCTCTCCTATGGTGAAATATTAACAAGAACAAAATCAGACAATTTAGTGTTAGTTATACATAGTAC
Organism: Dryobotodes eremita; assembly: GCA_917490735.1. Lineage (NCBI taxonomy): Eukaryota > Metazoa > Arthropoda > Insecta > Lepidoptera > Noctuidae > Dryobotodes > Dryobotodes eremita. Next base: position 413,953 of record OU823254.1, on the reverse strand, counting down.
TTAGAGTAGTTATTGTTGAAATCACATTGTATCAGCTTTCATCGAAACATTGTATCATCTATTCTAAGTCATCATTTTTATTGTATTTAGACACATTTAAACACACTAGGTTTCATCTAGGTTTAACATATTCCCTCGTCTTCTCCTTCAGAGTTGTTGTGTAGTCTTCTCGCCAGAACTGTACATAAAGCTACATGTTTCCGTGTTATCTTTTTTTATTTAGTTTATTTAAAGTCTTGTCTTTTCTCCAAATAGCCCTCTTGAAATGATGAAAACAACCTTTCATTTGTGTCTCAGGAAAAGTTTTTATCGTGCTAACATGGGTCCACTTTCAAAATCAACTGTAAATATTTTTGGCTTCCAATCAGGCAACACTTTTTTTATTAGACTGAATAATAAGTTATACGTAGCTTGCTTTTTACTTCCTAAGAGGGCATAAACTAAAGGTACAATATTAGTATTTTCCTCTGAGCTCCTAATGTCGCCATAAATCGACTAAAGTTGTAGAAAAGGACGGGGCCAAACTTTGAATGTCCAATCACAAAAAAAAAATGATCAACACTGCACATCATTTGCTTAGCTTTACTACTCGCGAATGCCAATATTCTCTCAGATCTATAGTTAGTCAAATAATAAAAAGTTCTCAAATAATTTAGGCACTTCTAATTCGTTGGTGGACAGCAACTTTTTGTTACGTCTGCAGCTTTACTCCTTTGTTTGTAAAGCCTTGATTTTACATTTTTATATGGCGGTTATTCTTTGATAACATTTGGCTCGGAGTCCTTTAGCGTAACCACTGCATCATAGTATATAGCAGTCTGTTTGAAATCCTTTGACACTCGTTCTTTATAAAGTGACATGATCTGTTGCACATTATTTTTGGCACTATTAGTTTGACATAAATGTACAGTAGATTTGATAACTTCACTTTCTACTTCCAATATTGTCACAGTTCTGTGGTATGTAGGCCTATTAACACACCACCAATATGATGTTCCGTTTTTAAACTTTTTCTTGACATTGTATTGACCATGGTCTAAAAAAACAAGGTTTGGCATTCCGGGAGTGACACATGCTTACGTCACTATCCAGTTGCCACTTTATTGCAACAAAACACGAATTATGGAAACATGTTCAGTCACCATTCCGTTAAAAATAAAATTTATATCATTTAAATTGTCGTTTCGTTTTTCTAATCAATGAAACAATTTAATTTAAACATATACCAACGTAATTGTTAGTTAAAACCTCATTGTTATATCGGATTCGCACAGGTAATAAAGGCGGTTGGGGAGTTATTATTACACACTACTGGCAACAGAGCGGTGATGACGTAGGCTTGTGTCAACCTGTGTCTCGAAATGCTATACCTGGCGAAGTATATTATTATACCATGGTATTGACGACCTTCAAGAAGCAGTACACGTCCTCCTCTCTGGGAAGTTATACATTTTTAATGCGCCCTGCTATCACTTGTAGTCGGTATTCAGACATAAATCATAATAATATATTTATTAAAAAAATTACAAGGTATAAAAATTTGAACAGTTTTGCTTAAATGTAAATTATATTCCTAAGACTTACGTGCCTGAACTAGGTAATCCTGTGTTTCAGGCGAAACGTGCTTAGATAGTCTTATAAAATTAATAACTAATCTAAAAGTTGACAATAGACAAATAAATTATACTTGTGTCGAGTAGCTTAACTCTCAGTTTCTAAAAAAAAAACGAAAAAAAATAAAAAAGTACACGTAAATAATAATTAAAAAAAAACGTAAATAACGTACCGTAACAACGTAATAATAAAATATATAACAATACATTATAACAACGTAATAACGTTACGTAAAGTAACGTTTATTTACGTAAATAAACGTTTATTATGACAAATAAACGAAATAATAATAAGTTCTTCAATTTGGTTTTATTAAAAGTAAAGAAATAAAATGCTTACAAGAAGCCTATTTTAACGGTTTAATCGTTAATCTATTAATTTATAATTAATTAAAAGAAACGGAACGTTACAGGTTATAACAGCATTGATGCAATCACAATTTTATCATCCTACTTATTTTATTTTGTTAGATAAACAGAACGCGTTTTGGTCCGTGAAGTCGAACAATATCGACGCAGGTATGCTACAGGCCTAAGTAAATCAGAGGGTTGCTCCACATTCACATAAAGGAGATGCATTTAATCCCTCGCGGTGCACAGCGTGCGCCGTGCAATCACTTTATTGGGTTTGTGGAAACAGCGACTGCCGTGAGCCGCGTTTCACGCGTGCGGCCGTGTGGAGCCAGCCTTATCCAATCACTGGGATTGGATTCGATAATGGGGTTTTTGTGCAACGCTCTTTGGGCAGTGGGAATGTAAAGAGCGTGGAAGTGTTGTTGCTATGGAAACTGTAGTTATTAGAGCGCCGTGAACATAAGACATAACGAACTCTTATTTATACATTCAGTTGAGTGCCCTCTTGTTAGATTACCTTCAAAGTATTCGATAAAGTCTTATAGGTACAATAGCGCCAATAATACCTATTTGACGTGAAGTAGTAATAGTTGAATTTCAGTAAACTATAGGGAACTTGCCTTGTAGTTTGTGTATCTCGGACACCTACATAGACGGTCTTGACTAAGTTAGTTTTAATGAGGTCTGTTTCATAAATAATGTTGTTCCTTTTCAAACTATTTACACGAATTACACAAACTAATTACATTAGAAGACCTCGTGAGTGCTTCCCACAACGAAACCGGCGCGCTTTGTGTCATTGAAGTAGGTATACCGAAACTAAATGCTAAGTAATAAACATGAGCCGTCCGACACAAATGAACTTTACATAAATAAGTTTCGTTACTTTACCGCCCGTCGCGGCACGTCCGAGCTCGGCAGTGGATACCCGCCGCAGATTGCTTACTTTATGTTTAGTCACTATTTCTATTCTATTTCGATCCACGAATAGTAATACAATTTAATTCGGATTGGATGTGATCGATTTTCCAATGCTTCGAATGAAATTACTTTGGCATCGTGTGTCAAACATCCGTTGATTTGATTGAAGTTGGGCTCGTATGTTAAGATTGGTACACACGGATAGCAAAAATGTAATATGCGAACTCAGCGAAAATAGTCATTAGATTGAATGATAATAATTTAGCTTGTGATTATTCCAATTACGGTTAAAGGTCATGCAATCAATTCAATAACTGCTTGTTAGGCAATCAAAATCTTTCATTGCAAACATCAGTGTACTTAAGAAATAAGGTATTTGCTGATATGTGAGCTGCTTTATAAAGCTTAGGTACGACTGCAGGCGACGGAGGTGAGCGAGAGGCTGAGTGTCACTTAATGTCAACTTAACTTCAACAGTTATATGAGCGCATTACCTCGCGCACTCGCTCGCGTCACGACTTCACAAGTCGCGGGGACGAAGTAACTTCATAGGCCGCTCGTAATCTCAGCGCACTTCTCTCGCGTGTCGCGTCTCCGTCACAATACCAAGGATACCCGTATTAAACATAGAGCTTCATTGTAATTTATGTTTTTAAATTAATTATCGGCAGGCTAAGTTAATGCTCATTATTTTCCAGTCTCTTTAATATTAATTTGGTTACCAAGAAAAGCCTTTTTATAACATTTATCACAAAGTGCAGCTACGAGTTTCACCATAAATCAGCTACGTGGCGCGCGCTCGGATCGCTTCTAGCCACAACGCACCACAAGCGCACTACAACCGCACCGCGGCCGCCCCGCAGCCGCTCGCTCGCCGCGCGCCGCCGCCTATTAACTTGACTTATGACCTTCTTTTATGGCATAAGCACTGTAGAGGAAGTAGAAATTGTTTTAATACGAGCTCCTAATTTGTAATGTATTCTTTAAACGAGCTGCTAATCTTCTTGCAATTTAATAATAACGTCGAAACCAAAGATTCATATATTTGGTTGAAATTAGTTTTCATAATTACTTATGAACTTATTTGTACTATTTAATATTAAAAATGTATGGAAATATGTTCGTGCTTATTATCGGTTCGCGGAAATGGTATCGTTCATTATGAAGCTCCGACGTAATGCAAACAAGTTTTAATTTAATCGGATCCCTAGTTATCGCGGATCGCTGGCAGTCCCGTTCACTGTAAACAGGGCGGTATGGCAGGCTCGGCAGAGCGCGTGTACTGTGGAATGAATTAAAGCTTGCCGTCGATAAGGGCTGGAGTCGTATCCAGCGTGTAACAAGTGCGTAGGGTATGACGATGTGTTGTGCGGTCACCAAGTAGGGGGAAAGAAAAGTACTACTCACGTTACGTGTGTTACAGATCACTTGTAAAGCAAACTCGCTAGAAACTCATTGTGCTTGATTGCTAAATCATTGCAACTACAAACATACCTAATTATTTAATTAACAGAGCTGCTCAAGTGTCTCTTTTAGTTTTAATGAAGTTTACACGAAATGCGCAGTTGTAATAATTTTTGACGCGGTGTTGCTGTGGCAGGTACCACATGATAGTGACGTATGACGATTTTGGATGTCATTACGTTCACATAGACACGTGTAGGAACTGATTTAATTACTACCAATATTGCTGACAATTAGTGTTGGTGCATGCCTAGATCAAATTCCAGGAATTTGTGTTAATAACTAATTAATAGTCACCAAACATAATTTTACTATAAAGCTTACCACGATTACCATCAGAAATCAGAAACCGCGGTCAGATTAGCACTCGCAAAAAAGTGCAACAGAAAACTCACGATACAAAATTTTGAAATAGTTGACATGCAAAAATGAATTTAAATTATGAGGTCAACGAAAATATAACGATACAAAATTTAAAACCCGGGCGTCGTGGCGTATTGCCGCAATTCCTTACTTTATCCTTACACAAATTTACATTTTCTTTTACAAACTTATAAATATTTAAAGGTTACTATGTTTGCCGCACTGTTCCGCGTTATTTCAATAAATATGTAAAGAGTGCGCTCCCAGCGGCCCGATTGCTCATGTTTACATTATAAACTTGTGTGCTACTTACTGACCTCATCCATCAACACAAATTGAAATATACATTAATTCCCCGTTATTCTGACTGTGTATGTTCTCGTGCTTGTTGAGAAGAAGTGCGAGTGCATTCATCACGGATTGTAATGTTTCACTCGGTGTTCGTTCTCCCGATGTGTTGCGCGTGCACTGTGCAGCCGCGTGCTCGACCGACGACCCTCTCATTACTTCACATCGCTTGTTTTATAAAACGTATTCATGCAAATTGTAACTGCTACATCCACATCACGGTCCTCTTTATGGAAACATTACGAAGGCACTCTCTTTAATTGCTTGGCTATGTACAATCTTATCTGGTTTGTAGAAAAAACTCATTTTAGTTTGTGATAATTATACTAAAATGGTTATGCAAATGTTTATTGACTCTTTTTGGGTCCTGAACAAAGTATTGGCTTGTTGCACAATGAGGACAGCATTTATTATATAGACAGTTCGAATAATATAAGACAACACAATAAGCTTAAAGGATAAACAAGCGAATCGAAATCTTTTATTGCAGTATGAAAATGTTTGTAGCCATTGATACAACAAGAAGAAAAGTTTTGTCTATTTATTAAAACTCACATAATCGTTCGAAGTTAAATTTATTTACTAGTCTGCTGTTATAGTTACCCCAAAAAAATATTAATGTTGTTATTTTTTATTTGTTTTGGAAACAAACTTCTTGTATTAAACGTGTATTTTTTATAAAATTGTTAAGCTCCAGATTTTCGAAAGCCTGCACTAAAACTGCTATCAAATTGTTCAATTCTAATAATCAGTTTTCATTTATTGACCAAATTAACATACAAATCATTATAAATCTAATTATGGAATGTGATACAATGGATTAATTGTGCTGGAGCGGCTGCTGCAGGTGCGGAAAATTTCAAACGGCGAAAATATTCTAATCTTATTGGGAATTATATGTTCGAACCGTTTGGGGTTGAAACGTTGGGGTTTGGGGTTGTGGGGTCCGAGTGCCCCCTTGGTTTTTCGAAACATCGCCAAGCGATTGGTCAACTCTTCACATGACCAGAGGGCTGGCCTATTTTTTAGCCAAAGAATCAGCCATCTCCATACAACCTGGCAATGCTGCAAGCCTTTAGGGCACTTTTCCTGTCGACAGCGATGCGGACAATTTTTTTAATGGTCTACTTTCCCATCTTTTTGATTCACACATGTACATGTATTACTTATTTTAAATCTGTTAGCTTATATATTATGCAAAATTATCTTGTTTGTTGTCTGTTGTTTGTGTTATCTTTTGTTGAAAATAAAATACCACCACACATTAACATACAACGGTAAAAAAAAACAAAAAACTTATTAATTAGGAATTAATTGACTTTCAAAAACTATTATCGATAAACTAGTACGACATGGCAACCGTGACAATTATAATGTTCCCAGCCAGTGGCAGACATCAGGACATCCGCATTAGTACACTACCCGGAAGATAATATGTCTTACTGAGTAAATGAAATTGATCAGTCTTGTCTCACGTCATCTGTGTCACAGACGCCTGTGTGACAGTCTTATATCAAACCTGATCTGCCATTTAGCGGCTGAGGACTGTATATACAGCGCTTATCGTTTTAACTTACGTTACAACTGACCATCGTTACTCTGGACATTAGACAACTTGAAAACTCGTTACTTTTCAAAAATAAAAGTTATCTACAGTTTTACTGAAAATACGTAGTTAAACATTATGTGTTTGTTTAATATGTTTGATATACATGAAAGATTGAGAATACGAAGTAAATATTTGCGTGATTTTGGAATGCGGTATTCGATCAATCAAACATAAGAGTTACAACGTTGCGTGCGTCAAGTATTGAGTGATCGCTGTTTACTCGTAACTCTCCGCTGTGCCGCAGAGAGCTCGTCAGTGTCAGACCATTAATATCCGAAACTGTGGAATATAGTCGTAGTTATCAGTCTGTAGACTTCAAATTATGTTCAATATTTTATTCCGCATTTATTTTCTCCACCATTTTGTGGTACAAAACGCACAAAAAGTAAATATTTTTCTCACGGCCATAAATACATTATGTCAAAGAAAATCTTTAACTGATCACAATCATTTATTGGAACAGCAAACCGCAGCTTAGCACGATATCTCCAGGCGGCACGCGATGCTACAATACGCTACGGCGTAGCAACGTAGCGCTACGAAGCTACGACCCGCTACAGCCCCCGGCTTTTCAAATCTCTAATGTGTACGCTATCTCAGCGTTCCACTCAGACGTATTGCAGTATAATTCCTGCAAGTAGATACTTTTTGTTGTCATTTCGATTAAATTCTTTTTACGAGTCATTCGGTCAGCTTTTTTTACTTTTTCGTTTTTTTTGAAATATTCAAAAAATTGACAATTGTTCTGTACATTGTCAAGAAGAAAAAAATGCAACGCATTCTGTCGTTGGAATTCTTATTGTGTGGATATTTTATTCAATAATATTTAATCTTTCTTCGAAAGTTAGTTTCAAATTTTAACCACCACTATATGTGAGTAGCCAGCGGATACGTTCCCTGGAATTTCTCGTCCCTTTTTTCTTTGATTGTTTGAAAGGCCACCTTTTTTTTGGCCTTTACCCTGCCATTTATTGTTCGCCTGTCATCTTCCTTCGTCTGCCGGCCGCAGAAGTCCGAGCGAGCTTGCGGAGAGAAGCGCAGGATCGTTGCCGAGCAAGGTCGATGACACAGGTGCCTAACGGACACATCAGGTGCTAAATAAGACATTTGTGTGGCGCAATAACGCCCAACCATCATATAATAGAAGTGTTCTGTGTTATACCGTCGTGTGACATTTTAATTTTAAGTTGCTTTCCTAAATTCTTAATATCAGATCTTATTCTCTTTCAAATTTATATTAACGAAATTATGTAAAGAAAAACCTTTATCTTGAGCTTATTTGTGTTAAATAATTTATAGAGCGGCACGAATTTCGTACGATTGCAATCGAATTTAAATTCGTCTATATACTTAAATTCCTAAAAAGATGGAAACATCCATAAGTTTTTTCTCCAAAAATCTTCTTGTGATATATTTTTTTTTTTTGGTAGCCTTATACAATTTCCAACGACTAAATATTTTAATTTTGTGACTTATTTCTTAATTATTTCGGTTGTTCTTTTTATTAATAAATTTTACGTGTACCAGCTGCGTGAGTTTGATTTTTTAGCTAGCTCACGTCGGGGTTCGAGTCCCCGGCGTGTTAGCAGCCTGCTCTACGCTGCATTATGGCGCCCGAACAGGGACTTCAGTCAAAAACAGGGACTTCAGTCAAAAATAGGGACTTCAGTCAAAAATAGGGACTTCAGTCAGACGACTCAAGTCAAAGGAACCTTAGATTGACATAAACCATAACCGAAAGCCTAGAGGAAATAATATGTGGGTGGAGCTAAAGAAAACTAGTCAAGATACGGTTTTTAATAAAGCGAGGAGCCAGCTTGCCAACCAAAAAATAACATGTGGCAAAAAATCTAGAAAAAAAAATACGTCTCCATAGAATACCATTAACCTAGATGTAGAGTGATGGAGAAGAATAAAAAATCTACGCATGCCGAGTCCAACTTTCAGCTAAATTATCGCTTAGAGTCTGACTATTAGCATGAGTAGAATCTATAAAAAATTCTTACCAAACATAAGAAAGTGTGGTGTAAAACCGGTGGCAAAGTTAATGCATGAATTGAGATAAAGTAGGTAACAATTTTGACCATTATCCTTTATAGAAAGGATTTACGAAAATGGGCGTTATCCTTTGTAAAATTTTTTGATTACTGTTGGAAGAAGAATATTTACGTAAATAGAAAATGAAAATGAAAATTTTATTTACGTAAGTATTGAGATAATTTTGGTATCCCGGGTTAGAATTATATGTAAAACTAATATTCCGATTAAATACGGATAATTAGGTAAATGCTTAACGCATAAAAAGGGATAAGATTAATAGAAGGGAACTTGGGAGGTAAAACAAGCTCTAAATATGCGAACCTCCGTGAAACAATGTGGACAATTATGAAAGGCATGTTATTTGTTGACACTGGATCAGACACAGAACAGACGTCGAAAAAATGGGCAAAAAAAAAAGAAGCCATAGTCTGCCCTGTTAGATCACAAAAAGACACAACAAACAAAATAGAGCAATCTCCTTGTACGAAGCTGGAAAGTGACCATGTTGAGGTTTATGGCTGATGAAGGAATGTTATGGCCACACAACAACAAATAAAACAGTTGGGCTAGTAATCAAAAGACAAATAGATAATAGGAAACAACCGCCAAAGAAAAAGGTATGCTAGCATCAAAAAATAAATAGACACTAGCAAAAAAAATATCAATGGACAGCTGGACTAGAATCAAAAAATGAAATAGATACAAGCAAACAACCGAGCATAAAAAAGCTTACCTTTGGTCACGAGGCCTAAAACATTCACACTTCAGACACACACTACGGGAAACTAACTACAGCTAAGTTACAGGAGAGAAATTAAACTCAGGATAAAAATATATTTGTGGGGAGAAAAATAAATAGTCAGCTATGTGATATAGTTACAGGGTTATTTTATAGAAATAACACTTCAAAAATAAACAGGTAAGTAATGCAAACTGGTCGAAGTATTGTCCACAGCACAGCGCAGCGCAAAGTTTACAGAGCATCCACTTTCTGCTGAGCGAACGCAAGGCGTGTGCCGATTCGAATGAAAGAAACAGTATACAAGCTAGTCGGATTCCAGAATCTGTAAATAACAATGGTGACACGGGGATTAAAATATTTTTTGCTCAGAGGGAGCACCACACACGATATAACGAAAAAAAATATGTAAATAGTACTTACTTTTAAAAATCGGGCGCCATAATGCAGCGTAGAGCAGGCTGCTAACACGCCGGGGACTCGAACCCCGACGTGAGCTAGCTAAAAAATCAAACTCACGCAGCTGGTACACGTAAAATTTATTAATAAAAAGAACAACCGAAATAATTAAGAAATAAGTCACAAAATTAAAATATTTAGTCGTTGGAAATTGTATAAGGCTACCAAAAAAAAAAAAATATATCACAAGAAGATTTTTGGAGAAAAAACTTATGGATGTTTCCAAATTTTTAGGAATTTAAGTATATAGACGAATTTAAATTCGATTGCAATCGTACGAAATTCGTGCCGCTCTATAAATTATTTAACACAAATAAGCTCAAGATAAAGGTTTTTCTTTACATAATTTCGTTAATATAAATTTGAAAGAGAATAAGATCTGATCTGATGATTATGGTGCTCCCTCTGAGCAAAAAATATTTTAATCCCCGTGTCACCATTGTTATTTACAGATTCTGGAATCCGACTAGCTTGTATACTGTTTCTTTCATTCGAATCGGCACACGCCTTGCGTTCGCTCAGCAGAAAGTGGATGCTCTGTAAACTTTGCGCTGCGCTGTGCTGTGGACAATACTTCGACCAGTTTGCATTACTTACCTGTTTATTTTTGAAGTGTTATTTCTATAAAATAACCCTGTAACTATATCACATAGCTGACTATTTATTTTTCTCCCCACAAATATATTTTTATCCTGAGTTTAATTTCTCTCCTGTAACTTAGCTGTAGTTAGTTTCCCGTAGTGTGTGTCTGAAGTGTGAATGTTTTAGGCCTCGTGACCAAAGGTAAGCTTTTTTATGCTCGGTTGTTTGCTTGTATCTATTTCATTTTTTGATTCTAGTCCAGCTGTCCATTGATATTTTTTTTGCTAGTGTCTATTTATTTTTTGATGCTAGCATACCTTTTTCTTTGGCGGTTGTTTCCTATTATCTATTTGTCTTTTGATTACTAGCCCAACTGTTTTATTTGTTGTTGTGTGGCCATAACATTCCTTCATCAGCCATAAACCTCAACATGGTCACTTTCCAGCTTCGTACAAGGAGATTGCTCTATTTTGTTTGTTGTGTCTTTTTGTGATCTAACAGGGCAGACTATGGCTTCTTTTTTTTTTGCCCATTTTTTCGACGTCTGTTCTGTGTCTGATCCAGTGTCAACAAATAACATGCCTTTCATAATTGTCCACATTGTTTCACGGAGGTTCGCATATTTAGAGCTTGTTTTACCTCCCAAGTTCCCTTCTATTAATCTTATCCCTTTTTATGCGTTAAGCATTTACCTAATTATCCGTATTTAATCGGAATATTAGTTTTACATATAATTCTAACCCGGGATACCAAAATTATCTCAATACTTACGTAAATAAAATTTTCATTTTCATTTTCTATTTACGTAAATATTCTTCTTCCAACAGTAATCAAAAAATTTTACAAAGGATAACGCCCATTTTCGTAAATCCTTTCTATAAAGGATAATGGTCAAAATTGTTACCTACTTTATCTCAATTCATGCATTAACTTTGCCACCGGTTTTACACCACACTTTCTTATGTTTGGTAAGAATTTTTTATAGATTCTACTCATGCTAATAGTCAGACTCTAAGCGATAATTTAGCTGAAAGTTGGACTCGGCATGCGTAGATTTTTTATTCTTCTCCATCACTCTACATCTAGGTTAATGGTATTCTATGGAGACGTATTTTTTTTTCTAGATTTTTTGCCACATGTTATTTTTTGGTTGGCAAGCTGGCTCCTCGCTTTATTAAAAACCGTATCTTGACTAGTTTTCTTTAGCTCCACCCACATATTATTTCCTCTAGGCTTTCGGTTATGGTTTATGTCAATCTAAGGTTCCTTTGACTTGAGTCGTCTGACTGAAGTCCCTATTTTTGACTGAAGTCCCTATTTTTGACTGAAGTCCCTGTTTTTGACTGAAGTCCCTGTTTTTGACTCTGAAGGTTCTATTTTTGACTGAAGTCCTATCTTTGACTCAAGTCCTATCTTTGACTCAAGTCCTATCTTTGACTCAAGTCCTTTGTTTGACCCTTTGATTTCCAGTCTTTTTTGTCAGAAGCCGTATCTTCTACTGGAGTTATCGCTTCAACTTGAGTTGTGACTTTGACTTAAGTCGTTACTTTTAACTTAAGGCTAAAAATAGACAGCGACATCTAGTTGTTAAAATAAACTTTTTGTTGACAACTTCTTGTCTACTGCCACTATTTTGACCACGCCCACATAAGGCGTTACTTTTAGTGTTTAGTGTTGGGACACTGTCGATAGATTTTTGTCGATGATTTGAATTTCTATTACAAAGTGTTTAGTGTTGGGACAATGTCGATATTTTTTGTCGATAATTTTAAATTGCTTAACGAAATGTTTTCTTACTAAACCTTTCATCTTTTATCATCAAAACTTATCATACACTCTATCATCCTGTTATTTTCTTATTTCGTCTGAAGAAGTTTTTTTCACAATTTATTATTAGTTCTTTGACTGATGTTGTTAATTTGTGTTTGGTGGATATTATGACTGAGGTCGTATTTTATTCTTTGTTTTTGAATTTATCTAAGGGATACTATGATTTAATTAGGCTAGTTAGGTACTTCTAGATTAATTTATATCCTTTAGTTCCTAAGTCGTTAGTTTTTAGGTTATTCATAGGTTTAGAGGACACGTCAGGAGCTCGCATTGGTAACGTTTAAATTGGAGGCGCTTCAAATTTATTCTTTATCTGCTGCACTTCGATGCTGCTTATTAGGTTTATGTAACTTATCTACTAGACATATTTACTTCCTTATTTTTTCTTTTTCTTTTCTTCCCTCTTTCACATACTTCGTACACATTCTTCTATGGTATTGTCACTCTTATAGTGATATTCCTATTTTTTTCATAATAACAATCCTTTGGTGTTGTTCCTAATTTTAGTGATGCGACTCATATTGAGTTGTTGTTCCTTTATCGACATATTTTTTTTTTTTGCTGGAATGGGTGTGATGCAGTATAATTCCTGCAAGTAGATACTTTTTGTTGTCATTTCGATTAAATTCTTTTTACGAGTCATTCGGTCAGCTTTTTTTACTTTTTCGTTTTTTTTGAAATATTCAAAAAATTGACAATTGTTCTGTACATTGTCAAGAAGAAAAAAATGCAACGCATTCTGTCGTTGGAATTCTTATTGTGTGGATATTTTATTCAATAATATTTAATCTTTCTTCGAAAGTTAGTTTCAAATTTTAACCACCACTATATGTGAGTAGCCAGCGGATACGTTCCCTGGAATTTCTCGTCCCTTTTTTCTTTGATTGTTTGAAAGGCCACCTTTTTTTTGGCCTTTACCCTGCCATTTATTGTTCGCCTGTCATCTTCCTTCGTCTGCCGGCCGCAGAAGTCCGAGCGAGCTTGCGGAGAGAAGCGCAGGATCGTTGCCGAGCAAGGTCGATGACACAGGTGCCTAACGGACACATCAGGTGCTAAATAAGACATTTGTGTGGCGCAATAACGCCCAACCATCATATAATAGAAGTGTTCTGTGTTATACCGTCGTGTGACATTTTAATTTTAAGTTGCTTTCCTAAATTCTTAATATCAGATCTTATTCTCTTTCAAATTTATATTAACGAAATTATGTAAAGAAAAACCTTTATCTTGAGCTTATTTGTGTTAAATAATTTATAGAGCGGCACGAATTTCGTACGATTGCAATCGAATTTAAATTCGTCTATATACTTAAATTCCTAAAAATTTGGAAACATCCATAAGTTTTTTCTCCAAAAATCTTCTTGTGATATATTTTTTTTTTTTGGTAGCCTTATACAATTTCCAACGACTAAATATTTTAATTTTGTGACTTATTTCTTAATTATTTCGGTTGTTCTTTTTATTAATAAATTTTACGTGTACCAGCTGCGTGAGTTTGATTTTTTAGCTAGCTCACGTCGGGGTTCGAGTCCCCGGCGTGTTAGCAGCCTGCTCTACGCTGCAGTATGTAATAAACTTCACAGAAGTTCAATTTCTTCCGATGATTATTGACGATGATAATACATAAAGTTAAAAAACATTTTGTGTTTTTTTACTGGGAACTTATATATTAGCACATCGTTTCTTCGATATTGTTCGGTAATAGCTTAGATTTTTGTATTTTGTTGTTTATAAATGAGTTTCTTACGATCTAAATGGCTAGGTAGGTGATCCTTCTGTTTCATAGTGTTTTTCGTATACTGCCCAATTGTGTTTAGAACTGTGTGGGCCAACGTGTCATTTGCCACTTCTGTCAAAAAAAGTTCTTGTTAAGGAAAGAAATTATTTTTGTGTAACAGTTCGCACAATGGGACGAATTCTTTTCCTTGTGTGTTTTTGTATAACATTTTGTAATAAGAAAAGTACTGTCTTGTCACTATACAGATTTTTCCTTTTAACATGAACGTCGACATCTCATGTCGATATTTAATCGAATTTTCATGTAAGAAGCATCTGGATTCGGAATTGTTTCGCGCAAAGTGGCTGGCGTCGCACTTATTTCTGACATAAAATGCTAAAATATTGAATGAAAAAGTATTTTGTATTGAATTTACAAACGTTGGTAGTCGTGTCGCTACCTAGTCCGTAGAAGCCGTATTACTCACAGGTAGTAAGCGATGTATTCACAAGTCTGTGGCACGCTGTATATCGTCCGTAATGACGTCACGTCGTCGTCTGTCGGAAGTGAGCACATGATGACGTCATTACTCCGCGTCGCCGGCGCGCGCTTGATACTCCACACTTTTCGGGACGCTTCTATTATGGGACACTTACTGAATATTTGGACTATTTTGACAACATGTACCTGGGTCTATGGAAGTCTGAAGAAGTGTTTAACTGAAGTCAAAGCTAGATCATTTGTTTCAAATATTGTTTATAAGGTCGAATTTATGCATTTTCTATGGAAAACGATTTGCAAGAAACACGGTGATTAGGTTTTTTTTTTCTTAATCGTTTTGATCGGAAATCTTATATTTATGCTCATGTTAGCTGTTGCGGTTGAAAAATACATTATTTTTAAGTGTTTCGAAGATAATTAAGTACTTTAAAAGATCAACAAATCACTGTAAGTTTAGCCTCCAAATATTTCCTCCGTTAAGTCTGAGAGAAATCGTCGACTTTTTCATACAGTGCGCAGTGTAGCAATGAAACTGTATGAAAGAAGGCATTTCCTAACAGCGTGTGTCTCTAATCACAGCGCTACCCTGCTTTAGAGCACAGCTTGCCGGTCGCGTCGCCTTGCGCTACAAGTCATCATCCGCGTCTTGTGCTCGGTACATTAAGGTGAAGAGCTACTGTCTGTGTGTTGCACATTCCGGAGCAACGCTACTGAGCTTAGAGTCAGAAGGTTGGGATACGTTCAGCTCTCTACGAGATCGTTACAAGTATACACGACCGCGTAATTGCTTTACCACCCTAAAGTTAAATATTTGATTAGCCACAAACTCAAACTACTTTTACGCTTAAACGACACTTCTGCCATGTTCTACTTTCCTAACTCCAATAGTATCTTTATCTACAAGTAAACTTGTGTGCATTTTGTTCGACGTTCCGAGCCACTACCGCGTCGGTGTCATATATAAACTTTGCGGCGTGTAAGTTTAAGTTCAGTATTGTTGCATTTTGCCGCAAGTCTCGCACGACTGTCGCCGGCAGTTGCGGTCGCACGTGCGACGGTGTGCGATGCCTGCGACGTGCCCGTGCGGGCAGCAAGCACTTCAAACAATGCGCACAATATTCTATGGCAATATAGTCTGTAATCTTGTTTGTTTTGCTGAATATGAAACTTTATTTTAAGAAGGTTCAGGGTAATGTAGGATTGAGAATGAAATATGTGACCCAATTCTATCTACCTTACTTACGTACCTGTACTTGCTCTACTTACCTTATTACGCACCTTAATTGTAAGATAATAAAATTTAAATACACTTTGCCAACTGTTCGCGGAACCAGTAAAATCTTATTGTCACAATTATTAATAGTCATCCGTCTGGCTTCTGTCCCAATTATGTTGGGGTTGGCTTGCAGTCGCACCAGACGTAACTGAACATTAATATCCACAAGCCAAACATTGATCAATAATGACCCGTTTTCAAACTTTCAGGGATTCTGAACACCGCGCACCGGTAACAATTTCAATAAATCATATATATATATATAGTGTATACAATAAATTAAATGAATTAACTTTTCATAGAGTTAATGTAATTATGACTCGAACACGCTTCGCTTAAATAAAACATGAGTGTGTCGTCGACCGCAGCGCGCAAGCGTCGCTGATATAAACGATGCATAAACAGTTAAATACTAACTGTTTAATATTTCCAGCGTTTGTTACCGACGCGTGCTTGTAGGTCAAATATTGAACTAATTATTTTAATAACATGCAACTACCTAATTAACATACATAAAACACAAATCATTGTTTGGGTATATTTTTGTCACTGGCACGAACAGTAATGTAAACTGAATTAAAAACGCCACCAAAAACGATTTTAAAAAGGAATATGCCGTAATGTTGTGTTCTTCACAGATACACAAGTTTCCAGAGCGGCTTTAGTCCTTTTGAGTTGCTACTACGTACTTAGTTTAGCTGATTACTAACTTTGTGAGTAGGTACGACAGTCAGCTTGCTTATCCTTCCTAATAATTGCTTACTTTCGAGTATTTAATAGCACTTGTTCAAGAAGAATATAACTAAATCATTTCTCAAGCCGTTATAATAAAGTAACAAGTACTTGGTAAAGAGAAAGATAACTTAATAAATACTGAGGCCATTACTCTTAGTTATAAAAGTGATATTAAAGTGGTAAGTGTATGCCGAGCATGGAGCCGCGAGCCGCACATGTTATGTTGAACAAACATTTTCAACTAAAAGTTCTAGGTAGTTGATGGACGCTCCCATATTTTTCTCCTACATGTATTATAATGACGGCCTCGACAAAGCGTTATTGGATTTTACCATTAGAAATTCTCAGCAGTCTGGAATCTAGATTGGAGTCTGGTTGATGGCAATAGGGTCGTGCCCTATTTTATGGAGCTTTTATAATATAACAGACAAAATATGATATTACAGTCACAGTAAAAAATCGTTAGTCACTCGTTTGTTTGTCTTGTTGCAGAGAACCAATGCCGCTGCGCGTTCGAGATGGTGTACATCCCGCCGCCGCCGCCCGCGCAGGGGCCGCAGCTGCCCAGACTCACCGAAGAGCAGACTCCCATCGAAATCGGTACAATTTCTTTCTGCCTTTACTAACTCTAATCTCATTACCAGTGATAGGAATAGGTAGTGCCTATTTGCCTAAACTTCGAAGAACAGAGACGAGACTTCTTTAGGACTAAATTTTTTCCGGGACATATGTCCCGAAATTCGGGACAACACTTTTAAATACATTAAAAAATATGTTATTTGGAATAAGTAATTCGTCTATATTTACCTAAAGTTTGCGACTAGACATAACATTTATAATTTATGACTCCATAATAATAACTTATCCTCTATGGGCTCTAAAGGAAAAATAAAACACATAGAATATTGTTGTAACAAATATGTATATTTATATTATTTTTTAAATATGACGTAATTGGAAAGCATGAAACAAAATGTACAGACGGAAAAAACTTAAGTTACAATTTCTGTTTATCTATCTATGTCATATTTATTTTACTGACGTTGAGTGATGCAATTTTAACTCAAATCAAAGTACAAATTAACCTTTGAAGTATTACATTTAGGACAATCAGTTTTAATAGTGAACTACTAACTGTTCGGTTTTGATACAGATCTTGACGCATTTAAAATTGCTAAGAATTTGAAAATATTTATTTGTGTTACAAATACCATAAAAAATAAAGAACGATTTTAATTTAATCATCTTGATTCGATTCGTCAAGTTCAGTATCAGAACCGAAATTTTCTTTGTCAGATGAGTTATC
This sequence comes from Dryobotodes eremita, assembly GCA_917490735.1. NCBI lineage: Eukaryota > Metazoa > Arthropoda > Insecta > Lepidoptera > Noctuidae > Dryobotodes > Dryobotodes eremita. The sequence goes on along the minus strand of OU823254.1, from coordinate 396,096 downwards.
TAAGTTAAAATACACAATCATAATTTTTTCTATATTTTCAACTGTTAGGCGATTTCGTTTTATGTTAAGAATCCATTTATAAGTTGAAAACGACCTTTCAACATCGACTGAGGTTAAAGGCGCGTACATATAGTATGATCGCTCATCCCTTCCTGCTATTATCGCGTCACATATGTCTCTAATTTTATCTAGATCGGGATTTCTGTCCATGACATTTACGAGTTTATTTTTTATAGACTCAGACGAACACTAACGCTAAGCACAGTTCTCACGTGATCAAATATTTCAATGGATTCCGTTAGAGTTAAATTCGATTTTTGTAATTTCTTTAACCCAATTTATATATCTTTAAAATATTCCTCAATGTAGTCCAAGTCCGATTTCAAGTTTTCCTTTTGAAGAACATTTTTGACACACCTAATAGAGAGCGCGTCGGAACTTCTTAAAAGATTTACAATTGTTTTAATTTGATCGTAATATTTTGCATAATATGACACTGTCTCCAACCAAGTACCCTATCTTGTAATAACGGGTTCTGGAGGAAGCGGCATGTGGGGAAAGGTGTTTTTAACAAGCGCACTCTAATAGGTAATTTCAAATATAACATATTTTTCGGTGACTCGAGCCTTTGTTCCCAGTAGCTTGTAGATGTGCTGAAGGTCTGTCTCTATGTTATCTATGGGTAAGCCTAAATCTTGAGGCATTTGCCCATAGATAATTTGTAGTTCTCGCTTGAGCTGCGCTGGTGTCAGTAGATGCAGACTGATTTGACCATGGTAGATTTCGGTGATAGTATCTATCAAGGTATTCTGTATCTGCTTCAAGTTTTCCATCATATTAATGGTAGCTATCGAGACCAATGTGAAGTCCTGTTGTGCTGCCATAACATCGATTTCTTGTTGCATCTTATTATTGACGTTATCTAAAGCATTTAGATGCTTATTTATGGTTTTGTGTTGCCTTGCTATAATGCTCTCAGTTCTTTGTAGTACATTGTGCTCTGCTTCTACGATAGATGTAAAGTTCTTCCATAACTGACCTTGGTGTTTTTGATTATGATGCACAAGTTCAATGTCCTGCCTGTACTTTTCTGCGAAACTTTCGTCTAATACTCCGAACAATGAGTTTGCAATTGAACCGACAGCGTTGATAAGGCCGCGTCTTGTTCATAAGCGCTCGCCGTAATGCTGGCTAAGCAACAGCTGGTTGTAGTATTGCAGTTCATTGTAATCGTGACGTATTTGTAGGAGTATCATATGGCAGTGACTTGATTCCCTGATTGTATCACATGTTTTGTCGAGATAGCTTGTAAAGTCATTGATGGCTTTTTCTCCCTGCCAATATGGTGACATGTTAAAATACGTGACTAGTTTCCACTTGTCCCGAATCAATTGTACTTTCCCCACGGTATCAAAGTACAAAGTTTTGTTGCTATCAAATTGCGTAATATTGTATGAGGCTATTGTTGGTGATGTTATACTTAAGAATAGTAACAATGCCAGTGCAATGTTTACTATCTTGGGATAGGTGCTGCACGTTGTGGTTCTGGTACTGGTATTTGGTTGCGAGCGGTTACGTGGTTCCATTTTGGCTCTAGTAGTGGTATCATATTGTGGTTGTAGTGGTTTTCCATTTTCTGGTATGATAGGTTCCGTTTGGTCCATAGGTAAAACTGATAGTTTAACTATAGGGAGCTTCATGTAACCATTTTTGGTTTTCAGAGTCACTACTCTGACAAGTTCATCTTTTCCTGGATGTACTTCCATTATACGTCCCATTGGCCATTTTCCTGCAGGTAAGTTATCGTCGTGTATCATTACTAGATCCTCCACCTTAACGTTCTTCTGGTATTTCATCCACTTGTTCCTGGTTGATAGTTGGGTCAAGTATTCTGTTTTCCATCTTTTCCATAAATCTTCAAATACTTTTGACACTAGATGCCACCTGGTTCTGGCGTCTTCTGCTGTGTCGATTATGGTTGAACCTGGTCTTGCTGATAGGTAATGAGCTGGTGTGAGGAAATTTAAATCCTCCAGGTCTTCTGATAGCGCACAAAGTGGTCGTGAATTGAGGCAAGCTTCTAGTTTTGATAACAGTGTGGTGTATTCTTCAAATGTTAATTTTTGTTGTCCAATCACGCGTTTGAGGTGGTGTTTGAGACTTCGCACTGCTCTTTCCCAAAGTCCTCCCGCATGAGGCCAAGATGGTGCGTTGAAATGCCATTCAATTTGTAGTTCTGTTATCTCTTTAAAGAATGACTCTTTGAGAACATTTTGAAGATGGTCGTATTCTTCTTGCAGCATTCTGTTTGCTCCAACGAAATTGGTCCCATTGTCGCTATAGATGTGACATGGTGCTCCGCGTCGTGCTGCCAATCTTTGTATTGCGGCTAAGAAAGCTGAGCTGGTTAAATCTGAGACGAGTTCTAGATGCACAGCTTTCGTCACCATACATACAAAAAGCGCTATGTAGCCTTTGGTAGTTTTAATCCCGCGCCCTTTGTTTGCTTTCACTTCCACAAAGCCTGTGTAGTCGACACCACAATGGTAGAAGGCGCTTTCAGGGTTTACTCTGAATGATGGTAAATCACCCATGAGCTGATATTGTTGGATAGGCTCTTGCTTCTTGCATGTAACACACTGTCGTACGACTTTTTTTGTAGCTGAATATCCGCTGATTATCCAATAACTTTGTCGAATGTTTGATAAAGTAAGGCGCGCTCCACCGTGGTAGGTTAGCTCATGAGCGTATAGAATTATTAGTGTGGTAATACGATGGTTGTGTGGTAGTATGATTGGGTGTTTCATCTCTGAGCTTATTTGTGCGTTTTTTAATCGCCCCCCTACTCGCAAGATACCATCTTGATCTAGGATAGGGTGTAATTGTAAAAGTTTACTTTTCGAATGCACGTTTCCATTCAATTTAAGCAATTGACGTCACTGGCGAATTCGATATGTTGCACACTTTTTATAATCAGCTGTTTTGCGCGACGGAGTTCATGTAATGTGAGATAAGGTTGACGGCCTGCCTTTGCAGTAGGTAGTCGTAGTATCCATGCAAAAACGCGTATGATTTTTGCAAAGGAATTCAGTTTGGTAAGTAAATGGTCAACAATATTTGGTATGGTCATGGTTGTTTTCTGGTGATTTTCCACAACTACTGCGTTAGACTGTCTTATCTCTAGGCTGGTTTCGTAGGTGGTTTGAGGTATGTCATGGTTTTGGTATGATTGAATCCATGATGGCCCCCACCACCACAGATCGTGGTTTTTTAATTGTTTGGTTCTTAATCCACGGCTGGCACAGTCAGCTGGATTTTCAATGGTTTTGACATAACTCCATTTTTCTTTTGGTATTATTTTAGTGATAGCTTTGACGCGATTTGAAACGAATGGTTTCCATCTCGCTGGATCTCCTTGGATCCACCCCAACACTGCTGTTGAATCACTCCAGCAGTATACTTCCTGATTATAGGATTCCAAACAAGTCTGAACTTTTTGCATCAGCTGTGATAATAGTTGGGCACCCATTAATTCCAACCTTGGTATTGATATGTCTTTACTAACGGGCACTAATCTTGCCTTTGCTGCGACCAGAGTTACCTCGTTAGAGTTATTTTGGTTGCTGACTTTGCAATACATAACCGCGGCATACGCCTTGTTCGACGCATCACAGAATCCGTGTAATTGCAAGTCATTGTTTTTCGTAATTCCAAGCCATCGTTTTACTTCTATGGTATTGATATCTTTTAATTCTCCCGTTAAGTTTAGCCACTTGGTTTTGATATCGTTTGGTAGTGCGTCATCCCAGTTAAGACTTGATAACCAGACGCTTTGGAATAGCATCTTCATGGTGATAGTTATTGGTGTAAGCCAGCCTAATGGGTCGAATACTTTTGATATGTCGGTCTTTTGGTTGGTTTCGATAATGATACTGGCTCCAATTTCGAGTCAAATATGAATTTGTCCTGCTGTGGATTCCATCCAAGACCCAATGTTTTTGTTGAGTCTATCTGTTTAGATTCGTAGATTTGCTGGTTCCACGAATCTTTTTCTAAGTCAGCGAGCAATTTTGGTTCATTGGTGGCCCATTTTCGTAAATTAAAGCCACCCTTGTTGAGTAATTTTATTAGGTCTACTTTGAGCTGTTTCGCTAGTTCCATTGACTGTGCTCCGCCACAGAAGTCATCCATGTAGAAGCACTCTTCTAATGCTTTTGCTGCATCGGGAAAATTTTGTTTTTCCTCGGCAGCTAGTTGTTTTAAGCACATCATAGCCAAAAATGGTGCAGGCTTTGTGCCGTAAGTTATGGTGGTAAGTTGATATGTTTGAATGGGTTGGTAAGGTGAGTCCCTCCATAATATCTTCTGGTACGGCTGATCTTCAGGATGTACCATTATCTGTCGATACATTTTTTCGATATCAGCAGTGTAAACAAACTGATACTGTCTCCATTTTAAAATCAGCTCCTGCAGATCTTGTTGTAGATTGGGACCTCGGTACATGACGTCATTTAAGCTAAGTCCTGATACTGGTCTAGCAGACGCGTTGAAAACAACACGTAACTTAGTAGTGGTTGACTCAGCACGAGTGACGCAGTGGTGTGGTAGGTAGCACTCGGGTTTCGTGTTTGTTGCTGACGGTATCATACGGTTTAAATTAGAATACTCGTTCAAAAACTTTGTGTATTCTGTTTTTAATTCTGAATCTTTCTGTAACTTTCTCTCTAAGCTACGAAATTGTGCCAATGCTAATGGTTTAGTGGATCCTATCTGTTCCTTGGTTTCTGGTTTGAACGGCAGTCGGACTTGGTATCTCCCGTTCTCTAGTCTCTCTGTTGTTGACAGAAAATACTGCAAACATTCATGGTCTTCGGCGGACATATCAATCTGTTGGTTGATGTCTTCATTTTTCCAGAATCTGCGTAGATCTTCCGTGTTATGAAGAACGACATTACACCTATATCGTGGTGCCATTGTCCCACAAAGCAACCATCCTAATTGCGTTTGTTGGGCTATTGGTTGATCTTCGCTATCCCCTCAAAAGGCCACCTAAAGCTATCTTCCAGTATACATCTGCTCCAAGCAGTAGGTCCACTGGTCGACTGGTATTAAATTCTGGGTCTGCCAGATTAATGTTTTGTATGTGAGGCCAGGTTGGTTTTATGAATGTTTTATTTGGTAAACTTTTAATTAGATTATTCATAATGAGAACCTCACCTTCCAAGGCAAACTCACTATGAATTGATTTGATACGGATGGTTATAACGCCCCTGCAGCTGTTTTCTTTTTCCCCTACGCCGAATATGGTACCTTTGCAAGGCTGTCTGCGTAGTTTTAGAACTTGAGCCGCTTTCTCACTTATTAGAGAAATTTGAGAACCCTGGTCAATCAAAGCTCTCGTGGTATGGTATGCGCCATTGTATCCTGGTACTTCCACTAAGGCCGTAGCTAAGAGCGTCTCGGACACGTCATCCCAAGATACAAGGGTCGTTGCTGCTGCTTGTTCATCATTGGTCACGCATGATGTCGCAAGTGTGTGCGCAGCCTTATGGTTTGGTTTTGCTGATGTGTTTGGCCTGATTTTGGTTGATAATGCGTCATGCAATAATGAGTTATGTTTATCGTTGCATTTGCGACATGTTTTATTAGAAAAACAAGGTTTATTTAAATGGTTGAATAGGCAATTCGCGCAGCAGTTTAGATGGTTGACAGTTTTTAATTTTTGCTCATCCGACATTTGCAAAAATTGGGTACACGTCCATAACCCGTGGTCAGCATTACACAATGGGCAGGTTATTGACCACGACACGTGTAGTGATTTCGTGTGGTTTTTCATGAAATTTTGATTGCTTTTATTTGATGACTGCTGGATATTATTTGCACTATAATATTTCTTCTGGTTTGCTTGATAATTTTGATGGTTTTGTGGTTGGTTACCAACCTATTAAATTATTATATATAAGTTTGGATTACCAACCTATGACGTCACTGTCATACGTACATAGGTTGGTAATTATTTGGTTACAACCTTTTTTTTTACCTATTCGTCGTGTCATGAGTATTATTAGCCGGGTACTGTCAATGATGTGGCTTAGTAATTTTATAATATAATGTAACAACAACGTCAGGCCATTAATCCATACAGAGATTAGTGCTACCGGCGCGGCTGGCGCGGGTGGCGCGGTGCTGCGCGGTCGCCGTAAGTTAAGCCTCAAGTTAATTACGTTCACTTAATTCCAGCGTTTCACTTTTGTTATAATTATACAACATCACAGTCTAAGTTACTTTTTTTCTTTTAATGAGCTTGTAGCGGCATCTACAATGCCACATGCGAGCTACGCGTCACATTGACATCACGCAAAATCCGCAATCGCGCAAGCAGAGTTTACCGCGCAACTAGAATATATACAACGCTTCGTCCCAACATCAATCTTCGGGCAGTTGCCCACCAGACATGACACCCGTTTGGTCAGAAGATCCTCCCTTTTCTATAGAGGAGGAGTGATCTTTACAGCCTGTTCCTCACACCTCTATAAGCTGCGCTAACTGTCACTCATATACAATTCATTGATTAAGTGAGACTTACTGAGAGAACACATGAAATAAATAAACAGATGAAAGGATCTGGAGTTTCATTAAAAAGGCAGAAATATACAGTAACGAAGTATATTGAATTTTCAAAGTCCACAATTATTAATCACAACTGGAGTAAAAAAGTTAAATCAAGTTACCTACTTTTGATTTTTAATACTAATTTAATCAAGGGATCTGAAAATCTAAATTTGTCGTCCGATCTAAAGATTGAAGTGAATAGACTTACTTAGTTAAAAGATCTTTGCTTAAGTATTCATTCGGATTTCGATTTCGATAGAAGTTTTGTTCGATTGAAGAAGTCTACTAAGAAACTTGGCTGAAATATAGGCTTATCACTAACGGACTAAATAAAACAAGCAATACTCGCCAAGTCCTACACTGTCCTCCCATACATATCAACACTGTAATTTGAAACATTGTAAAAACCCCTTATTTTTAAAAGATTAACCGTAGAGTTTCTTGCCGGCTCTTCTCCATAGGAAACAACCAATTGGAACCGTGCACCTAGCTTCTGACGTTTCATAAGTGCCCATGTTGGTTTATGTGAAATAAAATATTTTGATTTGATTTGATTGATTCTCTACAGGATACATTTTTAACCAGTGCGCAAACTGTAACCATGAATGCAGCACATGATTCTATATCCCCTAGCGGAGGAATTTCCCGTGGATTATCAAAAAAAAAACTGCTGTTTCATAGAAAAGTGCAAAACCTACGCGGTCAAAATATATGGAACAACTAATAAAAAAAATTATAACTGACGAAAAGTTTCTACGCTAGGGGGTATAGAATCATATGCTGAATTCATGGTTACAGTTTGCGCACTGGCTAAAAATTTATCCTGTACTAGCTTTACCCGTCCCGGCTTGGCACAGGTAGCACTAAGTATCTAACACCTACCCTACCTGCCTACCCTACCTACCTACTCTACCTACCTACTTATCCTACCTACTCTACCTAGCTGACCCGTCAGACGTTGTCCTGTCAAATTTTTTCTTTTGGGTATTTGCATTTTTTTTTTCTTTTGATCCATCTCTGTGAAGAGGTGAATAAAACAAACAAAAAAATATTCAAATCGGTCAAGCCGTTCCTGAGTTTTAGCGAGACTAACGAACAGCAATTAATTTTTATATATATAGATATGTGATTAACGGACCGATCTGGTAGCCCTTAGGTTCAATATTGTACCCGTTATGTTCAATATTTATTTATTTATTATTTATTAAAACTTTATGCACAAGTAAAAAAAAAATACTGTACAAAGGCGGACTTAATGCCTGAGGCATTTTCTACCAGTCAACCTTAGGGTGATGCAGAGACAAAACATGGCAGGTGCAACATAAGGGATAGATAACTTGAAAAATAATAAATACTAATACATAGATACATACATACATACATACATATAACGAAAATAAACTTAGTCAAGAGAAATAATGATAGGAAGAGGAGAAAACGAATCCAGCAAATCAGCGCTGGGATGATTCTGCCAACTTCTTACGAATATGTTCCGAATATGTTCAATATTGTACCGAACGGGCGTGATCGCTGGACGCGAAGTATGCAAAGAGTGTGTATGCCTATTCCGTTTATCCCGATGTAAGGATAGGTCTCGCCCAGTCCAGCCGGCGCTGACGTCTACAACGTGTCTACTACTACGTCTGACATTTACTATGTTCGGTTTCTGTGTTGTCTTACGAGAGTGTCCAAGAAATACTACAAAACGTTGCCTTCCACGTGTGTAGTATTTTTAATTAGACTTTCCCACAGTTTCATACTTCCGTCCATATTATCCACACTAATATTATACATACGAAAGTTACTCTGTCTGTCTGTCTGTTACCTTTACACGCCTTAACGGCTGAACTGGCTGGATAGACCATGACGTACAATGAACTTGCACGTTCCAACAGCATTGACATCTTCGCCAACAAGCGATCGCAATTTCGCAAACAATTGTTACTGACCCAGAGTGGCCTCGTTTAATATCTTTATTATTAATCTGTATTAATAATATTATTACTTACTTATTTATTATTTGTTAGTGTTTGTGCAATTCTTTAGAGCAACAAAATAGATTTAGTTATTTCTTTTCTCTTTTTCTAATTTTCAGTTTTGTTTTCATGTAGTTTTGTTTTTTTTAGCCTATATGTACTCTATGTAATATTATAAAACTTGAAATATGTAAATGCTGTGCACACCTCTAAGTGACAAATTCACTCTAGATTTTAAGATTAATTGTTACATTACCCCAAAAATGTATTAGTGAATAAGTCGTTTGAGTGCGATAATTAAATAAATAAATGACGTCGGTTATGGGACATAGGATACTGTTTGTTCGGACGAGGCAATAACTTCGTATAATTACCGTCGAACTTCACTTACAGGTAAGCTCGTTTGACTATTCAATTATACTCGTTATTGCCTCGTCCTCAATGATGATAGAAAACAAGTGTAGATGTTCAAAGATCAGTTGTAAACACCAATAATGTATGTATTTAATATATATATATATGAAATAACAAGAGTTATTTTTAATGTTTCTTAAAAAACAATCACAAAAGTGGACAATTAATCATTTATTATTATACAAAAGATTTAAGTTGAATTATTTTTGTTAGTACAAAAAATTGCTTCAGAAAAGCTTCTATTGTTTATTATAGGTCTATTATAAAATCTAGCAAAAATTGTTGACTCTCCAGTCCAACCAGCCGCTCTTCTTATATCATCAATATTAACCCCCTTACTGTAAGCTGCTGATGTTGTTGCATGGCGTGTACTGTGCGTTGAGAATGAGCTTATGTCAATTCCTTTCTCTTCCGTAGCTTTTTTGACCCAACGGCTGATTATTTTATTTTATTTTATTTTATTTTATTACTTAAGAAATCTTACAGCTAGGATACAGATAGTTGACAGTTAGTGAAAGAAGGCCAATTAAAAGTTTTCACAGATAATATTAGGGTAGCACAAGAAACAGTAAGTAGACAGGCAAGAGAAAGTAAGAAATAAGCACTCGTAGAGAATTAAGAAAAGACTGAACAAGTTTCAGTGATCTTCGAAGAAGTTTTTACATAATATATTTTTTAGTTTAGGAACACTGGTGGAGAATAAATCAAGGTCGTCAATACTCTGACACATCGTGTTGTATGCCCTGCTAGCTCTTATCATATAAGAGTTCTGACGATAAATGCACCGCACAGAGGGAACATACAGAGGTTGATGATTCCGTAAGGTGAAGGATGGAACACGCAGCCCAATTTTGCTCATGAGTTCAGAACAGTCAGTTAAACCATTAGCTAAATTGAACAGGAATGCCATATCGGCAATTTTTCATTGTTTGGTTTTATACTGGAGCTCACAGCTTTATAGGGCTTTTTAGTTGATATAAACAAATTAGTACAGTCCCGCAGACTTTTTGTTAGTACTAAATAATTAACCACAGCTGAAGCTGGGCATACACCTAGTCTGGTATTAAAGAAGGAAACGGTTAAAAAAGGTTGGCATCTATTTGGCCCCGAAGTTTTAACTAACTTATCAATCTTAATCATTATGGAGTCTTGTTTGATTACAATATTATTAAAATTAATTAATGAGATCGTTTGTGCCCTTTGACCCGTGGCCAACATTAATAAAGTCACAGTTTTTTTGGTAACAATTTGTAAATTAGTTTGGTGAATGTAATTATTTTCAATATAATTGAGTAAGCATGATACATCCCAAATGTATAATGTGTAATGTGTGTGTGTGTGTTATATATTAAATACACATATTAAATACACAAAATAATTTTAAATTTAAAAAATACCAACAGCACTGGATATGATAGTGTCTCGACTAAAATTTTAAAACAAGCGCCAATTAAATTATCCTACATTTTAAGTCATGTAATTAACCTATCGATCCTAAATGGGTACTTTCCTGATAAACTTAAATTAACAATCATTAAACCTCTCTTCAAGAAAGATGATTGTCACAATATGAATTGTTATAGGCCCATAGCACTAGTTCCGGTGCTCTCTAAGGTATATGAAAGAGTTATTTATGTCAGGTTAAATGAATATTTTGAAAAGTTCAATTTATTTGCTAAAGAGCAGATAGGTTTTAGGAAAAATAAAACTATTGATATGGCCGTCTATGATTTTCTGACCACAGTTATGAGTAGCTTAGACAATAAAATTCCAGTGTGTGCATTGTATATGGATCTAAGTAAAGCGTTCGATTTTGTAGATCACAAAACTCTGTTAAATAAACTATACAGTTATGGAATTCGGGGTACTTCGTTAGAGCTGATAGCTTCTTATCTTACCAACAGAAAGCAGTCCACATTAGTTACTCGTGTATGCACTAAAACAAGGAAGGAAGTTAACTACACATCGGAATACAGAGAAATCAAACAAGGCGTCCCACAAGGAAGTGTTTTAGGCCCTCTGTTATTCATCATTTATATAAATGACCTTCCAAAAATAACTAAACGTCCCACTATACTTTTTGCAGATGATAGTACTGTCGTTTTTACAAGTAAGGACAAAGTATCCCTAGAACAAGACATGAATAGCACTCTTAGTGATATTATAAAATGGCTAAATAATAATAATTTAAAAATGAACTTGGGCAAAACTAAAATAATGATATTTCGCAATCGTAAAGCCCAATTTACTAACATTAATATACACTATTCAGGGAACAAAGTAAATGAGACAGCAATTACAAAATTCTTAGGTATGTCAATTGATCATAATTTGAATTGGAAGACACATATAGACACTTTAAATCAAAAATTAAATAAGCAATCATACGCCCTACATATGCTGGCTAAAACGGTAAACACCTCTGCTGTACTTGCAGCATACCATGGCTACGTGGGATCCTTGATAAGATATGGTATTATATTCTGGGGTAATTCCACCAATAGGGATATGGCTTTCAGGGCACAAAAGCGGTGTATTAGAGGTATCTTTAATATCAACCAAACTGATAGCTGCAGGCCATATTTTGTCAAGCATAATATATTAACATTGCCGTGTGTTTACATTTATGAGATTGCCAGCTTTGCAAGAAATAACATAAATCTTTTTGATAAGTACAGAAGTAAGCGGCATAGTAACAAAATTTGTTGCAAATCTAGCAAGACAGCCTTATATTCCAAAAGCATTTTCAGTATGGCGCCGCGTATATACAATCACTTGCCAAACTTCGTACTAGAAACTTCATCAATCGATGCATTCAAAAAGAAATTAAAAACATTTTTGATATGTAAATGCTACTATACTGTTCAGGATTATTTAATAGAGGATGTAGGGACACACTGATGTAACCAGTGCACCAATTTTAATATTTATTATTTAATACTTTGACATTTATTTACAGATATATCTTGACATTCTCATTCAATACATGACATTTCGAATTTTAAATAAACTATTGACATTATTATTTTTCATAGTGAATTTACCAAATAATGCACGAAATAAACTTTTTATATATTGTTCTTACTGTGACATTTATCCACAATTGTATCTTGACAATATTATTTAACAAATGACATTTTAAACTTCAATTCTCTATGGTACATTATTGTCTACTTCATTTAGTATGTTTTCTTTGTTATTTGCTACGGTAAATGAATAAACTAAATTGTGTTTAATTATGAATAATTTTTGCAACAAAATGGATTAAAATAGTAAAGCTTGTAATTTGCATGCCTCACGGTGTAATATGGTTGGACTGTTCTATATTTTCAATAACTTTATGTAATTACCCATATTAGCAAATAAATGATTATTATTATTATTATTATTATTATTATATTTAGGTTTTGGAGGTCTTAATTTAAAGAAACCTCTGAAGAGTCTTTTGATTTTGTCATCTGTACGTAAATGTGGTCCTATAATTAAAGCTAGAGCAGATCTAAGGGAGTTTAAACTTCCATAGGAAACTCCCTCCTGAAATCTCCAAGTGAGATATTGAATAACCTCAGTAATGGTGGGCTTGGTAATATTTATATTTTCTGACTTACAGTATTTAGCCCATGCTACAATTGCAGGTGAGGATTGATTTAATGTACTTTTAGATATTGAGTTCATCATAATATCCACCGCATCATCACTAATTCCAAGGTCTATAAATGTTTTCCTGATAATATTCCTGCCATCAAAGTCAATTTCTGGTGAAGGGAGTGTGACAATCTGGAATTATGCAAAGTGAGGAGATCTTTAGAAGGTTGAAATATAATGGCTTCCTTTACTAGCAATCTATTAAATATTGGGAACCATGGTTGAGTGATCCACTGGGGAACTACTACAATACCTGTTGCTCTGTCTGTTATTATCTTTTCAATGGTTTTAAGAACCATAGAGAATGGAGGGAAAGCATAGAATAGATGATATTGAGACCAATGCATAGTAAAGGCGTCCACTGCTACAGCCCCTGGGTCTGGGTGCCATGATACATAACTATGGCATTTTGTATTGGCCCGTGATGCAAACAAATCAACTGAAGGTTCATCAAATAAAGAAATGATCTTTTGATAATTTGTATCACTTAGTTCCCATTCTGTATTGCTTAGTTCTCTTCTAGATTCAAAATATGCTATTATATTATCTTTGGTATTTATGTAGGTAGCAAAAAAACATAAATTTCTAGATTCACACCACTGCCAAATATTCTTAGTAATTTTATGTAAGTGGGGATATTGAACTCCTCCTAATCTATTAATGTATGATACTGCAGTCATATTATCAATTCTTAATAAGACTTCACAATCTCTTAAATGGCTGGCAAAACAATTTTAACCCAAAGAAAGCAGCATATAATTCTAAAGAATTAATGTGAAGCCGAGCTTCATCCTCAGTCCATTGCCCATGGGCAGTCTGGGAGTCACAAGACATTCCCCACCCTGTGGAGCAGGCATCTGTAAACATTTCTAACTCAGACATGTTCTTTCTAATGGGATTGCCCGATTTAGCTATGTTTGTAGACCGACCACTATTCGAGATCTTGTATGCATGCAGCATTCACTTCAGTGTTTAAATCATAGTTGTCATTATGATCTCTTAAAATAAGATATTTATGTCGCTCAAGTTCTTTAGTATAAAGAATACCATACTTAATAGCTGGGCAAACAGATATTAAGGTTCCAATAACCTGAGCTAGAAACCTAATCTTAACTTGACTTTTAGCAAATAATTCTTTTATTAACTTCAAACAGTTATTATTATTTATTTTTTTCTTCAGTTATATCAAGAGTCATGTCAATGGCATTGAAAATTAAACCCAGATACTTACACTGTTGTTTTGGTATGAAATCACATTTTCTTTGTTAATTATAAATCCTAATTTTTCTAGTATAGTTACTGTTGACTGCATATTTTCTAAACATTGTTTGTAACTATTTCCTATACATAGAAAATCATCTAAATATATAACTGATGTAAAGCCTCTTTCTCTTAAGTAAGCTATTACTGGTTTCATTAGTTTTGTAAATGTTAATGGGGCTGTACATAAGCCAAAAGGTAAAACATTAAATTCATAGTATATATATTCCTTGAAAAATAAATCTTAAGTATTTCTTACTATCTTTGTTTATGTTGATCATGTAATAAGCATCTTTTAAATCTAATGTTACAAGAAAATCATATTTCTGTAAAAGTTTACATACTGTTCGGTGGTCTTCCAACTTGAAATCCTGTTTTAACAAAAGCATTTAACTTTTTAGATTTAATATGGAACGAAAAGTTCCATTGGGCTTTTTAACAAGAAAAATAGGTGAGCAAAACTGATTATCTACAGGTTGACAAATATCTATTGCTTTTAAAAAAAGTAATTTATTAATTTCAGATTTTATCTGTAAGGACTCCAGTTTGGAAAATGTGTCATTAACTGGAGTGTAACTTTGGTATCCAATTCGTTTTTTCGAGTTTCTTTATCTTTTTCAGTGTGTGATCGTTTTGCTTTCTCCTCTGACTTCCTTTTACCCATTTGTATGTTAGATAAGTAGCTATATAAAAAATATTTTTTTTTAGGAAAAACGTGACGTCGTTACTAGACATAAAATCCGAATGAAGATTGTTACAGATGGCAGCACACACTCGCATAGGGGTGTGTTTCTGCTTTATTTAATTCTTCTAAATTATGTGACGCCACAGACTATAAAGTCGAGACTACACTTGTTTTCTATCATCATTGAGGACGAGGCAATAACGAGAATAATTGCTTTTGTGACGCCACCGAGTCCACACACCTTGTTTTATGTCCATAGATTTCAAAATATTTCTCTTTTGCATTATGTATGAACATAAACGTCAAATCAGCAATATTAACACGCACTTGATATGCGATTAAAAGGTCTGTAGTAGCAATAATCTTTAATTTTTATGTTCTTCCCGTAAATTGACGTAAATTATTGGAATAAGAACTGTATGACAGTTAGCGTACAAATTAGTAATATGACTAACTGGTTTCATAAACTTTCCAAAAAGGTATCAACGTATTAAATTTCTCATCGGTTTTTCAAAAATCAGCAAAAGCGCGCTGTACCTATGTCAAACATTTAAATTTGATTTGTAAATTGAATTCAGCTCGAAAAGTTAACAGAATAGCGTAATTAATAAAAAATAAATGTAATTTGATAAAGTACAAAACAAAAAAGAAAAAACTGTTGCAAGCATGCAGCCTGCATTGTACTTCACTGACTGTCATTCGCGTTGAAAGTGAGGTTTTTATATATTCGGCAGCTCCCAAAATCCTCTCCCTCAACTCTTCAATAGATATCGCTGGTGTAGGGTACACTAAGTCCTTCGTGTGACCCCAAAGATAAAAGTCGCACGGCGTTAAATCTGGACTTCTCGCCGGCCATGGCGTCGGGCCACCTCGACCGATCCATCTCAGCGGATACTTGTCATCCAGCCATTGTCGCACACCTCGGTAAAAGTGAGCTGGGCATCCATCGTGCTGGTACACCATATCTCTTCTCGTAGCTAGCGGCACATTTTACAAAAGCGTGTTCACTTCTTCTCTTAAAAAGTTTTCGTGTGTTATGTCATTCAAGTTTTTTCAATACAAATAATACAAATTACATAGCAACAGATTCAAAAAATTAAATAATGAAAAAAGTAACCACAGATGTCAAAGGAAATACAATAACAAAATATTATTATGCCTTGGATACTAAAATTCTTGTCCTTTTTAAACTTTACAATTTTGTATGTAATATCTAATTATTTATGTTTCGATGATTCGTTATACTGTCTACAGAGCCTTGGCAAAACGGTGGAATGTCCGAAGTTTGTTTTGGATCCGGCACATAGAAAAGGCAAAAGTATCAATTTAATGTTTAGAGTGAAGTAGTTTTTTCATAATTAATTGTTTTTAGTAACAAGTCAGAAAATTTCAAAAAAATCGAAGAACCGTCATAGCTCGGTAACCATCCAGTTTTGACACTTATTTAATTGGACTTCATTTGTTGCTAATGATCTCTAGTATAACCCCTTTCAAGGAATAGGTCGAGTTTCCCTGCCACCCTGTATACTCTTAAGTTATAAACAATGCTAATTGTATTTAATGCTTAAAACAATTTTATTTCAATTACCGAGGATCGATTTCTGACATTCGTCGTATTAATTAATCGAGGCGATCGAAATTAAAAAAATATCGTATATCGTAATCGTTTTATATATTATATATATATATATATATATATATTTTAATTATCGGTGATTTTGAACACAAACTGAGTAGTGATAATGAATATTACGTATTACTTGTGTTTGTATATTGCATTAATATCTGGACATTTTCTCTTTGTTTATAATATTTGAAATAATATTTGTCACATTTTAAATCGCATCTACATGTGTGGGCCGTGTGTGTGTAATATTTGTCAAAAGTAAACATGTAAACACGCACGATCGGCGCCAAACTTCGACTTTGGATATCAACAAACTTCATTACCACTACTTAATTAACTGGAAAAATTGATAAATTCGTCAAATAATAAACCCCTTTATTCATAAACGTTGCTTAAAGTTAAGTAATGATTAGCGACTGTTTAACCATACATTTTTGACGTTTAAACGTCTCTTAACTTTAATCATCGTTTATAAATAAGCCCCGTAATAATTGTTCACTGCCCCTGTGGTGGAGTTTGAATGTTCGAAATCCCCATTTTTATGTTTTTTAACCTCGAAAACCACTGTCATCAAAATGGCGATTATCGCATTTACATATTTAGATTTTATGAAAGTAAATTAATAAACTTTCGCGCTAAATATGAAAGATTGAATAGAATTAACACATGAGTTTTTTAACCAACTCTCTTAATTAACGCACATTCATAGGATTTGATGGGTAGCATAATAAATATTTACATAATTAATTTAGGGTGTCGTATGTCGTCATTCTCGTGTCCGATGGGATCCGTTACCTTGCCAGCAAAGGTTCATGTATTCGGGTCCATTCGGGTGCGCTTCCGGTTAATAAGAATAACTAGTGCCTTAAATGAACATCCTGCGTCTGTTCACAAAATTATTTGTTGCGAATAACGCTACTCTCGTCTCCGTTATTTATGTCAAAACAGTCACAAGAAAGAATTATGATAATGCCTTTATGGGCCTCGATAAATAACCTAAGAGTCTTGTTGATGACACACAACGACTCAGACAAACTATGGGGTATGGAAAATTCTCTTTGACGTAGTTAATTCAGTTTTTATGAGAGCAGCGCTGAATATTAAAGTTATTTCATTATTGAAGGGTCGACGCCATATAAATAAAGCCGCTTTATTACTGAGTGCTCGCACGTATGTGTTACATCATATTACATTTTGACACCACAAATGTTCGTCTAGAACACAACATGAGAGGTAACGCCGACGATGCACGAGATTATCTAGGAATAAGCATTTCAATTTCCCTTAAAATTAAAACCCTAGGTCTTGACTGGTTTATTAATCAAACCGTTACTTAATCAGATTGTCTATCTTTTATTAAGATTTAAAACTGATTGAAAGTTTTACTTTTATCCATGGACGAACAAAAAAAGTCGGACAGATTCTCGCTAGCACTCAAGTCGGCCAGCTCGCTGAACGTACACATTTACACATTAGTCGGCCGACGACGCACGGTGGATCGAAAATCGGCTGTAGAAGACATAGGATCTCGATTTCTTAAATGTTATTTTTTTTGCTGGAAATGACTTCTGCTGATCATTACTATGTACAAAAATGACACCCGAGTTAATTCTGCCCAAAAACGAAGGAAATATATTTTTTTTACGAAAAATTTGTATGAAGCTAGTATGAAAAATCGAATTATCTCCTAAACGGCATGTTTAACCGTAATATCCTTGGAGGTGGTCATAGTGCTAATTATTTATGATTTTTTGGTTGCCGATTTGACGAAAAATTTAATGCCGTTTTTTTTAAAAAATCGTCAAAATATTTTTATTTATTTTTACATGTAAAACGATCCCTTTTAATGTCCAAGTTAAAAAGTTCGATATGTTATTAACCCAAATATTAAGAACACACAAAACAAGAAAAAATAAATAAAAAAATTGCTGTTTTTTGACACATTTTTATTAATTTAAATAAAAAAAGATTATCAAACTCTTATTTAAGTAACATATAAAGTTATGTTATATACAAAATAATTTAATTTAAGGAATTAATACTAAGCATTTGTAAAATAAAGTAAAATAAATAAAAAAAAAGACAAAATATCATTAAATATTACAAAAAAAAAACCCAAACAGACTCAAATACAAATTTACAAATAAGTACATATATAATTTTTTTACAAATTTTCCTTATCACTCTCGTTGTCAGACTCCAATTCTGAGTCAGCATCCAGATTGGATATATCCAAAAACTCGAACTCAGTTTCCTGAAATTGAATTAAGTCGAGAGTTTCAGCAAAAAAGCTCTGCTTTTTCTTGGCATCTAACTTAGGCCTTTGTGCACTTAGCAAAGGATCCGAAGAAACAACAAGCATATTTAAAATGTCTTGATTGGAATCCTGCCTGCTTCTTTTCCGCGAATGATGTTCTCGAAACCTCCTAAAATCTTTGTTTCGAGACTCTGAGGCTTCTTCCGAGAGAGTCCCAATCGGCACAATATTATTTTTCTCAATTATGTCAGCCCCATGGATTAATAATTTATGAACGGTTGACGACATGTAGTACCAGTCGTATAATAATACGTACTTTTCTGCTGTTTTGCGGGCATAATCTCTAAATTTTATTATATCGACCTGCTCTCCAGATGTAATTGCTTGTAAAATTACAGCAAATCTTTTGATGAGGTCTTCATCCAAACCGGTTATAGCTGCGGTTTTATTAGGAAACTCAAAGAATTTTCTTGCAGTATTCCCGTCATTGGTGGTTCCCGAGCCTTGTTTTACTATATCAATCAACAGATTGAGCTCATCTTTGAATTTATTTTGAATTATTTTCTTCCTTGTCTGTAGCATTTCTTTGTGCTCATCACTTCTCGCTGCCCACCGTTTGAAGTCGAGCCTGTATGCAATGTGTAACAGAGATTCCATACAATTTATACGGGCGTGTAGGGATGACAAGCCAAATTCATACAGGTCAGAACACACAATTTTTGATGTTACAGCATCTAAGCGGTTCATTTCTGTAGGCTTTGCTAAGCACAGGTAGCACGATGCATTTGATCTAGCTTCAGAAAGGTAAGTGCAAACTTTAGCGTCGATCATCGTCATCATTGGTTCATGAGTCACCCTATTATTATTATTGCACTCTGTGGGGATAAGGGCCTCAATTTCTTCATCCATTTGTTTTTTCAGCTCAAGGACAACTGCTTCACTCTCCTTTACAAAAGTAAACTGAACTGGACGACAATACAAAACTGAGCATGGTTTTGGTTCGTCCATAAGATGTTGTCTCCATCTGTCAGTTTAAGTGGCACCAAGGAGGTCATGAAAATGCTCGAGTCATCTTCCTCACCCTCCATTTTCTGCTTGTATCGGCTTTGGTTAGAAGCACCATCAAATCCCCACTTGGATATCAGCTTCAACTGCTTGTTATGCTCTTCCTTAGAAAGGCTTTGAAAGATTCTTGTAACTGTGATATCAAGTAAAGCTTGAAGTGTAATCCTAGCCGATGAATCAGTAACTGTCACTGATTGCTTCGGAGGGTAGCAATCAAGCTTAGTTTGTTGCACTTTATAGTAAGATGGATAAATATCCTTAGCACCTTCCCGAATGGCAGCCTCTCGCAACGTAATATATTGCCACTTTGAGAGTTTTAGCGAAAGAAGCAATCCAAGCGCCTTTTCTGACGTAAATATGATTGTTTTCGCTGGTTTCTTAAGCGTTTCATTTAATTTAGCGGCTGCTTCAGGATTTTTCATCATGTATTCGATGACAGAGGCGATATCTCCATGCCCTTCTTCTTTTAAACGTGCTGCAGCTGCATATGCCAATTCACTGGAATCTTCGCCTGTGTGTTCATCAGATCTTCTCTTTTTTTGTTTACTTCCCAGATCTTCGAATGGTTTACGGGATCTTTTCGTCATTGTTCCAATGGACGTTGATGTCGACGGTTCTGGAGAGACTGAGGGCGCTCTTGGTATCTCATCAACACTTGGTTCTTGATTAACTAAAGTTTGCACAAAACTCGGCCAATCAATATTTGCTCCCAACCAATTCTCGTACTTTCTCCTGAAATTATCAAGGAATCGGTTGGATTTCTGCCACCTTTGTAAAGCGGCTCGCGTAAATCTCCGACAAAATTCTTTGAGAACAACACGATCTTCGTCAGACAGGCAATCGCCTATGCGGGATACAACTGCACTGAACAATACTTCATGATCAAATGAAGTACTCTCACTTCGTAGAAGAACAAACAAGTCTAAATTCGTGATTAAACTTTCCATTCTAAGATTTTATAGTCGCAGATTTAGTGTTAGCAGTTACACAGTTGTGAACAAACTAAATTATAAAACTAAACTTTAGCCCTTTTATTGAAAAACGCCAATAATTAGGTAACTACCCTCATTAGTTATCTTCTCATTAGCTAATGAAAATTTATAATTGTCACTAACTATTCTTAGAACTCATAGCACTGCTAATTAACAAATTAGCTTACTTATCAGGAAAAGTTGAATGTAATCCATAGTTGGTATTGTCGTGAGATATTGAAAATCATTAAATCACCTATAAAGACTCATTAGAAGACCTAATCAGTGTAGTTACTTAATCACTTCTTTTCGGACTCATTAGAAGAGTAAACAATTGGTAATTTGGTTGTATGAAAAGTTTTAAAACTCATGATGTGTTGATAAATATCTAGCTCAAGCATAGTTGTCTACGTGTGGGTGTACTATAAACCTCTGCCAACTCCTTCGGAAATATAGGAGTGATGCTATTTTATGTTACGTGTAGTTAAAAGTCCGTGTTCTTCAACATAAACACTAAAAGGAATCGTTTCATATGAAAAAACAAATGAAAATATTTTGACGATTTTTAAAAAAAACGGCATGAAATTTTTCGTCAAATCCGCAACCAAAAAATTATAAATAATTAGCACTATGACCACCTCCAAGGATATTACGGTTAAACATGCCGTTTAGGAGATAATTCGATTTTTCATACTAGCTCCATACATTTTTTTCTTATAAAAATTATAACTCTTCCATTTGTGCACACATTTACTTCATATGACATTTTATAGAACAGTAATGATCAGCAGAAGTCATTTCCAGCAAAAAAAATAACATTTAAGAAATCGAGATCCTATGTCTTCTACAGCCGATTTTCGATCCACCGTGCGACGTGGCGGTCGGCCATTACGCACGCAAATGGCAACACTCCCCCACCCATAAATATTCACACATAAACGGGACTCAGTTTTGTCGAAGCGGAGATCCGTCCGACTGTTTTTGTTAGTCCATGCTCTTATCTAAAAGGCCAACCTAAGCCTATATAACCGCTTGGGGTAAGTTAAATAAGCTCTACATTTAATTTCAGAACGTTTTGAATAGATAATTATACGTATGTTGGGCAATTATTTAATCAAACCTCTAATAATTCTTCGTCTCGCGCGTGGCTGGTCACAGTTCCAACATAACATAACCCGATTGGTTGGCGACCGTCGTCAGAGTACCCTAGCTTCGTCACTGTGACCAACTGTGAGAAGATGCTCAATTATTAAAAAAAAAGTATGCATCATTAGAAGCGCAAAATGTTTTTAGAGGATCAGTTAAATATTTCCCATTATGTTGTATCTGGGAGATTTGTGACTCCTTTATTATCTACAAATACAGGAACAGTCTTAGAACAGGGCAACGTTTTTAGGTAAACTATTGGAGACAGTCATTGCACGCACATTTATTTCGTTGTAAACTAAGTGATAGTGACAGTACAGACAACGTTGCCGGTAATTAAAACTATCTTTTTACAAAAATAAAATCTTGGGTTGCTAACAAATACAAAGACATGACTAAAGAGTTAAGAACGCAGGTACCTAAACAATCCTAATCCTAACTAATATTATAAATGCGAAAGTAAGTTTGTTTGTTGGTTTGTTACCTTTTCACGCCTGAACCACTGAACCGATCATCCTGAAATTTTGCATATACGTTGTCAGGAGTACAGAAACGGACATAGGGTACCTTTTATCCCGCAGAAAAGTACTGTTCCCGAGAAAAACAAGTATAACGTCCTTATGATAATAGATGGCGCCACGTGTCTTTCGAATCATGATTGAATTATAACCCGAATTGATAGTCAAAGTCTAAATTAACGCGAGCGAAGCCGCAGGCAAAAGCTAGTTTTACATATTTGCGTAATGCACTTTATCCCCAGTGTCGCGGCCTCCGTCGCTGACGCGCGTGTGCTCCTGCACGCGCTGCAGCAAGCCGCTGTTGCCACAGCTCGAGCATCCCATCTGTTTGCAGTTCACCGCCGTACCGCTTAGAACAGGTACGTAAAGCGAACAACATGACAATCCTATACATTTCTAGGTACATCACAGCCAAAGTATGTTCACGATTGAATCTGCTTTACCGACTCAACGTTATATAATTGCGTCGTAATGTCGATACCGCAGACTTACATTCAGCCATCTTCTTTACATGTCAGACCGAATAAAAAATGTGACACTGACAATTAAATTTTAAAAAAACATTTAGACCATTTAAAGGGTTATAGGTTGATGTAAATTCGACATTGGTCAAAGGCGTATACTATTTCAATCTTTGTTACCAAGTAATTAAATAATGCAGTTAGCCATGCAATAGTAGTCTGCTCTATGCCGTAGCTTCAAAACAAGGTATTAGTCAGGACATATCCTGACTTGAAAGGAAACTATTTGAAAGATATCAAAGACTTGACTGCACAACATAAACTAATAGGTCTTTACCTATGAAATTGCCGTTTTGTATGAAAAAATTTAAACGAATTTTTTTCATGAATTTTTTATTTGTATTAATCGAAGTAATCACCCATGCAATCAATGCATCTTTGCCATCGCAGTGGCAGTTTATTGATGCCCTTCTTAAAGAAATCAGCTGGACGGGAGGCAACAAATTCTTCAAAGGCATTTTGTACTGCCTCTCGGGTATTAAATTTTTTTCCCGCCAAGAAGTTATCCAAATTCTGGAAAAAGTAGTAGTCTGTAGGCGCAAGGTCTGGTGAGTAGGGCGGATGACGGAGAGCTTCCAACCCCAGTTCTTGCAACTTGGAGACCGTCTGCTGTGCAGTATGAGGTCGCGCGTTGTCGTGCAGGAGCAGCGGAGACGAGCGATTGACCAATGCTGGTTGGAGATGCGCCAGCTTCTCCATCATTGTGTTCAGTTCTTCACAGTACACATCTGCAGTAATGCTCACCCCGTTTGGTAAGAAGCTGTGATGAATCACACCGGCGCTAGACCACCAAACAGTGACCATCACTTTTCTAGGGGTAAGTTTTCGTTTAGGGCATTGTTTAGGTGCTGAACCAGGATCCAACCAACTTGCTGAGCGCTTACGGTTATCAAACAGAATCCATTTTTCATCGCAGGTAACAATGCGGTTCAAAATTCCTTCATTTGTGTGTCTGTTGAGCAGTGCAAGGCACGTCTCGACGCGTACTTCGCGCTGGCGATCATTGAGTTCGTGGGGCACCCATTTGTCAAGCTTTTTTACCTTGCCAATTTGACGCAAATGGACCAATATTGTTTTGACGCTAACGTCGAAAGCTGCTGCTAATTCAGCCGTAGATTGTGTATCATCAGCTTCCACAATCGCCTTTAATTCGTCATTGTCGACCAAAGTCTTCGGACGACCGCGAGGTTCATTTTTCAGGTCGAAATTTCCAGAACGGAAGCGAGCAAACCAATAACAGGTGGTGCGTTGGTTTGTAGAGTTAGCTCCGTAAACGTCGTTGATGTTGCGTGCCGCTTGTGCCGCGTTGCTGCCACGACGGTACTCATATTCCATAATTACTCGAATTTTTAACGTATCCATGATGACGAAAAAGATTGAAATGCGATGAAAATGTAACACTAATCAATAAAGAAATGACTACTTTTAGAAAAAAAAATCCATGTTTTTAAAATAAAATTAATTTGAAATTAGAATTCATAGACAAACAAAAATTATTTTGATTTGAAATGGCCAGTACTGCAGAACGGCAATTTCATAGGTAAAGACCTAATATTATGCAAGTTACAAGTCATTACAAGTTCCAGCAGGTACTTTAGTCTCATGTCGTATGAGGTCTATCTGAAACAATCGTGTGTTGCCCATGGTCCACCCGCCTAGTTCACTAGACAATGTTTAGCAAATAGACAATCAACTTAAATCAGTAATTCAAATCACAAGTGTCATTCTGTATCGGTCATAAGTAGGACATAGCTATAACTCGGTAACACGTAGTGTGTCAATCTGCTAAAAGATACATTTCCCTGACTGTACAATATTTTTGCCTGCAGTCCGGACACGCACGCTGCTCCTGCGCAACGAGTCCGTGGTGACAGCGCACTGGAGCGCCGTCGTACGTCGCTGGCCGCGGAAACACCACAGGACACTAGACACAGGTTAGATACTTACATAAAGTCACGAACACTTTTCCTGCGCAAGGAATCCGTGGTGACAGTGCACTGGAGCGCCATCGTGCGTCGCTGGCCGCAGAGAGGCACTACAACATACTAGACACGGGTCAGATCCTTACATAACATCACGGACGCTTCTCCTGCGCAAGGAGTTCGTGGTGACAGTGCACTGGAGCGCCGTCGTGCGTCGCTGGCCGCAGAGAGGCACTACAACGTACTAGACACGGGTCAGATACTTACATAACATCACGGACGCTTCTCCTGCGCAAAGAGTCCGTGGTGACAGTGCACTGGAGCGCCGCCGTAATGCGTTGCTGGCCGCGGAAACACCACAGGACACTAGTCACAGGTCAGATACATCCACATTTCGTTTGGCGTAGTCTGCGTAGTGTAGATAACACAGCGATGCGTAGCCTGCGTAACAGATACTACAGATTGTAGGGTGCCTAACGTAGCGTAGGCCTAAAAATAATATAAGTGAATTTGTTTAAAAGGAAACACTTCTTAATTTTAATATCTTTATTAATAAACCGCTTCACGTTTCAAATACAAAAGCTCCTATAAATTAAATGTATTTACAAAAAGAAATCCCATTCAAAATCAGTCTACTGGCATTATTAATATTCATAAGATTGTCTGAACACAAAATCCTCATTGTGGAGAATGAAAAGCGTCAACGGCATTTCCTTATTAATAATACTCTTAGTTCAAAAACAAAACGCTGCGCTCCTATATTTTAACTTGAGGTCGGAGATCATGCGGGCGGGGGGCAGGGGGGGGGGGTAGGCGTGGAGTGGCCCTCTGTGCAAGTCAGATTTCTGGGAATGATTGCAGCCATTAAATATTATTAAGAACTTAATAAGTCTGTGTGTTGTCAGATTGGTGGTCGGTTTGTTGGACAGTTTGTCTAACTGCGGCAGAGCGCGAGGTGCAGGGTAGACGACTTATCAATGTTTATAATGAGCTCCGTTGAACTAACGATCATCATCGACATTACATTCAGACGAGCACGCTTGATATTATACAACTCATTGTAAAGTTTTATTTCATTATTAGCTGCGCCCCGCGGTTTCACCCACAACTGTATGAAATATACTTTACGACCTATTCTCAGACCTACCAAATATACATAAAAAATTTCATAAAAATTGGTCAAGCCGTTTCGGAGGAGTTCGATAACAAACACTGTGACAAGAGATTTTTATATATTAGATACACAAAAATAGCATTACTTGTTACAAGTCTATTTCAGACTATATTGAGCGAGGTAAGCATTCCGGTCACTGGCGGTGGAAAATAGAAACAACAACGTTTATTATATTTATGTAAGGAAACTTCCCTAATGTGACAGAATGTTCCTATTTATTAATTTATCCGCTTTGGGGTCGGGTCACATGGCCGCGTCTGTGACCCATCGGATAAGTTAACAACATGTACCTAGGGGTGGTTGCAGTTATCCTACGATCCAGCGCAGTAATTACGTAACACACTAACAGTAGGAATGAGTTTCATTTTGACAGTTCAACAACATTCATTGCGTTATTTACGTTGTTGAGCAAACAAATTTTTAGAACATGTGAAGCAATGGATTAGCAATAGGCTTCAAAATGATTCAGATTGTAATGGATAGTGTGTTACGTAATTAGGGTGCAGGTGCAATATATTCAGTGTAATAAAACCGTTATTCTGCGGGCTGATCAAAATTGTCAACAATTCTTTAAACAAATCTCCACAATAATGCAACCGTACCTATGTATGAAAATTGATAAACGTAACTTAGGTGTAGAGGCTACGACGCAAAATACATAGGTACTCAAATATCAAGATTTGTAACCAAATCTCATTGCTTGATCACAACCTCATCGTATTCTCTGCTAATTCCATTACGTATTTCCAATAAGAGACGACTTCCGATTGCGAATTTTACCTCTACTTGCGCAAAATAACGTTCAAAATGTCTAAACTTCGAATTAAATTTGATTGGAATGAACGGAAGCATACAAATGTCCCCCTGTTTCGTTATGTTACGTTCAAACATACGTGTACGTTGTAAAATGGACTTCAATAAGTGACGTGACTATCGAGAGTAGCTTTCGTTAACTTGCTTATTCTTAGCTTAGTAAGTTGGGTTAAACTGGCATTGCAACAATCACATCAATAATCTTTTGACACTCATCTTTGTATACAGCATGAGATGAAAGCAACTGCCGTCCACCTTTGTCAAGTTTTATCTTGCTCCGAGTGTTCGTGACGCGCTCGTATGTCAGCGCCCTTATATCCGCCATCGTGAAATATTATTAAAGTATTGTTGTTTGCGAGGTGGACGCCTTCACGCTAACTCCATTAGAGCGTGCCTACGTTGCAAGGTGGCAATAGGCCCGGACCTACGCCGGCGCCGCCCGCACCGGTTCACTTTCTGGCACCGTTCAACGATTCATGAAATGGACCGCTATTTTCAAATTATGGGCAGATTATTCTTTGTCATTATATTAGTTATGTGACGAACACTCCTTAAATGTCAGCTCTACAAAGAATGTTCGCGTTTATTGTCAACATCTTCATTGTAATCTTAAATAATTACAGACCTGCCAGACGTCCAAGACTTTCATTGTGATAGCCTTTCATTAATATGTTCAGTTGCTTCTTGTAATGTAATGTGCTCGGAGTCGACCGACTTTTAAGCTGGCGATGTATCTCGATCTACGAATATTTTGGCAGCGTCGCACGATATTGTATTCGATCAGGTGTAGGAAGCGATGTTCTTTCCAAGAATTTGTGGTGACATATTGTATAGCGGGCAAGTAATAGCATTATTTTTTTACCGACTAATCTTACCACAAGCTTTTGTAATTTCTGGGAAATTAATTGCTTAACAAATTTACTACTAACCCATAATTTGTGGCGTGGGGTGTTAAATGATAAATGATGATATTTATTTTACACGTCAAAATTATATTATGTTTTAAGACTAGATGAGTTCGGTGTTTCCTAACCGACTATGAGATGAAAGACCGAAATAACCTCAGAGGTCACAATATCTTTTAAAGTCCAGATATAAGTGATGTTGGTCAGGCCGTGGTCAGGCCATATGAGGGACTGGCAGATTAGTGTCTAAGCATCGTGTTTAGAGGAAAGAACCACACAAATTTGAGTGGACCTGTCCAGACAGTGCACGCATTTTGTCAGTTTTCGTGTAGCTCAACTCAGAAATAAGGTAAAAATATGGTTAATTTGGAACCTAATTAAACTAATTAATATATATGACGTTACATCAAAAAAATATACGTATATATACTTAATAGTATTGATTTATAAAAATAAAAATGCTTGTTCTTTACAGTGTACCTTTTTAAGTATGTGGAATAGGCATTTAGCAATTTGGTTTATATATTTTTTTGCAATTTTGCTCCAAATACCTGGAGCAAAATTGAAATTTGCAAAAATTCAAGATCATCTTGTCCGGGATTTAAAACGATGGCTTGCATGCCGTGGTTTACCTGTTTCAGTTAGTAAAAATGTACTCGTAGAAAGGTTAGTTGTCGTTGACAGTTCGTTTTATTTGTTGTCAGAGATTTAAATATTTTATGTAGATATTTTTGTAAATGCTTCCCTTTTTTAAACTTAAAAATTGAAAAATGCATTGCGAATGGTAATGATTTTTTTTTTTATCGGGGTCGATGGTGGTAAATGTTTAGAGGATAAGCAGCAGCGCATGAAATTACTCAATCCGGTACCACAGACATCCTGCACTTTTCCTTCTTCAAATTAGGCAATTTTCCTACCCTGGACTATTCCTCGTACTTTCTAGTATATATAATCATATCACTTCGCTGATAACGGATTTGGGTTTTATATTGTTGGACCATTTGGATTAATGAAATGTTTCGTACACATAATATACGTATGTCTTTTATTTTTTCAATTGTTAAATCAGTTCTTCGCGATAAATGAATTCACTCCAAACAATTTTTCTTATCAACTTGGGGTTTAATAAACGGCACAAATAATATACCACCTTGCTTGTATCGACTGTCTGAAATGCAATTCACGAATGCACAATGTTTGGTAGGCATGATAGTTTATTTCTTGATATATTTTATTCACCTTATTAAATTATTTATTTTCGTGATAAGATATGCGTTTAACGTTACTGTCAAAAAAGATCCGCTAGAGGCAGCATTAGTGGGGGTCCCATTAGTGCTGCCTCTGGCGGATCTTTTTTAAATCTTCGGAGGAAACAGGCTAATTAAGTTTTCTCAAAACAAAATGAATGCAGAGTTCTATTTATGTTTATGTTTTTTTGAGTAATAATAGGCTAATATAAATTTATTAAAATCAATATTAAAACTAAACACATTAATAATTTGTTAACAATAGTAATAGCAGAGTTGCCAACTGAGAGAAAAAAAAATGACAAGCTTTCTTCTCCTGATTGATTCTCGAAGCCAACGGGAGATATATTTTGGAACCTAATTAAACGAATTAATACATATGAAGTAACGTCATATATCTAGGACCAGCCCTAGAATTAAATATTAAATAAGCTATGAATATAGATTTTATTTATTTAAAAATACACATTGTCACTTAGGACATGTGATAGTGAATTTCATAACGTCAAGATATTTCAACATGAGTTTCTATTTGTTGGCAGGGTTCTTAACATTAATTAATGATTCCTTTGGGATCTATAAAGATTAAATATTAAAAAATAAAATGATCTCATGAGCGGTGGATGCCAATTCCTTCTAGTACACATGGCATAATGTAGTGGTAACACAACTCTGGAGTACATTTGGTTCCGTATACAACTTATCCAGTTTTGGCGTTGAACCTCAACATATCACAGAAGCGATACTGCATGTGGATGTCAAATCTCTGGAGACTAGTGTAAATGGGTAATGTCAACCCGAACATAATATGTAAGTCTACCTACTAACTATCATTCATAAAGAATATCATGCATCCTGAAACCCATTAATTAAAGTTTGTTGAGAAGATCAATTGTGTGTACTTATTTCAGTCTAAACCTCATGCGAATTAACCCTATTTAGTCTCAAGCAAACAGCTACCTTGTGTTAGTCGGTGAGTAAAGAGAAATTATCCATACAACGAGAGGTAGCGTTGTGCCTTCAAAGTAATATCGGAGGTACTTAGTACATTAATCTTTGAAACTTTTCCGTTTTTGTCTGTACCCAAGTTAATTTACTGGATTACACTCAGAGTTACCTATTGTTGTTTGTTTCAAAGTGTACCTACTATTAAATTAAGTTTATTAAGTTAGTTGAGTCTAACTATATTAGGGTGCCTCTTACGTAATTATATAAGTACATGTTACAATTAAAACAGTGTGTGTCGTAGTAGGTTTGTTATGTACTGAGGTCTCGTGAAGACTTCTAAACTGTCTCATAACAATAATGCTCTGAGATACTAGTTTTCGTCATCGAGTTAACATGTTACTTTATATAATATGGATTGAGCCTTATCTTATACAAAGTAGGCCAAAGGCTGGATAGTATTAATAATGTTTCTTGTTCCAAAACAATGTCATAAATTAATAGCACTTCTGCGGCACCCGAAGGGAGCGTTCTCAACAAAATTGAGTGCTTCTCATAACTAAACTAAGCAAACTTTCAAATCAATTTCAATTAACAAAATTAACGCGCTCTCATTAATAACTAGCGTCAGTTAACCAGAGATCAATCCGTCGCATAAATCTTAATGCGCGCGTAGTTGTGACTATCGCGTTACTTGCCGCCGACAGCGGGACGCACACACACGCTACACACACGTACTCTTAGGACAAGTACTCACTGATAGTCTGCGGCATTACATGCATTTGAGTGGAAGGGCCATGGAATGAACAAACGTAATGAAATAAAACATTACACCTCAGGAAACATGAGAGATACTTCACACAAGTAGTTCTGTAGCTCATACAAATAGCTCTTACTAGCTGCAAGTTCCTGCGTTGTAATGTCACTTGGTATAGAGACGATTTTCTTCTACTTATTATTTCCTTTATTTCATTATGTACATATATTATATTTTTAAATATTAAAATATAAAAGAATATAAAAACATTTAAAAATAATAAATAGTGGCCCACCGGTATCGGGAACAGGGTCCAAGCTAGCGGCGGTCAGGGCTTCAGAGAGAGGAACCTCCTAACAATGCGGGCCGTGTCTAGAAGTACCGCATTCTGAATCAAGCCTTTGATCCAGCTGCCCAACGAGAGCCTCCTCAGGTGTTGGTCGAGGCTCTTGGCTATTAAGCCATTGACTGTCACGACTATCGGTACAATGATCGCTAAATCCACATCCCACATGTCGACAACCTCGCGAGCCAAGTCAAGATACTTGATTTGTTTATCTTTCTCGGCTTTCACGAGGTTCCCGTCATGCGGGACCGTTATGTCAACAATCATTGCACGCCGCTGTAATCGATCCACCACCACTATATCAGGCATATTGGCAACAATAGTCCTATCAGTGATGATGAATCGGTCCCAGTACAATGTGATATTTCCATTTTCGAGAACCGGGTCGGGCACATACCTGTAGTACGGCACTTCCGATTCTACAAGGCTGTATTTGAGAGCAAGTTGCTGATGGATAATCCTGGCTACAAGGTTGTGTCTATGCAAGTATTCTTTGTTAGCTAGACTAGAACATCCGGAGATAATGTGTCTGATTGATTCACCCGGACGGTGGCATGCCCGACAAATGTCAATCGTGCCGTCTTTCACAATAAATCTCCGGTAGTTGTTTGTCATCATAACTTCGTCCATAATTGCACAGACAAAGCCTTCGGTTTTTTATTATTATTATTATTAAAATATGTTTGATAAAGCCAGTAGGTTAGTTATTAGTTAGGTAACTAGTACTGAAATACCAATAAAATGGAACTCAGCGGGATAATTAACATGTACGCGAGTAATATCATGAATTCAGATCGCTAATGATGTTGCCAGGAATATTGTATTAAAATGTATACCTAATATTCGATGGCATCACTTCGTCGCCCGCTGTCGATATGAATATGTTAGTTATGCGGCTGTGAACGCGACATGAAGAGCGACACAAATGAGACCCTATTTAATAGGGCTGTACCAAAGAGCATATTTGATAAAAAATCGTTTATTTTTTTCAACCAACATAGTTAATTAAAGTACCAGTTTTATTCACTTACAATTGCATGCACAAAATAAGATTCCACCCTGACGACGCGTGACGATTACCATTGGCCACTTCCTAAATAATGTATTGAAATACATGCACGTTATAACGTTAGGTATCGTGGACGGAAACTTAAAAGCATCTTCATTTATATTTCCATACCTGTTCCTTCCCTGTGTTATCCCGATGCCGCGGACGCGGGACGTCTACAATAATGCCGTTATAGAGGTATGAGGAGCGGGTGTAAATTCACTAATCCTCCGTAGAAAAGGGAGGATCCTCCGACCAGACGGGTGTCGTGTCTGGTGGGCAACTGCCCGACCAAAGATGTCGAGGCGTTGTATATATGCTAGTTGCGCGACAAACTCTGCTTGCGCGATGCAGAATTTTGCGTGAAGTCAATGCGATGCGTAGTTCGCATGTGGCGATTTAGATGCCGCCACACCGTCACGTTAGAAATTATGAAAACGCACATTCAATAGTAGGGTTGTAAACTCCAACGTCCGAAAGTATAAACATTTTTTTAATATAAAGCACTACCGAGACCCGTTAATTAAAAGTACTAATTAATTTATTCCAATTCCCTGTAATAAAATATCCATTTTCGCAGAGACAGTTCCAATCTGGGAATAATACAATTTATTGTGACTGGATTTTGATTACGTAGTTTCATTGTTCGTTATTTTATTTTTGATGTTTTACTTTTAATGTGACGGGTCAGACCAGCTGCTGGCGTGTGCGCGAAGGCTCAATTTTTTAACGGTAAAATAATGAAATATCAAATTGATAATTGGAAGTAGGCAGTTGCAAATGTACGCAAAATGATCACGCACCATTATTATTATTGAAACACAGTTTAATTCAATTCAGTTTCAACAACAAACAGTTTTACAGATTTCCTCTAACTCCACTTCCCTAAAGTTATTATAGAGTACGTACAAAACAACGCAGTGCGTGCACGGCTTTATCCGCGCATCTCTCGCCTTGACACCTGACACCTGACGCGTCCTCGAAACTTTACTGAATCTCATAAAATTATAATTAGATCCGCGCCTTCCGCGACGCTTGTTTCGTCTTGTTAGTAGTAGGTACGAGAGCCCACAACCAAAACCATGTCGCATCGTTTTACAGCCAAAACCATATAAAATCGTTAGTTTAGAACTTTAGATGATTTTGAACCCAACTTGATGTGCAGTACCGGTCAGAAACGTTGCAGTTTGATGGGGGCCCATTCCTGCTATGTCAAAAACGAATAAGCGGCCGTTTTTATCACAATATGTCTGATATTAAAATGTTTGTTTTAATATCAGACATAGACAGAAATGTTTGTTTTCAGACATTTTGCCCGTCACGTTTTCATGGCCTGAGAACATTTACATAAGTGTCCAAAAAATTTACCCGTTTTCAGACTTTTAAAATGTAACCTACAATTCCAAAAACGAAAAAAAACGTTCTGAGTCGAGAGGTACTTATTACGCTCCTATTCCTCACGACAACGATGATGAGTCCGACAATTATTAAAAGCGATGTTTTTTTTTTTCAATAATTTTCAAACTGTGTAGGTACTGTCCTCCAAGGCACATGATAAGAAAAGAGCGATACTTACAATTCTTTGAACTTCTACGCCCGAGATTCATCTTAGGCTGTTATTTCAATGCCAAGCATACGCACTGGGGATCAAGACTTACTACACAAAGAGAAGGCAGCTCTTAAATGCCGTTAAAGACACACATTGTGAATTTATGAGCACAGGCAAACCAACATACTGGCCCACTGACCACCAGAAAATTCCGGATCTTATAGAATTTTTCATAATCAAAAATATATCTACCAATTATGTTAATTTAGCTGAAGGTTTTCACATGAATTCGGACCACTCCCCGATTATACTAAGACTTAGTCAAAAAATCCTACTAAGAGAAAGCCATTTGATCCTGGTTAATAAGTCTACAGATTAGGACAGTTTTGCCCTTGATCTAGATAATATTATCGACCTAAAAACTCCGTTACTAAATCAGGATCAGCTGGACTCAGAAGTAAACAAATATGTTGTTAATATCCAATAATGTGCGTAGAACAACACACCACAGTTAAAACGTAAATATAAGGGACATATCTATCCCAAGGAAATTGTGGTTTACTATCTGAGAAAAGAAAGCAAAGAAAGCGGTGGCAGCAAACAAGATGCCCGCGGGATAAAACATTATTAAATAGCCTAACTAAACGATTAAAGAGGAAAATTCAACAATTTGAGGATGACTGCCTGAATACTAACCTTGTGCAGCTAGCCAACGACCAATCAACGGATGTCTCTCTTTGGAAAGCGACAAGAAAACTAAAAAGGCCGATTATGCAAATACCGCCCATCAGAAACAACGACGGAAAATGGGCCATAAGGAATGAACAAAAAGCGTTTAGGTTTGCCCAATACTTAGAAAACATTTTTCAACCCAATGAGAGCTCCATAGAAATACTTGAGAGTGAAAAGTTATCACAAAGTCAAAGAATTCAGCTTGTGACTCCTAAAGAAGTTCTGAGAGAATATCAAAGCAACATAAGCTCGAAGAAATCCCCGGGTTACGACCTCATAACAGGAGAAGTTCTAAAACATCGCCCGCGCAAAGCCATAGTAAAGTTGACTAGACTTATTAATGCCGCGTTTATGCTATAACATGTGCCTGAGCCATGGAAGGTTGCTGAAGTCATTATGATTGCTAAGCCTGGGAAACCACCCCATGAAGCATCATCATATAGACCCATTTCCCTGTTGCCAATATTATCGAAACTATTTGAAAAACTGTTATTAAAATGGTTAAAACCTATAATCAAAGAAAAAGACCTAATACCAAACCATCAATTTGGCTTCAGGGAAAAACACTCTACGATAGACCAGGTACACAGGATAACTTACATCATTGAAAAAACACTCGAAAACAAGCAAGTCTGCGCCACCGTATTCCTAGATGTTGCGCAAGCTTTTGATAAAGTTTGGAATGAGGGTCTGGTATATAAACTCAGACGCATGCTACCTCCAGAATTTGCAGACATTCTGGAATCATATTTATGTAACAGAATGTTTAGAATAAGGCAAGAGGACGCATATTCCGAGCTAAAATCTATTAAAGCTGGGGTGCCACAAGGAATTGTGTTAGGCATGGGCCTAACACACTTCCTTGTGTATAGCAAGTACAGGAATGGTCCTGTACTTGCTTTACACATGTGATATCCCAGAGCTGGAAAACAACACTATTACGACCTTTGCAGATGACACTGCTATTATGGCTATCGGATTAAGCCACAATGAAGCAGTAGAAAAAGTTCAACTAGCTGTGAAAAAAGTTTATGACTGGACTCAAAAGTGGAACATCAAACTGAATAAGTCAAAATCAATTCATATTGACTTCACTAACAAACACTGTGATTACCACCCAATCTATATAAACGGCATGCAAGTGCCTTATGCTAATACAGCCAAATACCTTGGCATAACTCTTGCCGCCAAACTGCGTTGGAAATCTCACGTCAAAAAGAAAAGACAGGAACTAGACATACGTTATAAAAGTATGTATTGGTTACTCAGAAGGAAATCCTACCTATCAATACATAATAAAATTATATTGTAAAAGCATATTCTTATGCCAATTTGGACGTATGGCATTCAACTTTGGGGCTGTACAAAGTAACGTTAAAATAATCCAAAAATTCCAAAATAAAGTACTCAGGGATGCTGTTAATGCACCATGGTACATTAGAAATGACGACCTCCACCGCGACCTTAAAATGGAACTCGTCACCACCGTCATCCAAAAATTTGCTGAAACCCACGAGCACAGACTTCACCGACATGTGAATGTCGAGACAATTCAGCTGCTAGACAACACGGACATAGTGCGTAGGCTAAAGAGAACTAAACCATTTGAGTTAGTGTATAAATTGTGAAAAACAAAGTGTTTTTATTAATTATCAGACTCTAAGAAAGTGCTACGGAATTGTGTGAAAGTGCAAATTGACACTATTCTTAGTTATAACGTAAAAATATAATAATAAGTTAAAGATAAGTTGCTTATTAGTCTACTAGGCTAGATTGTAATAAATTATTAAGAACTTTAGTTCTTATCGATACAGGAAAAAAAAAAAAAAAAACGTTGTCCAAGTTTCCTTTTGTACAATTTATTAAAAAAAGTCCTTCATGTTCCTGTCCTTCTTGTTTGATGGTTTTGGGTAAGCTCTTTATTAATCGTTCGTAAATACGCCGCAATACGATTTTTAATAATTAGTGAAAACCAGATTAGTAAGGTGCTACAGTAACTATGTCTCATACAATTTTTTTCTACATCTGGGCAATTTTTTTCATCGTGTCCAACAGTTTTCAGACAGTTCAACACATAAAATACTGACACTTTCTCCTGAAAAAATGTTATTCACATCAACTGACCAATGTTCACTTAAAAGCAAGATTTTCAGACGGTTTGCTATGGTTTTTTTTACGCCGCATTTTTTAATTTTCTCAATATAGTGTCTTGGGCATGTGTGACGCTACTGGTGTCTGAAAATTGTGTTTTCAGTATCTAACACCTATCGTTCAACAATATCCTGAAAATCAGACAGATTGCTATGAAACCATTCCATTTTTTTACATGCTTGTAAATGCGGTCAGGTCAGATAAGACGCGTAAAATTTCTGAAATCAGGATTTTTGGATTCAGAATAACCAAAGCTATCAATTTTGTATGGTTTTGGTCTTAAAAGGATGAGGTAAAAATTTTGGGCATGGGCTCTCATACTATAGTACTTCAACTTCACCTGACTGACGCGACACGTCTCCTCTGTGTTGTTGACTGTGAGATCACAACTAAACGAGTGCCGGGCTGACGTCATCGATGTATCGTGAGACGAAACCTTAAGTTACACTTTAGCTGTAAAACTACTTGCATGATTGGTAGTGCAGATCTTTGATGACTACTCCGAGAGTAGTATTTCGGAACAAGATATTGTCAGTCAAAGTCCTTTTTGGCAGTTAATTACAAAATAATAGTAAAAAAACTTAAGTAAAAACCTTTTTAAAAACAAGCTTTTAATGAACTCAAAAGTACGAAATAAAACTTACGTAAACATACAACTTTAATTTTTACTTTAAACTTTAATATTTTCTTTAAAGCTTGAAGCGTGAACGTCCTTCTTATACTTTAAGATTAGTCTCAAGCTTTCAAGTAAATATTAAAATTCTAAACATAGAACTTTAAAATTTACTTGAAAGCTTGAGACTAATCAAACGTAAACATACGTGAGTTTTATTTTGTACTTTTGAGTTCATTAAAAGCTTGTTTTAAAAGGATTTTACTTAAATTTTATTTTTTTACTTTTAGCATTAGAATTTGTTTAAATATCTGTTATATCTATCACCTTCACTTGAAAGGTACTTGTAAAGATAAATTCAACGAAACCAAAGACGGCTATACATACACAAGTCATGGTATGAAGCCAATCGAGTTGCACTATCCAAATCATGCCATACTTTAGAACGGGCTATCATAATTTAATGCATATACAAAATCTCGTGCCTGTGCTGTTGACCGCTGAGGAGATCTTGTATGAAGCCAATCCTGGGTCAGCGGACAGGTCATGGTGTATAAATGCGTAGATAAAATTTAGTGTCTTTGCGGTTGACCGTTTAGGAGTTCCCTCGTCTGGAGCCATACCTGGGTGCAGTAGCCAGATCATGGTGGACTTTAAAACGGACTTTCATAATTAAATGCGTATATAAAATTTGTTGTCTGTAAGTAGTGTTGGCCGTTGAGGAGCTCCCTTGACTGAAGCTAATTCTGGGTGCAGCAGGTCATGGTAAGTTTTAGAACGGTCTATCATAATTGAATGCGTATAAAAAATTTAGTGCCTTTATTGTTGATCGTTAAGGAGTTCCCTCATTTGGAGCCAATCCTGGATGTAGAATCAGGTCATAAGTTACCCGAAAATGCATTGTCTTTGAAACAAAATTAACATGTACAATTTTAACTTCGTATGATAAGAGGAAGTGGTTTTAATTCAGCTTGTAAGATTTGACCGATATATACCAACTGACTAACAAGTAAGTTAAATAAAATATTGTAATAAACAAATATTTTCTTTGCCATACACACTTACACACATTATTGCTTTTTCAGATATTTTACCTAAGTTGTCAACTTCTATAATTACTAGAACGCGCATTTTTGAATTGATTCACTTCTACCCCACAACGAAAACTTTGTGCCCTGCAATGACGTTGAATTCATGGTATAATAATATACTTCGCCAGGTATAGCATTCCGAGACACAGTGGTCACATGGGAGACACAAGCCTACGTCATCACCGCTGTTTTACCAGTTGTGTGTAATACTAACTCCCCAACCGCTTTTATTACCTGTGCGAATCTGATAAAAGAATAAGGTTTTAACTAACAATTACGTTGGTATATGTTTAAATTGAATTGTTTCATTTGATTAGAAAAATAAAACAACAATTTAAATGCCATAAATATAATTTTTAACAGAATAGTGACTGAAAATGTTTCCATAATTCGTGTTTTGTTGCAATAAAGTGGCAACTGGATAGTGACGTAAGCATGTGTCACTCCCGGAATGCCAGACCTTCTTTTCTTAGACCATGGTTGAATTATTCCATCGTAGACACTTTAGAAATTAACCGATTCGTTGCGGATTGCACGCCAGGCGTGCCATGGGTCCCGCTGCCGCGAGTAATCACGGCACAGCGGACAGAGCTCCGGCGGGATCTCATGGCGGCATGGAGAGTGCGACTGTCGCAACCCAGCGCAGGGCACGCCACAATTGCGGCGGTAAGACCCCTCTTTGAGGAGTGGCTTGAGAGGCGCCACGGCGTCCTCACCTTCCGCCTGACGCAGGTCCTCACCGGACATGGCTGTTTCGGGAGGTTCCTGTTTCGGATAAGGCGGGAGGAAACGGCCGGGTGTTACCATTGTGTGGATCGACCGGAGGACACGGTGGAGCATACGGTGGCGGTCTGCCCGGCTTGGGCGGAGCACCGCCGTGTCCTCGTGGCGGCGATCGGCGGCGGCGACCTCTCGCGTCCGGCCCTGGTTCAGGCCATGGTACGGAGCGAGAGGGAATGGGAAGCCGTCACCTCCTTCTGCGAAGCAGTAATGCTCGCGAAGGAGGAGGCGGAGCGCGAGAGGGAGAGGCAATCACTGCGCCCTCGCGCCCCTAGCCGCCGCAGGAGGAGGAGACACCTTGGGCGTCGGGAGTCGATTGCCGACTCCCGGCCACCGTAGGCGCGGGCTTGCGGACGGCGAGCAATGGGCAGCTCGCCGTCCGGTAAGGACCAGGCCCGGGTCGACGGCGCGTCGTGTTCCACGCGCGCCTCAAAGAGATGTCAGCAAAATTGACGGGGTCCGATAGGACCGATGCCTGCCGGGGCTGCTGATTGTTCGAAAGAGTTACCGTGGCCCTGGCGCACAGGCAACTGAAGGAACACGAGTGGGTTTTAGTCAGTAAGAGTCTGACACGCCCTTCCGCTCCGCCCAGAGCGGGAGACGTCATTTGATGATTTCCCACCCAAAAAAAAAAAAAAAAAATAAATAAAAAAAAAAAAAAAAAAAAAAAGGCGTGCCATGGGTTTTTTTTTTCTGTGTAGCGTATGACACGAGAGTCGTGTCTTTTTTAAATCCTTGTAACTCGCTCAAATCGGATTTTGGTAGATTTATCCAGAGCAAAATATTTATTATTTTGCAAGTAGTTCATGCCTACAGTCTTCGTTTCTGGATATTTTGTGAATTTGATTTTATTAGGGGTTGACAACCTTTTTTAACTTGTGGATGTCCCTCTTTTTAAATATAATAATAATATTAATTTAACACTGGTACATTTCTTAAAGAACAAGCAGCACTGATAAACCACATTGAGAAGTCTCCGCGTTAACTCCGGTATCGTAGAATAGTTAGGCTAAGTATATGCTGAGACGCAGGTGACGCCGCACAGCACAGTACAAATCAAAATATTTTATTTCACATAAACCTACATGGGCACTTATGAAACGTCAGAAGCTAGGTTCACGGTTCCAATTGGTTGTTTCTTATGGAGAAGAGCCGGAAAGAAACTCCACGGTTACGCTTTTAAAAATGAGTGGTTTTACAATGTTTTCACATTACAGTGTTAAAAGATATGGGAGGGCAGTGTAGGCCTGTCAACAAATAACAGGTACTCAACAAAATAGAAAAAGATCAACAAATCTACAGTCTACAAGTTAGGCTTACAACGTTCTCACGTTCCATTATTTGACTAAATACTATTTTAATGCAATCAGGTTTCGCAATAGAATCCTACTCTACAAGCTTTGCTAATCCTTAAAACCCTCTCAGGGATTAATTTTCGAAAAACTATAGGACACTTATTTTCTGTTGTAGTGTATTATTAAGTGTATTAATACCGAGTTTCGAATTAATCTAACCGCGCATCAAGAATGTTTCATACAAACTTCAACCTCAACTTTTTTTTTTCTTGGAGGGGTAGTTTTGAAAAACTTATGGTGACAATCTTTATTATTTCTGCAGTTTAGTATTCGTGCCGAGTTTAAAGATAATCGGATGATGCTTATGGATTTTTCATACACTTGGATACCGATATAGCTCCGATCCCCCAAATGATTCGAAGTTTACAACCTAGATAGGATTATACAAAAATTATTTTGTTTGGCCAATTATCAGGAATTTATTGGTATATAGCATCTACGTATGTATTACTGGGTGTGTTAGGTGCGCTTATTTTCTATTTTAAGCTATAGCATAGCTTTTATCGCGGGCTTTGAGCGCGGCGACCGAATCAAGAAATTCCGTAACGAACATAAAACATAACACCCCCACTCCGCCTACCATGTAGCTCGGTCGAGCGTTCGCTTAACGTGTATGTATATGGTACGACTGTACTTGAATTAATATCAAAGAAAAACAAATACTGCATAAATAAAAAATAAATAAATAATTATAATTGCATAAGTTGATAAAAAATGCTATGCAATAGCTTTACCGCGGCAATCCCCGAGTGCCACACGTGTTTTTTTATTATTAATTGACCTCGTGTGCGCTTAATAGTAATTATTTGTTATCACTGTTACTGAACACAAACCAAAACCAAGTAATTTTTAAGAATTGGATACGTGAATACCCTGAAGCTCATTGCATTTATGCCTGTGCAGGATGTGCGCGCTGTAACGTTGCCACGCGCCAAAGACTACAATAGCCACGCGCATACTGGAGTACGGGTCACATACGCCCGCGTGCCGCGTGGGTCGCAACTACCTACACTGGTGCAAGGAACTTACATCAGTGTTGACAGATGCTTGGCTTATAATAATGTAACTTACATTAGTTTACATGTTTGTATCTTCGAAACTAACTGATATTTTAAAGTAAAATTTACAGGATACCAAATATAGGTTATTATAAAGCTTTTGATGTAAAAATCCAGTTTTTGTAATTTTTCGGGTTGCACCTTTATACGTTGGACCGCTAAGGTTCTCCCTGTCATTAACCGTCGCCGTATTATTAATCAAGCCTTGAAACACTCCAGGATTTTTAAGATGCTCAATAAATAGAGACAACCTTCATAAAAAGTGGAAAAAGTATCGGAATAATAAGTCATTACAAATCACGTACCGCCGCACGTATGCCGCAACTTTTGAAATGAATTATTTAAAAAAAATTGACAGTTATACGAGAAAAAGGAGATTCGTAGCGCGAAGCAAAATAGCAAAAAGCTTTATCATTAGGATAATTACCGACACAGATATCCCTCACTGGCGGAACTCGTGCAAGTTGTAAACCCCAAAAGTCTGTCATTGAGGTAAACTACCTATGTCTTGTCTATAAAATATGTAATAAGTTACCAGAAAAAATAAGAAATATAAAGAAATACAATATTTTTATTAATAAATTAAAACTATTTCTATTCAACAAAAGTTATTACGAGAATACTTAAATGATAAACCGTAATTGCAATAAATACATTCTTAAATATATATTTTGTGTTCATTGTTTTAAGTTATATATTTTAGTTGTATAGTTGTATTTCAAGAAGATTATTTAATTAAACATTAAATGACTACTAAATATACAATAAGTAATTTATAAAATGTTATCCACTGAATCTGT
The DNA here is from genome assembly GCA_917490735.1 of Dryobotodes eremita. Classification (NCBI taxonomy): domain Eukaryota; kingdom Metazoa; phylum Arthropoda; class Insecta; order Lepidoptera; family Noctuidae; genus Dryobotodes; species Dryobotodes eremita. The sequence continues at coordinate 354,113 of OU823254.1, read as the reverse complement.
AAATTGTCCCTAATTGTGACACACGTAAAACTGATCTCGTTATTAATATTTATTTGTAATCATAAAAAATAAAATATGATCTCTTGTTAAATAAGTGTTTGTAATAATTACATACCTAAGTATAACTTTATCTAAATGTAAAAATAGTAAGTATTCTATGAAAATAGCTGACCATTATATTATTATTGTTATTTACTTTTTATCCGAATTGAATTGCTCAGTTTATGTATAATTTTAATTTCGTTTAGTTACTACGATTTAAATTTTTAACTTTAAGAAATATGTTAGTTAAGTATCAAACAATACCTTTTGCTGTGCTCTAACAGGGTCTACAATGGCTCTTAGCTCTAAGCTTTTTGTTAAAAAAAAATTTACCTCGTGGAACACAAATAAAGGAATATGAATACTTCTTTTTACAGTATTGTTAAATCTCTCGCTGAGAAGATATTAAATCATCATGTACCTGTCCCTACCAGTGAGTCGCTCATCCACTTTCAATGGTTTTTCTTCCCGCAGATGAAGAAGAGGGAAACTCTCTCATTTGTAACCTTAAAAACCCCTGCTGTGAAAGTGTTGACTTCATTTCTGCTCGGTTTTCCTGAAGCATTACAAGAACTACCTAGTTCCCCCACTTACCCAGTTATTTAATCTAGCATTTTATACAGGCACATTTTCGTTACCTTTAAATAATCATTCGTACCTACTTCGAACAAGACTGGTGCACAAGCTGTGTCAACAATTACCGGCCGATCTCCCTTCTACCCACTCAATCCAAATTATTAGAATGCCTCGTAAACAGCAGACTTACCGGATACCTTGAACGCAATAACCACATTTCACAGGGTCAATTTGGGTTCAGGGCTGGAAAATCTTGTGCGGACGCTATTCATGAGCTGACAGATCATCTAGTTAACGGCTTTGATAGTAAAATGAAGGCATGGGAATCAGGGGTCTACCATTAAAACTCTTGCGAAACTACTTTTCAGATTAGTTAAAATAGGATAGGTTGAGAGGGTTAAAATAGGAAACTATATTAGTGATCATCCACCTGTCACTTTTGGTTTACCTCAAGGAAGTGTGATCGGGCCCTCCCTCTTTCGATCCTTGCCTATATTAATGATCTCTGTAACCAACAGCTTTCCCATGGTAAAATCATATCTTTTTCCGATGATACGGCACTACTTTTCACAGTAGACTCATGGGCTGGTGGATGGATAATGATAGATAATGATAATTTCACATAGACTAATGGCTAGACCATTACGCACAAAAAGGATATGATACCGTCCTGCCTAGGTAAAAAAAAAATGACGGCCTTACCCTTAACATCGATAAAACCAAGTATATAGATTTCTCCCTCACTAACAAACGCAACTAATTTCTATCCCATTTCCACATTAAAGTGTACTCTTGCATTGACACAAATTCCGACACCTGCTCCTGTCCCGTTCTCCAAAAGACTACCTCGATTAAATACCTTGGAATTACAAAAAAATAAAATTTAAGCTTCCAACCACAAATAGACAGCCTCACGTTGAGAATTCGCAAATTAATCTTTCTTTTCAACTATTTCCGTCTCGTAACCGACGCGGAGGTTATTAGGTGCGTATACTATGCAATTTGTCAGTCTCTTCTGACATACTGTATAACATCATAGTGTGGTGCTCCAAAATCGATCATTTTTAAATTGTAAAGAGACCATCGGGTGGTACTGAAGATGGCCTGTTTTCTGCCATATTTATATCCTAGTGTAGATCTTTACAAATACTTCAAAGTCTTGTCAGTGAGGCAACTTTTTGTTTTATACACTGTTCTCAAGAAACACTCGTTCTTAATATTTGATCTCCTCTCAATTTCAGGAAAATGCAGAAAATATTCTATCTGCAATATTTCTAAATGTCTAAAAACGAGTTTCTCTCAAAAATTTTATACTTTCTTAGGTTCCCACTTATAAATAAATCGTATTACCATGATCTATCACCTAACAACGACGGCTTATAAGCGTGCTCTAGTTGAATGGGTCCATAAAATAGATTATAAAGCAGCTGAGGAATTACTAACTCATCCAAAATAGTCCATCCCGCTAATTTCCCGACACATAATCGATCACCCTTTTTTTCCACTTATTTCTCTTATTGTTTTTAAACATAATAATATGTAATAGTACAGACGCACCTACACTATTTACCTTACAAAAAAAACTTATTAGTATTTTAGTAAATATTGAACAAACGCATAGCTGTAACTTCCAGGAATTAAAAATGTTAACTCTACCGTGCCTATACATTTATGAACTCTGTAAATTTGTACGTAGATACCCGGAATTCTACACAAAAAGAGAAGTCCTACAAACCGAATTTACTTTTAGACATAAAAATAGATTAAACATACCTACATCCCGATTAAAAATGCACTCCTCAAGTACCTATGTCATGTCGTGCGGTCCATGGCCCTTTACGGGGCACCGGTGTGGGCGCGGTCGCTAAGGCTCCGGCCAGCCCGCCGGTTGAAAGCGTCCCAAAGGGTCATGGCCATCCGGATGGTACGGGGATACCGCACGGTCTCCTGCGAGGCGGCGAGCCTCCTTGCCGGATTGCCGCCGTGGGATCTGGAGGCAAAGGTCCTCGCGCACGTTTGGGAGTGGCGCGAGGAGGCGAAACGCCGGGGCGTAACTCCGCTGCCGCGAGTAATCGCGGCACAGCGGACAGAGCTCCGGCGGGATCTCATGGCGGCATGGAGAGTGCGACTGTCGCAACCCAGCGCAGGGCACGCCACAATTGCGGCGGTAAGACCCCTCTTTGAGGAGTGGCTTGAGAGGCGCCACGGCGTCCTCACCTTCCGCCTGACGCAGGTCCTCACCGGACATGGCTGTTTCGGGAGGTTCCTGTTTCGGATAAGGCGGGAGGAAACGCCCGGGTATTACCATTGTGCGGATCGACCGGAGGACACGGTGGAGCATACGGTGGAGGTCTGCCCGGCTTGGGCGGAGCACCGCCGTGTCCTCGTGGCGGCGATCGGCGGCGGCGACCTCTCGCGTCCGGCCCTGGTTCAGGCCATGGTACGGAGCGAGAGGGAATGGGAAGCCGTCACCTCCTTCTGCGAAGCAGTAATGCTCGCGAAGGAGGAGGCGGAGCGCGAGAGGGAGAGGCAATCACTGCGCCCTCGCGCCCCTAGCCGCCGCAGGAGGAGGAGACACCCTGGGCGTCGGGAGTCGATTGCCGACTCCCGGCCACCGTAGGCGCGGGCTTGCGGACGGCGAGCAATGGGCAGCTCGCCGTCCGGTAAGGACCAGGCCCGGGTCGACGGCGCGTCGTGTTCCACGCGCGCCTCAAAGAGATGTCAGCAAAATTGACGGGGTCCGATAGGACCGATGCCTGCCGGGGCTGCGGATTGTTCGAAAGAGTTACCGTGGCCCTGGCGCACAGGCAACTGAAGGAACACGGGTGGGTTTTAGTCAGTAAGAGTCTGACACGCCCTTCCGCTCCGCCCAGAGCGGGAGACGTCATTTGATGATTTCCCACCCAAAAAAAAAAAAAAAAAAAGTACCTATGTCATGTCGATAAAAATATATAATAAGTTACCAGAAAAAATAAGAAATATAAACAAATACAATATTTGAAGGATTTTTTGTTTTTTTTAGTTTTTTGCATCTCTATAATCTGTAGCTCAAGAGCACTCATTTGCTATATTTAACATTTTACAAAAACAACACTAAAGCATAAAAAAGCTTAGCCGAAAATACTGCGATTTTACAAAAACAACATAACTTACGAGAAATGTTGCAAAAACGGATTAACTACATAGAAGTTAAGCTGTTTTTGTAAAAAAAAAAAAAAACACGTTGGCGCTTCTCAAAAATTGCGGAAAATGTAGTTAGCTTACAGGACAATAATATTAGTATTTTGAAGAGAAAAAAGAAGGAAAAGAAAGAAGATGTGAGAAACAACAATATTTTGGGGTTTGCAGCACCATAATGATTTTTATTATTTTACAAATACAGCTGAACTTCAAAAATATTTTTTACAAAAATAACTTATTTACCACGTGTTTACAAAAACATTACAACTGTATTCTTCTAAATAGTTGGCAGTAATGTGAAGCATTTAAGATTAAAATAATACATAATTTAATTTATGACTCATGCATCACTAACATATTTTTTTTTTTTACTTTAACATTGACGATGCTATGAAGCTTTTTGTCTTAACTGAAAAATTTACAAAAAATAGTTGTGCGGTTTTTGTAAATTACCCTTTATTTTTATTAATAAATTAAAACTATTTCTATTAAACAAGAACTATTATAATGAATACTTAAATGATAAACCGTAATTGCAATAAATACATTCGTAAATATAATTATATTTTGTGTTTCTTAAGTTATTATATTTTAGTTATATAGTTGTATTTCAAGAAGATTATTTAATTAAACATTACATTACTACTAAATATACAATAAGTATAAAATGTTATCTACTGAATCTGTAAATTGTCTCTAATTGTGATACACGTAAAACTGATATCTTTTCCTATTAATAATTTATTTGTAAACTTAAAAAACTAAATATGATCTCTTGTTAAATAAGTGTTTGTAATAATTACCTAGATATACCTATCTAAATGTAAAAATAGTAAGTATTTTATGAAAATAGCTGACTAATTATGTTATTATTATATTATTGTTATTTAATTTTTTATCCGAATTGAACTGCTCAGTTTATGTATAATTTTAATTTTGAAATTTTTGCTACTACGATTTAGATTTTTAACTTTAAGAAATATGTTAGTTAAGTAACAAACAATACCTTTTGCTGTGCCCTAACAGGGTCTACAACAGCTCTTAGCTCTAAGCCTTATGTTAACATCTTTTTTTACCTTGTGGAACGCAAATAAACAAATATGAACATAGATTTTATGTTATGTCCTATCCCTTCACATTTACTAAATAACTGATTATGTTTACTTACCGTGTGGTGGGGCCCTGGTGATCTGCTACACAGGTATTCTTGGTGCAGACACCAGTCTCTTGCAAACTAGTGTCACATAGGTTTTAAGCGTTTCTAAATTAATATAATACCATTGTTTGTGTAGAGAAAATAAATTATTTGAATTTCTAGATTTACAATCAAAATAGTGGATAGGTAATTGTGCGTGTTTGCGGTAATAATATTGACAGAGCTGATTGATTGAAAGAGATGAACGTGACATTATGTTCATATTATTTTAATTCAATAAAGCTACGTAGTAGGTAAGCTAGTGCTTTATTGAATCAAAGGAATATAAACATATAACTTAAAAATATAAAATGAACACACATTTTTATCACGGTCATAGCGAGCCCCGCTGTGGTGTCAAGGCCGTGTCCACTCGCCCACTACGCTGTCCTCACGTCGAACTCGATCGTGTCTCACGCGCCACTGTCGTGCCAACTTGGCTACGGAGTAACACTTTTTATATTATTCTTCTGTATTTCTAATTTTTGGATGCAATACCTATCTGGGTTTTGGACCAAGATTCTGCGCAATAAAATAATATTTTTGAGATTCGCCTCTTTCTAGAATTCATGTTGGAGAGTAGGCCTAGTTCGAACAAAAAAAAATAGAAGTAGGTGAAATAATGTGTGAAGCTTGTTTGTAAGATGTTTAGCCGACATGTTTATTTTCATAGATACAATTCATAATATTGCCGAGTGCATACGGCTGACCGTCCCAATCCCAACATGAATAAGTTATTCTATCGTCGAATCGTCGTTGACAAAAACTCTTACTACTATCATTCCGCTTCTGAATATGTCGTTTTAGCAATTTCGTGTGTCAGTTCCCTGTTCCCAGTCCCGAGTGACCAGTTGCCCCAGTTGGCGACACACTGAGAGCGAGATGCTATATCGAGTTACATACTCCCTGCACATCACTGTGAGAGTGGCGCCCGCTGCCGCCGCCGTCCACGCGCGGACTGCACACAAACTGACGACATCGACCGATCTACTTCATATTCCTGTAATGTTCGCATATTCAGATGTCAATGTAATCTGAATACTAACGTTCCCTAAATAAAACGTGTTTAAGCAGTCGTCCTCTCGTAAGGCTACAGTTATAAGAAGCGAAAACATTAAGTTTTCTATCAAATAAACGCGCTCTTAGAGTGTCTTGTGCCTCCTCCATCCATTCGGTACGATGTTCAAATTGAGATGATCCTCGTGATTGCTCCATTCATTTAATATGGCTTTTGTTGAGCCGTGAATAGCGTCATTATTATTGTTATTATTGCAGGTAGGTGGCGCGGCAGGTTCAGGGGGCATTTACAAATCGTATGTAAGGCGCGCGAGGTTATTGCAAATATTAGTCAGTAAATTGCAGTAGTGTGTCGTGAGTAGGCATGAAAATTGCCGGCAAAATTGCGAAAGTTGCGAAAACTGCCGCGAATGTTTCCAAACTTGCTGGCAACATTGGCAAGAAACGTGTAAATAGAAAACGTATTTTACTTTATATAATTGCATAGTAGGATAAAATTGCGGTTTGCAGGGTGCTCGTTTTTATACTTACCTACATTATCCAACCGAAAATTTTAGTTTTTGCATTTATTTTCTTATTGATAAACTAAAGAAAAGAAACAGGCTATCCACGATACTTCATTGGTGATGAAACCATAACTATTTTAGAGAAATCATTTTTTTTTTTTCTACTTTTTTACATGAAACCATACTTGTATGTAAGAAAGTATATACATGTGTATGTATATATATCTGTACTAGCTGCCCGCCCCGGCTTCGCACGGGTTGCGGTACTTATCTACGGCGTACCCTACCTACCCTACCTACCTACCCTACCTACCTACCCTACCTACCTACCCTACCTACCTACCCTACCTACCTACCTACCCTACCTACCTACCCTACCTACCCTACCTACCTACCCTACCTACCCTACCTACCTACCCTACCTACCTACTCTACCTACCTACCTACCCTACCTACCTACCTACCCTACCTACCTACCTACCCTACCTACCTACCTACCTCCCTAACTCCCTACCCTACCTACCTCCCTACCATACCTACCTACCGGTATAAAAATAGATGTTGGCCGATTCTCATAGATACCGGATAAGCACAAAAAATTTCATCAAAATCGGTTAAGCCGTTTCGGAGGAGTATGGCAACGAAAACTGTGACACGAGAATTTTATATATTAGATGTATAAAAGGGTGCAAAGGGTACCTTGCAAGACGATTTGATCAGCAACAACAAGTTGACGTTTTTAACTGATTTCAAAAAAGGAGGTTCTTTATTCGACCCGTATGTATGTATGTTTGTATGTATGTCCGCGATTCTCTCAAAACCTACTGATCTGATTTTGAAAATTCTTTTGACGGCACGATTTGTCAAGTCGCTAAGCGACTAGTGTGGGGAAACGTACCAACGTAGCATTCAACATTTAATTTATCGTAAATCAAAATAAGGGTACCAGGGGTAATGTGAACAAAAGCCCTAGGTACTTATGCATATTTCTTTAATTTTTAGTTGGAGGAGATTTTGATTAAAAATTGTTTACTTTATGCATATTATTATTATAGTTTTCTGTATTTTCATCTTCCGATTCATCCATATTCATATTTGTTATTTCGTAGGTATCTAGGTACGCGCGGCTACACATCCAGTTATACATTTCTAGTATAAGCTGATCTCGCATTGTATAGGATTTCCGTACAACGAGAGGTCAGCTTATACCGGAAATGTATAGCTTGATGGGGAGCCGTGTGTACCAGTGATGCGGCTCGCGCCTAAATTCTGTTTCAAAATGATAAAAACGAATGTATTTGTATTTGGTTGTAGAAAATATAACTATACCAGAGAGTGAAGAAAGCTCTAGTGACGAATCTTCAGACGCCAATCAAACATGAAGAATTACCAAAAACATCAGCCGCAATATCTTTCTCGCCTATAATCTATCCCAATGCTTCTACCCCTGATTTATCTTTCAAAGAGACACCAGAAGCGCAGGCAGATAATGTAGAATATGTGCATGAGTTTTATCACTTTTCTTTTGGCATAGCGAAGGCTTTAAGCAAGTTGAGTGAGGAGAGCGGACATGAAGCCATGCATAAGATACTACATCTTGTCATGAAAAGTACGCGGCAGCAAAACAGTGGCGACCATGAGTCAAAATTAATCAATTTTAAGTTTTTATTAAATGTCTGTGTATTATTTCATTTTTAAATAATAACATACTTAACGTTAAATTTGGTAGACAGCAGACACCATACATCAAAAACTTATGTACTCTCCTAGACCAATCTAATGACCCCAATCTCGGTATTTTACAGACCGTATATCAGACCGTAGATCCTATGACCACCTTCTAACTCCATCATCAGGCTGGCACAGTATTATCATAATATTGCGTTCTCACCAGACTTACATAAGTATTTATAATTTCAACACCATCAGACTTCAAGAAATAGATGAAAATCGATGTTAATACAAACAGATGAAGTTACTTAAAGAAAAGTCCAAAAAAATAAAAATTACAAGAGAACACTACACAGTTGTATGATTTATATTTATTTAATTCGGTATCAATACCCTCTGTATTTGTTTATAAAATTTATAAGTGAAATTCTCAAAAAACTATGGGTTCAGCTATCATGAAGTTACCAGTGTCTTAGTTTAACTTTATCTTCATATATTCGCATTGATAATTATAAATTAAGTATAATTAACAACATACCAGACAGGCTTACTAGTAATACGTATAATTACACCCTTACATAAAACCTCATGAGCGCATAATAAACATAAAAATGGAATTTAAAAAAACCTACGTAATCTGGCAATTTTGGCAACTTTCCGGCAATATTGACCAATATTGCCGGCAATATTGGAAACTTTCCTAGTAAGTTTCGGAAACATTCGGCAATTTTCATCCCTACGTGAGCGCGCTCGGTACGCGCCGAACGTATCGCACGAAAACAGACAGAATTTCATATTTGGGTTAATTAATAGCTTGCAATTTGATGTATTCGCTACGAAAATCGGCTTATTCGTGTAACCACTATAAATAAGCCGATTTAATGTGTGTTGAATGTTCCTATCACGGGCCCATATAGTAAATAAATGATATTGTTAGTCTAGAAGTCTAGAATAATAAATGAAAATGCTTGCCAGCATGTGGAAGGTAGAGGAAAGCTCTAATGTTGTCAAACTTCAGGCGCGCCAGATGTCTCGTGCATGCATAATTCCATTTGGTTGGAAACTAGCGTTAAACTGACACCATAGCTCCGTCGTCACTCTGAACATCCACGAGGATCTGCTTTAAAAAAATAAACATGATAAGCACATTAAGATTCTAACTATAACACTAACCTCTTTCTGAGGCAACCGAGTTCAAACAGACAATAAAACTGCTTAAACTTTACAGAAGGAAAGAAAGTAAACCCTTAAGATGTTCCCAGCCAAACATGTCTCCTTACATTAGAATGGCTTACAATGTTAAGTCGCAGCCGCGGTCCGTCTGTATGAATATTATTATGTGCATATAAAGTCATCCGCGCGTGGCGGGGGGTAGCTGGGGGAGGGCTCCCGAGTGCACCGCGCTCTGAACTAAGTTTAATCTTGCCTCGAGTGGAACCTCGTTAGCGTGTGCAATCGTACCACTTTATGATTCTCTAACTCTATTTGCTTTGCTTTAGTTTCTATTTCATAAGGTTATGTATGTCGGTAGTTCAGAGTATGTTGTTCCACTTCAATGCAATAATAGTTTTGTAGTGAAATAAACTGCACAGTTGTTGCAACGGTATAATATTTTCGGGTAAGTGTAGTAGAATAAGAACAAATCAGTGGCGTCGTGCAACTAATAATAGTAACTATGTAGGTACTTTTACCTACATAGTTACTATTATTAGTTGCACGATTAATAAATCCATCGCCATTGCCATCCCCACGAGAGTATCGCGGCGATGGTGTCGCCGCGATGTTATCGCCATGTGGAGATTGGTTCATAAAGTTGAAATTAAATTTGATGGCACGGGCGAGACTATCGCCGAGATACACTCGCCCGTGGAGATGGCGCCTAAGAGTGATATTACACTAACGATTTTTCCGAAGTGGTTTCAGCTAGGCGATTGATGAACGTACATTCTGCGGGTGCGAAGCGAGATAGCCGCGACTACAGAACTCTCTCCACGTTTTCACAAAACTTTACGCTCGTATGTCACACTCTCTCTTGTACACTCACATCAATCGCGCTCATTACACAAACGCGATGAACACATTACGCCCATATGACGTGCTCGCTACGCACACGCAACGAGCGCGTTGAATAATTGCCTCGCTGGATACTCGCAAATCGTCAGTGTGATAAGGCCCTAAGTGGCGTGTGTGTACAGCGTCGTGATGTGTGGTTGTCACAGACCAGTGGGCGCGTGACGTGGCGGCGCCGGGCGTGGCGCTGGCGTGCACGCCGGCGGGCGGTGTGCTGGCGGCGCACGCGCACGTGCCGCTCGCCCTCAAAGTGTATGCCGACTGCTGGGGGCTCTACTACGACCAGCTGCTCATACAGGTACCACTACGCTGACGTCGTACCACACTGTCTATATAATCCAGTCACTTACGCACAATAAAGGGGTCCACCTCGGAATGAGAGATATTAAGCTGGAAAACACCTTCATTCTAAAAGTTGTCTCATAAAATCTTGTGTCTGCGTCGTAAGTCCTTCAAGGTCACAAAAATCGGTTTTTCGAGATTATCTCGATTTCTATAGCTCCAATGATGTTAATATCTATATGAAGGAGAAGGTACGTCTCTTTCGTTATCATCAGCCATATTTTAACTACTATGGGGTTACAATGGGAAGTGTTGGTTATTGCGCAATAGAAAAACCGCTTGCAGTTCATATCAAAACATAATTTACGAACAAATTAATCAATCTACTATAGTGCGCGCGGAACTAGTTGGCCGCACCTTAGGTATGTGAGCGGTGGGACGGAGAGGCGGGGGCGCTTGCTGTCATTACTCAGTGTGGTACCGTACTTCGCGACGTCCACACGCGTTGTAAGTTCCGGCTAGTTTAGACAAAACGCACATGAGATTGCAATAGCGAGATGAGTCTGCCGATAAAAAGACAATCTAAGGAAATAATATTTAAAGTGCACACGTTTTTAAAAAAACGGAAAGCCGATGTCAATAGTTTAGAATATAAAACTGATGCGAATATACATAAATTAGTAGCAGAAGAAACAGGGATATCAGAAAGAAGTGTAAGGAGAGTGATTGCTGAAAGTAAAACTTCCTTGCAAAATACTGGGGAAGCAAAATTTTGTTCTCCGCGGAGACCAAAAGAAATAAAAAACAAAATACAAGTTGATGATTTTGATTTAGGAGTAATAAGAAGAAAAATAAATCAGTTTTATACGGTAAAAAAAAAACCCAAGTTTACGAAAACTAAATGCTGTGTTAAAAGAGGATATATATTAGATTGCGGATTAACTTTTTTAAGAGAACTTTTGCACAAACTGGAATATTCATTTAAAAAATGTAAATCGAAGATATCCCTTTTAATAGAGATACCAAACATTGTTGAATGGCGAGTGAAATATTTGAGGGCCATAAAAAAATTCAGGGAAGACAAACGAAATATATCCTTTTTGGACGAAAATAACGTTAACCAAAGTCACAATGTCCAAAAATGTTGTCAATCTTCGTCGGAGCCTGGAATTTATACAGATATAGGCAAAGGAAGGCTTTTAATAATAGTTCACGCTGGTAGCCGGAACGGGTTAGATGACGATGCTTTGCTAATTTTTAAATCAGATTAAAAACCGGGAGATTATCATGGAGACATGAACTCTACAAATTTTTGCAACTGGTTTGATCGAAAATGAATACCTAACTCAGTCATAATTATCGATAGTGCTGCCTATCATTGTGTGCAAGTTGAGAAGAAAACGTCTATGTCCAGTTTGAAAATTAATATGCAGAACTGGTTGCAAAATCATAACGTGCCATTTTCTCCCACGATGATCAAAGCCGAACTCTTGAGGTTGATTAATACGACCCACTTAGAAAAAAAATACACGATTGATGAACTTCTGAAATCTGCAGGTTATACTGTTCTAAGACTACCTCCATATCATCCAGACCTCAACCCGATCGAGCTGGTGTGGGCAAATATTAAAAATTGCCTGGCCAGAGATCACATTCATGCTACATTGGACGAGAAAATTACAATACTAACAAGGCTATTTTCCGAATTCTCTGCCGAACAATGGCAAAGATGCGATGATCACGTACAAAAAAATGAACAAGAATACTGGAATCATGATATGAGATTTGATACTATGATGGACGAAATCATTATAAACTTAGAAGATGATTCTGAATCAAGTTCAGAGAGTTCAGAATCAAGTGATTCAGAGGATATGTCCGAGTAATTTCATATAAGTATATATTAATTAAATAATTTTATATATCATTAAAATATGTCAGAATAATTTCATATACTTAATTTGTTTTTGGTTTATTTTACTATTAATTACAATATAATTAGATAGGTACAATATAAACTTCTAAAAGTTCAATTGTTTTTATTTATTCTTTTCAATAATTGAAAAATTATTGTTCACGATATCTCGAGATTGGTCATCGCTGTCTAATCTCATGTGCGTTGCGAGCAGTAGGCAACCCGCCCCCTCACCCCTGTCGCCACCTAAGGCGCGGCCAACTAGTTCCGCGCGCACTGTAGCACATCACACACTATTGGTACACGATATACACAACACAGAACAGAACACTCAACAGTTTTTGAACATGTTCACTGCTTGATCGCCACCACCAAACTCTGCTAGTTATGATGCTAGTTATGCAGAGTTATCTGGTCGAGCGTTATGTTGTAGACTCAGTCGAGCGCCGCCTGGTGGCGCTGGCGTTCCAATTAGTTAAAGTCAAACTATTGATTTAACGTGTTTCCGACACGGCCATCCTGTTTGCACACGTCCTCGTGTGTACCTGCAACCAAAAACGCAACAACAGTGCATGTTCGACTCGGCCAATTCTGACCATTTACGGTATTTTTTTCCTAGAGGAAAGATTTGTATTGACATAGTAGCTTATTCGATTTGACATGATTATTGTATAAGGGTCTTAATAATTTATTTTTGTTTTGATGTTCTGTTTGATTTTTTTGTTATTTGAAATTTATTAAATATTATAATTATTCTTTAATTACATAATTTTAACTCATCAAGCATCGTTAATGATACACAATTAATTATCTATTATTTTGGCTCTCTAGCGGGCCACCTAGGGCTTGACTAGTTAAGATACGTTGTTTTAAGATAATGTTTTAACTAATAATATTTTTTGACATTTGCACGTCACATCATGTGGCAAACATGTCTGTACCTAATAATGTTGTTACCATCCTATATGCACGTCTTTTCTTGTATGTATGACACATATTCAAGCAAATAAATAATTATTATCTTATCAACTTTGTAATCACAAATCTTTTTCAAACTCAAACTCAAAGCATTTATTTCAATTAAACCATTTACAGGCACTTTTGAACTGTCAAAGAGTCGGTCAGTTAATCAGAAAGTTGAAGCTAGTTGCCCATTCCAAAACGTAGATCTCTATGGAGAAACTCCAAGGACACTCTTTTTAAATCAAGATATTACAAAATCCTGGGTACATTATTCTTGTTGCTTCTATATGCGCGAATAATGAAAAAAAAAATATAAATAATAATAATAATAATAATAATATACTTTATTTTCAGACCATGGTCCATAGAAAAGAACAGACAAAACATGCGTTATAAATTAAAATTACATTAAAATTACAATTCAGCATTAAAAAATTAAAACACTTGAAAAATAAAACATAAAAAATAAAAATAAATATTGGGATTCAAAATAATCAAGATTTAAAATTAGAATTAAGTCAAAAAACAAATAAACATCAGAATTAAAATCAAAATTGCAAATAAAATAATCATCAGAATAAAAAAATAAAAAATATGAAATTGATTAACAATACAACACAATCATAATTTAAATAAAAATTGGAATTTTGTAAAATAATAATAATAATAATAAAACGTCAATATTACACACACAAATAAGCTCTCACTCAACATAACTGGATGATGCTCGATGTGTCGTCATCCAGTGCCACATTATTGGGCTATCCATCCTGCCGGCTATCACGGACACCAGGCTGTTGGAGCTACTGCGCACTCGCCGCATCAAGGATGCTATGCGTGTACGGATAAGTGCATAAAAATCAGGCACACCGGCTTCGGCAAACATCCCTGACGCACTGCAAAATCGTGGTAGCCCCAACATAACCCTGAAGGCATTATTATACTGGATACGCAGAGCATTGTACGCGCTTTTTGTATAACTGACCCATAGGGCACACGTGTACAGAGACTGGCAAAACGCCCTAAATAGTGTAATTTTTACCTCCCTAGTACAACGCGCAAACCTACGGGCCAGCATGTTACATCGAACTGCCAATGCTCTGCGTTCCCTTTCCAAGTCTACGACATCAGACAGACTATCGGTGACCCAATGTCCCAGGTACTTAAACTGCGTCACTCTGGTAAGCGAAGCGTCCCCTAAGGTAACAGGTGGGACAGAGTCATAACATTTATTCCCCGCTTTAAAAACTAGGAGTTTGCTCTTGGTAGCGTTGTACCTGAGACCGTGGGCCAACGCATACTCCTCACAGGTGCGAAGAAGCCTCCTAAGTCCGCCGATTGATAGGCTCAGCAACACCATATCATCTGCGTAACTGATGTTATTAGCACAATGCCCATCAATGTAGCAACCGACATTAGTATTGCTAAGCTCACAGATCAGCTGATTAACATACAGGTTGAAAAGCTTGGGTGAGCTGAGTCCCCCCTGCCTCACCCCGCATTCCAACCTATATGCATCCGACAGGACACCCGCCCACTTTACATGGTTGTACTGGTTGTTATACCAGTACTTAAGCACCTCCATGAGATCCCTAGGCAGGCTCGTGGCAGACAATTTCCTCCATAGGCAGTCGTAAGACACAAGGTCGAAGGCCTTGGAGAGGTCCAGAAAACATGCATACACAGGAGTTTTCCTATTAGCGTAGTATTGAACAGTTTGTTTGAGACAGAGAATAGCAGTTTCAGTGGATAAATGCGACTTAAAACCAAACTGGGCATCGTGTGTTGATAGGTGCTTATCCAGCTGCCGGTCAATCAAACCGTCCAACACCCGCGCAATAATAGTCGCTAAGGATATAGGTCTGTAATTGCTCTTATCACTCGCATCTCCAGTCTTATTTTTAACTATCGGTACTACAATAGTCTTCACCAAGTCAGCTGGAAGATAAGAGTGATTCAAGCAAAAACTAAATAGCATTGCCAGGACCCGCGGTAAGTGCTTACCTGCATAACGTAAATGTTCTACACTTAAGCTGTCATGTCCCAGCGACTTCCCCCTTTTCATGCTTTTGATTACAGTGCCTATTTCCCCAGCCGTGAACCTCATAATCATAGGCATGTCTCCGGCCCCCCCACTGCCCCCGACCCACCAGACGACGGACCCAGAGGGGAATCCACTTTAAAAGACCTACTGAATAGGTTAGCAATCTCACGGGGGTCACTAACACCCTCAATACTCACGGGCAAGCTCGACCTGGGATTCAAACTATTCGTGGCTTTCCAAAAACTACTGAAATTTTTCGCATCATGATGACTTGCAATGATATTCATTTTGATTTGGTCTTCATTATTTTGACACCACTTTAACTTACTCTTAAAAATCTTTCTACTTTCAACCATCCTATCGTACAATAAACCACTTTTAGATCTACCATAAAGAGTCCAGTTTTGAAAATCAAACCGCGCCCGCCCGTGTGCGTCTTTCACATATTTATTCCAACCAGTTATGTAACGTTTTTTGCGTTGAACTGCCTTATCATAACTAGCTGCTGCACCCTCACACAAAATACCTACAATCTCCCCATATAACTTATCTATAATTTTCCGATGTTCTATATTATCACACTGACTATCGCAACACTTAGTAAATTCTACCGGAAAGTCAACAACCCTTAATTTATTGTTACAATATTCACTAAAAGTCTCAATTTGTAGCAAGTCTCTGTTCCCCCACGTTATCTTGTAAAGAAAAAATTCAAAATATAAGATTAATAATAAAAATAAGCCGTGGCAGTTAAGAGATGACCAGTCTCAACTGACGGCGCCCGTTCACGAACATGACGTTCAGAGTTCAACACTGAATATCTATTAATCTCCGCCTTCTCTAACATAAAATATTGCACAAACTGGCTCAGAAAATGACGCTGAGTTTACTAAGATATTTTTCATTAAAAGACGTAGTAAAATAATTACAACTAAAACAATGTATGGGAAGTTGCCATTGTTCTTTAAATTCCTTATGGAAGACCCAGGGCTCCATGCTCAAGCAGTCGCATCCCAAACGTGGTTATAACTATAGAGTCCTCCTTATGGTCATTGACCTGCAGATATGAAAGAACACACATCAAAAAAAGTTTGCGAACAGTTTGAAAAATCGAAATAGTTTTTGTTACGGTAGACTATATTACAATTTCTTCTTCTTTTTAGATTCTTTACTTAAAGACATAGAATTAGAATATAAACAAATTCAATTGTTTTCCATAGAAAAATAAATTCAAACCAAGCTTACGCTTATTCAGAAATCAGACTTAGTCAATTTAATGGATTTATAATATTTTTTCAAGGAAAGTTGTTATTGATAAAATGCCAAGAGGATAATCAGAAGTTTTACGAGCAAGAATTGTAACTTTAAGGGAAAAAGGACAGTCCACGAAAGAAATAGCACGCAGAGTTGCTGTATCCCTATCCTGTGTCGTGGCCACGTTGCAGAGGTACCATGGCATGGATAATTTAGCTGACCGACTCAGCAATGGTCGCCCAACTGTTCTGACTGCTGCTCAGAAGCGCTATATCAGATTGGTGGCAGCCCGTGACCCTACAATCAACGCCACAAAAATAAAAGCAGAAGTGCGAGCCGCCTCTGGACTTGAAGTTAGCACTAAGACCATTCGGGATTGCTTACACCAAGCTGGACTACGAGCACGGAGGTCTTGGCGAGCACCTTAGAATTCACGGTAACGTCAGCGACGGAGATTGCAGTGGGCTAGGCTCCGGCAAAATGAAGAAGATGAGGAGGAAAACATTTGGCAAAACTGTCTCTTCGTTGACGAATCGCGAATCAGTACTCATCCAGATAACCGACGTGTCCGTGTCTGGCGAAGGCCTGGAGACTCTGAAAAGCAAAGAGCTGCCACTGAAACGTTCAGCAAGGTGAGATATCAGTGTCCTCTTGGGGTGGAATTATGATTGGAGCTAGAACGCCTTTGATCCCCTATCGAAGCTGCATGACGACAGATAGATATAAAACAGTCGCTATTGATGGAATTGTCAGACAATTCCGAGTAAACCATGGGCAGTAATTCGTTCTGATCGCTGATAATGAGCCCGCACAGCGAGCTCAACGAGTCAATGCTGTTCTTCGAGAATACGACATCACAAGGTTAGACTGGCCTGCCGGCTCGCCTGACTTAAACCCAATAGAGCTCGCGAAGGATGTTCTTAAATGAGCTGTTTGGAACCGTCAGCCACCTCCCCAGATAGTGCCAGAGATCAGGGAAGCCAAAACGGAACGCCGGAGGAAACGCTCGGGTGTTATCATTGTGTAGATCGACCGGAGGACACGGTGGAGCATACTGTGGAGGTCTGCCCTGCTTGGGCGGAGCACCGCCATGTTTTCGTGGCGGCGATCAACCAAATCAACCAAAAAAAAAAGGGCGGAGTTATGTTGTATTAAATAAAAACTTTATATTAATAAATTGTTGTATACGTGTTTGGTTAAACGATCTTTTTCTTTCCATCTCTGTTACAGTTAGTTACATTAGGATTCTATTACTCGATTTTTGTCACTAAAAATAAAAATTAGTTTTTTTTTTAATTTGAAACAGTGTATTTATTGTTTTTAAAAAGATATAACGTAAACACTTTGTCTTGATAAAGTTAAATTTTAAAAATATATTAGCTTTTGCTAGCGATCACAAACTTTTTATGATGTATATATATTGGCGGTCCTAAATTATTGTGCCTCTGATTACCGGCGAGCTGCCAACTGAACGACTCCGTGATATCATATTTTTGTTTAAAATATAAATACTGCTGAAGGGACTAATGGAGTCTGAGAACGTTGAGCGACTTGCTCGCTGTGTTACATTTTTCAAAGAATTCTCTACCTAATGGTGAAAGGTTAGGTTGAAAACTTCAGTAGGTACTTAGTGGGGCACGACAGCGTTAGTGTGAGAACCTCGCGTAGATAGTGTTCTTATGGAAATAAATGATGAGCAGTGCATTAGCAACGTTAGAGTTGCGATACCAGTCTACTGATAAGGAGCTCGTATTTAGGATGCAAAAGAGATGCATGAGGTCATGTGCGGCCTAAAGACCACAGATAGTTGTCTTCCTTTTTTAAAATCTTTGAAAATATTAATATTTCCGTCTTTGTATAATTATATTGGAAACGGCTTTATTACTGAAAATTTATTCACATCTCTTTCGAATATTGTCGGCAGTCAGAAGAAATCCAATACGGACGCAACACGTCATTCAACTGTGTCAAGTTAAATGTAAAACCACACTCATGCAAGAAAGTTTTTTTTGGCATTGCCCCACGAATTTATTATTTGGTACCTAATATTATTAAAACTATGACTGTATTTAAAGGACATGGCCAGAAATTGTATATTGCTTTTGCCCCATAAAATCGTATGTCATTTAATAGTAAGGTGAGTGGGGTGAAGATGAAAAAAGGGGTAACACAAAAAGTTGTCTATAACGCCAGACTTACCCACCAATATTTGACGGGGTAAGAACATATAAAAGTTTCGTCCTTACCCCGTTTTCAAAAGTCATACTAATAGACAGATGTTCTCAAACTGTTGTGATAAGATAAGTACACAAAATAATAATAGGTACCTACCCTTTTATGATTTTATGATGTTCATATAGAATATCGGTTGTGCAAATTTTGAATTAATTAATGTTGTGTATAAGTGATTAGTGATTACATACTGTCTTTGAAATATTTAATTAGAATAAAATTATTGTTTTGTTTCAGCCAATATAACGGATGCACAGTAATAAACTGTCAGCGAGACAAATTCGGCCATTTATATCTAAAAGTACTTACAAATATTATTATTATAAATACCTACTTAGGACTACCGAATGACTATTCAATAAATGCATTTTGCCAATTCAGAATCACCATGTCACGTAACTACGTCCGGAAACCTCTACGCGCAACTTCCTACACTCATGACGATGTTGCTAACACCATAGAGTAAGTAAAACGGAAGGAATTGACATTATACGGCGCGGCAAAACATTACAATATACCTATTGCTACTCTTCAAACTCTCTGTTTTGTAATATCTTGGTATTAGGATAGAGTAAAATAAAAATATACAATTATGTGATTGATGGCGATGTTTTATTTTCAGTATAACCTTAAGCAATTAAAGTGGAAAGTTTGAGAACCTCTATGTCAATCTCCCCCGGTTGGGGTAAGATTGAAATATAAAAAATACAAAAATATTATATCTTTGTTAACTAAAGGTATTTTGACACTTCAGGCAGTTCTCAGTTTTTATCGCACTTCAAACCATAGACTAGTGACGACCAACAGCGTCTGATAATCATTTGAACGATTTTAGAAACTATTTCGATCTTTCCCCATCACCCTTTCGTCTTCCCCCTGTTTCATTCTCGTGATAAAAACATTTTATTTAATTTTTTTTTAATGCTTTGGAACAGATTTAACAGGATGTTATCAATATGATAGAAAAATATACTCTTTGCTCTTTACTAAATACAAATAAATTTTTAGCATAAGCTAATATGAACTGTTCTACAAGACTTCAAATACAACACTGCTCATGTCATCAAAAAACCGTTCGATCTTGCCCCCACTCACCTTACTGATCTTCTATAAACAAAATTAAAAAGGTGCGTATTGATCAGCAGTAGGTAGTGGCCAAAAGTTATAAGGTTTTGAAAAAGTTTATTTTTGCATTACAGCTAAGGTATTTTATGTAGATTAATATGTAATTTGTAAGGCGTTTAATATAAATAGTGTTTTAGTTAAAAAAACTGGGACAGCAGTTTTTTGTAACCTGTGAAAATCTAGTTTGGATCTATTTATTATAGCATAAAAAGTAAAATATCTAAAGTATCACATTCTATATTATGCAAATAATAAAACAAAGAATATTATTTTAATCATTTAATGTTATCAAAAAATGCAGCTGGTGGAACAATGCTTTCTTGATATCTCGCCCATCCCCAGTACCAAAGAATTGTCATGATATGAGCACAACATCCAACAGTCCGGTGTCCTGCTACACAACTGCACCAATAACCTAAGATGGCATTGCTAGGTTGATCTTGACTAGACGGATGCTCATCGTATAAAATGTAAGTGTAATACTCACGTCTAGATGTATGTCTAGATTTAATGCGACCTTTTAAAAGAACAGGGTGATACCATAATTACCATTACCATACCATACCGTAATACCTATAGTCGTGATATCACAGTTAACACACTCTTGTGAAAGGTCCATTTTCCTTAAGTATGTATTACAAAGTTTACAATAATTATTAGTGGATGCGTGGCGCTACTTCACTATAAATGTATAATGAGCGATTTCGTATTACACAGTTTACAATAAGTAGAGCACACGCGTGGGGCGACGACACTATAAAATATAAAGTTACAAACGTATAAGCGAAAACATTAACACAATTGGTATCGAACGAATACCGAAAAAAGTCCTGGCGCAAACATCAAAGAGGAGGGAATACGGTCTTGACAATTGACATTTGTCGGCGGTATTGCCAGTAATAACGTGAAATAATCCTATCCTATAAATTCAATCATAGATGGTTCAATTTATAGATAAGAAAACATACAAAAATTATATTTTATTAGATTTAGGTTACGAATAATTTCCAAGTATATTTTAGGCCCGCTATGCGTTTTTTTATTTATTCATTAATGCGTTTAGTTATTGTTTTCCCTGTTCTGATGTTTGTTAATATTAGATGGCAACATTAAAAGGTATATTAGTAAAAATCTAACAGAAAAACTTTTAATTATGATTATTTCTCTACTTTTTAAGGCATACAAAGTTATTCAATATTTTTTTATTTTTGTTTATTTCATATTAACTGCAATGAATTTATGTTTGTTCTCCGTAGGGTACATTTTGTCCATCTCCATTAAAAGGGCACTAAACGAAATATTAATTGGAAAATGTTATTACACAATTAACGACTTCCTTAATAATGAATCACTGACTGATTGACATGATAATTATTCCAGTTGATATTTTTTTTATTTTTATTTCTGTAACCTTGTTGACATTTGAGATTTTTGAATTATTGTGACATTTTTACTGTAATTCAAACGATTTGACATGAATTTGTATTTTGTTATTATTTTGTTTTCTTAATTGTTATTTATAATTATAATATCTTTAAAGTCTAAATTAAATAATAATATGAATTGCATGCCCATATGACGGTAGAATATGGAGGACTGTTATAATAAAACACCATGTACTAAATATCCATGTTTGCAGACCAATAAATGATTTGATTTGATACTAAGTAGAGCGCACACTCGCGCAGCTTGCCGTACATAATACACAATGACTGTTCACATTGTTTCGAAGCTCCGTGTTTATCAGAGGACGTTTACGAGCTGTTTATGGGACTGTCTAGATATCGGATACAATCGATGATAGTGAAACAGCACCCAATGGATAAGGATTACAGGCCAAAGAAAAAAGTGAGTTGGTCTTGAACGACTGTCCTTGCTGATCAGTGCGTGAGTCCATAACAGAACACTGAACATACTCAACACAATTTTTACAATAAATAAGATTCGTTTGAAAAGAATTTGTTAAAATGATAATTTAAAGTTGGTGAAAGCAACTTCGTTACTCGAGATAAACGGTAATACATTTTGCTAAGGACTCAACGCCAAAGGATTGTATATATCACTATTATATGGTTGCTTTCCGAAATTAAAGATTACACAATTC
Organism: Dryobotodes eremita; assembly: GCA_917490735.1. Taxonomy (NCBI): domain Eukaryota; kingdom Metazoa; phylum Arthropoda; class Insecta; order Lepidoptera; family Noctuidae; genus Dryobotodes; species Dryobotodes eremita. The sequence goes on along the minus strand of OU823254.1, from coordinate 331,937 downwards.
TTACTGAATTTTATCGAACTTGGAGAATTTATGGCAAATGTTGTCATAGGAACGTAATAATATGTAATTTACTATGTTATACGAGTATTAACTAAATAATTTAGTTGTTTGAAAGCGAAGCGGTATAAAATTGTTATGTTTGTTATCCCGTTGCGCGATTCGCCACACGTTCATCCGCGTTGCGCGTCAATCTAATAATTTGGTTTATAAGTGCCAACACATTGTCAACAACATGACGCCCCTCAATCTACATCTTATTATATTTAATTTCTCACGCCTAACTCCACCAAATTTTCTGGCTGAAACCCGAGCAGAAATAACAATTTAATAGTCGAAAATATTAGATCTCGAATAGTATAAGAAATATAGTGTAAAGAACTTGTCCCATAAAAATATTGAACCTACACACCAAATTACGTTCATAGAAAGGTTTGAAGGTAAAACCTTCCGTATAAATGTCTCCCTGGTGAAGTCCTTCAGTCGGCAAGCTCGCCCGTCGACTCTTCAGTTTTTAAATTTTCATGGTATTTTGTGGACATAAATTTTTCGATTCAATTAGGGGCAGTCATTACAAACAAAGGTCCTAACATTATCTCAATCCGTAACTTATCGGCAACTTCTAATTGGTGGATAAGTGTTACTTCACTCGCGCCATCTGTAGTGGCACCAGTAGGTGCCGCTACAGATGGGATATATACGTCAAAAATGATCAAACTCAAACTCAAAGCATTTATTTCAATTAAACCATTTACAGGCACTTTTCAATTGTCAAAGAGTCGGACAGTTAGTCAGAAAGTTGAAGCTAGTTGCCCATTCCAAAACGTAGATCTCTATGGAGAAGAACGGGCAAAAAACTGCAAGGACACTGTTTTTAAATCAAGATATTACAAAATCCTGGGTACATTATTCTTGTTGCTTCTATATGCGAGAACAATGAAAAAAATATATAAAAAAAACAATTCAAAATGTAAGATTAATAATAAAAATAAGCCGTGGCAGTGAAGAGATCAAAGTGAAGCTCCGCCTGTGGCTAGGATAACTGGCTATTTTTAGGCCGTTACAATCTTAAAATAATTTTTACTCAGCAAGCAGATTTTGTAATTATTTGGCTGGGCATAATAAAAATTATAATGAAATCTAAATTGATTTGAGATAACGTGCGTGCCTAGCATGAGCAAAAATTGAATTTAAGAAACAACTTTTCTGTGGCATAAACTTAATTTTGCGGTCGGTAAACAATTTGCTTAATAGAGGCAACAAGCGACAAAACTAAGTATTTGGTAGACGCCAGATTTTTTACAGTTATTAAAGATCTAGTAATAGTAAAACAACTGTATACAAAATGAACCCAAGCTTTTGTTGTAACGCAGATACTGCAAAACATTCAGTAAGCACTTATCGGACAAACAGATGCTCTATTCCCATCCAATACCAAGAGCTAATACCATTTGGTATTAGTTTATTTCCGAATTTATTTTCTATTCCCAACGAGTACCACATTTTAAAACCAATACCAAAACGAGTTTGAAGAAATCAGATACAGTCAGGTTCAGTAAAATTAAAATGCCTTGTGTGACGAACTAAGTTTCCGAAAACATAATAAATGTTCCCGAAAATCCTAACCCTAGACGGTCGACGTCAGTGGCATCCCGAGGTTCGGTTGGTTAGGTTCCCTTAAACCCTTTAGACAGAAATAGGAGCCCCGCGTAGCGGGGCTCCGTCGACCAGCTTATTAACCCTAACCCTATATTTAGATTACCCTAGATTTCGGTAAAACGCAATTTAAATAAAACTTTGTGTAGCTGAGTGTACAAAAAGTCACGCTTTGGTATTCGTTAGTAATAGATTTTTTATTAAAAAAAAATGTGGTACTCGTTGGGAAAAGAAAATAAATTCGGAAATAAACTAATACCAAATGGTATTAGCTCTTGGTATTGGATGGGAATAGATCAAACAGATCGGTATGCTAATGGCGCCATTCTCTCTTTCTAAAATATTATTATGCTACGATATTGGATTTTTGATAATTGTGCCAAATAATTAAGTATCTCTTTGAGTTCGAAGGAGGAGTCCGAGGAGAATCCGAGGAGTGAGCTCATGCACTTGTCCGTTTTTACGTCTCAAGTTTACCTAAACTCTACGCGCTGGGCTTGAAACAAAAGCCACTCACGTTAATAAATTACGTAATATGGTAGCTAGCAGTATTTATTATTATAAGTACAAACATTGTTTTATCAAAAAAAGGTAATCTCTCTAGTACTTTGTTTGTTTCAATAATGACACAATACATGAGATACGCCACATTTTCTTTGCTCTCAAACTGCCCCACTTTCACAATTTAATAGTTCGCAGCGAACAAAACGCTCTAAATGGTACTTCCATGTAGCAAGTTAATTTGACTATTTGTATCCGTCAGAGGCGGCGGCGGAGGCGCACATCCGCCTCCGTTCACTGACAATGTGAGTTGCTCCGACATGCGCGGCCATGACTCGGCGACCGCCCACTCTATCTACACCACCACATACAAATTGAAGGCCTATTGGAAGGGCTTATTCCAGTTTTTTGTCGTTATTGCGGAGACGTTTCTTGACCACAGACCGCACTCTTATTACCTGCGCAGTACTTGAGCTTATATTAAAAGGTTAACAAATACTTGCTACGCAAGAAGCGGTGTCAGTCGGCTAATGGTTCAAATCGCTTCACAGTGGTCGTAAGTCCCACGGGTCAGACACGATAGGTGCCGGTGACGGAGCGCTGCCGGCTCCGGCTGCCACTTTAGATATCAGAATAGAACGGTTCAATATAAATTGTGTCTCGTGACGCGGCCTTCGTTTAGATTATTTCATGCTTATGTAATATATGGGAGTAGTGTTGGCCCAGTGGTAACGGCTGAGACTAACGAGTTGTAGGTCGTAGGTTCAAACCCAAACATGCGTTTTACTTTGTGTAAATTAACAGTGAAGGAAAACATCATGAGGAAACCGGCATGACTTAGAACCAACAATTCGAAGACATAACATCTACAAACCCGCACTGGGCCCGCGTGATAAATTACGGCCCCTGCCCTCTCACCGAGAGGAGGCCTGTGTGTTTGTCCCAGCAGTGGGAACATTAAAGGTTGATTATGCTATGTAGTAGATAGAACGTGAGTTACACCAAATAGCAATAGTAGAACATAGTACATTTTACAAAAAAATATGCCGTTTTAATAGCCTGTAGAAAAATGTAATTTATTTTTGGGTTTATACTCACAATTTTTTAATAATCAGAAATGAGAAGTACCTTCTAGAACAACGATTAGTCATAAGGCTGCGGGCACGACACCCGTGGCGTGGAGCCTAAGTTTTGAGTCCATTAGTTGGTACATAGCTTACTTTTACTATATCCGAGTATCGTTTTATACCAGGTTTTTAAAGCCTTCTTTAACAGAAAGAAATATTTTTGATGAAAACTTTACAAACCCGGTATAAACTGAAAGCAATGCAAAACATTAAAAAAGTGCTCTTGTTAATCTTCTCAATTTTCACGAGCGCAGTTGGTTGCAGTTGCTTCGCTCGTTCCGCTCAACTGCACTCGTAGCTTTCTTGCTCACATCGTAGAAATGATCTGATTGTAATAGCTCATAACAACGTGACACCGACTGACCTCGCCCATTTTCCAACACTGAATGGTGAAAGGAAATACTCGATACTTATTGGCGGCCAATCGAAATTCTTGCTTTGTCTCCCAAGACCAATTTGCTGGTGATCATTTTGCGTTGGAGACAAAATCTCACACTTTCCGGTAAAATATGGCTTTTATTTTGATGAAAATTTCAATGGTTCTCAGAATTTATCACGAAAAATTATTTTCAATAAGGAAAGGGAACAAACATCGTGTAAGATCCTTATTTCTCAACAAATGTCAAGAGTTTGATTTTGCGGCTTTGCTCATCGTGTTAGCCGCCAGTCAGGACAGGAGACGACGCGATGTCACGACATCATTAGCGAGAGTGTCAACATTTACATTCGGGTGTGAGTAGCAGTGGGTGTGATTGTATTTATTTTAAAACCAGCACATGGTCCGGGCCACTTGGAAACACATAAATTCTCTATTTAATGGGAAACAAACTAGGGACAAGTATATACGCAGAGGTCGAATTCAATAATTCAACAAATTCTAAAGAAACTAGTAAAATATTCGCGTTTTCATTTAGACTTAAAATACGAGTGCTTCGTCTGGCCACCATAAGTGGGACAGGCAATACCCAAACGGACCCTTAAAACAATTGAGAAATTGAACAGAAACGGCCTTATTCTCGAAATTGTGTATTTCTGCGAAAGTGTGGAAAGATGGGCTAGCGTGGACTTTTTAGGAATTGGGGAGAATTATATTTTGAGTCAATAAGGGCAGTTGGTTTTAGACCACGATAGGGAGCACTCGACGTAGTCTAGGCTAGCAGAAATAGAACTCAGTCGATAGCAATAAAACTATGTCTTTATGGAGAGATCATGCGCCAAAGTGTTATTTAATACGTTAAGTACTTAATAAGTGTAGTTTTAGACTAGGTTAAATTAGTCAAGTATTAATGTCTGTAACGTGTAAGGCGCGTGAATCTCAGTGAATGTGTTTGTGATTATTGGGTGAGAGTTGAATACTTTCGCCTGATGATGACTCTGACTATCGATCCAACGAATTATTGAGACAACCATCCGCTGTATCAGAAGACAATAATGTGACTGATGGAAAACGACGCCGAGCTAAAAGAGGAAAGGCAAATAAAGAATGTTGGATTAGTGACGCGAATATGAACAAACGTATGAAAGAAGACACTTATGCAGGAAGAAGAAAAACTGAAGAAGGGAAAGTGGTTTTCGATGTTCCCAGAAGGAACCATTCTGTGAAGCTAAGGTGTCGTCATACCGAAAACAGTAAATATTTTCAATGTCATAAAGTGACTGAAGAAAGCAGGCAGTCAAATTTTAATCAGTACTGGAATTTAACTTGGGAGGCGAAGAAAGTGTGGACTAAAAGACAGCCCAATGTCAAAGTGTGGCAAGACGTACATGTAATACTATAAATGCACGAAGAGATAATACTTATAAATACACTTTAAACACGCCTAAAGGGCAGTACACGGTTTGAAAACAAATGTATCTACATACTTTTGACATCGGAGTATGGACTGTCCATAACTGGTAACGTAGCGTACCTCATAAAGTGCATTCGAAAAATAGGAACAGTACAGTTAAAGAACAAGAAGAAGAAGGAAGAAAACTTTTAAGAGAATATTTGAATATGCTTCCAAAACTTGAATTGATTGATTGACCATACTTATCAACGCGGAGTCGGCTAGAACTGATCATATCACTTTTAAAGACGTTTATCACGAAAACGTGTCTTTTTAGAAAACTAACCTAACCTAAAAATAAAAATAAATAAGTAAAATAAACGATTTTAATTCTCTTCCTATCTGTGAAAACCTAGTATTTGCATGCTTTAGGTCTAGTTTTTTGTACGAATAGCTCGTAAGTAGCATTTCATGCATTTCGGACAATCTTATAGTATCGAACAGTTCTGGATATAAAATCGGGTTAAATTTGCATATTAATTAATAAAAAAACAAAAAAGACGGCATACAAAAATTTTACATCACGCAGTTTTTTCTTCCTCCTGAAAAGTTACTTCTTTTACACTTACGAGGTTTTCACTCTAAGGCGTCGATAGCTAAACCATAAACCTATAAGTCGATAACTAAACCAACATTATCAACGTGCTAATGTACGGTGCCTACAACCATTGACTCCTACACGTTCATTCCAAAGACTTCCTCGGTGTATAGTAACGCTTCCTTCAGCAACCGGCCAACATTGGTATACATAAAAGTATAAAATGACTTTATGAATTATAATACGAGTATGATGAACGGACTTGTAGACTGCTGAATTTAATTTAAGAATTATTCTAAATGATGTAAACAAGTTTTTAGTGTGGCCAAGTCAAGTTACTGCGAATTTAAAAATCAAAAATACTAGTAATGTAAAAGTCATGCAACCGATGTAGTAACTAAAGCCTTGATATTGATGACAATATAATTAAATCAGATTCTCAAGGCGACGCGGCCTTTGGAAATTTATTTGCAGATATTTCCGTATCGACTACTAAATCTCTAACAGATCACTCATCACATCAGTCTTTACTTAAACAAAACGTTCCTGCTTGTGATTCTGAATTTCATTTCCAATATGTCACCTGTAAAGATATCATTAAACCTTTCACACGTTAAATGATAAAAAGACCGCAAATCTATGGAATAATTCTGTGGATGATGCTAAATCGGTTACAGACATTGTACTCGTAGCACCTACTTTAACTGTTATTTTTATCAATTGTATTGACATAAATAGACGGCTCGTTTAGATGCCAATACATACGTTTTTATAATAAACAATATAAACATAGCCACATTCAAGATCTAAGCCTTAATAAATTCAAATCTTTTATAAAGCGGAAACTATGCTAGAAAGCCTATTATATTGTGAAATACTATATTGCTCGAATAAATTTACACAGTGAATGTTGATTTTTTATTTTATTTTGCTAACTATTTTAAATATGAATATTTATTGTAGGAACTAAATAGTATTATATTATTTTAATTATTGTGAATGTGAGGACTATGTGGGTCATTGTTTACGTTTTAATCACGATCTAGCAGTTGAGCTTCTTAAGTTCTGCGTTGAGCTACACAAATACTGAAAAATGCGCGCACTAACTGGACAGGTCTACTCAATCTGTGTGATTCTTTCCTCAAATGACCTTTTCAGATGCCATACCATAATATTGGTCAGATCATATAAAGACCATGTAGACACGTGGTCTTTATATGATCTGACCAAGATTATGTCTGGTCTATAAAAGAGACTTTGACCTCTTGAGTTTGTTTCGGTCTTTCTTCTCAGAGTAGTCAGATAGGAAACGCTAACCTACCTAAAAAACCTACTTAAAAAAATATGACTGACGTGTGAAAGTATTTGTACAAACCTACTTATATAAAATAATTTATTCTTTTTTAATTTTCTATCGTTGTTTTCGGGAGTATAACTAATAATACTACTACATACTACTAATATACTAATAACTAATAATATATAACACAAGCTACTTCGACGGCGTCCATTTTGTTTATGGACCAACACTCCTTGGAGCGGTCCAACCACTTGACACGGTTTCATCGCGGTTGGCCGCCATGGCGGTCAGCTACTATTCCGACCGCGCCAGGCGGCTGGCCGCTCAAATGAACCGCATAGGCAGCCAAACGTTAAGTGCGTAACTAGCCTTAGGAATTCTGCTAAAACTGGCGATGCGATACGCATGTGTTAGTTTTGTATTGTCTTAGTAAGGGGTGAGTAGGCCGTTATAAGGGGTTATTTACTACAGTACGCCTCCAGTACTTCTGGAAACTTGTCTAGCTCAGTGGCAGAGATACTTTGCAGTACTCTGCCTTAGGACTGAGTAAGACATGCTTGAGTGTAGGGAACGTGTCCTGTTGAAACCGCAGTAAGTTCTCCTTAGCCTACGCACGTTAGGACTGGCGGTACACGTTTTTATCATCTTTTCCTTAGGTAGGTACTGTTATACCTTACTCAATATATGAAAGTGGGGGCGTAAGAGAAAGGAAACTATATTTAATGTTTAACTAGATTATTATATTTTATCAAGGAATTTTCCTAATACACCGGCAGGCTCTAGCCCTGCCTATAACAAACTACTATCACTTTTCCTTCCTTATTTCAAACTTGCTTGACTGTTCGAGAGTAACCATCGATAATATATTACCAGTCCGTCAACATAAGGTTGACACATGCAGATAACCTCTACAGTACCTTGCGGCCCGTATGCGCGGGCAGCCACGCGAGCAAGCAAGCACCGCAGTACGTTATCTCCGTGAGTACTCCGTCACCCTCACGTTATCTTCATGAGTACTCCGTTACCCACACGATTTCAACATCCGCCTACTTTATAATTTGCTGAGGATGCAGGGTTTTGCTTCGTTTAATGTTGTTCAAAAAGTTCAGATCAGCTATTGTGGCGATACTTCCAATATTTTCAAAGGTCAAAACAAATGGCTGAACTTGCTCTTAGAGGTAATAAAAGGAGTTACTGTATAAAACCATACCCAAGCATACCCTTTGGATTACTATTTAATTGCTAAGCTATTATTGCCAATAAAACAATGCCTATAGATTTACTGCTGTTGGATATTCAAGTCGATGTAATGGGGAGATCAGTGCGGCTGCCTGCGGTCCCATCTCTACGATACCACGTGTAGTAGCTTAGTTACTTACGTGGTATGGAAGGAGCTGATGTTGACCCATATTTTTATTATACTCTGGTTAGAATATCATACCAAAATCCTTGTTCCCAGGTCATGAAACTGTAATTTTATGGTGTCCATAAGGGCCAGACGTTTTACCCTTTTTTATAGTTATTTATGCTATACTTAGTTGTTAGTATGTTTAAAATTGTATTTTACAGATTACGTAGTAAATTTTACTTTTAACGCTTTAGTTTCGATATTTTGACATTAGTTATTGATATTTTGACGTATCCAAGATAAACATTGTGATACTTCAGAATTGTCTCTAGGCATAACCATTATGAAGTTTCAATAACGAGGCCAAGGCTCGTTGGTAAATTGTATAAGCCTTTTTATTTTTACTGGCTAGCAATCGATTTATGAGTAGATTTTATTGTTTCGAAATATTCGAAAAATTTAGTATCTAAGCAGTACAAGCACTTAATAAAATCAGAGTCTGGATTCTACCAACAAACTAGAACTACGTAGTTTTAATTATATTCTGGAATAAGTCTGGAAGAAACCACGTTATACCCGACAGTGCAAGGCAGTAACTGCGGTCTGTCCTCGGCCTCCCCTTACGATAGGGTTCTGCCCGGATCTGGACCCATTTACCAATTCTAAAGAAAAGGGGGTGCATCATCTTAATCCTCCTTTTTGCCTGGAAGAGTCTGGTCCCCAGTCGTTGATCCCGTAGACCAGCGCATGTCCGCAAGTCACGTGCTCGGCCAGCGAGATTCCGGAGCAGCCCATGCAACCGCGTCTGGGAGCTGCCCATACACGGCGCCACGGCCCTTACTCCGAGCCATCTCTGCTACTCGGCGTAAGGCCAGCCGCGGCCTTAACTCCAGGCTACCCGGAGCTGATTGCTATTCTTCCGGCCATCCAGAAGCTGCCTGAATCCTTCGGACGACTACAACCAGCCTAGTTAGCTACTAAAATAATAGATTATAGTTAAGTAGCTATAAAACCCTAAAACTCTTCAAATAACTTGTGGCCTTTTTTATTTTTGGGTGGGAAATCAAAAACACACCCGTGTCCCTTCAGTATAACTTGTGGCCTACGGTTTGTCTTGACATTTTCATGATGGGCGAGCTGTAACGCTACGTGTCACTGACGAGAACTCTGCCAGTGACAGTCTAGTCTCAATACGCTGCGCTATTAGCCCGTTACGCAACTAATCGAACCCACGTGAATGCTCTGTATTGTCCCCCACATAGATCACGATTGTCTCAAGCACACTGATACAATCTAATGGAAACTCTTGCAACTGCTCCGACTTACTGAACGCACTCGTTGATATAATTTATTTACAAAGAAATGTTCACTCTTTTAGATTTTTGTGTAACTCGGGATAAGTTAAATTTTCTAAATAGAATTTTGATCAGTCTCTAGTATCAGATACTCGTAGAAGGGAGCCGCTGTCAGTCTTCTTATTTATATCAATATCGCTTTGAAAACACAATGAATATATCTAAGATGAGTAAGACAGCGCTCACCAATTTTTCCAGGAACCATTCCTTAATATATTTTTCCCAGATTGTTCCTAATTCTGTTCCACAGAGTAAACCAAAACTATACAGAGTTTAATTAAAGTAAAACTTGTAGGTGTGTCGCGAGCTGAATGTTTGTCTACATTAGATTAACTTTGTAAATCTGTTTTCTCTCTAAGTATTTAGTAGGGAGGTGCCGGAACCGTTCAATATGCAATATGTGTAAAGATTTGGTTTCCTAGGAAAGCGGTTCCGTCAATTATAACGGCCGTCATAAAAATCTGTCACGTTCACTATGTATTTGACATTATGGTGTCAAAAAACACTCTGTATATAAACCGCGTCACTAGATAAACGTATGCTTCACTTAAATACCTCAATTATAACCTCAATATCATTGTGTAGATCCAGGACGTGGAACCGATCGTGCTGGACGTGTGGGTGGAGGTGGTGGGCGCGCCGCTGCAGCTCGCCATCGCGCCGTTGGACCGGCCGGATGGGTCGGACGTCACACCCATCATGTGGTACACACTCATGTTATTTAACAAGCGATACTTACAATATGCCTCAAACATTCTCCGCGACTAAACCCAGCTACATACCGCCTCATTTGCTGGCTTTCATAATGTATCACGAGCATGGAACGGTAACTATGACATCATTACATAAGTTTCCTTCAAAACACATAGCATTTGTTGAAGACGTAGTCTTAGATTTTGGCTTATATATAGTAAGAATAAAAATATATGTATCTCTATTACCTCTTCGTTACCTGCGATCTTTCACTATGGCAGAACTCGCGGTGAACTATAGTTACAGCGAGCTGGATCTGTCAAAGTAAAGTGTCTTTAATAGCGTCTAAAAATTTTGCCGCCAACACGTACGGACTCGTTTTCTGTCGTTAATTTTCTTAGAACTTTTTTAAAGTTTCAGGTAAAACTTTAAAGAAAGTGAATAATAGTGCTTGTGGTAAGTGATAAAATATATAGTGTTGCCGGTATGCTGATTCGAAAGAAACAACCGTCTTGCTCCAAAATTGTTTATTACTGCTCGTACCCTCACTAACAACATGTAGATATTAAGTAAGTACTTATAACTATGCACATACAGTTCATCTACCTTAAACATTAATTTGAAAATCTGTAACAATAACAAAAAGACATTCTTACTAACAAGATACAATATTACTTAATGTTTTTATTAATACTAACCTACTTAAAAATATTGCTTATCATTAACATGTTTCCTTGCCTCTTAGAACGTCTAACCAGTCTAGTGTTTACAACATCGACACCCTGTTTATCTGGTCGGATTCTGTCTTCCATCACTTCACAAGCCTCCAAACAATCATCATCTCTCGAACCCCTGTGTTCCCTCACATTATGAGCACTTATTGCTACGGCATTCCTATCACGATCAGCCGTAACCTGCTCCTTAGGATATAACTTTGCATCCAGGTGACGCATTTTTAAGCTGTTTTCAGCTATTTTGATTTTAAATAGGCTCCGTCCTACTATCCGACTAATTTAAATTGACAAAAACGTGAAAAAATTTTTTTCATTCATAGACTTAGAAATTTTTTCAATATTTTTCTAAAGAACACATAATAACATTTTTTAATCAAAATCTATCTTCTAAATCCGATTGGTCGTAATTTTAATAGATACTTACCTGCCTTACCTGTATTCCCGTGCGCGTTCCGCGTGCTCGAGTCCCGTTTGGTAGTCGTAAATTCAGGTTTTCACTCATTTTTCAGTCGAAAAACACGTTTTTTGACCAAAACTCAAAATTTTTGTTCAGCGTAAATTCCAGTCACTCTATAGGTCGCTGGCCCGCGCGGAGACGCGTCTTTTGACACCTTGCACGTGCGCCTGGCATATATAGAAACTCAAAAATTTGCCCTCCCACCCACCCTATCTTGACCGGCCAGGTAAACTTTTCAGTTTTTCTTAAAATAAAAATTTTTGATTTCGGCTCAAAAACCTTCATTTATACCTTTCGGCAGTATAACTTAGTGACATCGTTGGTTTCTAGGTCTCTTATCGTCACCTTGAAGCCACAAATTACTTATATTTGACTGACTAAGTCCTAGTTGTAGGGCTCGTATTTTACCATTTTTGTTACTCGCTGATCCCCCCTTTACAGGGATTTAGTGCAAGTGTCCTCTGACAACAGTACCAGTATACTTGTATTTAGGTTATGAACCTCACCTTCACGTCAACTGCCACGATGTTCCGCACACCGGCCAAGAAGGACGCGAGCTCGCCGGGTTCGGGGGGCTCGCCGCGTTCGACAGACAGGGCTGGAACATCGCTTCCTAGAGGCGCGCCGCGTTCGTCAGAGAAGGCTGGAACATCGCTTCCTAGCGTTAGGCGTAGTATCGGGGAATGGGAGGCCGGGAAAGCTGAGCCCCAAGCCAAGTCCCCGGCCAACCTAAAATGTGACGCCACACCACCTGCTTCCAGCACTTCACAGACGCGCCGAGCACTCTTGGACACAGCAAAGCTGCCTAAGAAGCCTGAGACCCGCTACCCCAACCTCACTGCGGAGGCGAGAGCTTGCCTAAATAAGGCAAAGCTTCATTTGGGCAATTCTCGCAACCTGAAGACCGAAATTAAAACAGAGGTGGTCAATTCGATCAACAGGCTCTTTGAGCTAGTCAAGGAGGCAGAGCGAAGTAAAGTTCCCGTCGTGACTGTGGGTGTGACAGCAGATACGAGTGTGTCTGCTGTTATACCTGCAGTCGCACCGGCAGCCGCACCATCACTTAAGCCGTCCATAGACGAACCGTCGGAGCTCATGCGGAGCCTTGTGGCAGATCTCAGGGAGCACAAACGGGCATTGGAGGAATGCCAGCAGCACACCCGGGCTCTATCGGAGCACTTGCAACAAGTGCCTCACTTTGTCGCCGGACAGGGACCTTCGTTCGCGGAGGTGGCCGCCGTCCCGAAGCGGCACTTCCGGGAGCCTCTTCACTCGGTGGTTGTGTCATCGGTCGATGACAAAGACACCGGGAAAGAGGTTCTTGAAAAGCTGAGGACGGCAGTAGATGCCAGGAATGAGGGGACCAGAGTGGAGAGGGTGCGGAAAGCGAGGGACCAAAAGGTGGTTGTTGGCTTCAAGACGAGGGAGGAGCTGACCAAGGTGACCGAGAGGATTAAAAAGGCCGGAAATCTAATGGTGGAGGAGGTGAAGAACAAAGATCCTCTCATCATAGCCAAGGATGTCCTCTCGTGCCACTCAGACGAAGAATTAATTGCGGCATTAAAACACCAAAACAGTCACCTGATCGGGGACGTGCCTGCGGATGACCTGAGGATGGGGGTGAAGTACCGTCGCAGGACGAGGAACCCCCACATGTGCCACGTCATCCTGTGGGTGTCCCCCGCTGTGTGGCAGAGGCTAACGCACGCGGGTCGAGTGCACATCGACTTGCAGCGGGTGCGTGTGCTGGACCAGTCGCCACTGATTCAGTGCACCCGCTGCTTGCGCTTCGGCCACAGCCGTAAGTTGTGCACGGAACCCGCCGACCTCTGCATACATTGCGGGGACCCCCACATGAGGGTTGACTGCCCCTCACGGTTAGCCGCGGAGCCACCAAAGTGCCGAAACTGTGTTTCAGCAAGGATGGGTAAAACCGAGCACAACGCCTTCGACAGCGAGTGCCCAATTCGCCTCAAGTGCGACGGATTGGCGCGGCTGTCGGTAGCGTATTGCTAAAGTTGTCCCTGCGACCACCACCGAGTACAAAGTGATCCAGGCCAACCTACAAAGGAGTCAGCTAGCAACAAATGAGCTATTGCTGGAAGCTGACAAATGCAAAGCCGCCGTAGCAATGCTCCAGGAGCCTTACGTGGGTGGGTTGAGAAGGATGAAGAGTTACCGGGGCGTAAGGGTCTTCCAGAGCTCTGAGGGAGGAGAAGGGACTGTAAAGGCGGCAATAGCCATCTTTGACAAAGATCTGGACGTCTTGCAGTACCCACAACTCACCACAAACAACATCGTTGTGGTGGGAGTCCGAACTAGAGCCTGGACGATCACGCTGGTGTCCTTCTACTTCGAGCCGGACAAGCCCATTGAGCTATACTTGGAGCATTTTAAACGGATAGAGCGAGAGATGGGCTCTAACAGGTTGGTTTTTGGAGGAGACGCAAACGCGAAAAGTACTTGGTGGGGTAGCAATAACGAAGACTCTAGAGGGGAGCAGATGTGTGGAGCACTGGGGGAACTGGGCTTGCAGATCCTCAACGTGGGGGATATCCCGACATTCGATACAGTGAGAGGTGGGGTAAGGTACAGCAGCCATGTAGACGTGACGGCGTGTTCGGTGGACATGCTTGACCTGGTGGACGGCTGGCGTATCGAGGAAGGTCTCACGAGTTCCGACCACAACGGCATTAACTTCAGCATTCAGTTGAAAAAATCCAAAGGTATGGCAATTGAGCGAACCACTAGGGTATACAACACCAGAAAAGCTAACTGGAGGCAGTTTCATGAGAAGCTGTCTCAAATTATGCTGGACAGAAAGTTAACCCTAGTGGATTTGTCAAACATACACACCGTAGACCAATTGGATTTAACTATAAACACATACACACAAGCCATAACAGACACATGCAGAGACACAATACCACACAAACAGAATACAGAAACACTCACCATGCCGTGGTGGTCTGAGGAACTCGCGGAAATGAAGGGGCTGGTCGCCACCAGGAAAGTGCGAGTCAGGAACGCAGCGCCGGTCCGAAGAGCGATGGTTGTCAACCTGTATCTTGAAGCGAAAGAGGAGTATGAGGCAGCGGTGACGAAAGCCCAAGCGGAGAGTTGGAAGGGGTTCTGCGGGAAGCAGAACAGAGAAGGGGTCTGGGAAGGAATTTATAGGATTATGGGGAGGATAGCGAAGAGAGAGGAAGATCTGCCGCTGCAAATGGAAGGTGAGACACTGGACGCAGAGGGCTCAGTGAGGCTGTTGGCCGAAACGTTCTATCCCGAGGACCGAGAGGAAGATGGCAACATGGATCATCGCCAAACACGACAACTGGCAGATACGGTAAACGCATGGAGCCATGATGAACGACATGACCCACCGTTTACCCAAAGCGAGCTTAACAGATCTATGGTGTCGTTCAACCCTAAAAAGGCCCCGGGAGCCGACGGCTTCACTGCCGACATCTGCTCTGAGGCCATAAGATGTGACCCTAACTACTTCCTGGCACTACTGAACAAATGCCTGGCGCACCACCACTTCCCGAAGACCTGGAAGGAAGCTACGGTGGTTGTGCTCAGAAAGCCAGGCAAAGACTCGTACACCGTACCGAAGTCGTACAGGCCGATTGGGCTTTTGCCTGTCCTAAGGAAAGTGTACGAAAAGATGCTGGTTGCTCGTCTCAGATTTTACTTGCTACCCAGGATTAGTACTCGCCAATACGGCTTTATGCCCCAAAAAAGCACTGAAGACTCCCTCTTCACCCTTGTGCAGTACATCCGTGCAAAGTTGACGCAGAAGAAAATCATCACGCTTGTGTCACTGGATATCGAGGGAGCATTCGACAGTGCGTGGTGGCCGGCTATTAAGGTACGATTGGCTGAGGAAAAGTGTCCTGTAAATCTGAGACGGGTAGTCAGCAGTTACCTCAGTGACAGGGTGGTCAATGTGAGGTACGCTGGGGAGGAGATTAAAAGAGAGACCAGCAAAGGGTGCGTCCAGGGATCCATAGGCGGGCCAATATTTTGGAACTTGCTGTTGGACCCGCTTCTGAAACAGCTGCAGAGTAGGGGCGACTACTGCCAGGCATTTGCCGATGATGTAGTGTTGGTGTTCGACGGCAATACAGCACAAGAAATCGAGGGACAAGCCAATGCCGCTCTCGAACATGTTCGAGCGTGGGGTGTCAGAAATCGACTCAAATTCGCGCCGCACAAAACCTGTGCGATGGTACTAACGCGGAGGCTCAAGTATGACACGCCGCGCCTGAGCATGGGGGGGATCGACATTGGAATGTCCCAAGAGGTCAAATTATTAGGGCTCGTCATAGACGACAAACTCACTTTCAACAAGCACATAGCTGTCGTCTGTAAGAAGGCGATAGCTATGTATAAGCAGCTGGCCAGGGCAGCCCGGGTGAGTTGGGGTCTGCACCCTGAAGTGATAAGGGTAATTTACACCGCAGCAGTGGAGCCGACAGTGCTATACGCTGCGAGCGCATGGGCACCAGCTGCTAACAAGCTGGGAGTAAAAAAGCAGCTCAACATTGTCCAAAGAGGATTTGCCCAGAAGCTGTGCAGAGCCTACCGCACAGTCTCCCTAAACTCGGCACTGGTGCTGGCTGGGATACTCCCGCTCGACCTCCGTATACGGGAAGCGGCTTCGCTCTACGAAGCCAAGAGGGGAGTACCCCAGCTTGTACTGGGAGACTGGGAGGTGGAGCGAATGGCCTCAGCAATAGAGGCCCCGCACCCAGCAGAGCAAACAACTCTGGAGTTTGGAAGCCTGGTAGACGAGGAACAATACAACAGCCACAGCAATCTCGCCGTGCGCATATTCACCGACGGCAGCAAGATTGAGGGCAAAGTCGGAGCGGCGCTATCATTATGGAATAGCACCACCGAAACAAAGGCCCTCAAGCTTGCCCTGCCGTCCTACTGCACCGTCTACCAGTCCGAACTCCTGGCTATACAAAGAGCAGCTGGGGAAGCACTCAAACGGACTGAAACCACGTTCGGCATCTTCAGCGACTCTATGGCGGCCCTTCAGTCGGTGACCAACGTAAGTTCCCCCCACCCCTTGGCCGTGGAAACCAGAGACATCATACGACGCTGTAAGCTCCAGAACAAGAGTGTCTCCTTGTTCTGGATCAAGGCCCACGCAGGGTTAGAGGGGAACGAGAGGGCCGATCAACTCGCGAAGGAAGCCGCACTAGGGTCGAAGAAGAGGCCGGATTACGACCTGTGTCCCGTATCATTCGTCAAGCGAAGAATCCGGTCGGATACGCTTGACGAGTGGAACGAGAGATATGGGTCGGGTGATACAGCCTCAGGCACCAAACTCTTCTTCCCGGACGCAGTGGTGGCGTATGGTGTGGTGCGCAAGATGGCTCCCACTAGCATTACCACGCAAATCTTGACGGGGCACGGTGGATTCTCTTCATACCTGAAACGCTTCAAGTGTAAGGAGAATTCATCATGCGCCTGTGAGCCTGGTGTGGAGGAGACGGTTTTGCACATATTGCTGGAGTGCCCGATCTCCGCAAAAATGCGTTTTGAGACAGAGCAGCTACTCGCCGTCGCACTGGTCGCCCAAAATTTACCAGGCTTGATGAAAGGAAAGAAAAGAAGTATATTTTTAAATTATTGTAATGAAGTAGCATCGATAGTAATAAAAAGGAATAAGCTTAAGTAAAATATGATACTAAATGTATAATAAGTATATAATTTAAGTATCATATAACAATTAAAATAGGTATAAAATAATAATTATCATATATATATATGTAAATACGTATTAAATAAAGCATACTATAGAAATATAAGTAGTATAAAAGTCAAGTAGTTGCAGACAAGTTGTTGGTGGTCATGCCACAGGAAACGTATCTCCGCGTAATTGTTTTGTTTGATAAAAGAACCAAAAATTTAGTTTGTATGTAATAACCATATTTCGCAGAACCAAGGGCTCTGATAATGTCAGAGGAAACAAGCAAGGCAGGAGTGGGTTTTAGCCGGTAAGAGTCCGGCACTGCCCAGACTGAATCATAAGTGAGTCAGTCTGGGCGTCCATGAGGATTTCCCACTCCTGCCAAAACAAAAAAAAAAAAAAAAAAAACCTGCTCCTTCGTCTCCTCCATGGTGCTAGCCGAAGGAGCTGGAGACGCTGGCGATGGCAAGGTCATGGAAGCTGGCTCATTAGATAGCGATGCGGAGGATGGAGACTGCAGTGGCGATAGCGATGGCGCGCCCGACGTTAACACAACCAGTGGATTGCAATCTGGTACATTGTGGACACCGGGCGTTCCCTCTGTCCACGGACTAACAACTGCTACATCACTATTACGCGAAGTAGTATATTTTCTCATTTAATCTATGTATTTATGTATCTATTACAGCTGGTTCCGTAATCGTTAAAATAAATTAATTTCATGCAATCTATTACCTATATTCTTTTTAACGACACCTGAGATACTCCAAATACATTTGCTTGCGATAAACCATTTCGCCCATACAGTTTGTTTTACTTGAAAATACATCTCTCTTTTATTGCTGTTTGTTCGGTGTTTTTGTGATTATTTTGTAGTAAAATCAAATCCAACCAATGCTTACAATAAAATACTACAACACATTAAGAAATATTTTAATTAAAAAATCACTAGAATCATAACTCTAAATAAGTATATTCACGAATGGTTTAGTTAAATTACAACTAATTAATCCAATTAATATCGATAGTGCAAAAATGCAATCATTTTTATTATGACTTATCCTCTTACACTTAATGTATAACATCATCCACGCAACTCGCATTGTAGCTGGCGCGCGAACCAATTACCATTATCTGTCCTGCCGAGAACCAATCACCGCGCTTGCCGGAATACAACGCGTTACGCGAGCGCAGCTCATTGGCTTGTTTGCATGTGTCTTCTTTCGTGCGAATATTCGAGTTAGTTTTGTCAAAGTAGTGATGTTTGGAGCAGTATTTTTCGTTGATTTTTTTCACAATTACGCTTCCTGACTTTTATTAATCGTAGTCTGATACAATAACATAAGGCACGCCGAACCTTGAATACTATATCTTTAATTTTTTTAATAAGAGCATTGGTAGAAGTGCCACGATCCATATGAATACATTCCAGCCATTTAGAATACGCATCCACAACAATATGGTACACTGCCGGCCCTATAGACATATAGTCAATATGTGAAAGGTGCCAGGCGGACGGGGGGCGCAGCCAGGCCGCGGGAGGCGCGCGCGGCGGCGCACTGCGTACGCTGCGCTGGCGCACGCGGCGCACGCTCCCACCCATCGCTCGATATCGGCATCGATCCCCGGCCACCATATTCGACTACGAGCTGCACTCTTGGTTTTAACGATCCCAAAATGTGCCGAATGCAATTCTTTCAACATTTTGTCCTTGTATGTATCCGGTATGTATGTAGGTATCCGGAATTACTATGACCGCGAAATAAACAACCACTGATAACTTCTAAATCCGTTTTGCAGTGAAAGTGCAGCGATATAGATTTACATAGTATTTTCCTAGGTCAACCATTATTTATCTGTTTTATAAGTGTTTTCAATACATTGTCGGTAGCAGCAGTCCGTTTAATACCATCGAACAAAACCGGTTCTACGCTGGCGTCTAAGAAAAGAAAGTACTTTGAAGACCCGTCCTCTTGCTTATTGTTATCACAGACCGCTACTGATAACTGTGACCAAGAAAAATAATCTGCTATTTGATTGTTTTTAGCGTCTACGTACTGTACCGTATAGTTGTATGACCATAAAATTATTGCATACATCTGTAGACGCAAGGGCGGCCGTGACAGATATAAGATTTCGTTTGCCAAAAAGTGACAACAGAAGATTATGGTCCGTCTTCAAAATAAAAGGCTCCTGATGGCCATAAATATATTAGTGAAAAAGTTTCACCCCGAATATAATAGCCGTCGCTTCTTTATGAATTTGGCTATAGTTCTTTTCACTCGCCGTCAGCGATCGTGAAGCGAACGTGATTGGCCGCTCCCGGCCATCCACGTCCCGGTGCGCGAGCACGGCGCTGAGGCCGCACGGCCTCGCGTCTACTGTCAGTAGCAGCGGTGCCTCCTGCTGGAATTGCGCCAGCATCCGCTCGCTAACCACCACGCTTTTAACGCTATTGAATGCCGCTAGCTGTTATTCGCCTCACTGCCACTCTACGCCCGTGCGCAGCAATTCGTTCAGCGGACTCAGTACAGAAGAAACGCTCCTAATACATTGGTAGGTGCAGGTGCATCTAGAATTGCCTCGACTTCAGTTGTTCACGTTCTCAACACGTTCTTATCGACTAAGTAACCTAGCTGAGTCACACGACTATTCAAAAATACACATTTGTTCTTTTGAAGATGCAAGCCTGCATCTTGTATTCTCCTTATTACCTCTCGTAATCTAGACAAATTAATTTCTCTTGTTTGCCCGTAATACAGACGTCATCTAACCAAATAATTGCTCCCTCTATAACGGATAGGTAACAATGTTTCCATTGTTTTTTGAAATAACTGGTGCATTTGCCAAACCATAGACTAGACGAGTGTAAGCAAACAGACCCTTGTGTGTATTAATGGTTTTCAAGTTTTGGGATTGCTCCGATAGGCTAAATTGGTTATACGCGTTGCTCAAATCAATTTTGCAATACACTTCCCATCCACCTAACTTAGGAAACACTTCCTCTATTCGCGGTAAAGGATACTTGTCCACTTTTAGGTCTTTATTCAGTGTACAAGAAAAATCACCTGAAACTTTTTTTTGGGCCTTTTTTGAAAGTTCCGGCCAACGAAAAAAAATGGTACGTATGGTTAGAACTAGAGATTTGGAGCAATAGTTAATAGGCCACAAAAGTTACCAAATGTAGCCACAAAAGTGTAGACAATTTGATTTTGTTGTCGCCATGCTAAAGACAGTAGAAAACTTTCTACAGGCTGTCTACACGGAACGTCATTTTTGTCTATCCCTCTGTCGACAAAACAGTGCTCATGCTAAGCCTACTGTTCGTGGTTTGTTAGTGGTACAATGGCTGATTATTTGTGTATAAGGTGTCATTCACCAAGTGGTGCACAGCGTAGATACATCTGGGCGGTTTTATGACGATTTTCTAACTTGTCTACTAGAACAGATTACTAATTGAATTACCCCAGAGCTTTCGCGTTATAATGACAATGCTTAGGATCTTTAGTTCTAGCAATATTTCTCATTATTTTATGTTTTTTATGCACTTTCAGAAATCAATAAATGTATGAAAATGACGAATCACCGAACTTGTATACCTTGGCTGAGAGCAATCCTAAAACTTTTGTGCCATATTGACTATTACTCCAAATAACTAGTATAACTAACTACACGTACCATTTTTTTTGTGGGCTTTCAGGAAAGGCCCAAAAATGTATGGAGCCTGAATGATCTCCTTTACCATCTTGTTTTAAGCCCGGAACTATGTGTGTAGCGTATTCCGAATAATTAACCGATACGAGTAACTCTAAACTAACTAATCTATCCAGTTCTGCACTGACTTTGTTTCTCAGAGCAAATGGCACGGGCCGAGGCTTAAAAAATGTCGGTGTGGCGTTGTCTTTTATCTGCAAATCGACCTTAAACCATTAAAACAGCCTACTTCGATTTACCAAATATCTGGGTATTGGGCCAACAACCGTTGCACTTCCTCTACGTTTTTATTCAAACATACTATGTTATTTGTTGTAGAATTTTGTCATGAACTCACGGCCCACAGAGGTGGTCCACCGTTTTCCTATAACATACATTTTATCGCTCCGCATAAACCTGAATATGATATTTTAGCTATAAAATATCCTTGGGGCGTGATTTTATGACTACTGTATAAACACATCGTAAGATCACTTTTACTCAAAATAAAATGAAGTAAATACAACGTTGTTGAAATAACTGTAGTTCCTGACCCAGTATATAACTCCATGCTCGTTTATCTATATTGTTCACATTAATAGTAATTTTAATAGGATAGTCAACATATCTCAAGTACAGGATAATCAACACATCTCAAGTTATAAAGTTCACCGTTTTTACAAATGCTTTCTTGAGACGTGTCCGATTCCTCCGTGCCTATTATGTAAATTTGACTTCTTACCTGCACATACCTTTTTCAAGTGAGCTGTTTGCCAACAAATAAGATGCGTGTAAGTAGTTCTAATCTACAATGAGACGCGTTATGATTTTTTAAACCACACACTGCACAACGTGATTGCTCGCCGTCATCAGACTTACGGCCAGCCGAGGCACCGGCGCGGCGGTGCCAGTCGCGCGACTTCCGCTCGTGCCACCACCGGTACTGCGCGCATCGCAGCGCCCACCTGCATTCGTATAAAACACCTGCTCCTCCTTAACCACGACATTGGCGCGTGCCTGTCGTGTACACGCAGCCTTCTGAGCGAATTTTAGAGCCTGCCCAAAAGTCAGGGTCTTTGAGTCACTCTCGAATAATCGATCCTGTTCCGATCCTGTTCTAAAGCCTAGAACGAACCGGTCACACAGAAACGTGTTCAGCTCCGAACCAAAATCACAGTACACGGCTAGCCCTCGCAGCCGCGCAGCCCACTTCACGATGCTCGCACCATCGGATTTAGTCGCTTCGTAAAACTTCGCCCTATCAGCTAATGTTGACCTCTTTGGCGTGAAATGATTATTGAACGTTCACAAAAATTGGAAGATGTCTTCATTTTTGCATTTTCATTCATAAATAGATTGAAAAATCTTAATTTTTGGTTTGAACATTAAATGGGACCGAAGTATTCGTTAATTTCATATAAATAATATAATTTACATAGCGTCTACATCCTTCAAGTATTCTTTCACCTGCAGATATCAAACAGGTTTTCCACCAATGCTATGTGTTTTTAAGGAAATATAATAGAGCGGTATGCATTCAAACAAAACAGTCATTATGTTTCGAAATACACATAACATTGGAGCAATGCAATGTGCTTGCTGCTACTTCTATGATTGACACTTGACAGTGACAGATCCAGCTCGCTCTAACGATAGTACCTACTATATATACATCGTGAGTTCTGCCATAGTGACAGATCACAGGTAAAGAAGAGGGATTAGAAGTATGTTTATTCTTACTATAAGGTGAAATCTAAAGTTGCGTCTGAAGACGCAACCAATACTATATGTTTTCCATAACATAATAACTGTTTTGTTTTAATGCAAAAACGTTCTATTTTAGTTAACTAAAGCAGCTTTTCCACTACAATAGTGTTGATGGCGTAGCAGCTTGCGACACTCGTAGCAACACACTACGCCGTAGCAATTTGCTACGACGTAGTCAAAAATACCCGATTTTATTACTCTACAAAGGACATAGTGATAATCACACGCTCGACGAATCGATCAAATCACAGTCAGCAGATGGCGACTTATATTATAGGTCACCTCAAAAAATCAGAACCAGTCTCTTGTTCCTCCTTTATAGAAATATCAAAATGCTGGAATTCTTTCTCCTTGATATTGAGGTTGAAACTACTCGATTGATAAATGGCGTGACATGGCAATTATTTTCAAGTGAATAGTTTTCTTATGACGACGCGCGCCTGTTGTGAAGTGTTGTGACCGCAGTTGATATGAATGGGCAGCGGTCGCGAGCGATATTAAATACACGCATTACCTCGCGCCGCTGCGACCACAGCTGATTCTATTTTTCACAATTATCGCTCCCAGAAAACTCACCGCCTTCAATAAAATACTTTATAATTTTAATAATTAGTCAAAAAGCATCTTACGTAAAAGTCTTATATAATTAAAAAACATTTGGCACTCTGACGCGTGAAAAGTAAGCGGACTTGACAGAAAAGAGAACCAATACCGAGGCTAGTCGATATTATTTACAAATATAACGAGTGCGGCTTCAATCTCGCGCTTGTACCCGCGGCGCGGGGGGTGGCCGCCCTCGGAGAACAGATGAGTGTCGTCATCAATCTTGTCTAACTTGTACTGTCAGCACCGAACTTTACAAATTCAGTTGAAATAAGAAAAAAAATAATAAGAAAGAAAATACGTTTATTTGCGGTAAACATGACGCAAAGAAAAAACACACAAATACAAAAAATAACGAGTTGGGGGAAAATATGCGTCACATACACGCAAAACGGCAATCGCTCAGCATAATGCTATGACCCTAAGCGAGACAGAGCCCCAGCACTGGTTTCCACAACTCATTATAATTTACAGGTTAGAGAGATACTTTACTTTCCAACCAATAAATACCTGATACAATTTAGAATGCTTTTATTAGCATGACTTGTAAAACTAACAAACAATGTAAGAAAATCTTAGAAGTCAATATTAACCTACTTCTAATTGTTGTATCGAAATGAAACTTTGTATGTAGATGTACTTTAGATGATAGAACTATAATTTGGTATCTTGGAGCTGATCTGACGATGGAGCCAGGTGGATAGTGGAACTCTTCAATGGCTACTAGTACACCGCTTGAGCTTGAGCTCATCTGATTGGTTTTGACGAGTCCAATAGATTGGGCTTGGTAACGTGGTTCTGATGATGGAGCCAAGAGTCGATAGTGGAACTCTTCAGTGGCTCCTAGTAAACTGCTCAAGTCATAACTTCGTTAACTTTAGACTTATTAACTAAATGAAGAATATACTAGACTAAAAAGTAAAAAACAAAAATATGTAGTTAAAAAAGAACAAAGAAACGTGCTTTTATCACGCACTAAAAATTATAAAATAATTAAATTGACTTGTATTAGTTCTTCTTATTAATCCAATGATTAAATAAAAAGCTTGGAGCGCTTTGCACTTACCTAAACAAAGGTTATCATTTGTTTCGATCGAGACCCTTAAATAGTAGAGCAGTTGTCAACGTATTCAATGAGCTGGTATCGGTGCGGTTGCTGTCGATGTGGTTGTTGTCGATGCGGTTGGTGTCGATACGGTTGGTGTCGATGTGGTTCGGATCGTTTCGGTTGGTATCGGTGCGGTTGGCATCGGTGCGGTTGGTATCGGTGCGGTTGGTATCGGTGCGGTTGGTGTCGATGTGGTTGGTGTTAATGCGGTTGGTGTCGATACGGTTGGTGTCGATGTGGTTCGGATCGTTTCGGTTGGTATCGGTGCGGTTGGTATCGGTGCGGTTGGTATCGGTGCGGTTGGTATCGGTGCGGTTGGTGTCGATGTGGTTGGTGTTAATGCGGTTGGTGTCGATACGGTTGGTATCGATGTGGTTCGGATCGTTTCGGTTGGTATCGGTGCGGTTGGTATCGGTGCGGTTGGTATCGGTGCGGTTGGTATCGGTGCGGTTGGTGTCGATGTGGTTGGTGTTAATGCGGTTAGTGGCGATACGGTTGGTATCGGTGCGGTTGGTATCTGTGAGGATCGTATCGGCTCGCTCGACAGTCGCGTCCTGACTTCTGAAAATATCTGATGAAATACACAATGGGCTGAACAGTCGTACAACCGGTGGAATAACCGGTGGTTCATTTCATTTATGAATTTTATAAACTTTAAACCAAAATGTGACTCGTGTTTTGGAGGTCTTTCGAACCTTTACTATAAATAGGTAACCATAATTTCTGGCAATTAAGCGGTAACCGATAAAGTAAGTCAATGTTTTTACATAATGCAGAATGGAATGACAAGCACTAGATATACATGTAAGCTGATATGTACCAAAAATATTGTGGGTCCCCGCGGTGTGTGTCACGAGGTTGGACGGGGCGCTGCTATTAGTATCGAATTACTACCTCATGTACAGTAAGTGACAACAATCTTCAATACTCACTCAACGCTGTCTCTCAAGCGCTCAGCCTTTATTTAAAGACCACTCGTTTCCAAGCGTCCAAAATGACTTTATTTAAAAGCACATTCACGTTTTTATAAACCACCACAGAAACAAACAACTCACCTACCATACACATATACATCTAATATATAAAATTCTCGTGTCACAGTTTTCGTTGCCATACTCCTCCGAAACGGCTTAACCGATTTTGATGAAATTTTTTGTGCTTATCCGGTATCTATGAGAATCGGCCAACATCTTTTTTTTTTTTTTTTTTGGTAGGTAGGGTAGGGAGTTAGGGAGGTAGGTAGGTAGGTAGGGTAGGTAGGTAGGTAGGGTAGGTAGGTAGGTAGGGTAGGTAGGTAGGTAGAGTAGGTAGGTAGGGTAGGTAGGTAGGTAGGTAGGGTAGGTAGGTAGGGTAGGTAGGTAGGGTAGGTAGGTAGGGTACGCCGTAGATAAGTACCGCAACCCGTGCGAAGCCGGGGCGGGCAGCTAGTTATAATTATATATTCAATGTTTATTATAATGTCATTGTGTTCCTAAAGGAACATCGAATATGTCGCTTTAGCGACAGTCGCATATCTATAGCAACACCTTCATCTGCAGCTACTCGAACCTCCTCGCTGCCGTCCCTGACGGCACGCCACCGGAATGTCTCCGCATTCCGGTACATTTCAGGAACATTCCTGATACATTCCTGGTACATTCCGGTACAGACCCGGCGCGCTGCCGGCTCCCAGGTGGCATGCCATACCTCTGTCTCTTAGCATTCACAGATAAAAAAAATACTATGCAATCTTATCGTACACAAGTAATATTTCATACGTAACGATAACACATATAATGTAAAAAAAAAAATCAAGCAAGTTAAAACTGCGTGAGTGTCGCCGAAAACTCGGTTGGAACGAAGTTCCTTTTGTGGTAGAATATCCATAGAACAAATTTGATTACCGTCAAAATGGGGGGTTATATTGAGTCAACCTTAAGAGATAGACATGCTGTCGTGGTTTTTTTTTAGAACTTTTAAAGGGAAGCAATTCCGTCATACATGATTTTTGCGAAACTTCAACCATTTACGCAGCGCACGCAACGGAAGCTCTCAAAAGGAATATTTTTTTCCCGCTTTTGCAACATTTTTCATTTATGCTCCGATCCTATTGGTCGTAGTGTGATTTTATATAGCTTAAAGCTTTTTACGATAAATGGACTATCCAACACAAAATGTTTTTTTCAATTCCAACCAGTAGTTCTTTATATTAGCGCGTTCAACCACACAAACAAATAAAGTAAGGGTCGTGACGGAATATTCTTACACTTTTTTTCGCCTAGCTCCCATCCGCCAAGTCCGTACCGTGCGATAAGGACGATAAGGAACTTCGTTCCAACAATCTGCGATGAGTATCGTTTCAGTCAGTAGAGATGATGAAAATAAAATACACTGAATGGCGCGGCCCCGTCCTGTGTCTGTTTCGTTGTTGACTCACCACTCACCGAGCGTCACCAACATTCCGAGCGCACCGAGCACACGGAATTACCCATCTGTGATTAGTCACATCAGTCGGCTAGTGGTAGTAGCCGCCTAGAGCGCGGTTTTATCAGGGATTGGTTAAAAGATCATGAAGTAATGTCAATTAACTATGAAAATGATTGTGTAGTTAGCCATTTTAGCCGAAAACGTATGATATATGGAGGGTCATTAATATTAGTTAAAAGTTATATTAAATCGAAAGAACGAAAAGACATCATCGGACTGTCCGTTGAACACACTAATGAATTGTTCTGTGTTGAGTTTGATAAGCATATTATACTATGCGTATACAGACCTCCAAGTTACCAGAATTTATCAGGCGTTTGATTCTGTAATGGAAGATGTGTAAAAGAAACATACATAGTACTAGTAGTATGTCAGTAATCATCTGCGATGATTTTAAAATTAATTTATTAGAAAAAAAACAATAATGGAATACTGTCAGAATATTAAGTCTTTTTAGGTCCTTTGATTTGTCAAATGTTTAACTGAACCAAACGAAGTGACAGCTTCTTCTGCCACTTGTAAAGATAATATTTTTTGTAACTGTGATTACAAACAATTAAATTGTAAATACGTTGCCATCTGATCACAGTAGACAAACATTAACAGTTTGCTTCTACATACCTTTACAAAATTTCAAATAAGGTTTAGGCCAATTAGAATTAGAGAAATTAAATAATTATTTCAGTCGCGCGCGCGCATCCCTCAGTGCCTGGTGCTGTGAGCGTACTGCGTGTGCCGATGCCGTGTTGAAATGTCATCACTAGATTTTTTGTAAATAGACAATTGCTTCGTATTTTGCACGGATATCGAGGGATATGGCTTGGAGGCGTGGCACATGTCGCCTCTGTCAGGTCATACTGACCCAAAATACGCATGACTCGGTGAGCATCGTTTAGTCAAATGTTTGCATCGGAACGTGTAGTGTGATATCATATTTTTACAAAATGCCGAATTGTTCCGTCCTTATTTGCAAAAATAGGACAATTACAACAAACCTTAGGACAAGTGGCGTGTCTTATCACCGGTAAGTCAAAAATCACAGAATGAATTACAATATTTAAGGATTTTACAAATTATCTGGTTGTGAAATATTTTTGACATGTGTCAGCTTATTGCCTAATGATTGACGCATGTCAAGGCATGGCATTAGTGATGCGCAGCGCTGAGATGTGGATATCGATAATTGTTAGTTATTCTAAATCAAAACTTATATTAAGAACCTGCGGGGTAATTACGTAACACACTAACAGTAGAAATGGGTTTCATTTTGACCGTTCAACAACATTCATTGCGTTATTTACGTTGTTGAGTAGACAAATTTTTCGAACTAATGAAGCAATGGTCGGCACGGTTGGCGCAGTGGTTAAGCGATTGACTGCTGCGCTGTGTGTCGCGGGTTCGATTCCCGCACGGAACAAATATTTGTATGACCTACAAGTAGTTGTTCCGGGTCTGGCTGTTTGTGTATGTGAGTTTGAATGTTTGTGAATGCACCCACAATACAAGAGAAATTCCTAGTGCGGGGCAACGTTTTTTTTTTAAATAAATAATAATAATAAATAATGAATTAGCATTAAGCTTCAAAATGATCCAGATTGTGATAGATAGTGTGTTACGTAATTAGGGTGCTGTTTTACAAGAATGATCATATTTTATTTCAGTTTTCCGAAAGATCCAGAAACTAAAAATAAATGGATAGATGCAACAGGCAGAGAAAATAATTGGTTCCCCTCAAACTAAAGTGTAATTTGTTCTTCCCACTTTCAAGAAGATTGTTTTAAGCCGTCCGCGAAGAAACGCAGGCTTTTTGAGTGGGCTGTACCTACACTCAAATTAAGATACATATTTGAAACTGTAAGTTAACTTTTATTGCATGTGCAAAAGTTTTAGGCAAACCAATTGTCTTCATTCTCCAAAACTATATGTGCTGCTGGGAAGTTTGTTGCGCCACTTCTTCTCCCCAGCTAATGCACTAGGAAGTGGTGAAGGGCGGGTGTTTTTGGGGGGACTGTCTTATGCAATTTTGATGTTCGAAAAGTGCTGAGTCTCAGCCTAATTTGAATAAATGACTTTTGATTTTGATTTTATGTTCAATAAGTACCTATATGAATTGTTGTTTTATGTGTGATAGTTGAATAATTTTAATTTAAAGTAAGAGAGAAACTGAAGAAACTGATTTCCTTAAATGTTATTTGCAAACGAAAATATTATATTTTTACTTGTTTTGTTGTTATTGGTGTCGCTTTTCATCGATATTTTTATCGATCACATATTTATACCAACCCTCTTCCCTAGTTGATGCTACAGTTACATGTGTGCATTCAGTGACTGTATCTATACTTTCTAGTGCCCGCCTCTTTTGAGCATAAGTGCAATAAAATAGCACAAAAGCGTTACGCATATTTTCTTACTTGTGTGCGAAAAAAGCATCATGTGTGCCGTATCTATTTCTTTTGTTTATGTGTGAGTTTCAGGAGTGGGGAAAAGGTGGCGACACTTAAACTTAAGCAAATATAGAGTAAAGGCATATCTCTCGGATATCTACGGTATTTTGCAATAAATTGGCAGCGTTGTGTCATCGCGCTTTTCTTTCTTTTCCATGCAGTCCGATAGTGACCGCGCTTTAGCTGTTGTAAGCCTCTTAATTTAAACTGGCATCGAGTTTTCGTTTTGGCGAGGCCTCCTATTTCCGAATGGCAATAATAATAAGGCGTAGTCAACGGAGCCCCGCCGCGTCGGTCTCCTACTTCAGGGTGGTTAACAAAAAATAACCACGAAGGAGATAGAGGGGCCTTCCAGACCTCCCCATCCCCTTCTAACCTAACCTGTCAGAGTCGGGGTGCCCCAAGTCCCGAGCTCGCTTCGATCGCTCTTGCATCCTATCCTACTATTAATATTAGTCGCCATGTCATTATTTATAATACCTCGCCTATGATTTTTAGTAGCAAATAGTTAGTCACCCTGTAAAGTCTGTGTAGTCGCCTGGAAAATAATTAGCCGTTAGAAAAACTCATAACTGAACCAATTCCATTTATTTTTAAATAATAAAAATTGTACTGTTACAATTGTGTTTATTTTTTTTAAATAATATGTGTTTCACTGCGCTGCCAAATCGTTTGCTCTGCACTCATACGCAGTTTGCTTGGGAAATGACGAGCATAATGTATACTAATACAAAGATATGTATACTAATACATAATGTCTGTGTTGTGATACATTTTGCTCTTTAGTGTAACGAGCACCAAGCGCACTGTGTGGAGGTGCCTAAGAGAGCCTGGCCATAAATACATTTTGCTAAAATCGGTATAGGTACTTGTATTTTACCTCAAACTGTAGCTAAGAAGTTAATCTACTATATTATACATAAATTATGTATGTGACTGATACTGGTTTTATAGCAAAGATCATCTAAATACGATGATTCAAAAATTATCACAAAAACATCTCAATTTGTAGTTTTTTCAGGATTATTTTCTGGTGAGCTAGCAATAAAAACTATACAAGTATTATACATTTCAGAAAGCTTATAATATATACTTTCGTCTGGTATACATACGTATGCTATAAATTTGTTAATATATTTAGGTACTAGAAATATTTATCTCATGACACATAATTTTTGCGTATCTGGAACTTTCAATTAGAGTTTTGACAGTTGCCGAAATTTGCCGAAGTTCTGTAAATGATGATATTTAATAGGAAATTATAATATTATTAATTAAATAATAATAATAATAATAATAATTTATATGTATATATATGAAATAAAGGATAATAATAATAATAACAACACAACGGCAACACCGTGTCAACAAAACGTCTAGTTTTTCAATATTTGTAAATATCAATAGTGAAAATAAATTTGACCCATTCTTGCAATAGTTTTCCATTTTAAATTAAATATAAAACCCGAAAATCCATTTAAAACCAAAAAAGTATATAATATACACCATAATGTAATAGATTTGATAAAAAACTGCCGAATCGGAGGTGACATGACAGTTGTCACCTCCCATAACACAATCACAATAACAAAATAGAAAAATGGAGATATGTTGACAAGATCGGCCGCACTACGAGCACGCCCACCACCTCCGGACTCTTCGCTCAGCTCCGCCTCGCCGCCGCCGGTACCCAGCCTCACTGTGAGCGCTGTGACGACACCGGCTGCGGTAGTTGCGTCGAGCTCGAGCGACGAGTATTTCTCCCCGCCCACGACGCCACCACCTGTTCGTCGACGTGGAGGACACCGGCCGCCGGACGGCTTAGGACCTCGAGGCCCACTGCCCTCTGACAGGGTCCCAGCTCCCGGCGGAAGTGTGCAGCGCATGAGATGGACACGATCCATCAATGAAAACGTCATGTGCTCATACTATGGGGCTACAGAGGGGGGAAACAATCTGACCGCGTACCGTGTCCGGATGCTTTCTCTTTTTCAGGTGCTTGAGCCAGCTATCAACGTTTCGGCACAACGACTGACGGATCAGGTGCGGGTCATCCAACGTAATCATATGTTGGATGACACTGTACTTGATCGCTTGCGAAATGAAATACAGAGTAGTCATGTCATCGCCCCCTCGTCTCAGACCGTTGTAGTTCTACCACAGTCTAACATAAGTCAAGAAGACGAGGAGAGTGATGACAGGACTACAAACTTAAGTACCCAGTGCAATGAGGAATTGAGGAGTGCTTTGGAGGATGCGATTCAAGAATATCGGTTCATATCGCCCGAACTTAGACCACGCTTACCTCGTTTGCCCATGCATAACAAAAATAGGGCGCTGGTGGCGGTCCTGGATGCGCAGTTGTCAAATTATTTTGATGACTGCGTAGACCTCGCCGATACTCATTCGATTCTGTATTTCGCGGCTGTAGCGGCGTGTCGTGTAGCTCACGTCAAATTTGCTATTGATTCTAGAGCTACACGACCGAAACCAGCCGTACCAGCTTGGCAGTGCAGAATTGAACGCCGTATTTGTGGGGCCAGAGCGCTCATCGGCAAACTAATCTGCTTCAGGGAGGGCAATACTCGCCCTAGAGTGATGCGCTTTATGAGACGCGCGTTCGCAGGGACTGATATCAGCCCTCAGGATTATATGTCCTGTGTCACAGAGCGCATCGACTTCCTGAAGCAGAAAGTGTTTGCATGGGCGAACCGTATTCGTAGGTATAAGCGGCAAGTGGAGCGATATACTCAGAATCGCACCTTCCAACGCGATCAAAGGTGGGTTTATAGGGGTTGGGAGCGACCGGATCAAGATGTGGCTGACACGTGCCTACCAGATGATGACGCCATGTGTTCTTTCTGGCGCAATATCTGGTCGGTGCCTGTCAGTCACACCGAAGGCGATTGGGCACAGAGAGTCGAGCGACCCTGCGATCCAATACCAGAAATGGGGGCTATTACCATCTGCCCCCAAGATGTAACTTGTGCAGTCCGTCCGCTGCCTAACTGGAAGTCTCCAGGACCGGACGGACTGCAAAACTTTTGGATCAAATGGTTCGTTGGGTCGCACGCTCGCTTGGCGACTTAGTACCAGACTGCTTTGGAGTCTGGTTCGCTACCCCAGTTTCTAACAACAGGAGTTACCCACTTGCTCCATAAGTCAGGTAGCACTGCGGAACCCAAAAATTATAGACCGATCACGTGTTTACCGACGGTCTATAAAGTTCTTACATCCATTTTGAGAGCTAAAATTAACAAACATATAGACACCAACTCTATCATGTCTCCTTCTCAAAATGGATGTAGGAACGGGTCCCGTGGTACTAAGGGGCTACTCCTCATTGATATGGCCATGAGCTAACAAGTTCGTCGTTCCCGAAAGGATCTGTCGACATGTTGGATAGATACAAGAAGGCCTATGACTCGGTGCCACATATATGGCTTATGAGGGTGCTGGAGTTGTATAAAGTAGATGCAACTCTGCGCACCTTCCTGATGTCATGTATGGGGCAATGGAGAACGGTCCTTCACTATCCAGGATGTTGAAATGTCCAGAGGAATAGCGAACCGATAAGGATCGAGCGAGGCATATTTCAGGGTGATAGTTTGAGTCCGCTTTGGTTCTGCTTAGCCTTGAATCCTCTAAGCACACTGATGGAAGATTCAGGTCTAGGCTATCGGCTGAGGAGAGGTGGTCAGGTTATATCTCACCTCCTTTACATGGATGACCTAAAACTCTTTGCCCCCAACAATTTGCAACTGATGGAGCTACTGAAAGTAACTGAAATGTTCAGTAGTGCCATCAGAATGGAATTTGGTGTGGACAAATGTGCGGTCATGCATGTAAAGCGAGGGTAGATTGTGGAATCCGTCGGAACCCAACTTTCGGATTCCATAAACCTTAGAACCCTCTCTGCATCCGAAACCTAGAAGTATTTGGGTATGTCGGAAGCATTGGGCATCAATGGTACTGACATGAAGCAATCGTTAAAGGAACGCTTCTTTGGCCGCCTGAAAAAAGTATTTAATAGTCTTCTATCAGGCGGAAACAAGGTACGCGCCTTTAACGGTTGGGTCATGCCGGTTTTGATGTACTCTTTTGGCATACTCAAATGGACCTCAGACCGAACTCGACGCCCTGGATAGGAAGGTCCGTACACTGCAAATCGAATGCATCACCCACGGTCATCGGTAATGAGGCTGTATATCCCGCGAAAATGTGGAGGTCGAGGCTTTTTAAATGCTAAGACCCTCCACAATCGCGAGATATGCAGTCTCAGGGAATATTTCTTAGAGGCCGACGTGGGGATGCATCGAGATGTGGTCAAAGTTGACAAGGGCCTCACCCCGCTCTCCTTGGCTAAAGAGAACTGGCGCAAGCCAGTAGTGCTTGACACTAATGATCGCATGGAAGTATGGCAGAGTAAGGAGCTTCACGGACGCTTTTTTCTACACGAACTAGCGTCCGTAGCCTGGCTGCGTTTCGGTGACCTCTTTGGAGAAACCGAAGGTTTTGTCTGTGCAATTATGGACGAAGTTATGATGACAAACAACTACCGGAGATTTATTGTGAAAGACGGCACGGTTGACATTTGTCGGGCATGCCACCGTCCGGGTGAATCAATCAGACACATTATCTCCGGATGTTCTAGTCTAGCTAACGAAGAATACTTGCATAGACACAACCTTGTAGCCAGGATTATCCATCAGCAACTTGCTCTCAAATACAGCCTTGTAGAATCGGAAGTGCCGTACTACAGGTATGTGCCCGACCCAGTTCTCGAAAATGGAAATATCACATTGTACTGGGATCGATCCATCATCACTGACAGGACTATTGTTGCCAATAAGCCTGATATAATGGTGGTGGATCGATTAGAGCGGCGTGCAATGATTGTTGACATAACGGTCCCACATGACGGGAACTTCGTGAAAGCCGAGAAAGATAAACAAATCAAATATCTTGACTTGGCTCGCGAGGTTGTCGACATGTGGGATGTGGACTCAGCGATCATTGTACCGATAGTCGTGACAGCCAATGGATTAATAGCCAAGAGCCTCGACCAACACCTGAGGAGGCTCTCGTTGGGTAGCTGGATCAAGGGCTTGATTCAGAAGGCGGTACTTTTGGACACGGCCCGCATTGTTAGGAGGTTTCTCTCTCTGGAGCCCTGACCGCCGGTAGCTTGGACCCTGTTCCCGATACCGGTGGGCCACTATTTTTTATATTTTTAAATGTTTTTATATTTTTATATTCTAATATTTAAAAATATAATTTATATGTATATATATATGAAATAAAGGAAATAATAATATATATTAATAATATTATTAATTAATTAATTATTGTTATATTAATTATTATTATTATTAATTAATTATAATATTATTATACTGGAAGAAAAAAAAGTTGCAATTTCATTGCAGAACATATGTTAATCTATTATAACATGAAATAGTAAAAAAATTTATAAATACGAGTACGTATCTATTTGATTTATTCGTTGATATAGGCTATACTTGTGATATTTTACTGATTGCAGTTTATGTTTAGATAATGTTCGAGTATTTCTCACCTTATTTTATTTCACATACACAATAAATGATCAATAAAACATATCGGAAACCGCATATCCACATAATGATAATTAGTTCCTTCTACCACATTTTGCACACGTTGCAAATCAATTATTTTATATAAAATATGCACACTCGATAATTACATGCTTTTATTCGTTACTAAAAGTGTACCTAACGACCTGTACCTTCTCGCAATGAGTGAATTCAACTGTACCAGACGCGACCTATGACTCGTTTTAAGTGAAAGTGACGAGAATTTTGTTGTTGCATAATTTTATCAACTTTTCCGAGGCTAATACCGCGTAGATTGTCGCAAATGTACAAGCAAATCGTATTACTTACTAACGTCAACGCTACACTGAATCTGGCAGAAATAAGGTTTTTTTTAAAATCAGAATTGCGTATGGTTTAACGTCATATTCACTGTAAATCTGGATCCTACTTGTGAATTTGAACCTTCGACATCGACGCGACGGGGAAGCAAGGACGCCCTTTTAAACCCTACGAAGACAGTTCCGATAAGACGAAAAAACAAGGAGTTGCTTGAAACATGCGGCCTTGATTTTATACTGAATTCATATCTTCAGGGATTAAGATGTCAAGGGGATACAGAAGACTGGGGGGGCCAAACGCCTCCTGCCGGACGCTCTACGCGGGGGTCGTGCGGTCCATGGCCCTTTACAGGGCACCGGTGTGGGCGCCTTCATTGAGGCTCCGGCCAGCTCGCTAGTTGAACGCGTCCCAAAGGGTCATGGCCATCCGGATAGTCCGGGGATACCGCACGGTCTCCTGCGAGGCGGCGAGCCGTCCTTGCCGGATTGCCGCCGTGGGATTTGGAGGCAAAAGTCCTCGCGCACGAGTGGGAGTGGCGCGAGGAGGCGAAACACCGGGCGTAACTCCGCTGCCGCGAGAAATCGCGGCACAGCGGACAGAGCTCCGGCGGGATCTCATGGCGGCATGGATAGTGCGACTATCGCAACCCAGCGCAGGGCACGCCACAATTGCGGTGGTAAGTTCCCTCTTTGAGGAGTGGCTTGAGAGGCACCACAGCGTCCTCACCTTCCGCCTGACGCAGGTCCTCACCGGACATGGCTGTTTCGGGAGGTTCCTGTTTCGAATAAGGCGGGAGGAAACGCCCGGGTATTACCATTGTGTGGATCGACCAGAGGACACGGTGGAGCATACGGTGGAGGTCTGCCCGGCTTGGGCGAAGCACCGCCGTGTCCTCATGGCGGCGATCGGCGGCGGCGACCTCTCGCGTCCGGCCCTGGTTCAGGCCATGGTACGGAGCGAGAGGGAATGGGAGACGTCACCTCCTTCTGCGAAGCAGTAATGCTCGCGAAGGAGCAGGCGGAGCGCGAAAGGGAGAGGCAATTTCTGCGCCCTCGCGCCCCTAGCCGACGCAGGAGGAGGAGGCACCCTGGGCGTCGGGAGTCGATTGCCGAATCCCGGTCACCGTAGGCGCGGGCTTGCGGACGGCGAGCAATGGGCAGCTCGCCGTCCGGTAAGGACCAGGCCCGGGTCGACGGCGTGCCGTGTTCCACGCGCGCCTCAAAGAGATGTCAGCACCATTGATGGGGTCCGATAGGACCGATGCCTGCCGGGGTCGCCGATTGTTCGAAAGAGTTACCGTGGCCCTGGCGCACAGGGCAACTGAAGGAACATGGGTGGGTTTTAGTCAGTAAGAGTCTGACACGCCCTTCCGCTCCGCCCAGAGCGGGAGAGGTCATTTGATGATTTCCCACCCAAAAAAAAAAGGCGACACAGAAGAAGCATTCACTGTCGAAATTTTACCGAGTAATGCCTATAGAAAAAAAAAGTGAAGTACGTCAAAATCTTTTAAATGAAACCGCACCTTTAACAATGAGGAATTGCTTAATCGCGAAGAATTGCTTATTATTTCCACCGTATAAATCAATTTAAGAAACTCAAGTAAAGTACTACCCATCAAGATCAAGCATAGAAATTAATAATATTACTGCTGGATCACACTATATTAAGAAACCCTTCCAATAAAAAGTCTATGGAACTTCATGAACTTATAGGCCATGTGTGTAAATACCAATAGAAACCTATTTCCCACGATATCAGAAACTAGAAAACGCCCTGTAAGAAACCAATACAAAAATGTATTACAAATCGAGTCCTGTAACACAGCGCTATTGAGAAAAATGTTATATGTATGGGTCCTACCATACACATACAATAAATTGGCAGATGTAATGAAAAATGATACAATTAAGAACTTAAAAAATAAATTTGTGTTCTTCCTAATAGAAAATTTGTATTATTCGATTAATAATTTGTTAATGAAAAAACTTGTTAATCAGTAATGTGTATAATAAATATAATTAAAATTATCTTGAATATATGGACCTAATATACATTTATGTTTCATTTTGTTCTATAGTAACATTTTAATTAGATATTTTTCAATACCAAATTAATGTATTTATAATTGAATAACAATTGTTTGTTTTATTGATAATTGACTGTTGAATTGTTGTTTTGATTGATTTTTTAACTGTGACATTTTAATTATTTGTAATTTTATTTCTAGATAGGTTCTTAACATTTTTTATAAAAATTGTTAAGAACCTCAAAAATCAACTTAATTAACGGCCGAATAATCTCCGCGGCGACACGGCCATACTGATGCGCGATGCGTGCTCTGCATCGCTCTTGGTCTCTTCTGTAATTGAAAAATAAATATTGTGAGGCCAGGCACTTCCACAGTACACACAAGCCTGATTGTAAAGGTTACAGCGGAAATGTATTCATATCTATTTACTGTTCACTCCACGTGACTACAAATCAAGTAAATATTATTTTATTATGGTAACACATGTTTACTGCTCATCTCACATAAAAACAGTAAGCTTAGCTATACTATAGTTATCGTTAGCATTATTGGTCAGTTCATATGACAGTAGTACTCGTAACAGTAGATTTATTTAGCTATCATTCTTAACAATGTTTCTGCTCATTCCACATGACAACAGTAACAATTATATTTATTTGTAGAAGGAAAGTATAGGTGGATGAGAAATCGATGCTGTATAGAACAGAGGTTCTAAGGATGATAAGATAGGTCGATGCTGTGCTCTGGGCGGTCTCGTACGCAGTGGTACACAGGGGACTTATAATTCTTTTAGGATAGGCTTATTAGTGACTTATTGGACGGTTCCACACGCCAATAGCATCTTTTTGTTTTCATTAAAATAAATTAGTTGGCTTATTGGACTGCTCCACACGCCAATAGCATCTTTTTGTTTTTTTTTTTTTTGGTAGAACAGACAATCAGAATAAAATTAGGAATCAATATGGAAGACTCTCACCGTTGTTGTTTTTCATCGTTGTTGGTCTGCAGGCGGCAACGCGTCTGACGTGGTTAGCGGCTGCAAGGCTGTCCCGATGCTGGAAGGCCTGGCTTGCTGATCATCTGGTGGCGACACGGCCGCCTGAGTGGTCCCTCCAGGTACTGGGGCGCGCCGCAGTTGATCATGTGCGACCTTGCGAGGTCGCCCATGGTGTCCCACTACCTTCTTCACAAGGTAGCGGTCGTTTTCTAGAACTCTGTGAACTTCGTAAGGAGCGCTAAACTTAAGGTCGAGCGAAATCTGGTTTCTGGGGTTGTTTTTTATCAAAACAAAATCGCCTCTTTGAAACCGGTGAATTTCGGCTCGGCCTTTGTCAAACCTTGCTTTATCCTTATTAGCTACCTGCGTCATTTTTTGTTGCACATGGCGTTCAAGGGCTTCAATGTTGATTGATGCATTTTCCAGGTTAACTAGATTTAGTAAGTCTGGTGGGACACAGTTTTGACGTCGAGTCAGTAGTGCGAGTGGAGCTATGCCTGTGGTTCTATGGACAGTGCAGTTGAGGGCAAGCTGAAGGCTTTCCAGCGCTGTGTGCCAGTCTGGAGTCTCATAGTTTTTTATCATTATGAGACCATTCTTCAGTGTTGCCATCACCCGCTCTACTTCTCCGTTGGCTCTGCTAACGCCTGGTGCTATGGAGTGTATTTCTATGTTAAACATATCACAGTAGTTTTTGTATTCTCCCAGAAACTCGCGACCCCCGTCAACGATTATTTGCCTTGGAGCTCCGAAAAGATGGATGACCTGTTTAAGAGCCACCAGTGCTGTGTTGACTTTTGTCATTAGTGTAGCGCAGTAATACATATTTAGTGTAGGCGTCTACAGTTACCACGACGTACTCTCGCTCATTATGGGTTCCCAATTTACCCGTGATGTCCATGTGTATTACTTCAAATGGAACTACTGGCTTAGCAATAGGATGCAATTGTACCTGCGTAGCTCCAGACGTTTGCTTTGAAGTTCTGCACACAATACAGTTGTCCACAAAGTCTCCGACGGTGGTGCTCATTTTGTCAAAATAATAAGTTTCCCTTATTTTGTGAATTGTCTTCTCCCAACCTGGATGTTTCAGAGCACTGTGGAAAGTGTTGATTAGGCTCCACTGGAAGGACTTTGGTACTACAATAAGTTTTTGTAGGCCTAAGATAGCATCAAGCCTTTCAAATTTAAGGACGTTGTTTTCGAGGACGTATCCGGGGACATCTTCACCATTATGCAGAGCATCGGTGATGGGCCGCAAGTGGTTATCACGTCTTTGTTCAATAATTACCCAACCCAGATTATTGGTCAAGACGTTGACAGTCAACGGATCCGGATTTCTGCTTAGGTAATCTGCATGCTACATCCGCTCGTCCTTCCTGTATTCTATTTCAAATTCGAAATTTTGGAGATAGGCCCACCATCTATGAATGCGGGGTAGTAAGTCCTTTTTGTGCTTTGAAGCTTTGAGTGCATTGCAGTCGGTAATTACTTTAAACTGGCGTCCATAAAGAAAGTGCCGGAAATGCTTGATTGCTCGGACTACGGCCAATGTCTCAAGCTCGTAGGAGTGATACCTACTTTCTATGTCCGTCGTACGCATACTGAAGTACGCTACCACATGCTGCCGTCCGTTAATAATCTGAACGAGTATTGCTCCAAAGCCAAGGCTACTAGCGTCGGTAAATAGTTCAATAGGTTCCCCTTCTTGAAATATTGTTAGGACCGGTGTAGAAGTTAGGTGATGAATTATCTTTTGACGTGCCTCTTCATGAAAATGAGTCCATTGCCACCTAGCGCCTTTTTTAGTCAATTCGTAAAGGGGAGCCATAGTTCGAGCGAAATCGGGTATAAAGCGACGGAAATATCCCGCAAGACCGTTAAATTGGCGAACCTGCTTAACATTAGTCGGTACTGGGGCTTTCAGTAAAGCTTCGACCTTTTTAGGACTGGGACGAACCTGGCCGTTTTCTATCACATTACCAAGATATTCGATGGACTGTTTGAAGAACAGACACTTATCAATGTTAATCGAAAATCCTGATTCACGTAACGCTATAAAGACTCTTTCCAAGTATCCGAGACCGGATGAAAAATCACGGCATTTACAGATGACGTTATCTATATAAACTTGAGCTATGCTATCATTATGGGCTTCGTCTGCACTACCGGGACTCAAAAGAGGACCTAGGGCACGGTTAATGCATCTCTGATACACTGAAGGTGCGTTACACAACCCGAATGGCATGGTTTTGTACTCGAACAGACCATCTGGGGTGACGAAGGCTGTTTTCTCTATAGAATCAGCAGCAATAGGAATCTGGTGAAATCCAGATGCCATATCAAGGGTTGTGTAATACTGACCACCAGCCAGCTGATCAATTTGGTCTGCGATTAAAGGAAGGGGGTAATGATCACGGACAGTGTTCGAGTTTAAC
Source organism: Dryobotodes eremita (assembly GCA_917490735.1). Classification (NCBI taxonomy): domain Eukaryota; kingdom Metazoa; phylum Arthropoda; class Insecta; order Lepidoptera; family Noctuidae; genus Dryobotodes; species Dryobotodes eremita. Next base: position 291,235 of record OU823254.1, on the reverse strand, counting down.
TCCCTGTAGTCTACACACATACGGTCGTCACCGTTTTTCTTTTTAACTAAAATAATTGGGTTCGAATATGGGGACTTACTCTCTTGCACAATGTTATTATCTATTAACTCCCTAACAATTTCTTTAACCTTTTCACGCTCGACTGGGCTTAACCTATAAGGTCTTCGTTCCACAAACTTATTTGGATTTTTTAAACGAATCTCTAATTGACCTGTATTAACACGAGTTTGTGAAAAACCCCGAGTGAAAATATCAGAATATTTATTGAGAAGAGTTAGTAGTTGATCAACCTCAGATGTATTGCTCAAATCATGATTAATATCTTCAAATAAACCGGCTGTCGATCGCATGTGCAAGACGCGAGGCTGGGGACACAGAGTCGCGCTATTTTGGGTTATGATTACTGTTAATCCAGTTTCGCTTAAAAGATTTGCACCTATCAACACGTCTGACGTCATTTCGTAATCGGACAGGATATGAAATTCAATCTCTACGTTTATATTGTCAATAACACACACCGTCATTAATATACTCGTGGAAACCACAGGAAACGGGCCTATTCCTCATAAATAATTAACTACTTGTCGTCGTTTCCCGGGCAACTTATTTGCAATAGATTCGCGCATCACAGAACACTCCGCGCCACTATCGAATACCGTATCAATAATTATATCACCAACTCGCATACGCATAGTATTTAAACTTTGTTTATTCTTTATAAATGAATTCACATTAGAGGTTATCTGTTTCTCTCAACGGTAACACGTATCAAATGTATGACCAGATTTTGAGCAAAATGAACAAATTCTATTGTCACTCTGTTTAGGTAATGATGTCACTGAGGCGCTAGAGGTCTTCTCAGTTGGTTGTTTCTCTACAACTATTGGCGTATTTTTAACCGACTTCAAAAAGGAGGAGGTTATCAATTCGGATGTTTATATTTTTTTTTTTTATGTATGTTCGGGCATAACTCCGTCATATAAAGACGGATTTGCAAAATTCTTTTTTTGTCTGAAAGGGTATACTGTCGAGGTGGTCCCATTGTCACGAAGTCAGAATCTGATGAAGGGATCCCATGGAAATTGAGGGAAATCCTCAAATTTTGTAGGCACACCAATAGCGATTTGGCTATTTTTTATAGTTACTCATGCATTTGCTCTCGGAAAGCACCATTCCGTGAAGTGGAACTGATGACGAAGACCAGAGGTGGCCACCGGAACTACTCAATAAAAAGTATTTCACGGGTTGCGATTCGATTTCTTTGATATGCTTGCTAAGCAATTTTTGCTCGTCACAATGCATATGGTGAAATGGAGCTGATGGTGCATTCACCATCAGCTCCAATTCTTTTCCAGGAGAACTCCTCAATAATTAACGCATCGGAAAAGGGAATATTTTGTAATGGCTACAATTTAAATGCTCACCAAAATATTTTTTAGACCCTAAGACTATGTACCAACTGAAATATGTTAACTTCAAATAAAATAAACCCACTCTGTACCTAAGTGCCTAAAGAACAACGTTTTAAGTTCCAAAATAATTATACACTCATCAGAATACTTGTACGTGTTGTATTTATATTCTTTTTGTCTACCAAAATGGATAAATGCTCATAAAATCTTGTTTAAGTTGCTCACCAAAAATAAGTTTGCATCAAAATGCAAGGGTGGGATAGGATGCAAGAGCGAGCGAAGCGAGCTCGGGACTTGGGGCACCCCGACTCGGACAGGTTAGGTTAGAAGGGGATGGCGGGGTTTTCCAGACCCCGCCATCCTATTCGTGGTTATTTTTTTTTAAACCCCCCAGAAGTAGGAGCCCCGCTAGGCGGGGCTCCGTCGACTACGCCTTATAAATAAAAAAGGAAAATAGGTTCATTTCTACAGTACTTTATGAAACACAATTTGGTGAGCATTTATCCATTCTGGTGGACACAATTTGGTGAGTATTTTGATTTTTTTGGTTGTAAAATAGGTACTTTTCTGGTAGGCCTTCGAACACAAGCCTTTTTGTAATAGGTGATGAGCAGTTGACATAAGGCTATTGTAACTTAGATAAATTAATAACTGAATCACTAAAAAGTGAAAAATAAAAAACTTTTTTACAAAAAAAAACAACCAACTTCAAAAAAGACACTACATAGTGAAAAATAACTTTAATTTCGGAAGTCGGTGGCAAAAAACTGTAATACAGATCCAAGGTCACCGACTTCAGAAATTAAAGTTATTTTTCACTATGTAGTGTCTTTTTTGAAGTTGGTTGTTTTTTTTTGTAAAAAAGTTTTTTATTATAACGACAATCACGAGAAGCATGCCCCGGCTTCTTACAAAAGCTACAATATGGGACGTTCCGATTATCAATAGAGTATTTTAAACGTTTGGATGGTGGTTGGTTGGTATTTTAATGATTGGGACGCTTAACACGAATAGATGAGGCAACGGAAATTAATTCTGGCACTGAGGTAGCTCTGGCATTCATGAGTTCAATCCGAAGGCGTTCGTCACTAATTGTTCCTATCACCGCTTCCACTGCATCATTATCGTCAAGTTTATCTTTAGTAACCCGTCTCCACAAAATCCAAGATCGGGATAGAAACTCGGCAATGTCTGTGGTAGGATCGTAATTGTGTTCCTTAAACCTTAGCACGTCCCTTGAATAGCGATTTTCGGGTTCAAAGGTATTGATAATACTTTGACGCAGTTCGTCCCACGTGGACGTTGTAACGAGCCAGTTATCAGCCCACATCTTAGCCCGACCTTTTAGTAAGCTAGTCACTTTCATGCGGATATCATAATCACTGAGCTCGTAATTAGTCTTAGCTGAAGAAATATGATTACACCATTCGCGGACACCGACGTTGCCATCCGGGTCATATGAAGGCAAAAATACATCAGTAATTTTAACTTTATCACGTTGCTTCGACAGCCTTTCACTCATATTTTGCATCATCGTTAGCATATGTAAGTAAAATTCTGGAGGTACGTTACCGCCATGTTGTTGTAGCGGCGCCACGTCGGCAGATGTTGTTGATCCACCATCGCCGGCGTCTGGTCCGGACACGGTGCACGTTGGTACGCTCGGTGCCGTTGATCCGTTCTGGTCTGGTGTATCCATCGTGTCACGTAGGATAACTTGTTCAATGTAGGTAGATGCAATCTGAAAAATAAAATAAAACGGACAGAAAGAGTAGGTAAGTATCCCACTTCTGATGTCGAAGTTGAGAAAGGGAGGTTATTTTTAAAAATACGCAGAACCGCTGACCTTATTCTGGTCATCGGTTCTGCTATAGCTACAATGCATTTTACATTTGATCTATCAGGCAAACTCAAGGATTACGGTAAAAATAAAAACAAGTAAACTACTTAATGCAATATTTTTTAATCAAGCAGACATAGATTTTACTCACAATGTTTCTTCTTCAAAATCGGCAGCAAAAAGGGAAGCTCCGCGCTCAAGTCGCGCCTTTTATTAACTCGATCGCCCCACCAGAGGCAAACGTCAAACACACAGAACTTTCCCGCCAAATAAACAGATGATGTTTAAACGTTACATTTTAAAAAGTAAATAATTTTTAGGTATTACTATTTACAAAACAATGTTCTAAAATAACAAGTTATTTAAAACAATCAGATTTCAATTTTAGAAGCGTAACTAGATTTAGTTAGTCATGATTTTGACATTAACTCAATGCCAAAATCATTACCAACCAAATCTGAACTTATTTATTAACAAACATAAAACTCCTCTAGATATTGATAGGTACCGTTATAAAACAAAATCAACTTAATTAACGGCCGAATAATCTCCGCGGCGACATATATTTTTTTCATTGTTCTCGCATATAGAAACAACAAGAATAATGTACCCAAGATTTTGTAATATCTTGATTTAAAAAGAGTGTCCTTGGAGTTTCTTGCCCGTTCTTCTCCATAGAGATCTACGTTTTGGAATGGGCAACTAGCTTCAACTTTCGGACTACCTGACCGACTCTTTGACAATTCATAAGTGCCTGTAAATGGTTTAATTGAAATAAATGCTTTGAGTTTGAGTTTGTCGTCTATTTTTTTTTATTTTAGATGGCGGTTATGTTTTTTTTTATATAAAAAATGGATGTTAGGGATTTTTAGGATAGTGATTACGAAAGAGTCATCCATATTTTATTCAAACATGGCAGGTGTTGTTTTTTTATAAAAGTCATCATGGTTAATGTTGGGAATTTTGGGGAAGGTGATTACGAATGTGTCCTACTTTTTATTTAAGATGGCGGATGCAATGTTTTGATGAAAAGTCGTCATGGGTATCAATTTTGGGGGTTTTGGTAGAATAATCTATTATACTATCTAATATATAAAATTCTCGTGTCACAGTTTTCGTTGCCATACTCCTCCGAAACGGCTTAACCGATTTTGATGAAATTTTTTGTGCTTATCCGGTATCTATGAGAATCGGCCAACATCTATTTTTTTTTTTTTTTTTTGGTAGATAGTGTAGGGAGTTAGGGAGGTAGGTAGGTAGGTAGGGTAGGTAGGTAGGGTAGGTAGGTAGGGTAGGTAGGTAGGTAGGGTAGGTAGGTAGGGTAGGTAGGTAGGGTAGGTAGGTAGGGTAGGTAGGTAGGGTAGGTAGGTAGGGTAGGTAGGTAGGATAGGTAGGTAGGGTACGCCGTAGATAAGTACCGCAACCCGTGCGAAGCCGGGGCGGGCAGCTAGTTATACATAAATATTTAACGTCAATTTTAGTTTTTATGTAAATCGAAAAGGTTGTACTTAACCTTACCTAAGTTTTTGGGGTGAAGTTAGTAATCAACTCTCAAAAACTTCGAAAAAAGATATTGTTCATTTGGAACGATTGACAGATAGTAGTGTTAAAAAAACAGCCTTTTTACAAAATGTTATACATTTTCTCACTTATGTGTAGATAAAAAAATCTGAACCCGCGCCCCGATCTCAAATGTGAGCGGATTCGCGCGTCACTCATTTTTTACTTAGTTTTCTAAAGGAAATTATGATCCTGTTTATTTTAAAACGATCACAACGATAGTCTACAGTTATCGGTCGGTTATATTTGTTTAATGTCATGCTCCAACAGTGGTAGGTAAAAATAATATTTATAGTATTTTACTGTCAGCCCTCAGAGCGTGAGTTCTACCCGCACTTGTCCGGTTTTTTTTTCTTTATGGCTAGTACATTTTTTGTACCTACGAATTTTACATAATTCCAAAAATAATGATGACAATGCTTATTAATACTTACTTACTGTTACCAAATGTAATATATAGTAATACTTTTCTTAACAATGCAAGTAAAATTTAAAAAAGTAAAACCTTCAAGTACCAAGATTAGTTAGTAATGATAAAATCGAGCGGACGGCGGTTTCAATGTGTGCGTGCGCGTAATGTTGTCTTGCGACTCAGATGCCTAAATTTGAGTCAAGGCTCCCATAGACAGGCGCGACGCAACAGCGCTACACAAAGGCGCCGCTCGTCGCGCGACACGCGGTGCCTTTGAGTCGGGCGTCGCGTCGCGCCAGTGTGTACGAGCCTTCATTCAACAATATGATAGCAATCTTAACTTATTACAATTGATTCCATAACACTAGCGCGGCGGTTCCTGCTAATGTAAATGTCTCGTCACTCGCCCCCCCTCCTCGTCCGCCCTCGCCCGGGGCCTCCGCTCTCTTAATTGGCGAGTATATCGAATAAGTACCTTCTTAAAGTTTGTAAATCCACACAATTAAGACAAGTACTTACAAAAAAAGCTTATTTCAGTGAAGTAAAAACAATTAAAATGATTTAATGATGAAAAAGGAAACGCAAATCGAACAATGTAAAGGGTAACGACAAATCTTTCATTGATAATATTTTTAACCGATTTCATTTAAAACTTTTATTCTACTTTGTATTCTGTGTACACTGTAGACAGTTCATAGTTTCCCTCAATACTCAACATCAAGCAATGCCGGCTACTACTCGTATTATCATTACAATAAAAAACTTTTACACAAAAAACAACCGACTCCCAAAAAAAAACACAAATAAAACCTGAAAAATAACTTTAATTTTGGAAGTCGGTGTCATTAGTTTTGTATTTTCGTTTTTGGCCACCGACTTCCGAAATTAAAGTTATTTTTCAGGTTTTTTTGTGTTTTTTTTTTGGGAGTCGGTTGTTTTTTGTAAAAAAGTTTTTTTTTTCGCTTTTTAGTTGTGGTACCTACCCCACACAAATTCTTAAACCACTACTTGATATGTAAATAACAGTGACAGAAAATTATTAAAACATCATCAATATAAACTAAATGGAAAAATACGCAGTATTAAGGATAACTCAAAAACTACTGGTCAGAACTTGATCAAATTTAAATAGGACTACATGTAAAGCACCAGCTTTCAAATACAAAAAGAATCATCCAAATCGGTTAACCCAGAAAAAAGTTCTGAGCTAAAACATATTAAAAAAAATTAACGAAAAAGATACAGTCGAATTGAGAACCTCCTCCTTTTTTTGAAGTCGGTTAAAAATTACTGAGGGACCAGGATGTGACTTTCTTTAAATCTGCGACGGTCTATGTTCAAATTTAACCCAAGATTATTAATGATGCCTGCGAAGAATATAAAGTACCTACTATTAGTATCTGCTAAACTCATTAATTCATTAGGATCATGAATAAATGTGTAAAGTTTCCGCATTTAAAGTAGCGTGGCTGAAATTTTATTATGAAAAGTTATAAAAGTGACTGAAATACGTGAACACTAGCACACCACGCGGGATTGTAACTTGTTTCGTACTGCCGTCCACTAACTAAAAGGCCGTTAAGCCACAGTTGTTCGTTTTTCACTTTGTAATGTAGCCTTACACAACTTTCGATGCTCTATCTTTTGGTGTAAGAATCATTTTTCTATGATTTATAGTCTTAGAGATACAGAACATTGCTGAGCTCTTAAACCACATAAATTTCGTTACTCCCTTAATTAAAAAGCGGCTAAGCCACAATACTTCTCTAGAAAGACGTTAACATACTTTAACGGCAAATCGATGTATCATTTTTTTCTAAATTACTTAACTAAAAGTACGTCAAAAAGACTATGCCTACGTATATAATTTGCAACCTTGTTCCTAGGTAGCATACTTTTCAAGAGGCATCAATTCCCACTTATTTTTGCGTTTTCTCGAAAACTACTTTTTGCACTTAGCTGCCTTTTAGTTGGTGGACGGCAGCGTAGTTAGCGATTGTCCCAAACAGTTTGTCTTCGGGCGAACATTGAGCTCCATAGGTTCGAGCTACAGCGACGGTATGCACTCATTGAGTGCATGCAGCGGTACGGGATAACAAGGAGTCTGCCAATGTACACTATACAGTGAAACAAACTATTTAGTTTACAGGCAGCAACCACTTTCAAATAATGTTTGTGAGTGGCTAAATAATCAGTTCTTCTGCCAGTAGTACTAAGCCATAAAAAACGTTATTACGCATGCGGTAAAAATGGATATGGCAATGTACAGGAACGATATTTGGCTGCATACCAAATAACTTGTCGACTATACATAGGTAACATCTTCTACTAAACGAAACGCTTCTAAATAATACCTACTGATGCTCACTCTTAAAATCTTTAACTTTGTACATCTTGTATATTTTCAAAACTGACACCGTCTGTCAGAGGTCTGTCTCAAAGTAATCCAGTTTAAGAATGGCTGTGAATACAATGATAAATACTAGATTTAGATATCTACGATGATCTCTTTTAAGCTATTGCTAGCTTTTATCGCGGGCTTTGAGCGCGACGACCGAATCAAGAAATTCCGTAACGAAAATAAAACCTAACACCCCCCACTCCACCTACCATGTAGCTCGGCCGAGCGGTCGCTTAACGTGTATGTATATGGTACGACTGTACTTAAATTAATATCAAAGAAAAAGCATAAATACCAAATAAATAAATAATTATAATTGCATGAGTTGATAAAAATGCTATGCAATAGCTTTACCGCGGCAGTCCCCGAGTGCCACACGTGTTTTTTTTTTTACTAAATCTATCCAACGTACCTACAATGGTAAATGACACTTCTCAAGATATACCTAATGATGTTTTTATTAAATTCATATCATTCCGCATTCTTTCGGTTATTCGTTATTTTAGACGGTTACTTATGTACTTATGTAAGCAGAACTTTTTGTGAAGTCATGAAAACAAGACTCAAACTCAAACTCAAACTCAAAGCATTTATTTCAATTAAACCATTTACAGGCACTTTTGAATTGTCAAAGAGTCGGTCAGTTAGTCAGAAAGTTGAAGCTAGTTGCCCATTCCAAAACGTAGATCTCTATGGAGAAGAACGGGCAAGAAACTCCAAGGACACTCTTTTTAAATCAAGATATTACAAAATCCTGGGTACATTATTCGTGTTGCTTCTATATGCGAGAACAATGAAAAAAAAATATATAAAAAAACAATTCAAAATATAAGATTAATAATAAAAATAAGCCGTGGCAGTTAAGAGATGACCAGTCTCAACTGACGGCACCATCCAGCTCAACCATTTTGTAGGGAACCGAATGATCCAACACACGCGCCACCAACAGTGAGACATTTAAGTGAGCATGACAAGATACACGCCGGGCGGAAATCACTCTCTGGTATATAAGGAAAGAAACAAAGAAAATACGTTTATTTAGCACAGACTACAAAGCACACAACACAACATATACCTACAAGTAAAGAAGAAAAATAAAACAAACAAATAAAAAGTGTAAAGTGCGTTGTGAGAAATTAGCAGGAAAGTGTGCCTCGCGGCTGGGCCAAATAGGTCCAGTTCAGCAAACATGTCGGACAACCAGTGCCTGACGCTGGTTTTCAACTGAACCTGAAGTGTGAGGTGACGGATAATCAGTTTTATACTGCAGTGTGCGTATGTATGTGTATTTATGTAAATAAAATAAATGATTGGAAAATAATAATAATAAACGAATATTTAAATAATTAGTATAATATTAAATAAAATTGCATAACAAAACATAAACAAACTGACAAATAAATGAGACAGACGCATGATAGATGACATGACGCATGATCTAGAAATATTTTCATTTTTATAACAAAACCTGTTTTGAACGATGTCAGATTTCCACGCTCCAACACATTGTTAATTTTATAAATCGGTGCACTTCGTCGCACAATGCGCTGCAAGCAGCCGATCGCGTCGGACTACTTAAAACAGTTATGTTACCTAATTTGCTTCAAACTTGTCTTTTATATATGTCAACCTGTCGTATGGGTTGCATAGAGATGGACACTTTACGAAGGTATATACGTAAATAGATAAGACTGCCAAAGATGTTCGCGAAAGTGGAAGTGGAAGTAAAAAAAATACACGTGTGGCACTCGGGGACTGCCGCGGTAAAGCTATTGCATAGCATTTTTTAACAACTTATGCAAATATAATTATTTATTTATTTTTTATTTATGCAGTATTTTTTTTTCTTTGATATTAATTCAAGTACATTCGTACCATATACATACACGTTAAGCGAACCCTCGGCCGAGCTACATGGTAGGCGGAGTGGGGGGTGTTAGGTTTTATTTTCGTTACGGAATTTCTTGTTTCGGTCGCCGCGCTCAAAGCTTGCGATAAAAGCTATGCAATAGCTTAAAAATAAACAAGCGCAGACAGACGAAGAAGATTAGGATGAAAAGGTCACGTCCGCTCACGCACTACATGTAATTGTGGAATTGCTGTTTCTTTTATTGGTCTACTCTCACGCCCTCAAATGTTATTTCGTTTTATTACCATCACAGTTTCGTTAGCCAAAGGAAAATACTTGATAATTATATTAGTATTATGTCTCCGCTCGCTTACAACGCGCTTATCTTTCGGCTCATTCTCTAAAATAAAAATAAAACAGTCTAGGTGATGTCCCTGGTATTTTAATAAAAATATTTTGCGTAAATCATATTTTGATCAACATACAAATCTGATTCTGACCTGCAAATTTCAAAAAAAGTAAGACAATTTGAATTTTGTATGTAATATTTTGCTGCTTGCAGGACGTCGTCGTCTGACAGCGAGCGCGTGCTGCGCGCTACCAACGTGTCACGTACGCCGCTCTCCGTGCACGCCTACACAGCCGTTGTCTATGGTGAGAACACACACACACACCCTCACACGCACACACACGCGCTATAAACAAAAGTTACTTTGAACTGAATGATTCGTTTGATAAACATGAAGACTGTTTCGAAATGCGCAGTTAAACTTTTGAAAATAAATATAATCTACAATTTTATTTATACTTGTCTATTTCGTAAAAAAGAAAGTTATTTTTGTTTTTATTAGGAATTATATAATTCTTGCGTTTAATCTCGTAATGAATCAAGAAAAATATTGTGCGCTAGACGGAGTTTTAATTAAAAATATCTTTGTACTTGGATGAAAAGGAAATTACACTCCTTTGAATAAAATAAGAATCTCATATAACGAGGAGCGAAAACATGAGTAAAGTGAGAGGAGACGAGCCCCGAGGAGAGGCAATGATATGAAATGTTTCATCGAGCGCGACGACACTTCATCATTATAAGAGAGTCACCCTAATGCCAATCACGCTTTAGCTTCCTGTCCTCATCCAGCCGTATTTGTTCCGACTCGAGAATTTTAAACGTCTACATATTTCTAAGAAATCAGATAAGAAACTGGAGTTATTTTTTGAACAATGACTATAATGAACTTTCCCAACGAAACGAGGAATTGAATCATTTGTCTGGTCTGGATGGAAATATTAATAATTTTATGTAAAGTGTTTTTGAAAGGAGACACTCCATTGAGCTTGCAGAACAACGTATGCGTCAGGCTGTGTACTGTGTTTGTGTTCTGTGCAGATTACCCGCAGAGCGCGCTGCCGTTCCGGCTGTACCTGCGCTACTACGATACACAGCCGCGCACCTGCCCCTGCCTCACTGCCTTCGACTGTACGTACCTGCTTCATTCATTACTATGCAGACCTTTGACGCGATATCAGTGTTGATGGTGATGTCAAGCTGAGCCGGAAATGTCACAAGGATCCCACTATCCAATTGCTAGATCTACAGTATTTTTAACCATCTTATTCGTAAGATCAGAATATTTTGATAAGTATACTTTTGAAGACGTAATTTGTTAAGGTGATCATGATCTCCACGCTTGCAGTTAGTGCCTCTTGATGGTACAGGGAACCGTTATTGAACACACCACCGATGATTCCAGTATTTACATGTACTGTCGGCGGAAATCGACTCGCCAACTTAAACTCGAGCTCTCTGACTTTATGATGAGTTGAGTGTTCTTACTATTTTATTATATTTATATATTACTTAATTATATTGCCGTACAGTTTAAATTATGTATAAGTATGTATACTGATTTATTATCACCGACTGAGTACACTGAGTTGCGAAATAATTAGTTTTGTGCCATGACGTGCAACATAATGTAAGAGTGTGTTCTATAGCGGATCTGGTGGGCGAGGAGTGCGAGTCGGGCTCCATCGTGGAGGAGGTGGAGACGGGCTTCGACATCTACCTGGCGCCCGACCACGGCGTGCAGGACGATACCATCTATACCGTACGAGTTGGCTTCCTACTCAAATAAACTTACTTATCTTTTTGTCTGGACAATAAATCATGTTCGGGATCTGCTGGCTGCGTGAAGCTCGGGCCGGTCGCTGTGGCCGTGCTCTGGGCGACGCTTATTTCTAGCAGCGGATGTCAGTAGCTGAATGATGATGTTTACATCATAATTCATTCTAATTTCTTTATTTGCGTTGCAGTGTTAGTAAGACCTTACAATGGCTTACAACTAAGGTACAATTACGGACCCTGTAGGGTACAGCAAAAAGAAAATAAAAATGGTAAAATAAAAATAAAATTAGGAAATAATTATCAATTTTAAAATATTAATAGTTATTACCTTATCTGGCATGGTTATAAAAAAATGCTATAATATTCACCTTTACAGGGTAGCAGGCATATTGACGCGCAACCAGTTATCTTGGATTCAGTACTTACATGATTCTGGATCCCCCTACTTTGAAATTTTTCGTCGGCTTTTTCTTAATTTTTAAGATAAGAAATAAGATGTAATTTATTTCTCAGTAAATGGTACGGTATGGTATAATGTTATGGTAGTTTAGTTTTCTGCAGTTTTTTTTTACTGTGAACTGAATAAAATTATTATTTCTGTCTAACCCATTGAGATTCTAAACAAAAAATAAAAAAATCACTTCTTTCACATAAAACAGCAAAGTAAATAACTCGATACGGATACCTGATCAGCTGTTTTGCTAAAGGCTCCTAAAAACGAGCGTGACTCGCACGCGACACAAAGGTACCTCTCGTCACGTGACAGGCGGTGCCCTTGTGTCGCGTACGATCCGCATCGCGTGTTTCGCCTGTTTGCAGGAGCCTTTAAAGCTCACTGGTGAAGTCATCACCGGCCTAGTGCTAGTACCACATGAATAAAAAACCGAGCAGAATGAAAGCTTCATACTAACGCCGTGCGCGGCTACACTACTACACGCACAGCTAAGTGTGCGTGACCTGCCACCGACAAGGCGCGCGGGGCGTGCGGCGGCGCCCGCTCGGGTACAAACCGGCTTGAGCCAGCTGAGTCAGCGGAAAAAGTTAAGTTGTGCCAGCGGCAGCGATACGACGCGGACGTTTAGTTTTATGTTATTTTATATTAAATATTAAGGTATGGGCACCTATTTCCACGGCATTTTCACAAAAACTCGAAAGGAGATCGAAAATGAAGCATTTACTGTACCCTTTTGAAGGTTTGGCTATGTTTATCAGAACCATTATTGTTTCTACTCTTGTAATAGACAATAGGTTTGGCTATTAGATCTTGATTTATATTCTAAATTAATAAAATATGAAAAAAAGTCGGAGACACCTTATTCCGATGTAAAAATCCTTATTCCGATGTATTTGGTTTCTAATTCCGAGTGTACAAAATGCAAAGGAAAACGGTACGAAAAATATAATACATGGTGTTCAAAAAATTAACTCTATTTATTCATTTAAGGTTTAATTGTTCGTAAATCTCAATCTTCTTAGATGAGCTTTAATTTTCTAATGATTTCACAATATTCAATTATATACCTAATGTACCTAACTAATCAATTTTACTTATTTTAACTCTCGTCGTATTATTACAATAATAGTACAAACAATATGTGGCTCTCTCTAAAGCAAGATATTGTGTAAAATGATATTATTAAATTAATGTAGTCGATTATACATAAAATGATGCACACTCCTTACGGCATGTCACGGTATGGTTGAGTCTCACTTGCACTCCGGTGTAAGGTTTTGGGCGAACTCAACTGACAGCATTGAGATTTGAGACACATTCGACACAGCATTTAAAGCTCAAAAAAGATGTCTAAGAGCAATGTTTAAACTTAAAACCACCGACAGCTGCGAGCCATATTTTAAGCAGTACAATATTCTGACACTGCATTGTATTTATATTTTAGAAGTAGCTATGTTCGTAAAGCACAATCCAAGTCGTTTCGAACGTATGGCTGATGTAGCTCCAAGAAAGAGGCGTGACAACAGTAGGTTATGTCAATTGAGGCGTTAAACCGCTTTGACGCGCAAGAGTACCTATTTATTGCACGGGCCCAATTATTTATAATAAATTACCAAGAGATTGGAAAGATTTAAATGCTTTCCTGTGTAAGAATAGATTACGTACATTTTTGATAGATAAAACGTCCTACAGTGTGACTGAGTTCCTAGCTGAGAAAAAGATTAGTTGACTTTTCTAGTATTCGTTACATATAAGGAACTCTAACTTAATTGAATAATGATTAATTTAATGGTACATAATTTAATAATAATTGATCTAGTATAATAATAATAATAATAATATTGATAATAATTTGATGTAAATAATATAATTATGATAATAATTTGATGTAAATGATACTAGACAATAATAAGAATTTGACGTAAATATTTGCATGCTGAATGGCAAAATATGGCTGATCTTTGTATTGTACTAACACCTATTGATGTATCGTCTACCCATATTTATAAAAATTAAATTATTCTTATCTATTCTAAATAAGAAACATTATGTAAAGTGAATAGGCTCAATCGGACTTTATAATAAAAGAAGTGGTGGACTGTATTAAAATAGGTGTAATACCATAATTTACATGAACAAAGTATGTAGAAAATGGAACAATGAAATGCCCGTAGTGCCGCGCGTCTGTGAGCTGAGTGGTGTGAAGGGCGCGCAGCGGCCGTCACGTACGGGTTCGATACCCCGGCAGCCCGCGCCTTTCCACCGTCATTCACGCGCATATACAACATTGTGTTAATAGGGGATTACCAAGGAAATGGTTAAGACCAATCACTGTATTTTTTTTTCCAAAATACGGTTAATGTCTTTATCTACTTCGTGAAAAGTAGTTTACAAAAAGCAAACTAAACAGGTCAACTGCCCTTATAATTATCTGCTTCTACGCGGGACTTACTAAAATTAGTAAGTACCACGTAGAAGGAGATATATTATGGCAGTTGACCTGTTTAGTTTGCTTTTTGTACGAAGTAGATAAAGACATTAAGGGGCCGTGCACGAAATCGACTGATTTTGATCAATTTTGTTCATTGTTTGTGAGAAAGGGAAAAATAATTTAAACAAAATTAATTGTGATTTAAAAAGCCGACATCTTTGTTTTGCATGTGGCTGAAAGGGATTTTTCAAATAAGTTAAGTAATTATGGAAAATCACTAATATTCACAGCTATTTTTCCGAAAAATTACGCGAGACTGATGTTTGATCATCTTTTTACAAGAAATTACTTTTGATTTTGAATATTGAAAAATATCATCAATAATACTATATGGTCTAATTGCACGTGGCTGGACCACTTTTTTCAATTTTCATACAAAATATGGCAGAAAAAGAATGTTGAAAAAGCCTATTTTCTTTTTATAGCCGTGTCAGTAATGTATTTTCGCCTATTACTTAGCAAACCATTTCAAGAAATTTAAAAATGACACATTAGTCTTCAGCTATCTTTGAAATAAAATCAAAATTTTATCTTATGATAATACAATATCTTCATTAAGTAAATCAATGGCAAAATCCTAACTTCGTAACTGATCCTAATCCTAACTTCCTAACTTATCCTAATCCTAATCCTAATCCTAACTTCCTAACTTAATATTATAAATGCGAAAGTAAGTTTGTTTGTTTGTTTGTTACCTTTTCACGCCTAAACCACTGAACCGATCATCCTGAAATTTTGCATATACGTTGTCAGGTGTACAGAAACGGACACAGGGTACCTTTTATCCCGAAAAAAAGTACTGTTCCCGAGGAAAACAACAATAACGTTCTTATGATCATAGATGGCGCCACGTGTCTTTCGAATTATGATTGAATTATATTATTATAGAACCTTTAGTGGTGTGTTAAGAGACTTTTTATTTTTATTTAAGTACCTAATACATTTTGTAACTATAATTCCCCGAACAACCCGAATATATTGTTAAATTCTAAATTAATGCGAGCGAAGCCGCGGGTAAAAGCTAGTAAACTATATTTTCGAGAGCGCGAACGTGATGAAACTATTAACTGATGCTGTCACTGACACGAATGGTTTAGCGCCACGAAAACTGTATTTTTATAATCAGACAGACTTAATGTTTCAATTGTTTTCAGCTTTCTAACAATTAGATAAGAAATTGACAAAAATGGGCTTTTTTCGTGTACGGAGCCTTTTTTTTTTTTTTTTTTTTTGGGTGGGAAATCATCAAATGACGTCTCCCGCTCTGGGCGGAGCGGAAGGGCGTGTCAGACTCTTACTGACTAAAACCCACCCGTGTTCCTTCAGTTGCCTGTGCGCCAGGGCCACGGTAACTCTTTCGAACAATCCGCGACCCCGGCAGGCATCGGTCCTATCGGACCCCGTCAATGGTGCTGACATCTCTTTGAGGCGCGCGTGGAACACGACGCGCCGTCGACCCGGGCCTGGTCCTTACCGGACGGCGAGCTGCCCATTGCTCGCCGTCCGCAAGCCCGCGCCTACGGTGGCCGGGAGTCGGCAATCGACTCCCGACGCCCAGGGTGTCTCCTCCTCCTGCGGCGGCTAGGGGCGCGAGGGCGTAGAGATTGCCTCTCCCTCTCGCGCTCCGCCTCCTCCTTCGCGAGCATTACTGCTTCGCAGAAGGAGGTGACGGCTTCCCATTCCCTCTCGCTCCGTACCATGGCCTGAACCAGGGCCGGACGCGAGAGGTCGCCGCCGCCGATCGCCGCCACGAGGACACGGCGGTGCTCCGCCCAAGCCGGGCAGACCTCCACCGTATGCTCCACCGTGTCCTCCGGTCGATCCACACAATGGTAACACCCGGGCGTTTCCTCCCGCCTTATTCGAAACAGGAACCTCCCGAAACAGCCATGTCCGGTGAGGACCTGCGTCAGGCGGAAGGTGAGGACGCCGTGGCTCCTCTCAAGCCACTCCTCAAAGAGGGGTCTTACCGCCGCAATTGTGGCGTGCCCTGCGCTGGGTTGCAACAGTCGCACTCTCCATGCCGCCATGAGATCCCGCCGGAGCTCTGTCCGCTGTGCCGTGATTTCTCGCGGCAGCGGAGTTACGCCCCGGCGTTTCGCCTCCTCGCGCCACTCCCAAACGTGCGCGAGGACCTTTGCCTCCAGATCCCACGGCGGCAATCCGGCAAGGAGGCTCGCCGCCTCGCAGGAGACCGTGCGGTATCCCCGTACCATCCGGATGGCCATGACCCTTTGGGACGCTTTCAACCGGCGGGCTGGCCGGAGCCTTAGCGACCGCGCCCACACCGGTGCCCCGTAAAGGGCCATGGACCGCACGACCCCCGCGTAGAGCCTCCGGCAGGAGGCGTTTGGCCCCCCCAGATTGGGCAAGAGCCGCTTCAAAGCAGCCCCGGCCCGCTGCAGTCTGGGAGCCAAACGTCGGAAGTGCTCGACGAAGTTCCACCGGCTGTCGAGGACGAGTCCCAGGTACTTCATCGTCGACTCGACGCCGATGTGAACCCCTCCTACCGTTATTTGGGAACCCGACAGTGGCGCGTTCCGAGGACCATGAAAACACATGGCCTCGGACTTGTGCAAGGCCACCTCGAGTCCCAATTGCCGGATCCTCTCGACGGCTGTCGCAACCCCGCGTGTCATCAGTTCGGCCGCCGCCTGGTGCGACCTCCCCTGCGCCAGGACCAGCGTGTCGTCAGCGTAGCACACCACGCTGACGCCACTAGGGAGGTCGGCGCGCAGCACCCAGTCGTACCCGATGTCCCACAGATGCGGCCCCAAGACCGATCCCTGTGGGACACCGCACGACATCTCTCGCCGGTTCCATTCTCCCTGGTGACCGGGGTAGATAATTGCTCTATCCGCCAAATAGGCCTCGACTACACGACAGAGATAGGTCGGCATCCGGTGATACCGGAATGCCTCCCGGATGCAACTCCAAGGCAGGGTATTGAAGGCATTGGCGATGTCTAGAGACACCGCCAAGACGACCCCACCCCGGGCCACAGCATCCCCCGTCGTGAGGGCTCGCACGCGCATGATGGCATCCACCGTGGAGCGCCCCCTGCGGAAACCAAACTGGCTCTCCGCCAAATCCGGCCCCACCCGCACCAGCTGCCCGACGAGGCGGTCTGCAATGACTCTTTCAAAGAGCTTGCCCACCTCGTCGAGCAGCACGATGGGCCGGTAAGCGGACGGAGAGTCCGCCGGGCGCCCCGGTTTTTTAATGAGGACCAGTTTCCCCGTCTTCCAACGAAGTGGGAACGTGTACGGAGCCTTAACCGTATTTTGGAGAAAAAAATACAATGATTGGCCTTAACCATTTCCTTGGTAATGCCCTATTAACTAAATGTTGTAAAACAGAAGATAGGTTTGTTCTTCTATTAACACTGTTTTGCTTTCAAAACATTCTCCTGTAAAATCATGATTTTTTAGATAGCCGTATAAACTTTGCGGCCGTCGATATTTTGTACCTATGCCTACATCGATTCAATATTATGGAATAAAGATTGTGGACACTAAAATGAATCCTTGTCCATGTATATATCCATGTTTTTGAGGCTGACTTTGTAGTGTGTCCTCTCTGTAAGTCTGGCGTGTGGCAGGTGTCGCCCGAGGTGCAGACAGTGCACGCGGGCGCCGTGGCGGAGTGGCGCGTGTCGCTCGCGGCACCCGCGCACGAGCTCGAGCTGGCACCCGACGTCACGCTGCTGCTGCGTCTGCTGCCCATGGACAACAAGGGGTAAAGTGGACCACTACTCACAATGCTGGAGGGAAAAACCTTGCAATGATAGATAGACAGATAGAATACTCTTTATTATATACCTACACCATTAAAATTACAGAAATGGATGCAATTAAAAAAATAGGCAATCATTTCTACGTAGCATAAATGTAGAAGTGTTTGACTAAAACCCATAATGGAACAGTATACGATGCCGTATTGTAAGGCCCGACGTGACCGGTATCAGTAAGATGCTGTCATATAAATTTGAACTGCACTCTGAGTGAGGGTATAAATAATGTACTGGAGTTTCTTTTTTACCTAGGTACTACGCTTTGGAATGGGCAACTAACTTCATCTTTCTAACCGACCGACCCCTTGATAATTCAAAAGTGCCTGTAATTGTTTATTGTTTATTTGAAATAAATGCATTGAGTTTGAGTTTGACTGAGCGCGCGTGTGTTGTGCAGACCGTGCTGGCAGCGCGGTGAGCCGGCGGCGCAGGCGGTGCGGCTGCGGCAGGCGCCGCGCGCGCCTCGTCTGCAGCTGTCTTGTCGCGAGCTGCGCGTGCGACTGTGTGCGCTCCATCTGCCCTACGGTGAAGTGCTTAGGTAATCATAAATAGAGACATTTACTATGCAGTTTTAAAGCTTGGGTGGTTTTATCAAATAATTTATAGCTAAATTATGTAGTTGCAGCGTCCTATCCCGAAGAGATAAATAAGTATCTCTTAGATATACAAATAGATATACAAAATCAAGGAAATGTTCAACATATCTACATACACTTGTCTTGCATAATGTAAAAAATCTACGTGTGCATCGGTGGATATGCGTGCGTTCCATGCTGGAATTGAAGTATTTGTGTGTGTATTAAAGTTGTGATTTAGGGTGCGCAAGTCCTTCAAAGTGCTGAACGTGGGTAGCGGCGTGTTGAGGCTGGGCATGGAGACGACGGCGCCGTGGTGCGTGGTGTGTGAGCACGAGGGCGCCGGCGGGGACGAGAGTAGTGAGGGGGCGCGGGGTGGCCTGGCACGCGCCGGCCGGGCGCCCTGCGCCACCGTCTGCTGCTGCGACAAACGCGGCGCCACCCGCCTCCAGAGGGTGCCGCTGCAGCTCGAGCCCCAGAGCTGCACCGAGGTGACGCTCTCCTACAGTCTTATCCGTACTGTATATTATACTATAGTATGGGGCTATAGTATTCATATTCATATTGGTTTATTTGCATTCCACAAGGTAAAAACAAGATGTTAACAAAAGGCTTAGAGCTAAGAGCCGTTGTAGACCCTGTTAGGGCACAGCAAAAGGAATAGTTTGATACTTAACTAACATACTTCTTAAAGCTAAAAATCTAAATCATAGTAACTAAAGTTTAAAAAAATTCAATTATTTATAAACTGAGCAATTCAACTCGGATAATTTTTTTACATATTTTTTTAAAAATTTATTTATCACATTAATAATATGATTGGTCAGCTATTTTCATAAAATACTTACTATTTTTACATTTAGATAAAGTTATATTCAGGTAATTATTACAAACACTAAACTTATTTATTAAGAGCTCATATTTTGTTTTTTTAGATTACAAAGAATTATAGTATGGGTGATGGCGCTAGTTTGAAAAAGTTATTTTATACCGGCTGAAATTATGAACGGTAATAGTATGCCCTTTTGTAGTGCATAAAATATCTGAGCGTCAGCTGCTTCAGTAGTGGGGGTAAAAGTTAAAGCATGTCAAAGACGTGGAAATAAAAAAAAGGAATTTCATTCTACACCAAAACCTTATGGAACGACTTTTGGAAGTGAGGGGAATATAATTATTATGGCAGTTGCGTAAATTAACATGATATTGCGATGGCACGTCAGGGTTCAATTCAAAACTGTTGTTGGTAGGGCAACGTGGTCAAAGGAAAGATTACTTCAATTTTGAAGGAAAATAAAACTGCATAATTATTAATATACATAACATAACATGACGCCTGTATTCCCCGAAGGGTAAGGCAGAGTTGTACTGTGACGAAAGAGGTTTACGTAGTGGCGAGAGAAATAAGATCACGTAAATTTGTCAATATAAAAAAAAAAAAACTAAAAAAAATGTAAAGCGTTTAGATTATCGGATATAATTTTATTTGCTGATGACACTTCTCTTATTCTTAGAATAGATAAAAAAGATACGAATGTCTTATATGTCAATGATAGTCTGGCGGTTCTTTCAAAATGGTTCAAAATCAAAATCAAAATATTTTATTTCACATAAACCAACATGGGCACTTATGAAACGTCAGAAGCTAGGTGCACGGTTCCAATTAGTTGTTTCCTATGGAGAAGAGCCGGCAAGAAACTCCACGGTTACTCTTTTAAAAATAAGGGGCTTTTACAATGTTTCAAATTACAATGTTGATAGGTATGGGAGGACAGCGTAGGCCTGTCAACAAGTAACAGGTCTAGCGGTTCTTTCGAATTGGATGTCTTAAGTTTTTATTACCAAATGTACCCCAAGTGGGTCTATATTTAAAACTTAAAGGCAATAAACTAGCATTACGGAAACTGTATTTCTAGGAATTCCTTTAGATTCAAAATTGCAATGGGGCGCCCACATTAGAGCTCTTTCAGGTAGATTAAGTTCAGCTGCATAATATGTAGTAAGAAACATAAGGCAGTTGACTGATATAGCCACTGCT
This sequence comes from Dryobotodes eremita, assembly GCA_917490735.1. Taxonomy (NCBI): domain Eukaryota; kingdom Metazoa; phylum Arthropoda; class Insecta; order Lepidoptera; family Noctuidae; genus Dryobotodes; species Dryobotodes eremita. Next base: position 270,285 of record OU823254.1, on the reverse strand, counting down.
AGGTTAGTATACTTTGCTTATTTCCACAGTATTATTTCTTATGGCGTTCTGCTGGATTTATTCCCATCCAATACCAAGAGCTAATACCATTTGGTATTAGTTTATTTCCGAATATATTTTCTATTCCCAACGAGTACCACATTTTTTTAAATAAAAAATTTATTACTAACGAATACCAAAGCGTGACTTTTTGTACACTCAGCTACACAAAGTTTTATTTAAATTGCGTTTTACCGAAATCTAGGGTAATCTAAATATAGGGTTAGGGTTAATAAGCTGGTCGACGGGCCCCGCTTCGCGGGGCTCCTATATCTGTCTAAAGGGTTTAAAGGACCCTAACCAACCGAACCTCGGGATGCCACTGACGTCGACCGTCTAGGGTTAGGATTTTCGGGAACATTTATTATGTTTTCGGAAACTTAGTTCGGTAATTCATTTTAACACAGCTTAGCTGTTAGTATTACAGTCAACCAGAGATCGATCGCTGGAAGTTAATTTGGTAGATAGGTAGGTTAAACATTACTTAAAATCACTCAAAGCATTTTAATTTTACTGAACCTGACTGTATCTGATTTCTTCAAACTTGTTTTGGTATTGGTTTTAAAATGTGGTACTCGTTGGGAATAGAAAATAAATTCGGAAATAAACTAATACCAAATGGTATTAGCTCTTGGTATTGGATGGGAATAGAGCTTCTGCTGTGGGGATCAGCATCTGACGTAGATTCAATTTTCATTTTACAAAAGAAGGCAATCCGCGCGATCTATAAAATGGGTCCTCGCGAGTCTCTTAGAAACAAATTCAAAGAAATCGATATACTAACTCTGCCTTCTCTCTATATCTTACAAAGTATTTTGTATGTTCGCAAAAACTTAGGACTTTTAAAAATAAGAAGCGATTTCCATAATATAAATAAACGTAGTAAAAATGAAATTGAGATACCCAAATTTAGATTAACTAAAACAACCAAGTAATTTCTTATAAACAGAATCCGCTTTTATAACAAGTTGCCAAAGTCAGTTACAGAACTTAGCGATGGAAAGTTCAAAACCCACATCAAACGTATCCTTATCAAAAATGCATATTATAAGATTAAAGACTACGTTTAAGACAAGGAAGTTTGGTAATAATTCCTTATGCACATGTGGCTTCCCTGGTACCTCATTAAGAGCGGGGAATAACCAAAATTGCGTATCTTCAATTAAATGTTTCATGAAATTCATAAGACTTAGGTGTAAAATAAAAATAACATGAGTAACTACATGATATTTTCAAAGTTTTTGTGGAACAGAAACACAAAATATTAAAATTTTCTCGATAAAACAATATCACGAAATGACCTCTAATTTTCATGTTTTTTCGATTTGTACTTAATATGCTAATGAGTAATAGGATTTTTTTTCTATGATTATTTGTATAAAGGCAAGGCGAAAAAAATTGTGGAGGCATGATTCGAAATTCCTTTTATTTTTGGTGTTATTACGACTACAAGCTTTAAGCACTTACGACGTTTTTTGTTCGTGGAAGAAGTCATCTTGCGTCGGTCGCACGTTGCGGGAGCTTCAAGCATATTTTTGTTTCACAAATCAGTCGCTGTCGTTCTGTTGAGACGAGAGCACTGCGCTTGAATTTTCGGCTGCTCTGGGATATAATTTATTTTCGTAAATAATATTTTCATAATTTATTACATTGTAGGAAAGCAACTGTGAAATAGAAAACATGAAAAAATCACTAAAACCACTTCCGAAATTATTATTAAAATCGTTATGAATTGATAAACTAAATAAATACCGTGGCTAAACTATAAAATAAAAATATTATAATAATTCAATGTTTATATTTGAAAACTCAAGATGACATACATGACGGCAGAGGGTCCGACATCTTAAATGAAAGTAATAATATAGCAGAAAACAACTTTTATTACCACAGCTTAATAATTATTAATTCACTATAATAATAATTCAGATTAGATTCCTAACGATTTTATTTTAACTCAGACTACAATTCAGTATCTAAGCGCTACAACATGTGCCCCGGGCCGAGCCTGCGACAAGAATGCTCCCCTCCTTTTTTTTTTTTTTTTTTTTTTTTTAATATTGGCAACTCGCAGTTTTGACCACTGGGGGTCGTGGCTGCTTAACCGGTCTGTCCTGTGGTTGCCTTTCGGATTTTACTCTAAAAGGCCTCCAGCCAGGAGCGGAAAAATTTAAAACTAAAACTTAAATGATAGATGACCGCACGCTAAGGGCACCCCCTGTGGGGTACGGACCTCGGCTTAGGGCGTCATCGGGAGAGGGCAGCGCGATATTGGGGACGGGCTGGATCAAAGGGTTTATGGTATCATGATTATTAAACGGGGAGTTTAAAGCTACAGGCTCAGCTACGGCGCGGGCTGAGGCCTCATCGGACTGGGGACGGGGGGAACGGATGCGGGGGGGTCGTCGCGTGGGACCTCGTCGGCGAGGTCGGAACGATGGCGGTCTGTGTTTGTGCACTGTACTTGTGGCCCTACTGCTCTCCTGGAGGAGGGTTATGGGGTCATCGGGGTCGACTAGGACATGCCGGGGACGGCGGGTATGACTAATTCGGGAGGGGACATAACTGGCGGCCGCGACAACCAGAGGGTTGCGGTGAGTGGCGGCGGAGTCGAAGAAACGCTTGGATAGGCGTTTCATGAACTGACTGATGGTCGGGATTTTAAGATCGAGATGGAGACTTTCGTTCCGAACGAACCAAGGGGCACCGGTCGCCCTGCGGAGGAACCGGTTTTGGAGGGTCTGCATCCTATGGATGTGGTGGGGCTTCGCTTGTGCGAATACTACGCTCGCATAGGTCATGATGGGGCGAATGCACGCTGTGTAAATGCGCAATTTGCACCTAAGTGACAATTTGCTGCGTGCATTCAGGACGGAGTGGAGCCTACCGAGAGCGAAAGCGGCGCGCGAGCGCGCCTGCTTTATGTGCTCCGAGAAGGAGAGGTGCTGGTCTAGGACGACGCCCAAGTATTTGGCTCGCTTCTCCCAAGGGATAGGCTTGCCGTACATGGTCAGCGGACGGGGAAGGAGGGGTTTGAGTCGCGGTTTCGAAAAGAACACCGCTTGACTCTTATCGGGATTGACTTCGATTCTCCACTTCCTAAACCAGTCACCGAGCTGGTTGACTGAGGTTTGGAGAATGCGAGAGATCGAGTCGTGGCCGAAGCCGGTGTAGTAAATGGCCGTATCGTCTGCGAACAGAGCCAACTGAGCCTTTCTACTTTTGGGGATATCGCTGGTGAATAGCGTGAAAATGAGGGGGGCGAGCACGGAGCCCTGAGGGACTCCGGCGCGGATTGGGCGGGGGGAGGATAGCGCTCCTTCGATGCGATAGCGAAACGTGCGATTCGACAAAAAGTCTCGTAAGATGAGCACGAGACGATCTGGCACTTTAAGTTTGTACAGCTTATATAATAAGCCGTCGTGCCAGACTTTGTCGAACGCTTTCGCTATATCGAAAAACACGGCACCGGTCAAAGAACCGCGTTGGAAACCGACGCTTATGTGTTCGATGATCCGGTGGACCTGTTGCACGCACGAGTGTTGGGTTCGAAAACCGAACTGCTCGTTGGGAATGAGGCCCTTCGTCTCGGCGTAGTCTCTGAGACGCTTATAAATAAGCCTCTCATAGATTTTGCCGAGGACGTTGAGCAGACTGATGGGACGGTAGCTGGAGGGGGCGGACTTGGGCTTGCCTGGCTTGGGAATACCAATGACAGTGGCCTGTTTCCACGATTGGGGGAAGATGTTATTGCTCATGGCACCATTGAAGATGGTGGTCATGAGCATGATCAGATGAGCGGGGAGGAGCTGTATCACCCTATTGGTGATACCGTCCGAACCGGGGGCTTTGCGGGGCTTTAGACCCTTTATGAGATCGTGCACTTCGTCGGGAGTGACGGGAGGCAGAGGAAACTCGGGGTCTTCTACGGGGGGGAGGGAAGCTCTCCTTTCGACTTCGGCTTCCACCTCAGAGAGGTGGGCCTGGTCTACTGGTTGAGTGCTGGGCGAGCATTGGGCCTCTAGACTATCGGCGAGGCATTCGGCCTTGTCGGCATCGTCGAAGGCGACGGTGCCGTCAGGGCGGGTCAGGGGGGGCATGGGGGCTACTTCTCGGGATTTGAGTTTCCTCTGAAGCTCCCAGAATGCCAGGTGGGTGGGCTCGAGTTCGCTCAGCATCTTGTCCCAGCCCGCGTTACGTACTTCCGCCACGCGGTTCCTTACAGTTCGCTGCAAGTAGCGCATGTGGGTTCGGTTCGCGGAGCAGGGAAAGTTGCTGTACGCACGGACGGCCGCGTTCTTCTCGGTCAACAGCTCACGTACATCGTCCGGCAATTTCCAGCGATAGTCATCTATCGCTGGAACTTCCCTTGAACAATCGTTCAGGACGGATTGTACGTGTTCTGTGAACGAGCCGATCGCGGCCGTCGTGTCTGCGACTGAGTCGAAGAGGTCGGGGATAGAGTCTAAGTGGGGGGACGTGTTGGCTTTCAGGCGTTCGCTTACTAACCTCCAGTCCGTTACCACTCTCGTGAGGGGGGGTTGGTCGGGGTCGGGGAGACCTATGCGAGGGGCTAGTCTCATTACGACTGGTCGGTGGTCAGAGTCTAGCTCTTGTAGCACTTCTATAGAGGCCAACCGTAGGTTGATATTCTTTAGGAGTGCTACATCTAGCACGTCAGGGGTGTGGTCAACGTTAGCGGGGAAGTGGGTGGGGGTCATCGGGGCGATGACGTCGAAGTTAAGAAGAGGACTGAGGTCGAACAAGTGTCTCCCTCGGGTAGAGATTACGGCACTATTCCATGCGGTGTGCTTGGCATTGAGATCGCCCGCTATGATAACGGAGTCACTCAAGCCGAGCAGGAGGGTCAGGTCGTCAGTCAGTAATTGAAAGTTCTCTGAGGTATTGGTGGGGGGGAGGTAAGCCGACACCAGAGTGATCGGCTGGTGACCCGTCATGCCTAGTCGACATATAGACACTTCTAATCGTGAGAGGGGAGGGGGGTCTATTGGGATGCAATAGAGCGAAGCCCTGTAGTAGATCAGGGTACCGCCCCGGTGACACCGAATCCTGTCGTTGCGGACTACGCGATAGTTTGCGATGGACGGCCTACGGTGGTGGGGTTTAAGGAACGTCTCCTGTACGAGGAGGACGTCTATATTGTGATCGCGGAGGAAGGTCGCGATTTCGTCACGCTGACCTATGATGCCATTGGCATTGAAATACCCCAGTCTGAGGGATCGGGGTTTAATACGCGCAATGATTCCTTTATCCATTAATTGATTTTAGGTTGGTTGGAAAAGGTCATCAGGGTTTGCGTTATCTCCGGATACGCATTGTATATTTGCTGGATAGCGAAGAGGTCACAGGAATTTCTTGCTGTGACGATTTCGCTAGCCATCTTTCGGGCGCGAGGGGTGAGGAAGACGAGGAATGTGCTCGAGATCACATTGAACGCGTCGAGAGGGTTAGGCCCGACCACTGGAGGAGTGGGTGCGGGCGGGCGGGGTGCGACCGGCGCGGGGGGAGCGGCTTTAGGAGCCGGGGGTGGGTTAGCGCGAGGGGGCGCGGGCACGGGCGCGGGCGCGGGCGCGGGCGCGGGTGCGTGAGCACGGATGCGGGGGTCCATCAGCGGAGGGATGGGAGGAGGGGGAGGTTGTTGATAGCGCCCCAAGGCCGGGAAGGCCTGTTGGTGGTGCAGGAGATGCCAAGGACTGGGTCTTTGGGGACTCAGTCGCTCGGGAAGTTGAGAGGGGGGGGCTTCCCTTTGCTGACGGGCGTCGGTACGCTTCGTCAGCTTAGGGGCGGTCGATTTGGGGGCTTTGGGACAGCCACGGTAGTTGGCTGGGTGCCCGGAGTTCCCGCAGAGCACGCAGCTGGGTGGCTCCGTGCACAAAGTTCTGTCTTTGGGGCGGGAGCAGTCAGAAGTGCCGTGCTCGCCCAGGCACTTGACGCACCTGGGTGTCGCATGACAATTCCGCTGGGAATGGCCATAGAGTTGGCACCGGTGGCATTGCCCGACGATGCCAGTTTTACGCGGCTTCTGGATATCGAATCCAGTAAGGCTACAAATCGACTTTATAGTGAAAATCGGGTGGTGTCCCTCGACGGCGGGGCATACAACAAGGATCATATTGTATGCCTCTCCGCTTCGGGCGCGGTGCATGCGGTGCACTTCCGCGACGGGGACGTTTTGCGACAGAAGGTCGTCTTTTATGTCAGAGGTCGCGATCTCTTTGGGGATGCGATTTATGACCACGCGGGTCTGTCGGTCCTCCGGAAGGGAGTAAGTATGAAATGAAACTCCCCTATCACGGAGGAGTTTCGTGAGAGCCCTATAATCGGAAGAGTTAGGGACTTGGACTTTTATGCCCTGCTCTGTGGCACGGGCACTGGTGAAGCCGATCCGGAGATCGACGCACCATTTGGACACGACGGTCCACTTCCCCTTGTCCTGAATGAACACAGGGGGCGGAGAGGGGGCCTGTTTGGATTGGCCATCGGAAGCCTTAGACAGGGTGGGGGGGGTTGACGCGGCGGCGGAGGGAGCGGGGCGCGCGGTCGGGGCGGGGACAACGGGGGTCGGTGTCACGGGGGCGGCGGGGGAGCCTATCTTGGGGGTTTTCCCTGCCTGGGAAGAAGAGACTACGTTCTTCTTCCTCTTAGCGGCGGAGGTGACGGTTTGGAAGCCGTCATCCTCGGACGAGGAGGCTGAGGAGAATTGGGGCTCCGTACCATAAGGATACGGAGTGACCGGGCGTTTGATGGAGGCTACTTCAGTGTCCATGGGACCTGAGGAATCCTCCGAGTCTATGACGGGCATAGAGCACGGAGGGGAGGGGGGTTCTAGAGCATCGCTAAAGCTAGCGATGGCTGGAGTGTCGGAGGGACAGGGGGTGGGGGGCTGCATAGCAGCGAAACGGGCGCCATATTTGGCGAGAAATTCGGGGTCCTTTAAGAGGACCTCCCTAACGAACGTCAGAAGGACAGCATCCCCCATGGTTGGGGGTGCGGGAGGGTTGGTTTGGGGGGGATGGCGGAACAGAAGGTTCCCTCCTATCTTCCCTATGCCTAGCTCCCCGGGTGGAAATGCCCGGGGATGTGTCACACCCTCCCTGTCGGGTATAGACAGGGAGGTTGAGTGCCTATGGGTGAGCCCTAAGCTTGTATACCCGTCGCCAATCTTAATGTGCGAACGGGGCCCTGACAGTCTAGCGCGAAGGGTGTAGACACACCCTAGAGACACTAGGTGAGTAGCTGAGAAAGGAAAACTGTCACCAGAGCCGACTAGGAGATCCCCCAAGGCCGGTTAACTCTGGGACCCGTCCAACTGACTGCCTAGCCCTGAAGGGGTTCGGCGGGTGTGATTGGGTCAACACCCCACTCGGCTTCGTTGGCACCGTAAGGTATCCACCGAGGACCACGAAACTGTGGTTTTGCCCGGAAGGGGCCTAGAGAAGCTACTCACACAAACGCGCACGTTAAAGAAACAGTAGAACCTGCCTTGAAAAAGGCAATTTTTATAATTGATCAAAAACGATTGATTAATTAAAATTAATTAATTAATCGATCGATGATCGAATACAGCCGGGGCGGCTGCGAGGGCGTTACGTAAACGTAACGAGGAAGAATTAGGCTAGCGCCACTGAGTCATGAACGGGGGAGCGTGAGCACGACCGTTCAGGACGAGTGTCGAGAGCGTGCTCCCCTCCTCGCTGCGCGCTCGCTTATGTAGAGCGGCTTGAGTAGTGGGGAGAGTGGGGAGGCGTAAGTGACGCATAGCACTGCGTAACTCGGCCCGCTGCACGTGCTGTTTACAATGGTGACACCGTCATACATTTATTTGACAGACTTTTGACTGGTGTAGTACAACTAGCGCCATTGTTCTGCATTCCAGTAAATTTTCTTGCGGATAAAATTTATCACATAGCCATTCCACGTTTATTTGAAAGTTCGTGCTGGACATTTTAGATCTTAATGCGATTCAATCAACATTTTTTTTTACCAAATTCCTTTACTCCCACTTTTGTTGCAAACTCCGTGTAAGGGTAACCTTAGACGAACCATTTCGAGCGAGTTTTGACCAACTCCCGAATCAAGTTGAAACTCGATATTTTACATAAATGTAGGTTATTGATATAATAATATTATTGGAGTTTACAAAATAAATAAATCGAAAACAAAAATAGGTAATGGGTTTATTGCGGACAAAAGTACGAAACGGTGTCCACGGGACATGACATTTACCATACGGATAGTGTTCTCGTGACTAGATCCATTTTTCCGGTGGGAATGAGTAAAGGTTGAGTGGATCACAATGTTTGGGAATGTCGGCTTGCTTTTCAAAGCTAAAGTTTCAACAGTTACAAAAGAGGAACCTAATAAACTTTCGACTTTCTTTGGCACGCATTTATACTCGTATAGATGCCAATTATTTTGTCGGTAAAGCCGACTAATGTACTCTGTTTGTTCCGAAATTGGCCTGTTTTTCACAAATGTTGTCGGCGAGGACTTTTTCTACTCCCACTCCGTGCAGGATAGGTTTTCAAGGCTCATGCCATTTGACTTTGCACAATACAGTGCAAAATTCACCATACCAATATTATTTTTTACTTGGTAACACTGTTGCTAATTGAGTTTGCACGATCCTGCAAAGCAATATCCATGATATACTGAAGTGTATGCTCTCCTTTACACTATTGTGTATATATACTCCGTAATAATTATGTATCAAGTTAATGCTTGATTAGCGTTTTATGTTACTTTACTTGTTTCATATTAAATATAGACATTATACTTTTGGTAGCCAATCTGATTTGTTCTTTTTAAAACATCCTTATAACCCTATACATCTCATGGCGACCCTGCCTAGGGCTTTCCTTGGGTTTCGGCAGTGAAAATTGCAAGTTTAAAGTATAATCACCATACCAAACTGTAATTAATCGGTATAACCATAGAAGATGTGCCGCTCAACGGTCGAAAAAGATGAGGTATTCATCACCCAAAACGCTGCGGGTAGCAACGAGGCCTCTTTGAAGGGTACTGGTCAGCACATGGAGCAAATGAATATTGTTATGGTCGCACTGCTGGCTGTATTCAACATGACCATTGCCTACTTTATGGTGCGGCTATACAGAAGGTGCCATCGTCAGTGGATCCAGGAGGAGATTGGTCTTAATGCCATGCAACGTATCCGGGCTTCTATCCGAGGACACAATAACGCCGAAACTTCAGCCTAAGGAACCGTGAGTAACCAGCATAAACTATGTTAAAAGTGCGTGTCATGTGTGCGGTTAAATCTCTCGCGAGTGCTAAGTAAAATTAGTCAATAAGGACAATAAAAAAAACTTAAAAATAAGTAACACTAAAGACTAAAAATAGAATAGTTATTAAGACATTCCAGTATTTCATAATTCTATGTAAAGATGTCAAAACAAAAGCGTTAAGTTACTAGTAGCACGGCGAAAGAATGCCGAACGTTTCAATTTTGCGACAAAGTATCGAGTTACGTGAGCTAAAGTGCACGATTATAGAATAATTAACCAAGAATGTAATGAAATGTAATACGTACTATGGTTTGAGAGTATGATTGATACATTAATTGACAATTATGTTTTAATAGAGAATATAAGAAAATATTTAGTAAAAAAGGGAAAGTCTAGATATTTAGGTAAAACTATTGAAATTAAATTAAATGAAGCGACAAATATTTATGATAAATGCAAAGAAATATTTTTACTTTTAAAGTCTAAGGAGGACCAGCAGATTATTTCGTCTGCGACAGATACAAAATACAAGAAAACTTTATGAAAGTATTAAAACATTGTGTACTTTTCCTAAAACCGAATCTGTCAAAATGGATTTCGATTAGAAAACTGCTTGTAATTTGTTGCCTGTTATGGACGATACGGAAAATGTGACGAAAGGATTAATAGACGGTATTGAGATGTATTCAGATATGATTAACGGAACGGATATAGAATTATTAATTAAATTTATTTTGAAAAGTAGACTTCGGAAAACGCGAAGTTACGAATGTCTTCAAAGTATACATCTGTTTTAGAACTTGTCAAGGACATGCGCATGCATCTTTTAACGAGAAAGTCATTTACGGCAATTCAATCGCGACTTCAAAATGTTTCACAAGGTCACCGTTCGATTGATGAATATGCTTCTGAAATCGAAAAATTATTCACGGACTTGACAATTACTCAAGCAGATGGCGAGTGTAATAAATATGATATTCTGAAGCCGTTAAATGAAAAATTAGCAATCAGAAAATTTTCAGAGGGTTGAAGAAATTCAAAACTTAGCATTATAGTTGCAGCTCGTAATTATACCCTACTGAAGGACGCTATCCAGGCAGCTAAGGATGAGGAGTGTTCCCTATCGCCGAGTGCGAGTTCAAGCAACGGCAATGTCACGTATTATTCTGGTAAGTCCTCTTCTTACCAAAGAGGAAAGAGAGGTATATATAACAATTATTTTAATGGTCATAGAAATCAAGGACATCGAGGACGAGGTGCACAAGGACGAGGTCAGTCATCAAATAGGTACGTAAGTGGAAATAATTTTAGCAACCGGGGTAACCGTTCGCGTAGTTACTACAATTCAGGTTACTCTAGAGGCGGAAACTTTAGAAATAACAATTATCAGTCACATAATCGGGGAAATTCGCGTCAGATTTATTCAGCTCAAGCAAATGAGGCGCGTGATAATAGCGCCCAAACTCAGACAACCCCAGGGGTAGACCAGGCTGATAAGTTTTTTCGTGACCAACCCAGAAATATTAGCCTTTAATGGACAAACAAAATTAGTTTCATTTAATTTAGATAATAATCAATATTATTGGCTGTTGGATACGGGAGCTTCTTTGTCAGTTGTACGGAAAGAATGCTACGCTAACCTACCCATTTCAATATCTCAGGCGACGACACCTGGCTCGACTTAATCCTTACATCCACTCCCTCTCTTGTTTCCTCTCATGGTCAATGTCCTGCTCCTGGTTTTTCCCATCATGACCTCGTTTTCCTCTCGTATGTCCTAAAACCGCCTAAACCTGTCCCAAAAGTTCTGCACATGCGATGTTTTGCGCGCATGGACGTTGAGAAGCTTCGTCAGGATGCGTTAGACCTCAGTTGGGAACACCTAGCAGCGGCGGCAGCTGTAGACGAAAAACTGCGTATTTTCGATCGGACGGTCCTTGCTCTGTACGACAAACACGCTCCTGTTAAGAAGATTAAACTTCGGCGTCCTCCTGCTCCTTGGATGACGACAGGTGTTCGAATGGCGATGAGGCGCAGGGATCGGGCCTTTCGTAAATTTAAAAAGGATCGTAGTGAAGAAAATAGGAACATTTTCAAAGCTGCTAGAAATCGGTGTAATCAGATGATACGCAACGCAAAACGCCGCCATATTCTCGAGAACATATCTTCTTCTTCACCTGCTGATATCTGGAAGTTCCTTGGTACTCTTGGTATCGGTAGACCACGTCATGTGGATTTTCCTAATACGATTGGTCTTGATGATATCAACCGTCACTTCACAAGCACTTGCCATTTTGATTCCCAAATGTTGTCCCAGACGATCGATTTCATTACTGGCCTAGCTAGTCCCATCATAGAACCATTTCACTTCTCCCCGGTCACCTTGGACGAAATTAAAAAGATCATTATGTCCATAAAATCCAAGGCTGTGGGCTGTGACGGCATCAGTCGCAATATGGTCGTTTGGATCCTCGATATCCTTCTCCCTCCGATTACTCACATCATCAACTTTTCTCTTGATTCCGGACAATTCCCATCCTTGTGGCGTATGGCCTACGTCCGCCCGCTCCCTAAAATTTCAAATCCCTCCCTATCCAGCCACTTTCGACCTATTTCCATTCTCCCATTCCTATCTAAAGTGCTTGAGGCCTGTGTACACAGGCAGTTTTCAGGTTTTGTTCACCGTAACAACCTTGTTAGCGCTTTTCAATCTGGATTCAGGCCTGGGCACAGTACAGCCTCCGCTCTCCTTAAAGTGACTGGTGACATTAGAGAAGCGATGGAGGATACCAAGATTACCGTTCTGGTATTAATTGATTTCTCCAATGCCTTTAACGCCGTCAGCCATGATATTCTCCTTTCTATCCTCTCTCATCTTATGGTTTCACCCGAGGCCCTGGAATGGTTCTCTTCTTATCTTCGGGGACGTCAGCAGTCGGTTCGTGTTGATGAGAGCTCATCGAGTTGGCGCGACCTGGATGCTGGTGTTCCACAAGGCGGTATTCTTTCCCCATTGTTATTCTCCATCTTCATCAATTTTATAACTCACTGTCTTCGGTGTTCGTATCATCTTTATGCTGATGATCTACAGTTGTATACAGCTGGGCGGGTAGAAGTTTTATCGGACGCTATAGCTGATGTAAACCGAGATTTAGCTGCTATCAAGGAGTGGTCTGATAGTTTTGGGGTGTCAGTAAACCCCTTGAAGTGTCAGGCCATTGTAATTGGAAGCTCGCGCATGATGGGTAGGGTGGCGCTTAGCTCTCTTCCTCCTCTTATTTTTAATGGTACCATCATACCTATTACCCCTACGGTGAAAGATCTCGGTTTGCATCTTGACTCGACACTTAGCTGGCAGCGCCAGGTTTCTAGTGTTAGTCAAAGGGTCAATGGTACTCTGCGATCCCTATATCGTTTGAGAAACTTTTTGCCCGCTAAGACGAAAACTATGCTTGTGCAGACTTTGATTTTCCCCATCATTGACTATGGTGATGTGTGCTACTTTGACTTGAATGCGGTTTTGCTAGATAAGCTCGACAGACTGCTCAACAATGGTATCCGGTTCATTTTCAACCTTAGGAAATATGACCATGTGTCGAGTTATAGGACTGAGCTCAAGTGGATGTCCATTCGTCAAAGGAGAAGTTTGCGCGCTTTGACCACACTTTTCTCCTTTCTCAACTCCCCCACCCCTCCTTCTTATCTTATGTCTCACTTTCAATATTTATGTTCTTCACACGCTAAGAATCTGCGTTCTTCCAATAATCTTCTCCTACTCTGCCCTCCTCATACTTCTGATTTCGTTCATTCGTCCTTTCATATTCAGTCCATTGTTCTCTGGAATGCGCTTCCTCTTGATATCAGGACGGCCAACAGTCGGTATGCATTTAAGCGAAAATTGCAGAGTTATTTTCAAAATAAATAGTGTAGAGTCATCTCATTTACCTCCTTCCCTTTTAGTGTATATATATAGTATATATATATGTATTATATAATGTAGGTATATATTATAGTAAATATATATGTATGTGTATTATAAGTTTGTATGCATTTATTATTAATTATGTTATCTTTTTAATATTTTTTTTATTATTATTAACGCCTGTTAAGCAGAGCACCTGCCATCTTATCTCTACACCACCCTTGGTTGACTGGTAGAGAATGCCTAAGGCATTAAGTCCGCCTTTGTATGTTATTGTGTGCGAGAAGTTTAAATAAATAAATAAATAAATAAATGCTTACCGCCAGATATATAAATTTTTGGAAAAAATATTTTAGTAAACGGCATAGCTGGACAAATACGTTCACTAGGTCATGTTTGTCTTGCATTGTCATCACCGACGGGTGAAGTATTTCTACATAAGTTTCACGTGTTTAATAACTTACCTATCTAGGCCGATGGAATTATCGGGTTAGATTTTTTAAGTAAATACTCGTCAAATATCAATTTAAAGACTAATGTATTGACTTTAAGTATAAATGAAAAGGAAATTAGCACTAAAATATTTGATATAACAGAATGCAATTCAGAAATTTTGACTATTCCGGCGCGAATCGAGTCTCTTCACTATGTAAATTTAAATTCAAATTTAAAAGAAGATTGTGTTGTTTGTGCAAGTGAATTAGGGAAAGATTTGTTTTTAGCTGGGGCTATTGTTAGAGAAAATAAATGTAAAATACCGTTAAAAATATGAAATGTAAGAGAAAAGCATATTCGTGTTCCTGTCTTTACTCCAGTTGTGCAACCGTTATCAGAATATGAATGCTATACATTCGATAAACATAATGCTGATGCAAGTAGAGCTCAGATTTTAAAAAGACTTTTGAAAGTACAACATCTTCATTCCGAAGAGAAAACGTCTATTGAAGACATTTGCAAAAAATATTCCGATATTTTTCACTTACCACACGATAAACTATCGGTAACAAATATTTATGAACAAACAATAACGCTAAAACCTAATACTAATCCTATTTATACAAAACTTTATAGACTACCACAAAAATTGAAACAAGAATTAAATAAACAAATTGAAACTATGATAAATAATGATATTATAGAAGAAACACAAAGTGAATGGTCTAGTCCAGTTTTACTAGTACCCAAGAAAAGTGACGACAATAATAAAAGGAAGTGGCGTTTGGTAGTTGATTATCGAAAACTAAATGAAAAAATTCAGCATGATAGGTTTCCTCTACCAAATATTACTGAAATCTTGGATTCTCTTTCAGGAGCTGTTTTATTCAGCCATCTAGATTTATATTCTGGTTACTATCAAGTTTCATTAAATCCAGAAAGCAGAAAATGCACAGCATTTTGTACTAATTCAGGTCAGTTTCAGATGAAACGTCTGCCAATGAGATTAATGATTTCACCAAGTGCTTTCAGTAGAGTAATGACGGTAGCAATGTCTGGTTTAACTTTTGACAAATGTTTCGTTTATTTAGACGATTTAATTATATTTGGTCGTAGTTTAGAGTCCCATAATCGTAATCTAATGGACATATTTGAAAGACTGAGGAAGGTAAATTTAAAATTAAATGCCGAAAAATGACAATTTTTAAAGAAAGAACTATTATATCTTGGGCACGTTGTTTCTGCGCAAGGTGTCTTGCCAGATCCAGAAAAAATTAAAGTCTTAAAAAATTATCCGATACCCAAAAATTCGGACGAGGTTAAACGTTTTGTTGCCTTTTGCAATTATTATAGAAAATGTATACCTTCATTTGCTGATATTACAGTGCCATTAAACAAATTGTGCAGAAGAAATGCACCTTTTATTTGGTCAGAAAGTTGCCAAAAATCTTTCCAAAATTTAAAACATTCAATGACTAATCCACCAATTTTACAATATCCAGATTTCTCAGATAAAAGTAAATTTGTATTAAAAACTGATGTTTCAGGAATAGCTATTGGTTCTGTTTTATGTAATAAAAATATGAAACCTGTTGCGTATGCAAGTCGTCCACTAAACAAAGCAGAGAGAAATTACCCAACAATTCAAAAGGAATTGTTAGCCATAGTGTGGTCAGTCAAGTATTATAGACCATACTTGTACGGTAGAAAATTCGTCATAGAAACAGACCATAAACCTTTAATATATTTATTTGGGATGAAAGATCCTTCAAGTCGTCTATTAAAATTTAGATTAACTCTAGAGGAATATGACTATGAAATAGTGTATGTGAAAGGAAAAACAAATGTCGCTGCGGATGCATTATCTAGGATTGTGATAACATCGGATGAACTGAAGAGTATGAATAATGATGTAGTGACTGTATTAACAAGAGCACAAAAGAAGAGAATGAATGATATGAATGATGCAAGTAATACAGATTTGTTTAATAAATCCGCAGACACAAGGTCTGATCAGCCAAGGGTTGCGGAAATATTAAAGAAACCAAATGATTCTGTAGAAATAATTTTAATAAAAGGTGAAGAATTAAATAAATTAAATAATAATAATAGGATATCCTTAAAAGAAAAATGTTTTGCATATGAAGAAAAGAGAAAGAATTTATACATAAATCTCGATTATCATTCACATTTTACGCGAGCCGAATTTGTGTCGATATTGAGTAAATTTTGTAAGAAATTAAATATAAACGAGATATGCATAATAAAAGATATAAATAATGCTAGCTTTCTTAAAGACTTAAGTGAAGAAATTGAATCAATGAAAACTTGGTCCGGACAACGATTCCATGTTTTAAGAGGTGTCAAAAGAATTACTAATGATGAAAATATTAAATTTATTTTACATGACTTTCATTTACTGCCAACCAGTGGACATGCTGGTGTGCGCAGAATGATAAATAACGTTAAAAGACAATTTTACTGGACAGGTCTTGAAACGGATGTAAAAGATTTTATATCAAAATGTCAAAAATGTCAAAAGATGAAGCATGGTAAGCCTATTAAGGAACCCATGTGTATAACAACTACATTTTTAGATATTGTAGGCCCATTGCCTCAAGATTATGACGGTAATGTATACATACTGAGTCTCCAGTGCGAGCTAAGTAAATTTGTGGAAGCATATCCACTTAGAACTAAGGACACTGTAACTGTAAGTAAAGCTTTAGTAGATAACTTTATTCTTAGATTTGGACTACCAAAAACATTAGCAACTGATCGAGGTGCTGAATTTATGTCATCAACAATGAAACAGGTTTGTAAGCTTTTAAACATTGATAAAATATCATCAACTGCGTACCATCACCAATCTATTGGTTCGTTAGAAAATACACACAAAAATTTAGGAGCATTTCTCAGAATTCAATGCAACAATAATCCACAAACTTGGTCACATTGGTTAGCTTATTGGTGTTTTAGTTATAATACCACTGTCCACTCAGCAAAAAAATACCAGCCGTTTGAACTTGTATTTGGTAGGCCATGCATTATTCCTTCTAGAATATATAATGATGTTGAACCGCTATATAATCCAGAAAATTATTGTAATAGTCTTAAGTATAAGCTTCAATTAGCTAATAAAGATGCTAGAAATAATTTAATATTAAGCAAATGTAATCGTAAAGACAACTATTATGATAAATATTTGAACCAAACTCAATATAATAAAGATGATATGATATTGATTAAAAATGAAACAGGTCAGAAATTAGATCCTTTATTTGATGGTCCATTTACTGTTGTAGAAGATTTGGGGTGTAATGTTAAAATTTTAAAAAAGAATAATAAAATTGATATTTTACACAAAAACCGAACTAAACTATTTAAAACCTGACTGTTTTGTAAAAAAAAAAAATTGCTTTTGTTTTTTTTTTCTTAATTACCGGAGGTGAAGTGTATGCTCTCCTTTACACTATTGTGTATATATGCTCCGTAATAATTATGTATCAAGTTAATGCTTGATTAGCGTTTTATGTTACTTGTTTCATATTAAATATAGACATTATACTTTTGGCAGCCAATCTGATTTGTTCTTTTTAAAACATCCTTATAACCCTAAACATCTCAATACCATTATATTTTTTTACTTGGTTAACACTGTTTTCCACGAAGACGTCATGAGGTCCAACTTGTACAAGGCCCTAAATAAAAATTGGTTACATTGGAATTTTAACTTTGTCACGTCAGCATTGAGTTTCTAATTCCATAAAATGACTATGATCTAAGATTAAGAATTCAAGCTTAGCGTATACGCGTAGGTAAAACATCTGTTTATTTTGTCTATACTATAGTATAGACAAAATAAACAGATGTTTTACCTACTGCAGATTTTCATTGAAAATAAAGGGACTGGATAATGATCATACTTCATTTAAATATTTAATTTCGTTTCTTGGTTTTTGTTTATATATTTTGTTTTTAATTTGTTGGGCCACCGTGATCAGCAACCCTACCGGGTTGCTGATAACAGCAGTCCAACAGATTTCTTAGTTTATTGATATGTTTGTTCATTGATTTCATTTTCTCAAAGTAAAAAACCGGAAGGTAAGGGATGCTATTATAATTATTCGCTTTTATTCGTCAAAAAATAAATTTTATTAAGTTTGTTTTCATTATCATGCCTACAATGATGATGAAAACACACTCGATAAAATTTATTTTTCCTAAGACCATTTTCGTAAGTTCTAAAGTCCTATACTACATACTCATGATACTATAGGTAGTATGATGATGATGATGATTATGATGCTATTATTATGATCATGATGGAATTGCTTTGCTTTTTAGGGTTCCGTACTACAAAAGGAAAAATCGAAAACCTTATTGGATCACTTTGTTATATATCTGTCTGAATCCTTTTCTCAGGAATGCGTGGGTAGGTATCAAGTTGAAATTGACATCAAATAATTAGATATAATAAATAGAAAGAAATATTTACTTTAATGTTCCTTCAAAATTTAGGTCACCTCGGTTTCGGTTTAGGTTTAGGTTTGACGTCGTTGCCCTACCCATAGTTTCGAATTTGGACTTGATGTACCATGGAATAATTATGTTCATTTACGCAACTGTCATACATATTTTCCCCTCACTTCCATGCAGCTCGCTATTTTTTATGGAATGAAGAAGATCCCTTAAATCGTCGCTTAAAAGGTTTTGGAGCGGTATGAAATTACTTTAGTTTTTTTTTTTCTTTTTATAACTAGTACGAGTACATGCTGTAACTTTGGTTTCCCCTTGGGTTCAGCGAATGTCTCTAATTCTGATTATTGAATAATAAACAGCTACTAGCAATTCAATTTATTCGATATAAAATTGACCGCAAAAATCAAGCAGTACCACCCCTACTACATTACATAATACTATGTCTATTCTCAAAGGCGGATCCAGTATTTATTTATGGCAGGTGCACATGATGGGCCCCGATAGGTGGGAACCCCATGTCTAGTACTGCACTATGCTTTTTTTGGGATTCATTATTTTTCAATTAAATATAAGAATAACTACTAACAGAAAATAATACAATTATAGCACCCCACCTAGGAAAGGATAAATTATCTTTTGACCATAGATACAGAAATATAAGAGTTACTTTGTCGACATCGGTACCTCGGAACCTGGGCTGCAAGAGCGAGCGAAGAGAGTTCCATAATTTTAGCACCCCACTTCAAATTGGCTTAGTTATTTTTTCGTTTAACCATTCATTAGACCGCATTATCTTTTTAGCAATGTTACCCTAAAATCCTTTCGTCGGCTGAGGCTCTAGACCGGTGCATTGTTGGCTTAGCAGCAATGTTAAGCCAGCAGACTTGGGCCCAGAGGTGCCTCTGGGTTCGAGTCAGTGGCGGTCTAGGCCCGTCGAGGGCCTGGGGCGGCAAAACTAAATGGGGCCACGAATGGGGCTAGGAATGAATGTCGAAATATTTAACACGCTGCTTCGAAAAGGTCAGGTTTTCTTTTGACCATTGATACAAAAATAGGAGATACTACTCGATAACTGAAAAGCTAGAGAGAGCATCAGAAAAATAGAGGATGACAAAGCGAGCTCGAAAATTTTCGCAATCTACATAGTGTTGTCTCGATTAAAATGGTGCCAAAATCATCAGGACCAAAATGAACGATCTAGCTGTAAAACATTGCAAGGGGATTTCCCCGGTTTCTGGAAGGGCACTAAAAATAAAATTTACGCCCCGGCCGGGACCTTCCTGTGAGCATCGATGATGTGAATGTCCCAAAGAAGATTGCGAATCTTTTTATGAACCATTTCCCGGGGAAGCCTCCATTAGGAACAGCGACGGAGGTGCTCAATGCTGACGTTAACAGTCAGAAGACGAGGATTACCTTCCAGGCAAAGGACGTAACTACAGCCATAAGGCTTATATTGAGAGGTAAGTCCCCGGGTAATGATGAACTCAGTTTTGAGAACCTACAGCACGCCGGACCAAACATTGCTATGGTCTTGACTATGTTTTACTCGCTGTGCGTGAGCGATTCCCACCTGACGACTTTATGAAAACAGTGGTAGTGCCTGTAGGGAAGAATAAAATTGGTGACCTCGACCTTGTTATGAGTAACTACAGGCATTTTTCTCTTGCCACTGTAACTGCTAAAATGTTTTGACGGTTTACTTAACGTACAGTTTAAATAGGAGATCGGTAACACTGCATGATAACGAGTTCGGGTTTTGTCCCCGGCTGTCCACTGAAAATACTATAGTGTGTCTTAAGTATACCGTCAGATACTACACAGATCGTAACACGTCCGTGTATGCGTGCTTCCCTGAGTTGTCTAAGGCTTGCAACCTTGTAGTGTATGACCTGCTGTGGAACAAGCTGAGGAGCGTATATTTGCCGCTGAAACTCATCGGCTTAACATCTCCCACCCTTTTTCATTTGTTTATTAATGGGCAGATCGTGGCACTCATCAGTCAGTATATTGGCTGTTACATTGACGGTACATGTGTCACTAAGTTATGCTGAAGACATGGTGCTGATGAGCGCTTGGGTCTGCGCTTTAAGGAAGCTGTTACAGATATGCGAGGAATATGCTTGTGGTCACGGTCTATTGTATAATGTAAAGAAGGGCCAGTGTATGATCTTCAAGACCGCCAGTGCAAAATGTCCGGGGAGAATACCTCCGGTTAAATTCAATAAGATTCCTTTGGAAAGAGTTGATCAGTTCACATATTTGGGGCATGTTTTGATTGTCGACCTCAAATATCACGCAGACATGGAACGGGAGTGGAGGGCATTACCTGTTAGAGCAACCATAATCGGCCGCGAATTGCGCGGTACTCTAATGAGGTTAAGGCTACGCTCTTTAGATCGTACTGTACCCCGCTGTACTCATTTAGTATGTGGGGTCACTACTCTAATAGAAGTTACAGCGCCATCCGCGTCCAGTACACTTACGCGTTCAGGGCGATGATGAGGCTACCCCGATACTGCAGCGTCTTGGGTATGTTTGCAGAGGCGCGCACCTACTGCTTCCACGCAACCATGCGCAAGCGCGCCGCGTATTTGGTGCGCAGTGTAAGGGTTAGCCCCAACATCGTACTGGCAATGATTGCGGTAAGGCTGGACTGCCTTTTCATCCGGCTTTGTTCCAGCAGACATGTTGCTCTAACAGTGTCGGAGAGAAGGTATTAATTTTATTGTTTTGATTATTGATTTATCTTGATTTAATTTTATTTTATCTAATTTATTTCGATTTGATTTGATTTAATTTATTTATTTTGTTTCCCTTTAATTTGCTTTATATTGATTAGATTAGATTAGATTTGATTTTGATTTGAATTTGGTTTGATTTTGATTCGATTATGATTTGATTTTGATTTGAATTTGATTTGATTTGATTTTGATTTGATTTGATTTTGGTTTGATTTTGATTTCATTTTAATTTGATTTTGATTTCATTTCAATTTGATTTATTTTATTTGTTCTTATATGGTTTTATCTGATTTTATTTGTTTCGTTTTATATGATTTCTATTAATGTATGTTTGGCAATGGGTGTTATTTATCTGAAATAAATTAATTTATTATTTATAGTTAATAATTTCCGCTTTGTTGACCTATACAGAAAAGTTTGAAAATGTAGGATGCAAGAACGAGCGGATCGAGCTCGAAAATTTTAGCACCTTACGTTTATAATTAGCGTAGGGTGCCCCCAACTACAAACTGTCATTTACTTACAGAACATAATATATTTTGTTCTTGTTTGGGACTGACTAAAAAGTATTTCTGCCGCCTGAGAAATACGTTTAGCAATCTTTTGCATGAAGTGCGTGATGCGAACATTATGCTATGATGCGAGCAGGTTGCATCCGCCACGTACTATATATACATTTATGTATATACTATAACAATAATAATATTACACCTTAGATCCGTCTCCTCAACCGAAACCTACAAGTATTTGGGTATGTCGGAAGCATTAAGCATCAATGCTGCCGACATGAAACAAACGTTGAGGGAGCGCTTCTTTGGCCGCCGGAATAAAGTGATAAATAGTATTTTATCAGGCGGAAACAAGGTACATGCCTTCAACGGTTGGGTCATGCCGGTTTTGATGTATTCTTTCGGCATACTCAAATGGACTCAGACGGAACTTGACGCTTTGGATAGGTATTCGTAGGTCCGTACATTGCTGACGGCAAATCGGATACATCACCCACGGTCATCAGTGATGAGACTGTACATCCCGTGGAGTGTGGGGTCGAGGTTTCTTAAATGTTAAAACCCTCCTTGAGATCCCTCCAGGGATGTATGGTGAGGCAAAGAGCTTCACGGACGCTTTTTCCGGGCCCTCCTTGGACCTGATGTAGATCTTTTGGCGTCCGTATCCTGCTCACTCCCTCTCTCCCAGCAGTGGGAATATTATAAGCTGATTATAACCTAACTCCTGGACATGGCACGCACAGTGAAGAGGTTCCTATCTCTAGATCCTTGACCACCAGCAGCTTGGACCCTGTTTCCGATGCCGATGGGTAACTATTTTTATTTTGTTTAAGGTTTTTTTTTTATAATATTATTTTAAAATATAATCAATTTGTGTTGTAAACGAAATAATACTTATTATAAATGGAACGTAAATCTGAAATGTAACTCTGTCTGTCTAAACGGATTTGGATGAAATTTGGAACACGGATAGAACATGACCTGTTTTAAGACATCTGATACTTTTTGTGCCGGTAGTCCCGTTCACCTGGGATAATTTCCGAAATCCACGCGGGCAATTCCTTAGGTAAAAGCTAGTAAGTCATAAAGCAAGCGGTTCTTTGGAAAACACGTAAGGGACACAGACTATTCACTAACTTGTGCCCCGTTGTTTCTAGATATGGCATATGCACCGCAGTTAGCAATCATTATATAATTATCTTAAAAAATATTATAAAGTCATAATAAAATATAAAAATATACTATAAAATAATCATTATAAAAGTAATCATTATAAAATATATTATAAAGTCATAATTATAAACAGTAAACTAGTGAGGTGTAAAAGTATTCTCAGTTTCTTTGTTTAACCTTTTTCTTGACAAAGTATATAGTAAGACACATCATTTAAAAAAGAATACATCTCTTTTATAATGCATTTTAAACGGAACGTTAACTTAGTTTTCTTTAATGTATACGTTTCTGAACGCTCATTAGTGACACAATGACAGCTTACGTCAACTACCTTTTCAAAACTTGTCAAAATGGCGAACCGGTTGAGTGCAATTCCGCTGAAGAAGGTAAGAATTTATAATTTTTAACAGTTTTTCTTTTAAAATTGCATGAGGAATTGGTGTTATAATATTTCATATATTTGTACTTATGCTGGAAAGTAATTAAACAGAAGAAATAATGACGCTTGGCTTCGCCAACTAACAAATAAAGTTAATGTATCCTACAGGATACGTTACCAGGTGTACTAAGATTCTTTGTACAAGGTTAGCGTATCTTAAAGGATACATTGCCAAGTGCACTAAGATTTTATTAGTATTATATATTTATACTGTGTTTTGGGGAAAGGGCATTGTATGATTGGCATAAGTGTGAGAGAGGGTTTTTTTTTCAGGGAGGGACGCAGCCATCATTTTCCAGAGCAAAACGAATTTGTGCTCGAGTACCAAAACCACGGTAAAAATCAGACGACGATGAATCGGAATCCGAAGATGAAGTTCAGCAGATTTCAATGGGCTTGAGTCATGTCCATAACCATGTGACTGACTCCGATTCTTTACCTGCGCCATCTTTGCCTTCTTCTATAGAAAACTTGAATTTGCTATCTGATGAAGAAATATTAGACGTACAAGACGCTGTTACTCAGTCTCCTTTGCTGCCTTCGCCTGTGCTGCCTTCACCTCAGCCGCTTCCAGCTCGACTACCATTTTCATTGACGCAAAATGGCTCTTCTTCACCACTTGCTTTGCCACCATCTCCATTAATTGCCTCTAACTGCCGACCAAGAAGACCTACAACATCCGGAAGGACTGCAAGAATAGTCACACCCCGACGGATTTTTCAGAAGCCTCTAAATTTTCAGTGGACTAAAAATAAATTCAAACATTTCGCTCAGATCTCAGATAAAATCTTCCGCAACCTGAAATAGCCAAATCTCCTTAAAAGTATTTTACAGACTTTTTGATTACATAACCGAGCAATCTAACCTGTATTATGTGCAACAAAAAGGAAAATCCTTAAATTTAACTAAAGAAGACATAAAATGTTTCGTAGCTATTAACCTTCTTATGAGAATTGTCGATTTACCAGCTTACACAGATTATTGGTCGCGTGAGCTCCGCTACAGTCCCATTGCAGATATTATGTCACTTAAAAAAATTCAATTGATAAGGAGATACATTCATTTTAATAATAATTTGTTAGACGATGGTGACCGTTATTTTAAAGTGAGGCCCTTGTTACAAACAGTACGTGAAAACATATTTTGAAAGTCCCACACGAAACCAGATTTAGTGTGCCTGAAATGATGGTCCCATATAAGGGTAAAAAAGCTGGCAATAGAAAACAATATGTTAAAAACAAGCCAAAAAAATGGGGCTATAAAATTGTTGCTCGAGCTGGCATATCTGGTTTCGTGTACGACTTTATAGTATATGGTGGTGAAGATACTTTCCGTTATAATTCGCTAACGCCTGAGGAGTCCAGTTTTGGTCTTGGTGCTAAGGTAGTTCTGGCTCTATGTAAACGTATCCCAGACCGTGCTTGTTCAGTTATCTACCCCGGTCACCAGGGAGAATGGAACCGGCGAGAGATGTCGTGCGGTGTCCCACAGGGATCGGTCTTGGGGCCGCATCTGTGGGACATCGGGTACGACTGGGTGCTGCGCGCCGACCTCCCTAGTGGCGTCAGCGTGGTGTGCTACGCTGACGACACGCTGGTCCTGGCGCAGGGGAGGTCGCACCAGGCGGCGGCCGAACTGATGACACGCGGGGTTGCGACAGTCGTCGAGAGGATCCGGCAATTGGGACTCGAGGTGGCCTTGCACAAGTCCGAGGCCATGTGTTTTCATGGTCCTCGGAACGCGCCACTGTCGGATTCCGAAATAACGGTAGGAGGGGTTCACATCGGCGTCGAGTCGACGATGAGGTACCTGGGACTCGTCCTCGACAGCCGGTGGAACTTCGTGGAGCATTTCCGACGTTTGGCTCCCAGACTGCAGCGGGCCGGGGCTGCTTTGAAGCGGCTCTTGCCCAACCTGGGGGGGCCAAACGCCTCCTGCCGGAGGCTCTACGCGGGGGTCGTGCGGTCCATGGCCCTTTACGGGGCACCGGTGTGGGCGCGTTCATTGAGGCTCCGGCCAGCTCGCCGGTTGAACGCGTCCCAAAGGGTCATGGCCATCCGGATGGTACGGGGATACCGCACGGTCTCCTGCGAGGCGGCGAGCCTCCTTGCCGCATTACCGCCGTGGGATCTGGAGGCAAAGGTCCTCGCGCACGTTTGGAAGTGGCGCGAGGAGGCGAAACGTCGGGGCGTAACTCCGCTGCCGCGAGAAATCGCGGCACAGCGGACAGAGCTCCGGCGGGATCTCATGGCGGCATGGAGAGTGCGACTGTCGCAACCCAGCGCAGGGCACGCCACAATTGCGGCGGTAAGACCCCTCTTTGAGGAGTGGCTTGAGAGACGCCACGGCGTCCTCACCTTCCGCCTGACGCAGGTCCTCACCGGACATGGCTGTTTCGGGAGGTTCCTGTTTCGGATAAGGCGGGAGGAAACGCCCGGGTGTTACCATTGTGTGGATCGACCGGAGGACACGGTGGAGCATACGGTGGAGGTCTGCCCGGCTTGGGCGGAGCACCGCCATGTCCTCGTGGCGGCGATCGGCGGCGGCGACCTCTCGCGTCCGGCCCTGGTTCAGGCCATGGTATGGAGCGAGAGGGAATGGGAAGCCGTCACCTCCTTCTGCGAAGCAGTAATGCTCGCGAAGGAGGAGGCGGAGCGCGAAAGGGAGAGGCAATCTCTGCGCCCTCGCGCCCCTAGCTGCCGCAGGAGGAGGAGACACCCTGGGCGTCGGGAGTCGATTGCCGACTCCCGGCCACCGTAGGCGCGGGCTTGCGGACGGCGAGTAATGGGCAGATCGCCGTCCGGTAAGGACCAAGCCCGGGTCGACGGCGCGTCGTGATCCACGCGCGCCTCAAAGAGATGTCAGCACCATTGACGGGGTCCGATAGGACCGATGCCTGCCGGGGTCGCGGATTGTTCGAAAGAGTTACCGTGGCCTTGGCGCACAGGCAACTGAAGGAACACGGGTGGGTTTTAGTCAGTAAGAGTCTGACACGCTCTTCCGCTCCGCCCAGAGCGGGAGAGGTCATTTGATGATTTCCCACCCAAAAAAAAAAAAAAAAGACCGTGCTTGTTCTGTGGTATATTTCGATATTTTTTTTACAAGTTTAGAGTTGGTAAACTATTTACGAGAAGAAATAGGCATATTTTCTTTAGGTACCATTAGGTCTAACAGACTTCGAGGGGCGGAAAAAAGTTTACTTACAGACAAAGCTCTGAAAAAAAAACCTAGAGGCTCTCATTCGCAAGTTGTCTGTAACAAAAATAAATTATGTGTCGTCAAATGGTACGACAACAAATGTGTAACCACAGCTAGTAGTTATGTGGCAGCTGAGCCTGTCGGTACCATACAACGTTGTGACAAGGTTGCGAAAAGAAGAATAGCAGTACCCTCTCCGGACATTATTAAACATTATAACGCCCATATGGGGGGCGTAGACTTAGCAGACATGTTGATCGCCCTATATAGAACAGACTTCAGAGACCATCGATGGTATTTGCCATTAGTGTCGTAAGCCCTGGATATTTGCATAAATAATAGCTGGGTTTTATACTGACGACATAGTGCGGGAAAGAAAATGCCTCTAAAAATGTTCAGGTGCCAAGTAGCACAGAGCCTCCTGAAAAAGGGCCGAGGAGATAGGGTCGACAACTGTGAAGTTTCTGGACCAACTCCGTCGAAAATAATACAGGCACCTGTAGCACCACAACCTCCACCAGATGTAAGGTACGATAAGGTCGGCCATTTTCCAATTTTTGGTTCAAAAGGGCGATGTAAATTTTGTGTCAAGGGCCAAACTACGGTAATGTGTGCCAAGTACTCGTTACGCTTGTGTTTTAAGTCAAAAAGAAATTGTTTTGTAAAATTTCATACTGTAAAAATAAAAAGTAAAAATGTAAAAATGAAAAAGTAAAGTAAAGTAAAAATAAATGTAAATGTGTAAAAGTAAAAATGTTCGAATCATCTCAAATGTTTCGATAACTTGAAATTTTTATTTTTATTTTTATTTATCTGTAAGTTGATTTTGGTTTTATAACAATAATTGTTAATACATGCAAATTTTATACATATATTATTAAGAAAATGTTGTGTATTTTATTTCCTCAAACCTGGCAACGTATCCTCAAAGACACTTACACGTAAGGTCAAAGTTTTTTGCTAAATTGGCAATGTATCTTCAATGATACATATAGGATCTCATTATCTGGTTATGTGCGATTTTTTTATATATTTTTCCCTAAATCCTAGGTTCATAATTAACATCATATTTGAAAATATTTTTTTTTTCCAAGAAACGGGTTAAAAAGGATGATTTCCACCAAACGGCTCGCATCGCATCGAATCGGAACGGATTTTACAACCTACTATAAATGATATTAAATCGTATTCACAGTATTTAAAGTCTATATTACCAAGCCGCGCACAGCAGCTTGACCACGTCTTCCGCGACACGCGATCGTAGCCGAAAGTATGCTACGACGCGCGATCGGCTCCGTCCGCCTGTCGTCGTATCCAATCACACATTCATCCGAATTAGAACACGTCAACACGGTAGGAATGAAACTATTTGACTAGGTGCAGAAACGGATACGTTCGCAAGCGACGGTACGGAGCCGATCGTATGCGTCGACATCCTGCCGCACGCGATCGGCTTTCGCCGCATCCGTTCGTATCTGATGGGATGCGAGCCGTTTAGTGGAAATCGTCCTTAATGGTTTATAGTACGCGCTCGGTAGTAAAACAATTTTAAATTAAAATAATTATGTGCAAGATCTTTTTTTATTTATTTTGTTTGAGATGGGTTTGCTCTTGGCTCTAGTCTAGGTCCGAGATTATTTCAAGTATATTTTAAATTATACATACATACATAAACTCACGCCTTCTTCCCATGGGGGTAGGCAGAAACTACAGAACGCCACGTACTTTTTATTTTAAATTCTTATTATTATAAAACATGCTAACTTTGACAATATCACCTCGGCGGTGCGTGGTGTAGCAGTCGTAACGCCGTATTGCCTCATATATATTCACCGCACGCCACGCGCTTGTCACTCAGGTGTGCGTGGAGGTGTGCGTGAGCGCGGCGGAGGTGTGGCCGGCGGCGGCGGGTCCGCACGCGACGGCGCCTGAGCGCTGCACGACGCCCGCGTATCTGCCGCGCACCCTCTCCACTACGTCGCTGTACATCTTCGACGATGACAATATACTTAAAGTAATTAATGTTACTTCCATTGTTAATATATTTTGTTGTATCTTTTTTGTTATAGCTAGCTCGAATGTATATAACATTTTTTGCCACTATTCTGATTTGGCGCCAAATACAGTTATTTAATATCCATAATTTTGTTAAAATACGACAAATTCGTTATGACCCGTGTATATGACCATAACCGCATGAATAAATCACCGAGCAAAATTAAAGCTTCTTAAAAGCGCCCAAAATTCTTACCTCCTTTCATAAGGCTGTCACTCGGTTATTGAAAATAAAAATCTGTTTTACAAAAATACAACCCACTTCCAAAAAACTCACAAAAATAGTGAAAAATACATTAATTTCTGAAGTCGGTGTTCTTGGTTTTGTATTTTCGTTTTTTGCCACAGACTTTTTCACTGTTTTGTTTTTTTTTTTTGGAATTCGGTTGTTTTTTTGTATAAAAGATTTTATTTTTCACTTTTTAGTTGTGGTACCTACCCCATACAAATTCGTATACCACACTTAATATATAAATAACAGTGACAAGAAATTATTAAAACATCATCAGTATAAACTAAGTGGAAAAAATACGCAGTATTAAAGGTAACACAAGAACTACTAGTCAGAACTTGATCAATTTATATGGGACCACATGAGAAGCACCAGCTTTCAAATAAAAAAAAAATAATCCAAATCGATTCACCAAGAAAAAGTTCTGAACAAAACACATTTTTTTTTCAGTCGATTTGAGAACTTTCTCCTTTTTTTGAAGTCGGTTAAAAATAAAACTGGGCAAGTGCGATTGGATTTGGCAATGAGCATAGACGGACAGGCGGGCATGGCGAAATTATAACGTTTCCTTCCTTGTTTTACTGTTTCACGAACGTAAGTGGTATCTAAAATAAAAGAAAAGGTCAAACGGAATCTTGCTAAGATGGCATACAGACACACTTTTTTAGTTTTGGTACCTACAAACCTACTAAAACGATAGTACGAAACAAACAATTATACAGGCGGTAGGTAAACCATAAGAATAATAAATAATATTACCTACCTCGAAACTAAATACTTCTGTAATAAGCATTAAAAATCTGTAGGTATCGATAGATATTAGGATATCTGTGATAGATATAGATAATTACCTGACAAGATCCATTGGATATACTTACAAAAAAAGAAATCGCCTTGGTTTTCCTACTATTTTTTGTACACACAGTACAACAGTTTGTCATCTTTAAAAACAATTTAAAATGTTATTTTTAAAACAAAACGTCCGCGTCGCGCGTTGTATTGCTATCGGTGACACACCTTAACTTCGTTCGCTTGCTGAGCTGGCTCAATCCGGTTTGAACCCGCGCAGTGCACGCCCCGCATGCCTTGTCGGTGGCAGGTCACGCACACTTAGCTATGCGTGTAGTAGTGTACCCGCGCACGGCGTTAGTATGAAGCTTTCATTCTGCTCGGTTTTTTATTCATGTGATATAACCACCGCATTAACATAAGTGGTTCTTTTGATTCTTACGTTTTTAAACGGATTGATAAACAACCCAATTTTTCTTGATAAATCACTAGGTGCAAGTAACGAAAACCATTTAAATCACAGAAGATTTCGCGACAGGTCCTGACTTTTTTCTGTTGTATTAACTAAACTAAAGGGACATGTCGTGGTCAGTCCTGAACACTAAAACCTGGATATATTTGGGACTCTCTACCAAATTCTTGAGGTAAAAATTGTCCAAGTGAAGAAACATATAGGTCTGAATTGTCTTCTGTGCATACTGGCGTACCAAAAGGCTTCATACTGGGTCCGATATTTTTTACCGCGTTTGTTAATGACCTTATACAACAACAACATTTGTGTACATCAATTATTTCAATAAACAATTTCAATTTCAATCAGTGGAAAAGCTGTGGGATTTATCCAGCTTGTGGTGATTGCCGACGATACCAATACAGTTGTTTCGGCTGACAATATACACGCTCTTAATCTCATAGTTAATGAAACCTTAGATATCTTCCACAGCTGGTTTACTGTTAATAGTCTAAGTTAATGCCAGTAAAACCAATGTAATGCATTTTCTTTCTACTTCCAAAAATAAAGATAGCATTAACTGCGTCATAAATGGAGAAACAGTGAACGCGGTCCCAGCGGTTAAGTTTCTGGCAGTTCATATCGATAGCTAGTTAAAGTGGAAACAAGAGCTAATATATCTAGAGAAAGCAATCAGCTCTGCCTGCTACGTACTAAGAAGTCTAAGAAGCGAAGTAACCATAAAACATTAAAAATGGTTTATTACGTATTAGTTGAGTCAAAACTGAGATACAGCATACTTTTCTGGGGAGGAAGTTATGATTACAATACTCAAAAAGCTTTTGTAATTCAGAAAAGAGCAGTCAGAACCATAGCTAGAATTCAACAGCAAGAATCGTGCAAGCCACATTTTAATGACTTAAATATATTCAAAAAAAAAAAGTCAAATCATTTATTTCAAATAGGCACATAAAAGGCACTTTTGAACGTCAAAAATTACAAAAAAATAGAATTGATTCTAGTTGCCCCTTCCAAAAGGTAGTTTCGTATGGAGAAGAATGGGCAAGAAACTCCACCGTTACTCTTTTAAAATGTTTTACAATATTATGTACAACTGTGGAAAAATATTAAATCTATAACATACACTAATAAAACAGATAATCAAAATACAGAATTGCTAAACTTAAAGTCATCCCCCTCCGAATCTATAAATTTCATCAATAATTATTTTGCTAATATAGGCTGTAAGCTAGCTCAGCAAATTCAACCTGAAACTACGAATTGCCCTACTCCACTCACTGATGCACTCACACAAGCTAATTCTTTTGTGCTTCTCGAAACTGACTGTGATGAGGTACATAGAACTCTAATGAATCTTAGGTCCAACAGCGCTTCGGGCTGGGATAACATATCCACAAAGTTTTTAAAACACACCAGCATTGTAGTGGTCCCCATCATCACACACCTTGCAAATCTGTGCTTTTCGAAAGGAATTTTCCCGGCCCCGTTAAAAGAAGCTATAATCACGCCAGTGCACAAGGGTGGAGATAGAGACGATATCAGTAATTATAGACCAATTTTAGTCTTAACTGCTCTATCAAAAATTATTGAAAAACTAATAAATACTAGACTACTAAATTATTTGAGCGCATTTAATATATTATCCGACTCGCAATACGGCTTCAGAAGAAATATGTCTACGGAAGATGCTGTTAGTGCTCTATCCTCTCTAATAACCAAACATCTAGATAATGGACAAAAGTGCCTCACTGTCTTTTTAGACCTCAAAAAGGCGTTTGATACCGTCTCTACCACTATCCTTGTAAACAAACTGGAAAAGATTGGTATTCGGGGAATAGCTCTTGACCTTTTAAAGGACTACCTTTCAAACAGGACACAAAGTGTGAAGATTGGCCAGCACATCAGTGGCTACGCGGCTGTATTGTACGGAGTCCCTCAGGGGAGTGTATTGGGTCCAACCCTTTTTTTAATATATATAAATGACCTCTGCAGTATGATTATACCCAATGCTAAAGTTTTCTCCTACGCCGATGATACAGCCGTTGTCTTCTATGGGAGCTCTTGGCACGATGTCAAGCATCATGCTGAGACAGGTATTTCTCGTGTCGCTGATTGGCTAAAATTCAACCTCTTAACGCTAAATGCCTCCAAAACTAATTTCATATGTTTTAGCATTTCTAAGCGTAATGAACCAACTGATGATTTTGGTATCGTTATACATACATGTAAGGGTAAATACGGCAATAATTGTAACTGCCCAAGTATTCGAAAAGTTACCGAAATTAAGTATTTGGGTGTAGTAGTGGATAATAGGCTATCCTGGTACCCTCATGTAGAACAAGTTACCGCCAGAATTAGAAAGTTAAGTTGGTTGTTCAAAACCCTAAGACATGTTGCGCCAATGGTAAAAGCAAACAAAAACTGCCCGTCTAAAAATTTACTCACTCAAGTTTACCTTGCACTTGTACAATCTGTGCTCGGATACTGTATTCCGGTTTGGGGAGGTACAGCAAAGACCAAATTGATACAACTAGAACGAGCACAACGCGCACTCCTAAAGATTATGCATTTTAAAAGACTTAGATTCCCTACTGTAGACCTTTATCACATTAGTGATGTACTCTCTGTCAGAAAGCTGTACATAGTCCAAACAATATTAAAAAAGCATAAGTCTTTGCCCCTTAATGTGGGTATTACCCCGAAAAGAAGGAAGTTCAGCATAGCAGATATACCATCAACTAAGACCAAATTTGCATGTAATCAATATCGTAAACGATCAGCTCAATTGTATAATAGAATAAATAAAAAGATAAATATACACTCGAAAAATAAATATGACTGTAAAGAAACACTAATTAAGTGGATAAAACCACTTACGTATGAAGACACAGAAGCATTGTTATAACACGGATTTATTCACATACTCACAGACACACACACCCACTTACTCTGACAGACACGCTCATACACACACACACACACACCCGTACACACACACACAAACATACAACACATACACGCACACTCACAACCTTTAAGTATACTCTTTAATTTTTTATTCTTTTAATTTCTTATTTTGGGTAGCCTAGACTTAATATTCTTTTACATTTTAAAAATATTGTGTTAATTATCACGCTATACAAAATAGGGAGGGGCGGAGTCTTCTACTACAGGCATTATTTGTCTAAAAGAAGATTCCGAACACAACAATTTGTAAGACCAATTATTTGACACAATAATTTTTTTTTTTTTTTTTTTATGTAAGTTCACATTAATTATGTAATTATATGTGAAGACGATGCACTTAGAATAAAATTACTATACCACAATAGGTAAAAAGAATTAAATATAATGCAAAGGCAGGTAAATTAATTATGTGATAGATACATGGTGCTCACATATTTACAAACATTGAAATTGACAGTCCCAAGCTTGTACATTTGTTCCTACTTAGTCAATTATCAAAATATATCTTTGAATATGAGACTGAAGATGAAAGGCAAAAAAGGGAGAGTACAAGAAGAAAAGATCTCCAGATGAATCAAGTGCCTCACCTGAACGTTGCAAAGACAGTATAGCGCCTACCACGAGTCATTAAAAATGTTCAATAAACTGCCGACAGAAATAACAAGTCTAGTATAATACAAAAGGGTTGCAGAATAAGCTTAAACGGTTCTTGTTAAATAAGTGTCTATATTCTATTGATGAATTATAAATTAATACAAAAGCCGAAATTAACATAATTTTATTGATTTGAAATAAAAAAAAATTGAATTTTACGAATTCATTTATGACATTTATTTTTATATTTTATTATTATTCTGATTTTGCATATATTGCATGCATGATGTTTCTTGTATATTTAGTTATAGAAATTCAGACACGATGTAAAGATTGTTATTGAATAAATGAATTGAATTGAATTGAACAACACATGTTCAAAATAATACCTGGGCGCAAAAAATAAACAGTGTCCATATTTTTTTAAACTAACTACATGCACTCGGTTTATTTTAGTACACGCTGGACCCGATGCCGGTTTTATTGATAACGCCTGTTTCTTCTATAAAGCTAATTCAGTAACAGGAGACTACCATTCGAACATGAGCTTTGAAAGTTATGTCAACTGGTTGAATGAAAAGTTGCTGCCAATGAAGGTCAACAAAAGCCCATACAACTTTGTTCAAACATGTACCTCGAGGTAGAGATTATCTACACTAACATGGCCCGCCGCTCCAAAATTCAAAAAGTTTGAAAGTGTTTGTGAAAGTATTTACAAAGCGCCACCAAGACTCACGACGCATGTGTGCGTAATGAGACGGCCGTAAAACAAAACAAATCCACTAATTTGTTGCTCGACTAGTGTCGTCATTATTCGCCCATTATTATTAGTATGGCGCTGCACTGACGTACTCTATGAAAATGACACATGCGTTGTCTTGCGCGGTCGGCTGGTTATGATTAGTTGACCAACAAATCTGGTAATAAGTGAGATATTACGAGTACTGATTGCACAAAAACTATGAATAAATTTTATTGTATTCAAATATTAAAATTTAATTTACTCTATTATACTATTTTGCATGTTGAATGTTTTCAATAATATGAAACCTTTAGTTATAATGTAAGTATTTGTAACACATTTATTTTTAGTTACTAAAACATCAAAATCATTTACAAAAATACATACCTGATCATTATCATTATACAAAAGTTTATAAGTATGAAAAGATCCAAGAGATAACATTATTAATAATACTCTCATTAATCACTTGGCCCACAACATTTATATAAAATTAAAAGTCTTAATGGTCACTATTGGCACTGGTGCTAAAATTTTGTTCATC
Organism: Dryobotodes eremita; assembly: GCA_917490735.1. NCBI lineage: Eukaryota > Metazoa > Arthropoda > Insecta > Lepidoptera > Noctuidae > Dryobotodes > Dryobotodes eremita. The sequence goes on along the minus strand of OU823254.1, from coordinate 235,683 downwards.
GCTGTCATAGAAGCTTGATATGTTACTTTCAGAATCTGATTCTCCTACATGAATAATAAATTCTTGCTCGTCGTTGTAGTTTTCCCAGTATTTGGATTCCGTCTCCTCTACATGTCTGCAAGTGTTGGTCCACATCGTGCAATCGATCATGTCTAGACGTTCATTTAGTAATTTCATGATAGATTTGTAGTTTTGGCCTACATTTTCGTTTGCGACATAGTTTTTTAACACTCCCCAAATTTTCTCAATCGGGTTTAAGTCGGGATGATATGGAGGAAGTTTTAAAATATTGCAATTAAACTTTTTTGCTTCGCCATCAACGGCGTAATTTCTAGAATTATCTTTATTTTTTAAAATGATATCATAGAGTTCGATTTTCTTCATGTCTTCCTTGCAGTGGATGTGTTTATTCACCAGCCAATCTTTCATGGCTGCTTTGTTGCTGTTGGAGGTGGGAACTTTTTCTGTAAATGTGTTATGGTAGGACGCGTTATCCATAACAATTACGGACTTTTCTGGTATGTTAGGTAGTAGTTGTGATATGAACCACTTCTTGTAATTGTCATGGTTCATGTTGTCGTGGTAGTCGCCTGTCTTCGAACTGGCCTTGTAAATTAAAGAAGCAATGGGGACAAATCCATTTCTCCCACCAGCGTGGACAATTATGATGCGTAACCCTTTAGAATTTTTTTTCTTTGCTACAGTTCCCTGTTTAGTTCCGCATGACTTATTTTGTACATGTGTGGTATGAATGTAGCTTTCATCAGTATAAACAATATTCCTCCCTTCTTCTCTATATTTCTTCAATTGTTTTAAATATTTATAGCGGAGGAACTGTACATCATGTTTTTCAACAAGCGCTTGACGATTGTCTTCAGTAGTTTTCCATTCATATCCTAAATCAAGAAGTATACGCCGTAATGTCTCCAGACATCCGTCAAAATTTATCTTATCAGTAAGCACCCTTTTCAGAGCTTTTAATGTTGGATATTGTTTATACTCTCTGTGAAAGTTACTGACAGTACGCCTTATTAACCCCTTGTCAAATTCATCGATGTCACGCTTTAAACGTTTGCGAGGATTTTGGTTTTTACGCGGTGAACTCATTTTTGTGCCAGTTGCATCACATTTTGCTTTTTCTTTGAGAATTCTTGTTATAGTCCTTTCACTAACTCCCACAGCTCTTGAAGTTCTCCATCTAGCGTCTGCCAAGCGCGCCACTCCATTTTCAGCCTCATACTTCATTTGTTGGTATACTGTAGCTATCACTTCTCTTGACTAAAATATATAGAAACGATTTTACATTAATAGCCATAAAAGTCAATCAAAACATTACGTAAACTTATTTCGCAAACAAACAAAATTACCTGACTCCGCATAATTATTTTTCTTGAATTTTCCATGACTAATTATTTTGCAATCAGTACTTTCGTGTCACTGAGCGACGTAGTAACAATAACTTGACTGTCTCAGACCACTGCCGGCCTGCTACTGAAGACGAATACTTACAACTACAAACAAACTCTTTCGTAAGGATGTGACTACACACATTGAAACAGTAATTTGGAGGGGCGCGCCATGTTATCGTAGTTTATCTCTACACGTGCACCAAATCGTAGAGAAGAAATAGAAAAAATCGAAAATAATTGTATTTTTATCGTTAAATAATTTAAAACTTCAATAGTCAATACTCAATCATTTATTGCATTCCACAATGTGCTTAGGCGGTAAGTAAACATTAGTTGTACCAATCGTCAACTTCTTACATTGTAACGGCTAGGGTTTTGCAGGTGGACTGCGCAGGCCGCTAACTAACAGTTAGTTAAAAGAAACACAAGTAATGTACATATAGATTATATTTAACAAGAAGTTAGGCTAGGTCACAAGAAGGCAATTGCACTGAGCACTAACACACTATTGTTAGGAGGGGTATCGTACTTGGATACTGGGCAGCCGGCAGGCCCGTCCGCACAGGCTCCGCAAGAGGCCGGTAAGGCCTTCGAAGGGCCGCAATTAACGGGCGTCGGTAGCAGGTTATAGACGCCGGTAGCACGCCACGCATCAGCGCGAGGGTTGGTTAGCGGGCGTCGGTAGCAAGCCGTAGGACGCCAGTAGCACGCTACGCATCATCGCGCAGGTTGGAGCAGCGTGTAGGCTGGAGTTGCCCTGTCCTCAGCCAGGACGTAGACCGCTGGAAGGCGCGTTAGGGAGCGCATGTTATTTGCAGTGCAAAAGCAGCAAATCGCGTGTGATGTGTCCAGCCTCATTCCCCCTTCGGCGACCAAGGAACTGTGTAAGGAGTAGGATAGGCAGAAGCTCAACACATCGCAAGGTTAGGTATGTGACACGCGAGCATAAATTACAAAGAAAACAATGATTTTAGCAGATGGCTCGCTATATGGCTTATAATACACAGTGAGGCCTTACAAAGCCCGGATGCAGCAGTAACACACACATATTTCAGATTCTTGAGCACCGGTCAACCTACGGCCACGCGGTCTAGCAATTACACCCGCGAAATAGATGATGATAGTATTAACGTAGGTTGTCCGGCACATGAGGAATGGTATTAATATCTACCTAATTAATAAGGAACTCAGCCTAGGTCGGGGCACAAGGAATCCTGAGGTTCAGGGAATAGCTCTGGCAGCTAAACCAGCGCAAGATCAAAATGGACGAGTGTTCTCACGAAAATTAGTGTCGTTCCATCTTTTTAGTGATGTGCTTAGCAACTAACTAATTGAGTAATATTTAGTATCACTCGACTATTTACCGTTGAGACTCCTCACAACGCTACAACATAGTAGATATTTTTTTTATGCATGTACAGTTGCGTTACATTTGGTTGACACTCGGGTTGACATTATTTCGTGAATGTCATTCACATGTTATTCCGTTCGTTCCTGAAACAACAGTGGTTAAAGCCGACAGCAGATAGAGGTCAACTTGACCATACTTTGTTTATAAGTTAGCTGTGCTTGTGCCAAAGATAGAGTGCCGAAATGGCGTGCTTTTTATTGACACCTATCAAAATTATGCACAAAATTGTCGATGCATGTCTTGCTCTTTAAACGAGTAAGTTGACGTACTTTTTAATTAAAATTTAATAATAAATTTCAAATTCTAGAGTCTGTTGGTTTTTCTTCAATACCACCATCACTCGCCAGTACAACATTTTTAAAGGGTTTTTTATCAGAACACGTAACAATATCTCTAATCTACTCATAAATTCATCAAAATTATTTGGATTTGGTACTAGATACATATATGCATACAATTACAATTCTACAATGTATAAGTTCTATGGCGCAACATTCAAAAATACCCGTTATAGATAATTTTGCGATTTTCGCAAATTCTCTCCACTGATGACCATTTTTTATTAGCATACAAGCACTGCCTCTTTTATTTTCCTTGCGACTAAAGCACGCAGCTAGACAGTAGTTAGGTATATTGAGATGGACTTCATAGCCTTCCATCATGAAATGCTCCGTAATACATAATAGGTCCCATAATTTTTTCTAACAACTCACATAGACACACATAGAGCATGTCTGATTTTGCTAGGAGTCCTGCAATATTTTGGTGCATAATGTATACATTCTTATTCACGAAAAAAAATATTCTTAGGTGATTTTATTTCAGCTGTTTGATTCTTATCGTCTAATTTATTGACTAGTACATGTTTGTCAGAATCTAAGTTAACCTGGACAAATTTGTTTTCAAAGGACTTTTTACATTTATTTTGAATAATTTGTTCATATTGAAAGTGTTGGAAATGATAATATAAATACATTATTTCTTTTAAAACCTAGTGATCTTGCAAGGTTTACTACATAATTTCGTCCACTTGGTAATAATCTAGTGTAGTGCATATTCATGTACAGCACATAAACCTTAGCAAACAGTTAAGTTTCGATTCTTGTAAAAACTTGTTTTTGGGTACTTCCGAGATGATCACACTTGTATTCGCAGTTAATGCTAGCCAACGGTGTAGATGTATATCGATATCATAGGGATTTTTATCGCTGCATTCGCCTAATACAATGAAGACGTACTACTGCTAACTTTATTATACTGTGACTGTATCAAAGTGTACCCGTGTGTCGCTCAGACGGTGCCGCTGCTGCTGGAGCTGGAGTTCCCAATATTGCGCGTGTGGCCGCCGCAGCTCGACTACCGCGTCGTCACGGACGGCGACACGCGCAAGTGCTACTTCAGCGTGTCGCACTCCAGCCGTAAGTCACACTTATTTACCGCAGCGATAACATCGGCGATGTTTAAGGTTAGAGGGATTCTTATTTATTATACAAGAACAAACATTGCTCACTTACAAATAAGTGCAAAACGAATACGGTAAAATGTAGTCCGGGAACTCCAATTTTGTTTTTAGGGTACGTGGGTACTATGTTGACCTTTCGTACCTGCATTACTAATTTCTATCAATCAATCAAAATTAAGTAAGTTAGCACGTCAGAGATACTTAAGAATGTGACATTGCCAAATTCTAACTTTCGCTGATAATTAAATAAAACAGCAGTTATTTCATGAAAAGGCTTATTTCATAAAAAAAGGTTTACGTTAATGTCAACTAAACAAACAAAAAAGTTTTACCTTAATGTCAACTAAACAAACAAAGTACGTTTAGTGAGTAGACCAGCGAGGCAGAAACAACAACTAATTCATTTCTTTGATTGTATCGCAGGCACTGTGACTCTGGATATAGCAACAAAATGGATCGGTGGCAAAGAGTTTAAGATCTGGCCGCCATTTTTACGGGTAGCCCCTGGAGGCAGCGCCAACGTATACCTGCAGTACACCGCCGTGTGAGATTCTGTTTTACAGTAATGTTGATAGTATTCATCCGCGAGGACTTGAATGTATGGGATGTGTATCTGAAATGCCTCGTGCCGTGAGGGTGTGATTTGCTGGACTACAACAGTCCTGGAAGTACATTTCAGCGAGGATCAGAGTACCGCTCTACGTTGTGAACAATCGTGACGGGCGACCCCCTCGTTATAGACATCTCTTTTCTTAGTTATGTGTACCCTACGCCTGCAGGCTTAGCACGAGCACTGTTTTGCTGACAGGGTGTAGACAAAAATGACGTTCCGTGTAGACAGTACGACGGCAGCAAAGTAAAAGTCAACTGCACTTTTTACGAAATTCACTATTTTACATAATCTGACTCAGAATTCTTTGTTTTGTCATAGGTTTTTTTTTTTTTTGATTTCTTAATTTTTACTGATATAAGGTCACGTATATAAAGACAACTACAACAATTTTTCTCAAAGGGTCGAAGTACTGTATTTTGGAACAGAAAATATTACAGTAATATTGGCTTTAACCATTTCCTTGGTAATGCCCTATTAACTAAATGAGAAGAAGATAGCTTTGTTCTTCTTTTAATTATCACAGTTTTGCTTTCTAAATGCTCTCCTGGAAATCATGATTTTGTAGATAACCGTATAAACTTTATGGCTGTCGAGTAAAAAGTTTTATACTGTCTTTAGCATGGCGATTACAAAATCAAATAGTCTTCACTAACTTAGACAACTGTCAGTTGCCAGTGTGATTTTGACTGTTTGGGATAGAAAACTTTCTTCTGAAATAGTCTACATAAAAAAAGGCCTAGACAAAGATCGTTAGAAATGAAAGACAAAATGACAGAGTGTAGAAGGATTTCTACGGTGCGATGTCAAAAATGGAGAAACGAAATGTCAGTTTGTATAGAAACAGCTGTGTCTATTCTTCGTAGAAATAGAAATCGTCATGCTTTACATCAGAAAATATTTATTTCCCAATGGAGGTGGGTACAAAATAAGATGCAAACATTTTGAAAGCAGTTCCAACACACTACCATAAGGCATGCAAAAGTAGAAAAATATTTATATCTACTCAATTATACAACCAAACAGCTATAAGTAGCTACTGCAGCCTTCGTACATAAACTAAACATTAAAAACAACAATCTTAATTGTATATCTCACAAATGATTGATTATATAGTACATTATTGAAACAATAAGTGAAAGTATAATCCTCAAAATGACACCAAACTGTTTTTGTTGGCATTGTTACAGTTTGTGTTATAGTGTTGGTATTATTAATAAATTTAGTTATTTTCATTTTCTATGACATTAATATTTCATCATCGCCGACACTTATGTCGGCGATGATGAAATATTTTCATAAGAGTTGGATGAATGTTGTAAATATAAGGGCTCGTTAGTGGGAGCAGGAGGCATTAAACATCCAGTGTCACGAGAAGTAGATTGTCGCGGCTCAGGACAAGACTTCTTCGTCTGTGGCTCCAAATTAATTGCACGTGTTAGTTTAGCACTAATGTTTGCCTTGTTATGAATATAATTTTCGACATAAGATTCAGCGACTGCGTCAGATCGCCATCCGCCATGACGCTTTAAGGTTAATATATCGGCTCCCGAATCAGCCAGCAGTGTAGCCGAAGTTCTTCTAAAACTGTGCCCAGTGTAAGAATCAGCCTCGGGCAAATCTAAATACTTTGCAACTTATCTTGGCATTGCTTCAAATTTGTTGATACCAATGGGTTGAGCTGTACATTTGGCTTTTGAAAGTTTTGGAATAAACGGTATTTTTTTTGCATTTGTTGAACGGAAAGCTTGATATTTTTTTACTATTTATAAAAAAGGCCATGGATTGTCAAAAATCATGGAATCTTGTTTTTAGTATTGGTATTTTTAAGGGAAGCTTTTTACCGTGGGTTTCTACATCCTTTGTTGTAATATCATTAAGCTCTTGACGTCTACACGCATGCTACAATAACGTAATCAGAGAGATATTACATTTAGATTTATAAAGTTCAACTGATTTTGTTGCCAGGTACTGAACTATCTGAAGCTGCTTTTAAAAAAAAATCTACGTCTGTTGGTGACAATACTTTAGATTTCCGACCAATATATCCGTCCGAGCGTCTCATTAGAAATGCCATAAGTTTACTTAAATACGCCAATTGAGGTTAATATGTAGTGAAAAATATATAATTTTATAAAAAGATGATAAACAAAAAAAAATGGTTGACTGATTTATCATAACGTAACCTGAATAGTTTAATTATTCACAAAAATATTCATTGTTTTTATACATCTCATCAACTCTTGGCGGAGTTTGAAAAAAGAAAATGTAAAGTAACAAACACCAGTTTGGTAATGTAAAGTAAAAAAAACGAGTGTATAATAAGCTGAATTATGAACCTAAATGCGTTGCCATAAGAGTCACTTTACAAGCATGTGTTGTGAAAAGTTGGTTATTTTATTTAAATCAACAAAAAATAAACAAGGTATATAATACATTTTGAAATAAAAATAATAAATTAATATAATACTATAAACTCTATGATTTATACGCTATATGAGGATGTTACCTTGTTTTTAAATATTATTTAAAAAGAGGCTAACATCCTTACTAATAGATAAATGTTACTATTCTATACAAGATTTGTTGAATAACAAGAGTTTATAGGGTTATATTGATTTATTATTTTTATTTAAAATTTCATTATAGAAAAGATGTCTTTATTTACTTTAATTATGGTGTAAAGTTGTTACAGTCTGGTTTGATATAATGTCCACATGTTTAGCTATACAGAATATTGTATCAATTGCATGCAAAATAATTAATACACGAGTTAAAGGTGAACTATACAATTTCGCAGATTAATTCATAATACAATAATAGTCACTCAGATCGTACATCACAAATATTGTCATTAATACCTATATATAAATATTTTATATTTTCAAGTTAAAGAAATCATTAATGTCATAAAAGTTCTGTTCATTCAGCCACTTATGTAGTTTATTTTTAAATGAGTTAGCATTATTTAATCATTTTAGTTCTATTGGTATTTTATTGTATATACCGTGTACACACATCACAAGGTAGTTTTAGCATACTTGGCTGGCTTAGGACTATCCTTTAATACAAGTCTGTGTGGATCCCTTGTTGGTCGAGAGATTACTTCATACGCTCTTTTGAACAATCTCTTATCACTGTACACAAATTAACAGATTTCGTATATGCAAAGTGAGGGAAGTGGTAATAAACCTAACGGTTCGCAGGGCTCATCAGGATGAAGTTCGCAAATGGACATTACGCAACGGTGGTTAGTTATGTTTAGAAGCTCGTATAAATACAATAGGAATAATGGGGGCCCTAAGGTACTGCCTTGTGGTACGACTAGTATTACAGATTCGAAATCAGATTTTGCCACCTCCACTATGTTTGTACGTTCATTATATACGAGTACCTCAATAGCAGTGGCCTGCATTATATTATTTAAATAATTCTCAATTAATTTTAGTGCTATACCTCTTATTCGTTTACCTTCTAATTTATCAAACAGAATGTCATATATGAGTATTTGACACAGTTAAATGCTTTTGAAATATCAATGAAAAGAGCAGCAAATAGCTTTTTATCATTGACCCAAATGGTATTGAACCATTTATATATTGCCAATGATGTAGTTTTATTCTTTTGGAATCCAAATTGATTAACATTCAATATATTATTTACATCCAAAAACTTTGTGATTCTAGCATACAAGACCTTTTCAAATGTTTTCGAAAAACTTGGTAACAGTGCAATAATTGGTCTATGCTAATGGCTATTGAGTTTATGTTCTTTCTATAGTAGCTTTTGTGCGCTCGCAGATGGCAGGCCGGGCCGGTTGAGGGATGCGCGTGCGTGCAAGTGTGCTGTGCCGACGGGGTGGGGTGTGTAGCGGCGGGGTGCGGAGCATGCGGGGCGGCGGGGGGGTGGTGCAGCGCCACCGTACCAGTGCGCGCGCAACCCGCGCGCGACTTCAAGTTTCGCGTAACGCACCAGGACCACACCGATGACCCGCACCTGCTGCCTCCCGCCATCACATCGACACACGAGTGACCGCATCGACCCGCTCTGTGCTGCGGCTACTGTGATGAATTTTGAATGTCAATATACTTAAATGTGCGGTCCGAGATTACATTGTCCGTTGATAAAATATTAAATGGATCAAAGTTTTTAATAAACTCGTAGATGTTATACATTTTTTTATTCAAACTCCTACTTTTTTTTTTTTGTTTGGGATTTCTTCAAATGACCTCTCGCTCTGGGCGGAGCGGAAGGGCGTGTCAGACTCTTACTGACTAAAACCCACCCGTGTTCCTTCAGTTGCCTGTGAACCAGGGCCACGGCAACTCTTTCGAATAATCCGCGACCCGGGCAGACATCGGGCCTATCGGACCCCGTCAATTATGCTGACATTACCGTACGGCGAGCTGCCCATTGCTCGCCGTCTGCAAGCCCGCGCCTACGGTGTGGCCGGGAGTCGGCAATCGACTCCCGACGCCCAGAGTGTCTCCTCCTGTGGCGACTAGAGGCGTGAGGGCGCAACGATTGCCTCTCCCTCACGCGCTCCGCCTCCTCCTTCGCGAGCATTACTGCTTCGCAGAAGGAGGTGACGGCTTCCCATTCCCTCTCGCTTCGTACCATGGCCTGGACCAGGGCCGGACGCGAGAGATCGCCGCCCCGAGGACTCGGCGGTGCTCTGCCCAAGCCGGGCAAACCTCCACCCTATGCGCCACCGTGTCCTCCGGTCCATCCACACAATGATATAACACATGAGCGTTTCCTCCTGCCTTTACCGAAACAGGAACCTCTTGGAACAGCCATGTCCGGTGAGGACTTGCGTCAGGTGGAAGGTGAGGACGCCGTGGCACCTCTCAAGCCGCTCCTCAAAGAAGGGATTTACCGCCGCAATTGTGTCGTGCTCACATCTTTTTAACCGACTTCAAAAAAGGAGGAGGTTTCTATTTTTTGTTTTTTATGTGTGTCGTGGATAACTTTGTCTTTTATGAACCGATTTTGATGATTCTTTTTTTGTTGGAAAGGAGATATCTCAAGGGTGGTCTCATGTTAAGGAAACCAGGATCTGATGACGGCATCTCAGAGAAATCGAGGGGATCCTTCGAAAATCATAGGGGCGACTAGTGCGTTTGTTAATTTTTTCATTAAGTATTTTAAAGCACTACAATTTAATGAAGGTCTGGAGTCAATCTGATGGTGGAACCGAAAGACAGCCGAGGGAACTCCTTAACGATTTACAACAGCTACCTTTTGTTTGGGCTTGATTAATTTGTATTGATGAGAAAATTACACCTAGTTGGGTTGTGACTGTCATTAGGGATCTGATGATGAAGACGAAGGACAGTTAAGGGAACTCCTCAATAGTTTACAATAGCTACCTTGTGTTTGGACAATTCATTTATATTGATGAGAACTTTTCACCTATATGGGTTATAAGTGCCATTACAGTCTGATGATGGAGACCTTATATAGTCGAGGGAATTCCTCAACCATTTACAGCAGTTACCTTTTGTTGGGCTTACTTCATACGGTTTAAAATGCCAAAATGTTCCGTTAAAAAAAAAAAACCTAATTAAGATTAAACTTTTACATAGGACAACCACTACCTACTAGTCATGCCGATGCGTCAATTTGAGACTGAATTTAAGTTGCATAATCGTGTCATCTCTCTCAATGCTCTTTCGTCGTGTGGCCTCCTCAATAATGTGTTTGAATCTAAGTCAGACAACGCTATTCCTTCCAAGGTTTTAACACGACTCAGAGCAACATCACCTGTCCTTTGACGAAATTTTTCTTGCCTAGATCTAAAGGGTTTTCCAATAAGGACTTGACAACTTTTTTTCAAAATATAATGCAAACCATTTGAGATATTTCAAAAAATTTATTATCGGGTTGAAGTACAATCAAAAAAAAACATTTATGAATGGAACTCGACATCGTTCATATGGCCACCGCGGGCACGTTTGCAGCGGTCGATTCGTTGGACCCAATTGTCGATGACGCGGCCACACATTTCGGCCGAAACGGCTGCTATTTCGCGTTCAATGTTGACTCTGAGCTCTTCCATCGACGTCGGCTGGTTGGCATAGAACAATGACTTGACGTAGCCCCAAAGAAAAAAGTCTAGAGGCGTTAAATCGCACGAACGAAGCGGCCAATCGACTGGTCCATTTCTTTCTTTCTTTTGGTCTTAAATCGATTGTAACGTGTGCTGTGTGGCTTGTGGCACCGTCCTGTTGAAACCACATATTGTCCAAGTCCATATCTTCCAATTCGGGCCAAAAATAATCGGTAATCATGGCGCGATAACGATTACCATTCACAGTAACGTGACGATCATTATCGTCGACGAAAAAATATGGCCCTATGACGCCGCCGGCATGCAACCCGCACCAAACAGTTATTTTTTGTGGATGAAGTGGTGTTACATGAAGCACATGTGAATTTTCACCCGACCAATAACGCATATTTTACTTCAATAAGTAAAAACAAATACGTTCGTCAATACGAACCCATTGAACAAAAATGAGCTTCATCACTGAAGATGATTTTGCGATGAAATTGACCATCTTGGCGCATCTTTTCCGGAGCCCAATCGGAGAACGTACGTCGCTTCAAATGGTCCATCGGCTTCAATTTTTGAGTCAGCCTGATCTTGTATGGGTGTAAACCAAGGTCCTTATGCAAAATTCGCCATAAAGTGGTCTGGGCGATGCCCAACTCTTGAGAAAGCCGTGGAATTGACTGATTTGGATCATTTGCTACGGACGTTTCAACGGCAGCGATATTTTCGACACTTCGACCAACCCTTTGTCTCACTGGCACGGCAACATCACACAAAGAATATGTAGACTCAAATTTTTGCACTAAACTTGTTGCTGCCTGTCTACTAGGGCGAGGATTACGACCGAAAATCGGAGTTAATGCTCTTAAAGTAGCGGTCATTGACTCCGAATTTCTGTAGTAAATTTTTATAATTTGCAGACGTTGTTCGTTCGTGTAATTTACCATGATGAAAATGTTAACTTTATTGAATAAATAGACAGTTACAGTTCGATGATTAGTGAAAGGGTGCGTTCACAAATTGAAATCAAAGTTATCAAGTCCCTATTGGAAAACACTAAGGGGTTTAAAAAAAAAAAGCTGAAAAAAGCTGTTATAAGTAACAGCTTTTTTAAGCGACTTCCAAAAAGGTTACATAGTCGGCTGTACGAGTATGTATGTTTTTTTTTATGTTGTTTCACCGATTTCTCCGCCAATTGTGGACTGATTTTGAAAACTCTTATTTTGTTTGAAACGGTATGCTTTCAAGGTGGTCCTATTGTCACCATGTCAGAATCTGATGAGGGGATGCCATGGAAATCGAGGGAAATCCTCAAATTTTATAGGCGCATCTATAGCGATTTGGGTATTTTTTATAGTAACTCGTGCATTTGCTCTCGGAAAGCACTGTAGCGGCATCTACAACGCCACATGCGAGCTACGCGTCAGACTGACGTCACGCAAAATCCTGCATCGCGCAATCAGAGTTTACCGCGCAACTAGCATATATACAACATCCCGACATCAACCGTCGGGCAGTTGCCCACCAGATACGACACCCGTCTGGTCGGAGGATCCTCCCTTTTCTATAGAGTATGAGTGAGCTTTACATCCTGTTCCTCATACCTCTATACTGGTGACCCCGAAAATGAACGTCAGCGCAGCCTTCGTGCAAGTACATCAGCGTGACGTCATCATCACTTCCTTCAAGCTTTCGAGCGGCGAGTTACACAGCCAGCCAGCACCCACGGCTTCAACGGGTATCCTGACCACCAGCATGCAGCGACCGCGCATACCTGGTCATCACCCTCAGCCTCATCAGCAACCTTGGCACAGCACACTGCACTCTCGGCCGGTCTACAAGCAGAGCCTTCAAATCCTCTCCTGGTCGACGCCAGCAGTCAGCCTCAACTCGGCGCTGTACCACATCCGACGCACTGGAGCATAACGCAGCTCCACCCCGACTCACTGGGGTACCACCGCAGACAGTTCCGACTCACCGTGAACTATGCGGCACCCGGTTCCGACTCACTGGAACCTCACCTGGCCCTGGCAAGCATCGCAAGATACACGACTCAGCCCACTATAGACCTCCGGTCTCCGGGGGGGAGTGATGTAGCGGCATCTACAACGCCACATGCCAGCTACGCGTCAGACTGACGTCACGCAAAATCCTGCATCGCGCAATCAGAGTTTACCGCGCAACTAGCATATATACAACATCCCGACATCAACCGTCGGGCAGTTGCCCACCAGACACAACACCCGTCTGGTCGGAGGATCCTCCCTTTTCCATAGAGTATGAGTGAACTTTACACCCTGTTCCTCATACCTCTATAGCACCATTTGGTGAAGTGCAACTGATGATAAATACCATAAGTGGCCACCGGAACTACTCAATAATATGTGTTTCACGGGTTACGATTCCATTACTTTAATATGGTTGCTAAGCAATTTAAGCTCGTCACAATGCATATGTTTCGGTTTTTAACAGGAGAACTCCTCAACAATTAATTAACGACCCTGCATCGGGAAAAGGAATATTTTGTAAAATGTGATGAGCAGTTGACATTAGGCCATTGTAACTTAGATTTATTAATAACTAACTAAAGAAAAGTGAAAAATAAAAACTTTTTGACAACAAAAACAACCAATTTCAAAAAAACACTACAAAGTGAAAAATAACTTTAATTTCGGAAGTCGGTGGCAAACAATTAAAATACAGATCCAAAGACATCGACTTCGGAAATTAAAGTAATTTTCCACTTTGTAGTGTTTTTTTGAAATTGGTTGTTTTTTTTTTTTTTTGTAAAAAAAATTTTTTCCGTAATCTACCATTTTTATTGCAGTATCGTATTAACCTTGAACATAGAAACCATTTAGGTTCTGAGAAGCATGGCCCTACAGCGCCATGGCCATACAAAGATATCTTCGCGTCGCACTGGCTACCTCACGGGGTAGACAGAGAGGTAGGAGTTTTTGAGTTATCCTTAATACTGGGTTTTTTCCACTTAGTTTATGTTGATGTTGTTTTAATAATTTCTTAACACTGTTATTTAAATATCAACTAATGGTATATTAATTTGTCTGGGGTAGGTACCACAACTAAAATGAGAAAATAAAAAAAAAATACAAAAAAATCTGCCGGCTTTCAAAAAAAACGCTGAAATTGTGAAAAATAACTTTAATTTCGGAAGTCGGTGGCAAAAAACGAAAATACAAAACCAAAGACACCGACTCACAAACATAAAGTAATTTTTCACGTTTTTTTGTGTTTTTTTTGGAATACGGTCGATTTTTTGTAAATAAGTTTTTATGTAAACTTTTAAAACTGTTTGAGTCATCGATTCTGTCACAGTGTTGCTATAGACTATTTTTCAATTCCCTTCTAACCATGCCCATGTAAACTGACTTATTGAACAGACTCTTTTTTTTTTTTTTGGTTGGGAAATAATCAATTGACCTCTCCCGCTCTGGGCGGAGCGGAAGGGCGTGTCAGACTCTTAACGACTAAAACCCACCCGTGTTCCTTCAGTTGTCTGTGCGCCAGGGCCACGGTAACTCTTTCGAACAATCCGCAGCCCCGGCAGGCATCGGTCCTATCGGACCCCGTCAATTGTGCTGACATCTCTTTGAGGTGCGCGTGGAACACGACGCGCCGTCGACCCGGGCCTGGTCCTTACCGGACGGCGAGCTGCCCATTGCTTGCCGTCCGCAAGCCCGCGCCTACGGTGGCCGGGAGTCGGCAATCGACTCCCGACGCCCAGGGTGTCTCCTCCTGCGGCGACTAGGGGCACGAGGGCGCAGTGATTGCCTCTCCCTCTCGCGCTCCGCCTCCTCCTTCGCGAGCATTACTGCTTCGCAGAAGAAGGTGACGGCTTCCCATTGCCTCTCGCTCCGTACCATGGCCTGAACCAGGGCCGGACGCGAGAGGTCGCCGCCGCCGATCGCCACCATGAGGACACGGCGGTGCTCCGCCCAAGCCGGGCAGCCCTCCACCGTATGCTCCACTGTGTCCTCCAGTCGATCCACACAATGATAACACCCGGGCGTTTCGTCCCGCGTTATCCGACACAGGAACCTCCAGAAACAGCCATGTCCGGTGAGGACCTGCGTCAGGCGGAAGGTGAGGACGCCGTGGCGCCTCTCAAGCCACTCCTCAAAGACGGGTCTTACCGCCGCAATTGTGGCGTGCCCTGCGCTGGGTTGCAACAGTCGCACTCTCCATTCCGCCATGAGATCCCGCCGGAGCTCTGTCCGCTGTGCCACGATTTCTCGCGGCAGCGGAGTTACGCCCCGGCGTTTCGCCTCCTCGCGCCAGTCCCAAACGTGCGCAAGGACTTTTGCCTGCAGATCCCACGGCGGCAATCTGGCAATGAGGCTCGCCGGCTCGCAGGAGACCGTGCGGTATCCCCGGACTATCCGAATGGCCACGACCCTTTGGGAAGCGTTCAACCGGCGGGCTGGCTGGAGCCTCAATGAACGCGCCCACACCGGTGCCCCGTAAAGGGCCATGGACCGCACGACCCCCGCGTAGAGCCTCCGGCAGGAGGCGTTTGGTCCCCCCAGATTGGGCAACAGCCGCTTCAAGGCAGCCCCGGCCCGCTGCAGTCTGGGAGCCAAACGTCGGAAATGCTCGGCGAAGTTCCACCGGCTGCCGAGGACGAGTCCCAGGTACTTCATCGTCGACTCGACGTCGATGTGAACTCCTCCTACCTTTATATGGGAACCCGACAGTGGCGTGTTCCAAGGACCATGAAAACGCATGGCCTCGGACTTGCGCAAGGCCACCTCGATTCCCAACTGCCGGATCCTCTCAACGACTGTCGCAACCCCGCGTGTCATTAGTTCGGCCGCCGTCTGGTGCGACCTCCCCTGCGCCAGAACCAGCGTGTCGTCAGCGTAGCATGTGACGTTGCAAAATCAATAAATAACGCAACAAGTAGCGACATCTTGTGTCAGGCATTGGCATGGCTGTCAGCGTGTTCTCTGTAACACTAGAGAAATTATTTCATGTAAATTATATATAAGAATTTTAGTTAATTTAAGTAAATAATCATACAAACATAATTTCCCACATTTTATTTAAAACAATGCCTAAGAAATGGAAAATAACCAATAGACAAGAATTCTATTTAGTCTATGGTAGTGGAAGCTTCTCGAAGGTTTGTGACATTGATCCGGCAAGGGGAAGACCCGCAACGTGTGTGACACGATACGAATAGGATTTGGAATAGGGACTTAGTTCTGGAGGAATAGACTGTACCCAAATAACCCGATGGGTTTCCAATAAGTCCCATTCAAAGATGAATCCGGTGAGTGTTCAACCGTATTCTTTGTTCATGCGGGATGGCGTGGCTCGTACATGTGATTTCTGACACGAGTGTATTGTTACAGGTCTGGCTGTTTATGCTAGCCTTTTACTCTTGTAGCTCTGATACATAATTGAGACGTGATGCTTTGGAGTAGCCCCGTGGTCTGATGATTGGAATGGATCCGGGTGCAGGCAACCTTTGAAATGTGGTCATCCGTTTGACAGGAAGGCTTTACTTAACCGATATCGGTGATGAGGGAAGTTCGCCGCTCCAGGTAACGAAGCGTCATTATTATACCCGTAGGCCACGTAACGTGCAAACACAGGGGTAACCTGTGTTTGATGCCAAGGGTCGTAGTCCTGTCAAGTGAAGGGATTAGTACTGAGAGATCACCGAGAATAATCGGTAAGGTAGCGATTTAGTCTATGAGAGACTTAGGCCTATTGTATGGACTGGGTGATGAGACCAGTTGCCATAAAGTGTTGTGTCGCGGATTGCTTAGCATAATCTTATGTTCCCGTTGTTAGCACAACCTTGATAGGTAGGTACTTGTATGATTGAGCTAGTATCTATTAAGTTGTTCACCTCACGGACTCGCTATAGCGACTCTGAGTATATTGTAATAGTCTCATTGCAGGTCAACACACCAATACAACTAGACCCGAGACTGGTTGTACTGGTGTGGAAGCCCAGGTGTATGGGGGAAGGTATGTGGCCAGCCACATTCAATATTGTGAACCTTCAAGAGTGAGTTATTGTAATAAACCTTGTATTGTATAAGAAGGTACTTGTTTAATTGAATCCTTCCCTAGCAGCTTATTATACCCTACAAATTTACTTTAGCACGGTGGTGAGTAGTACAACACCAAAGGAGACAATCAACATCCAGTCTCCTAACCAATTCTGTACAACTCGAAGGGACGGGTTACAAGCACACTACGCTGACGCCGCTAGGGCGTGCAGCACCCAGTCGTAACCGATGTCCCATAGATGCGGCCCCAGGACCGATCCCTGTGGGACACCGCACGACATCTCTCGCCGGTTCCATTCTCCCTGGTGACCGGGGTAGATGACGGCCCTGTCCGTCAGATAGGCCTCGACCACTCGACAGAGGTAGGTCGGCCACCGGTGATACCGGAGTGCCTCCCCGATGCAACTCCAGGGCAGGGTATTGAAGGCGTTGGCAATGTCTAGAGACACCGCCAAGACGACCCCACCCCGGGCCACAGCATTCCCCGTCGTGAGGGCTCGCACGCGCATGATGGCGTCCACCGTAGAGCGCCCCTGCAGAAACCAAACTGGCTCTCCGCCAAATCCGGCCCCACCCGCACCAGCTGCCCGACGAGGCGGTCTGCAATGACTTTTTCAAAGAGCTTGCCCACCTCGTCGAGCAGCACGATGGGCCGGTCAGCGGACGGAGAGTCCGCTGGGCGCCCCGGCTTCTTAATGAGGACCAGTTTCCCCGTCTTTCAACGAAGTGGGAACTGGCCCTCCTCCACGCAAGCGCTTAGGAGCCCTCTTAGTCGAGGCCCGAGAGCCTCCGAGGCCAGGACCCAGGGTTTCTCAGGTAACCCATCGGGTTCCGGGGCGGTATTTTTGGCACTCAGCCTACGTACCGCCGCTCTCAACTCTACCTCGGTCACCTCAGGAGCAACGTCGTCATCGTCGGTCATGTGGTCCGCAGTTGCCACCGCAGGAGGCGGAGCCATGGGCGGGAGAGTATGCCCCCCCCCGCGAAGGGAACAGAGCGCTCACCACGCCCTCCACGAGCTGGGGCCGGAGACTCTGCGTCAGCGGGGGAGCCCATGGGCGGAGTTTCTCCCGCACCACCTTATATGGGCGTCCCCACGGGTCCCTGTTCAGAGTCCCCAGCGAATCCTCATGGGCCAATCTCCTGGCCCGCAAGATCTCCGCTCGGAAGGCGGTATTCGCGGCTCTGTAACCCTCGTACAGCTCCGCCTGAATGGCTTCCGTATCCGAAGGGCGGATACGGAGCCTGCGGTGCCTGGTGTTCAGGCGTCGCGCCTCAACGCACGCCTCGCGCAGAGACGTTAACTCCGGCGACCACCAGTACACCTGGCGCCAGGCACGTCCAGGCTGGACCCGGGGCATTGCCACATCACAAATCTCGGACATGGCCTCCCGGAACCACTCCGCCTCAACGTTTATGTCTGCAGGCCTGTCCGGTGGTGACACCCAGGCCTGCACAATCGAGGCTTCCAGGAGGAGCTCCCGGTCCAGCTTCTTCAGCGCCCACCGCGGACCACTCGGGGCCTGTCGGACCAGCGCGCTCGAGGTCTGGGCGGAGACGTCAAACCGGATGTACCGGAGGTCGGAGTACGTCCCCACCCCCTCCATGACACGCCAGTCAATGACACGCGGTGACAGAGCGGGGCTGGCGAACGAGATGTCCACCACTGTCTCACCCCGCATCCGCACATACGTGGGGACAGAACCCCGGTTTAGGACGACCGGGCTTGTCTCCAGAGCTCAGTCCTCCACCATCGTGCCCCGTGTATCCGTGTACCGGGAACCCCAAGCCGTGCTCTTGGCATTGAAGTCCCCGAGTACGATCTCAGGGAGGGTACGGTACCCGATGACAACGACTTTCAACTCCGCAAGGGAGTTGTGGAACTCGGCGAGAGTTCGGTTCGGGAAGAAGTATACCCCTACCACGACAATCTCCCCGAACCGTGCTGCCACGCAACCCCGTCCCCTGTTGACTGCCTCAAGCGACGGGGTACCGGCGGCGGCCGACGAAATGAGGGTCACTGAGCCGCTCAGGTCCTCCACCCAGTCATCCCTGGGCGGGACAAAGTACAGCTCAGCGACCACGGCGATGTTGATCGACCACTGCGCCATGCTCTGGAGTAAGAGATCCTGAGCGGCGGCGCAGTGGTTGATATTCGCCTGGAGGAGGCGTAATGGGGCCATTATTGGCACTCCATATAAGCCCCCTCCCCAGCCCCCTGTTAGGGCCCTGCCGCGGTGTTTGCGGCGACGACGACGGTGGAAGCGGCAGCGGCGGCGGCACTGGCGGCGGGTGCGGCGGTGACGGCGTTGGCGGAGGGCTTGCCTCTGCCCCTGGCTTTGGCGGGTGGAGCGCAGGCCTTACTCCCAGCTCGGTGATCGATCGGCTTGCCAGCTGCCGCACATAAAAAGCAGTGCGGCGTGGCGTTGCACGAGCCGGCCTTATGACTGGGCTGACCGCAGCGGAAGCAATGATCGCTGCGGTCCACCTCTGAGGTGCATTGCACTCCCACGTGGTTGCCCACTTGGCAGCGAAAGCACCTCAGAGGTCTGGGTTCCAGCAGTTTCACCTGCGTGGAAACCCAGCCCATCAAGAGCCTTTGGCCTTCCCCGGCGACTTTCCTGGCCGCCGACACGGGGCAGCTCACCGTAACGGCTCGCATCCCTTTGTGATCAGGACGAATGGTGCCCGCTCTTACCTGTTTGGCAGAGCAACCCCCAGTCCTGACGACGGCGGCCACCACTTCAGCCTCCGTCACACAGTCGTCCAGGCCCAGAATGCGAATGTCGATGCACTTGGTCGGCCTGGACACTCGGGCCTCCTCCACATTTAGGAACACCCTGAGCCTTTCGGCCAGAGCGTCAGCGGTCGGGCCGCTCGCCGCACTGGGCACCTCTAGCATCCGGGCCCCGGTCGCATTGACCTTCACCCGGATGCCATTGGTGACGCCTAGCTCCTGCAGCTTCACGGCACCCTCGCCTTCGTGAGCACGTCGCGGTAGGACACGCCCTTCTTTTCCGCTTCCGGCTGTAGTGTAATCACTATAGCTGCGGACTTCGGGGCGCGGAGCCTAGCCGCGACGCTTCGCTCCTTGCGCCACTGCCGCCTCTCCTTCCTTTTGGCCGCCCTAGATGCCTTACCCGCCTTCCTCTTCTCTCCGGCTACTTGCCATTCGGCGTCGGCCGGAGGAGCATTAGGAGGCGGGGGGGGGCGGCCGACTCTCCGCCAGGACTGGAGCCCTCGTCGCCTGCGCAGCCACCCCGCCCTTTTTGGGCTTGGTCGGCTAAGACTTCTTCGGAGGCGGCCACGCGGGTTTCGGCACGGGCCCGCCTTTAGACCGCCCTGCCGTTCCTGGCTTGGCCGCAGCGGCGGCAAACGATACCTGCCGACTCGCCGCTAGCCGGGGACGCAGGACAATAGCCTCCAGAGTGGAAAACCGACTCTGGAAGGCAGCCAGCTCCCGCCGCACCAGGGTCAGAACCCGGTCCTCAGCAGGTATCGACACCGGCCGGCCTTACCCATGCTACGCTCCCTCCTGTGGCACTTCCCGGGGGCCGGTTGCCCGGAGGCCCGCCGGGTCCGCTCGGAGCTCCTCATTCTCCTTTCAGAGAAGCTCCATGGCGGCTGTCAAGCGGGCGACTTCAGCCCGCATCTCGGACATCCCGTCCGGTGGAGGCCCGAATTTAATGGCCTCCACTGCCTCCATAATGGAAGCCGCGGCAGGGGGTATGGCCTTGTCTTTGGAGGACTGAATCCTCTTCAAGGCCACACCCTTTAGCGCAGCTACCACGGCCGCCTCTAGCTTGGCCAGTCGCTCGGCCTTGGGGCCGCCAGGGGCGTCTGGCTCACCGTCTGACAACTCAGACAGTTCCGCCCCGCGTGGCGCGCACTCCGTAGTGAGCCTACCGGCTCGCTGGTCCGGCTCGACTGGGCTGGCACAACTCGGCTCGCTAGCCTCCTGAGTGGCGAGCCCTGTACCCCTTTCACGACCTCCACCCCGCCGACAGGTCTTCCCGATTTTTCGGGCGGAGCTCCTCCCGCCATCAGAGGACGACCCCTGGCCATCCCCTGGTTTGGGGCGCTTCTGGAAGAGCCTTCGGTTCTTCCCAGCATCTCCCATGACCACACGCTCTGGTCTCTTGAAAGACTCCCTCGCGCCCGACACAGCATCGGACTCCGATCCCGCATCGCTCCTCTCCTCTCCACTGCTCTCTTTTAGTGTTGTGTTTGTAACTTTTACCATATTTGTTCCCACGAGTGTGGGGGATGTATAACGTCCATCCTAGGTTCACCCCCTGTCCCTAGGCAAGTGTACATTTATAACCCAACCAGAGGGTCCACTGGTACTCTGGCTGGGGGTGCGCTAGCGACTGATGCGCCACCTACAACTGGAAAGTTGTAGATGATACTACTCCTCAGCCATTCATACCCTCGCCGCGCACCAGAACTTGATATTAGAGGAATTTTTTATAGAGGTTGTCTTCGCCGCGGCCCGGGCGGTTAAGCCAAGACCCTCGACCCCCGTCAAAAGTCAAAGACATGACGTTGACGATCTTCGGGGGTACGAGACTAACGGTGGCAGAAGGAGCAAACTCCTTCCTGCCTGCCCGGCGGCAGCGTTAGTGCACACCGAGCCAGCTCTTACTCCGCCGCTGTGCGTCTATGCTTAACAGAGAGACACACGTTGGAGCGTTCCTCCGACAGGATATTAGCGTACGGGCAACAAGACCCCTTAGGCACACAGTACCTAATGGAGAGTTATTGCCCGCACCCCAGGGTGCACCGTCCCGGAGACTGGCTTTTCCCCCAGACGCATCCAAGGGAAACTCCAGCCCACGGACACACAGGGAGGTTTTCTGTCCTAGCACCCCATTGAACAGACTCTAGCCGTTAACCCCCGAGTTATTTAGGACAACCAAAAGAACGCGCTAATGGACCTTAAAAAATTTACTGAGAAATCCCACCACAGCTTTCGTTACTTGGCAAAACTTTGCAGGAAATATTTCAATATAAAATATTATTATTTTGATTCGAGTACTCGGGAAAGTATTTATTTTGCCAATTTTGGAAATAAGATGGTAATTGGGACCTGCTTATTGCAAAAATTCATATGATTTCACGAATATTTCTAGAATATGAAATATTAAAACTGTATTTAAAGCGTATTGAAAAATAACTAGGTAGTAATGAACATAATATTTAATAATTGAATAATGTATCAATTTCATTTTGAAAACAATAGATATGTCCAGTCTTAAAAGTATGTAATGGCAGCACATTCTTTATCCTTCATAATTATTGTCACTGCCCGTCAATGTCACGCATTTGTCATATGTCATATATGCTTTAACAAAATTAATAGGCATTAAAAGATAAACAATGCAACAAAATATTTAATTTTTCTTTTTTCCATAGGAAACATCCTGCGTTAGAAAGAGAACGTTTTAGTACTTATATATGCTATTAGTTATTTTTCAATCAATCAATCTTTATTTGTGAACACGGGTATTAAACTCAGAATACAGAAAGAACCAGAAGCCGTGAGCGCGCCTACTACTGAAGCGAAAAAAACTACTCTTATATAGAGTAGTTTGACACACAGCCGATCTACAGACCGCCATCGTTCCGACCTCGCCGACGAGGTCCCACGCGACGACCCCCCCGCATCCGTTCCCCCCGTCCCCAGTCCGATGAGGCCTCAGCCCGCGCCGTAGCTGAGCCTGTAGCTTTATTTTCCCCGATTAATAATCATGATATTATAAACCCTTCGATCCAGCCCGTCCCCAATATCGCGCTGCCCTCTCTCAATGACGCCCTAAGCCGAGGTCCGTACCCCACAGGGGTGCCCTTAGCGTGCGGTCATCTAACTTGTAAGTTTAGTTTTAAATTTTTCCGCTCCTGGCTGGAGGCCCTTTCGAGTAAAATCAAAAAGGCAACCACAGGACAGTCCGGTTAAGCAGCCACGACCCCCAGTGGTCAAAACTGCGAGTTGCCATTCCAAAAAAAAAATTAAAAAAACACAGCCGATCAGTTACTCCGTGAACGTCGTATCGCGTAACGTGTTTTACCGGTGTGCAATTTAGTTGAATTATGCCGTCTTGTGTCGTTCCTACCTTATTATTATAGAATATATATTAGAATTATGTGCAATAGAATTACCAAAAGAAAATATATTATTAATTACGATTTACTGGAACAAAAGAGAAGAAGATATTTTAATAGCCAATTAAAACATATTTTGAATTATATAAACGATAGATATTCTAAACTTAATGTTATTATAGGCGGCGATCTAAACATGAATATTTTGGAGAATAACAGAAAGACCGGCCAAATCCTAGATCAAATGTTAGAATACAAACTAACACAACACATAAAAGAACCCACACGTATAACTCAAACGACATCTACATGTTTAACTTGATTTTCACAAATTTGAATAAAAACAAAATATTCACTTCCGTTGAAGAATTAGGTTTCTCAGATCATTGCGGCACAGTGATACACATTGCCATACTTCACAAACTACTTGGTACGCATATAAGAGATTATTTAACAACACAAACATATTAAAATTTAAATGTGCTCTAAGTACCATAGATTGGAACGTTATTATATCGACAAATAGCAATATGAACGACAACTATAAAGCATTTCACGATGCATTATCTAATATCCTGAACGAATGCATACCTAAACAAAAAATCAAAATAAAAACGAATTATAAAAAATATTGGTTAACCAAAGGCATCAAAATTTCCTGCAAAAATAAAAGATTATTAAAAACTCTTACCTTAAAAACAAATAACCCAATAATAATAAAATATTATAAAAAATATGAGAAAATATTAAAAAAATTAGTAACTACAGCGCGAAAATTACAATACATTAACAAAATTAAAAAATCGAATAATAAGGTCAAAACAATGTGGAGTATAATAAACGAACGTACCAACAAACCAAACAAAAAGGGGAAAAATAACATAATACTGCAAACTGACAACAATAAAACAACCTCGGAACCAAAGGAAGTTGTAAACATTTTCAACAACTTTTTTGCATCTATCGGCGAAGACAGCTCTTCACGAACAAGCGAGCCGAAAGGTATCCCCGTGCTCTCACCTACCCAAAACACTATGTTCCTTGCCCCTGTAGACCCATATGAAATAAACACTAGAATAAAAAGCCTAAAAAACAAAAACAGTCACGGAATAGACGAATTCCCACCTAGTTTACTCAGGCAATGTGCAGACGAACTCACTTTACCATTTTTCAAATTAATAAACCAATCCTTCGAAGAATGTGTTTTCCCTGATCAGCTAAAAATCGCACTAGTGAAACCTCAACACAAGAAAAATAGCAAAACAAACCCTAATAATTATCGTCCAATAGCTCTTCTGCCTACAGCTTCAAAGATTTTTGAAAAAGCAAGGTGTAATCGTGTGTACACCTTCTGTGAGAAATATAAAATATTTGATGAATGCCAAAATGGCTTTCGAAGAAACAAATCTACATCTTTATCAGTTTAAAAATTTATACAGGAAGCTCTAAATATAATAAATACAACAAAATACGCAATCGGTATACTGCTTGACATGACCAAAGCCTACGATAAAGTGCAATATGGAATATTATTAAATAAGCTCTACGGAGTGGGAATCCGCGGCAAATCTTATGAGTGGTTCCAATCTTACCTGGAAAACCGAGCGCAATTAGTAGAAATAGAATTCTCCGACAATAAAAATAATGAACTTCAAAACTTTTGTGACGTTGCAAAATCAATAAATAACGCAACAAGTAGCGACATCTTGTGTCAGGCATTGACATTGCTGTCAGCGTGTTCTCGGTAACACTAGAGAAATTATGTCATGTAAATTATATACAAAAGTATTAGTTAATTTAAATAAATAAACATACAAACATAATTTCCCACATTTTATTTAAAACAATGCCTAAGAAATGGAAAATAACCAATAGACAAGAATTCTATTTAGTCTATGGTAGCGGAAGCTTCTCGAAGGTTTGTGACATTAATCCGGCATGGGGAAGACCCGCAACGTGTGTGACACGGTACGAATAGGATTTGGAATAGGGACTTAGTTCTGGAGGAACAGATTGTGTCCAAATAACCCGATGGGTTTCCAATAAGTCCCATTCAAAGATGAATCCGGTGAGTGTTCAACCGTATTCTTTGTTCATGCGGGATGGCGTGGCTCGTACATGTGATTTCTGACACGAGTGTATTGTTACAGGTCTGGCTGTTTATGCTAGCCTTTTTTCTCTTGTATCTCTGATACATAATTGAGACGTGATGCTTTGGAGTAGCCCCGTGGTCTGATGATTGGAATGGATCCGGGTGCAGGCAACCTTTGAGGTGTGGTCATCCGTTTGACAGGAAGGCTTTACTTAACCGATATCGGTGATGAGGGAAGTTCGCCGCTCCAGGTAACGAAGCGTCATTATAATACCCGTAGGCCACGTAACGTGCGAACACAGGGGTATCCTGTGTTTGATGCCAAGGGTCGTAGTCCTATCAAGTGAAGGGATTAGTACTGAGAGATCACTGAGAATAATCGGTAAGGTAGCGATTTAGTCTATGAGAGAGTTAGGCCTATCGTATGGACTGGGTGATGAGACCAGTTGCCATAAGGTGTTGTGTCGCGGATTGTTTGGCATAATCTTATGTTCCCGTTGTTAGCACAACCTTGATAGGTAGGTACTTGTATGATTGAGCTTAGTATCTATTAAGTGGTTCATCTCACGGACTCGCTATAGCGACTCTGAGTTATTGTAATAGTCTCATTGCAGGTGAACACACCATTACAACTAGACCCGAGACTGGTTGTACTGGTGTGGAAGCCCAGGTGTATGGGGAAAGGTATGTGGCCAGCCACATTCAATATTGTGAACCTTCAATAGTGTGTTATTGTAATAAACATTGCATTGTGTAAGAAGGTACTTGTTTAATTGAATCTTTCCCTAGCAGCTTATTATACCCTACAAATTTACTTTAGCACGGTGGTGAGTAAGTACAACACCGAGGGAGACCATCAACATCCAAGTCTCCTAACCAATTCTGTACAACTCCGAGGGCCGGGTTACACTTTCGATCCGATAACAACGCAATAAACGCCTCAATACCCCAAGGGAGCGTGGTGGATGTTTTCTTTTTCTCATTTACATCAATGATCTGCCAAAAACCATAAAGGAATCCGGACCATGCGTTTTGTTTGCGGATGATATTTCTATTCTAACTCCCTGTCATGATAATGTACACTTAAATAATATCCTTAATAATATATTTACCAAAACAATCACCTGGATGAACGAACATAATTTGGAAATCAATTATGCTAAAACTAATAACTTTTCACCCCCACCAAAAAACCCTCTTTATGTAAATTTTTCTTTTAATAACCATAAAATAGAAACAGTAAATGAATTCCCACTATTAGGCTTAACTATAGATTTAAACATCAATTGGAAACCACACGTACAAAAAATTAAAATTAATTGCAAATAAATGCTATTGTATTCTATTCTATTCTATTAAATCCAAACTTTCCAAATTTCTGTACGCTATTCGTGAAATAAAAAAAACCACAAACTTGCAAACTGCTCTGGTCACCTACTATGCCTATGCTCATGCATGGCTTAGCTACGGCGTAATAATGTGGGGAAATAGCACAGACGCACCAGCACTGTTCACAACTCAAAAAAAGTTACTTCGGATTTTAGTTAATTTAAAACAAACGGATAGCTGTAAACCCCATTTCAAAAAACTTAACATTCTGACACTTCCGTCTTTATACATACTGGAAATCTGTAAATTCGCACACACACACCAAGACTTTTATACTAAACGTGAAGATATACAAACTAGATACACACTCCGTCACAAAACACGATTAAACCTACCGACATCCCGTTTAAAAATGCACTCATCTAGTCCACTGGTTATGTCGATAAAAATCTATAATAAACTACCTGAGGTGCTCAGAAATGAGGAAAAAATTGCTATTTTTACCAATAAATTAAAAAAAATAACTAAATAAATGTTATTACAATATAAATGAATATTTAATTTAAAAATCCATAGAACTGGCACAATAATATAAATGAATAATAAATATTTAGATTTAATTAACAAAATGTTACCTTTAATTTTAAATAGAACAACTTTATTTATTTTTTTGTTTTGAATGTATAAATAAGTCCTCTTCCTTCAAATTTTTAGTTTGCTGTGCCCGACAGGGTCCACGATTGGTACAACTAATGTTTACTTACCACCTAAGCACATTGTGGAATGCCATAAATTGAGTATTGAGTATTGAGTACCTGTAAAAACGCAGCGAGGCTAAAAAAAAAAACGGGATGGGATCACATTTCACGTGTAAGTAGCGCATTCACATATCTTCTTATTTAATTACTGAATAAATTGTTCCGTTTGTAATTGTCATAGAGAATGATGCGTCCATCTTGTTAGTGTTGCCAATATAAGAGTTTTGATTTTCCCTTCTTTTTATTACATACTGAGGGCTTTTATTCGCTGTAGTTTAATAATAACTACTTTAGAAAAATATTTTAACCTACTTGAAAAAAAAGGTTATTGATGCGACCCGTATTATTATGTATGTATGTATGTAATATTGTTAGAATTGCATAACATTCATAATATGTACTATGTTAGTCGTATTAGGATTTCTGGACAAATTTGCAAAATTTGTGGTGTGTGTGTGAGAGAGGAAGGAGAGGGGGGTGTATGAAACTAAGTTCCTAAGTAACATTATAACTATCTAAAGTTTTAGCTTCCCTGCTGATGAAGAACGAAAAACGGAGTGGACAAAAATAATAAAAAGCGCACGGCTGGAAGAGTTTTGGAAACCTGCAAAGCGAAGCGTAGTTTGCTCGATGCATTTTGAAGAGAAATATATTTATGAGACAAAATGTGGTTTGAAAAGACTTAAGAAAGAAGCTTTTCCAAATAAGGCACATATTTATAGAGTCTCTCATTACATTTATATAATCACATTTATTATATTTTATCTGAATTTGAGAATGTAGGCCAAAAGCTAGTGTAATATTATGAGTAGTAGAATAGTAATTATTATAATGTTTCAGCATTTGGCCATGATAGTAGAAGAGTCCGGGTCATGCATGGAAAAATCTAAAACAAGTCATATTTTGACAAGTAAGGTATGATTGGAAATGTCGTACTGTTACGCTGGTTATAGGTTGTATGACATCATATTAAATGGTGACTAGACATAATAGTTTTCAGGATGACTTACAGACTAATATTCTTTTTAAATTTCAAGCTAAACAACCACACTCGCCCGCTAAATCAAACTTGGAGCTTGTTGATGTGAAAATATCCGATTTGGACTATATATTTGACACGCCAAAAAAAGCGAAACTAAGATCCCAATTACGCCGCAAACAAATACTTTCTGAGAGGCATGTCCGACGAATAAAGACATTGCAACAAAAAAATAGACGTCTTGCCAAAAAGAACGAATCTTTAAAGAGTTTTCTGAGGAATTTAAAAAATAATCGCTATGTCAAGGATGATGTTTATGACTTGCTTTCAACAAATATTGTGGCAGGAGATATTTTTAATAATGTATACCAAAAATGCTTTCTAAAAAAGAAGAAACCAAAATATAATGCCAAGTTAAAAAAGTTTTGTTTAACACTAAATTTTCTTTCTCCGACTGCCTATAAGTACGTAAGGGCTACATTTGACACGCCTTCCACACCCGAAAACATTGTCTAGATGGTACTCTAATATAAGCGGAGAGCCTGGTTTCTCAGATGAATCGTTTTTGGCTTTAAAAGAGAAGGCTAAGTCTTGCAAGCGTAAAATTATTTGTTCGCTAATGGCTGATGAGATGTCCATCAGACAGCAAAGCTTGTGGGATGGTAAAACAAATTGCGGATATGTAGACATGGGGTCCGGTACTTCTGAAAATTGCAAAACCTTAGCCTCTGAAGCATACGTTCTTTTAATGAATTGCATTAACGACAATTTTAAATTACCTCTGGGATATTTCTTGGTGCACGGTTTGAATGCAGAACAAAAAGTTAATTTAATTAAATTTTGTCTCATTAAATGCCACGATTCTGGTGTTAAAGTAGTGTCTTTGACGTATAATGGGCATGCAACCAATATAACGGCAATGAAGTTGTAAAATAGACCATGAGAATGAAATGAAAACCACTTTTAAACATCCTGTATACAATCCTGATGTAGCTGTTTTCCCGTACATATGTTCAAACTTATAAGAAATCATTTTGAATCAAAAAGATATATTCTGGATGAAAATAACCAAGAAATAAATTGGAATCTACTATGTGAGCTTAATAAGCTTCAGGAAAATGAAGGACTCTATATAGCGAATAAGCTTACACGTAGGCATATAATGTTCCGTAACAACATTATGAAGGTTAAGCTTGCTAGTCAAATTTTGAGTAAAAGTGTCGCAACATCGTTAAAATTTTGTCGAGAGAATGCTAAACTGTTTACATTTAAAAATTCGAAACTAACCGAAAATTTTATAGAAAACATGAACAATCTCTTTGATATATTTAACTCCCGTAATATGAAACAATTTGATTACAAGCAACTATTGAATAAACGCAATAAAGACATGATATATGATTTTCTTGATCGAATGACAACATATATTCGTGGATTAAAAATTAAAAATGCTACAAAAAGAATAATTATGGAAGACTAGCTTTTGCCCGCGGCTTCGCTCGCGTTAATTTAGACTTTGACTATCAATTCGGGTTGCAATTCAATCATGATTCGAAAGACACGTGGCGCCATCTATTATCATAGGAACGTTATTGTTGTTTTCCTCGGGAACAATACTTTTTTGCGGGATGAAAGGTACCCTATGTCCGTTTCTGTACACCTGACAACGTATATGCAAAATTTCAGGATGATCGGTTCAGTTGTTTAGTCGTGAAAAGGTAACAAACAAACAAACAAACTTACTTTCGTATTTATAATATTAGTTAGGATTAGGATAGTTAGGATGAAAGACAAGTGGAAGTTATAATAAAAACTTATAAACCGATTTTAGAATGTGCGTGCAAAACAGGTTTTCTTGGCATTCTTATATGTATTGAGAGTCTGAAATCACTATATGCGAATTTAGTTGAGATTGACAGTATGCTTGTATTTATACCAACATATAAATGCAGCCAAGACCATTTAGAACTACTTTTCGGAATGATACGAATGCACGGGGGCCATAACGACAACTCAAATGCAAAACAATTTAAAGGCATTTATCAAAAAGTATTATGTCATCTAGAACTTAAAGCCTCCGATAGCAGCAATTATATACCTCTAGAGAATATATAGGCATATTAAATTGTTCATCGTCAACCCAAGCAATTAATTTCTCAGCGCACTCACAAAGATTTGAAGACAACGATCAGCTATTTAGTCAGGTTTCAACATCACCAATTGAAGAAAATGGTGGCAGTATCGTAAAATTATTGTCTTCTCAATTGCCTCAGCTACATGATTTGTCAAAATATATTGTAGGTTATATAGCTGGTAGTGTAGTTCATTACCTAGTAAAGCCTATAAAATGTCAGTTTTGTATAGAAGCAATGTTAGCATCCGATGTCAAATTGTTTCATAAACTTATTGGTTTAAAGAATAGAGGTGGTCTTTGCTTCCCTTCTCAGTGTGTTTATGACATATATTGTATTTGCCAAATGCATGTTCGAATCATTTCAAAGGAAGATATCGTTATAAGTTCGAATTCTCAACGTTTGGCATTGGTTATTTCAATTTACAAGGAATTCATCGGAAAAAATTGCATATTTCCAGTTGGGAATTGCCATATAAATGGTTTAAGCCACAGAAACAATCTCATAAAGGCTGTGATTGAAAAATATCTAGACATAAGATTTCATCATTTATCTAAATGTAAATCTTTGCTAATTAGTTCTAAGTCCAAAAGACAGTATTTTAAAAAGCTTACTCAGCAAAAAGGGAATTAAAGGTTTTTTTTATGTTTTAAAAGCACTTCTCTATTTCATGAGTACCCGTATCCGTGTTGCCGGTTTTCAGCAAGGTGTTTGAAAAGGTAATGCTGAATCAAATGCTCAATAATTTTAACACCAATAAAATCTTACATGATCAACAGTATGATTTCACCAAGGGACGTTGTACGACTGACGCCGGTGTCACCTTATTAAAACACATATTTACGGCGTAGGAAGAGGCCCAAGATGCCGTAGGAATCTTTTGTGACCTCTCCAAGGCATTTGATTGCGTCGACCATGAAACCTTAATATTGAAACTTGAGCATTACGGACTTGGAAAACTTGCGCTCAGTTTAGTAAAATCTTATTTAAATGATAGACAATAGCAAGTTCAAATAAATGGTGTCAATTCACTGGGTTTAAAAGTAAAAATGGGTGTACCACAAGGCTCGATATTGGGGCCTTTCCTCTTTTTAGTATATATTAATGATCTAGCCCATTTGTTGAAAACCCAACCACAAATGGTTTTATTTGCTGACGATACTTCTTTAATTTTTTAAATTAATAGACGTGCATCAAACCTTGACGACGTAAATAACGCCCCACTGCAGATCCAAAATTGGTTCACAGCTAATAATTTAGTATTAAATGGGAAACAAACTAAATGTATAAGATTTTTTTTACCAAATGTCAAAAGTACTAATTGTGAGATAGGAATAAATCAAGAGAAATTAGAATTCGTCGATAAAACTGTTTTCCTGGCGATCACGCTCGACTCAAGGCTTCAATGGAGTCCTCATTTAACATCCCTTGCAGGACTGCTAAGTTCAGCGGCATATGCTGTGAGAAAAATCCATCAATTTACTGATGTAGGTACCGCGAGGCTAGTCTATTTCAGTTACTTTCATAGTATTATGTCGTACGGTATTTTACTATGGTGACGGGCTGCAGACGTCGAGTCTATTTTTATTCTGCAGAAAAGAGCCATCAGAGCCATATATGGCCTCCGCAGACGCGACTCTCTAAGGGAACGGTTTAAAGATATTAACATCATGACGGTACCTTGTCAATATATTTATGAAAACATCATGTACGTCAGGAAAAATCTACATAGTTTTAGTAAAAGAGGTGAAAGACACAATTATATCAATAAAAATAGGGACCAATTAGTTCAACTAGGTTTCAGGCTGGCTAAAGTAAACTCATCTTTCATGGGGTACTGTTTAAAATGTTACAACAAAATACCTCCCCATATACTTCGACTGAATGAAACGAAATTTAAATCTTGTATAAAACGCACACTATGTAGTCAAGCATATTATAAGTTGGGGGACTACATCGCCGATAAAAATGCTTGGCTCAACGCTAGTCCTGCTCCACAAGGACGCATTAACTAATTGATTAGCATTTGGAACTACTGAAGATTGTAAAATCTGTCTTTACATTGTATAAATTCAATCTTTTAGTATTGTATAATTGCATAGCACATGTGTGAGTACTATATACCTACTATAAAGCTACCATTTTCTAGGTTTGTCTTTCATTGACTTGAATGTGCCCTGGCGGCTGAGAGTATGTCATGCTCACTCAAATGTCTCGCTGGTGGTGGCGTGTGTGTTGGATTATTAAGTTCCCTTTAAAATGGTTGAGCTAAATGGTGCTGAGCCATACGTCATGTTCGTGAACGGGCGCCATCGGTGGGGACTGGTCATCTCTTAGCTGCCATGTCTTATTTTAATTTATTATTTGAATTGTTTTTGTTTCTTTATTACGGACGCTTTTAACGTTCTGCATCGTTCTCACCTGCATACACGTAATTTCAACATGAATGATGTAACCAATATTTTGTAACCATAGTTTGATTTAAAAGAGTGTCCATGGAGTTTCTTGCCCGTTCTTCTCCATAGGTACCTACTACGCTTTGGAATGGGCAACTAGCTTCATCTTTCTGACTGACCGACCCCTTGACAATTCAAAAGTGCCTGTAATTGGTTTATTTGAAATAAATGCTTTGAGTTTGAGCTTGAGTTTGAGATTATCAGGTACATAGTTATAAAATATAACACATTTATAGAAAAGGACAATTTTCATATTATTATTATCTTACCTCCAATACTCTCAACGTTTACCCTAAAAACGGGCAAATAATGTCTGAGCTAGTAATATTACGCGGGTGGGAAGTGAGGCGGGCGGGGGACGCTTGTTTTGAATTTGGACATAGCGTGTGGCGTGCAATTACGGTTGAACGCGGCTTCTGGTTCTTTTCTGTATTCTGAGGTATTACAATAAAGGTCATATGTATACATTTTAGTCGTGCTCTATGTCCTACCAATGAAATTAGTGTACAAATATATTAGTTTTTTTAATAACCAGTCTGAATCTATACAATACAGAGTCACATTCGAGTAAATAATGTTAATTAAATGTATTATTAATAAAGAAAAAGTATTTATTGAGACTCGCACAGGATTATCAGAAACTAAACTAAACACACTTATAAAAATATAAAAATAATAAAATAAAAACAAATTTAAATAAAAATAACAACAGTAAGTCCTGTACGAGGCCAAAAGGTCCCTATTTCAGCATGATGCTGCGACATTTAAAAAAAATAAGTGTCGCAGCGCTGGTATTCTGATAGGGCCCGATCAAATCAATTATAATTTAATCAATTTTGTGTTGTCATGTGTCCCAGAGGCGAAATGTGAGTCGTTCGACAGTCCAGAGGACTTGGCAGCGATATGAAGGGACCGGTTCCATCAGTAGAAGGCCTGGTTCTGGACGAAATGCTTGCACCCAACCATATGATGACCGTTTCCTTGTGAGTCAGGTGTTGAGAAATTGCAAATATTCGTGTCTCGAACTCAAGAAGAACATATAGGAAGTGGGAGGTATGCAAATTAGCCCGTAGACAGTCAGGAGCAGACTTCGCGCAGCTAATATATGCAGTTACTACCCATCCGTCCCCGGGCTGTTCAAAATTATTCTGGGAGCACAGAGTTGCTAGACTTAGTTTCGCTCGAAATGGTGCGATGTGAACTCAAGAGAAATGGGGTGGTGAGTACTGCGACGACCAGGGGAAAGCTTTGCAGAGGCGTGTTTTGAAGAAATTTGTTCCTTGTAATGGGAGGTCTGTTACGTTTTAGGCAGCAATAAAATCGTTGGACCATACGGAGCTAGTCTTCGTAGAAAATGTTAAGTACTAACATTAAATGCACACCGGTACCTGTCGGAGGTCTTTATTCCTCACTTACAATTTTATGGATTTTATGGATGACAACAGTCGCGCCCTAAATGGAAGCGTCTATGCAACGGGTTGGAATTCGTCGTTTGCATTGGCCAGCTCGAAGTTCCAACCTCAATCCATTAGCGCACATCTAGGATGTTCCGAAGCGACGGGTAAGATCAGTGTTGCGCGCTCCGCAAAACATCAGGGAACTAAACAATGTAATTACCGTGGAGTGTGAACATAGTCCACAAGAAACTATTAGGAATATCCTTGATAACATGCCCAGACGAACGCAAGCTATCATTTTAGCAAAAAGGGGGCCACACTCGTTATTAAACTTTTACTATTTTTTTACGTAATCAAAAACTATCTGTTGTTCACTAAACGATTAGGTACACTACTGACTGTTCGGACTTTGACATAGTTTATCATTGATTTAATCGAAATGTTACGACAAAATTGACAGAAACAACTCTATGCTTAATTCAAATTCAAATTCTTTATTTCAGACATGTGTCCATAGTGTTAGTATCAACAAAATAACTTAATAACTAGTGTTAGTAATAATGAGATAATACTTTAAACATCAACTGGTGTGGACTCTTACCCAGTGGCGCAGCAGAGGGGAGTCCCACTGATCTGAGAACACGCTCAGGAGACCGTTGGTGGTGCCGCGTAGCCGGCCAACTATGATGGCGGTTGTTTTTCTTATTATCGCGTAAAAATCGTCTGTGCGCGCCTCCGCAAACATTGTGGACGCACTACAACGCCACGACAGCCCCAACAGTGTCCTAAACGCGTTATTATATTGGACGCGTAGATCGCTGTATGTCCTCTGCGTAAAACGGGTCCAAAGACTGCACGTGTAGAAAGACTGACAAAAAGCTTTGAAAAGAGTGACTTTAACTTGATTGGTACAACGTGCAAATCTTCGAACCAGCATGTTACATCGAACAGCCAATGACCTGCGCTTCCTCTCTATATCCATATTGTCCTTAAGATCATCAGTGACCCAATGACCCAAGTACTTAAACTTAGTCACCCATGCTAAAGGAGTGCCACAGAGCGAACATTAGATTTTTTAAGTGGTGATTTTGTCGTTGGATATTCTTTAAATTCCTAAGTATATTCTTGAAAATATAAAAAATATTGAATATCAGTGCAAACAACTAGCAAATAATTTAAAAAAAAATGGCGTTGATATTAAAATCGGTGATAAGTCAGCCATTTCACAATTTCTCCTAATTTCCTCGGAGATGATTTTTCCTATGATTTATTTAGGATTTTTTAGCATACTACTAACTCTGAGAAAGTCTCTTGTTTTTTATTTAAAAAAAAACCTTTTGTGGTTCGGTAAAATCGGTGATAACTCAGCCATTTCACAATTGCCCCTAATTTCCTTGTAGGTGATTATTCTATGATTTATTTAGGATATTGTGGCATACTACTTAGCCCTGGGAAAGACTCGCGTTTTTTTTTTTTTTAATAACCTTTTTAATTTTTTTTTACCATATTTCGAGCCTAAGTCAAAGTTAAACATAATGTGAACCAAACTATTTCCAGATTATTAATTTACTCACAAATTAGATAATGAAACCATTATAGAAAACAAAGGAACATTTATGTAAAAGGAAATCAAATAATTATGGATTTAATTTACTATACTTATTCCGAGTCACTATCACTACAGTCTGATTCAGAGTCAAATTCCGGATCCAAATGAGGGAGATTGCAGAACTGGATTTCATGGTCAAATTCTTGAAGATTCAGCAGATCCCATACTTCGTTAAAGCATGCTTTCTTTTTCTTAGCATCCATAGTGGACCTTGTTGCTGAAATAAGTGGATCTGAAGAAAGAAGAAGTAAATTGAAAATGTCCTCGTTCGAACACACTCTACTCTTTTTACGGGACTGGTGTTCTCTATATCTTCTGAAATCTTTATTTCGAGCCTCTTGTCATGTCTCTTCCGATAGACTCCCAATTGGAACAATTGCGTTATGACCAATATTCTCTGCTCCATGAATCAGTATCTAGTGTACAGTAACAGGCATATTATACCAACCATATAATGCTACGAACCTCTCAGCAGTTTGTGATGTATACTCATTGACTTTTCTAGATTGATGTGTTCACCTGATGTTAAAATTCTCTAAGTTAAAGTCTATAAAATTACAGCGAATCTGCGGATCAATTCTTGATCCAGCCCCGTTATGCTAGCAGTTTTCTCGGGGAATTCCAAAAATTTTCTGGCTGTGGTACCGTCGTTGGTGGTCCCTTCACCTTTTTTCACCACATCAATAAGCAGACTAAGTACCTCCTTAAATCGCTTTTGAATCGCCTCCTGCCTTCGCTTCATCACATCTTGGTCAGCACCTCTAGCAGCGGTTTTCTTGAAGACAAATCTGTATGCGATATGCAAGAGGCACTGCATCATATTAATGCGCGCATGGAGTGGCGAAAGTCCAAGTTCCATCATATTGTCTGGTATTAGCTTGTGTTTAACTTCTGTCAACTTGGCTTAATGCTGGTCCTGCTCCACAGCCACTCGGGCGCACTAGTTCAAATTTGAATGTTTGGAAGAGATACATATATTTCTTATTCCCCCTTTTATTTTTCTGACATTGCGAACTTAATGTTTGTTTATTTTTTATAAAATATGTTTTATTATTGAATAACTCAATATATATTTTAATGATTCTTTTCTTTATGTAGTAACATGTTATTCATTGCTCAAATACATTGCAAACTATAGTTTTGTATAATTTAGAAGCATTTTTCAATTTTGTAAATGCGAGTACCATGGATTCGTTTATTATATAATTATGTTGACTTGACAGCATGGCAGTAGAGACTATGTCATGCTCACTTAAATGTCTCTGGCGCGTGTGTTGGATCATTCGGTTCCCTACAAAATGGTTGAGCTGGATGGTGCTGATCCACGCGTCATGTTCGTGAACGGGCGCCGTCAGTTGAGACTGGTCATCTCTTAACTGCCACGGCTTATTTTTATTATTAATCTTATATTTTGAATTGTTTCTTTATATATTTTTTCATTGTTCTCGCATATAGAAGCAACAAGAATAATGTACCCAGGATTTTGTAATATCTTAATTTAAAAAGAGTGTCCTTGGAGTTTCTTGCCCGTTCTTCTCCATAGAGATCTACGTTTTGGAATGGGCAACTAGCTTCAACTTTCTGACTAACTGACCGACTCTTTGACAATTCAAAAGTGCCTGTAAATGGTTTAATTGAAATAAATGCTTTGAGTTTGAGTTATTGTTCATCTGAGCAGGTTCATGGTTTCATTCTCTAATTTGTGAGTAAATTAATAATCTTGTAATAGTTTAGGTGGTTCACATTATGTTTAGCTTTGACATAGGCTCGAAATATAGTAAAAAAACAAAAACTCAAAAAGTTTTTTGTTTTAGACTACGAGGATGACGAATTAAAGAAGGTACAAAAACAAGTTATAAAACTTACGATAGAGCTCTAAGGTGCTCATTCAGAAATCGAAACATTGTCGTTAGAAAACAATGAATTCAAACAATTCAATGATAATTTGATTTAAAAAAAAATATTCACCAAACACACAACACATGAAACAATCCACCTAAACTAAGGCTATCTAGTGCCAAAAAACAGAAAAACAAACAATTAACTAGCAATAAAAAAATCTAATTCGAATAACCAGATAATAAAAAAGTCACGAGACTATAGAAATAAACAAAAATTGTCCTAATAAAATAACCAATCCGCAAGTCCATACCTGAATACTAAGGAAACTTGCAAAACATGTATTTTGGGTACGGATAGCAATAATAAAATTCTGAGCATTGCAGAAGACTCTTTTACTCGATCAGAAATCTATCACCACATAACACCTCATGGAAATGTAAGCTTATTGCTAAAAGTATTAAAAGACAAAGTATCTGACTACGTTCTAACGTAGTCACCTAACATGATTATGCATTAGTCCTCTAGGACTACTGCATTATCATGTTAGGTGAAGAAGACTTCAGAATAACAAATAGCTACTTTGACATAATTATGAATATCAGACAAGTATTACAAGAAATCAACCATACTAACTTTATTTTGTGCGCTCTAACATATAAATGCGAGACCTACACTAATTTAGGCTATAGAGGCTTAAATGAGCTATTAATGCTATAGAGCTATAAATAATTTATTCTTTGAGATATTTCAGTGTGCCAATGTCGACACTTTATTTTATTATATTATAACGATATAAACCAAACGGGATTATGGGATTACGGGATCGAAAATATATAGGATGATTGCAATTAGGACCCACTTACCTATTTACTATAAGTCGTTTTGTTTTTATGTTAATAGCGGAGGGGATAACCCTCACTGAGTATTATTTTCTGTAGTCGGCTTCTCATTTGAGTAACCATATTCCAGCCTATATTCCTACCAGGCATCAATTCCCAAGTCCTTATGGCTCCTTGTTGTAGATCATCTTTGGACTTCAATTCACTTGAGTCCCAATTTAAAACCATTTGACCCCACATTTTTTCAATTGGATTAAGATCCGGACTTTTAGCTGGCCAGGAGATAACAGTTATATCAGCCTGTAAACTTAGCCACGCCTTCACCATTCGGTATCGATGCACAGCACAGTTATCATGGACGAAATATATTTGTCCTTCTGGGTACGCAACACGCACTGGCAACATAACCTCTTGCAATATTTGAAGATGTCTTGCCATTTATGCGTCCGCCTACTGCTGTTAATTCGCCCGGGCCCATAGATGACATCCATCCCCAGTAACCTGAAAATATATTTTTTTAGTAACATAATATTAGTTTATTAGGTAGTAAGTATAATGTTTAAGATATTATGATGATAAACATTGCTAGATAATAGCTTGAAGGGACTAGGCCCTCGTCAGTCGTATTTAATGGATCCATGATCCAAATTCTGAAGTTGTACTTTGTAGGTAGGCGTGGATTGGCGGGCGAAGAAAATAGAAGCACTCGTTATAGCACAATCACTTTATTTTAATCAGTAATCCTTTATAAAATATTCACCACAAAATAGATAGCACAATTAAGACACTCCACCGAACGCGTAGCACGCCTGTGCGATCTCGACCAAGTCTCGAATCATACTGCCCGCTAATCGTCGCTTCCCTGCGTACTAGCGCTCGGTGTTGTGTCAGAGTGTCGTGTCATCGGATGTGACGTAACAAACAGATAATTCTTGTTCACGACACTCTTAACTAACAGCGACATCTAGGAAACGTAACTAGCACTAATTTAAATATTGAAGCGCCGTCACGGCCAGACTGACATTCGCACGTCCTCGTGCGTCTCCATCCTCTTAAGTCGCCGCTTGCGCATTATTCTGTAAAGAGAATAAAACTGGTAGATACATTACTTTGTACGCTCGTCCATCACTGACATACATTACAACGTTTTATAACCCACAAACTCAATCACTACGAGCTGACTCGGATAACTGAAATAGGTGTCCCTTCGACCAGTTATCTCTCCAGATAACATGGACCGACAACCCATCAGCGTCCCTCCGATCACTCACTAGTACCACACATCTCAATTGATCTCATAGCCTCTCAGACTAGACGATCAGTGCAATAATGTGATCCGGAACATCGACCTGCCTAAGCCAGTTCCTTAGATCACCCAACAAATGTCCACTGCGCAACTACACACATCATAGGACGTCGACCCGCATGAGCTAGTCCCTTACATTATCCTCATGCAGTTAAGTTAATCTCACAGATTAGTAGCAATGTTACCTTTATTTAAGTTTCTTCACCCTCGGAGGCCGAGAGGGTTCCGGAGCTGGCGGTTAACGTACGCGAACTACAAATCGACAAGGTATCACTGTCATCACCAGATGATACCCACTCCACTCCCCGATCGTGGACCGCCGTCTCGGCCTCCTCTAAGTTATTAGTTAAGGTGGTAGCTATATCTACCAAGCCTTCATAGCCCCCGGGTACTGCAC
Source organism: Dryobotodes eremita (assembly GCA_917490735.1). Lineage (NCBI taxonomy): Eukaryota > Metazoa > Arthropoda > Insecta > Lepidoptera > Noctuidae > Dryobotodes > Dryobotodes eremita. Next base: position 195,451 of record OU823254.1, on the reverse strand, counting down.
GCAAGTTTTCGTGACTATATTTGTAAGTTCTATTAGACCCATCTAAGTTTTTTAGTTCATATCTGTCGTTTTCTAAAACATCGGTTATAATAAAGGGACCTTTGAATTTCCTATGAAGTTTCGTCTGATTCCTTTCGCTACATTTAATGAAGACAAAATCGCCCTTGGACAATGGTCTCACCGTTGCCTTACCGCGATTGAAACGCGCAACCTCTGACGCAGCAGCTTTCCTAATATTCTCGGATGCTATCTCACGAATTTCATTTAAATCTAACCGAGACCCGGACTCAGAATTTGAAGCTATGCGTGCTAGACCTAAAGACCGCGCCCGAATGCCAAACATAAGTTCCGTCGGTGTGTAGCCAGTTACCCTAGACCGTGTACTATTCAACGCTAGTTGTACTTCGAGAAGTTCGTCACGCCAGGTTTTATTTGGGTCATTTTCTATTATAATAAGTAAGCATTTTAATGTCCGCATGACTCTTTCTACTTGACCATTTGCCCTGCTAGAACCGGTAGCAATAGGATGCAATTCTATTCTATGTTCACTACAAAATTGCTTAAAGTCTGCGCTAATATAACACCTGCCTTGATCTGCAATGATCCGTGAAGGAGCACCGAAAAGACAGACAGCTTTTTTTAGTGCTCTAATTGCACTAGCTGCGTCTAAAGAGGAAGTGTACTCGAGAAGGACGTATTTAGTGAAAGAGTCAATAATGACGGAAGAATACTCTTTCCTATCGCTTTTTCCACTTAACTTCCCCGTGATGTCTATGTGTATAGTATGCCATGGTGTGGAAACTTTAGGAATCGGATGAAGTCTGACTTGTTGAGCCCCTGAACATCCTTTTGAGGCCTTGCATACAATGCATGATTCAACAAATTTTCGCACCTGCTTAGCCATTTCAGGGAACCAGTATTGCTCATAAATCTTATCAAGGGTTTTATCTGCGCCAAGGTGTTTAATTTCTGTGTGAACATGATTAATTAAAGTCCAAGTTAGTGACCTTGGGACTATTGGAAGCCAGAAGCTATTTTTGTTACGTTCAATTTTCCTGTACAATACTCCTTTACGAACGTCATAAGTGTGAGCTACTGCTTCTGGGAGTTCTTGATTGTCATGCTTACTGATGAGATCCCGGATCTCAGAATCACGTTTCTGCTCTACTGAAAGCCAACCTTGATGCAATTCAACAAACTGGACCATTTTAGTTTTATTTGATTCCCCAGATTGTGAGACGGGATTATGTACCAACTCCGGAATAGGATTTCTGGACAGAAAATCAGCATGTTCCATGCTACTCCCCTGCTTATGGACAATATCAAAGTCATAGGCCTGCAAAAAGGCCCACCACCTGTGAACGCGTGGGGTGAGGTCTATCTTCGATTTCGATGCTTTGAGGGAGTTACAGTCTGTGTAGACTGTGAAATGTTGCCCGTACAAGTAATGCCTGAAATTTTCAACAGCTCTAACGACGGCCAGGGTCTCTAACTCGTAAGAGTGATATCGCGATTCTGTATCAGAAGTTCGCCGGCTAAAATAAGACACGACATGAGGAACATTATCCTTTCTTTGGATCAATATTGCTCCGTACCCCTCAGAGCTCGCGTCGGTGTGAAGTTCTATAGGGGAATCACGGTTAAATATAGTCAGTACCGGTTCTGATGTTAGTATTTCGACCACTTTCTTGTGAATATCATTATGTGTCTCGGTCCATTTAATAGGCCCTTTTAACTTGGTCAAAGGATATAGTGGTCCGACAATACGAGTGTAGTTCGGAATAAATCGTCTGAAATAGGAAGCAAGACCTAAAAACTGCCTAACTTGAGAAGCGGTTTTTGGAATGGGTGCCTGTACCAAAGCTTTTATTTTCCTAGGATTTGGAGTTACTAGTCCTGCTTTTATCATGTAACCGAGATAATCAACTTCAGTTTTCATAAATTTACATTTTTTTAAATTTAATGAAAATCCAGCATCCGATAATGCTCTCAATGTTAAATCTAAGCGTTCTAGACCCTGGGAAACATTAACTGAATAACACAAAACGTCATCCATGTAAGCAAGCGCTACTTTGTCTTTAAGGGTACCTAAAGCTTTGTTAATACAACGCTGATACACAGAGGCAGCGTTTCTAAGTCCGAAAGGCATAGCTAAATATTCGTACTGGCCATCAGGAGTCACGAACGCCGTACGTGCTATACTATCGCCATCTGGATCAACGCAAATTTGATGATACCCTGATGCCATATCAAGACAAGAAAAATAGTGCGCCCCGTGAAGCCGGTCTATTTGTTCGTCTATCCTGGGTAAAGGAAAATGTTCTGGGCGCGTGTTAGCATTAAGTTCCCTATAGTCTACGCACATCCTATCCGTATTATCCTTTTTTTTACAAGAAGAATTGGGCTAGCAAATGGTGAAGAACTTTCACGAATGACACCCGCTTTCAAAAGGGAATCGATTTTTTCTTGGACTATTTCTTTCTCCGTGGGGGATAACCTATATGGGCGTCTTTGTACTGTTTTAATTGGATCAATAGGGTCTAAACGTAAAACATCGGTCGTAACGCGACGCGTAGGTATACCATCAATAAAGAATTCACTATACTTTTGCAATATCTGAGCTAATGAGATTTTTTCTTCACCCTGTAAGTCAGTGTCGATACTATTAAAGTCAAAATAATGAGGCTTTTCAGTAACGTTAACTTCCTTACGCAAAGAGAACATAATTTTATCACTATCTATAAGTACATGGATACCGCAATCTAATAGGTCCCTACCTATAATAACCGGTTCTGTAATCGATTTATCAGGCACCACGTGAAACAAAAGGGACACTGTGATACTTTGAATTTCAACGCGGCTCAATATTTGCGATTCACATTTTACGTTTTCTTTGCCTATCCCTGTAAGGTAAACTAACTCATAGCGCATAGAACCCGGGAACTTGTTGGCAAAGCTACAAGTTACAAGTGAACAAGCAGATCCACTATCAAAGAGAAAAGAAACGAGCTCACCAGATGACGTGGTCAGGTTACTCCTTGTCGATTTGAGCTCGCACACGTTGACCTCCTTGACTGCAGCTACAGCTACCCCACTGCCTCCTTTTCGGTCTGGGCACGACGATGCAACATGTCCTGGTTGTCCACACACGTAACAGGTGATACGGTTCCTATCGTGACTCCTTGGTGCTGGTGCTCGATTCGAAGCCTTCACTTGGGATGACGGCTCATCCTGCCGCTTGCGGCAGTCCATTAATTTGTGGCCTGGTCTGCCACAACGATGACATGTGCCGTTGAAGCGATTGTCCGCGTAGCGAGGTCTTTTGGTGTCACCATCGTATCCCTCGCTGTTTTCAGATCTTCGTTTTTGAGAAATTCCGTTCAGGATACGCAACAGTTGGGCTCTTGTACATACGTTATGTGAGTGCAATTCTCTACGAATTGTGCCATCCTTTTGGCACAAGACTGATGCAACAAATCCCGTCAATATGTCTTCGGCCATCTCTGTACGTGGTATGCGCTCTATGAGACTCCACAGACGTATAGCGGCCTCACTAACAGTTTCTTTTGCAGTTATTTCGAATCGTAGTATTTCGTCAAAATAGTCTTGCCCGAGCATAGGCTTTGCAAATTTGGCTAGCAATAATTCCTTTACTTGACGCCATGATAGCTGAGACGGCTGCAATTTTGTTAAACAGGTGGCAGCCCGGCCTTTTAACGCATGGGTAAGAGCTAACAGTAATTCGGCACCATCTAGCTTTCGGCTATGGACCATTATTTCCGTAATGTTGCACCAACCTTCTATGTCAGCATCAGCAGCATCAGGATCAAACCGTATCAATCGCGCAGTTGCGTTGAAATTTGACGTTTCTGGTTGAGCGGTTGCCAGCAGTCGCGACAGCAGAATCTCCATATTTTGCAATAGGTTAGACGTTGGCGGAGCCACTACACTGTCGTCGTTATTTTCTTCAGGTGTTTGCCCTTCGAATCCCACTTCTGATGAAGGGACTAGGCCCTCGTCAGTCGTATTTAATGGATCCATGATCCAAATTCTGAAGTTGTACTTTGTAGGTAGGCGTGGATTGGCGGGCGAAGAAAATAGAAGCACTCGTTATAGCACAATCACTTTATTTTAATCAGTAATCCTTTATAAAATATTCACCACAAAATAGATAGCACAATTAAGACACTCCACCGAACGCGTAGCACGCCTGTGCGATCTCGACCAAGTCTCGAATCATACTGCCCGCTAATCGTCGCTTCCCTGCGTACTAGCGCTCGGTGTTGTGTCAGAGTGTCGTGTCATCGGATGTGACGTAACAAACAGATAATTCTTGTTCACGACACTCTTAACTAACAGCGACATCTAGGAAACGTAACTAGCACTAATTTAAATATTGAAGCGCCGTCAAGCTTAATTTCTCATAATAATGTCAATAAAATTAAATCTGTCATAACATGGAAATCTATATTTATTTACCTAATAAAGACGTTTATTTACCTAATGTTATTCTACCACTGGACCTCTTCGGTAATATGTTTTGTATATTGTAGCGTTCGTTAGGTTTCCGCCATAGTATTTTTGTCCAACATTATCGGACCTAAAAGTTTTTTCGTCCGTGAGAATAACTATGTTATATTCCCAGTCAAAGTCCATAAGCTCATGTGCGAACCGAACTCTTGCTGCCCGATGAGCTTCTGATAATTGAATTTTCTTCGCTGGACGATAGTTGTGAATGCCTGCTACATGCAAGTGCCTCCGCACTGTGGCGATTGAGATGTCGTGTCGTTGAGCACTTGAGCGAGTGGTTGCGAACGGCGAATTCAAGTGAACATTTACTATAACATCACGGTGGCGTTCACACTTGTTTGTATAGCTGCCTGAACTTCTCCACCCAAATGGTTTTGACTTCACATCACCAGTGTCCAAATAACGTCGCACCCACAAGCGCACCGTTTTTCTCTGTGGACAAAATAGATTTTAAATTAATAAATCGAGTGACAATGTTTACGAACTATTCCATTTATTTTATTATTAGTTAATATTTGATTTACCGTTATGCCCGTGTCTGGCAATCCCTTTAATGCTTGCATTTTGTTCGTAAAGAACCACAAATCTTTGTTCTCATGAAATGATCGATCATTTTAAATAGTTTTTTACACAAACACGTATAGTATGCGATTGGAGAAACAAAACTAGACACATCAGACGGTAACTTCATCATAGATTAGTAAAATGTATGCTTCTACCCACAATTAACAAACTATGCGGTATCTGCGATGTCATATCTAGAAAGAAAGAAAAGAAAGAAAAATGCGTTTATTGGCATTGCTGCAACAAAAATACACCTTAAAACTAAACAATACGGAAAACAAGGATTATAATGCTAATGGGGCCTCAGCTCAGCATACTGTCAGATGACAACACAAGGTGCACCACCTTTTTTTTTTTTTTTTGGGTGGGAAATCATGAAATGACCTCTCCCGCTCTGGGCGGAGCGGCAGGGCGTGTCAGACTCTTACTGACTAAAACCCACCCGTGTTCCTTCAGTTGCCTGTGCGCCAGGGCCACGGTAACTCTTTCGAACAATCCGCGACCCCGGCAGGCATCGGTCCTATCGGACCCCGTCAATGGTGCTGACATCTCTTTGAGGCGCACGTGGAACACGACGCGCCGCGCCGTCGACCCGGGCCTAGTCCTTACCGGATGGCGAGCTGCCCATTGCTCGCCGTCCGCAAGCCCGCGCCTACGGTGGCCGGGAGTCGGCAATCGACTCCCGACGCCCAGGGTGTCTCCTCCTCCTGCGGCGGCTAGGGGCGCGAGGGCGTAGCGATTGCCTCTACCTCTCGCGCTCCGCCTCCTCCTTCGCGAGCATTACTGCTTCGCAGAAGGAGGTGACGGCTTCCCATTCCCTCTCGCTCCGTACCATGGCCTGAACCAGGGCCGGACGCGAGAGGTCGCCGCCGCCGATCGCCACCACGAGGACACGGCGGTGCCCCGCCCAAGCCGGGCAGACCTCCACCGTATGCTCCACCGTGTCCTCCGGTCGATCCACGCAATGATAACACCCGGGCGTTTCCTCCCGCCTTATCCGAAACAGGAACCTCCCGAAACAGCCATGTCCGGTGAGGACCTGCGTCAGGCGGAAGTTGAGGACGCCGTGGCGCCTCTCAAGCCACTCCTCAAAGAGGGGTCTTACCGCCGCAATTGTGGCGTGCCCTGCGCTGGGTTGCGACAGTCGCACTCTCCATGCCGCCATGAGATCCCGCCGGAGCTCTGTTCGCTGTGCCGTGATTTCTCGCGGCAGCGGAGTTACGCCCCGGCGTTTCGCCTCCTCGCGCCACTCCCAAACGTGCGCGAGGACCTTAGAATGCTTACCCAACATTACTTTTTAAGGCGAGAATAGATTGTTGCTGGTAAAGCTTTAGTGAAGGTGGTGAATTCTAGTCACTATTATCTTCATCTTATCGCTATTGAATGAGTTCGTTGATTGCCCTGTGCAGATACTCCTAACATTGCAGATACTGTTTAGTTTTGGTTTTTTATTTCTTTCCATTTTCATAAATAATTTAAATGTCGTCACGAAATAATAATATAAAAATAATGTTATATTGTTCACAGTCACTAGAATACACCCACACAGAGTCTAAATACCTATTCAACACTAATCGTATTAAATAATTACTTTGAGTTGCTAAGCTATTAACTTTTTCTGCAAATACAATTATTCATAGTATAATAATTTACTTCACCAGGTATAGCATTCCGAGACACAGTGGTCACGTGGGTGACACAAGCCTACGTCATCAACGCTGTGTTACCAGTATTAGTGTGTAACAATAACTCTCCAACCGCCTTTATCCTTCCTATGCGAATCCGATAAAACAATGAGGTTTTAACTAACAATTACGTTGGTATATGTTTAAATTGAATTGTTTCGTTTGATTAGAAAAACGAAACGACAATTTAAATGCTTTATATATATTTTATAACAGAATGGTGACTGAAAATGTTTCCATAATTCGTGTTGTGTTGCAATAAAGTGGCAACTGGATAGTGACGTAAGCATGTGTCACTCCCGGAATGCCAGACCTTGTTTTTTAGACCATGCAATTATTTAAATCACGTAAATTTGATCGCACCGATTTGCAAAAAAATTCCATAGATTCATCGTCAAAAAGCCCCATCGGGCGACTGATCTGTGAACAAATGAGAGTGATGACATTACTTTTGATAGGCAAAACAGGGGATGGCGATAATGTGTGTGTGTAAATAATACTTTTTATTTAAAAATGACGGCATTTCATTTTGGCACATACGTTGTTTTATTCCGAGCACACACAAAACTGCTTTACTTAAACTTTAATACGATTATTCTCTATGTTTTATAGTAAACTCCAATGAATAACTCATAAGCGTTACGCCTTAATACACAAAAAATCATAAACCTATACAGAACTAGCGACCCGCCCCGGCTTCGCCCGGGTAGCAAAGCATAATATAATATAGCCTATGTCACCCGGAGATAGTGTATCTTCCCAACAGTGAAAGAATTTTTGAAATCGGTTCAGTAGTTTCGGAGCCTACTCAATACAAACAAACAATCATATCTTTTATAAAGCTATATTAACACCAAAAATTGAAAAAGTAAGAACAATTGAATTTCACTGTATTTCGTTTATTACAAAATAAATTTAGGTTATACTTTAGCCTCAGCAACACATGGTGGTTATGCTATTAAATTGTAGCTTATATGAAACGTTTGTATTTTTAACATAGCGCCATCTATTGAATACTTACTCAATCCAGTCAACAGATATCACCATCTGTTAGAATCGTTTGGAGCTAACAGATAATTGTGACTGTCAAATAATATACAAATAATTTGCAATAAAATAATATTGCGACTATAAATTGAAATGTAAGCTATCCTATCTTTCAAGTTGGATCAAATTGCACACGGTGTGCAAATCAAATTTAAAATCGGTTCAGTAGTTTAGGAGTCCATCGTGGACAAACAACGTGACACGTAATTTTGAAAATTTTCAAAAAGATTTTGCTTTTTTTTTGTATCGAGAAAATTTAATTGTATCGTGTATTCATTTTATAAGATACTAGGAAATAATAATATAGTCATAAAACATTTACAGAAAATTGTGAATTACCTATTTCATATACTTGAAAAGGTACACTAAAAAAAGCACACTTTTTTCAATATATCACCTTAAAAGCAAATGCAAGTAAATCAAGTACATACCAATGTGACCAATGGTAAGCCGCCTTCCTTTTCCCGTTGAGTTCTTTAAATCAGCGAATAGACCTTCCCGACGTGCTTCTTTTGAGGACTTAATACTGGAGTTTTGTCATATTAAGCTTTTCATGTGACATGTACGTATGATGAACGGTTATTAACTTAAATACAATATTCATCAAAAAAATTATGAAATTATGTTGTACTATCCTCTTATTTAACTGTATAATAAATCATAATTTTATTGAATGCAGGAGGTTATACACTGCCCGGTGCATAAAAACTGTTTAAAAATATTAGAAGCACTGTACCTTCATTTAGTCAAGTATCATCTAACTAATATATTTGTCTTCCTTCATTCCTTAGCCTTTTTATTTCATGAAAGTATTTTAGTCTCCTTAAGACGATCTCCTGCTTGTCTATGAGTGCACGTTTTCTACTCCGTTTGATATTTTTTTATTTTTATTGATATAAGTGAACTTTAATGTTTCTTTAATTATTTTACGCAAGCTGCTTATCTTAAAATCTGGCAGAGACTCGTCACTGTTTCCTGCTCTCAGTACCTTAAAGAAGAAGGAATCTATGTTCCTGCGTATTCTACTTAATGTCGTGTCTTCAAAATCATTACATTTTATGTGCCTCCGTTGGCGAGGGGGAGATTGCAGGCGACTTTTTGTGTACTCTTTGAGTATATTGTACACAGTAGCTCGAGATACGCCTATAAAAATTTGAAATATAAATATTATGTTTTATCACAATGCATGTTACTTTCAAATATTTTAATAGTAATCATTTTATGAATCATCCTTATCGGCACTACGGTTTTCTTCATCATCTCAGTCTTATAACGAGGGGTACCTGCAGGCCAGTACTCCTTAAACTCCTGATTAATATTTAATACAGTTTCGTTTTCTACAGCACGAAGTGGTTTTTGTTTCATTCTGTTTTTATTGGGAGACATTATTATGTCGCCGGGGTCAACTTTTGGGCCACGTTTTTTTTTCGCCGTTGGCTTTGGTCAGACTCAGAACTTGTATGTTGTAAGCCACTCGGGCCCGCACCAGGATTACTCATAACGCAACAAAACGTAACGTTTTGTACAAACAACCCAATAAGAACACTAATAACGATGACAAAACATTAACAACTAAATCACGAAAAATAGGCGATAACAAAAAAAAAGTATCTAGAAGTGAATGACATTAATGACAATCATAGAACATTATTTACGTCAATTTCACAGACGATATAAACCGGTAAAATTGAAACACCCGACTGTCACAGGTTATGAACAGGTTAGGTAACATTTTTGTTTTGGTAGAATTAAAGTGGAACTAAAGACGATCCCAGTATTGTTCGCCCCTTCTTCTTTTAGGTTTTTATCATTGACACTGTAATTTTAAATTGGGATGAACGAAAATGATTACAATTATGTACGACAGCTGGTATATAATATAGATTTTAATAAATTTGGCGTCAATCGTAACTGTAACAAGTTTATTGTACTTTTGTTACAAAGTGTGCATTAAAACTACCTTTTTTAACTTCTGTCTGATGCTATTATATGTATAATTATAGAGTTTATGTGATCCTGCGACGACACATGACGTGTCGCCAGCTGCCGCCACCTCGCGTGGCGTGCGTGGTTGCTACTTGTGCGAGTGTGCGAACACGCTCGCATGCGCTACACAAACATCAGATGATCTTGATATGTACGCAAAGACCACAAAACAGAATACACAGTAACAGTAATATTGTACTCGGAGAGTCGGCAGATCTCACAAACCACGGGCAGAGACAAGCTTTTCTTTTACATAAGTACGCTTGGTTCCCTTGTATCTGAGTGACGTCACAGGAGCTGCGCACTCGCCAACACAGTCAGCATGTTAGATGAACGAGCCGTAGTCTGCAGCAATAAAATATTACGACGCTTGTTGAGTATGAGCCGTCCGCGTCAGTTACATTTTACGTCCGCGTTGAAAGAGCCAATTTTGGATTTCCCCAATACGGTTTGACTCAAACTGTTGTACGACACATCTTGTTGTGCAGTTATTTCAATAAAGTCCTATTCCCTTGGCGCGTAGCCAAGAGGGTGAGAGGAACACAACTCACAATATCTGCTCAATCTGTGACATCCTACGGTTTTATGTGATCCGTATGCTTTTGCCTTACTTACTCTTATATAGATCTGGCAATTCAGGAGCGCACATGGCCATGTGCGCTCCTGAATTGCCAGAACCACACCAAAGTCTGTCTTTATCAGAACCAAAGGCCTTGGGTTCTGGTAAAGATTTAGATTTAGAATTAGAATTTATTTATTTGTAAGAATGTAGTTTAACATAGTATGGCGTAATTCTTTTTTTTAGGTTCTATATATTCTACCACAACATATGGTGCACAAATATTCAAATGTCATTCTTAAATAACTAACTACAGTTAATTTTAAGATTTGTGATTTACAATAAGTCCAATATGAATTAATATATATCGACAGTGGAAAGGAAAACCAAATGTAGCGCCATTTGGCCAATTGTTCAGCAGAGCTGTTTAAAGATTAAATTTAAAAATAAATTATTGTAACTTTTTTATTTATTAATGGATTTTTTTTAAATATTGTGAGCAGATCCAGTTTTTTATGCTTGTAGCGGTATCTACATCGCCACATGCGAGCTACACGTCACACTGACGTCACGCAAAATCCTGCATCGCGCAAGCAGAGTTTACCGCGCAACTAGAATATATACAACGTCCCGACATCAATCGTCGGGCAATTGCCCACCAGACACGACACCCGTTTAGTCGGAGGATCCTCCCTTTTCTATGGAGGTATGAGTGAGCTTTACACCCTGTTCCTCATACCTCTATATGTTCTCCATTTTGTATTTAATTTAAATGAGTTAAGGTCAGTAATTTAAGAAAAAGGTGGAGTTTCATTCAAATGAACTTTTGAGTACGCAGGGAAAATCATTTCATAGGCCATCAAGAAAAAAAACTTGGAAGGATAAATTAATTAATTCACCAAATCTCCATAAAAAATCGAAGGGAAAGTTATTTTAAATACCAAATCAAATTAGAAACATAGAAGGAAAAATACTTCATATCACTTCGATGAAAAAAAAAACAATATAGAAGAAACTTTTACGTACGATGCCTGTACATTTTTTTAGATCGGTAAAATAATTTATTGACAATATGCGGTTATAAAATAAAATAATAATAAAATGTATTCAAGTATAAAATAAAATTATGATTTACATTCCTTGTAGTAAATTTTTTTTTTTTTAGTGTAAAATAAAATAAAATAAAATTATGATTTACATTAATTACAATCGAGGAAAATTTTAATTCTAACTGTAATGTAGACCTGCCTGATCTAGGTTTATAAAACCTGTATTTGAGGCCATCAATTTACATCAAGTATTTAGAAAGATGATAACAATAAATTTATTAGAAGCTTAATTGAAAGTAGACATAATATTTTCAATTACTTAAATAGTAACTAATTGATTATATTATTATAAAACTAGATTAAAAAAAAAGATAGATAGATAGAATAGATAGATATATAGCCAGATTTTATGAAGTTTAAATGATCTGGATTTTTAAGATAGGGATTTAATTGATCTCGTTTATTTCGATCTTCAAAAATTTCATCATGGAGATATTGTGTCACTGTACATAATGAAATTTTTGATGACAAAAGGAACAAGACCGTTACCGCCAATCAATTTATTTTAGCCTTATTACAATTCGACAAAACTTTCCTACGATTATCTCCACAACGAATGATCCTACGTAATAAATTTATCTTAGTGCATTCGCACCCTTTCTTTACCTCACTCCCTCCTCATTCCCTGTCCACTTTTAACTTATTCGATGGCTCAATTGTATGTAAATATAGTACTATAATATATAGTAGTAGTAGTAGTATAGTATAAAGGATTTAAAATAATAACTAAGTAAAGGAAAACTCAATTTATTTATCAAAAGTATTATATTCCTAACCTTTTATCACACAGTAATGGAGTAACATTTTAAAAATAAACCTATGAAACGCCAACTTTGTTAAAAATCAAGAAAGGAAAAGAGTTGTTCTCAAAAAAGTGGCTTTGTAACCTGTCGGGCAGTTTTTAGTTATAATGTATGATTTTTTTAATGTTATTTATCAAACTCTGCACATTATTGTACTTAAAGATACTTTTTACATAGAGGCTGAGTAATAATAAAAAAAAGAAGTGATACATTTGTAATAAAATAATATTTTTACATCTGTTTCTCTATAACTTGACATGTCCAATCACCATGAGTCACACTTTGAGGTAAAATAAAAAATTAAAAAATATAAATAATGGCTATGAAAATTATGAAAACTATGAAAATACAGATAATCATATTATAAATTTTAACTTTTAGTAAACATTACATTGAGAATAAACTTAGTTTCCGAGTTATTCATGTTCAAATTGTGTCCGGAGTGATTTTCTCTGTTTCCTGTGTTTGCACACTCACTCGCATCACACAAACACTATTACGCACTCAGCGTCCCTACCTCGCGTAAATTGACCAGGCGGTGTCGGGCTAACCACCAGCAAGGCAAGTTGTATCGGAGTTTGTGTCGTGTTTTTAGAAATTACGTCAAAGCACTACAATCGGAGTTTGTAACAGGTATGTTATCTATTATCTGAAATAAATATGTTTAGATGTGGTTAAACTGCTTTGCAAATGATTACGTTAAAGTATGTTATTTAGAACTTACTTCTCATTTTAACAGGGTAAACTCCACAAACTTAACCGTTTTGTTATTATCAGATCATAAACTTCATTTTCTCGATAACCTGACTACCTTTAACCTGTTTGGAATGCACAGGTTAATGAGAATGAGACCAGGTTAAAGAGACTCTGCCTGTTTATATATAAAACTCGTCTTTTTGTAAAAAGCAAGTTACAAATTGGTGGGAATACTTGGAATATTAACTTACTATTTCCTATGGTGCACAAAAAAGTTGCTTTGTTTAAGTTTTTGATTGGGTCATTTTTATTGTTTTGTCGAAAAATGCTAATTCACTGTCTATAAAGTTTTGTTCTCACCCAGTTATTTATTGTTTGCAGGTAAAATGCCAAAAAATAAGAAAAAGAATTACTCTGAATCGGGCTATGGTAAAGGAGCTCCAGATGGGATTGGAGCTGTTCCAAAGCGTACTGCTGATGCTTGTGTGAATCATGGCGCTGACGTTTCGGATTTCGAAGCTTTTTTCCAATTGTTAAAACATTACTTGAGAAACATCGTAATAGATACTATTTCCGAATATAAGATCTTTGAATAAAATATGCTACTGCCGAATAAATTACTGCCATTTAAGGGAACGCAGCAAGTTCACCAAATTGTATTGTGTAACACACGTACATTTTTTGTATTGAGAAACCTGAGAAACCTTAGTTGTACCAAAGAAACGTGTTTGACTTAAGCTAGTTATTACAATCACGATAAACACATTCGTTTTCACGAAGTTATAGGAAGACAAGTCAGCACACCGCAGCGAAAACGCAAAAAAACAATAAGAGCTTTTGCTGTGACCGTTGCTCCAGTTTTAGAGTCTTGCCTGGTGTCGGATGGTGACAGTTTTGTTGCGCCAGGTACGTCTGTTGCGGAAGATTAAAATTTAAGTGAATCTGTAACGATTCTTCATAGATCTACACCATTTTTATCACTATCTGAAATGAAGTTGCCTCCGGAACTTCAACGAAGTACTTTGGATAGTATTTTAAATGAAGGGCCTGCAAGTGTAATAGTCTCATTTGAGCTCTGCTAAGCATGTTATTGATGGCGATAGTGATTCTGATTTATACATCTTTTACTTTGATGGTTTCCAGAACCAAGGTAAAGTTTTCCAGAACCAAAAATAATATTTTTAAGAAGTTCCTTTATTTTCACACGTTATTTTATTTCACGAACTGATTGTTTGAGACATTAATGTAAGGATATCGTTTCTATTTTATTTCTTAGAGATTAGATTATTAATGTAGCTTATTATATTTTTCTAAATGTATCGACAGAAAAGTTTAGTACCTAATCTAGAGGTGATTTTTTTAATGTTTCTTTAGTTTTAAAGCCTTTATTTTCTATGTAAAGCATTTATTGTTTTCAGTTAGTAAAATAATAAGTAAGTGATTGAGAAATTTAAATAATATTTTTTTTAGAATTTTGTTGATGTTTATACCTTATTTTTATTTGACGAACTGATTTTTGAGGCTAATTAATGTAAGGAGAAATACTGTTTTATTTCTTACAGACGAGATTGTTAATTTTGAATATTGTTTTTCTCAAATTGCTGATTTTCTTATCGTCTGATAACTTTTATCCGCAGAATAAATATGGCGGTTTGATATATCTTTTTCCAGAAACTGTCTAACAGTTATATTCAGTTCTCAGATATAAGTTATCGGACGATTAAAAAATCAGCCATAAATTCGTCGAAAGAAATATTTAGCATCCTAATCAAGGCGTATTTTAATTATAGAGTAGTTCTTTTAATGTAAAGCTGTGTTGTTTGCAGTAATTATTAATAATAAAGCTGATTTTGCACCGTTCCTTTGTTTTTTCCTTTAACCTGTTTAATTATTATTAACCTGGTAACATTTTCTCACTAACCTATTCGTTATCACTGTAACCTGTGAGGAAGATTTTTTTAAACGCTGTATTTTTTCTATTAATGTGAAAATTTAATTCCCTTAAAACAGTTCGATAAACTATAAACACTTTTAATGGATTTCTGTACAAAAAACTCAATATTTGACACATTTTCTTAAAATTGATAAATATATTTTCGAGCAGTGCCACTTTTCTGAGAACGACCTGTAGCGGCATCTACAACGCCACATGCGAGCTACGCGTCAGACTGACGTCACGCAAAATCCTGCATCGCGCAATCAGAGTTTACCGCGCAACTAGCATATATACAACATCTCGACATCAACCGTTGGGCAGTTGCCCACCAGACACAAGACCCGTCTGGTCGGAGGATCTTCCCTTTTCTATAGAGTATGAGTGAGCTTTACACCCTGTTCCTCATACCCCTATACTGGTGACCCCGAACATGAACGTCAGCGCAGCCTTCGTGCAAGTACATCAGCGTGACGTCATCATCACTTCCTTCAAGCTTTCGAGCGGCGAGTCACACAGCCAGCCAGCATCCACGGCTTCAACGGGTATCCTGACCACCAGCATGCAGCGACCGCGCATACCTGGTCATCACCCTCAGCCTCATCAGCAACCTTGGCACAGCACACTGCACTCTCGGCCGGTCCACAAGCAGAGCCTTCAAACCCTCTCCTGGTCGACGCCAGCAGTCAGCCTCAACTCGGCGCTGTACCACATCCGACGCACTGGAGCATAACGCAGCGCCACCCCGACTCACTGGGGTACCACCGCAGACAGTTCCGACTCACCGTGAACTATGCGGCACCCGGTTCCGACTCACTGGAAACCTCACCTGGCCCTGGCAAGCATCGCAAGATACACGACTCAGCCCACTATCGACCTCCGGTCTCCGGGGGGGAGTGATGTAGCGGCATCTACAACGCCACATGCGAGCTACGCGTCAGACTGACGTCACGCAAAATCCTGCATCGCGCAATCAGAGTTTACCGCGCAACTAGCATATATACAACATCCCGACATCAACCGTTGGGCAGTTGCCCACCAGACACAAGACCCGTCTGGTCGGAGGATCTTCCCTTTTCTATAGAGTATGAGTGAGCTTTACACACTGTTCCTCATACCCCTATAGACCCAAAAACAAATTATTTGCTACTGGCAAAATTATTAATGCCCGTAAAAGTAACTGATACCACCCTATTTAATTAAAAACAGGATCGGACTAACAACTTAAACGCCACGACTTGTACTTTACTTTCGAGGAACAAAACCTGTTACGACACGTCTAGACATAACTTAGTAGGAAAAAAGTATTGAAAGGCCAAATTTAAAATTAATTAGGAATGGTTAATTGCATGATGTGCTATCTTCGTAGAAAAATGAGTTTGGTTAATAACTTACGTGGCACTTAAAATATTTTCAAATAACTTTATACGACATTGTTGAAGAAATATATCATAAAACAGTCATTTGAATGGAGTTTATTTTTAAAATACTCCATTTTATACTTTAAGTGAAGCGCTAAAAAGTGCTTCCGATTGGCCACTAACCAAGACACATCGATAGATATTCGAAAACCCTATCGAGCTGTATATAAAACCCATTTTCGACCAAAGTGGCGTTTCATTTTTTTTTCCTTTCCACCGTCGATATTATTATAATATCTAAATCGTTATCGTAACGTGACCGTTACTTTAATATCAATGTCAAAATATGTACATGGCATCTTGGAGTTTTTACTATATTCCATGTATTCGCCAATGTTATAAAAGCAAAGCAACAATTGGAGACACCTGCAGGATGATGTCGCACTTGTGGGGGTTCCTCGTCTTACAACGGCACTTCTCCCTCAACCTCGCATCAGCTGCAGGTATGTCCCCGATCCGGTGGGTGTTTTGCCTTTGCAAGGCCTGGATAACCTCCACATCTGTGTGACAGGAGAGGACGTCCCTGACAATGATAAGCGGGTCTTTATTTTTTACCTCCTCTACCACCAATTTACCGGCTTTCCGTATTCGGTCGGTCACCCTTTTTTTTTTTGGGTTGGGATATCAACAAATGACCTCTCCCGCTCTGGGCGGAGCGGAAGGGCGTGTCAGACTCTTACTGACTTAAACCCACCCGTGTTCCTTCAGCCTTTTGCCTGTGCGCCAGGGCCCCGGTAACTCTTTCGAACAATCCGCAGCCCCGGCAGTGGTCGGTCACCCTGGTCAGCTCTTCTCTGGTCTTGAAGCCGACCACCACCTTTTGGTCCCTCGCCTTGCGCACCTGTTAGACCCTAGGGCCCTTATTTCGGTTATCAACCACCGTCCTGAGCTTCTCAATAACCTCCTCACCGGTGTCCTGGTCATTGATTGACAATACAACCACCGAGTGAAGAAATCCTTGGACGTGCTGCTTTGGGCCGGCGGCCATCTCCATGAAAGTCAGGCCGTGGCCTGCGACATAGCGAGGGGCCTGCTAGAGATGCTCCGACAGAGCCCGGGTGTGCTGTTGGCATTCCTCCAATGCCTGTTTATGCTCCTTGAGGCCTGCCACAAGGCTCCGCATCAGCTCCGTCGGTTCGTCTAGGGTCGGCTTAAATGGTGCGGCCACCGTTATGACTGCAGGTATAACAGCAGATACGCCTGTATCCACTGTTATACTCGCAGTCACGACGGGAACTTTGCTTTGCTCTGACTCTTTGACGAGTTCGAAGAGTCTGTTAATTGAGTTGACCACTTTCGCCTTATTTAGGCAAGCACTCGCCTCCGCAGTGAGGTTGGGGTAGCGGGACTCAGGCTTCTTTGCGGCTTTGGGGTGTCCAAAGGTACTCGGCGCGTCTCAGAAGTGCTGGAAGCAGGTGGTGTAGCGTCACCTTTTGGGTTGGCCGGAAACTTGGCCTGGGGCTCAGCTTTTGCAGCCTCCCATTCCCCGATACTACGCCTCACGCTAGGAAGCGATGTTCCAGCCTTCTCTGACGAACGCGGCGAGCCTCCGGAATCCGGCGAGCTCGCGTCCTTCTTGGCCGGTGTGCGGAACATCGTGGCAGTTGAAGTGAAGGTGAGGTTCATAACACATACTAAACTGGTACACTGGTACTGTTGTCAGGGGACAATTATACTAAATCCCTGTAAAGGGGGGATTAGTGAGTAATAATAAAATAATAAAATAGGCGCCCTATAACTAGGACTTAGTCGGGTCAAATATTAGTCAATGAGTGCCTTCAAGGTACGATGATAGACCTTGAAAGCACCGGTGTTATTTGATTATGTTGCCGAAAGGTATAAATGAAGCCTGTCTACACAAGCTAAAAAAAAAAAAATGCAAAATTAAAATTTATATTTTTACAAATTGTGACTATATTTTTACAATTGCAATTGTGCAAATTTTTAATTTCTATATATGCTGGGCGTACGATCAAGGTGTCAAAAGTCGCGTCTTACGCGGGCTAGCGACCTGTATAGTAACTAGAATTTACGCGGAACAAAAATTTTGAATTTTGGTAAAAATACGTGTTTTTCGACTGCAAAATGTGTAAAAACCTGAAATTACGACTACCAAACGGGACTCGAGCACGCGGAACGCGCACCGGAATACAGGTAAGGCAGGTAATTATCTATTAAAATGATTACCAAGCGGATTTAGAAGATAAATTTTGAGATAAAAATGTTACTAGTTTTCGTAAAGAAAAATATTGTAAATTTTACTGTCTATGAACAAAATATTTTGTCCGCGTTTTTGTCAATTTAAACTAGTAAGATAGTAGAACGGAGCCTATTTAAAATCAAAATGGCTGGAAACAGCTTCAAAATGCGTCACCTGGATGCAAAGTTATAACGCTCAGGTTAGATTCGCTCAGGCTTTTTTTTGTTTTTTATATTCACCCGTCATCACTGGGCGTTGCGTGTTTCCGTTGACGTGATCAGAGACTTCTTTCTTTCTGGGGGGTATATTTCATTTATTTATTTAAAGTTATTACAGTTTGCCTTATATTATTACATTTACTACATTTAACGGTTTCAAAACAATATTATTTAATTAATTTCTTAGTATCTATTATCTTATGTTATTGTGTATATCAACAATACATAACTAACATAACTTATGTGACTATTTTTGGACCTACATTTAACAATTTTATCGTCTATTTATAGCTAATTTTGCAGACTTAACTTGGTTTTATTATCTACTGACTGCATATTTATTTATAGTTCTAACAATTTGCCTTATATCTACTACATTTAATGGTTTCAGAACAATTTTATCCCACCAAAAACATTTCATGTAAAACGTTGCCAAGACGACCACATAAGGTTTGCCATGTGAAAAAGATATCAGATCTCATGTAGAGCCAAGCTCCTGAATCTACACGGCCTAACTCTACCGACCCTAACTTCACAAATTCTACATATCAGTAAAAATGCATGGCAGAAGCTTGGCTCTACATGAGATCTGATATCTTTTTCACAGGGCAAACCTTATGTGGTCGTCTTGGCAACATTTTACATGAAATGTTTTTGGTGGGATTTCAGTTCTTTTTGTAAGTTGCTAGGCAGTCTTTTTAGTGTTTATTTTTTTCTTCTTTTTTTGGGGTGTATTTCTTGCACATCAGCAGTGCCAGTTAATAAAATTATTTTAATTATATACCTAGCTTTAGTATTATATCTTATCGTATTAATTAAGTACTTACAGTCAATTTGCTCACCTCGTCGTCAAAGGGCGTAAATAACTGAGACCTACCATGAGACTCTTGATTAAGGCGAAGGTTCTTGTAAGTACTTATTAATAGGTTTTTTAGTTACTGTCTACAGTCCCGTGTAAACTTTCATATCCTAATTCATAAAATTGGTGAAAGTCTCATTCAAACTTCCACCCCCCCCCCAATTTTAGGGGATGGGGGGCGAAAGTTATAAGTTTATCTGGGGGCATGGTAGTGTTTTTTTGTAAACTAAACTTTATTTACATATCAAATTTCGGCTTTCTAGCACTTCAGGAAGTACCCTAACATTTTGAAGTCTCATACAAACTTCCACCCCCCATTTTAGGGGATGGGGGGCGAAAGTTAGAAGTTTATGATTTTTTTTGTTGGTTGTATACTAAACTTAGATTACATACCAAATTTTAGCTTTCTAGCACTTCAGGAAGTAGCCAAACATTTTGATGATCATCAGTGTGTCAGTGTATCAGTGAGTGTGTCAGTGACGAAATCGGTGTATTTTAGATATCAATAAAATCTAAAGTATTAGAGCTATTCAATTGACACTTTGTATGTTTAATTAGTCTATTATTGCAATCATATCCTGAGAATATGAACTATCTGGTACATTGGAAATCAACTCTATGAGGTTCAAAAAAAACGACGAAACACTTCGAGAAAAGGTAGGTAGTGCCCTTGCGTTTTGCTTGACTCGTCTTGGCGGGGGCACTGCCGTGCCCCCAGATACTACTGTTTTCTTATTATCTACTTACTTATCTTATTAAAATAAAAAATAGTAGCCCACTGGTACCGGGAACAGGGTCCAAGCTACCTACAATTATAAGAACGACACTTTTGATTCCACAAGACAGTATTTTTGAGTAAGTTTCTGATGGATAATCCTGGCTACAAGATTGTATCTATGCAAGTATTGTACTCTGCGTTAGCTAGACGAGAACACCCAGAGATGATGATTATGTCCGATTGATTCCCCCGGACGGTGGCATGCCCGACAAACGTCAACCGTGCCGTCTTTCACAATAAATCTTCGGTAATTGTTCGTCATCATAACTTCGTCCATAATTTCATAGACAAAAGCATCGGTTTCCCCAAAGAGGTCACCGAAACGCAGCCAGATTACGGACGCTAGTAGATCTACATCGGGTCCATGTAGGATCCGGAAAGTGTCCGCGAAGCTCCTTACTCTGCCATACCTCCCTGCGTTCATGTGTCAAGCACTACAGGCTTGATTTTATTATTAATTTTATAACTTTAATTACCGGCAAATAGGCAACCTTTGTAAGTGCCGTGCATACCTGGAAGTCCTGGAACTGATAGAACTGGAAGAGATAGAAAGCGTAGTAGCCACTACAGCCTTAATATTAACAATACAGTTATTTACATTTATTTAGAAGTTGCCACTGCAAATATTCCAGTCTCAACCACTAAAACTTTAAATTCTTCACCCATTGTTACCGAGTCCCTATTGAAAGAAAATGTTGATAATTGTAACCATGTATTTAGAAAGAGAAAGAAAATACGTTTATTTAGCACAGACTACAAAGCACACAACACAATATTATATATATATATATAATATTCAGATAAGCATATAACTAAAAATCAATAAGTAACGGTTAATGTAATTTAAATACGTCTACTTTGTTATTAATACGACGGTTGAAAGGCTAATTGGTCTAAGCGACATTTTTTGCGATATTGAGTTATATACATATTCGGAATCAGCAAATTTTTCTCCATCGTTTGAATCAGGTTTCAAATTTTTTTGACTACTTTTTTGGCGCTTAGCCCCCACAGCAAAACAGGCCTCATTTCTAAGCCCATTGATCTATACGACACAAAATTAGACAAATTTGAGGACTCGATGACTTAAACCAATTTGATTTTTTGTACTTTTATAACGTGTGTCGATTAAGGCATTTAGCTTTTTCGCCATGGTTGTGGTTTTGTCGTTTGGCTTATTTTGCATTAAACTAAACCAATAAGCTATGTCGTTTGGCCCATTTTGCACCCAACTACATTAAAATACCGTGTCGCTTGAACCATTTCGCATTAAGTTATAATAATTGTCTATGTCTCTTGACCCATTTAGCCTCTATTGAGGATAATGAGTAATGCCACTTCGGCTAATTTGACCTAACTATCTCATTAGTATTATGGCGGTTAAAACGTTTTTATTAAGATCAGTATTTGTTAAATTGGCATTTCCATCATTTCATTTCATTCACATCATTTGTGAGAATAGTGAATAGTGAAAGTACTTTGCACTAATACCTACCTAGTTTTGGGTTAAATAGGTATTTAACCCAAAACTAAGTAGGTACTTACTGCAACGATACTTGAATAGGTAAACTGATACGAGTAGTTAGGTAATTAATTTTTTTAACAGATGTTTTTTACTTTGTCTGCATTCGGTGCGGAAAGTTAGTGTATTCTAGGTGAATAATCTTGGGAATAACCACTGTGCGTTTATTCTTTTTTTTCTTTTTCAATCCTGCTTCACTCACCTTACCGTCTTCTGATGTTACCTTTTTTTTGAGGTTCATTGCTTTCAGTTGATGAAGATTCATCCCCAGTTTATTTCTATAATTACTTATCAATATAAAATGTTCTTAAATCGGTTTTAATTTCTTTTCAGCAATTATGGAATCACAACGCCGGTTGTATTTTAAGAAACAGATAGTGAAAGAGGTGTCTGAACATAAGACTGAAGTACATAAAACTGCCGAAAATGAAAATAGTAAAAATAATGAAGCTGATGAAGATTGTGATCTCACACTATTAGGAAGTCAATCCTACTATGACCAAATCCAAAAATTTTCATGTGTGAAAACGATTCCTTCAAACCCAGATAACAGCAATATGGAAAAAGAGTCACAGGTAAATAAAGCTTTAAAGCCATATTAATTTTATTATTCTATCATGAGTTCTCGTTGATTTACTTAAGTTATTTTTTTTTTTCTTTTAGGATGACAGTACCACCAAAGCTCTTTTAGAAGATATTACTAACAAATACCTAACCAAAGAAAATAGTTATACAGAAAATATAGAACATATACAAATAGATATTGAATTTGAGTCGGTATGTAATTAATTATAATACTAGCTTTTACCTACGACTTCATCCGTGTGGAAATAGCATTTCTGATTTATTTTATTTTTTAGACTGAGAATACTGAAGGAGTGTGGAATAAGGAAAACTCGAGTGATATGTTTCCACAAAAAGAAAGCTATGATGACGAACTGATATCTAAAAAAGGAAAAAATGTAAACGAAAAAGAACCTGAACTTATTTCTACATTAACGGAAGTAATTGCTGAGAGTGAGATGGAGTTGCTGAGAAAGTCTCTTGAAGCAGATGAAGATGACATAGAAGCAGAGAAAAATAATGATACAAATGATGATCAAGTCAAATCCAAGAAAAGGAACAAGAGAACCAAAATTAATAAAAGTTATGTCGATTTTCTATCTGAGGAAGAGGACTTTGTATGGGATTCCTCTTCTTGGAAAGAAACTGTGGATAAATCTTCATCAAATGAAAGCAATGTACCTCAAAAAAAGAAAAAAAAGTAACATCAGAAAACGGCAAGGTGAGTGAAGCAGGATTGAAAAAGAAAAAAAAGAATAAACGCAAAGAAGCAAAAAACTTGCGAGAAAAAGGAAAAGAATATGTGAAAAAAGACGGAAGTATTGTAAGTGGAAGATCACTTAAGCCTAATCCATGCCTAGGAAACTGTGGCAACGCCTGCAATAATGTTTCTGAAGAAAAAAGAAAAAATATCTTTGATTATTTTTGGGGACTACCATCCCAAAGAAAAAAAGATTGGCTAGCTGGCATGACTGCTAAAACTGACATAAAACGAAAGAGGTCACAGGACTCTGGTGTGAGGCACAATGCATATTTCTACTATATTAATGATGGTGAAGGCCGACGTAAGGTTTGTAAAAAAATTCTAGTAGACACTTTGGGTGTTAGCCTAAAATATGTTACTTATACCTTAGCCAATGCATCATCTGGGTTGGCAAAAGAGGAGAGCAGAGGTAAAACTGTTCCTAAGAATAAAACACCTCACTCAGTAAAGAAGTCAGCCATTAATTTTATCAAAAGTTTACCAGCACTACCATCACATTACTGTCGTAAAGACAGTACCAGATTATATCTCCCCACTGAATTTAAAAACATAAAAAACCTATACAGGATTTATAAACAGTCAAAAACATCAGACGGTGTAGATGTTGTTGGTGAAAAAATATTTCGTGACATTTTCAACAAAGATTTCAATATTGGTTTCCACGTTCCAAAGAAGGATAAATGTGCCAAATGTTTACGTTTTGAAGGCCAGAATGAAAAAGAAAATCCTGAAATGTTAAATCATTTAAAGGAAAAAAAGACATCAAAAGATAGATTATCTTTTCACTGTGAACTAAGCAAGAAAAATAACGCAATGCTTTGTACTTCTTTTGATCTACAAAAGGTACTGAACACCCCGCATGGGGAGAGTATGCTGCTATTTTATACTAGAAAATATACAGTGTACAACCTTTGTTTTTACGAAAGTGGTACCAGACATGGATTTTGTTATACTTGGGGAGAAACCGAAGGAAAAAGAGGAGGCAACGAAATAGCTACAATCTTACAAAAATATATTGCTGAAGTTGATTCCCGTGGGTCTGTAACAAACTTAATTCTTTATTCAGACTCATGCCCAGGGCAGAATAAAAACAAAATAGTTTTAGCCGCCATATACGCGCACTGCTTGAAACAAAACACATTGAAACCATACAAATGAATTATCTGCTTCCAGGGCATACCGAAATGACTGTCGATAGCATCCATGCCACAATTGAAAATTCTGTTAGAAATACTATAATATGGGCACCATCGCAGTGGCCAACTGTTTTTCAGTTGGCTCGTAAAGATCCCGGCCCATATTACGTAGAAACTCTTACGCACAACGATTTCATGAATTACGAAGAGTTCTCAGAAAAGTATTTCAAAGGCAATTTAAGCGGAAAGATTAGTAAGATTCGGGTGGCGACATTCAAAAAGTCGTCACCCAATGTCATGACTGTCAAATACAGCATGGATAAAGATGCTGAGACTGATTCTATAGCCATAATTTCAAGACCAAAGGTAGTCCAGCCGAAGTATAAAACATCTGTGCCTATAACTACGGCCAAATACAAAGATCTAAAGAAGCTGTGTGATACAGGGGTTATTCCCAAAAAATTTCACCTAGAATACACTAACTTTCCGCACCGCGTTGGTAAAGATGTTCTGATAGATACAGATATTGAAGATGACATAGAAGCATAAGGTTCTTTCTTTGTCATCGTCAACATTTTTTTTTTATAAAGAATGTTACATTTTCTTTCTTTTTGGTTTTTGATGATAGATACTGTATCTATATTTGTTTGTTTTTTTTTTCTTATTAAGAATGTCGATATTGTATTGTTTTTGATAGAGAATGTTAACTTTTGTTTGTTTTCTGACGAAATTGTTATTTTTTTTCTACTTCTGATTTATCACACTAACAACACAAGTTACTGAAAAGAGTTTTTTTGAAGTTTTTTTTTTTTATAACATTTTATAATGTTTGACTGATTTTAATTAGGTACGTCCATGTCGAAGACTGATTTTGAATAAATTATAATTAATAGCAATTTATTTGTTGTTTTATTTATAAAGTGATGCTAAAGTACCGTGGTGACGTGGTGATACTACTACATAGGCTTAGGGTGATATACCATCTTATCTAATACCTTGTTCCAAGACACATTGAATCAACATCTTGAATGATTCCTCTACACATTTTTTTTTTATGTTAAAAATATACAAGACACTGTCTAAAATTGTATAAAGTGGCATACCCACCTCAAAAATATCTTATGGACGTTGCTGAATTATGATGGCCTAAGCATCAATATCTACTATAATCTAGCTCAAGGGCTCATTTTGTTTCATCCTGCGTCCCTCTTATGGGCATCTATATCAAATTACTTCACTCTGGTGCAACACCATCATGTTGCTTAGGGTCATTGGGCATATTCAACTGTCAGTTGACTTGTCGCTAAATTCATTTTCTCTCGTATTCGTTTATTCTAGATCGATGCTTGAGCCAGTTTACTTTCAACTATTTTATTTACGGTAGGGATTTGAACCATTTTGCCTTTCTCAGAAAATAACTAAAGTTGATGCATTTTGGGCTAACCAACATAAATTTTCTTAAATAATACAAAATTTTCAACAATTATTTAACTTAAAAAACTTCCTTATTTAATTAGGGATATACTGTATTAAAAAAATAAAAGTCTATCAAATAGTTGATTTTTTATGATTTTTTTTAGCCTTGCAACCGTCGAATTATTTAAGTATTTTATTTTTGTGTTTTCTTCTTCACCGTATGTACCTGCGTCGGGTATCGTCTAGTTTTATTGAATCCTTTGGGTTAGATTAGAACAGTAGCCATTAACGCCAGATCCCCTCTATTGTACGTGAATCAATTGGGTTAGGTTAAGTTAAAACTGTGATCATTAAAGCGCGAAGGTGAGCGAGCGAAGCGAGCGTTCCGCGGCAGAAGCCACCGAGCGACGTCACCGTGGTGTGCTATGATGACGACACGCTGGTACTGGCGCTGGGGAGGTCGCAACAAGCGGCGGCCGAACTGATGACACGCGGCACAACCCCGCGTGTCATCAGTCGTCGAGAGGATCAGACAATTGGGACTCGAGGTGGCCTTGCATAAGCCCGAGGCCACGTGTTTTCATGGTCCTCGGAACGCGCAAGTGTCGGGTTTCCAAATAACGGTAGGAGGGATTCACATCAGCGTCGAGTCGACGATAAAGTACCTGGGGCTCGTTGTCGACAACTGGTGGAACTTCGTGGAGCATTTCCGTCGTTTGTCTCCCAAACTGAAGCGGGCCGGGGCTGCCTTGAAGCGGCTCCTGCCCAATCTAGGGGGTCCAAACGCCTCCTGCCGGAGGCTCTACGCGGGGGTTGTGCGGTCCATGACCCTTTACGGAGCACTGGTGTGGGCGCGTTCACTGAGGTGCCGACCAGCCCGCCGGTTAAACGCGTCCCAAAGGGTCATGGCCATCCGGCTGGTCCGGGGATACCGTACGGTTTCCTGCGAGGCGGCGAGCCTCCTTGCCGGATTGCCACCATGGAATTTGGAGGCGGCCAGGTGGTAAGTGTTCCTCTTTTACTAATACTAGGCTACCTTGTTTCAGGTTTTCTTTTAGGTACTGCCATTTGCTTCGGATTTCAGTCGATGTAGATATTCGTTCGACCAGCACTGCACGTTCATTTGTTCTACAAGCCTCCATCTGTTTCTTAGATCGTGCTCAGCAAAATCTTGCTCTTCTTGTGGTAGTGACAGTAGGGGGCCACCAATGAGGAAGTGACCGGGAGTTAGATATTCCAGGTCTTCGACATCCTCTGTTAGTGGGCACAGTGGACGAGAGTTAAGACAGACTTCTATTTGATTTAGTGAAGTAGTAAATTGTTCGAAAGTAAGCTTCTGTTCGCCCAGTACTCGATGTAGGTGATATTTCATGGCTTTGACGGCAGCCTCCCACAGGCCTCCAGCTGTTGGCCAAAGTGGTGCATTGAAATGCCACTCAATTTGTAAGTGGCTCATCTCATCGTAGAATTCAGAAGTCTTAAAGGTTTTGTGCTGTTCAAATTCCTGGTGAAGTAGTTTTGCTGCACCCACAAAATTCGTTCCGTTGTCGGAGAATACGTGTCGGGGTGTACCCCTGCGGGCACACATCCTTTTGAATGCAGCGAGGAACGTTTGCGTAGTCAGGTCCGACACCAATCCCAAATGCACAGCTTTGGTCACCATGCATATGAAAATTGCTATGTAAACCTTGCAAGTTTTAACTCCTCTTCCTTTGTTGATTTTCACATCAACTTGTCTGGTATACTCGACGCCTGTGTCTGTGAACGGTCTTGATGGAGTTACACGCTCCTTTGGCAAGTCTGCCATGAGTTGGACGTTTCAGTTTGGTTTGTAACGATGACATCGGACGCATTGTCGAAGCTCCTTCTTGACTGTTCTGCTACCTCCAATGACCCAAAATTTTTGACGTAAATGGGCCAAAGTTAGCCGGGCGCCTCCGTGGAGTGTCGCGATGAGCTTCTTGAATAATAAGCTCCGTTAATCTTCCTGTAGCCGGAAGAATAATAGGATGTTTAGCTTCGGGAGATAAAGTTGAGTAGGCTAGTCGCCTTTTCACGCGCAGTATTCCACTGTCATCAAGAAATGGGGTTAACTTTAACATGTTGCTTTTTGTTGATATTGGTAGATTTTTCTTTAAGCATTCAATTTCATCACCATAGTTTTCATATTGAACGTTCTTGATGACCAATTCTGTTGCTCCCATAATGTCTTGTGCTGAAAAACACATAACCTCCTTTTTGTTGCCGCGGTCGGCTAAGTTATTGGTTGAGTTTAGTGTGCGTTTTTGCTTACGAATGTTGCTTAGTCGTAAAATCCATTCAAGCACTCGTATTACGCGTTTATAACTACTATTTTTATTCAGTAATGTATCAGTTATTTCACAATTCTTGTATGTGACTGCGCAGCAGTTTATTTTTTGCAGCTCAGTGTTTGTTGAGTAGGTCAGGTGAGATTGTCTTGATGGATTTTTGACATGTTTGTTTTCAACCAATCCGGTCCATTCCACCAAAGTTTAAACTCTAGGAGTTGAAAAGGTGTGAGCCCTCGAGTTGCACAGTCAGCTGGATTTTCTTCTGACTTCACATAGTTCCAGCAGTTTGCTGAGATAATTCTGTTTATTTGTTTCACTCTGTTAGCTACATATCTCCCATCGGTTTATATCGCCCTGCAACCAGGCTAAAACGACCTTGGAGTCGCTCCAGCACCTTAAATATAGGTTTTTATTGCAGAGAGTGTTCTGAACTTTTTCTAGCAGTTTGGCTAGTAAAACAGCCCTGCAAAGTTCCATTCTAGGTACAGTTATCCTGTTGTTGATTGGTGCAACCTTTGTTTTTGCCGTAATTAGTGTATTCTTGTATTCACCGGCTTGATTTTTCACTCGGCTATAAATGACGAACGCGTACGCTTTTTCGCTTGCGTCGCAAAGCCCGTTTATCTCTAGGTTGTTTTCTTGACATTGTAACCATCGTGGTATGAAAAGTTTGTTTAGCAACGGGATATATTTTCTTATAGTTTCCCATTTTGTAGCGAGATCGTCGGGTAAGCGTTCATCTCAGTTGATTTTGCTGATCCAGATTTTTTGCCATAGAAATTTGGTTTTTATTGTGACTGGCGATAGTAATCCAAGTGGGTCGTATAGCTTGCTTATTTCGCTCAGTAGTACGCGTTTTAGCAGGTTTTTCTTGATTGGTAGATCCCATTGGTATGTGAAGCTATCGTTGTCTTGATTCCACCTCATGCCCAACATTTTTGAGTTTATTGTTTGTTCAGGGCTAAAGTCGATATTCGTATTGCGGCTCTTTTGATCATCTCGCAAGTCTTCCAAGATAATAGTTTCGTTCATTTTCCATTTTCTTAAGTTAAATCCTCCTTTTTTCAGCAACTCAATGAGCTGTGTGACTAGTGTTTTCGATGCGTCGATAGTATCCTGCCCGTAAACCAAATCATCCATGTAGAAATAGTTTTTCAGGACGTTTCCAGCTTCCAGATAGGTATCATTTTCATCTTCTGCGAGTTTATGTAGAGTACGCATTGCCAGATAAGGTGCACTTTTCGCTCCATAAGTTACTGTGCCCAACTGCCAATCTTGTAGAGGTTCGTTAGGGGTCCTCCCCTAAAAACTATAATCTGGAGATCCTTCTCCAGATTATAGTTTGCAGATGTTGTTGCTTTTCGTTCAGCCAGATGAACCGATAAAGTTTTTCTACATCTGCCGTAAAGACGTATCTGTATGTTCTCCAGTTAATTAGTAGTGTCAGTATATCCTTTTGTAAGTTCGGACCGCAGTACATGTGATCGTTGAGACTGCTGTCTCCTTTTGTATTGTATGACGCGTTGAACACTACTCTTAGTTTTGTTGTCGTGGACTCAGCTCTCAACAAGCCATGGTGAGGTAGGAAGACTTGGCCCCAACTTTCTCCTGTGACAGGTTTCATATGTCCCATAGCGATGTATTCGTTCATAAAACACTTGTACTCGTAACTGAGTTCTTTGAAAGAAATGACTGTTGAATGCTGAAAGAATGACTGAAAATGAATGCTTGTGACCTTGCATTGTTTAAGTTTGGTTCGAAGTTAGGCTTCATTGGCATTTGTAGCACATATTGTCCGTTCGCCAATCTTGTGGTAGTTGCGTTGTAATATTCCTCACAGTGTTGTTCCTCACTAGTTAATGATGACTTGTCTGGAATTTCCTCAGTTTCCCAAAATCTTGCCATGTTTTCGAAATAATTAAGTGTCAACAAGCAGTTGAATGTCTTTACATTCCCGCATAGAATCCAGCCCACTCTGGTTTGTTGAGCTACTGGGTATCTGTTATCACTCCTGCTGACGCCGTTTAGGATAAGTTCTGAGTAGATATCCGCGCCCCAGAGCAGATCGATCGGGCCTGACAGGTTGAACTGTGGATCCGCTAGTTTTAAGTTTTCTAAATAATCCCAGTTGCTGATTGAAACCGATGCGGTAGTGTGACGTTGCAAAATCAATAAATAACGCAACAAGTAGCGACATCTTGTGTCAGGCATTGGCATGGCTGTTAGCGTGTTCTCTGTAACACTAGAGAAATTATGTCATGTAAATTATATACAAGAGTATTAGTTAATTTAAATAAATAAACATACAGACATAATTTCCCACATTTTATTTAAAACAATGCCTAAGAAATGGAAAATAACCAATAGACAAGAATTCTATTTAGTCTATGGTAGTGGAAGCTTCTCGAAGGTTTGTGACATTGATCCGGCATGGGGAAGACCCGCAACGTGTGTGACACGATACGAATAGGATTTGGAAGAGGGACTTAGTTCTGGAGGAACAGACTGTACCCAAATAACCCGATGGGTTTCCGATAAGTCCCATTCGAAGCTGAATCCGGTGAGTGTTCAACCGTATTCTTTGTTCATGCGGGATGGCGTGGCCCGTACATGTGATTTCTGACACGAGTGTATTGTTACAGGTCTGGCTGTTTATGCTAGCCTTTTTTCTCGTGTATCTCTAATACATATTGACACGTGATGCTTTGGAGTAGCCCCGTGGTCTGATGATTGGAATGGATCCGGGTGCAGGCAACCTTTGAGGTGTGGTCATCCGTTTGACAGGAAGGCTTTACTTAGCCGATATCGGTGATGAGGGAAGTTCGCCGCTCCAGGTAACGAAGCGTCATTATTAACCCGTAGGCCACGTAACGTGGGGTGCTAGGACAGGAAACCTCCCCGTGTGTCCGTGGGCTGGAGTTTCCCTTGGGTGCGTCTGGGGGAAAGGCCAGTCTCCGGGACGGTGCACCCTGGGGTGCGGGCAATAACTCTCCATTAGGTACTCTGTGCCTAAGGGGTCTTGTTGCCCGTACGCTAATATCCTGTCGGAGGAACGCTCCAACGTGTGTCTCTCTGTTCAGCAGAGACGCACAGCGGCGGAGTAAGAGCGGGCTCGGTGTGCACTAACCCTGCCGCCGGGCAGGCAGGAAGGAGTCTGCTCCTTCTGCCACCGTTAGTCTCGTAGCCCCGAAGATCGTCAACGTCATGTCTCTGACTTTTGACGGGGGTCGAGGGTCTTGGCTTAACCGCCCGGACCGCGAGGAAGATAACCTCTATAAAAAATTCCTCTAATATCAAGTTCTGGTGCGCGGCGAGGGTATGAATGGCTGAGGAGTAGTGTCATCTACAACTTTCCAGTTGTAGGTGGCGCATCAGTCGCTAGCGCACCCCCAGCCAGAGTACCAGTGGACCCTCTGGTTGGGTTAAAAATGTACACTTACCTAGGGACAGGGGGTGAACCTGGGAATGACATTTTATATCCCCCATACTCGTGGGATTAAGTATGGATAAAATTTCAAGAAAAACAAAACCAACAGAAAGAAGTAGTGGAGAGGAGGGGAGCGATGCGGGGTCGGAGTCCGACGCTGCATCTGGCGCGAAGGGTTCTTTCAAGAGCCCGGAGCGCGTAGTGGTGGGAGATGCCGAGAAGAGCCGAAAGCTCTTCCAGAAGCGCCCCAAACCAGGGGATGGCCAGGGGTCGTCCTCTGATGGCGGGAAGGGCGTAACCCGCAGAAAAGTTACTCGGCGAGGTGGAGTACAAGAGCGAAGTACCGGCAAAGGGCGCTCCACCGAGGAGGATAGTGAGCCGAGCCGAGTCAGCCCAGCTGAGCCGGCCCAGCCAGTCGAGAGGCTCGCCACAGAGGGGTACGACCCTGGAGGGGCCAGTCGCAGGGCGGAACTGTCCGAGTCGTCAGGCGGTGAGCCGGACGCCGCTGGCGGCTCGAAGTCAGAGCGACTGGCCAGGCTGGAGGCGGCCGTGGTAGCTGCGCTAAAGGGTGTGGCCTTGAAGAGGATTCAGTCCTCTAAAGACAAGGCCATACCCGCTGCCGCGGCTTCCATTATGGAGGCAGTGAAGGCCATCAAATTCGGGCCTCAATCGGACGGGATGGCCGAGATGCGGGCGGAGATTACTCGCTTGACAGCCACTATGGAGCTCCTCCGAAAGGAGAACGAGGAGCTCCGAGCGGACCTGGCCGGCCTCCGAGTAGCCGGCCACCGGGAAGTTCCACAGGAGGGCGCGCAGCATGGGAAAGACCGGCCGGTGCCGGTGCCTGCGGAGGACCGGGTTTTGGCCCTGGTGCGGCGGGAGCTGGCTGCCTTCCAGAGCCGATTTTCCGCTCTGGAGGCCGTTGTCCTGCGCCCCCCGCTAGCGGCGAGCCGGCAGGTGTCGTTTGCCGCCGCTGCGGCCAAGCCAGGAACGGCAGGGCGGTCTAAAGGCGGGCCCGTGCCGAAACCCGCGGGGCCGCCCCCGGCTAAGTCGGCACCGCCCAAGCCCAAGAAGGGTGGGGTGGCTACGCAGGCGGCGAGGGCCCCAGCCCCGGCGGCGAGACGGCCGCCCCCCCCGCCTCCTAATACTCCTCCGGCCGACGCCGAATGGCAAGTGGCCGGAGAGAAGAGGAAGGCGGGTAAGGTCTCAAGGGCGGCCAAAAGGAAAGAGAGGCGGCAGCGGCGCAAAGAGCGAAGCGTCGCGGCTAGGCTCCGCGCCCCGAAGTCCGCAGCTGTAGTGATCACGCTACAGCCGGAAGCGGAGAAGAAGGGCGTGTCCTACCGCGACGTGCTCACGAAGGCGAGGGCGGCGGTGAACCTGCAGGAGCTGGGCGTCACCAATGGCATCCGGGTAAGAGTCACTGCGACCGGGGCCCGGATGCTAGAGGTGCCCGGTGCGGCGAGCGGCCCGACCGCTGACGCTCTGGCCGAAAGGCTCAGGGCGTCCCTAAATGCGGACGAGGCCCGAGTGTCCAGGCCCACCAAGTGCATCGACATGCGCATTCTGGGCCTGGACGACTGTGTGACGGAGGCTGAAGTGGTGGCCGCCGTCGTCAGGACTGGGGGTTGCTCTGCCGAACAGGTGAGAGCGGGCTCCATCCGTCCTGACCACAAGGGGCTGCGAGCCGTTACGGTGAGCTGCCCCGTGGCGGCGGCCAGGAAAGTCGCCGGGGAGGGCCAAAGGCTCCTGGTGGGCTGGGTTTCCGCGCAGGTGAAACTGCTGGAACCCAGACCTCTGAGGTGCTTCCGCTGCCAAGTGGGCAACCACGTGGGAGTGCAATGCACCTCGGAGGTGGACCGCAGCGATCATTGCTTCCGCTGCGGTCAGCCCGGTCACAAGGCCGGCTCGTGCAACGCCACGCCGCACTGCTTTTTATGTGCGGCAGCTGGCAAGCCGGCCGATCACCGGGCTGGGAGTAAGGCCTGCGCTCCACCCGCCAAAGCCAGGGGCAGGGGCAAGCCCTCCGCCACTGCCGTCACCGCCGCACCCGCCGCCACTGCCGCCGCCGCTGCCGCACCCGCCATCGTAGCTGCCGCAAACATCGCGGCAGGGCCCTCACAGGGGGCTCGGGAGGGGGCTGACATGGAGTGCCAATAATGGCCCCATTACGCCTCCTCCAGGCGAATATCAACCACTGCGCCGCCGCTCAGGATCTCTTACTCCAGAGCATGGCGCAGTGGTCGATCAACATCGCCGTGGTCGCTGAGCCGTACTTTGTCCCGCCCAGGGATGACTGGGTGGAGGACCTGAGCGGCTCAGTGACCCTCATTTCGTCGGCCGCCGCCGGTACCCCGTCGCTTGAGGCAGTCAAGAGGGGACGGGGTTGCGTGGCAGCACGGTTCGGGGAGATTGTCGTGGTAGGGGTATACTTCTCCCCGAACCGAACTCTCGCCGAGTTCCACAACTCCCTTGCGGAGTTGAAAGTCGTCGTCGTCGGGTACCGTACCCTCCCTGTGATCGTACTCGGGGACTTCAATGCCAAGAGCACGGCTTGGGGTTCCCGGTACACGGATACACGGGGCGGGATGGTGGAGGACTGGGCTCTGGAGACAGGCCTGGTCGTCCTAAACCGGGGTTCTGTCCCCACGTGTGTGCGGATGCGGGGCGAGTCAGTGGTGGACATCTCGTTCGCCAGCCCCGCTCTGTCACCGCGTGTCATTGACTGGCGCGTCATGGAGGGGGTGGAGACGTACTCCGACCACCGGTACATCCGGTTTGACGTCTCCGCCCAGACCTCGAGCGCGCTGGTCCGACAGGCCCCGAGTGGTCCGCGGTGGGCGCTGAAGAAGCTGGACCGGGAGCTCCTCCTGGAAGCCTCGATCGTGCAGGCCTGGGTGTCATCACCGGACAGGCCTGCTGACATCAACGACGAGGCAGAGTGGTTCCGGGAGGCCATGTCAGAAGTGTGTGACATGGCAATGCCCCGGGTCCAGCCCGGACGCGCCTGGCGCCAGGTGTACTGGTGGTCGCCGGAACTAACGTCTCTGCGCGAGGCGTGCGTTGCCGCGCGGCGCCTGTACACCAGGCACCGCAGGCTCCGTATCCGCCCTCCGGATACGGAAGCCATTCAGGCGGAGCTGTACGAGGGTTACAGAGTGGCGAAGATCGCCCTCCGAGCGGAGATCCTGCGGGCCAGGGGACTTGCCCGTGAGGAGTCGCTGGGGACTCTGAACAGGGACCCGTGGGGGCGCCCATATAAGGTGGTGCGGGAGAAACTCCGCCCATGGGCTCCCCCGCTGACGCAGAGTCTCCGGCCCCAGCTCGTGGAGGGCGTGGTGAGCGCTCTGTTCCCCTCGCGGGGGGAGCATACTCCCCCGCCCATGGCTCCGCCTCCTGCGGTGCCAACTGCGGACCACAGACCCGACGATGACGACGTTGCTCCTGAGGTGACCGAGGTAGAGTTGAGAGTGGCGGTACGTAGGCTGAGTGCCAAGAATACCGCCCCAGGACCCGACGGCTTACCTGGAAAAGCCTGGGTCCTGGCCTTGGAGGCTCTCGGGCCTCGACTAAGAGGGCTCCTAAGCGCATGCTTGGAGGAGGGCCAGTTCCCACTTCGTTGGAAGACGGGGAAACTGGTCCTCATTAAGAAACCGGGGCGCCCGGCGGACTCTCCGTCCGCTTACCGGCCCATCGTGCTGCTCGACGAGGTGGGCAAGCTCTTTGAAAGAGTCATTGCAGACCGCCTCGTCGGGCAGCTGGTGCGGGTGGGGCCGGATTTGGCGGAGAGCCAGTTTGGTTTCCGCAGGGGGCGCTCCACGGTGGACGCCATCATGCGCGTGCGAGCCCTCACGACGGGGGATGCTGTGGCCCGGGGTGGGGTCGTCTTGGCGGTGTCTCTAGACATCGCCAACGCCTTCAATACCCTGCCCTGGAGTTGCATCAGGGAGGCACTCCGGTATCACCGGATGCCGACCTACCTCTGTCGTGTAGTCGAGGCCTATTTGACGGATAGGGCGGTGATCTACCCCGGTCACCAAGGAGAATGGAACCGGCGAGAGATGTCGTGCGGTGTCCCACAGGGATCGGTCCTGGGGCCGCATCTGTGGGACATCGGTTACGACTGGGTGCTGCGCGCCGACCTCCCTAGCGGCGTCAGCGTAGTGTGCTACGCTGACGACACGCTGGTCCTGGCGCAGGGGAGGTCGCACCAGGCGGCGGCCGAACTAATGACACGCGGGGTTGCGACAGTCGTTGAGAGGATCCGGCAGTTGGGACTCGAGGTGGCCTTGCACAAGTCCGAGGCCATGTGTTTTCATGGTCCTCGGAACGCGCCACTGTCGGGTTCCCAAATAACGGTAGGAGGGGTTCACATCGGCGTCGAGTCGACGATGAAGTACCTGGGACTCGTCCTCGACAGCCGGTGGAACTTCGTCGAGCATTTCCGACGTTTGGCTCCCAGACTGCAGCGGGCCGGGGCTGCTTTGAAGCGGCTCTTGCCCAATCTGGGGGGGCCAAACGCCTCCTGCCGGAGGCTCTACGCGGGGGTCGTGCGGTCCATGGCCCTTTACGGG
Organism: Dryobotodes eremita; assembly: GCA_917490735.1. NCBI lineage: Eukaryota > Metazoa > Arthropoda > Insecta > Lepidoptera > Noctuidae > Dryobotodes > Dryobotodes eremita. The sequence continues at coordinate 159,352 of OU823254.1, read as the reverse complement.
GCACCGGTGTGGGCGCTTTCGCTAAGGCTCCGGCCAGCCCGCCGGTTGAAAGCGTCCCAAAGGGTCATGGCCATCCGGATGGTACGGGGATACCGCACGGTCTCCTGCGAGGCGGCGAGCCTCCTTGCCGGATTGCCGCCGTGGGATCTGGAGGCAAAGGTCCTCGCGCACGTTTGGGAGTGGCGCGAGGAGGCGAAACGCCGGGGCGTAACTCCGCTGCCGCGAGTAATCACGGCACAGCGGACAGAGCTCCGGCGGGATCTCATGGCGGCATGGAGTGTGCGACTGTCGCAACCCAGCGCAGGGCACGCCACAATTGCGGCGGTAAGACCCCTCTTTGAGGAGTGGCTTGAGAGGCGCCACGGCGTCCTCACCTTCCGCCTGACGCAGGTCCTCACCGGACATGGCTGTTTCGGGAGGTTCCTGTTTCGGATAAGGCGGGAGGAAACGCCCGGGTGTTACCATTGTGTGGATCGACCGGAGGACACGGTGGAGCATACGGTGGAGGTCTGCCCGGCTTGGGCGGAGCACCGCCGTGTCCTCGTGGCGGCGATCGGCGGCGGCGACCTCTCGCGTCCGGCCCTGGTTCAGGCCATGGTACGGAGCGAGAGGGAATGGGAAGCCGTCACCTCCTTCTGCGAAGCAGTAATGCTCGCGAAGGAGGAGGCGGAGCGCGAGAGGGAGAGGCAATCACTGCGCCCTCGCGCCCCTAGCCGCCGCAGGAGGAGGAGACACCCTGGGCGTCGGGAGTCGATTGCCGACTCCCGGCCACCGTAGGCGCGGGCTTGCGGACGGCGAGCAATGGGCAGCTCGCCGTCCGGTAAGGACCAGGCCCGGGTCGACGGCGCGTCGTGTTCCACGCGCGCCTCAAAGAGATGTCAGCAAAATTGACGGGGTCCGATAGGACCGATGCCTGCCGGGGCTGCGGATTGTTCGAAAGAGTTACCGTGGCCCTGGCGCACAGGCAACTGAAGGAACACGGGTGGGTTTTAGTCAGTAAGAGTCTGACACGCCCTTCCGCTCCGCCCAGAGCGGGAGACGTCATTTGATGATTTCCCATCCAAAAAAAAAAAAAAAAAAAAAAAAAAAAAAAAAAAAAAAAAAAAAAAAAAAAAAAGGCCACGTAACGTGCGAACACAGGGGTATCCTGTGTTTGATGCCAAGGGTCGAAGTCCTGTCAAGTGAAGGGATTAGTACTGAGAGATCACCGTGAATAATCGGTAAGATAGCAATTTAGTCTATGAGAGAGTTAGGCCTATTGTATGGACTGGGTGATGTGACCAGTTGCCATAAAGTGTTGTGTCGCGGTTTGCTTAGCATAATCTTATGTTCCGTTGTTAGCACAACCTTGATAGGTAGGTACTTGTATGATTGAGCTAGTATCTATTAAGTGGTTCATCTCACGGACTCGCTATAGCGACTCTGAGTATATTGTAATAGTCTCATTGCAGGTCAACACACCAATACAACTAGACCCGAGACTGGTTGTACTGGTGTGGAAGCCCAGGTGTATGGGGAAAGGTATGTGGCCAGCCACATTCAATATTGTGAACCTTCATTAGTGAGTTATTGTAATAAACATTGCATTGTGTAAGAAGGTACTTGTTTAATTGAATCTTTCCCTAGCAACTTATTATACCCTACAAATTTACTTTAGCACGGTGGTGAGTAGTACAACACCGAAGGAGACAATCAACATCCAGTCTCCTAACCAATTCTGAACAACTCCACTTATCGGGTTACAGTAGGTAAGTTGCTTATGAGTTTTTTCATAATTAATGCTTCAAAGTTGAATTTGTATTCTGAATGTATTGACTGGCATTCTAAGTTCATTGCCCCTTTGCAGTTGCCGCTAAGGTTTCCAACACCCGATACAACAGCGCTCACTTTACATCGCTGTAATCGCAGGCGCTGTGCCGCGTTTTCCGTTATTAGGTTCAATTGGGAGCCTTGGTCAAGTAGACCTCTCAAGTTGATGAAGTTTCCATCAATTGTTTTGACTTTCAGAAGAACAGTTGTCAACAACACTTCCTTTTCTTCGTTCGTTATCTTGTTGACCCCATAGGAAGTAGAAGGAGTCGACGATGGGTTTTTCTCCCTTGTTGCTTGTTCGTTGCTAGATAGTTCAGTTTCAGCTTCACGCATAAGTGTGTGGTGTGTCTTATGTCACAATTTACACGTCTTTCGTGATTTGCATTGTTTTTCTCCGTGGCTGAATAGGCAGTTTATACAAATATGCAAGTTGCGAACTGCGTCATTCCGTTTGTTTGTGTTCATAGCCAAGAATTGTTCGCAATTCATCAAAACGTGATTAGTTTTGCATATTGGGCATGTTTTTGCTGTCGTGAAGAAGGCGTTTGGTGAGTTTTGTGACTTGTTAAAGTACGATGACCCCTGCGATTTATTCTTAGCTTCACGATTACTGACAAATGCGTGCACTGACTGGACAGGTCCACTCAAATCTGTATGGTTCTTTCCTTAAAAGACCATTTCAGACACCAATCTTACATGGTCCTCAAAAGATGTGACCAAGATTATTTCAGGATTTTTTATAACTGTTGACATTGATGAATTTTTATAAATATATTGACATGAATATTTACTTTGTAAAATAGTATATTATTTTAATTATTGTGAATGTAAAGACTATGTAGATCATTGTTTTATTTTTTTCTTTCTTGATTAGGTTTAATCATAGTCTGGCAGTTTGAGTAATTTATGCGGCCTACCCAAATGTCCTTTCTTTGGTATTGTTCGTCGAATCGTTGAGCTCCTTAAGTTTTGAGTTGAGCTGCACGATTACTGACAAATGCGTGCACTGACTGGACAGGTCCACTCATTCTGTGTGGTATTTTTTCTCAAAAGACCATTTCAGACTCAAATCTACATGGTTTTCACATGATCTGACCAAGATTATGTCTGGACTTTAAAAGAGACTGTGACCTCTGAGTTTGTTTCGGCCTTTCTTCTCAGAGTAGTCAGATAGGAAACGCCGACCTCATTTATTTTTAAAATATGATTGACGTGGAAAAGTGTTTGTACAAACCTACTTACAGAAATAAAATCATTTATCATTTAACAAACTTCTCCTAGTTATTGTTCAGCCGAGAAAGACGCTCCTCCAGGTACGCCAAGTTCTTCGTGGTGGGACTGTCCTTCTTGTAGTTGGTGCAAATAAGCTTCAAGTCTCTGAAGATAGTTTCTTGACGGCTTATCAGTTCCGTTCCACTCTGAACCATTGTTATTTGTTATGGCTTTGACCGTTGGTGGAGTATAGTTGTATCACCACAGGTACTAGTTCACCAAAGTTGCGAAGTTTCCGCAAGTTTTAGATATTAAGTGCGTCGGCCCGCACTAACGCGATCCGCTCTTCTGGGACACCAGCTAGACCGATTCGCTAACGTTAGCAGAGACAATAGGCACCTGTTATATCCGGCTCGAAGGACCACTTTTATGTATGGCTCAGAGGTAGTCAGTTACTTATAGTTGAGTTGTTGGATGTGTGTTGACGAAAACCACAGACTTCACGATTATTCAGTTTATTCGTAAAAGTTACACGTAAGTTCCATTGGATGTTAATCCGCAGTTATAGCGCTACGGCAGCTATTGGTCAACTAACTTATTATAATTATAAAAGTAAATAAATCGAGTAGCGAAAAGTAGGTCGCGGTGTTAGCATTTTGCCTGTATGTGAACCGTACAGCCTGAATTGGCAATTATTTTAATAAATGTAGTTAAGATAAAATAATATTTATTTGCTTAAACATGTTTCATATATACAAGAAAAGACATATAGGCATGCATATAAGCATATAGGATGGTAACAATATTATGAGGTATAGACATGTTTGCCACATGATTTGACGTGCAAATGTCAAGAAATATTATTAATTAAAATATTCTCTTAAAATAACAATAAATTAAGTAGGTAATTAAAGAATAATAATAATATTGTAATAAATTTAAAATAACAAAAAATCAAACAGAACATAAAAAACTAAAATTTATAATTTATTATTAAAAAAAGTTAATAAGACATGTAAACGATAATCATGTCAAATCAAATAAGCTAATAAGTCAATACAAATGTTTCCTCTAGGAACTCGTTAATGTTATAGTACCTATGCTTGGTTTACTTTACTTTGTTTTACTTAGTTTGCTTTTCAAGTGTACATTATTAAGCTCCTTCCAACTTTGAGGCAACTTATTGTAAACTATTGGAGCTATATGAAAAACACTTTTGCGCATAAGTGCAGTCCTACAGCGAAGTACACATAGTTGGGTTTGGTCACGCCTGTTCCTGGGAAATTGATCTGCTGTGCGCGGAAAAAAAATTAGGATTATTCCTGATAAACAACGGTTTCAAGAATATATATAGATGGCAATGTTAAAATTGTATGCATTATAAAATAGGGTTTGCAGCTGTCCGTGGTTTTCAAATGAAGCATTGCTCTAAGACATCTCGTTTGAGCTTTAAATGCTACTTCCCTATTAGTCGAGTTGCCTCAAAAGATAACACCATATTTGAGAACGGATTCAGCCCGACCGTAGTAAGCTGTTAATAATGCCTCCCTATTGATATTTCGTGATAGCAAGTTCAATGCATAGGTACTACTACTAATTATTTTACTCAAAGAATCTATGTGATCCTTCCAATTTAAATATCGGTCAATAACTAGTCGCAGAAACCTAGTTGTATTAACTGTGTCAATTGTTATATGTTATGTCAAGATTAGAAAATGTCAATATACGCTGGCTAAAATGCATAATTACTGTCTTACTTAAATTAATTTTTAAATTATTGTTGCCTAGCCAGTATTGATCAATGTATTATTAATGTCATATTTAAATAGGTCTTTATTATTACAGGGCATAGTTATAGTACATTCATCCGCGAAAAGTGTCACAGGATGGTCAATTGACGTTCGAAAGTCATTTATGTAAAGAGTAAAAAGTGGAGGTCCTAAAACACTTCCTTGCGGAACTCCGTAGGCAAAGGTTCGTCCCTCCAATAGAATGTTTTTTTCGTTTTTGGTTTTAGTGTTTAGTCTATTTATTTGAGTTATTTGTTTCTGTCGTGCAAATACGATTTTATAAGTTCAAGAACATTCCCTCTAACAACACAAGCATCAAGTTTTTTTAGTAAAATATCATGTTGGACGTAATCAAATGCCTGAGTCATGTCACAAAATATAGCACAGACTGGAGTATTTTTATGCATATTTGTCATAATTGAGTGCAAAAAGTCATAAACTGCCGTATTTATTGTCTTCTTTTTTCGAAATCATTTTTGTTTGTTACAGAGAATATTGTTTACTTCTAAAGAAAAACTAAGTTGATTATAAATATAGTATTCAATTACTTTTGAGAACATTGGTATTAATTTAATCGGCCTATAGCATTCCATTAGTTCCCTGTCTTGTTTTATATACAATGGCTTCATTACCGATTTTTTTATGCATCTGGAAAAATACCTTCACTTATACACAAGTTTATAATATGACTGATAGGGTGATTTATTTCATCCGCTACTGTTTCCAGTAGTTTTGTACTAATCCCATCATAACCCACACCTAAGTATTGTCACCAACTGACGTTGAAAAGTTTTTAAAATAAAATCAGTTGAACTTTATATATCTAAATGTATCATGTCTTTGATTACGTTATTATAGCATATGTATGTTCTTACAACTAACTATTTGATCTCTTTGCAGGTTGCGTTAATACTTGGTGTTACTGGTGTATGTAGACATTAAGAACTTAATGATATTACAACAAAGGATGTAGAAACCCACGGTAAAAAGCTTCTCGTAAAAAATACCAATACTAAAAACAAGATTCCATGATTTTTTACAATCCATGCCCGGTTTATGAAATAGTAAAAAAATATCAAGTTCCCCGTTCAACAAATGCAAAAAATGACCGCTTATTCCAAAACTTTCAAAATGTAAATGTACGGCTCAAACCATTGGAATCAACAAATTTGGAGCAATGCCAAGAGTAATTGTAAAGTATTTTGATTTGCCCGAGGCTGATTCTTATACTGGGCACAGTTTTAAAAGAACTTTGGCTATATTGTCTATTCATAACAAGGCAAACATTAGTGCTAAAATAACACATGCAATTAATTTGGAGCCACAGACGAAGAAGTCTTGTCCTGAGCCGCGACAATCTACTTCTCGTGACACTGGTTGTTTAATGCCTCCTGCTCCCACTAACGAGCCCTTATATTTACAACATTCATCTAACTCCTATGAAAATATTTCAACATCGCCGACGTTTACCATAGAAAATGAAAATTATTAATAATAATAATAATTATTATTATTTATTTATTTAATTAGACAACATTGGTCCACTGGTTAGTAACGACTTAACAACTAAGGGTTAGTATTTATGAAATAGAATAAAACAGTAGGTACCTATTAGATATTCATACCTGCCGCACGAGCAACCTGACAAAGTGTCTCAGTATGGGTGCATCGTGTTGTTCGGCTAGGGTTTTATGGTTAATAATGCCAATACCTAGGGTCTAGGGTTAATAATGCCAATACCATAAAACAAACTGTAAAAATGCCAACAAAAACTGTTCGGTATCTTTTTGAGAATTGTACTTTCACTAACTGTTTCAATAATTAAAAGTTAAAAACAATACTTGAGCCTGTTTCCTTCCTCGTAAATGTGTTGAAAAACATCGTTTGAAACGCGTGTGTATTGATCTTATGTAATGATCAATACACACGCGTTTCATCATTACACATTCGGCTCCCTTATCGCGCTCGCCGGCGGCTTGCGTGAATAATACCACCTCGGTTATAATGACCAACATAGCACACTTGTATCATAATGTGCAATTACGAAACAGTCGTTGGAGTGCCATAATAAATAAATAATAACAACACGCACGCCCCTGAATTACAAGAGCTGTACTAGATGTCAACTTGTCTGTCACTGTCAATGTCACTTTCACGTTTTTCTTCCTGATGAGTCAGTGGAGAAGTAACATTGTTAGCCTTCTCTATCTCAAGTATTTTATAAGATGAACTACTTCGCAGAATAAATACCTGTGTTTGAATGATTTAAACTAATAAACTGGGTTCACCCTTGTTTGGTATAACAACTTTTGATGTAATGTTTCTAATTCGAACAACGTTTAAGAAAATAATCAATTTGTATAATATCGATTAACATAATTTTCATTTCATCGAATATTTATTTGCGATAACAACATTTGCGCTATTGATCAAAAGGTATAATGTTCATTTGATGTAGTGTTCAGGTGGTATAACCCGTATTTTATCGGTTGCATATTAGAAAATCAAAACTTTCTCGAGCAAATTTCAAAAGAACAATAAAAGAAATAACAAAATTTAAAAGACCAAATGTTTTATTTAGAAAAAATTTAAAATCCCAATGTATGTGACATCAAATGAACGACTGATCAAAAGTTGCTAGATGTAATTTTAAAATATCAAATCATTACTAATCAAATTACAACAAAGCAACAAAACATTTCTGCGAGCAACTTGGAATTAGCGCTCGCCGGCCGCTGCCGCGGCACCGCTCGCTACGCTCGCTCAGCTCGCGCGCGGTTGGTCCTTAACCTAATCTAACCTATTTCACCCAGTTCAAAATTACGAATCATACAAGCTGTCGCAGAAATGTTTTACCATTGTCTAATTATTCACTCGCAGGCAAATTGTATGATTCGTCATTTTGAACTGAGTGAAATAGGTTAGGTTAGGTTAAAACTGTCAGCGGGGCGGGTCTATAGTGGACGTATCGTTCGCTAGCCCTGCTGTCGCGAGCCGTGTTCGTGACTGGCGTGTCGCCGTGGAGGTGGAGACGTTGTCGGATCACCGATACATCCGTTTCGACGTCTCCGCCCAGACCGCCGGCGGCCGCAGTTCATCGGGCCCGCGAACGGACGGCCCGCGCTGGTCGCTCAAGCGCATCGACAGGGAGCTTCTCGAGGAGGCCGCCATTGTCCAGGCCTGGGGCCGGGAGTCGGCAGTGAGCGGACCCGTCGACGTCAAACAGGAGGCGCTGTGGTTCTGCGGGGCGATGACGCAAATTTGCGACGCGTCCATGCCCCGAGTCCACGCACAGTCAGCAAGGCGCCAGGTGTACTGGTGGTCCGCCGCGATCGCGCAGTTACGCGTCGCGTGCGTGGCGGTGAGACGCCAGTACACCCGATACCGGAGGAGACGTCGTCGGGTCCCTGACGAAGAAGCCGCGCTGTATGAGGTGTACCGCGCGGCTAAAGAGACTCTGTGGCTGGCCATCGGCGAGGCGAAGACGCGAGCCAGGGAGGATATGCTGGAGACTCTAGACGGGAATCCGTGGGGGCGCCCTTATCGAGCGGTTCGAGAGAAACTTCGAGCCGCGGCGCCTCCACTTACGGAGAGTCTTCAGCCAGAGCTGCTGGAGGAGGTAGTCGCAGCCCTCTTCCCGGCAAGAGCGGAGCATACTCCGCCGCCGATGGCTTTGCCCACAGCCGCAGAGTCTACAGAGGAGAACGCCATTAGCGTCCCAGAGGTGACACAGGCAGAGATGAGGGCGGCCGTGATGCGGCTCCGGGCCAAGAACGTGGCTCCGGGGCCCAACGGGATCCACGGCCGAGCATTAGCCCTCGCTCTGAAGGAGCTGGAGCCCCAGCTGAGAGGACTCTACACAGCGTGCCTCGAGCAGGGCCAGTTTCCCACTTTGTGGAAAACCGGTCGTCTGGTCCTGCTCAAGAAGGCGGGGCGCCCTGCGGACTCGCCGTCCGCGTACCGGCCCATAGTGCTGCTAGACGAGGTGGGTAAGCTGCTGGAGCGGATACTCGCAGCCCGCCTCGTCGGCCACTTGTGCAGAGAAGGGCCGGACCTGGACGAGAGCCAGTTCGGTTTCAGGCATGGGCGCTCCACCATACACGCTATATCGCGGGTGAGAGTCCTGGCGGAGGAAACGGTGTCCCGGGGTGGGGTGGTGGTGGCGGTGTCCTTGGACATCTCCAACGCCTTCAACACCCTGCCCTGGAGTTGTATTCGAGAGGCACTGCGTTATCATCGGGTGCCTCTCTACCTCCGCCGTATCGTTGGGGCTTATTTGGCGGAGAGGTGTGTCACCTTCGTGGGACGCGATGGCGTCAACCAGCGCCGCATGTCGTACGGTGTTTCACAGGGCTCGGTCCTGGGCCCACTCCTGTGGAACATCGGGTACGACTGGGTGCTGAGGGGCGAACTCCAACCGAGCGTCGACCTGACGTGTTACGCGGACGACACGCTGGTCACGGCCCGGGGGAGTTCGTACAGGGAGGCAGCGTTGCTGACGACGGCTGCGGTCTCACAGACGGTGAGCCGCATACGGCGCCTCGGCCTGGAGGTGGCCCTCAACAAGTCGGAGGCCATGGTGTTCCATGGTCCCCGGCGGGCGCCACCATCCGGATCCCACATTGTGGTGGGGGGGGTTCGAATCGCTGTCGAGCCCACCATGAAGTACCTTGGGTTGGTGCTCGACAGCCGGTGGGATTTCGGCCCCCACTTCCGGCAGCTGGCGCCCAAGTTGTTGGGCGCGGCCGGGGCGCTGTCGACGCTGCTTCCCAATCTGGGGGGCCCGAGCGCCGCTTGTAGGCGGCTCTACGTGGGGATCGTGCGGTCGATGGCCCTTTACGGGGCCCCGATCTGGGCGGCTGACCTGACGGCCGGCAGCATTGCTGTATTGCGAAAGCCGCAGAGAGCAATGGCCGTCAGAGTCATAAGGGGATACCGCACGATCTCCTACGACGCGGCTTGTGCACTGGCCGGATCCCCGCCCTGGGACCTGGAGGCGAAGGTGCTCGCGTCACTGTACCGGTGGCGCGAGGAAGCGCGGGCGCGGGGCGAGCGACCGATGCAGCGACAAATGGAGCAGCGTCGGTCGCAGCTCCGCGAGGTCCTGGTGGCGGAATGGCGGGACAGGCTCTCACGCCCTACCGCCGGCCTCGTCACCATCGAGGCGGTCCGGCCGGTGCTCGACCACTGGCTCGGGAGGAGGCACGGCTCCCTGTCGTTTCGGGTGACGCAGGTGCTCTCGGGGCACGGTTGCTTCGGGAAGTCCCTGTGTCGCATAAACAGGGAGCCGGACGCCCGGTGTCACCACTGCGTCGACTGCCGGGAGGACACGGCGCGGCATACGCTGGCAGAGTGTGCCGCTTGGGAGGAGCCGCGCCGTGCCCCCATCTCAGGAGTAGGCAGTGACCTCTCGCTGCCGGCCGTTGTGAATGCGATGGTCGGTGGCGAGGAGTCCTGGGACGCGGTGGTATCCTTCTGCGAAACAGTGATCTCGCAGAAGGAGGCTGCGGAAAGGGAGCGAGAGATCTCATCCTCTCACCCGGCCCGCAGCAGACGCACCGGGCGTCGGCGGAGGGCGGACAACGCCCTCTTCCAGCCCCCCTAAATGGGTCCAGGGGCGACGTACTCGGGGACGTCCGTCGCCCCCCATACATCAGGACCCGAGGTGGCGGCGCGTAGTGTTCCACGCGCGCCCCTCTTAGACGTCGCGGGGGGAGTCAAACACCTCACTCCCCCCGCTCGACCGGACGGGGCCCGCAGAGGCGGGCCGGCACCGGCCAGGGGTTGCGGAAGATTTGTACGTTCCCGCGACCCCCGGCGTAGGTGTGAGACGGAACACCGGGGTGGTTTTTAGTCAGTAAGAGTCTGACAGACCCCTCCGCCCCCCCAGGGCGGGGGACATCCATGAGGATTTTCCACCCCGGAACAAAAAAAAAAAAAAAAAAAGGTTAAAACTGTGACCAACCGCGCGCGAGCCGAGCGAGCGTAGCGAGCGGTGCCGCGGCAGCGGCCGGCGAGCGCTACTTCCAAGTTGCTCGCAGAAATCATAACTAATCAAATTTATAATCACAAATGATTTCTTATTAAGAATTATTAATTTAAATGTAGGTATACTTATATTTTTACGTTTATTCGTTTTGCTGCTGCAGTATATTGATAATGAATGAATGAATTCAGTAGGTAAAGAAACAATATTAGTTTATAGACAATGAAAGGAAACGAATTATTAATGAACTGAATATTCGATACGATCTTTTGACTAAATTATTATTAGTCTAGTGAAACATTAGTTTAAATAAAATTTGTGCATTTGACAATTCGGTCAAATGACATTATTTCAAAGAAATAAATATGCTAAATAAAAGTCTACCAATTAATTATTCGGTCAAATGAATAATTATACGAAATGACTTTATTGTAACTAAAATTAGCCGGAGCGATTTTCGACAAAACGTTGTTATACCAAACAAGGGTGAACCAATAAACTGTAACACGCCTTTACAATATCGGCTCGCACAGCATCACACGTTGGGGCACAATAGCCATGTGATACTCTCATCTAAATCTGCGCTCCAAATAAGTGGGTTTGAGAGCGTCGGCAATCTCAGCTATATTGACGACACGCTCCACTGATAACCTGGACATGCTTGCGGGGTTTGTCCTGCGTAGGAAATGTTATTACTTTACTAAAACATTATCTTCTTTTAACTTTTAATTAACTGTCTTACTTATACAGCGGGGTAATTACGTAACACACAAACTCTAGGAATGGGTTTAATTTTGACAGTTCAATAACATTCATTACGTTATTTACGTTGTTGAGCAGACAAATTTTTCGAACATACGAAGCAATGGATTAGCAATACGCTTCAGAATGATTCAGATTGTGATAGACAGCAGAATGAATTAGCCCTACCAAGCTCCACATTAGGTATGTTCCATTCAGGACCTTTAGCCATGTGCGTAAAAATATATAATAAGCTTCCAAACTCAATTAAAGAGTACGAAAATAAATTCAAAACCAGCCTTCAAAGACACCTTACACTAAAATCATACTACACTCTAAAGGAATTCTTTGACGATAATGATAAGTAAAGGAGATCGGCAAACAGTCCTAATAAATTAGGCCTCAATAAACAAAAATGAAATAATTTGGGTTTTCAAGGGGTAATTATATCGAAAAATTTATTGCACAGGGCTATAGACTAATATTATTAGTCTATAGCCCTGTGCAATAAATTTTTCGATATAACATGGGATATGCTTTATTTCAGACCGTAGTCAATAGACCCCATTATCATTTGTTCCCGTTCTTTTATTAGTTACCTATGAGTTTTCGTAAAAGATTAAAAGTACTTTGCCAGGCTCTATCTCTTTAATATGATGTGAAACTTACTTTGAGATTGTTGAATTTATATTCCTTAGCTGTACATGATCAGGGATTTGAAAGAAAAATACGAGTTAACAGTAAATATTTTATTGATTGCTTTCCACATCATCATTGGTGATTAATATATTATCGAGATGCTGGGCGGGAGGTACAACATTGTCTTGGTACCTAGCCCACCCTAAGTACCATATTATTGATAAAATATGTGCACAGCAGCCTACTGTTCTCTTGCCCACATTGCAATTGCAATAGTGTTGCAATATTGCATCCCTACCGTTAAGAGAGCCGTCGACCAAAATATAAACAAAATATATTTTACGGCCTATATGGCGCGATTGAATTTTGCCTCTTAGCAGCCAAACACTATTTTCAGTCGACAGCTCTGTCAGTAAACTGCTGTCAACCTCTCTGCATACTTCGATTGTGTACGTCCCATTGGCCCTTATATGCTCGCCGTAATAGGAACGGGCCTGTTTTATTTGGTACGTGCCTAAACATACCAATATCAGCTCATCGTAGGTGAGCCGGGGAAAATCACTGACATTATTATTTTCAACATTTATTCTTTCGAAATTCGTTCGTCTTCTGTTTAAGTTATTATTAATAACAATAGTACTTAAACTGTTTTCAAAGTACATTTTCTGATTTATAATATTAAGGATTTCCCCAGCATCATTCCTGTCTTCGATAAGAGGGTGAAAAGCATTAATTAAGGCAGCAGCCACAGTAAAATCTTTCATTAAATTGCGAGATGCGGCATTAAAATATTCTTGACGAAAAATCTTAAAGTCTCGTTTAAACCTACCATTAATCACTTCTATGACCCAACGACATATTGTCACTGCCCTGGAACGATTAGCCTCCAATGTAGATAGTTGTGTTTCACCCTCTTGAACTGTAGCTGGTGTATAAGCACGATACCCACAATCGTTGAGTAATGACAGAGAATCTCTAAAGCCCCTATCCAGTATAAAAACATCATTTGGCGCAAAAAATCTTCTTAAAGGTTGATTTTCATCACGAAATTCTTTTAGCATTATTTCAGCATCTGATGTTGTTGCTGGATAGGGACCAAGCACTTCGATAATATAACCATCAGTACCGACAATTATAAACATTTTTACTAGGTTTCGATACTTGTGTAACGAATACGTGTTTTTTTGATACAAGTAATTGCTACTTTTTTGAACATATACATAAGTACCATCGGCTATCACAATAAAATTGCTCTGGTTCTATCATTATCTCCATAAATACCATTGGGTATTGTAAGGTTTCTCCGTGCAATCTGTTCCCTATTAATGTGATTTAAACCTAAGTGCAGAGGGACATAGTCCTGTATAAGCAAATCTCTAGCCCGTGATATTAAAGTTGATGTTGTTCTAGTTGGTATTTGAATTAAGGTAGAGATTCTTTCAAATGAGTCCCCTGTTCTTAATTTAATTAAATATGCTGCTAGGGCAAGTGAACCATTCTGCATTTGTGAGAGCCGAGGTACTTCATTAAGAATTTCAGCAAATTGCTGTTTAGTTCGACCAAACCAATAGTGAACTAAATGGTCTGGCATATTCTCAATATTATTGAAATCTATGCTTACAGGACTTGTATTTAATGTCATCAAGTCCTGTATTTGCAAAGCAGTAAACATATGGTTGTTATTATGTGGGGGATTATTCAAAAAATCCCATGAACCTTGACTTACATCTCTGGAACATATACGGTTATTGTTAGGGACATAAAAATTGTAATTTTTTAGTAAAAATTGTCTTAAAGACAATGATATGGTAAGACGTTCAGTGCGATGGCAGCCCGTGACAAAGCAACGATTTTGTGACTCTGCGGCTCTTGCATACAGTGGCATCATTATCTGATCACGAAAATTTGGTAGTACTTCAATAGAAGGCTCAGGAATAGGATCATCACTGGACACTCTTGATGTTCTGACTACACGTGGAGCTCGGTCAGCACGTTGCCAGCATGGATGACAAACAGAGCTTGTAGCACTTACCTATTAAAAAAATGTTTAATTTATATTCTATCAAAAATCCTAACACAAACTCAGAAAAATTCTAGAATCTACGATTACACTAGAAAAGAAATGAACTTGTTTATATGGGGAGCAATAACACTATGCAAATAACTATTTTGAAAATCAATCATAATTATTTCAGTGGAACATATTATTCTAGAAATAAAATTGAATGTGATACATTTATATGGGGAGTAATAACACCGTACATACAAGCCAGGACTAGAAACTTGTTTATTGTTCTTTTAATAGCTATATGTACTGTCAGATTATTAAGTACTTACTTGTCGAGGTTGAATCCATTCTGATATAACATTAAAAACATGGCTTTCACGCTGAGAATGTTGGGTCAGTGAATGGGATCGAATGCGCAATAAGGATCTTCCACAATGAATGCAAACATGACGATGGCCAACATTCGAGTTAGATTCAATACTAGAATCAACACTGGTTCCTGGCAATGATTGTGTAGCTATCATCCAGCAAGAGTCGCACACATGGTCCGATGGAGTGACCTGAAATATAGATTAAATATAAATACCTGAATCCTACATGTCTTTGGTTCCAAAGTGATAAGCACCTGCGTATGCAAGTGCATACATTGTGGTGTGTTTTTACTTGCATTTGTTTGTTAAGAATGCAAGCTTGTTTTACAATTAAACAAACCAGTACTTATGTCATTTTTTGTTTAAGTCTACTAATTAAAATAACAATAAAATAACACTTATAATAATGAAATACCCAACACTTACCTGTCGTGGAGATATCCATTCTCTAATCACTGATAGTATATCGATTGAGTTCAACAGGTTTCTTCTCATGCGAGCTGTAGATATGCCACAATTAATACAGCGGAGATTATCCATCGTAAGCAGTAAGGTAACAATATCAAAAGGCAAAATCGGAGTCCAAAATGCGTGCTAAGGTCAATAGGTTTGGAAGAAACGGGGTCCAAGAACGAAATAGGGTCGGTCACAAAGGCAGTTACAATTGTCCAAAAACACAGCAAGTGTCGGTAATTAGATGAAGCACACAAAATAAACACAAAAAGAAAGTCCACGACACGAACGAGAAACGTTGTGGCGGCAATCTGTTGTTGACAACAACAGATTGATTGACAAGTGACAGCCGTATCGAGTGTTGCAGTTCACAAAAATGCAAATCGATTTTTCTATAAAATCATTAAAATAACGTAACAACAACGAAAAAATACTCTATCTTTAATCATTATTTCGCAATAAACTCGTATAATACTTTTTTAAGTGAAAAGAAATATAAATCGAATATAATAATACAAATCTTTTAATGGGAAAAAATATTTTTATTTAAAAATCGCATAATATGGCAACATCAGTTGTTATTAAAACAACTGCAACGCGAGGAATACATTGATTGACTTTTATTAGAAATACTTTTTTCCTAGGTTTTTTTAGGAAATGATAGATTAAAGTAGGGCTTATAATTATTTAAATATTTTTTCGAATGGTGTAATACTTTGTCCATCAGGGCCAGGAATTGCTGATCTCCTTTTGACATTAAAATTCATAATATAAATATATCATTCACAATTTTTGACTTAATACTATTATTCTGGTTTGACATTAAGCTTTATGATTATTATTATTGTTAAGGGAATTCTTGGACGATAACGATCGATAAATTTTGACATTCAAATCCTTATTATATACATCACTGACTATTGTTGACTTACTACTATTATTCTAGTTGACATTGCCTATGTTATTTTATGATTATAGCTATAATTATTTGATTATTTTTAATTGTCTAACTTATTTTAACTATTAATGGAAATTATGACCAAATAACTGTTTACCAATACTTTATCATTATGTTAAAAAAAATATTATTGTCTTTCTGCACTGTGGGTTTCTTTCATTCATTTACATTTATTATGTACTGTAGCATGCCAAAACATATGTATATATTGCTGTGCCCTGACAGGGTCAATGTATGAAACAAATATTATTGTAACATCTTGTACACTACATTGAATGCAATAAATGATGATTATGATTATGATTATGACAGTGTGTTACGTAATTAGGGTGCAGGTTATTTAACTCTAAAGTCCCAATTAAAGAGGTAAAATCGAAAAAATCTAACAAATGCATTCTCAGTTACTGCTACTGTTAGCCTGCATCATCCCAATGCTGACTTGCATTCTCAGTTATAAAGGTTTAATTATTCCCAGAAACAGAGGTAGGTATTTCAATGCAAAAGTGTCGGGACCTCATTGTAATTATCAGTAGTAGAGGTTTCTCCCATATCCAGAGCCCACTTAACCAACTTACGCTGTATTACGATTTTATCGAACAAATCATACGAAGCTTCGGCACGCATTCTCAAACTCAAACTGAAAGCATTTATTTCAAATAAACCAATTACAGGCACTTTTGAATTGTCAAGGGGTCGGTCAGTCAGAAATATGAAGCTAGTTGCCCATTCCATAGCGTAGTAGGTACCTATGGAGAAGAACGGGCAAGAAACTCCACGGACACTCTTTCAAATAAAAATATTATGGTTACAAAATATTGGTTACATCATTCATGTTGAAATTATGCAGGTGAGAACGATGCAGAAAGTTAATAGCGTCCGTAATATATAGACAAAACAATTAAAATATTAAATTAAATTAAAATAAGCCGTAGCAGCTAAGATATGACCAGTCTCTACTGACGGCGCCCGTTCACGAACATGACGCATGGGTTAGCACCATTCAGCTCAACCATTTTGAAGGGAATTTAATGATCCAACACATACGCCATCACCAGCGAGGCATTTGAGTGAGCATTGCTTCATGAAGGTAGTCGCTGGTGCGGCCCCGCTGCCCCAGCACTAGAGTGGTTCTTCAATACATTGTCGCTATCTGTTTCTCGATGAGTCGTGGCGCTCTATCTAATTGATTTAACTTTTAGATTAGCTAGTCCTGCGATCGTCTCCAGTATGAATAAGTACCACAGGCGAGCGGTCGAGGGGGGCGGGGGTTAGGGGGTATTGCTCGACGGTCTAACAGGACCACTAAGTAATGCAAATGCGCTGCTATCTCTGTTAGCTCCGGCTACATGAAATTTCATAAGGTCTGCCTTTTCATCGCACAAAAATATTGCATTCGTTCACTGCAGTAATAAGGTTTGCTTTTCTTACATGAAAACTTTCTTTGAAAAATGAGTTGAGCGCTGAACTTTTCCGTTCACACCGAGTTTGAAAGTAATAGACGGTCTTAAAGTAGATCTATGTTTAGTACACAACAAGTTTATGATATATTACTCTACCTGAAATGGCTTCGGCGTGTCGTGTGGCGGGGAGAGGGGAGAAGTAGTTACCAACTTATGTGAAGGTCTCTTGATTGAAAGTTACTTTTACATTAATTATCTATTTTGTAAGGAAAATCTAACCACTGTTTTGTGTGAATTTATTCGAGAATACTACAATACGAACATTGTTTTTTTAAGACCTTTGTTACTTGCTCACATTATATGGACAATTTTTAATTATGTCTGAATTTAATTTTTTTTCGTTTTTGAAGTACATAATCGGACTCGAAGGTTTAGGCTCGGGCTAAAGCTATATCGGGCTTTGTAATAAGACAGTTAGACAAATACAGACGTACTCGTACCTGGGTACACCTACAGCTACATTATGGAGATAGATGCAATTGTGTTAGATCGCATTTTGAGCGCAGTAATAATGTGAAGCGGTAGCAAACATTGTAAAAAGCTATCGCAGCCGGTTTTTGGTTGCAGATGACTTAGTTTTCACCGCTTCTCAACGACAAACAATAACTGAGGATTTAATTTGCGCCTAAAGAAAAGAGTTTCAACGAACAGTTCATATAAATGAATAGTTCAAATAAACGAATACACGAAAATCAGTCGCAGACGTAAACTTTGTACTGTTACAATGGACGCTTTGTGACATATTTTACGTAAAATCCGTTTGTTTCAATACATAACAGTACAGAATCATTCCTGGAATGTGGAAGGTAAAATGTTTTCAAAGAAAACTGGCAAAGATATTAAGGACGTTGTTTGACTGGTCTGTTCAAGCAAACGAGGTATTTACTGGGGTCAGTGGGCACCCAAACACATTAGACCAATCACGGGGCAGAGGAACCGCGCACCCGCGCCCTTCAACAACGACTGATCATAACTTACCTCTACTTTGTGATTTTGTGTAGATTATATTATATTATATTTTTATTATATTATTTATATTTTTATTATTTTTATTTATTATATTATTTATTTTGATTATTTTGATTTGGTGTAAAAATAAGGCACCCGTATTTTTTTTAAACGATGTAGTTTACATTTATAAAAACATCTTTGAAATGGTTCAGTATCTTAATCTCATGTTAATTTCAAAAGTTTTGGCGGGTAAATAAATGTACCTATTTTCGAGAGTTTCCAAAAGTTGATGGTGTCTCCAACATATTAAAAAAAAAATTTTTGGTTTGATTAGATACTTGAATAACTTAATTTTTTAGAGAAAGGTTTGGAGAAAGGTTTGAGGATAAGATTTATAAGTCATCGTAACCAGTTGTACTAACTGTATACTAATACAGTAAAGATAAGGACTACTACTAAGTACTGTCTGTTACAAATACAAGAATACAATTTTCTCGATACAAATACATCTCAAAGCAAAATTTCTAAATAGGTCATAAAACTTTGCAGGCTTATCAAACTATGCATTAAGCGGGTACCATCTGTATTTTTTTTTCCACCGTTGTTTTATCCGTAAAAAGATGAGATCGAAAACATCAAGTTTTATAACCACTCACACCTTGGAGTGCCCTGCCGCCCGGCCCCCGACAGGACCCCGATTCAGCACTTGTCAGTACTATAGAGTACATTTTTATATACTGAGATTCGGTTATCATAAAACGAACTTTTGTCACTTCACTTGTACTCAAAAGACCCGATTGACAACGTTTTATGTTCTGAAGAAATTATACATAATATATTAAAATTAAATTAAATGTTGGTGTAAAAATAAGGCACCCGTATTTTTTTTAAACGATGTAGTTTACATTTATAAAAACATCTTTGAAATGGTTCAGTATCTTAATCTCATGTTAATTTCAAAAGTTTTGGCGGGTAAATAAATGTACCTATTTTCGAGAGTTTCCAAAAGTTGATGGTGTCTCCAACATATTAAAAAAAAAATTTTTGGTTTGATTAGATACTTGAATAACTTAATTTTTTAGAGAAAGGTTTGGAGAAAGGTTTGAGGATAAGATTTATAAGTCATCGTAACCAGTTGAGTTCGTATTTCTATTAAGAAATACGAACACACATTAGTACATACATTAGTATGAATTATTTTGTAAACGTCAGATTGATCCACTGGTGTAAGGAAAATACTTTTGGGATTTTGGGAAATGGTTATTTTAGCGTCTTGCATGTTTTTATGAGTAGTTTTTGTCGTATTAGTTTGGGATATGCAATACTCATTGAATAAGTCACATATTTGGTTTGGACTGTCACATATTTTACTGTCAATTTTTATTCCATCAGTTTCAGAATAACTAGTCACATTATTCGTGTCTGATTTAATTACGTTCCATACTGCTGTACTTGCATTTTTTTATTTATTTATATAGCATTAGCTAATAATCTGTTGCGTCTTATGTATACATCTTTTCGATATTCGAGAGTAGTTGTCATATATTTTATTTGTTTTGTTTTTTATTTTCTTTACACAGATTATGTTTTAAGTATAAGCCCTGTTTTTTAATGCAATATCGTTTTATGTTTTTAGACAGACATCTGTTTTTTACGTGTTTATAAGTGTATTTAACTTTAACTATAGGAAAGCATAAATTGTAAAAGAGTGTAACTGTATCATGGAAATTATCAAAAGCGTCATTTGTTGTTTGGGATTCGTACACTTCAGAGAAAGATAGACTTGACATACAGTCTCTAAATTTAATTATGTTTTCGTCACTGAGCTCTCTCATACTCTTGAAACAGAAACTGTGAATGTCCTTAACTTTACGGTCAGTTTCTAAGTTGACTGTTATTGACTGTGCTGATTCATGGTCTGAGAGTGCTAAATAGTGAAGCGTAATATTACTTACTATTAAGTCTAAACATAAGTTTTTCCTCGTAGGTAGTTTTATATAGTTTTTAAAATTATTGTTATTTAGAATTTAGATCATTTGATATTTTATTTGTCTTTAGTATATCTGTATATGTATATTCCAGTCGCCATATAAGATAACCTTTTTTTGATACAGTTTATTGGCAAAAAGATCCAAACTATTCAAAAATTTTGTTACGTCATGTGTAGGTGTTCTATGGATGCATACTACTATTAGATAAAAATTTATAATTTCGATAGCACAGCATTCGAATTGAAGGGGAATTGATTTGATAAAATTGTGGATTTCTTTAAATTGTAGGTTATTTTTTTATTAGGATACATGAACCTTCCGGCATTGACCTGTTCGAGAATAATAAGATACCAGTTTGTAGTTATTAATTCTAAGGTTCGTATATCGTATCGTCTCGTCGTATGTATCGGCGGCGAATAATATGCATTTATGCTTGTGTATTTTTATAATGTCATTTATGTATAAAATAAATAATTTTGGGCCTACTATGCTTCCTTGTGGAACGCCATATTTATTATATTTATGTGCCGAGGAGCAGGATGTCATGTCTTTATTTTTTGTAATTTTATTGATAATGACATGTTGTCTATTACGTAAATAGGATGATTTCCAGAGAAGTGCAAGTCCCCTAATCCCAATAGTCTCTAACTTATCTAGCAATATATCGTGTGACACCAGATCGAAGGCCTTCGATAAATCAAAAAAGAAGACCAGTAGTGAGATGATTATTGATAATGTTTGAAAGTATTTATTTCTTAAGAGAGAAAATGGCTAATGATGTGGATTCGTTCTTTTGAAATCTAAACTGCTCGTTACTCATTATTTGGAACTTATAGCGGAAATCAGTAAGTCTTTTATACATACATTTTTTGTCCGTGGTCTTGGCCAGAGGCTAAGCATTGCCATACAACGTGGAAATGCCACCAGTCTCTTGGGTACATTACCAGTCGACATGGATGCAGAGGATTTTTTTGATGCCATATTTTAGTTAGTTACTAGTTTTAGTTAGGTTAGGTAATTATATTTTAATTGAAAATGCTGTAATTTTTTATTTGTAAATACGAGTAAATTTATTGAGTAAAACACATACTGCATATATGTATATTTAATTAAACAATAAGTTATATGGCTGTTTAATTAGGTAGTAATTAACAAATCTTAAGCAGTGGAACCATTTTCACACTTAATAACATAATTTAACAATTTAGTATGTCGATTTTAATCGAAAACTAAAATCTGGTTATTAACATCAACTCTCAACTGAAAATCGTTTGAAAATGAAAAATGTTTATTTGTCCCAAAACAGTTACAAGTATAAATGAGACATCCCCAGTAAGTAATTGATAATACTTGTATTGGGGCTATCTCGCTCTTTCCCTTAGTTGTTAACAATATTGAGACGATTGTTTACAAAAGGCGACTAAAAATAAATAAAAAATAAAGGTAAGAAATGACTTATAAACTAGTTTGTAGCTGTTTGTGTACCTGTAGTTGTATGCCTATGTGAAACTGTGTGTGCGTCTTACTTTTAACAGGGTTTGTGTTGTTATGTGTGTGTATGGTATGTGTGTGTGTATTTGTGTGTGGGGGGGTGTGTGTGGGGGTGCGTATGTCTGTGAATGTGTGTCTTCTTTGAAATGCCGATGTGTTAGAAGCGTAATTTATAGATTAAACTCGGTGCACATTATTGATAAAAAAGAAATAAAAAGTAAACAAAAATAAAAATAAATTGTTTAACCAAGTCTGACTAAAACTTGCTCAGTTTCCTCGTATGTTAAGGTTTTTAGCCACTCGGTTATTACCTTTTTGCATACGTGTGAGACCTCATGGTGGAACCTTAATTTTGCGTTTATTTTGTTATAAATGTAGGCTGATTGGGTTGCATACTGACGCCGCCCAAAAGCGGTCCGGGCCCTTGTGGGGTGAGCCACTATATCCTTTCTTCTTTTCTTCTGACTGTCCTGGTTAAATGGAATAGATTTTTGTAAATATAGGGTCGTAATTAAGAAATATAGTTTTCTTACTGAAAGGAAGCCACTAATCTATATAGATCAACTGTTTGGTATCCGTATGGTTTATAGTACATAACTTTTATAAGTGACCTTTGGGCTCTTTCTAACTCAAGGAATTTAATTTTAGTGGCTCCTCCCCAGACTGGTAAACAGTATGCAATAACTGATTGCGTGTGTGCAATGTAGATGCTATTTAGTGTTTTCGGAGGCATCACGTATCTTAGGTTTTTAAAAATCCATATAAATTATCGCACCAGTGACGTGACAATCTCAATATGCGAATGTCAAGTTAAATACTCGTCAACAATAACTCCCAGGTATCTTGTGGACGTTACATGTTCAATGGCTTGACAATTACAATTTTGGTCCAAGTGGTCCGCACACTTATGGATTCGAATTTTAAAATTAAGGCCTGGCTTAGTCATTATACTAGGAGAAAAACAAATGTAGTTTGATTTAGGAACACTAAGGGTTAGTAGATTGGCTTTGCGCCATCTATCTATAGCAACTAATCCTTGCTTGGCATTATTGCACGCAGCTTCCCACGTGTCCCCAAAGTAGACAATGGCCGTGGCGTCCGCGTATGAGAAAATTTTCCCCCCACCGCTTCGTAGGTTGCAGAGTTCGTTAATATACACTAGAAACAGTGGAGAGCCGAGGACCGATCCCTGCGGGACACTGAAAATAATGTTTTCCTCCTCACTATGCGAGTTACCTATTTTAACTTGCTGTCTCCTACCTCGGAGGTAACTGTCAAGGAAGGAGAGAGCCTTACCTCTTATTCCTATAGCCTCAAGTCTCTGCATAAGGATGGGGACTGATACGGTGTCAAAAGCCTTTTTGAGGTCTAGGAACACTGTAACACCTTTATATACTGCATCCTGAGTTGACCGACACTGTCTAAAACCGTATTGTGAATCGGAAAGAATGTTATATTTATTTAAATAACTTACTAGTCTTTTATTGAATACTTTTTCTTTTATTTTTGAAAGATATGATAAGACAGATATCGGCCGATAGTTGTTGACTACGCCCTTGTGCACAGGCGTAATTATAGAACGTTTAAACGCGTCAGGAAATAAGCCCGTTTCGAAACACAGATTAGTTAACTGGCTGATAAGAGGAACAACAAGTTCTCGAGATAATTTAAGGAAACCCACAGGTATGCGATCCCACCCCGAAGCATTTTCTGAGTCAAGCGCCCCAAGTATACTATCCACTTCTGCCGGATCTGTCTCCAGCAACACGAACGAATTGATTTGAGATAGTGTGCTTAAGTTAGTGTCGGGTCTAGATGCTTGTCCAGTTAGGGTTATTATTTCTTCCGCATGTGTTTTCCCAATCGTTACGAAGAATTTGTTTACACGGTTTAATAAATATTTTTGTGAGTTTTGATCCTTCGTGTCTCCGCCCAGCTACGAACCCGCGCCACTTGAATTCACAGTCGGCTTACCTGCCACCGCACCAACAAGGTTAGTCATCTACCGGCGAAACGAGCCACCGCGCTGAGCGCGCCCCACCACACGCCACTGTTCCGCTACTTCACTGTATAGCAGCGCTTAGGACGTAACGACTAGCAATATACGCTTAAGCTTTTGTTGGCTATTTTATAACTGCAAGGACTTCGCGATGTTAAGCACTAAGCGTACGCCACCTAAAAACCCGCTGCGACATGAACAGTCACTCTCTGAATCTGACTTGGTAAATTGTTCACCCTCAAAAGTCGACACTAATATTACATGTCGCAAACGCAAACAACTTGAATGTGAACATGAGTCGGTACTCTCAGTAATTAGGGCGGACCTCCAAAAGACTTCTTCTATCCAAGTGGAGCTACAAAAGACTCTCAATGAATGGAAGGTAAGCTTGGATGGTAAACTAGCTGCAATCAATGATAATATTACATCGATTAGAGGTGATTTCGAAACTTATATGAAAGAATCAAAAAAGGAAATGGCCAGTCTGCGCTCCGAAAATGCCGCTTTAAAACATACGGTCTCAAAATTGTCTGAGGAAGTCGCTGAGGTAAAAAAATCTGCTCAACTCATCTCGGATCAATATGACGGCTTTCAAGAGCAGCTAAATAACATAAATAAGCGAACTTTGAGCGTAAACCCAGATGCAGTCAAGGCTCTCGAATTAAAGATTGACAGCTTGGAACAGCAGGGCAGGCAGTGTAACTTAGAAATCTCCAATGTCCCTGAGAGGCGAGGAGAAAACTTACCCGAGTTGTTGGAGGATATAGGTAATAGGATCGACTATAATATATCAAGAGACGATATTACATCGATACATCGCGTGCCACATGCCGCAAGCAGCGACAGACCTAAAAATATCATTGCCACTGTAAAAACCCGTACTTTGAAGGACAATATAATAACTGCATGCCACCTCAAGAAAGGATTTACTTCGAAAGAACTGGGCATCGCTGGCACACCTCACACTATATATGTAAATTAACACTTAACTCTACAGAAAAAACAGTTGCTACGCGAGACCCGAGAGGCAGCTAAAAAATGTTGTTATAGGTTTGTCTGGGTAAAGCACGCCACCATCCTTGTTAAACAATCTGAGACCTCGCCAACTATAGCCATTAAATGTAACAATGATATTAAAAGCATTAAAAATGCTCCGAGTAATTAGCTTAAAGTAGTTAAATTTCATTTAAGTATTATTTATGTTATAACTATTTAAAATGTCTAACACTAAAAATAGTCATGACTTCAGCATATATTACCAAAACAGTAGAAGCATTCGCACGAAATTGAATACTTTGTATATGAATATTCTCTCGAACTGTTTCGATGTTATTATTTTAACAGAAACATGTCTTATTCCTACAATTAATAACAATGAATTTATAGATAATAGGTATTTAGTTTTTCGCTGTGACCGGAATAGGACTGCTACTAGGAAGTCGGATGGTGGTGGTGTATTGATAGCGGTATTGCGAAAATATAACCCTGTTTCTATTCCTTCTTCACAGCTTGGTACATTGGACCAATACCTTGAGCAAGTCGCTATTATCATTCCTATCAACAACAATTCTTCACATACCCTTATCTGCGCAGCCTATGTGCCGAACAATATTCCTTTTGCTGTATACAATACTCTCTTTGATAATATGGACAATTTAATCGACTCACTAAGGGCTGATAATATATTATTGCTAGGTGACTACAATATACCTACTGCACAATGGGCTAAACCTAATCCTGCTCAAAACTATATGACTTGCCTGGGCACCTCACCGACTTGTAACCGTTTAAGGGAGTTTTTAATTATTCACGACGTCAAGCAATTCAATCATCTAACCAACTCGAATGGACGCATACTAGATCTCCTTGTCTCTGATGCGAAGTGCACTGTTTTGAAATCTAATCAAGATCTTTTACCGGCTGACAGTCACAATCCACCTTTTTACACACTGTAATCTCTAAATATTAATATCAGTTTATCCAAACCACTACATACACCGAAATATAATTACCGTAAAGCCGACTACACAGTCATTAGCGAAGACATTGGTGAGATTAACTGGGAGGGCGCTTTGGACAGCGATTCGACTGAGAAATGCATTGATACTTTTTACAACTGTTTATATGGTATAATTAAAAACCGCATACCGCTATCGAAACCACCAAACTCGCACTTCCCGGTCTGGTTCTCCAAACCGCTCATCCATATTTTTAAGTATAAAAAGAAAGCCTGGTCTAAATGGAAAAAGTACCGTAATATAAGTGACTACGAAGTATTTTCCTTGTACAGAGCGCGTTTTAAAGAGGAATGTGACAAGTGTTTTCATAAGTACATAAATAGTGTCGAGGATGGTAACTGCAAAAATGTTAAGCACTTTTGGGTTTACGTCGCTAACCGGCAAGGCAAGTCGGGTATACCGACCTGCATGTTCTATGACAATGTAACTTCTAGCGACCCAATTGAAATTTGTAATTTGTTTTCAGCATTTTTTCAGTCGGTTTATGAGCCCTCTAGTCTCTCTCCCGGACGGTGCTCGGCGTCCGATTTGAGTAATGTCAATAACAGCTCTCTCTGTACCTTGAATTCCACTAAGTTCACTATTCATGAAGTTCGCAGACAACTAAAATTGTTAGATATAAACAAGGGACCTGGATCTGATGGGATACCCCCCTATTTTCTAAAGAGGACAGCTGAAACTATTTGTATGCCTCTTTCCATGTTATTTAACAAGTGTATTCAAAGTGGTACATTTCCGTCTACGTGGAAGAAAGCATCTAGACAAAACATAGAAAATTATAGACCTATATCGATACTCTGTACTCTTGCAAAACTATTTGAGAAACTCGTTCATCAGGCCATTTATCCATTTTTGCGACACAATATAATACCTGAACAACACGATTTCGTTAAAAATAAGTCTACAGTGACTAACTTAATGTTGTTTACAGATCACTTGTTCAATAAAATGGACGCAGGATATCAGACCGACGCTGTTTATACAGATTTTAAAAAAGCTTTTGATAGGGTGGACCATTCAATTTTATTAAATAAAATAGCCTTTAATGGCATCAGAGGTGACTTACTGCATTGGTTCTGTTCATATATCAGCAATCGTAATCAAACTGTAGTGAGTAATGGATACAAATCAGACTCGTTTCTGGCGACATCTGGCGTTCCCCAGGGATCTATTCTGGGCCCATTGATGTTTATTATATATATAAACGATATTTGTAACTGCTTTCATAATAGTAAGTTCTTATTATACGCTGATGTTCTTAAGGTATTTAGAACAATAAAAACACTGTTGATAGCAGCCTTTTGCAGGAAGACTTGAATAGATTATCTGATTATTGTAATGAAAATAAATTAAAACTAAGCATCCCTTAGTGCAAATACATGAATTTTCACTCTGTAATCACAAAATTCACTCTGTAATAAGACTTTATTTAAGGAAATATATATCTGTGACTTGGGCGTTCTTCTTGATTGCAAACTTCACTTAAATCTACATATAGATAAAATCACTCGTAAAGCATTTCAAATGTATAATTTTGTGATGAGAACCACGACAGATTTTAAACGACCGACCACATATCTGTATTTATTTAATTCTTTAGTTCGCCAACAAGTTGAATATGCTTGTATGATCTGGGATCCCTATTATATTAAATATGAGACTGCAATTGAGCGAATTCAGCGTAAGTTTCTCAGTACAATGCAGTACAAGTGCCGCATCGAACGTTTAGCCTATAAAAACGTTTTGAATAAGTTTAAACTATTAACATTACGCTCTAGACGCTTGTGCTCCAAGGAATGATGCTTCATGGACTTGTACATAATAGGTTTGATTGCTCTGATTTAGTAAGTAAAATATGTTATATTGTACCTAGAACGGTAATGAGAAGAGAGGCGCGCTCTTATCCACTGTTTGCTACAACTCCCTGTCGTACAAATGCAGGAGAGAGAGCGCCGCTCCGAAGATTGGTTCAAACTTACAACAGTAATTTTAGCGATATCGACATATTCGCCCTACCTAAACATAAGTTTAAAAAACAAATGATTAAACTCCTTGCTCAAAATTCTTAATTATTATATATTATTTAAGTACCTATGTATTAACTTTTGTATTTTAAGATAACGATCAAACTGTATTGTTGTTTTAAATTGATTTTGTTTTTTTTTTTTTTCTCCAAAACTGTATCAAATTTATGTTAGTAATATGTGGAAACGTAGTGGATTGTAAATTTACCTATAGCTTATGTGTATCTAGATTTAATATAAAATGTATGATTGTTTGTTTTCCCAAATAAAATAAAAATAAAATAAGTCGAGGGGACATGGTGTGATATGCAGTAGGTGGGTACTAGACGCCTTGGATTTTTTGTAATGCGTAATGTCATTAATTTTACGCCACAGTAGTTTAGGATTTTTTAATGAATTTGATATCTGTTTTTTATAATACTGTCGTTTGAGTTTTTTAATACGGTTAGAAAAATATGTGCCAAAACGCTTATAAGTTATGATCAAGATAATGTTAAAAGGGTTTTTCCTCTTTTGTAGCTGTAATTGATTTCTAAGCCTGATACACCTTTGGGCCCCCATAGATATCCAGGGCTTTAAGGTTCGCTTGGAACTGGACACAGAGACAACTTTAGTATTTTGAAGGAGAGATGTCCCAATCACGTCTATCATCACGTAGCTAGAATGTTTGGGTCTCTATATGCACTAAGAAAAGATATATGTGTCTATAAGGTGCCTATATGCATTCTCCCAATTTGTTATTGTTTTATATTTGACGCAAGTCTTGCTTTGGTAAGTGTGGGATACATTTAATAGTACCATTGCATGATCCGTAACAGACGTGTTTAGAACAGCCACAAAAGCAGAGTTTTTTAATTTGTCTAGCTTAAGGAGCATGTGATCGATGCAATTCTCCCCCCTAGTAGGCAAGCAGTATCCTGAGAAGAAGCCAAGTATACGAGCCCCGATGCAAAATAGTTCGTCTAGTGTGAAATTTTCTCTGTGAGATTTTTTCTAACTACATTATTTTTGTATATCTATATAAAATATTAAGCTGTTCTACTATCACATGTCGCGTTACTTATGCCATTTTTTAATTATGAACCAATAAACTATTTTAGCTTTTTAAATTTATACATATCCTGTTTTAAATTCGAAGAAGTTATAAGCAAAATAGTTCGTCTAATTGTTAATCGATGCAAAAGAGTTCGTCTATCAGTGAGTT
Organism: Dryobotodes eremita; assembly: GCA_917490735.1. NCBI lineage: Eukaryota > Metazoa > Arthropoda > Insecta > Lepidoptera > Noctuidae > Dryobotodes > Dryobotodes eremita. The sequence continues at coordinate 130,244 of OU823254.1, read as the reverse complement.
AAATAAGATTATTCCTTCTTTGTACAATTATGTAGCATAATTTAAATTTGTAAAAGTTATTCTGTGTCATTTGTCAAGTGAAACAGTATAAATTCTGAAAATTTCAGTTTTTTTTCATTAGTTTTCAAATAACAATGGGTCGTGGCAAACCCGTGTGTGAAGAGCTTCGAAAGCGAATAGTTTGTGGGGTCGATGCTGGCAAATCAAGTTACCAAATATCTAAAGACTTGATACTTCCCAGCTCTACAGCCCATTCTATCATTCAGCACTATAAAAAGAATAGAACGACTTCTTGTTTGAAGAAAACTGGTCGACCACGCATCACAAGTGCAGCAGAAAACAGAATCCTGAAGAAAATTATCAAAAATAATCATCGTGCTTGAGCTGGAGAACTCACGGTGCAATGGAAGGACATGATTCACAAAGACGTCTCAGTTGATACTTGCAAAAGAGTCCTAAAAAGAATGGGTTACGGATTTTACACCGCTAAGGAGAAACCACGGTTGACTGCTAATAAAAGAAAAAGAGGTTGAAGTTTGCTCGTGATCATTTAAATTGGACTTCCGATCAGTGGCGTAGTATCATTTGGAGTGACGAGTCCAAATTTGAAGTGACAGTCGGCCAATGATGTTTTATAGGACTAGATCAGCAGTGTATGGCGCCGACGTGTTACTACTTCGTATATGTCCGCAGGCATATCTGACTTCAGTTGTCAGCTTGACGTCAAGTGAGCAATTGCTTAGCAATAAAAAATATCTAAATGGTAAAATGAGCGGTTAAAATTTGTATGTCGCGGTCTGAAAAAATCAATAAAGCAAGTGGTGTTAAATTTCACAAGTAAATTTGCTCAATTTTCTTAAGATTATCCAAAAAAACATTACGAGACGAAATAAATTTATCAAACATTGTTTTTGCCATCAGTGCTACCAGTAAAAACGATTTTGATTTCGCAAGATTGTTGGGAGTTTAATGAATGACGAATGTATGTTCCTGTAATTATAAATTATAATATCATTCCATTTTTAACAAAAGTAATTTGACATGATCTTTATAGTTTTTAAATATAATATTTACGTTTATGCATTTATTTCTTTTCTTCCTTTATGTACCTAATCCTTGTCAACTTCTTTAAATCTTTAATCTATTTATAGTTCCATAATACAACCTTTCATAATAATTGAATCAATAACTACCATAATTAATTCTGGGGAAATTATGTTGATCATTGGCAACCCTGGCCATTTTTCCGATAGCAATGTCTTGTTTCATTCCTACGTAATTAGTTTGACGGTAGAAGAAATGAGACAAACATAGATTATTTTGACAGATTGATATATTTATGTATCCGTATCAAAGCTACGACTTTAAACTCGTAAGTGGTTACGTTTTTCTGAAATTGTTAGTAGAACGTTGCTCCTCTAGTATTATATAACCTCATTGCAGTCGGCGATGAAAGGAAAAAAGTGATTCGGAACAAAAATTAGGCATTTCATACTGATTGTCTCAAACGCAAAGTGAAGTTTCCGGCGTCTCTTATGATACGGGGCTGCATGTCTGCACAAGGTGTTGGTAGTATGCAGTTTGTGGATGGTTCTATCAATGCTGCAAGGTATCAAAACCTTTTGGAAGAGAATTTACTGCCCTCTATTCCGTCACTTAAGCATCAAGATTCCTTCATTTTTCAACAGGATGGTGCTTCCTGCCATACTGCAAGGACAACAAAGACGTGGCTACTGGCGAAAAGCATCCCTACGATCGAATGGCCATCTAACAGCCCGGACTTGTCGCCGATTGAAACCCTATGATGGAAAATGAAAAAAGTTCTCCGTAAAAATCCATCAAGATCGAAGAGCGACTTAAAGGCTAAACTCTTGGCTGTCTGGGAGTCAATTACGCCTGAGGAATGTGCAGCGTTGGTTGCAACCATGCTTCTTCGCATTAAAGCCGTCATTGAGAGCAAAGGCGACACAACTAAGTGGTAGACGAACTATTTTGCGTGAGTGACAAGGGTAGACGAATACTTTTGCGTTATGTTTTTTTGATTATTTAAAAAGAAATATTTTATGTAAAGTCATGAAAGAATTTCAGTTATGTTAAAATAAACTTTAAAATGTTCCTCAAATTGTGGTTTACTTTTTATTAAACGTTCTTAATTATTTTACCAATATTTAAGTAAATCCGTAAAAACAAATCTAATCTTATTGTTACTTTTAGACTTTGAAGTTGCTTCGAAGATTTTTTTTGTCACCGGTACCTCCCAAAAGTGTCACTTTTTTGACTTTTGACAAGAGATCACAGATTTTAAATTTTGGTCGATCACTTTGCATATAAAGCGCCATCTAGCTGCTCCTAGCCATACTACTATGGTGAAGTGTGCAGCCTACGGAAGGTTTTTGTCGACAAAAGGTAGCGAACCGTGTAGTAACTCTGCCTGCCACAACCGATACCACCTCGCGTGTTTATTGTTGCCCGATCCAACCCAGATAAGTAGCGATTGGCTGTGCCCCGAGAGCAGAAAAAAGGTGCCCAGGGGAGACAATAGCGCCACACCCGTGAAGGACCTGGGGAGTGGTCCCCCTGCAATTCCAGCAGCAGCGTCGGCAGCGGCAGCACCCTCTGTTGCCGCAGCGTCAACATCTCCGGTTGCAGTACAAGTTCAGGGCGCTATGTTAAGGTCACCTGTCGCGGTGACTCAGGCTCAGGGCTCTCAGACCAAGCCCCCCGTTGCAATGGCTAAAGTACTGTCACGGGCTGGGAGCGAACAGGGTGCTGATGGGGAGCCCTCGCCGAATGCACAGCTGACCCTCCGTGAGGAAATTAGGCTCTTCCGATCTGAGCTGCGGGAGGTTCGGGATGAAATGAGGGAATTTCGTCGTGAGATGGCCGGCCTGCACTCGTCGATGGGAGTCTGTACCGGGCGGGTTGACAGCCTGGAGGCCAGGATCGAGGCTCTAGAAACTAGGCAGAGTGCTGTAGTGCCAGATGGTAATGTGGGCCGGCTCGAGCAGATAGTTCTACAGTTGCAGCTCGAGCTCAATGACCGTGAGCAGGATTTGCTTGGCTTGGATCTGGAGACCGCCAACATCCCAGAGATTCCCGGTGAAAATATACTGCATACCTTCGGGCTAGTAGCGGCGAAGCTTGGGGTGAATCTCGACGAACGGGACATAGTGTTCGCGCAGCGGGTGGGCCTGCGAGCTGAACGAGAGGTACAGACGAGCTTTGCGGGTGGCGTGAGCCCGATCGGTGGAGCGAGTCCAGTGGGAGCAGCGGCAGCGACAGCGCGCGAGCGGTGCATCTTAGTGCGACTGACACGGCGCGCACTGCGCGACGACCTGCTGCAGAGCGCGCGCGTGCGGCGCGGAACCACCACCGCGGATCTAGGACTCCCCGTACCCCCGCGTCACTTCTTTCTGAACGAGAGGCTCACCAAGAAAAACAAACATTTGTTTTACCGTGTCCGTGAAGCTGGCAGCCGTCTCGGATGGAGGTATACGTGGACGAAGTTCGGCCGTATTCTAGCTAAGCAGGGTGACGGTAAGCCCACCCACTGCATCCGCTCGGAGGAAGACCTTGCGCGTGTTTTTTGCTGCGAGGTGTCTACTGCAACGGATATCTAATTGCATGATCTCTGGCAAACACTATGATATGGCAAGATATGTGACTCTTAAACTTCACCTTTTTTATATGTTTTGTTTTCTCGTAGGTATTTGAGTTTGTTTTGTGCGATGCCGTCTATTCTCGTGTCTCAGTATTTCTTGGTTTCTTCTAGTGGTCCAGCTGCACGACCAATGACTGTCTGTGTACATGTATGTATTACACTTCCGCTCAATATTTTCACGTCTTCTATATTTCTTATGATATTTTTGTTTTTATGGACCTTATATATTAATAAACTTTGGCCGAGTGTGTATATTTCTGCAAAAGTTACAATATTTCAATCTAAATTACCCCAAATTACACCGAATACTATATATTACAGTTTATTTACACCTCACATTTTTACCCAAAACTTTACACTACATAATACTTCTGATACTATCTACAACAAACATACTACTATTATAATATGTATACACCACTTTGTACAAAAATGATTAAGACGAGAAATCTAAAGGTTGGATTATTTAATGCGGGGTCGCTGGGTTCGCGCCATGAGGAGTTCCTTGTAGCCATGGATAGCCTAATGGTAGACATTTTGGCGATTAAAATGAGACCTGGCTTAGGCAGGGAGAGGAGGGTCGTGCGCCGACAGTACCGGGCTACCGGCTGCGGCACGTGCCGCGCGCGCGCACCGTGCGCGGCGGCCGCGGGGGCGGCGTGGGCTTCTACGTGCGCCGTGAGGTGCGCGTGTGCGCCGTGCCGCACCCGCCGGCGCCGCAGGTTGAGCAAATGTGGCGCAGGCTTAACATCAACTTGCATTCAGTGATCATCGGCACGGCATATAGACCGCCGTGGTTAAATGTGAATGTCTTCCTGGATGCGATCACAGACTCTCTTTCCTCTTTTGCTAGCGCGGATAAGGTTGTCTTGCTTGGTGACTTCAACATCATCATGTTAAACCAGCTGGAAAGTAAAACAAAATGACTTAACAACTTTTTACTTTGCTCCAAACTAAGGCAAATTGTTACTGAGCATACCCATTTCACAGATCATAGTGAAACACTAATTGATGTTGTGTGCATTGACGCCCGTGTGTGTGGGATATCTGTATCACACATACCGGAGCTTGGCCAACATGCAGTAATATCTGTTGAATTTAATTTTAAATTAGAGAAACCTTCCTCTCACTGGATCACCTATAGGCCACTTAAGGATATACTGCTTGATAAATTTAATGATGATTTGAATAGGATAGACTGGGAATATATTGAAAGTCTGGAGGATGTGAACTCTATGGCAGCAACATTCAATGAGTATATTTTGAATCTCTTTGACTTACATGCACCTCTTAAAAATGTTTTAATTAAAGAAAAGTCATACCCTTGGATAACTTATATTGTCAAGGAAATGATAAAGTTGCGAGACAAGTGCCATGTTAAGTCAAAGGCTACTAAATCTGTACATCACGTAAACTCATACAAGGAGCTTAAATACTTAGTCAGGGCCGCTTTTCTTAGTGAAAGTGTGCTTATTTTAAAACTTACATAAATAAAAACATTAAACAGCCAAAAAAGTTATGGAGCCATATTAAATCATCAATAGCTATTTCAAAAAAACCAGAGCACAGTTTGCCGCATTTTTTAACAACCCTGAGAAAATAAATGATAATTTTTTGGACGTGCCTGGCAGTGGTGGGGTCAGTACCGCTGACTTAACTTACTTTGAGCACCACAGGTTCGGTAACGCTCATTTCCAGCTTGAGCCAGTCCAGGAGGACATGGTGCTGAGGCTTTTACGTAGTCTTAAGTCCAATGCTCAGGGATCTGACTATATAGAAAGAAGAAAGAAAGAAAGAAAATACATTTATTTGCGGTAAACATGACGCAAAGAAAAAACACACAAATACAAAAAATAACGAGTTGGCGAAAAATATGCGTCACATTCACGCAAAACGGCAATCGCTCAGCATAATGCTACGACCCTATGCGAGACAGAGCCCCAGCGCTGGTTTTTAGCGATAGCCGGCGCTGACGTGATGACGTCAACCAGTGCAGCATACGAAAATTAAAAATAAACATTAAAATAAGAAATAAAATAAATACACTATAACCTAGTTCAAAAAGTATATAAACATAATATTTATAACGTGGTAACATTCCGGGGAAACGACTCATGCGCCGCCGGGCTTTAATGATCTGTGCGCGCAGCTGTCATAAAACTGTAGGTTTGACATTTTGACTTATTGATTAAGCAATAAATATTATAAAACATGGCGCATTATGTAATGAATGTTATGATAGAATTTTATTAAATACCAAGGATGTATTTGTATTGGGTGATTGTGTACGTATGGTATTTGTAAAGCAGTGTTTGTAAAACTTGTGTTAGAAGGTGCAGATGACAAACTTGGTGACTTAATGGAGAACCACAGTCCAGGGACAATGGTAGGTGCAAAATAATTATATTTATCATCGTGATTGTAATGTATTTTATAAGTATTAAATTAAATGTAATTAAAATGGTTAGATAAATAAATTAAGATAATTTTCCAACAAGGAACTACAGATACCAAACAAGCCGAAGTGTGCCAGTTGGTTAATTAGATTTAACCGTACATTACAGAAACAAGGTGACGTTCCCAAGTGTAAGGGATGAGTGCTGTAGCGAAACGCAAACATAAATACAGCCCCACTGACAGAAGAACCAATTTCAAGCAGCCCACGCCCAAGGAGTTGGTCTCTAACCAGCTTCGGGCATATCTTGAGCAGCACGGTATTCTGCCACTGGCTCAATCAGGATGTCGTTAGGGGCACAGCACAGCCACAGCTCGTGTTGACGTGGTTGGAAATATCCTCGAAGCCAGAGACCAAGGCATGGGTACCATGCTTGTACTGCTGGATTTTTCACGTGCCTTCGACTCGATCAATACCTCCCTTCTCCTATCCAAGCTATCTTACTACGGATGTCAGCCTAAAACAGTCCAATGGTTTCAGAGTTACCTGAGTAACCGTTCTCAGTTTGTGCAAGTGACAAGTGACAGTGATGGAGATATTTTGTCCTCTAGTCCCAAGCAAGTGAACCGGGGCGTACCGCAAGGATCCATCCTGGGCCCTCTTCTCTTCATTCTGTACAGTGCTGACATCACCAACTATCTGGTCAACACTAAGTTCCACCTATATGTTAATAATAATAATAATAAGTAAGTAAGTAAGTAAGTAAGTAAGTACGTAAGTACCCAGTGCAATGAGGAATTGAGGAGTGCTTTGGAGGATGCGATTCGAGAATATCGGTTCATATCGCCCGAACTTAGACCACGCTTACCTCGTTTGCCCATGCATAATAAAAATAGGGCGCTGGTGGCGGTCCTGGATGCGCAGTTATCAAATTATTTTGATGACTGCGTAGACCTCACCGATACTCATTCGATTCTGTACTGTGCGGCTGTAGCGGCATGTCGTGTAGCTCACGTCAAATTTTCTACTGATTCTAGAGCTACACGACCGAAACCAGCCGTACCAGCTTGGCAGTGCAGAATTGAACGCCGTATTGGTGGGGCCAGAGCGCTCATCGGCAAACTAATCTGCTTCAGGGAGGGCAATACTCGCCCTAGAGTGATGCGCTTTGTGAGACGCGCGTTCGCAGGGACTGATATCAGCCCTCAGGATTATATGTCCTGTGTCACAGAGCGCATCGACTTCCTGAAGCAGAAAGTGTAGGCATGGGCAAACCGTATTCGTAGGTATAAGCGGCGAGTGGAGCGATACACTCAGAATCGTACTTTCCAACGCGATCAAAGGTGGGTTTATAGGGGTTGGGAGCGACCGGATCAAGATGTGGCTGACACGTGCCTGCCAGATGATGATGCCATGTGTTCTTTCTGGCGCAATATCTGGTCGGTGCCTGTCAGTCACACCGAAGGCGATTGGGCTCGGAGAGTTGAGCGAGCTTGCGATCCAATACCAGAAATGGGGGCTATTACCATCTGCCCCCAAGATGTAACTCGTGCAGTCCGTCCGCTGCCTAACTGGAAGTCTCCAGGGCCGGACGGACTGCAAAACTTTTGGATCAAATGGTTCGTTGGGTCGCACGCTCGCTTGGCGGCTCAGTACCAGACTGCTTTGGAGTCTGGTTCGCTACCCCAGTTCCTAACAACAGGAGTTACCCACCTGCTCCATAAATCAGGTAGCACTACGGAACCCAAAAATTATAGACCGATCACGTGTTTACCGACGGTCTATAAAGTTCTTACATCCATTTTGAGAGCTAAAATAAACAAACATATAGACACCAACTCTATCATGTCTCCTTCTCAAAATGGATGTAGGAACGGGTCCCGTGGTACTAAGGAGCTACTCCTCATTGATATGGCCATTAGCCAACAAGTTCGTCGTTCCCGAAAGGATCTCTCGACATGTTGGATAGATTACAAGAAGGCCTATGACTCGGTGCCACATACATGGCTTATGAGGGTGCTGGAGTTGTATAAAGTAGATGCAACTCTGCGCACCTTCCTGATGTCATGTATGGGGCAATGGAGAACGGTCCTTCACTATCCAGGATGTCGAAATATCCAGAGGAATAGCGAACCAATAAGGATCGAGCGCGGCATATTTCAGGGTGATAGTTTGAGTCCGCTTTGGTTCTGCTTAGCCTTGAATCCTCTTAGCACACTGCTGGAAGATTCAGGTCTAGGCTATCGGCTGAGGAGAGGTGGTCAGGTTATATCTCACCTCCTTTACATGGATGACCTAAAACTCTTTGCCTCCAACAATTTGCAACTGATGGAGCTACTGAAAGTAACTGAAATTTTCAGTAGCGCCATCAGAATGGAATTTGGTGTAGACAAATGTGCGGTCATGCATGTAAAGCGAGGGGAGATTGTGGAATCCGTCGGAACCCAACTCTCGGATTCTATAAACCTTAGAACCCTCTCTGCATCCGAAACCTATAAGTATTTGGGTATGTCGGAAGCATTGGGCATCAATGATACTGACATGAAGCAATCGTTAAAGGAACGCTTCTTTGGCCGCCTGAAAAAAGTATTTAATAGTCTTCTATCAGGCGGAAACAAGGTACGCGCCTTTAACGGTTGGGTCATGCCGGTTTTGATGTACTCTTTTGGCATACTCAAATGGACTCAGACCGAACTCGACGCCCTGGATAGGAAGGTCCGTACACTGCTGACTGCAAATCGAATGCATCATCCACGGTCATCGGTAATGAGGCTGTATATCCCGCGAAAATGTGGAGGTCGAGGCTTTTTAAATGCTAAAAACCTCCACAATCGCGAGATATGCAGTCTCAGGGAATATTTCTTAGAGGCCGACGTGGGGATGCATCGAGATGTGGTCAAAGTGGACAAGGGCCTCACCCCGCTCTCCTTGGCTAAAGAGAACTGGCACAAGCCAGTAGTGCTTGACACTAATGATCGCATGGAAGTATGGCAGAGTAAGGAGCTTCACGGACGCTTTTTTCGGGCCCTACATGGACCCGATATAGATCAACTAGCGTCCGTAGCCTGGCTGCGTTTCGGTGATCTTTTTGGAGAAACCGAAGGTTTTGTTTGTGCAATTATGGACGAAGTTATGATGACAAACAACTACCGGAGATTTATTGTGAAAGACGGCACGGTTGACATTTGTCGGGCATGCCACCGTCCAGGTGAATCAATCAGACACATTATCTCCGGATGTTCTAGTCTAGCTAACGGAGAATACTTGCATAGACACAACCTTGTAGCCAGGATTATCCATCAGCAACTTGCTCTCAAATACAGCCTTGTTGAACCGGAAGTGCCGTACTACAGGTATGTGCCCGACCCAGTTCTCGAAAATGGAAATATCACATTGTACTGGGATCGATCCATCATCACTGACAGGACTATTGTTGCCAATAAGCCTGATATAGTGGTGGTGGATCGATTAGAGCGGCGTGCAATGATTGTTGACATAACGGTCCCACACGACGGGAACCTCGTGAAAGCCGAGAAAGATAAACAAATCAAATATCTTGACTTGGCTCGCGAGGTTGTCGACATGTGGGATGTGGACTCAGCGATCATTGTACCGATAGTCGTTACAGCCAATGGACTAATAGCCAAGAGCCTCGACCAACACCTGAGGAGGCTTTCGTTGGGCAGCTGGATCAAGGGCTTGATTCAGAAGGCGGTACTTCTGGACACGGCCCGCATTGTTAGGAGGTTTCTCTCTCTGGAGCCCTGACCGCCGGTAGCTTGGACCCTGTTCCCGATACCGGTGGGCCACTATTTTTTATATTTTTAAATGTTTTTATATTTTTATATTCTAATATTTAAAAATATAATTTATATGTATATATATGAAATAAAGGAAAATAATAATAATAACTTTATTTCGGGTGGCATAGACCCATAGAAACCTTAATCTAGTTACATTACACGTTTACGTTACACTACATTTTTATTTGACATGTCTTGCTACACCTACACAAGACATGACCCACTGATTTTGAAAGGGACAGTCAAATCGTACAGCTATTGCGTTCAGAATGCCGTTGTTGCTACCCCGTGTACGGGCCAGCAGGGAAGTTGCTTTTTTGCGCATGATGGCCTGGAAACCATCAGTGCGCGCTTCAGCAAACATCCCAGACGCGCTGCACCGCCACGGCAGACCCAGCAACATCCTGAACGCATTATTGTACTGAGTGCGCAGGGCTCTGTAGGTTCGCTGCGTATATCTCACCCACAGGCCGCTTGAGTAGAAGGACTGGCAATAAGCTTTGAATAGCGTAACCTTCACTTCTCTCGTACATCGTGTGAACTTGCGTGTGAGCATATTAGCTCTCACCGCCAGAGCCCTGCGCTCCCGTTCCATATCCTCATCGTCTCTGAGGTCATCTGTCACAATGTGACCCAGATATTTAAAGGCTTGAACCTGCTTTAGGGCTATTCCATTGAGACAGGAGGCACATGGGTAGGCTGTTTTTTGCCTGATTTAAATACTAAAATTTCACTCTTTTTAGAGTTATATTGTAACCCATGTGCCTCCGCGTACTTCTCACAAATAGACACAAGTTTCCTTAGCCCGCTTATAGAGGGGCTCAGTAGCACCATATCGTCTGCATAGCTAATATTGTTAAAACAAGTGTCATCAATGTGGCAGCCGACATGTTTGCTACTGAGCCGCTCGACAAGCTGGTTCACATAAATGTTAAACAATAGAGGTGAGCTTAAACCACCTTGCCTAACGCCACATTCCAATTTGTACTCATCCGACAGCGCCCCTGCCCACCTCACCTGGTGTTTCTGGTTTGCATACCAATATCTCAGGAGAGAGATACACTCCCCCGGCACACCCGCGCTGCCCAACTTGTCCCACAGAAGGTCGTATGAGACACGATCGAACGCCTTTGACAAGTCTAGGAAGCACGCGTATACCGGCGTCCTTCTGGCTGTGTAGTACCCGACAGCATGCTTTAGACTTAAAATGGCACTCTCAGTAGACAACCCTGCTCTGAACCCAAACTGGGCATCATGCAGGTCAACTATTTTCGCGAGGTTCGCATTAAGCATGCTGTCAAGCACCTTGGCTGCAGTGGTGGCCAGTGAAATGGGCCGGTAGTTAGCCCTGTCAGATGAGTCCCCCGTCCTATTTTTTAAAATAGGTACCACAATAGTACGCATGAGCGGCTCCGGTAGGTATGAATGAGACATACAAAAATTAAAAAACATTGACAACACACGCGGCAAATGAACACCAGCATATTTAAAATGTTCTATGCTGAGGCCGTCATGACCGGGCGATTTTCCATGTTGCATGTGGTTTATTATATTTCTGATACTCTTAGCAGAAAAGAACGTCTTACGCTCAGTCATGACGCCACCTGCATCGTGAACATAACTCGCTGACCACGGACCCAGGGACGACGGGATTGTGAACTGCTCCTCAAACATGCCAGCAATAGTTTTGTGATCGCTCACGCCGTCGACGCTCACCGGGAGACTTGTTTTCACATTTGATCGGTTAACATTTTTCCAAAAATCTTTGAATTTTTTTACCGAATGGTTCGAGGCAAGAATATTCATTTTTAATTGTTCTTGTCGGTCTTGGCATGATTTTAACTTGGATTTAAACACTTTTCGTGTATCTGTCATTTCATCATACACTATACCACTTGTGGGCTTACCGGCTAGTACCCACATTATAAATTTTGTGCGAGCGTCTCGATGCGCATCGGCGACGTAGACATTCCACCCAGTTATATGAAAAGACTTGGTTCTAATCTTTTTACAACGATATGTTTTCATTGCAGCCTCCGACAATACAGAAACAATTTTAGTATACAACTCATTAATAATTACGTAATGATCTGAATTACGGCATATGGAATCACAACATTGTCCTAATGCTAATGGAAAGTCTATTGTACGAAGTTTAGAATTACATAATTCTAGATATTTATGAATTTGATTAGGCTGTCTTTCTCCCCAAATTACCTGCCGCCTGAGATCGTTTTTATTTAAATTAGATGCATATTCATATTTAGCATTAAGTTTATACAAGTAACATTCTATTATAAGTGGGAAGTGGTCAGACCAGTACACATCTTCTTGAACCCATACTTTATTAATGGTGGAAACTGCAGATTGTGTTGTAATGCAATGATCCAACCACCTCGCGCACCCATGAGCTTCACTGCGAAACGTATAGGTACCAGACTGTAACCCCAACATATGTACATCCGCACAACACCATGTGTTATCGTTACAAAAAGCAACTAATTCCTTAAAGAATAATTCGTTCGGGTGCGCATTAAAGTCTCCTAACACATAAAATGCCTCAGTTCCACATCTTTGTTCATTTCAATCACAGACTGTATCGTACTAAGACAGTCTGTAAATACCGATAAATTATCACTACTGTTTGTTGGCATATAAACACTAAGAATGACTATGTTTCTATTACTCACGATTATCTTTATCCCTGTCACACGAACGTTATCACAATTAATCACAGACACTGAACGGAACACACTTTTTCGCCATAATATCGCGACACCACCGTACGGGCGACCCGTGAGTAAACCCGCTGACGTGTCCACGGCAGAGGTTCCCGTCGCACTAAACTCCTCGTGGATAGTACCCAGCACAGGTAACTCGTGTGGTAGGAGCCACGTCTCCTGTAGTGCCACCACATCAGCAGTCGTGCACAGGGCTTTAACACCTTCCCAGGATCTCTTGACAGACTTACAATTATAACTAATAAGTTTACTGGAACATCTAGTTTCTTCTTTGTCCATTTAAATCTTTATTTATATTAGCCACACTTTCTGAATCTGTTTTCACATTCCTCCGTTCCCCAAAGTTGATAAAGCGCCTAAAGGAAATGCCTGATGGCCACAGCTTCTCCTCTAGAAATGTATCCAATTTGTGCTTCACAACATAGGCTTTGTAAGCATTATAGCTCTTTTGTTTTTGAATTTTTAGCTTCACTAATGAAATAGTTTCTCCCGTTTTATTGCGAACATAGTCAATTATGTCCTCTTCACATACATCAGTATGGACGTTAGAAATAAACAACGGTACTTTAGTATCTGCCGCTTTAAATTTCACGTTGTCCTGTGCCTCGACAACTGCATTTCCTTTCTTTGTAGTTAGCCTATTTCTTAATCGTTTCTTCTGAACCAAAAGCCATTGATTATCCTCACGAGGCACCTTCCATTCAGTACCATTACTAGCCATTTCAGCGTATGATAATAAACGCTCCGTAGCCTCCGTTTGTTTGCATTTATCTAGCGTAGTAATTATATTGCTTGGTTGTGTTGTCTGATGTCGCTGCGCTAGACTGCACGGCATCTCACTCGCACTCATTGTCTTGCATATTGGCTCACTACTTGGTAAGAGCGCCGGTGTCGCCCGCGCCAATGTAATTGCCGTATCATGGTGTTGACGCAAACAATCACTACCACCATCGATGTCCTGCCCTAAAAACGAACAGTTATCCTCATAGTCGTGCATTGGGAGTGCCTCCGGTCCACTATCCATAACAGATATATTTTTCTTTTGCAAGTACCCACCACGTATCCGGTTAACATTGCGTTTTTCCTCAGAGGATGGCGACCTACGATAATCTACCATAAGTTCATTGATGTCTTTCTTTGATACGTAATTTTCACGAATTTCATCAATAGTCCCCTGCATCACGACGATCTTTTTAAGTAACGACGTCACATCGACATGGTCGAATGTAACCGGAGGTAGTTTTTCGAGATTTCTCGCCACAAAAGTTGGTATATTTTCTGGGTCAGTCCCTTTTAAAAGCGATATAATGTCGTCAAGGTTTCGTTGAGTCTTGCCTTGTCGTTTTCGAATAGTAGCCGTTTTTTGCAAAGACTCAAAAAGTAACGACTTTGCAAGTTCTATATCCTCGACACTAAAAGCACTTTCACATATACGGACGAGACTTTCTTCGTCCATCACGTCTATTTTGTTTTGAATGAACGTTAACACTTCACATATTACAATGTTACAATTTGCACACTTTAATCTCTTAGATTTCGACATATTCGTAGCGCACGGCAATTGACGTACACTCGCGACCGATACGCGTTCGGTGATGAATGATCTGCAGATGTATCTCTCATTTAGCCCTCAGAACTTTGCTGAAGCTGTAAAAAAAATGAACGAGGATTTATATAGGATTTCAGCATGGTCACGAAGAAACTCTCTGGTTCTGAACCCAGTTAAGTCGAAGTACATTCTCATGGGATCAAGAGATTTTTTGAATAAAATATTAGGCTACACTCTGGACTTGAAGATTGATGGGTGTTCTATTGATAGGTTGCAAGAAGTCCGTAATCTTGGGGTGGTGTTTGACGAGCACCTGCATTTTGAGACTCACGTCATTGAGGCTGTGCGCAACTGCTTTTACCGTCTTAAGCTTTTGTACCGTGTACGGCCCTACATAAGTGTGGATATGCGTGTCATGCTGTGCGAGTCACTTGTTTTATCAAAGCTGAACTACGCTGATACTGTGTATGGTGCGTGCATTCTCGGTAGAAGCGAGAAGTTGATCGAGCGAGTGCAAATGCTTGTGCGAGATTTTGTTTCAATGTCCCTCCCCGACCTCACATAACTCCATTTTTAAATAAGGGTAATTTGATGAGAATGTCAGATCGCAGAAAGCTGCATCTGGCTACCCTACTCTTTAGCACGATTCTCACAAAAAAACCAGAATATCTTTATAAGAAATTGACTTGGTCTAGAGATATAAATCAAATTAAAACAAGAGCATCATCTTACCTCCTGTTGGCCTCAACGCATAAAACTGCTGCATTCCGTGGAAGCTTTAAATTCGCTGCTTCCCGCTGCTGGAACGACCTGCCACCTCCGTTTCGTGCTATAAAAACAGTTGGAACTTTTAGTATTAAATATAAATAACACTTGTTACGAGTACAAAAGGAAACCAGTTTCTGAAGTCACCCTGGAATTGCACGCAGTTGCTAAATTGGTGACCTTGGGGAGTCTTATGTTCCTAGCAATATGATTTGCTTCGATTGCTTTGTTTTGCTCGGTGATTGAACATTATTCTTCCGTCATAACACAACACAACATAGTCAGTCATACACACCACTATACTTCTCATTATTTATCTGCACTACTTTCTTGTCTTATCTATTATTCACTCATTGTTTTATTTGTATCATTACTTTATTTTATTTTAAATACACATTCAAAAAGTACATTTTTTATTGGGGATCCTGCCGTTTTGCCGAAAAGATTTTGCCAAATTTTCATTACCCAAACAAATTTTAGCAACCTTTTTTTATACCAATGTAATATCTGGAATAATTTTAGTACGCACATTTTCATTTGGTCAAATGTTTACTTGGCAGATTGTTACCAAGGATAATGTCATTAAGGCTTTTGGTCTTTAATCAAATGATTTATTACAGCAAACAATATTTAGACAATAAACGTTTAGTCAAATGATTTGTTATGACAAAAAATATAAAGGCAAAAATAAGATTTTTTTGGGAATTGTATAATTAAAAATGCAATTTTATTTTAATATAGGTAATCATTTATTAACGCGAGTACAAAATAGCAAAAGCTAGTACAAAATATTTGTAACTTACAATTTTAAATTTTTTGCAATGGACATTAGCAGATTTATTTCGGAGTATTCAGACTTGTGTTGCAGAACTCGATTAATTCTGTCGTCTTTATCCATATATTTTTTTTTCTTTTTTTGTGGCGGTTCATCTGATAGTATAATCTCAATGTCAGCTAAATTTGAAGAAACTTCATTTATTAATTCTTTAATTAAGCGATACACTCCAGGGTGGTGTTTATCAATGAGAATGTTTATTCTACGATGCCACGCCTCAGCTGAGTTTGAAGTTCTAGGTATTTGTCTTTCGTTTACAACATGGCAACTCCAAAAGCTTGGTGGATACTTTGGTTGCGTGTTCCATGATCCGCTAACATAATTTTCTTCAAACCAATTCGCGATTTGCTTCCAATCAGAATCTTCTATACCTTCTATTAGCTTGTTAAAATATAGAATGATTTCATTTTCTGGCAAATAACTTAAAGCCAATAAACATTTTACTTGTTTGTTAAATTTGATGTCATTTGCGTATTTCTTTGTAAGCTTATGTGCTTGAATTTGTCTGAAACAAGTCAAATTTATGGTTACTAGACATTAGGTTATTTATGGAACTAGTTACAGTAGGTTATTAATTTTAAAAAAATGGTTAGGTTAGGTTAGATTAAAACTGTGACCACCTACGCACGAGCCGAGCGAGCGAAGCGAGCGGTGCCGCGGGAGCGGCCGGCGAGTGCCAGAAACGACTAGATTATATAGAAAAAAATATGGAAAAAAGAGATTATTTTTAGGAGGCTATCGAGAGAAATAATATAATTATAATAACATTATTATTACCGGTTTAGAATTTGTCCCAAGTGAAAAAAGCACCCTTGTAATAAAACGTCTTCAAAGTTAGATCTTATGCTTGAAATGGCTGCCCTTTTCGAAATCTAATATACAGACTTTTGGCGTCATGTCAATATTATTTTCATTTCCGTATTGCATTATTAATTCGAACATTACGTCATACGTACGTTTATCCTTGTTGGTACACATACAAAAACAAAGTGGAAATGTTTTATTGTTATCAGATAATACATTGCCATGTATAGTGTATAATTGTTTAAAGATATTTGGTGCCACTTTAAAGGTTCCGTCTAAAATCCAGTATGAACTGTGACTTAAAGTGGTCATTAAACTTAGTGTTGACATTACCAATATTCTTCTATTTTCATCATAAGTTTTATCTTTTATTATGAAAGGAGATGGCAATTTTTGACATTACTCATTTTGGAAAGGTACAGAATTCAAAGCTATTTTAAAAAAAAGCACTTAGTTTTATGTGTTGATAGCCAGATTAAATCTATTATTGACAATGGAGATAAAATCTCGTTAAAATTATGAGTAGGTAACTTGATTTGATTTAACACAGAGCCGACCTGTCTTTGTTTCTAAGGCCATGAATACAAGGCTTTTCGATATAATTGTGTTGTCATTGAACAATAAATAGAAAATAAAATAAAAATAAAAATATATAAAATTAAGATTTCTCTTTAACCCCATTGGTATTTTTTTTAATTTTTTTTTAATGATAGCTGCTAATATTACCTATCAAACCATGCCACTTTTATTTCTGTAGAAACTAAAAAAGTTTGATGCCAGCGTTCTATGGACTTCTGCCATTCTTCTTTACACCCTTGATAGATGTTTGTGATAAATTTAGCTGGAAATGTACATCAGTTGGTTCTATTGTTACTTCTTGTTTTTTTCGTAGTCGATACATCCTCTGCTTTAGAGCCGAAGTTGAAGGCAAGTTATCCACAACGTCCAAAGGAGCATTTGCTTTGTTATTTTGTATTATTTTGCATATTTTTGTTCCAGATGAAACCTCACTTTTGATCTTTTCTATAAGGTCACTTGTTATTTTTCTCCCAGGATTTGGTTCATGATTGTGAATTTCATTGCTCTTTAATACCTTATGAATCCCATCTTTTAGTGTAGTTTGTTGGGATGCAGTACATTTAAACAATTTATTTTTCCTGTACTCACAGTACCAATAATAGGTATCATTCACTTTGTTATTATTTTCATATGTAAATCCGTTTTGAAACAACTTTACACAACCTCGTGTAGATTTAAAAAATTCACACTCATCACTACATTCACTCATCGTAAACTTTATTTACGTTATACTTTTAACAACAATTATCTACAAAATAATATATCGTAACAATCTCAATAAACTGCCGCTACAAAACACTGTGATAGTGTTTTGCATGACTTACCCACATCGCGCGACATTTATGATTTACCATCTACCCACTTATTTACACATTGTAATTTAATTTGTATAATCTGTGCAACTAACATATAGATGCAAAATTTTTGTCATTGGCTACGCAATCGACTAAACAGAAATGGTAAGTTTAAAATTGACGACACCAAATATTTGGCTTATTTAATTTTGCGTAAAATATGTTATACCAACTGAAATATTTGACTAGATAAAAAATGGTAAAAGTACTAGTTGGTGAACAAGTTATTGTTCAAACGTTCACTTGCCAAACATAGGTTTTCGTAACAATTATTTGTAAAGAGATTTTTTGGTAAGTAATAATTTGGCAAATGAAATTATGCGAAAATTTGTTTGGGAAGTGATAATTTGGCAATTTCTTTTCGGTAAAACAAGGGAGACCCTTTTTATTGACAGCTGGTCGCCTTTGCTGTGCGGTTGCGCCCGCGTCTCATCGCTTGTCACAGACTATAACAATGGTCTACAACATAGACAAGTGATGTTGGAGCGTCGGGCTTGGATCGATCTTTAATCACTGTCATACATATCATAGTTTTTATTTATTTATTTTTGTTTTCTAAATAATTTTCTATTGCTTTATTTTCTTATAATATTTTTTTATTTAGTTTCATTTATGTTAATAATCCCCTAGTGGGATATAAATGTTCGTAGGTGTGTCCGTGGCATCACAGCGGGCCCTATCAGAATACCAGCGCTGCGGTATTTATTTTTTAAATGTCGTAGCATTATGCTGAGATAGGAGCCTTTTTGGCCTCGCACAGGTTTTTTACTTGTTTATGTTGTTTTTTTCTTTTTCGTTTTTATTGTTAATTTTGTTAGTTTTAAATACTCCTTTTTTATTTTTTACTCTTTGTATTTCCTGTGCGTGTCCCAAATAAAATATTTTTCATTCTTTCTTTCTTTCTTATATTTTGTGTCAGGACAGTCAAGTTATTAGACTTTCGTTGGAGCTATGTATGTAGGTGTGCAACATCAAGAATAGCAGACTTAGCTATCTCAGCGGTATCCAATACATGTAACATACCTAAGCTACTTTCCATTATTAATTAGAATAAACAAACGGTGTTTCTTGCTGTTTGAACCATGACTTAGCAGTAATCTGACGACAATTTCTGTATATTTGGAATTAATTATATGCATGTAAAGTGGGACATCAAGACTAACTATATTCGGCACTGTGCTGAGTGTGAGTGTATTGAGTGAGTTAATTGTTTTTGTTTTGTGATAAGGAATGTAGGAAACATTGAGTTTGAGTGTGTATTAGCGAGCTGAGCATGCTTACAACGATAATTATAATAGTATAAAATAGAGTCGTATTGAGTAAAGTTAAAACATTGTTTTTATTAATAGAAAAAGGCAAGTTTTTAGTACTAGGAATATTTCTTGATACTGACAGTACAAAGTAGTAATGCTTCTTGCAGCAGCTGATGTACCTGGGCCTCACTTTTGATGGCAATTGCTCAAACTCAAACTCAAAGCATTTATTTCAATTAAACCATTTACGGGCACTTTTGAACTGTCACAGAGTCGGTCAGTTAGTCAGAATGTTGAAGCTAGTTGCCCATTCCAAAATGTAGATCTCTATGGAGAAGAACGGGCAAGAAACTCCAAGGACACTCTTTTTAAATCAAGATATTACAAAATCCTGGGTACATTATTCTTGTTGCTTTTATATGCGAGAACAAAGAAAAAAAAATTAAGAAACAATTCAAAATATAAGATAATAAAAATAAGCCGTGGCAGTTAAGAGATGACCAGTCTCAACTGACGGCGCCCGTTCACGAACATGACGCGTGGATCAGCACCATCCAGCTCAACCATTTTGTAGGGAACCGAATGATCCAACACACGCGCCACCAACAGTGAGACATTTAAGTGAGCATGACATAGTCTCAACTGGCATGCTGTCAAGTCAACATAATTATATAATAAACGAATCCATGGTACTCACATTTACAAAATTGAAAAAATGCTTCTAAATTATACAAAAATATAGTTTGCTATGTATTTGAGCGATGAATAAAATTTTACTGCATAAAATAAAAGAATCATTAAAATATCTATTGGAGTTATTTAATAATAGCACATTTTATAAAAAATAAACAAACATTAAGTTCCCAATGTCAGAAAAATAAAAGGGGGAATAAGAAAGGAGTATCCCTTCCAAACATTCAAATTTTAACTTGTGCGCCCAAGTGGCTGTGGAGCGGGACCAGCATTAAGCCCAGCATTTTTATCTATGATATAGTCATTGAACTTATAATTTGCTTATCTACATAGTGTGCGTTTAATGCATGTTTTAAATTTCTTCTCATTAAGTTGAAGAATATCGTGTGGTATTTTATTATACTCGTAACATATTACACAGTACCCCATAAAAGAAGTATGTACTTTAGACAACCTGAAACGTGGTTGATCTAATTTGTTCCTATTTCTAGTGTTGAAATTATGCCTGTCACTTATCTTACGTCTTGAAATTGACTTACGCGGTATTAATTTTGACCCAGTTTACAATTCACATGATCCAAATGTTTCACTACAATATTTGGTCGATTTGTTACAATCTACGATAAAGAAAAATACATTTACTAAAGTAATACCTAGAAAGTATAATAATATTAAACCATGGATTACGCCCGGACTTGTTCGATGTATCAGACATAGAGATAAACTTCACCAACAATCGAAAAATGCTCCGCATAATGAACTACTATCAGTTATTTACAAACGATATAGGAATTTCTGTAATAATCTGTTGAAAAAGCTAAAAAATCAATATGATCAAAGTCAACTACAGAAAGCAGGTAAAAACAGTAAACTTATATGGAAATTCATAAAAACAAACACTATTAGGTCAAAAAATCCCGAACCTGCGCTTGATCTTTTGAGCTAAGCCCTACCGAAGCAGCAAACGAACCTAACCACTTTTTTATTAACGGAGGAAAAAACTTAGCAGAAAAATCTTTATTATCTAATAGATGTTTTTCCATTCAAAGCCAAACTAAGACTTATGCAACACGAAACTCTTTTGTCTTATTAGATACTGATGTTAATGAGGTAGAAAGTATGATAGATGGATTAAAGGAATTTTGTGCCGTAGGATGTAACGATATACCAAATAGCATACTCAAAAGATTTAAATACGTAATTGCCCCTCCCTTGACTCACATTTTTCAGTTATGTTTAATAAAAGGAATATTTCCAAAATTGCTTAAAAAAGCCGTAGTCACCCTTGTGTTTAAAGCTGGAGACAAAAATTGTGTAAATAACTACAGGCCAATTTCAGTTTTAACAGGCCTCTCAAAGATTTTGGAAAAAATTATAAACAGTAGATTAGTAAAATATCTTGAAAGTAATAAATCACTCTCTGATCATCAATTTGGTTTTAGGCCTAAAAGATCAACAAGCCAAGCTGTTCACCATCTGACAAATTTTATAAGCACAAACCTGGTCAAAGTCAAAGTCAAAGTCAAATCATTTATTTCAAATAGGCACATAAAAGGCACTTTTGAACGTCAAAATTTACAAAAAGAATAGAATTGATTCTAGTTGCCCCTTCCAAAAGGTAGTTTCGTATGGAGAAGAATGGGCAAGAAACTCCACCGTTACTCTTTTAAAATATTTTACAATATTATGTAAGTTCACATTAATTATGTAATCATATGTGAAGACGATGCACCTAGAATAAAATTACTATACCACAATAGGTAAAAAGAATTAAATATAATGCAAAGGCAGGTAAATTAATTATGTGATAGATACATGGTGCTCACATATTTACAAATATTGAAAAGTAGACGATGTTTCCAAAATTTCAACAAGTAATAATTTAGTGTGTGAGTTTAAGTAGTTAAGTACATAATGTAACAATCAATGTCATAAAAATTATAAATTATACAATCAAATTAGCAACCAGTTTGATTTTGTCTAGACTCTAGATTGTCCTATGGAGCAGGACCAGCATGTTTCCAAGCATTCTTATCTAGGATATAATCCTCTAATTTGTAATATGCTTGTTTACAAAGTGTACTTTTTATATGAGTTTTAAATTTTCTTTCATTTAATTCCAATATGTCACAAGGTATTTTGTTGTAACATTTAACACAGTACCCCATAAAAGATGTATGTACTTTAGATAATCTAAAAAATGGTTGATCTATTTTATCTTTATTTCTAGTATTAAAATTATGTCTATCACTTATTTTATTAAAAAGATGTCGATTTTTTCTTACATACATAATATGTTCATAAATGAATTGACAAGGTACCGTCATAATATTAATCTTTTTAAATAGTTCCCTAAGAGATTCGCGACGACATAGATTGTAAATGGCCCTGACAGCTCTCTTTTGCAAAATGAAAATGGATTCAATGTCAGCAGCCCGACCCCACAGTAAAATGCCATATGACATAATGCTGTGGAAGTAGCTAAAATAAACCAAACGCGCGGTTTCTACATCTGTTAACAGCTGTCTTATCTTCCTAACAGCATAAGCGGCCGAGCTTAACCGCCCCGCAAGAGATGTTATATGGGGTCCCCATTGCAATTTCTCGTCTAGCGTGATTCCCAGGAAAACCGTCTGATTAATAAATTCTAGTTTTTCTCCATTCAATATGATGTCACATTCGCAACTTCTAACATTAGGTAATTTAAATCTAATGCATTTGGTTTTTTTTTCATTAAGTACCAAATTATTTACCATAAACCAATCTTGGACCTGAAGAATAGAGTTATTTACATCGTCAAGATTTTGTGACCGTCGGTCTACTTTAAAGATCAATGATGTGTCATCTGCAAATAACACCATCTTCGGTTGATTCTGCAGTAATTGGGGTAAATCATTAATGTAAACTAAAAAGAGGAATGGACCCAATATCGAACCTTGAGGAACGCCCATTGTCATTTCAGACCCTAATGAGTTCTTGCCGTTTACTTGAACTTTAACCTTTCTATCTTTCAGGTATGACCTTAGTAGATCAAGAGCTGTATTCCTAATTCCATAGTGCTCTAGTTTCAGCAGAAGTGTCTCATGGTTTACGCAATCGAACGCCTTAGAGAGGTCGCAAAAGATTCCAATGGCATCCTGTGCTCCTTCCCAGGCGTTAAAAATGTTCTTTAGTAGGGTGACACCAGCGTCAGTGGTACAGCGCCCTTTGGTGAAACCGTACTGTTGTTCATGAAAGATGGAATTTTTATTAAAGTGACGTAACATTTGATTAAGCATTAACTTTTCAAACACCTTACTGAGAACTGGCAAAATTGACACAGGCCTATAATTGTTGGGTTCTTTACTATCACCGGATTTGAACAACAGAACTACTTTACTGTGTTTCAAAAGATCCGGAAAAACTCCTTGGTCTACACTGGTGTTAAATATGAAAGCTAAATAGGGAGCAATGGTTTCGATGAGAGATCTACAGACTTTTACAGACATTCCCCAGAGATCCTCTGTTGATTTAATTTTAAGATCTTTAAAAGCTTTTATAACAGCTTGGGGGTTTGTATGCTGAAACCTAAACTCCAAAGGGCATGCCTTGACATTCTTTGTAAGTAAGGCAGCAGAAAGCGCGGGTGAGGAATTTAAAGCTTCAGTAGTTTTAAGGGGAATATTAGTAAAAAAGTTTTCAAATTCCTGAGCTATTGCTACATCAGAGTTGATGAGGCCATGTGCAGTCTCTAAATTAAATTCTGTATTACGCTGTTTTTCCTGCCTGTTTCATTATTTATTATTTGCCAGGTAGTTTTTATTTTATCATCAGCTGATTTTATTTTATTGCTAATATAAAGTGCTTTTGCTAGTTTTCACACACTTTTAAAAGTTTTTGAATATTTTGCAACATACTGATGAAATCTTGTATTATTCATATGTTGCTTTAGACCATAAAGTTCAAATAGCTTTTCCCTGCTTTTACGAATACCTGGAGTCGCCCAATCACTAAATAAAAACTTTGTGTAAATAATTTTAGTCTTTAGTGGAAAAGTGTCATTAAATTGCGTGTTTAATAGTGAAAAGAACTCGGCGTAGAACTCATTTGGGTCACCTACATTATTAAAACTGATCACATAATGTACTGGCTAAAGAATTATTTAATTGCTCTAATTTTTTACATGTTATTGGCCTAAACCTTATTTGAATTTTTTGTAAAGGCATGTAGGAGCAAAATGTTACTGTTTGGCCACTGTGATCAGATGGCAACTTATTTACAATTTGTTTGTGTAAATAATCATAATTACAAAAAATATTATCTATACAAGTGGCAGAAGAAGCTGTCACTCGGGTTGGTTCAATAAAAACATTTGACACATCAAATGACCCGAAAAGATTTAATAATCTAACAGTATTCGAGTTATTTTCTAATAAATTAATATTAAAATCTCCACATATGACTATTGACTTACTACTAGTAATTAGTTTCTTTAACACATCTTCAATTACAGAATCAAACACAGATAGATTCTGGTAACTTGGAGGTCTGTATACACATACTATAACATGCTTATCAAGCTCAACACAGGACAATTCAATGGTGTGCTCGACAGACAGTCCGATGACGTCTTTTCGTTCTTTCGATTTAATTGAATTTTTAACTAATATTAATGACCCGCCATGTATCATACGTTTTCGGCTGAAATGGCTAACTACACAATAATTTTCATAATTAATTGACATTACTTGATGATCTTTTAACCAATGTTCTGTTAAACAAATGACATCAAACTTAGTATTTTCTAAAAACAATTCTATTTCCAGTAATTTGGAAGCGCAACCTTGGATATTTTGATTAAATAATTTTAAAGTATGTTGCACTCCCTTTGGTATTTTATTATTATGAGTTATATTGCCAGAAGATACCTTTTTATTATTCTCTAATAATAATAATAATTGGTTACTTGAAGGGGTAACTTCTGTTGTCTTACTGACTAGTTTAAATGATTATCCGGAGTGACCTCCACAACTACAAATGAAGTGTCTAGAATGCCCGTACCAGTTCCAGCAGGAAGAGAATACCCTATCTGACTGGTGGTGACCTCCAAAGATGTTGGTATTATAGGTGGATTCTCCTCCTTTGTACAGCATGAGGATTCATAATTAATCACTATGTTGTTAGTATGACTAGGCAACACAGACTCGTCCCTAATACTAAAAGTTGTTATATTATTTATAACCTCATTAATACTATATGCTATCAACATAGCAATCAGATGTCGACATTCCCAAGACAGAGATAGAGTTCTCTGAGTTAACTTAAAACCACTAACAAACTTGTTAGTGTCAAAATACAATAACTTGTCACTATGACAACATGTCAGCTTATGAATTGTATTATTCAACTTATAAATATAATTATTTTCGTCATCTGATAAAGTATCAGAGTAAGGAAAAGCACACAACATCAGCTTTCCTACATTTAACTTTAATAAGGTGTTTACACCATCCACTATGTCCTTTCTGGTAATACCAGTACTATTACCTAATAGCAAAACCATGCTATAATAATTATCTAGGTTTGAGTTTGCAATTCTTTTAATCATTTGTTTAAAACTTATGTTATGATAAGTATGATTGGTAAAATTATGGCTAAGGTAATTGAGTAAATTTTTTCCAAAGCCAGAACCTAATTCGTCACAAAAAAATATAGATTTATTTTTCTGTGTGTTAACATAAGTCTCTGCTGGAAGAGCCAACACCGGAATGGGCAAGTCCGGCTGAGGCTGAAGAGGTTGTGGTTGGTTAATACAGCTGCATGAGTGATTATTAGTCAGAGACTCATACCTCTCAGCATTGCACTTCACCAAATCCAGTAGTTCCCCAGCCTCAAACATGCGGTCACTTAGTTGTTTTTGTGAAGTCTCATATTTTTCAAAAATATCCTTCAGCAAATGCTCCTTGTGTAATATATCATTATAGAGGAGCTGGATATCAGTGTCATACTTTTCCCTACATTTATCTAACTCAATAGTACAAATATTTAAACTTTTTGATAGGACAACACGTTCCTTTCTAAGCGAAAGATTTAATTTTAAGAGATTTTGTTTCTTAATTGCTCTCTGTGACCGTTTAATTAACTTATTGATTTTAATATATTTCTTCAATTTGTTGTGACTCATAACTATAGGAAATAATGGTATGGTATCATCACCAGTCAAATCTATCATTACAGCTGGCTCACACACTGATTTTGACACACTACCTACTAACTTATCAAATAGATTACTGGTTCTAGCAACCTGCTTGGTAACCTTTATACACTCTGAGAGCGATAGTGCCTGTTGGGCTTCACACAATTTTTGTTCCAGTTCTGTTATTCGATTCAAAGCCAGTTCATGGGTGTCACTGCACTCCTGAAATGTTGACACTAGATGTTGTAGTTCACTGTGCTGATCGGCTAAGTCCATGTGTTGTATGTGTAGGTGAGACAGCTCATTCTTGAGGGAGGTGTTTTTTAAATTAATGTTTTCCACTTCCACTTCGCTGTCTTCCCTTTCCTGGAGCAGCTGTTTGCACATAGCTTTAGAAGCCTCGAGTTCAAATTCAAATTCAAATTCAAATCATTTATTGTTTGTCACTTGTAGATAAAGATGTCATAGTCATAATAATTATAGGAGCAATGTAACATACCTATAAGGTGTACAATATTTTTGGCGCTTTGTTTTTGACTTACGTTAATATAATATACATTTTACACTTTATCCCCAGTTTACACTCTTTCCTTCCTTCTACGTAGCTCTTAATTTTGCTTCCATCTCCCTGATTGTAGCACTGCGGGTCATCATTTTCTTTGAAATGTCAGTGACCTGGAATGTGTGAAGATAAGCAGCTAAATAACAGTGTAAGAAAAAATGTTCTAATATTTAGATTAGAAGGAGGTAGAAGAGAAAAACAAAAATAAAAATTAAATTAAGTTAAAAATAAGTAATGAATTGTTAACAAATAGATATTACAATTAGGTGAAGTTAATAAGGAATTAGATGGGAATGTTAAACAGAAGAGAAGTTACAAGGAATACACTGTTTTTATTAAAAGACACTAAGAAACTTGATTGACAATAACAAGTTTATGACTCATTACAGGTTTTACAGTATGAATAAATAATCATTAAGCTATATTGAGCCTATTTTTGTGTAGTAAATTATGTATATTATGTAGTGTTTATTGTCTGAGCGAATGTTTTCGTCGTCGATTTTGCTTCCACTAGTTGTCAAGCAAAAGGAGACATAAACCGTGCCAGTGTGTGATGGACGTAGCTCAGAGACCTGAGCAGTATTTTGTGATGTTCTATGGTCAGTAAATATTATGTAAAATAACTTAAATAAAACAAAATACTCCCCGGGATTGATGATATTTTGAATTCCGTCACCGTTGAGTTGGTTGAGTTGACAGCCGGTTTTATATCCTTTGTGCGTAGTTCTAGCGACAAAAAACACTGTATAATCACTAAATATACTTCTTAATAACTAGGTACGACTATATTACACTAATTTAACATAAATAAACTACTATTAATAATTTTATAAATTAATTAGCCTAGAGACCGTTGTTTTGACGACCGGCTACCAGTGTTGCCAGGTGTTGCCTGGATAACGGCATGCACACCATAGGGATATTTTTAGACCTTGCCAAGGCTTTTGATACAAATTCTTCTACTTTGCTTTTGCACAAGCTGGAAATGCTCGTAATACGGAGAGTACAATTGCAACTGTTATCTGATTACCTTAGCGACCGCCATCAGATAGTAAAAATAGGTCAGTCCATGAGTAAAATAGTCAACTTAAGAATAGCTGTTAGGGAATCCCACAAGGCAGTATTTTGGGTCCCACTTTGTTTTTAATCTATATAAATGACCTGTGCAATTTGACACTCCAAAAGAGTGAAATTATTTCATATGCGGATGACACAGCTATACTATTTGCAGCTAAATCAAAGGCCGAGGTCTATGAGGTAGCACAGAATGGTTTTAATACTGTGTCTAATTGGCTTCATAAAAATCTCTTAACATTAAATACAGATAATACCTATTATTTACAATGAGAAACACTAATCCAACGCTTACTAATCTAGACATTCAAGCACATAACAATAGTAATTTACATTGACCTGACCAAGATTATGTCTGGACTTTAAAAGAGACTGTGACCTCTGAGTTTGTTTCGGCCTTTCTTCTCAGAGTAGTCAGATAGGAAACGCCGACCTCATCTAGTTTAAAAAACATGATTGACGTGTAAAGTGTTTGTACAAACCTACTTACAGAAATAAAATCATTTATCATTTATCATTTATCATTATGCTGACATTGCATACACTTGTCCCACTTTAGCTAAAGCCGACCATATTAAATATCTAGGCGTCACGATTGACACAAACCTGAACTTCCGCAAACACATCGATTTATTATGCACCAGAGTGCGTAAACTAATATATATTTTTTAAAATTTACGTAACATTGCCGACTTCAAATTAATTAGACAGGTTTATTTGGCTTTGTGTCAATCTATTATTACCTACTGCATAACGTCCTGGGGTGGTGCTGCTAAATCAACTTGACTGCACCTTGAACGTGCCCAAAGAGCAGTTTTAAAGGTTGCCACTTTTCGTCCATTTAGATTTCCTACACACCAGCTTTATATCGCATGTAAGGTGCTAACAGTACGTCAATTATTTGTTTTGAATGTAGTTTTATTCCAACACACTTAACTTTATTTTAACCCAGTACCTTCAGACAGGAGAAGAAAAGATTTGGTTTGTGCTAACTAAACATGCTTTTGCTAGTCGATTTTATTTATTTTTAGGACCCTACTTGTATAACCAGTTTAACAGAGTGCTAAAGATTTATAGTTTAACTTATAATAGGTGTAATTTACTATTACATGAATATTTGGCAAAACTTAATTATGCAGACACGGAAAAACTACTAGAGATTTTAAAATAAAATTTATATCTACCTACTCTAATATAAGTTTCTACTTTTACCTAATTTATAATAGTCTCCGTTTTATCTACTTTAATATTATTTGCTAATTTATTTAAACATAATATATCTTACATAATCTAGTTTTATAATAATATAATCAATTAGTTACTCTGTAAGTCATTGAAAATATTATGCTACTTTCAATTAAGCTTCTAATAAATTGATTGTTGGCATCTTTCTAAATGCTTGATATAAATTGATGGCCTGAAACACAGGTTTTATAAACCTGGATCGAGCAGGTTTACATTACAGTTAGAATTAAAATGTTCCTCGATTGTAATTAATGTAAATCATAATTTTATTTTATCCTAACTTCCTGACTATATATTATGTATATTATATATTTATATTATATATTATATCCTAACTTCCTAACTAATATTATAAATGCGAAAGTAAGTTTGTTTGTTTGTTTGTTACCTTTTCACGACTAAACAACTGAACCGATCATCCTGAAATTTTGCATATACGTTGTCAGGTGTACAGAAACGGACATAGGGTACCTTTCATCCCGCAAAAAAGTATTGTTCCCGAGGAAAACAACAATAACGTTCCTATGATAATAGATGGCGCCACGTGTCTTTCGAATCATGATTGAATTGCAACCCGAATTGATAGTCAAAGTCTAAATTAATGCGAGCGAAGCCGCGGGCAGAAGCTAGTACTTCAATATTTTTTTATTATTATTGCTAAAAAGATGTAGATTTATTCGAACATACATAATGTTTTCATATATATATTGACAAGGCACCGTCGTGATGTCAATTTTTTTAAATAGTTCCCTTAGAGATTCGCGTTTGCGGAGGTTGTATATGGCTCTGACAGCCCTCTTTTGCAGAATAAAGATAGAATCAATATCAGTAGCACGTCCCCATAGCAGAATACCGTAAGACATGATGCTATGAAAGTAACTAAAATATACTAGTCTCGCGGTATCCACGTCTGTTAATTGACGGATTTTCGAAACAGCGTAAGGGGCTGAACTTAGCCGCCCTGCAAGTGATTTTAAGTGAGAACCCCACTGTAGCTTTGAATCAAGCGTAATCCCCAGGAAAACCGTTTTTTCGATGAATTCTAGTATCTCCTTATTCAATACAATGTGACATTTACTACTTCTTACTTTCGGTAACGCAAATCTTATGCATTTAGTTTTATTCTCATTTAATACCAAATTATTTACAATAAACCAATTAAGAACCTTAA
Organism: Dryobotodes eremita; assembly: GCA_917490735.1. Taxonomy (NCBI): domain Eukaryota; kingdom Metazoa; phylum Arthropoda; class Insecta; order Lepidoptera; family Noctuidae; genus Dryobotodes; species Dryobotodes eremita. Next base: position 100,085 of record OU823254.1, on the reverse strand, counting down.
GCATGGCGTTATTTACGTCGTCAAGCTCATGTGCATGTCTGTTTATTATAAAAATCAGTGATGTATCATCAGCAAATAACACCATTTGAGGTCGGTTTTTCAGTAAATGAGATAAATCATTTATATATACTACAAAGAGGAACGGACTCAATATTGAGCCCTGCGGTACACCCATTTTGACTTTTAAGCCCAGTGAATTTACACCGTTTATTGACCGGAATGATAGACTGCAGCAAGTTCAATGCTGCAGTCTATCATTCAAATATGATTTTACTAAGCTAACCGCAAGTTTACCCAGTCCGTAATGCTCAAGTTTCAAGAGCAGTGTTTCGTGATTCACGCAATCAAATGTCTTGGATAGGTCGCAAAAGATGCCTATTGCATCTTGTGCCTCCTCCCATGCGTTAAAAATATGTTTTAATAATGTAACACCGGCGTCGGTTGTACAACGTCCTTTGGTGAAACCATACTGTTGATCGTGTAGGATGTTATTACGATTAAAATGATTGAGCATTTGATTTAACATTACTTTTTCAAACACCTTGCTGAAAACTGGCAAAACCGATACGGGTCTATAATTATTAGTATCTTTGCTGTCCCCAGATATGAAAAGTGGAATTACTTTACTACATATACTTCATTAAATCTGGGAATACCCCTTGATGTACACATAAATTAAATATTAAAGCTAAATAGGGTGCAATTGTCTCAATAATAGATTGACAAACTTTAGTAGACATGTGTGGTAATAAATTATAAACTCTGTGGTCAATATTGAACGCCATAAGTAAAGAAAAAGCTACGTGGTCTGGATTCATTATGTCATGGAATGAATATGTTGAATTTTGTTAAATAAAACCCAAATTTATTAACTACGGGTATATTATTTACTACAACATGCCCCACAGATCTTCTGTAATTTTGATCTTAAGTTGCTGAAATGCCTTTACAACGACTACAGGGTTTAATGTTTAAATTAAAATTCTATAGGACAGGCTGAAACATTCGCTCTTAATAAATCAATAGCAAGTGAGGGCGAGGAATTGTAAAGTTTCTGTAGTTTTAATTGGAATATTAGTAAACAAAGTTGCAAATTCCTGAGCAACATCGAAATTATCGCTAATGAGACCGCGGGAAGTGTCCAGTGTGTAATCAGTATTATGCCTTTTGTTCCTGTTCGTTTCATTGTTAATAATTTTCCAAACTGTCTTTATTTTATTGTTTACTGATTTAACCTTGTTGCTAATGAATGAAGCTTTAGCTGCTTTGCAGACATTTTTAAAAGTTTTCGAGTAAGTAGCAACATACTTATTGAAAGTTTCCGTGTTAATATATGGCTTAAGGCCATACAGTTCAAATAATCTTTCCCTACTTTTCCTGCTGCCATTAGTTGCCCAGTCACTGAATAAAAACTTAGGGCAAATAGTATTAGATTTCTTCTTAAAAGAATTATTGAACTCTGTTTGCACTAATGAAAAGAATTCTTTTTACAAAATATTACCATCATTCATATTTAGGCCCTGAGTACTTAACTTGCTAATTAAAGCGCTATTAAACTTATTTAACTTAGCCGAAGTTATTGTTCTAGTTTTTATCTGCACTTTTTGTATTGGTGTGTTGGACTCAAAATTAACAGTTTGACCGCTGTGATCAGAAGGGAGATAATTTACAATGGCTTTATCTAAATAGTCGCAGCAACAAAAAACATTATCAATACATGTATCAGTAGCCGTAGTTATTCGCGTTGGTTCCTAAAACACATTTGACAGATTGAATGATTTGAAGAGGCTTAAGAATCTACGGCTATTTGAATTATTTTCCAAAATATTAATATTAAAGTCACCACAAGTAATTACTGATTTATTACCAGTTGCAAGTTTTGTCAAAACATCTTTCATTACTGACTCAAATATAGAGTAGTTTTGATAATTTGGAGGTCTGTAAACGCACACTATAAAATGCTTATCCAGCTCAACACAGGACAGTTCAATGCTATGTTCCACCGATAGTTCAACTATGTCTTTACGAGACTTAGATTTTATACAACTTTTAATTAAGATTAATGAACCTCTACGCAGCATGGATTTCCGGTTAAAACAACTGCACACACTATAGTTCTCATAATTAATTAAGTCTACAATGTTCATCTTTTTTTACTAAATTACGACCAAATGCTGTCCAGCAAAGTTTATATTGTTTAGTTTTAGCCAAATCTCGGGCTAAAAAAAATTTGAAACTTCTTTTTACTTAAAAACTGCTATGTTAAATCATAGATTCATTATATATGATCACATATTGTTCAACAACCGCCTGGATCACAAGGTGCTAAGAAATTTGAGCGTGCTATGAGGGAGCTTGCTACGAGACCGCTGCGAAAGAGCTACAAAACGTGCTACGAAAGTGCTACGAAGGAGCTATGAAGGTGCTACGAGAGCGTTACAAATTTATATTTTATTAAAACGGTATAACACCAATTACAAAACTATTGTTTTACGGGCGTGCTATGATTGTTTTACTGCGTGCTACGTTGACGCTACGAGGCTACTACGGATGAGTTGTGCATAACTTTAACAAAGAAACATGCGATGCTTTCGTTACTTGTTACTGCTATAACACTACCACGGAATCCCGTTTATACTTTCCAAAACAGTAGTAGAAATTAAGAAAATATATAAAAATTAACGGAAACGCTTCTCAACTAAAATTAAGCATTATTATCCCACCCCGCGGTCTCCCGGGGCAACCTGCCCGCATCCATCATCTCAATATATCGGCGAGCGCTTATCAATGCCGATGATTATGGTGAACCTCGTTTGGTTCAATTCATAGCGCGTTTCGCTCCATTAGGGAGCGCGGTACTCCGGCTGATTTCAAGAGGCTTTGAAAATTAATGCAAAATATTTATTTTCATAGCGCGAATTACATGAATACCCTAAATATCTGTTAGGTTCTTCAGTAGAAAGTGAAGCATTGAGATGAGGCATTGAGGGCAGTATCAAAAAGTCAGAAACTACTAGAAGTACGTAGCGTTCGTTGTTTTGGAATCAAAGCTGTTTTTCTTATCTTTAAAATCAACGTCATGGGTCCATAAAGCTTTGTCTGGCTTTAATACATAGTTTCAGATATTTCTACACTGACCAAACTCAATAAGTCATCCTGTGTAAATGTGGACGATATGTACATACCTACGAGTATGTACATAATTATGCAGCTTATTTAAGGTATTCAAATATTCGTCAGGATAACGGCCTAGTGTAAAGTTTGAAACAACAGTGACTACAAATAAGGACTTAGTGGTTAAACAAACTTCACCTAAGGTGAACCCTTTTAAATCTGTTCGGCGCCGACGAGTGAGTGACGAGCGAGTCACGCACTCGTTCACTCGCTCCGAGCTACTATCACAGACATACATGGTAGGGCGGTAAGTCACCACAAGTTGTATTCATTAGCTCATCATCTTTTATTATTTATTTATTTTATTTTTAGCATATGTTGTCCCACTGCAGGACAAATGCCTCCATTACTCCTTCCCACTCCTCTCTGTCTTGAGCTAGTGTGGACCAATCTTGTCTGTAGGTATCAAGCTCGTCCCATCATCTTCTCCTGGGTCTGCTTCGGTGTCGCTGGGCATTTTCTGGGACCCAAACGATGGTAGATTTGGCCCGTGTCTCGTTCGATATGCGGCAAACTTGCCCGGCCCAGTCCCACTTAAGCTTGGCTGCTTTTTGGATGACTAAAGGGATTTGTATTTGGGTGCGCAACACTGTGTCTTGACAAGTTCCGCTAATTTTACTCCAAGAATGCTGCGCTCCATTGCTGGCTGGCGAACCTGAAACAACAATGGCGAGGAAATTGTTGATAGAATTAGTAAGCGTCTACTTATGTGACCGTGATAGATACCGACGAAATAATTTACTAAGTTTTATCAAATCAAGCTTTTGGCCTATCGAAGTCTGGCAAAAAAATCGTCATTAATGAATACTTAGTTGACTAGTTTCTTAATGATAAAAATAATCATGGCTTAGTTTTCTTTTTCTGGCTTGACTTCATGACTTTTGGCTAAGCTGAACTTTTAATGTTGCCATGTAATAAAAATCTTGGCAAGTTACTTAAAATGCTTTGCTTTACGTATTGCATTAATATACTTATTAAATACATTTCTGCATCAGAATAAAGAGGTTATCATTTGACTTGACATCATTTGACATCACGGAAATGAGTGCAATTCGAGTATGGCAACATCGCCAACAAAAAACAGATGACATTTCTTCTGTCAATCAACCGGCCGACCTACTGACAACCACAGAGTACAATTTTCTGATAACTTGTCGTTTGTTGCTTGCGCGTGTTTCTCGTTATTTTGTGTTTCCCACCGATTTGCCGTGATTTTCTACCTTATCGACTGCTTCTGCTTATGGACTCTGAGATTTCTTCTTCTTCTTCTTTAGGGGTTTTGGTTTCCGCACTTAGTCCTTCAAGTGGACCATTGTGCGTGGGCCATGGTAGCCGTCGGTGGTTACTCCAACCAGCCCACCTCCCTCCAGAAGTTGATGATGTCTCCTGGTCTGTTGAGAACATCTGTGTAGGATCTGGGTGCCCCGAGGGTTTGTGACCTAATCTGGGTGACGCCTGTGCATTCGAAGAGCACATGCGCTACGGTTTCCTCAGCCTCCATGCAAGCCCTGCACAGAGGACTGTCCGTTATGCCTATTGTGTGAAAGTGTTTGTTTAGTGAGCAGTGTCCCGTGATGGTCCCCGTCAACAGGCGCAGGCCATTCCTGTCCAGACGTAATAGGCGTTAACTTGCCATCCAAGGATGGCATGGCGTTCTTGGACTGCCTGCAGCCTGTTGTCGAGGTCCACCAGGTCTCCGCTTGTGTGTGGGTGTACTCCTGTAACCATCTTCGTAGCTGGTTGAAGGGGATGGGCGCGATGGGTTCGGGTCCACAGACTCACGCGCTGGATGCTCTTCTGGCCAGCTCGTCAGCTGCGTCGTTACCCAGTGATCCACTGTGTCCTTTAATCCATTGCAGTGTAACTGTGTTGCGATAAGATACCGCTACACGTTCCAGAGCATTGTGACATTCAAGTGTTATGCTCGACGTAATATACTTTCTCCCCAGGGATTGGAGGACTGAGGCGCTGTCGGAGAGTATACGTATATAGGTGTCCGTGACTCTCCTGGCCTCTATGGCGTGCACCGCTTTTATGATGCCCACACACTCCGCCTGGTAGACGGTGTTGAACTTTCCTAGCGGGCTGGATATGTTTATGTTAAGGTCGTGCGAGAAAACTCCGACTCCGGTTCCGGAGTCGGTCTTAGATCCGTCGGTGTATACTCTCAGCTCTCTCGGGCCTGAGTGGTCACAACGTTCTTCTGTAAGTGTTATTTTGTAATGCCTTTGGAAGTAGTGTAGTTTCGGGGCTTTGTCACAGGGTGATGCCATCATCGGTTGTCGTTTGATCGCAGTTTCCCTGATGCGTATGTGCTTGACTCTACAGTCTTTGCTTAGAGTCCCTGATATATGCAGCCTAAAGGTAGCCAGGGCGGCCTCCTCTTGCACGATGAGGTGCAGAGGTGGTAGTCCAAGCATCGCCTGTAGGGCCGCAGCGGGTGTGGTTCTCATGCAGCCAGTGATTGCTACACAAGCAAACCGTTGTAGTTTTTCAAGGTCTCTCTGGGCTGTGCTTAAATCTGTCCTGGGCCATCAGACTATTGAGCCGTATGTGATAATTGGTCGGATGACTGTGGTATATAGCCAGTAAGTGACCTTGGGGCTAATCCCCCAATTCCTGCCAAGCATTCGCTTGCATTGCCACAGAGATATACTGGCTTTTGTAGTAATGTAGTTAGTATGTTTTGCCCAGTTCAGCTGTTTGTCCAAATAGATGCCCAGGTATTTGGTTTCAGTTGAGAGGCTTAGGGTAGTTCCAAAGAAACGAGGTAGTTGGAGTACCGTCAATTTCCTCCTTTTTGTAAAGAGAATTAGTTCGGTTTTTGTGGGGTTCACTGATAGCTGGTGTTTATTGCACCAGACCTCTACTATTTTCAAGGCTTGGCGCATGAGGTTGCATAGGGTGTTTTCGTGGGTACCATTTATTATTATAGTTATATCGTCGGCGTAACCTACTGTGAAGTATCCTTTGTTGTTGAGTTCTTTGATGAGGCTGTCTACGACTAGGTTCCATAGAAGCGGCGAGAGGACTCCCCCTTGCGGGCAGCCTTTCGCTACAATGGCCCTTGTAGTGTCGTTCACTGTGACTTGTACAGCTCTCTGCTTGAGCATATTTGTGATCCATCCGCTTAGGGTCGAATCTATGTTGTGTCTATCGAGGGCCATGTTGATGCTATTAAACATGGTTTTGTCAAAGGCGCCTTCTATGTCAATGAAGGCGGCTAGTGCTGAGCATTTGTAGTCCACTGCGCATTCAATTTTGGATACCACGCTGTGTAGCGCGGATTCCGTTGATCTACCTGTGGAGTACGCGTGCTGTTGTCTGTGGAGTGGTTTTGCCCGAAGAGGTCCGTCACGGATGTATCTGTCACAGAGTCTCTCCAGGGTTTTCAGTAGAAAGGAAGTGAGGCTTATAGGCCTATAGGCCTTGGGTTGTGTGTAGTCGGTTTTGCCGGGTTTGGGTATGAAGATGACTTTCACTTCACGCCATGTTAGGGGTATGTATCTGAGTGCTATGCAGGCCCGATAAATCTCCACCATGCGAGGTGTCAGCGGGTCAAGGCCCCACTGTAGTAGGGCTGGGAAGATGCCATCCAGCCCTGCGGATTTATACGGCTGGAAGGTGTTAATAGCCCACTTTATTCGATCTTCTGTTACTATACTTCGGGCTCTAGACCAGTCTTGATCCGTTGGGGTCCATTCTGGCTCAGCCTCCCACGACCTGTCTTCTAGGATTTTACAGTCTGGAAAGTGAGTCTCAAGAAGGACCCTGCTGGTTTCATGGTCATTTAGTGTGTATGAGTTGTCGGGTTTTTTCAGCGCACCGAGGGTTCGGTCCTGATCCGATGATAGGATTTTCCTTACCCTGGCTGCTTCGTTGTTGGTCTCGATGGATTCACAGAATTTCCGCCATGCTGTTCTTCTGGCAGTTCTGATTTGCTTTTTGTATGTATATTGGGTCTCTTTGTATATCTCCCAGTCGTCCGGGAGTCTAGTGTTCTTGGCTCTGTTGAATTGTTTACGAAGTGCGTCTCTGAGTTTACTAAGTTCTGCGTTCCACCAGGGGTTCCTGTCCCTGTTGGTTTTTGGCGCCCTTAGCTTGCAGCATGCATGGTATGCTTCGGTTAGGTATTCTGATATTTTTGTCACGGTGTATTCCAGTTGTGTAGGGTCGCTTATAGTTACTTGTGATAGGTGCCTGGCTAGTAAAGAGGCTAGGAGACTTTTGAAGCCAGGTACGTTTGTGCGTCGCGGGTTTCGTCTAGGTACGGGTTTTCTTGTGTTGGTGTTTAGTGTGAAGCGTATCCTTCTATGGTCTGAGCAAGAAGGCTCGTCCGATACGTGCCAGTTTGTAATGAGGTTCGTCGCGCCCTCTGTAGCAAGTGTTAGGTCTATGATTGTTTGTCCTCGGACTGTGACCCAAGTGGGTTCAGAGCCTCGGTTAAGAATGTTAAGGTTAGTAGAGAATAAATAGGTGGATAGTACCTCTCCTCTGGAGTTGGGTGCGGCGCTGCCCCAGAGCGGGTGGTGGGCGTTGGAGTCGGTGCAGATTATCAGGTCCATTTTGGCGCGCTCACAGTGCTGCACTAGGTCGGCCATCTCCTTCGGCGGGCAGTTTGCGTCCTCACCTGGCATGTATACCGAGGCTAGCACAACATCTGGAACGTCACCTTCAGTCTGGAGCCTGATAACTGTCAGGTCTCTGGAACAGAATTGGGTGAGTGTTGTGGTAGGAATTTCTTTGGGTATGTAGACGCAGGTTCTCGGTTTGTCTGTACTGTGTGCGTTGAGAATTATCTTACCTCCGATGTTACTGAGGCCGCATATTCTGTTGTTCCTGATCCACGGCTCTTGGATCAGTGCGATGGTTCGGGGCTTAACCTCCAAGGCCCTGCGTAAGCTAGCCGTTGCAGTCTGGCTGTGTTGGAGGTTGGTTTGGATGACGTTTAGGGACGACGATGGTGGTGGGGTGGGGTTAGTCGGAGAAGGATCCATCGGACAGTTTCTCCACTTCCCCCACACGCTGGTCGTCGTGTTGATCGCCCGGTGACGAGGCTAGCAGCTGCTCGCTCCAGCCAGGAGATGCGGGCGGTATGGTGTCCTCAACGTCGGCCATTGCCGCTCGGGCCATGACCTCCTCCAGTTGTGTGATGTCTGGGTCGTTGGCTTGTGTGGCTGTCGGTACTGTCCCTGACCTGTCCGTACTGTCGGCGTCAGTGTCAGAGGGTCGGGTCGAGGGCCAGAAACGCACGTATATCGACCCCAGGAGGTACGATATCCGTCGCTCCCGGGCCAGGACCCTTTCCGCTTCCTCCGGTGGCACACCCAGGGTCAAATAAGTCCCATGGTTGTCGCCACCGACGGTAGTTGCCCTGTACAAGGACCACCTGGCGATGTCGTACCAGGTGTTCTGACGAATCAGAACACTTTGGAGCCGGGCTACGTCACCTCTGTAGCGAGGGACGAAAAGCGAGGCTCGGACACGGGTGGGCACGTCGGACTGTCGGAGTACTATCAATGTGAGGTCAGTGTTGGGGAGTTTTATCGTGGGCACATTCTGGGTCAGCCAGGTCAGGGCATAGTCGTCCTCACACCACATCTGCACGGTGCCTTCCGCTACCCGTGGGTATCCGCGGAAGGCAGGGAGTGGTGTCGTCGGGTCGGTGTCCATCAACAAGCTCTCTAAGTCAGTTTTTATGGGCTCCGCCTCTTCCTCGGTCAGGTCTTTAGACGGGGGAGGGAAGCAGATAGCTACGGCCAGCCGCGCAGGGATATCCTTCGTGGCCCGCGCGTAGGTTCTCTGCTCCCCCTGAGCGGAGTGGACCCTCACGCGTTTGGCGTCCCCCTGTAGTGTGCTCGGTGAAGCCGATTCGTCAGGGCGCACTCTCTTCACCAGCCCTGTACCGCTTGGTCCAGGCTGCGGTTTGGAGGTGCCTGGCAGGGTGTTGGTTGCCAGAGGCGCCTGCGCGCGTGAAGCTCCAGCCCGCTTACCCCTGTGCTTCCTAGGTCGAGGTCGGTCGTGGGTACTGTCGGTGTTGTCGGGTCGAGTGGCGGCCCCGGCTGACTCTGTTGCGTTCGGAGGCTTTTCGCGCTGGGTTTCCCCTTCGCGTGCCGGCCCCCGCCCGCTTGGATCCGCGTCCGGCCGCCTTTCGCGCTGGGTTACCCCTTCGCGTACTTGCGGCTGGTCGCGTACCGACCTTTCAGCGTCCGATTGCACTTCGCGCTGGCTGGTCCCTTCGCGGGTATCGTGCTTTCGGTCGCCTACTTTCCTCTCCCGGGCCATGATTTTTCCGCGCTTCTTCAGCAGTCGTACTTCATCAACCGGGAGAGTGGTAGAGCTGCCGGGCCCGTCATCCTTCCCCGTCCCTCTCTGTCCGTGTCTGTCTTGGTCGTTGTCGGGGTTCGTGATGCTATTCCGCACGATACTCTGTTGCCAGAGGCTCGTGGGAGGCATGCACTGTGAAGTGGGTGTTGGCGCGTGGGTCGCGGCCGAAGTGGTGAGTGTGGGCGCGTTGGTCGCAGCCGGTGTCGGGTCTGTCGGCGCGTGATCCGCTGCCGTGGTTGTGGGCGCTGAGTCAGCTGCCGGGCGCGCTGAGAAGCGCGGGAACACATTGCAGTTGGTTGCCCCCCCCAGAATACGTTGGGGGCTGACCGCCGTAGCGGTGTGGGATTCCCCGGCTTGGCCGGAACCCACCTGGGTAGTACTTTTTTCCTGCTGCATTGTCTTCTTGTTGGGGGGTGGGCTTTTTTGGAATCGAGGTTACCCCTCCTCTGGGAACGACGGAAAGTAGGGATAGGAAGGAAGGCATTTGGTAAAGGGTATAGGTTCTTGGGGGGGTCACCCTAGGTCTGGGATTTTGGCCTAGGGATTTGGGACCGACAGGATGTGTGGATGTGGAAGGCTGGCTTGTTTAGGAGATTGGAGAATAGGAAAGGGGTGCATAGGTTACCCTGAGCTGGGGATTTAGCCTTCGGGAACTTCTCTTGTCCGGGATCTCTTTCAAGATGCTCCGGGTGCGCAATCGACCTCTGATAGTCGACCCCGCAACCGGAGTTGGGCTATCCGCAACCTGCCCACCCGCTCGGTTGCAAGAGAAGAAGTGCCTGGCAGTCTGGGTCGCCTCACCGCGTGTGTACGTATACATTCGCGTTGAAGCGATCCAGCTAGCCCCGAGCGACTCTGAGATTTATTGTTAACTAGTGCTTTCCTAAGGATTCTGATTATTTGCCTATACGACGACATTTTTCTGTGGCTCTGGATTACGATTCTGCCTGATATCTTGGATTTTGTTGTGTGTGCATCTATTTGTTTACCACGATGGGAAGCCGTGTAAGGCCTACAAGCCTATACGCATCATGTATGTCAACTGCAACATAATGTGTAAATAAATTGCGCTCATACCCGACATTGGCACTTACACGATAGTCGCTGCTTTAATCTGCAGCTGGGTATACCCTCAAATTGTAAATATTTCTGGCGACTAGTCGTTACAAGATGGTGATTATCTTCATTGCATAAAACTGTGTAACTAGTACAAGATTATTTACCCTAGTTGAAAACATTGTTTGATTTCTGTTAGTAGCTAACTATTCAAAATCATGATTTTAAACGAAATATGTAGCCGTTTAAAGCTTTGTAATAAATAAAGGTCAAAGGAGTGTTTTTTTTAATACGAGCAACGTATTTTGCTTTTACCATAAATATCTTGAACTACAATTGACAAGTTTTTAATTACTAAGTACGTCTATGACATTGGTCTAGAAATATTAATAAATCATTCTAACTTATTAAGAGTATTATCGTTTATGTTTTTTAGATTTTGGAAGATGACTATGTCTACGAGGCATGCAGATATCGTGCAATGGCTGCAGTTAATAATAACTTACAAAGAGAAGTTTCTGGCAGAGAAGAAGCTGAACCAAGTACAAGGGGGTCGAACAGGAATAATAGAGTACTGTTGTAGTTGTTTAGTTGCAAGACGAACTGTTGGATGTTGCACTCATACAATCACTGTAATTATGGTATCTAGGATGGGCCAGACATTTCAGTCTCGCTTGTACCGCGTTCCGATGCGGTCACGTTTGCATTTGTGTATTGACTAGCGCGGCGCTTACTGTCGCTCGTAATTTACTCGCCATGAGTAATGAACTTGTGGTGAACGAGCTGCTGGCGTTCCTGCAGCAGAAGCTGGATGTAATGGACGAGGTGTCTGCTGTCCAGATCTGCGCAACAAACTTCAGTGAGGACGACATAGCTGCTGCCAAGCTGTTGTTGTTCAGCGTGCTTAACAAGCGCGACCAGATGGTGTCCCGCCGGCGTGACGGGACTAAAAGAAGCCTGCAAGACCTTATCACGCTGTTCAAGGAGACTGACCCGGATGACGTGCCGACGTTTGTGGCGAAGGAGCTACACAAGCTTCCACCCGTCACCTTTGACCACGTCGACGTAACAAGCCTACTGAAGGACATTGTGTTTCTGAAGGCCCGCCTCGCGGATGTGCTGGCAAAATTAGATGCATCCCAAATTACCGTCACAGATTTGCGCAAGGAATTTAGCGAGTTGCGCAACCGTATGGCGGTAACTAGGTCATCAGTCGATGCGTCTAACGTAAACATGTGTCGCGGAACCGGCCACGATGTATCGTCGTCGAATTCCGCGTCAGCAGTTTCGTCGCCAGCGCAAGCGTCGTTTGCTGAGCTTGCAGTGCGCCCCGCTTGCGTGCCCCGCAGCCCCGCGCCCATCACTGCGGCTCCTCCACGCAGCGCCACCCGAGCCCCTCGCCCCGTCCCGCTGCCAGTGTCAGCAGCCCTGGCGAAACCCTTACAAAAGGATTTCGCTAGCGTCACCCCGAGTGCCCCAGGCGCTCCATGTATGAAGGCAACGCCAGAAAAGGCGCCGAATAGGGTTGATGATGAGGGTTTCGTGACGGTGCAAAGGAGGAAGCGCCGTTCGCGAGTGAATAAGAACCGCTGCGGCAAAGCACCTACGGATTCCGGAGTGAGCCTGCGTGCCGCAAAGCCGAACACACCGGTGTACATCTCCCGCCTACACTACAGCACTAAGGCGGAGGACATCGTGGAGTATGTGCGCCAGAAGACGAGGTACACGCCGAGGGTACAGTTACTGGAGTCGCGCCGCAACGTCAACTTCAAGGCGTTTGTGGTGCGAGTACCGAATTGTTACTTGTCCGTCGTCTTGGAAGAAGACTTTTGGCCACAGGACGTGGTGTTTCGTCGCTTCCGCGGGCAAATACCACAGGACAGCACAAGGACAATTAGCTAGTGAAGTGAAGTGTTACTAACATACTCGTAGTTTTAAGTAATATTTATTAACACAAGTTTCAGTTTTATTATGTATTAGTTTGTTATTTTGTATTTTGTGTATTTTATCTATGGGCTTCAGTTGCCTGACAATAAAGGAATTATTATTATTATTATTACCCAAATAAATTAGCACCTGCAGGCTTTCTTGATGATGTTGTGGATGATGAGCAATATTTATTAAAAAATATACATCGTTTGTTTTTTTTAATCTATCCCCTATACCCGTACCATATAATGAATCATATATATATGACGGAGAAGGTCTCTCGTTGTCATTAGGCATATTTTAACTACTGTGGGCGTACTATGGGAAGTGTTGGTTATTGCGCAATAGAAAGACCGTTTGCAGTTCAAACCAAATTATAATTTACGAACAATTTAATCACACTACCGAATCACACACTGTAGGTACACGACACAACTATAGGTACAGAACGCCAAGGAGTAATAGTGTTCTGTGCAGAACGCGCGACGGTTTCTAAACGTGTTCACTGCTTGACCGCCACCGACCAACTCTGCTTTTACTCTTTTTTTTTTGTGATTGGCTTCTCGCAGGTCAACCTAGGAGGTTGTCGACATCGAGCGGTTCGGGGGAAACTTCGAGCCGCGGCGCCTCCACTTACGGAGAGTCTTCAGCCAGAGCTGCTGGAGGAGGTAGTCGCAGCCCTCTTCCCGGCAAGAGCGGAGCATACTCCGCCGCCGATGGCTTTGCCCACAGCCGAAGAGTCTACAGAGGAGAACGCCATTAGCGTCCCAGAGGTGACACAGGCAGAGATGAGGGCGGCCGTGATGCGGCTCCGGGCCAAGAACGTGGCTCCGGGGCCCGACGGGATCCACGGTCGTGCATTAGCCCTCGCTCTGAAGGAGCTGGAGCCCCAGCTGAGAGGACTCTACACAGCGTGCCTCGAGCAGGGCTAGTTTCCCACTTTGTGGAAAACCGGTCGTCTGGTCCTGCTCAGGAAGGTGGGGCGCCCTGCGGACTCGCCGTCCGCGTACCGGCCCATAGTGCTGCTCGACGAGGTGGGTAAGCTGCTGGAGCGGATACTCGCAGCCCGCCTCGTCGGCCACTTGAGCAGAGAAGGGCCGGACCTGGACGAGAGCCAGTTCGGTTTCAGGCATGGGCGCTCCACCATACACGCTATATCGCGGGTGAGAGTCCTGGCGGAGGAAACGGTGTCCCGGGGTGGGGTGGTGGTGGCGGTGTCGTTGGACATCTCCAACGCCTTCAACACCCTGCCCTGGAGTTGTATTCGGGAGGCACTGCGTTACCATCGGGTGCCTCTCTACCTCCGCCGTATCGTTGGGGCTTATTTGGCGGAGAGGTGTGTCACCTACGTGGGACGCGATGGCGTCAACCAGCGCAGCATGTCGTGCGGTGTTCCACAGGGCTCGGTCCTGGGCCCGCTCCTGTGGAACATTGGGTACGACTGGGTGCTGAGGGGCGAACTCCAACCGGGCGTCGACCTGACGTGTTACGCGGACGACACGCTGGTCACGGCCCGGGGGAGTTCGTACAGGGAGGCAGCGTTGCTGACGACGGCTGCGGTCTCACAGACGGTGAGCCGCATACGGCGCCTCGGCCTGGAGGTGGCCCTCAACAAGTCGGAGGCCATGGTGTTCCATGGTCCCCGGCGGGCGCCACCATCCGGATCCCACATTGTGGTGGGGGGGGGTTCGAATCGCTGTCGAGCCCACCATGAAGTACCTTGGGTTGGTGCTCGACAGCCGGTGGGATTTCGGCCCCCACTTCCGGCAGCTGGCGCCCAAGTTGTTGGGCGCGGCCGGGGCGCTGTCAACGCTGCTTCCCAATCTGGGGGGCCCGAGCGCCGCTTGTAGGCGGCTCTACGTGGGGATCGTGCGGTCGATGGCCCTTTACGGGGCCCCGATCTGGGCGGCTGACCTGACGGCCGGCAGCATTGCTGTATTGCGAAAGCCGCAGAGAGCAATGGCCGTCAGAGTCATAAGGGGGTACCGCACGATCTCTTACGAGGCGGCTTGTGCACTGGCCGGATCCCCGCCCTGGGACCTGGAGGCGAAGGTGCTCGCGTCACTGTACCGGTGGCGCGAGGAAGCGCGGGCGCGGGGCGAGCGACCGATGCAGCGACAAATGGAGCAGCGTCGGTCGCAGCTCCGCGAGGTCCTGGTGGTGGAATGGTGGGACAGGCTCTCACGCCCTACCGCCGGCCTCGTCACCATCGAGGCGGTCCGGCCGGTGCTCGACCACTGGCTCGGGAGGAGGCACGGCTCCCTGTCGTTTCGGGTGACGCAGGTGCTCTCGGGGCACGGTTGTTTCGGGAAGTACCTGTGTCGCATAAACAGGGAGCCGGACGCCCGGTGTCACCACTGCGTCGACTGTCGGGAGGACACGGCGCGGCATACGCTGGCAGAGTGTGCCGCTTGGGAGGAGCCGCGCCGTGCCCTCATCTCAGGAGTAGGCAGTGACCTCTCGCTGCCGGCCGTTGTGAATGCGATGGTCGGCGGCGAGGAGTCCTGGGACGCGGTGGTATCCTTCTGCGAAACAGTGATCTCGCAGAAGGAGGCTGCGGAAAGGGAGCGAGAGATCTCATCCTCTCACCCGGCCCGCAGCAGGCGCACCGGGCGTCGGCGGAGGGCGGACAACGCCCTCTTCCAGCCCCCCTAAATGGGTCCAGGGGCGACGGACTCGGGGACGTCCGTCGCCCCCTATACATCAGGACCCGAGGTGGCGGCGCGTAGTGTTCCACGCGCGCCCCTCTTAGACGTCGCGGGGGGAGTCAAACACCTCACTCCCCCCGCTCGACCGGACGGGGCCCGCAGAGGCGGGCCGGCACCGGCCGGGGGTTGCGCAAGATTTGTACGTTCCCGCGACCCCCGGCGTAGGTGTGAGACGGAACACCGGGGTGGTTTTTAGTCAGTAAGAGTCTGACAGACCCCTCCGCCCCCCCAGGGCGGGGGACATCCATGAGGATTTTTCACCCCGGAACAAAAAAAAAAAAAAAGGAGGTTGTCGACTGCTTAACTGGACATGTCTGTGGTTGCCCTACTAAATTAAGGCCCCCAGCCAGGGCTTAAAAGACTTACAAACTAGGCGACAACACGCTAAGGGCACCCCCTGCGGGGTACGAGCCTCGGTTTAGGGCTACGCTGGGAGAGGGCAGCAAGGGACAGGCTAGATCGGAATTATTATTAGGGGAAGAATTTAAAGCTACAGGCTCAGTGGCGCGGGCTGGCTCGAGCAAGGGTCGGGGCGGACGTGGATTGGAGCGTCGCGGCGGGCCTCGGCGGCGAGGACGGAAGGACGACGGTCTGTGTTTGTGTATCTTTAAAGTACTGGTGGCCTTACTACTCTCCTGGAGGAGGGTAGTGGCGTCGTCGGGGTCGACTAAGGTATGCCTCGGGCGGCGAATCTTACTAATGCGGAAGGGAATGTAGCAGGCGGCTACTTTAATCAGGGCTTGCGGTATTTTATGCTGCAGTCGAAGAAACGCTTTGAAAGGCGTTTCATGAACTGTTGGATGGTGGGCATTCGAAGGTCTAAGTGAAGATTCAAACTTCGGACATAACCGGGGGCTCCCGTAACCTTTCTGAGGAAACGGTTCTGTAGGGTCTGCATCCTATGAAGGCGGTGGGGCTTTGCGTGGGCGTGTGCAAATACATCGCAGGCATAGATCATTATGGGACGGATGACTGCGGTGTAGATGCGCAATTTGGATTTGAGAGACAATTTACTGCGGGCGGTTAATAGGGACTGAAGTCTACCGAGAGCGAAGGCGGCGCGCGAACGAGCCATCCTAATGTGCTCACTGAAGGTAAGGTGGTGGTCGAGGGCCACACCTAGGTATTTAGCTCGCTACTCCCAAGGGATCAGCTAGCCATACATAGTGATCGGACTGGTCTTCTTTTACCCTCTTTACTTGAGCATTATTTTGTAGACTCTGTCGAGCACTGCCTGGTGGCGTTGGCGTCCCGATTAGTCAAAGTAAAGTACCTACGTTGCATGTGGGCTATGTGGCAGACCTTCGCACGTCGCGATCGGCTAGACTTATAATTCTGAAGCCGTAGTCCGTAGTTTATTTTGCAAAAAAAATGCATTTCTATGAATTATATTTTAAGTGGTAAGTAGTATTTCTATATTTCTTTTTCGATTAGGGTCTGTTGTTGAGTAGACATAACCTCTAGAACTTCAAACTGGAATATCTTTAATTCCTGACTTCCTATAAAAGTATGACTGAAGACAAAACTGTTTAGGGATTCGAACTCTGTATTCTTACATATTTTTCATAGGCAGACGCAAAAAATAAATGTCAACAAAATTTTGTTTGGGCGGTTGCCATTGTCCTTTGAACCTCTACTAAACTGTCAAAGACCAGTTTTGAGCGCCGTATGTGATGATAGGGAGTATGCACATGTCCATTAATTTGCGTTTATGGCAAATTGGTAGGTCTCCTTTTATGAGTTTTTTCATCGCTTGGATTCACCTTTTCCACCGCAATTTTTTAGGAGATTGAGTGGGCCATTTGCTAGGTTTCATTCAAAGACCCCATGTCCTAAATGCCACAGTAATTGAGATAATGTTTTGTTTTTCCTTTGAATTAACAGAAATGTCGCCTTTAAATCGTCAGTACTTTTCTGTTTATGGTTGTAATAGAACAAAATAACTTTCATTATAATATGCAATATATTGAACGACAATAATACAATGCAATGCAATGTATGCAATGTGTTGTGTTGTTGTTGCGTGGTGACGACTGTACTTGTGGTCTGATGTCTTGGTGTTTGTGTGGGTATGTATGTGGGTGTGGGTGTAAATGTAGGAGTGTATGAAGTGAGTCAAAACTCAAAAAAAAAAAAACTCAAAGCATTTATTTCAAATAAACCAATTACAGGCACTTTTGAATTGTCAAGGGGTCGGTCAGTCAGA
This sequence comes from Dryobotodes eremita, assembly GCA_917490735.1. Taxonomy (NCBI): domain Eukaryota; kingdom Metazoa; phylum Arthropoda; class Insecta; order Lepidoptera; family Noctuidae; genus Dryobotodes; species Dryobotodes eremita. Next base: position 82,685 of record OU823254.1, on the reverse strand, counting down.
AAGATGAAGCTAGTTGCCCATTCCAAAGCGTAGTAGGTACCTATGGAGAAGAACGGGCAAGAAACTCCATGGACACTCTTTTAAATCAAAATATGGTTACAAATTATTGGTTACATCATTCATGTTGAAATTATGCATGTGAGAACGATGCAGAACGTTAAAAGCGTCCGTAATAAAGAGACGACAACAATTCCATTATTAAATTAAAATAAGCCGTGGCAGCCAAGAGATGACCAGTCCCCACTGACGGCGCCCGTTCACGAACATGACGTATGGATCAGCACCATTTAGCTCAACCATTTTGAGTGGTGTGAATTGGGTTGTGCCACCTTGTTCGCGGATGCCAAGAATAATATAATAATAATAATAATAAAAAACGTTTATTTTCTCCACAACATAATGAAAAGTTGGTACAATACATAATTGTGTGTACAAAAATACATTAATGTTGTGGAGACTGGAGTCTATACTAGGAATACCTGTGTTACAGGTCTCCAGGCCTCCAAACGACACGGACAAACGAGACTGATACAAACGTCTACTAACAGAATGGTGTTCTGGTAGCCTTATTATCCATGATGGAATGAAGCGTGAACTGTATTACTGAGATTTGGATTTCAGTTCCCAGGTCCATTGTTTCACGGCAGATTCTTGGGCTCTCAGTGAGCACGTGCTATACTGTCTCTTTACAGTTGGGATCGCAGACGCACGAGGAACTGTCCTTAAGATGGAAGCGGTGTGAATAGGCTCCTAATCCTCCGTGTCCGGTCAAGAAATGATCGTGGGTAGGTGATAGTGTCATGTCTTTGAGGACCTTCCTTGTCACCTGACCAGTGGGGAAGAATACCTTGGTGATTGAGCCTGTACCGGAGGATTCATAGCGCTGCTGCCATTTTCTACAGTTTCCTTACGTATCTGCCTCTTGACGAACAATATAGGTACCATGTCGTAGAGGAGAGCTGTATTCTTGGTATGGGCCGATTTCTTAGCCAACCAAGCCGTAAAGGCTGTTTGTGCTTTTTAAAAGTTTGTGAGAATTTGACAATGTCATCGATATAACTGTAGCAGAAGTCCAAAGCAAGCAGAATTTCGTCGATAAATATTTGAAAAGTTTGGGCAGCGTTTCTCAAACCAAAGGTCATGTAAGGGAACTCGTAAAGACCTAATGGTGCAGTGGTGGCAGTCTTTGGAATGTCGTCTGGGTTGATCGATATATGGTTATATGCCTTGACCAGATCAATTGTGGAAAATACTGCACACCCTGATAACTGCTAGAAGCCATAAATGTGGTGGATGGGGTTCTTGCATTTAGTGCTCTGTAGTCCCCGCATGGTCTCTATCCGTCGTCCTTCTTCTTAACCAGGTGAAGTGGAGCAGACCAAGCACTCTTTTATCGTCTGGTCACGTCAGTCACTATCGTGTCTTCAAACTCTTTAACAACTAGCGTTCGAACTGGTTCAAGGCGTCTAGGTTTGCTTGATACTGCTGGACCTGGAGTTGTCCTGTGTTGTTATGCTTACCGGGTAAATGTGTGCCTGCCTTCACGGATGCAATATCTTCCATTGACTTGCAATAAGCTCCTGAAACTGATAGTGTTATTACGTTGTCTATCAAGCGCTGGTTTCTGGGGTGCTAGGACAGGAAACCTCCCCGTGTGACCGTGGGCTGGAGTTTCCCTTGGATGCGTCTGGGGGAAAGGCCAGTCTCCGGGACGGTGCACCCTGGGGTGCGGGCAATAACTCTCCATTAGGTACTCTGTGCCTAAGGGGTCTTGTTGCCCGTACGCTAATATCCTGTCGGAGGAACGCTCCAACGTGTGTATCTCTGTTAAGCAGAGACGCACAGCGGCGGAGTAAGAGCGGGCTCGGTGTGCACTAACACTGCCGCCGGGCAGGCAGGAAGGAGTCTGCTCCTTCTGCCACCGTTAGTCTCGTAGCCCCGAAGATCGTCAACGTCATGTCTCTGACTTTTGACGGGGGTCGAGGGTCTTGGCTTAACCGCCCGGGCCGCGAGGAAGATAACCTCTATAAAAAATTCCTCTAATATCAAGTTTTGGTGCGCGGCGAGGGTATGAATGGCTGAGGAGTAGTGTCATCTACAACTTTCCAGTTGTAGGTGGCGCATCAGTCGCTAGCGCACCCCCAGCCAGAGTACCAGTGGACCCTCTGGTTGGGTAACAAATTAACACTTGCCTAGGGACAGGGGGTGAACCTGGGAATGACTTTTTATATCCCCCATACTCGTGGGAACTAATATGGAACCAATTTTAAAAAAACACCAACAAAAAAGTAGCGAAGAGGAGGGGAGTGATGCGGGGTCGGAGTCCGACGCCGCATGTGGCGCGAAGGGCTCTTTCAAGAGCCCGGAGCGCGTGGTCATGGGAGATGCTGGGAAGAACCGAAGGCTCTTCCAGAAGCGCCCCAAACCAGGGGATGGCCAGGGGTCGTCCTCTGATGGCGGGAAGGGCGTAACCCGCAGAAAAATTACTCGGCGAGGTGGAGTACACGAGCGGAGTACGGGCAAAGGGCGCTCCACCGAGGAGGATAGCGAGCCGAGCCGAGTCAGCCCAGCTGAGCCGGCCCAGCCAGTCGAGAGGCTCGCCACGGAGGGGCACGACCCTGGAGGGGCCAGTCGCAGGGCGGAACTGTCCGAGTCGTCAGGCGGTGAGACGGATACCGCTGGCGGCTCCAAGTCAGAGCGACTGGCCAGGCTGGAGGCGGCCGTGGTAGCTGCGCTAAAGGGTGTGGCCTTGAAGAGGACTCAGTCCTCTAAAGACAAGGCCATACCCGCTGCCGCGGCTTCCATCATGGAGGCAGTCAAGGCCATTAAATTCGGGCCTCAATCGGACGATATGGCCGAGATGCGGGCGGAGGTTACCCGCTTGACAGCCGATATGGAGCTTCTCCGAAAGGAGAACGAGGAGCTCCGAGCGGACCTGGCCGGCCTCCGAGTAGCCGGATCCCGGGAAGTGCCACAGGAGAAGGCGCAGCACGGGAAAGGCCGGGCGGTGCCGGTGCCCGCTGAGGACCGGGTACTGAACCTGGTGCGGCAGGAGCTGGCTGCTTTCCAGAGTCGGTTTTCCACTCTGGAGGCCATTGTCCTGCGCCCCCCGCTAGCGGCGAGCCGGCAAGTCTCATTTGCCGCCGCTGCGGCCAAGCCAGGATCAGCGGGGCGACTGAAAGGCGGGCCCGTACCGGCACCCGCGGGGCCGCCCCCGGCGAAGTCGGGGCCACCCCCGGCGAAGTCGCGGCCGCCCCCGGCGAAGTCGGCGCCTCCCAAACCCAAGAAGGGCGGTGGGCCCACGCAGGCGTCAAGGGCCCCAGCCCTGGCGGCGAAACGACCGCCCCTCCCACCTCCTAATGCTCCTCTGGCCGACGCCGAATGGCAAATAGTTGGAGAGAAGAGGAAGGCGGGTAAGGCTTCAAGGGCGGCCAAAAAGAAGGAGAGGCGGCAGCGGCGCAAGGAAAGAAGCGTCGCGGCTAGGCTCCGCGCCCCGAAGTCCGCAGCTGTAGTGGTTACACTACAGCCGGATGCGGAGAAGAAGGGCGTGTCCTACCGCGACTTGCTCACTAAGGCGAGGGCGGCGGTGAACCTCGAAGAGCTTGGCGTCACCAATGGCATCCGGGTAAGGGTTACTGCGACGGGTGCCCGGATGCTGGAGGTCCCCGGTGCGGCCAGTGGCCCGACCGCTGACGCTCTGGCCGAAAAGCTTAGGGCGTCCTTTAATGCGGATGAGGCCCGAGTGTCCAGGCCCACCAAGTGTATTGACATGCGCATCTTGGGCCTGGACGACTGCGTGACGGAGGCTGAGGTGGTGGCCGCCGTCGTTAGGACTGGGGGGTGCTCTGCCGAGCAGGTTAGGGCGGGCACCATCCGTCCTGACCACGCGGGGATGCAAACCGTTACGGTGAGCTGCCCCGTGTCGGCGGCCAAAAAAAATTGCAGGGGAGGGCCGAAGGCTCCTGGTGGGCTGGGTTTCTGCGCAGGTTAAACTGCTGGAACCCAGACCTCTGAGGTGCTTCCGCTGCCAGGTGGGCAACCACGTGGGAGTGCAATGCACCTCGGAGGTGGACCGCAGCAATCATTGCTTCCGCTGCGGTCAGCCCGGTCACAAGGCCGGCTCGTGCACTGCCACGCCGCACTGCTTTCTATGTGCGGCAGCTGGCAAGCCGGCCGATCACCGGGCTGGGAGTAAGGCCTGCGCTCCACCCGCCAAAGCCAGGGGCAGGGGCAAGCCCTCCGCCACCGCCGTCACCGCCGCAACCGCCGCCACTGCCGCCGCCGCTGCCGCCCCCACCATAGTAGTCGCCGCAAACACCGCGGCAGGGCCCTCACAGGGGGCTCGGGAGGGGGCTGACATGGAGTGCCAATAATGGCCCCATTACGCCTCCTCCAGGCGAATATCAACCACTGCGCCGCCGCTCAGGATCTCTTACTCCAGAGCATGGCGCAGTGGTCGATCAACATCGCCGTGGTCGCTGAGCCGTACTTTGTCCCGCCCAGGGATGACTGGGTGGAGGACCTGAGCGGCTCAGTGACCCTCATTTCGTCGGCCGCCGCCGGTACCCCGTCGCTTGAGGCAGTCAAGAGAGGACGGGGTTGCGTGGCAGCACGGTTCGGGGAGATTGTTGTGGTAGGGGTATACTTCTCCCCGAACCGAACTCTCGCCGAGTTCCACAACTCCCTTGCGGAGTTGAGAGTCGTCGTCGTCGGGTACCATACCCTGCCCGTGCTCGTACTCGGGGACTTCAATGCCAAGAACACGGCTTGGGGTTCCCGGTACACGGACACACGGGGCGGGATGGTGGAGGACTGGGCTCTGGAGACAGGCCTGGTCGTCCTAAACCGGGGTTCTGTCCCCACGTGTGTGCGGATGCGGGGTGAGTCAGTGGTGGACATCTCGTTCGCCAGCCCCGCTCTGTCACCGCGTGTCCTTGACTGGCGTGTCATGGAGGGGGTGGAGACGTACTCCGACCACCGGTACATCCGGTTTGACGTCTCCGCCCAGACCTCGAGCGCGCTGGTCCGACAGGCCCCGAGTGGTCCGCGGTGGGCGCTGAAGAAGCTGGACCGGGAGCTTCTCCTGGAAGCCTCGATCGTGCAGGCCTGGGTGTCATCACCGGACAGGCCTGCTGACATCAACGACGAGGCAGAGTGGTTCCGGGAGGCCATGTCAGAATTGTGTGACGTGGCAATGCCCCGGCTCCAGCCCGGACGCGCCTGGCGCCAGGTGTACTGGTGGTCGCCGGAACTAACGTCTCTGCGCGAGGCGTGCGTTGCCGCGCGGCGCCTGTACACCAGGCACCGCAGGCTCCGTATCCGCCCTCCGGATACGGAAGCCATTCAGGCGGAGCTGTACGAGGGTTACAGAGTGGCGAAGATCGCCCTCCGAGCGGAGATCCTGCGGGCCAGGGGACTGGCCCGTGAGGAGTCGCTGGGGACTCTGAACAGGGACCCGTGGGGACGCCCATATAAGGTGGTGCGGGAGAAACTCCGCCCATGGGCTCCCCCGCTGACGCAGAGTCTCCGGCCCCAGCTCGTGGAGGGCGTGGTGAGCGCTCTGTTCCCCTCGCGGGGGGAGCATACTCCCCCGCCCATGGCTCCGCCTCCTGCGGTGCCAACTGCGGACCACAGACCCGACGATGACGACGTTGCTCCTGAGGTGACCGAGGTAGAGTTGAGAGTGGCGGTACGTAGGCTGAGTGCCAAGAATACCGCCCCAGGACCCGACGGCTTACCTGGAAAAGCCTGGGTCCTGGCCTTAGAGGCTCTCGGGCCTCGACTAAGAGGGCTCCTAAGCGCATGCTTGGAGGAGGGCCAGTTCCCACTTCGTTGGAAGACGGGGAAACTGGTCCTCATTAAGAAGCCGGGGCGCCCAGCGGACTCTCCGTCCGCTTACCGGCCCATTGTGCTGCTCGACGAGGTGGGCAAGCTCTTTGAAAGAGTCATTGCAGACCGCCTCGTCGGGCAGCTGGTGCAGGTGGGGCCGGATTTGGCGGACAGCCAGTTTGGTTTCCGCAGGGGGCGCTCCACGGTGGATGCCATCATGCGCGTGCGAGCCCTTACGACGGGGGATGCTGTGGCCCGGGGTGGGGTCGTCTTGGCGGTGTCTTTAGACATCGCCAATGCCTTCAATACCCTGCCCTGGAGTTGCATCAGGGAGGCACTCCGGTATCACCGGATGCCGACCTACCTCTGTCGTGTGGTCGAGGCCTATTTGACGGATAGGGCGGTTATTTACCCCGGTCACCAGGGAGAATGGAACCGGCGAGAGATGTCGTGCGGTGTCCCACAGGGATCGGTCCTGGGGCCGCATCTGTGGGACATCGGTTACGACTGGGTGCTGCGCGCCGACCTCCCTAGCGACGTCAGCGTAGTGTGCTACGCTGACGACACGCTGGTCCTGGCGCAGGGGAGGTCGCACCAGGCGGCGGCCGAACTAATGACACGCGGGGTTGCGACAGTCGTTGAGAGGATCCGGCAGTTGGGACTCGAGGTGGCCTTGCACAAGTCCGAGGCCATGTGTTTTCATGGTCCTCAGAACGCGCCACTGTCGGGTTCCCAAATAACGGTAGGAGGGGTTCACATCGGCGTCGAGTCGACGATGAAGTACCTGGGACTCGTCCTCGACAGCCGGTGGAACTTCGTCGAGCACTTCCGACGTTTGGCTCCCAGACTGCAGCGGGCCGGGGCTGCTTTGAAGCGGCTCTTGCCCAATCTGGGGGGGCCAAACGCCTCCTGCCGGAGGCTCTACGCGGGGGTCGTGCGGTCCATGGCCCTTTACGGGGCACCGGTGTGGGCACGTTCGCTAAGGCTCCGGCCAGCCCGCCGGTTGAAAGCGTCCCAAAGGGTCATGGCCATCCGGATGGTACGGGGATACCGCACGGTCTCCTGCGAGGCGGCGAGCCTCCTTGCCGGATTGCCGCCGTGGGATCTGGAGGCAAAGGTCCTCGCGCACGTTTGGGAGTGGCGCGAGGAGGCGAAACGCCGGGGCGTAACTCCGCTGCCGCGAGAAATCACGGCACAGCGGACAGAGCTCCGGCGGGATCTCATGGCGGCATGGAGAGTGCGACTGTCGCAACCCAGCGCAGGGCACGCCACAATTGCGGCGGTAAGACCCCTCTTTGAGGAGTGGCTTGAGAGGCGCCACGGCGTCCTCACCTTCCGCCTGACGCAGGTCCTCACCGGACATGGCTGTTTCGGGAGGTTCCTGTTTCAAATAAGGCGGGAGGAAACGCCCGGGTGTTACCATTGTGTGGGTCGACCGGAGGACACGGTGGAGCATACGGTGGAGGTCTGTCCGGCTTGGGCGGAGCACCGCCGTGTCCTCGTGGCGGCGATCGGCGGCGGCGACCTCTCGCGTCCGGCCCTGGTTCAGGCCATGGTACGAAGCGAGAGGGAATGGGAAGCCGTCACCTCCTTCTGCGAAGCAGTAATGCTCGCGAAGGAGGAGGCGGAGCGCGAGAGGGAGAGGCAATCACTGCGCCCTCGCGCCCCTAGCCGCCGTAGGAGGAGGAGACACCCTGGGCGTCGGGAGTCGATTGCCGACTCCCGGCCACCGTAGGCGCGGGCTTGCGGACGGCGGGCAATGGGCAGCTCGCCGTCCGGTAAGGACCAGGCCCGGGTCGACGGCGCGTCGTGTTCCACGCGCGCTTCAAAGAGATGTCAGCAAAATTGACGGGGTCCCATAGGACCGATGCCTGCTGGGGCTGCGGATTGTTCGAAAGAGTTACCGTGGCCCTGGCGCACAGGCAACTGAAGGAACACGGGTGGGTTTTAGTCAGTAAGAGTCTGACACGCCCTTCCGCTCCGCCCAGAGCGGGAGACGTCATTTGATGATTTCCCACCCAAAAAAAAAAAAAGAAAAAAAAAAAAAAAAGCGCTGGTTTCTGCAGTCTACGCGTCAGTTGTAGAAACTAAGAAAGTCGACCCCTATTATAGATCGTGACACATCGGCTACTGTGAATTTCCAGGTGTAGTTTCTTCTGAGACATAAGATAAGTCACAGCTATGTTGGTAAAAAATAAATAATAAACCAGTCGTTGGAATTTTAAAAGGCTGAATACAAAAAAAAAACAACAAGATTTTCAGAGAAAAAACTTATGATGTTACCAAATATTTAGGATCTTAAAAGTATTCTGACGAATTTAAATTCGATTGCAATCGTACGAAATTCGTGCCGCTCTTTAAATTGTTTTAGACAAATAAGCACAAGATTAAGGTTTTTAAGCTATTGCATAGCTTTTATCGCGGGCTTTGAGCGCGGCGACCGAATCAAGAAATTCCGTAGCGAAAATAAGACCTAACACCCCCCACTCCACCTACCATGTAGCTCGGCCGAGCGTTCGCTTAACGTGTATGTATATGGTACGACTGTACACGAACGAATATCAAAGAAAAAAAAAATACTGCATAAATAAAAAATTATAATTGCATAAGTTGATAAAAAATGTAATAGCTTTACCGCAGCAGTCCCCGAGTGCCACACGTATTTCCTTTACATAATTCGTTAAGATAACTTTTAAAGAGATTATAAGATCTGATGTAGAGAATTTAGGAAAGCACCTTAAAAATAGAATGTCACACGTCGGTGTAGCACAGAACACTTCGACTATACTGATGCTTGGGCGTTATTGCGCCACACAAATGACTTATTTAGCACCTGATGTCCAAGCTACTGGACCTGTGTCGTTGACCTTGCTCGGCAACGATCCCGAGTTTCTCTCGGCAAGCTCGCTCGGACTTCGGCAGCCGGCAGACGATGGAAGAAGACAGGCGAACAATAAATGGCAGGATAAGGCCAAAAAATGTGCCCTTTCAAACAATCTAAGGAAAAGGAAATCTTCTTAGATTATAGAACAAGGCACAAGTTACAATAATACCGAACCCATAAAGGGATTACTCACCAAAAGAAAAAGTGACGATAAATTTCAGGGAACGTACAGTCGATTGATATATCCGCTGAATACTCACATATCGTGGTTAAACATTAATAATTTCAAATTCACATTCGAAGAATGTTTAAATATTATTGAAAAATTATATAATTTCTCTTGGAATTCCAACGACAGAATGCCTTCAATATTTTTTTCATGACATTGTTCAGAACAATTGTCAATTTTTGAATATTCAAAAAAAAAACAAGAAAAAGTAAAAAGCTGACCGATTGACTCGTAAAAAGAATTTAATCGACTTGACAACAAAACGTATAAAATTGCAGGAATTATACTGAATCACACACTTTCCAGCAAAAAACAAAATTTGTCAATAAAGGAACAACAACTCAATATGAGTCGCATCACTAAAATTAGGAACAACACCAAAGGATTGAAATCATGAAAAAAAATAGGAACATCACTATAAGAGTGACAATACCATGGAAGTATGTGTACTGAAAGAGGAAGGATAAGAAAAAAAATGAATTAAATATATCTAGTAGATAAGTTACATAAAGCTAATAAGCAGCATCGAGTGCAGCAGATAAAGAATAAATTTGAAGCGCCTCCAATCTAAACGTTACCAGTGCGAGCTCCTGACGTGTCCACTAAACCTATGAATAACGTAACAACTAACGACTTAGGAACTAAAGTATATAAGTTAATCTAGAAGTACCTAACTAGCCTAATTAAATCATGGGATCCCTTAGATAAATTCAAAAACAAAGAATAAAACACGACCTTAGTCATAATATCTAACAAAAACAAATTAACAACATCAGTCAAAGAACTAATAATAAATTATGAAAAAACTTCTTCAGACAAAATATTAAAATAACAGGATGATAAAGAGAGTATGATAAGTTTCGATGATAAAAGATGAAAGGTTTAGTAAGACAACATTGTTATACACTTTAAAATTATCGACAAAAAAAAATCGACATTGTTCCAACACTAAACACTTTGTTATAGAAATTCAAATCATTGACAAAAATCTATCGACAATGTTCCAATACTAAACACTAAAAGTAACGCCTTATGTGGGCGTGGTTAAAGTAGTGGCAGTAAACACGAAGTTGTCAACAAAAAGTTTATTTTAACAACTAGATGTCGCTGTCTATGTTTAGCCTTAAGTTAAAAGTAACGACTTAAGTCAAAGTCACAACTTAAGTTAAAGTGACAACTCCAGTAAAAGTTACGGCTTCAAACACAAAAAAGACTAGGAAATCAAAGGGAGGACTTGAGTCAAACAAAGGACTTGAGTCAAAGATAGGACTTCAGTCAATGATGGGACTTCAGTCAAAGGTAGGACTTCAGTCAAAAATAGGAATTCTGTCAAAAATAGGACTTCCGTCAAAAATAGGACTTCAGTCAAAAATAGGATTTCAGTCAAAAATAGGACTTCAGTCAAAAATAGGAATACAGTCAAAAATAGGACTTCAATCAGACGACTCAAGTCAAAGGAACCTTAGATTGACATAAACCATAACCGAAACCCTAGAGGCACTAATATGTGGGTGGAGCTAAAGAAAACTAGTCAACATACGGTTTTTAATAAAGCGAGGAGCCAGCTTGCCAACAAAAAAAATAACCTGTGGCATATAATCTAGAAAAAAAATTACGTCTCCGTAGAATACCATTCACCTAGATGTAGAGTAATGGAGAAGAATAAAAAAATTCTACGCATGCTGAGTCCGACTTTCAGCTAAATTAACGCTTAGAGTCTGACTATTAGCATGAGTAGAATCTATAAAAATTTCTTACCAAACAAGAAAGTTTGGTGTTAAACCGGTGGCAAAGTTAATCCATGAATTGAGATATAGTTTGACCTTAGGTAACAATTTTGACCATTATCCTTTATAATAATAATAATAATCGTTTATTTCGGAAATCAGGTTCCATTTTGTTAGTATTACAGTCTTAAAGAAAATGTTAGTACGTACAATATTAAACTAATTGGGCATGAAAGGAGAATCACTCATCTCCTGTTGCAAAGAGAGTGCCACCCCATCCACGCCTGCAGCATTGGTGAATCCCACCGTTCAGACAAGGTCTTCAGGAGAACGTTAGAGGTGATCCGTATCCGACTCAACAATGAAGCGCAGCGCGTGCGCATCACAGCGAAGAAGTCCTGTGTGCGCGCTTCTGCGAACATGGAAGATGCGCTGCACCGCCGCGGCAGCCCCAGCATTCCCCTGAAGGTGTTGTTATATTGGACGCAAGGGCGCAAGGGCACTGTACGCGCGATGCGTATAATTCACCCATAGCCCGCACGTGTACAGTGTCTGGCAGTACGATTTGAATAAAGTAATTTAATTAATAATTACTATTATTATAATTCCTTTATTTCATATATATATACATATAAATTATATTTTTAAATATTAGAATACAAAAATATAAAAACATTTAAAAATATAAAAAATAGTGGCCCACCGGTATCGGGAACAGGGTCCAAGCTACCGGCGGTCAGGGCTCCAAAGAGAGAAACATCCTAACAATGCGGGCCGTGTCCAAAAGTACCGCCTTCTGAATCAAGCCCTTGATCCAGCTGCCCAACGAGAGCCTCCTCAGGTGTTGGTCGAGGCTCTTGGCTATTAACCCATTGGCTGTCACGACTATCGGTACAATGATCGCTGAGTCCACATCCCACATGTCGACAACCTCGCGAGCCAAGTCAAGATATTTGATTTATTTATCTTTCTCGGCTTTCACGAGGTTCCCGTCATGTGGGACCGTTATGTCAACAATCATTGCACGCCGCTCTAATCGATCCACCACCACTATATCAGGCTTATTGGCAACAATAGTCCTGTCAGTGATGATGGATCGATCCCAGTACAATGTGATATTTCCATTTTCGAGAACTGGGTCGGGCACATACCTGTAGTACGGCACTTCCGATTCCACAAGGCTGTATTTGAGAGCAAGTTGCTGATGGATAATCCTGGCTACAAGGTTGTGTCTATGCAAGTATTCTTCGTTAGCTAGACTAGAACATCCGGAGATAATGTGTCTGATTGATTCACCCGGACGGTGGCATGCCCGACAAATGTCAACCGTGCCGTCTTTCACAATAAATCTCCGGTAGATGTTTGTCATCATAACTTCGTCCATAATTGCACAGACAAAACCTTCGGTTTCTCCAAAGAGGTCACCGAAACGTAGCCAGGCTACGGACGCTAGTTGATCTATATCGGGTCCATGTAGGGCCCGAAAAAAGCGTCCGTGAAGCTCCTTACTCTGCCATACTTCCATGCGATCATTAGTGTCAAGCACTACTGGCTTGCGCCAGTTCTCTTTAGCCAAGGAGAGCGGGGTGAGGCCCTTGTCCACTTTGACCACATCTCGATGCATCCCCACGTCGGCCTCTAAGAAATATTCCCTGAGACTGCATATCTCGCGATTTTGGAGGGTCTTAGCATTTAAAAAGCCTCGACCTCCACATTTTCGCGGGATATACAGCCTCATTACCGATGACCGTGGGTGATGCATTCGATTTGCAGTCAGCAGTGTACGGACCTTCCTATCCAGGGCGTCGAGTTCGGTCTGAGTCCATTTGAGTATGCCAAAAGAGTACATCAAAACCGGCATGACCCAACCGTTAAAGGCGCGTACCTTGTTTCCGCCTGATAGAAGACTATTAAATACTTTTTTCAGGCGGCCAAAGAAGCGTTCCTTTAACGATTGCTTCATGTCAGTACCATTGATGCCCAATGCTTCCGACATACCCAAATACTTATAGGTTTCGGATGCAGAGAGGGTTCTAAGGTTTATGGAATCCGAGAGTTGGGTTCCGACGGATTCCACAATCGCCCCTCGCTTTACATGCATGACCGCACATTTGTCCACACCAAATTCCATTCTGATGGCGCTACTGAAAATTTCAGTTACTTTCAGTAGTTCCATCAGTTGCAAATTGTTGGGGGCGAACAGTTTTAGGTCATCCATGTAGAGGAGGTGAGATATAACCTGGCCACCTCTCCTCAGCCGATAGCCTAGACCTGAATCTTCCAGCAGTGTGCTTAGAGGATTCAAGGCTAAGCAGAACCAAAGCGGACTCAAACTATCACCCTGAAATATGCCTCGCTTGATCCTTATCGGTTCGCTATTCCTCTGAACATTTCGACATCCTGGATAGTGAAGGACTGTTCTCCATTTCCCCATACATGACATCAGGAAGGTGCGCAGAGTTGCATCTATTTTATATAACTCCAGCACCCTCATAAGCCATGTATGTGGCACCGAGTCATAGGCCTTCTTGTAATCTATACAACATGTCGACAGATCCTTTCGGGAACGACGAACTTGTTGGCTAATGGTCATATCAATGAGGAGTAGCTCCTTAGTACCACGGGACCCGTTCCTACATCCATTTTGAGAAGGAGACATGATAGAGTTGGTGTCTATATGTTTGTTAATTTTAGCCCTCAAAATGGATGTAAGAACTTTATAGACCGTCGGTAAACACGTGATTGGTCTATAATTTTTGGGTTCCGCAGTGCTACCTGATTTATGGAGCAGGTGGGTAACTCTTGTGGTTAGGAACTGGGGTAGCGAACCAGACTCCAAAGCAGACTGGTACTGAGCCGCCAAGCGAGCGTGCGATCTTACGAACCATTTAATCCAAAAGTTTTGCAGTCCGTCCGGCCCTGGAGACTTCCAGTTAGGCAGCGGACGGACTGCACGAGTTACATCTTGGGGGCAGATGGTAATAGCCCCCATTTCTGGTATTGGATCGTAGGGTCGCTCAACTCTCCGAGCCCAATCGCCTTCGGTGTGACTGACAGGCACCGACCAGATATTGCGCCAGAAAGAACACATGGCATCATCATCTGGTAGGCACGTGTCAGCCACATCTTGATCCGGTCGCTCCCAACCCCTATAAACCCACCTTTGATCGCGTTGGAAGGTGCGATTCTGAGGGTATCGCTCCACTCGCCGCTTATACCTACGAATACGGTTCGCCCATGCATACACTTTCTGCTTCAGGAAGTCGATGCGCTCTGTGACACAGGACATATAGTCCTGAGGGCTGATATCAGACCCTGCGAACGCGCGTCTCACAAAGCGCATCACTCTAGGGCGAGTATTGCCCTCCCTGAAGCAGATTAGTTTGCCGATGAGCGTTCTGGCCCCACCAATACGACGTTCAATTCTGCACTGCCAAGCTGGTACGGCTGGTTTCGGTCGTGTAGCTCTAGAATCAATAGCAAATTTGACGTGAGCTACACGGCATGCCGCTACAGCCGCGCAGTACAGAATCGAATGAGTATCGGCGAGGTCTACGCAGTCATCAAAATAATTTGACAACTGCGCATCCAGGACCGCCACCAGCGCCCTATTTTTGTTATGCATGGGCAAACGAGGTAAGCGTGGTCTAAGTTCGGGCGATATGAACCGATATTCTCGAATCGCATCCTCCAAAGCACTCCTCAATTCCTCATTGCACTGGGTACTTACGTTTGTAGTCCTGTCATCACTCTCCTCGTCTTCTTGACTTATGTTAGACTGTGGTAGTACTACAACGGTCTGAGACGGGGGGGCGATGACAAGACTACTCTGCATTTCACTTCGCAGGCGATCAAGTACAGTGTCATCCAACATATGATTACGTTGGATGACCCGCACCTGATCCGACAGTCGTTGTGCCGAAACGTTGACAGCTGGCTCAAGCACCTGAAAAAGAGAGAGCATCCGGACACGGTACGCGGTCAGATTGTTTCCCCCCTCTGTAGCCCCATAGTATGAGCGCATGACGTTTTCATTGATGGATCGTGTCCATCTCATGCGCTGCACACTTCCGCCGGGAGCTGGGACCCTGTCAGAGGCCAGTGGGCCTCGAGGTCCTAAGCCGTCCGGCGGCCGGTGTCCTCCACGTCGACGAACAGGTGGTGGCGTCGTGGGCGGGGAGAAATACTCGTCGCTCGAGCTCGACGCAACTACCGCAGCCGGTGTCGTCACAGCGCTCACAGTGAGGCTGGATACCGGCGGCGGCGAGGCGGAGCTGAGCGAAGAGTCCGGAGGTGGTGGGCGTGCTCGTAGTGTGGCCGATCTTGTCAACATTATTTCATTTTGCTAATATTGTTTCACTGATTTTTGAAGGTGACAACTGTCATGTCACCTCCGAATCGGTAGTTTTTGATTTAATTTATTTAATTTTTGTGTAATATGGTCTCTTTTTTAGTTTGTCCATGGTTGTAATGGTCGGTTTTGGTTTATAAGGAAAAACTATAGTGAAAATGGATCAAAATTACGTTCAATGTTATAATTATATGAATATTAGAAAATGAGACGTTTAGTTGACACGGTGTTGCCAAGTTTATTATAATTATTATTACAATAATATAATTTTTTTTTTATTATAATTATTATTACAATAATATAATTATTTTTATTTATTATTACTATTTTAATTATTTATTATTATTTTTTTATATTAATATTTTTTTTTTTTTATAGAAACTATTTAAGAAAATGGGTTTTGTCCTTTGTCAATTTTTTTATTACATTTGGACGAAGAATATTTACGGTACGGAAAATGAAAACTTTATTTACGTAAGTATTTAGATAATTTTGGTATCCCGGCTTACAATTATATTTAAACTAATATTTCGATTAAATACGGATAATTCGGTTAGTGCTAAAAGCATAAAAGGTGATAAGATTAATAAAAGGGAAATTGGGGGGTAAAACAAGCTCAAAATATGCGAACTTCCGTGAAACAATGTGGATAAATATGAAAGGCGTGTTATTTGTTGATACTGGATCAGGCACAGAACAGACATCGAAAAAAAAGGCAAAAAAAGAAGCCATAGTCTGCCCTGTTAGATCACAAAAAGACAAACAAAATAGAGCAGTTTCCTTGTACGAAACTGGAAAGTGACCATGTTGAGGTTTATGGCTGATGAAGGAATGTTATGGCCACACAACAACAAAGAAAACAGTTGGGCTAGTAATCAAAAGACAAATGGATAATAGTAAACAACCGCCAAAGAAAAAGGTATGCTAGCATCAAAAAAGTAATAGATACTAGCAAATAAAGGTATCAATGGACAGCTGGACTAGAATCAAACATTAAATAGATACAAGCAAACAACCGAGCGTAAAAAAGCTTACCTTCGGTCACGAGGCCTAAAACATTCACACTTCAGACACACACTACGGGTAACTGACTACAGCTAAGTTACAGAGGAGAAATTAAACTCAGGATTAAAATATATTTCTCGGGAGAAAAATAAATAGTCAGCTATGTGATATAGTTACAGGGTTATTTAAATTTATTAGAAATAAAACTTCAAAAATAAATAGGTAATGCAAACTGGTTGAAGTATTGTCCACAGCACAGCACAAAGTTCACGGAGCATCGGCTTTCTGCTGAGCGGACGCAAGAAAAAGTAAAAAGCTGACCGATTGACTCGTAAAAAGAATTTAATCGACTTGACAACAAAAAGTATGCAATTGCAGGAATTATACTGCAGTATGCAGTATTATACGTCGTGCACACTTGCAGCGTTCAGACGTGTTTGTCAGCAATATTTGATAAATAATTGATGAAGCGCCGCGTGTGGTCAGCAGTATTTATATTGGAACACAACTTAAGAATACCCTACATTACAAATACTTGCACTAAAAAGGACATCGCAGGACCTCACCTATTGCGGCGGTAAGTCCCCTCTTTGAGGAGTGGCTTGAGAGGCGCCACGGCGTCCTCACCTTCCGCCTGACGCAGGTCCTCACCGGACATGGCTGTTTCGGCAGGTTCCTGTTTCTGATAAGGCGGGAGAAAACGCCTGAGTGTTATCATTGTGTGGATCGACCGGAGGACACGGTGGAGCATACGGTGGAGGTCGGCCTGACTTGGGCGCAGCACCGCCGTGTCCTCGTGGCGGCGATCGGCGGCGGCGTCCTCTCGCGTCCGGCCCTGTTTCAGGCCATGGTAGGAGCGAGAGGGAATGGGAAGCCGTCACCTCCTTCTGCGAAGCACTAATTCTCGCGAAGGAGGAGGCGGAGCGCGTGAGGCAGAGGCAATCGCCTCACCCTCGCGCCCCTAGTCGCCGTAGGTGGAGACACCCTGGGCGTCGGGAGTCGATTGCCAACTCCCGGCCACCGTAGGCGCGGGCTTACGGACGGCGAGCAATGGGTAGCTCGCCGTCCGGTAAGGACCAGGCCCGGGTCGACGGCGTGTCACCATTGACGGGGTCCGATAGGGCCGATGCCTGCCGGGGTCGCGGATTGTTCGAAAGAGTTACCGTGGCCCTGGTGCACAGGCAACTGAAGGAACACGGATGGGTTTTAGTCAGTAAGAGTCTGACACGCCCTTCCGCTCCGCCCAGAGCGGGAGAGGTCATTTGATGATTTCCAACAAAAAAAAAAAAAAAAGGACCTCACCTATAGTATAAATGTAGGTACACAACACGGTTGATTCCTGACAATACCAGCACCGACTCTGACTGCGCGCTACCCGAGCCCGGCGAACTGGTTTCCGTCCGTGCTCACACATAAATCGCCAAATAGTTAATGGGGATGTGCTAGGGCAGCTTGTAATTTGTAGGTCCGTATCAGTTTGTACGGTAGGTAATAAATTACAAATAATATGTATTTACGCAAGTATAATCATAATAATATAACTATGCCCACCACAGGTCGCACTCTGGTTACCAGATGCTACAAATACCAACAATATGGTCACGCAGCAATAACATGCAGACAGCTGATATCTACGTGTGGTTACTGCGGTGAAGAAGGACACTCGATGTCAGAGTGCGCGAAGAAAGCTGACACACCGAAATGTGCAACTTGCTCACGCTTTAAGAAACAAAAAACAAAACGGGAGATGCTGAGTGTCCTGCTAGGAAAATAGAGACATACAGGTACTTCGACTCTATCGAGTACGAGGGTGCCTTGAGCGTCATACTCAAGACCAGACTTCCGTGTTTCAGCCTGCTGCTGACTCAACAGAATGCTGCACTGGCCTACATCACAAACCGTCGATTTTGTTGATGTCTAAGCACATTAGTCGCCCGCACCAAAAATCGAATATACGCAATAAATAGAACGTGATTTAATTTTGTGCAAAATTTTCTTTACCCCACATACCAATTCTGCAGACGCAAAACCATATCATATTTATGTTTAACTTGTTATAAAGTGCAAGAAACTAACGAAAACTAAACAAGAAAATAGGTATATAATATTAGACATTTTGTTATTCTTATCTTTAAACTAAATAGTATTTCAAAATCAAAATCAAAATATTTTATTTCACATAAACCAACATGGGCACTTATGAAACGTCAGAAGCTAGGTGCACGATTCCAATTGGTTGTTTCCTATGGAGAAGAGCCGGCAAGAAACTCCAGGGTTAGTCTTTTAAAAAGAAGGGTCTTTTACAATGTTTCAAATTACAGTGTTGATAGGTATGGGAGGACAACGTAGGCCTGTCAACAAGTAACAGGCACTCAACAAAATATAAATAATAATAATAATGGTAAATAGTAAATGGTACACGTTTATATCGGTCAACAGGACCTTATCAAATACACAATATAATGGCTTGGATACCACGAGTAATACCCCCGTTGGGTTTTTTTTGCTCCTAATAGTTCTAATGCACCTAGTACACACAATAGGTTTAATACACATTAACGTAAAAAAAATATAAAAAGGTCTACAAGTTAGGCCTACAACGTTCTCACATTCACAAAATATAGAAGAATCTGTATAAAAATAAAAGCCTATTTAAACCAAATGACATGATTGCCATTACAACTGTAACAAATCGGAATTAAAATCCTGTTTACAAAAGCCATAAGTAAAACGTTGAAATAAGAATTAGAGGTATAATATAATGTCAAATAATGTGAAGATTATAAATTTAAGTAAACTAGCTATAAAATAATGAATTAATACAATTTTGTCATTATTTCAAAACTTCTTGTGTTAAAATTATTTTTAAGAATTGTAGTATCCTACAATTACCATAAAGCACGAGCACCCGCCGCCTGTGACGCAGCTTGTCCAAGTACAGGCACCTAAAATATTTCCATGATTGTATGTTAATACTATCTTTTGCCCGCGACTTCGTCCGCGTGAAATTTCTTGTGCCCCCAACCCACCCCATCGCATCGCATCCCCCCCGCGCTTTTACATCGTTTTCGCTTAGCGTTCTTTCTGCCTTATTTCTCTTTGCTCGGCTCCTAAGGGCTGTAGCGTGATGATAAAATAGCCTATAACTTTTCTCAAGAATTGGGCTATCAAATGCAAAATAATTCTTCAATCCGACTGGTTCCAGAGATTTCGCACGTTCAAACAAAAAAACAAACTAAAAAGTTTGTTTTTTCGTTTGCTTTGCTGTATTAGAATAGATTTCGATAGATAAGTATTCGGGAGAATTTTTAAGTTAAAAGTTCAGTGTTATAAGATTTTTCAAATAGACAGTGTCGCCCCCTTCACCACGACAGGGCTCGTTATAAAAATAGCTTTTAGTATGACGTTTCCATTTCAATTGTATGAAACTAACTAACTATTGTATTAACATTATTTATACCCATTTTCGAGTTAATTGAAACAAGCAGTAAAATCCAAACTTTGTTACTCTTTTCCAATCCGTAAGGAGTAGATTTTTATTAAACCCTGAAGTACATATTTTTTTATTTTGTTGTTTTAAATATTAGTACCGAGTTTCCAGTTAATCCTACACTGCCTTTATTTACTAACTTTGACACACTCTAAATCCTCTGTGAGGTGCTGTTTAAAAAAGTAAAAGTGCTAATATTTATTATTTACCAGGAAAATATTGCTAAGTTACAAGTTTATTAACCAAAGGAAAAATATTTTTCATATAAACTGTATCCCCTCTTTCCCCCCACAGGGACAGAATTTTGAAAAATCGTTCGGGATGTTTCCATAACTTTAACTATAGACTATTTATACCAATTTTTTGTTAATCAAGCCACGCAGTAAGATCCTCCCCTTAAAAAATTTACAACCCCTGTGCTCCTTCAGGGTACGATTTTCGAATAACCCTGATACACACTTCACACACACACGCACACTGCTACACTGATACACTATGCATATGCACCCAAGTACAACCCTAATTGGTTGGTGCAGGATTATTTCAGGCTATGAAAACAAAGATATTGAAATAAGATTATTTATTAAGTACAGCACTTCAGTCTTTTCATCCTAAGTTAATATCGTTTTGCTATAACGATGCCAAAAATGCTTAAATTTTTTGTGGTACTGAAGTATTGTACGAAGCGAGCTCGTGCGGTGCGTGTGGAGCAGGTGCCGGGGTGTGCGGGCGGCGCCTGCCCGCTCAGTGGCCACCGGCTCGGGCAGACGCCGGCGCGCGGCGCGCACGGCGGACAGGCCGCGCCGGGCGCCGCGCGGCACTCCGCGGCCGCTCTCCGCGTCGACCGCGCGCCGTCCGCGCGCCTCCGCACCGCTCGCTGCCCGCGACTCGCGACACGACACTTGTTTTGTAAATAACACTACACGTGCAGCGACCAGTACTCTCGCGGAGAGACCCACCGAGCTCGCGACCTCGGCTTAAAAGTTATGCTGGTGTTGGGGAAATAAAATCAACTCTTCGAGAATAAGTAGTTTGTATTTGTTTAAAAACTTGTCAAACTTGTGAATTCATAAAGTGTAGTAAGTAATACTGCTTAAAGTTACAAGAATAATAAATTACTACAATATTTGCACTACAAAAATGATATTTAAAGAACTAAAATGCAATTTGAGAATTAATACAGCCCACTCAAGGAATTGTTCAGACCGTAAGGATATTAAGTGGAATGTGGTTGCGATGGCAGTGATCAGAGATGCCGCTCGATGGCACTGTTAGTGACGCGACCAGCATCACTTATGTTAGAGGAGTGAGGTGCGCCGGCCGCGCCCGCCAACATGCTGCGCGCCCTCGTGCTGGCGCTGCTGCTGCATGCGCACCACGCCCACCGCGTACACCGGGCGTTGCCCGCCGGCAACAACACACGCGCGCTCAGCCACCAGCACCTGCTGCATGCTCTGCAGCATGAGCACAGGCTGCGAGGAGCGCTCAGACCTAACATCGCTTTCGACAACTATGCGTATGATCTGCTCAATTTGACGGCAATGTTTGACGATGGACCGCGAACGATTCCACCGGCGGAGCTCCTTATGTTCGTCGAAGACTTTGTTCCTGAGAAACTTCACAGGTATAAGAGAGAGTCGCACTCCCTCATCGGAACTTTCGACATATCCAAGATGTTTAAGAAAAAGAAATACAAAAGTAAGCAGGCCGACGAACTAAGACCGAGCGCCTCGTCCCTGCAAGGCAGACAGCTTCCTCGCGTCGCTCCCGAGCCGCCGCCTGCCGCCGCCGCCGCCGCTCCCGTGCAGCCGGCGCCCGCGCCCGGGCACGTCGCACACGCGAGCCCGCACCCGCTGCAGCACACCGAGCAGACTGTCGCTGCGACCGTGGCAAATGTGTTTACCATCCCAGCGAAGATCATTCCCACGGAAATCTATGAAACGATAACCTCGATAGTTTCACAAGCAACTGTTAAACCCAAGCTCAAGGCAAAGGCGGCTCGAAAATCTAAAAGTGTATCAAAGACAACAACCAGTGCCCCGAGCAGCAGCCGGCGCGAGGCACGCCTCGTGCCTGTGAAGAAGAAGGCGTCGGACAACGACACGCTGTGGCCCGTGAAGCACGCCGCTGTCGTGGAGGGCGACATCGTGCTCGGCGGGCTCATGATGGTACACTATACTGCGTCACTGCACTCTGCACTCTATGCACGGACCACTCCAAAAACATTTCCGTACTATGTCTCTTGTTTCTTTCTTTTTATTTATGGTTGTAATTTTTGGCCTAATTCTTAATAGAATTTGTTTATAGGTACTCTACTAAGATAAAATTGAATGTCGTATCTTCATATGTAAGAACCGAGTTGCGGACGTTAGAATACGACAGTTGCGGAAAGACTGCCACCTGACCTCCCGAATACTTTAATTCGTACTATACTTACATTAATCGGACTAGATTACCGTAGTTAGGAACATCTAGTCCGATAAAAACGTAACAGAACCAAGATAGAATGCCATACCAGAACGATTTGATCGATCAATCAGTCCAAAGCAATAGAAACTTCGCTTGGACCGTCGACGAAAAGTACCACAAATATTAGAAAACATCAATTTGCTTTTAATAAAAGTATGTCAAAACGATTTTTTTTTTAAGTTTCGGGATATCGTCTAGATGTTCTTTTTTAGTTGGACACCTGGGCGAGGCAAGCGTCTTTTCAAACATATTTGAAGGAAAATGCCTTCAAATTTGCCTCTTCCTCATCACGCGAGATCGGCTGGACGGGTTTTAATAATACTTGTAATCATTTTAATGTTGTAGCTAGCTTTTGCCCGCAGCTTCGCCCGCGTAATTGTCGGAAATTATTCCTAGGGGACGTACATTTTATACCAGAATAAGAAAATATTCTTATGCTAAGAAAATATTCTTATGTTATGCTAGTAGGTACTTATAACTTAGCAACCTCTTACAAGCTTTGCAATTATCATTCGCCTGTCCTTATCACCCTTAATGCATGCATTAAACATTATTATTACTTAATTATTGTCTTTTATATTAGTACAATTAAATTGAGACATGTTGGTTTTAGTTATTTGCATTAATTATCTGTCTGTTTATTACCGTCCGGCTGAATGGATTTGAATGATAAATATACGGATAGGCCATGACCTAGGTTAGGACATAGGATACTTTTGGCCCGATAGCACTTTCCCATGGGATAAATTCCGATATCCACACTGGCGGACCGCGGGCAGAGACTAGTTTATAATATTAGTAAGAATCTGCTACTGTGATATGTTTCATCTCAATCGGTGCAATGGTTCCTGAGATACAGCGTGTCCTTTCTATTGCATGCACTATGCGCTATGCACTATGCTGCCGCTCAGAGATAATAACTCGTTAAGGTTTTGGTTTTTGTTATACTTAAAAGGCTTTACTACTCGTCGGTTATTTTGTCAATATTCTAGCCCTGTTTTTGAAGATAGTAGCTCACAGTCCACTATTATAATACCAAAGAGAGCGTTATAGAGAATAGGATAGATATATAGATCTACAGGGTGACTTGTAATTTGACGTACCTACTCCTTCCAGGACGTGATATTGTGAAGGCCCATAAGGCCTAGGCGAAAATTCATGGGGTTAGAGAAAACACAATTTTCGTGTATTTTTTTAATTTCCCAGAATTTGCTTGTGTGAATTTTTTGTTTTTTTTTTTTGTTTTTTTTTTCATATCACTTTTTTCCGAACTCTCAAATTGAATGGCCTTCAATACTATTCTATTGGATAACTTTAAAAAACCTTCTGATGTTACCCAAATTTTCTAAAACATTAAACAGTTAAAAATTTAAGGAAGAAGTTTATTAATTATTTTCAAAAATTATCTACGTACATTAACTTCGACACCAGTTATCTCAAACATTTACGATGGGATTAAGAACACAACATACTAATTACGGGGAAGACATCTTCATTTAATCAGCTATCTAACGAAATATAAATAGAAATGCGTTAGTGTCGTGGAACACTCAGTTGGAACGAAGTTCGTTTCGTAGTTTTTTAGTCAATTTGTTAATTAATTGGCTATAAAAAAAAATGCGTGAGTGTCGTGAAACACTCGCGGTTGGAACGAAGTTCCTTTCGTAGTATATTAAAAATATCCATACAACAAATTTGATTACTACTCGTATAATATTGAGTCAACCGTTATATTGAGTCAACCTTAAAAAATAGACATGCAGCCGCTGACTTTTTTAAAACTTTTAAAGGGGAACAATTCTAACTTTAACCGTTTACGCAGCGCACGCAACGGAAGCTCTCAAAAGGAATATTTTTTTCCCACTTTTGCAACATTTTTAATTTATGCTCCGCTCCTATTAGTCGTAGCGTGATGCTATATAACCTAAAGCCTTCCTCGATAAATAGACTATCGAACACAAAAAGATTTTTCAATTCCAAGTAGTCGTTCCTGAGATTAGCGTGTTCAACTAAACAAACAAATAAAGAAAGGGTCGTGACGGAAACTCGTGACGAAAAATTCTTACAATTTTTTTCGCCTAGCCCCCATCCGTCAAGTCCGTACCGTGCGATAAGGAACTTCGTTCCAATAAGAGAGTCACAACATAAAAATTTTAGGTTAAAAATAAACTCACATTAAAAAAAAAACTATACCTGCGCAGCCGGTGCGAACTTACTGGCTACCTTGAACACATAAGCGTGCACCTATGTCTGGTCACAACCAATAGCATACGCGCTATGGATAACAGTCTACACTAAAGAAAGGGTCGTTACGGAAAACTCTTACACTTTTTTTCGCCTAGCCCCAATCCACCAAGTCCGTACCGTACGATAAGGAACTTCGTTCCAATAAAAAAAAAATATTTAGAGGTGCCCAACTGCCCATGAGGCATTTATTTGATAATGCTGGCAAATGCAGAATTAGCATTTTATTTTTTTTGATATTCAAATTAATTAACTAGTTTATGTTATCCCTTTGCCATCACACCACCAAGAAATTCTTCCTATGTTATGTAGCCAGGTCATCGCTACCAGTTTGCAAGTCAAGACGGCACTTTTGAGTGGTTAATATTACTCGCAATCGATGAGCTAATCACTTATCGCTTAGTTCGCGTGATTTAACTACTACGCACATACAAAGTCTTAATTTTGAACATCCATTGGGATAACTGGTGGCAAAGTTCATGTACGTAGATGATTTTTGAAATTTGTGATGACCGGGGTTCCAAGTAAACCGTTTAATGAAAGAAGAACATAGGTAGTTCACACAATTTTAATTAATAAAGTTTCCCATTTGCAGTCTAGGAATAACACCTTAAAATTTATAAATCTTTATCGATCGACCACCGCCGTGTCGGATAATTAAAAGTAGCAACAAAAGAAAACAAAATAAAATGTAAAAACTACAGATAAACAATAAAACAAAATATTTAAAAAAAATAAAAAGAATATCCTTTAGTTGGGATCGAACTCGATAACAAGAAACTCAACCCGGTGCTATGCCTCGAGACCAACGGGCTGCTTGATTTGCGTGGCGAATATGTCGTTCGGTATTTCGCAATGACTCAGTATGCTGCCATAAAATTAACTGAAGCCGGGCCTTAATCCAATTTACTCTAACTCTGGACGTCAAGGGCGTTTCCGCAAGCTTTTTTTTTTTTTTTTTGGGGTGGGAAATCATCAAATGACCTCTCCCGCTCTGGGCGGAGCGGAAGGGCGTGTCAGACTCTTACTGACTAAAACCCACCCGTGTTCCTTCAGTTGCCTGTGCGCCAGGGCCACGGTAACTCTTTCGAACAATCCGCGACCCCGGCAGGTATCGGTCGACGCCCAGGGTGTCTCCTCCTCCTGCGGCGGCTAGGGGCGCGAGGGCGTAGAGATTGCCTCTCCCTCTCGCGCTCCGCCTCCTCCTTCGCGAGCATTACTGCTTCGCAGAAGGAGGTGACGGCTTCCCATTCCCTCTCGCTCCGTACCATGGCCTGAACCAGGGCCGGACGCGAGAGGTCGCCGCCGCCGATCGCCGCCACGAGGACACGGCGGTGCTCCGCCCAAGCCGGGCAGACCTCCACCGTATGCTCCACTGTGTCCTCCGGTCGATCCACGCAATGATAACACCCGGGCGTTTCCTCCCGCCTTATCCGAAACAGGAACCTCCCGAAACAGCCGTTTCCGCAAGCTGAGAACAAAATCAGAACAGTCAGCCTTGCAAAAACATCTCCAATTATCCAATCTACACTTCGTTAAATAGACGCAAACACTTACCCCGTTACTTCCACTAGTCGCACACAAATTCACAATATTGCACCATGAACAATACGTATGTATTTTCTGTAGTAATTTCTAAACAAGGATGGCTTTAATTTCCAGAAATTATGCAAATTAATTACGGAGCAACCGTTAGTTTTCTATCGCTCACCAATTGACATCTCTCCGGTATTCATAAATTTATTAATTTCCTGCCACCGTCAATTTTCAATCGTCTAATTATGTTAATAAAGCTATTCTATTGAGCCTAGTAACGCCATCTAGTATCGGACTTGAGAAGTCGATCCTTACAAATTGTTTAATAAACTTGATCCTTTAACTTTTACTGTTATAGAAAATTGGGTTTATTAATTTTATTTTATTTTATTAATTTTAGGAAAACTTACAGCTAATACATTCAAGTAGTTGGAAGTAATATGTAGAAGAAAGCCAATTACAAGTTTTCACTTTTATAAACTTATTTATAAAGTTGACAAAACGGTATAAACAGCGTGAGAGTTAAACATAGAAACAACTGAAGAGAATAAACAAAATAAAATACAATACACAATGTTTGGTTTCTGTGTTCTTCAGTGTAAAATAAAGCGACTCTTCCTGGTTAAAATATTATTATTTCTTAAAATGCTTCTAATACAATGAAAGTTGGAAAACCGTTAATATTCAAAAAAGGTGGCCAGTTAATATTATGCGAACGACCAGAGATGGATTCAGAGTCCCCCGTGTGTCGGACTGGTCGACGATTTTATAGTAGTGGGGCAGCGCCATCTCGTCTGTCTTTCCGGAACTGGTAAGGCTTGATGCCCCGTCGCCCGCTGTGCTGCGCGTATGGCTACGTCGTTGCGTCACCTAGTCACCAGGTGGCGGTAGATGTCGTAAACATGCCGGCGGGCCTTGAGAGCTCTACAGCCGCTCTCAATGACCTTGAATAGGCTTCGTTGCTGCTGCTGTGTCTTCATCGTTCGGAGAAACCGGTAAAGGACAGATTTTTGAGAATGCCCTCGTGATGACCCCATTGGCTGTCTGGATACTTGCCACTCGGGGTACGCCATCCTTCCCTGAGAACACAGATAAAATTCTTCCCAGGCGCCATTTCAGTGGCGGGAGATTATCTTCTTTTATAAGCACCAAAGTGTTAGGTGCTAGAACTCCTTTGGACTTCTTCCATTTTGTGCGGGTTTGCAGGCGGTTTACATTTCTGGAGGCGATGGTCCGCAGAGTACATTGGAGATGTACTCTGCGGACCATCGCCTCCAGAAATGTTGCCTCAGTTGTTCCATGCGCTTGTAGCGGGATAATGCGTGTAGTGGAGTGCTGGCAACGTCTTCGCTAGCATTTGAGGTCAGTGGTCTACCAATTAGGAAGTGTGCTGGTGTGAGGGGGGTATAATCTGATGGATCTGGGGACAGACAGTACATAGGACGGGAATTCAGGACAGCATCTATTTGTGCCAGAACTGTACTGAACTCCTCGTAGGTTAAGTGACTATTGCCTAACACCCGTGTAATGTGATGCTTGCAGGATTTTACCCCTGCTTCCCATAAACCGCCAAAATGAGGTGCGTAAGGTGGTATAAATTTAAATTCTATACCATTAGATGAAGCGTAATTAAAAATAGGTTGGGATTCTTTTGAGAAGAAAGTTGTAAGTTCCCTTTTAGCTCCTACAAAATTCCTACCATGGTCAGAAAATATACGATTTGGTTTTCCTCTACGGGAAATAAACCTCTTTAAAGCTAAAATGTAATATTCTGATGTTAAATTAGTGACAAGTTCCAAGTGCAAGGCCTTAGTAGCAAAGCAAATGAATAAGCAAAGATAGCACTTCTCAAGTTTGGAGCCCCTCCCTTTCCGATTTAAAATATAAAGTGGTCCTGCATAATCAACACCGCTATTTATGAAAGGGAAATCAAGGGTTATACGTTCCTGAGGTAGGTTTCCCATAATTGGTTGCACTGTTTCACCTTTCATGCGAGTGCACATTTTGCATTGTTGGATAACTTTCCTAGCCAAGTTCCTACCACACAAGGGCCACCAGGTCTCTCTTATGTGAGCTAGCAGCTGTTGAGGCCCAGCATGTAACAACTTCAAATGCCCTTGCTCGAAAATAAGTTGAGTGACAATGCTTACCACACAATAACATGGGATGCTTCTTGTTATATGAGAAATCAGGCGAATTAGACAATCGACCTCCCCCTCGGATAATGCCTTTGTCGTCTAAAAATAAAGTTAAACTTAATAGATTACGAGTTGATTCAATTGGCAACTTATTGGCGTTATGTTCGTTTGGAAATGATTCTAATTGAATTCTTTTAATGATGATATTCAAGGAGTTATTTAGCTCTTTTACTGACAAAGGACCTGTCAAACGATTATCAGGCCTATTTCCTAATTTAATATTGTGAATAAATCCTAAAACAAATGCGTATGAGCGTTGAAGTTTGCAAAATGAAGAAAACCTTTTAAAATCAACACAAGAACTATGACAAGCCATGACAGTTGTTTGTTTTGTTCTTAATTCTGGTAAACTATCTTGAAAATTATGTGGTGTGTCGAAATTTTGAAACTCCGTTACCTTTTCCCATAGAAAGGAGGGTCCATTCCACCAATTTTTATTATGTATTAAGTCGTTTAAGCTGGTACCTCGAGAGACTAAATCGGCTGGATTATGTTTTCCATCGACATGCAGCCATTTTGTATTGCTGCTATATTCACTGATTTGCACTGCACGATTTTGAACAAAGGGTTTTAACTGTCGAGGCGACATTCTTAGCCAGCCCAGCACAATAGTCGAGTCCGTCCAGCAAACTATTTTATCAAAGTTAAGCTTGAGCGCCTTTGTTATTCGTTCTAATAGTATTGCGCCGACAAGCGCGCCACACAACTCTAAACGCGGTATGCTAACCGGTTTGACAGGAGCGACGCGGCTCTTCGAACAGATCAGTCTCACTGTGACGTCACCGGTCTCGCTAAAGCTACGGGCATATGCACACGCGCCATATGCGATTTCACTAGCATCAGTGAATATATGTAACTCTGTTCGAACAGGATTAGTACATATTATGTGGCGAGGGACTCGAATATCATGTAATGCGGGTAATGAATTAACGAATTTTTCCCACTTATCTTTAATGTCAAGTGGTACTTCGTCGTCCCAATCTAGTTTGCACAACCACAGGTTCTGTATTAGTATCTTTGCTTTAATAATAACAGGACTAAGTAAACCTAATGGATCGTATACTTGCGACACAACCGATAAAATTAAGCGTTTAGTTTTCGGAGTTGAGATTCCTTTTATTTTTGAAGTCAAATGGAATTCATCATCATTGTTCAACCAACCCAAGCTCAGAGTTTTATTAGAACAATTTTCATCTAATGTGAAATGTTTTGACTGACTGTCATAATTATTAACGATTTCCTTTGCAATTTCATCTGAATTAAATACCCACTTTCGTAATGATAAGCAACCTGACTTGCATAATTCAATAACACCTTTACAAATGCGTATTAATTCCGTTATATCATTATTCCCGAAAATACAGTCATCAACGTACATGTCATTTAAGAGTGTTTGCGAAATATTTGCGTCAGTGCATTCATGCCCTAATTGTCTAATGCATCGCATGCTAAGATAGGGTGCAGACGCAGTACCATATGTCACGGTGTTGAGTTTGAATACAGAAAGTGGTTCAGAAGGGGACTCACGCCATATTATCATCTGTAAATGTCTTTGATCCTCCTGTATTAACACCTGCCTGAACATCTTTTCTATGTCACCACACACAACGTATTTATATTGATGGAAGCGCAAAAGAATCGCAAACAAATCATTTTGTAAAGGAGGGCCCGTCATCTGGAGATCGTTAAGCGACTTTCCCGATGACGTTGGTTGACTAGCATTAAACACTACACGTAGCTTTGTTGTGACAGTATCCTCACGAAATACACCATGGTGAGGTAGGAAATAATTAATTGGTGGACAATGTTCAACGCGAGTCATGTGTCCTAGCCTTAGGTATTCTTTCATGAAATCATTATACATTAGTTTGTACTGGCTATTGCGTTCAAGTTTTCGTTCTAATGACAGAAACCGACCTTTAGCGGTTTCATAACTATCACCGAGCTTATTTATTGAATATTTAAGCGGTATGCGCACAGAGAACCGACCATCGGCTAAACGTTTAGTTGTATCCATAAATAATTTCTCACAAGCTTGCTCTTCCTGTGAATAAAAGTTATTATTTTGGCATGACACTTCCTCTATCTCCCAAAATTTCCTTAACTGTTCCCCAATTTCTAAAGTTTGAGTAACGTTACATTGAACAGGAATAATGCGCCTATGTTCAAAGTGAATGGGGCCAGCGACTATCCATCCTAGCTTGGTATTTTGGAGATAAGGTCCGTTACTTAAGCGAATTCTGCCATCGAGTAATAAATCTCAAAAATGGTCAACTCCTAACAATAAATCTATATTGGACGGAGTGCAGTAAGTAGGGTCTGCTAGAATTAATCCGTTAGGTACATTTAATGAGTTAGAATTAATTTTGAAGGTAGGTATCATATTAGTTATAGTGGGTAGGACTAAACATTTAATTTTTATCTGATAATTATTGTCGTTTAAAGATCTGAGTTTAAATTCACATAACTGAGCAGAATGTGAGACCGACTGTCCCACTCCTACGATCTGATAAGCGGACTGTATCGACTTTAAATTTAACTTATTGCGTAATGACTCAGAAATGATACTATGCTGACTGCCACTGTCAAGTAAAGCGCGTGCCTTATGATACTTGTCGTCATTGCCCGCGACTTCAATAATTGCAGTTGACAATAAAGCGGTATCTAATAACTCCGACCTGACGATAGGATACTCGTTATTACGTTCTGAACATAAATAAGTTTGCGTATGTATAACTGCGGATGAGTCAGTAGGTTCAGATATTAATGCGCTGTTCCTAGTACCCTCTTCGTGCAATAAATTGTTATGCTTGAGATTGCAGTGCTTACACGGGCCAAAATAACAATCATTCGGGGTGTGTCCCTTACGTAAACAATTTGCACACAAACTATTCTTGTTAACAATAATTATCTAACCTATCTTTCACCGATAATTTCAAGAACTGGGTGCACGCATATAAGGAATGATTACCGTTACACACAACACAATCACGAGCGCGTTTATTCCTATGATTATTCTGAGTGGAGTTATGAGTTGATGCAAAACTATGAGTTTTTTGCGACTTTAACTTATTATCAGGAACTGACTTGTTACCTGGAGGGTGAAGATAATGATTAGCCTGCACCATCTCCAACATATTAGCTTTATCTGTTAAAAAATCCAGTAAATGGGACAACTTTGATGATTTCTCAGTACCTAATATGCTTTTATGTTGTTCCCATTCTTTCTCCGTAGCTAAATCTAATTTGGAAACAATTATAAAAATAATGAGGGTATCCCACCACTCTGTGGGTTCCCCGAGCGTTTTTAACGAACGTAAATTCTTAAGGACTATATCGATTAATTTTCTAATAAGATAAGGTGATTCTTTAGACATCGATTGTGAGGAAAATAACGCTTTCACATGATTATGCACTAATAAGTTACTGTTGTTAAATCTATGGTTAAGCAAATCCCATGCTATTATGTAGTTCTCAGATGAAAATTCTAATGATTTTATCACCTGACTGGCATTCCCTGTTAGAGCAGATCTTAAATAATGAAATTTTTGAATATCATCAAGTTGAGTTGATCTATGTATCAAGGAAAGGTAGGTATCTCGAAACTCAAGCCACGAACCGTTAATATTCAAAAAAGGTGGCCAGTTAATATTATGCGAACGACCAGAGATGGATTCAGAGTCCCCCGTGTGTCGGACTGGTCGACGATTTTATAGTAGTGGGGCAGCGCCATCTCGTCTGTCTTTCCGGAACTGGTAAGGCTTGATGCCCCGTCGACCGCTGTGCTGCGCGTATGGCTACGTCGTTGCATCACCTAGTCACCAGGTGGCGGTAGATGTCGTAAACACACAAAGTTACACTTCAAAGAAAAAGTTACCTACTAAATGTTTTAAGCTATTGCATAGCTTTTATCGCGGGCTTTGAGCGCGGCGACCGAATCAAGAAATTCCGTAACGAAAATAAAACCTAACACCCCCCACTCCGCCTACCATGTAGCTCGGCCGAGCATTCGCTTAACGTGTATGTATATGGTACGACTGTACTTGAATTAATATCAAAGAAAAAAAAATACTGCATAAATAAAAAATAAATATATAATTATAATTGCATAAGTTGATAAAAAATGCTATGCAATAGCTTTACCTCGGCAGTCCCTGAGTGCCACACGTGTTTTTTTTTTTCCAGGACAAGCTCAACATCTCAGCACGCCATATTGAACATTCGACATGCTCTTAAAATATATGTATTTTGCCTATAGATAGTTTTCACAATAGGTACATGAAGGAGATGAGGTCTCCGAAAAAACTCAGATGGTACACGAAGTCCAATCTTGGCTACCAGCTCAGGGACGTCAGTAGACTCGTTCATTATACTAAACAGGAAAGCAAGATCTGCAATTTTTCTTCGCTCGTTTATAAGAAAAATATGAAATTTCGTACACCGACTACTATGTACTACTAGTATAGTTAAGAGTATTTGAACGATATTGAGTGTACCTTAAAAATCGCCTTTGAATACTTTCAAGGCGGTTAATATAAACATTGTAATTTGGATTCCAAAGGACATTGTTCGGCGTTCATACATCGTTCGCCTCAGAACCAACAGAGACGTGAATTTACTTTTTGTGTTCTAAATAATGCATATATTCGATTCAAGCTAAATTAAAATCACGGACACTTTTGAGAATTGTATAAAATCCATAACACTTTCAAATTTTCAGGTTATAATTATGCCAAAAGGCGTTATAACAAATGTTACGGTAATAACTTAGCGTTTATTTGCGAAAATACATTGTATTTTATCTTAAAACGTTTCATTACATATTATTAGGTATTCAGAACTATTCTTTCTATACTAATTTATTTGTAGTTATGACTAGTTCAAAGCTATGGACTGTTTCGTTTTTGTGTGACTTAGAAGTAAGTATTGCATTTTACTATGAATATGTACTACACTTACATAAAATCTTGCATGTTTATTGAAAAGGGTTAGGTAGAGCACCAAAGATATTATACCTCTTGTGCTCTGTCTAACCCCTTTAATATTCCTTCTATATTCTATTTTATTTCTTCTTCTGTTTTTGATCCCCTGTAATAGGGGCGAGTCTATCACCATATTCCTGGCGCTCATCCAGACTCCAGGCTGCAACTGAGAATTCCGAAAATCCCAATAACACTACTCGATCCAGGGATCGAACCTAGGACGATTAGCAGCCGCGCTTACGATCTTTAGACGTTAACACCGGCAGCCAAGAGAAAGTAAACAGCTTTTGCAAGACTTCAGAATTAAAATAATATGGGATCAATCTAAATACTTTATAAAATAAAACAAAAATGTTTTGCTTCAGAACATTTTCATTGAATAATACTGACATTACATTATCTGGTCACGTCAAGTCGGATCGTTTATATTTTCTACAAAAATATCATCCAAAAACTATGCAGGGGTATCGACGATAGAGTTTTGATGTCTTGCCCAGCTCAAGTACCATATTGTGAT
Source organism: Dryobotodes eremita (assembly GCA_917490735.1). Taxonomy (NCBI): domain Eukaryota; kingdom Metazoa; phylum Arthropoda; class Insecta; order Lepidoptera; family Noctuidae; genus Dryobotodes; species Dryobotodes eremita. Next base: position 49,224 of record OU823254.1, on the reverse strand, counting down.
AACATGGGCGCAGCAACCAATAGTTCTGCGTCCAACGATACAGTTGTAATAGTACTGTTTGATGGCATCTCTGCCCATTTGGTTAGCGTCTACTAAAACATAAACAAAGTATGTTTTTTGGCTTATATGGCAACTACGTATTTTGCCTCGAAGTAGCCATGTATTGTCTGCATCTGTTATTTGCAATTCGCCTAGTAACTCCTCGTCTACCTCCCAGCATGCTTCAATAATATATGAACCGTCTTGTCTCACATGTTCACCACAGTATGAGCGAACCTGTTTTATTTGATCTACTCCTAGTGCTATTAAAACTAAATCATTATATTCCATTTGTGGAAAGACTTCGACGTTAACTCTTTCTACAATTAAACTGTGGAATTTTGTCCATCTCCTGTTTAAATTTTTTAGTTCCACAAAATTTGCCAGAGTTACTGTAAACATTGTTTCTTGAATTATTGAAATAATTTCCCTTGCACCCTCTCTGTCAACAAAAACTAGATGAAACATGTTTATTAGGCCTGCTGCAATCTTAAAATTAAATGTCTTGAGGCTTTGTTAAAATATTCCTGTCACAGCAAACCCAACGACATAATGTAACTCTGCGGGATTCATTGGCATTTTCTGTCGTTAATATTCACCTTGTTGAACTGAAAGAGGGTAATGCACTGACTAGTTATGATTTTTCAATAGGGAAATATTTTCCAGAAAGCCTTTATTCAAAATAAATGCATCACCTTCTCAAACTCAAACTCAAAGCATTTATTTCAAATAAACCAATTACAGGCACTTTTGAATTATCAAGGGGTCGCCGTGTGGTAAGATCCCGGTTTTTGTGTCATCGTGTTTTTATTGAATTAATCGATAGAGTCTACAATTCTGAGGATTAGAGTAAAACTCCGGGTTCGCCAAGACTTGTACTTTTTTTTTTTAAAAATGTCAAAGTTTCGGAATATCCGACTTATGAAAAACGAAAAATAAATCATTATAATTTAACGGAAGTGATTATTCCAGAATTTATTTATTCTATCGAAAAAAGGTATAATAGCCGACCGTTCTACCAATTCCTGTTGCTTTAGTATGAATGGGTCGAGAGATGTGATTTTTTTTCTCATTTTTCGTTTTCATTTTTTTATTCTTCTAAACCGCCGTAGTAGGTGGTCATTCCTACATCAAAAAAATGCTGATACTTTCTATTATGTGTAGTATTATTTCCAAAACCTAACTCATTGGTTTCCAGGAGTTATAGGAAATTCAAAATTTTCCTTAGGGTTGTCACTTTCAAGGATCCGAAAAAAAAACAACAAGAATATATTTTATTTGAAAAAAAAGGGTGTTTTAAATATTTTCTATGGAGTTGACTATTCGAAAGGAAAATGTATATGAATTTGTAAAATATTATATGGGCTAAGCTAACTAAAATTCATCTTTATTGTTAGTTACAATTAATTCAACATGCGAATAATCATCGATGGCTAGATTTTCTTCATTAACAGGTCTCAACAAAAACAATGCGGCCGGTGGCGATGGAATTTTTTAAGCCTTATTTTTTTCTCTCTAAGAGGTTGTAATCAGAGATAATTGGATCCGATGAGACTAAAGCTCTGTGAAAAAGGTCAAACATAGTTGCTTCACGAGATTTTTTTCTGGTATGGTGCTCTTTGTCAAACCTCCAAAATTTGTTGCGTGACTCAGCTGCTTGTTCAGAGAGCATGCGAATAGGTAAATTTGATTTTTCTATAATTTTCGATCCATGTACTAAAATTTTGTGAAGCGTGACAGTCATAGGATGCCATCTATACTTCGCAACATATTTTTATGCCAACTCTGCAAAAAAAATCCAAGATCGATTTTTTCAGGGTCAATTGGCAGGTTGCTAGACAAAACTGTTAAAATAACAAATAATCCATCTAATAGCCACTGGTCAATGTTCAGAATGTTTGCAAAAGTTCCTCGGTTTCTATCAGAAAGAGCAGTGCGTGCAGTGTTTCCGTCGTTAGTGGTCCCTGAAGTTGGACGGACAACATCTACCAAAAGTCCCATTTCTTCTCTGATTTTAGCCTGGATTATTTTTTTACCTCTACTTTACATCCCAGGTTTAATAAAAATTCTAAGACCCTTATCCAAGAATGAAGTGGACTTATGCTATGCACCAAACGTTCTTCTATGGCTGGTTTGAAGAATGCTAACTCTAAATCGTTGAATTGGGATGAGGTCAAATCGCAATATGGGCAACGTAACTGAGATGGTGTACAAAGAATTGCATTCAGGACTTTCCCATCAATAGCTGCACAGTATAATTCATATTCAACCACTTTTATTGTATGCCCTCTCGAGGTTTCAGTTATAATGGGGGTAAGATTTTGTATTTGATCCTGAATAGACTGTTTCACCAAAGTAATTAATTCTTTCGTTCCTTTTTTATACCGCAAGTGTAACGGTCTACAGTAACGAAATGATGACGGTGCAGGATTTACTCAAATAACATCATTGCTGTCTTTAATTACAACCTGCAATGGCGTAAATGTCGTCGCAAAAAGACTATTTGCGTCACCTTCTGCATCTGAGAATGACTGTTTATATAAAGATTGCCCAGTGCTTCTATCAAAGCCCCAGTTACCCCTTAAAATGAAATCTACTGCTTGAATGCTTTTTTTTGGTGCAATAGTTGATGAGGACTTCATCACATAAATTAATCACCTGAGTAAAAGTGTGGTTTATTAAACTTTGAAGAGGCACAGATGCTTCTCTTTCCGACACCTGAACCTGGTCAGGATAACAGGTTTTTTTAGCCTCTTGAATTTTATAATACGGGGGGTATGCATCAAATCCGCGTCGTTTAAGATCTAATCGAATTGCATTCTTTGTTTCGACGGACATATTTCTGTCAGCTACAGCTTCGACAGGTGTGCATGGTTCTGGAGAAGTCTGAACTTTTTTCAGAATTTCTGTTGGAGCAGTCTCAGATTCTAGATATAGACATAATAGTGTCTCTAAATCTTTAGATGATGAATGTGGCAGATTTTGTCCTCCGATTTTAATAGATCGTACAAACGCTTGTATTTTCTGGACATTTGGTTCGTTGTTTAAGGCTCCCAAAAGTTTTCTCTTAGATCTATATTGTTGGCTTCTGCTTAAAGCCATAAACCTCTTGGATTTCGGAGAAAATAGAGATTCATTATTAGAAACTGTTGCTGATGAAGTTTCATAATTAACAGGGACTGATATTAAATGACCACTAACAAGAGTACCACTAAGCTAATCTCGTTTTTGTTAAATAAAATAGGACTCATTAAACTTACAACGCTTAAAGTAATCTTGACTCTTTGATAAAAATCCTGAAAGTGCTTGTTTCAACTCCTCGTCAGTTTGTGAAAGTTGATATTCAGAGCCAAAATAATTGACAACCATACTCACTCGTTCGGAAAGCGGCAGCTGCTTTGCTTTACCCTTAAACAGCATAAAGGCTTCCATTCGAGTTAGTATTTTTGTACCAGAAGAATGTCCTTCACGGTCATCTGTCTGATACGCATCGTTAGGGCTCAGTAGTTTAGTAGAAAACATCTCGTCGTCTGAATCGGTGTCAATTGGCAATGCTATAGTCGTCTCAAACTCAAACTCAAAGCATTTATTTCAAATAAACCAATTACAGGCACTTTTGAATTGTCAAGGGGTCGGTCAGTCAGAAAGATGAAGCTAGTTGCCCAGTTCGTTGTTCGTCTGTGTTGAAATCCCAGGTTTATTTGTTAGTTTTAGATTAGTTTCCATTGTTGTTCCCACGAGTAGGGTCGATAGAAGGTCCACCCCTGGGTGACGCCCATTCCGGGGGTAAGGCTACATACTTCGGATGTCGCCAGATATCCGTAGGGTTTAAACGACTTCGCTGTCGGGTTTTATAGTGTTCCTTCTCGCGGGCCGGCCAGTTAAGGCAAGCCCCCCGGCCGTAGTTCTGCACGACGTACCTCAGTCACGCCTTACTGAGGTTTTTGAAGTACAGAGTACGGTTACGGTATAAAGGTTGACTGGCGCTCAGTCCCCTGAAATTGTTCCAACTCCAGATGGAACAACCATTGATTTTGCTTTATACAAAAAACTATACTTTAATAAATATAGTTACATATTGTATATAAATAATAATAAATATAAATAGTTAACGTAAATAATTTAAGCAGGGGCGCACTCTCATCGTATTTTTTTATCAAAAATCAATACAATTGATGTAAATACATGACGAAAGTTGATTTAAAATAATTAGATAGGTATATAATTCATGTAGATAAATAAAATACAAAACAAATTATTCAAAAAAATTGTTATAACACAAAAAGTATAATAAAATTGATTTAAAAGAATTGTAAAATATAAAAGTTTACTAAAATTGATTCAAAATAAGTTGTAAAATCAAAAAGTAAAACGAAAATTGATTTAAAAGAATCGTAAAATTAATAATGAAAAGAACTAAATTGACTAAAAATATTTAAAAAATTGTCAAAATGTTGATATAATACTCATGTTAAATGTTGATTAATATACTTATGAGACATCGGAAAGGATTTTCTTTTATTTACTATTAGTAAAGTCTTGGGTTAGAATTTATAGACGGTTTCCAAAAAAGGTGTATCGATGAACATGATACCAATTTCTCAATTTTTTTTTTAATTTCCTTTTTAAAATTACTCAATCTTTGCCATTTTAAGCCACAAAATAATGATATCTTGTTATGGTCGTGATAAGAAAGCTAAAACTTAATAAAAATAAACAAATTATGTTTTGGTTGAAGTGGCAGCCCTAAGTGCGGATATTTCGGATATTACTAAAATTTCTAATAACTCCCGGAAACCAATGAGTTAGGTTTTGGAAATAATACTACACATAATAGAAAGTATCAGCATTTTTTTGATGTAGGAATGACCACCTACTACGGCGGTTTAGAAGAATAAAAAAATGAAAACGAAAAATGAGAAAAAAAATCATATCTCTCGACCCATTCATACTAAAGCAACAGGAATTGGTAGAACGGTCGGCTATTATACCTTTTTTCGATAGAATAAATAAATTCTGGAATAAGTACTTCCGTTAAATTATAATGATTTATTTTTCGTTTTTCATAAGTCGGATATTCCGAAACTTTGACATTTTTTTAAAAAAAAAGTACAAGTCTTGGCGAACCCGGAGTTTTACTCTAATCCTCAGAATTGTAGACTTTATCGATTAATTCAATAAAAACACGATGACACAAAAACCGGGATCTTACCACACTGTGGGTCGGTCTGTCAGAAAGATGAAACTAGTTGCCCATTCCAAAGCGTAGTAGGTGAACGGGCGAGAAACTCCATGGACACTTTTTAAAATCAAAATATGGTTACAAAATATTAGTTACATCATTAATGTTGAAATTATGCATGTGAGAACGATGCAGAATGTTAAAAGCGTCCGTAACAAAGAGACAAAAACAATTCAAGTATTAAATTAAATTAAAATAAGCCGTGACAGCTAAGAGATGACCCGTCCCCACTGACGGCGCCCGTTCACGAATATGACGTATGGATATGCACCATTCAGCTCAACCATTTTGATGGGAAGTTAATGATCCAACACACACGGCACCACCAGTGAGATAATTGAGTGAGCGTGACATACTCTCAGCCGCCAAGGCATTTTCTTTCTTCCTTTCTTTTCTTTATTCAAGTCAATGAAAGACAAACCTAGCAAATGGTAGCTTTATAGGTATAGGTTATAGGTAGGTACATAGTACTCACGCATGTGCTATGCAATTATACAATACTAAAATATTGAATTTATAGAATGTAAAGATAGTTTTTACAATCTTCAGCAACTCCAACAGTAGTTTCAAATGCTAATCAATTAGTTAATGCGCCCTTTTGAAGCAAGACCAGCGTTGAGCCAAGCATTTTTATCAGCGATGTAATCCCCCAACTTATAATATGCTTGACTACATAGTGTGCGTTTTAGACAAAATTTAAATTTCGTTCCATTCAGTTGAAATATACGGGGAGGTATTTTATTGCAACATTTTAAAATTCTCTGAAATATTGTCTCAAAGGTTAAGATGCATCCCTTAATCGGTCTGTTAAAATATCGGCATCTGATTTTGTGGCAGGATATGGGCCCAGTACGTTGATTATGTGGCCATCGCCACATACTATTATGAATAATGAATGTTTTGTCCAGATTTCTATATTTATGAAGTGAATAAGTTTTTTTCTGATGAGAGTAGTTGCTGCTTTTTAGCACATAAATATAATATGTCCCATCCATTATTGCAATAGCTTTTCTATTCTCTACGTTGCTTCCAGGGTTTCTGAACAATGATTTTGGAATGACAAATGACATCTGATGGCTGAATCTAAAAAAAAATATAATCGTTACACACTTATATTACTCAGAAAGTCAATCAGATTGCATAATTATGTTTATATGGACGAGCTGATAAGTCTCTTAACTGTCATGGGTGAATCCAGTTTTGAACAACATTCAAGATATGCTAGTTCTGCTCGGCCTATACAATGGAGTATCGCAGAGGTGACCACATTTTATGCACACATTTCACTCATCAAACACATCATCATTCCTCATAATTTCTTCTCATTTTATCATTTCACTGCAGAATCTTCTAAGGCCATTGGTGCATCATTATACAGTATTGTGTGGCATGCATCACATATATAGTCAGTGGCACTCACCTGTAATATAATTAATTATTAAGTCTTATTTGAGTGATAATATGCATTACTTTATTTTACAATATGTAAAAATATAAGAAAACACTCACCACTTGTGGTGCAACATGTTGTTGTATTTGTGATAGAATTGTATCATAATTTAAAATGTGTCGCCTCAACCTCGTTAAATCAATGTGGCAATTTGCACATCTTAATGGATTCCTGGTAGTTGGAGTAGCCGATGATGAAGTTGACGGTTGACGTTGTGAAAACGGCTTGGCAGCACGATCAGCCCTTTGCCAGCAAGGATGGCAAATGATGCACGAATCTGTAAGTACTACACCATTTTACACTAGTTGCAGGTATAAATATTTGTATGATATTTGTTCCAAGCTAGGTGATATGGATTTATAATTATCTGTCTGAAACTGCACCCACAGGCCACCGCATGGGTCTGTTATTGAAAAGAAACACGAAAGTATATTAGTTACCTGCGATGGCAGAAGTCTTTCCAAGATGATGTTTCTGACGTACAGTGTCTGTCCTCAGTTCAATTACTTGATAATAACGTGCACAATGTGGCAATATAACTTAGCAGAGAGCACATTCTTTATCCAAGTTGTTAGATAAAATCGGAACAGAATACCAAGAAAACCCAATAACACAAACGAACACACACACAACCGAAGACCGAGCACGAGCACAACACATCAGTAACAAATTGTCAAAATAACGAGACTGTCATTACCTATCAAATGCAAAGTGTCATCTGTCAATTCATCAACTGTCAGTGTCGATGCTTATTTCACATAGCGCTTTCAATCGCTTTATTCTGTTTGTAACTAAACACTTTATTCATAGATCAAGCGCTGAGAGTGTTGAGTTTTGTAAGGTGCACAATATAAATCGCTGCACATAAAGACTTGGCTGTATGAGCTGCAATACCGTTTGCCTATCCAAAACGTCAAATTGAAACAAATAATAATGGCGCCGGGGAATAGGACCGAACTGAAGTACTTTTTAAATTGTTTTCGAAATTACGAAGTATCTGTTCTATTGTAATATTTGTAATGTAAATTATAAAAAAAAAACTAGTAATTTTTGTAAAGGTTTCATAGGTGTTGATTCGTGAGGCCCTTTTCGACAATTTCCTTTGAGAAGCATATTCGAGATGGCTACGGACGAAAGCACAGTATACATTTTTCATGGTTTTGACATTCATAAACTCAGAGGAGACTAAAAATAAAACCCAACGCTTTAGAAGCCTTGCTGACTATATAAACAAAAGCTTTGAGTCAAAAATCACCCCAAGATCCTTGATGACGTTGACTCTGGCAACTGAGGTATTCGATAATTTGTAATCATACCCAATAGGGTTTGGCTTACGAGTAAATGTACACACAAACAAATTTTAAATATTTAAATCCAACTTATTTCGATCGCAGTAATCGTGGAACCGATCCAGATCCTCCTGTAATAGCTGTGCATCCTCAATGGTTGACACTTGAATCAGAATTTTCATGTCATCTGCGTATAATAAGATTTTAGAATTTAGGAAACAAAAGAGAGCTCCATAGAAAGTTACGTGACAAAAATAAGTTAGAGCTCGAAATAACACATGGCAGAACAGCCCTAATGAATAAAAGTACTTTCTGTATGGCCACAAAAATATTTAACAAGCTGCCTGAAACATTAAAATCATTAAATCTGGACAAATTCAAAAGTGTACTTACGAAAAATTTTATCGATAAATTTTACTACTCAATAAAGGACTATTTGGATGACAGTTCTATAATCTCTCCTTCTGATATCCATTGTTTGACACTCTTGTACTAATTTGATTAATTACATTATCCTATTTTTATTTTTTGACATTTCTGTTTTGTCTTCAATTTGTATTGTTGACATTTTTCAAACATTTTATTAATTTGCTATTTGTTTTGATATTGTAGTTTTTATTTGAAATTTAATTAATTGTCAGGGGAATATTATATTGATTTATCAAACAGTCTAGCTTTTTCTAAAAAATATATTTGATATTGTGCAATGAATAATTAAATAATTGAAATTGATATGTACTAACATTTGTACGCCTAATGGCAAAGCATAGAGAACTTACAAAAATATAACATCTCACACACCTGTGTATCTGTAACCTATGTTTACAAATAAATATTCTGAAGAGGCGATGTCATTTACAAAAACATTGAATAAAAGAGGTCCTAATAAGGATTCTTGAGGAACCCCCGACGGAATGTACATCGCTCTCGAAGTATAACCATTGAGGACTATTTCTCTATATCTCTCTTCTCGGCCGGCATCTATTTTCAACATATGATATAAACCATCTGTACAAGCTACCCCTCACACCAATCTCTAGCAATTTGCGCATAAAAAGCGCATGATCTATTCGATCAAAACATTTGATTTAGTCAGTATATGTATATAACGTCGACCTGAGACCCCCTGGACATATGCACTGAAAGATAGTCACTACAGACCATGAAATTGGATGTGGTGGAGCGACCTTTTAAAAATCCATGTTGGTGTTCGGAGAAACTTAATTTAAGTGAAGAAGACAGTTGAACTTGTACGATTGTCTCCATAATGTTAGCGAACACGAAGAATTTGGAGATCGGTCTATAGTTTTCAGCGCTGCCCGTAGGTCCTTTTTTATGGATCGGCGTTATATATGTAGGTACGCTGACTTCCAGATTGTAGGCACCACTCCCAAGTCGAATGCCCGTTTGAACAATAATGTCAATGGAATGGATAGACATCTGGCACATTTGGTTATAAAAATTGGTGAAATATGATCGGGACCAGCGGATTTGTTTATACACTTGCTTTAGCAAGCGAAATACCTCCTCCTCCTGCACTTCTATAGAGCAGATGTCTGATACGAGGCTGAAAAGAAAACATTTTTTCTTTACTGAAAAGAAATAGTCATCAAACATATTGCAGATTTCCTCCCCGTGACCAAACGACACTTCACCAAGTTTTAATACAGATGAGTAACAGTTGGTTTGTTGTTTATATTTAACATATTGCCAAAAAGCACAGGGGATTTTAGAAATGGCTAATTCAATGATTGTTATGTAGTCGTCAAACATTTCCTTCTCCTGATCTTTAGCCCGTTGACGTAAGGTAACAAAAGATTGGCAGTCCGAGAGATTTCCATAGGTTTTAAATGTTAGTGAAATAACTTTTCTTTAACTATTTTAATAAGAGGGCTTTTGTACCAATGAGGATACTTACCCCCTGGAGCGATAGTTTTAGATGGAATATGTGTATTATGAAGCAAGTTGATAGTGTCATAAAAGAATTTAACAGCTTCAATTGGCATCATTTCTTCAATTATGGCGTCATAATTCGCCTGAGCATATAAGAGATTGACTCGAGGCCGAGAATGCAGCTAATGAAGTTGAACGAAGTCGGCAGAGATGCAGAGTGCCTTATGATGTGAGTCCTCGTGCACTAGAGGATCCAGGCTGCAAGTCATAGCTACTTTACTGTTAGACAAGACAAGGTCAAGAACCCTATTGTTCACATTACGATGTGAGTTGAACTGTAGCAAATTGCAAGCGGTGAGAGTATCACAAAAGCTGGTTTGAATGGGACTATACAAGTTACCAGGACACAGATGATCACCGTCCTCCATAGATCGTCGATCGTCGTCTTTAAGCATTTTTGTTTGTGTCTTTGTCAGTGTGGACCATTTTGTTGTCTGATAAATAAATAAATTATTATTATTATTATAGCGTACCAGTCAATATTCGGTTGGTTAAAATCACTGAGTTCTAAAAACTTATCTGCGGAATGTTTAAGAAATAATATCAGCTAAATTACTAGCACATTATTGACCTGCATCATTATTTGCTGGCTACATATATACACAACACATAAATGTATTTTATAGGTTACTTTAGATTTCTTTTGGTGTAAAGTTAAGGTTACCCACAGATCCTCAGCAGACGAGTACCATTCGTTGCAGACATCGGCAACTAGTTCTCGACGCATGGCTATTAAAACCCCCCCACCCATCGTTTGATTAGGTTGCGAGTAACTTCGATCACGCCTCCATACAAAATATCGGGTCGGGGGGCTTTCGGGACCACGACCGCGGTCCCGGATGATACCTTTAAATATAATCATTATTTTTGAGTAGTTTTGTAGGACCACAAATAAAATAAACAAGTTTTCTCTTGGAAAAGTACGGTCAACCAAAAATTTTAAAGTTATACAAATTAAACTACCTAACCTCGCCCATAAATACATGGGACTTAAACATAACTGGCGAAATGTGGGTGTACTACTGGTTAGGTAATGCAATCCCGATCCCGCAGGATCCCGATCTCGCGAGATCTCGTGTAATTTTTCGGATCAATCCCGACGCATCATATGACGAGATCCCGTTCGGGATTGACGGGATTGGGCGGAACAAGGGGGCGATTTTTGCAGTTTGCATATAATTGCTTCGCCACGCTGTTGCCCACCAGTGTTGAGTCGGAGAGGGCATTCTCAGCAGCGGGGTACATTGCAACGGACATTAGATGCCGTTTAGCAGATGACACTATTAATGCCCTTTGTTTTTTAAGGAGTCATTTTCAAAATCACTCGTAGGTAACTACTTCCTAATTCCCTTGAAATATGCTTATTGTTTTGATTACCTAATTTACCTATGTTAATTTCCTTAAAACCTGATAATTATTTAGTTGGTAAGATTAAAGAAAAAAGGTTTTTTATTTTCTTTCGATTAATATGTTATTTTAGTTAACCTCACTATCACAAACAAGCAGTTATTAGCTTTTTCAGTCATCCGAATTTAACATTTTTTTTAAACTAGACGGAATCCCGAAAATTCCGGGATCCCGCGGGATTGATATTTCTAATCCCGCGGGATCTCGAATTTGCAATCTCGAGTCGGGATTGCATTCCCTACTACTGGTGCACCTCTGCCCAACTCTTCGGGGAAACTAGGCGTAATGTTATGTTAAATAAAACATTTTTTTTTTAAACGATAAAATATGCCTTTTATTTCCAAAATTAAACCTAAAAATTAATAAATATAAAAAAATACTCATCTATCATATTATGTACATAAAAGGAGAAACTGGCTGATTGACTGACATATCAAAGCACAGCCGAAACTACTGGGACTAGAAACGTGAAATTGTCCACACGGCTTCTTTTTGGGGGAGGGGATGTAGGGGAGCACTAAGAAGGGGTTTTTGGAAATTCGTCCTTTAAGGGGGTAAAAAGGGGGGATTTTGTTTGTTTGCAAAATCTTATTCCTTGAGTTATTAAACTTTAAACTTCAGCAGGAATGCTTATCTAAGTAAATTACAAAGTTCGTCATTTTTGTTTTTCTATAATACCACCTTTTTTTTTTTTGGGTTGGAAATCATCAAATGACCTCTCCCGCTCTGGGCGGAGCGGAAGGGCGTGTCAGACTCTTACTGACTAAAACCCACCCGTGTTCCTTCAGTTGCCTGTGCGCCAGGGCCACGGTAACTCTTTCGAACAATCCGCAGCCCCGGCAGGCATCGGTCCTATCGGACCCCGTCAATTTTGCTGACATCTCTTTGAGGCGCGCGTGGAACACGACGCACCGTCGACCCGGGCCTGGTCCTTACCGGACGGCGAGCTGCCCATTGCTCGCCGTCCGCAAGCCCGCGCCTACGGTGGCCGGGAGTCGGCAATCGACTCCCGACGCCCAGGGTGTCTCCTCCTCCTGCGGCGACTAGGGGCGCGAGGGCGCAGTGATTGCCTCTCCCTCTCGCGCTCCGCCTCCTCCTTCGCGAGCATTACTGCTTCGCAGAAGGAGGTGACGGCTTCCCATTCCCTCTCGCTCCGTACCATGGCCTGAACCAGGGCCGGACGCGAGAGGTCGCCGCCGCCGATCGCCGCCACGAGGACACGGCGGTGCTCCGCCCAAGCCGGGCAGACTTCCACCGTATGCTCCACCGTGTCCTCCGGTCGATCCACGCAATGATAACACCCGGGCGTTTCCTCCCGCCTTATCCGAAACAGGAACCTCCCGAAACAGCCATGTCCGGTGAGGACCTGCGTCAGGCGGAAGGTGAGGACGCCGTGGCGCCTCTCAAGCCACTCCTCAAAGAGGGGTCTTACCGCCGCAATTGTGGCGTGCCCTGCGCTGGGTTGCGACAGTCGCACTCTCCATGCCGCCATGAGATCCCGCCGGAGCTCTGTCCGCTGTGCCGTGATTTCTCGCGGTAGCGGAGTTACGCCCCGGCGTTTGGCCTCCTCGCGCCACTCCCAAACGTGCGCGAGGACCTTTGCCTCCAGATCCCACGGCGGCAATCTGGCAAGGAGGCTCGCCGCCTCGCTCTATAATACTCCCTAAAGGGAGATTGGGATGTCAAAGTTTGTATGAAAGAATTTTAACACGCGGTCCGATTAACTCGAAACTTAGTATTTACACTTAAAACGAAAAATAAAGAATAAAGTATCCCTTCCAGCGTTCCAAGACCTTACATTCTTCGCTTAGTAAACATCCATCTTCTACTCTTAAAACATTCATACTCGATGTTCCTTTCACTCCGCGAGCCAATCTTACCTATTTCCAGAACAGCTTAACATTGGCCCTGAAGTTATCAAAGAACTTTTAAATATACTTTTCTCCCTTTTCATTTTTTTTACTATCTCTTTCACTTTCGTTTTCATTTCGGAGTATTTCTTCTTCACTCTTTTAAAATCATCTGTCGCATTCGTTGCCTGATTCATCCTATTTTGGGCCTTATATCAGCTTTTTTGTTAACTGTACTCTAACTTCGTTTTTCTTGTGGTCCCTAAAGACCACTCAAAAATAATTAATTTATTAAAGGTGTCATCCGGGACCGCGGTACTGGTCTCGCAAGCCCTCCGTCCCCAAAATATCTTTCATCAAACAATTCGCTATCGGATTATACCATCAATAAGCCATCTTTCCGTCAGACAAATGACATCAAAATAATTCATACAAACAAACAACGGTTACATCGAAAGATTTGTTAAAGTATTTGGTACCCAATGAAATAGCAATAAAGGCAGTTAAGTCTGAGAGTTTAGAGAAAAGGGATGTTTAGTGACGAATTCTGGAATATTTTCAAAAAAACATGTAAATTGAGTTTTCTTTCGAAAAAAACCCAAGTTTCATGTATATGTATCAATAGGCGAAAATACATAGGATTCGTCCCATTTATGTTCACCTATACTTTATGGGGTGCTTATTGTTGCAAATGGGTCACACTGTCACGTCCTGAAAGAAATACGTCAAATTATAAGTCACTCTATATATACGTACAGTACACAGCTCGTATTGGCGAGCCGCTCGGTTTCAATTGTTTATAAAGTAGTTCTAACTCAAGCCTGCTTCCATTACTCTCATGTGTCGCGGGTGGCAGGTGCACAGTCGCTCGGAGGGCGCCACGTGCGGGCCGGTGATGGCGCAGGGTGGCGTGCAGGCGTTGGAGGCCATGCTGTTCGCGCTGGACGCCGTGGCACGCGCCGGCCTGGCACCGCCCGCCGTGCGCCTCGGCGTGCACGTGCTTGACGACTGCGACAATGACACCTACGGCCTCGAGATGGCACTCGACTTCATCAAAGGTATCCAAACAACTTATATTATGACCATTTTATGTTTATAGCCAACAGATTATAACAACACTTTTTGTTTCGATCAATAAATTAAAAATTATATAAAGAAATACCAACCTGGTGCATTTGTGGAATCACATGTTTATTGTAGGATCAATAAGTAACATAGACGACGAGGAGTACGCGTGCAACGCGACGGCCGTGCGCAAGGTGATCAGCGGCGTGGTGGGAGCCGCCAGCAGCGTCACGTCCGTGCAGGTGGCCAACCTGCTGCGTCTCTTCAAAATCCCGCAGGTACCGCCTCGCACTCTAACTCGCGTGCAGCACTGACACGTGACAATACACACGCCTCTTGCCCGCAGGTGTCATTCTTCTCCACGTCACCAGAGCTGTCCAACAAGGCACGCTTCGAGTATTTCACGCGCACCATCCCTTCCGACCTACACCAGGTGCGTGCCATGGTGGAGATCGTCAAGAAACTCGGCTGGCGCTATGTGTCCATCATCTACGAGGAGTCTAACTATGGCATTAAAGTACGTTGCTCTTGCGTCTTTTCTTGACAAGCATTTATTTAACTAAAATTTCCTAACGTACTTTTCCAAGAAAAATCATTGTAGAGCGACAGAAAATGAAGCAAACGCACAATGATTTTTTATTTTCAGGCATTCGAAGAGCTGGAAACACTTCTGGCTCGGAATGATATCTGTATTGCTGTGAAAGAGCGATTGGTGAAGGACTCGGGTGAGGCAGACGAGCGCGCGTACGACGCCATCGTCACCAGGCTGCTGACCAGACCTCGCGCGAGAGGTACGCTACACACTTGTAGCACTACTTAGTGTGCGGTCACTTGGGCCACCACTGACGTGTGAGTGTTTGCAGGAGTGATCGTGTTCGGCTCGGACCAAGAGGTGGCGGGCGTGATGGCGGCTGTGAGCCGCATGCGCGCCACCGATGCGTTCGGCTGGGTCGGCTCGGACGGCTGGAGCGCACGCGCGCTCGTGTCCGACGGCAACGAAGCAGCCGTGGAGGGCACCATCAGCGTGCAGCCGCAGGCCAACCCCGTGCGCGGCTTTAAGGAGTACTTCCTCAACCTCACCGTCGAAAATAACCCCAGGAACCCCTGGTTTGTCGGTAATTTGTTTCCATATTTGAATTTACATCTCTCGACTATTATTTTGTCTAGTGGGTTACTTCTTGCTTTTCTTATCCATCTAAATCTAATAGTGTTTGTTTTAGAGTTCTGGGAGGATCAGTTCAAGTGCCGGTACCCGGGAAGCGCGCGCACACCGTACAACGTGCAGTACGCGCGCGCGTGCTCCGGCAGCGAGCGCCTCTCCGCAGACAACATCGAGTTCGAGGCGCAACTGCAATTCGTTACCGACGCCGTGCTCGCCTTCGCGCATGCTATCAGGTACAGCCGCGTCAGCATCGCCTGCACTAACGCAGAGCCAAGTCTAGCTACCCTCACGAGCGCGTGTTGCAGGGACATGCACGGGGCGCTGTGCGGCGGCGCGCCCGGCCTGTGCGACGCGATGCGCCCCGCCAGCGGCGCCACGCTGCTGCGCTACCTCCGACAAGTGCGCTTCATAGGTCTCCTGACACATCATATTCCTGGCTTCAATCAAGTTCTACAACCAAAATCTATTTTGTTTATTTTAAGTTTATAGTTGTTATATAATAATTAATATTTTCATTATTATATGACTATATTTACTAACTAAAAATATATAGCAGCATCGTATATATTGGTCAATCTTCTATGTGTTAACAAAAAGTCATGTAAAATTGGCAGGTCTAAGCGGAGACGAATTTCACTTCGATAACAACGGCGATGGCCCCGCGCGTTACAACATCTTGCACTTCAAACAAGTGTCGCCCGGGGTGTATCGTTGGCTGAAGGTGGGCCGCTACCTTGACGGCGAGCTTGAGCTGGACATGGATGGTACTGTATCCCGTAATTGTAATTGTGATTGCAATCACATATCAGCTAAATATAAAGTTTGTCTGTGTAGAGATACAGTTCAAGTGGAGCGAGCGCCACCCACCGGAGTCGGTGTGCAGCGCCGAGTGCGAGCTGGGGCAGGCCAAGCAGTACGTAGAGGGCGAGTCCTGCTGCTGGCACTGCTTCAACTGCACGCAGTACGAAGTGCGCAACCACAATGTCATTTAATATCAATCAAGCCGCAATGTAGGTGTTCAAGTTTTTATGTAAATGCTTAGATTCGGTCGCCGGAGAAGGAGACTGCGTGCGAGGAATGTCCGCTGGGTACGCTGCCGGACGTGACACGCATGCAATGCGCTCGCGTGCCCGAACTGTACCTGCGCCCCGACTCACCCGCCGCCATCGGTGCTATGGCCTTTTCCTCGCTCGGCATGGTGTTCACCACGTGAGTGTGTATGTCTCTGTATGTGTATGTGTGTGTGAACGCGCACAGTGTGTCAAGTGTCGGTGTATGCGCAGGTTTGTGGTGGTGGTGTGGGCGCTGCGCGGCGACACGCCGGTAGTGCGCGCGAGTGGCCGCGAGCTTTCGTTGGTGCTGCTGGGCGGCATCTTGATGTGCTATCTCGTCACCTTTGCGCTCGTCTTCCGGCCCACCGACGTGCTCTGCTCGCTGCAGAGGTATCGCTACATTAGCATCTATACAGCTTAAATGAGTGTGCAAGTGGTCGGTGGCTACACGTTGTTGTCGGTGTCGCAGGTTCGGCACGGGGTTCTGCTTCACGGTGGTGTACGCCGCGCTGCTCACCAAGACCAACCGCATCGCGCGCATCTTCGACGCCAGCAAGCATTCGGCGCGCCGGCCCTCACTCATCTCGCCCAAGTCGCAACTCTTCATATGCTCTGTACTAGTATCTATTCAGGTAAAAGAAATAACCAAACTTACAACATGCCTATTTTTACGATTTTAATAAAACATTAACACACATTTTCACATTATTTGACTAATTATATTTTCACATGTGGTCAGTAGTGGACCGTCGACCGCCGCCGTCTTGAATAACTAAAATTACGAACTATAAAAAATCACCTTATTATCATTTATTATTTATTTATTTATTTATTTAATTAAAACACATACAACTATCATCACAGGCTAACCTAATACAATAGTGTAGTTATAGTGAACAACTTAAAGTAATTTTACAAAATGCGGCCCGTGTGAATTCACTCAGAGTACAATTGAAGCAGTCAATCTGTTGTGACACCATATTGAGTGTACGCAGGGTATGGGTGGTATTTAACTCGGAACACAAATGATTCATATTGTTGTTAATAACACTTATAAAACTGTGTTAGTAACATTTCACATTTAATAAATAAATAAATAAAATAAAACTAAAAACAAAATAAAACTAATTCAAAAACCCATAATTATTTCCGCTTCCCGCTGCACCAGACCTGTAGCTGTGCATACAGGTACAGTGCCCCAGGAACGGGCAATCAGGCCTATTCACTATCACCTTTAAAATTCTGTTGATGCTCCCCCGAATCCTTCGCATCAGGAATGCTGTACTTTTTCACATAATAGATTGAAACCTACTACTACTACTATTGTACTTAGAGCAAAATCGTATTCTTTCTTCCTCTCAATATGGTTTCCGTTCCGGAATCCCACAAATAATGCTGTACTAGACCTAACCACTGACATCTTCTCCAACCTGGATAAAAAGCAGAAGGTAGTTGGTATTTTTTGGATCTGGCAAAATCCTTTGATACGATATCTGTCCCCAATCTTATTTCAAAACTGGAAAGGATCGGTATTAGAGGCATTCAACGTGCTCTCTCCAAGAGTTACCTCACGGGTAGACGACAGTGCGTCAAGATTGGGGATTGGACAAGCGACGACATCCCCATATCATACGGGGCCCCCCAGAGAAGCATTATCGGCCCGACCCTTTTTCTCAATTTTATATAAACGATCTCTGCCGGCTAACGCTTCCCAATGCATCTATCTTCACCTATGCCGATGATACTGCCCTACTATTCCATGGAGACTCCTGGGAGCTGGTTTTCCAGTATGCACAATCTGGACTCAACCTTGTCACCAACTGGTTGGCTCAAAACCTGCTTACTTTAAATGTTGACAAAACGAAATACCTAACCTTTTCTTTTACTGCATCTGGGAAACCTCCCTCCTCTCCTTGTCTGATTTCCCACTCATGTATTTTACCTCACCTCACAGCTTGTAACTGTCCCTGCCTTTCTCGCATCAGCTTTGTCAAATATCTTGGTGTACAAATTAATTATTGCCTGTCATTCCCTACACACATAAATACACTCACCTCAAGACTGCGTAGGTTGATCTACATTTTTAAGTCCCTTCGTCACGCTGCGGACACTTCGGTGCTAAGACTGGTATATCTCGCCCTCTGCCAATCGCTTAGATAATATAGTATAATTACTTGAGGCGGTTCTGCAAAAAGTCACATGCTGAAATTGAAACGCGCTCAAAGGGCACTCGAGAAGGTTGGATGGCGGTTACCTTACCGCTTTCCTACTATCGATATTTATAAAACATATGCGGTTCTCTCTGTTCGCAAACTGTTTATCCTTAACCTTGTTTTAGCCACGCACTCTCGAACTCCCTATGCTCCATGCAAATTTGGCTCCCAACGACGTAAACATACTGTCTGTCCCTCCATCCGCACATATTGTCGTTCGGCCCAACAGAGTTTCTCCTTTCTCTGTAGCCACATCTATAATAAGGCTAATAAATTTATAAACTTGTACCCTATGTGCAGATCAAAATGTAAAAGAACTATTACTAAATGGCTACTTGAATTGGTTTATGCAGAGACTGAAAATATACTAAATTACCTAAAATAATTTCGTGTACTGGAAATATTTACCTATTCAAATTAATCTTAGATCGCGTTTCACCTTGTTTATCACACACAGACGCACACACACACACACACACTCTCGGGCAAGTAGGTGCTCACGCCAAGTGCCCTTTGTGGGCGCTGGGCGTGAGGACTTATTGCACTCACGGATACACAACACTCTCCAAAGACACACATAGCAAATCTCCTTTTTTTTTATAGTAATACTCTTCCTCTCAGTACTTGGAGCTTTTATAATGTTGTAGTACGTAAGTACAACTTAATATTGTAATTTTAAGGGTGTGAGCCTGGAGATCTGTCATACAGGTCCCGAACCCAGTATATACTCCAACTCTCACAAAGGTTTGAATCTGTCTGTAACTTATATACTATGTACCAAAATTGTACCTTTTTGAGAGAAAATAAATTACTATTATTATCTCCTTTATTTCATATACATATACATATAAATTATATTTTTAAATATTAGAATATAAAAATATAAAAACATTTAAAAATATAAAAATTGGGGCCCACCGGTATCGGGAACAGGGTCTAAGCTACCGGCGGTCAGGGCTCCAGAGAGAGAAACCTCCTAACAATGCGTGCCGTGTCCAGAAGTACCGCCTTCTGAATCAAGCCCTTGATCCAGCTGCCCAACGAAAGCCTCCTCAGGTGTTGGTCGAGGCTCTTGGCTATTAATCCATTGGCTGTCACGACTACCGGTACAATGATTGCTGAGTCCACATCCCACATGTAGACAACCTCGCGAGCCAAGTCAAGATATTTGATTTATTTATCTTTCTCGGCTTTCACGAGGTTCCCGGCATGTGGGACCGTTATGTCAACAATCATTGCGCGCCGCTTTAATCGATCCACTACCACTATATCAGGCTTATTGGCAACAATAGTCCTATCAGTGATGATGGATCGATCCCAGTACAATGTGATATTTCCATTTTCGAGAACTGGGTCGGGCACATACCTGTAGTACGGCACTTCCGATTCTACAAGGCTGTATTTGAGAGCAAGTTGCTGATGGATAATCCTGGCTACAAGGTTGTGTCTATGCAAGTATTCTTCGTTAGCCAGACTAGAACATCCGGAGATAATGTGTCTGATTGATTCACCCAGATGGTGGCATGCCCGACAAATGTCAACCGTGCCGTGTTTCACAATAAATCTCCGGTAGTTGTTTGTCATCATAACTTCGTCCATAATTGCACAGACAAAACCTTCGGTTTCTCCAAAGAGGTCACCGAAACGCAGCCAGGCTACGGACGCTCGTTGATCTACATCAGGTCCATATAGGGCCCGAAAAAAGCGTCCGTGAAGCTCCTTACTCTGCCATACTTCCATGCGATCATTAGTGTCAAGCACTACTGGCTTGCGCCAGTTCTCTTTAGCCAAGGAGAGCGGGGTGAGGCCCTTGTCCACTTTGACCATATCTCGATGCATCGCCACGTCGGCCTCTAAGAAATATTCCCGGAGACTGCATATCTCGCGATTGTGGAGGGTCTTAGCATTTAAAAAGCCTCGACCTCCACATTTTCGCGGGATATACAGCCTCATTACCGATGACCGTGTGTGATGCATTCGATTTGCAGTCAGCAGTGTACGGACCTTCCTATCCAGGGCGTCGAGTTCGTTCTGAGTCCATTTGAGTATGCCAAAAGAGTACCTCAAAACCGGTATGACCCAACCGTTAAAGGCGCGTACCTTGTTTCCGCCTGATAGAAGACTATTAAATACTTTTTTCAGGCGGCCAAAGAAGCGTTCCTTTAACGATTGCTTCATGTCAGTACCATTGATGCCCAATGCTTCCGACATACCCAAATACTTATAGGTTTCGGATGCAAAGAGGGTTCTAAGGTTTATGGAATCCGAGAGTTGGGTTCCGACGGATTCCACAATCTCCCCTCGCTTTACATGCATGACCGCACATTTGTCCACAGAAAATTCCATTCTGATGGCGCTACTGAAAATTTCAGTTACTTTCTCTAGCTCCATCAGTTGCAAATTGTTGGGGGCAAAGAGTTTTAGGTCATCCATGGAAAGGAGGTGAGATATAACCTGACCATCTCTCCTCAGCCGATAGCCTAGACCTGAATCTTCCAGCAGTGTGCTTAGAGGATTCAAGGCTAAGCAGAACCAAAGCGGATTCAAACTATCACCCTGAAATATGCCTCGCTCGATTCTTATCGGTTCGCTATTCCTCTGGATATTTCGACATCCTGGATAGTGAAGGACCGTTCTCCATTGCCCCATACATGACATCAGGAAGGTGCGCAGAGTTGCATCTACTTTATACAACTCCAGCACCCTCATAAACCATGTATGTGGCACCGAGTCATAGGCCTTCTTGTATCCAACATGTCGACAGATCCTTTCGGGTACGACGAACTTGTTAGCTAATGGCCATATCAATGAGGAGTAGCTCCTTAGTACTCGGGACCCGTTCATACATCCATTTTGAAAAGGAGACATGATAGAGTTGGTGTCTATATGTTTGTTAATTTTAGCTCTCAATATGGATGTAAGAACTTTATAGACCGTCAGTAAACACGTGATCTGTCTATAATTTTTGGGTTCCGCAGTGGTACCTGATTTATGGAGCAGGTGGGTAACTCCTGTTGTTAGAAACTGGGGTAGCGAACCAGACTCCAAAGCAGTATGGTACTGAGCCACCAAGCGAGCCTGCGACCCAACGAACCATTTGATTCAAAAGTTTTGCAGTCCGTCCGGTCCTGGAGACTTCCAATTAGGCAGCGGATGGACTGCACGAGTTACATCTTGGGGACAGATGGTAAATAGCCCCCATTTCTGGTATTGGATCGCAGGCTCGCTCGACTCTCTGTACCCAATCGCCTTCGGTGTGACTGACAGGCACCGACCAGATATTGCGACAGAAAGAACACATGGCGTCATCATCTGGTAGGCACGTGTCAGCCACATCTTGATCCGGTCGCTCCCAACCCCTATAAACCCACCTTTGATCGCGTTGGAAGGTGCGATTCTGAGTGTATCGCTCCACTCGCCGCTTATACCTACGAATACGGTTCGCCCATGCATACACTTTCTGCTTCAGGAAGTCGATGCGCTCTGTGACACAGGACATATAGTCCTGACGGCTGATATTAGTCCCTGCGAACGCGCGTCTCACAAAGCGCATCACTCTAGGGCGAGTATTGCCCTCCCTGAAGCAGATTAGTTTGCCGATGAGTGTTCTGGCCCCACCAATACGGCGTTCAATTCTGAACTGCCAAGCTGGTACGGCTGGTTTCGGTCGGGTAGCTCTAGAATCAATAGCAAATTTAACGTGAGCCACACGGCATGCCGCTACAGCCGCGCAGAACAGAATCGAATGAGTATCGGCGAGGTCTACGCAGTCATCAAAATAATTTGACAACTGCGCATCCAGGACCGCCACCAGCGCCCTATTTTTGTTATGCATGGGCAAACGAGGTAAGCGTGGTCTTAGTTCGGGCGATATGAACCGATATTCTCGAATCGCATCCTCCAAAGCACTCCTCAATTCCTATAAATATTATTAATATTATTATTATCTGTATCTGCATCAGCAAACATGCCCAATGCGCTACAGAACCGCGAGAGCCCCAACAGCACCCTAAAAGCGTTATTGTACTGTACACGAAGAGACGAAGACTTATCCCTGTTCCTCCAACTGAAGCCGCAAACTTACTCCAAAATGCCTCCTAAACATAGCTCATTCATGCCATTAACACTCACCGGAACCGCAGGTTTTGGTCTCAATCTTTGTGTGGATTTCCAAAATGCTTGCTCCTATGTTCTGTTGCCAAATTGCCGCTGCCGCTTCCCGAAGCGACGCGCGACGTCACAATATCAAAGTACAATGTATCAATTATTTTACTATGTTCCTCGTTACGGCAAAAATGATCGCAACAGTTTCCGAGTTCAGATGGGAAATCTATATTTTTAACTTTCTCCATACATAACCTAAAATATTATAAATATTTTTGTGCTGCATCTCTTTCATCCCATATAGCTTTATCAAACTATCTCATTCCCTAGTTTAGCTGATGGACTCGTTGGCCTAACCATTCCAAGGTTAACTTGAATGGCAAGTGGAAAATGGTCAGACCAGTAAATATCATGTTAAACTTCAACCTTCCCTAGTGTTTTCCACGCTGCTTCAGATACCAAGCAATGGTTAAGCCAACGTCTGCTCCCGCAGATATCAATGACAAAGGTATAAGTATCAGAGTCTATACCGAACTTAATGTAATCGGCATAGCGCCAACTTTGTTCATCACTAAAACTTAATAGTTCCCGACTAAATAATTCACCAGGGTGCGCATTAAAATCTCCGAGTGTATATACATGCTCCACAGTCGCACTCTAATCGATAGCAGCAATTTCACTGAGACACTCACAGAATTCATGTAAGTTATCAATACAGTTAGTCGGCATGTACACACTAAATAATAACAACGTGCGATCGGCGCATGTCGCTTTGACAGCCGCGATACGATCACTCATACAAGGTATCACTGAAACTAATTTAAATACCGATTTTCTCCATAAAAGAACCACCCCACCATATGGCATTCTCTTCAATACCCCCGCTGATGTATCCACCACAGATTCTCAAAATAACCAAAGTTGTCAGCCAAACTACCAAGTATTGACAACTCGTGCGGCAAGAACCAGGTTTCCTGCAACGCAATGGCATCCACAGACTTACAGAGGTTTTGTATACACACGATTGACCTCGTTAAAGAATTACAGTTATACAAAACTAAGTAAATTATTTCTATCATTAACCAGTGTGCTATCCATTAACGAGACTTATTATGAAATGTACTGCCCCTCGGCTGCAGGTCACTCTGCTGCCACTCGGTTGCGCTATTATAGTAAACAAACCTATGGAAAGATATTCCAGCGGGCCACAGGTTCACATCCATAAAAACATTCAACTCCTGCCTAGGTATTAAAAATTTATAAGCCGCCTACCCGTTGTTCCTTTTCATATCTATCTTACGTAATACAACTTCTACAAATTTGTTTTGCTCTTAATATACGTACGAGATGTAACTAAGTCATCCAATTTTGTTTCCTTGTTTATATTATAGAATAGAAAACTACTAACTACTACTACTATTTAACTTCTAGAAGGAACATTAACATCAGCTGCCTTAAAAGTCCAATGAGGCAGTATATCTGCCTTGCCTCTCAACCCAACAAAACGATTTTTCAATCGTCTGCCAACGGAGACGATTGATAAATCGTTTTTAATCCAACCTTCATTTGGCGACTCATTTTTCCATTCACCGCCTTCTCGCAAAACATCTGACAATTCAAATTCAAATTCAAATTCAAATAATTTAATTCAGACATGCGTCCATAGTGTTAGTATACAAGATAACTTAAATACTATTGTTAGTAAACATGAAAAATGAATTAAGTTAGTATACAAAATAACTTATAGACTAAGTGTTAGTAATAATAAAAATTAATTAAAAACGCAAATTGGTGTGGATTCTCACCCAGTGGCGCAGCAGAGGGGAGTCCCACCGATCTGAAAACACGCTCAGGAGACTGTTGGTGGCGGTGCGCAGCCGGCCATTCATGGAGGCGGCCCTCTTGCGTATTATGGCGTAAAAGTCATCAGTATGCGCCTCCGCAAACATACCGGACGCACTACATCGCCACGCCCGCCCCAACAGTATCCTGAACGCATTATTATATTGGACACGCAGATCACTGTATGTCCTCTGCGTAAAACTGGTCCAAAGACTGCACGTGTAAAAAGACTGGCAAAAGGCTTTAAAAAGAGTTATTTTTACTTCGTCAGTACAACGTGCAAATCTTCGAA
The DNA here is from genome assembly GCA_917490735.1 of Dryobotodes eremita. Lineage (NCBI taxonomy): Eukaryota > Metazoa > Arthropoda > Insecta > Lepidoptera > Noctuidae > Dryobotodes > Dryobotodes eremita. Next base: position 24,264 of record OU823254.1, on the reverse strand, counting down.
CCAGCATATTACATCGAACAGCCAGCGACCTGCGTTCCCTCTCTATATCAGTATTATCCTTGAGATCATCAGTGACCCAGTGACCCAAGTACTTGAATTTCTTTACCCAAGCTAAAGGAGTACCACAAAGCGAGACACCGGGGACATCAGAATAATTTATGGCACTCGCTTTAAACATAATAAGTTCGCTCTTCTTGACATTGTACTTGAGCCCATGGGCCACTGCATAGGACTCACAAATCGCCACAAGTGTCCTTAAAGCGCCGATCGATGGGCTCAGAAGGGCCATGTCATCGGCATAGCTAATATTATTCATATAAATACTATCTATATGACATCCAACTCTGGCGCTGCTGAGCTCACCGATCAGCCGGTTTATGTACAAGTTGAAGAGGCGGGGCGAGCTCAACCCCCCCTGCCTCACCCCGCACTCCAGCCGGTACACATCCGAATGAGCCTCCGCCCACCCAACACTATTCCTCTGGTTATTGTACCAGTAATGAAACAAGGATGTTATTTCATTCGGTAACGTTGTATCGCTCTGCAATTTCTCCCACAGTGCATCATAAGACACTAGGTCAAATGCCCTTGACAGGTCCAAAAAACAAGCAAAAACAGGTGTTTTTCGGGAGGTATAGTATTGGACAGTTTGCTTAAGGCACAGAATGGCACTCTCCGTAGATAGACCAGGTTTGAAGCCAAATTGCGCATCATGGAGTTCAATGTGTTTAGCCAACTGTTGATCAAGCAAACTGTCCAAGATCTTGGCGACTATAGTGGCCAACGAAATAGGCCTATAATTGGACACATCAGAGGCGTCTCCCGTCCTATCCTTAATTATCGGCACCACCACTGTGTGCATAAGGTCCTGCGGTAGATAATTATGGCTAATGCACAAATTAAAAAGTAAAGCAAGAACCCTATGCAGAACCCCTATGAATTGTTTGCACTTGTGACGATAAGGTGTCGACGACCTTTTTGTTTTTACACGCGTCAATGTCACCGCTCGGCACCGCGGTGGGCCTCACTGCTCCGTCCCTTGTTTCCTTCGTTGCCGCCGATGTCGCTGTCTCTGTTGCGCAGACGTCACTCTTTATCGAAACCTCGGTAGGGCCCTCCATGTTAGTATGATGAACATTCTATATCTCACACACGCACAACGCTTCAAATGTCTCGACTTGCAGTGTAGGTACGGTACACAGTGAGGTGACGTGTGTTGCAGGTGGTGATAGTGGTGGTGTGGCAGATCATCTCGCCGGCGCGCGCCATCCACCACTATCCCTCGCGTGAGGACAACATGCTGGTGTGCGACTCGTACGTGGACGCCTCCTACACCATCGCCTTCTTCTACCCCGTCGTGCTCATTGTCGTATGCACCGTGTACGCCGTGCTCACACGCAAGATACCCGAGGCCTTCAATGAGAGCAAGCACATCGGTACTTATACTAACATAATCATATGCGTCTTGGTGCCACACTCTACCACCGTGACAACCGCCGCTGTGTTGCAGGCTTCACGATGTATACGACGTGCGTGATCTGGCTAGCGTTCGTGCCACTGTACTTCGGTACAGCGAGCCACGTGCCCCTGCGCGTCACCAGCATGGCCGTCACCATCTCCCTTAGCGCCAGTGTCACGCTTGTCTGCCTGTTCTCTCCCAAGGTTTGTTGCATTTTTACCCGACTACGGCGAAATTAAAGGAGGGTTATGTTTTTAACAGGCTATGTATTGCAGCGTAGAGCTAGCTGCTAACACGCCGGGGACTCGAACCCCGACGTGAGGTAGCTAAAAAAATCAAACTTACGCAGCGAATACACGTAAAATTTATTATTATAATAAAACCATCCGAAATAAAGAAGAATAATAAATAGACAAAAAAATATATTAAAATTCAGTCGTTGGAATTTTAAAAGGCAAATTGCTACCAAAAAAAATATAACAACAAGATGTTCAGAGAATGATGTAACCAAATATTTAGGATCTTAAGTATTCTGACGAATTTAAATTCGATTGCAATCGTACGAAATTCATGCCGCTCTATAAATTGTTTAACACAAATAAGCACAAGATTAAGGTTTTTCTTTACATAATTCGTTAAGATAACTTTTAAAGAGTATAAGATCTGATGTTGAGAATTTAGGAAAGCACCTTAAAAATAGAATGTCACACGTCGGGTGTAGCACAGAACACTTCGATTATACTGATGGTTGGGCGTTATTGCGCCACACAAATGACTTATTTAGCACCTGACGTCCAAGCTACTGGACCTGTGTTGTCGACCTTGCTCGGCAACGATCCTGCGCTTCTCTCCGCAAGCCCGCTCGGACTTCGGCAGCCGGCAGACGATGGAAGAAGACAGGCGAACAATAAATGGCAGGGTAAGGCCAAAAAATGTGGCCTTTCAAACAATCAAAAGAAAAAGTGACGAGAAATTCCAGGGAACGTACAGTCGATTGTATCCGCTGAATACTCACATATCGTGGTTAAACATTAAAAATTTCAAATTCACATTCGAAGAAAGATTCAATATTATTGAAAAAATATCACAATTCAGTTGGAATTCCAACGACAGAATGCCTTAATTTTTTTTTTTCTTTTTGACTTTGTTCAGAACAATTGTCAATTTTTGAATATTCAAACAAAAACACGAAAGAGTAAAAAGCTGACCGAATGACTCGTAAAAAGAATTTAATCGAAATGACAACAAAACGTATGTAATTGCAGGAATTATACTGCAGTATGTATATATATATCTGTTTCCTCATAACTCCTAAACTATTCGTCGTATTTGGACAAACGGTTATACGAAAACCGAAACCGATGTTATTTTGTTACTATGTCTTGTTTATACCTTTTTAGTTGGGGCTTTTAGCTTTAACTTTAAATTTGCTAAAGCTATTCAATCAACTCTTAGAATATCGCTAAGCGCTAATTTATTTCAGTTGTACATTATTATCGTGCATCCGGAGCGTAACGTGCGCGCGAGCCTGATGCCTCCGCGCTGGCGGTCGGCGGGCGGCGCGCGCGGGGCGCGGGGCGCGTGCGGCGCGGCCGGCGGCGCAGTGTGCGCTGCGCTCGTCGGCACTGCGCCGCTACCACGCGCGCCCGACCTCACTCCTTCTACCGACCTCTCCACGCTCAACGATACGGGTCAGTGTTGTTACACATAGTGTGCACTTTCTTTAAGAGCGGCCAACCCGTCATATTTTTCATACAAACGCTCGTACGTGATTATGGCGTTGTAACACATCTTTCAATTAAATTTTTGAACTAATAGGTATCTAGTGCACTTTATCTAGGTTTCTATGCAAGCAAAAAATCTAAATTTGTAGAAACAAATTCAGTATAAGCCTCCAAAAATCTGCTTTTTTGCACAAATTTTACCTGTACTTTGGCCGTTCATAATGTACTCATAAATTATAAAAATTAAGAAAACATCTTTATAGAAACCTTGCACATATAATGGAGATTCTAAATTATAAACATTTTTTCCAAAAACTTGTAAGGCTTTTTCAAAAACATGTATATCCTAGGATACGTTTTGTGAAAATTTGCGCGCTAATTTTCATTCGATGTTATCACGTTCTCACTCTTGCTTCTTTTTCAATCATTGCGTTGAATGAAACAACAAGGTTTTCAATGATGCTCGCGTTGTCGATAGACGGACCGGGAAGGGCCCTCTTAATACCTATATTGTTTTTCATCACGCACGTACCATCTATCTTTTGTTAGCAGAGAGGACGACGTCGACGGACAGACAGGTGCAGACAGAAGAGACTACCTTGTTCCCTCGGCTGGCAGGTGTCATCGCCGCCGGGCCGCGCGAACAGAACGGCGTGCAGCTGGACGCACGGCGGCTGGACGAGCGGCGCGCCGGCCTGCCGGCGTTCCGGCCGGGTGAGCCGCGCGTGCCGCCGCCTCTCGCCGTTGCCGTCGCCATCGTCGGCGCACACATACCGTTATAGCGCAGCCCCATAGGGCGCGTGCGGAACAGACGCGTGCCAGTGATAGTGTAAATATCTAGAAAATGTTATATCCTAACGACGATGTGCTGTATCATATACATTCATGACTCTTGTTGACAGTGTATGGTTTTAATTGTTGATCAATAATATCGTTAAGAACTTTTTGTGCCAAACATCTGTAATAATGTAAATACATTTTTTTTTTAAGGTATTACAAATAAGAAATTATGAATAACAAAACGAACCAATTTGTGATATTAGATAAATTACTGAAATAAATTAGTAACGAAATGTACCAAATTCAAGTTTATTATTTAAGCCTGACCTGACTACTGAAGTTCAGAAGCATGGGCGAGAAAGGAGATAGTTTTTCATGTTCGGGGATTTGGCCCACCAAAACTTATGGCGTATAATAATGAAACGCACGTTGATTTGTTGCTTACGATGTGTAGATTATAGTGGTCGTAGATTATGGTGGTAGAGACGACTCGACAACCCCGGCTGAGGTTGTGGCGGCCATCGCCCGAGTCGGTGGATGCCCGCCCGACGATGTGCGGACGGGCGACATCCGCGCCGACGCTTCCGGGCTCGGCACGATTTGGGTGCGGTGCCCGGTAGCGGCGGCGAACAAGATCGCTGTCGGTGGACGTCTGTTGGTGGGATGGGTTGCGGCGAGTGTGAAACTGCTGCAGCCCAGGGCCATGCGGTGCTACCGGTGCCTTGACATTAGGCATGTAGGGCACGGTGCACCGCCGAAGTGGACCGCAGTTAGCAGTGCTATCACTGCGGCCAGCCCGGCCACAAGGCGGCCCAGTGCTCCGCGGCGCCAAACTGCAGCCTCTGTACAGCTGCAGGGAGGCCCACCGGGCACAGAGCGGGTGGAAAGGCCCGTAGCGCGCCCGCCAGCAACAAGAGAAGGGGTGCCAAGGCTGCGGGGGGCTGCCCTTCGGTCGACTTCCGGCCTAGGAATGGTGCGGAGGGAATGGATTGCGCATAATGGCGCTCTACCATTTCCTCCAGGGCAACATCAACCACTCTGCCAGAGCTCAGGATCTCTTGCTCCAGAGAATGGCGGAGTGGTCGATTCGCGTGGCCGTGGTCGCCGAGCCGTACTTTGTCCCCCCCGGGATAACTGGGTGGGGGACCTGAACGGCTTGGTGGCCATCATCGGCGGGGCTCTCGCCAACCCGTCCCGAGGACACGGATGGGTGGCCGCCCTCGCCGACGGCATTGGCGTGGTTGGAGCATATTTTTCATAGACTTCGAAAGCTTCCTTGTCGAGTTGGGTGCTGTCGTGGGCCAACTCCACCCTCACCCCGTGCTATTGCTAGGGGATCTCAACGCCAAGTCTCCGGCGTGGGGATCTCCGGTGACCAATGCTAGGGGTGAGGCGCTGGAGGAGTGGGCGGTCACGACCGGCCTGGTCGTCCTGAACGTGGGCTCGGTCCACACGTGCGTGCGGCAGCGGGGCGGGTCTATAGTGGACGTATCGTTCGCTAGCCCTGCTGTCGCGAGCCGTGTTCGCGACTGGCGTGTTGCTGTGGAGGTGGAGACGTTGTCGGATCACCGATACATCCGTTTCGACGTCTCCGCCCAGACCGCCTGCGGCCGCAGTTCATCGGGCCCGCGAACGGACGGCCCGCGCTTGTTGCTCAAGCGCATCGACAGGGAGCTTCTCGAGGAGGCTGCTATTGTCCAGGCCTGGGGCCGGGAGTCGGCAATGAGTGCAACCGTCGACGTCGAACAGGAGGCGCTGTGGTTCCGCGGGGCGTTGACGCAAATTTGCGACGCGTCCATGCCCCGGGCCCATACACAGTCAGCAAGGCGACAGGTGTACTGGTGGTCCGCCGCGATCGCACAGTTACGCGTCGCGTGCGTGGCGGTGAGACGCCAGTACACCCGATACCGGAGGAGACGTCGTCGGGTCCCTGACGAAGAAGCCGCGCTGTATGAGGTATACCGCGCGGCTAAAGAGACTCTGTGGCTGGCCGTCGGCGAGGCGAAGACGCGAGCCAGGGAGGAAATGCTGGAGATTCTAGACGGGAATCCGTGGGGGTGCCCTTATTGAGCGGTTCGGGGGAAACTTCGAGCCGTGGCGCCTCCACTTACGGAGAGTCTTCAGCCAGAGCTGCTGAAGGAGGTAGTCGCAGCCCTCTTCCCGGCAAGAGCGGAGCATACTCCGCCGCCGATGGCTTTGCCCACAGCCGCAGAGTCTACAGAGGAGAACGCCGTTAGCGTCCCAGAGGTGACACAGTCAGAGATCAGGGCGGCCGTGATGCGGCTCCGGGCCAAGAATGTGGCTCCGGGGCCCGACGGGATCCACGGCCGTGCATAAGCCCTCGCTCTGAAGGAGCTGGAGCACCAGCTGAGAGGACTCTTCACAGCGTGCCTCGAGCAGGGCCAGTTTCCCACTTTGTGGAAAACCGGTCGTCTGGTCCTGCTCAGGAAGGCGGGGCGCCCTGCGGGCTCGCCGTCCGCGTACCGGCCCATAGTGCTGCTAGACGAGGTGGGTAAGCTGCTGGAGCGGACACTCGCAGCCCGCCTCGTCGGCCACTTGTGCAGAGAAGGGCCGGACCTGGACGAGAGCCAGTTCAGTTTCAGGCATGGGCGCTCCACCATACACGCTATATCGCGGGTGAGAGTCCTGGCGGAGGAAACGGTTTCCCGGGGTGGGGTGGTGGTGGCGGTGTCCTTGGACATCTCCAACGCCTTCAACACCCTGCCCTGGAGTTGTATTCGAGAGGCACTGCGTTATCATCGGGTGCCTCTCTACCTCCGCCGCATCGTTGGGGCTTATTTGGCGGAGAGGTGTGTCACCTACGTGGGACGCGATGGCGTTGTAGCGGCATATACACATACATATAATTCACATATATATACACAATGATACGTACTTAATATTTACACTATTACATATAAGTTATTATTTATATACCATTTTTTGTGTCGGAACTTCGGCCGCTGTGGCTCAGTGGAAAAGCACCATTCTATATAGGCCTACAGCTATATATTCTATATAGCTGTTAGGCCGCGTGCGCGCGCGCATCGGCACACCAGTCTTGATCTACTCTCGACGCGGAGCGCTCGCTGCTCGCTTGCCTACCGTTCTGCTTATATCCGCTTGTTGTTTATGCTAAAAGTAATTTTGCATTTATCTAAACAGTGAGAATTATACCGTGCTATCATGAACTAATATACCTTCACTTTCGACACCGGTGCTTGTGAACTTTATAACTATATTCTAAACCTGTCTGCGCTTCTAAATCCTCTGTCTCTCTTGTGCTTAAATCAAATCTGTGTACTGCTTTGGAATGTATTACAAGTTAGCTACAACGACTACCTGAAGACTTTCATTCCATCGCCCCAAATCACACCTACTCATAAGCAAAGAGGTAACCACAGCGAGAAGGTAGGATTTACCCAAATTATCCCTACATTGGTGACCCCGCATAAGTAACTGCAAGATTAATAATACCGCAAATCGCACACAAAGTGAGTATATTTAAAAATTATGGCGGAAAGTTCACAGTCCACAAGTAGCAAGTCATCTACCGAACGTACCGAAATGCGTGTTTTCACTGACGCATCGCACGTGTTGACAGAAATTTGCAGAGTTGCTGTTCGTATACCACCCTTCTGGCCCGTCGAGCCCAAAATATGGTTCGCACAAGTAAAAGGACAATTCGCTATTGCGAATATTACTATGGACACGACGAAGTTTCATTACGTCATCGGACAGTTGGAACCACAGTACGCCAAGGAGGTAAAAGACATAATAGTGAAACCACCAGCGTGCGACAAATATGAGAAGCTTAAATGCGAACTTATTAAACGAAACAGTTCGTCTAATGAGAAGAAGGTAAACCAACTTTTGATTCACGAAGAGCTTGGCGACCGCAAGCCTTTGCAATTTCTGAGGCACCTTCAGAGTCTAGCAGGAACTAATGTGCCAGAAGACTTTATTTATTTTTTTACGTTTGTTGGCAGGCGATTGGTCCAGATGGATTTACCATCTGGACCAATCGCCTGCCAACAAACATACAGACCATCATGGCGGCACAGACCTCTGTATCGCTGGAAGTTTTAGCGGACATAGCAGACAGAATCAAGGATATAACTACCCCCTCAGCCCAAGTCGCTTCAACCAGTGTGAACCCTCAAGTACTAGAGGTGTTAGCTAAAGAACTTGTGGAGCTTCGGAAAGAGGTGAACGCGCTCGCGATTGGGCACCGACAGTCACGCTCCAGGGAGAGAGGAACAAGGCACACCCATTCGTCGGCCAAACGTTCAGACTCAAACCACAGAAAATTCCCAGTATGCTGGTACCATTACAAGTTTGGCAGCAAAGCAAAGGCATGCGTTCTCCCATGTGATTATAAGGCGGAAAACTCGACGGGCCGTCGCTAATGGCGACCGACGACTGCCCTAGCTCTGGTCGCCTGTTTGTTACCGACAGGAGAACTAAACAACAGTTCCTAGTCGATACCGGTAGCGACCTCTGTGTTTTTCCTCGGACGATGCTACGTGAACGACGCGCCAGAACAAACTATCAACTGTTCGCTGCCAACGGAACGCCTATTCCGACCTATGGTTACGTGCACTATAATTTAAACTTAGGGCTTCGAAGGGACTTCGGGTGGAATTTTGTTGTTTCAGATGTAACAAAACCAATAATAGGAGTAGATTTTCTCTCGTTTTACAATCTCGTAGTAGATTGCCGCAATCAGCGATTAATAGACAATGTTACAACTTGTTCAACTATAGCTTCACTAGTCCATACGTCAGATAGTATCCACTCTGTAAAGGTCATGACTGGCGATACCGCGTATCATAAATTACTAGAAGAATTCCCAGAGATCACTAAACCACCTGGTACGCAGCGAGTCATTGCTCATAACACAGTCCAACACATACGTACTACACTGGGCCCTCCAATTTCATGCACTCCCCGCCGCCTGGCTCCAGATAAACATAAAACTGCCAAGCAAGAATTCGACGCAATGTTAGCCAACGGCACGGCCCAACCTTCAGAAAGCCCTTGGGCGTCCCCGTTATACTTGGCTCCAAAAAAAGATAATGGCTGGCGACCCTGTGGAGACTACAGAAGACTCAATGCCCGCACTGTTCCTGATTGTTACCCCATCAGACACATACAGGACTACGCGCACAGCATATCCGGATGTACTATTTTCACAAAAATTTACCTGGTTATGGCATACGAGTATAACCAGATTCCGGTCAATCTGATATACCCAAGACTGCAATCACTGCTCCGTTCGGAATGTTTGAATTTCCATATATGACGTTTGGTCTACGAAACGTGGGTCAAACATTCCAACGGTTTGTAGATGAAATGACCCGCGGCCTTGAATTTTGCTACACGTATCTCGATGATTTACCTAGTGTATAGTAAGAATGAAACACTCCATAAGGAACATCTGAGACAGCTATTCACCAGAATGAAAGCATACGGTATGGTAATTAATAACGCAAAATGTGTTTTCGGTGCGCAACAAGTAAACTTTTTGGGATATACTATATCAGAAAAAGGAACGAAGCCATTGCCAGAAAAAGTACAAGTCATTCGCGACTACCCAGCCCCTAAAAATATACGTGAGCTTAGAAGGTTTTTGGGCATGATAAAGTTCTATCGACGTTTTGTGCCCGAAGCCGCCCGAATTCAAGCCCCACTCAATGCTTTGCTGATAGGAGCAGTGAAGGGATCAACTCCAATTAACTTAACAGGAGACGCCCATAAGGCCCTAGAACAATGCAAAGAGAGTCTCTCAAATGCAACCCTATTGGCCCACCCAGATTGCATAGCCAAAATGGGACTGGTGACGGATGCATCTGATTTAGCCATGGGTGCCGTGTTGCAACAATACAAGGAAGGCCACTGGCAGCTACTCGCATTCTTCTCTCGTAAATTGAACACCGCTCAACAAAAATATTCTCCTTACGACAAAGAATTACTGGCAATTTATGAAGCGATGAAGCATTTTCGACACATGCCCGAAGCCAGAAATTTCGCTATCTATGCTGACCACAAACCAATCAGTTTTGCTTTCCATGAAAGGAAAAATAACTGTTCACCACGTCAGTATAGATAATCTGGACTTCATATCACAGTTTACAACAGATATCCGCCACATTTCTGGAAAGGATAATGTGGTTGCTGATACCTTATCACTGATTGAGGAACTGCAGGCACCAGTAGCTCACGAAACTCTCGCTAAGGCTCAAGAGTCAGACATGGAGCTGGCAGGATTCCTGAAATCAACGTCATCGCTTAGGCTAGAGAAGTTTAAAGTCCCAGGTACAGATGTAACTATGTACTGTGACGTCAGTACGCAAACTGCCAGGCCTTTCGTACCACAAGCCTTACGAAAACAAGTGTTTGCCAGCCTTCATGCGTTAAGTCATCCTGGCGCAACGCAACCTCTAAGTTGGTCACGGACCGGTTTGTTTGGCCAGGGGTTAGGAAAGATTACCGGGAGTGGTCCAGGGCTTGCGTCGCATGACAACGAGCCAAAGTGAATCGGCACGTATCAGCAGCATTAGGTACCTACAATTTGCCTGCCACGCTCTAGGTTCAGACATCTCGTACACATCGATCTGATTGTCCCTCTCCCCATTTCACAAGATTATCGATACTGCTTAACGGCTATTGATCGATTCACACGATGGCCGGAGGTAATACCGATAACCGACATCACGGCTGAGACAGTAGGCAAAGCTTTGCTGCACGGCTGGATATCTAGCTTCGGCAGCCCAACAGATATTGTAACAGACCGTGGACGTCAATTTGAGTCCACCCTGTTTCAATACTTGGGTAAAATAGCCGGTTTCCGTCACCACTGAACCACAGCGTACCATCCAGCGAGCAACGGACTCGTGGAACGTTTTCATCGACATCTGAAAGCATCTATCGTATGCCATGCAAATGAAAACTGGACTGAGGCTTTGCCCTTAGTCTTACTCGGCGTTCGTAGTGCTTCCAAGGATGACTTACAAGCGTCACCGGCTTACTTAGTATATGGCGAGCCACTGAGGTTGCCTGGGGAATTTCTAGAGCAAGCAACGAAGGGCACTAGTGACGTGACAGATTTTACAGCACGACTTCGTACTATATATAGCTCAAAAGCTACAGCCAGTGCCGACATCGCGCCACGGTAAATATAAAGTTTTCGTTTACAAAGACCTAAGCACATGCGACTTTGCATTCTTAAGAGAAAACGCATCACATAGTTCCTTAACTCCGGCATACAGTGGTCCACATCAAATTATCGAACGAAATGACAAAGTGTTCAAATTGATGGTAAAAGGCAAGGAAGTAACAGTCTCCATCGATCGCCTCAAACCCGCATATATACTGGCTGAAAAAGAAAGTGAACCAAATGATCCAGTACTGCCTTTCCCATGTATTTCAAATCCCGGGTCAAGTGCCGCCACCAAGACAACTCGTTCCGGTCGTGTGGTAGGTTCCCGGATTATTATCGTCCTTAAAACCAGGCCTCTGGGGGGGAGTGATGTAGCGGCATATACACATACATATAATTCACATATATGTACAAAATTATACGTACTTAATACTTACACTATTACATATAAGTTATTATTTATATACCATATTTTGTGTCGGAACTTCGGCCGCTGTGGCTCAGTGGAAAAGCACCATTCTATATAGGCCTACAGCTAAATATTCTATATAGCTGTTCGGCCGCGTGCGCGCGCGCATCGGCACACCAGTCTTGATCTACTCTCGACGCGGAGCGCTCGCTGCTCGCTTGCCTACCGTTTTGCTTATACCCGCTTGTTGTTTATGCTAAAAGTAATTTTGCATTTATCTAAACAGTGAGAATTATACCGTGCTATCACGAAATAATATACCTTCACTTTTGACACCGGTGCTTGTGAACTTTATAACTATATTCTAAACCTGTCTGTGCTTCTAAATCCTCTGTCTCTCTTGTGCTTAAATCAAATCTGTGTACTGCTTTGGAATGTATTATAAGTTAGCTACAACGACTACCTGAAGACTTTCATTCCATCGCCCCAAATTACACCTACTCATAAGCAAGGAGGTAACCACAGCGAGAAGGTAGGATTTACCCAAATTATCCCTACATCGTCAACCAGCGCCGCATGTCGTGCGGTGTTCCACACATTCGGGGTGCATGTTGAAGAGCCTTCTTGTGGCGCACCCTGGGCAACGTCAGCTCCAATTGCCCACCTGCTCTTGGTGGTGGACAATTGGGGCTGGCGGCTAATCTTCAATAAACGGGGAAGGGTCATGGTTCCAATCACCTATCATCCTAGATGGTCGGTGAAGGGAACCGGGCTAGGGGTGGGACGGCTAGTCCGTCACAGGGATAGGCCTGGTGGCCATCTAACGTCTACACCCCCTCTGATTGCAGAGAGTTGGTGGTAGGCATATAGTGGGAGGGGGAGAGGAAGACAACCTCTTTAAAAAATTACCTCAATCCCAAGGTCGAGCGTGCCGAGGGGATGAATGGCCGGAGGGGATCCGGTTGCTAGCGCGGGGGGGGGTTAATAGGGTAGATTAGGGACCACACCCTTCAAAGGAAAAACAATAAAATGGACAAGACCGAGGAAAATAAACTACCCCAGGGCGGTACCGACTGCTCAGCAGCCGGAGAATCCGTCACGTTCCCTTCGGGAACGTCAAGCCCCCAATCGTATTCTGGGGGGGGGGCAACCAACGTCTTCGATCAAGTTCTCGAACATTTGAGGACTTGGTCAATTTTAATTTTAGTGCCGACACCACCGGCCAGCGAGAAAAGGAGCTTCAAAAGAACCTGAAGCCCCTGCGCGTCGTGTTCACGCCGATTGCTGTCTCCGACAGCAACAAGAGCTGAGGAGGCTCAAGCCTTGACAGGGACCGGTCCGACAAAGAGGACTATAGGAGGAAGCGCAGCCTCTCCTCCAGTGAGGAGAACCTGTCGGCTGCGAAGGTGCCAACGACACAGAGAGGGCGAGGTCGTTTGGTGGCGGGCGGAATCTCCGCTCGGGTGACGGAGCGAGACGGAAGGGGTCGCTTCGTGCCGCTACGTTGGACTACTACGCCAGCTCCAGCGGAGCGCATAGAGAGCTCGGAGAGCGGCCTCGAGCCCATTGAGGCGGACCTAAGCGTGGGCTCCACTGTGTCCCTGCTAGGGTCCAACAGAGCGGAGGCGAGCGCTGCAAAGCGGGCGCAGCGAAAGACTGTCGCGGTTGACGAGGTCAGCGAGTTGGCCCGACAGGCCCGTGAGCGGCGCTCTGCTCGGATGGCTGCCGGGGTGGGCATCACAGCGGTGGCACTCAGCCGCCAAGTTTTGGACGGCGTGGATGTCGTCCTGAAGGTTGCCACCAAATCGGGCAACCTGAAGGGCACACTCACACGTGCTCTGAAGTAGGCGGCCGATGGCATCAAGGAGGCGGTGGAGGTCCTCCTTAACCGCACTAGCACAGAGGAGACGGCGAAGCTATGGGAGGAGAACGGCCGTCTCCGATCCGAGTTGGAGGACCTCAAGCGCCAGTTCGCCGCCTAGAAGGCAGCTCACGCGGCCACCGGCCCCTCTTCCGTTGCGGCCCCATCGTCGGCTCCATTCCCGGTTCCGGCTTCGACCCCTGCACTTGCGGATGCGGAGATCGAAAAGATCGCCCGCATCTGCATGATGCAGTGTGGAACGATGGTGGGTGCCCGCTTCGAGGCCATAGAGGCTAGGCTCCTGCCGGCGGAAACCCTCCGCCCACCGCTCGCTGCAGACAGGCGGAGAAAGGAGGGGCCCGCCAAGCAGGGGCCAGTAATAGCCGCGGCGGCAGGGACATGCCGCTCCGGGAGTGGGACCAAAAAGCCCGCTAAGGGTGCGTCCGTGCCCACTTCCCGGGCTGCTGCGCCACCAGCGACTGCGCCACCGGCGGCTGCGCCACAGCCGGCCGCGCCCGGGCCTTCCACGGAGGCCTGGACGACGGTCGTCAAGAGGGGCCGCCGTAAGGGGAGGAAGATGGCGCCAACGGCACCGGCTGGAGCACCGACACCGGCACCTAAGAAGGCCCATGGACCGCCTAGGGTCAGAGCCCCACGCTCCGCGGCTGTAGTGATTACGCTGCAGCCCGGAGCCGTCGAAAGGGGCGTTACCTACAAGGCGGTCTTAACTGAGGCAAAGGCCAAAGTCGCGTTCCCCGACTTAGGCACACCGTCCGGCTTCAGAATGAAGCCGGCGAAAACGGGGGCGCGGCTGCTCGAGGTGTCGGGTGCCTCTAGCGGCGAAAAGGCGGACATCCTGGCCGCCAAGCTCAGAGAGGTCCTCAACCCGGAGGACGTCCGGGTGTCCAGGCCGATAAAGACAGCTGAGCTGCGCGTCGGTGGCCTGGACGACTCTACAACCCCGGCTGAGGTTGTGGCGGCCATCGCCCGAGTCGGTGAATGTCCACCCGACGACGTGCGGACGGGCGACATCGGCGCCGACGCTTCCGGGCTCGGCACGATTTGGGTGCGGTGCCCGGTGGCGGCGGCGAACAAGGTCGCTGACTGTGGGCGTCTGTTGGTGGGATGGGTTGCGGCGAGGGTGAAACTGCTGCAGCCCAGGGCCATGCGGTGCTACCGGTGCCTTGACATTGGGCATGTTAGGGCACGGTGCACCACCGAAGTGGATCGCAGTGAGCAGTGCTATCGCTGCGGTCAGCCCGGCCACAAGGCGGCCCAGTGCTCCGCGGCGCCGAACTGCAGCCTCTGTACAGCTGCAGGAAGGCCCGCCGGGCACAGAGCGGGTGGAAGGAATGGTGTGGAGCGGATGGATTGCGCCTAATGGCGCTCTACCATTTCCTCTAGGGCAACATCATTCACTCTGCCAGAGCTCAGGATCTCTTGCTCCAGAGCGTCGTCGCGCAAAAAAAAAAAAAAAAGGTTAGGTTAGGTTCCTCCACAGGAGGGAGAACGCCACTGCCATCCGCAGGCCCCAAAGGGCCATTGCACAGCGGGTGGCGAGGGCCTACCGCTCGGTAGGGTTCTCGGCAGCGTGCGCTCTGGCCGGCACCCCTCCTTGGGAGCTCGAGGCATGGGTGCTGACCAGAGTGTACGAGTGGACGGCGCGGCGCAAGGCGCTAGGGGAGCTCCCCGCCGCAGAAGAGCGGGAGGCCGTGCGGCAAGAGGCGAGGGACGCTATCGTCCTTCATTGGACGGAGGACCTCGCCTCTGCCACTTTTGGCCGCCGAACCCTGGACGCGCTCGGGCCAGTCCTGAAGGATTGGCTCGAGCGGTCCCATGGTTTCCTCTCTTTCCGTCTGGTGCAGGTGTTGTCCGGGCATGGATGCTTCGGATCGCACCTGCATCGGATCCAAAGGGAGGAGACCCCGTCGTGCCACGACTGTGGCGCGGCGGTGGACACGGCACAGCACACCTTGGAGGTGTGCCCTGCCTGGTCCGAGCTGCGCCATGCCCTGGTTGCAGCGGTCGGGCAGGACCTCTCACTTCCCGGCGTCGTCAGCGCCATGCTGGGGAGCGAGGGGGCCTGGGCAGCGGTCGCCTCCTTCTGCGAGGAAGTGATGTCGCAGAAGGAGGAGGCGGAGCGCGTGCGGGAGGACGACCCTCTCGCGGCGCCGCTCCGAAGGCGGAGGAGGGGTCGAAGAAGACGTCAGTATGACAGTCATCTCCGACTCCTCCCAGGTGGAGGCCAGCAGGCAACGGGTGCGGGGGCACCCTTGCCTGTATTGCACAGGCCTCCACCAGTGTCGGATGGGAATGGCCAGGTGTTCCCGGCCATTCCCGTAGCCCCCCAGCTTGGGGGGCATGCGGGGCCCGCCAGCTAGGCGGGCACGCGCCGGGAGGGTCGTGGACGTAAAGGCTGTGCCAGTTTCCCATGGCCCTCCCATAACGGCATTGAGGGAACACCGCTGGGTTTTTTAGTGGGTATACCGGCATTCTGCCGGGGAGTCCCACATACCCCTCCCGTCCCCCGACGGGAGGGTATGCGTAATGCATTTTTCCCAGCGGAAAAAAAAAAAAAAAAAAAAAAAAAAAGGTTAGGTTGGGGGATCCCCCACAGCGCATACTTCCTCGCAGTATCCCCTGGGCAACGCCGTGTCTGACCACCGTAACGGAGTGGCAGACCGGCGGCTAAAGTGCGCTGTGAAGTCGTAGCATATTTTAATCTGTTTTATTCTTATTTTATCCGAGTCGGCAAGCTACGACCTGCTCTTGAGGCTATGCCTAGACCGCTGAGGGAAGCCTCCGGGCGTTTTAAAAAAGGCCCTTCTCAGGGCCAACCAAAAGGCCCTTCTCAGGGCCAACCAAAAGGCCCTTCTCAGGGCCAGTCCGAGGGCGCTTCGGCGTCGGAGGCTAGCCGCGCATCGTCTGCGGCTAGCTTCTACTGTCCAGCAGACTCGGACAACGAGTCCATTGGGTTCGATGCTCGGACCCAATCCACTGGCCCTTCTAAGGGCCACGCTGGAGCTGGCCGCGCACCATCTGCGGCCAGCTTATCCAGCCTACAGGCGGAGCTGGAGGTATCGGACTCCGACTTATCGGAGTCTGCAATGGACACGTCGGCGGCCGGAAGTGACCGCCTCCAGAGGAAGCGGGCTTTCATGAAGCCCGGGTCCGGTGGCTCCTCGGAGTCCATTGGGAAGTCGAAGAAGAGGCCGAAGTCAAAAAAGGCCTCGACCTCGCCGTCGACTTCCACCCATGAAGTAGGCCTGCTGGACGCCGAGCGTCAACTCGGCCTAGCCAAGAGGGCGCAGCTCCAGCAGGACCTGGAGGAGAAGGTCGCCGCGAAAGAGCGGCAGGCGCGGGCCGCCAGGTCGAGGGCCGGTTACGGTGCATCAAGTGTGCTGTATGCCGACCACTCCCTGGCGGAACTTGAGCGCATGGCGCTCGAAGACAAGGAGGGAGTTCTGGAGGTCGCCTCGAGGTCCTCAAACCTCAAGGGGACCTTCCAAAAGGCCCTCAAGTGCCGGGCCGTGAGCTTACATGGCATCGTGGCGGAGCTGGTGCAGCGCACCGCCACTGAAGAGACGC
Organism: Dryobotodes eremita; assembly: GCA_917490735.1. Taxonomy (NCBI): domain Eukaryota; kingdom Metazoa; phylum Arthropoda; class Insecta; order Lepidoptera; family Noctuidae; genus Dryobotodes; species Dryobotodes eremita. The sequence continues at coordinate 7,281 of OU823254.1, read as the reverse complement.
GGCAGCTGCAGGCGAAGGTGGATCGCCTGCAACTGGAGGTCAGCCAGCTGCACCAGAAGCTGGCTGAGGCCACGGCCCGGCACGTCCAACCTGCCCCTGCCCCTGGTCCAGTGGTAGGAGGCTCCTCCTCCTCTTCCAACCTTGAGGATACAATCCGAAAGGTGGTCATGGAGGAGAGGGCCTTCACCAGAGCCTGTTTCGCAGGAATTGAGGACCGGCTCCTGCCGGAGACGCGGCTCCGCCCGCCGCTAGCTGCGGACAATCGTCGCCCGGCGAAGGAGCCGGAGCTTATGACTGCGGCAGGCCCGGCATCGGGGGTGCAGCCCCAGGCCCCGAAGCCCTCCAAGGGCAAAGGCAAGGGAAAGAGGACCACCCCTCAGACCCTTGCTACGGGCACGGAGGGAGCGCCTGCTGCTCCAGCAGCCCCCCCGAGCTCGCAGACGGAGGACGCCCTGCTTCCGTCCACCACTCCGTCCAACGAGACGTGGACGGAAGTGGTCAAGAGGGGGGGAAAGGGCAAAAAGTCCCAGCCCACTGCGACTGCTTCGGCAGCCCAGAAGGCTCCGGCGGGCGGGAGGAAGCTGGTTCCTCCGAAAACGGCGGCGGTCGTGGTGACCATCACCCCGGAGGCCGTGGAGCGGGGCGAGACGTACGAGTCCGTCCTAAGACGGGCTCGTGCTAACGCGGATCCCTCCCGGCTGGGGATCGGAGCCATCACCTGCCGCCGTACCCTAACCGGAGCCCGGATTTTTGAGTTCGGGGGGGAGCAGAGCGGCGCAAACGCGGACCTCTTCGCGACCAAGTTGCGAGAGGTCATCGCGGATGCGGCAACGGTCGCCAGACCCGTTAAGACCGCAGCCTTGGAGGTGGCCGATCTCGATGATTCGGTCACCAAAGAGGATGTGGTGGCGGCCATTGCGGCGGCTGGAGGCTGCGACGCTGGCGCAGTGAGAGGGGGAGCCATCAGGCTAGGCCGCCGCGGCATGAGCACCATCCGCGTCGAGTGCCCAGTCGCCGCGGCTGCGGCCGCTCTAAAGGCGACCAAGGGTCGGCTGCTAGTGGGCTTCAGCTCGGCTGTGGTCCGGCCGCTTGAGGACCAGCCCTTGCGGTGTTTCAAGTGTTTCGCGCCGGGCCACACCCGAGCCACGTGTCCCTCCAAGTCCGACTGGGGCGAGTCCTGCTTCCAGTGCGGGCAGGAGGGGCACAGGAGTGCCACATGCAGCGTCGCCACGCCTCGCTGCGCGGCGTGTGCCGCCATTGGCCGCCCCGCGGGGCACAGGATGGGGGGCAAGAGCTGCCGGCCACCTGCGAGGAAGGGCGTAGTGTCGGCGCAGGTTTGCCCTGCTGCCACCACGGCCGCTGTCGTCGCCGCTGTAGCCCCAGCTCCAGCGGCGGTAGCTGAGGAGGAGGGTGCGATGTCGGAGTAATGGTTTCCGACTACCGCATCCTCCAGGCGAACACCAACCACTGCAGAGCGGCCCAGGACCTGCTGATGCAGGCCATGGCTGAGTGGTTGGTGGACGTGGCGGTGGTTGCCGAGCCGTACTCGGTCCCTGGCCGTTGGCTGGGCGATCGGGATGGCTTGGTGGCACTAGCGGCGCGGTCTTCCACGGACTCCCCTCCCCTCTCGCTATTAGAGAGGGGACCGGGATACGTGGCCGCCGCGTGGGGAGAATTCGCCCTTGTGGGCGTTTATTTCTCCCCAAACCGCCCCCTCCAGGACTTCGAGAATTTTCTCGAGGTCCTCACCGCAGTGGTCGGTAGAGTGGCGCCACGCCAGGTCGCCATCTTGGGCGACCTGAACGCCAAGTCGACGGCCTGGGGCAACCCGGCCGCCTCCTGCAACGTCCGGGGACGCGCCACAGAATTCTGGGCGGCGTCCTGTGGTGTGTCCCTCCTTAACAGAGGGACTGTCCACACGTGTGTGCGGCAGCGGGGAGGGTCGGTGGTCGACGTATCGTTTGCCACCCCCGTGCTAGCCGCGTACGTCGTGAACTGGCGGGTGGAGTTGGTGGAGACCTTGTCGGACCACCGATACGTGCGGTTCGACATCTCCACCCAGAGCTCCCAGGGGACGGTCCGCTCGGGCCAATCTGCGTTCCCACGGTGGGCTCTCACCCGCCTGGACCGAGAGGCCGCGCAGGAGGCGGCGTTCGCCCAGGACTGGTTCGCGCCCCCTGTCGAGGGATTGGACGTGGACGCCGCGGCGGTCGAGCTGAGGCGGTCCTTGACCGAGGTGTGCAATTCCAGCATGCCCCGGTCACGCCGCCCGGCTCCCCGCCGCGCCGTCTATTGGTGGTCGGAGGAGCTGGCCGGGCTCCGGGCCGCGTGCGTAGCGGCCAGGAGGGCGTACACGCGGAGTCGACGACGCAGGCCCCGAGACCCCACCAACGAGGAGGGCCTCTATGCCTCGTACGTCGAGGCAAAGAGGGTCCTCAAGACGGCAATGGGGGCGGCCGAAGACTCGGCGAGAGCCGAGATGCTCGAGGGTCTCGACAGGGATCCGTATGGACGGCCTTACAAGGCAGCGCGGAACAAACTGCGCCCCTGCGGTCCTCCACTGACGGAGACCCTCGAGCCGGCATTGCTGGATGGGGTGGTCCGGTCCCTGTTTCCGTCCAGGGCCGACTTCACCCCTCCAGTGATGGACCCCCCGCCGGGGGTGGTTTCGCCGGAGGAGGAGATCCCTCCGGTTACGGCGTCTGAGCTGTACGGGGGGACCCTTCGCCTCCGCGCGAAGAACACAGCCCCAGGGACGGACGGCGTTCCCGCACGGGTGGTGGCCATCGCCGCCTCTCAGATGGAGGAGAGGTTCCGGGACCTCTTCAGCGCGTGTTTCACGACTGGGAGGTTCCCGAAGCTCTGGAAGGAGGGGCGGCTATGCCTCCTCCGAAAAGAGGGACGCCCGGCAGACTCCCCCTCGGCTTACCGGCCCATCGTTCTGCTCGACGAGGTCGGTAAGTTGTTCGAGGGGATAATCGCCGACCGGCTAAATGGCCACCTGGGGACTGTGGGGCCGAACCTGTCGGACGCCCAATTCGGTTTCCGACGGGGTCGTTCGACGGTCGACGCGCTGGCCCTACTCAAGGGCCAGGTCAAGGAGGCCGTGGAGGCGGGTGACGGAGTGTTGGCGGTGTCGTTCGACATTGCAAACGCCTTCAACTCCGTCCCCCACTCTACAATCTTGGAGGCGCTCCGGTACCACGGAGTGCCTCAGTACCTGCGCCAACTCTTGGCCAGCTACTTGGAGGACCGGGTGGTCCTCCTCGAAGATAGGACGGCCAGATTGAGGCGCTATGGCGCAGAGTCCGGTGTTCCACAGGGGTCGGTCCTAGGACCACCGTTGTGGAACATCGGATTCGACTGGCTCCTGCGGGGAACCCTCCTCCGTGGCACGAGCATCATCTGCTACGCGGACGATACCCTTCTCATTGCCCGGGGGAGGGACTTCAGGGAGGCGGCCAGTCTGGCCTCCGCCGGCGGGTCCTTAGTGGCGGGAAGGATCCGCCGCCTAGGGCTGCAGGTGGCGCTGCAAAAGACCGAGGCCGTGTATTTCCACGGGCCTCGGCAGCGCATCCCCCCTGACGGCCACATTGTCGTGGAGGGCGTCAGGATCGGGGTCGGGGCCCAGATGAAATATCTGGGCCTTGTACTCGACAGCAGGTGGCGCTTCGGTCCGCACTTCAGCGGGCTGTCGACCCGCCTGCTGAAGACCGCGAACGCCCTGTCCTGGCTCCTCCCGAACCTGGGGGGTCCGAAGGCGCGATGCCGGCAGTTGTACGCCGGCATCCTCAAGAGCATGGCCCTTTATGGGGCTCCGATCTGGGCGGACTCCCTCCACAGGAGGGAGAACGCCACTGCCATCCGCAGGCCCCAAAGGGCCATTGCACAGCGGGTGGCGAGGGCCTACCGCTCGGTAGGGTTCTCAGCAGCGTGCGCTCTGGCCGGCACCCCTCCTTGGGAGCTCGAGGCATGGGTGCTGACCAGAGTGTACGAGTGGACGGCGCGGCGCAAGGCGCTAGGGGAGCTCCCCGCCGCAGAAGAGCGGGAGGCCGTGCGGCAAGAGGCGAGGGACGCTATCGTCCTTCATTGGACGGAGGACCTCGCCTCTGCCACTTTTGGCCGCCGAACCCTGGACGCGCTCGGGCCAGTCCTGAAGGATTGGCTCGAGCGGTCCCATGGTTTCCTCTCTTTCCGTCTGGTGCAGGTGTTGTCCGGGCATGGATGCTTCGGATCGCACCTGCATCGGATCCAAAGGGAGGAGACCCCGTCGTGCCACGACTGTGGCGCGGCGGTGGACACGGCACAGCACACCTTGGAGGTGTGCCCTGCCTGGTCCGAGCTGCGCCATGCCCTGGTTGCAGCGGTCGGGCAGGACCTCTCGCTTCCCGGCGTCATCAGCGCCAGTGCTGGGGGAGCGAGGGGGCCTGGGCAGCGGTCGCCTCCTTCTGCGAGGAGAGTGATGTCGCAGAAGGAAGAAGCGGAGCGCGTGCGGGAGGACGATCCTCTCGCGGGCGCCGCTCCGAAGGCGGAGGAGGGGTCGAAGAAGACGTCAGTATGACAGTCATCTCCGACTCCTCCCAGGTGGAGGCCAGCAGGCAACGGGTGCGGGGGCACCCTTGCCTGTATTGCACAGGCCTCCACCAGTGTCGGATGGGGAATGGCCAGGTGTTCCGGCCATTCCCGTAGCCCCCCAGCTTGGGGGGCATGCGGGGCCCGCCAGCTAGGCGGGCACGCGCCGGGAGGGTCGTGGACGTAAAGGCTGTGCCAGTTTCCCATGGCCCTCCCATAACGGCATTGAGGGAACACCGCTGGGTTTTTTTGTGGGTATACCGGCACTCTGCCAGGGAGTCCCACATACCCCTCCCGTCCCCCGACGGGAGGGTATGCGTAATGCATTTTTCCCAGCGGAAAAAAAAAAAAAAAAAAAAAAAAAAAAAGGTTAGGTTGGGGGATCCCCCACAGCGCATACTTCCACGTAGTTTCCCCCGGGCAACGCCGTGTCTGACCACCGTAACGGAGTGGCAGACCGGCGGCTAAAGTGCGCTGTGATTCGCAGACAAAAACGAGGTCGTCTGCGGATATGCCGAAAAAACCAAGCCGTGCCGCCTCTGGGCGTTTTAATTCGAATCGCTCCTCCCAGGGTGATTCAAACGGCCCTTCTCAGGGCCAACCCGACGGCCCTTCTCAGGGCCAAACCAATGGCCCTTCTCAGGGCCAATCCAGCGGCCCTTCTCAGGGCCACGCCGGCGGCGCTTCGGCGTCGGAAGCTGACCGCGCACCATCTGCGGCCAGCTTTTTCAGCAGGCCGGACGATTTGTCGGACGCCGACGAGTCCAATATGGACACGTCGGCGGCCGAAAACGACCGCCCCAAGCGGAAGAGGGCCGGCATGAGGCTCGGGTCCGAGGGCTCCTCGGAGTCGGTCGGATCTAGGGCGAAGAAGAAGTCGAAGTCTAAAAAGGCTTCAACTTCTCCTTCGGCTTATGCTCACGATGTGGGCTTGGTGGACGCCGAGCGCCAGCTAAACCTGGCGAAAAGGGCGCAACTCCAGGAAGACCTGGAGGAGAGGGTCGCAGCCAAGGAGCGGCAGGCGCAAGCCGCCAGGTCGAGGGCTGGTTATGGTGCACCCAATGTGCTATATGCTGACCACTCCCTGGCGGAATTGGAGCGCATGGCAAAGGAGGACAAGGAGGAAGTTCTGGAGGTCGCCTCAAAGTCCTCCAATTTGAAGGGGACCTTCCAGAAGGCCCTCAAATGCCGGGCCGCCAGCATGCACGGCATCGTGATGGAGCTGGCGAAGCGGACGGCCACGGACGAGACGCGACAGCTGCAGGCGAAGGTCGATCGTTTGCAGGCGGAGGTCAGCCAGCTGCACCAGAAGCTGGCTGAGGTCACGGCCCAACCTGCCCAATCTGCCCCAGGTGCGGTGTTGGAGGGCTCCTCTTCCCCTGCCAGCCTTGAGGCAATTATCCGTGGGGTTGTCATGGAGGAGAGGGCCTTCATCAGAGGTTGCTTCGCGGGCATCGAGGACCGACTCTTGCCGGAAAGGCGGCTCCGCCCGCCGCTAGCGGCGGATATGAGACCACCGCCGACGGAGCCGGAACCTGCGCCTCTGGGAGGCCTGGCATCGGGCGAGCAGCCCCGGGCCCCAAAGCCCTCCAAGGGCAAGGGCAAGGGCAAGGGCAAGGGGACCACGGTGCCCGCTCAAATGCCCACCACGAGCGCGGAGGGAGCGTCTGGGTCGTCTGCCACTCCAGCAGCCCCCCAGAACTTGCAGGGAGAGGACGCCCTTCTTCCCTCCACCACCCCGTCCAACCAGCCGTGGACGAAAGTGGTAAAGGGGGGGAAAAGGGAAAAAGTCGACCCCCAAGCCCGCTGCGACTGCTCCTGCAGCGAAAAAGGATCCAGCCGGCGGGAGGAAGCTGGTTCCTCCCAAAACCGCGGCCGTCGTGGTGACCATCACCCCGGAGGCCGTGGAGCGGGGCGAGACGTATGAGTCCGTCCTAAGACGGGCTCGTACCAACGCGGATCCCTCCCGGCTGGGGATCGGCAACATCACGTGTCGCCGAACCCTAGCCGGGGCTCGAATTTTCGAGTTCTCGGGGGAGCAGCGCGGCGCAAACGCGGATCTCTTCGCGAAAATGGTGCAAGAGGTCATCGCGGATGCGGCAACGGTCGTCAGGCCTGTAAAGACCGCAGCCTTGGAAGTGGCCGATCTAGATGATTCGGTCACTAAAGAGGACGTGGTGGCGGCCGTTGCGGCGGCTGGAGGCTGCGACGCTGGCGCGGTGAAAGGTGGAGCCATCAGGCTCGGCCGCCGCGGCATGGGCACCATCCGCGTCGAGTGCCCGGTCGCCGCGGCTGGGGCCGTCCTTACTGCGACCAAGGGACGGCTGCTTGTGGGGCTCAGTTCAGCTGTGGTCCGGCCGCTTGAAGAGCAACCTACGCGCTGCTTCAAGTGCTTCGCGTTCGGCCACACCCGAGTCACGGGTCCCCTCCAAATTCGACTGGGGAGACTCATGCTTCCGATGCGGGCAGGAGGGACACAAGGGTGCCGCTTGCCGCGCTACCACCCGCTGCGCTGCGCGGCGTGTGCCGCCAGTGGCCGCCCCGCGGACCACAGGATGACGGGCAGGAACTGTAAGCCTCCCGCGAGGAAGGGCATAGTGCCGGCGCAGGTTCGCCCTGGCTGCTGCCACCCACCCGCCGTCGTTGTCGCCGCTGCAGCTCCAGCGGCGGTAGCCGAGGAGGGATGTGCGATGTTGGAATAATGGTTTC